>OENG01000033.1:828450-3561498 GCA_900239735.1 Blumeria hordei DH14 | reverse complement strand
TAGAAAAAAATGACTCGATCAAAAAGAAAAGCGCTCATGCCTCAGATTTCATTTGCACGTACCACTGCGAAGGTATGGCGGTTTATTCTTCACCTCAAGTCAACTCTCACCTGTAATTAACCACTCAGGGAAACGTCTCCAAAACCCCGAGTTATCTAGGCATGCTTCCATTCATTTAATTTTCTCCGCGCGAAATGTGGTCTTAGGTATCTGATTCCCAAGTGGAGTAGGTGCTTAGGCTACTGAAACTACACCAGAGAACACCACCAGGAGGCGGATCACAGCACATTCCATCGTATACGTGTTTTTATAGTGTCAGCTGCACTCTCGCAAGCGAAGTCTTGACGCACACAAAGCTCAATTCATAAAACTCTTGACCTAATTCCAAAATTCACGCCCATCCAAGTTATATTCCTCCTTTGCATCATATTGTAAGCTTTTCTTAATTTCTCTCACGCCCATTCCAAGGAAATTTCTCCAAGATTTGTGCGCCACGCTTTTCTTCCTTCGTCGGGTGTAAATATCGGCGTGGGCGTGTATTTGGTGGTCAGCTGAGGCGAGAGAATAGCTGACGATAGGTGTGGTCATTGAAACGAGAATGTACCAGGTCTTACTTGCAGACTTGACAAGGCCTAGGTAGGAGTTGATTTCATTGGTGGTGATAATTTGACATGGTCTAGAATTTTGAGTCATTGCCTCGTGGGCCAACTTGTTCGATATTGCGAAATTTGACTGAACTTGGCTCTGGGAGAATATTTCACTCCTAGGTTCGTAGAGGACACCACGTACAGGTGTTCAGTCTTGCCCTATTAGCGTCGACCATGACAAAGGGTGTTGTAATCGCAGAATAAATTGTTAGTCATGGCATCATAGCTACCCTGTTAGGATGATCGTTAATACCTAATCTGTCCTAAATCATTGACAGGATCTGGGAATATTTGGAAGTCCAGAAGGTGCAAAAAGAGACCTAGAGTTAGACACTGTGAGTCAAATGAATTGTGTAAAAGTACATTGATGAAATCCCTGCTCCTCTTCTCCTCTTCGTCCTGGTCATCCTGAACATCTCCAACAACCCGCATATCTTCAATAAAATGTCCTGAGCGAGGTATCAAAGCCCGAGAGATTAATCGCAGAAATATGTTAGCCAAATGCCCAATGATTCTCATTACTAGTGTCAGAAGGTTCCGAACTCTCATTTTTTTGACAGCTGGAGAGCGAATTACAGAACACTATATCTCGAAAAAAAAGAGAAAAGTAATTGCACGTCGCCAAGTTAATTTAGTTGACGGAAAAGCGCTGGAAGGAACCGAGGGACCCTTGGTGCCGTTGACATCACAACAATAGGGTCTCCCATACCGACTACCGTCTTGATGTTGGCTGAACTGACACAAACCTAATCCCTGTCCGTGGCACTTGGAAGCAAAGTTCAGAGAAGTGGTGGACCGCTGAGCGATAACTCTTCATGAAATGTAAACAACCCTAGAATATCATACAGTATAATGTAAACAGAAGCAAGGATAAGGAACGGATGGCAAGACCGGATACCCGTACGAGGCGTCCTCTACGAACCTAGGAGTGAAATATTCTCCCAGAGCCAAGTTCAGTCAAATTTCGCAATATCGAACAAGTTGGCCCACGAGGCAATGACTCAAAATTCTAGACCATGTCAAATTTTCACCACCAATGAAATCAACTCCTACCTAGGCCTTGTCAAGTCTGCAAGTAAGACCTGGTACATTCTCGTTTCAATGACCACACCTATCGTCAGCTATTCTCTCGCCTCAGCTGACCACCAAATACACGCCCACGCCGATATTTACACCCGACGAAGGAAGAAAAGCGTGGCGCACAAATCTTGGAGAAATTTCCTTGGAATGGGCGTGAGAGAAATTAAGAAAAGCTTACAATATGATGCAAAGGAGGAATATAACTTGGATGGGCGTGAATTTTGGAATTAGGTCAAGAGTTTTATGAATTGAGCTTTGTGTGCGTCAAGACTTCGCTTGCGAGAGTGCAGCTGACACTATAAAAACACGTATACGATGGAATGTGCTGTGATCCGCCTCCTGGTGGTGTTCTCTGGTATAGTTAGAGTAGCCGAAGCACCTACTACACTTGGGAAGCAGACACATAAGACAACATTTTACGCGGAGAGTATTCAGTGGGTGATGGAGGCATGTCTGGATAACTCGGGGTTTTTGAGACATTGCCCTGGGTGGATAATTACGGACGAGGGTTGACTAGAGGTGAAGAATAAACCGCCATACCTTCGCAGTGGTACTTACAAATGAAATATGAGGCATGAGTGCTTTTCTTTTCAATCGAGTCATTTCTGCTATTTATTTTCTCTGATATTGTGTCATAGCTAGATAGCTGTATTCGCAATTAGAACCTGATGATAAAAAAGTTCGTCGCTACAAATCTCTTATCTTTGTATCATTATTCCAGACATAAAACACCAGCATTCTCATACCAACCGAACTGTTTGATCGAGCGCAACCATTTATCATGTGTAATTTTCAATTCTATTGAAGATACCAAGTCTAAAATACTATGCACATCCCCACCCTTCACTACCAAACGCCGAATAAATCACAGAGACCGATATGCATTTCGACCGAATCGACTCAGCTGTCTATCTCTTCGATGGTTTAAATCTACCAGACTTTAGAGTTATTTCCAGCTTGAAATGCGGCACCATAAGTGTCCGTTGGTCAGAGACTTACATATCAGTCCAGCGACTTGGCCAAACGACATATTTGCAGATGTCATAGTTTTCATGTTTTTCATGCTTTTTTTTATGACTTTTGTGCACAACCTTAACAAATTTGCAGTCTGCCGGCATGAAAATCACATAATTGTAACTGACAACATCTATTTATAATATTAGCAGGCCACACACTAGAGCAATGAAAGAAAAGAATCAGTTTTTTGCTTCTTCAGGTTCATCCACTTCAATCTGTATGGAGATAGAAGTCATTGGAGTTCACTTCTTTTTCGGAAAATTAGTGATAAAAACTTACTCAGACCTGTCGGTGGAAGTGGCCACATCTGCGCCTTGCTCGGAATCCTCAATTTCTTTGCTTCTGGAAACAACCGAGGATACGAATCATCCCTAAAAATGCTCCAAAAGGTCTTTGGCTTTCTCTGATGGGAGTATGCTCGACAGGCATTCTTTACCGCAACGTCAATGTCAAACATGATGTACTTCTTCTTGCCGCACTGATAGCCTTTGTGATCCGGACCAAAATTTCTCCTTACAACCTTTGACTCGTGCGCTGGTAGAGTTAAACCCAGCGTCCAAAAGAGGGAGATTGATATGATGATAAAGTTGAGGAATTTCATGATTAGGTCGAAGATAAAAATAAGAGAATAAATAGAGGAGGAGAATAGTACGAATGGTTTCCGGTTGATACTTTGGAAATTTCAATGTAGAAAAAGTCGTCTCTTATAGAGTTTCGAGAATGGATAGATTGTGTCTGCAGAAAAGAAGACTGCTTGCAGTCATCACATGCACGCAGCTGAGACTTTTTCGATTATGGATAAAAGAGCCAATAGATCCAAAAAGGTAAACATGATGGCAAAATCAGATAGAAGATCGTCCGCCACTGTTGGGTACTTTGTCATGCAAAGTGGGCTCGACACATCCACAATCGACCCTATGAATTCTAGGCGAAGCTGACGAAAGAGGAAGGTGTCGCCTTGGTGCTTCCTTCGTTTCGACGCCTATTTCTTAAGCAAAGAGTTTTCCAGTTGCCACCACACCATTCAGACTGGCCCAAAACTAATGCACAACTTGAATATTGATGCTGCCAAGAGTGAATGGCGACTTCCTCTTCAGGACCTCATTTTGCACGCGACACCATTTCTCAAATCAGTATTGAAACCTGTCTTTTACTGAATTTCCTTGCTCAGACATATTTGTGTGTATAGTTTATTGTGCTTATTGAACCTATGACTTTCTAGTATGTTGGGCTCCTTTTTGACTTAGGCTACTCCGTGTGTAGTGCTTATGTCATTTGCGCAGACATCGTTTACCTAGCTTATATTAGCTTCAAGTCTTGGGGCTAGCATATTTACTCAATTTTAATCATTTATGGCAAGTCTTTTTTTTTCCATTAAATAATTTTATTGTCCTGTCTGAGTCTATGAATTTGTAGGACATGCGAGTCCTCTCTGCCTACAGGCCAAGGATACCTATGCCAGTAGTATATCCCCTCATATGCCTCCTATACAGCTCCCCTCAAACAGTACCACCCCTCACAAGTCCTCATTCGATCATACACTTAGAGGAGCCCTTTGCTCTTCATTATCTCCCCTCCCCAGCCAACGAAACGTTGGCCATTTACTTGTGTATGGCAGCCGAGAAAAATTGCAATAACCACTGGGTGCGGAGTTCTCCTAATACCGACATTAGGACTAAATCCGAAGACATAGTGCCCCTACTGAAGCGTTCGAAGAGGTCGGCCAGCTGGGCGCTGCAGACTTGTGAGTACCTCGGGAAATTCATCCTCTGCCTTTCCAGCCTCCTTCTAACTCCTTCCATAAGGTCGCGCTGGAATGTCAGAAAAGTCTTGACAGAGCGTGATTGCTGTATGATAGCTTAGCCTAACTTCTTTTGTGCCGTCCAGGGCGCTGGGGAGTGCCGTTGACTCATCGACAAAAGAAGCCCTCCTGGCTAATTAGCCGAAATCTCGGTCTTGGCGCCCACAAACGTTCCAAAGTTGAAAACCCCTCGAAAATGTCAGTCCCAGCATCGTCTTCAGAGATCTATTCCCCCTCTCGCACCACATCTCAGCCGCCTATCCTTCCTCAAGATGTATAACTCCATTAGAGCATCAGTCCCCCATAAACCATGACCCGAGCTTTGTATATTATGACTTGATTTCCTCCTTGCGGGTATACGAAGTGTCGTAAATTTGTAGTCGGTGATGGCCGGTAATTAATGGGGCAAGCTCCTGTTTGCAATTGGAGTAACTTCTTTATTGGTTGTTCAGGCGAGATGAGGCGTGGTTAAAAGGAGGTTGAGGACTGAGATGAGAATAGTAAGAAAGGAAATGTCGAGAGGTCATCAAATGGAGGTATGCTTGAGATTGCTTTCGACTTCGATTCGGATGCGATTCTTCTTGGCTATCCCAGATACGCAGAGCATACTGAGCGATTAAACCGGCACCACTGGAAGGTGAAGAAATCGTCTTTGCCGCCTGTAAAGTCAAATATAAGGCCTCTTCGAAGCCAGACAGATTTGACGCTGATACTTAATTCAAACGAGAATCATATCCGAATTTCTGTACAGCCATATACTGTCAGTATTTTGAAGTGGCTCAACGAGTGCTATTGCGCTAGAAACAAAACTCTGGCGATCAGAGGTTGTCTAAAGACTGTAAAACTCAATTTCCATAAAGGCCTGATGAGGATGATAAAAGAGGGCAAGACTGGATACCCGTACGAGGCGTCCTCTACGAACATGGGAGTGAAATATTCTCCAAGAGCCAAGTTCAGTCGAATTTCGCAATACCAAAGTTGGCCCACGATACAGTGGTTAAATACTACCAACCAAATTAATATCTAACTATTGGGATTGACTGCAGGATAGGAATCATTGGTCTGTAAGCAGAAAGGACAATCAAAAGAATTAATATTTCACAACCATCAAGTTCAATACCAGCTAAAGTCTCATCGAGTCTGCGACTACGACCCAGCACGTGCTCGTTTTTATGACGATACCTCTTGTCAAACCAGTCTCTGGTCTCAAATGGCCTTCGCATACACACCCACATGAAGATGAATACCCGAAGAAGAAAACAAATCATTGCGTGCAAATTTAGGAGACAGTTTTTTGGGATGGACGTGAGAGAGATCTGGACAAGTGTGCTAGTTGATGCAGAGAATATGTGCAGTGTCGAAAGGGTGGGATTTTGAGTTGAGGCTACGAGTTTTACTAATTGAGCATTGTGGGCTAGCTTTCTACGAGTAGAGGCGCCACTGCCAAAATCGCCGTGGCGGCATGGTTTAGTGGGACATCACCCGGCCTGGTCAGCTAAGCAAAATGTAGATAGCTAGGACATTTATCCCACTTGAGACAGAAGACTACTGTTTTGTATCTGTCAAGACTCAAGCACACCTTCCGCGGTGCTTGTGTGCTCGAATGAGTAAGGATTTGAAATTTCCCTTTGGTGGGTACTCGCGGAGGAGGATCGACTGTTTGTGAAAGCAAGCAAGCAAATCTCCGTGGTATTTGCGGACGAAATCCAGAGTATGGGTGCTTGCTACGACAAAAGAGTCAAGTCAAGTGCACATAAAGCACTGATTGTGTGTCAAGGCTAGACAGCTAGGTACACTTAAATGGTATAAAACATAAAGGTGTAATTAGAGCGTCCGAGACATGGAAGAGACAGTTGATCTCGTCGGTGTTGAAGCTTTGTCGTTGAGTGATAGAGATAAGATAGAGGTTTATGGGTCACAATGTACGAGATAACTGAGTGTGGATGTGAGAGTTCCTTACTATTGTTGTTATGCTGGTTAGGGTTGTTTTCCCTTGTGTGTTATATGTACAAGAGGGATGTCTACATCTACAAGTGGGCCAGATCGCTTAGGTCTGGCTAGCGGCTTTCGCCGTTCCTTTCCTTCTACCCCGCATGGCATCACGTGCTATACAACTACTGCTCACCACTAAGTCCGAAGATGAAAAGCGACAGATTACAACAGTCGGAAACTTCAAACGATTGATTTCTTAATTCAAGAACTAGTATTTTCAGGAGTAAATGGCGGTGATGGAGTTGTTGGAGGTCTTATATACCCACGGCATAAATACTCTCTGCCTGTAGGTAGGAAAGGCCCGCATGTCCTTACAAAGTTACAGACTTAGTAGAAAGATAGACATTAAAGAGTAATTTATTTAAAAATACTAGCCAATTAGATCCAGGTAGTTACAAATATGCCCACTTACCCCACGCTCCTACAAGTTCCAAATCATTAGACCCTACCCTCTATGGCCAAGCATCCTCGAGAACTTCCATTCTTCCCGCGACTGGCCCTTGACCTAGAGGCCCAATTCAGGGCTAGGTGGCAGGGAGCGGTAGGCAAGGATAATATCTTTGTGAAAACTCACATCTCTGATTTACCGCCAGACGCATCGCGAAGGAATCCAGACGGTGTTCTCCGGCATAGTTTGAGTAGGCTGGGCACCTAGTCCACTTGGTTGTAGACACCTAAGACAACATTTTACGCGGAGAGTATTCAGTGGGTAATGGAGGCATGTCTGGATAACTCGGGGTTTTTGAGACGTTTGCCTGGGTGGGTATTCACGGATGAGGGATGACTTGGGGTGAAGAAAAAGCCGGCATAACTTCGCAGTGGTACTTGCAAATGAAATCTGAGGCATGAGTGCACTTATTGTAAATTGAGACATCTTTTCTGTACATCTTCTCCGATATTGTGTCATAGCTAGTTAGCTGCATACGCAATTAAAACTTGATGCAAAAAAAAAAAAAGAAGGTATCCAGACGACTGAGTGAGACACAAGGAATTTTCTCGGCACTCGGGAATAGGTCAAGGGTCTCCATTTGGAAAGTTGGACAGGGATAGAAGAACAAGCCCCAACCCTCCCAAAAAAAGGTATAAATGAAACATTTATATACTACCTATTGGGCAGCAATTAAGAAGCTTGGATGGGAAGAGCAGGCCGGAAAAGGGACAATGCTGCATAATCTTGAGATGGAGGAGCCGCCGGTTCCCGGCAGGGCTGCATGGGAGCGCACAATGGAATGCGGAAATCCTCTGGGAACGAATGCCGAGCTCGCTGGACGCTACTCAACAAGACTCGGATTGAGCTAAGTCGATGGGAAACGAGCATCAGGTGTGCGTGTCTGTAGATTGAGCCTCGTGGAGCAGCTCCATCCGAGGGCTTGGCGGCAGAGGGTGGCAGTTAAATGAGAAGGATTGGATCAACTAGTTCATGCCATGGGTCCCCAGAATAGCCAGCTGCTTGTTTACAGCGTAGCGTCCGCTACCCACGTCTGAATACCCTCAGTCTGGCAAGCGAAGGCGATACTGTGAAGATTCTCCCCACTAGCATCCTCACATGACCGCCATATGCAATCGTCTTTGAGATTAAATTGGATGGCGGGGCTCATGCGATATCCGAAAACTCCATTTCGAGGCTCAAGGATCGAGCGTATAGAAGCTTTGCGATTAGAAGCCAGCGAAGGGTGTACGTTGTAGAGGGATCGCACACAAGCATATTCATGCCCCATACGTTGCCAGAAAACGTGCTGGTCCGAAGCTTACAATTTAGCCCACCAATAATATTGTCGCCATATTTCATCTCCAGTTGACTTCCGTCTGCCGAGAGCAATCCCACGCACAAGCTGCGTATCCATGGATCTAAGGTTTCTGATCACCTACAAGCAATATCGCATCGCTATCGGTGGTGCAATGTAAGTCATAGTAGAGCTGGCCCCCAGCCTAAAAGAATTTTTATGCGGGCCTTGTGAGCGATCCACCTAAATTGCTGCGGCACTGATTGGAGGAAAGATATATATCATGTTATTTGGTATTGTGATTGTCTTTTCTCAGTCTATGACAATGTAACAGCTGCAGGTCCTCTTTACCAAATGACCCAGAATACCTATGCTAGTAATATAACTCTCCTATATGGCTCCACTTTGACAGTAATATCCCCGACAAGTCCTCATTTGATCATGCGCTAGGAGAAGCCCTTTGTCCTTCGTGGCCTCTCCTCTCCGGCTAACGAAGCGATGGTCATTTTTGGGTGTATGGCCGCCGGGGAAAATTGCAGGAACCACTGGGTGTGGGGCTCTCCTGATGCCAAAATAGGTCTAAATCTGAAGACATAGTGACTCTTTTAGTACGTTCAAAGAGGCCGGCCAGCTGGGCGCTGTTGACTTGTGTGTACTCGGGAAAGTCACTGATGTTCAGGCCTCTTTCTAAATCTTTCTCAAGGGTTTTGTTAGATGCCAGGAAATTCTGTACGGAGCGTTACTGCTGCAAATTAGCTTAGCCCAGCTTCATTGTGTCGTCTAGGGTTCTGGGGAATGGCGTAGACTCATGTACTAGACAAGTCTTACAGGCTAATCATTCCAAACCCTAGCCTCGGTGCCCATAAACACCCTTAAGTCTATAGTCTCTCGAAAATTGATAATATCATCATGACAGTTAGAGATGTCTTCCCTCTCTCGTTCCACATCTCAGCTGTCTGTCTTCCCTCTGGCTGTAGAGCCTGGTTAAGCAACAGTCCCCTACAGGCAAGACCCAGAGCTTTGTATCTCACGACTTAATTCCTCTTTAAGGGCACATGTAGCGCCGTAATTTGGTAGTTGGAGAGAGCTGGAAATTGATAAGTCAAGCTACCGTTTGCAACTGAAGCAACTCCTCAATCGCTTTTTGAGGCGAGGTGGCACGTGGTAGGATTGAGTTGGTGGATTCGTTAGAGATTGGTAGGAACGGCATTGGTGAGCAGTCGTCGATTTTAGATGTGTTGGTGTTTGCTTCTGACTTTGAGTCGCATGCCATTTCTCTTGGCTATACCAGATATGCAGAGCTTACTAAGGATTTACGCCGGCACCACTAGAAGGTGGGGAATTCGTCCTTGCCAGATAGCCAATCGGTATCACGTAGGTAATAGAACATGATCTCTACACAGCCAGTTATTTTTGCATTTTATTCTCCCGTACGTGATATGACACCAATACGATTAATTACGCTGTTATCATGTCAATTTCTCGGTCTATAACTATACAGGACAAGTAGGTCCTCCCTGACTACAGGCCAAGGATTCCTATGCCTCCTTCACGGCCCCTTTCCAAAACAACTCCTCCTTAGAAACCTATGATAGACCACAAACTCAGCTATTCATTTTGTCCTCAATTTCCACCTATGCTCCCAAGGAAGCGAGAGCTATTTACAAGTGTACAGCATGAAGAGAAGCCTGCCACAACGACTAGGCGCGCGCCTCCAAATGGTTCGGACAGTTCTGTTCGCTAGGCGCTGTAAAGCGACGTCTATCTAAGCTGCTTACTCGTAGCCTTTGAAGTTTCTTTCAACCCCTGCCGTCATTCGTACCTCGGAACAAATCAGAGGTTGTGTTGGAGTCCCAGAAAAGTCTGAACAGTGCGTAAGCTAGGTTGTAGACTAGCCCAATGTCTTTGTGCAGTCTTGGACTGTGGATAATTACGTAGAATCTTTGGAAATAGAACTCTTCCCGGCCAGCACTGGACTTAATCTTGGCTCAGCAAACTCTACGATGAGAGCTGGTGACTTGTATGGCACACCGCTGAAAGAAGACTACTCATTATCCCTCACTCACGCGTAATGACAGGACATGGCGATTATGTAACACCCACTCAATAAAGTTGCAACTTTGGAATGAGGTGCGTCGTTAGAGTGTTTTATGGTAATTATTGGGGGACTATTCTCAGCACCTGTCAGTGGTGTCCCCTAAGAGCCCCAAGCTCTCACCGTAGAGTCTGTAGAGCCGGGATTGAGTAACAAAGTCCTCACTTCCATGAGCATTCCCATTCGCTATCGCAGTCTGTATTGTCTTCATCTCTCAATACATCTCTCTATCACCATTATCATGAAGCTAACCACGGTCAGATCAGACGATAGGGTCGAAGCCCTACTCATACCAATCCCTGATTATGGAGTAAAAGCCATCCGATGAGTTTCCGGAGCGTATCCAGCTGCTACAGGCTGCTGCCTCATTTACCTGGAACCGGAGTTTATCCGGATCCCAACAGGCGTCATCCCTAATTTAGTTAGGATCATGTAATTGCTTATGTAAAGTCCAGGATGCGACGCGACGCGTAGTCTATACTGCGGTAAATCCTAATTATATGTTTTATTCTCTAGATAGAAAATAAATATCATTTTCGACACATGTTTGCGAGAAGCTGACGTACCGTCCCTTAACACCAGCACCCGATACGGAGATGATGGATTGGATCAAGTCGGCCTCTAATGTCACAAAGAAGGGAGATTTAGATGGATATGCGCACCTCATGTAGTTCCAGTGTCTAGGCATCGCATAGCTGGGACTGAAAGTTTTCGAGACTTTTCCCGCGCACGTAGTTTCCAATACTGCCATTTGTTTTTTGGGTATAAGGCGGCTGAATTCTACAGATAAATACTGAGCTGAATGGCTATTCATCAAGGGCAATGTATCAATGATCTTTCAGGTAACAAAAGAGGATAGGAGCAGTGTACAAGGTGTGGCCTGGGCCAAAAAGGATCACTACGTGCTAGATATTCTTAGACTCAAGTAGTACAATAAACATACCTCTCTCTCTGGTAATTATTGTCACCAACGCCATGTTTTAATCTAAATTTTGCGCGGGAAGATAAAGCTAGATCACATGTTGGCGGAAGTTTCGGACCCAGGAATCTAATCTCTCATCTAAAGATCGTCAGGCTTCATAACACACACCACGTTAACTGACGAGGTAATCATTCTAATAATTTCAAGCAATCTTATCGTCCTCTCACTCACCGCCCTAATTTCAATCAAAGTATCTTCTTTGCGAAAGAGGGTTTGCGCGTTCCTGCTTTCACGACCATGCTACTCAAATTCAGCTTCAAAGCTCTGTGCGTGCCCCCGCAGACCCTCTAGGGATACCTTGAATGTCTCAAGAAGAACTAAAATTGCAGTGCTTCACTTAAGCATACCGATTGCGAAAAGGAATTTAAAAGATCAAAGTTAGGAATTTTAAAAGGAAGCGACTACATTGAAAAGACACGGGCGTACCAGAAATTCGATTGATAGTACAGGTAACGATAAAAATTTAAGCAGAGATAGTGATAGAATGGTGCAGCGATAAATCATCTGGCTGGATTTTCCAAATTGATTCTGTATTGCTCGAACACCTAAACTGCTTGAGAATAGACGTCAAAGGGTGAAGTCTGGCAAGGTGCCATCACATCTTGAGCTTGGCCAGTGTGAGATATAATAAAGACCTGAGCAAACTACTCTCGATTCTGAAATTTCCATTGGTGAAGATTTTCGGACGAGACCTTGTGGTATTAAGCTAATACACTTCTTGATGACATTGGAAAATTGAATACAGGCGATTAGCGTCATTACTCTCTAAAGAGTCCTGTAACATGTTCATGAGGTCGTACCTGTAATTCATAGCTAAGTTTACCTGTGACTATTTCAAATAAAGACATATATTATTCATGCCATATGCTCAATTTCGGTATGCTGCAAAATCCTTGCTAGGAATAATCTGATGAAATTGCCATTTTTAATTCATTTAATGTGCATGCAGTTCTCTAACTATGACAAACGAGTGGTGTCTTGCATAAATAAATAAATTATTCAATTGTCCTGATTTGGCGCCTTTTTGGCCCATGCAGGTGTTGACTTTAGTCAGATACAATGATGATATAGTTGTGATGAACATCATGCCTCAGATATCATTTGCAAGTCTCACTACGGCTGTGACAAGGCGGCTTTTTCTTCACCGCTGTCGAACTATGCCCTCCGTGAAACTCACCCAAGGGAAACCTCTCAAAAAACCTTGGGTTATCCAGACATGCCACCATCATCAATGTAGCTTACTTCAGTAAGGTGAGGTCTGCTGGAGTCGAACCAGCGATCTTCTGTCTCAGGTGGGAAAGATGTTCAGGCTATCCAGACCCTACTTGGAAGACCGGCCCGGATGGTGTACCGCTACACCATCCGACCCTGGTGTCTTGCATACATGTAGGATAACTTTGTCGAAAAATTGCCATCTAAATCAGAGGTCAGAAGATGTACTTACGTAAAGAGAGATCCTAACCCGACTTCGGCCGATATACCAGGAGCTTCCTTGCTCTTTGTACTGATTCATGATGCATTGTCTAGCTGATGATTAGAAAAAGTGGCTGGAAAACTGGGATTGTCATGATTGCAAATCTCTGAAATAGTTTTGAGTCTCGACTCATACTTGCTAAGTGTTGTGGAGTAAGAGCCATGTGAAAAATTAAATAGGTTATTAGTTTGATCCAAGGGCTTGAAGACTTGGATATCCAAATGTGAGAAATCCCGAGGGTTTGGAATAGTTGTCTAGTCTCAATGCACAGCTAGTCTTTGGGACTGTTTAAAAAGAATGATCGGCGACATGAGAATCTTTTACTGAAATTTTCACATTTTATGTGGCTTTCCTATGTGAATAGTGTATAATTTAGTATGTAATTGTATAATCTAAATATTTTATATACCACAAGTCTAGAATGCAAAATAACCCGGCCGCAGTCAACTAACAAACACTCGACTCAGCGAGTCTGTATTTGTGCGATTTGTCTTATTTACAGGTTGTGATGGTATACCAATAAATATCGAGCTAATTTGGTTGATACTTCAAGTTACAGCTTTGGTTAGTGCTAGCTTGTTTCTGGTAGAGGCCAGGGCATGGCTCTTAGCGTCTATCGGAACATGTTAAATTGATCAGATATATATAGTTGTATTAACTTAAAGCTTGCACGATGGCTTTAGAAGTCCTTCAAAATCAGAGATTCAATCGGTACCTACCCCCTGTTCTGTTCGGATCCATAGCTGCCTTTCGTCTGTAGGTGCCTTAGGCAGCAAGGTTATAAATCGCGCGCACGGGCACTAACTTTAATACTGATATGGATCTCTCGAATTTTTTTAATCCGATTTCGTTTGCTTATTCAGATATCTAGCTATGACACAATATCAGAGAAAATGTGTAGAAAATATGACTCAATTTACAAGAAGAGCACTCATCCCTCGGAGTGCTCCCTCATCGTGTAAAGAGCTGGACAGAGATTGACAACAATTTTTACCATTATTCAAGACTATGCTAGAAACCGTAGCCACCGAGTGTTACCAAGATATTCTATTCTGGTAAAGATTATTTAGGGCCCATTAGAGCTCTGATATATTGTAACCAGTCAAAACAATCAATTTACAAAAGTCTGGTGAATTATTCCTACTGAGCCCATTGTATTAGAGATACCATCTATGTATGTAGAGAGTTCGCCACTTCCTCAAGTCAGATAGTAAAGGCTAATTTATCCTCCGCTACTTACAATTCGTCAACGGCACATACCTACATTCGATGTTAATTTACAGCAGCTTGGCTTTTGCCCATTTCTTCTATACCATTAACGGAGTTCCGAAATTTCCAGCCTATTTTTACGAGTATGCTTGTTGCGTGGATCTCATCAGGAGTCTATCGTGAGTCAGATAAGACGACAATTCGTCATGATAAACAATAACGTAATTAGAGGTTCAGGGAGGATGGAATTGAAAACATAGGTAGAGCGTCCAGAGAATATGGTTCGATACTAGGCTCTAATTTCATTGACGCCCTAATCAAAGCCGATTTTAAAACGCGTACTACGATACGCGGTAGTCGTATTGCTAGAAGATTCTGTTACGTCAATGCCTTAATTTCCAAACTTATGCTCACTGCACAGTGTCCAACAAGGCCTGCTATTTACTCCAGGCATCATGCTTTGCACTAAACGCGCTTCTGCCGGGAGGGCATCTGAAATCCATGAGTTACTTCACAACCCCGCGGCCGTAACGAATTCTAGATGCCAAGCTAGGCTCCTTCTCGACAGTCACTCTCAACCAAGACTTTTCTAACATCCTTTCATGACCTTCGGTTTTTCCCGCGGCATGAATCAGGAAAAGAGGAAGGAGGAGGCTTGGAAGATTGACAGACGCTCTTAGGTACGCGCAGTTCTGCTGTGCCCTGCTGGCCGGACCCTTCGTAACAGGAGAGCTCCGCACTCAGTGGTCTTTGAGACTTTTCCCTGTAGCTACACCACCGCAAATGGCTATCATTTTTTTGGATGGAGAGGGGAGATAATGGTGGGGTAACGGCTCCTATTTGTGTGTACTCAAATAAATACATATGGGGGTATTACTGCTGGAAAGATGTCGTGAGGGGGGCATAGGAGGTAATACACTACCCGAGGCATAGATACTCCCGGCCTGTAGGCAGAAAAGACCTACATCATCTATTGGAAAATATTAATCACATAAGTATCCAAATTTACTATTAACTTTAAAGCTATTTAGATAGTTTTAGCTGTCCTTCATAGTCACAGACTCAGTTGGGACATAAATAAAATTTTATTCTATTCTATTCCCGCCCTGTAGGCAGAAAGGACCTACAGCACCTTACATTGACTAAATAGGACAATAAACATGTGCAAGTACGCACTTCCGATAGCAGGGGTCATTTAAGGCTTCTAGAAAGGTGGATGATGGCGGGCGGGGCCTACAAGGCTGGTTGCTCACTTGCAAGCCCTACTACCGATTGGTCTTAGCCACATCCATCTTAGGCAGCAACCAACAGCAGATGGTGTTGTGAGAGCTTGGTAAGCCAATGAATTAGACTAAACAACGGAAGTGAATTTCGTCGGCTAGAGGGATGTTTGAACCAATTGCTGTCAAACATTCAACTACCTGACCTAAATCAAACAAGGAAACACCAACGTACTTACCCGTGTAAGCGAAGAAATCATGGCCAATCAGGAGCTTTTATTCTACATAGGATATATTCAGCGTAAGCCCTCATCTCTCATACAACTCTTTCAATAATTGCTAGCCTATACCGCTCGCAGAGTTTTTCCACTGGATCTGATCACTATTAAAAAAATTACGATTCGTAATCCCGATGACCTTGAACCCCAGAAATTTCCACTCTAACTGTAAGCGAGGGTGAGTGGGGAAATTTTGTTGTGTCGATGCGACAATACTACGAAAATCTTATTAAGCTCACTGCTAGTGATAATTTGGCGATGGCGAGTCGGGATAATCGACCAAGCACTTATTCCGGCTACCGAGTGATGCGTGGGTCATCGGATCAGAAGATAATCAGTGATAAGAGTGATGTTAGACTATTCGTTGGACCAATAAAGAAAGTTGTATAAGAGATGATAGTCCTGAATCGCGCAAGGTTCAACACCACAGTAACCCTAGGCTCAAAAGGCCACAATTAAGCCAAGATATTACAACTGCAATCTTACGAAACGTGAATGAAGGATGCACTTGCCCAGTAGATCTCATCTGGCATAGAGAAGGCATTAAGTTTTCTACGCTCATCTCATTCCAACTTTTCACTAGGTTGGAGGTTGTCCTCTCAAAGTCTTCTCCTAGCCAAATCTTACCCACCCTAGTCATTTTGGAAAAAAAAGCTCCTGCAGCTTTCTAGGATACAGACTGGAAGAGCTCTAAGCAAGCGACATCGCAGCAAAATCTATGGAAGTATGGGCCTAGACTCAGGGCAGGGCCACTTCCGCCAGTCAGCTAGAAGTCTACTCTAGTACTTCTGACACATAATTTCATGTGGTACGCTGCTAAAAGTGGGACGAGCTCGGGCCGACATGATTTAGAATAATCCTGTGGAAGATATTACATATCCATCTTAATCTAAGAAAGAAGAAGGTTCCGCCAACCATAAACCTAGCTCATACACCAAAAACACGCGTCACTGCTCAGAACTTATTTCCCCTCCACATGATCAATGACGGCTAGAACAAGTTGAGCGGACAGGCTGAAGGTGTTCTGAAGAGATATTCCTTGTGGGTACCATCATAATAATTAGCTATAGAAAGCTAGGCTCTCGCTCGATATTCCTTCTATTGTGCACGTCTTCGTTATTATCATTCTTTCAATGTCGTGACGTTGTCTCATAATCCCACACCACCACCTGTATTCTTCAAACTGTCAGAATGCACAGAACAACTGAGCTCGATGAAAAAGAGCCGGAAAAGTTTCTTCACGATCAATCAACTCCGAGTTGCAATACTTCTGATGACTCGCACACTCAGATCGAGAAAGTACCGAGGGCGTCAGTTGAAGACCATGTCGTAAAAAATATCCGACCTACTGGATTTGTGCGACGATTCCTCTGGGGCTTTACCTGTGATCACTCAACCACTGTTTATTCACTGGATGGGAAGCCATTAAAATCGGAAGGAGCTCTCCAACAGAATCTGAAGCCACGACATTTGAAGATGATTGCCATAAGTGGTTGTGTTGGTAGGTTATCTATCTGCTGCCAAATAAACCTTCAATATCGTGGCTATTAATCTGACTTTTATTGTGTATCCTAACCTCTATCTTAGGTACCGGTCTATTTGTTGCCTCGGGGAAAGCTTTGGAAGCAGGCGGTCCTGCGTCATTGCTGATAGCGTTCATGGTGATTGGATTTATGCTCCATCTTACGATGCACTCGTTGGGAGAAATAACTGCTCTATATCCAGTAGCTGGATCATTTGCAGCCTATTCAACGCGCTTTATCGATCCAGCTTGGGGCTTTGCTATGGGATGGGTACGTGTAATATCTCTTTGATGGCATCGAATCCCTCCACTCTATCTATAGATTCAGCTACTGACCATGTACATAATACTGTAGAACTACTCAATACAGTGGCTCACCGTACTTCCACTAGAAATAATCGCAGCATCTGTTACGGTCAATTTCTGGGATAGTGATAAGACCAAGCACCTAATATTTGTGTCAGTATTTCTCGTGGCAATTATTACCATTAATTTGTTTGGCGCCGCAGGGTTTGGCGAAGCTGAATTTATTTTTGGAAGCATCAAAGTTGCAGCTGTGGTCGGATTTATGTGAGTGGCAAACACAAGGCTTTTACGTGCAAGAGCTAACTAACACAAATAGAATTTTTGGCATTATCAGTGATTGTGGGGGTGTACCAGGACATGGATACCTAGGCGGAACTTACTGGCGAGATCCAGGCGCATTTCACAACGGCTTCAAAGGCCTCAGTAGTGTTCTCGTGTGCGCAGCATTTTCCTTCGCTGGGACTGAGCTGGTTGGCTTAACAGCAGCTGAGTGTCAAAATCCGAGTAAGGAGCTTCCGAAGGCAATTAAGCAGATATTTTGGCGCATCTTAATCTTCTACATCACATCACTAATCTTAATTGGACTACTCGTTCCTTACAGCGACTCTCACCTTTTGAGATCAGGAAACGCAGATTCCATGGCATCTCCTTTTGTCATCGCAATAGAGCGTGCGGGAGTATCAGTGTTTCCATCGATAATGAATGCGGTAATTTTCGTCGCACTAATATCTGTCGGAAATTCATCTGTTTACGGCTCATCGAGAACCTTGTCCGGTCTAGCACACGAGGGGCAGGCACCCAAGATATTGGGCTACATTGACCGAAATGGACGACCGATCTTCAGCATCTTAGTTGCTTCTGTATTCGGTCTATTATGTTATATTGTGAATCTTAAATGTCAGGCTACTGTATTAGAATGGATGTTGTCGCTGTCTGGACTTTCTTCAGTCCTTACATGGGGCTCTATCTGTCTAGCTCACATACGTTTCCGTCTGGCATGGACTAGTCAAGGAAATAGCCTCGAAGATCTCCCATACCAATCGCCTTACGGAATCTGGGGCTCTAGTGTAGCGCTTTTTATCAATTTTCTCGTCATTGCAGCCCAATTTTGGATTGGTGGCTGGCCCGTAGGCTATCGAGATCCAAAAGAACAGGTCGAAACCTTCTTCAAAGCCTTCCTCTGCATTCTAATTATAGCGACCTTTTATATTTCATTCAAGATTTGGAAAAAGACAAAAATCGTCGGGATCAGTGCTATCGATTTGGACTCCGATCGACGTAATATCCTTGATCCAAGAGAAGCTAGAAAACAGCTGAAACTTGAGCGCGAGTCAATGTCCAAGACGAAATTAATTCTGAGTTACTTGTTTTAAGCAATATCAACAACAAGGGATATATATCACCATAATGTACTAGCTATTTGACATGAAAAAAATAGACCCGAGTATCCCCTCAGAGAAGTATTGGCTGCGCCAGAGAAATTTGAGTGGGATAGTGCAGTCCAACGATTCCTAAGCTTTTGTAGAAAGGACATGAAAATTAAGACAGCTTGGAAATTATAATAATTATTATTGGCTTTATTGGGATAATCTAGGGACCCGATTTTTGGGCGAGATTTAACGTTTTAATAAACTATATTGACCTATTATCTTCTGCGACATATACAGCTTCTGGCTGGGTTATAGGCTGTTACAATTTGGAGTTATCACTTCGGTGCGGCAGTATTTGGCTCTATTTTCAACGTATATATTTTCCATCCTTTCCTATATGATTTAAAGTATTTGTATCTATTAGGACTAAGGATAACTGGGGCTATCAAGTAGGCCACGTCGTTGATACATTCATGACTAAAATTAATTTACTTAGTTTCACTTCGGTAGTTACTTGAATCAGTGCGCTCAAAAACCTCATGGACTGAGGGTCTATTATTTGTTTGTTTGTAATATTTAACGTCTATCTAGCACGGTCACAGCCCATATGCGCTAACTACATCTAAAGGTAAAGGAAGCTAGAGCTTACTGCTCCAGTAGCTGAGGCACCCAAATGTCCAAACAGCAGAAGAAGGGTCCGAGAAAACAATTGTCCAACGCTGCATATGTTGAAAATCTACGAGCCTAATAATAATAATAATAATAATAATAATGACAACCAAGTTGCATTACAAATTTTAAGTTATTAGAGGATTAAACAGACAGTCGAGTTAATACTACTCCTCAGAGTCTTATAATATATCTGAAGGTATTTCTGCGAATGTCCATCTTTTTGATAATTACCACTTCCGCTGAGACTAGATGGGCTTCTCTCAGAGCGCTTTCTTGCGATAGGGCTCCTGTGCCAGCTTTTGTCATTTATACCAGTTTATTCGTTGATCTAATTCTCTGCTATGAGAACTTTGTAGGGATTGTTTGAAATTAATGAAGCGTGGGGTAAGACTTGCAGCTCTGTGGTGCATAGAAGTAGCAGATAAATATTGGACTGTTCCTGACGCAGTTGGGGCAACGTGGGCATATTGCTTTACTGTTTGACTTAGTTATGTATCATATGATGACGAAGATGACAATCGTTTTCTAAGTCGTGTAAATGATATATCTTCTATGAGTAAATATATTTGTGTTGTTATATAGAAATAAGGTACAAATTATCTAGAAGATGATCAAGTAAAGCTGGTTGTGATATGTGTTTCGTCCTCTTCAATCATCCAGATCATGTCCATATATAACCATTTCTATAGCCACTCCTTAGTCATTTAACCAAATATCTACTAGCTCTAGATTCCGTATACAGGTTTAGATCAAATCACACATGACACTAGAAAGTTGCACATATCTCCTTAATTACAGTGTTCGTATGATTAGGCGTCCTGTACGCGTTTCTTCCCTTGACAGTTGTATACTCGCGAGACACGCGACTAGTCACGGCCTGATATGTCATTACCCTGTAATAATAATTGACATGGAACCTCTTCGGGTGTCTCAGCGCAAGCATCAGATATTCCTTAGGACCGAAACAGTAGCCTGGAATATACCTGTACTTCCTTACGCTTCACTTGTCGTAGTGTAACCGAAATATTTACACAGCGAGCCTCTGCTTATTTCCGCAAGCGTGCCTCTGCGTTGGTCTTCCGAATCTTTCCCACCTGGATCTTGGACTTCGCTGGACCTGAGGGCTTGGGTCTGAGCTCGCAATTTCCATCGTCTACCGGATGGGGGCCGTGACAATGAATGCATCTATTGGGACAGTTGTGCTCACCAGATGCATCACAGATACTTCCATGATCAGCTTCATGATGTTCAGAGGACCAGCAGAGGCGATATCTAGGATCGGAGGCACAAGTGTGAGAGTTGTGCTGGTGCCGGCACCGATTACACTGCACTGCAATGCGACTTTGGGGAGGGATTTTTGTCTGCATTCATCAACCAAAGAGGAAAATAGTGCGTGGAAGACGCTGGTGAGTTTCTGGTAAGCGCGCAATCCAAGTTGATGACGTGCAAGTCGGATTCGCCTCATTTCTCGTGATGCAACAATAACTTCAGGAGACACCCCAGCTGCAGCAGTCAAAGGATTCTGTTATGATGTTGCAGTAACAAGCTGAGCACAGTACTTCCATTCTTCATCGACATAATTTATGGCTCTATAAGTTCAGGTGAAATGGTTGATCCGATATGTGGTCCATGGAGTTGCGACCCCCAATAGAGCGTTACTGAAGCAGCTAATTGCTTGTATTTCTCTTTAAGCTTTGCCGAGTTTCCATATTTAGGGCAGAGAGCGAGCTGCATCTTAGTTGCCTGTACCTTTGTGAGTATTTGACCAACATCATCATCTAGTTTAGCTTTTAGATGGGTTTGTACAGCATATGCCGAGTGCTCTCAGAGACTGTTATCTTCCGAGATGCGAACTAAGATGGGGTCGCCTGTACGACAAGGCTTGGGCTGAGATCTAGCTCTAGCGGGTGCCGTGAGAATAAAGAGAAGATTCTTATTAGTTCGGGCCCACGAAGTAACGTTGGCGTTACTTGTAGGGGCATTTGTGTTGGCGCCCCGATTATAAAGGCGGAGATGGTCTGGAGCAGTCGCAGGCTTGTCACTGGTGTAACCTTCAAACTGATGGGCCGCGACTTTTATCAGATCGTTACAAAAGTTTTAGAGTGCTTTAGCCGGCATGTCAGGGTCGAAGCCCTTCTCATCACCAGCCCTTGATCGTGGAGGAATAGCCATCCGATGAGTTTCCGGTGTTAAAGTTATGAGCTTGAGCGAATATGGAGGTTATAGCGGAATCAGTGTCGGCGGTTAGACCGATACAGTAAGTCTCGTATGAAGTTGTAGAAGGAAGAATTGACTGGAAACAAGTGTATTGAGATGTATGGTTCTGAGTAAACTGAGCTGATAAGAGTGAGATTGCGTGTGCGCATATCTTATCAACTGAGGTTTTTGACCAGTATTTATCAATCTCCATGGATCATAAGTTGGAGGGCAAGACTGACACCTGTACGCGGTGCCCTCTACGAACCTGGGAGTGAAATATTCTCCCAGAGCCAAGTTCAGTCAAATTTCGCAATACCGAACAAGTTGGCCCATGAGGCAATGATTCAAGACTCTCCACCTAATCAAATTTTCACACCGGACGAGATCAATCACCACCAAAACCTCATCAAATTTGCAAGTACGACTTAGTACATCCTTATTTTAATGATCACACCTCTCGTCGACTTTCTCTGGCCTCAATTCACCACCACGTACACGCCCACGCCGATATTTATACCCGACGGAGGAAGCAAAGCGTGGCGCACAAACCTGGGAGACAGTTCTTTGGGATGGGCGTGAGAGAGATTAGGACAAGCTCACAAGGTGCTGCAGATGGTGGAAACGATCTCGACGGGCGTGGATTTTAGAATTTTGACAACGAGTTTTCGAATTGAGCTTTGTGCGTGCGCCAAGTCTTCGCTTGCAAGAGTGCGGGCGACACTATAAACACCGCCGTGGTTGGATGGTGCGGTGGTACATCATCTTGGCCGGTTTCTCAAGTAAGGTCTGGATAGCAAGGACACATATCCCACCCGAGACACGAGACCGCTGGTTCGAATCCGGCAAAACCTAACTACATTTCTCGCGGCGCTGGTATGCATGGATGATGAAGGCATGCTTGGATAATCAAAGGTTTTAAATTCCCTTTGGTGGGTACTTACGGAGGAGGGTTGACTGTTTGTGTAAGCGAACATACCTCATAGTGGTATTTGCGAATGAAATCCAGAGTATGAGTGTCTCTAACGTCAAAAGAGTCATCCTATATGTATACATAGTACCGGTGCCGGCAAAGACGAATTCTTCACCTTCCAGTGGTGCCGGTGTAATCGCTCAGTATGCTCTGCATATCTGGGATAGCCAAGAAGAATCGCATCCGAATCGAAGTCGAAAGCAATCTCAAGCATACCTCCATTTGATGACCTCTCGACATTTCCTTTCTTACTATTCTCATCTCAGTCCTCAACCTCCTTTTAACCACGCCTCATCTCGCCTGAACAACCAATAAAGAAGTTACTCCAATTGCAAACAGGAGCTTGCCCCATTAATTACCGGCCATCACCGACTAAAAATTTACGACGCTACGTATACCCGCAAGGAGGAAATCAAGTCATAATTGCAAAGCTCGTCATGGTTTATGGGGGACTGATGCTCTAATGGAGTTCTACATCTTGAGGAAGGATAGGCGGCTGAGATGTTTTGCTAGAGGGGGAATAGGTCTCTGAAGACGATGCTGGGACTGACATTTTCGAGGGGTTTTCAACTTTGGAACGTTTGTGGGCGCCAAGACCGAGATTTCGGCTAATTAGCCAGGAGGGCTTCTTTTGTCGATGAGTCAACGGCACTCCCCAGCGCCCTGGACGGCACAAAAGAAGTTAGGCTAAGCTATCATACAGCAATCACGCTCTGTCAAGACTTTTCTGACATTCCAGCACGACCTTAGGGAAGGAGTTGGAAGGAGGCTAGAAAGGCAGAGTGTGAATTTCCCGAGGTACACACAAGTCTGCAGCGCCCAGCTGGCCGGCCTCTTCGAACGCTTCAGAAGGGGCACTATGTCTTCGGATTTAGTCCTAATGTCGGTATTAGGAGAGCTCCGCACCCAGTGGTTTTTGCGATTTTTCCCGGCTGCCATGCACCCGCAAATGGCCATCGTTTCGTTGGTTGGAGAGGGGAGATAATGAAGGGCAAAGGGCTCCTCTAAGTGTATGATCGAATGAGGACTTGTGAGGGGTGGTACTGTTTGAGGGGAGCTGTATGGGAGGCATAGGAGGGGATATACTACTGGCATAGGTATCCTTGGCCTGTAGGCAGAGAGGACCTGCATGTCCTACATAGTCTTAGACTCAGACAGGACAATAAAATGATTTAATAATAATAAATACATAGTACCGGTCATGTGTCATAGCTAGATAGCTGAAAACACATTAAATGATTTAAAAAAAAAAAAAAAAAGGATCATAAGTTATGATCCCTGTAGATGTAAATCTATACACGTACAGATATATGAGCCAGAAATATAAAGCTAAATACATGTGTGTCGGTAATAGATCCGAGAAACCTTTAACCTGCATTTGATACATAATCATCTGATGGAATGCTAGTGTGAAATAAATGCCAATATGCATTAAACTTTCCGCGAGGAATGTGCTGATGACAATGATATAGGAAGGTGAATATGATAACCTAATTAGCCGGACTTACAAATGAGTTATCCTTGGCATTCCAGGATATACGATATTTCAACATCCGGAGCGTAGCCAGCACCCGATACGGAGATGGTGCATTGGATCAAGTTGGCCTCCAATATCACTGTTAGATGGATTATGTATCACGTACGTGACGAGTAGATGCAAAGACAACTGGATGTATATAAATTCATTGTTATTCTATTCTAGTTGGCCAAGCCAATATTAAACTAATAGCACGCCTGCGCGTCTAGCTTACATTAGCCAACGGATCAACTATTCTCCAATGTTCCGCCGACAGCTGAATATGGTGGATAGTGACAATCACAAAGGAGGGAGATATAGATGGATATGCGCACCTCATATAGTCCCGGTGTCTACGCCTCGCCTGGCTGGGGCTGCTTGTTTTTTGAGATGTCTTCCCGCGCACGTAGTTTCCACTGCTACCATTTTAATCTTTTTTGTGTAGAGGGTGGCCGAATTCTACAGAAAAATACTGAGCTGAGTGGCTATTCACGACAGGCAATATATCAATGATCTTTCGGGTAATAAAAGAGGATAGGAGCAGTGTACAAGACGAGGCCCGGGTCAGAGAGAAGCCCAACGTGCTCGATATTCATCGATTCAAGTATCATAGTAAACAACACGCACTCACACACACAATTTTTTGAAATTCGAATTTTCGAATATCCCCATCTTCCCTCTCTATTCCCATCTCTCGATACTGGGATATCGATCATCCTCAATTCAAATTTTGTGAGCAACTGGCAGGTCGCCAACATGCCTCCAGTTCGCAGTAAACCAGCGCGACCGAAAGACGCCATAGAAAACCGCAAACATATTAAACATGTTGCTCGTTTGAAAGCATGTAATAAGCTGGGCTCCCTCACCCCAGCTCAAGAGATGAACATCGACCGTTTGGTCGACAACATCGCCCTAGACGACGAGATGTTAGACGTCGACAGTCTCGACATTAACAAAATTCTCAAGGATCTGGAAAGACTTCCTGATTCTATTCACTCCAGGCCTGACGCGACTGGAGCTGGTAAGGCCGCGACGAGCCACAATAATCCAGGAAATGAGACTACTGGGCAGCAGACACTGCCTCTGATGAAAGTCGCTGTGCCAGATACAAGGCTGACAGCGATTGTAGATGTAAACACGGCGAAAGGTGCAGCATCTACCCAAAACCACCTGGAACACATACCAGGAACTGCAGAACAGAACCTCACTCCTCACAGTGGAAATGAACACAGGCAGACGGAGGAATGCCCCCCAAAATTTAGGGCCTTTATTGAGGCTGAGGAACGCCGAGCCGCAAAAACGGTAGAAAATGTAAAAATTTGCACCGCTGCAATCAACGGTGTCGAGAATGCTCTCACCCCCCTATCCAAAGGGTCGAGTGTTCAATTCATAAACTCCATGAAGGTCTACATCAGAGCTGCAATAGCTCACTTCATGATCGCGGGACCAGGAACAACCCTCCAATCACTTCCCCCACGCCCCGATATCCAGGCTACGGCTGGAAAGACTGCAGAATCTACTGTTGGCCAACAAAGTGAGCCACAGCGCAAAACGGCTCAAGCCGAAGTACACCAGCCCAAGACTACTTGGGCCTCTATCACCCGGAATGGCATACAGTCAATCCCGGTTCCAACCAAAGCCGCACAGTCAACGCCCAAGGCGACAAACTCGACGCGAACGGCAAAAATCTCAACCGGACCAACTAAACCGGCTATGCAAGACGAACGTTTGTTTCTCCGCTTGGGAAAGGAACATCCCTGGCGAACACTATCACCGTTCGGTGTTAGAGAAGCGGTTTCTAAAATGCTCGAACTCCCACAGACAAAAATCGAGCATGTCTACCGGGTGCCAACTGGCTTCGCAATCAGAGTCGAAAACCAAGAGGCACGCATGCTGATGCTAAGCCTAGCTGAATCCTTCGCTCAGCAGGCGTCACGGTTTCAGTACAAGGTGCATGTGCGATCTTGTAGGTACAGTATATTTATTATAATTCTCTGGAGAGAGAATTTCTCAATCTAAAGACTACATATATATACATTCTAAATATTTACCCTTCGAGAAGATTTTCCCTGTGACCTGAATTACTGAGACTGTTCGACAACTACCTAGAAGGTTCTCGGTACACCTATTATTCTCATTGTGAACGGTTAAAGCAGACGGTCAGCGCACGTAAACTATACCATAAAATAATTAATATTCTTCTATGGGAGAGATAACTACACTGGATCGCGCGAGCATAAAGTGTGCCCTGACAATCACCTTACATAAGCATTATCCAAAGACCCTGTTCTGTGCGAAAGGCCCAGCCTTTTCGCGTAGTCTTCATTATATGCAAGGCTGGGCACGCAGGTCAGCCCAGACAACCAATGGCGGGTAAACCCGTAACACTCATGAACCTTCAATATACTTCCAGAAGGTTCACTGAGAATATTCGAAGTTTCGTGACTTCCGAGACCCTTCCCAAATATTCCCCTTGTGCCATTGCCTATGCTAGCCAGCGTAGGCTGCAGGAGTCTTCCGGCTTGACAGCCGTCACAGCAGGATGCCATATTGGAGAAAGCCACGGACTTGATTTCCCTTCGAATAGCGACGGTCCCAGTCGCCATTAACACAATAATGGGCAGAGTCCTCATCACCGAAGAGATGGTGACCGACGAGATAGTCAGGGTCACCAAGACTGTACCGGTCGAAGTACGTCCGCATGGAAAAGGCCGACCGGGAGCCCCATACCAATCATGGATAGCTCTTTTCGAGAAAGCGTCCACCCCTCGGCCGGGATTCCGACTGTTTGATGACTCTGGAATCGCAGTTCGTCACTAGCCCCGTCAGGGAATCAGCCAGTGCAAGCGATGCTTACAATTCCATGGCACTAGAGGTTGCTCGCACGCCCCAGCTTGCTGGAACTGCTCTTCCATCATGCATTCCACCGCGGAGTGTAAGACACACACCAAGTGCCGCAACTGCGGAAGTCCGTGCAGATCAGACAGTCGGGATTGCTTAGCTCGCCCGACAAAGTCTGGAATGGCCTCCAAAGATAACCTTCAGGCCATAAGGCAGGCAAGCCAACGTGAATTTGCGGCAGTTACTCGGGCCAAAGCAGCTGTCAGACGCGCAGAGGCAGCGATGACAACAGCCGCAGAAGCGTCCAATTCAAACCAGCCAGGTTTCAAATCGAGCAACTGTTTTGAAGTTCTCATGTCCGACGCTACAGCAACTGTAGCCGAGGTCGATGAGGCATCAAACCAACAAAAATCTTTGTGAAGGGCACCCCACGGGTATCTTCAAGCCTCTCTCATACTCTAAGCTTTATGTCAATAAACGTAGGTAGAGGGGGCTCTACGCAAAACATTGCGCTTGCCCGAGCATTCGAGCTGGGTATCGACGTGGTTCTTGTTCAAGAACCTCTGTGGAACAAACCAAAGAAGACAACAAAGGATCACCCAGGATATACCTATCATCTACCTCACGGCGGTGAAAATGTTAGGCCCAGGGCTGTGACCTATACCCGGATAGACGATAGAAAGATATTAGCCTCACAGGTCTTTTCATATGTTGTGTGTCACGGCGTAGAATAGGCACAAGTGAAAGTACAGCTTGTATGGCGATTATTCAATCTGTCGAGCGAATACTAAGCTGGAGAAGAATAGAAAGGAACAGAATCTAATTACAAAAAGCCCTGAGGCTATTCCTATTCGGGCGGGTTTCCACTAAATTGCCGCGCACGTGCTTCTTCCCGCATCAGCCATTAATCTCACCTCCTCCATCCACGTAATCGTATATCATGACGGAGCGGAATGCCGTGCCGTGACATTGTGTCTACTGGAGACTATTGCTGGGTTGAGATGAATGGTATCACTTTTCTCAACGTCTACAAGGCACCAAATGACTCGACGGCTATACAGCCTCTCATCAACTGGACTCCACCGCCAAACTCCGTCGCTGCAGGGGACTTCAACTCAGTAGACTGGGCTTGGCAACCTGGCACAGAACGCCCTCATGGACAAGGAGAAATGATCGAAAAAGGGCAGACAAACACCATTTGACCTGTGTCAGAGTAGCATGTAGACAGCAAGGAGGACCCAGGGGTCAGAGAGGTGGTATTCAGGCTAAAGGGCGCCATCCTACATTATGCATGAGATAGTTCAATAACTGTTGGTATTACAGGTCACTCGAGTGAGCAGGTGAGGTTTTCGGTTGTTCGTTTCTTCTTCTTCTTCTTCTCTACATCTATGGACAGAGTGGTATAAAACCTTCTAGTGACGCTAGTCCTATTTAAGTTTAACCCTACAACAGCCTTATCCCCGTATTATATTCCCAGCACTGGCAACCTTTCTTTCTAAGAATAACTCCCCCTAAAAATTAAATATGAGAAATAATTGTAGTTAAAACTTATGCCCCTTCTTAATACCATTAATATTGCATGCCACTTACTTCTCTAACGTTTGACCCATCCTTCTACACGAATATTCAGCTTGTTTGAGTCCATAAATTTCTTCAAAGCCGTATTACAAATTGATTTAGTCATGGCATCTGCAGGATTATCATTTCCATTGATCCAAAAAATCTCCTGCATCTCTCGTCGCTCATAAGATTGACGCAAAGCCATTATATCAATCATCAGACGCTTTTCCTTAGTCGTTCCGAGCTTCACAAGACATTCGTAAAGAGAATAAGAGTCGGTACAAACGATTATTGGGAGGGCTGATAGTTCGAGTTGTTTTAAAATCATAGTGATTGTACTATTGATAGAATATGCCATATCCATGCCTGCAACCATACCGTACAATTCAGAAGATAATACGCTGCGAGTAACACGCTTACTTTTAGTAGAGCTCCAGTGGATTATATTTCCGGTGATCTCAAATTCGTTTTCTCTTGATACCTCATTAGAAATCATGATCACATATCCAATCTGGGAACTATAGTCTTGATTATTGGCAAACGAACCATCAACAAATACGAAAATCTTTGCAGTGGCAAGGTCAACTGGGATGTAGTCGAGTCCTCGATTTTGATTCTTTATCTGCCAATCAAGTCGTTTGTTGAGAATAGCGGCTTCAGTAATGGTAGGTTGTTTATGCTGAGCTGCTTCCGACAGATCAAATGCTGCTTCTGGTTGACAAATCGTGGCAATGTATGCCCCGCGAGCACGTTGTTCTACGTATACTTGGGCGTAATTCTCATCCTTCAGATCGATAAGTGATAGCTTTTCGCCTTGTTTCTTTTGTCGGATAAGGACATTATTGTTGGCTATGCTAAGAATACAGCCATTGAAGTCAATAGCTTTGCCAACTATGAGTTTTTCCTTTTCTTTTGCCTTAAATCCAGCTTTTCGTAGTCTTTCATCTTCCTTGGCTGCAAACTTAGGTCCACAAACAATTAGGGTATCATCTGTTTGCATTGCTACAACACCAAATTCATCTTTGTTAGTGGAGACAAAGAGACAAGGATCGTATGTCGATGATTGCATTTCTAGTTCCTTTTTGTGATGAGTACTATAAGTGGCCCACCAATGTGTTCCCGCTTCAGGGATTCCATATAACGGTTTTCGAACAACCATAATTGTTCTCTCCGGGTATTGAAGTGCAATCTCAGCAGGCAGAGTTGCAATAATTATTCTATTAAGGCAGCTGGTAGACTGAGTGTATGCTTGGGAGATATCACGAAGCCAAATATGTATGTCCTGATCTTGAAGAAGCATCAAAGATGGCGCAAGTGCTTGGATAATACGTTGAGCCGATCGTTGAATTGTTGGCGACTGTGTTAAAATTGCCGATTTTCCATGATCATTGAACGCTTGGATGACGAGTCTTGACTTTTCATAAGGCATATTAGTCGCTTTACCCTTGACTTCATGAACTAGTCTGGACTTAAAAAGACGAATTCCCTTATGAGCCCCTTCAGGTTCATACTGTACGTACTCAAAAACTCCGCTTGCATTTAAGCCATCAATTTCTAATTTATCGGAGGCCTCGAATGGCTCACCAGGCGTCGTAATCTTACCTTCTTCACGTAACTTTTGTGCAAGTACAAGGTCTGCCTGTTCTTTGTGGGAAATGAAGTTTCCGTTGTCAGGTTCATCATCAAGTTGTTCGAAATCGACTAGGTTCACGTACTGGAGCCTGTTCTGTAGTCGAGCGCTTTTACGAGGAGCTTTGAGATAGTCAGCGCAACTAGATTCTGGAGACCTTCCCTGATGAGCTGGTAGCGTTGGATTTGTCATCGGAGGATTGTAAGGTATATCTACAACATCTTGCACGATATCGTCAGGATTCACATCATGATCATTAGTCGGATGCTCGGCAGGCTCGCGTTTGTAGGGTTTGACTGAAGTTGATCGGAAGTTGGTCGGTCCTCCTGGCATCATAATCCTACAAGTCTCACCTTCCATTGACATTAAAGTGTATGGTCCCATCCAACCTTCGCCTTTCTTCTCACGATGTACCAATACTTCAGAACCAATAGGTAGCTTCAAAATCGGGAGCGTGTTTGGCCCATTTCTCATGCCGAGGGCGTCTTTAATCTGACGCTCCGCAATTGTCCTACGAACTTCTTTCATAGCTTTTCGAACAGCTTCAGCCCTCTGAACAATTGATGGTGATGGAGGGTCGAAAGAGGTCATTCTTGGATACGCTCCAAAGACAAGTAGTGTGGGTACTAATCCATTTGGGCCTGCAGAGTCATTTACAGCCTTGACAGCCATTTGTAATATCATTTCTTTGCTAATTACGTCATTTTTCAATTCATCGCGAAGAATTTGATAGGCTCTACGCAATGGTATGTGGTATCGTTCGACCTTACCAATGCTGTGATGTGCTTCCACAGGTACGACTTTAACTTCAGTTCCCATAAGTCCCGCATTCTGCCGAATTAGCGACGACGAAGTATTTGTTCCAGCATCCGTAATAATGTTGTCAGGTGGCCCTTGGTACACATCAATCCAACAATATCTGAGACAGTTCCAGAGTCCATTGGCGGTTTGATCTGTGAGAAATCTCGCTGCTTGAAATGATGTTGCTGAATCAACAACTTGAAGAACTGCTTTCCCCTCTAGATACATAATGTCCACGTAAATCGCGTAATTAAAATTGTGTTCATCCTTTAGCGTGAACTTGAATCGTCCCGGAGATTTACTGTTGGTTTGGCATTGATGGCAAAATTCAGTGAGGCGCTTAATGATTACACTATCAACTTCATGCCCTGCACGTTCTAGAATTTCTGACAGTCTACGAACTGAAGGGTGGCCAAATCTCCGATGAAGCTGACGCAATTCTGTTTCAGTAAGATGACAAAAAGCTGCAGTTTCTTCCATGTTATATGTCATCATAAATGGATGTCCCCATTTACGTACCACCGGCACTTTCTTGGATCCCTGAACTAAGACATTTTCGAGATTGTCATATTTTACTCCCATGTCATCCATATCCTTGAGACAAAACAGGAATGGTGTATTTGCAGCGACGACATGAAAGATAATTGGGCCAAGGGGGGTTTTAACAACAGCACTACCAACCGTCTCTGCAGACCCTTTTCCAAACTTGATATTATGTTTGCCTTTGGTTGAAATATCGAGCTTGATAGTTGGATCGAGCTTCTGCAGCGCCAGAAGTTGGGGGATCCCCGCTGTCGAGATTCCTGAAGCCCCTGTGTCTGGTATAATACCTTGAAAAATACCAGAATTGTATCGGTCTACAGAGAGGAATACATCTTTTTCTTTACGTGGCTCATGGAAAATATCTTGCTTTGTCAAAGCATGGCGTGTGGATTGATTGTTGAGCAAAAAGACGGTTTTGATCGCATCAACGGTGCCAATCTCAGTGAGATAATTATCGTGATTACCTTCCTCGGTGTCTTCAATTGAAAATCCAGCCAAATATTGACCCAAATCATCAGGCGTTGTCATATCTGAACTTGGAAGTCCATCCATGCCTTCATAATGGATGAGAAAATGGCCGTAATCACTCAAATTTGGATAGCTATTTGTTGGAAGAAATGTTGCTGATTGCGATATCTATTCCAACCTGATTGTTTTTCATCATTTGAATGTTTGCTGGAGAAACAACCTTCTTTTCCACAAATCCAACAAACTTTCTTGTAATTACGTTCATGATATCCTCTTCTGCCGTCGTTGTTGAAATTACCACGAGAATTTGTCCCACGTTCACTAGATCCCATTCCATTTCGATATTGACTGTGGATGCCTTGTGCGCGGCTTCCTCCTCCACGCCCTCGGAAATTTCTTCGGCCATTATTCTGTCCCCTGTATGTACGGTCAAAGTAATATTGTTCATCATACAAATACTCTGGAGCTTGGTTATAATCAATATACTGTTCTGTAGCAATGGCTGGGTATTGACCGACGGGATTTTCCGGTTGTTCAGTATTCAGCGCAGCTCTTAATTGTGAGCATACACCTTCGTAGGTAGCCGCTGGACTAAAGTGCATGAGCTGGGTTCCTCGTACTCCCTTACATGCAATAATTAACTGTTGTTTGATGGTTTCGTCCATGACATATGTTCCCCCCAACGCCTGTTGGAGCAATTGCAATTTGTCAAAAAGTATTTGTAGGCAGTCCTGAACGCTCCTGTCTAGGTTCTTTTCTCGAATTCCCTGAAATGTAATTTCCCGCCACTCCTTTAAGTATGCCTGTTGGAACTGGGGAGTTTCAAAGTGTTCTTTGAATTGCGCAATCATTATACTAAAGTTTGTGGTAAGCCCTGCTCGAAGCAAAACATTATAATAAAACAGTCTGGCACCTCCCTTCAGTATTGTTGAGAAAGCCTCATGGTAAAATTCTTCACTTAATGAGACCTTTCGACAGTTATCCTTGAAAATATCTAACTTGACGTCTAGAATGTTGTAGTAACCACCACCATACTTAATTTCTTCGTCATGATAAAATTTGCCAAGGTCAATCAGTGCTCTGGTGACTGTCGGATTGATGGGAATCTTCGGTACGGATTGACTGGATTCTATTTGCTTATCTTGGTCTGCATAGAATTTGTTTCCAGGGGTGGGGATTGTCGATGGTAACTTTGGCTTGGAATCAGGTATAAATTGAGGCTGCTTAAACATTGGATTACGTGCCGAGTTAAAATTCCCTGCTGTTATCATCAAATTTATCTCCTCATTACTCCATTCAGTAGGTTTTTCCTCCTGAAGAAGGTTACATAAAGCCTTCGCTCTAGAGAACCCTCTCTGCTTCTTGACCCACACTCCTCGTGAGCGCAGAAAGTCCCTGAAGTTTTCGAGAAGATTATCGTTCATATGCTTGAATATTTCTTCTGTCCATTCATCAAATCGCTCACCAAATTTCTCCCAAAGTTCAAAATCCTTGATGTTGAAGGTTTCCCAATAACGCATTGCATACTCAGCATGAGTGTTAACGTATATCTCGGCTTGCTCTTCCGTCATTTTTGATAAAGCCTTTGCATCAAATTTCTTTCCCCATTTTTCGTTGTCAGTCTGCCATAACTTGATGGGGATTTTATCGGTCATTTTTTTTTTTTTTATGGTTCTTGCCGGTGACTGATTAGCGAGTAAATCGTGGCTGGCAGTCCTTGAATAAGATGATGGAGAAATGAATCTCAAATCCTCTTCACCTTCCGTTAACGTAAATTGTTCTGCGTGATGGACACAGATTCAGGAATACTGTATGCAATGGCGACTAATAGCAGACTGCATCAATAACTGAATCCTTGAATTCGTAAACTAGTCGAAGAGGCTTTCGCAGTCTTATTTCTAGTATCGAATTCCTAAGCACCTTACTAGGAATTTAAAAGAGCTTTTGCAGTCTTATTTTCTAAGCAAGATCTCTTCTGTTTAATGCCTTGCCGTCTGTGACTAACTGTAAAGTTAATCACTGATCAGTGTTAGTATTACAGGTCACTCGAGTGAGCAGGTGAGGTTCTCGGTTGTTCGTTTCTTCTTCTTCTTCTTCTCTACATCTATGGACAGAGTGGTATAAAACCTTCTAGTGACGCTAGTCCTATTTAAGTTTAACCCTACAACAGCCTTATCCCCGTATTATATTCCCAGCAATAACCACTCGGCCAAAAGGCCAGACCAGAATCATAGAACACTTGATTCTGGTTATCCCCACATATATAGATTATACAGAAGGCAATCCTGACAACCTGTCATATTGTTGGGGAGCCCACTCACTGAGCTGGAAACACGCTAGATCTAGTTTGGAGTAACATCGATGGTGCCTGTGCTTGGGTAGATTGTGGAGAATGTGTCACTAGTGATCATTACCCTATCCGAGGACAAATTCCAGTTCGTAACTCAGTGATGAGACCCGAAAAGGCAAAACTCCGAGTAACAAAGGAAAAGCTACCCAGATACGCGGAAGTCATTGCAAAGTGGGTTCGACCACCACCAGTTCTTGACACAGTCGAGAAGGTTGAAGAGTATGCTCAGGAAATTTGTTTCCATCTCACCAATGCCATCAATGCGGTAGGAACCCGTCCTCGAACCAGCTCCGGTAGATCTGCTCCGTGGTGGACCCCAGCGTGCAAGGTAGCATACGCCCAGTACAAAGCCACGATAGCACCCCACCAACGAGCTTTCTGCGCAAAAAAACTTCGATTAGTTGTCAAGGCTTCTAAAAAGGAGTTCAAAACCCAACAGGTCGAATCCATTACTACGCCGAACGATGTGTTCAAGTTAATGAGAATGAGTAACCCCAGACAGGCTAGTATCCCTCCGCCGCTGAAACACAATGGGTCGTTAATAACAGATCCATTAAAACATGCCACGATCCTTCGCGATGCTCTCCTGGCACGATACCAGGCATCAGACGACTTGTCTCCATGTACAGTTACGAGCAGCAGTCGGATGCCGTGGGAAGAGGACGTATCAGATGAAGAAGTCCGAGCCTGCACCATTTGTTGTGGAAATACGGCCCCAGGAGCAGACGGAATCTCCGTAAACCTATTGGAGGCATGTTGGAATACAATCGGGTCTTGAATTTCCCAACTGTTCCGAGCCTGCATTCTGCTTGGCACTCACCCACAGTGTTTCAAACTAGCTGAGGCTGTCCTGCTTCAAAAGAACGATAGAGATCCAACGACAATCAAGGGTTGGAGACCGATCGCTCTTCTCTCATGCTTGGGAAAAGGATTAGAAAGGCTCTTAGCTAAACGTATGGCACACCTTGCAGTTATTCATGACGAAGTCGGCCAGCAACAGTTTGGTGCATTACCGAAGCGCTCAGCAACAGACCTGGTCTCATGTGTGGTCCACGACATCGAAGAGGCAAATTCACAAGGATGGGCAGCTACTTTTGTAACGATGGACGTTCAAGGAGCTTTCGACGCGGTACTCCATAATCGACTAGTGAGGAGTATGCAAGAGCAGGGATGGCCGGAATCAATTCTTAAATGGACTAAATCCTTCCTCGCCAACCGGATGGTTCAAGTGCGATACTCTGGAGGTGTCACCGCCAAGAGTGAGCTAGTGTGCGAAGTCCCGCAGGGCTCACCGATCTCGCCACTTCTCTTTCTTCTGTACATGGCAGAGCCCATGCGAGCTGGAACCCCAGGCCTGAGGTTTAGCTACGCAGACGATATCGGCATTCTTGGGTTAGGCCGGACGATTGCGTAGTCTGTAGCTGAGGCACAGGAAGGGGTCAACCATCTCTTAGAATGGGCTCGAAACAATGCCGTCGCTTTCGATGATGACAAGTCTGAAGTCGTCAAATTCCCCGGAAGATACCGCGAAGCATCGATTGGAATTCAAGTTAACGGGACTCTCATAGAACCGTCGCAAAATGTCCGCTGGCTTGGTGTGTACCTCGATCCCCGACTAAACTTTAAACACCATGTCATAATTTGGTGTGGCAAGGCGCTGAAAAGTGCACAACACATGCGCCGCTTCAACACAGTCTACCGAGGAGCTGCTCCTGGAGCGCTGGTTAAAGCGATTGACACGTGTATTGTCCCGATTGCAACTTACGGAGCTGACGTCTGGTGCCCTGGTCCCAGACGCCCAACAGTAGGGAGGATAGTCACACCATCAACTGCTGGCCTATGTAGCATGATTGAAAGGCAGTCTTAATGGGTCTTAGATCGGTACTACCGGTAACGAGGACAACACCTAACACCGTGCTACACAGGGAAGGAGGAATACCAACTGGGAAAATCATACTGCAAGGAAACCGACTTCGCCTCTCTGCCAGAATGCAAACACTCGACGACCGCCATCTGCTCAGGATCCGGGCTGCAGTTTGCCCAAATGTCGGTACGCGGAAATTTAAGAAGTACAATCGAAAATCTGCGCGTCCTGAAATTCAAATATCACGGGCTCAGCGTGCTTATAAACAGCTACCAGAAGCAAAGGCCGCGGAACCTCTTGCCTCACCATTTTATCAATCGCGGCCAGTTTCGACGGCTGGTTCGAGGAAAGACCAAATAGAAGCCTGTAAACTTTGGATTACTAATGTGCCAAAGTCAGAAATCTGTGCGTACTCAGACGGTTCATCAGAAGGAAACGGACGCTCGGCTTGGGGTTTTGTCCTAAAGCTGGATGGGAAAACTTTTCTTAAAGGAAGCGGCTTAAAGCATGGAGGAGAGGCTCTAGATGCAGAGATTACGGGGGCACAGGAAGCTCTTAAAGCAGCATTAGGTCACCTAAGAGGGAAGGAAGACCAGGCAAAGGGAACGACGCAGTGCATTAATGTGTTGATGGATAGCCGTCAAGCAATAAATGCACTGAGCACGGGCAGGTCCTCGACCAGCCACGAGGAAGTACGAAGATTTCGCGAATTATCTGAGCTAGCTCAGGTAAGAATAAATTGGGTACCAGGACACTCGGGAATTCATGGAAACGAAGAAGTAGACACAGCGGCCAAATCTGCCTTACGAACGCTTCCCAGCGTGGAAAATGAGCCAGCAACCACCACGACAGCATTTCTACATCAAAAAATGCATCGCCAGCGACAGACTTTGCTCGACAGCTGGTGGAATGAAACCTGCCCGTCACGGTATCGTGAGCTAAATCTGCTCATGCGCCGTCGTAAACCACCAGAACTGGGGCTTTCCAGGCTACAGTTACGACATCTCATTGCAGCCCGTACGGGCCACGGCAATTTCGCGGCGTACTATCGTCGCTTCAACAACCCGCACACTATCACAAAGTGCACCTGTGAGGAGGAAACCACCCCTACTCACTTCATACATTGTCGACTCAACGCAAACACCACGCGTCGAATCAGAGGGTCATTGTCACACAGTGCCCTCCTACATAAGCTACTCGGGCCTAAGGGCTTAGAGAGTTTCAAACAATTTGCACAGGATACCAATTGTTTTGGGTATTCTCCTGTGCATCCATCTCCTACGCTCAGTGGAGATCGAATATAACTCGTCAGGGAACTAAATCTGACCAAACTGGAATCGAGGCGAGAAGAATTGCTTCCAGTTCTAATTTCTTTGCAATTTATATTTTTCTTTTGTCGGGTTTGGGAGAAGGAGTTCGCGGTGGCGCATATTTTTAGCTGACTGCTGGTTTTGTGGTGGCTCACGCGGTGGAATCAAGCTGGATATGTCTCAGATGTAGTCCTGGCTGTGAACACTGGTCCTGTACTCATAGTAGATTTGGAGCTTTAGCTTAGGACTTTAATAAAACAACAACAACAACAACACACACACAGATTTCTAGATTAGTACGAAGCACTGATAAATTGTGGAGGTCAATAACTGAACACCTATACGCAGTGATCTCTACGTACCTGAGAGTGAAATATTCTCTCAATGCCAAGTCTAGTCTCATTTCGCAATACGATAGTAGCTGGCCCACGAGGCAATGATTAAAGATACTCCGCTATGTCAAATCTTCACTCCCAACGAGATCGATCTCCACGGAAACCTCATCAAGTCTACAAGTACGACCTAGTACATCCTCATTCCAATGAGCTCACCTCTCGTCGACTTTCTCTGGCCTCCAAATACACGTCCAGGCCGATATTTATATGCGCAGGAGCAAGTAAAGCGTGGCGCTTAAATCCGAGAGACAATTTTGGGGGTGGACGTGAGAGGGGCCAGGATAAGTTTACAAAATGACACGGAGGATGGATACAAACTCGACGGGCGTGAAATTCTGAATTTTGGCAAGGAGTCTCACGCATTGTGCTTTGTTTGCGCCAAAACTTCGCTTGCGAGAGTGCGGCTGATACTATTAACACAAGCCAGTGATGGAAGATGTCGTGGTCGGCCTCCTGTTGGTGTACTCTGGTATAGTTTGAGTAGCCTGGCGCCTACTTCATTTGGGAGGGAGACACCTAAGACAACATTTCGCACGGAGAAAAGTAAATGGATGATGGAGGCATGTCTGCATAACTCAGGGTTTTCGAGACGTTTCCCTGGGTGGGTACTCACGGATGAGGGCCGGCTTGGGGTTAAGAGAAAGCTGCCATTACTTCGCAGTGGTACTTGCAGATGAAATCTGAGGCAAGAGTGCTCTTCTTGTATATTTAGTCATCTTTCCTGTACTTCTTCTCCAATATTGTGTCAAAGCTAGATATCTGCATACGCAATTTGAGTCTGATGCAAAGAATAATATTAGATCGAGGCTCTGATAAGCTGTAATGCTTGTATAATGATTTTTACGTCGGAGTCCAGGCGCAAGATAAGAAATACAGTGTTTAAATAGACAATACCCTGTATCAATAGAAAATGAAGTTCTACTGTACATATCAGGAGTTTGGAGCCAAGAGACACTCGTAACCCACACCATCTCAAAGCTAAGCTCATATTACTTTTCACACGTTCTAATCAACTAGGAACCTAAGTTCAGCCAAGACAACTTTTCAGCCTCTCATTGATGCTGATGATGATAATAATGATATTTTTATCGTAACCGGGTGCTTTCCCAGTACTCAGAGGACATGGCACGGGTATTCCAGATCTATACAAGACTTTTCCCTACCTAGATTGTTGTTTCGTAGAAACTTCGAAACGCAAAACTAAAAACAAATAAAACCACCATTTCTAAGGTGCTGGTGCCCTGCACTACACCTTAATCCTCGTACAGTACTGAACGGTCTCCAGAAGCAGTACAGTTGACCATTAACCCTCTATTCACGATTAAATCTTGCTGCAACATTTTATCACAGTTAAAAAACCCCAGAATATCTGCCACCCCTCTTGATCTATCATATCCCTTATCATAGGTCGTATTACCTTCGTTTCCGCCCGCCATTTTTGGATAGTCAGGCGACACTCTGCAATTTTCTGTGTGCTTATCGTAACTTGGCACCTAAGTGCTGCAAATGTCAGGACGCTGCAGCCTTGGTTCCAAATGTATTCCGGGGTCGTTATGCTTCTTTCCATGGATTTCGATGCGACTGTTGATTTTGTTATCGAATCAGCTTTTTTGTTTCCTGCTATGCCACTATGGCCTGGAATCCAGCAAGCCTCTATCAAGAGTCGGGTCTTACAAAGTTCCGTAAAATTCTTTACCTCAACGTGTGAGAAATTAGTTCAAACGCTTATAAGGATTTCTACTGCCTCTTAATTATCGAGAAGCAGCTTAATATTAGTACTGCCTCTAAATTCTAACCCTACTTCTAGGCCTTGGACGGCCTTGGTGACCTCTGAATCATAGACCTCTGCTCCAGGAAGGAATTTCTTACCACTTGCTATAAGCTCCTTATCTCTGTAGATGGCGTAGCCATCGGCTGAGTGTTGTTCGGATTAGGTCCTGATGAACGATGTCTAGCCTAATCATGCTATGTTGCAGGCTGCTGTTCGAATTATTCACGGGATCATAGTCAGGGTAGTGAAGTAGTTTGGGTTTGGTATGGGTTATAAGGTTGATACCTGAGCGTGTCTCATAGTAGTCAGACACGCGACTCAAGTAGCAAGTACACGGTAAACCTCAACCCCAAAATGATGATACGAATCAAGCTTGATATGCTAGGTCCTGTATGGCTAGTATGGATGGGATATGGGGGATTTACCTGTAGATAGATAAAGACGCTGTAGCCCTCTGATAATTGGGATAAGCCTTCTACCAAATAATATCGGAATCAATCCTAGCCTCTCATTAAGCAATCTCATGAATTATTTCCGTGTCGGTCACTACAGACCATGATACAAAGTCGACAATCAATATTTAGAAAGTCGACAAGGTTCCTATGAACCAATCATATAGGTGGTGAAGAGTCTTATTTAGATCTTGGCTACCCGTACCATGCCCTCTGGGTGCTGGGGTAGTACCTGGTCACGGTAAAAATATCATCATCATCGAAAGATCCATTGCATACGCGTACACGTGAATATCGTCGACCGACAGATATATTACGACAGTCATAATATTTCATGTTGAAAAGCTCAACATATGAAAGCCTAGAATTTCAAGAGAGTAATCAAACATTTTCAGTGTAGACAGTGCCATTGCGCAAAATCACAGAAAGTAATTGCATTTCATCCACGCTTGAATTCGTGATGAATGTCGATGACATTATTCAGCTTTCCAGTTCGATTTAATGATTCTAATAATTCTATTTTATGATATATAAATAATGAAATGAAAGCTACACCGTCATCTGCCTGATAATAATCTGCTGCTGGAGCCTCCATCAACAATCTCCGTTCTGTTCGTCCTCTGTCTTTTTCATCATCCTCCCGGTGTTATAGTCTCGTTTCTGATGATTCCATCTAAAGCACAAGAAAGGTTTCGTCAGTATGTCGCGAGGTCAAGGAAAGAAATTTGAAACGAATGGATAAAAAACTTACCGTCAATTTTCTTAATAGTATTAATGAAAGCAGTGATTATGGGGTCGTAAAGTACTGAGCTATCTCTGGGTGTGTCATAAAATATATCGTGTATTCCAAATAATATTTGACGCAATTCCAATGCCAATTCTTTGATCCCATTAAAGCACGGAGAAAAGTTGTCAATAATTCTTAACTGAAAATTCATCCCCGTGTCTGCTATCTTCGCACCTTGATTTAAAAGCGGGCTAGATGAACACCAATTGTTGAAGTGATTTTGGTACTCTGCCGAATCACGTCCGTAACAGACACATCCCACGAGAAAGACGTAAAAAAACGACTCGAGATCGTGACGGTAGGACTTCGTCATTGTTCCGGATTTGAGAGCAATATTTTGCAGAACCTTTATTGCCATGAATTTCATGGTACCAATTAGACTTTTCGGCTCATTATATTCCGCAACATACATGGAGATGTCTAGGTCTATAAGCTTTCCATGAATTAATCCAAATTCATCCGGCATTGTCAAAATAATATTGCTTTCAGATATATCGCCGTGAAGAATGCCAGCAAAAAGATATAAGTCGCGATGCCCAACTATGGCATCAAGCAAGCCGCTTAAAAACTCCCGGACCGTAGAGCAAGTCTTTAAGGGTCGACCGTAGGGAGAGATGACGGCAAGAGTGAGCTTTCGTTTCTTAAAATATTCCTTTGGTTCACCTTCTATGCCGATTGAAAGCCAATTTCTCACTCCCATGTCCCACTTTTTTCCGGTCGAAAAGTCTAGCCCCTTGCGGTGGGTCTCAACCTGATATATCCGCTCGGCCCATTCAAGATCAACGACACCTTTTACCGCTCGTGCGTCTTTCAAGAAATCGATCTCAGACTGTTCTGCGCCCGAGCCCCATGAAAACTTGATCAAGTATTTCATGTTCATCGTCTGAAAGCAGAGGTTACCACGTGACAACACAGTCTCAGGCTGGGTTACTGGCTCAGGGTTGATTTCGACCCATCTTTCCGGCGCCAAATCATCGGGTCTAATTTTGACAAAGGTGCGTCCGTCATGACGGCAGATAGTCGTGTCAAGGCCAAGCTCTTCGTCACTCATGATCGTGTATGCCGAAAGAGCCCGAACCAACTTTTCTTGGTCATTGATCACGTTAATTTCACTGGAGCTATACGCTCCCGACCTGTCGATAATCCAGAAAACGATATGCCCCTTGTACAAGCAAAATCCATGAACGAATCGACGCAATGGCTGCGCGTGAAACAATTCACGCACGTACAGCATGAGCTGGTGAAATTTTACGTTCTTTTTGTCTGCCACCTTGGTGAACTCGCCCACTACCCTCACGTCTCTCCAGTGATGATCCCATCTTTCGGGGTTATCGGAACTCTCAACAAAGACATCTACTTGCCGATTACATCGACTACCTTGCAGCTGAGCTGTGCAGGAAGTAAAACTAAACTTCCCGCGCACAAAGAGCTCGTTAGAATTTCTAGCTGTAGGAAGCTCACTGGGATTTGTTGGTTGGACTCTGTATGGTTCCAGGTATAACTTGTAAAAGGATGTGAACCAGTCTTTCATTTTCTTCTCACTCATATTGTCGCTGAATGCGTTGCCGTCTCCACATTGACCCCCATCGCGATATCTCTCCCAAATTTTCGTGGTTAGACCATACCAGCATTTATTTTCGAAATTTACCTCCCAGAATTTATCGACAGATTTATAAGTATCGTGTGTAAGCTCGGCCCTGAGTGCCTCTTCGAGAGCATCTCTGGTACTGTCATACTCAGCTTGTTCCGCGGCGTTCCGCAATAGGGTAGTTGTCGATCTCTTCTCTGGGGTCATGGGAATTTGTAAATCTGGAAGAATTGGAGGAGCTACACGGGTGAGCACATCGGCAATTAGAATGATATGAGACCAAATTTGACGATCGCTTTCAAAATTGATCAAGTAGATCAGTTGTGTGAAATCAAAGATAGAAACTTCACCCGTTGTTATCTTAATTTGCAGATTTAGAATATTTGTGCTTAAAATTGTAGCGGCGTGGTTTTCTGTGGATTGAAGGAATTGCAAGAGGTAAAGCTGGAGATTAGAAAGAAATAAACAGATATCTGTATGGTTAGCCTTTTCCTATACTTTTACGCAAGAAAGGTTTACCTTGCATAGAACAAGCTTGTAAATCGGGACTACCTCTAAACTGGTCTAGTATTTCGTGAAGAGGGTTTCGAGATGTGTACTCGTAGAATTGTTCGATTTGATCCATTTTGTGAAAAATATCTTGTATAATGGTGGATTGTTTGAATGTGAACGTGAAATTGAAAGTGGAAGTGCAGGTAGATGGATGTGGGTGGGACATTCATCAATCTTAGTAGACGTTTGTATTTCGGCTACATCACACAATTTACCCCGCCATGACGCATTTTTTGCGCCATATTTTAATCGCGAATACAGCTGTCTGGCTATGGCGCAATATCAGAACTAAAATTCCTGAATATTCGTGAGAGATTCAATTAGATACCCCAACACCATTACCGTCCCCCTCTGACTCGCATACAATTACACCAATTCGAATTCTCACAGTAGCAAGACCCCGGATCTCCAATATGTCTCTGGGCCTGCCAAATCATCGCGACCTATTCGCCATCAAAGAACAATTGATAGAGCGAGTACCAGGCTGAAAAAGCGCTTGAAAAAAAGAACATACCATTGAGCTCGATAGACGAGCGAAAAATGGAGTCGGACATGACCGAAAGGATAAAAGCCTTTGAAGAAGATTCCAACTCCACAAACCCCGATGCTGAAATGGGTGATGCAGTTATCGACCGATATATCATGGAGGAGCTTGAGAGCTCACGATGGAATATCAGTGAACCCGAAGACGGTCAGGTCTCAGAGGCCCCCGTTATTACAGACACGAGGAAGATTGCTGTGCCGGCCATTAATCGGACAGCTAATGCCAACTCAAAAAAGGCCGACGAAGTCACGTCCACCACAGCCTCTCAGAACGCCATTCCGAGGACAAGCGGAAACAATCAAACTTCTTGCAGCAATAGCAACTCCAAGAATACTGCGACTTGTCCTCCCGAGCTTCGAGCCATACTTGAAGCCGAAGAACAGAGGGCAGCCCAGACCGCTTTTAATCTCACGATATGCACCGCTGCCATCAACGATGTGGAGAATGCACTCGCACCTCTATCCAAAGGGCCGAGTGTTCAATTTATAGACTCCATGAAAGTCTACCTCCTAGCTGCAATAGCTCAATTCATGATGTCGGGACCAGAAACGGTCCTTCCAAACCTCCCCCCACGACCAAACTGCCAGAATCATGGCGGAAAGATCGTGGAACAAACGATTGAAAAGCAGCCAGAGCTGCTACAAAAAGTGACCCAGGTCAAGGTGATTCAGGTCAAACCTACCTGGGCGACAGTCACCCGAACTGGACTCAATACGCCAGCAGCACCTGTGAAAGATGTGCGAGTCCATAACAAACCCCCGATACCAACGAGACCTCCAGCAAAGGCTTCTAAAACTGTCCCCAAAGATAATCGTTTATTTCTTCGACTCGAAAAAGAACATACTTGGCGCGCACTCTCGCCGGCCGGTGTCCGAGATGCAGCAGCAAAATTGCTCGAGCTTCCCCCGCACAATATTGAACACGCACACCATGTTCCGACTGGCTTCGCACTCTCAGCCAAAAACCTGGAGATACGACAGCTCCTTCTGGACTCTGCTGAATCTTTCGTCCAGGTCGACGCAATAATGAAGAAGGCCTCAGATTTAGTGGCCCTTCGTATTGCGACAATTCCCGTCGCAATTCACACACTCCTAGGCAAAGTAGATGTCACCGACGAGATGGTGGCCGACGAAATCGCCAGAGTCACTTCAAAGGTTCCGGTAAAGGTTCGCCCTCATGGAGAAGGGAGAGTCGGAGCCCAATACCAGACATGGGTAGCTCATATTGAAAGAGCGTCCGTCTCTCGACTGGGATTCCGACTATTTGACGACTCAGGAATCGCTGTTCGCTATCAGCCACGCCAAACTGTGAGCCAACGCAAGCGATGTCTCTTACACCACGGGACCCAGAGTTGCTCGCGCGCTCCAGTGTGCTGGAACTGTACCTCAACAATGCACTCCACTTCGGAATGCCAAGGACACACCATGTGCCGCAATTGCGGGGGTCCTCACTGATCAGACAGCCGAAACTGTCTGGCCCGCCCTAACAATTCCGGAATGGCCTCTAGGGAAATCCTCAAAAAGATTAGGTACGCTAGCCAGCGCGAATATGCCGCGGTGATCCGGGCGAAAACCGCCGTTCGACGAGCGGAGGCCGACATCAAAGCCGCCACTGAGATGACCAAAACAGCTAGGCCAAACTACAGCTCCAATAACAGCTACGAGGTTCTAATGACGGATGAGACGCCAAACGTGACTGAGGTCACAGAGGCAGTCGTCCCGTAAAATCACTCATAAAGGGCGCCCCACGGGCCCCTTTCCGCCTCCCTCCTACTCTAAGTTTCATATCAATAAACGTAGGTAGAGGAGGTCTGTAAGGATTCCTCTCCCGATCCTCCCGATCCTTCCGATTCTTCCTTCGCCATATAATTTTACCCTTCTTCTCATGTTGTTATGACAACAGTATAATCCTTTACATATGAGATCATGTTGATATTAGGTTAATGTCTATGTTATGATGAGCTAGTGGAAGGAAAGCAGGTATATATGATGGCTTAGTCTGTAGCTTCAGAGTTCTTCACGCTTAGTTTTCTGTCATACCCAACACCTTCGGAACACCTTCGGATTACCTCTTGTACCTTTAGTTACCACTAGTACCCACTCAAACCTCTAGACCTCTTAGCTATTTATATCACCCATCTTTCAAACCTTTAGTTCCTCCTATCTATCTCCAGTAGACCTTCAGTCATCTCTTGCGACCCATTCCGACCTCTTCTCATCCTCCATTTCCGCTTCAGGTCAGACGCCTACGCTCCAATCTGACATTACTAAGCGTCAAAATTATATGAGCTATAGAGTACCTGATTCACCAGATACTCTGTCTCATTCAACACCCAGTGAAGTTTCCTTCTTTAGTTTCACTGATTATCAACCTCCAACCACCATGAACAACGATATGGCCGGCCTCCAGATCACTTCGACTCCACCCACAGATCAACATCACCCCCGATCAAACATAACATTACTACCACCACATCTCTGGAATTTGCCATATATAACACACTCACCCGATATTCTTGAAGTAGCCTCCCAAATCGATGGAGAACGTGTAAGCCAGCTGTTTGCATCTTCAGTCTCTTCCGCTCCACCGACTGCCCCTATACCCTCCGTATCACCTCAGCCCAGGCTTCATCTTCCGATCCAGCCCATCACACCATACGACGGAACACCAGAGAACTTGCGCTCTTTTTGCTCTCAGCTAGTCATTCAGATCCAGACAGAGAGCTTTGTTGCTGAATCCGAAAAAGTTAGATTTGGATACCAGTGTCTTGGGCCTGCTGCTCTAGTTAAGATGAGGCCATCATTCCGCTGTCTTGAAGATCCATCAATTCCGCCAGAAATAACGACACTGGAAGGCTTTCTTCTGGCCTTAAGGCAGAGATGCGAAGACCCATCCTTGCAGGACCAGGCTACCACAAGGGTTGAGAAATTGTATCAAAATGATAGTAAATTCCATGACTTTATTACGGCTTTCGAAGATAACATGGTCGATTCCATCTACTCGACAGTGGATAAAGCCAGCTGGAAGCTAATGCTAGAAAGACGCCTTTCAGTTCAACTAAGAAGTCTGATCCTCTCATCTTCAGATATTCCGGTAGAATACCACGCCTTTGTAGCCTATCTTCGACGAAAGGATGCTGGATTGCAGGAAATACTAGCCTCATCACGTGCAAGATCGTCCCGACCGGTTTCGTTAAACAATCACACACCTATACCAGCGCCTTCGATACCTCGACCCCAGTTCCGTCCTCTCCACCACGAGATTCCTGTATCACAAGGGGGCTCAGCAATGGATCTTGACCTTATCTCCAGACAAAAGGACGCTAGCGGACGCTTAACCCAAAAGGCAAAGGATGCACGTCGCACCTTAGGAAGATGTGTATGGTGCAATAGAATTGGACATATTGCAAGAGACTGCCCGTTGGGAACTCGAAGTGTCGCGACCACTAGTACAGAGGAAATCCCTCAAGATATGGAAACGTTAAAAGATCAACTCCAATAGGAAGTCGCCTGTTGGAGTCAGTTTCGGTAGGACAAGTGAGTTTAAAGGAGTTATCATCATCTCGTCACATGTATATAAAAACAAAAATAGGAGATATAACTTTAATCACACTCGTTGACTCCGGCGCATCTGGCTTTGCTTTCATATCTGAAAAATTATGCCATAAATTGAATGTAACCTCTAGTCACCTCAAGACTCCCCTCGCCCTAGTAGGTTTTGAGGGTAAGCCTGGAGCCCAAATCACGAAAATCACTAGTTTTAATCTCGCCATTGGTAGACACCAGGAAGAGATGTCTGCTTTCGTTACTCCTAATATTAAGTATGACCTAGTCCTGGGATTGCCTTGGCTCGAAAAACACAACCCTTTCATAAATTGGGCCGAACACACACTGACCTTTGGTGAAAATTGTTTGGATAATGCCTGTTGCAAATTCGAAACAACTATTCCATACGTCAACTCTACGGACTTTATTTCGGCAGGAAAATGTCAGGCCCAAATCGCTCCTCCCCAAATCATATCAAAAAGGCCATCTGAATTACAGGAAATCCGGCCAACTAAAGTTTCTGCCCATGAGTTTATTACTCTAAGCCAAAACCCCGGAAACCACCTTTTTGCTCTTAGTATCAGAGATCTAGACCTCCTTCTTGATTCCAGTATGCAAAGACAGCCCACAGTTCGGATCAATAATACCAACATTGCAATACCAAAAGACGCTGACCCCAAAATATACCTTCCTACCCATTATCATGCTTTCCTTGACGTATTTGATCGAAAACAAGCCAATCTCCTGCCTCCACATCGTCCTTGGGACCATTCGATTGATCTTCAGCCCGGAAAGCAACCCCCTGTCGCTCGTCCATATGCAATGAACCAAAAAGAGCTAGAGGCCTTGCGAGAGTATTTGAATAAAGAGCTTTCGAAGGGATTTATTAGAGTTTCGAAGTCACCAGCAGCTGCCCCAGTTCTATTTGTCAAGAAATCAAATGGAGATCTTCGTTTCTGCATTGATTATAGAGGACTTAATGCAATCTCTGTCAGAAATCGGTGCTCTCTTCCCTTAATAACAGAAACCCTTTGCCAACTCTCTCGTGCCAAGTTCTATACTAAGCTTGATGTTATCTCCGCATTCAATAAGCTCCGTATCAAAGAAGGTGATGAATGGAAGGCCGCATTTACTTGCCGGTACGGACTCTTTGAACCATTAGTTCTCCCCTTTGGTCTATGTAATGGGCCTGCTTCGTTTCAAACCTACATCAACTATGCTCTTCGAGGTCTCCTGGACGATTTTTGCACGGCTTACATGGACGATATACTGATCTACTCAGAAAACCTTGTGGACCACCAAAAACATGTTAAAGCGGTCTTACAACGACTTCGCGAACATGGCTTGCAAGTCGATATATCGAAGTGTTCCTTTGAAACAACCACCGTTACTTATCTTGGGCTTATAGTCTCAACCAACGGAATTTCAATGGACCCTAAAAAGGTAGCCTGTGTTCAGGAATGGCCGACACCTCGCTCCGTTAGAGATATCCAAGGGTTCTTGGGGTTTGCGAATTTTTACCGTCGCTTTATACCTGAATTCTCAAGGTTAGCCACTCCTTTGACTCAGCTAACAAAGAAGGATGTCAAATTTACCTGGGATCAAAAGTGTGAAGAATCCTTCAAAAACATCAAACGCGCCTTTAGAGATGGGACTATGCTTGCCCATTTTGACCCCCGTAGAAAAGCTGTGCTGGAAACAGATGCCTCAGATTATGTTACTGCAGCTATTCTATCGCAGTATGATGATGAGAACATCTTACGTCCAGTGGCATTTATGTCCAAGAAAATGTTACCAGCCGAGTGCAACTATGAGATATTTGACAAAGAGTTACTTGCCATTGTATATGCATTCGAGACATGGAAAAGTGAGCTTGGCTCTGTTGAGCACCCAACTGTAATCTTATCGGACCACAAGAACCTCGAATATTTCACCACCACCAAGAAGTTAAACCGGCGTCAAGCTAGATGGAACGAGTTTCTTGCAGATTTTGATTTCAAGATTGTCTTTAGACCCGGGAAACAAGGAGTTAAACCCGATGCCCTAACTCGAATTAGTGAGGATAAACCATCAGATGTAAACGATGAACGAACAAGGCACCAACAGCAGACTTTACTCAAACCACAGCAGATTCTTCGTCGTGTTGAAACATCAAAACCAATAGATCTTAGCCCGATGGAGCAGTTGCATACAGATGAACTGTTGCCAGAAGAGTGGAGTAGACATTGTAAGGAGGATAAATATTGTCAAGAAATTCGTGCAGCCTTGAATAATCCAGATTCTAATCGTACTGACATCGAATTAGCCAGTTGTAAAACTACTGAACACTCATTTTGTCTCAATGGTAGAGAGTACGTACCTTTAACACTCCGAGAGCAAATACTCAAACTACTCCATGAAAATCCGCTGTATGGCCATCGTGGAGCTGCTGCTCTGTATACCTTACTAAGTAGATCTTTTTGGTGGCCTAAGTGTCATAACGAGTGTATCAAGTATGCTCGAGGTTGCGAAGCCTGCCAGAGAAATAATCCATCAGTACAAAGACCTTACGGATTCTTGAAACCCCTACCAGCACCTTCAGCCGCATTTCGCCACTTAACTCTTGATTTTGTAGGACCCTTACCAACTTGTAACATCAGAAACTTTTATTATCGATATATCTTGCAAGTTGTTGATCGACTGACAAAACGGGTATGGATTATAGCCTTGGAGCGACCTACAGCGCGAGAAACTGCTCAAGCATTCCTAAATAACGTCGTTCGATTTGCGGGTTTGCCTGACTCGTTAGTGTCTGACCAAGGAAAGGCATTCATTGATAGTACCTGGAAGGAGATTTGCGCAAGGCTGACAATAAATCACAAACTCTCCACCTCCTACCATCCAGAGACAGATGGTCAGACAGAAAGGGCCAACAAAACTTTAGAAGTATATTTAAGGCACTTTGTAAATTATCGTCAAGATGATTGGGCTAATCACCTGGCCTTGGCTGAATTTTGTTGCAACAACCACGTTAATGCATCTACAGGTATCTCACCGTTCTTCGCCTCCTTTGGTCACCATCCTCGGCTTAACTTTCTTCCGGAATCAGAGATTACGGTAGCACGTGATACCCCGAATTTATTTCACGAATGCAGGACATTTCGCAAAAATGCCACGAAAATATCACTTTAGCTCAAGAATTTCAAGCTACATACGCAAATGAAAAACGCCTCCCTGCACCAAGATATAAGGTCGGAGACCGGGTATATTTATCTCTCAAAAACATTCGCCTATCTAGACCAACAAAAAAATTGGATCATGTCAGAGCTGGCCCTTGGCAGATAATTAAAATTAAAACACCTCTCGTCGTGAAACTGGACCTACCGCCCCAATGGAAAATTGATAATAACTTTCACGTAAATCTGTTAAAACCAGCTTTTGTTGGATTCAAGAGCCAGCAGCAAAGCCAACCCCCTGCAGTCGAAATATCAAATGAACATCTAGACACATATGAAGTGGAAGCTATTTTGGACTCGAGAATTCGACGGAAAAAAGTTCAATACTTAGTTAGATGGACAGGATATGATGACTACATGGGAACCTCTTGATAATTTAACAGGCTGCGGCGATCTACTAAAAGAATTTCACGGCCTTTACCCTAGCGCGGCTGGCTCGACGGAGCTCGCAGACTAAAAAACGGGAGGGGTAATGTAAGGATTCCTCCCGATCCTCCCGATCCTTCCGATTCTTCCTTCGCCATATAATTTTACCCTTCTTCTCATGTTGTTATGACAACAGTATAATCCTTTACATATGGATCATGTTGATATTAGGTTAATGTCTATGTTATGATGAGCTAGTGGAAGGAAAGCAGGTATATATGATGGCTTAGTCTGTAGCTTCAGAGTTCTTCACGCTTAGTTTTCTGTCATACCCAACACCTTCGGAACACCTTCGGATTACCTCTTGTACCTTTAGTTACCACTAGTACCCACTCAAACCTTAGACCTCTTAGCTATTTATATACCCATCTTTCAAACCTTTAGTTCCTCCTATTTATCTCCAGTAGACCTTCAGTCATCTCTTGCGACCCATTCCGACCTCTTCTCATCCTCCATTTCCGCTTCAGGTCAGACGCCTACGCTCCNACGTCAACTCTACGGACTTTATTTCGGCAGGAAAATGTCAGGCCCAAATCGCTCCTCCCCAAATCATATCAAAAAGGCCATCTAATTACAGGAAATCCGGCCAACTAAAAGTTTCTGCCCATGAGTTTATTACTCTAAGCCAAAACCCCGGAAACCACCTTTTGCTCTTAGTATCAGAGATCTAGACCTCCTTCTTGATTCCAGTAATGCAAAGACAGCCCACAGTTCGGATCAATAATACCAACATTGCAATACCAAAAGACGCTGACCCCAAAATATACCTTCCTACCCATTATCATGCTTTCCTTGACGTATTTGATCGAAAACAAGCCAATCTCCTGCCTCCACATCGTCCTTGGACCATTCGATTGATCTTCAGCCCGGAAAGCAACCCCTGTCGCTCGTCCATATGCAATGAACCAAAAAGAGCTAGAGGCCTTGCGAGAGTATTTGAATAAAGAGCTTTCGAAGGGATTTATTAGAGTTTCGAAGTCACCAGCAGCTGCCCCAGTTCTATTTGTCAAGAAATCAAATGGAGATCTTCGTTTCTGCATTGATTATAGAGGACTTAATGCAATCTCTGTCAGAAATCGGTGCTCTCTTCCTTAATAACAGAAACCCTTTGCCACTCTCTCGTGCCAAGTTCTATACTAAGCTTGATGTTATCTCCGCATTCAATAAGCTCCGTATCAAAGAAGGTGATGAATGGAAGGCCGCATTTACTTGCCGGTACGGACTCTTTGAACCATTAGTTCTCCCCTTTGGTCTATGTAATGGGCCTGCTTCGTTTCAAACCTACATCAACTATGCTCTTCGAGGTCTCCTGGACGATTTTTGCACGGCTTACATGGACGATATACTGATCTACTCAGAAAACCTTGTGGACCACCAAAAACATGTTAAAGCGGTCTTACAACGACTTCGCGAACATGGCTTGCAAGTCGATATATCGAAGTGTTCCTTTGAAACAACCACCGTTACTTATCTTGGGCTTATAGTCTCAACCAACGGAATTTCAATGGACCCTAAAAAGGTAGCCTGTGTTCAGGAATGGCCGACACCTCGCTCCGTTAGAGATATCCAAGGGTTCTTGGGTTTGCGAATTTTTACCGTCGCTTTATACCTGAATTCTCAAGGTTAGCCACTCCTTTGACTCAGCTAACAAAGAAGGATGTCAAATTTACCTGGGATCAAAAGTGTGAAGAATCCTTCAAAAACATCAAACGCGCCTTTAGAGATGGGACTATGCTTGCCCATTTTGACCCCGTAGAAAAGCTGTGCTGGAAACAGATGCCTCAGATTATGTTACTGCAGCTATTCTATCGCAGTATGATGATGAGAACATCTTACGTCCAGTGGCATTTATGTCCAAGAAAATGTTACCAGCCGAGTGCAACTATGAGATATTTGACAAAGAGTTACTTGCCATTGTATATGCATTCGAGACATGGAAAAGTGAGCTTGGCTCTGTTGAGCACCCAACTGTAATCTTATCGGACCACAAGAACCTCGAATATTTCACCACCACCAAGAAGTTAAACCGGCGTCAAGCTAGATGGAACGAGTTTCTTGCAGATTTTGATTTCAAGATTGTCTTTAGACCCGGGAAACAAGGAGTTAAACCCGATGCCCTAACTCGAATTAGTGAGGATAAACCATCAGATGTAAACGATGAACGAACAAGGCACCAACAGCAGACTTTACTCAAACCACAGCAGATTCTTCGTCGTGTTGAAACATCAAAACCAATAGATCTTAGCCCGATGGAGCAGTTGCATACAGATGAACTGTTGCCAGAAGAGTGGAGTAGACATTGTAAGGAGGATAAATATTGTCAAGAAATTCGTGCAGCCTTGAATAATCCAGATTCTAATCGTACTGACATCGAATTAGCCAGTTGTAAAACTACTGAACACTCATTTTGTCTCAATGGTAGAGAGTACGTACCTTTAACACTCCGAGAGCAAATACTCAAACTACTCCATGAAAATCCGCTGTATGGCCATCGTGGAGCTGCTGCTCTGTATACCTTACTAAGTAGATCTTTTTGGTGGCCTAAGTGTCATAACGAGTGTATCAAGTATGCTCGAGGTTGCGAAGCCTGCCAGAGAAATAATCCATCAGTACAAAGACCTTACGGATTCTTGAAACCCCTACCAGCACCTTCAGCCGCATTTCGCCACTTAACTCTTGATTTTGTAGGACCCTTACCAACTTGTAACATCAGAAACTTTTATTATCGATATATCTTGCAAGTTGTTGATCGACTGACAAAACGGGTATGGATTATAGCCTTGGAGCGACCTACAGCGCGAGAAACTGCTCAAGCATTCCTAAATAACGTCGTTCGATTTGCGGGTTTGCCTGACTCGTTAGTGTCTGACCAAGGAAAGGCATTCATTGATAGTACCTGGAAGGAGATTTGCGCAAGGCTGACAATAAATCACAAACTCTCCACCTCCTACCATCCAGAGACAGATGGTCAGACAGAAAGGGCCAACAAAACTTTAGAAGTATATTTAAGGCACTTTGTAAATTATCGTCAAGATGATTGGGCTAATCACCTGGCCTTGGCTGAATTTTGTTGCAACAACCACGTTAATGCATCTACAGGTATCTCACCGTTCTTCGCCTCCTTTGGTCACCATCCTCGGCTTAACTTTCTTCCGGAATCAGAGAATACGGTAGCACGTGATACCCCGAATTTATTTCACGAATGCAGGACATTTCGCAAAAATGCCACGAAAATATCACTTTAGCTCAAGAATTTCAAGCTACATACGCAAATGAAAAACGCCTCCCTGCACCAAGATATAAGGTCGGAGACCGGGTATATTTATCTCTCAAAAACATTCGCTATCTAGACCAACAAAAAAATTGGATCATGTCAGAGCTGGCCCTTGGCAGATAATTAAAATTAAAACACCTCTCGTCGTGAAACTGGACCTACCGCCCCAATGGAAAATTGATAATAACTTTCACGTAAATCTGTTAAAACCAGCTTTTGTTGGATTCAAGAGCCAGCAGCAAAGCCAACCCCTGCAGTCGAAATATCAAATGAACATCTAGACACATATGAAGTGGAAGCTATTTTGGACTCGAGAATTCGACGGAAAAAAGTTCAATACTTAGTTAGATGGACAGGATATGATGACACTACATGGGAACCTCTTGATAATTTAACAGGCTGCGGCGATCTACTAAAAGAATTTCACGGCCTTTACCCTAGCGCGGCTGGCTCGACGGAGCTCGCAGACTAAAAAACGGGAGGGGTAATGTAAGGATTCCTCTCCCGATCCTCCCGATCCTTCCGATTCTTCCTTCGCCATATAATTTTACCCTTCTTCTCATGTTGTTATGACAACAGTATAATCCTTTACATATGAGATCATGTTGATATTAGGTTAATGTCTATGTTATGATGAGCTAGTGGAAGGAAAGCAGGTATATATGATGGCTTAGTCTGTAGCTTCAGAGTTCTTCACGCTTAGTTTTCTGTCATACCCAACACCTTCGGAACACCTTCGGATTACCTCTTGTACCTTTAGTTACCACTAGTACCCACTCAAACCTCTAGACCTCTTAGCTATTTATATCACCCATCTTTCAAACCTTTAGTTCCTCCTATCTATCTCCAGTAGACCTTCAGTCATCTCTTGCGACCCATTCCGACCTCTTCTCATCCTCCATTTCCGCTTCAGGTCAGACGCCTACGCTCCAATCTGACAAGGTCCGACACAGAATATTGTACTTGCCCGAGCATTCGAGCTGAATATTGACGTTGTCTTAATTCAAGAACCTCGGTGGAAAGAAGAGACAATGTTGCATCCTGGATACATTAACCATTTACCTCATGGTGGCGAAAAGGTCAGGCCAAGGGCTGTGACCTACACCCGGAAGGATAATAGGACAATATCAGCGAGGCAACTCTTCCGCTGTGCTAAGCTGACGGGCGACTATTGCTGGGTGCTTGTTAATGGAGTCACTTTCCTCAATGTGTACAAGGCACCTAGAGACACATCAGCCGTACAGCCACTTATCAATTGGACCCCGCCGCCGAACTCAGCCGCTGCGGGTGATTTCAATTCGGTGTACTGTGCCTGGTAACCAGGAGGCACTAGCCCCTACGGGCAAGGTGAAATGATTGAAAGATGGGCAGAAGATCACAATCTAACCTTCCTTATTGTTGGAGAACCCACGCATCAAGCTGGAAATACCTTGGACCTTGTCTGGACCAACATTAATGGCAGCCGTGCATGGGTTTACCATGATGAATGTGTCACCAGGGACCACCTCTCTATCTGAGTGTCAGGCGCAGGTTCACTAGGCGCAAGACTCAAGGCGTAGGAGGGGGCGTAGCGTACGATGTACTGAGGAAGGACGCCTTGTGGGAACGCGGAGGGCTTCCTAGAGAAGTGGTAAATGGGAAAGCGGGGAGTCGTTCTAGGTAAAGTGGCCGGAGGTGACGGTAGGTCACTATGGGTGGCAGAGGAAGAGGGTGATATGTAATTAGAATTATGTAACTATTCCTAAAGACAGAAAACAAAGCGTGGAGATCTCAGTCTCGGAAATGAAAACTACATAACTGTCCTTGCTAGATAAGAAAGCCTAGTGGGACTAAACAAGGAACCCATAAACCCTGCCTAAGGTATTTCTCCAGAATCCTTACATTGTTGTTGTCTTAGTTATTACAAATATGTTACGTGTAGTTATTTGAATTTGATATCATTTAGCCCGATTTGGCGCCCTCTGGGCCCATGCAGGTGTCTACGAACTCTAATATTTATATAGGAGGAAACCTTTATGGTAAAAAACCACTCAACTTTTCAATTTATTTACGCTTTAAAGTTGTGTTTGTTACAGGCTGTGGCCTCGTTTATCTGGAACCGGAGTTTATCCGGCTCCGAATAGGCGTTGTACCTATTTTGGGAAAAGCCTCGACCCTGCTTAGTAAAGTCTCACAAGTGACGCGTCGCGTAATGTTCATATTAGCCAAATCCTTTCGTAGCTTTGACTTTCTTCTCTAGATAGAAAATAAACTCATTTTTAACATACGATTGCGAGAAGCTAGCGTACCGTTCTTTTACAAATTTTCTATCTCTTCTTTACACAACTAGTGCAAGTATTGGCTTATACCTCTCCTAGCTGTCCGGTTTTTAAATTGCATGAATACACGCTCTTATCAAGTTCCCTCTCCAGAATCATCTTTATCAGACGACAAATCAGTTACGATCCAAGATTTTTATTCGCTTTCCTCGTCTGACGCATTCCCATTAATCGCTAAATCCGTTGAAGAGAATATGACGGATAATATGGATACAGATGCTCCTGACAATGTCAAGGGCAAGGGCAGGGCTAATCAATTCGTTTCACAGCAAACAACAAATGTCACGCTATCCTTGAATAGTGATCAGCTACAACGGCTATTGGCAATAATCGACACAAGTGACGTCAGTCAGGGAAAGACTTTACGACCAAATCCACACACTGATAAGAAAAAAGCGTCAAGTTGGCCGGAATGGGACGGTTCTAGAGAGATGTACCCGACATACATAATTCAGCTTACAGCGAAAATTGAAGCAGACTGGGACCTGTTGGGAGGCCACAAAGCGGTATGCATGGATATGATGAATACCATCCCCAAGAATCTCCGAAGTCGTGTCTCTCACTGGTACACAACAGGAGGACCAGACAACAATTGGGACTATGAACTCTACATAGAACATTTTAATGACAATTTTGAAGACAAAACGTCGGTTCGGACTGCTAATGAGAAGTTATCAAGGATGAGACAAGGAAAACATCAGACTTTCGCCTCGTATTTAAACGATTTTGAGCACATGCTAACGCAAGCGAGAGGTATCAACTGGGAAGGCTATATGAAGATAAATGGCCTCAGTCTTGGATTAAACGAGAGTCTAACGAAGCTTTTGATGCCATGTACTCTCTCTGAGACTAACTATACTCTTTTTGTTCGACAGGTGCGAAATATGGCTAGTAAGCTCGAATCACAGGAGGATTATACACCTAAGCATGGCCCTAGACAAACAAAGACATGGTACATTAGCAGACTGGGTGTCGTCCCTCATAATCCTGGCCTCAATTACCAAGCACCAGCACATTCACCATCACAGGATAGAGCAACTACTGTGGACATGGATGGCGACACCCCAATGTCAGGGGTAAGTGGACTAAGCACTGGTCAGCTTGCAGCAATAATAAATGCTGTAAACTCAAAAAACAGTGAAAGAGCAAAGCTATCAGGAACAAGCCACCTGCTCCGTGGAAGACACCAGAAGAGTTTGCTGCCCTCCGTGCTGCGGGTAAATGCACTCGCTGTGAAGAGAAGGGTCACTACTTCAAGAAATGTCCTAATTTTACATGGGCCAAGAGACCTTCTGATATGAATGCGGTCTTCACTAAAATACCAAATAATTCTAAGTCCAGATTGATGGAATCAGACGAGGATGAAGATGAATTTGGAAATAACGTTTCGGGAAACGAGTAAACCCTGGGCATAGTCGGGCTCAGGGGGTGACTAAATCTTTGGTTGACGATTTAAGTGTAATTGTAAAGAATTTGGATAGTTCCCCGTTTTTATTAGAGATAATGCTCAATAAATGCTTTTATGTTGATGCTCTAATGGACACGGGATGTTTATGCTATGCTGCTTTCAGTCACTCGTTTGTCAAACGCCATAAGTTACCGCAAATATCTATTAAAACCAGGGAATTGCGACTCGCAAAAAAAGATTCCCAGCGAAGGGTCATAAATAAACTTACTTACGTAGACACAGACATAGATGGCAGGCGCGAAAAAATCTATGGGTACGTCATCGAGGATTTATCTTATGATATGATTTTAGGTGACCCATGGATGAGAGCCAATGCCGTGGTTTACGATGCTCGCCGACGCGCTATTCGTTTTGGTTCGAAAGGTGGTCTCATTGTGAAAGCTAAAGGATGGGAAGATCGGATGAGCCAAAGCAGTAAAGCAAAGATAAATTACCTCAAAGTAAAATTAGGAAGCGCTCACCAGGTTCTTGGTTCCCAATTCGCGGCAATAGCTACGAGAGTACGTGGTAAAAAGGATCAAGAAACGAAATTGTTTGCAGCATCAATGTTTGATATAAATAAGGCTCTTGAGACTAAAAGAAAACAGACACCTGATGAAATTAAGGCTGGTTTACCACTAGAAGTTCGTGACAACGCTCAGTACTTTACCGAGGACGAGAATCATGAGCTACCACCGCATCGACCTGGCGTCGACACTAAGATCGAATTGATTAAGGATGAACAGGGCAGGGAAAAAGAAATTCCGTTTGGCCCTTTGTACGATATGTCAAGAGCAGAGTTACTTGTGCTCAGGAAAACGTTGACAGATCATCTTGACCGAAATTGGATCCGGGCTAGCTCTTCATCCGGTGGAGCCCCAGTCTTGTTTGCAAAGAAATCCGGCGGGGACTACGATTTTGTGTGGACTATCGAGCACTAAATTCAATCACAGTAAAAGATAGGTACCCCATCCCACTGATAAAAGAAACTCTACGGCAGTTAACAAAAGCGACCTGGGTTTCAAAGGTAGATGTACGCGCCGCATTTCACAAGCTAAGAGTGCGTGAAGGAGATGAAAAAAAAACAGTATTTCGCACGCGCTTTGGCTCATTCGAATGGCTAGTTACACCATTTGGCCTAACCGGTGCTCCAAGCGCCTTCCAAAGATATATTAATAGTGTCTTAGGAGAATTTCTAGGTGACTTTTGCTCAGCATATCTTGATGATGTACTCATTTATACGACTGGAGATGTCGTAGATCATTGGAGCAAAGTGAACATGATCATACAAAGGCTCGGACTCGCAGGTCTTAAAATGGACCCCCAAAAAAGTGAATTTGCAGTTAAGCAGACAAAATACCTTGGCTTTATTGTATGCTTAGGAGAAGGAATCAAGGTCGATCCTGAGAAAGTAAAGGCTATTACTAGTTGGCAAGCACCAGTAAGCACGAAAGGGATTCGTAGTTTTATAGGCTTTGCAAATTTCTATAGAGATTTCATACCTAATTTTGGACGAATTGCAGCACCACTGTTAAGCTTAACCAAAAAGCATGCTCAATTTCAGTGGGAAGCCCCTCAACAAAAGGCATTTGAAGAATTAAAACAGCGCTTCATAAATTCCCCGATCTTAGCCATATGGGACGATGAAAAAGAGACCGTACTCGAAGCAGATAGTTCAGGTTACGTATTGGGTGGTTGTTTATCACAAAAGGACGAAAAAGGGCAATTAAAGCCGATCGCATACCTATCAAAGAAATTGACTTCGGCAGAAGTTAATTATGACATCCATGACAAAGAAATGCTATCCATTATTCGTTGTATGGAGGAATGGCGGGGTATGCTAATTGGATTAAGTAAACCTTTCACAGTCCTATCGGACCACAAGAATCTCAGACATTTTATGACTATACGTACACTTAACGAGCGCCAAATGCGTTGGTCGCAGTTCCTATCAAATTTCAATTTCATTATAAAATTCAGACCGGGAAATCAAGCAGCAAGGCCAGACGCACTGTCAAGACGCGAGCAAGATATGCCACAAGGCTCGGACGATTATAGAATTAAAAATAGAGACGTACAGTTAATAAAAGATTCTTGGGTATCAGGCGTAGCTACCAGAAATCGACTCAAGCAAGTCGAGAAAAATAACACAAATATTATTCCCAAAGGTTCAAGTATATTTGAAGAGGAAAATTTTCAAACTCTGTGGGATAAAGCATTACGCGAAGATAAGGATATTTCCACTCTTTACAAAAGTTTGGAAAAGGGAGAAAGAAGCCTTCCACCAACTCTCAAACATCTGAAGATCTCTTTGGCAGAATGTAGCTTTGATACTAGAGGAGCGCTCAGATTTAGAGATAGAGTTTGGATCCCTAACTATGAGCCGCTTCAAACAGCTTTAATTCAGAAAACACACGATTCACAAGTTACAGGGCACCCGGGACGAGACAGCACATTAGCAATTTTAAGCCGTAATTTTTTTTGGCCAGGTATTTCAAAATGTGTGAGAAGGTTCTGTCGTAACTGCGATGTTTGCGGCCGGAGTCATGTTTGGAGAGAGAGTAAAAAGGGGTTACTGAGACCACTACCAGTACCTGATAGGTTTAATAGCGAGCTCGGCATCGATTTCATGACCGATCTACCGGCAAAAACGGCAAATGAACCACGGTATCTAATGGTCGTGGTAGATCGTTTAAAGGGAGGTGTTGCGCTTGAAGATATGACAAGTATGAAAGCCGAACACTGTGCAAGTGTATTTCTTAGATTGCATGTCAGACACCATGGATTTCCTAACTACATTACATCAGACAGAGGTTCTAACTGGGTTGGAGATTTCTGGACAGAATTATGCAGATTAACAGGTGTAAAGCAGCGTTTATCAACGGCATTTCACCCACAAACAGATGGGGCTACGGAGAGGATGAACCAAGAAGTTCTTGGATATTTAAGAGCTTTTATAACTTACGCCCAATTCGATTGGAAAGAACTCTTACCCTGTGCAATGCTTGCGATTAATAATAGAACCGTGTCTTCCCTCGGCATGAGCCCTTTCTTCGCGGAACATGGATACAACATTGAACCAATTCAACTGGTAAATCCAAAAGATAAGCCATCAGCACCTGAAAAACGAGCACAAAACTTTGTTAAAAGAATTCACGAGGCAGAAGAGCTAGCACAGGCTTCGATGGCTTCGTCACAACAAAGAATGGAAGAATATGCAAATAGAAAACGTTCTGAGGCTGAAATATACAAGGTGGGAGATAGAGTTTGGTTAAACTTGAAGAACATACAAACTCCTCAACTATCTAAAAAGCTCTCTTGGATCAACGCAAAGTATCAAGTCACTAAAATAATCGACTCCCATTCAGTAGAACTAAATACACCTTCAGGGATTTGGCCGCGTTTTCACGTAGACTTGCTTAAAAGAGCAGCGACAGACCCCCTACCATCACAAATAATAGACGATGTACAGCCGCCACCGATTCAACATGATATGCAAAATGATGTAAACGATTATGCTTTTGAGAACGCCAATATACAAGTCGTTGAAAAAATTTTGCGTTCAGAAAAAACTAAGGTTGGACGAGGTCACTGGCGTTTACTCCTGGTGAAATGGAGAGGATTTGCAGAGCCGACATGGGAGCCCCGTGAAAATTTAGAGGAAACTGAAGCGCTGGATATATTTGAAGCAAAATACGGTAAAGGAGATAACACTGGAGAAGACGCTGGCGCAATCATAGGTCGCCGCAAACTGACCAAAAGTTCTCTGTTGGCGAAGTCAAAAACTATAAATATTCGGCAATAACGTTCTACCATGGGTACGAGGGGGGGTAATGTTACAGGCTGTGGCCTCGTTTATCTGGAACCGGAGTTTATCCGGCTCCGAATAGGCGTTGTACCTATTTTGGGAGAAGCCTCGACCCTGCTTAGTAAAGTCTCACAAGTGACGCGTCGCGTAATGTTCATATTAGCCAAATACTTTCGTAGCTTTGACTTTCTTCTCTAGATAGAAAATAAACTCATTTTTAACATACGATTGCGAGAAGCTAGCGTACTGTTCTTTTACAGTGTTACCTTCAAGAAATGCACTAACACTGTTATGTCCAGTGCAGATACCGTCCATTTCCATGCCACTGGTAGAGATTTGTCTTTCTCCTACACTCTTCTCTCGCCCTCATCGTAGGCTCGACTTCAAGCGTCAGTCGAAACTGTTCTAGCCGCCCTTCCTGCTGGATCTATCTAGTTATTCTTGCTAAATCTTTGGGATTATTCATCATGGCATCGAATGACCGGTTCTCTGCCTTTCCTAGTACTTCTCCTCTTCCTTTGGCCCAGCTGGTGTAGGCCATGACCATGTGCTTCACATTCTAGGACGGATATCCACATTGGCATTGTGGGCTACCTACTCCCTGAACTTTTCTTCTGTGCAGGTAGGAATTGAACCCAATGTGTTCGCTTCTTATCTGCGTGGCTATGCTGCTCTGGGCCCTGCTCAGATGTTTGTGGAGACTAGAAGGTGTTCCTCTTTGGTCCATTCTTGTCCTTTCAGACTTATCATCTGTAACGATATTTGCTGCATTCCAGATTTTGGGATCTGCTGTGGTGTGGTGGTTAATAGATTGTCTTGCCGCTAGTCTCTTCCAGGATCGTTCCCATTCTCTAAAAGCCGCGATCTTTCCTGCCGCTTTCTGTCGTTCCCTTGAATTGATATTGCCACGTATTTGGCCCCAGTCAGAAACGTCCAAGGTCTTCGTAATAGCTCGTGCGTCTTGCCTCCCAGCTGGGGGTTGCGTAATCTTTATACATGCCGACGATTTTATATCTTGAACTGGTATGCTTTTCAATAGTCCGGCGTGTTGGACCTTCCTTTCTTTCAGATAGATCTCCATCGGTGGGGTAGAGATCTCATGCTCGAGTACCTTGCTGCTGGTCGAATTTTATGCCCCCGTGACGATCTTCATACATCTCCTTTGGATACTTCGAAGTGGCCTGATCACCCTTTCGAGGATTTTGCCTACTATTCCAGGCTCGGCCCAAATGGGGGATCCGTAGGTGACAGCTGGTCTCACCACTGCATTGTACACAAGTTTCGCCTTGTGGAACGTTGCACCCCAAGTTGATTGTGCCAATCTACCTAAGGCTTGTATCTGTGGTTCAACTTTCAACTGTATACTTTTGACATGAGCACCCCAATTGAGCTTCGGATCGAGATGGATTCCTAGGAAACGAAGAGACGGTCGCGGCTTCGCTAGATGGCCTTGGATTTGGACTGTGGCTTGCATGTTATGCCTCTTTCTAGCTCGATAGAAGTGCATAAGCTGGTACTTCTCCGGAGCAAATTTCACTCCATGTCAATCGGCCCACTTTTCACAAATCCTGTGGAGTCTTTCGAGGTTTCGATAATTATCTTCTGTAGAATTGGACCAGGTCAGTATGTTAGTATCATCCACGAATCCTACAGCGGTCGAAGACGGCGACTGAAGTTTAGGAAGAAGCATACCGACAAAGAACAGGAACAGAATCGGTGAAAGAGAGGAGCCTTGCGGGATCTCAGTACTTGTAGGAAATTATTCTCCTTTGAACGAATCAAGGTTCATCGACGTAGTTCTATGCTCTAGAAACGATTCGATGTATTGCGTCGTCCATCTTGGTATACCTTTAGCCCTCATGTTGTGGATGAGTCTCTTATGAGACACATTATCGAAAGCTCCGGAGATATCGAGGCTGAGTAGGGAAGCTACTCACCTTTTATTCTTTCCCCATATTGAGTGTACTTGTTCTGTGATAAGTTCCACTGCGGAGATGGTAGATCTCAGTTGACGGGGTCCCATCTGTTCGTCAGCTAGTAGATGATGAGCTTCGGCCGCTGTCAATAATCTGTTGGCCACAAGCTTCTCGAGGACTTTTCCCAAGGTATTAAGCAGTGCAATTGGTCGGTATGCTTCAGGATTATCGTACGACTCCTTCTGTGGTTTTCGCAGCACAATTGTGACTGACTCTTTGAATCTTTTGGGGTGGTAACCGATGGAGATACAGGCATTGAAGAGTTTCTCGAGGACCTTGCCTAGGGTTATTCGACAGTTTATAAGCATCCAATTGGAGATACCGTCTGGCCCAGCAGCTTTCTCGCTTGCCAGGTTTGCCATGGTATCCTGGATCTCGCTTGCTGTAATAATGCTAGATATTGTGGTTAGTTCTTCGGGATACCTCGTCCCATCTATATCTTCCAGGTTAGCTTGTACAGGCGGAGGAAAGAAGTGTTGCGCTAGTATCTCCGCTTTTTCGGTATCTTCGGTAAACATGTTTCCATATTTATCTTTGATATCGGGAAGTTGCGAAAGTCGTGATCGCTCTTCCGGACTTTTCTTAGCCCACTTGGCAAGCTTCCACAGCTTAGCTGGATCTTTAGTGGCCTCAGAGACTATAGCTTGCCATCCAATCATTTTGGCCTTCTTGATCAGGCTTTTCTTTCGGTTAGTAGATTTCTGGTATTCAACCCAGCTTTCTGTCACGGCACGGCATTCTGCTCCGTCATGATATACGATTATGTAGAGGGAGGATGTGAGATTGATGGCTGATGCAGGAAGGAGCACGTGCGCGGCGATTTAGTGGAAACCCGCCCGAATAGGAATAGCCTCAGGGCTTTTTGTAATTAGATTCTGTTCTTTCCTATTCTTCTCCAACTTAGTATTCGCTTCACAGACTGAATTATCGCCATACAAGCTGTACTTTCACTTGTGCCTATTCTGTGCCGTGATACTTTCCTCGGAGCACAGCTTGGTCTACAATCTCCTTGCCTTTCGCGCTTCTTTCACTGTCTCACTACACTCCTTAGTACAGTATGGTTTGGCGCAAAAGTTCACGGTCTGGCAGTCGGGATCGTTTCCTTGATAGCCTGCGTAATGGCGCTTAGTCTCTTGTCGATAGATTCCGTGAAGTTCAGCTCGAGGTGATCTGTTGAAAGCCTACTTAGCTTTAGGGCGAGTTTCCTGTTAACTTCCTCCCAATCTGCTTTCTTCCATTGTGGTCGAGGTTGTTGTTCTTCTCGATTTGGCGGCTGAATGTGAAGTTGTGTGCAGATTGGGATGTGATCCGATGAGGCTTCAAGGTCGAAGGCTGGCTTGCATGCCATCACGGTACTTTCCAGGGCATTTGATACAAAGGCCAGATCCAGCGTGCTCTGACTTCCTCTACTCTCTCATGTGATTTTTCTTTTCGGGAGCATGAGGTTTAGGTCATGCACTCCCAGCATTTCGATGAAGCTGTCTGCGATCTTATGGTGCCTAAGTACTGACTGTCCCCCCCAATACGGATGGTGCACATTAAAGTCTCCGACTAGAATGTGTTCCCCCTCTTGAGATAGAACTTGCGGGAGCCACTTGAATATTCCTTCTTCTACGCTGCTGTGGTGTAATGGGGGTGGATTGTACACGCTATGTATCCATATTTTACCAAGGTCGGTATCGAGGCTGACCGAGGTGATGTCTCCTTGCGATTCCTCTGGCACTCTTTCTTTTCTCCATTTACTTATTGACAGACTTTTACTTATATATATGCATGTCCTGCCTTTGTGGCCACTTGGGAAAACTAGGTGGTAGGCAGGGTGTGACGCACCGACATTTTTAGTGACCACGTGGTCGTCGTGTTGTGGTTATGAGATGTGAGGTATATTGCGATTAAATAACTCTGCTGTCCGTCGGTGGAGTGGCACGGGCTCACGTGCAATGGTGAGTCGCGGAGATGGCGCGCTCACGCTGGGTGATGGCACGATGGACACTAAGTGCGTATCACTGTGGCCAAATGGGTGTCAGTAGGTATCAAATGTGAACTCTTACTGACAATGGTGATCTATGAAGGTGATGCTAGATGTGCATCCCGACGATTGATAATATCATCTAATGGATGATGTGAAGTATGATATTATTTTGGATAGATTAATTCACTAAATTCGGCAGGTGAAGAGATTGTAAAGTACATGAACAGCGTCTTTTGCACCAGCCTGTATTTTCCACCCTTTCCTATTACAGCAGCCCATCCTCCGTTCCCCTGTCTCCTAACAACTCAACCGAGCCAGCACAACACGTCGGTCCAATGTTCGGTAAGCCGACTCAGGGTCAATTCAGGGATTCCAACGACTAGTTTCACACACACGAGTCTTGAGTGTGACAAATTACGATACGAAAGGTTTGTCATGGATGTTGGTTTTCATGTGAAACCCTTGGGTTGAAGATGTTAGAAATTGTCAAGGATTTCTAGGAGGAAATATCTCGAAGAACAAGTGTACAATTTCGGACAGGAATATATTGATAGTTGTATAGGATATCGAATTCTCTTCTTAATATGAATTAATAAAATATCGTGTTCCGTTAACTTAGTTTAACACATACAAATAAGACAATCATTAAATACAGATCCCCGAGGCTTTAGTGATCCCGAACTCCCAGTGATCCAGCTACAACCAGCCACTCAATTACCGCAGGTTAGCATTTCCTAGCCACTGCATTTAAGATATTACTGAATCTCGTGTCCCCTAGCTAAGCTTAATCGTATGCAATAGAATCAAGTAAATTGATCTTGATGATCAAACTAGAAATCTAAACCTTTATACACACGAAGTCTAGATTTCCAACAGAAGACAATGAGGGACGGGAGGTTTCGTGTTGGCAACTCCATTCGACAGCGGAACACTTAAGTACAAATATACAGATTCATATCCTTCTAGATACTTTTCTCTTTAGTTTAGAATCTTATGATTTGAGTCCACGCCAGCTTTTGACCACTCGCCAATTGTCTTTTGTCCCTCGAGTTTCCACACAGGGTGGGTGACGGTCGTTTGTTCGGTGGGGTGACGCTATGGTTATTGCAGAGCCACTATGTGGTGCTTCAGTGGATTTAAAACTTGGAGGAAATCGTGCTGCACTTTATTCTTACTCCTGTTGACGTTGTACTGTATGATTGAAAGGATTAATTTGTCCTTCATGAATCCATTTCGCTCTCAGTCTCATCTGCTTGATTTCCCTGTGTCACAAGCCGGGATGTGATTCTTGATGACACCTCGCTGAGATTTGCGAAGAGCCCTGCAACCGTGGGGAGAGCAGATGGGATTTTTGGTGGTCTGCCTGGACGCCTACAGTCATCTATACTGCCATCGGCCCCAACAAGTGGTGCAGTCAATACTGCTCTTCTTTTCCTGCTTCTTGCAATCTGCCATTTGCCATCTTGATTTCTTGTCAATTTTTCGTCAATCAAGAACATTCCTGGATCTTGGGTCCTGTTTTGGACAGCCCTATTTTTTGCAGCTGCCCTAACTGGACAGCTCTGATCCCATGTTTTGTGGCCTTTTCCATAGTTGCTGCATTTGACGTCTTGTTTTCCTGTAGAGTTTCGAGTATTGTGCTATCCTGCACAGTGGCCACACTTCGAGTCTGCTGAACAGATTTTCGTAATATGTCCGTACTTTTGGCAGTTAAAGCATTGCATCATGCAATAGCCACTTCTGAATATTTCTGTTGACTTGAGCTCATATTGCCACATTAAGCCCTTATTTACCGCCAAATCTGCGTTAATAGTCTGATCAATCCACAGGATTAACAATCCAGACCTTTTTCCTTCCTGCTGAGGTCTCTTATCGCCTTGTAACAATTAAAGGTCGGTGTCTGGACCTCTATGATCGGTCCGAAGTGTGGGTATTTACGCATGGCGGCCGACGGCACTAGTGCCTTGGTACCCATGCAGGATAACTCTCCGCAGATAGCTTACATAGAAGAACCAAATCTATCAATCAAGAAGTAACCAACCATCATTCATCTGCTAGCAGATTCAGCCTGTGCCAACAGTCGGGAAATTGATTAAGAAGATATGCAAAAATGTAGCTGGATGTCTTCTTTCTCATTACTGAAGTTCCCTGTACGAACAGGAGACCATCTCACGTGTACATTCAATGCTTCGAGGACTTCTTGAAGACTCAAAATATCCCATAGAGATTAGCCAGTGGCGCTGCCCCTGATGCCCTAGATGACCGACGTATTGTCAATGCACATGTGTGCAGGTAGCTGAGTGACAGAGGGGGGTTAGACTGATGGCGTGTTTGAGCCCCCGCCAAACTCCAACAACTTCCGCATCAAACACGTGTGAGAGAAGTTTGTTGTAATGGAAGTTGTGTAGAGAAGCTTAAGCTGTTAGGCTTGTGTTTAATATCACTTAGTGAAGCGAGTTGGGAGATTGAAGAGTCTGAAAACTTTAGTGGAGAGTTGTTGATTAAACCCACTAAGTATCTGAGCGCTATTTAAACTAATTAGCTAAGTGAAGGACACAATTCACTAGTTTATGCTAGATATAGTGTCTCTTAAAGAGAAAGTGGGACACGGTTTATAGATTGTAAATGTTAACTAATGAGGTCTACTGCTACAGATGAAATCTATGTAATGCTATGAAGGTCATGTGACGTTACTAGCTTAGTATCCATGAATAGGTGAAATTTTACCCTTTGACACACCCCCTCACCTATGAAACCTCACTGTCGGTATATCACCGGTAGATTATTGTGCTAGCACGAGAGGTTTGAAACAGGTACGAAAAAGTGTGTATGTGTGTATCCTCTCTCTCAATTATCTTCCTGCCAAATAGCAGTTCCCCCAGCACTTCGCTAATTAAATCACATGACTTAAGTCTCTATCTACGTAATCAAAGCCAATATTCATACACTGAAAACTCTTTAAAGTGATGTTTTTAACCAATAAGAACTTTGGTCAGGCCGGTTGCCATACTCCTCGATTCTACTTTCGCTCGACCCACCCTTCCAATCTGACTGTCAATTCGTTCGAGTCAATGAGCTTATTTAAAGCTGAAGTCGCATTTACCTTTGTCATAGAGTCTGCTGGGTTATCCTTACCGTTTATCCATCGTATCTCAGCAAGTTCTTTATGTTCGTATGATTCACGAATAGCCATGACGTCAATCATCAGTCGCTTTTCCTTAGTGGTTCCGAGTTTCACTAGGCATTCGTATAGACTGCGGCTATCGGTGCAAACTATCAACGGAACCATCAGTAGAGCTAGTTGATCCATGATTTGGTTGACTGTCATACACAAGGGGATTGCAATATCAATACCATTGGTCATGGCATATAGCTCCGACGCTAGTACAGCTCGAGTCACTCTTTTGCACTTAGTTGAGCTCCAATGGATTATATTACCGCAGAAAGTGAATTTATTCTCACCAAATGTTTCGTTCCCAAGAGTGATTACAAAACCTATTTGTGAGGTAAGGTCTTTGTTATTGGCAAATGAGCCATCAACCCAGCAGTAAGCTTTCAGCTTGTCAATATCTAGACTAATGTATCTTAATCCACGGTTGACGTCTTTCTGTTGTTCTCTAAGTGCGCTATTGAGATCATTAATTTCTTGATCTTCAGGATTTTGAAATTGGGCTGCTCTTGATAATTTGAAGGCAACAAGTGGTTGACAGTTCGAAGAAATCCATGCTCCAAGCGCTCTTTGTCTCTTGTAGATATCGAGTCTATTGGGGTCTTGAAGATTGACAAGCTTGATCTTCTTGCCTTGACCATTAGGTTCTATGTGTAAAGCGTTGTCTCGAAGAGTGATTAATAAACCATTAAAATGAAGGGGGTTTTTCTCAGATAGGCGTTCAATGGGTTTCGCGGGAAATTTTGCCTCTATTAGCTTAGCGTCTTCTAATCTCAGGAATTCTTCGGTTCCAAGGAAGAGAGTATCATCGACTTGCATTCCTGAAATGCTGAATGGCTTGCTGTGTGTTACAAGTAAGCACGGGTCAAAACAGGATGATTTCAAAGCGAGTTCTTTTGTCAAGTACTTAATCCAGGTGTCGAACCAATGGTTGCCCGCCTCTGGAATTCCATACAGAGGTTTCACAACGTGCATAAGAGTACCTGGCGGTAGGTTCTTTGCTTGTACTATTTCCGGAGAAGGCCAGCAATATATGTCCCGAATAAGATGGGTCCTTGAGTGTGTATACGCTTGCTGTATGTCTCGAAGAAACAAAATGAGGCCGAATTGTCTGATCAAGCAAATTGCAAAGCAGAAAATAAGTCGTTGGCTTGCCCGTTGTACAGTAGGCGACTGGGTCAAGACCAAGGATTTACCTTCATCGTTGTATGCCTGTACAACTAGGCGAGATTTTTCGAAGGGCGTAGATGTTTCCTTGCCTTTAATTCCCTTGACAATTCTACATTTGTAGATACGCTTTCCTAATATTAAATTGTTCGAAGGTATGAATTGGAAGACATCATTCGCCAGCAGGCTGTCTATTTCCTTTTTGGTTGAAGCGAAAAATGGTGGTCCGGGAGTTTTAATGAGACCCTTTGAACGTAGGTCAAGGGAGAGTTGAATTGCTTCTTCATTTTGAGATAGATATAGATGAGATTGTATTTCGGGGCTAATGTTGAGGTGATCTTCAGTCTGGTATTGGCCAGTGAATCTACCATCTCTTTGACTGCGTCTTAGTTGAAGTGATGGCATTGAATCATTTTCTAAATTGATTTCTGGATTTAACGATGGTAGGTCTGAGCTAGCGTCACGTTGGGTATTAGGGTCTTCGTTATCTTCAAACCATTTGTTAACTGATGTTGATCGAAAGTTTTTCTTTTCCCCATTTATTAGCACCGTTATTGTCTCACCTTCCTTGTTGTACAGTTCAAACGGTCCTGTCCATCTTCCTCGTGTATTCTTCGTTGCCTCGCGCCACACTCGAACTTTACCTCCCACAGGAATATCTTCAAGGTGAGTATGCCGTGGTCCGTTCCGCATATTTTTAGCTAGATTGATAAGCTGTGTGGCGCGATGTTTTTGGAGTTCGTCCATTGCCTTTTGCATAGCGTCCGCTCTTTGTTTTGATACTGGCGCGGGAGCATCGTTCCAAGTAATACGGGGATAAGCACCAAACGCGCAAAGAGTTGGTACAAGGCCATCTGGACCAGCTGAGTCGTTAAGTGCTTTTACAGCCATTTTAAGGATTGAATGACGGTCGACATTTTGCCCGGAAAATTGTTGTTTGAAAATGGTATAAGCCCGGCGAAGATTTTTGTGGGCCTGCTCAACTTTTCCAATAGAATTGTGCGCTTCTATGGGAACTTCAACAACGCGGGTCTTCCATCCCGAGGCGGTTGCACGGAATTCTGCGGATGCGAAGTTCTTGCCGGCATCGTGGATTAAATTTTCGGGTGGACCAATGTAGACATTATTCCAACAGCGTTCAATTGAATTACAAGTAGAGATAGCCCCTTCTTTGTCAGGCCCAGTAAGGAAATCTGCTGATCCTAAGTTAGTTCCAGCGTCTATTAGATGTACAGCCGGTCCGTCTTCTAGATGCATTACGTCGACGTAGACTGTATGATTGAATGGAACATCTTTATTAGTGAGGGTAAATTTGAATCGTAGAGGCCGATGAGCGTTTAGCTGACAGTCATTGCAAAATTTGGATATCCGGTCAATGATTTTTATGTCAATGTCATGACCAGCTCGCCGAAAAATTTTCCACATTCTAGAAGCTGATGGATGTCCCCATCGACGGTGACATGTCCTAATTTGTTGTTCTGTTAAGTAACAAATAGGTTCATTATTAGATTCGTAAATAAATAAAGACTGGAAGTGGCCGAGTGTCATCCATAGATGGCCGTATTTTCGAATGAGAGCTGCTACTGGCTTTTGGTTTTTGATCATGACGTTTTTCTGCACATCAGGTGTGACACCTAATCGTGTCATGTCTTGTAAGCCGAGCAAAAACGGTGTATTGCAGGGTAAAATGTGAAACGTAACTCTGCCGACGGCGTATCCAAAGTAATAGAACCAATAGAAATAAAAACGCCGTCTCCAATTCCCGATATTTTTACCTCTCCAGCCCTTGTTCTATCGACCTTTAACTCCTTTTGTAAATGCTTAAGTGCTTTGGCTTGTCCAACTCCAACTGTGGAACGACCCGCTGCACCTGTATCAACCAAAACGCCATGGAAAACTCTTTCATCGTATCTTTCATTATAGTCATTACCAATAGAAAATACATTTCTGAAAAATGAAAAACTGCAGGGGTATCTGTCTCCAAATCGAAGCTTTTATTGACACCAGGAAAATCGAAGTCTAGTGATGCAACTGTTATTAACATTTTTTCTTCTTGTTTTGATGCTGCATATTTCGTTTTTGGTGCTGTAAATTTGTGGAAAGTTGTTAGGTCTTGAAGGTAGCCCGCGACATTTTTCCCTCCAATTTCTGAAATAAGAAAATTTTGACTTTCTTCTTGGTAACAGTATCCATCCTCAGATTCTGGCTCGTCAGTGAGCTCGTTTACAGCTAAAAAATGGTGTAACTCAGCGTCTAGAGATTCTCCTTCGAATTGCAGGACAAATTGTTGTACGGCGTTTTCGTCTTTTGAGGGGTACGTCTTTTTAATTTTTTCAAACGCTGCTCTCTGCTCTTCCGGTGTGTGTTCAGAAGACCAACAATTTGTCTTTTTACACACAATGCAGCGTTTATTCCAGGTTGACTTTACCATACTAGGTCCTGATCCTATTTTTCTTCTTCCACGAAAATTTTTGCTTCCTCTACCTGTACTACTTCCTCTCACTGGTTGGTACTGCCGCTCAGCTAAATAAGAGTTATCAAAGCTATTATGTTCAACGTGACTGAGCTGATGATATTGAGAAATTGATGTGCCGGATAGTGATAATTGCATAAATCTCGCTCGTATATCTGCACAAACACCTTCTGCTGTTTTTGCCGGAGAGAATAAAACAAAGTGTAGGTCTGCAACTCCAGAGCAAGCATTGATAATTCTGGTTCGCAATGCAGCATCACCAGCGTGGGATTCGAGTCCCCTTTGAACACGACGAAGTTCTTTTTCGAGATTGTTGAAAGCTTGAAGTTTATCTGGACTTTTCCGCATTTCTTCAATTAAATTGAGAGTGTTCCAAATTGTTTCACGTCTGTTTACCCAGTGGACTGTTTCATAGTGTGATTTGATAATGTTACATCGCTCGTCGAAAGATAAATTTTCATCGTGCAATGTGAGATCCAGATATTTTTCACTGGCATCGCCGGTAAACATTATGGTTAAAGCGTCCTTCAGGTACTTCTTCTCGACACAGGCGTTATTACAGTTGTTGAGAAAAATCTTTCGCTTGTAATCAAAGCTATCAGTCCCATCACTGTACTTGTCTTCTTCTTTATACATCCTCACGAGGGATTCTAGTTGTCTACTCTTGTGCAGTGGGCGATCTTCCCAATGTGTCTCATTTCTATGGGTAGTTGATGGTAGAATTACTGGAGTTGATGATGGTGATGATGTAGGGTTGTGTGGTTTTCCGCTGCTTTTGCTGTAAATTGCAGCATAGTTGCTGTCGTCAGTGGTTTGTCCACTCCTTTCTTTTCCCTTTCCTTTTTCTGCTTCAGTTTGATCTTTTATCCGCTCCTTGTTATCAACTCTAAAATCTTGGTACTTTTTATACTCTGCGGTGGCCCCAAGTATGCTTTCTTCTTCAACGTAGTTTGGATCTTTGGGATCGCATCGTGTGCTTACGCCAAAAGGGTTTTTCTTCCTGTAGTAAATAAGTTCTTCAGGAGTCCATTCATGAAACTCCTCCCTCTTCACTTCTGTGGCTAGTTGTTGATCGATATGTTTCCCTTTTGGATTTGGTGTCATGTATACTCCACGAGAAATTAGGAAGTCTCGGAATTCCCTCCTAAGATCTGAATTGATCTTGCTGAACTGGTCTACGTCCCAGTTTTCGAAATCCTCTAACCATCTTTCCCAAAGCGAGTCATCTTTTGCACCTTTGGCTTTATATAACTCCAGTCTGTTTTTGACATATGCTGTGATCTCTTCCGTAGTCCCCAGTGATTTTTGTTCTGCTGATGAGTTAGACATTTTTTTTTTTTTTTTTCAATAGTTAATTGCGTGATTGACGCGAAGCAAGAAGAGCGAATACTTAGTGCTTAATTGACGGGGTGCGTTGATGGACGCAGAAGCAAGAAGAGCGAATACTTAATGCTCCTTGGGCTTGACACGTCGGAGCTCAGTTCAGACAAGGTCGACGACTCCAAGGGACGTTCCTTCGATTGGTAACCGCGTACAGATCTGTGACCGATGTTACGGATCACTGATCAGTGTCGGTATATCACCGGTAGATTATTGTGCTAGCACGAGAGGTTTGAAACAGGTACGAAAAAGTGTGTATGTGTGTATCCTCTCTCTCAATTACCTTCCTGCCAAATAGCAGTTCCCCCAGCACTTCGCTAATTAAATCACATGACTTAAGTCTCTATCTACGTAATCAAAGCCAATATTCATACACTCACATAATTTATTATCCGCAGCCAAAGTAGTCATGTTAAGTTGTCCAACTAACCCTTTAAAAAGAACTGGAGACAAGGCCTTTGTGAACCCATCTGCAGAGTTTTCTAGTCCAGATTTCCACTCCAATTCAACAATTTTGTCACTTATATATTCCCGGAGTAGGAACACAGGTACATTGTAGTGTTTGCTATTTTGAGTGATGCCCTGTCCTCTTATTTGGTTGTAATCTGGCTAATTGTCATTGTAGATACGGACTATCTTTGCATCATCTGAGTTATAGTTGATACAGCGAAATATATTGCAAAGGAACACAGCCTCCTTGGCTGCTTCGGCCATAGCATAGACTTCGGCCATAGTTGAAGAACAAGTGACCCTTTTCATTTGATATGAGCGCCAAGAAAAGCAGGCACCTTTCAGAAAAAAAGCCCAACCTCCATGAGAACGCCGTGTTTCAGGGTCTTGAGCATAATGGGAGTCAGTAAAACCGTGAAGACCTGCATTAGAGCCTACACCAAACCTAAGACCGAGACGGGTAGTTTTGATGAGGTAGCGGTAGAGATGACAAACTGCTGATATATGAATTTGAGATGGGTTGGAAAGAAATCGACAGAGCTGCGTCATGGTATAAGCAATGTCTCGTCTCGTTTGAGTAGCAGCATACATCGCAGAGCCAACCATCGATGCGTAGAGCTCAATTTCCGCTGAAGAGGCAGTCCCTTGAAAAGGCACAAGATGTTGGCCGGGTAGCATTGGTGTATCTGTTAGGATACATTTATTGAGACTGTACTTTTCAAAAATCTTCTCAAGATAGGCATCCTGATGAAGATAGAGGATTCGTTTTACGCGATCGCGAACAATACGGATGCCGACATAGAACTCCGCAGCGCCCATATCCACCATCTTGAAAGCATTATGCAGATGTCTGCGCAACTTCGAAACGCCAGCCTCGGGACCAATGAGTAGAAAATCATCTATATGAGTAAAAAGGTAAGTTTCATCAGAGATGCTGTGATAAACAGAGGAATCAAGAAGTAAAGGCTTATAACCAAATTTGGCAACTTCTGAACAAAGTTTTGATTGCCAAAGGTGTGGAGACTGCTTGAGACCATAGAGCGACTTCTTGAGTTTCCACATCCAGCTGTTAAGTGAGGAGCCATCTGGAGTACGCAGCCCGTCTGGACATGCCATGTATATGTCAGTGTCAATGTCAGGGTGGAGAAAAGTGTTGGAAAATGAAGTATAATCCTATTAGTAACGATTCCCTTCATTACGTAAGGGTTCCCAACGCAATCCCTACATCCACTATTTACACTCTGGCCCCATCTCCCCTGTAAGATTTGCACGAATAGATACTAGTGTGGCTCTACTTCTATGACAAGGGAATACAGCGTAAATGATTGCCTACTACAACTCACTGATTTTTACTAAATATATCATCACGTCGTTTTTATGGTCTTGATTGACATCTTTTTATATATAAAACATATAATTAATTCACTCTTCTTCGCTCTGCTTTAAGTGATACTCTATCTCTTTCAACAGATTATGAGACCAAAGCTCTAACCAACTGTGCTACGACTACATCAGCTCTTTTACACGAGACAGAACCATTTCTGCTCATTCTATTTTTTACTCCTTTTCGAGACAGGACCATTTTCTGCTCAACCTTTAATCTCACACCTTAACGCTCATCATCGCATATTCTATCACTGGAACCTTTCGTCATGTCTACTGCCAAGATTCTCAAGCATTGTAAGAATGCTCCCGAGCTCAGTAAGGAGACGTATCTAAGATGGTGTCGGATATTTAAATTGAGTTTAAACACTCATAATGCCCAAGAATATATTCTGAGGAAAGTACCCGATCTAATTCCCGTCGATGAAAAGTCTACTTCTGAAATGTCCCCTCAGCAACTTGTCGACAACGACATAAAGTCAGCGCTCCTCCAGCTAGTTCCAGAGGATGTTTACTACATCATTGAAGCCTTACCTACGGCATTTCAAATGTGGAACGCAATTGCAGCCTACTACCAGCCTAACAGCGAAGTTTACATAGATGGGCTGATAAAAGATTTTTGGAGACTTAACTTCAATTCAGGCGCTGACGTCGACGAGTGCGCAACCGAGTTGACAAAACTGCAATCTAAGATTGCATCATTAGACCCATCCAAGCGCCCTTCTGATCTATCGAAAAGGAACCGCCTCCTAGATCATTTTGAAACTGAATGTAACGGCTTCCATAATGGAGCAGTATCATTTATGAAATTAAATTCTCATGTGACATTCCTCGAGGCGGTGAATTTGTTAAGGGACAGCCAGAGAAACTATCTGGAGTATAACGAGAAAGCTGTTGCTAATTTAGCTAATTCCGGAAAAGGCATGACAATGAAGATCTGTTCTTTCTGTGGGAGGAATAACCACATCCGTGAAACATGTTTTAAATGGATAGACACTCCAGAGGGATCGAAATGGGCATCTAAAAACCCACAGAAGGCAGAGACAGTAATGTCACTCAAGAGAAGATTTGGAGGTAGCCGGTCGAATAATAAAGATCGGCAGGATCATGAGTACGTTCTGTCATGTTCAACTTTATCTTCTAACGATGTCATTCTTGACACCGGCGCAACTCATCATATTTTCTGTGACTCATCACTATTCACGTCGATGGTACCTGTGAGGAAGTCCATTGAAACGGCATCTGGACGTGTGGAACCAGTTTCTTGGTCTGGCTCAGTAAGTTTTGAGGTAAATTATGCAAATAATAGACATCAAACTAGAACTGTCAAACTTACTGATGTCTGGTACCTACCATCTTGTGCAAAGAATCTTGTCTCAGGCTCTCAGTTAATTTCTAGAGGCTATAAAATTAAGACTAACGAGTATGGACTAGGAGTCTATTCATCTAACGGCACAATTGTTATGAATGCACGTCCTAAAAATGGACTTTTTTGTTTCAATATGGAAGGTTCAGCAGACTCTCAATTCCTTAGCAACAATCCTAATGCTCTCGTGTCAGAAGGCAACAAATGCACAATAGAAAATTTATTGCATCACCGTTTTGCACATGTAAGTGCCCACGTCTTGAAAAACATTTCCAATTCAGACCTAGATCTCGACCCTAAAAACAAGAAGCCAACAGACCTTAAGCTCAAATCTACGTCCTTCAATGACTGTCATACTTGTAACTCATGCAAACAAGTGGAAAAAATCAACAGAGATCAGTACAGAGGAAACTTAACCCTCTTGAATTGGTTCATTCTGACACGTGGGGGAAATGTAGGACAAATGGCTTACTTGGAAGTCTTTATTTTGTGTCTTTCACTGATGATGCAACTCGCGAAAGTAAGGTTTATACTTTAAAAAGTTTGGTAGAAGTCCCCGAAAAGTTTCAATTATACAGGGAAGAAAAAGAGCTTCAGACTGGGCGAAAGATTAAAGCGATGCGCTTTGATGGAGGTAGTGAATACAAGAAAGTAGAATTTAACGGTATTTTGCAACAAATGAGCGCCCCATACACACAGCACCAAAACGGTGTTTCTGAAAGGTTGAACAGAACACTTGTGACTATGGCTAGATGTATGCTACACCATGCAAATTTACTCTACGTTTCTGGGATCTTGCTATCAGCTCTGCATGTTATATTCGAAATCGTCTGCCTACGCAACCTGAAGTCAGAACCCCTCACGAACTAATGACTGGCTCGATTCCTGTAGTTTTACATTTAAGAGTATGGGGATGTCTCTGCTATGTTCTAATTCAAACTTCGGACCCACATAGAAATAAACTTTCTCCGACTTCACTGAAAGGAATATTTGTAGGATATTGTGAGTCTACAACACAGTATCAAATTTACATTCCTTCAAGAGGGTCGTAATAAAATCATAGTCTCAGCTAACGTTAGGTTTCTCGAAGATACTTTCTGGGATTGGGGTAAAACATCAGAGCAACAAGACATTCACTTTGATAGAATTCCTGAAATAGCTACTGAGGAAGAAGTCCCCCAAGAAAGAGAAACTAGCTGCTCACAATACTCCGACTCTGATTCCGAAGTTGATTCTGACGCAGAAATGCACTCCACTGATTCAAAATTGAAACTAATTTACCTCATGATCCTTCAGAAGATTCTGAAGAATCACTCCCTTCCCTTTTCTCCGGCCGTCTGAACGTCATCAACCTCCCCCTGCCAATCTAACTGATCTACCAGAATCATCGGGCTCGGTGCCTATCTCTAACCCTATCACCCTTAGGAGGAGTAAACGAATCCGAAAGCCTATATTGCCCCGTTCGGCGTGGCAACCACGAGCTCAAATTGCGGAAGAGAAAACTTTCATACCTAGGACTTTTAAAGAAGCACTAATCGGGAATGACAAAGAAAAATGGCGAGAAGCAATAAACGAAGAACTTAATTCGTTGGCAATCAAAAACGTTTTCACCCCTATAACACATGTCCCCATGAAAGACGACCTATTGGTTCAAGGTGGGTATTCTCAGTAAAGAGCGATGGAAGGTTCAAAGCCAGATTGGTTGCCCAGGGCTTTAGTCAACTGCAAGGGGTCGATTATTTCGATACATATTCCCCAACAATTCATATGGATTCTCTTCGGGTAATTTTAGCAGTCGCTACGTTCCGCGACTGGGAGATTCACCAGGTTGATGTGAAAACTGCGTATCTGGAGGGAGATCTCTCTGAAGATGTATACATGAGAACACCAGAGGGAATTAAAGGTGGTAAATACGTGAAACTAAATAAATCTCTGTATGGCCTCAAGCAGTCTGGTAAAGTATGGTATGATAAACTCGATCTCCAACTTAAAACTCTCAATTTCAGGAGATCAACCAGCGACCCTTGTATTTACATTCACAATAAGAGTGTAATAGTAATAGGTGTGTATGTTGATGACTTGGTGATCTGTGGAGAAGAAATTACTGATGTCAACATGATCAAACAGCAACTTTCCTCCATTTTTCCGATCAAGGACCTTTCTGAAATTGGTACTGTCATTGGATGGAAAATAACCCGAGATAGATCTTGCAGATCTCTAACTATCTCACAAACAGACTACATCACAAGTAAGATTGAATCACTTGGGCTAGAAGACGCTAAAGGCGTAAATTCTCCTCTTGAGGGGTACGACTCCATCATACCAGCTGAAGATGGAGAACAAAAAGCAGACGATTCTGCCTATCCAAGTGCAGTAGGGGGGTTAGGATACGCTTCTAATAGTACTCGACCAGATATCTGTTTTGCGACGTCTCAACTGGCCAGATTTAACTCATCCCCATACATGCGACATTGGAATGGTGTGTGTCGTGTTCATAGGTATCTGAAGTTTACAAAAAACCACTGTATCACATACAAGTTCGGACCTAATACTTCAACACTCGATCAAGAACGTACCTTAAAAATGTTTTCAGATTCTGACTATGCCTCTGATATTCACACCCGTCGATCTGTGAGTGGTTACGTTTTGATGCTCGGAGGAGGCCCTATTTGCTGGCAATCGAAAAAACAAAAGTCAGTTGCAACTTCAACAATGGAAGCAGAATATATTGCATTATTTGAAGCATCTAAGCAAGCGATTTGGGTTGGTAAGCTTCTAAGAGAGCTTCAAGTTGCGGACGAATTTATCAGTCCAAATGGAATGACAATTTACACTGATAATCAAAGCGCCTTAGCCCTCGCCAATGGAACGAACTCGTCAAAGGCAAAACATATTGATGTGGCCTACCATTTTACAAGGGAATGTGTTCAAAATGGTACTATAAGTATACAATATATTCCGACAAAAGATATGCTTGCTGATATACTCACCAAGCCTCTATCTTTTTCTAAAGCTGGGCCTATTTGCGCTAAATTACTCACGGGCTCATGAACTTCAATTTTACTTGGTTGCGTCGGTCAGGAGGAGTGTTGGAAAATGAAGTATAATCCTATTAGTAACGATTCCCTTCATTACGTAAGGGTTCCTAACGCAATCCCTACATCCACTATTTACACTCTGGCCCCATCTCCCCTGTAAGATTTGCACGAATAGATACTAGTGTGGCTCTACTTCTATGACAAGGGAATACAGCGTAAATGATTGCCTACTACAACTCACTGATTTTTACTAAATATATCATCACGTCGTTTTTATGGTCTTGATTGACATCTTTTTATATATAAAACATATAATTAATTCACTCTTCTTCGCTCTGCTTTAAGTGATACTCTATCTCTTTCAACAAAAAGCGGTTACAACATCCATCTGATCGACTTGCCAGTCACTGAAAGCGGCGAGAGCGAGCAAAGCTTTCCAAACGCTAGAGAGAGCTGTACTGGCAAATGTGTCTTTGTAGTCTAAGCCTTCCCTTTGATGAAAGCCTTTTGCAACATAACGGGATTTGTAACGGGTAAGCTGGCCATCTTTTCCGGTCTTTCGCCTGTAGACCCATCGTCCTGGAATAATGTCACGTCCAGGAGGGAGATCAGAGCGAGGTAAAAGCTGCGAAGTGTTGTTCATGTCAAGAGCAGTCAATTCTTCCTTCATAGATGCTTCCCAAAGAACAGCATTGGGACCTAGCAAAGCTTCACGAAACGTTTTCGGATCGCTGTCAGTTATAAGAGCCGTTAGATACGCTTGATATTCCAAAAGCAGAACAGGATTCTCAATGTGTGGAGTATGCAAAGAAGTAGAGCCCTTTGTTTTACTGCGTGTGACACGGATATCTGAGTCAGGCTTACAGAAATCAAATGAGTTAGGTCCAGATTTTGCCTTGGGCTTATTCTTAGCACCAGGAGGTCGACCACGACCACGTTTGGGCATTTGTGGGAGAGGAACAAGTAAAGGATCTTCTTCAGCAGGCATGTCGTGTTTTGCGTCGAGGAGCGGAGGTATTTCATCATCCAAATGTGCACCCCCTACTGGGCCACTCTCAGTATTGTCTGAGTCCCCCCTGTTGTAATCTAACCCTTTTCATCCTCAGACTTCATGGTGAGCAGTAGTTGTATAGCACGTGATGCCATGCGGGGGAGAAGGAAGGGAACGGCGAAAGCCGCTAGCTAGACCTAAGCGATCTGGTCCACTTGTAGATGTAGACATCCCTCTTGTACATAGAACACAAGGAAAAACTAACCCTAACTAGTATAACAACAATAGTAAGGAACTTTAACATCCACACTCAGTAACTTCATACATCGTGACCCATAAACCTCTATCTCATCTCTATCACTCAACAACAAAGCTTCAACACCCCCCCATTTGTGGAGAATTTTGAATTGGAAATTCAACCTCATTGACATACTTAGGAGAGGGGTCAGGAATTTCATTAGGATGGTCTTCGGCTGAGAATTCATTGAAACGTCCCTCAAAGAAACAAACATGAGACGAGCGTACTGTCAGTGTTCCTATTCAGCTAGGTAGGATCATCATCTTATGGACGATCTCGATCGCCCAACTTGATGTAATGGGTATGGTTCAATAGTATAATTGAGTGCAGATCAGAACAGGTGGTTTATCAGGTGTTATTTGTAATAGTTAAGGGGAATAAGGGGTTATCGGAAGCTCGTCATATTCTGCTGGAAGTAGTCCGTAATTCGTGTGTAAATTAAGAGATACGCGCACCTGTTAGAGGTCGTTGTAACGGCTGGTGAACCGATAGTAAGCCCTGTAGCCTACATTGGCCAACGCAGGCACCATTTCCACCCGCCAGCAGGTCCCAGCTAATAGAAAACTCACTTCGCGGCTCGGACTACTTACGGCACTTAGACGTGCACGGAGATGGTTGCCTCGGCACGGGGTTCCACATAATGAAAGGACCGTGCAATAGACCGTGTGGTGAAACATCCACTCAGATAGTTAACGGCACTCAGACGGGCACAGGGAGGATTGTTTCGGGCACGGGAGGCACAATGTGGAAGGTAGCCGAGTTACAAATTTCCTGTCCGAAGTGAACAGCATCGTAGAACTCTAAACTTCCTACAGGTACATCTGTCCGCTTTGTAGGAATGAATGTTGGTCACGAATGGGAGGAGAGCGCGGGTATAAATAAGGCTTTCTTGTACATACAAATTCTCTCCTTAGAAGAATCGTAAACTATTGATCGTGCATCTCAAGCCAACTTGAGAATTCCCCCCGACTGTCACAGTCGTGCGACGTTCTTGTAGATTTAGCTTAACCTACGATCTGATATCTCCTTCCGATCCGTCTTCTCACATCTGATCCGTCTTCTCACATCCGATCCGCCTTCTTACATCCGATCCGTCTCCTTACATCCGATCCGTCTCCTTACATCCAATCCGTCTTCTTACATCCGATCCGTCTTCTTACATCCGATCCGTCTTCTTACATCCGATGTTGTGAATGATGAGCACTGGAGATATTCTTGGGATAGACTTAGAGACAGTTGTGATATAATGCTCGAGAACTGAGTTGTAGACTTTAGAAGGGATTATTATTTACTAAAGTATATTGGATAAAGTGTGTGATCTATGTTGGACACTTTTGGGGGCAGTGCCTGACCACCTGTCTAAATACATGAGAAGCTGGTCCGTGCACTGCTATCACTTCTCAACATCCTGATCCTCAACAGATCTCTACAACCACTACGTAGCTTACCTCAATTGTGTAGGCACAGCGACTATATTAATCCATGACTGTCAGGAACTGAGGATAGAGGTTACTGGGTCACAATGGTTGCCATGGGTTACAAATTGAGTAATCGAGTAATAGGAGGTGGACCCTATGAGACCTAGGTTGCTCTGGTTACTATGATGTATATATGGAGTGGACAGAGCCGCAGTAGAGGGCCACGTCTTGTCTTCCGTCTTCCACTGGCCTTGTCTACGATCCTAGATTCCCTAGTCCCTCGTCCCTCGTCCTTAGACCTAGTTATAATCACGAATTCATACCTTTGACTCTTGCCTACCTCCTCAGCTGTTACTCAAACCACTTAGTAACCCTCCCGACGCTACCTTTGGCACCCTCGAGTTTGACAATGACCTAGACCATGCACGTCTCTACGTTATGTTAGCACGGACTAGGATTACAACACTCCCTCTGTCGATGTGCTGGCTCAGAGCGATTGTGACACGGAAGTGACTGTTTCAGTGGATTTGCGTTTGGGTTTTGACTTTTGTTAGTGGATCTGCTAGTTGGTCTAGTGATGGAATATATGTGACTTTTATGCGACCATTTTTGTACTGTTCTCTGCATTAGTGGTTCCTCAGTGCTATGTGTTTGGATCGCTTATGGTTATCATGGTTTTTGATCAGAGACAGTGCTGATTGGTTGTTGACGTACAGGTTGGTACATTCCGTTCCTTCTATGAGCTTTGTGAGTTTGAGTTCTTCAAATAGAGATTTGATCCATTGCAGTTGTCGACAGGTCTCTGTGGCTGCAAGATACTCTGCTTCTGTTGTTGAGAGAACTACTTCTCGCTGCAAATGTGATTTCCAGAAGATGGGTCCAGATGCAAGCCTGATTAATGTCCCGGATGTCGACCGACTGGTCGAGGGATCGGCTGCAAAATCTGCATCTGAGTATGCCTCGAGGATTGGTTTCTCGTTGCTTCTGGTAAATGTGATGCCTTTATCCGGATGTTTGGCTATGTAGCGAAGGATGCGGCGGGCAGCTGAGATGTGCTCTGCGGATGGATTGTTTAAGAATCTTGCAAGGTGATTTACAGCGAAGGCAATGTCAGGACGTGTGTTATTGGCTAGGTATTGGAGACCTTCGATGATCGAATTGTACTCTAGCTGTGATTGCCTTGAACATTGAGAACCGTTGGGTTCAATTAGCCTTTCTATTGGTGTATTTGCTGGCTTACAGTCATCTAATCCATGTCGCTTTAGAAGGGTGCGGACGTATTGGCCCTGAGAAAGTTCGAGTTTATTTTCATTTTCCTTGATGTGTGTCATAGGAAACTAGTCACGTGCTATATGAACGCTAGGACTAACATTGATCCACTTCTATGTATATACATTGTTTAGTGAACCGACCTATCCTTCTTTCTCTATAGATTACAATCATATTATTGTTTTGCCTTTAGTCAGAGCCTTTCCTGAACCTTATGCTATCACATTGATTGTAATCTCCATTCAAGTCTAAACTACCCGTAACCAGCGACGCCTCGCAATTACGGGAGCTTCGACGACACATTTAACCCTGAGAATCGAATTAGATCTCTTTAAGTCCCAGCGCCATAGAAGCCTGAATTTATTATCCAGACAGTGATATATAATACCGATAATTATAGTCACAATGGCCACTAAAATCAATGCTGTCCAACATAAATTTACGCCTTGGGATGGAACGCCTGATCAATATTCTTTATGTTCAGTTATGTGGCGAGTAGCAGCGGAGGATCCGGCAGTAGTAATGGGTTTCGGTGGTGAAGGATGCGTCTGCCTAGCGCTCATGCAGACCCTACCAGCGGAACATAGAAGTAGAGTGGGACCTTTCTTCGAGAAACAAGTTAAAGCAAAAGAATTTTACTCAAGCTCACTTCTCGACAAATTTGACCGACATTTTGTCGACAGGGACCGAGAAGCTCGGAATCGACGCCTATTATACTCTGTGAAGCAAGGAAAAGCGCAACCTTTCGCAAAATTCTTACATATTTTCGAAGGCTATCTCAGCAACTCAGGTGATCTTGCTCCTATTGGAGTATCCAGAATTCACACATTATCTGAATCAATAGCGCCATATCTAAGCCGGGCTGCTGCTAATCAGACACACCTGGAAAAGCTTGACTATGAAAAGTACGTCGAGCAATTATCAATTCTGGCAACAAATTGGGAGTCCTTACCCGAATTTCAATATTTAGGTATGGATGAAAAAGTAGAAACATACACTGAAAATGCGATTGGAGACCTTCCATTAAGTATCCAGGAACAAATGCGTAAACAAATTGCAACTCAAACTCAAAGTCAACCACCGCCTCAGCCTCAGTTTGTTAGACCACAAATGCACAACTCTTCTGTACGTGATTTAGAGGGGGATGTTAAAATGTCGGGAACTGATATTTTTTCTATTGTCTCTACAGTTATATCAGCCTTGAATAATGAAAACTTTCGAAAACAAGGACAGCCCCGGCCATTAGATAAACGTCCAAATGCCCCCCACTGTTCCGAAGAAGAGCGTAGCCAGCGTCTTAAATCAGGCCGCTGCATTTGGTGCAACATTTATCCATCTCACCGTTTCAGGGACTGCAAGTTTAAAGGCTTTCACACAGATACAGCCAACTCAAGGATAGCTAATGTGTCATCAAGCGAGCCGGGAAACTAGTAACCCCTGAGCAAAGTCGTGTTCAGGGGAACGTTGGTGTGTTTGGAGAACTTTTAGATCAAGTACCACCTGCTAGAGAAATTAGTGATGCTATAAAAAGATTAAACAGTAGTCCGTTTTTAATTGATGTTTTAATAAATTCTACTTGTTATTCTACCGCATTATTTAATACAGGATGTCTACCCTATGCAGTATTTGATCAAAGATTCGCAAACCAAACGCACTTACCACGCCACCCAGCTACCCATAGATCACTAAAGCTTGCTAAAGATGGACCCCAAATTCTTATCACAGAGATGACTTGGGCTACACTTGACATTGATGGCAGAGCTGAGAGAGTATTTGGTTACATCGTTGAAAACTTACAATATAACATAATCCTCGGCAAAGGTTGGGCCGAGCGAAATAATGTGACCTATGAAGCAGGAAAAAAGTTTCTTACCCTAGGAATTGGGGGAAATGCAATAAAAGTTAAAGAGTCTGGATGGATGGAAAGAGAAGATTTATCGAGTCATATTCGTCAGATACGCCAGGCAAAAAATGTCACAGCTTCAATATTTGCTGCAGAAATCCGACGTGGAAGGAAAACAAATAAAAATCTATATTTGTTCTCAATTACCATAGCAGATATCAAAAAGGCTCTAGAAAAATTAGATAAATCAGCCAACAAGCAATCTGTGGAAGAATTGTCAAGCCAACTGCCTCCTCAGCTTCGACATCTAACAAATAACTTTCTAGCTGATGAAGATGGGATCTTACCAGAATCTAAACCAGGATGGGACCATTCCATAAACCTCAACCTAGATAATGAAGGTAAACCCAAGGAACCTCCCTCAGGTCCACTTTACGGTATGTCACGAGACGAGTTGCTTGTCCTCCGGAAAACCCTTACAGATTACCTACGAAAAGGATGGATTCGTGCCAGCAGCTCTCCAGCAAATGCACCCGTTCTATTCGCCAAGAAACCCGGTGGAGGTCTTCGATTCTGTGTTGACTATCGTGGTCTCAATTCAATCACAAAAAGGGATAGGTACCCGTTACCACTAATTAAAGAAACACTTCAACAACTCTCCAAAGCTCAATACTTCACTAAACTTGACGTTTGTACCGCATTTCATCGCCTGCGTATTCGGCCTGGGGATGAATGGAAGACAGCGTTCCGGACAAGATATGGACAGTACAAATGGCTTGTCATGCCATTCGGACTATGCGGTGGGCCAGCCACTTTTCAACGGTACATTAATGCAGTATTACAAGATATTTTAGATGAATACTGCTCAGCTTATATGGATGATATTATCATATACTCTGATGGTGATTTATCCGACCATTACAAAAAAGTTGAAGAAGTCATAAGTCGACTGGAAAAAGCCGGCTTACGTTTAGACATCAATAAATGCGCTTTTGCTACTGCCGAAGTCAAATATCTTGGTTTCGTGATTAAGGCTGGTGAGGGTGTTACAGTTGATCCAGCTAAGGTGGAAGCTATCAAAAACTGGGAGGAACCAACTACAGTATCTGAAACCCGATCTTTTCTTGGATTCGCAAACTTTTACCGAGAGTTTATACCAAAGTTTTCAGCCATTGCTCAACCTTTGATTTATCTCACATCCAAGCATGCCTGTTGGAGCTGGGGTGTGGAGCAAAAGGAAGCATTTGAAAAGCTTAAGTCCATGTTGTCCTCAGCTCCTCTATTGGCGCTTTTTTCAGCTGATAGAGAGACTTATTTAGAAGCAGACGCTTCTGGGTATGCCATTGGTGGAGTTCTATCTCAAATTGACGAAAAGAATCGATTAAGACCGGTAGGTTACTTTTCACGTAAATTGACGCCAGCGGAAGCAAACTATAACATTTACGATAAAGAATTACTCGCTATTATAACAACAATGCGCCATTTTGATGGTGAGCTTCGAAGCGTCGAAAATCCTTTCACTGTGATTTCAGACCACCAGAATTTACAATATTTCACAACTTCAAGGCAACTTAGCGAACGTCAAGTCAGGTGGGCAGAGACATTAGCAAGATTTAATTTCAAAATCGTATTTCGTCCCGGGTCTCAGTCCGCAAAACCTGATTTTCTGTCGCGGCGAGCACAAGAAGCTCCACAGCATACATCAGACGAGCGACTACAAGGTCGCAATATTCAGTTATTTAAGAATAACATAGGCATCTCTTCACCACAAGAATTAATCTTAAACACAATAAATATGGTAAATTTGCCTAATATGACCTTGAAACAAATTGAAGACACAGAAAACATCATGCCCATGGGCCGAAATCTATTCGAAGATAAGGAAATCGCCTCGCTATGGGACGAAGCGCTGGAAAAAGACCAGGCCTTTCATAGTATTCATGCCTCAGTCGCTGCAGGCCAGCCTGCTTTGCCAATAGACCTTAAATTGGGGGTTCAAATGACAGATTGTAGCTTAGATGATAGAGGTGCGTTAACGCGACGGGGAGCGCTGTGGGTCCCAAATTGGGAACCACTAAAAACGCAATTAATACAACGCTCCCATGACTCAAACATTACTGGACATCCTGGAAGAGACGGTACCCTACACATACTATCGCGAACATTTTTCTGGCCTCAACAATATTTAGACGTTCGCAGGTTCACACGGAACTGTTCAATCTGTAGTCGGTCTAAAGCGTGGCGTCAAAGTCCCCAAGGACTACTTCGACCTCTCCCAGTGCCCGAACGCTTTCACAGTGAGCTATCGGTAGATTTCATGACAGAGTTACCTGCACAAACTGATAAAGATCCCAAATATCTAATGGTTATTACTGACCGTTTACTCAAAAGCTGCACCCTTGAAGCAATGAACTCAATGGAAGCCGAAGCTTGCGCAGAACGCTTCCTACATAGTCATTATCGTTTTCATGGGTTTCCCAAGTTTATAACATCAGATAGAGGAGCAAATTGGGTGGGTCATTTCTGGACTAATTTGTGTAAAATGACTGGTATTAAACAAAGATTGTCCACCGCTTACCATCCGCAGACCGATGGTAGTACAGAGAGAATGAACCAGGAAGTGTTGAATTATCTTCGAGCGTTTATCAGTTATGCACAGACAGACTGGCCTAAACTACTCCCGACTGCAATGTTAGCCCTGAATAATAGAAAATCATCGGTTATTGGTACCAGTCCATTTTTTGCCACCCATGGCTATGATGCTGAGCCAATCCAACAAACACATAGTAATTCACGAGCAACAAAAACACCGCAAGCTCGTGCGCAAGCATTTGTGGACCGAATAGTACAAGGTCAACACTTAGCAAAAGCAGCTATGACAACAGCACAACATATGATGGAAGAATCAGCCAACCAACATAGGAGACCAGCAGAACGATTTAAAACAGGTGATGCCGTCTGGCTAAACCTTAAAAATGTCGAAACCCCTCAGCAAAAGAAGAAACTTTCATGGACTCAAGCAAAATATCGAATACAAAAGGAAATCGCACCTGATGTGTACCAACTAGATGTACCAACAGGTATACATAATCGATTTTTTGTAGACTTACTAAGACGCGACCCAAATGATCCCCTGCCCTCACAAAAAGTTGATGACACGCAACCGCCTCCATTAGTTGATGGTGAACATCCATTGTATGCTGTTGATAAAATAGTTCGTGCGGAGAAAATCATGGGCACCGTAAAGTCCTAGTAGTCTGGAAGGGGCTTGCTGAACCAACATGGGAACCCCGACAAAATCTTAAGTTGACAGATGCCTACAAGAAATTTGTTAGACAATATGGAGAAGGTGACAAAGTAGGTCTACAGCAAGGAATGTTTACAGGTCGAACATTAAGAAATAGACCAAGGCGTAAGTGTAAGCAATTAAAAAAATTATAATAATAATAATAAAAGAAATATGGATAAAAGGGGGGGAGGAAAGTAATGTCATAGGAAACTAGTCACGTGCTATATGAACGCTAGGACTAACATTGATCCACTTCTATGTATATACATTGTTTAGTGAACCGACCTATCCTTCTTTCTCTATAGATTACAATCATATTATTGTTTTGCCTTTAGTCAGAGCCTTTCCTGAACATTATGCTATCACAATGTGTATGCCAAGAAATAAGTTTGTGTTGACGCGTTTGAGGTTATATGTTTTGTTTAATGCTCGCATTAATAATTCCATTTTTGTATTGTTTGGTCCTATGACTTGAAAGTCATCTACATGTAGGAGTACAAATAGATCATTTTGTGCATTTGAATATAAGCACACGTCTGATGTTGTTGGATGAAGGCCAAGTGTTGCTAGGGTTGCTCTTGCGTCATCGTACCAGAGGGCTGCTGCTTGTTTGAGGCCGTAAAGGCCTTTCCTTAGGCAGATGACATGATTTTCCTCTTCAAATCCTTTTGGCAACTCCATGTATAGATCAATTTTGAGGTCTGGATTGAGGAAGGCTGTTGGAACATCACCTTGACATCTGTACCATTTAAGGTAATGGGCTATTACTAACATAATCCTACCTGTTTCAGGCCTCGGGGTAGGGGCGAAGGTTTCCTGATAGTCGATGCCGGGTCTTTGAGTAAATCCTTTTGCGGTGCATCGTGCCTTCCATTTATCAACACTTCCATCCGCATTGTACTTCTTTTTGAAGACAAATTTGCATTTCATTGGCTTTCGACCTTTTGGTAATTTTTCGCGTTTAATTATGTCGAATGTTCCTGTGTCAATGAGTGATTTTATTTCCTCATTTGCAGCCTTTTTCCATTTTTGAGCCTCTGGGCTGGACATCGCTTCTTCCCAGGTCTTTGGGTCACTTGATTCAAGTGCTGACTTTCCATGATGGAGGCGATAATAGTCAACTCATTTTACTGCTCGTCCACGTTTTGTACGCATCATGTCTCCCTCTGGAGAACAGGCTCTCTTTTGGCCAGCTTGGGATTTGACTGGATCCCAACCAGTCATGATGAAATCATTTGGTTGTAGTTCTGATTCTGTTATGGCCAGGCATCCTTGAAGAGGTTTCAAGGAGAAGATTCTCAGGAATAGTGGATAGGAGAAGGTTTCCGAGCAAACTCTGACAGTTAGAGGTGGAGGGGCTGGCGTCATGACTATATTTGCCATAGTATTAGTTGAGTCAAGTACTGTCTCGAGTTAGATATAAGGAAGCTGGAGCTACCACATAGTAGTTCTCCAGCTTCTCAATCTTTCATACTTTTGATCTTTGATCTCGAAATCTAGCACCTATATAATATCATACTTTTAGATCCTCACAGTCCGATATTCTCAGTCTTCAATTTCGTATTTACATACTCGTACTTGTGTTCACCCTGATCTATCAGCCTTGATCGCTGGCTCGGCAACTCGACTGCTTGACTTTGTGTCTCGACTCTCCTGTAGTTCTCCGACCTTTGACCACCTGGCACCTCGCCGGTTGGATTATATCTGAGTATCCTTCGTTAGCAATTATAATCTGAATAATTATTAGTACATTACCTTCGGCAGACGGCGATCTCCAGTATCCCTAGCGCACGCCGTAACAGATTCGGAACTTTGTGCGTTATCTGTTTGGTTGCGAGAGATATTTGATATGTCAACTTTTCCAATACCTGCCCCATTGTTTAGATTGATTATTTCTGAGCTACCTTTCTGTTGTATTAACCCAGTCTCCGGTGAATGTGGCCTTTTGTGCCCAGCTATTGATGGTATTGGGTCCCAACCTGTCATAATACAATCGTATTTCTGAGCTTCCTGATTTTCTGGTGATTTTGTGTTTGGATATTGTTCCGAATCACTTTCAGGAGAGTTGAGCTCGATGGGATCGCTTATGTCAGGGTTTGAGTTTATATCTGACTCCGATGGGTCCGGTTGCGGATTGATTAATGCCAAGGGATTGGGACTCATATGCTGCCAGGTTGATTGAGGCACCGGAGGGGTGGTTGGAGGCTGATCAACGTAAGTTTTGTCATTCTTTTCAAGAGAAGGTAGCGTTATAAATGTATTGTTAGGTGGCGGAGGTTTATTTGCAGGTATTGGGTCGTTATTTAGCTCAGATTGAGGTATGTTTCCTGGGTATTGACTCAGATCTGGCGGTGATGCGTTTAATGGCAGATTGTTAGGATCTGATGTTGACGCATCTTGGTTGGGCAGTTTGTTGTGCGGCAATGAAGGACTTTGGTATGTGCCTAATGTGGGTGTGATTGATTGATCGTTGTTCCAGTAGTTTGTGGCTCTTTCCTTATTTATTTGGTCTAGTTCATCTCCCAATAGAACATCTTCATTAAATGTTGCGTGTGGAGTGAAACTGACAATCCACTTCCATCCTTTGGTTGGAGTTTTGTGTGGATGGAGTATGAGGAAGTTCTTGGAAGTGTTTACTTCGAAGCCTAGGAACCACCCTTTTTCTGCCCTTGGTTCAAATTTGCTTGGTTTAGGACTGATTAATTTGTATGCTCGACAGCCGAATCGTGGTAGATTCCTGAGATCAATTTTATCCATGTGCGGTTGTCGTAGGCTTTGTAAGAAGTCGATGATGGGGATCTTTTTTGTTCGTAAGCAGTATAACCTATTGAGAATGAAGCATGCATGTTGCATCGCGTAGGACCAGTAACATGGAGGCATATTTGCATCTATAAGGATGGACCTCGTTACTCTGAGAACTAATTTGTTGGCAGCTTCTGATGCTGCATTCTGTTCTGGTGTGTAGGGAGCTGACGTATGGGTACGTATTCCATGTTGTTCACAAAAGACTTTTGTCTTAGAGAATTCGGATCCTCCGTCTCTAAAGATAGTTCGCACTCGTTTGTCATAAATATGGTGCATGATTTTAACCCATTGCACTAATGCTGAGGCGATTTGGTCTTTTGTTTGGCTGGTGAGTACCCAATGCATGCGAGTTTTCGCGTCAGTGATTATTACGGCGTACTGCTTTTCATCGACAGATGGGACTAGTTTACCTACGGTGTCCACAAATACTTCGTCCAATGGCTCATACGGTGTTGGCCTTGGGTCCCGCGACACATGTCGTTGAGCCTTGCTTAGATGGCATGTTTCGCATATTTTAAGATCACTTGTGTCAATGCCTTCAAGTCCTAAAGAGTGATCTTTTGTCTTCTTGAGAATGTTTTGTGCAATGTGTCCTAGTCTTTGATGCCAGCGTTGCGCATTGCTGGTCTTCTGAATCCTCGCTACCCCAGGTGCTGCGATGGATTTATCTTTGATGCGCTTGTCATGTAACAGGGGATGAATGTAATAGACGTCGTTGTGGAGAATTAGTCGGGCAATGGGCACGTCTCTCTGTTCATGATTATGTTTTACTAGGAGCATTTTGGCATAGTCAGGGAACACCCCTGCTATTCTTTGTAGTCTACCTGCAGAGACAATACCAGAGGCCGATCTGGGTGAGTATAGGCAGTCATTTAAAATCAATTGTTGTTGCCCGATCTTTATAGTTGCGCTTCCTTGTTCAGTTAGCGATGATCTACCTACGGCTTGGTCAAATCGAAAGGGATTTTGTCGATTGTATATTTCAGCAAACACGGATCTATCAGGCAAAAAGTGGTGCGAAGCACCCGTGTCATAGATTATAGGTAGTTTATTGTATCTGGATGCTGATGCAGCTACTCCGCTTGATAATTTTCCGTCACAGGGCTCGCTAAGCAGCGCTTCCATTTGACTCCTATAATATTCCTCATCTTCACTGTCGCTGGCCTCAGCGATTGCCTTCCCTTTTCCCAATCTTTCACCATATTTTTGGAAATTCTCCTTCCATTTCTGCCCTTTCTGACCAGTTGCAAGTTCTGGATGTTGCTTGAAGCATTTTTTATTAGTATGTTTATGCTTACATCTCTTGCACATGGCGTCGGGATTTGGTGATGATTTCGGATTGGCTGCGGAAGCACTGTGGATGGGTTCATAGGTGTTGTTTTGCCTATGATTGTTTGCAGCGACAGTGCGAAGTGATGACATCATTGACCTTAGGGATGTCGGTCTGTCTGAAGCATCGATGGCTCTGTTGTCTCTCCAGGAGCTTAACCAGGGGACGTGAATAGTCCCGACTAAAAAGAATCCCACAGCTGCGGCCTCAGAAATGGCCCATTCGGTTGGTTTGTCATCGGACATACTAAGGGCTTCAGCTGCGGTGATCATATTCTGATAAGCAGTCTGGAATTCGTTGCAGTACCGCTCTATTGAGTCGGTGAACTTGACTGCTTGGAATTGTTGGAGCGCATCGATGTAGGTGGCCGAGGACATTTCTCTTCTAGGCGAAGAGATGCTGTCATACAGGGCTTTGGCGGAAAGTCCTATGTGGTCCCTGGGCCAGACTTTGTTGCTGAGATGTTCGAGGATTATATTCCTCGCCTCTGTCTCATGGTTCTTCCATGTCAAGACTGCTCTTCGGTGAGTCCTCCATATCTCGTCCCAGGCATCATTTGTTATTTGATCTTCACGTTTTGGTTCACTCGGTCGAAAGATGGGATCGACGTCGGGATCATCGTGGATGACGTGGCCGGTGAGGTCGCGTTTGGCCAATCGTGCCCGAAGTGTTGCGTCCCATCGGCTGAAAGAATCTGTTTCGCCGAGGATGACGAGTGAAGTGTTTTTGGACATGTTTAACTCGTGTGCAGAGGAAAACGCCGGGGTCGTAACCTGTTGTGAATGATGAGCACTGGAGATATTCTTGGGATAGACTTAGAGACAGTTGTGATATAATGCTCGAGAACTGAGTTGTAGACTTTAGAAGGGATTATTATTTACTAAAGTATATTGGATAAAGTGTGTGATCTATGTTGGACACTTTTGGGGGCAGTGCCTGACCACCTGTCTAAATACATGAGAAGCTGGTCCGTGCACTGCTATCACTTCTCAACATCCTGATCCTCAACAGATCTCTACAACCACTACGTAGCTTACCTCAATTGTGTAGGCACAGCGACTATATTAATCCATGACCTAGACCATGCACGTCTCTGCGTTATGTTAGCACGGACTAGGATTACAACACCGATCTGCCTTCTTACATCTGATCCGCCCCCTTACACGTACAAGCTGATGGTCCAGAGTGTTGAAATATCGTATATCCTGGAATGCCAAGGATAACTCATTTGTAAGTCCGGCTAATTAGGTTATCATATTCACCTTCCTATATCATTGTCATCAGCACATTCCTCGCGGAAAGTTTAATGCATATTGGCATTTATTTCACACTAGCATTCCATCAGATGATTATGTATCAAATGCAGGTTAAAGGTTTCTCGGATCTATTACCGACACACATGTATTTAGCTTTATATTTCTGTCACATATATCTGTACGTATATAGATTTACATCTACAGGGATCATAACTTATGATCCATGGAGATTGATAAATACTGGTCAAAAACCTCAGTTGATAAGACATGCGCACACGCAATCTCACTCTTATCAGCTCAGTTTACTCAGAACCATACATCTCAATACACTTGTTTCCAGTCAATTCTTCCTTCTACAACTTCATACGAGACTTACTGTATCGGTCTAACCGCCGACACTGATTCCGCTATAACCTCCATATTTGCTCAAGCTCATAACTTTAACACAGAGGTCTTAAGGAAATCCAACAACAATAAATATGGTTACCTTCAAAACCAACTAAGATGCCTTCTTCAGCGCGTGCATCCATTTTCTGAGACTTGACTCAATGCTCATTTTGGATGTATACAAGTACTCGAGAGCCCAATACTCTGATTCCTGAGTTATCAGGTTTATGTTCAGAGGCATCGGATGTTGTAGCCCGAGATTGTGCTTTGTAGGGGGTCATCTTGTTGTAGACAGAGGTCGTGATATGATTGAGAATGTAAATAACGGCGCGGAAAATTTCTGGCTAAAGAAAGAATTTGATACGCATATCTGACATAAAACAACGCATTGGATCTAGAACAGTTCGATTTGATCGTTATTGAGGGCCACCTTGTTCGTGAAAATATGCTGACGTTAGTTCGATTGCAATGCCATACTGCTGACACCAGGCGACCATTTTGTCACCCCCAAATTCATTACCGCCGTCTAAACGGAAACATTTCGGCAGGAAACCGTTTTGGGTTCGGAAGAAGCGAGTAAAAGTGACCAAAGCGTCGAAAACATTTCTCTTTTCTGGGAAAGTGTAGCCATAACGTCCTCCTGTCTTTCCATCAGTGAAGATCATACCAGCTGTATGGCCATTAAAACCGACTGGATTGCAAAAGAAGACATCTGCATAAAACCTGTCACCCCAATTCGACTCTTGACTACGCGAGTGACGGCGTACAACCTTCTTCGGCTTGGAAAATTCGCAAGTATCGCACAATGTGGTTACATCGAGCATACCAGCTGTATGGCCATTAAAACCGACTGGATTGCAAAAGAAGACATCTGCATAAAACCTGTCACCCCAATTCGACTCTTGACTACGCGAGTGACGGCGTACAACCTTCTTCGGCTTGGAAAATTCGCAAGTATCGCACAATGTGGTTACATCGAGCATACCAGCTGTATGGCCATTAAAACCGACTGGATTGCAAAAGAAGACATCTGCATAAAACCTGTCACCCCAATTCGACTCTTGACTACGCGAGTGACGGCGTACAACCTTCTTCGGCTTGGAAAATTCGCAAGTATCGCACAATGTGGTTACATCGAGCATACCAGCTGTATGGCCATTAAAACCGACTGGATTGCAAAAGAAGACATCTGCATAAAACCTGTCACCCCAATTCGACTCTTGATTACGCGAGTGACGGCGTACAACCTTCTTCGGCTTGGAAAATTCGCAAGTATCGCACAATGTGGTTACATCGAGCATACCAGCTGTATGGCCATTAAAACCGACTGGATTGCAAAAGAAGACATCTGCATAAAACCTGTCACCCCAATTCGACTCTTGATTACGCGAGTGACGGCGTACAACCTTCTTCGGCTTGGAAAATTCGCAAGTATCGCACAATGTGGTTACATCGAGATTAGAATCCGTATTACGAGGTTTGTAAGATAGACCAAAGGTTGTATTAATTGTTCGCTGGACATTTGGAAAACTAATGTGTCCTAGACGGCGGTGAAGAAGTTCTAGAGTGACAGGAGCTTCATGAATTGCTGCAGGAACTACGTTTTCTGCTACTAGAGAGAGAAGGAAGGTGGAGGGTCGCATGGAAGGATCATTTGTGTTGAGAACATATGGCGATGATGTAGTGCGCAAGTGTAAGCAATTCTGACCACGAAGAAGTTGACACATTTCAGAGCCGTCCGCTTCATACAAAACCCGATGCTTATCCCACCCATCCCGAAGATCATGAAACCACCCAGAATAAATATTAAGTGGAAAGCCAGGAATGTAGAGAGCGTTTTCAAGAACAATCTCGTTGACTGAGTCGTCTTGCCGAAGAACGCGAAGCTTAATGTAGCCAAGTCCGACAGGCTGAACAGGACTCCCCCCAGTTTTAACGAAAGGCAATCCAGCTACTGGCCGATAACGGAAAAACGCATTGATGTCATTTGTGATATGAACAGAAGCACCATCGTCATGCAGCCAGATATCACGAGAGCTTGTAGCCGGGTGCGTTGATGTAAACACAGAATTTATACCAGTGTTGATTGAATGAAGTTCATGATCAACATAGCGAAAGGCACCATTATATTGGCGTCGCTCAATCTCAGGTGGGAGCATTGTATTATCCCATTGTTGACTCCTTGAGAAATTATGGTGGGTGGGAGTTGATGATGTTGTCAAAACTCTCGCGCAGCCCTATTGAAGTGGATTTGGATTAAAATCCATGAAATAAGGACTAGAGGCTGCTGTAAAATTTGAGGAGGGCGAGGGCGGCGAAAAAAGTGTGGACTGGACACGTTCATTGGTATCCTTCTCAAAAGGATTGTAGTTCTCGAAACAAGCATCAAAGCCAGAGTAGTGAGTTGAAATTTTGCTAGGCAATTGACGCTTCTGGAATTCAGCACGCCACTTCTTATTTTCAGTGTAATTGGCCCTGGGAAATTTCTTCATATACTCGGCATGCTGTTCTGGGTATTTAAAGAAGCATTTTGTATCATCGTGCGGGCCTGTACACCATAGACAATTAGGACCATCCCACTTCTTATTTCTCTTTAACTTTGAACCTGTAACGTGTGCTTGTGAAACAGGAACCTGAATAGGTGCCATGCTCTCGGCCAATCTAATGTGATCTTGGAGGGTCGTGTAAAGAGTTTCAAGAGTTGGAGCGGGAGTAACAGATGTTGCAACAGAGAAGTAGTAGCGTTGAGTAGAAGCCCACTGAGGGTATTTCTGAGAAACCGCACGGATTAATACTAGGCAATAGACCAGTGAGGGAAGAGGAGAGCCAAGAGAAAGAAGACTTGAGACCATTGATTTATGAGCCAGAATGTAAGCTTGACAGGACGAATACTTCTCGAAGTTCTCTATGAGTTCAAGAAAATCGGTGATGCTTGTTTCGACAGCCGCAATGCTGTTACCTTGGAGAAAGCGACAAAGCTTTTTGTAACTGTCACAGGCCAAATTTTCGGCCATGACAATTTGAATAAATTCTGGATCAACATTGATTGCCAGTGTCATTTTGACAAGCTCGTTTGAAGTCGTCCAATCTTTATAGCCAGCTTCCTTTTCAGAGTTATATATAACCTCAGTCTTTACAGGATCAATCCAATCAGAAAGAGAGTTTTGTCGCAAAGTGGATTCAATGAGTAGCATCCAGTCTTTTAGGTTAGCAATACCGTGGAGCTTTAAGGCCGGAGGAAGCGCCATGTCATTGGCGCGAAGATTAGAGGGTGCCATATTAAATAAAATGAAGCAGTCTAAATATAATAAAATAAAATTCTAAGATAAGTATATAAACACAGAGAAGTGATAGAATCAACAGAGGTGAGTAGCGAGCCAGAGATACCTTGTTTGATAAACAAAAATGACTGAGATGTAGAGGCGTGAATGCAGATTCAGAACGAGGACACCGTAGTACTGAAGACTGAGTGGTGATTAGAGTCGCGAACAGAAGAACAATCGAGTTACAAATCGTGATTCCACAGGAAGCGCAAGGGTCATAACCTCTTAAAGAGAAAGTGGGACACAGTTCATAGATTGTAAATGTTAACTAATGAGGTCTACTGTTACAGATGAAATCTATGTACTGCTAGGAAGGTCATGTGATGTGACTAGCTTAGTTTTCATGAATAGGTGAAATTCTACCCTTTGACAGTGTATATGGAAGGTTATTGTACAGTTTTCAAAATGACTGGGGTTATATCCCTGTACATATTGCCTTAATTGGTATGGTCTTCATGCACGCCCATGTCTAGTTTGTCGACTAGTTATGCAAGCAAGGGGTTGTCACGGACCGAGGGCTTATTCTGAATCAATAGGAACCCTGTACGAAGATATCTGTGGTATTCTGCTATAATCTGTTCTGTTCTAATCTGTTCTGTTCTAATCTGTTCTGTTCTAATCTGTTCTGTTCTAATCTGTTCTGTTCTAATCTGTTCTGTTCTAATCTGTTCTGTTCTAATCTGTTCTGTTCTAATCTGTTCTGTTCTAATCTGTTCTGTTCTAATCTGTTCTGTTCTAATCTGTTCTGTTCTAATCTGTTCTGTTCTAATCTATTCTGTTCTATTCTGTACTTGTCTAGACTGTGACAGTCGGGGGGAATTCTCAAGTTGGCTTGAGATGCACGATCAATAGTTTACGATTCTTCTAAGGAGAGAATTTGTATGTACAAGAAAGCCTTATTTATACCCGCGCTCTCCTCCCATTCGTGACCAACATTCATTCCTACAAAGCGGACAGATGTACCTGTAGGAAGTTTAGAGTTCTACGATGCTGTTCACTTCGGACAGGAAATTTGTAACTCGGCTACCTTCCACATTGTGCCTCCCGTGCCCGAAACAATCCTCCCTGTGCCCGTCTGAGTGCCGTTAACTATCTGAGTGGATGTTTCACCACACGGTCTATTGCACGGTCCTTTCATTATGTGGAACCCCGTGCCGAGGCAACCATCTCCGTGCACGTCTAAGTGCCGTAAGTAGTCCGAGCCGCGAAGTGAGTTTTCTATTAGCTGGGACCTGCTGGCGGGTGGAAATGGTGCCTGCGTTGGCCAATGTAGGCTACAGGGCTTACTATCGGTTCACCAGCCGTTACAATCCCCCTCCTTTTCCTCGCTGAAGTGGGGTTAAGATGACCGCCGTTTTCGCCTGCTTCGTCGTTTCTCCATAGCGTGGGGTTCTGCTGGTCCAACATATGCACCTGCACTGTTTTCGGGAGGTCCGTCGTTTGATTCTATTTGTCCATATTTTTCTTCGTATTTGTCCAATGCTATGGTGTCTTTTATGAGCTCGATTGGCTCCCATGATGGGTTAGCCCAGCCTGTCCATTTGACTAGTGCTTGACGGAAAGTTCCCCGTCCTCGTTGTACTGTTCTTGCTCTCAGTATAGACTCCACTTCATATTCTGGTTCTTCTAGCTGATCAATCAAAGGCGGGTTTTGCGCGTCATCGCGTTTTTGGCTTGGGAATGGGTCGTCCCCTGCTCGCTTGACAAGTTCGACATGGAAACGTTTATGGAGGTTACCTGGGACATCAAGTTCTACGGTTAGTGCGTCGGGTACAGCCGTTACCCTGTATTTGGCGTGCAGCCAGGCCAATTTTTTTGAAAGTTGCGGGGTACTGATGTTTCGCAGATTTAACCAAACTTTATCCCCGACTTTAAATCTTTCCGGTTGCCTTCGAAGTCTGTTGGCATTTTCCTCATACCGTTGCTGTGCAGAAGCCATGGCTGCTTGAGCGAAGTCTTGTGCGTTCCTTAGACGTTGAATGTAATTTTCTGCTAAAACTTTACCTGGGTGACGTGATAGGTCGTTTTCTTTTGTGGGCTCTGGAAGTGGGTTGACGTCATATCCGTGTCGGAGGAAAAACGGGCTTATGCCCCCAATTGCCGAGCTTGGTCGAGCATTCAAGGCCATCTGGGCCATAGGTAGCAGTTCTGCCCAGTTACTTTGTGCGTAGCAGGTGAACGCCCTCAAGTATTTGAACATTTCCTGATTTGCACGTTCACTAGCATTTGACTGGGGGTGGTAAGCTGTGGTTAGCTGCTGCGATATTCCTAGCGATTTACAAAAGAATTTCCAGAAATGACTAAGCCAATCGCTTCCCCTGTCGCTCGTCAAAAATTTAGGAAATCCGTAGTATCTATAATATCTGTCGATAAAGATACGTGCGCAATTCTCGGCGTCCATGGTTGGCGCGGCGAACATGAATACATCCTTCCCCAGTCTATCCGTAATAACCATGACATTTGTACACCCATTTGATTCTGGCAAATCAGTGACAAAGTCAATTGTTAAATCGCTTCCTAACCTCTCAGGAACTGGGAGCGGCTTTAGGAATCCTGCTTTAGCCTCCCTCCAAACGTTGGTTCGGCCGCAAACGTCACAGTTACGTATAAATTGACGTACGTAATGTCTCATCTTAGGCCAGAACCATCGTTGTAACAGTATTCCTACCATGGTGTCCTTTCCCGGATGACCCGTAAGGTAACTGTCGTGCGTTTTTTGCATTATTGCCGTCCGCAATGGCTCATAATTTGGTACCCAAATTCGATTTTCGCGTCCTCGTAATATGTTGTCGGCCGCCACCGTACATTCTGCGATATTTGCTGTCATATCGTGAGAAATTTCCGGTGGGAACCCGCGTTCCCCTGACTGAACAGCATCTCGTGCACGTCGCCATTGCTTGTCCTCGTTAACTCCATGTTCCCATAGCCGTTGAAGTTCGTCGTCGTCAAATATCCTCATCGTTGAGGCCGTATCCCTGATTTGGGTCGTTTCGTCGTTTCTTTTGGCACTTGTTGAGTGCACAGGGATCTTCGGGAGTAACTGCATTACCCGCCCTGTCGTACGTTCGTCGTCAAATCTCGTAGGTTTATCCTGATCTCGGCGTGAGAGAGCGTCCGGACGCTCGCAAGCTTTACCTGGGCGCCATTTTAACTCAAAATTAAATCGCTGCAAGACATCGTTATATCGAACTTGCCGTTCATTGAGAAGGCGTTTCGTAGTGAAGAATTTGAGATTCTTGTGATCAGTCATGATAACAAATGGTTTAGCCACCGACGTCAACTCCGCCTGCCACTCTTGGAGGCATGTCACTATGGAATGCATTTCTTTGTCGTGGATAGGGTAGTTAGCTTCAGCCCCGTTCAGCCTTTTTGAGTAATAGGCTACTGGCCGGAGTCTTCCCTGCTCGTCTCTTTGAGAAAGACAGCCTCCAAGGGCATACCCAGAGCAATCTGCTTCTAGTATGGTCTCTCTTTCTGGGTCCCACTGGGCTAGTACGGGCTCCGATGCAAAGATTTCTTTCAGTTTTTCGAACGCCGCATTTTCTTCGTGTCCCCATTTCCACAATGCTGACTTCCTAGTCAAATCAGTCAGGGGAGCTGCAATCTCAGAAAATCCGTCTACAAAACACCTGTAAAAATTGGCAAAGCCTAGGAATGAACGAACCCCCTTGACGGATATGGGCGCTTCCCAGCTTTGAATGGCCTTTACTTTTTCCGGGTCAACCGTGATTCCCTTTCCGGCACGTACAATAAACCCTAGATACTTAACTTCTTGGCAAAGGAACTCGCATTTATCAATGTCTAGGTAGAGGCCAGCCTTATCTAGCCGGGTTAATATACTTCGTACTGTCTTCCAGTGATCTTCACAGATACCACTCGTGTATGCTAGTACGTCGTCCATGTAGGCTGTCGCGTCATGATCCAAATGTTCCCGTAGCTGCTCGTTAATATAACGTTGAAAAGTTGCAGGTGCATTAGCAAGTCCGAAAGGAGTAACTAGCCATTCAAACAACCCTAGGCGGCATCTGAATGCCGTAGCCCATTCATCTCCTTCTCGTATACGTATACGATGGAAAGCTGATTTTACGTCCAGCTTCGTAAACCATCGCGCCTTTGATAATTGTCTTAGTGTTTCTTTGAAGAGGGGAAGCGGATACCTGTCTGGTATCGTGATAGCGTTTAACCCACGGTAGTCCACACAAAAACGGAGCCCTCCATTAGGTTTCTTGGCAAATAGTACTGGGGCAGCTGCTGGCGAATTACTCGACCGTATCCACCCTTTTGCGGAAAGATCTGTTAGCGTCTTTCTAAGGACCAGTAATTCTTCCCTAGACATGTTATATAATGGGCCCCAGGAGGGCTGCGCTGGTTTGCCGTCTTTTGTGATGAGATTGATAGCGTGATCGAGTGAGCCTCGGAGTGGGGGTAGTTCGTCTGCTCCACTGTCGTCGGCGAATAGGTGGGCGAAGTCTTTCACCTGTTCTGGTAGTCGTTTGCGAGCTTCTCCAATGGTTAGTCGAGGCTTTGATCGAAGTGCCTTGTTTGTTACGGCGTGCGCTAGGGATACTGGAGATCGCCGTCTGCCGAAGGTAATGTACTAATAATTATTCAGATTATAATTGCTAACGAAGGATACTCAGATATAATCCAACCGGCGAGGTGCCAGGTGGTCAAAGGTCGAAGAACTACAGGAGAGTCGAGACACAAAGTCAAGCAGTCGAGTTGCCGAGCCAGCGATCAAGGCTGATAGATCAGGGTGAACACAAGTACGAGTATGTAAATACGAAATTGAAGACTGAGAATATCGGACTGTGAGGATCTAAAAGTATGATATTATACAAGTGATAGATTTCGAGATCAAAGATCAAAAGAATGAAAGATTGAGAAGCTGGAGAACTACTATGTGGTAGCTCCAGCTTCCTTATATCTAACTCGAGACAGTACTTGACTCAACTAATACTATGGCAAATATAGTCATGACGCCAGCCCCTCCACCTCTAACTGTCAGAGTTTGCTCGGAAACCTTCTCCTATCCACTATTCCTGAGAATCTTCTCCTTGAAACCTCTTCAAGGATGCCTGGCCATAACACTATTCTCCCCTTTTACTGAGCGAAGTTCCTACGAGCGATAATAATTAATAAAAGGCTACTGAGTATAGAACCGATCAAGTGAATTTGGCATTATGATCCTGGGCATGATTGAATGGTTTCATGAGGCTTCGTATTCCGGTTTAGAGTGTGGCGACCATTGGTTAAATTTTGTTTAATCTTTGGTACATAGGGATTCCGAGTGACTGAAACTGTTTTTGACAGTTGGACCTAGTCCTAAAGGGATGTGAGTCTGACAAAGGACAAATAATTTGTGTGCCCTGGTGATTATTTGGCCTAACAAATTCGAGACGTGACAGCTTCGAGAGTTTTAACTTGATAGTTCAAAGGTGAGATCTATGAAATTTTCATCAGTCTCCTGGAACGAGCGAGAATTGGCAGAAGATGCTGTGGACGAGGTTGCAGGATCGAAACATGGAAGGGATTTGGCCATAATAGCTGCGATCGAGTGGCAAATCATATTTCAGATGAGTTGTTACAGTCAAACTGCGATCGAGAAGGTGAATATCGAAAGGCGGATTAGATTGCCGACAAGACTGCTTTTGAGAATCAGTGATTGCACTACGGGCAATATTTCGCAGACGAGAATGGGAGTTATAACTCTAGAATAGACTTTCAGATGATCCTAGGGACAGGACTTCGCAGACCAGACTGTTGGCAAGTGATTGATGGTTTGAGCGCCTTGATAATTTCTTGGCCAAACCAATTCGAGTCGAGAGAGGTTTTCAAACTACTTAACAAACGAGATATCAAAGAGGAGTGCTTGGAATTTTTCCTTAACTTCCAAGGTTGAACGAGATTTGTATCAGACGAGGCTGCACCGAACAAGAGTTGTGTCAGACAAGGCTGCACCGAACGAGATTTATCAAAGATGAGTGCTTGGAACTTTTCCTTAGCCTCCAAAGACGAGCTATAGTGTGACAGACGAGGCTGCACCGAACGAGATTTGTGACAGACGAGGCTGCACCGAACAAGAGTTGTGACAGACAAGGCTGCACCGAACAAGAGTTGTGACAGACGAGGCTGCACCGAACGATATTTGTGTCAGACGAGGCTGCACCGAACAAGAGTTGTGACAGACGAGGCTGCACCGAACAAGAGTTGTGACAGACAAGGCTGCACCGAACAAGAGTTGTGACAGACAAGGCTGCACCGAACGAGATTTATCAAAGATGAGTGCTTGGAACTTTTCCTTAGCCTCCAAAGACGAGCTATAGTGTGACAGACGAGGCTGCACCGAACGAGATTTGTGACAGACGAGGCTGCACCGAACAAGAGTTGTGACAGACAAGGCTGCACCGAACAAGAGTTGTGACAGACAAGGCTGCACCGAACGAGATTTATCAAAGATGAGTGCTTGGAACTTTTCCTTAGCCTCCAAAGACGAGCTATAGTGTGACAGACGAGGCTGCACCGAACGAGATTTGTGACAGACGAGGCTGCACCGAACAAGAGTTGTGACAGACAAGGCTGCACCGAACAAGAGTTGTGACAGACAAGGCTGCACCGAACGAGATTTATCAAAGATGAGTGCTTGGAACTTTTCCTTAGCCTCCAAAGACGAGCTATAGTGTGACAGACGAGGCTGCACCGAACAAGAGTTGTGTCAGACGAGGCTGCACCGAACAAGAGTTGTGACAGACGAGGCTGCACCGAACAAGAGTTGTGACAGACGAGGCTGCACCGAACAAGAGTTGTGACAGACGAGGCTGCACCGAACAAGAGTTGTGACAGACGAGGCTGCACCAAACAAGAGTTGTGACAGACAAGGCTGCACCGAACGAGATTTATCAAAGATGAGTGCTTGGAACTTTTCCTTAGCCTCCAAAGACGAGCTATAGTGTGACAGACGAGGCTGCACCGAACGAGATTTGTGACAGACGAGGCTGCACCGAACAAGAGTTGTGACAGACAAGGCTGCACCGAACAAGAGTTGTGACAGACGAGGCTGCACCGAACGATATTTGTGTCAGACGAGGCTGCACCGAACAAGAGTTGTGACAGACGAGGCTGCACCGAACAAGAGTTGTGACAGACAAGGCTGCACCGAACAAGAGTTGTGACAGACAAGGCTGCACCGAACGAGATTTATCAAAGATGAGTGCTTGGAACTTTTCCTTAGCCTCCAAAGACGAGCTATAGTGTGACAGACGAGGCTGCACCGAACGAGATTTGTGACAGACGAGGCTGCACCGAACAAGAGTTGTGACAGACAAGGCTGCACCGAACAAGAGTTGTGTCAGACGAGGCTGCACCGAACAAGAGTTGTGTCAGACGAGGCTGCACGGAACAAGAGTTGTGACAGACGAGGCTGCACCGAACAAGAGTTGTGACAGACGAGGCTGCACCAAACAAGAGTTGTGTCAGACGAGGCTGCACCGAACAAGAGTTGTGACAGACGAGGCTGCACCGAACGAGATTTATCAAAGATGAGTGCTTGGAACTTTTCCTTAGCCTCCAAAGACGAGCTATAGTGTGACAGACGAGGCTGCACCGAACGAGATTTGTGACAGACAAGTCTGCACCGAACAAGAGTTGTGTACAATATAGAGGAAATTTTGCCTGCAGAGATGCAACATGAAGGAAGAGATCGAACTGCGGACTGGAATTGTTGATGAAAATACAGGAAAAAGGGAGCAGAAAAGGCAACAGCCGAGATATGCAGACCAATTTGCGATCGAGAATTGCGAACAAGGTAGTGACGAAAACGAGATTCTGCAAACAAAATGGCATCGAGGATTTCACTGTAGATATGCGAACAAGACACAGATGCTCGAACTGCGATCGAGAAGCGCAAAACAACTGTGGATTAGAAATGCAGTTGTTACTGTTAATGACACTTCGTAGACGAGGCTGCAGGCGAAAGTTGCGGCCAAAACAGTGATTGCGGAATAGATCGAACTGCAACTAGAGTGACAGTTGTAAGTAAGCACGCGAAGCACAGACAAGGCTGCAGACGAGATGTCGTAAACAGCTATGCATGTTAGAATCTCAGTTGAGGCTGACGAGAATCGCGGATTGACTACAACCGAGGCTTTCAGACAAGGCTGCATTGAAGACGAGAGAAGTATACAAATGGCGATGATGTTTCGTTGGCAAGCTGCAATCAAAATTTGGTGTACATGGTTGTTTTGTGGACGAAATTCGCGGATTGAACTGGGAACTAGAACTACTGATAAACTGAAGATCAGAATCACAGGTCGAAGTGCGACCTAGAATTTACAGACAAGGCTGCGACGAGAATTGCAGACGAGGCTGCACTGTAGACATGAATTTCAGACGAGGCTGCACTGAAGACGAGATTTCGCAGACGAGGCTGCACTGTAGATTTCGCAGACATGAATGTGACGGGAATTGCAGATCGAAATGCGTCAATGATTACAGACAAAACCGTAAATCAGAATTACAAATCGAACCGCACTGAAGATTTCGCAGACATGAATGCGACAAGAATTGCAGATCGAAATGCGTCAATGATTACAGACAAAACCGTAAATCAGAATCACAAATCGAACCGCACTTAAGATTTCGCAGACATGAATGCGACAAGAATTGCAGACGAGGCTGCACTGTAGACGAGGATTGCAGACGAGGCTGCACTGTAGACATGAATTTCAGACGAGGCTGCACTGAAGACGAGATTTCGCAGACGAGGCTGCACTGTAGATTTCGCAGACATGAATGCGACGGGAATTGCAGATCGAAATGCGTCAATGATTACAGACAAAACCGTAAATCAGAATCACAAATCGAACCGCACTGAAGATTTCGCAGACATGAATGCGACGGGAATTGCAGATCGAAATGCGTCAATGATTACAGACAAAACCGTAAATCAGAATCACAAATCGAACCGCACTTAAGATTTCGCAGACATGAATGCGACAGGAATTGCAGATCGAAATGCACTGAAGATTTGGCAGACATGAATGCGACGAGGATTGCAGACATGACTGCGACGAGAATTGCAGATCGAAATGCGTCAATGATTACAGACAAAACCGTAAATCAGAATAACAAATCGAACTGCACTGAAGATTTCGCAGACATGAATGCGGCAAGAATTGCAGACGAGGCTGCACTGTAGATTTCGCAGACATGAATGCGACGGGAATTGCAGATCGAAATGCGTCAATGATTACAGACAAAACCGTAAATCAAAATCACAAATCGAACTGCACTGAAGATTTCGCAGACATGAATGCGACAAGAATTGCAGACGAGGCTGCACTGTAGATTTCGCAGACATGAATGCGACGGGAATTGCAGATCGAAATGCGTCAATGATTACAGACGAAACCGTAAATCAAAATCACAAATCGAACTGCACTGAAGATTTCGCAGACATGAATGCGACAAGAATTGCAGACGAGGCTGCATTGTAGATTTCGCAGACATGAATGCGACAAGAATTGCAGACGAGGCTGCACTGTAGATTTCGCAGACATGAATGCGACGGGAATTGCAGATCGAAATGCGTCAATGATTACAGACAAAACCGTAAATCAAAATCACAAATCGAACTGCACTGAAGATTTCGCAGACATGAATGCGACAAGAATTGCAGACGAGGCTGCCCTGTAGACGAGTTTGACAGACGAAGCTGCAAACCAAGGTTGTGGATGACCTTGTGAGCAATAAAATGGTCAAACCTGTGAGCTAGGAACATAGCTGTATCTGCAGACCAGATTTCGTTGTCCGATCTGCGGAGAGTCGTAGACAAGGCTGTGAACAAGGGCTGGAGGCAAATTACGAACGAGAGTCGCGGTAGAATTTGCGATCGAGAGAGAGTAGGGAAAACTGCGAACGAGACCTGCAGACAAGACAGCAAGTGCGAGTTTCAGGCGCCCTTTAGAAGATGATTGATTGCACGCAAGACAGCAATCAAGAATTTGCAGAGAAAACCGATAATAATTACAGGGTATAGAATGTCGTAGACAAGGCTAGGAACGAGAGGTGCAGATAGTCCTGCGTACATGGATTGCAGGTACAAATGCGAACGAGAGCTAGCAGACAAAAAGACAAAATAGGATCGAGAAGTGCAGACAAAGCTGCGTACAATAAATGCTAGAGAAAACCGCGATGAAAGACGTGCAGGTACACTTGCCAAAACAAGATTTCGCACACGAGGCTGCAGGGAACAAGCAATCTCAGGCGAGGCTGCGATCAGAATTAAAGACGAGGCTGTAAGCGGGAATCAAGAAGTGGAGATGTCGCCATTTCCTCTAGTATCCAGGGATGTCCGAATTTCGACTTCGTTTCATGAAGGATGCTCCAGATTTCGAAACCTATCTGAGATGACTTGCCATTCCGGTTGCGAAGGCAAGGCTGGATTTCTGTCCATGTGTGATGAGATGGACTTCTTTGATTGAGCTTCTCAAAATGTTACGGCGTGCGCTAGGGATACTGGAGATCGCCGTCTGCCGAAGGTAATGTACTAATAATTATTCAGATTATAATTGCTAACGAAGGATACTCAGATATAATCCAACCGGCGAGGTGCCAGGTGGTCAAAGGTCGGAGAACTACAGGAGAGTCGAGACACAAAGTCAAGCAGTCGAGTTGCCGAGCCAGCGATCAAGGCTGATAGATCAGGGTGAACACAAGTACGAGTATGTAAATACGAAATTGAAGACTGAGAATATCGGACTGTGAGGATCTAAAAGTATGATATTATATAGGTGCTAGATTTCGAGATCAAAGATCAAAAGTATGAAAGATTGAGAAGCTGGAGAACTACTATGTGGTAGCTCCAGCTTCCTTATATCTAACTCGAGACAGTACTTGACTCAACTAATACTATGGCAAATATAGTCATGACGCCAGCCCCTCCACCTCTAACTGTCAGAGTTTGCTCGGAAACCTTCTCCTATCCACTATTCCTGAGAATCTTCTCCTTGAAACCTCTTCAAGGATGCCTGGCCATAACATTGTTGATATCCTCGAGCGACGCTCTACACACTGGTACCGATTTGAGCATATTTGTAAGTTCGCTTGCAGTTGATGCTTTCGGTCTTGGAGTGCCCTTTAGGTCGTTTCGCCAGCGTTTGGCGCTCTGTACGTACCCACCAAGCTTCCGAAGGTGAAGCTGTTGATCTTTTGAGTGTATTATGGCGTCTTGGTCTTCGAGCCACCTCTTACCAAGAATGAGCTGGTGTGTGCTACCCGGCACTACGTAAAGTAGTAATTTTGGGGTCACGAACCCATCCAAGTCCAATGAAACGTGGGTAATAAATCGAATCATGGGTTTATCTTTAGTTGAGTTCTCCGCTGTCTCTAAAGGACGAGGTTCAATTGGAAGGCGCGGTAGACCTAGTCTGATGGCAAGTTTCTCATTAATAATTCCAGTACACAAGCATCCGTTATCAATTAATGCTTGGACCATTGTCACATCATTTAACAATGCATTGACGAGAAACGGTGTAGAAACCATCTTAAATTCAGAACTATGGACCAATTTTGACTCCTGAGGGCGACTTTCCCCAGGAGTGACTAGTTTTCCGCTTGCCCGGCCGTGTAATACCCTTCGTGTTCCTCGTAGACCCCCTCATCAATGGGATCGAGCGCGACGGCGTTAGTCCTCACATTATTTCCGACCGGATTGATGGCTGGCAATACAGGACATACCCTAGTATTGCATCCCTTTCGTTCACAGCGATAGCAGCGGTTCTCGTTGCGTAGCTGCCTAATTTCATCCGGAGTTTTCCAACGAGATCGCCTATTTGGAGGGGCTTGTTGCTGTGCGTATTGGTTCAAGCCAGACTCGTTGTCTGACGTCTGTCTAGGTCGGGCCGTGTTCACTCCACCCATGATGACATCGCCTTGCCCATCGTAGGGCCTTCCTTGACTTATCCTACCCACATATCGACCCCTGTCCCTACTGATGGGTTGTTGGAAGTTCCTTGTATTATTAGCACCTCTCTCCAAATTTTCCATCTGTACTACCCGCCGTCCGCGGGTAGCAAATTCCTCAACTTGCTGAGAGACCTGCCCTACAATTCCAACCCATTCCGCGTAATTGTCTCTAGGCAGGAGGTGGTTTCCGGACAGAGCACGTCTTATGGTCTCGTTAAGGGCATTTCGAAGCATCGTGATTTTGTTCCTATCACTCCAAGCATCTCCCTCCGCTTCGGTTAGCTTGCTTGCCCAGGACGTAAAAAAAGATGACCATCTCTGATTTTCACCCATTTTCATTGCGTATAACTCATCGCAGGCTTTGTCTGAGCGTGTATCGTCTAGGTTCCCCCGATCGAGAAAGGCTATGAAATCTTCTGGGCGTCGTGTTCCACCAATGCCTCCAACCTCGAAGAAGGACCCTGATTTTGTCTTGGCCTCGCCCTTCAGCGACGTGTAAATTATTAGGAAAGCCCGAGTGTCGCTGTAACCAAAGGCGTTCCAATCCATCCTGAAGATATCGAGGACAGCTTGTCTCCAGGCAGGGTAATGTGCCCTGTTACCGTCATATTCGGGCAAACTGGTCGGGCGAAATCTTACACCCTCGGCTGGGACGGGGTCTTTTTCAATTATTACGCGTTTTTCGATGGCAATAGGACGACGTGTTAGTTCAGCCCTTAGTACGTCGATCTGCGTCTGCAACATTTGAACTCTATCATCCTCCGCTTCCGATTCACTCATGGGATCATGGTAGGTAGCCATGTCAATGTATGACGTAGGGGTTAGAAGTGAAAGACAGGACTTAGTTGGAAGTTAAGAACAAAATAAAATAGAATGAAAACTTGAAAAAAAGAGAATAATACAAATAAAAAATTTATATATAAAGATATAAAAATATCAATCACACTTTCCAAGACCAAAACAATTTTAAAAATAAAAATAAAAATAAAAATAAAAATAAAAATGGAAATTGAGCGGAAAAATAACACGACGTTAGAGAATGATGAATATAGCAAATCTTCGTATGACAATCAGAGTTAGGGAAATATTGACGCTCGTACGTCTACAAAAATTCGTTCGTTCGTTCGTTCGTTTGTGGGGAAGGGGGGTGAGAAGAATCGTATGTGACAGTCGGGGGGAATTCTCAAGTTGGCTTGAGATGCACGATCAATAGTTTACGATTCTTCTAAGGAGAGAATTTGTATGTACAAGAAAGCCTTATTTATACCCGCGCTCTCCTCCCATTCGTGACCAACATTCATTCCTACAAAGCGGACAGATGTACCTGTAGGAAGTTTAGAGTTCTACGATGCTGTTCACTTCGGACAGGAAATTTGTAACTCGGCTACCTTCCACATTGTGCCTCCCGTGCCCGAAACAATCCTCCCTGTGCCCGTCTGAGTGCCGTTAACTATCTGAGTGGATGTTTCACCACACGGTCTATTGCACGGTCCTTTCATTATGTGGAACCCCGTGCCGAGGCAACCATCTCCGTGCACGTCTAAGTGCCGTAAGTAGTCCGAGCCGCGAAGTGAGTTTTCTATTAGCTGGGACCTGCTGGCGGGTGGAAATGGTGCCTGCGTTGGCCAATGTAGGCTACAGGGCTTACTATCGGTTCACCAGCCGTTACATAGACTATTCTACTTGGTATGAGAGTATACTGGAAAGTTCGAGAATAATAGAAAGGAATATATAATGGGCAATTGGGATAACTTTAGTTGGGCAGATTATGGTCTTGTACTTTAGGAACCTTATTGATAATCTTGAATATCTTGTACCTCAATCTATTGAACACCTGAACTCTTGATCTTTTGACACCAGTCATCTTGACTTCTTGACTCATCAACTCCTGAACACCCATTGACCTCTTGAACTATTGACCTCACGAACTGCCGACCTTCCGAACGATCCAATTATTGACAGGGGTACTATCCAATGATATTCCGTGAAAGTCTAAATTATGGGGATGGTTTTCAACCCTAAAGGAATTGTACAGTGGTCCTCATTTAAAATTAAAAATTAAAAAAATTAATTGATATTATCTGAAAATACACATCTATTTCTAAAATAATTTCTCTGTATTGCATAAGTATACATCAAATCCCTCAGTATGGCTCGCAACTTGAATGAAACCATACTACATATTTTAGATTAGTCTGCTACATCCCAATACTTTGTGTACCCTCCATTTGCTTTTATCACCAATACACATCTTTCTTGCTTGTTAACTGCACTTAAAGGAGGCTTCTTCTGAGCTATGTGTCTGCTGTTGTGAGAGGACAGGCAATTTTGCTGTTCGCTCGAAATTGCCCAAGAATGAGTCTATATTAATCTTAGGAGAGAAAATATTTACACTCTAATCACTATCTTACTACCCCCAACGTGTTACTAGCGCCGCATTATGTAATAAAAAAGAGCCGGATAATCTCCGGATTCAACTACTAATGCATTAGCCTGTAACAGCTGTAACCTCGTTCTTTGAGTGCATTGGAAATTAAACGCTCACTGCATCCCCAGTGGCCGAATGGTCCCATAGCTAGTTCCAAATAGCAAATCTGTTGATATTCAGCAGACTCCTGGACAAAAGCCTCAAGCTCATCAACTTTTTTTTTTCTTTCTTTTTTCTTTTTTTTGAATCATATTGTATTCAGCTATGTAGCTATGACAATTTAATATCTATTTATTTTTACATTGAAGAATCACACCAGTTAACGCCCTAGCTCACTTCTCCATATTACTGTATGTCCATTATTTATGTGCCTATATCATCTCCTTTGTATGCTGACATACTGTTATGAATCTTACTTTTGGACTGGATTACGGAGCTGTTAAGCTACAGAGGTCGAGTCAGTTTCGGCAAGACAAAGATTTCAAGGGTGCAGGTAAATCACGAATAGTTAATCAAGTAGATATATTTAGTTCTGATTATCGAAGGGTATAAGGTCGTGTATCTTAAAACAAAAGTTGTTCGAACTAATCTTAAGAAAGATATGTGGGACACGGTATTGCGTTGTAAATGTTAACTGAAGAACCCTATAGCTACAGATGAAATCTATGTACTGCTATGAAGGTCATGTGACCTGTCTAGCTTAGTTTACATGAGTAGGTGAAATGTTACCCCTAGACACACCCCCTTACCTACGAAACTTTACAGGATTTCATCAAGCATCCAAGGTAGTCATATTTAGTTGTCCGACAAACTTTTTAAAAAGAACATACGACAATGCCTTTGTGAACCCGTCTGCAGCATTTTCTAATCCTGATTTCCATTCCAATTCAATTACTTTGTCGCTTATATATTCCCGCAGTAAGAACACAGGTACATCGTAATGTTTGCTCTTTTGAGTTACGCCCTGTCCTTTTATTTGCCTGTAGCCTGGCTGATTGTCATAGTAGAGGCGGACTATCTTTGCGTCGTCTGAGTTGTAGTTGATACTTCGAAAAAGATTTCGAAGAAACACAGCCTTTAGCTGCTTCAGCCATAGCATAGACTTCTGCCATAGTTGAAGAACAAGTAACTCTCTTCATTTGATACGAACGCCAAGAGAAACAGGCACCTTTCAGGAAGAAAGCCCATCCACCATGAGAGCGTCGCGTTTCAGGATCTTGGGCATAATCGGAGTCAGTAAAACCGTGAAGCTGTAAGTTAGAGCCGGCACCAAAACTAAGACCCAGACGGGTAGTTTTGCAAAGATAGCGGTAAAGATGGCGAACTGCTGCTATATGAATTGGAGAAGGATTAGAAAGAAAACGACAGAGCTGTGTCATGGTATAGGTGATATCTGGTCTTGTTTGAGTAGCAGCATACATTGCAGAGCCAACCATCGACGCATAGAGCTCAATTTCCGCTGTTGAGGCAGTCCCTTCAAAAGGAATCAGGTGCTGTCCTGGAAGCATTGGTGTACTGGTTGGAGTACAATTTTTGAGGCTATACTTTTCAAGAATCTTCTCAAGATAGGCATCTTGATGGAGATAGAGAACTCGATTTGCTCGTTTGCGTACAATACGGACGCCAACATAAAACTCCGCAGGTCCCATATCAACCATTTTGAAAGAATCATGTAGGTGTCTTCGCAATTTCGAAACACCAGCCTCGGGACCAATGAGTAGAAAGTCATCTATATGAGTAACAAGATAAGTTTCATCAGAGTCACTATGATAAACGGAAGAATCAAGAAGTAGAGGCTTATAACCAAATTGGGCAACTTCAGAACGAAGTTTTGATTGCCAGAGATGTGGAGACTGCTTGAGACCATAGAGCGACTTCTTAAGTTTCCACATCCAGCGGTTGAGTGGGGATCCATCTGGAGTAGGCAACCCGTCTGGACATGCCATGTATATATCAGTGTCGATTTCAGGGTTGAGAAAGGCGGTAACTACATCCATTTGTTCAACTTGCCAGTCGTTGGAAGCGGCGAGTGCGAGAAGAGCTTTCCAGACGCTGGAGAGTGCTGTACTGGCAAAAGTGTCTTTGTAGTCTAGGCCTTCCCTTTGATGAAAGCCCTTTGCAACATAGCGTGATTTAAAACGGGTCAGCTGGCCATCTTTCCCTGTCTTTCGCCTATAAACCCATCGTCCTGGAATGATATCACGTCCTGAAGGAAGCTCAGAGCGAGGTAAGAGCTGCGAAGTATCGTTCATTTCAAGAGCTGCCAATTCTTCCCTCATAGATGCTTCCCAAAGAGCAGCACTGGGACCCAGTAGAGCTTCACGAAAGGTCTTTGGATCGCTGTCAGGAATGAGAGCTGATAGATACGACTGATATTCTAAAAGCAGAATAGGATTCTCATCCTGCGGAGTATGCAATGAATTTGAGCCTTTTGCTTTACTGCGAGTGACACGGATATCTGATTCAGGCTTAGAGAGATCGAATGAATTAGGTCCAGCTGTCAACTTGGGCTTATTCTTGGCACCTGGAGGTCGACCACGGCCGCGCTTAGGGAGTTGTGGGAGAGGTGCAAATAAAGGATCTTCTTCAGCAGGCATGTCGTGTCTTGCATCGAGGAGCGGAGGTATTTCATCATCCAAATGTGCACCCCCTACTGAGCCATTTTCTTTGGAATTATCTGAGTCCCCTCCAATTCGTGGAGAATTAGGAAAGGGAATTTCAACCTCATCGACAAACTCAGAAGAGGGCTCAGGTATTTCATCAGGATGGTCTTCAGCAGAAAATTCATTGAAACGTCCCTCAAAGAAACGAACATGAGACGACCGTACAAGCTGATGGCCAAGAGGTCTTGAGGGGATCCAACAACGATAAATATGGTTCCCTTCAAATCCTACTAAGATACCTTCTTCAGCGCGTGCATCCATTTTCTGCGACTTTATTCGACGCTCGTTGGGTATGTATACAAGTACACGAGAGCCTAATACTCTGATTCCAGAATTATCAGGTTTGTGTTCAGAGGTATCGGATGTTGTAGCCCGAGATTGTGCTTCGTAGGGAGTCATATCGTCATAGACCGATGTGGTGATACGATTGAGAATGTAGATGACAGCACGTAATATCTCTGGCCAAAGAGAGAATGGGATACGCATATCTGATATGACACAACGCATTGGATCTAAAACTGTCCTATTTGATCTTTCTTGAGGGCCACCTTGTTCGTGAAAATAGGCTGTCGTAAGCTCGATTGCAATGCCATACTGCTGACACCAGGCGACCATTTTGTCACCCCCAAATTCATTACCGCCGTCTAAACGGAAACATTTCGGCAGGAAACCGTTTTGGGTTCGGAAGAAGCGAGTAAAAGTGACCAAAGCGTCGAAAACATTTCTCTTTTCTGGGAAAGTGTAGCCATAACGTCCTCCTGTCTTTCCATCAGTGAAGATCATACCAGCTGTATGGCCATTATAACCGACAGGATTGCAAAAGAAGACATCTGCGTAAAATCTATCACCCCACTTTGACTCTCGATTACGCGGATAGCGGCGTATAACCTTCTTCGGCTTTGAGAATTCGCATGGATCGCACAATGTAGTTACATCGAGATTGGAATCCGTGTTACGAGGTTTATAAGATAGACCAAGTGTTGCTTTTATTGTTCGCTGGACATTTGGAAAGCTAATGTGTCCTAGACGGCGATGAAGAAGTTCGAGAGTGACAGGGGCTTCATGGATTGCTGCAGGAAAGACATTATCAGCAACTGGAGAGAGAAGGAAGGTTGAGGATCGCATAGACGGATCATTAGTATTAAGAACATATGGAAAGAGGCGGTGCGCAAGCGTAAACAATTTTGTCCACGAAGAAGCTGGCAAACTTCAGAACCGTCCGCTTCATATAGTACCCGATGTTTATCCCATCCATCCCGAAGATCATGAAACCACCCAGAATAAATGTTAAGTGGGAAGCCAGGAATGTAGAGAACATTTTCAAGGACAATCTCATTGACTGAATCATCTTGCCGGAGAACGCGAAGCTTGATGTAGCCAAGCCCGGCAGGCTGAACTGGACTTCCCCCTGTTTTAACGATAGGCAACCCAGATACTGGCCGATAATGGAAGAACGCATTTATATCATTAGTGATATGAACTGAGGCACCGTCATCATGAAGCCAGATATCACGAGAACTTGCAGCCGGGACTGCTGCAGCAAATGCGGAATTAATTCCAGTTCTGGTCGAGCATAGACGATGATCTTCGTTGCGAAAGTTACATTTATTTTGGCGTAGCTCTATCTGAGATGGGGATACTGTAATCGCCTTTTGTTGACTCTTCGCGAAAGAATTGTAGGTGGGAGTTGAGGGTGTTCTCAAAACTCCCGCGCAACCCTATTGGAAAGGACATGGATTAAAATCCACAAAATATGGATTAGCAGCTGTACAACTTGAGGATGATTGTGATGGAAAAAGTGCTGGCTGAACGCGGTCGTTGGTATCCTTTCGAAAAGGATCATAGTTCTCAAAACGGGCATCAAAGCCAGAGTAATGAGTGGAAATTTTGCTAGGTAGGTGACGTTTTTGAAACTCAGAACGCCACTTTTTATTTTCGGTATAATTGGCCCTAGGAAATCTCTTCATATACTCGGCACGCTGTTCTGGGTATTTAAAGAAGCATTTCGTGTCATCATGCGGACCAGTACACCATTGGCAGTTGGGACCATCCCACTTCTTGTTTCTCTGAAACTTGGGACCTGTAACATGAGCTTGTGCGAGAGGTACTGGAGTAGGCGCTATGCTCTCAGCCAATCTAATGTGGTCTTGGAGAGTTGTATATAGAGTGTCAAGTGTAGGAGCAGGATTGACAGAAGTTGCAACAGAGAAGTGGTATCTTTGGGTGGATGCCCATTGAGGGTATTTTATGGATACCGCACGGATTAACACCAGACAGTATACGAGAGAGGGAAGAGGTGTACCGAGAGAGGGAAGAGGTGTACCGAGAGAATGAAGACTAGAGACCATCGATTTATGAGCCAGAATATAAGCCTGGCAGGATGAATACTTCTCAAAGTTCTCTGTGAGGTCGAGGAAGTCGGTGATACTTGTTTCAACAGCAGCGATGCTGTTTCCTTGAAGAAAGCGACAAAGCTTTTTATAGCTGTCGCAGGCTAGATTTTCGGCCATGACAATCTGAATGAATTCCGGATCGACGTTGATTGCCAGTGTCATTTTGACAAGCTCGTTTGAGCTGGACCAATCTTTAGAGCCAGTTTCCTTTTCAGACTTGTAAATAGCTTCAGTTTTTATTGGGTCGATCCAATCTGAGAGAGCGTTTTGTCGTAAGGTCGATTCGATGAGAAGCATCCAGTCTTTCAGGTTAGCGATGCCATGAAGTTTCAACGCTGGAGGGAGTGCCATATCGTTGGCGCGAAGATTAGATGGAGCCATGTTAAAGAGGAATGAAAGATTCAAGATGTGAGAGTGGCGAGCCAGAGATACCTTGTTTGATAAAAACTGAAAGGTAGAGGCGCAGATGTAGATACAAAACAAGGACACCGTAGTATTAGAAACTGATTGGTGAATGGAGTCGTAAACAGAAGAACAACGGAAGAATAAATCGTGATTCCACAAGAAGCGCAAGGGTCATAACCTCTTAAGAAAGATATGTGGGACACGGTATTGCGTTGTAAATGTTGACTGAAGAACCCTATAGCTACAGATGAAATCTATGTACTGCTATGAAGGTCATATGACCTGTCTAGCTTAGTTTACATGAGTAGGTGAAATGTTACCCCTAGACAACTAAGGAGCAGATTCTAAAATTCCAACCAAGATAATCTACGCCCCATTTGCCTAGCCCTAACCGAATTTACGAAATAGTCCGCGCGCCACCCAATCCAAATGACCTACAACTAATTCATAACACATACACTTGGATGTTTTCAAAAATTCTAGAAGGGCTTCCTTCCCCCTTTATGTTCTTAATTAAATTTGTAATGAAAGAGGCTTTATGTCAGTAAATGCTAGTTCCCTTTGCTTACCATATCTAGTATAATGAAGAATTAAGTGTTTTGTGTTGTAAAAATCTGAGTTCATAACTGCACACACCTTCAGAGGATAACCGTGCACCAATTAAGTTAACCCCTTAGAATCTGATCACTATTGCCTCCTGATTGCTACACACTAACATCAACGTGTTCACTATAATAATGACACCATTGTAGTTACTCTAGCTATCATAGACAATAACATATGGAGGAACAAGGGTTGGAACTCCTGTATATAGATAGGACCTTTTTATTCTTAGTATCTATCAATCCACATCCACATCTACAATTCACTACCATTCAATCATCTTACACTGTGCAAGTGATCTATTGAATTCTCCCATACCTATCAGTATTCTACTCACAAGGTGACGTCTCCCTATCCATCGCCCTCAGCCTTTCAATATTTTGTGGTCTGCTTTTTAGCCTTGCAAAAATTGCAGCTTTGATCTTTGACTTTCCCAATTACATTTAGGTAAGCTCTAGTATTTCCAATCCCAGTTCTTGCCTGGAAAAATGCTGATTCAACCATCCTGCTGTGGTCTTGAAAGTTAAATGGTTGTAAAGAAAAGGTGGGTATATTTCACGAATCCCTAATTAGAATTTTAAATACTAATATTAATTTGTGACAAGATGAAGGGGTAGTTAATTATAACCATCAATTTAATAATAGCTTCCCCTATACAATTAGTCATGTACAAATTAATGTAAGGATATACAAGAGAGTCATGAAGAGAAGGACAAGAACACAGCCATCAATGCGAAGATATTGGCAAGAATTAATTACGATTAATTCCTGCTGGCAAATTTTCATGGATCGTTGTGGCATAGCGTAATATGAAACGTCATGTGGACGGTTAGGCTAAAACACAAATAATAGTTCAATGCACTTTTAAAACCAGCAAGGAAGACTGATAATAGTAGGCTAGTCTCATTAGGTGATGTGTAGCAGATTGTTTGGCATAGAGGCTGTGTGTTACGTGCTATTTGGTAATTCTATGTATATAAATACTCGGTATGAAGAAGCATTATTCTTCACGCAACGTCTTCTTCAATTACCTTAACAATACATTTGTTTACCCATCTCTTCTTCGGGAAGACCATTTATCTCTTTCCAGCTCTTCATCAGCAAGACCCACGTGTAGCCTCTATCGCTACTATTTGCCCATTCATCTCTTCCTAGAGGAGACCTATCATCACCTTGACCCATTAAATATCCTCACTTACCACCTAGATCTTCACTAGGCTATACAACGCACCCCGTGGAATACTGTCAAACTCTCATCCTTGAGAGTATATGCATCTGGGCTTGGATTCTGTAAAACTTTCAAAGTCCCCTACACCTTTTACCCTCCTCTTCTCGGAGTACTTCTGATTGCCAGTCATTATGCCAAGCATTTAAAATGAATTCCTTTGCTTTCATCTTGAGAAAAGAGTGAGATGTGAACCTGTCACTTCTTGAAGCAGTCTTTGTTGGAAAGTGTGCATGGGTTCTAAGAGTAAACTCACTCAAAGAATATAGGCTCAGCTTCAAAGTACTTCGTAGTAGTTCAATCAAATAAATTATTCACGTAAATTGTTCTTATTATTGTCGGTAAAAAGATTATATTTGGGCGTTATGAATTGTTCTATGTAATTGCAGTGTTCAGGTTGTCGTTAGGACGCTGACAGGGATATGATTTAGCTCATTAGCGAGGCGCTTGGAGTAGAGGAAGAAAGGGCAGAGGGAGAAGGGAAGAGGAGAGACAACGTTTTATGTATTTCGAGATACCAGTCAATTGACATTATTCAACGACTTCGTGACGGACAGCTGACTTTGTGACGGCACCCAATTTGTATTACTTCGTGTTTTACCAACATTGATAGATGATGCTTTGAGTACTAAGCGTAGTGTACCATCGCTTTGCGAGGATTCGTTAGACCAGCGAGTCCAAGACATCGCATATATTGACTCTGAGCTGATTTTCTCTGTTTTGAGCTCCTGTCGGATCTCGTCATAGGTAAGGGCTTCTCGATTTCCCTACGCGTTGTATCCGTATTTGGGTACCGGGCCCAGTAGGTAGTTTAGTCTTTTCTCTTGTCTTTCCATCAGTACGTCACCTGAAATAGGTTTAAGATCAATGGCCGCTTCAAGTAAATCCTGAGCTTGTGACGGGCTAAGGGCCACAAGTGCCAGTCCTGTTGGCACCATTCAGATATCTTTGATAAGTTCTGGACGACCAAGTAGTCGGCACAGCTTGGTTCTTACAAGAATTGGGTCCTCACTTCGAAGAGGGTGTTCTGCGGTGTCAAGGGTACTAGAGGTGTTCGCATTCCCAGGGTCAAGAGTTCGATAATTCAAGGGTTCGACAGTTCAAGAGTTCGACATAAGATAATATTCAATAATTCTAAAGAGTTCCTAAAAATACAAGACCATAATCTGCCGAACCAGAGTCATCCCAAATACCCATTATATACTCCTCACTGTTGTTCTCGAAATTTCCAGTATATTCTGGTACAGAATAGAATGGAGTAGTATAGAAAAGTACGGACAAGTACAGATCGGAACAGAACAAAGTAGAATAGAACAGAAAAGAAAAGAACAGATTAAGGTAGAATAGAACAGAATAGAACACATATCATCGTACAAAGTTCCTTTTGATTTAGAATAGGCCCTTGGTCCGTGACACCCGGGTAGTCGAATAATTACTCTGGCGTCGGGTTTTGGAGTGATAGGCTTTTTGGCGGGTGTCTTTTTTGTTGGTAATGGGGAATTAGTACTTCTCTGAGCAGCCATTGCGTATGTGGGAGCCAGTTTTGGAGCCACTCTTACCTTTTGGGTTCTGATATTGTAAAGGGACTGATCACAATAGCTGTTCGCATAGGTGAATACAAAAACAAAGGTTTATATTCTGTATAACGAAAGAACTACACGAGCTACACAATTGAGTATCTACTAAGTCTTACATAAGTCACTTCGAGCCTGACTATCCAATGGTCACGTGAGCAATCGTTACAAGTGGAATCGGATAAGTCCGATTCTAATCCTACAAGGCCCTAAGCCTGTAACAGATATCTAGCATGTCTGTATTGGTGGTGTTGTTCATGGGGGCGGGATTTTGTGTACTAGGCTCATCAAATACTGGCAGGCCGGCAATGATGCGTGCAGTACTTCGAGTGGTAATGGCTCGCAGATCTACAGCGATGGATGGGGGAGTATTTTTAAATGTTTGGCTCCTGCATTCTGCCTGGCAGTCAGTACTGCGGCGAATTCATTGATAGAATTTGGAGAAAGCTGAGAGGTAACACGACGGTTATTCATGGCTGGTGTAGTTGTTGCCTCAATATTAGGTAGAGGAACACTGATTGCAGGAGTTGCAAGTATGGAATATTCTAGACTCTATAGGGGCTTTCTAGGGATTGATGTTGCCTTAGTATGTGACTCTTTTGCAATGGGTGTCATGTCAATTGAAGGATACGAGCTTGTGTCATCTAGTATTATCTCATCGTCGGGGGCTAATGATAATTCTGAGTCAGAGTCAATCTCGATGTTCTCTGCCTGAGGATTTTCATTCAAGCGGTCCATCTTGGAACAGCATCTGGTAGTGAGAGCTTCAAGGACGGCTGTCTTAGTGAGGTTTGAATCGCGACTTTTCACGATTTTGGATGTCCCAATGACGGTTGGCTTCAGGGGCTGAAGTACCCCGCGAGCTTTTTTCCACCTCCCCGGAGGCATGCTAAATAGTGTGATTTTATACTGAACTTTTTACAACCCCGTGAAAATGTATTGAGACTATGGTCGACGTTGGATCAATGAAATTGATGAGTGGGTGTTACAGGCTGTGGCCTCGTTTATCTGGAACCGGAGTTTATCCGGCTCCGAATAGGCGTTGTACCTATTTTGGGAGAAGCCTCGACCCTGCTTAGTAAAGTCTCACAAGTGACGCGTCGCGTAATGTTCATATTAGCCAAATCCTTTCGTAGCTTTGACTGTCTTCTCTAGATAGAAAATAAACTCATTTTTAACATACGATTGCGAGAAGCTAGCGTACCGTTCTTTTACATATTTTCTATCTCTTCTTTACACAACTAGTGCAAGTATTGGCTTATACCTCTCCTAGCTGTCCGGTTTTTAAATTGCATGAATACACGCTCTTATCAAGTTCCCTCTCCAGAATCATCTTTATCAGACGACAAATCAGTTACGATCCAAGATTTTTATTCGCTTTCCTCGTCTGACGCATTCCCATTAATCGCTAAATCCGTTGAAGAGAATATGACGGATAATATGGATACAGATGCTCCTGACAATGTCAAGGGCAAGGGCAGGGCTAATCAATTCGTTTCACAGCAAACAACAAATGTCACGCTATCCTTGAATAGTGATCAGCTACAACGGCTATTGGCAATAATCGACACAAGTGACGTCAGTCAGGGAAAGACTTTACGACCAAATCCACACACTGATAAGAAAAAAGCGTCAAGTTGGCCGGAATGGGACGGTTCTAGAGAGATGTACCCGACATACATAATTCAGCTTACAGCGAAAATTGAAGCAGACTGGGACCTGTTGGGAGGCCACAAAGCGGTATGCATGGATATGATGAATACCATCCCCAAGAATCTCCGAAGTCGTGTCTCTCACTGGTACACAACAGGAGGACCAGACAACAATTGGGACTATGAACTCTACATAGAACATTTTAATGACAATTTTGAAGACAAAACGTCGGTTCGGACTGCTAATGAGAAGTTATCAAGGATGAGACAAGGAAAACATCAGACTTTCGCCTCGTATTTAAACGATTTTGAGCACATGCTAACGCAAGCGAGAGGTATCAACTGGGAAGGCTATATGAAGATAAATGGCCTCAGTCTTGGATTAAACGAGAGTCTAACGAAGCTTTTGATGCCATGTACTCTCTCTGAGACTAACTATACTCTTTTTGTTCGACAGGTGCGAAATATGGCTAGTAAGCTCGAATCACAGGAGGATTATACACCTAAGCATGGCCCTAGACAAACAAAGACATGGTACATTAGCAGACTGGGTGTCGTCCCTCATAATCCTGGCCTCAATTACCAAGCACCAGCACATTCACCATCACAGGATAGAGCAACTACTGTGGACATGGATGGCGACACCCCAATGTCAGGGGTAAGTGGACTAAGCACTGGTCAGCTTGCAGCAATAATAAATGCTGTAAACTCAAAAAACAGTGAAAGAGCAAAGCTATCAGGAACAAGCCACCTGCTCCGTGGAAGACACCAGAAGAGTTTGCTGCCCTCCGTGCTGCGGGTAAATGCACTCGCTGTGAAGAGAAGGGTCACTACTTCAAGAAATGTCCTAATTTTACATGGGCCAAGAGACCTTCTGATATGAATGCGGTCTTCACTAAAATACCAAATAATTCTAAGTCCAGATTGATGGAATCAGACGAGGATGAAGATGAATTTGGAAATAACGTTTCGGGAAACGAGTAAACCCTGGGCATAGTCGGGCTCAGGGGGTGACTAAATCTTTGGTTGACGATTTAAGTGTAATTGTAAAGAATTTGGATAGTTCCCCGTTTTTATTAGAGATAATGCTCAATAAATGCTTTTATGTTGATGCTCTAATGGACACGGGATGTTTATGCTATGCTGCTTTCAGTCACTCGTTTGTCAAACGCCATAAGTTACCGCAAATATCTATTAAAACCAGGGAATTGCGACTCGCAAAAAAAGATTCCCAGCGAAGGGTCATAAATAAACTTACTTACGTAGACACAGACATAGATGGCAGGCGCGAAAAAATCTATGGGTACGTCATCGAGGATTTATCTTATGATATGATTTTAGGTGACCCATGGATGAGAGCCAATGCCGTGGTTTACGATGCTCGCCGACGCGCTATTCGTTTTGGTTCGAAAGGTGGTCTCATTGTGAAAGCTAAAGGATGGGAAGATCGGATGAGCCAAAGCAGTAAAGCAAAGATAAATTACCTCAAAGTAAAATTAGGAAGCGCTCACCAGGTTCTTGGTTCCCAATTCGCGGCAATAGCTACGAGAGTACGTGGTAAAAAGGATCAAGAAACGAAATTGTTTGCAGCATCAATGTTTGATATAAATAAGGCTCTTGAGACTAAAAGAAAACAGACACCTGATGAAATTAAGGCTGGTTTACCACTAGAAGTTCGTGACAACGCTCAGTACTTTACCGAGGACGAGAATCATGAGCTACCACCGCATCGACCTGGCGTCGACACTAAGATCGAATTGATTAAGGATGAACAGGGCAGGGAAAAAGAAATTCCGTTTGGCCCTTTGTACGATATGTCAAGAGCAGAGTTACTTGTGCTCAGGAAAACGTTGACAGATCATCTTGACCGAAATTGGATCCGGGCTAGCTCTTCATCCGGTGGAGCCCCAGTCTTGTTTGCAAAGAAATCCGGCGGGGGACTACGATTTTGTGTGGACTATCGAGCACTAAATTCAATCACAGTAAAAGATAGGTACCCCATCCCACTGATAAAAGAAACTCTACGGCAGTTAACAAAAGCGACCTGGGTTTCAAAGGTAGATGTACGCGCCGCATTTCACAAGCTAAGAGTGCGTGAAGGAGATGAAAAAAAAACAGTATTTCGCACGCGCTTTGGCTCATTCGAATGGCTAGTTACACCATTTGGCCTAACCGGTGCTCCAAGCGCCTTCCAAAGATATATTAATAGTGTCTTAGGAGAATTTCTAGGTGACTTTTGCTCAGCATATCTTGATGATGTACTCATTTATACGACTGGAGATGTCGTAGATCATTGGAGCAAAGTGAACATGATCATACAAAGGCTCGGACTCGCAGGTCTTAAAATGGACCCCCAAAAAAGTGAATTTGCAGTTAAGCAGACAAAATACCTTGGCTTTATTGTATGCTTAGGAGAAGGAATCAAGGTCGATCCTGAGAAAGTAAAGGCTATTACTAGTTGGCAAGCACCAGTAAGCACGAAAGGGATTCGTAGTTTTATAGGCTTTGCAAATTTCTATAGAGATTTCATACCTAATTTTGGACGAATTGCAGCACCACTGTTAAGCTTAACCAAAAAGCATGCTCAATTTCAGTGGGAAGCCCCTCAACAAAAGGCATTTGAAGAATTAAAACAGCGCTTCATAAATTCCCCGATCTTAGCCATATGGGACGATGAAAAAGAGACCGTACTCGAAGCAGATAGTTCAGGTTACGTATTGGGTGGTTGTTTATCACAAAAGGACGAAAAAGGGCAATTAAAGCCGATCGCATACCTATCAAAGAAATTGACTTCGGCAGAAGTTAATTATGACATCCATGACAAAGAAATGCTATCCATTATTCGTTGTATGGAGGAATGGCGGGGTATGCTAATTGGATTAAGTAAACCTTTCACAGTCCTATCGGACCACAAGAATCTCAGACATTTTATGACTATACGTACACTTAACGAGCGCCAAATGCGTTGGTCGCAGTTCCTATCAAATTTCAATTTCATTATAAAATTCAGACCGGGAAATCAAGCAGCAAGGCCAGACGCACTGTCAAGACGCGAGCAAGATATGCCACAAGGCTCGGACAATTATAGAATTAAAAATAGAGACGTACAGTTAATAAAAGATTCTTGGGTATCAGGCGTAGCTACCAGAAATCGACTCAAGCAAGTCGAGAAAAATAACACAAATATTATTCCCAAAGGTTCAAGTATATTTGAAGAGGAAAATTTTCAAACTCTGTGGGATAAAGCATTACGCGAAGATAAGGATATTTCCACTCTTTACAAAAGTTTGGAAAAGGGAGAAAGAAGCCTTCCACCAACTCTCAAACATCTGAAGATCTCTTTGGCAGAATGTAGCTTTGATACTAGAGGAGCGCTCAGATTTAGAGATAGAGTTTGGATCCCTAACTATGAGCCGCTTCAAACAGCTTTAATTCAGAAAACACACGATTCACAAGTTACAGGGCACCCGGGACGAGACAGCACATTAGCAATTTTAAGCCGTAATTTTTTTTGGCCAGGTATTTCAAAATGTGTGAGAAGGTTCTGTCGTAACTGCGATGTTTGCGGCCGGAGTCATGTTTGGAGAGAGAGTAAAAAGGGGTTACTGAGACCACTACCAGTACCTGATAGGTTTAATAGCGAGCTCGGCATCGATTTCATGACCGATCTACCGGCAAAAATGGCAAATGAACCACGGTATCTAATGGTCGTGGTAGATCGTTTAAAGGGAGGTGTTGCGCTTGAAGATATGACAAGTATGAAAGCCGAACACTGTGCAAGTGTATTTCTTAGATTGCATGTCAGACACCATGGATTTCCTAACTACATTACATCAGACAGAGGCTCTAACTGGGTTGGAGATTTCTGGACAGAATTATGCAGATTAACAGGTGTAAAGCAGCGTTTATCAACGGCATTTCACCCACAAACAGATGGGGCTACGGAGAGGATGAACCAAGAAGTTCTTGGATATTTAAGAGCTTTTATAACTTACGCCCAATTCGATTGGAAAGAACTCTTACCCTGTGCAATGCTTGCGATTAATAATAGAACCGTGTCTTCCCTCGGCATGAGCCCTTTCTTCGCGGAACATGGATACAACATTGAACCAATTCAACTGGTAAATCCAAAAGATAAGCCATCAGCACCTGAAAAACGAGCACAAAACTTTGTTAAAAGAATTCACGAGGCAGAAGAGCTAGCACAGGCTTCGATGGCTTCGTCACAACAAAGAATGGAAGAATATGCAAATAGAAAACGTTCTGAGGCTGAAATATACAAGGTGGGAGATAGAGTTTGGTTAAACTTGAAGAACATACAAACTCCTCAACTATCTAAAAAGCTCTCTTGGATCAACGCAAAGTATCAAGTCACTAAAATAATCGACTCCCATTCAGTAGAACTAAATACACCTTCAGGGATTTGGCCGCGTTTTCACGTAGACTTGCTTAAAAGAGCAGCGACAGACCCCCTACCATCACAAATAATAGACGATGTACAGCCGCCACCGATTCAACATGATATGCAAAATGATGTAAACGATTATGCTTTTGAGAACGCCAATATACAAGTCGTTGAAAAAATTTTGCGTTCAGAAAAAACTAAGGTTGGACGAGGTCACTGGCGTTTACTCCTGGTGAAATGGAGAGGATTTGCAGAGCCGACATGGGAGCCCCGTGAAAATTTAGAGGAAACTGAAGCGCTGGATATATTTGAAGCAAAATACGGTAAAGGAGATAACACTGGAGAAGACGCTGGCGCAATCATAGGTCGCCGCAAACTGACCAAAAGTTCTCTGTTGGCGAAGTCAAAAACTATAAATGTTCGGCAATAACGTTCTACCATGGGTACGAGGGGGGGTAATGTTACAGGCTGTGGCCTCGTTTATCTGGAACCGGAGTTTATCCGGCTCCGAATAGGCGTTGTACCTATTTTGGGAGAAGCCTCGACCCTGCTTAGTAAAGTCTCACAAGTGACGCGTCGCGTAATGTTCATATTAGCCAAATCCTTTCGTAGCTTTGACTGTCTTCTCTAGATAGAAAATAAACTCATTTTTAACATACGATTGCGAGAAGCTAGCGTACCGTTCTTTTACAGTGGGGCAACTTTGTAGTTTGCCTGATTCTGCGAACAAACACCGTGTGATAATTGTGAGCCTCGTTTTGGTGAACAAAATCTCGTGATTTGATGGGGCTGACCGGGCACGACATTTAGAGCCAAATTGTGCTTGTCTTATGGCGGTCTTGGCCCGCTTCAATAGGACACCGAGGATTATCGATATTTAGGTCTGAGGCTGGTGTGTCCCGAATACAATCTGTGGAAAAGTGCTGTGCGCACCAAGATTTTGTTGTAAGCTTACAGGCAACACTGTAAATACCACCATGATGTATGGTGCGTTGGTATATAATTTGGGGTTGTTAAGCTAGCAAAGACGAATTCTTCACCTTCTAGTGGTGCCGATGTAATCGCTCAGTGTACTCTGCATATCTGGGATAGCCAAGAAGAATCGCAACCGAATTGAAGTCGAAAGCAACTTTAAGCATATTTCTATTTGACGATCTCTCGACAATGCCTTTCTTAGCATTCTCATCCGAGCCCTCAACCTCATTCTAAACTCGCATCAACACGCATCATCTCGCCTCAACAACCAACAAATAAGTTGCTCCAATTGCAAACAGGAGTTTGCCCCATTGATTTCCAGCCATCCCTCACCACATATTTACTACTCTATTTATACCCGCAAGGAAGAAATTAAGTCGAAAAATACAAAACCTGGGTTCTGGCTTATAAGGGACTGTTTCTCCAATGGGACAAACAACTTGAGGGAGAACAGACGGCTGAGATGTGGAGCGAGAGGTGGAACATGTCTCTGAAGACCAGCTGGTACTAATAATTCCGAGGATTTTCAACTTTGGAAAGTTTGTGGGAGCCAAGATTGAGATTTCGGCTGATTAGCCAGGAGGGCTACTTTTGTCGATTAGTCAACGGCACTCCCCAGGGCCCTGGACGGCACAAAAAAATTGGGCTAAGCTACGATACACCAATCACGCTCTGTCAAGGCTTTTCTGACATTCCAGCACGACCTTCGGGAAGGAGTTGGAAGGAGGCTAGAAAGGCAGAGGGTGAATTTCCCGAGGTACCCACAAGTCTGCAGCGCCCAGCTGGCCAGCCTCTTCGAACGCTTCGGAAGGGTCATTATGTCTTCGGATTTAGTCCTAATGTCGGTATTAGGAGAGCTCCGCACCCAGTGACTTTTGCGATTTTTCCCGGTTGCCATACACTCGCAGATAGCTATCATTTAGTTGGCTATAGATGGGAGATTATAAAGGGCGAAGAGCTCCTCTAAGTGTATGATCGAATGAGGACTTGTGAGGGGTGGTACTGTTTGAGGGAAGCTGTATGGGAGGCATAGGAGGGGACTTACTACTGCCATAGGTATCCTTGGCCTGTAGGCAGAGATGATCTGCATGTCCTATATAGTCATAGACTCAGACAGGACAATAAAATGAATTAATGCAAATGGGTTTGTTTGGTTTGTTAATTTGCTAGACAATTGGCACCCACCGCACTCCTATAGGAGGTTGAGCACGAATATGGGTGGTCTGGATCAGGTTAACTACCATGTAGGGACATAAACCTCGACCCACCTCAATGACGGGACCACCTCAGACTTCATCCATTTCTTGAACATATCAAGTTCAACCGTTCAGAAAACCCAATTTTTACACGCCGAAGCGCAATTTACCCTTCAGCCTCGGCCACCATGTGCCCGATTCCTTGACTCCCTCTCAATCTTTAACTTATCATTTACCATAAGCTCAAGCATTGCGTCATCTTATCATCTCCTTATCCATTCTAGGGATTCTTTTCTTTGTTAGTTGCCTCATCCAGCAGGTCACTGGGGCATCCTCAGTTTTCTTCCTTTCCTTCTCCACAGTGGCTTATCTTGACCCACTATCAATATCGCTATCGTAAAAACTTTTCAGACTCTCCATCTATCCGGCCTCGGCTCGTCGCTGGCGTAGCCTTAACATTGGAGGACGAAAATGGATTGAAGAGCTCAAGACCGAAGCACCGATGCCTAAACCTTTACAGAATGGAAGGGTTGATATGCTGGCGAAACGCATTACGTATCTCGTCGCAGGTATACTTGTTGGTGCCATTTGCCGAGGTTGGACGAATATAAGGCCCATTCTTCGACTGTACCTTCGTAGCGCACAGCAGTTGCGATAGAATGAATGCTACTTGTAGCTTAGATTTTGAGTATTACCTTTAGATCTTGGAGTGCTTCGTTAAGTCGCGAGATGAATTAGCTGAAAAAGATCTTCCAGAAATATTCGAGATAGTGAGTGTTATCAGTTGTTTCGATATGAATATCAGAAAGATTTTATCCATTCTACAGGTTCACATCTGGGATGTAGGTGATTGAATTCGTTGGGTTGTGTGGTCATGGAATATCTGTGGGTCGCGTCTTCGATCAAAAACTTGCCAAAACCACTCCTCCCAATTGCCCTCTCGATAAAAACTTCAGAATACACACTTTTTCGTAATTGAATCTCGGCTCTGAAAGAATGTTTTACTTGCAGGTTCCAAAAGTATACCACTGACAGGTGTTTAGCCTTCATCCTACGGTACATCATCTGGGCTGGTCAACAAGCAGATTCTGGATAGCTTCGACACATACCCCACTCGAGGCAGGAGATCGCTGCATCGCATTCGGCTTAGCCAAACCATATCTCTCGTGGTTATTGTATGCATGGATAAAAAAGGCATGCTTTGATAATCAATGGTTCTTAAATTTGCCCTTTGTCAGTACTCACTGAGGAGGGTCGGCATTGTGAGTAAGGAAACATACCTCAGAGTGGTATTTGCGAATGAAATCTAGAGTATGTGTGTCTCAAACGTCAAAATAGTCATCCTACGCATATAAGTAGTACCGATAATGTGTCATAGTTAGATAACTAAATACACATTAAACGATATAAAAAGTTATAACCTCATAGTTGATGAGAAATTTGTTTTGAGTATTCCACACATCCCTATCTTTACCATAACTTGTTGTGATACTGAGTGTAACTAAAGTTGTGCATGGTAACATTATCACATAGACTAGTTGCAATTTCCCTAAGAAGTCAAAGGAGAAGAATTTGGAAATGTCGATGGTCAGGTTAGTGTATATTAGGATGTGTTTTATTTCTCTTCATAGTAATCACAACTTTCACTTGGCGCAGATAGACTCACGTAAAAAGTACTTCAGATACGACTTTTCTATTATCCTTCCGTGAATTGTTACATCTGCAACTATTATTCAGCTTATCCCATAACCTCAATATAAGTGGAAGTACTCACTTTAACACTCACAACGAGCCATATATACCTCTGCACAGTATCTTTTTAAATTACCGTTATTGTAGCAAAAAGATGCTCACTTACTCTTATATTTATTCGCTTGCTTCCGTACGGGTTCACGAAGATATTTGGATGAGAAGGACGTCAATTTATTCGAAAATAGACGAAGCTAGGACTCTAAGAGAAAGTTTCGACATGATCTCTTTTTGACTAAAAAGAGGTTTGCTTAATTTAATTTCCAGCTAACCATTTTAGTGGCTAATTTTTTCAGCCTTTAGACAACCTCTGATCGCCAGAGTTCTGTTTCTAGAGCAATAAAACTCGTTGAGCTGCTTCAAAATACCGACAGTATATGGCTGTACAGAAATTCGGATATGATTCTCGTCTGAATTTAGTATCAGCGTCAAATCTGTCTGGCTTCGAAGACGCCTAATATTTGACTTTACACGAACTGTAAAAGTGTCTACTAGCATTTAGAAAATCAAGATTGTAATTCAAGCAATCAAGAGAAAACACGTAGAGAGCAAAAGGGGAAAGAGGGTCGACTACGGGCAGGGTTTCGGGATCGGTTCATGCTGTATCGAGTTTTAAGAATTTTTGAATGCTTAATTTTCACCTTACTACTCAGGAACTAATGCTAATAGACTAGGAAAAAGTCTAACAGATAAGACTTGCCATAAATGATTAAAATTGAGTAAATGTGCTAACCCCAAGACTTGAAGCTAATATAAGCTAGGTAAACGATGTCTGTGCAAAGGACAAAAGCACTACACACGGAGTAGCCTAAGTCAAAGAGGAGCCCAACATACTATAAAGTCATAGATTCAATTAGCACAATAAACTATACACACAAATATGTCTGAGCAAGGAAATTCAGTAAAAGACAGGTTTCAATACTGATTTGAGAAATGGTGTCGCGTGCAAAATGAGGTCCTGAAGAGGAAGTCGCCATTCACTTTTAGCAGCATCAATATTCAAGTTATGCATTAGTTTTAGGCCAGGCTCAATTTTGTGGTGGCAACTGGAAAATTCTTTGCTTAGGAAATAGGTGTCGAAACGAAGGAAGCACCAAGGCAACACCTTCCTCTTTCGTCAGCTTCGCCTAGAATTTAAAGGGTCGATTGTGGATGTGTCGAGCCCACTTTGCATGAAAAAGTACCGAACAGTGGCGGACGATCTTCTATCTGATTTTGCCATCATGTTTACCTTTTTGGATCTATTGGCTCTTTTATCCATAATCGAAAAAGTCTCAGCTGCGTGCATGTGATGACTGCAAGCAGTCTTCTTTTCCGCAGACACAATCTATCCATTCTCGAAACTCTATAAGAGACGACTTTTTCTGCATTGAAATTTCCAAAGTATCAACCGGAAACCATTCGTACTATTCTCCTCCTCTATTCATTCGCTAATTTTTATCTTCGACCTAATCATGAAATTCCTCAACTTCATCATCATATCAATCTCCCTCTTTTGGACGCTGGGTTTAACTAAACCAGCGCACGAGTCAAAGGTTGTAAGGAGAAATTTTGGTCCGGATCACAAAGGCTATCAGTGCGGCAAGAAGAAGTACATCATGTTTGACATTGACGTCGCGGTAAAGAATGCCTGTCGAGCATACTCCCATCAGAGAAAGCCAAAGACCTTTTGGAGCATTTTTAGGGATGATTCGTATCCTCGGTTGTTTCCAGAAGCAAAGAAATTGAGGATTCCGAGCAAGGCGCAGATGTGGCCACTTCCACCGACAGGTCTGAGTAAGTTTTTATCACTAATTTTCCGAAAAAGAAGTGAACTCCGATGACTTCTATCTCCATACAGATTGAAGTGGATGAACCTGAAGAAGCAAAAAACTGATTCTTTTCTTTCATTGCTCTAGTGTGTGGCCTGCTAATATCATAAATAGATGTTGTCAGTTACAATTATGTGATTTTCATGCCGGCAGACTGCAAATTTGTTAAGGTTGTGCACAAAAGTCATAAAAAAAAGCATGAAAAACATGAAAACTATGACATCTGCAAATATGTCGTTTGGCCAAGTCGCTGGACTGATATGTAAGTCTCTGACCAACGGACACTTATGGTGCCGCATTTCAAGCTGGAAATAACTCTAAAGTCTGGTAGATTTAAACCATCGAAGAGATAGACAGCTGAGTCGATTCGGTCGAAATGCATGTCGGTCTCTGTGATTTATTCGGCGCTTGGTAGTGAAGGGTGGGGATGTGCATAGTATTTTAGACTTGGTATCTTCAATAGAATTGAAAATTTCACATGATAAATGGTTGCGCTCGATCAAACAGTTCGGTGGGTATGAGAATGCTGGTGTTTTATGTCTGGAATAATGATACAAAGATAAGAGATTTGTAGCAACGACCTTTTTTTGCATAAGATTTTCATTGCGGATGCAGCTACCTAGCTATGACACAATATCAAAGAAAATAAATAGCAAAAATGACTCGATTGAAAAGAAAAGTGCTCATGCCTCAGATTTCGTTTGCAAGTACCACTGCGAAGGTATGGCGGTTTATTCTTCACCCCAAGTTAAGCCTCATCCGTAAATATGCACCCAGGGGAACGTCTCCAAAACCCCGAGTTATCTAGGCATGCTTCCATTCATTTACTTTTCTCCGCGCGAAATGTGGTCTTAGGTATCTGCTTCCCAAGTGGAGTAGGTGCTTAGGCTACTGAAACTACACCAGAGAACATCACCAGGAGGCGAATCAGATCACATTCTGTCGTTTGCTTGTGTTTATACTGTCAGCTTCACTCTCGCAAGCGAAATCTTGACGCACACAAAGCTCAATTCATAAAACTCTTGCCAAAATTCCAAAATTCACGCCCATCGAAGTTATATGCTTCCTTTGCATCATCTTGTAAGCTTTTCTTAATTTCTCTCACGCCCATTCCAAGGAACTTTCTCCCAGATTTGTGCGCCACGCTTTGTTTCCTCCGTCGGGCGTAAATATCGGCGTGGGCGTGTATTTGGCGGCTAGCTGAGGCCAGAGAGTAGTTGATGAGAGGTGTGGTCATTGAAACAATGATATACTAAGCCATACTTGTAAACTTGATGAGAGTTAGGCAGGAATTGATATCATTGGTAGTGAAAATCTGACATGGTCGAGTATTTCGAGTCATTTCCTCGTGGGCCAACTTTGGTGTTGCAAAATTCGACTGAACTTGGCTCTGGGAGAATATTCATTCCAAGGTTTGTAGAGGACACCACGTACAGTTGTTCAGTCTTGCCTTCCTCATAGATGATCATCGGACTGGTTACCGGTGCGTTTAGGAACCATGAATTCTCTCGAGGGTGTCGTAGCGACCCCGATCTTCAGTACTCGACCCGTGCTTTCCCTAACGAAGGCGATAATATTATGTCTTCTCAGGCGACGGCCATTCACTTTTCTTTAGAGATTGCAACTCAAAGGCTATGGCCTTGTCTTTGGTTAAAGAAGGCGACGGCCTCCTAGTTGGATTAATTTGGTGCAAGTAGAGCATATGCCCGTCTAGTTGCCCATAACAAGGAAAGTATCAAATTCCAGGCGATACAACTTGATTTCGCGAGCGACAATCCGACCTCATAACCTATTAAGGAAATTATGATTCCTTAGTCATTGAGGTTGTAGAGTGCATTGATTCAAGTAACTACCGACGTGAAACTAAGTACAGAATTTGTAGCTATGTGTATATCAACAACGTGGTCTATTTGGTAGCCTCAATCATTCCAAATTTTAACAATTCTACAAAAAATTCTAATGGCCTATAATTTTACATACTTAATAAGTATTGAGAGAAAATATAGCAGAAGATTCCGAGTTAATTTCTGCGCTGCTTTTTACTTAAGTAGTTTAAGATCCGCACTTTGTTGGTATTGTTACGCGATGGGTCAGTTGATGATTATAGCTCACTATTGGCTCCTGACAACCATAAATGAACAGTAGGGACGATCGAATGATTATTCCGGCGTTATGGAGGCATATGCAGCTATCTAGCTATAGCACGTTGATAATGCGTTATCAAATTCAAATGTGTCTTGTGGTTTCAGATGCTCATGCTCAATATTTTATTCGTAAATATCCTATTAAAGTTTTTTTGTTTAGACTCAACATTTGACCCTTGTCTAAGTGTACCACCTAAGCGAAATTCGAATCCTTTAATAATATGAGCAGAACAGCACTGTGAGAATTTGGCAGAATCTTGCCAGGTTCGAGCCTGCCATTCCTATCTCAAATAGGATAAGTAGATAAGCTACCTAGGCTCTAGTTGAGAGCCCTGCTAAGGTAATGTTCCGCTGCGCAATCCCTGTATAAACTTCTCTCTAAAGTATATCTTGAGCAAATAGTTACATGAGCCATGCATGTTGCAAAACACTAGTTGAGGATTTTTACCATACATCAAGGTAAAATGAGAGGCAACTAGTAGATCTAAGTGGCTCGATCATAGTATTGCTTCTTAATAGGCGCTAACTTGACTAATAGATGGATCTTGGGCTAGCTGCAATGCTCAGGCAAGTTTGAGATAGTGTTTTTACTTTTCAGCAAAATAGAAAGTAGCAGACTAAGAAGAATGTAATCGAATGAAGGCAATACCATGAAGCGCTGTTGCTTTTTCGCATATCCAAGGCCAGATTTCGAAATTTTAGCATCTAGTTACTTTTGAGGGATCAGGAATTTCAGATAATAATGTATCGAAAGAATTTGTCAGCTAAATGGGGCTAAAAAGACTAAACATATCTTTGTGATGTCCACAAAAAGCCTCCAGCTGACACCTCGGAGTTAGAAGAGTTCAGCCTATTTCCAACACTAACTTTTAAATTTTCGCACTATCTATGAGTCATGAGCATTCTCTAATACTCAAGATAAGTAATTTAAGTTGGAATTTTTTAAAGTATGCACACTCTATCAAGACTTTCCTGGCATTTTGACTAGAGCTTTGGCTATTGTGAGGCGCAGATGACTGAAGGGCAGCCATCACTTCACATTAAGCCCTGATGACAGTTACAAGGGAGATGCGGTCCCATTTGTTTTTGGCAAATTTTTCAGCCACTTTGTACCCACAAATGATCATCATTTAGTTGACTTGGGAGGGGAGATGACGAACGATAAATGACGAACGATAAATGACTCCTCAATGAGTATGATCGAACGAGGGGTTATGAGAAGTATCAGTGGAAGGGTGCTTCAAAAAAGACGTAGGTTAGAATATAGTATCTAAGACATTGGTATCCTTGGCCTTTGGGCAGAAATAATCTGTATGAGTTATATATTGAAAGACCGATGAAGGAATATAATAACGTACAAACTATGCAGCGAGACGGTGTAGGAGATGATGGCGGCGTACTTCCAGCTTGTTGTATCCTACGCTGTAAGGCTGGTGATAGCTGGGTAGAGATATTGGGATCGGCCTGGGGCCATGCCAGCTTATTGACGTTCACATATCTGCATGTCTGTGCATGTCGTCAAGATATCTCCACCTGTATTATCAATTTCCTGCAGCAAAATCCAAATTAAGTAATTTCAATTTGCTTTGTTGTAGCCCTTGCTCACTATTGTCTCTTACATCAGAGACAACTATCTGTACTACACAAATACTGCAGAGATTGCTCTCTTTTAGCGATGCATATTTCTTCTCTTTAAATGTGTGAATTTTAGGAATATGGTCTTATGTCTGGCCATCCAGCTTGAAAGAGTAGAGGATTTAATTGGTTGGTGACTACCTTTCATTATAAGTAGTTTATCTTCTGTAATGAGAAGAATTCTAATGATTTTCAAAATTTATCCAATTGCCTGTGCATAGCTTAGAATAAATTAAAAAGCTTTTATGTTGTCACCATATTTAATACCCACAAATATTTTCCTTTGACTTCCTCCAGAGTATGTGTACATCGTATTAGCACTGGAGTTCAGCTAAAATTTGGCAGTTAAATTCAAACTCTGAGACCTAGTCTTAATACCTCATCTTTGTCAATGTAGCTCTCCTTTTCTAGACTGAGTAAGTCTAGCTAATATTGTAATTGCTGGCTAGTTTGCGAGATTATCCATAGAAAATGTGGTTTAAGCTGATATTTTGATGTCCGTTTAAGTCCAAAGTAATTTTTGGTTATATGGGTATTGTCTAGCAAGAGAACAGAAGTACAACTTGAATTAGGTGGTTTACCTCCTATTTTACCTATTCCTGACCTAGATCTAGCAGTAATTCATCCTTGGATCTTTATTCCAGGATATGCTTACAGAAGTAGCTGTCTTGTTGTCATAACCCTCCAGCAAGCTAAGTGATGGCTATTTTAAGGGTTCTAGTTGCCGGGAAACTATCCAGAAATCGTCTGGTATAGGACTTATACATTATATAAATGAGGAACAATCCTTCAATAATTTACCATCATATGTGTTCGGAAATATTGGTGAGCTGAGGGAAATAGAATTCTTTACCTTCAGCGTTTTTCATTCTCTATCATCTTCAAGTGTCACTTCTTGTTCTTAGCTTATTACTGCAGTAAGGAATTTATGAGATATTAGAACGGTCTTGATTGATAGCAATGACTGTAAAGGATTCTTGTCTGAACGTCAGGGATCTTTGCTAATGCACATCGAATGTCTCGCACACTACTGGAGCTCGGGATTCCCATTAAAATTGGGATTTGAAGTTGTAATAGATGAAGTCTTTCATGCAGCAAATGCTACAAGTCGAACGAGCGGATAGTATTGATGGGTTTGTTCCGCGGCTTTTAATTTTATACGGCGTTGATGTTGTCTGTTAGAAGGAGCGTAAGCTCCGTTACTATTAGTTATTGTAGACGTGACAACTATTCGGCTTTTCTTACCTTGCGGCAGTTTCTTTGTCTTTCCCATATCATAGGGTACCAGTAGCGGATTAGAGAAAAGAAATGCTTCTATGAACAGCGACAAAATCTTAAGTTTCATGTTTACCTCGCTGGTTGCTCAGGGGGAGGACAGACGAAGCACATCTGACAGGGGTGAAATTGTTGTCGCCCCTTGATATGGAGATATATAGTTGTATTGTCATCAAGACAGTAAGAGTTATAGAAAATATTTAATCAATCAATATCTATTGATAGACTTTTCTCAAAAAAAGGTTTCGATAATCACACTGACAGCCACAAACTTTGCTCTTTTCCTCACTATTTGTTACTCGTTTTCTATCATTAATAATTTTTTAGGGTGCATCACAATGAGAGCCTTGATAATATTTGATGGATAGATATCATCAAACCTTTAGGAAAACGTATATCATCCTACCTTGAGATGTACTCGCCCAAATTAATTAATTTTGGGCTTAAAATGGGCTTAGGTTACAAGAGACATTATGAAGGACCGTTCATGAGAAAAGGTTGGTCCCTATTATACATAATTAAGCAGCTTATGAGTTTATCCTTTAGGCATGGTTATAGATAACAACTTCACAGCCTGTTAAATTCGATTTAACCAGGAAGACGCCCATTAAATTTGTTGATGGAACCATCTCAAAGCCTTGACAAGTATTTTCAGATATAATCCCCACTTTCTGAGATTCTTTCAGATACTGCCATCTCATGGGGACTAGGCAAAGTCTTTTTTACATCCCTTGGGATCTTTATTCTAAATTCGAACCATTCTCGACTCTTCCTAATCTTACACAATGGTATGCCTCGAAGGATAACCTCAAAGGAACTCTTATACTCAGCCGAATACAATAATACTGTATAGTGTACTACAAGTCCAAGTATAGAGTGTTTTGAACTTGTTTTCGAATATTTTCCTGTAATCAGACAGGCATTGCATACACTCAGCCACTTCCGACGTGAATGTGAGCTTAAACCTACCAGTATTATTTGAAGAAGTGAGGCTTAAAGCTTTAACCGTAGCTGCTAAAAGATGAAGACTCTGAAATAAAGAATCATGGAAACCACCATAATTTAATTAAGGTATTGACGCCTATTCACTACTTAGGCCAGACTACTAGATTCGCTGGGTATCATCATGTATTTTCATATATTTTTACATTATGGCGCAGATGTCTATTCGTGAACGTAATGAGTAAGCTGGCTACTGTCTAGAAATTCGTTCCGCAATCCCAATTCAGAGAGTTTGATGCGAAAGCCTCAGCCAAGGTTGAAGAGAAATTTAGGATACAATGAATGGCAAACGTCCAGGACTGTCACTATAATTTGGTGTATACACTAGCCATATTGAATAAAGGCGAAACAATAGTTCTCCGACAAGTTTTTCTTCGATAAATTTAATTTTACGTAACTGAAGATTTAAAGCATGACACTGTAATCAAGATTTCAAAAATATGTGGCAAAATAGCCAGCTTTTGAGGTGGGAATATGTGTAATTTTCACCCAAAGATGTTACGCATGTCGGGTACAAGGTGTGTGACTAGCACTAAATAGACATCGAATTAAATCAAGCCGTAGGTGCCATAGAAGCAGATAGATACGTTCTCCACTTTTAAAGCCAGCTTGATAAAGTGGCGGATTTGTGGGTAGAGATGGGTCGATTTGTCTTGATAAGCCGGGTATTACTTAGATTCTGAGCAATGTGGGCTTTCATGATTGAAGCAGGTTGTTTATTGTATGTGGGACTTGCAGCACTCTTTCTCAATGGTGGTAGATTGGGATTTCAGAATTCTAGGGATCTGGAGCGCGATTATCGGCGAAAATTACTCTTCGAGTGGGTACAATGTTTTACACATGCTTTGCAAGTAGACTGGGGTGGCGGTGCCTCCTCCGGCCCGCAGGAAATCGTCGATTATGTACCAAATATAAGTTTGGTGTTTTACGGTATTTTTATCAGCCTCCCCGACTGACGGGGGTGGCAAATTCTATCTCTGCCAAACTAATGGCGTTATTGCAAGGGTTTTGGCTTGTAGCCATTCGGGCAGCTCGGCGCTTCTTGACATAATGAGTTTAGGTCTATGTTGAGCAATGTAGATCTTTACTAGCTAGATTCTGAATATCTGCGCCGTTATTGATCTCTTTCCAGTGGCAGTACACCTTGTAGTGTCGATTACATACTTGAAGGTGTTCTTATCCATTCCCTCAAGCTTATCAATCGAATACTCCAACCCGATAGTCTTTAAGCTGAGATGGTGTACACATCAATGGAGAAGACGGAGATCTGATTAACGCTGAGCAGTAATGCTGGGTCGATTGATAGAGGTCAATTACAATCAGGTGCATGGTGAGGGTAGTAGTTCGAGTTTGCTTGGTAATGCCTTGCCAACCACAATCTTAGTGGGTCTTAGAGAGATTAGAGAAATTGGGGTTAGCGAAAACTCACGTGACCACGATGCACGAATGTTAACCAGGTCACATTTCGGCTAAACCATAACCATCCCGGAGCCCTGTAGCGTATCAGTAGCGCTGCTAGATACGAAATTTTCACCTTCCAGTGGTACCAGTCTGTGTTATGAATAGTTATACTTAGATCTATGAATGTCTAATACGTTGGGCTCCTCTCTGACCCAGGCCTCGCCCTGTAAAGTGCCCATATCCTCTTTAATTACTTGAAAGATCAATAATATATTGACCATGATAGAGAGCCATTCAGTTCATAAAATACCCATGGAATTAAGCCACAATTTCCACTGAACATTCTACCCAAACAAATTGAAAATGGTAGCAATTGAAACTGCGTGCGCGGGAAAAAGCCTCATAAAACCTGCAGCCCCAGCCAGGTATGGCCTAAACACCGGGACCACACGAGGTGCGCATATTCATCTATATCTCCCTTCTTTGTAACATTCGAGGCCCACTTGATTCAATCCACCACCGCCACATGGTGTGCAGGGTAGGCTCCGGAAACTCATCGGATAGCTTCTCCTCCATGATCAAGGGTGGGTGATGAGTAGGGCTCCGACCCTGCCATCTGATCTGATCGTGGTTAGCTTCGTCATAATGTTGATAGGGGCTATGCTTAGGGATGAAGACGATACAGGCCGTGAAAACGATTAGGAATTCTTATGGAATTGAGGACTTTGTAACTCAATCCCAATTCTACAGATTCTATAGTGAGAGCTGGAAGCTAGTAGGGAACACTACTGATAGATGTTGATAATGGTCCCCGGCAAGCGGTGCCGGTGTAATCACTCAGTATTATCTGCGTATATGGGATAGTCAAGAAGAATTGCATCCGAATCAGTCGAAAGCAACCACAAGCATATCTAAAATCAACGACTTCTCGTCAATTTGGGATTTATCTTTCTCACGCAGGTCCTCCAAATTACCCATAGCACGCATCATCTCGCCTCAACGACCGATAAAAGCGTTACTCCCATTGCAATCAGCAATTTGCCTCATTAAAAATCGACCATCCCCCACTATAAAGTTACGACGCTGCATATACCCGCGGGGGAAACTAAGTTATAATATGCAAATTTCAGGTCTTGGTCTACGGGGTAATTTAGCTCTAACGGGGCTCTACCTATTGAGGGATGTCAGGCAATTGGGACATGTAATGAAAGAGGGAAGAGGTCACTATTGGGAATGCTGGGACTCACATTTTTCGAGGTATCTCGACTTTGGATTTTTTGCGGGCGCCGAGGCTACAATTTCGGACAGTACTACCAACACTTTTACAACAGCCAACGATAGAGGGCGTTGTGATCCACCTCCTAGTCATCATCTCCCAGAATTAAAGTCTGAATAGCCTAAACTCCTATCCCAGTTTAGAAAGGGAGAACTTTGAGGTAGCATCTTGCGCAGCAGCTATATAAAAGATGACAAAGGTAAGTCAGGAAAGCCAAAGGTTTTTCATGTTTTCCCTTTGGTGGATATCAACGGTTGAGGGAAGGGTGTAAGTTCCTAGAACAAAGGTCTCGAGTGGTATCAGCGAATGTACCCACTATATCAGTGGTCTAAATATAAAACTGAGTTGTAGTCTCAAATAGTCGTCTTGGAAAGACGAGCCTTCTCCGTATCATTCTCTACGAGTGCTAGGCTCATGCTCGTCATGAATCAATACATATCTATATATCCATATAATCTGATCCTTCATCTCGAACTCATACACCGTGTAGAATGTTGTGGGGCCAAGTCCAATTCGAAAATTTCATTTCATGCTTTTTTTGGGCATCATACTTTAATTACGTGTGCAGCTACCTATCCATAACACAATATCGGAGAAAAAGTATGGGAAAAATGATTCAATATCCAAGAAGATCAATCAGCCTCGGTTTTCATTTGTAAGTACCACTGCGAATTTGTGGCGGCTTTTTCTTCACCCCAAGTCAACCCTCATCCGTGAGTAACGACCCAGGGGAACGTCTCAAAAACCCTGAGTTATTTAGACATGCCTCCATCCATCGACTTTTCTCCGCGCGAAATGTGGTCCGAGGCGTCTCCTTCCTAAGTGGAGTAGGTACCTATGCTATTCAAACTACACTAGACACCACCAGGAGGCGGACCACGACGTGTTCCCTCGTTGGTATGTTTTTATTGTGTCAGCTGCACTCTCGCAATCGAAGTCTTGACGCACACAAAGCTCTTTAATTTGACAAATTGTATGCCAAAATTCTAAATTTCGCACCTATCGGGATTGTAACCTTCCTTTGCATTACTTTGTAAATTTATCCCGATTTTACTCACACTCATCCTAAAGATATATATCCCAAATTTGTGCGCCGCGATTTTTGTCCTCCTACGGGTATTCGTATTGTCGTGGACGTATATCTAGCGCCTCCCTATTTACACTTGTTACAGAGAAGCGACCTCTCTCACTGAGTCACATTAGGTTTACCTAGTAGAGAATGTATATCTTCACGATCTCCGAGGAGATGCTGTCTCTGTGTTAACAGAAAATGAACAGGAAATCAGGACTCCTCAGTCACAGGTTTGTAAGGTATACTTATCCACCAACTAAGCAAAACTAAGTACATGATTTCTGAATACACGTTGATTAAAAAAATGAAAAATAAAAGTATGTTAAACTTTAGTGCCACAGATCGATTATTGTGTAGTAACTAGATTACAAAAGGATAGTCTTTAATCATCGTGAAGCTTACTGACTCGCAATGCTCGCCTAGCTTACTAATCAATACCTCCACGTAATGCTGATGACTTGGTCTGAAACTAACTATTTCAACATTCCCCCTCGAAGCAAGCCGCCTCCTCAATTTTTCTATAAATTTCCAACAATCTCATCTGATTTTTAAACCTCTTAAAAGCTATGCGTGCAAGCGGCTTCGTCATTCCAACTCGCCAAGAGATACTCTTCCGATCGACATTATCGCTTGCCCAGTCTGCGTCAGTATAGATGGTAAAATTTTCGTCATGATTACTTTTGGATCCAAAAAGCAATTTTTGTTTTATGGTTGACTTTAAATATCGCATAAAATTTTTGAGTACGTAACCATGATGATTGACAGGCGCTTTCATGAACTGTGATAGCCTTCCTAATTCAAATACAATGTCTGGTCACATGAAGATCATTGCATACATTAAGCTGCCAATTGCATATGAAAACTCATTTGGATCAATTGATTCATCGTTTTCTTCCCCGGGTCGCAGATATTTGTAATCGACTACAGGAATCAATTTAGGTTTATGTTTCTCCTTTGTAATAACAAATCTATAGAGAGCCCTCGAGATTTAGTGCTCCTGATCGAGATAAAGTATCCTAGTTTTCTTTTCTCGAGTTATTCTAACACCAAGAATCTTCGAAATCTCCCCCAGGTTCTTGGCGTTGAATTTATATCATAGTTTTTCATAAAACCATTCAAGGGAGGTAGCATGGTAAGGAGTAGCAGAAATATCATCGACGCAAACTAATAGTCAAATTTCCATTTTGGCATTTACCTATAGACAAGGATCAGCTTAACTCTGGCTAAACTTGCACTCTACTACGAACTGCTTCAGTAATTGATTCCAATCATGACTAGCTTGTTTTAGCCCATACAAACTCTTAAGCGCTTTTAAAGCCTTGCCTCTTTCAGTAATGACACCTTGCAGAGCTGATAGATATATTTCCTCGTTGTGGTTTGATTCTGTAAAAGCATTTTTTATATCAAAATGCCAACAGTCCATGTTTCTTTTGGCCACTATTGCCAAAAAGATTCGCAGAGTGTCCATACGCACAGTAGGAGCGAATTTCTCTGTGAAATCACTTCCATATTGCTGACAAAACCCTCTTGCAACGAGTCGAGCCTTGAACCTTTCTAATCTCACGTCTGGATGAGGTTTGATGGTGAATACCTATCGTTTTGAAACCAAGTTGGCTTCTTTAGGCGTTGTGCATTCTATCCACGTTCCATTGGACTCAAGAGCATATAACTCTTCTTTTATGGCCGCAACCCATTCAGTGGCATGGACAAGATCATGCACTCCATCATTGTATGATTTTGGAATTTTGATACCAATAACTTCATTTGCAGAATAGGCAGAATGTATTTTATGGCTCTGGAGGTTTTATCCAAGTATGATTGCAATTGTAGCTTTAATTCTCTTGGCTTCTCGTTCATTTTCATTACCAACTTTTTCTTTTCTTTTTCTGAAATATCTTGGCTTGAGATTACTTTCACTTAACGAGCTGCTTGTAGCTGATGCAATACTTTCATTGATGTCGGAAAGAATCTGATCATCTAGCATCTGATCTATGTCTGAAGAAAAATTACTTTCATGGACTTCATCCTGACTCATATTTGCATGATTCACGATAGTTTTTCCTGAATTTGAAATTAAAATTGGGTCAGAAAATAGTTCAACACCCATCATATCTTTTGGGTACAGAGCCTGGTCCACATCTCCAATTTCTTCGAAATTTTGACTTTATGTTGTGCTGGTGATGGCTAGGATTGCGATGTACAGGGTAATGATCACTGAGGGTGAAGGAAGAACTTTCCAGGTGGCTCCATGATAAGTAGAGGAACAATGGAGCACTGTATGGAAAGTGTTTCTACACAATACTACCAGATGGAGGATACTAGAATATTCTGTGATACTGATTTGGGAAAATGAGGCGAGAGTTTAGCAACCTCAGATGTGTATGTAATTAGCTCTTTCTACCTCCTAAATCCCCATAGTTCTTAATACCAAATATATCAGCAGTTCACATTGATTCATCGATAATCATACGTAAACCTTCTGCCAATTAACCTCCGTAAGCTCTTACCTTTACAACACTTTGACCAAAGAACAATTGATGCTAGAATTTTCAGGCATAGATATGACACTGGATAAAAGTCTTTTTTTGTTATCTGCTTTCTCTAGGATTGCAGAGTGTTTCATTTTAACTATGTTACTGGAAAAGCAATCCTGTTTAATCCCATTTTCGATATTCTCATCGGGGATATCTAAATCTGGTGTCTTGGCTCTTTCAACTTGATTGAACACTTAAACCTTAGCTTCGTCAGCTTCAGTGGCAGGTATAGTCACTGATATATCGTCATGAACTTGGGGCTTAGGCGATATTTCTGAGGGGTTATCATTCCTGGACCTTCCTCGACTTTTTCTTTCCACAAATACGTTGCTTGTGCCTTGAGTGCCGCTAGGATTGTCCCTAATTTGAGGGCTAACTGTACCACCCTTAGTTTTTTCATCCAGATACAATGTACTTGTATGTTGAGTATAACCTAGATCTGGTTCATACACCTTATACTGTTTAGTTGTGCATTCGAATGGTCCCATAAACACACCCTCACGTCCACGAAGGACCAATTTATCGTGTCTACTATTGGCTGGTAAGGTTTTCGGGTTCAAATAATCATAACATTTACTCCCCCATACCCGGACGTTTTTTATATCAGGTTTTTTTCCTGTATATTCCTGCTCGGAGCAAGTTATATCTCCTATAATTATAGGACCCACGGGTAGCCTATTCCTGAAATATGCATCAAATTCAACCGCTTTATCCCAGAACTCAAGGTGGAGATCTTGACAATGTAGCATTGATCTCATCGCATTTTCAGCAGTTTGAATACTTCTTTCAGCAGTTCCATTTTGTTGCGAAGATGCAATAGTTGTAAAATCTGCAGACATTCCTTCTTCTTTTTCCCACTATGATAGGACCAATGTCAACTCAGAAGCATTATCTGAACGAGCAGCTTTTACCTTTTTTCCTATTTCAAGCTCTACTTCGGTCCTCCAGACTCTCAGCGCTGAAATAGCAGAACTTTTAGATGGAAGCGAAATAGACCAAATTTTACGCGTGAAGCTATCAACTATTTTTAGAAATACTCTGTAACCCCTTAATGATTTTGAGAATGGGCCCGCTATATCAAGTGATATCAGCTCAAGTGCTTCAGATCTATGCTTAGTAAGGCATTTGCTTAAAGAGTTTCTCATCTTGGCAACTTTACAAGTCTTGAATATCCTACCTTCCGGAGGTGGAATTGGGATTTTCTTTTCAAGAGTAGAAACTTTATGCAAATTACCAATGAGTTTAGGCCCAAAGTGACCGAAGCGTCGGTGCATTTATCTATAAAGTTGTCTATCCGCTTTCGATTTGGCTCCCTCGGGTTATGAGTCATCTGGGTCTGGTTCTGATGCGATTTCCTCGCCATCATTGTTGTAATAATCATGAATACCTTCCATTGTGCGGTTAAAGTTTTATTTCTCCGCAAGTGCTTTACTATGAAAATCACTTGAAATGTGAGTAACAATGTATAGCCCTTTACTCTGATTGGCAGTAATCACTCTTTTGTTGTTTTTCATAATGTGCATTTTATTTTCATTGAAAAAACCATTCATCCCTTGCCTACATAGCTGCTTGGCAGAAACCAGATTCAACCCTAGGTTTTGTACATACAATGTGTCTTTCAGAAGAACGGATAATCCATCTCTACAGAGTACTAATGTCTTTCCGCGTTGATTAGAGTATAATTCTCCTCCTAATTGAATGGTAACTTGTCTTGTCTTTTGTAGAGGTCCTCTAATTAAATGAATTTGGTCAGTCATTGGCGAGGTAGCTCCAGTATCAAAAACCCATTCCGCTGGAACACTCTCATAGATTAATTCAATATATAAATGTAATCTCTCATCTCTTTGATGTGGGGCACTTGAATCAACGCGCCATTCCATTGTATCAGAGCCATCATGGTTAATTGAATTATGCATTGGTTCACTGCCTTGAGACTAATAACTCTTGCTCTTCTCACCCCAAAAAGTTGGGTTTGAGTTGCCTTTGTTCTTGTAGTACTGGGGTCCCTTACTCAGGATAGGTGTTACTCATACTACAATTTGCTGCGATAATTTTATTACGGAGATCTTTTATCCGCACCCATGAGGCTTCGATGCCATCGTTCTCATCAAAGCGAAAATTTTGAATTTGACAGAGATATTTGTTCGCAGCAGTGGCACTAACCTTCTGATATTTATGCTTCAGACGTGCCCAGACCTCGATAGCTGTGCCAAATTCGTCAATTATCTTCTGATCATCTTCAATCAAGTAATCAGCTAATATTGAGCGGAAGTTTTCTTGATCTTTCCTAAACTCAGCTTTCTTTTCAATTTCCCATTTTCCCTCTAATGTTTCAGCTCGTGGCCGTTCTATGTCACCATTTTTAGAGAATTTAGCCTCAGATAACAATCCAGTCCATATATAAACTTCTAAAGACATCTCAGCTGTGTAGAAAATATCTTTTCCTTCTCACCGTAATTTCATTCTACGAAACCATTGCTCATGATTATCTCGGTTCAGATCCGGGAAAATGTTTTTAAGGACTCTTGGTTCCATTGCGAGATAATTTATACTACTATACTCTAGTTAAGTAGCTTGAGTTATTGCTTCCACTCTTCGTTTTCAGTGACCTCCAATTCGTATTTGCTCTTCGTTTCAGCAATGAATTGAATTATGGACTAAGTTACTTATGCACAAGTCTTAATCATATCGCATACCGGGCTCATAACCTGTTAAACATTATTGCAGCAGATCGATTATTTTGTAGTAACTAGATTACAAAAGGATGGTCTCTAATCATCGTGAAGCTTACTGACCAATACCTTCACGTGATGCTGACGACTTGACCTGAAACTACCTATTTCAACAAAGTACATGATTATAAGTCAAATGCTCATGGGTGATATGTCTCGCTTGATTTGTTTTGATTTGATTTGGTATGAGTCTTATGCCCTACACCCAATAGACGTGATACGGGTCTAAACTGCCTGGGAACACACTAAAATCCAAGTACTAATGGCCTGCTTGATGGCGACGATTGGTCCAACTCGTCACATTCCAGACTCTAAGCATTCTTCGCATTACCTCGAAGCTTGAGCACTAGTTTGGCCAGACTTTCTCTAGACTTTACCCATGCGTCGAATCACGGCAGCTACGACCGGGTAAAATATCGCTCAGTACGCGCTCGAGCCGATTGTGTTTTATAAGATGAATTCTGTGATCGTATCTAGAATTTCTAGCCATGACACCATCTTTGTGCCCTCAATGCCTCTAAATCTCTCTGCCTACCCGCATCCCCTGACCAATGATGAGTCAGACACACAAAAATACCATCGCGTGGGGCGTTGGGCCTCTCTCTCGCACCGCGGATGAGTGACAGACAATCATTTTTTTCCAAAACCTTTTCACCGTTTCCGTAGTCTCTCGGCATGATCGCCTCACGGCAGATCTAGCGCTCTGTCAGCACTGATTAATCGTGTCTAGCGTTGTCATCCCCCCCAAGCTCGCACATCACCGTTGTCAGAGGCTTTATCAGGAAAGCAATCAGATGACGCACGGGATAGATATAATACTTGACCATGACAAAAAAGCGTGACTGGACTGTAGGCATGTTGTGGTGTAGACTTTCGGCAAGGATAATGAGTGCATGTGTGGAATATCTATTTCTCTTTCTTATCATTCCCATATGAAGAACTGAGCTCATCATGAAAATCACATTCCCAGAGCTGAGCTGATACCGCACCGACTAGTCAGCCGGATCTTGTACTCCACGGTTCCCGGGGTGACGAAATCGAGATGCGACTGTCTCCAGTGACGCCCGGCCAAGCCATCTTGCTCCCTACCGAACCAATGGAGAAAGTATCGGAGTAACATCAATTAATTTAAATTTCTACTATCTGTTGAAAGCATGAATCGAGATTAGCGTCATGTGCCGTTTGCCACTTTTGTTAGACTACACATATTGAGCATGATTGGCTCGGCCCGCCCACTCGATCCTACAACGAGACTCACTCCTGAGACGAGAGTACTTCCTAGATAATGAAGTCCAAGCTTCACGGCTCATGGGATATTGGGAACCACTTCTTCTTTTTTCGATGTCTGTGTGTACTGTGTTTGAGCGAGAACATGTGGTCGCTAGCCTGTGTGTTTCTAGATCGAGATCCTCATGGTCAGGATGTAACCTGTAACTACCCTGATGACCTTGCTGTACTTTAGCCTCCTTCGTGAAGTTTCATCAAGCTGCAGCGTCTCGGCCTACCAAAGCCTAATCACAGGCGAAGAAGTGATCGAGCCTTTCTAGCAATGAAGCACTGATTGCCCGATTGAAGTGGATTGAGTCACCAAAGTTGTCTAACTCCTGCGGCAGAGAAAATCTTGGAGGCTGGACCACAATATCATGCGAGCCAGCCGAGACCTACCAACCCTCGTATACTGCGCCTATCGAGCCTCTTCGACAGCGGCCTACCTCTCATTTCACTGGTATCATGCCTTTGCCTCTCTGGATGGCACTAAATTATCTTCCATCGAGCCATCTTCATGTCCATAATATTACCCTGAAGTGTTCTCCGGTAAGGTTTGATAAGCCTGGGCACCTACTCCACTTGGGAAGGAGACGCCTAAGACCACATTTCGTGCGGAGAAAATTCGGTGGATGACGAAGGCATGTCTGGATAACCCAGGGTTTTTGAGACGTTCCCCTGGGTGGGTATGCACGGATGAGGGTTGACTTGGGGTGAAGAAAAGCCGCCACAACTTCGCAGTGGTACTTTCAAATGAAATCCGAGGCTGATTGCTCTTCTTGTATATTGAGCCATCTATTCTGTACTTTTTCTCCGATATTGTGTCATAGCTAACTAGTTGCATACACAATTCAAATCTAGTACAAAAAAAGTAATTGTATCCTGAAGAAGCGAGTCTTCAAATTGAAACAGTAACTTGATCTAACTACTGCCGCGCGGTAAACCACCCCTGTCTTAGCCTACTTGAGAGCTGGCGCTAAATCTGCTGCGCATGAGGGCAGTATGCAAAGCCTGCGTCGTAAAATCACCTTGTACAAAGATGTCAAGCGAGAGGTACTACCAGGCAAATGCGGAGTTTTAATAGCGCTGGTATCAACCAATTTCATGATGATTCATTTTATTGTCCTGTCTCTATGACTGTGTAGGGCATGCAGGTCCTCTCTGCCTACAGGCCAAGGATACCTATGCTAGTATTATACCCCCTCATATGCCTCCCATACAGATCTCCTCAAATAGTTCTACCCCTCACAAGTCCTCATTTGATCACACACTTAGAGGGGCCCTTCGCCCTTCAATATCTCCCCTCTCCAGCCAACAAAACGATGGCTATCTGCAGGTGCGTGGCAGCCGCGAAAAATCGCAAAAACCGCTGGGTGCGGAGCTCTTTTATAACCGAAATTAGGACTAGATCTGAAGACATAGTGACCCTTCTGAAGCGTTCGAAAAGGACGGCCAGCTGAGCGCTGCAAACTTGCGTGTACCCCTGGAAATTCACTCTCTGCCTTTCAAGCCTCCTTCCTGAAGATCGTGCTGAAATATCAGAAAAATCTTGACTGAGTATATGGCTGTATGGAAGCTTATCCCAACTCCTTTTGTTCCGTCCAGAGTGCTGGGGAGTGCTGTTGACTCATTTACAGTTTAACTCCTCCTGGCTAATTAACCGAAATCTCGGTCTTGGCGCCCACAAACGCTCCAAAGTTGAGAACCCCTCAAAATGTCAGTCCCAGCATAGTCTCCAGAGACCTGTTCCTCCTCTCGCTCCATACCTCAGCCGCCTGTTATCACTCAAGTTGTTTGTCCCATCGGAGATGTAGTCCTCCTCAAACCATGACCCGAGCTTTGTATATTATGACTTAATTTCCTCCTTTAATTAAAATCGTTTAATGTGTATTCAGCTATTTAGCTATGACACACGACCGGTACTATGTATACTTGCAGGATGACTCTTTTGACATTAGAGACACTCATACTCTGTATTTCATTTGCAAATACCACTATTAGGTATGTTCGCTTACACAAACAGTCGATCCTCCTCCGTAAGTACCCACCAAAGGGAAATTTAAAACCTTTGATTATCCAAGCATGCCTTCATCATCCATGCATACTAGTGCCGCGATAAATGCAGATTAGTTTTGCCGGATTCGAACCAGCGGTCTCCTGTCTCGGGTGGGATATGTGTCCTAGCAATGCAGACCTTACTTGAGAAACCGACCAAGATGGTGTACCACTGCACCATCCAACCACGGCGGTGTTCATAATGAAATTTTCTCCTTGCCGGTATACGTAGCGTCGTAAATTTGTAGTGGGTGATGGTCGGTAATGAAGGAACCAAGCCCCTGTTTGCAATTGGAGCAACTTCGTTATTGGTTGCTTTCGACTTCGGTTCGGTTGGGATTCTTCTTGACTATCCCAGATACGCAGATCATACTGAGCGATTACACCGACACCGCTGGCCGGGGACCATTATCAACACCTATCAGTAGTGTCCCCTACTAGCTTCCAGCTCTCACTATAGAATCTGTAGAATTGGGATTGAGTAACAAAGTCCTCAATTCTGTAAGAATTCCTGACTGCTTTCACGTCCTGTATCGTCTTCATCTCTCAACACAACTCCCTATAACCATTATCATGAAGCTAACCACGATCAGATCAGATGGCAGGGTCGGAGCCCTACTCATCACCCACCCTTGATCATGGAGGAGAAGCTATCCGATGAGTTTCCGGAGCCTACCCTGCACACCATGTGGCGGTGGTGGATTGAATCAAGTGGGCCTCGAATGTTACAAAGAAGGGAGATATAGATGAATATGCGCACCTCGTGTGGTCCCGGTGTTTAGGCCACACCTGGCTGGGGCTGCAGGTTTTATGAGGCTTTTTCCCGCGCACGCAGTTTCAATTGCTACCATTTTCAATTTGTTTGGGTAGAATGTTCAATGGAAATTATGCCTGAATTCCATGGGTAAAACTTAGCTGAATGGCCATTCATCACGGGCAATATATCATTGATTTTTCAAGAAACATGAGAGGCAAGGAGCACTGTGCAAGTTTTAATCTGGGCCAAGAAGAAGCCTAATTTGTTAGATAATCCTTGACTCAAGCAGTACAAAAAATTATCACATCACATGATTATTTTATGCACCTTGATCGATGACATCGAGATCGCAGCGTCCCCCCATTGTTGCTAGGATCGTCATTGATCATCTTCGATGGCCCCGTCACGTAGTGGGGCCCTACGCTGGGAATGAACAGAAAACGACGGGTCGTATTCTAGAACTTTTCCAACTACCCGAGATCGACGATGGTGTATCTGCTAACGCGCCTACGACCCTTGATCCCTGTCACGATACTATGTAACCGGATCACGGAATGCTTGGTTGGGGTCCCGCGAAGACTCAGAGCTTCACTTTTATTTTTGTGTTCCTAGGGAGTCTTAGGTCAAAACTGAAAAGGTATACTTACATTGCTGGAAATATATGATTACAGATAACAGGCGTGCTCTAAGTACATAGCCTTGTGCAAGATCTCGCCCGAGCCATGCAAGTGAATTCGCAGTGCAAAGGTGGGATGGCTTAGGAATCTATTTCTCTCTGAAAAGGGAATTGTTGCTCTCATCCCAGCAGGGTCAGTCACCGTAGTGCACTAATCTAACCTCCTCATGGAAAATACGAACTTCTTGCCACGTGTATATTTATGGCAGCAGAGAGAATTGGCATTAATACAGTTAAACGTTCGCTCTTTTAAGCCTTAGGAGTGGCTAAAATTTGACATTCTTTTGTCCCTAGAAGTGTGACCTTGTTGCCTTTTTTGATCTGACGCTGTAGCAAGACCATTTTTCTATTGACACAAAATTATTTACAACTCAATCTCGAAATAGGTGACTAAACCTGGACTAGGTTTCTACTCTCGCCGTGCCCAATAGCGATAGAGCTGAAATCAAGAAGTGAAATAGTGGGCAAAGTGGAGATCATTTTTACGCAAGAAAAATAAAGGAGCTGAAACTTTGAAAATGAGATAGGCGAGATTTTCAATGGCATTCTACATCTCATGCTGGCAATGTGAGCCTTTGTTACCTTTCTGGATACTGAGAGGAGTGAGGCAACCAAGGCAGATTTGTCGAATAACGATGGGCCGCCGCGGGGCTTAGTGGCTAATACGGAGGTTTTCCGGTGAGTGAGCTTTACTGCGCATATTTCACAATCAGAAGTTGTTCAAAACCATTGATCTAGACATGCCGGTTCTTAGATGATCTTATTCTGACATCTTAAATTGTAAGTACTGTTGGATTTCAGGAGTGAAATGAGCTCAATCATGTGAGGCCCAATTCCCACCCCCCATATTCTCGTTCCCAGAACTTGCTTGGCAAGCAGCCAATCAAAAAATTGCACTAATACAGGCGCATACTGTCACGTAACTGTCACCGAAGCTAACGCCTTAGAGGTTCATACCATGTCAGACATGCATGTTTAGGGTAAAATCTCTTTTTCAGGCAGTTTGGCTTTGATCTAACTCCGGATCTTGCAGTGCACGTGGCCCGTAACTTTATTCAGTGGGTACTGACAGCTACTTCCTGAGATATTCTGCTAGCTTCTCCATAATTTTGATCATCCTCCCACAGACCTAGTCCAGCATGAGGTTAGTCTTTTAGACAACGGTATCCTCAGACGTTCAATTCTGGCGAATGGACGGAATTGTCTTTTTAAAAACTTCATGAGTTGCTTAATTGCTATTAAGAAATTTTGGGCTTAGTTAGACGCTACCAACTTGAAGTAGTATGATTATCCAATTGAACGCCTGAGAGAGATATGTGGATCTAGAAATTGGCGAAGAGTAGTTGATACGAAGCTTTGAGAGGCTCGGGAGATAGTACTACATAGTGGCGAGATATTAGAGTACTAATATACAGTCGCAGACTAAATGGCGTTACTCGTACATGGTAGCTAGTGTGGGACAATATCTCTTGAGCCGTATTATGATCTGCAAAGTGTTGAGATTTGTAGAAACTTCGTTCCAAAAATTTATGATAGGGCCTTGGTACAGTTTTTATGCGATGATGATGTTGCTAGTCATACGCATTGTCCCCTTGATATTAATATCGCAGGCTATAGCCTAGAACCTTTCAAATTAAACACTCGGTAGCTTAGTTTATGCTGGTACATAGCAGAACAGCCTAAAAATTTAGATTTACTCATTTTCATGGCCTATACTTTTCTTAGGCGGTCTATGGCTCTAAATGGTAAATTGGCTGGATAATCTCATAGCACCAGCTGGCAATTGGATCGCAGCCGCGCAGATCTCTGATCCACTCAATCATAAGTTGTACGCTTTCGAGTATGTCCTCCTCGAATCGCTCCCCGCAAAGCTGAAAGCGGATCTTTTGAAGTGTCGGAGAATGTTTAGTCATATGTAGCACAATAAGAACTGACATAAATATTTGCGACCAGCTAAAAAGGTATGGAACCAATCGCTTGAAGCGGGACACAGGCGAAAATATGAGAGGCCATTTAATACAAGCCTAAAATGATCTCTTAGTAGTGATGAGTAATTAATTAGCTTTGTGAGGTTTACCCTTAAGCACTCAGCTACTCCCTGAGCATCTTGTCGCGTTACTTGATCAGGAAAATGAAGTGCTTTGAAAATGTAGGGCCTGTGAATCAGGTAATTCGCATAACAGTACCGCGTTCGCAGGAGGGCTACCTGAATATCATAAATGAAAGTGTAGTGGAAAGTCTCACACCGTATATCAGAAGGATACATGATAGCAACTTCCGGCTCATGGTGTCGGGTTAAAATTGGATCTAGTGTTTGGCTGTAAAGTGATGTGTTTTCGGGTAAGAAAGGACTTTTAAAGAGATCTTCATCTGTCCACTGAATACATTTTGATAGCGTACTGCGCCAGTGAGAGAGCTGTAGTGCCAACTCCTGAAGTTTCCCTATTTTAGGTACCATATCGCTGAAGTTAACGTAGGGTGTTGTTGCTACTAGCCTGTTAGTAACCAATCCTATGATATTAGATTACCTACATTCATGCATGGTGGAATGAATATTAAAGTACAAGCGTTGAAGTGAGATATGTGCGGCATAGTGGTGGCCACAGGAGGCTCGATTGCCAGTCTCATCTTGACTACAATTCCCACCATCATGATCTGGTGAGCCTATAAGCTCATCAAGGCCTAAAAGACCAGTCAAAGGTAGGCCAAGGTCCTGATGAAGCCCAGATTCCACAACGGCACAGTGCCAGTATATTCGCTTGATAAGCCTGCCTTTGGCAGAGCTCCAGTCAATAGGATTACTGAATTGTTATCAGTAGTTGAACAGATATCGAGTAAAATACGTACCATGTGACCAAAAATCGACATGCTAATGATGCATACACGGCTAGTCTCCAAAATTCCTAAAAAATGTTGTACTGAGTATTTATAGTTAATAGGCTGGTTCAAAAGCTTACCAAGTGTCTGAAACAAGATTGATAATATAATCTGTGATGGTCAGCTTCCGTATAAACTATCATAAATTTCGAATTTAGATACTACCTACGCCGTAAGAGCGAATATTTGTACATTTTCGAGATTTGAGTCTGTTAAGACGAATCCTGTACGTCTCCTTGCCTCGTTAAATAGTGCTAGCCCAGGAGGTCTTGTTGCATAGCAATCTTGCCTGTTAATTTGATGAAACTGGTATATATCCAATGGAAGGCCACGTGCGCCATCAAGGGCCAGTTCTCCCAATGCAAATACAAGGAGTGCTATAACTGATTCGATATTATCATCAAATCCTTCAGTATAGATGCGTGCAAGAATGTCAGCCATAAAGTTTTGTCTATCCATGAAGGGATAAAGTAGGTTGAAGGTCTCAAAATATGCTAAAGCCAGACAGTGTATTCTTTCATGCGTCAAAAATGGGAATGTAACTCGAACACCACCGGTAGCTCCTGGCTGAGACTGTATGCCAGCCAAAGTCTGGCTTGGTAGATGGTCATTTAGAGGTAGAGGCATCATTATCCTATGAAGCTGAACAATAAATATCGACCCTTCCTGTTCAGCACATTTAATATCCGCGTGGTAAGCCGGAATCGATTGTATATGACGGCGGATTGCAGGCCATAGGAGGATTTTGTGAGCTATAGATGTATAACAGAAGGGCTCGGGTGACCGTAATGAAATACAAGGATCTTGAATTGCTAAGGGTGACGTTGTGAAGCTAGGGTTTTCATCAGGTGCAAAAATAGTTCCTGCAAAGGACTGCTGATTTGAATGAACTGAGCTTGTAGGTCTTAAACTGTCTGAGTGAAATGCAGGATAATTCGTAGACATGCGATCTATCGTCGTCTTAATCTGGTCTAGCTTGTCGAGTATCTCTACTAGAGTTTTATCTTTTCTGGATGAAGAGAGTTTAGTTAGTTGCTAGTTCCTGATTAAATAAAGTTATTGATGATGATGTTCTATGCTGTCCACGGTTCCTAGATTAGAGCAGTCTTAAGATGCCGACGGGCAATCGGTAATATAAACTGCAATGGATTTCTACGCTTTTTTAAACTTACTTTGTGGGCTGTGGTTCTCTGTACTTGCATTCAAGATTCATCCGCTGGCAGAAACCACATTTTGGTCGAGCTTCGTCACACTTTTGCTTTCTCCCTCTGCAAGTCTCACAAGCCTGAGCAGCTATTTGCCCTCTAGCAGCTCGCGCGTTGACTTGGGGTCCAGATCTGGCGTTGTTCACTGAGTCCAGGTTCATCGTACCACAATCCGATTGTAAATTCCTTATGTAACCAGCAGGTTCCTCTATTATTCTCAGCACGCAGGGGTTGTAGGCGGATGAGGGTAGCAAGTCGTATTGTAACCTTGTAGCTAGCTATCAATAACTTCGTATAGTCAACGAGAGTGTTGTATGTAAATAATTTCACGAAGTACGCTCCTGAGCCCACGAGCATCCTAATCAACATCAATCAGGAAGTCCGCTGCGCACAGAGCGCATTATCACTAACTTATTGTTTGGCTGAATTCCGTTATTTGAGTGGATGCGAGTAACGATATTATGAGTAACTGTATGTAATTGCCGAGCAGACTTTCCGATACGTCGAACTATCGGGCATTGCACACTATCATGTCGTCGAAATAATGTAAATTTCCGATGCTGATAACAACGAGTTAAGCCGCACAGAAAACTTCATTGCTCTTTCCAAGTCACTGACACTACAGAAGATCTAGCGGAGGACGCACCGCGTCCGCGATGACACTGTTTCCCGATATATATCTATTTAGATCAGTTGTTGAACGTTGGTAAGAAGTTGCGGCCACGGAATATCTACCATCTCTGTAGCTTCAATTCAATATTTGTATGTGGCGACAGCTTTTGTACCGCAAGATATCTGATGTTATACGTCAGATCTTTCATGGATGAGCGCGAGCATTTCCGTATTTTTTTGAGATGCTGTTTTACTAGCCGATCAACATTGGTCGGGATTATTTACTGAACACGGTCCGGATGGCTCAGTTGGTGCAGAGCGCAACACCACCACAACAACACGTCAATTGAAAAAAATATCGAGGTAAAGCTAACTTCATAGCCCCATTGTCAAATCTCACAATGAATGGCTGCGAGATAGAAAGACCAGTAGCTCATCTGCGGGTTAACTGGCAACTAATGTTTAATGGTCCGTTGTAGGACTAAGGCTGTAAATCACGTTAAGAACAACTCAGGCTATAAATAAATAAATTATTCAATTGTCCTGATTTGGCGCCTTTTTGGCCCATGCAGGTGTTGACTTCAGTCAGATACAATGATGATATAGTTATGATGAACATCATGCCTCGGATATCATTTGTAAGTTTCACTACGGCTGTGATAAGGCGGCTTTTCCTTCCCCGCTGTCGAACTATGCCCTCCGTGAAACTCACCCAAGGGAAACCTCTCAAAAAACCTTGGGTTATCCAGACATGCCACCATCATCAATGTAGCTAACTTCAGTGAGGTGAGGTCTGCTGGAGTCGAACCAGCGATCTTCTGTCTCAGGTGGGATAGATGTTCAGGCTTTCCAGACCCTACTTGGAAGACCGGCCCGGGTGGTGTACCACTACACCATCCGACCCAACTCAGGCTATAAAGGGAGGAGAAAAATGCCCCAGATTGAATACGCTATCTTAACCATCTACAGCTTGTCATATTTTTTTGCATCAAATTGAACAGCTTTCATTATTATTGTTGTTATTTACAAGTCTTCAGCCGATCGCTCGTTTGGTAAAGGATTCTGTCCTTCGAAACTATCTATCTCCAGCTAACGGAACGATGGAACTATTTAGGTGTATGGTAGGCAGGAGACTTGCAAGAACGACTGGGTACGACACTTCTCTCATGTAAACATCAGGAATAAAACCGAAGAAAAATCAATTAATTAAAAGCAATCGAAAAGGCTCGAGCTTGTCGCTGTAAACTTGATTGTCTCCGCGGAAGCCATTCTTCGCCTCCAAAGTTTTCTTCTTAATGCATCCGTGATTCGTGCCTTGGGACAAACCAATAATCGCTTCAAAACATTAGAATGTTCAGAATGGAGAGTACATATAGTAAAATAGGTTAGCCTATCTTTGTGCCTACTAGTACATTGGGCACTACCTGAGACTTCATCTTGACTCTGAACTCTCGTGGCATAGCTGGAGGCTTATAAGGGGCATTAATAATTTTTAATGAGTACTCGTACTTCTCTAATTTGAATTCTATTATATTATCAAAGGGTCGCAATGTGCTATCGGCCTAATTTAGTACTGGACATCACCTCTTAATAACTTTCAGTTAACGACTTCGTCAGAATCAAATGGCAACAAGTTGTCTAGGCAGGCATGTAAAGTATTTGGCCAAAGTAGATTTGGTTCACTCATTTTACAGTCTCTAGTATCCCCTTGGAAAAATCTTATATAGGTCAAGGGAACATTAATAGAATCCAGATACCATTGTTAAAAATCTATAAATATCCATACGAGAAATTGAATTGAAACTTAGTGGGACAGCCAATTGGAAATATGAAATTGATGCTTTTACACGTTTTAACGTAAATTAACCGCATTTGGAATTAAATAGTCATAGACTCAAATAGGATGTAAATATAAAAAAAAACCGCATTTGGACCTTTGTTCCTTTTTTAACCGTCTCAAAACAGAATATGCAACTGTAGTTAAACGATATATTCGACGAGATACAGGTGATGAGATCTGTTGCAAGTCTTAATACCTTAAAATATCAGCGACCGTGTAGTATATGGAAGCTACTGTGCGGAGTCGTTGTAACGATACGATTCCGTACCGCTATTTTACATCGTTATAACGTGATATCGTAAGCCGATCCAGAACATTGGAAAGCGGCAAATATATTTACTGATGAACAAACAGGCAGCACCTAAATAAATATCAAGGACACAACCTTAAACATCCACCGTAACCTAACCAGGGGCCAAAAGCAGTGTCGCCATTCAGCTAAGAAGCGAGCATATCGGGCTCAATTCTTAACTGTACAGAAGAAAAGTACCCGGAGTAGAAAAGCCAAGCTATCAATGTGGATATCCGTGATAAAAAGTCAAGCATATGGTGTTGGCGTGTCTGCAATGGGCAAATGGGAGAGGCAACTTTCTCCGACAAGCTAAAAACAGGTCATTTGAAGCAATGATTAACAGCCTAGAAGATGTGGTTAGAACCAAACAGTGGATACTAAGCAAAGGTTGGAGAAATCAGTATGACTTGCAGGCGAAGTCGAGGTAGCAATGACCAATATAATAAAACGATCTGGAAGGGGAGAGGACCAAATCCACACTGGGTGAACAGTGAAAACTGGGCTTCCTGAAGATAAACTAAACAATTTGATGACAATATAAATGTGACTGACTGTCGTAGAGAGGTATCAATTGATGACTTAGAATCTACGACTAAAGAAAGAGGGGAAGTGAAAGCAAATTCGATGGATGGTGCTGTGGTCCGCCTCCTGGTGGTGTTCTCCGGTATAGTTTGAGTAGCCTGGGCACCTACTCCACTTGGGAAGGAGACGCCTAAGACCACATTTCGCGCGGAGAAAATTCAGTGGACGATGAAGGCATGTCTGGATAACCCAGGGTTCTTGAGACGTTCCCCTGGATGGGTATTCACGGATGAGGGTTGACTTGGGGTGAAGAAAAGCCACCATAACTTCGCAGTGGTACTTGCAAAAGAAATCTGAGGCATGAGTGCTCTTATTGTAAATTGAGTCATCTATTCTGTACTTTTTCTCTGATATTGTGTCATAGCTAGATAGCTGCATACGCAATTAAAATCCGATGCAAAAAAAAAAAAAAAAAGTAAAGCAAATTAGGTTCCCGATGCTGGTGCAATGTACAAGAAACTAATTAACAATTACATGGCCTCAGGCATTCAAACACGTGACTACACCCGAACATGCTTTTTTTTTTTTTTAAAATCATTTAATGTGTATTCAGCTATCTAGCTATGACACATGACCGGTACTTACGACTCGATCGGAAGGGGAACAAGGCGAGAAGTTTTGCTTCCCAACCACAAGTGCTGATATTTAGTTGGAGCTCAAAGTTTTGGAGCCTGGAGTTATGTTGTGATTTCTATTTTGTATATGGCTGCATGTAATTTAACTAGCTACAAATTGAGTAGCGGTTCACGTGGTGGGAACAAGTTGGGCATGTGTCACGAAATAAGACAATGTCCTTATTAATAGATAAATTGATCACGAAGCTACAAGAAGTCCAAGAGGACCATTCTACTTATTGTACCTCGCTTATTTGCTTATGCTAACCACCTTAGTCAGCGAGGGTTAAACGTGACATAAGGCCCTTCCTCCAATTACAAAAACGACATAAGGAATAATTCAGTATATGCATACAATTAATTGAAAAGAAAAAATCTAGAGGTCTAGGAGATGAAAGAAAAAGTAAAAAGAAAAAAAAAAAGTATTAGTCATCCAAATCTTGATCGATCTGCGAAATTGCAATTCTTTGAACTTCCTTTTTGGCTTTTTCTATGTCCTTTTTAGTTGGTCTTTTCTTCTTTGGATAATTAATCTCGAACTCTTTAATAGCTTTGGAAGCAAAAATGACGTTCTTTAAGGGCTCCCAGGTAATATCTGTGGAATCTCTCCACTTAATCCGGTATTGGTAGTTTCCTTTGTACCTTCGGCAGTCAAGGAGTTTTTCGATTGCCCAGAGCTTTTCTCCGTAGTCATCAATCATAATAGCCGTATCCTGTGTAACACTTTGTCCGGGAAACATCTTGTTTGGTACTGGCTGAAGTGAGCTGGTATGAAAACTGTTATCGATTGACTGCAGCTCTGCGGGAAGCTCAAGACGATACGCATGAGTACCTAGAAGCGATTTTATCTTAAAAGGTCCCAAGAATTTATTGTCAAACTTTTTAACTGGTCGTGGCGAGTTGATATTACGAGCGTTCAGGAAAACTAGATCTCCCACTCGATAAGCTGGTGCAGGTGTGCGGTTTCTATTTGCCTGCTCCTCGTATCTCAAGTTTGCACTAGTGATATTTTCTTTGAGGATACCAAGAATTTGTTCCATTTGATCAACAAACTCGTTTCCTAGTTCATTCGACTTTTTCGCAGTTTTTGAAGCTCTTGTTGGCAAATCACGAGGAGGTCCGAAACTCATTCGAGGATGTTGAGCTGTGTTTGCAAAAAAAGGTGACATTTTGGTAGCCTCGTTATAGACATTATTCGCTGCAAACTCTGCCAAAGCTAGCCAGTCCTCCCAATCGTCTTGAGTAAATTCGACGTAGATTCGTAGGTATTGAGTCGCAAAAGCGTTGGAGATCTCTGTCTGACCGTCTGTTTCAGGATGATAGGAAGAGGATAAGGAAAGATCTATTCGAAGTCTGGCACAAATTGTTTTCCAAAGCTCTGCGACAAAAAGATTTCCTCGATCCGAAACAATATTGTCGGGAAGTCCATGGAGTTTATATATATTTCGAATGAATAGGTCAGCAAGCTGTTTGGTAGTCATAGTCGAAGAAGTTGCGATGTAGTGACGCATTTTGGACAACCTGTCTACTACTACCATGATCTGGTTGAATCCATTACTTTCAATTAAAGGGCCGATCATATCAACAGAAATATCCCTCCATCTCTGGATTGATATGGGAAGAGGCTTCAGCGCTCCCTGATATCGAGAATGTGGAGTTTTAGCGCGTTTACAACTATAACAGGCTGTTGAAAAGGTTCTGCAATCAGTATGAAGAGATGGCCAAAAATACTCGCGACTCAATATTTCGTATAGTTTACTGCTTCCTGGGTGACCGGTTTCGGTTGAATCATGAGCGGACTGTAAGAGCAGTCTTCTCAATTTGGATTCCTTGTGGTATGGCACGTACAGGCGGTTTCTGAAATATAAGCGGTTGTTTTGTATTTTACACTCAGATAAAGATATCTTTTTTGAGAATGGAACACCTGTTTTCTTTGTCAATTCAGCTTTGATTTCTGCCCAGAATGGGTCGCATGGAATTTCCGCTTCGTTACTGTAGCCCTCTTTCAGTAGAGCCGTAATTTGTTGCTCTACAGATTCTTGTGATACTAGGTTTGGAGATTCATTTTGCGTTGGTTTCATCGTTTCTTTTAAGTCCACATGCTCAACAACTGACTCTACCGATGCTTTTTTTATTTTTGCCGAAGAGACTGTCTCGTATTTATTTTCATCTGGGGCTCTTCTAGAAAAATCTCCGGGTATTGAGACCTAATCAGCGGGTCGATGTGAGTGTACTTAAGTAAAGTTTGATTTTGATACCTTCTACGAGCATCTTCTTCAACACTAGGTAGATCTTGGGATCTTCTAGTTAAGCTGTCGGGCTTTTTTCCATATTTAGCTGGTCGATATTTGATTTTAAAATCGAATTCGGAAAGAAATTCGCTCCAGCGTACCTGTCGTCGAGAGAGTTGTTTTGTAGTCATGAAATATTCCAAATTTCGGTGGTCTGTGAGCACACTTATATCTATGGAACTTTTTAGCTCTGCTTCCCAGCATTCAAACGATCTAACGATAGCAAGTAACTCTTTGTCGTAGATCTCATAGTTACATTCGGCCGGATCAAACTTCTTGGACATATAAGCTACAGGATGTAGTATTCCTTCGTCATCTTCTTGTGATAATACTGCAGCGGTTACGAAATCTGATGCGTCAGTTTCAAGGTAAATTTTACGGTCAGGGTCGAAATGTTTAAGGACAGGGGCTTTGATGAAAGAACTTTTTAATGACTCAAAAGCCTTCTGGCATGAGTCTGACCACAAGAATTTTGTATCTTTTTTAGTAAGTGCTACCAGTGGTTTTACAATCAAAGAAAATTTATCTACAAACCTCCTGTAGAAGTTGGAAAATCCAAGGAATGCCTGTACATCCTTTATATCTTGTGGCGGTTTCCAGTCTATAATACATTGTATCTTTTGGGGGTCCACTTTTACTCCAGTTGTTGAAATAATCATTCCTAGATACTTGACTTCAGGGACTTCAAACTCGCATTTTTTAATATCGAGCTGGAGACCAGTTCCGCAAAGCGCTTCGAGTACTTGTTTGACGTGTTTACGATGTTCTTCTAGGCTATCTGAATAGATAAGAATGTCATCAATATATGCAGTGCAAAAGATGTCGAGGTATGGTCGCAAGATTTCGTTTATCCGAGCTTGAAAGGTTGCCGGTGCATTACACAGCCCGAAAGGCATTACTAAGCTCTCAAATAGGCCATATCTTGTGTTGAAGGCTGTTAGCCATTCTTGTCCTTCTTGCATCCGAATGCGATTGAAGGCACTAATAATGTCAAGCTTGGTGTAATACTTTGCTCTACTTAGTTGAGACAATGTCTCTTGTATGAGAGGAAGTGGATACTTATTCTTGATCGTGATTGCGTTTAGTGCTCGGTAGTCGACACAAAATCTGAGTCCTCCTCCCGGCTTTTTGGCGAATAGTACCGGAGAAGCTGCTGGAGATGTACTTGGGCGGATAAACCCTTTTGCCAGATTTTCATCGAGAAATTTTCGTAAAACAAGTAGTTCTTTAGTCGACATTTGGTATAAAGGTCCTGATGGTGGAATAGCACCCTGTTTTAGATTAATCTTATGATCGCAATCCCGATGTTCAGGTAGAATATCAGCTTCTTTGGCGTCGAATAAGTGAAGGAATTGGTGAAAATACGAAGGAAGCTTGATTTTTGGGTCAGTGAAAGGTTTTGGGTCGAGTGCGATCCGGATATCTTCGAGTGAAACTTTTGCGCAGGAAACATTTTGTTTCAACATATTTCCACGTTCTTTTTTTTGAAGCTCAAGATCAATCTCTTCGATACAAGTACTGAAAACTTCTACATCTTCCCGATCTGCTAGCAATAAAAAGGCAGCAGCGCCGACTTTTCTAGGTTTTCCGGGCGTATCGTACTTAGGTTTATTGAAAAAGGCAATTTGGGGCGGGTTTTGAGGTATCGAATAGTTGGGATTGCGATCAAAACAGTATTTTTTGCAATACACTTTGTCAAAGGTAACTTTTTTTGAAGCCCAATTGACAAAAGGGTTATGCAATGAAAGCCAAGGGAGTCCTAAGATAAAATCATAATTTCCCAGTTTAGTCACCAAAGCGTCGATTTCTTCCAAGTGATTTCCGATCTGGAGTTTAAGTCTGGCTCCATGAGTGATTAAGCCGCTAATTGATTCAGTTCCATCAGCCGTAATAATTCTTTTTGGCTTATGGAGTGGGTAAGTGTATATTTTATAATTTGCGCACACGTCAATGTCAATAAGAGAAGTTGTAGTACATCCACAGTCAAGAAAAGCTTTTGTTTTAATAATTGTTCCATTAATATCACTAACTTTGCAAGGTAATAGCAAATGATCATGGTGCTCTTCTTTAAATGAAGATATACAAACAGTTACTTCTACATCATTGGTTATATGCTCCCGGCGGTGCCTTTTGCCGGAAGCTACACATTTTCCGCCTCTTGTAGACGGACCGAATCTTTCCCTTTACCCTCCTCAGCAATAACTGTACTATACAAATTTTCGGTCTTTTTCTTTTTACGATTTTGAAAAGATGCAGGACAGTCGCGTGGGATGTGGTCCTTGGAGTCAAACAATGCAAAGGTTATTTAACGCGTTGTAGGCGCGACGATGTGCTTTTTCGACATCGTTGGTAGGTTTCCTACCCACATCTTTTGCAGTCCACTTGCTGACTAGTTGGAGACCATTTACATAGATTGAACTGAGATCCATTGCATCACCTCCTTGCGATGTTGTCAGCTCTGTATTTTGGGGAACTGGGAGCGGCGTGGGGTTGTTGTTAGGAGATTGTACGCGTAATTATAATTTTTTCGACAGTTTTTTAAGAAATATTTCGGGTCTAAATTTCGTAATATTTCGTCTTGTTCACGTACAAGAGCAATGAATTCATGGAGCAACTCGGGAATATCGGACTTTTTAATGAATGAAAGGCGATTGTTGATATCAGGATGGAGTGCATCCTTAAGAAAAGATATTAAAGCGCTATCATTAAATCCAGAAAGCTCTGAGAGCGACATCCAATGAGGAAGAAAGGTAGCAAGAGGTTGGTTCTTTTGAAAACACCCCTTCAATTCTCTTTGTGCGGTGGCACTCTCGTCTACATCACCAAAAGTCTGTTTGAGGAGGCTAATAATGTCCTCAACAGATTTATAAATTATCTTGCCGTCAGATTTAAAGCCACTATCAACTGTTTTTTTTGCGATCGAGCCTTCGGGGAAACATGACGCAACGTAGAACATTCGTAGTCTTTCTGTGTCCCACCAATCGGCGTTGACTTCGAGCTTCCTGCGCAAGTCACGAATGAAAGGAGTCAGTAGTTTATTATCGGCACCAGAAAATTTTGGATCCATATAAGGTCTAGACAGTTCTCTTCTTTTGCTTGTTAAGCTCATGAGCTCAGGTAGGTTGAGTGCCGATATCAGTTTTTGTGCACCTTTCATCTCCGCTTCATGTTGCGTGGATAGATTGTTGTGTTCAAATTGAAGGTCGTTGAAATTAGATTCGAGTATGTCAATTTTCTCCTTGGTTTTCTTGTCGGATATCTCGAGGTCCCTGTGACGTGCAATGAGATTTCCTGCAATGTGGAAAGCTCGCTGGAGTTCAAGTAGGGCGATAGCAGGGTTGGCTTGGATATATTTTAGAATAGGAGCGGTATCAGAGGCAGAGATTACTACAGGGCCAATGTTCCCGAATTCTTTGCCGCAGAGGTTGCTAGCAAAATTAAAAGATTCGGTTGTGGGCTCGGCCCGTCTGAAGGATGCGAAATAAGGTATGGGAACGGGTTGGGAGGTTAAATTGTCCATGACTTGGAGAAAGATGCGTTATCAAGTAAAATTCAGCTAGATGGTGATCAATATGTCACGAAATAAGACAATGTCCTTATTAATAGATAAATTGATCACGAAGCTACAAGAAGTCCAAGAGGACCATTCTACTTATTGTACCTCGCTTATTTGCTTATGCTAACCACCTTAGTCAGCGAGGGTTAAACGTGACAGCATGTCATAGATATGATTTTAGCTGTAAACCCCTGTCTTTGACCCTCAGGGGAAAACAGGTATATCCTAGGACTTAAAAATAGAAAACAAACAAAACATGACCGGTACTATTCCTGAATAACTTTGAGAAAATCGATGAGATACCTGTTGATACGGCAAAGTATCGTATAAATCAAAAGTACTATGTTGCAACGTGGTGGTTAAATCGTGATCTCTTCTTCTCTCTGTTCAGCCCGCAACAGTGAGATACCCTCATTTGCACGGGCTAATTCTATCTAACCTAACTAGGCTTAGCCAACATCACGTGAAGCTTGATGTTGGATGAAGCTCACAACACTGGCTATCTTTTCTTTGGATGAGCCGCCCCGCCTAACTCCCTCATGACTCCTCCAAAATTACCTAAAACTCCTTTTAACAAGATCAGATAGATTCTACTGTAGCCTAGTAAGCCCCACTCGCATACCCCGTTATCTTACTATATACATGCTTGTCATGGTGCTCGATAATATCATGATGCTCGTTGTTTGTATTTTGAGACTCGGTAACTTGGATTTTTGTTTCTGTTCGATTGACCCATCCCTGTACTCGTAGGGTAAATTTGTTGGTGTCAATGAGAGTTGTGATGGCACTATTTAGTGTTGACTTCGTCATCGCATCTGCCGGGTTATCACGTCCATCAATCCATCTGATGTCCTTGAGCTCACCTCGCTCGTATGCCTCACGTAGTGCCATAATGTCTATCATGAGACGTTTCTCCTTCGTTGTTCCCAGTTTGACGAGGCACTCGTATAGCGATAGCGAGTCGGTGCATACCACGATAGGAGTCTTTGGAAGGTTGAGGCGCTCTGTGATGATGTCAATTGTAGAACCAATCGCAATAGCAATATCAACACCATGAGCCATTGCGTAGATCTCTGAGGCTAATACACTTCTAGTTACACGCTTGCACTTAGTTGATGACCAGTGTACAATGTTGCCTCGTATAGTAAAGCTTTTGGTGCTGTTTTCTGATTCGATCTCATTGCCCAGGACAATGATGTATCCCATTTGAGAGCTCATATCCTTATTGTTTGCAAATGACGCATCAACGAGTGTGAATAGTTTAAGCTTTTCCATGTTGAGTGGTACGTAATTGAGGCCACGATCGAGATTTTCCTTCTGCCAGATGATCCGCTTGTTTAATCTGGATATTTCTTCTTTTGAGGGCTCGCTTGCCTGCGCTGCAGTGGCAAGATCGAAGCTAGCTTCCGGTTGGCAGATCGTAGCAATATATGCGCCTCGAGCTCTCTGCTTGATGTACGAATTCTGATTCTGAGCAATCTCAAGCTTCTCACCTTGTCGTTTCTGCCGCAGAGCTATTGTGTTGGTGTTGTCGATCATTAAGACACAACCATTGAAATCTATCTGGGTAGATGAGTTTAGGTATTGGTTTTCTTTTGCTTTGAATCGGAGTTCCCTGTTTTCCTTTTCAGCGAACACGTTGTTTGAGAGACCTAGAGTATCATCTGTTTGCATGCTAACAATACCGAATCCCGATCCAGTTGCGGTTGAGATAAGGAGGCAAGGGTCAAACGTGGACGCCCGCATCTGGAGCTTTTCAATGTGGTGTTTGAAGTATGTTGACCACCAATAAGCTTCTGCCTCTGCAATACCATACAGCGGTTTGACAACAACCATAATAGTTCCTTGAGGATAGACATCCTTGAGTTGTATAGGTAGATCTGCAATAATAGTGCGTTGCAGAGGGTCATTGGATTGTGTATACGCTTGCGTAATGTCGCGTAGCCATAACTTCATACCTTCATCATTGTATCCTTGAATAAACAATCTTGACTTTTCATACGGCTGGCTTGTTGCTTTTCCCTTGACTTCGTTGACAATACGTGACTTGAATATTCTAGTGCCTCCATGTTTGCGGGGATCGCATGGCTCAAACTTGAATACGCCTCGCGTAATCAAAGCGTCAATTTCATCTCTCGTGGATTTTTCGAATGGTCTGCCTGGTGTAGTGATCTTTCCGGACGTTCTTAGGCTGAGTGAGAGAGCCAGATCTTCCTGTTCGCGTTGTGTAAGGTATATATTGTTTGCTTGTGCCGGGTTAGACTAATTCTTGGATCCTATTGGACGGCCACGTGTAACGGCTGGTAAGCCGATTGGTCCCTGTAGCCTATGTTGGTTAACTTAGGCCTGATTCGAGTGGCGCTATTAACCACTACTAATGCGCTAATGTGCGACGCCACCCAATACAATACCTTTGCGTCGGCATTGGCATGACATGCATGTGGCATCGAACTCGGCAGTGCGGCACGGCAGTACGGCACTGCAACACATGTTAATAGGCTTACACTAACGGGAAATATACCAGACCGAGTTCAATCCTTCCGCGCCACAACGCGATAGTGCTGTATTATAGGTATAGTCAGAACACTAGGAGAGCCCCATAGCATAGGAAGAGGAGAGGGATTAGCCTCGGTGGCGAGGAGGCTTTCACGTATATATATGACTAGATAGATGTAGTGGGAGTTCTCTCCTTAGAATTATTATTTACTACCATCGACCACATAGTTGCCCCAGCGCTTGTCCCTCGAAACCGTGACACCACGTCGTCGTTGAGGCTTCTCAGGCTCAGGTAGATACTCATTATGGGCATCATCGTGGACCTCATTTTCATCCTGTAGCTTCTCTACCTGTGCAGGAATGATAGTTGAATCGTCTTGATAGTATGGTCGCACAGATGAGATACGAAAGGTGATTTGCCGGCCTTCGATCTCTACGATCGCCGAGGATTGATTGTTACTTAGGGCGAGTAATATATGAGGCCCTGTTCATCCTTTATTCTCACGCCAAACTTTGACCTTACTCTGTAAAGGGAGTTGCAGTATCTCTGCTACGTTTGGACCGTTACGTGTAGCAAGTGCGTCACTAATCTGACGTTGTGCCTTCATCTTTCTCACTTCTTTCATCGCCTTCTGAACTGCAGCTGCGCGTGCTACAATAGATGCGGCTGGTGGTGATGTTTTAGAGAGGCGAGGGTAGGTACCAAACACTAGAAGCGTAGGTACGAGGCCGTTCGGACCAGCAGTGTCGTTGACAGCTTTTACGGCCATTTGTAATCTATGTTCCGAAGCTACAGTGCGACCCAACTCAGCTGAGATAATCTCATAAGCTCTTCTGATAGTAGCATGGTACCGTTCGACTTTTCCGATTGAATGATGGGCCTTGACGGGCACTTCCTTGATGTCAATTGCCATTGATTTGGCATTGTTGACAAACTCCTCGCTAACAAAGTTCATTCCAGCATCTGTAACGAGGATATCTGGAGGGCCAACATACATGTCAATCCACATGGCTCGTAGCGTATCCCACGTCGTACTTGCTTGCATGTTATTGAGGAAGCGGGCAGCCTGAAAGGCAGTTGCCTCATCAACTGCGTGCAGAAGAGGCTTCTGATCGATATACATAACGTCAACTATGACTCGAGAGTTGAAATCTGTGTTCTCGTCGTCTCGTATCGTGAACTTGAATCGGCCTGGCGTCTTTCCATGAATTTGGCACTGATGGCAGAACTTATTAATCTTTTCTATTGTGTCCTTGCCAACGTTATCGTATCCTGCTCTATCGAGGACTCGATATAGTCGGTCCGCAGCTGGGTGTCCAAAACGCCGATGAATTTGTCTAAGTTCCACCTCAGTGAGATAGTGCATAGCAGTTTCGTATTTATCAAGGAGGAACCATGGATGCCCCCATTTGCGTATGATTGGATATTTATTGCTTTTGTGGACGAGTACATTCTCCAAATTGTTGAGATATATTCCATATCTATCCATATCGGCTAGGCAGAGCAAAAAAGGCGTGTTTGTAGGCATGATGGCAAAGTTGATGAGTCCGAATGGCGTATTTACTTTCACGTCACCAACTGATACTGTTCGGATTAGGTCTTAGTCAACGATGTCTAGCCTAATTGTGCTAGGTTGCAGGCTACTGTTACAACTATTCATGGGGTCATATTCAGGGTAGTGAAGTAGTTTGGGTTTGGTATGGGTTATAAGGTTGATACCTGAGCGTGTCTCATAGTAGTCAGACACGCGACTCAAGTAGCAAGTACACGGTAAACCTCAACCCCAGAATGATGATACGTATCAAGTTTAATATGCTAGGTCCTGTATGGCTAGTATGAATGGGATATGGGGGATTTTACCTGTAGATAGATAAAGACGCTGTAGCCCTCTGATAGTTGGGACAAGTCTTCTACCAAATAATATCGGAATCAATCCTAGCCTCTCATTAAGCAATCTCATGAATTATTTCCGTGTCTGTCATTACAGACCAATAAACAGAATCGACGATCAATATTTAGAAAGTCGATAAGATAAGGTCACGCAACCCTGGGAAGCGAGAGCACACACACAAAAGCTCGCGGATTCTATTATCATTAAACTTTCTTTCTTTCTTGTTTGTCTTAGTATTCGCTCAATAGATTGAATATATAGTTATACAAGCTGTACTCTCAATTGTGCTTATTCTACGCCGTGACAACGCCGAACTATGTTTTTAAGCTGATGATAATGGCCGGGCCTAGACAGTCAAATATCCCACCACCCCTCAATCACAACGGAGTTCTCATCTCTGATCCACTAGAGCGAGCCACAGTTTTCTCTGACTCTCTCCTAGCAAGACACCAAACATCGGACGACCTGCCGCCTTGCACCGTCACGAGTAATAACCGTATACCATGGAAGGATGACATCTTCGAGGAAGAAATCCGAGCTTGTACCATCGGCTGTGGAAACACGGCTCCGGGAGCAGACGGAGTCTCCGTACAGCTGCTAGTGGCCTGCTGGAAGACAATTGGACCCTGTATAGTCAAGCTCTTCAGAGCTTGCATAAAGCTCGGTACGCATCCGACTTGTTTCAAATTGGCCGAAGTAGTACTTGTACAGAAGCCTAAAAGGGACCCAACAACAGTCAAAGGATGGAGACCAATTGCCCTCCTCTCTTGCCTTGGTAAAAGATTTGAATGACTTCTGGCAAAACGGATGGCGCACTTAGCTGTGACTTGTGATGTAGTTGGTCGGCAACAATTCGGCGTAATCTCGAGACAATCAGCAACAGACCTAGTCGACTGTGTAGTACACGACGTCGAGGAGGCGCGCACACAAGGATGGGCGGCCACTTTCGTCATCTTAGACGTACAAGGTGCGTTCAATGCAGTTCTTCATAAACGCCTAGTGAGAAGGATGCAAGAATAAGGATGGCCAGACTCAGTTCTAAATTGGACAACTTCGTTCCTCGCACAACGAATGGTCCAAGTCCGACAATTGGAAGGAGTCTCGACAGAGCGACAACTAGTGTGCGGAGTCCCGCAGGGCTCGCCGATCTCGCCTCTTCTCTTTCTTCTGTACATGGCAGAGCCAACGGCAGTGGTAGACCTAATCTAAGGTTTAGCTACGCTGACTGTAACAGTTCCGATATATATAAAGCTTGGGCGTTTGTATGTCGAAAGGTAAGTTTATTTATTAACTGAAGAACAAATGTAATGCTATATCTAATGCCCTTTATATACATGATTCCAATATTCCAAACACTAGTAGCTGTCCTCCAGTCGTGCTCCCATTATTCAGGTGCGGGTTAGTTTCTAACGTCTCAAACATAGGCAGTTCCAGACTTTCAATACAAGCGTAACTTAGTGCTGACACTAAGGATATGTCTGTGCTGAATAGCACAGGCTACAGGGATCCTATCGGCTTACTAGCCGTCACACTGACGACATCGGCATTCTTGAATTTGGCGGCACCACTGCTGAGTCCGCTGCAGCTGCCCAGAAAGAAGTCCACCACCTACTGGAGTGGGCTCAAAAAAATACTGTCCAATTCGACACAGAAAAGTCAGAGGTAGTACAATTTCCACCACGGCATCGCGAGGTAGCTGTTGGCATCCACGTAAACGGCACTCTCATAGAACCAGCTGAACAAGTTCGCTGGCTTGGAGTTTACTTCGATCCGCGTCTTAACTTCAAACATCATGTGATGACGTGGTCCGGAAAAGCAATGAAAGTCGCACATCTTATGCGACGCTTCAATTCCACATTTCGAGGGGCCGTACCAGGGGCGCTGATACGAGGAGTAAATAGTTGTATTGTTTCAATAGCGACTTTTGGAGCGGAAGTCTGGTGGCCCGGCCTCAAACGCCCAACAAGAGCAGGAATAGCCAGGCCAGCTACTGCGAGCCTCTGTACTATGATCGACAAGGCCATCATGATGGGTCTCCGATCTGCACTTCCAGTTCTGCGGACTACTCCAAAAGTGGTCCTGCACAGGGAAGGAGGAATCCAACCTGCAAATATTATTCTAGAGGGAAACTAACTACGATTTTCAGCCCGAATAAAAACCCTCGATGATCAGCACCCGCTGAGATCTCGTGCTACGATGTGCCCAAACGTTAGGACTCGAAAGTACAAGAAAAATCCTTGACGATTTGAACATATAGATAGACAAAGGACTCGTGTACAGCGAGCCTATCGACAACTTCCGGATGCAGAAGCTTCGATGCTTCTACCGCCGCCAATTCACTCTGCTAGGTCCATGACTAAGTCAGAAAGAAAAGAAGCGAGCAAGCTTTGGATAGGCAACGTGCCAGCATCGGAAATTTGCCCTACTCAGACGGCTCTTCGGAGGGAAACGGACGTTCAGCTTGGGGTTTTGTTGTGAAAAGATACGGTAAAACTGCTCTCAAGGAGAATGGTATCCGACACGGAGGAGAGATCTTGGACGCAAAAGCCACAGGGGCGCTAAAGGCTCTTGAGGCGGCGCTGAGACTTAAAGAAGCGCAACAGCAGCTGGGGGAGACAATTCGGCGAGTGAATGTTTTTCTGGATAGTTAACATGGTGTAAAAGCACTTGAGATGGGCATCTCTTCAACCAGCCTCGAAGAGGTAAGTCAGTTTCGCATACTCTCAGCGTCAGCTGCTGTGACGATTAAGTGGATCCCCGGTCACTCTGGAATACATGGGAACGAAGAAGCAGACGCAACTGCACGCCTCGGCTTACGAATGCTGCCTAGTCTGGACAACCAACCAGAAACCATTTAGTTGGCATACCTTTGCCGTCTCATGTATAACCGGCTACAGGCTTTGCTCAACGATTGGTGGGATAAAGCGTGCCCTGTTCGGTATCGAAAGCTAGATCTGCTCATGAAACCGCGCAAGCCCCCTGAACCAGCCCTATCAAGGCATCTGCTACGCGAACTAATTGCGGCCCGTACGGGCCACGGTGATTTCGCGGCCTATCATCGCCGATTAAACAATGCAGACACACCTAGTGAGTGCGCGTGTGGGTAAGAGACTAGCCCAACCCACTTTATCCACTGTCGGCTCTATTCTCACGAAACACGTCGAATATGAGGTCTATAGTCCCACAGCGACTTTAAACATGAACTTCTAGGACTCAAGTGCCTCGAAGCATTCAAAAATTTTGCATAGAAAACCCGATGTTATGGGTGATCAGCTGCAGGCTGGACCTCTGCTCTCAGCGAGGTCCATATAAATTAGTTATGTAACATGACTCGATCGGAAGGGGAACAAGGCGAGAAGCTTTGCTTTCCAACCACAAGTGCTGATATTTAGTTGGAGCTCAAAGTTTTGGAGCCTGGAGTTATGTTGTGATTTCTATTTTGTATATGGCTGCACGTAATTTAACTGGCTACAATTTGAGTAGCCGTTTAAGTGGTGGAAACAAGTTGGGCATGTCATAGATATGATCTTAGCTGTAAACCCCTGTCTTTGACCCTCGGGGGAAACGGGTATATATGTCGCCGGATCAATTGATGTCAATATACAACAGAGCAAGTCCAGAATAAAATCAGTTAATTAATGAAATCTAAAGTGAGAAGGTTTCCTCCTTCTGTTATGAATCTTACTTATGGACTGGATTACGGAGCTGTTAAGCTACAGAGGTCGAGTCAGTTTTGGCAAGATAAAGATTTCAAGGGTGCAGGTAAATCACGAATAGTTAATCAAGTAGATATATTTAGTTCTGATTATCGAAGGGTATAAGGTCGTGTATCTTAAAACAAAAGTTGTTCGAACTAAGGAGCAAATTCTAAAATTCCAACCAACATAATCTACGCCCCATTTGCCTAGCCCTAACCAAATTTACGAAATAGTCCGTGCGCCACCCAATCCAAATTACCTACAACTAATTCATAACAGTAGGTCCCTCTCTTAGTGCGAGTTCCTACGAGCAGCAGGTCTCGGCTTCTTCGGAAAACGAGCGAAAAACTTATCGAGTGCTTCCAAATCTCTTACATGTTCAAAATGTTCCCAAGTAGGTTGCGAATCACCAGCCCATTTGACAAGATATTGAAGCTGACCTGATTTCCCAGTTTTTCTGGCATCTAATATTTCCTCAACGTAAAATTCGAGTTCCCCATCAACTTCAACTGGAGGAGGAGGTATTTTCTTCTGCGCAGGAAGAGGGTCTATAGCTGCTGGTTCGAGTAACGAAACATGAAAGACTGGATGAATTCTCATGGTCGAAGGTAAATCCAATTTATAAGCATGAGTCGAGATTTTCGCTATTATTTTGAAGGGTCCTAGTCGCTTGTAATCGAGCTTGGCAGATGGTCTAGTTGTTCGAATGTTTTTCCGTAGCAGCCAAACTGAAGATCCAATTTCAAATACCGGAGGAGAAATTCGGTGCTTGTTAGCATGTTCAACATAAGTTTCCTGTGCTAGCCGAATTTCCTGTCGAAGGTGCTGCTCGAGTTTTTCTAGTTTTACTCGGAACTGTTGTAATTCTGGTAACGAAGGTGACAAATTATTTGAATCCTTTCTTAGGATCTCAAATCGAGGGTTGAAGCCATAGTTTGCGAAGAACAGAGTAACCTTAGTGGTTGCAGAAATCGAATTATTGTATGCAAATTCAGCAAGAGACAAATACTCAACCCAATTATCTTGCTGGTACGAAATATATCCCCGCAAATATTGTTCCAGAATAGCATTTACTCGCTCAGTCTGTCCATCTGTCTGGGGATGAAATGCTGTACTAAGGCGAGATTCAATGGATAGAATTTTACTAAGTTCCTTAGTATAGCCAGATGTAAAAATCGAACCACGGTCTGAAATTACTGAGCTCGGAAGACCGTGGAGACGGAAAATCGAATCGCGATAGAGGCGAGCAAAGTTAGTCGAATCCAAGTCAGTATTACAGGGTACAAAATGTGCCATCTTGGTGAGACGGTCAACCACAACAAGTACTGAATCAAATGAGTTAGAAAACGGAAGACCCGTGATAAGGTCTAGAGAGACTGATTCCCAACGTCGCTGAGGAATTTCCAGAGGCTTAATATACCCATAGGGTGCGTGTCGGACAGGTTTTATGCGCTGACAGGTATCACAATTGCGAATGTAACGAGCGATGGTCTTACGAATTCCAGGCCACCAAAAATCGCGAGATATTAGTTCAAATGTAGCTGCCTGTCCTGGATGACCTGCAGCAGGATGCGAATGTCGTGAGCTGATAATGCGCTGCTGGAATTCTAGGTTTTGTGGTATATAAATTAGTCCATTGACTTCTAAAAGACCATCATCATTTTTGCGGCATGTAGCCAAATCGACACCTAGGTGACGAGTTAGTCCCTGATCAAGGGCCTTGAATATGCTCTGCCCAAATGAATCTAATTTCAAATTTTCTTTAATTTCTGCTTCAAAGTGCGCTTCTAGCGCCGAAATTTCAAATTTCTCAGGTCCGAGTATTGTTGCAGGTTGCAGTTCCTCATTTTCAACAGGAAGATCTCCTGATCTTCTAGTTAACACGTCTGCGCGTTGATTTTTACTGCCTGGACGGTAAACAATCTTGAAGTTTAGTTCTGAGAGCTCATTGGCCCAGCGAGCTTGTCTTCTGTTCAAGATTTGTTTTGAGGCAAAGGTTGTCAAGTTCGAATGATCTGTAAGAATCAATAAAGGCTGTGACAAATTGACAACGTATGGTCGAAATTGCACTAGTGATGCTACAATGGCGAGGAGCTCCTTGTCACCAATCCCATAGTTGCGCTCAGCTGGAGTCAAATTTCTCGAAAAGTATGCTATTGGGTGTAGCATTTTTTTACCTGAATGTTGGAAATACTGGGACAGAATTCCTGAGATTGCGAAATCTGAAGCATCTGTTTCGAGGATTGTTTCCAAATTCGGCTCAAAGTGTCGGAGTATTGGAGCTGAACAAAATTTCTGCTTTAAAGCCTCAAATGTTTCTTGTTGTTCATTACACCATTCAAAAGTCGAATTTTTACAAAGTAATTTAGTTAGAGGTTTCACCTTTTGGGAGTAACCTTCTATGAATCAACAATAAAAATTTGCGAATCCAAGAAAAGACTGAAGCTCTTTTACACATGTGGGAGGATTCCACTCGAGTATTGTTGAAACTTTAGCTAGATCCATGGATATACCGGATGTCGAGATAACAAACCCAAGGAATTTTGTCGAAGTAGTGAAGAACTCGCATTTTTCTCCCTTGACATAGAGTCCTGCTTGAAGCAACGATTCTAGTATTTGACGGACATGATGGCGATGCTCTTCCAGATTTTGAGAATATATCAAAATGTCATCAAGATAGACGGCACAGAAACAATCGAGATACTGTCTCAAGGTATCATTAACATATTGCTGGCAAGTAGCAGGAGCATTTGTGAGGCCGAATGGCATAACTAGATATTCATATAGTCCATAGCGGGTGCGGAATGCCGTCAAATGTTCATCTCCTTCTCGAATTCTAATCAAATTGTATGCTCCACGAAGATCGAGTCGAGTGAATATTTTTGCAGCTTGTAGTTGGCGGAGAGTTTCATCTATTAAGGGTAGTGGATATCGATTTTTTTTGGTCAGGGAATTAAGCCCTCTGTAATCCACACAGAATCTCAATCCACCTCCAGGCTTACGAACGAATAAAACTGGTGAGGCCGAGGACGAAGACGAAGGACGAATGAATTTTTTTTTTAGATTTTCCTCAAGGTAGTTCCAGAGAGCGCGAAGTTCCAAATTCGACATGTTGTATAATGGGCCAAATGGAGGCTTTTTGCCTTCCTCAAGCTCTATGCTATGGTCGACATACCTATGAGGAGGAAGCTTATCTGCTTCCTTTCTAGTGAACAGCGGCAACAAGTCATGGAATTCCGGTGGGATTTTCTGAAGTAATTCCTTGCACTCTTCAGATTCGGATTTTTCTGATTTTTCTAGATGCTCCTCAATTTCCCTAACAGAAATAGCGAAGACTTCAAGGTTTTCACGCTTTGCTAATTTGTTGAGAACAGGTAGCGTGACAGAACAGATTGAGACATCAGAGTCCCTATTATGAAGACAATGAGACTGACAGAATTCTGATGTGAACAAGATCGAATTTGAAGACCAATGAATTGTAGGGTCATGACGATTGAGCCAAGCTTTTCCAAGTATAATAGGATAATCTGAGAGCTTTGTTACCTGGAACAGGGCACACTCAGAATGATCACCAAGCTGTAAACTTAACTCAATCTCGTGTGTTATAGCTCCACTAACTGATTCACGGCCATCAACGACTTTTAAAGTCTCAGGATATTTTTTCTTTTTTGGTATTAAATTATTTTTTTCAAGGAAATAAGAATCGACAAAGAGCGAAGTTGCGCCGGAATCCACCATTGATGAAGAAGAAATATTTTTGTTGATTATAGTGTTTAAAACAAGTGGTGGTTTATTTCCCAAATTGAAGTTAATTGAATGTATTGCGGCCCAAATTTTACTAAAAGATTGCCGCTTATCCTCTAGATGTCCTAGTTTTTTGTTTCAAATATAGTAGACGAATTTTCTTCAGGTTGATCTGGTGATTGTACAATTGCAGATGCTACTTTATTTTTTTTTGCTTCAGCCTTTGGGCAATACCTGACAAAATGCCCAGACGCTCCACAATATGTACACAAATTATTTGCCCTACGATAGGCATTGCGCGATGCTGCATCGAGCTCCATGGGTTCTCCAGGAGGTTGCTGGGGGCGGATTGGGGCGAAGGTGGGGCAAATACGAATTTGAGTTCGCTTGCTTCAGTGGATTATTCTGTAGCCTCAATGGCCCCACGCTCTTTTTCTCTTGTGCTCGTGCCTGATTCTGGTTATCTAATTTAATGCACAATGCAGCGAATTCATTTATTGTTGATGGGACATCTCTTCCCACTAGCATATCCTTGATTCCATCCTTTAGTCCACGGCGGAAGTGGTGGATTTTCACAGCATCTTCGTTCCAGCCAAGTTGCGATATTAACGCCGAGAATCTAGAAAAGTATGCCGAACAAGATGAATATTGTTTGAGCTGATCTAACTCCCTCTCAGACGTGGCGTATGAATCAGGATCTGCAAAGGCCGCTCTCAGGGCATGCATCAAGTTGTCGAAGGTGTCGAATTGAACTTTCCCATCGGATTCGTTCACAAAAGGCTCAAGCCATTCAAATGCCTCACCACGGAGGTAGCTGGCAGCGAAACTAATTTTTTCATTATCAGATCTAAAATTGTTTGGATTTTGACCAAACCAGAGTGCTAATTGTCTGGAGAACGCCTTAAATTTATCACGATCTCCATAGAACAGGTCAGGCCTGTTGCCTTCTTGCCTTGATGTCGAAGTCGATGGATTAATTGTGCGGCACGAATCCATACCAAGCGAGAAGTACTCGTACATCAGAAATTGCTGATTATCGCAAGCTGTAGAGGGGATCTGTGGTCCCATAATCTCAGGATGACTGGCAGCTTGCTTACCCATTACAAAAGCTTGGGTACAGAACATTTTGACCTTAGGATGTGCACCCATTGGTATCGGAGCCGAAGAGCTGGTTGGCTGGCTCTGAATTTCCCCGATCAGAGCAGCTAATTTATCCCACTCGCTCTCAAGTAAATTGGCATTTGCAGTAGTTGATTCTTCGGTCGACATTTTTGATTTTAACTTAATTAATCGAGTTGGATTTAGATTTGTCAAAGCTGACTCGAGGTCTGTAATGTGAGTTCGAACAAAGTGTTATGAATCTTACTTATGGACTGGATTACGGAGCTGTTAAGCTACAGAGGTCGAGTCAGTTTTGGCAAGATAAAGATTTCAAGGGTGCAGGTAAATCACGAATAGTTAATCAAGTAGATATATTTAGTTCTGATTATCGAAGGGTATAAGGTCGTGTATCTTAAAACAAAAGTTGTTCGAACTAAGGAGCAAATTCTAAAATTCCAACCAACATAATCTACGCCCCATTTGCCTAGCCCTAACCGAATTTACGAAATAGTCCGTGCGCCACCCAATCCAAATTACCTACAACTAATTCATAACACCTTCTCGCTGTATACATAGGAAATTGTAATTATTAATGCCGATCATAACAATCTGTGTTGCTAAGCAACTGTATCCGACCCGCAACATTGGTTGCCCCTGTAGCCAGCTAGGCTCTATATTTCATCCCTACTGTACTGGCGCAGACAGTACAAACCCAAGGGCTTAATCCCGTAACATTACCCCCCATTTTTAGAAAGTCTCCGCACTCCTGTATACATACCGATATTCTTCTCTCCAACGTTATTGGTGGTTCCATATCTTTGCTCAAAAATTTCTAGGGCAACGGTATTCTCAACTTCTGAACGTGGTTCCCAGGTTGGCTCCAACTGTCCTTTCCACTTTACAAGTACTACACGTCGCTTTCCCCTTCCACGGCGTACGTTTTCGGCTTTAAGGATCCTCTCAATTTCGAACTCCTGTTCATTCCGTGGTACTGAAGTATCAGCAGGTGCCGGCTGATTGTCGTCTTGTTGTTGCGAAGGTAGTGGGTCATTGGCAGCTTTCTTTAGCATATCGACATGGAAGCGAGGGTGGACACCTATTGGGACATCTAACTCGATCACATGGGGAGAGATTACTTTCAGGACTCTATATTTTGCGTGTAACCAAGCGAGTTTCCTCGAAGGTCTTGGCGTTGAGATATTTTTTAAATTGAGCCACACGCAGTCGCCTTCTCTAAAGACTTCTGCCTGTTGTCGACCTCTATTTGCAGTATCTTCCATTATCTGCTGACGCTACGCCATAGAAGCTTGAGCTAATGCTTGCCCTTCCTCAAATTTCTTCACCAGGCTATCTGCTTTGCGAGCTTTTGAAGAGGTGTACTGAGAAGAATTTGTGTCGCTAGTTTGGGAAAAAACTGGAACATGGTATCCGTGGCTTAAGAAAAATGGGCTATATCCAAGAGAAGAATCTCTATTGTTTAGCGCCAACTGAGCTGCGGGAAGTAATTCTGACCAGTCAGTCTGCGAGTAAGTGACGAATGCACGGAGGTATGCTTGTACTTCCTGGTTAGCCCTTTCCGTTGCTCCATCAGTTTGCGGATGGAAAGCTGTTGATAGTCGTTGTTGTATGCCCGTCCGCTCACAAAGTCGTCTCCAAAAGTCTCCAACCCAATTGCTTCTGCGGTCCGAGGTTATGGCTTTGGGGAAACCATGAAATCTGTAAAAGCAATTTAAGAATCTATTGGCGCAGGATTCGGCAGCCATTGTATCCATAGCCTCGAGAATTATCTCCTTACTCAATCTATCTGTTATCACCATTAAGTAGCGTGGCTGGTTTTTATGAGCAGGTAAATCTGTCATAAAATCAATAGATAATTCTTGATGAAAACGTTCCGGTATGGGCAACAGTTTGAGGAATCCGCGTTTTTTATCCCGCCATACGTGCGTCCGACCACATATATCGCAGTTTTGTACGAATTGCCGTATCATGTTGCTCATTCGGGGCCAATAGAAGTCTCTATTCAGAATACTTAAGGTTGCTTCTCGCCCAGGATGTCCAGTTACTGGTGAGTCGTGTGCTTTATGTATTAAAGCTGTCTGTAACGGCTCGTATTCAGGAATTATGAGTCGATCTCTCCATCTAATATGGCCATTGAGATCGATTGAGCATTCTGAAATGGAGATTTTAGACTTCACTGAAGGGGGGAAGCATCTCTTGTCTTGTTTCAGGGCTTCTACAATATCTCTAAATTGACCATCCACCTGGACGCCTTCCTCCCATAGATGCATAAGCTCCACATCTTCAAACAGTGCATCATTATTGATAGTGGTAGTGCAAATATTGTTAATTGGTGCCTGAATTGCTGGTACTATCCAATTGTTTGGTATTAGTTGCATCTGGCGGTGAAGGAGTCGGGAGTCATTGGCCTCTTTTGGAGTATCTTGTTCAAGTCTCGATAGAGCGTCCGGCCTCGCAGCGTCTTTACCTGGCCTATAGTTCAGCTTTATCCCAGGAAGATCATCAAGCAATGATTTCCATCTTATTTGTCTCTCTGAGAGGGTTCTCTTATTCATGAAGTACTGCAAGTTTTTATGATCAGTCAGTATTTCAATATCCTGGCTTAGCGACATTAACTCTGATCTCCAAAACTCTACTGCTCGAACGATGGCCAGTAATTCCTTGTCGTGGATATCATAATTGCATTCACAGGGTGACAATTTTTTTGAAAAGTATCCAATGGGCCGTAATTTTCCCGAAGAATCATATTGAGAAAGGCAACCACCCATCGCCCATCCTGAACAGTCAGTCTCGAGTACTGTCTTGCGTTCTGGGTCAAATAGCGCAAGTATTGGTGCGGATATGAAGTAATTCTTCAATTTCTCGAAAGATTGGCGAGCTTGGTGATCTAATTGGATTTTTCCTTTCCCAGAGAACTCCTTTTTGATGTAACGTTGGAGTGGGGCGCTCAAAGTTGCGAATTCATCGATAATATCTCGGTAAAAATTTGCAAAGCCTAGGAAGCTACGCACTCCAGTTTGGGTCTGAGGAAGTTCCCATCTCTTGATAGCCTCAATTTTTTCTGGATTGACCGAAATACCTTTTCCTGCAGTAACAATGAATCCAAGATACTTTACCTCTTTAACAGCAAAGTCACACTTTTTTAGGTCTAACTTCAATCCGGCGCCCGCCAAGCGCTCAAGTATTTTATTTACCTTCTCTAGATGATCTTTTTCTGATCCATCGCTCCAGATAAGAACATCATCGAGATAGGCGGTGCAGAATTCATCTAGATACCCGTGTAGGAGGCTATTTATCCATCTTTGCCATGCTGCAGGGGCACCTGTTAAGCCAAAAGGCATTACCAACCATTCGAACTTACCCAGCCGAGTTTGAAATGCTGTTTTCCATTCATCTCCTTCTTTGATTCTGAGTCGGTGAAAGGCTGCGCTGACATCAACTTTCGAAAACCAGCGTGCCGTAGAGAGAGATCGAAACGTTTCTTTTATAAGAGGAAGTGGGTAGCTGTCTTTTTTAGTAATTGCGTTCAGGGACCGATAGTCAACACAGAATCGCAATCCTCTGCCGGGTTTCTTTACAAACAGGACTGGAGCTCCACCTGGAGAGCTACTAGCTCTGATCCAATTACGATCGAGCAGCTGAGTAATTTCCTTTCTGAGACAGAGCAGCTCATCCCTTGACATACCATATAAGGGGCCTCGCGGAAGATCTTTAGTTCGCCCCTGCTCATCCCTTTCAATTTCAATGGCCAAGTCTACCCCTTTTTGTATGGGCGGTAGATCAGTTTCGTCATTATTATCAGCTTCAAATATTGAAAAATGGTGGCGTAGCTTTTCCGGGAGTCTAGCTTTTATTTCTTCTCGAGAAAATTGTCTTTTAGGTTCCAGCATTTTATTGATGTCATTGACTGATGCCGCATATACCGAGAAGGTGTCACGGGACTAAGTCCTAGCAATGGCTTAGCGAACTTAGGACTTAGAGACTTCCATGTACATAGTTAGATTTACTCTCCTTATCGCACAACACAGTTATCTATCCCGACCCATCCAGATCCAGATATTCCATTCATATATTCCGTGACATTTTGTGCGATCTCTAACACACGTGCCTTACCGCGCCCTGCTTCCCTGATCCAGTAACCTGTAACCAGAAAACAATTGTATCCTTTCAGAAGGTTCTTCTCGAACGCGAAAAGGCACCCCTAGATTCTTAAAATCAATTTATCCAGCTTTTATAAAAATGGCCAGCAACCAGGACGCGTCCATTATGAATCAACTTTTAGATTCCTTCCGTGGAAGTTGGCCAAATCTTGCCAGCGCTATTGGAGACTACACATTCCCACCAGACTCAAATCCGACTCCTCTCTTGACAACAATAGCCTCAACTTCCGATTCACCTGAAAAAATAATGTTTTGTAGTTTGTTAAAATGTTTTGATCTTAAGTTTGGCATACTTAACAGGCAGATCTCCCACCAGTCAGCAACAATATCTGAATTTGAGTCCAATTTTAAAAGCATGAAAGGGCACATCAGTGAGCTTGATGAAAGACTTACTCTCGCTCATCAGGATACTTTAAAGGCACGAGAAATAATAGAAACGAAAAACCAGCAAGTAGAAAGCCGTCTGAACGATATCAATACATTAAATATGAGAATAAGCAAATTGAATGCTCACATATCATCGGGGAATGATGAAATTTTTAAGTTACGAACCCAAATTCAAAACAATATTGCTAACTCCAACATTGTTTCTAACGAACAGGCTATCCGAACACCTCGCCGTACCACAACAGACCATGATAAGTTTACTGGTAATCATAACAACATGGAGAAAAGACAATTGGCATACGAGCGATGGAAGACACAAGTTCAACAGACTATAATTGTTGATAAACCCTGCTTCCCTGGAGAATTTGAGAAAATTTCATACATTACAGGGCAACTCACAGACAAGGCATGGGATTCCGTGCAAGATGGTGTTCAGATGATGAACAAGAACCCTCACCATCCTGCAAAATGGGCATGGGAGACATCTGAAGAATTGTGGTCAGTATTGGACGGGCGATACATGTTGCTAGATGTAACTCAGACAGCCAAAAATAAATTGGATACCTTATTTCAAGAAAAGCGCGCCTACGGAGACTTCAAAGTAGACTTTGATCATTTTGCAGAAAAGGCTAAATATGATGACAGGACAAAAGTCGATATGTTAAGGAAGCGGTTAAATATAAGGATAACCAATGTTATAGACAATCAAGTGAACCTGCCCGAGGATGACGACTTCAACGGTTGGAGTCAAATGATCAATAGGATTGCCCGAAACCTGGGACAGCAGGAGCACATTGCAAGAATCCAACAAACGTCCAGCTATTCTCCACGCCAAGATCTAAGACATAGTCAGGATGCGATTGATGCTGGTGATCCGATGGATCTCGGTCGTGTGAAGCTCACAGAATCGGACAGGAAACATAGAAAGGATAACCACTTGTGCTTAGCTTGTGGCCAGAAGGGCCATTTTGCGAAAGATCACCACAGAAAGATAGATCCGATCCCAATGCCAACACGTTCAATTAACCAGCCATCAGTCAGCGGGGGAAATGGTCGTTTACTATCTAGGGCATATGTCCCCCCGATATCCTCCCAGCAAAAATATCCTCCGCACCAGAACATGCAACCATGGCTAACACCTCATATGTATTATAATCAAGCGCAATACATCCCACAGCATTATTCACAGGGCTTCCAGTCAGATTATCTACGTCCGACAGCCCCTGCACGACTTCGCGCCTTGGACAATACTGGGAGCATCACAGATACCTACCCTGAAGACGAAGATTCCAAAGATGTCGTACGGGCTGTGGGCAATCAGTTAAAAGACAAACCCCTGCCTTAAGTCGTCGACAGGGGTCAAAGAGTTATGAGGATGAGAATGAATTTATAAGAAGTGTATTACTAGATAGCTCACCGCTAGAAATGTGTTCCACTAGTTCAAGTAATTCAATGCTTCTAAGTTCTCATCTTTCTAATCCACGCATTAATGATAGTGTGAAAATTTCCACAACAAGTCTGATTGACAGCGGTTGCACAGCTATTGCATTCGCTGATGAAGAGTCGATTGTAAAGCGGTTTGGAATTGAAACTAAACCACTTGTCACCCCTCGCTCCGTACGTCTAGCTGACGGTAGCTCACAAGCAGCCATCACGCATTATGTCGTCTTCCGTTTGCATCTCGGTCAACACTCGGAAATTTAATCTTTTATATAACAAAACTCAGCAAGAGTAATCCAGTTATTCTAGGTATACCATGGTTAAAACTGCATAATCCAGTTTGTGATTGGAGGTCTATGACGCTCTCTTTCAGGTCTGAATATTGTAAACGTAACTGTATTCATGGAAGATATTGGGAGACAATGTGCTTACCTAGTAAAAGAGACTCCTTATTCTGTAATCCTCGTTGCAAAAATGAGCTGGCACCTTCATGCAGATCATACAATACCACAGTCGAGGATTGCGAAGATGAAGGAGAACATCTAATAACAAAAATGAAAGAAAATAATTGTTTAAGTAGTCAAGATATTTCTGTGAAAGAAGAGATTTCGTGGAGGAGACAACTCCAATTTGGGAAAGTCCAGAAGACAGTGATTCGCTAGATCTTATTCGCCGGAAAGTTGACCAGGCGGATGTGGAAAAATTCTTGGAAAATAAGCCTGATTTAACCATTGATATGATAAAACAAAAATTGCCAGATGAGTTAAATCATCATGCGGAGCACTTCTTACCGAAAAATGCCGGAATACTACCACCTCATCGTCAGTGGGACCATAAGATTGAAATAATGCCAGGCAAAGAGGTTCCATCCTGTAGAAATAGACCTTTCTCTCCCTCGGAGTTGCAATGCATAAAAAAATGGATTGACGACATGCTTGATAAAGGATTTATAAGACAATCATCCTCTCCCGCTGCCGCTCCCTTACTACTAGTCCCGAAACAAAATGGAGGGGTGCGTATCTGCCAAGATTATAGAGGTCTTAATGATGTTACAATAAAAAACCGCTATCCTCTACCCTTGATCAGGGAGACCCTGGATTCTATATCTGGTGCAAATTTTTATACAAAATTGGATGTCATATCTGCTTTCAATCGTATCAGGATTGCAGAGGGACACGAGTGGATGACAGCTTTTACCACACGGTTTGGATTATATGAAATGTTAGTAACACCATTCGGTTTATGCAATGCGCCAGCAACGTTCCAAAACTATATCAATCACACGTTACATGATGCATTGGATAAGTATTGTACAGCATACCTAGATGACGTCCTGATCTACTCAAAGACCCGAGAGGAACACACAAAAAATGTAGATGAAGTAATAAGACGTTGGGAAATGCAGGTCTACAGCTTGATATTGCAAAATCAGAATTCTATACAAAGAAGACAAAGTATCTGGGGCTAATTATTTCTACTGATGGGCTCAGCATGGATCCTGAAAAAGTAAAGTCAATTGAGAGTTGGAAGGAGCCATCTAACTTAAAGGAGTTACAGCAGTTTTTAGGGTTCTCAAATTATTATCGGCGTTTCATTAAAGGATATTCGGGGCTTATGCAGCCATTAACCCGCCTCTTACAGAAAGGCGTAAAATGGAATTGGTCAGATGATCAGGATGAGGCATTCCGATATTTAAAGGATTCTTTCACGAAAGCACCAGTACTCAGGTATTTTGATTATCATAGACACACAGTGGTCGAGACTGATGCATCAAATTGGGCTTCGGGGGTGCGCTGCTTCAGACAGGGGACGACAATATTCTTCATCCAGTCGCTTTCTTCTCTTCGAAACACAGCCCAGCTGAGTCAAATTATGATATTTATGATAAAGAGTTGCTAGCCATAGTAAAATCATTGGAAGAATGGCGACCAGAGCTTGCGGGGGTCCAGTCCACATTCGAAATTATTACAGACCACAAGAACTTGAAGACATTTTTGACAGCAAAACAACTTAACCAGCGTCAAGTAAGATGGTCTGAATTTCTATCTCAGTTTAATTTTGTGATATCCTATCGACCAGGATCTAAAGCACTAATCCCAGATACATTGAGTCGTTTGCCAGGTTTGAAGCCGAAAGATGCTTCGGATGAACGTCTTCAGCAACGTTTCCGTGCAATGATACCAGAGGATAAAGTTCACCCGGATTTAAAACTAGATTGTTTAAATGATGAAAAATTTCCTGAATATAAACATTCCGAAATTCTTGCCCCGCTTTCTAATGAAGTTGCACTGATAGATCTCATATATCAGGCATATAAAGAAAACCCTACCGCTAGAGAAATGGTTGAGCATTTGAAGGACCAATCCAGGAGAAAATGGCCTAGAAATTTAAAAAAATTATTAATGAAAGATATGGCAGAGTTCAAAATTAATAACGGGTTGATTTATTTTAGGAATCGATTATTTGCGCCAGATTACAAAGAGCTACGTTTATTAATTGTCCATGGTACCCATTCTTCAGGACCCGCGGGTCACCCAGGACGAGTAAAAACGTTAGACTTATTACAAAGATCATACTGGTGGCCTAAAATGAGTAAGTTTGTGGCTAATTTTGTTAAAGGGTGTGAGCTATGCGTTAGAACAAAAACCCCAAGAACATCACCACCGGGCTTCCTGAAGCCCCTCAATATCCAGTCCGCGCATGGGTCGATATCTCAATTGATCATGTGGTTGACTTACCCCCTTGTAAGCGTTCTGGAAAGGTATTTAATCATATCCTCGTGGTAGTGGATCGTCTGACGAAAATGCGCCACTTCATACCAACATCATCCCTAGATAGTGCAGAATTGGTAAGTTGTTTTATAAAGGAAGTGTACAAGCTCCATGGTGCACCAGAATCAATTATCTCCGACCGTGGCTCTGCATTTGTCTCGGACTTTTGGCATCGTCTGAACACACGTCTATCTGTGAACTTGAAACATAGTTCTGCTTTTCATCCCCAAACGGATGGTCAAACGGAGATAATTAACTCGGCATTGAACCAGTATCTACGTGCATTTGTTAATTTTACGCAGGATGATTGGGTTGACTGGCTCCCATTTGCAGAATTCTCAGGAAACAACAGTGTTAGCGAGACAACAGGTGTCTCTCCATTTTTTGCAAATTATGGCTACAACCCACGCCTTGGAATAGAACCACCAGCCCCCAAGACCTGTGACTTGAATGGATCGATGAAGAAAGAATACCTAAGGGCTGATGCTATTGCGGATCGTTTTAATCGCATATTGGAAAAACTTAAAGCATTAAGCCGTCAGTCTCAAGAACGATATGAGAATAATGCAAATGCTAGAAGATCGGAGGCTCCAGTATATCATCCAGGAGATAAGGTCATGATAAGCCTTAAAAATATTAAGACAAATAGACCAAAAAATAAATGGGATGACAAATGGGATGGTCCTTTCAAAGTGGTAAAGGTATATGATGGGGCGGTAATTGTTGAACTTCCGAAACATATTGGGGTTAAAAATAGCTTTCATACATCAATGGTTCGACCATGGCCAGACTCGATCATCCCAGGCCAATCTAGTATCAACGTAAACGAGCGTCGTAATACTGTAGGCCGGGTTGTAGAAAGAGAAAATGACGGTAAAATTGTGGATAAATGGAAATTTGATAAGATCCTTGATGTACATGATGAAAATATGGAAAAGACCGGTCTTACATACCTTGTGAAGTGGAAATACGATCAAAATCCCACCTGGCAGCCAGAATCAGATTTGAAAGGATGTCACAAGGCAATAATAGATTTCCACACCAAAAACCCTGGTAAGCCAGGGCCTCCGGAATGGGTGAAGATGCCGTCTACAAATCAATCAATTCCAGAACAACAACCACGAAGATCAAGTAGAAGACTGAAACAGATTAAAAAATTGAAATAATCATAATAAAAAATATAAAAAGTAGTGAAAGTTTGGGGTCCAAACTTAAATTTTGGAGGGGGAGTACTGTCACGGGACTAAGTCCTAGCAATGGCTTAGCGAACTTAGGACTTAGAGACTTCCATGTACATAGTTAGATTTACTCTCCTTATCGCACAACACAGTTATCTATCCCGACCCATCCAGATCCAGATATTCCATTCATATATTCCGTGACAGATGGTTTTCTTATCTTCTTCGAGTCTTTGCTGCTTCTCTGCCCTCCTTAGAAAAGCTGACATTGCTGTATGTCGAATCATTTCAACTTGTACTATATGAGACGCCGAACTATGCGTACGAATGATATGATTTTCTCTTTCTAGGAATAGCACTCTGTCTCGTGCTCTATAGATGACATTGTTGTACCTCATCCATGGCTCCCCGAGAATAATATCATGGGCTAGTCCCGGAATTAAATATCCACAAATAGTACTGCACTTACCATCTAAGTCAACATTTGCCCAGCAGATCTCGTCTACTATCAATTTCATATCTTTGTCAGAATCTTTTGCTAGTTTTAGTTCCCTTGGAGGAACTTTTTGGCGCGGGAGGTTGAGACGTGTTGCAATAGAGTCACTTAAAACTGAATAAATTATACACCCCAGATCAACTAATGCAGGAATACATGTAGAATTAATTATTGCACCAATTAAAACTGGTTTGCCGTGTAATTTTCCAATTATATCATGTATCTTAATTTTATCCATTTGCAAATCTTTCTTCAATCCCCTTTTTCTCCAGTCGCGACTGAGACTGGAGGCTAATCTTTTCCCGAAGTTCCCTGCTCCAAGAAATGACCCAACTCCTGCATATTGTTAATTCCAACGGGCCGCTTAGGAGGTCCAAACTTCGTGCAGAATCGCGAGATGTGTCCAGGTTTCTCACATCTTAGACACACATTTCGTTCCCAAAGGATATTGAACTCTACCTCACTTCGCCATGGTGCAGATGGTTTTGGATCCAAAATTTTACCCCCATTTCTCTTGACATTGGACTTAGTATTCAGAGATGTTATTAAGCTAGCTAACTCGTTCAAATCGACTTTCATTCCACCCATAGCTGTATCCCCTTCATGGTCTTTACCTGAAGCTGGTGTGAACGGCAGCGCTTTGAGAGCGAGATTTGGCTGCGATTGGGCAGCCTCATGCTAGGGAATCTTGTTCCGTGTAGTGAATTGAGTAATTTGAGATTCGCCCTTTTGAAAGAAATTATCTCGCATCTCGATATTTGAGGCCACTTCGGCCACATCCTCGACCCAAGCATGGTAATTTTCTTTGGGCATTTTCAGAGAGTCGATCTTGTTAAGGAGCTTCTCACTGATCGATCGACGAAGCTGGTTGACCTTGAGCCTCTCTGGCCATTCGTGACCCCCCAGCATATTCAAATTGGAGCTCCCACTCCTGTAGAAACTGTCGGAATATTTGGGATTCCCCTTGTTTCATCGAGTGGAGCTTAAGTTCCGCCTGTTCAGCACCAACCTTGTCAAAGTATACTTCATTGCACTTTCCTAAAAATTCCTTCCAGTCGTAACTGACTGCCTGGTTTCCATACTTCATCCAGTGACTCCTGATTTGCTGACGTTGTGGTTCTGGAATACTTTCATATATCTTCATGCAGATTGCTATATCTATGACTAAAAAGGGTGTGTATACCTCGCATTGGACCTTAAGAAGCTGATGATGAGTAGGCCACGTAAGAGCCGCTCCATCCCATCTGCCGAAACTGACATCTCTCATCATTTGGTAGCCTAAAGATTGTCGGGTAAAATTGAGCTCGGCTGAATCATTCATTAGGTTGTATTCAAAGTTGTTGGATGTCAAGTTATCGGAAAATTCCACAGAGTTGTAAAATCCCCCCCCTTGGGAAGCTGGACGTGATGAATGTTTGGAAAAGATAGGCGCTGTTGGCCGAACAGCGGGAGTCGATTCCTTCACTCAATAGTACGCCAGACAACCCATGATGGATCTTTTTGTTTTCTCTGACGGTGCTTTGATTGAGAATCAAGCAGGAGCCGGATACTCAATTAGACGCGGCACGAACCATGAAATTGCCCCCGGAAATATACCTCTAGGTACCTCTGCAGAAGTGTACGATGCGGAAATCACTGGAGCAACAGAAGGTCTAGCAGCTGCCCTCCTTAATCCCATGGCCTTTTATGCAACCAACTTAACCATATGTCTAGATAACCAAGAAGCAGCTCTTCGACTCCTCTTGTTAACACCTACTGCAACAAGCTCCCGCCGGATTGCAAAATTCCGGCAGCTAGCAGCTAGCTGGACGAAAAGAAACCGAGCATCCTGTACTAAAGCAGGATCAGTCAATGTTAGATGGTGCCCCGGACACTCTGGAATCCCTGGAAATGAAGCAGCAGATGCTCTAGCGAAGTCGGCTTGTCTAATGAGTGCGCCATCCCTACCTCCATCCATAGCAAGAGCAAAAAGAGAAATTTCTCTGTTATACAACGCCTCTACTACCACTTACTGGGCTCAGGAAGGCTCAATTAGATATAAAGAACTAGGGATTGGCCCTAGTCTAGGAATATCCCCAGAACCGAAAGGACTAAGCAGGCGTGCACTTGGGGCGCTAATTGCAGCTCGCTCCGGACACGGAGATTTCGCACAGTATCATCGGCGTTTCACACACGAAGATGCCTTAATGACTTGCTCCTGTGGCGAAGAAAAAAGTCCGGACCACTTCTTTCACTGCAGCATAGGAAGAAGCTGGGCTCGCCTCAGTGGTGGGCCCCGACATCCCAGCCCTGGTATTAAATGGGTTCTTGGCACGCCCAAAGGCGCACTCGCCTTCGGAAAATGGGTTGAGCTTACGAAGCTCTACGACAAAATCCAACAAGTGAATTAGATATTTCCCTTGAGATTTATGATATTGCGTGAAATTAATGTTAGATGGAGGGATTTATTACTGCTATTAATTTCTTTTGTATTCTGACCTTTCTTTTTTGGAAGTTCCCCTCACTATTTTGCAGTCTGTGGTGTAATTTCAAACTACTTATAAATAAGAAGTAAAGTCCCGGGTAGAGGGAAATTTGCTACATTTAAATTGGAAAGCAGAGTGGCGGACAGCTGGTCGGACTCTTTTGTAGTTTCTAGGTGCTGTAGGGCGCGTTAGAGCGTCGGGTGTTGAAAGAATAGATACAATGACTGAGAGGCAATGTTGCTGTTGACTTGAAGATGAAAGAGAGGAAGAGTAAACTTGTTGGAGAGAAGAGAGAGAAGTACGAACGTTGGGGTTTGTACTTATCGAGATGAGAGAGAATGAGTCTTTCTTACTGTTGTGAAGTTCAATTTAAAGATTGTATTCCTATTTCAAAGAGATTGAGATGTTCATTTCTACATAATGACAGACAGAAAATTTTACATATATAGAGTGTGCGTCCGTGCACTGATTACTGAAGATTATTCATGCTGATGAGTCATAATATCCTTCCACGATTACGATTCATAGCGCAAGTGTCCATTTGTATGGAAAACTAGACTAGATGCAGTCATGTACCGCTTCTATTTCAACATCGGGTAGTTCTGTAGGGACTGGGCCGTCCAGCACGTGACTAAGGTCACGAGCTGTAGACAGGCACGACGTTAAATTTAAACTAAACTAAACTAAACTAAAAGACAGATCACTCGCTTCTTTCAGGACACGAGTAAAGGACACCAGTAAAGGACACGAGTAGAAGACATTAGTGTTGGCTCTATAGAGCTTGATCACTCGTGGACTATGAATGGTGTATATATGACTGGAAATATGTATTGTAATTTTGTTACGTCTTTATTAGTATAACAATTGTTGTTTCATTCCAACACCTATATTTTTGTTTCATAGAAACTAGGAATGCAGAACAAAAAATAAACAATTGAATCACCGTTTCTAAGGTGCTAATACCCTGCAATACACCTCAATTCTCGTACCAAACTAACCGGTCCCAAGAAGCATTTCTGTTGATCTTTTAACCCCCTGTTTATGATACATTCATGCTGTAATATTTTGTTACAGTTAAAAAGCTCCAGAATATCTGCCATCCTTCTTGCCCTATCATCTACCTTAAATTGAAATAGTTCAGGATATTGGAAGAATTAAATACTAGCCTTGGGGTTGATTTAGAGATATGATGAATGTGTTTTCTATACGAAGAAGTTTACTGTTATTTTATGGATAGTTAATTGTAAAGAAATTGCTATATTCTAGCTGTGTGGCGAGAAGTCCCTCTATATACATGAAAGCGGGGCTTTCCGCACACTAGTGTAAATTCCAACAAACTTCCTAATCTAACCTAAATGGGAAGGTTGTTGGAGATCTGTCACGAAATAAGACGATGTCCTTATTAATAGATAGATTGATCACGAAGCTACAAGAAGTCCAAGAGGACCATTATACTTATTGTACCTCGCTTATTTGCTTATGCTAACCACCTTAGTCAGCGAGGGTTAAACGTGACAAGATCCTGAAGCCAATGTATGCTGTCAGGCATCTATTGGCTAATTACTAATCATGCCAGTGAGTGATGATATGGGTCAATCATATCTCATGGCGCCAGTGCAGGTTCTTCTAATATGAACTATTTGTCAACTGCAGTCATGTTGATGCCTTAATTACAACACCTTACAGTCGGTCGAGTTTCCTTCGCTTCCTTCCGCCATTTCTGGATAGCCAGACGACATTCTGCAAAATGCCATGGCCGTTTTTCTCGGCCGTATTTGTAGAGAATTTCTACATCCTGGTGTTGGAACCGTCTGTCATAGCCGGCAAAGTCACCATGCTCAGTCCTTACTGCGATGAGGCGGTGATTGTGAGCGTGGTTCACTGTGTGGTTCAAGACGTGGTTCACTGTGTGGTTCAAGACGTGGTTCACTGTGTGGTTCAAGACGTGGTTCAAGACGTGGTTCAAGACGTGGTTCAAGACGTGGTTCACTGTGTGGTTCAAGACGTGGTTCAAGACGTGGTTCAAGACGTGGTTCAAGACGTGGTTCAAGACGTGGTTCAAGACGTGGTTCAAGGTGTAGTTCAAGGTATCTCTAGAACATGAATAAGACAAGAAGCTACTGTACATCAATGTCCCTCGAGTTCCTTAAATACTTCTTTCTGCTCTAATACTCCAGCTCATATTTGCATGTACCATTCCATTCCTACTTCCCTAACTCCCTTAACTTTATGATCCATACGTAAGAACCTACTACTAAAGGAAGGATCATTTGTGGTTAACCATGACGTGACCCAACTCGTTACTTCTAAGCTAAGAGATGATTGCAACCTAACGAGGGAAGCGCAAGCGACTGTAGTCAGTAAGGTAGTTGGTCTTGATTCGATTAAGAAGATGCTGCGAACACAAATGATAAAATATGATGTAGAACAGCTCGTGTCATGACTAACATCACACGGCATCATGTCAGTCTGGGGTAAATCATGACAGTGATATGCCTATCGAGGTAGAGCTAGCTCCGGAAGACGTTTTCTTCGCATCAGTAGGTCCAGATCTTCACACCTGTCCGTTCAGTTCTTATGCCACCAATCTTCCGCCAGTTCCTGTACGCAGAATGTGACTTGGCGCTTGAGAGCTGCAAATGCCAGGACTTCGTGAACTTCCACCTAGATGATCTTAGGTCTCGGTAGATTCCCTTCCCTAATCTTTGCTGCAGGTGCTGCCTTTGCTATCGCGTCGGCCCTTTCGTTTCCTGGTATGCCGCTATGTCCCGGGACCCAGCAAACCTCTATGGCTGGTCGGGTCTTGCATAATTCCCAAAAATTCATTACCCCTACTTGTGAGGAATTTGTTCTACCAATTTCAAGGGCTCTAACCGCCTCTTGATTGCCAAGGAGTACCTTGATATCTGTACTCCCTCCAATTTTTAATGCTGCCTCTAGACCTCGAACTGCCCCCACGATTTCCGCATCAAAAATCTCAGCTCCAGGAAGGAAGTTACCAAAGGTCGCTAGGAGTTCTCTATCCATATATATGGCGTAGCCATAGGCTGAGTATGCTGGGCCGGTAGATGACCCATCTGAGTAGACACACAGCGTACTTGCGGGAAGATTTCGAAGCCACAGCTTAATCTGCTTCACTTTTTCCTCTTTGTTGCATTTGACCCCGGCTGTAGCCATCGCAGTCCATTAAGCTGCCCAGGACCTTCTGATTCTGGTAGATTGAGGTTCCCATTCTGAAGGCGTGTTAAGTATCGCTCTGGAACCCCTAAGGCACGTCCTTGCTGCCCCTCTCGCAGTCGGAGTCGCTTGATTGCCTCTTTGGGTGTCTCAACTGCCCTTGACACGAGCGGGTGATGGCTATCAAGTCGGCGGATTCTAGCCGCACTACGGAGCTGTCACTGCTGGAGCATTATTCCTGCAGGTAAGATCCCTGATTCTCGGTGCAGAACTGTATTTGGTGTAGTCCACCACACTGGGAGTGCAGCTCGACTTGCAGTCAAAATAGTCCTATCTAGTAGCTGGAGGTGCCATCCGACACCCGTACTTACTTTCTTGTCGCGTTTGGTCGTGATTCGGGTCAATCCAGGCCACCAGGCTTCAGAGCCATAGATTGCCGTGCTCACTACACATGCATTCACCGCATGAGTTAGTGGTCCCGGAGCCGCACCTCGATGGACCCTGTTTATGCTGCGTATGAAGTGGGATAGTCGCTATGCCTTACAATAAAATTCCTGAACGTGCCGTCTGAATGATAGTTGAGAATCAAGCCAAACTCCGAGCCATTGTATATGCGGAGACGGCATAATAAGCTGTTCCCCAACTCTAACCGTTAAGTTGGATGTGTCGGAATGTTAGCCTTGTAGTTATATTTATTGGGATAGTTTACTGGCGTTTGCAACTGGGATGATTGCTACTTAGTTTTAGTTGTATGATTAGTCAGCATATCCCGGGACATGTAGGTTGTAAAACTAGATAGAGAGGAGAGATACATAGACATACACAATTTATACCAACAATCAAGTCCACTACTATAGTAGAGAAGTGATCACTCCTGTTTTTACCAACAGGATGAGTCGAGTTTCTTCTTCGGTCCTCCCCCAATGACCAGGAGCTCAGACTTCGAAGGGTCGAATCTAATCATGTGTATTGCAGCCAGTTGGAATATCCTGTTTGTTGTAATCTAACGCTTTTCATCCTCGGACTTCATGGTGAGCAGTAGTTGTACATCACGTGATGCCATGCGGGGGAGAAGGAAAGGAACGGCGAAAGCCGCTAGCTAGACCTAAGCGATCTGGCCCACTTGTAGATGTAGACATCCCTCTTGTACATAGAACATAAGGAAAAACAATCCTAACTAGTATAACAACAATACTAAGGAACTCTAACATCCACACTCAGTAATCTCATACATCGTGACCAATAAACCTCTATCTTATCTCTATCACTCAACGACAAAGCTTCAACACTGTCTTCTTCAACCTGGGCAGCCTCAACTGCTTCAGAAGGACTTTTGCCAACTCGGACAATCGCGATGTCGTCTGCATATCCAAATCTACAGTTAGTTGTGCCATCCTCGAGTAGAATCGAGATGTATAACATGAATAGAAGTGGCGAAAGTGGTGATCCTTGCGGGACACCGCACTCAACAAGCTTCTCATCTGTTACGCCTTCTTCATGTCGTACCAGGACTTTTCATCTTTTGAGGAACGATTCTACCCAGCGACAGAGTGATAGCAGCCAGCCTTGACTTCGCATTCGTGCGAGCAGCCGATTGTGTAGCACTGCATCGAAGGCACCTTGTGTCAGGGTTGTTTGCTAGATCAGAGGACACGGGTCGGAACGGGTCGGAGTCGGAACAGATAAACTTGGAACGGGATGTAATTGGAACAGGATGTGATCGGAACGGAACGAAGGCGAGACAAGACGGAGGAGGAACGGGACGGAGTCGGGGTATAAGGTAAAGCTTATAATCGGACCAATCTAAAGTCTAGAATAATTACAAGACAAAAAGCTACAGAACAAATCCAGTCCTAGACATTCCTTAAGTACTCAAGACCGGCTACTACAATCAGGGGTATGATAGTCTACGGCAATAAAATAGCAACTGATTACTATGTTGATTAGTAACTGTTGTTATCACAACATTGTAACCATCGTAACGCATTGACTATGTTGCTAGGGAAGCTCCTGACTTGGTTGACCAGATTAACGTAGCATCTCAGTATCATCCTAGGGCACAATGGTAGTAACAAGCAGGCCGTTTTCCTCGTGGGGAACCCGGTCTGTGACACCTTGTATGTCCATCGTGATCATAGCTGTGACTTTTTTCAATCTCATAGCAGCTTCTGCATCGTGTGTAACACATGATACCAAGTCCACTGCTAAGCGTCCTGGTAGTGCGCCGAAGAGTTGTGGGGATACCGCTTCGTGCTTTATTGCAAGCCAGGACATACGTTTAGCTATAAGCCTTTCCAATCCCTTGCCTAAGCTGGAGAGTAGCGATATGGGACGCCATACTTTTGGGCTGGAGAGATCACGTCCATTTTTGGGAAGAAGTACAACTTCAGCTACTTTGAACGGCGTAAGAAAGTACCAAAAGTTCAATCAAGCCTGGAAGAGGTCTCTGACATATGTACCAATTGTACTCCAGCAAGCCTTCAGGAGTCGAACGGTGATTTTGTCATTTCCCGGAGCCGTTTCTTTACTTGCTATGGTAGATATTGTAACATCTTCCAGTGACACCTCTCCGGTCCATGGAATAGAATCTGGTTGGTCATTATCCCACGTTTCTATGTCGCTTTTAGCGTCGAACCTTGCAAGAAGTGAATCTCGAAGTGCGATTGTCCACTCGAGTGGATCTGAAAGCCACTGGTTTGGTGCTACCTGGAAAGGAGGAAGCTGTTTTTTCGGCTTTGGTTTGGCCCATCGCATGAGTTTGAACACTTGTGCTTCTATCTCTGCTGCCTCGACTTGCTTTGTCCAGTTTTCGCGGTTGGCTGACTTCACTGCGGCTCGGAAAGCTTTACAAGTCATTTCTACATCTCCGGATGTCCTTTTGGCTGTCCTGTAGTCAACTTGTCGCCTTTTACAGTCCGCACTCCACCAAGGCGCTGTTTTTCCCTTTCCTACGGCAAGTGCGCGTCTGACAACTTTGACCGTGTCTTGAAGTACTTTGATTAAATTCTCTGTGAAGTCTTCAATCTCGATTTGACTGCTGAGGGGGCTGTGCCTTACCCATTGCTTCACACATCGGGCGAACTTGTGTAGATCACAGTCCCTCATGCGTATTGGTCTTGGGATCCCAGAAAGATCCGAGCATCCAGGAGTATCAACTGAGCCTTCAACGGTGGAGTGGTCTGATGTACAATTGAACCGTGTTGATACTGATGCAACCGCCGTTGTATTACTCCAGGTTATATCCAGCACATTTCCATCACAATGAGTACTTTCTCCTAGAGTGTTTAGTAGCTGCATATCGTTTCTGTGGGCCCAATCCATGATAAGATCACCGTTTCCTTATTGGCGGTCCATCAATGGCTGCCAATACTGTGAGACTGAGTTGAAATCACCTCCCACTACCGATGGACCTGTTGGCCGCCAGTTTAATAGAGGATCTAGAGTCTCACTGAGGCCCGGGGAACGATAGACATTTACAAAGGTCAGTCCATACACCTGCACGATACAGTAGTCTGACAACTGGCTTAATGACGAGGGTGAAATATGAGCCGCTCGAAGTCCTTTTCTCACAAAGTGACAGCGCGTGGTCGTCGTCTCGGCGTCGTATTTGCAAAGGGTATGAAACTATCAAAGCCAGGATGGCTTTTCGTTGTAAACTCTCCGTCTTCTTGCAAAGTCCATGGTTCTTGAACCATAACTATGTGTATTTCTGCTTCCCAAGCTTGCTGCAGCGCTATATCCATATTTTGCCCACCCTTTCCCACGTTAACATGGTGAAATAGAAAGGTGCTATATTTGTGTTTATGCTTATTAGAGTTTGGTGTATTACTCATTATCAAGCATTGTTTCTTCTGGTATGCTGCTGACCTCGCGGGCCTTACCTTTTTCTTGAGATCTTAATAACGCTGCCTTAAAATCTATGTGTCTTCGCTCTTGAATAATTCGTAGCTCGGCTGGTGTCGGAGGCGTTACTTGTCCATTGTATCGCCTTGGCCGGGCCATGTAGCTCAGGTTGGTTGACTCGTGCGGTCTAGCACAGTTTGAACATTTGGGTATATTCACCGAGCATTTGGCTGCTTCATGCCTGCCAAAACACTTTTTGCACTGCTGTCCTTTGACGCAGTTTCTTGTCAAGTGGTAGCCCCAGCAACGTTGACATTGCTCCATGCGGCATTTAAGGGAGAATGGTATAGCAGGGCCACTCTTATCGAACAGCCTGAACCTTAGGTTGGCTGGTGCCTGTTTGAAGTGCACGATCCAGCTAGCGGAATAGCTGCCTACTTTGGTTTCGCTTGGGCGCACCTGTATTGGTGTGACTCCATAAACTGCCTGGCGTTCCACCTTCACCATTTCTCTGGTTACTTCGATCCTTCCGTCTAATGTATGGATGCATATTGGGACGTGAGGGACCATGACCGATGTCCAATCTGAGGCAGGCTCAATTGTGATTTCCTCCTTTTGAAATAAAGGTCCTACACTCAGAATTGATTCCCGGAGTGCGTTTGACACGCACTCCATTGCTAGGCCAGACCTAACTTGTGTCATCGCTATAATTGCTGAAGGTGCGACTCCAGCTTTCCCAGTGATGAGCTTCTTAATTATGACAGGTGATAGCCTCCGCCACTGATGTTCGCGTCCCATGCAAACGAGGAGTCGATTATCCTCTTTCGGAGGCTCTTGTCCGGCTAGTTTTGATTGTACAGCAGCCCTTTGCTTTACCAGGATGGCTGGCGGATCCGGGAGGTTGGCTGCTTTTCGGGCCATAGTCACCCATGGAGAAGCAGTTTCCCTTGGCTTTTGAGGGGGATTGTGATGGGGTTTCTCTGCTTTTTTTATTGCCATGGGTACAGAGGTTTTTATCTGAGTACTTTCATGGGATGATTTCTTGGCTTGGTGATTTGCAGCACTTAAGTTGCCTATTGCAAATGCTGTTACAATAGGTGAAATATTTTTTATTAGTGGTGCAACTAAGTGCGCGCCTTTATTTTCTAACAAGGACTTTGCCCAGGCATCAATATTTTTTAGGAAATTTTGCGCTACGCTTGTTTGCTGTTTTTGCTGTTTTTGCTCGCGTTCCGATTGCTCCATTGCGGCGGCAATCCCAAGAAGGCTCGGGTGTAATAGGTCTCCTGGGTCAGTTGATGCCGAGGACGACGGCTGATTGTGCGCAGCCATGGTGCTGCTTGATGTCTCGGGTATCAATGAGTGGATAAATTTATTTATTCGAGTGGAGGTGTGGTGATGATAATGGAGTTATAGTTGTGATTATTATTTCATAATGGAATTATGGTTGTGATTATTGTTTACTTAGGAGGATAATGGTTAAGGAGTTTGTAGATCTTATATACCCTGTATCAGTAGTTCCACATTAGCATGTAGTGAGAGCTAGGTTGTAGCATTACAAGTGAGTGCTGAGAATTTTTTGCAATACACGTCACGTATTTTTAACCCAATACTTTGTCAAACCTACTTCCAGTAGTCATCTATCAGTTGTCTAAAAGAATCATATTCTAATAAGATTTCTTGATTAGAGGCTGGGATTGATTCCAATATTATTTGTTAGAAGACTTGTCCCAACTATCAGAGGGCTACGGCGTCTTCATCTATCTACAGGTAAACCCCCCATTATCCACCCACACTAGCCGTACAGGGCCTAGCATATCAAACTTGATTTGTATCTGTCAAATGACCTAATGACTTAATGACCTTTAATACGGCGTGCGCTAGGGATACTGGAGATTGCCATCTGCCGAAGGTAATGTATTAATAATTGTTAGGATTATAGCTGCTAACGACGAATACTCAGATACAATCCAACTGGCGAGGTGCCAGGTGGTCAAAGTTCAGAGAACTACAGGATAGTCGAGAAACACGAAGTCAAGAAGTCGAGTTTCCAAGCAAGAAATCAAGGCTGATAGATTAGGGTGAACAGAAGTACAAATAATGTAACTACTAAATGAAAGACTGAGAATATCGGACTGTGAGGATCTAAGATTATGATATTTGTAGAAAGAATATACTAATTCAACTAATTTCTATTAAGGGCTCGGGGAGCTTAGCTATCTAAATACTACAGTAGTGGGTCTAATCATAAAGGACACATGTTAATCCTTATTACCAGGATTAACCCTGTATTTCAACAATATTATATAAATGCTAGATTGCGAGATCAAAGATCAAAAGAATAAAAGATTGAGAAGCAGGAGAGCTACTATGTGGCAGCTCCAGCTTCCTTATATTTAACTCGTGTGAAAGCTGTTAAGCCTAATGGTTCCTGTAGCCTACGCTGTCTAGCGCAGGCAATTACACGAAGGGAGGTTCCTGGGAAGACCTTGGATGACATGGAACCTAGATGATTCATATTGAACCTTGTTTGCTTTGCTTTGTTTGATTAAGGTCCTAAGCTATGCTCTATATCTCCTAGGAGTCAAAGACCGGCGTACACGGCCGAGATCATGCTACCCACATGCCCAACTCGGTCTCACCGCGTGAACCACTACACAACCAGTAGCTAGTTAAAGATAAAAATAAAACACCCATAAATTCCCTTAACAAAAATAAATTCCAAATCCAATACTCCAATTTGAGGTGAGAAAGCGACACTTCTCGTCTCGTTTTCCTTCCTGTCATGCTTCGTGCTATGACCTAATTAATGTCCTCTCCGCTGAGAGCTGGAGATGGACTCGCAGGTTGGCCCCCGAAGCAGCCGGTTTCCTGCACAAAATATGTGAAATTCTCAAGGCACTTAGGCCCGAGAAGCTTTTGGACAAAGTCGTGATGTGACATTGTCCCTCGAAATCGACGCGTATGGCGTGCGTGCAGTCGACAGTGAATGAAATGGAGAGGCGTTGTTTCCTCTCCACACGCACACTCCATGGAAGCGGCGAAGTTGTTGAAACGACGATGGCATGCAGCGAAGTTTCCGTGTCCCGTTCGGGCTGAGATCAGTTTACGAAGTAACCGCCGGGAAAGTGTCAGCTCGGGTGGCTTGCGTCGTCGCATGAGAAGACCCAGGTTACGATATCTAGGTGGACACGCTTCTTCCCACCATTCCTCGAGAAGAGCTTGACGTTTCTGGTTCATCAGACGACGAACGTACGCCAAAGTGACGGAGCCAGGCTGGCTCTCTTTACTTGGCAGTTGTCGGAGGCCGGAGCGTGCAGCTCTATCGGCCTCTTCGTTTCCCTGTATCCCAGAGTGGGCTGGTATCCACTGAACCGAGACTCGAGCCTTTTCTGATAACTCTCTAAATTGGCGTACGTCGTCGAAACTTGTTGTGGCAGTTCCCGTCAGCAGTGCCTTCACTGCAGACTGACTATCCGTCAACACGTTGATCCGCCGCCTGCCGTAGCTTCCACTGTTCTCCCTCTCCAACAAACCCAGCGCAGCTTCCAGGGCCTTCCTCGCCCCTACAATTTCCGCATCAAGCACTTCACCACCATGCTTGATGCCGCACCCCTTCAACAGAGTTTTCCCATCTCTCTTCAAGACGAAACCCCATGCTGAGCGACCATGTCCCTCCGACGATCCATCCGGGTAGGCACAAATATCCGATGTTAGTATATCTCCAAGAAACCGAGTAACCTTTTCCTCCTCCTCTATCCTTGGGCCGAAACTTGAAAGATAGCATGGCGGCGGCAGAGGCTCGGCGTCTTCCGCGTCCGGGAGTTGACGGTAGGCCCGCTGTACTCGTGACATCTGGATCTCCGGATTCCTGGGTACCCGAGCAGACTTCTTGTACTTCCGTGTTCCAACGTTTGGACACACAGCGGCACGAGTCCTGAGCGGGTGGCGGTTGTCCAGTGAGTGCAGACGAGCCGAATACCGTAGGCGGTTCCCTTCCAGAATGATCTTTCCAGTTGGGATACCTCCTTCGCGATGGAGAACAAGATTCGATGTCGTTCTCATTACCGGAAGGGCAGCGCGCAGTCCTGTCAAGATTGCCCTGTCGATCATCTCGCAGAAAATGCTAGTTCGAGGTGTGATGATCCCCTTTTGGTCGGACGTTTGAGGCCGGGCCACCAAACATCTGATCCAAAAGTTGCTATTGGGACAATACAAGTATCCACTGCTCGAACCAGTGCCGCAGGAGCGGCTCCTCGATACGCTGAGTTGAAACGGCGCATGTGCTGGGCAACCTTTAACGCCTTTCCACACCAAGTTGTGACGTGGTGTTTGAAGTCCAATCGCGGGTCTAGGTGTATTCCAAGCCAGCGTATTTGGTCTGCTGGCTCGATAGTCACACCGTTCACACGAATAGCCACTGGATTCTCGCGTTTCCTGCCGGGAAACTGGACTATCTCCGACTTGTTAGTATCGAAGGAGACTGCATTGTTACCTGCCCACTCCAGAAGATGATCCACTTCCTTCTGTACAGAAGCGGCCGACTCGGCAATGCTGCGCCCGAACCCTAGGATCCCGATATCGTCTGCGTAGCTGAACCTCATTCCTGGGTTGCCGCTTCGCATAGGCTCTGCCATGTATAAAAGGAAGAGGAGTGGCGATATTGGTGATCCCTGCGGAACCCCACACACCAGCTCTCTCTGCCCGGTTACCCCTCCGGAGTATCGGACTTGTACCTTTCGATGTGCAAGAAATGAAGCCGTCCATCGAAGGATCGAGTCTGGCCACCCTGTTCTTGCATCCTCCTCACCAAACGGTTGTGGAGTACTGCATCGAATGCGCCTTGGACATCGAGAGTCGTGAATGTGGCCGCCCATCCCTGGGTGCTTGCCTCTTCGATGTCGTGGACTACGCAGTTGACAAGGTCGTTTGCCGACCTCTTAGGGAGCGCTCCGAATTGTTGGTATCCGACAACGTCGAGCGTTACCGCGAGATGGGCCATCCGCTTCGCCAGGAGTCGTTCCAGTCCCTTACCCAAGCATGACAAAAGTGCGATCGGTCTCCAGCCCTTGACAGTCGTTGGATCTCGGTTCGTCTTGCGTAGGAGCACCACTTCAGCCAGCTTGAAGCAGGATGGGTGGGTGCCGAGTCTGATGCAGGCGCGGAAGAGAGTGCCGACAAATGGTCCAATCGTCTTCCAACAGGTTCGCAGAAGCTCCACAGAGATCCCGTCTGCTCCAGGCGCTGTGTTGGCGCAGCCTACGGTGCACATGCGAATCTCCTCGTCCGACACATGGTCGTTCCAGGGGATTCGGTTGGTACTTGGCGCATCAAGTGGCGGTAGATCGTCCGTCGCTTGGTGCCGTGCCAATAGAGCATCTCGGAGTATCGCTGCCCGCTCGGCCGGATCGGAGTACACCTTCCCTTCGTGGTTAAGTGGAGGGGGGGTTCTTGCCTGCCTTGGCTCGGCGGACCGCATCAGCTTGAACACGTCATTCGGTGTCGTGATCGCTTCGACTTGCCGCGTCTGGTGTTCTTTCCTTGCCGCTATGAGGGTTGAGCGCAGTTTCTTCGCATGCACTCTTCGTATTGAACCTTGTTGATGTCATGAATGCGCTTTTCACATTAGTAGTAAATTGTCATCCACGTAGTGTAGCATGCAGGGCCAAGGAAATGGAACTAGATAAGTGATAGATTACATACCCCCAATCGCTACATTCACCTGAAGACCACTCCTAAAGGAGACTAGTTAAGGGGCTATCTGGAAGTATGTGGGATTGGTTAATCATCATGTAAATAATCTATAACATAACATCACACAATAAGATACCATTCGCACCCAAACACATTATTGCCATAACCACCCAAGTACAGTCTAAGCCCCCTGAGTAGTCACAACCATTTAATTGAAGATACCAAGTTTATACAACCATATACACCACCACCCTTCAATAGGTTATCAGCTCGGTAGCCTTAAGCCTGCAAACAATTCTCGCATCCACCAAAAAACTTCCTAAGTCAACCAACTTTCTTCCATCTACCAACCACCACAATCATGTCCAACGATGAGAAAAAACCTTTCGGTTCCACCTTCACTATCAAAGGTGTCACACCAGCGAAACTGGATAATTATCCTGTCTTAACTGGTAGTGAAAACTATCAAGATTGGGCCGGAACCTGGGAAATAGGATTTGACATGATGGGTTTGAAGGAAGTACTAACTGGAGAAGTCAGTAAACCTGAGAAGACTTCTCCCGACTGGGAAGAGTGGAATACGGCGAACAAACTGCTCAGGGGATATCTGGTGTCTGCGGTCGATCGTTCCTTGCGGAATATGATCACCAGCGAGCAAACTGCCAGAGATGCTTGGGCCAACATCAAGGCTCGCTTCGACAGGGAAACACCATCAACAACCCTGTCGTTACTGCGAAATATTGTCGACCTTAAACTTCAAGAAAATGAGAACGTAGCCGACCACTTAAATAACTTCACCAACGCATGGGATCGTCTTTACCAAAGGTCCCTCACCTCCAAATCCAGCGTTGCACAAGCATTCCGAGATGTTACCTCATCTGATGAAGTCAAAGGCGCGTTCTTACTACTCTCACTCCCTAAATCCATGGACAACATCATCGACAACCTAGCGACAAAAGACTTGATCAAATACCAGGACATACAACCAAAGCTCTTGGACCTCTCCGCTGATAGGAATGTCGGCGAAGCTGACAGCAAAGCCTATCACGCATCGACCAAGAGGCAACAGAATGTTCATGGTGCAAAATCAAGAAGTTCAACTACAAGGGGCACACCTACAAGAATTGTTTCAAACTCAAGAAACATAAAGAACAACAGAAGGAAGCCAAGGTAACGAAGAAGAGCGCTTTACAAAATGAAAACGCCAAAAGAGTCTCAGAATTAGATGACGAACTTTCAGACAGGGCTTTCATGGCTAACTCTTCTTCATCCACTCCAAAAGAATGGATCCTTGATACAGGTGCCACTACTCACATGACTGGCTGCATCGACGACTTTGAATCAGTTACACCCCTAGAAAATAAAACTGTACGAGTCGCCGATAACAGTTATACCCCAGTCACTGGCAAAGGTACCGTTCGTCTTCGCGCTCTAACCAGCGACGGGCGATCGCGAAATATCCTTCTAAACAATGTTCTTCTGGTGCCCTCTTTTCGACAGACTAGGTTGTTTTCATGGGAAAAATTAAGGGAGATGGGATATGAATTATTTTCTAAAGGCGACAATACTTTTATAAGGGATAAAAACGGGCAAGAGGTTCTGTGGGCGACAGCAAGGGAAAAGTCGATCGTAATTAAGTTAGAAGAAATAAAAGCTCGTTTCTCCTCCTATCGTGAATTTCATGAAGCTTTAGGACACCCCGGTGTAACGACCATGCGAGACCCTTCTAAATTATACACAGACGGTCACAACCTTCCTTCACTACCCCAGACCTTTCACTGTCCCGCATGCGAAAAAGCTAAGTCCAAGCACATTGTTCCTGATCCAATCCATGAGGATCCCAGTAACGTTTTTGAAATTATTCACTCAGATCTTTCCGGGAAATTCTCTGTTCCCTCTTTAAACGGCAAATATTACTACATCACCTTCATTGATGGAAAAACACGATTCTCCTGGGTCAGATTCTTACGAAACAAAGATGAAGCCGCTGAAGCTATTTTGACTTTGTTAAACTTATCTATAGACAATTCAATATAAAGATCAAGCGATGGAGGACTGACAACGGGGGAGAATTTGTGAATAAAACCATCAACTCGTTTTTAAATCTGAAGGAATAGTTCATGAACTTTCGCCACCCTACGAACATGAGAGAAACGGACTGGCTGAGCGATTTAACCAAACGTTAACTACAATAGCCAGAACAATGATAGCAGACTTAAGCCTAAATTTTGGGCAGAAGCCATATCAACTGCCAGCTATCTTAAAAATCGCCTTCCTCATTCACGGCTACCTCAAAATACTACGCCATATGAGGCCTTACAAGGCAACAAACCCAAAATCAAACACCTTCAACCCTTCGGCAGAAAATGCTTTGTTCACATACACAAGGACTCGCGACCCTCAGGTTCAAAGCTATTACCAAGGGCAATCGAAGGAAAATTCATGGGCTACACGGAGAGCACTAAAATATTCCGAATATGGATCCCCTCTAAGCACAAGGTGGTAGAATCTCCCAACGTCAAGTTTGCGCCGCTCAATTCAGGGGAAGCGACTCACTCCCTTGAGACCACAAGCGAATCCAACTTTGAGATAAAAAACATCGAATCAACATCATTTCACCCAACCCTTCCGTCTAAATTTCCATCAAAACCAGTTGAATCTTCACCATCTGTAGATAACACCTCATCCTCACATCCGATAGAGCCACAAAACAAGCATGACTCCGAACAAACTTTACAGCAGCCAGCACAGCTTGAAACATCAGAGAATCATACTCAAGAAACATTATCAATCCGTAGCCGTCCGAAGCGTTCAACAAAGCCTATTGAGAGATATGGTTTATCCGCACACCACGGCTCAATTACACGCACTTGGAATGATAACAATTCTGAACAAAGCAGACTGGTTTCAGCTGAGGAATCTCAAATCGAAGTGGAAAACAATGCTGTGGCTCTGGCGGCAAAAAGAGCACCAAAGACAAATGAGGAGCCAAAATCTATAGAACATGCATTTCAACAACCAGATGGAAATCGATGGCGCGAAGCAATAGATAAAGAATTGACATCTTTATCTCAAAACCATACATGGGATGTGACTGATCGACCTCTCAAAAGAAATGTTGTTGGATCCAAATGGGTTTTCAAAATAAAGCGGAATGCCGACGGCTCTATCGAGAGATACAAAGCGCGATTAGTTGCTCAAGGTTTTAGCCAAGTTCCTGGCCATGATTTTAATGAAACCTTCGCACCTGTCGCTCGATATGATAGCCTGAGGATATTACTCCGAATCTCAGCCCAGAACAAATGGATCCCTCAACAGATGGATGTAAACTCAGCATACCTCTACGGCATGCTAGAAGAGGAAATTTTCATGGAATTACCACCGGGATACCGTATAACCGGAAAATGTGCCAAACTCCGAAAATGTATCTACGGCCTCAAACAATCCGGCCGAGAATGGTACGAATGTATCTCGAATTCCCTCAAAGCAAAAGGATTCGAGTCAACAACATTTGATCCCTGCGTCTTCGTGCACCCAAAGGAAATGGTATTTATTTCCATATACGTAGACGACATACTCATCTTCGGACCCCCAAACGACTTTCGACAAAACCTAAAGACATCGATCGGAAACGATTTTGATTGCAAAGATTTAGGAGACGCAAAGTACATACTAGGTCTCGAAATAATAACCAACTCATCAGGTATCCGACTTTCCCAACAAGGATATTCAAAAAGGGTCCTAGAACGCTTTGGCTTTACAAATGCTCATAAAATTGGCACACCCCTCGATCCCAACGTAACCCTATTCAAAGGAACCGAAGAGGAACGTCTCGAGAACGTCAAAGAGTATCAAGCCATTGTTGGATCGCTAATGTACCTTGTCATAGGCAGTCGTCCTGATTTAGCATATACAGTCACTCTTTTAAGCCAGTTTTCGTCCTGTCCAAACCAAACTCACCTGCAAGCCGCCAAAAGAACACTTCGATATTTAGCTGCAACAACCACTTGGGACTTATTTTATCCAAATGGAGCCTGCGAAGATCTCGAAGTCTATGCCGATGCTTCCTATGCAGACAACCCTCATACCCGAAGATCTACATCAGGTTATGTCATTCGGCTTGGCGACGCTGCAATCTCCTGGAGTAGTAAACAACAGCGATCTGTAGCACTATCTACTACAGAAGCCGAATATATGGCCATGTCGCTTGCTGCCCGCCAAATCACCTGGACCAAATATGGACTAACCCAACTGCGCCAAAAGTTTGAAACTGTACTTCACTCCGACAACAACGGAGCACAAGAACTTGCGAGAAACCCGCGGATCCACGAACGATCAAAGCATATTGACGTGCATTACCACTACGTTCGTGATAAATTAAAAGAAGGAGAGTTCGAACTCCTCTACGTCAAATCCGCAAACAACCTCGCAGACTTATTGACCAAAGCTCTTGCAAAACCTGCTCACCACCGACTATCTAACCATATCAGATGTGCTAAGCGAGGGGAAGTGTCATGAATGCGCTTTTCACATTAGTAGTAAATTGTCATCCACGTAGTGTAGCATGCAGGGCCAAGGAAATGGAACTAGATAAGTGATAGATTACATACCCCCAATCGCTACATTCACCTGAAGACCACTCCTAAAGGAGACTAGTTAAGGGGCTATCTGGAAGTATGTGGGATTGGTTAATCATCATGTAAATAATCTATAACATAACATCACACAATAAGATACCATTCGCACCCAAACACATTATTGCCATAACCACCCAAGTACAGTCTAAGCCCCCTGAGTAGTCACAACCATTTAATTGAAGATACCAAGTTTATACAACCATATACACCACCACCCTTCAATAGTTGAAACATACTGAGAGTTCATGAGGGTTACAGGAGTATCAAGGATTGTCTAGGTGACTATTGGAGAGTCTGAGTTGTCAAGTCATGGAGAGAACCTTATCAAAGAGAGATATTTCAGACTATATATATAGGTAGTCATTGAGTACAGGGATTCTCTCTTTAGATAATTATAATAAACATATTGTATCTACAAGATCGCCCATGCATTTTGTAATGAAACCGTGACAACTCGAGACAGTACTTAAACTCAACTAAGACTATGGCAAATTGTTGTAATCCTAGTTCGTGCTAACATAACGTAGAGACGTGCATGGTCTAGGTCATGGATTAATATAGTTGCTGTGCCTACACAATTGAGGTAAGCTACATTGTGGTTGTAGAGATCTGTTGAGGATCAGGATGTTGAGAAGTGATAGCAGTGCACGGACCAGCTTCTCATGTATTTAGACAGGTGGTCAGGCACTGCCCGCAAAAGTGTCCAACATAGATCACACACTTTATCCATTATACTTTAGTAAATAATAATCCCTTCTAAAGTCTACAATTCAGTTCTCGAGCATTATATCACAACTGTCTCTATGTCTATCCCAAGAATATCTCCAGTGCTCATCATTAATAACACAAATGTAGTGATGATGCCAGCCCCTCCATCTCTCACTGTCAGAGTTTTCTCGGAAACCTTCTCCTTGAAATCTCTTCAAGGATGCCTGGCTGTATAATCTATATATATGGAGATAGCCAGGATCTAGTGTTCTATGATTCTGGTCTGGCATTTTGGTTGAGTGGTTATGCACCTATCTCATGCACAATATAGGATGGCAACCTCTTGCCTGGCATTTCTGACTTGATCCTAGTATCTGTTCCGCTGTCTACATGCTGCTTCTGACAAATTCTGATTTAATTGCCTCTTTATATAATCTGGGATCTTCATGCATGTCCTGTTCAACGGTAATAGATTCAAATGGAGGAGTGGGCACTTGAATTGATGATGGCTCACCGGCATTAATATACACTGCATGCGCAGATATAGAGTTTGCTGTAACAACATGGTTGAACACAGCCTTTGCCACTCTTCTCGGCGGTCTGCCAAATCTTGATTTTGGCGGGGAGCAAATGTAATGGCACAGCATTCTGCCATGTCATTACATATATCAGGTGACCAGGAAGGTATGGTGGGTGAGGAACCAATGTGTGGGAGGAGATAAGATTAGGTCACGCAACCCTGGGAAGCGAGAGCACACACACAAAAGCTCGCAGATTCTATTATCATTAGACTTTCTTTCTTTCTTGTTTGTCTTAGTATTTGCTCAATAGATTGAATATATAGTTATACAAGCTGTACTCTCACTTGTCCTTATTCTACGCCGTGACATAAGACTAAGACCACCGAAACAACTCAACGCGACCTCTTTAGGGAGGTAAAATACTTATTGCAGACTCAGTGGCGTGGACAGCTAATAGCTCACACCATCCGGACAGTCATTACCCATTCGCCTCAAGAAAGAGACAGGATTATCAGCCTCGAATAGATTACACGGTCGCTTCATTCATTATTGGAGATACACCACAAAATTCTTTATAAACAACCCCCACTGTTGTCAAAAACCACTTGTCACCCTCTCTAAAATCGGCCGAGAAATTGCACTCAACAGTATGCCGGCCCCCACCACCTCTATAGTTGGTAAGAAAAGAGCTGAAGCGGAGGATTCCGAGAGCTGGCCCAGAGGAGATTTCAAGAAATCGGTCTTCGCAACTTGTGCACCGGGAGATGAGGAGAAACACCACACTGTGCCGGAACTCCCATGGAACAAGCTTGTCACCGAAGAAGTGCTAAAAAATGAGTACGAGAAACGTCTTGCTGCGCGCGCTGCCGAAAACAAAAGTGAGACAGCAAAAGAATCTAATGAAAATATACTCAGAATTATTTGTGTCGAACTCGCCGAGCGATCCAACGCTATTAGCGAATATTGTGAAAAGGCACACAAGGAAAAGGAAGAAGCAGAGAATCTTGCACAAAAGTGGGCCATTGAATCAAACCGCTGGAAAGATGCTTATGCAGAACGTTCCCTCAAGGATGCAGAGTGTAAAAAAGATTCTACTACGTCCGTATTGGAAGATGGTGCAACAGAATTGCAGAAGAAGAAATATGATACCAAAAGCGAGCGCCAAAAGTCTGTGTTTTGTTCTCGGCATTGCCAAAAGATCACCAATCCTCCTGTTTTAAAAGGTACCAACAACCCTTCCATCGAAGATTGGGCCTTTGCCGTGGACAGCAAGTTGGAAGGCGATGCATTGTACTTCGACAACAAAAGGCACAAGATTTCATACCTCCTGGGATTTGTTGATGGTGATGCACGAAAATTCCTGAAGCCATACCTCAAGCCAGGGAGTGTTAATTACATCACCGAAGCTGAAGCTATCGTCGTTTCATGGATAAACGCAGTGGAAGCTAGGATGGTGTTTCATGGGGAGTTCCATGCCAAAATAAAACGCAGTGTTAGATTGAGTTCCTAAACAATTAGGACATACTCAGGAACATAGGGTCGTATCATAGGAATTACGTAGTATCACTGTTCGAGACAGTGCTTAGGGCTGTCCTATTATCTGATGTACATATATACCGAGCGTGAAGAAGTATTCTTCTTCACTCAACGTCTTTTGTTTATACTCATACCTATTGTTCACCTACTTATCTCTTCTCTAAAGAAGACCGCCGTTATTGTACCATCCTCACCCATTACTTACTTTACCTTTACCTCTTCCGTGAACCCTATACCTCACGCTGATTTATACCTCCTACTCTTAGGAATCACCACTATCCTCCACATCTATAACCTACTTGCACCCAACTCGTACCCTACGGAATACCGATAATACAGTGCCTTGAGACGTCGATATCCTACGAGGAGCATACAATGAAACCGATGAGCAAAAGTGTTCCGAAGCTCGTGCTAATTTCAAGAAACTTTACCAAAAGGACGATGCTTTCTCTGCGTACTTCTCCAAGTTCTTGACCTACGCTTCTGAATTACAACTTCGCAACCAAGATCGGATGGATGAACTCTGGGAGAGAATAAATCCCGAATTACAGCGTGCCATTCTCGGTGCAACCTTCGATAACACTTTCGAGATGTCAAAACATTGTCTCAAGCTTGAGCCCCAATTGGTACTGCTGCAGCGAACTACGAACGCCCAATTGCGATACGAGCAACGAAAGGAAAAGATCAAGAATCCTATTGCTCCGCCCAAAGAAAATCCTCTCCCTCGCCACAGTGTACCTCCTATGCCTGTTCGAACCTCTGGTACGTGCTTTCGATGTGGCAAGTTAGGCCATTTCGCTGATGCCTGTCCCGCAGCGAAGATCAACAAAGTTGATACTGTTGCAACTATGGCATCTGGGCTGGATGATCAATGTGTTAGATAGTTGCTGGCAGAAATACTCCAGGTAGAGTATATTATGTAATCAGTTAAGCGATCATGTAGATGTACGGACCATAGTATACTAGAATATGAGGATGAATGTAATTGCTAATTATCTGTTTCAATATTGTGTACTAGTATTGTTCGGATTAGGTCTTAGTCAACGAGCTCTAGCCTAATCGTGCTAGGTTGTAGGCTACTGTTACAACTATTCATGGGGTCATATTCAGGGTGGTGAAGTAGTTTTGGTTTGGTATGGGTTATTAGATTGATACCTGAACGTGTCTCATAGTAGTCAGGCACGCGACTCAAGTAGCAAGTGCACGGTAAACCTCAACCCCAAAATGATGATACGTATCAAGTTTAATATGCTAGGTCCTGTATGGCTAGTATGGATGGGACATGGGGGATTATACCTGTAGATAGATAAAGACGCTGTAGCCTTCTGATAGTTGGGACAAGTCTTCTACCAAAATAAAATCGGAATCAATCCTAGCCTCTCATTAAGCAATCTTATGAATTATTTCCGTGTCTGTCATTACGGACCAATAAACAGAATCGACGATCAATATTTAGAAAGTCGATAAAGTATACATCTCCCGACTGATACTTACCAACACTAATTAGTGTTTCCTTTCAGCTAGGAGACACAAATAAGCAAGGTTATACCAGACGAAGGGACACTCTAGACAGGCGACGGTTTTTACTGTGTACCTGCTGCTGTTGTGCCAATTTCCAAGTTTCGAGGGTAAGACCAGCAATCTAACGAGCAACTTTCACACGATTAAGTCTGTGTGGAAGAGCGCCTCGCGATAAGAAGCTCTACACCTTTGGACTGCGTTCCACGACGCGATTTTAAGTACCACACAGTGCGTATTCACCAAAAGCACAGTGTAAAGACATTTAAGGGAAAAATTTTCATCACAAATACTCCTGAAAAGAACAATGGCTAATAAACATGGGAAAATAATCTTAGAGGCCGACGCAGGCTATGAATATACCGATTAACAGTTTACCGTTGAACTCACCGACCCTGCAGAATTAAAAAAGGTAGATCTGAATGGCTACATCTGTCATGGTTCTTATCATGACTCTCCATAAAAGGGTGAAAATGTGCCTAAGCAGCGGTGGGGGGTCTAGTTGTCATAGTAACCCAATTGTACAGGAATGGAAAGGACTGGTGTTGTTATTGACACTAGCGTCGAGCTAGTCCGAGGAGACCCTTAAGTAGTCCTCGTTCACGTCTGTAGAGGGCGTGCGACGTTTTGTTAGATTTCCGTATCTTGTTTGCATCATATCTTGTCTACGTTCCATCTTACGTATCTTGTTCATATCTTGACCCGTGACTTCTATCTTGAATACTCTCTCGCCCCGTAACATCACGTCGCACCTCTAAAAACCTTGACTCACCATGACCGACTCTCCCATCACATTCACCTGCGCATCAGACTTTCTCTCACATCTCCCAAAAGTGGATGAAGCTACTCGAAAAAAATTAATGACAGAAATTTTCGAAACAGGCTCTAATCTTCAGGTCGAAACCCAGAGCTTAAAGAAAAATATATCTCATATAGAGCAACAGAGAACCGAAATCCTTGCTATAAACTCCGAACTAAGGCAAGAACTCTTGGAACTGAGAGCCACGCACACAAAGTTATTGCAGGCTTCGGCAGTGAATAATTACAAACTGAAGGAATCTGAAGGTCTGGTGGAGACCCTTCAATCACAAATCTTGGACAATCAAAGGATTGGGCCAGTGGGAACCCCACAATCTGAACTTTTCCGTATCGATGAGAAGTTTACCGGCCGAGATAAGGCTCAATATCCTTCATTCCAGCGACAGATTAAGATAGCTCTGGCCCAAAATAAAGACAGGTATAATTCACTTCAGTCTCAGATATCATTGATCTACCAAAATTTGGGACCAGGGCCAAAATCTTTCCTGGATCGATATTTGTCCGAGGATGGCTTGTTTATTTTTGAGTCTCTCCGCTCGGTATGGGATGTTCTAGATGTTTCCTACCGGAACCCAAACGAAGAGGAAGAAGCCCGGGACTCTCTGAGTTGTTTACGCCAATCTAGTCAATCTTTCGGTACTTTCTTGTCGGAATTTCAACGCCTTCACAATCTTTCCGGCATAACAGATCCTAAGACTTTAATCTCATATATGCGCAATGGAGTGTCGAGCGAATTGCGAATATGTATCGGACAACACCAGGACATTCACAAGAATTATGACTTTGATGAATATGTTAACCTGTGCAGAGATTGCGTGGTTCGACTTGATCTTGAACGCCCGGCTCACTACCTAGATCGTGGTACGAATCATAGTGTACCTAGACCTAATTACCGAGACCAAGGCTCAGAATTTCGAGGGCCTAGTCCGGCCTTCATTCGAAAGCCAGCTCCCCGACCCCTATAGCCTTTGAGGCTAGCAATACATCTTCTGGAGGTGATCCCATGATACTGGACAAATTTAATATGTCACATTTGGGTCCGGATGGCCGACTCACACGAGAGGAACGTTTCAGGAGATTTGAACTGGGATTATGCATGAGATGTGGGAAATCAGGTCATCAGGCAATTGGCTGCAACACTAGGAATAGAGGTATGGTCAACCAGCTCTACATGGAGCCAAATATTCCAAGAGATCCAGAACAACAGTTAAAAGATTAGATCAGGATCATTGTCACGATCCTGGTCGCTCTGAATGTATGATAATGAAATCAGAATTAATTATATCATCATTATCCGAACCATCCTTGAAAAAATTAAACTCACTTGTATTTTCTTGTCAACTTATATCTGATAATAAGATAGTAAACTCATGTGCATTTATTGATTCCGGTGGTAATGGTTATGGTTTCATTGACATCTCATTCGTGCAATTACACTCTTTAAAATTAATTAAACTGGAAAATCCACGCACCCTACGAGTTGTGGACGGCAGAAGCTCGTCAGCAGGTATGGTGACTCATTTCGTGATGGTCAAACTATCTATATCCAACCATACCGAAGTTTCCCGCCTATTTGTCACTAAGTTAGGCCTATTCCCTATTATATTGGGTCATGGATGGCTATCTCGACACAACCCTAGCATCAATTGGTCGACCAACTCTATGTATTTTTCGTCACCTTATTGCTCAAAATCTTGTATCATGCCACTCAAGCCCAGTCATTCGGGCCGTGTAATTATCAAAACGATAAAAGGATTGAACGCTGTCAACCTTGTCTCATCTCTCAATACACCCGATCGAGAGACACATATCGACCACCTTGACATTAAAATGATAGGTGCTACCCCTTTCAATCATCTAGTAAATCAGGATTCTACCGAAGTTTTCACTTTATCTCTCTACGCTATAGATCAAGCTCTAATCGAAGATGAGGCCAAAGAAATTCAAGTCGGATTACCTCAGTGGCTCCATCACCAAACTACGGCTTTCTCTAAACTGGAATCCCGTGAGCTACCTCCACATCGCCCGATCGACCATAAAATAATGCTTAAGGATGGTTCTCAGCCCCCTTTTGGAAAACTCTATGGTATGTCCCGCGAAGAACTTGGAGCCCTTCGTGAATGGTTACACGATAATCTTTCGAAAGGTTTTATTCAAGCAAGCTCTTCTCCTGCAGCCTCCCCAATATTATTCGTAAAAAAGTCTGATGGGGGACTGCGACTCTGCATGGATTATCGCGCGTTAAACGCTATTACTGTCAAAAATAGATACCCTATTCCTCTCATCACAGAAACTCTCGATCGATTATCTAAAGCCCGCTATTTCACTAAACTTGATGTGATCTCGGCATTTAATAGGATTAGAATAGCGAAGGGGGATGAGTGGAAAACCGCGTTTCGCACCCGCTATGGGTTATTTGAGTCACTAGTAATGCCGTTTGGTCTAACTAATGCCCCAAGTACTTTTCAGAATTATATTAATAGCACGCTCCAGGAACATCTTGACGTATTCTGTACAGCATATTTGGACGATGTCCTAATATACAGTAACACGCTAGAGGAACATCGAAGCCACGTTAACTTGGTTCTAGACAAGCTTCAAACTGCAGGGCTTCAATTGGATATCAAGAAATGCAAATTTGAAGCTACAGAGGTAAAATATTTAGGACTAATTATTTCCTGTCGAGGCATTGAAATGGACCCAGTCAAAATTGAGTGTGTCAAACTCTGGAAGACCCCGTCATGTGTCAAAGATGTTCAGGCTTTCCTCGGGTTCGCTAACTTTTACCGTCGCTTCATCAAGGAATTCTCTCGTGTAGCACTTCCACTAACTGAACTAACCAAGAAAAGTACATTATGGCAGTGGTCCACAGAATGCGAGAAAGCATTTGTTTCTTTAAAGGGAGCTTTCACCAAGTCACCTATTCTGAGACACTTTGATCCTGATCGCCAGTGCATTGTTGAAGTCGACTCAAGCGACTGGGCTCACGGTGGTATCTTGTCCCAGTACGACGATGAGGAAATTCTTCATCCGGTAGCTTTCTTCTCAGGTCGCTTACAGCCATCCCAAATTAACTATGAAATTTACGACAAAGAACTCCTAGCAGTAGTCACCGCTTTTGAACACTGGCGCCCAGAGCTTCAAAGCACAATACATCCCGTAATAGTTATCTCTGATCACAAAAATTTGGAGTATTTTATGTCCACAAAAACACTTAATAGACGTCAAGCCCGATGGTCAGAATTTCTATCCAGGTTCAACTTTGTTATAACCTATCGACCTGGTAAACTAGGAGGTAAACCGGATGCACTAACCAGGCGATCTGAGGACCGCCCGTCAGATAAGGAGGATGAGCGTCTCTCTCAACAACTCCAGGTTGTGCTCAAGCCTCATAACCTCGATCCCATAATAGTCCACAACCTCAAAAATAATCTAGAACTCTCTCAAATTTCACTTCAAACTCCTATTCATTCACTCACTACTTCCGAACAGATTGAAAGTCTCATTACGGACGGGTACAAAGTAGATAAATCTCTCCAGAAATATATCCAGATCCTGCAAGGCCCAGGCCCTCACCGGTCTAAACATCTTGACCTCTCCCGATGTAGTATCAAAAATAAACGGCTGTATTATGACAATTTGATTTATATTCCAGATATTCCAGACCTTAAACTCCTTTTAATAAAGAGTTGTCACGATCATCCTAGTGGGGGCCATCATGGTAGAAATAAGGTTTTCGCAGAAATTTCTAGATATTACTGGTGGCCCAACATGCTTCAAATCATCTCTCAATACACAAATAATTGTCATATCTGCAAGCGAATAAACCCATCAAGACTTAAATACCAAGGACTGCTGAAACAGCTTCCCATACCCGAACGACGCTGGCGGGATATATCTGTGGATTTTATTGGGCCCTTACCTGAGTCGGAAGGTTATGATTGTATCATGGTTGTTGGATGTCGACTCACGAAGGCACGCCATTTCATTCCTTGTAATACAAATATTGATGCAATGGGTACTGCAAAACTATTTTATCGGCATATCTGGAAACATCATGGGTTTCCGGAATCAATTGTATCAGATAGAGGTCCGCAGTTTGTAGCAAAGTTTTGGCACGCTGTTTGTGAGCGTACAGGAACGAAACTTCTCTTTTCAACTGCATGGCACCCGGAAACTGATGGCCAAACAGAACGATTTAATGCCATCCTAGAATGCTACTTACGAGCATATTGCAACTATCAACAGGATGACTGGGTTGATTGGCTTCCATCTGCAGAGTACAACGCGAATAACACCGAATCAGAGACGACTAAGGTAACCCCATTTTTCGCTAATTCAGCTCAGCACCCCAGGTCAGCAATAACTCCATATCACCAGTTGAGTCCTACCGCGTCCGAATACTCAAAAATTCAAGTAAATTTAGGAAACAAGTTTGTTGATCAGATGAATCAATTAAACGATTTTCTTCGAGTAAATATGAGAGCTGCCCAGGCCTTCTACGAAAAATTTGCAAATCGTCACCGCTCTTCAGCTCCAGGTTATCAGGTTGGGGATAAGGTATTTGTTAGTGCTCAAAATATAAAGACCAAAAGACCATGCAAAAAGCTAGATTGGAAAAATTTAGGACCATTCGCAATCTCAAAAAAAATAGGTAGTCATAGTTATCAGTTGCACTTACCTGATGACTTGAGATCAATTCACCCAATCTTTCACACAAGTCTTCTTAGACCAGATCCAAACAACCCTATTTCAGGACAAGTAAACGAGCCCAATCCGCCCATTGAAGTCGATAAATCTGGAGAAGACTTATACGAAGTTGACGCTATTGTAGGATCTAGGCGCCTAAAAGACAAAGGATTTCAATATCGAGTGAAATACACGGGACAATACGAAACTTCATGGCAACCCTTATCTGATATTGTTTCAGGAGATTCCGATAAACTTGTCCAAGCTTTCCACAAAGCAAATCCTCGGAGAACAAACCTACGGAAAAAGAATACGCCGAAGCCATTGCAGACGCAAATTTAGGATAACTGTTGAGACAACAGTCGTAGAAGGGGGAGCTGCTGTCATGGTTCTTATCATGACTCTCCATAAAAGGGTGAAAATGTGCCTAAGCAGCGGTGGGGGGTCTAGTTGTCATAGTAACCCAATTGTACAGGAATGGAAAGGACTGGTGTTGTTATTGACACTAGCGTCGAGCTAGTCCGAGGAGACCCTTAAGTAGTCCTCGTTCACGTCTGTAGAGGGCGTGCGACGTTTTGTTAGATTTCCGTATCTTGTTTGCATCATATCTTGTCTACGTTCCATCTTACGTATCTTGTTCATATCTTGACCCGTGACTTCTATCTTGAATACTCTCTCGCCCCGTAACATCCACCATTTTGTGACTCGAGCTAAGCACAATGGGCTGTGTGACGGAATGCTCTGGTTAGAGTACATAGAACTTTTCGAGGACTGTGTTACGGTTTGACCGTTGTTTAAGCTTAGGCGGATACCTAAGCGTAATACTAAGAATGTTTACGATATGGCTGCGCGGGAGAGATAGATGAAGCTGAACGAAACGGCGCTATTAATTAGGAGGTTGGAGGTTAGCACGACTAGGTGGCACTTGTCATTGTGTGGCTGGGTAGCAAGTACAGTGCCTATGGATAAGTCATCAGTCTGTAGACCCACGAAGATCAATTCTTATAAATACCTGTTAGTAGTAGCTAGAGTTTTCTTTTCTCCTCATATAGTTTAATAAATCGATTTACTCATCACCAACTCGGTTTCTGTCACATTTTAAACTATATCTTTCATATTCATTGCCCGTCATTAAGTAAATCGCAGTCATATATGACCGTGACTTAGGGCATCTTTAATTATTGGTTACATCGCAAAGGGATTCTAAGAATCAACAATGGGTTCGGAAATGAACAATTTTAATATCGGAATGGACTCCATGGCAACTGGGTTATCGAACCAGGAATCGATGCCACATGGAGAAATACAATCGGAAATGGAGCGAATGGTCGAAGAGATGAGATTAAGGGGAATAGAACACAGAAGAGACCTTGGGATGCTACAATCTCAGATGAACGGAATAATGCAAAGGATGCAGGAACGATCGCAGAATGAGAAGAAATCACCCCTGCAGCAGTTAAGAGGTGATATGAAAGGCTTATCAGAACGCAGAAGATGTTTTACTGAAAAGGAACCACTCAAATGGCCAGAGGCGTACGACCACAAGGATAGAAGTAAGTGGGCTATTACACATGGAATACTTCGCTACATATACAGGCGTGATGTAGAGGAGCGATGTATACTTCAACCGTCAGACTTTTTCGTGCAACTATTTAGTCATGCTGTAATAGGAACTGCGAAGGATATGATCTCCGGCCAATTTCAAAACATGCTTGCAAATAGTATGGAATGGGATGCGCTAGGGCTATTACAGGCCATGGATGATACCTTTCGCAACAGAAACGAAGAACAATTGGCGGTCGCGCTACTTCATGCATGTCGACAATTCCGGGATGAGAACCTATCCTCATATCTACCGCGCTTCCAGCAGTTGCTTTCTCGAAGTCCCAGTTCGAAAGGGAATGAGAAGTGCAAGATCTATTTGTTGCGGAACTCACTGAACAAGACAACGAGAAATTACATGATCGGCAGTATGCACCCTAAAACACTTCGAGAATTAATTGATTACCTGTCGATCCTGGGCTCTGAAATTGACGAGGTTGGTATAGAAAATACAAGGGAATACCTGCTAGGTCAGACTGGCTACTTCGACGACGGAACACGAGGCGTTGCTGGGGGCAGATTACTAGGTGAAATCTCACGAGACGTAGACAGCAATTCAAGGACGATCGGTGTCGATAAGGTCCGTGCGGAGTTGGTATCACATTTTGAGTTGAACGAGCGCAGAAAAGCTGGGTCATGCTCGCGATGTGGAAAGAAAGGACACATTATAGCTAATTGTCGACTTCTTCCAGCCAAGCATCCTGAAACAACTATCCAAGTTGCAAAATTCGCCGAACACATTGCAGATACAGTTAAGGCCAAAGCTGGGAAGAAACTGGTAGAAAAAAGATTGGCTCCCAAACCAAATTGTCTCCAAACGCAGAATAATGGAGCCATAAATAAGGTCACTAGCTCAAAGTCAGTGGAAGATAAAGAAGCCGAGAGCTCTATGAATGGGTCCTCTTTCATTATAGATGCTGTTGTTGACGGAATTTATTCGATTCCTACCTTAATCGATAACGGATGCGAATGTCTAGCCGCGGTTAGTAATTCCTTTGTACGTAAAGCTAACATACCTCGCATAAAAATAACTCCACGACGGCTTACTGAGGCTACGAAAAATCGGCGCCAAAATGACTCTATAACGGAAATGGTTAGAATGGAACTTGACATTGATGGTTATCAGCGCACGTTACATGCGTACGTGATACCGGGTTTATCTCATGATCTAATACTCGGAAAACCATGGATGGAACGGGAAGATGTTATCTACAATGCAAGGGAACATTTTATGGACATTGGAGAAGCCGTTATGAATGATCAACCACTGAGAGTATGGGAAAAGGGTCGACAAGAAAGAATGGATTCCTCTCACCAGACAGCAAATATCAAAAGTTTGTTGGCAGGAGTATTTCTTGCAACGGTTAGGAAAGCAAGGAAGTCAAGGGCTGGCACGACCCAAATATTTTCTGTGACACTGGCAGATATTCAGAAAGCGCTTGCGCCATCAAAGAAATCAACGACAAATCTGGATAAGCTTCCAGGTCATTGTAAAGAATTTACAGATCTATTTCGAAAAGAGTTAACAGATAAACTACCACCTCATCGCCAAGGAAGTGATCACGAGATAAGGCTTGAGTCTGATAAGGAAATACCATGGGGACCCCTGTATGGAATGTCAAGGGATGAATTATTGTACTGAGAAAGACCCTGACAGACTTACTTGACAAAGATTACATTCGCGCCAGTAGTTCACCAGCAGGGCCCCAGTGCTTTTTGTTAGGAACCAGGTGGGGGCTTACGATTTTGTGTTGACTATCGTGCCTTGAATTCAATTTCTAAGGCTGATCGCTACCCGCTTCCGTTAATAAAGGAGACACTGGCCAAACTGAGTAAAGCCAAATGGTTTACCAAGCTAGACGACGATCGGCGTTTCATAAATTACGCATCAAGGAAGGCAATGAATGGAAAACGGCTTTTCGAACACGATTTGGCTTGTTCGAATGGCTTGTGATGCCGTTTGGGTTGAATGGAGCACCAGCAAGTTTCCAGAGATACATCAACGAAGCCCTACGTGAATACCTAGATGATTTTGCTCGGCTTATGTGGACGATGTTCTCGTCTTCACTGATGGGGACGAAGAAGAACATCAAAGGCACGTGCGATTGGTACTTCAAAAGCTTCAAAAAGCTGGACTGGGATTGGATATTGATAAGTGCGAATTTAGTGTTAAACAAACTAAATACTTAGGTTTTATCATCTCTGCAGATGGTGAGAATTCGTCCGTAAAGATGGACCCGGCAAAAGTTAAGGCAATTTCGGAATGGAAGGCACCCACAACAACAAAAGGGCTTAGAGGATTTCTAGGTTTGCCAATTTCTATCGTGGCTTCATCAAAGGATTTTCTAGAATCTGTGCGCCTTTAACTTCTCTTACAGGCAAGGGTACACCCTGGAAGTGGGGCGCTGAACAAAATGAAGCATTCGAATTGCTAAAGGAAAAGTTTATAGCAAGAGCCTGCTCGCCAAATGGGATCCTGATCGCGAAACAATGTTGGAGGCAGACTGCTCTGGTTATGTGCTTGGTGGCTGTTTGTTACAAAAACAAGAAAATACTACATGGAAACCAGTGGCGTACTATTGTCGGAAGTTAACTGGAGCAGAAATGAATTACGAAATTCATGATAAAGAACTCCTAGCTATTGTAGCTAGCATGAAGGAGTGGGATGCAGAGCTAAGGGGTCTAGCGCATTCTTTCACCATCCTAAGTGACCATATGAACTTGAAGTATTTCCTGACCACAAGAAGGCTGACAGAGCGGCAAACTCGATGGGCTGAATTTCTATCTAGATTCAGGTACACACTAGTGTACAGGAAAGGAATAGATAGTGAACGTCCGGACGCACTCTCAAGAAGGGATCAAGATAGACCAGTGGAAGGCGATCCCCGTCTCTTGAGCCGCGAACGCCAAGTTTTAATGCCAATTAATGCTTCAAAATTATGTATAAATGGTACTAATGTTGCAGAAGGCCAGGAAATATTCGTCAATGGAGATTTGCAGGAGCTTTGGGACCAAGCGATGGNTAAAGGGAGCTTTCACCAAGTCACCTATTCTGAGACACTTTGATCCTGATCGCCAGTGCATTGTTGAAGTCGACTCAAGCGACTGGGCTCACGGTGGTATCTTGTCCCAGTACGACGATGAGGAAATTCTTCATCCGGTAGCTTTCTTCTCAGGTCGCTTACAGCCATCCCAAATTAACTATGAAATTTACGACAAAGAACTCCTAGCAGTAGTCACCGCTTTTGAACACTGGCGCCCAGAGCTTCAAAGCACAATACATCCCGTAATAGTTATCTCTGATCACAAAAATTTGGAGTATTTTATGTCCACAAAAACACTTAATAGACGTCAAGCCCGATGGTCAGAATTTCTATCCAGGTTCAACTTTGTTATAACCTATCGACCTGGTAAACTAGGAGGTAAACCGGATGCACTAACCAGGCGATCTGAGGACCGCCCGTCAGATAAGGAGGATGAGCGTCTCTCTCAACAACTCCAGGTTGTGCTCAAGCCTCATAACCTCGATCCCATAATAGTCCACAACCTCAAAAATAATCTAGAACTCTCTCAAATTTCACTTCAAACTCCTATTCATTCACTCACTACTTCCGAACAGATTGAAAGTCTCATTACGGACGGGTACAAAGTAGATAAATCTCTCCAGAAATATATCCAGATCCTGCAAGGCCCAGGCCCTCACCGGTCTAAACATCTTGACCTCTCCCGATGTAGTATCAAAAATAAACGGCTGTATTATGACAATTTGATTTATATTCCAGATATTCCAGACCTTAAACTCCTTTTAATAAAGAGTTGTCACGATCATCCTAGTGGGGGCCATCATGGTAGAAATAAGGTTTTCGCAGAAATTTCTAGATATTACTGGTGGCCCAACATGCTTCAAATCATCTCTCAATACACAAATAATTGTCATATCTGCAAGCGAATAAACCCATCAAGACTTAAATACCAAGGACTGCTGAAACAGCTTCCCATACCCGAACGACGCTGGCGGATATATCTGTGGATTTTATTGGGCCCTTACCTGAGTCGGAAGGTTATGATTGTATCATGGTTGTTGGATGTCGACTCACGAAGGCACGCCATTTCATTCCTTGTAATACAAATATTGATGCAATGGGTACTGCAAAACTATTTTATCGGCATATCTGGAAACATCATGGGTTTCCGGAATCAATTGTATCAGATAGAGGTCCGCAGTTTGTAGCAAAGTTTTGGCACGCTGTTTGTGAGCGTACAGGAACGAAACTTCTCTTATCAACTGCATGGCACCCGAAACTGATGGCCAAACAGAACGATTTAATGCCATCCTAGAATGCTACTTACGAGCATATTGCAACTATCAACAGGATGACTGGGTTGATTGGCTTCCATCTGCAGAGTACAACGCGAATAACACCGAATCAGAGACGACTAAGGTAACCCCATTTTTCGCTAATTCAGCTCAGCACCCAGGTCAGCAATAACTCCATATCACCAGTTGAGTCCTACCGCGTCCGAATACTCAAAAATTCAAGTAAATTTAGGAAACAAGTTTGTTGATCAGATGAATCAATTAAACGATTTTCTTCGAGTAAATATGAGAGCTGCCCAGGCCTTCTACGAAAAATTTGCAAATCGTCACCGCTCTTCAGCTCCAGGTTATCAGGTTGGGGATAAGGTATTTGTTAGTGCTCAAAATATAAAGACCAAAAGACCATGCAAAAAGCTAGATTGGAAAAATTTAGGACCATTCGCAATCTCAAAAAAAATAGGTAGTCATAGTTATCAGTTGCACTTACCTGATGACTTGAGATCAATTCACCCAATCTTTCACACAAGTCTTCTTAGACCAGATCCAAACAACCCTATTTCAGGACAAGTAAACGAGCCCAATCCGCCCATTGAAGTCGATAAATCTGGAGAAGACTTATACGAAGTTGACGCTATTGTAGGATCTAGGCGCCTAAAAGACAAAGGATTTCAATATCGAGTGAAATACACGGGACAATACGAAACTTCATGGCAACCCTTATCTGATATTGTTTCAGGAGATTCCGATAAACTTGTCCAAGCTTTCCACAAAGCAAATCCTCGGAGAACCAAACCTACGGAAAAAGAATACGCCGAAGCCATTGCAGACGCAAATTTAGGATAACTGTTGAGACAACAGTCGTAGAAGGGGGAGCTGCTGTCATGGTTCTTATCATGACTCTCCATAAAAGGGTGAAATGTGCCTAAGCAGCGGTGGGGGGTCTAGTTGTCATAGTAACCCAATTGTACAGGAATGGAAAGGACTGGTGTTGTTATTGACACTAGCGTCGAGCTAGTCCGAGGAGACCCTTAAGTAGTCCTCGTTCACGTCTGTAGAGGGCGTGCGACGTTTTGTTAGATTTCCGTATCTTGTTTGCATCATATCTTGTCTACGTTCCATCTTACGTATCTTGTTCATATCTTGACCCGTGACTTCTATCTTGAATACTCTCTCGCCCCGTAACATCCACCATTTTGTGACTCGAGCTAAGCACAATGGGCTGTGTGACGGAATGCTCTGGTTAGAGTACATAGAACTTTTCGAGGACTGTGTTACGGTTTGACCGTTGTTTAAGCTTAGGCGGATACCTAAGCGTAATACTAAGAATGTTTACGATATGGCTGCGCGGGAGAGATAGATGAAGCTGAACGAAACGGCGCTATTAATTAGGAGGTTGGAGGGTTAGCACGACTAGGTGGCACTTGTCATTGTGTGGCTGGGTAGCAAGTACAGTGCCTATGGATAAGTCATCAGTCTGTAGACCCACGAAGATCAATTCTTATAAATACCTGTTAGTAGTAGCTAGAGTTTTCTTTTCTCCTCATATAGTTTAATAAATCGATTTACTCATCACCAACTCGGTTTCTGTCACATTTTAAACTATATCTTTCATATTCATTGCCCGTCATTAAGTAAATCGCAGTCATATATGACCGTGACTTAGGGCATCTTTAATTATTGGTTACATCGCAAAGGGATTCTAAGAATCAACAATGGGTTCGGAAATGAACAATTTTAATATCGGAATGGACTCCATGGCAACTGGGTTATCGAACCAGGAATCGATGCCACATGGAGAAATACAATCGGAAATGGAGCGAATGGTCGAAGAGATGAGATTAAGGGGAATAGAACACAGAAGAGACCTTGGGATGCTACAATCTCAGATGAACGGAATAATGCAAAGGATGCAGGAACGATCGCAGAATGAGAAGAAATCACCCCTGCAGCAGTTAAGAGGTGATATGGAAGGCTTATCAGAACGCAGAAGATGTTTTACTGAAAAGGAACCACTCAAATGGCCAGAGGCGTACGACCACAAGGATAGAAGTAAGTGGGCTATTACACATGGAATACTTCGCTACATATACAGGCGTGATGTAGAGGAGCGATGTATACTTCAACCGTCAGACTTTTTCGTGCAACTATTTAGTCATGCTGTAATAGGAACTGCGAAGGATATGATCTCCGGCCAATTTCAAAACATGCTTGCAAATAGTATGGAATGGGATGCGCTAGGGCTATTACAGGCCATGGATGATACCTTTCGCAACAGAAACGAAGAACAATTGGCGGTCGCGCTACTTCATGCATGTCGACAATTCCGGGATGAGAACCTATCCTCATATCTACCGCGCTTCCAGCAGTTGCTTTCTCGAAGTCCCAGTTCGAAAGGGAATGAGAAGTGCAAGATCTATTTGTTGCGGAACTCACTGAACAAGACAACGAGAAATTACATGATCGGCAGTATGCACCCTAAAACACTTCGAGAATTAATTGATTACCTGTCGATCCTGGGCTCTGAAATTGACGAGGTTGGTATAGAAAATACAAGGGAATACCTGCTAGGTCAGACTGGCTACTTCGACGACGGAACACGAGGCGTTGCTGGGGGCAGATTACTAGGTGAAATCTCACGAGACGTAGACAGCAATTCAAGGACGATCGGTGTCGATAAGGTCCGTGCGGAGTTGGTATCACATTTTGAGTTGAACGAGCGCAGAAAAGCTGGGTCATGCTTGCGATGTGGAAAGAAAGGACACATTATAGCTAATTGTCGACTTCTTCCAGCCAAGCATCCTGAAACAACTATCCAAGTTGCAAAATTCGCCGAACACATTGCAGATACAGTTAAGGCCAAAGCTGGGAAGAAACTGGTAGAAAAAAGATTGGCTCCCAAACCAAATTGTCTCCAAACGCAGAATAATGGAGCCATAAATAAGGTCACTAGCTCAAAGTCAGTGGAAGATAAAGAAGCCGAGAGCTCTATGAATGGGTCCTCTTTCATTATAGATGCTGTTGTTGACGGAATTTATTCGATTCCTACCTTAATCGATAACGGATGCGAATGTCTAGCCGCGGTTAGTAATTCCTTTGTACGTAAAGCTAACATACCTCGCATAAAAATAACTCCACGACGGCTTACTGAGGCTACGAAAAATCGGCGCCAAAATGACTCTATAACGGAAATGGTTAGAATGGAACTTGACATTGATGGTTATCAGCGCACGTTACATGCGTACGTGATACCGGGTTTATCTCATGATCTAATACTCGGAAAACCATGGATGGAACGGGAAGATGTTATCTACAATGCAAGGGAACATTTTATGGACATTGGAGAAGCCGTTGTGAATGATCAACCACTGAGAGTATGGGAAAAGGGTCGACAAGAAAGAATGGATTCCTCTCACCAGACAGCAAATATCAAAAGTTTGTCGGCAGGAGTATTTCTTGCAACGGTTAGGAAAGCAAGGAAGTCAAGGGCTGGCACGACCCAAATATTTTCTGTGACACTGGCAGATATTCAGAAAGCGCTTGCGCCATCAAAGAAATCAACGACAAATCTGGATAAGCTTCCAGGTCATTGTAAAGAATTTACAGATCTATTTCGAAAAGAGTTAACAGATAAACTACCACCTCATCGCCAAGGAAGTGATCACGAGATAAGGCTTGAGTCTGATAAGGAAATACCATGGGGACCCCTGTATGGAATGTCAAGGGATGAATTATTGGTACTGAGAAAGACCCTGACAGACTTACTTGACAAAGATTACATTCGCGCCAGTAGTTCACCAGCAGGGGCCCCAGTGCTTTTTGTTAGGAAACCAGGTGGGGGCTTACGATTTTGTGTTGACTATCGTGCCTTGAATTCAATTTCTAAGGCTGATCGCTACCCGCTTCCGTTAATAAAGGAGACACTGGCCAAACTGAGTAAAGCCAAATGGTTTACCAAGCTAGACGTACGATCGGCGTTTCATAAATTACGCATCAAGGAAGGCGATGAATGGAAAACGGCTTTTCGAACACGATTTGGCTTGTTCGAATGGCTTGTGATGCCGTTTGGGTTGAATGGAGCACCAGCAAGTTTCCAGAGATACATCAACGAAGCCCTACGTGAATACCTAGATGATTTTTGCTCGGCTTATGTGGACGATGTTCTCGTCTTCACTGATGGGGACGAAGAAGAACATCAAAGGCACGTGCGATTGGTACTTCAAAAGCTTCAAAAAGCTGGACTGGGATTGGATATTGATAAGTGCGAATTTAGTGTTAAACAAACTAAATACTTAGGTTTTATCATCTCTGCAGATGGTGAGAATTCGTCCGTAAAGATGGACCCGGCAAAAGTTAAGGCAATTTCGGAATGGAAGGCACCCACAACAACAAAAGGGCTTAGAGGATTTCTAGGGTTTGCCAATTTCTATCGTGGCTTCATCAAAGGATTTTCTAGAATCTGTGCGCCTTTAACTTCTCTTACAGGCAAGGGTACACCCTGGAAGTGGGGCGCTGAACAAAATGAAGCATTCGAATTGCTAAAGGAAAAGTTTATAGCAGAGCCTGCTCTGGCCCAATGGGATCCTGATCGCGAAACAATGTTGGAGGCAGACTGCTCTGGTTATGCGCTTGGTGGCTGTTTGTTACAAAAACAAGAAAATACTACATGGAAACCAGTGGCGTACTATTCTCGGAAGTTAACTGGAGCAGAAATGAATTACGAAATTCATGATAAAGAACTCCTAGCTATTGTAGCTAGCATGAAGGAGTGGGATGCAGAGCTAAGGGGTCTAGCGCATTCTTTCACCATCCTAAGTGACCATATGAACTTGAAGTATTTCCTGACCACAAGAAGGCTGACAGAGCGGCAAACTCGATGGGCTGAATTTCTATCTAGATTCAGGTACACACTAGTGTACAGGAAAGGAATAGATAGTGAACGTCCGGACGCACTCTCAAGAAGGGATCAAGATAGACCAGTGGAAGGCGATCCCCGTCTCTTGAGCCGCGAACGCCAAGTTTTAATGCCAATTAATGCTTCAAAATTATGTATAAATGGTACTAATGTTGCAGAAGGCCAGGAAATATTCGTCAATGGAGATTTGCAGGAGCTTTGGGACCAAGCGATGGAAAACGACAAAACATATATTCAAGTTGTGAATGCGGTACAAAGTGGAGAGCGTGTATGGCCGAAGAACCTCAAATTACAATTGGAAGATTCGGACGATCCTAGTCCGATTAAAGCAATGATCGGTGCATGTGAATTTGACGAAGCGTTAGGAGTGGTCAGGTATCAAGGACGGATATGGGTACCTCTCTTCGAGCCTCTCACAACGGCCATTATACAGCACATTCATGACTCAGCCGTCGCTGGGCATCCAGGAAGAGATGCAACACTTGCTCAAGTGGCTCGAGAGTACTTTTGGCCTGGAATAAGCAAGTCGGTAAAACGATTCTGTAAAAATTGCCATGTATGCGGAAGATCATCAATTTGGCGACATCAGAAAAAAGGGCTTCTTAAACCACTACCAGTACCCGATAGATTTCACCAAGAACTTTCTATTGACTTCATGGTAGAGCTACCAAACTCTAATGGGGCAACAAATATTATGGTAATTACTGATAGATTATTGAAATCAGTAACACTAGAGGCAATGGAGAAAATGGATTCAGAATCTTGTGCTAAGCGGTTTCTGGAATGTCACTGGCGTTATCATGGGTTCCCGAAAGCTTTGACTAGCGATAGAGGGTCTAACTGGACAAGCAAATTCTGGAGACGATTGTGTGAATTGGTGGGAATTGAACAAAGGTTGAGCACAGCCTATCATCCTCAAACTGACGGGGCTACGGAACGAATGAACCAGGAAGTTCAAACCTACCTGCGGGCATATGTTTCCTATACCCAACATGATTGGTCTGATTGTCTTGCTGCGGCTCAACTTGCGATTAATAATAGAGATGTAGTAGCCCTAGGCGGCATAAGTCCATTCTTTGCGACACATGGGTACCATGTAAACCCTATACAAACTGCTTCCGAAGATTCAATGATTCCCGCATCTACAGGAAGAGAAAGGGCTGAGCAATTCATCGAGCGATTGAAAGGAATTACGATCTTTATGCAATCCGCAATGGCAGCCGTTCAAGAACGATTTAAGGAACTAACGAACAAAAATAGACAGCCAGCACCAAGATATGTGGTGGGTGATAAAGTTTGGCTACTTCTGCGAAACATAAGGCTAGAAGATCAACCTTCCAAAAAGTTGGGGTGGCAGCATGCAAAATACACTGTCACAAAAGTAATTTCGCCTGAAGTAGTACAGCTTAATGTCCCCGGAAAGATACATAATAAATTCCATGTGGACATGCTGTTACCAGCAGAAGAAAATCCGTTGCCGTCCCAAATACTTGAGGACGAAAATCCAGGCCCCATCACTAGTGATGATGGCGAAGAAGAGTACCAGATTGACGAAGTTCTTAGATGCAGGACGAGAAAAGGAGAAAGACAGGCTTTGGTTAAGTGGACAGGAATGGCGCAACCAGAGTGGACATCACTCATAAATTTACAAGATGCTATAGCACTCGACGTTTGGGAGGAAAAGTGGGGCTCGGCAGAGATAAATAATGGGCCAGCGTCAGGGAAGGAGAGAAGAAGAGGGTAAATGGGGGGGTAATGTTACGGTTTGACCGTTGTTTAAGCTTAGGCGGATACCTAAGCGTAATACTAAGAATGTTTACGATATGGCTGCGCGGGAGAGATAGATGAAGCTGAACGAAACGGCGCTATTAATTAGGAGGTTGGAGGGTTAGCACGACTAGGTAGCACTTGTCATTGTGTGGCTGGGTAGCAAGTACAGTGCCTATGGATAAGTCATCAGTCTGTAGACCCACGAAGATCAATTCTTATAAATACCTGTTAGTAGTAGCTAGAGTTTTCTTTTCTCCTCATATAGTTTAATAAATCGATTTACTCATCACCAACTCGGTTTCTGTCACAGACTGGACACCTTCTATCTTTAAGCTAGCCAGTAAAACTGCGACTCGTGATCTACGAAATTTCTTATGTCTCAATGGTGTTTATTGTCCACAGGGGAAAAATATTAAATATCACAATTCCCTCATGGCACCACTAGAAGATGGTGAGCTGCCTCACAAATGGACAGAAGAAGAAATCAACAAGATTATGCAGGTTTCCGATGGTAAATTCAACTCAAAGTATAATCCTCTTAGGTCCCATAGCTCAATTGATCAGCAACCTCGTATAATTGATAAAGTGGAAAAGAAAGACTTTCAGGTTCAGCAACCTTATCAGACACACGGCCAACCCCAGAATATTTCTATTGAACCCTCAGGTATCGGAGGTAATCCAAGACAGCAAAATTATCCAGAACAAACAAATCAATTTCTATCGTTGAATCAAGGACCACCATTACCTCCTGCACCAACTAATATGGTGTCAGGCTCACAATTAGGAAATTTGGTTAAAATGTACAATCGAGATGAGGACAAATATGGTGGAGCTAATGATGATTTTGATACAGCACTACAACACTTCTATGAGCAATGTATGAGAGCGGGTATTTACGGCGACATGTATGGCCCAGCTTTTTCCATCATGCTAAGGGGTCAAGCCAAGGACTACTACTATCAGGTTGTCTCTCCATTGAATCTTTCATTCTATAGTATGGCTGTGAAGGTTCGAGATCATTTCCAGACAAATGAGTTTCGCCTCCAAATCCTTGCCCGCTGTAATAGTATATCTCTCAAAGGTGTAATGGAAGAGCTACCAGGAGTACCAATCGACGAATGTTTTGAAATAATGATCAATTGAATGCAAAAAGACCAGCTTGGGCTTGCTGCAGAATACAAAACAGATCTCACCCGAAAGGATCGACTCATCGCAGCATGTAGCAACATAGCGGCCTGTCACCAAGCTAACTTTAAGCCGTCTGATACCTTTGAAGCTGTTTGTTCTGATCTACGCCATTCAATCCATAACTTCATGCAGATATCAGGCAGTACACCATCAACAAATGTACCCCAATACTTGGCTGGTACCTATACTACTGACAACGAAGAGAATGAAGCTCTGTTTACAGATCGTTATTTTGGTGGAGGGCCTCGCGGTAGTCGAAACAACAATCGGCGGCTCCAATGGAAAAAGAAATGCTTCATTTGTAAACGTACAGGATGTTAGTCTACCAAGCATTTTCAAAAAGAGCGCGATGATAATCATGAAAAGTTTCAAAAATACCTTCGAGATAAAAAGCAACCATATACCCACAAGAAGTTTCAGCAGTTTCTGACAAAGTTTGAAGGCGAAGATGACAGTAACATTGTTGAAGAATATCCTGATCAATTCGTCGCCATGATGGACCATTTCAACATGGATGGTGATAATTATATAGAGACAGGACCTACTCAGTACCTAACACAATTCGGTGAGATCAATGGTCAAGAAGCTGTGGCCTTACTCAACAACCAGCCAACTGCGCATGCCCTTACTCGATCCAATCCTGCAGGTACTAAAGATAGATACTCTTCCGAACGTTTCCATGGAATTGTTATTGATACAGGAGCTTCTATGATTTCGACGGGTGGGCTTGAGCGACTTCAGGCATTACAAAAGACCCATAGAATCAAGCTTAATACCAGCAGGTTAGGAGAAGCATCAGTAAAGTTCGGGACAGGAAAGCCAGTCATTTCTCTTGGTACAGTAGACGTACAAACTCAGGTAGGAATGATCACATTCCATATCATGCCGAAAAGACTTCCATTCCTATTTGCTCTAGCAGATATGGATCGACTGCATGTCTATTACAACAACTTTGAGAATGAATTAGTACGGACAGAGCACTTAATACAGAAGTTTCCAGTAGTGCGCAAGTTTGGCCATGCATTCATGCTCGTCGATGGTGCAAACGGCGAATCGCTCGACTTGGTACAATACTTGGTGCAGTCATACGGCACTGAAGAATGTCATTTTACTGAGACTGAACTACACCAATTACACCGAAGATTTGGTCATCCATCAGCCCGCCGCTTCCACCGTGTTCTCGAACGTGCTGGACATGAAGTTGAGCTCTCTGTTACGGCGAGGGGTGGATGAGTTAGAGATCGCCGTCTGCTGTACGTATTCAAGTAAGGGTTAGGCGAATACCTACAAGGGAATATACTGGATAATGGGTCTGAAGGTTGAGACTATAGAACGAGAGTTCGAGACGAGTAGTATGACGTTTCTAGAAATGTAAGACTATGAAAGTATAAGATTGAGAAGCTGGAGAACTACTTTGTGGTAGCTCCAGCTTCTTTAGGTACACTACAATAATCACTTAAATCCACCCGAGACTGGAACAAGATTCGATCATGACTCTAGCCGCCCTAATTTCAATTGTTAGAGTTCCCCAGAGAACCGTCTCCTTCAAACTTCTCCTTGAACTATTCAGGGAACCTTCCCCTTCATCCTTCTCCTTAAAACTTCTCCTTGGACTCTTCGGAGGACCTTCTCCTTGAAACTTCTACTTGGCCCTTCTTCAGGGATGCCTAGCCATAACACTCTCAGTCATCAACAAACTGACGAAATACTGTGATTCCTGCCAGAAGTATGGAAAATCTCCTGGTAGGTTCAAATTCAGCCTAAAAAGTGATAGATATTTCAACCATTCTGTCTATATTGATGTCATGTACATTGACGGCCAACCCATTCTCCACGTGGTTGACCAAGAAACTCGATGTCAGGCTGCACGATGGTTGAAAAGCATGTCAGCTCAACATACATGGAATGTCTTCCGCGAATGCTGGATCGATATGTATATAGGTCCCCCAGATGTAGTTATCCACAATGTAGGACCAAACTTTGCTTCAGATGAATTTCGAAACTTTGCTCTAACAATGTCAATTGTCACCAAAGAAATCCCTGTCGAAGCACATAATTCTGTTGGCAGATTTGAAGGATACCATGCCCCTCTCCGTCATGCGTATTTCTGTGTCAGAAAGGAAATGGAAGGAGTAAGCGTTGACAAAGCTATGATGCTCCAAATGGCTGTCAAGGCCATCAATGATACTGCGGGACCCGACGGTCTAGTACCTACCCTTCTCGTTTTTGGTGCATTTCCACGCATGGGACCAATGGACCCACTTTCAGCAAGTGTCGCCCAACGTGCAGCTGCCATCAAATCTGCGATGGAAGAGGTGAGAAATTTGTATGCAAAACGAGCTGTTACCAATGCTTTGCACATGAGGAATGGGCCCCGTACCCAGCACCTGCAAGGACTACCTATCAATTCAGATGTATTGGTATATTGTGAGAAGCTCAAGTATTGGACAGGACCACACAAACTTCTATTCATGGAAAATGAAACATGCACTGTCCAGCTCTCGAGTGGACCTACTAAGTTTCGCTCCGCGTCTGTCAAAGCTTACTTCTCAGAGAATCCGACTCCAGATTATGAAACACCAGATCAACTTCAGAGAGAAAACAGATTACCGGAACCCCAATTAGACAAACAATCTCGACAAAATTCAATAAATTCAAGTCAGACAGAGAGCCCACTCCAAGAACAATCTAATACCTCACCTCGCTATGCTTTGCAAAGTCGTGTCAATATCCCTAATAATACTGCGATTTTTCTGAATGACGCTATATTCTTGACATATAATCAACTTTTTGAGGATACCCTGGACATGGGTAAAATCTCCCTCCAGAGGGAAAAAGGTTACAAAGACAAGTCTGAATCATATTTGTCTTCTAAGGAGAAGCGTGATGTGGAATTTTGTCTCAATCTCCATGCCACAGGCAAACTACCAAATGAAGGTGCTCCTTTTGAATGGTCCGGAAAGAAGGAAATTAGAAATCTACAAGAGAGAGGTGTCTTTCAAATTGTACCATATGAACCATCTATGAATGGCGAACGAATTTTTAATACAAGATTAGTCAACGAGATAAAAGGGATGCCTGATGAGTGTCAAGGGATGAATGATTGTGGTCGATAAACCATAAGATGAAAAGATTTACTACAGATCTAGAAAGAGGTTCAAGGTGGAGAGGACCTATATACAGCTTGCTTTACAGGGGAAACATGAGTCCAAGCGCTTTTGCTAATGATCTACACCTTGATCTTATTGCATGTTCCAGGTCCCAAATACAAATGATCGCCACTTGGAATAACCCAACTCTGCTTCAATGCCATTGTTTCGTTCCCTCACATAAGGTTCCTCTTCTATTACTTACTGAGTGCTTCTTTTCGAGCTTCTAGCGTTTCCTTTTGAGTAGGTTTCTTTTTGGAAGGAAATCGCTGGTGAAACTCTAGAATAGAGAGTTACGCATTTACCACATTTTTTAATGGCACCCACGAGGTTTCGCCCTCAGTACCTCGCCATTCAATTAGATACTCGAATTTTTTGTTCTTCTTGCGTGAATCTATAATGTTTGATATAGCCCATAATTTCTGCCCATTTTCATCTATCGTGATTGGTGGTGGTGGAAGTTGTGTTTGCCCTGGTAGAGGGTCAGTGGGCGACGGACAAAGGAGGGATGTGTGGAAGGTTCGATGCATTTTTTCCAACTCTACTGGTAGATTCAATTGATAGGCATGTGAATTAACTACTTTGGACACTGGGAAAGGACCTAGGAATTTATTGTCTAGTTTTTTCATAGGCCTAGCGGAGTTGATATTTCGGGAATCAAGGAATACTAAGTCACCGACTCTATATGCCGGGGCCGGGGAACGGTTGGCGTTAGCTTGATGTTCCTGAGAAGCCTGAGCATTTAACATGTTCGTACGAAGTAAATTTGTGATCTCTTCCATCTTAGTAACAAAGAGTTTCCAAGCTTGATTTATTTTTCTCTTCGACGCTGGTGCACCTACCTGAATTTTACGTGGGGGATTGAAAGACAATCTGGGATGCTGACCTGAGTTTGCGAAGAATGGGGACATTCCTGTGGTCGTGGAGACAGTGTTATTAGCAGAGAATTCGGCAAGTGGTAGCCAATCAGCCCAATCTGCTTGAGTAAAATCGCAAAAGAGACGGAGAAATTGCTCCAAATGTGCGTTCATAATTTCGGTTTGGCCATCGCTTTCCGGGTGATAGGCAGTTGATAGATGTAGTGATACCTTTAAGCGTTCGCAAACTTTCCTCCAAAACTCTGATACAAACAGCGAGCCCCGGTCTGAAACTATGGTAGAGGGGAGCCCGTGCAGGCGCCAAACATCTCGGACAAAGAGAAAAGCTAGATCTTTGTGTTGGAAATCTAGACTTCGTATGTATGAAGGTTTAGATTTCTAGTTTGATCATCAAGATCAATTTACTTGTTTCTATTGCATACAATTAAGCTCAGCTGGGGGAAACGAGGTTCAATAGTATCTGAAATGCAGTGGCTAGGAAATGCCACCATGCAGTAATTGAGTGGCTGGTTGTAGCTAGATCACTGGGAGTTCGGGATCACCAAAGCCTCGGGAATCTGTATTTAAGGATTGTGTTAAATGACAAGGTGTGTCTAGCTGCTACAGGGGCGATCCGAGTCAGGCAGAATCAAACACATGAGTCGCGTCAACTACGCTATTCATGCAGATCAGTCGCGTGGAGGAAAATTTGTACTTAGGAGTCTGGCTGTCTCGATCTTAGTATACTTCTAGTTAACTCGAATATCTGATTCTATCTGACCTCAATCCACTGTGCTAATTCCATCGTATTCTATACAGTCATACTGCAATAGAAGTCCTCCAAATTAATAGGTTATGACCACCGGTTTGCCACAGGTATAAATAGAATCAAAATCGACTCCAAAGCCTTGACGGCTTAGCCTAAGATTCGAGAAAGGAATCTACAATTGTCTACGATTCGAGCAAGGAATCGAAATTTCACCTTGGACTAAACCTCACAAGAATGGAGGATAATGAAGCCCTTGGCCGCATCCCCTCGCTATCAAGGGATAACTATGAGAGCTGGTTTAGAGAAATGAAGCTAAAACTTAAATCTATGTCAGTATTTTTCACTGTTGAAACAACATTGGAAGAATACGCGACCACGAAACAAAACAGAAGTAAAACAATACCTTCGACATCTGGTATCGATGGAGGATCAATCAAAGTTGAAGTGCTGAGTACGGGTTTGGACGAAACAAAAGTTGAAAAGTATGAGAAAGCTGAAGCAACGTCACTTTTCCTCATACTCCAGGCTCTCAGCGCAGAAGATTTTGATATCATCGATGAGCACGAGACAGCACTAAGAGTCTGGAACGCACTCAAAGGAAAGTATTTTAGAACGAACGAGTATACTGCAAACACGTATCTAACTAGAATTGCAACGTTTGAATTCCGTCAAGAAATGGGCTTGGACAATTCTTGGGCTAAGCTAAAAGAGTTTCGCCGAAAACTCATCAGTGCAGATCCTATCATGAAGAACGCTTATCCAGATGCGGCGTTATTCTTAATTCTGACAAAGACACTCCCAGCGGCCTTTAAGGCGACAACAGATGGATTCAGAATACAGGTTACTCTTTCTGTTGAGGACAAGCTGAAGATTTTGAACGAAGTCGAAGAAGATCTACGACTTCAGAATGAAAAAGCCCTCGTTGCTAGGCAAAAGTTGTCTAAGTTTCCACAGAAAATGCGACAAAATCAAAACTCTGATTCTGATAGCCCTGCTTATAGGTGCTATTTATGTAAACGGTCACACACTGTCGCTCGATGTCCTAGGTTAGAAACAGCTGCGAGACTTTTGAAAGAGCACGACAGGAAGAAGAAAGTGCAGGAATTAACTAAACCACGCCTGCAAGATAAAGATAAACCCAAAACTTCTCGATCAGCACAAAAGCAGTCCAGATACCACAATGCCTTCTCTGCTGAAACATTGGCTTCAGAAAATGAAGATTGCGAAGAATGTCACCTGTCAAAAGAAGAAATATGTAAGGCTACTCCATCCGATTGGCCCGTTGATACTGGTGCCACGTCTCACATGTCTGACCAACCTCTTCTATTCAGGAAACTTATACCGATTGTTCCCAAAAGAGTAAAGGTTGGAGGGGCGAATTAAAGTCTGAATTTTCTGGCGATGTTCAAATGAGGTGTAAAGACGGATCTTCAATGCTTCTTTCCGATGTTTTATTTGTTCCAAATCTGGGAGTTAATCTTCTATCAGTAAGAAGGCTGTGTCAAGCAGGTTTGAACTTTGCGGGTAATCAAAATGAATTGTTCCTTAAGTTAGGCAATAAAGTTATCATTGAAGCTAGAATGAATCAAGGACTATATACTGTGACGCATATCGCTGAAGGATATGAAGAGACTGCGTTTAATTCTGTGGAAAACGACAGGTCAAATAATAACACTTCATATGTGAGCCCGAGTCAAATCTCACATCAAGAAACTATCCGGAAAAACGAAAGGGAAAGATACCTCAAGTACCACCGTCGCTTTGCTCACTTAGGACCTGAAAAAATTCGAAACTTACATCTGGTTACTACACTCAAAAAGCAGATCAAGATTCCACGAGATCTCGACGTCTGTGAGGTATGTGCACTTACTAAGATGAAAAACAGGATCCCAAAGGTCCTAAGCCCTTGGATCAATGAAATACTGGGACAAGTTCAATTTGATGTCGCTGGCCCATTCCCAACAAGTATCAGAGGCAACAGATGGTTCCTCCTCATCATTGACATTTGCAGCAGAATGAATTGGGTGATTCCAATAAAGACCAAAAGTGATGCATATGAGGCCTTGAAAACCTGGAAAACAGTAACTGAACATCAATCGGGCAAGAAAGTTAAATGTGCAAGATCAGACAACGCACCCGAACTCCTAAAAGCCATCCACGATTGGAAAATAGAAGATGGAGTTCTTGCACAATCAACCACTATTGCCTCTTCGCATCAGAACGGCCCTGCAGAACGTTCGATCCAAACTGTTGAGTTCGATATGAGGGCAATGCTAGAAGAAGCCCAACTTCCAATTGAGTTCTGGGATGAAGCAGCAGAAGCTGACTGCTACATACGCAACCGAACTGACTCTGGCCCAATAATTTCGAACATGAAAACCAGTCCAATCAAAGCCTTTACGGGTGAAACCCCTTCAATTGATCATATACGGAAATGGGGGAGTAAATGTTTCTACTATGTAGATAAAAAGACACTGCCTGCTCATGAAAGACACGATAAACTTGTTAACCCAGCGAGAGTAGGCGTATTTGTAGGATATTCTGAGAATACAACAAAACACTTGAAGGTTTATTCACCGGAACGAGGATACACTATTTTATCAAGTCGTGTAGTGATTAACGAGAACGAAAAAGGAGGAACAGTTGATCTAAAGATACGAAATGCAAAGATCGGGCCTCAAGGAACACCGAATGTGACCATGGATAGAAGACCAAGAGGTAGACCAAGAAATGTGGAGATTGAACAAAAGTTGAGTCTTCCTCAAGCTAGTACAGAGAAGGATAAACCAAAAGAAACTGAGGAGCATAACTTTAACTCAGAAGCCATCACACTCACTGATCCACGTCCAGCTCATAATAAAGGAGATGCCAGTCGAGAACATGTAAGTATAGTGGGCAGTAGTGAACTCCCCAAAATGATTCAGCCCACTCTTCACAAAGCAGCTCGCAGCAGTGAAAACGTTCGTCAAGACTTAGAGAAGACCTTAATCAACGATCAGCACTTGGAAAATCTGAGCGCGTCTGATATGGATCTGGAAAAAGAACCTGAAAGTGATAACTTGGCTTCAGAAACAGACATTGATACGGACTCTGATTCAGGAGAAGTATATGAGAGATATGAGATAAATGGAAATTCTGAACACCAAAATACAAATCGTCAACCTTACGAGGAGATAATTTCACAAGACGACGAAGAAAACATGAGTGATGGCGAAGCAGAAAAAATTGATGTTGAGAAACTTGCTATGGACAATGATTCAGATGAATTAGAGGAAGAATATCCAGTTGATGCTAATCATTCAACAGAAATATTGTCATTGAATTCTCAGACAAAGAATTCAAACGTAGATACCTCATTAGCTAACACTAATCTTGAGCACAATTTTTCGACCTCAAAACATTTACTCCCACTGCAAAGGCACAGATACTTTACACGCTCTACCGTTCAGAAACGTACCTCTCAGCAAGAAACTGAGTCGCTTCGAGATTCCAAACGTGTCAAGGTATTCATTGCACAATTGATTCAAAGTCGAAGAAATGATCTAACGAACAGTTCACTATTGCATCAGCTACATGATAAAGACGTAGAATCTGCACTTCCAGCCGAGGTAATTGCGGGTATAAAAATTCCCTCTAGCTTTGCAGAAGCAACGAAAGACCCATCCTACTCAGAAGAATGGAAAAAGGCAATGAATGAAGAAATGGTGTCACTCCGGAAAAATAATACATTTGTGGAAGTCATACCACCAAAAGACGCAAATCTTGTATCCTGTAAATGGGTATACACAATCAAGACTCATACCGACGGCTCAATTGAACGTTTTAAAGCCCGACTTGTAGCGCGTGGATTCAGTCAGATTCATGGTCTTGACTATAATCAAACATTTGCTCCAACAGTTAGAATGGACACACTTCGATTATTTCTTGCCGTCGCTGCTGCTGAAGACTTAGAATGTTTCCATTATGATATCAAGAATGCGTTTACAGAATCTCATCTTAAAGAGGACATTTTTCTTCAGCCACCTAAAGGAATTTCAATTAAAAGAGGCTACGTCTGGAAAGCACTTCGAAGTTTATATGGGCTAAAACAAGCTGCAAGAGACTGGAACTGTCTGATCAAAGATTCGTTACTGACATGGGGATTCACACAAAGCCTTGCCGATCCGTGCATGTTTACTCACGACAATGGTACAAGTCTATTGGTTTATGTTGACGACATTGTGGCATCGGCTAAGTCTCAAAAACATTTGGATTGGTTCTATAAAAAGTTATCGACAAGATTCAGCGCCAAGAATCTGGGGGAGATAGAAAAGATACTTGGAGCTAGGGTCACGCGAGATAGAAAGAACCGGACCCTATATCTTGACCAAGAACAATACATTCAAAACGTGTTGGGAAAGTTTGGATTCAGAAAAGGTGCTCACAAGCCAAAAACAGTGCCAATCACTGGATATGAACACTTACGGCCCGCCACAAGTGATGACAAAAGAATCGACGTTACAGAATACCAGCAAGCAATCGGAAGCCTTATGTATGCCACAACCGTCACGAGGCCGGATATCGCTTTTGCAGTTGGAAAACTCAGTCAATTCATGAGTGATCCCGCAGAACATCATGGATATGCGCTCAAAACAGTTTTCCGATACTTGAAGTCGACAATAAAATTTCGGATCCGTTACGGTCTCGGAGGAGAATACAGTAGCTTTAAGGTCTATTCGGATGCCGACTGGGCAAGTGATAAAAATGACCGTAAAAGTACCTCAGGAAGCGTCACCATGTTCTATGGTGGTCCAATCTCTTGGTCGAGTAAAAAGCAGCGCTCGGTATCAACATCAAGCTGTGAAGCTGAGTATATTGCTCTATCAATGTGTGCAAAACATGGACAATGGATTGCTCAAATATTTCGAGACCTCGGACTACCAAAGTATATCGGGAAAAACCCTGCACTAGTCCAAATGCTCGGAGACAACCAAGGATCAATTGCGCTAACTGAAAACGCATATCTGAACGAAAGGTCAAAACATATCGATATTTGCTATCACTTTATTCGTGATCTCGCCGGAAAGGGGAGGTTGGCAGTTGATTACATTCCTACTGATGATATGGTAGCAGACGGCATGACCAAACCGTTGGCAAGAGTGAAGTTCCAGAAATTCATTGAACAGCTTGGTATTAACTGTACACAAGTCCCCGTGATAGAATCTACTAAATAACAAGTGATAGGAGACTAGAGTCAGGACAACCTTTGAGGGGGAGTGTTAAATGACAAGGTGTGTCTAGCTGCTACAGGGGCGATCCGAGTCAGGCAGAATCAAACACATGAGTCGCGTCAACTACGCTATTCATGCAGATCAGTCGCGTGGAGGAAAATTTGTACTTAGGAGTCTGGCTGTCTCGATCTTAGTATACTTCTAGTTAACTCGAATATCTGATTCTATCTGACCTCAATCCACTGTGCTAATTCCATCGTATTCTATACAGTCATACTGCAATAGAAGTCCTCCAAATTAATAAAATGTGATATTGTTCTACCTCACATATTATTTAAACCAGCTATCAATTGTCCCTCGAGTTCTATTAAGTTCTGCCCGCTGATAGATGCTTCTTTCTGTTGGAAAATATACTCTGTACGATATGATATGGATATATGTGATGCAGTAAAGAAGACTCCATATTTTACAAATATGGGAACATTGGATTTATATACACATGTATGGGAGATATCCCCACTAGTCTCATGTGCCTGTCAAGCCCAGTGATGACCAGCCACCTCTGGGGGGACTATTCTCAAGACCTGTCAGTAGTGTCACATACGAACCTCTAGCTCTCACTCTAGAGTCTGCAGAGCCAAGATTGAGTAGTACATTCCTCAATTCGATGAGGATTCCACTATCACCACTATCATGAAGCTAACCACGGTCAGACTAGATGGTAGGGTCGGAGCCTTACTCATCACCAGCCCTTGGTCATGGAGGAGAAGCCATCCGATGAGTTTTCGGAGCGTACCCAGCACCCGATATGGCGATGGTGGCTTGAATCAAGTCGGCTTCGACTGTTACAAAGAAGGAAGATATAGATGGATATGCGCATCTCATATAGTCCCGGTGTCTAGGCCTCGCCTGGCTGGGGCTGCAGGTTTTTTGAGACTTTTTCCCGCGCACGCAGTTTCCATTGCTACCATTTTTATTTATTTTGGGTAGAAGGTTCCGTGGAAAAGGTGGCTGGATTGCATGGGTAAATACTGAGCTGAATGGCTATTTATCACGGGCAATATATCAATGATCTTTCAAATAACATAAGAGGCAAGGAGCACTGTACAAGGTGTGGCCTGGATCAGAGGAGCCCAATGTGTGAAATAGTCATAGACTCAAGTAGTACAATAAACAACACATACGTAATAAGTGTTGATATGACTGCAGAAGCTCGCAGGATGAACTTGGTTGAAGGATATCTTCGAGGGAATGTCTTGACGGTAAAGCAACTCAGTTTTCATGGCAACACTGGACAGGTTTTATCCTGCCTGCTGTCAGTATCCGAGATGTAGACGTTTGTTTTCTGTGGTTTGCGCTATCATCAAATCTCTGCTCGTCAGATTTTCGATCAAAGACTTTTGAACGCTGCATCTCCAATCCGCCATCTTGACGGAAACTTTCACATACATTCCTTGTCATGACCGAATATTGGCTCCGGGAGAATGTTTCACCTCCAGATTCGTAGAAGACGCCGCTGATAGGTAATCAGCCTTCGTCCATCATAAAACACTACATGTGGCGTTTGACTGGTTAACTACATGGTCAGAATTCTCGCATTAATCACATTAGGTAGCCCATGTCTCCGAGCCTTGTGTAATTGGATTGTATAACCAGAAAAACATGGAATTGCTCTCTATTTTCAAGCAAAGATTAAGCTCTGTGGCGCAATTTATATCAGTTTTTGTCTATGGAAATCGTCTGATTTGAGGCCCATGAATGGCTCGGACTACTGAAACCGGTCTTGACCCTGCCGCGAATCCAACTCCCTTTCGTCATAAAGCTGAACTCCACCCACAACAACGTCTCAAATAATATTCTCTTTTGGAACCATTCCATCTTATCAATTGGAATATTTTCTTCGGGATAATTTAACTCATTAACATGTCTACGAACTTGGCCATTATTGTAGAGAAACCAGGATTAGCTGTCAAAGCCGAAGTCCCGAGGCCCACGTTACGCGATGATTACATTCTCGTGCGTGTCCAAGCTGTTGCCTTGAACCCGACAGATTGGAAGCACGTTGACTTCCTCACTAGTAAGGGTGCTCTTGTAGGTTTAAATCCCACGCCTTTTTAGCAGAGGATTAGCTCACAAATCTACTTAAGATCGGTTGCGACTATGCTGGAATTGTTGAGGAAATTGGGAGTGCCGTGACGAAACCTTTTCAAGTAGGAGATACTGTCTGTGGTTTTGTCCATGGTGGAAACGAAGTCCAGCATGAGGATGGTGCCTTTGCAAATTATATTCTCGCCAAAGGTGATCTGCAGATCCACATTCCATCCACCCTAAAGGTTGAGGAAGCCTCTACTCTTGGAGTTGGCATTACAACCGTCGGCCAAGCTCTATACCAGTCACTAGGCTTGCCTTTGCCGGTGCTCTCCGACATAGCGTTCAAAAGCGGTGAAGGAGAAACAACAAAGCAGACAATTCTCATCTACGGTGGTAGTACCGCCACTGGAGCTTTAGCCATTCAATTCGCCAAGTTATCTGGCCTCCGAGTTGTAACCACATCATCACCTAATAACTTCGATTACTTAAGATCATTAGGCGCCACGGCTGTTTTTGATTACAATTCATCTAGCTGTTCCAGCGATATCCGAACAGCATATCCCGATATATACCTGGCGTTAGATTGTATTTCAGCCGGTAAATCATCCACTATCACGGTCGGCGCTATGTCACGAGTGAGGCCCGGTTATTACTCTTCATTACTTCCAGTCTCTGAGGATGCCCTAAAGACCATAAATGACACTGTAAAAGTCAAGAGTACCTTGGCATACACAGCACTCGGCGAGTACTTCATGATTGGTCCAAAAAGATTCGAGGCTATTCCAGAAGATTTGGAGTTCGGACGTCGCTTTTGGGAGCTAGCCGCAGCTTTACTTGAGAGCAAGCAGATACAGATTCACAAGCCAAGTATCAACAAGTATGGAGATGGCTTCAAGGGCATTCTCAATGGCCTACAAGCAATGAGAGAGGGCAAGGTCAGCGCTGAAAAGCTTGTTGTTACTCTATGAATAAATCAAATTTGAGACATCAATTAGACAAATCAAGTCTACAAAGGCTAACTCTGATAGAGTTAATTACATTGCTCTTCTTGAAAAACTGCTAATATGCTTCGTAATATCCCTATAGCCTTTCTTCCCCAAAACAAGACGCCTGATATAACCAACTTCTTAAAACTAGATACAGTAGCGTTGAAACCTCGGTTACTGATACTGTTAAGTTATCCTTGTTATTTCTAGCTAGCTGAGCTGCTGAGACTTCAGATACTTGAGTCTTCCCGATGTATTTTGAGTCAAGGACCAGATCGTAAAATGTGAAATTTCCTCCTTATAACTTGTAGCACGATCATCACCGCCTACTGAACTCGTTCCTGATTGTTAATTCAACTTGTCAACGCCATGAAAATGAAGTGTATCAATAAAGTGAGAAATCCAACTTCTTGGCTCTCTCTTGAACGCCAGTAACCATTGAGAGTCTGAACCATGATGACCAACCAGATTCAGCCTCCTCTCAGAACTTTCATGAAAGCTTTAATTAGTATCTAGACTCGACATGCGCTACGTCCAATGCTATTACCTAGGCGGCAGCACATGATCCATAGATAGGTAAATACAATACGGAAGACAAGATTCCTTCATGGCTGGATAGAGGCCAAATCGCATCGAAATTCAGGAATCTGATCAAAACGATTAATTTGGCTAGTGATTATTAGGCAAGCCACTAGAGCCATAAAGAACTTTTTATTGCCAAATTTTGTCGGTTGGACTTTTGTGGCTCCCAGGTCCTGATAAATATTTAGTTCTTTTGCAAGTACATCAATTCGTATCAATCATAGAAATTTATCATCCTAAAATTTCTGATAAAAATTCTTGTCCTCATAATCTATCCTCATTAGATGCTTTCATCACAAAGGTAGCACGATGGAATCTTAAACCTTAGCTCTAGCGATTCAATAAAATTTATATCCTTGTATAATTTTGCCTAGGAGGTCGGATCTGGTGGCTTGAGGAAACCGTAGATCTCGTAGGTATCATTGAGCCTCTAAGCACATCGTCTCGGCGTGTCGACATGTTTCGGTAAATAGCCATACGTCGGGGTCTTAAGGTCACGTCGGTCCTCCCGGAATCTGGCACATGTAAATCACTCACGCGGTTATTGATGAGAGTTTCCTGATGTTCGGCAAACATAAGACTGATCCGAGGATCATATCGCTGGTTGTAGCGAGCTGAACTACTTTGCCTTATATGACGTCGAGTAGGAGGTTGAATTGAATCATCAGACTCCTCTTCTAGATCATGAATCTCATTTGCAGCACCTATATTTTCCCCTCTGATACTAGAATCAAAATTATTATCATCGGATGCACCACTTCGTATATTTATATTTCCACGAGTTGTTGTCTGATGAAAAGCATCTCTTCCTGAGTTGTCCCGGGTTCTACGTGCACCTGAAACATGATCTTCTGAGCTAGATGGTTGATGGGTAGTGCGTATTTGGTGCCCTGAAGCAGGATGTCTTCGGTTAGTCCTATTAGCACTATAGAGCGACCCTCGACGTGATTGAACGTTTGCAGCATGATGTGTTGGTAATTGTCTGGCTCGCCGAGTATGCTCCCTACGAAAGGTTTCATCGAAGGGGGGGCTACTACTTCTGTCACTCGTGAGGTGCTCTGAACCATGGCCAAATATTCTATGCCGAGCAGACGCCTGATTTTCTATGGAGGGAAACGTTTCTCGATCAAGTTCTTCTTGCATGGAGTGTGATCCCGAGACACAGGAGCTAGCACTTCGGTTACTTTGTGACATTTGTGGAGATATATTCATGTTTGTGTCACCATCTCTGTCCATACGATTTGAGTCGATTGAATCGGAGTCATCGTCCGAAACATTCGAAAATCCGAAAGTACGAGAATTTGATCGATAATTGGGCGATCGGTAAGTCGGAGTTTCTGAACTATTGCTCTCGTCTTGCCTAGAACGATTATTATCATTGAACCTTTCATCGTCAACTAATTTTTCGGTATTTGTTTCACTATCACTATCAACTCCATAACCTGAGATATGATTATTCTCAAATCGAGAGAAATTTTGACTATCGTTCTCGCTGTCATTACCATAGTCCAATGGACTCCAACCAGCGTATCTTAAGAGTTCCGCTTCGCTGCCATGATCGCCCATATCGGACTCAGCATTGCTCAAATCAGTAACGGTCATGGCTGACGCGACAGGACTCAGAGAAGGGTTGTCTTCAGCAAAAGATATATTTCGCCTCTGTCGCTGTCGACGGTTAGAAATTGCCCCTCCCTCGTCGGAGTCGGAGTCAGATATAGTAATTGTTTCCCCTCGACGAAAACTCTGAGAATGACCTGTAAACTGAACATCAGGGTCTTGTGCTACTTCTGATGCATATGATTGGGTATTATCATTTTCTATTTCATCATCTGGAGCAATAAAATCTTGGAGGGAGCTTCCATCATCATCTTCGTCGGTCCCAGAATTACTAGAAGAATCTGATGCAGAAAGCTCTGAAGCTTCACTCTCAGTATCTTCGATAATTTCATCGTCGGTTGAATTTGAGCCAATGACGGTTTGTCCCGGATGCAAATCCCTTAAAGAATAAGTTATGAAATTCCTGTACCCGTGGAGATGTTCAAAAAGATTGGAGTCATTCGACATCATAGAACGACCATCTGAATCTGCGTCAAGATCAAATTCCAAAGAGCCAAACTCCTCACTTTCCAAAATACCCTGATCCATATCGTAGCTTTGATTGTTATTAATCTGCTCCCCACAATGTGAGCAGACAGGACCTCCTTCGTACTCAAATCCACATGCAAAACATCGCAAGACACTATCAGTTTCGTCCATCCAGAGCCCATTTTTCTTTACAACGAACATGCCTTTGAATAGACCTTGAGATGATATTCTGTCTTTTTCAACGATTGCTATTTCTTCTGAGCGCTTTTGTTGGTGTTGTTCAACTGTCTCATCAGCCAAAGTCAATTCAGACCTCTTAAAAATAACTTCGACTAGTTGTTTGACCTTTAATATATGAGTGATTTAATTAAGTCTGAAGTTAGTGAAACTTACGAGAAAACTAGGCGCAGGCATAGCTTTTACCTTGGAACGACATTCAGGACAGGACTTCTTGCGCTTATTTTGACCGAACCAGCTACAAAGGCACTTGGTAGTTTGTTAGGAAGTTAATTTGTTGTCGCTTTATCATGAACTAACCGAGTAGCAATATGTATGTCCACACATTATCGTCCATGGCTCGAATAATAACTGATCACAAATAGAGCAAGTGACCAGATTACGAATGCTTGTAAGATCTGCTTTGAAGAGATTTGCAAGCTACCAACCTAGTCAGGTCTAGATTTGTTGAAGTGCGATGCGGAAGCTTACATCTGCATTTTTGGATATTTCATGAGCCTGAGCACCAAATATTGAAGCAGTAGGAGGCGACAGTATTTTGGGAGCGCTGGAGTCCATATTCAAACTTCTTGATCTTTCCGATTCTGTTTTATCTCCAGTCAATTTTGTGACCGGCATGTTAATGATTTTGCCAGAGGTGCAACTATGGTGATGACAGGTGCTTCAAGTGTTCTAAACTTTAGCACAGGGTGGCAAGCTGCGTAGGGCAGCATTAATTTCACTACCAGTCTCGTTGAATAAATTTTGGAAGATCAAATATAGTTGCGGAGTGTATGATTGGGAAATTTTAATTATTCCATTAGATATCATGGTTGATCAATGAGCGCTTTTGAAGCGTAATAGCTGGGATGTCAGTGGAGTCTAAGCGACCTTTTGTCTGTACGGGTGCTCATCTTGATCACATGATAGTCCACATCTGATGATTTACAGCTTTTGCTGTAATGTCATCTTCATCTCGTGTACCTTCTTGGAGTTAAATATAAATCAATCGACCAATTTATCATCAAAATTTTAGTGATCTGAAACGACGTTAAACAAAAACAAAGTAAAACTTCTGTGGCTAACAATTCATAGAGAGTAAGGAGAACGAGACTGAACACCTATGCGCGGTGTTCTCTTCGAGCCTTGGAGTGAAATGTTCTCCCAGAGCCAAGTTCAGTTAAATTTTATAATACCAAAGAGTCTGGCCCACGAAGCAATGATACAAAATACTCTACCGTGTCAAATATTTACTCCCAACTAGAATGATTTCTACCTAAATCTTATCAAATCTATAAGTATGACCAAGTATATGCTCATTCGAATGACTACACCTCTCATCGAATACGCTCAGGCCTTAGCCGATCACCAAATACAAGCCCACGCCGATATTTACATCCGACGAAGAAAGCAAAGCGTGGCGCACAAATCTGGGAGACAGCTCTTTGACATTAGCGTGAGAGGGATTAAGATAATTTTACAAGATGATGCAGAGGATTGATATAGTCGCGACGGCTGTGAGACTTGAAATTTTGGCAAGGAGATTTACAGGTTCAAGAGCATTCTTCTCGCCAAGCCTTGAATTGCGAGAGTGCAGCTGACACTATAAAAGCAAGCCAACGATGGAAGGCGCCTCAGTTCATCTATTGTTTTTTAAATCAATAGGTCCAAAGCTAAAGCTCTGTGTCCACTATGGGTACATGGCCGATGGAGCCGGCAGGGCTTCCCGTACTTTTTCCTACAGCCTATCTCGTTCCAACCTCGTGAATCTCCGCTAAAGATACAGCTGATGAAACCGAAACGAAAAACCTCGAAAATCAAAATAACTCCAAAAACCAGAGGGTTCTTCCACACTGGACTCAGCAGTGCACTCCTCGCACATTCCCTCGCCCGTCACACATCCAAAATAACAAATTAACTCCATCTCTGTTGAGAGGAAGATATGGGTTAGCAGGCACCTTTGGTCCAGCCGGTATCCTGCCATTGGTTATTAGATGCCTATGAGAGGCATCGTTGAGGTTGCTGTGCCCTCAAGCTTCTTCTTCAGATTCCAGCACTCAGAAACCCGATCCCTTGGCCATTTAGACATCCTTCGCTGAGGCGGTAATCGCCTCTTCAGCCCGAGCTCGTGCCACCTTCATAAACTTCCCTTGCAAGATGTGGTGAATTCAGGCGAGCTGCTTTTTTGTCACCGTTCCAGAATTTCTGGGTCTGGCTTGGAAGTCCCGGGAATCCGATCGGTGAGGTTCCCCACAGCTGCGATATTTCGTGAGGGCCTTGGACTCGGCTTCCGAGTGCATGATAGACCCGCAATTCCAGTAGGCTGGAGCGTGAGAGCAACCACGAGTAGTATGGAACCCAAACAGCGTTTGCACTGTTCGATTGGTCGACAAGGCTTGTGGACGGTAGCAATACCAGAATCGTCAAAAAGGCGGAAGTCCGCACCGGTATCGGAGTCCCGGTAGGAGAGGGCATGTCAGTTGCGGTATAGGGACTTGGATCGGCATTTCCCATGGGGCCGCATTGGATTGGTCTCTTGCTAGTCGCTCGTTTAATTTCGCCCGCGACCCATATTTCGCAGAGCTCCTCATCTCCCCACTCCATTTTGGCCTTCAGGGGCACGTTAGAGATCCTCAGGGCGACAAGGTCCGAAGGTGGTTAGGTTTTGGCGCTGTGTTTCGCCAATTTTGACGAGGTATCCAGAAGAACCTATCTATTTTCTTTAGAATCTGGTTGAAAGGCAAATCCAGGCTTGACTCGTTGTACTGAGTCGATGTGATTGCCGTCGCGGATGAGCCCCTTGTTTAAAGGATATGGATCGTGAGAGGAGAATGCTGAAATGGTGGAGGGAAGTGACGAGTGATCGTCGAGCAGAGAAGCAGGTGAATGGAGCTTTTTAAGTAAAGCTTGGTAGCTTGACACGAAGTGGGTACGAATATGACCTTCAGATATATTCAGTAAACGCAATGAACTGAAGACTTCTGAAGGATAAGGCCACTAGATATATACAGGAATTAGTCCTAGTGGAACGAATGTAGAAAATAACCAGGATATGCGCCCTAGTCCCAATATAGCGTCATTATCAGGGTTGTTGTTGTTTTAGTAAAGTCCTAAGCTAAAGCTCCAAATCCACTATGAGTACAGGACCAGTGTTCACAACCAGGACTACATCTGAGACATATCCAGATTGATTCCACCGCGTGAACCACCACAAAACCAGCAGTTAGTTAAAAATATGCGCCGCCGCAAGCTCCTTCCCCCAAAACTGACAAAAGAAAAATAAAAATTGCAAAGAAATTAGAACTGGAAGCAATACTTCTCGCCTCGATTCCAGTTTGGTCTGATTTAGTTCCTTGGCGAGTTATATTCGAGCTCCACTGAGAGTAGGAGATTGATGCACAGGAGAATACCCAAAACAATTGGTATCCTGTGCAGATTGTTTGAAACTCTCTAAGCCCTTAGGCCCGAGTAGCTTATGTAGGAGGGCACTGTGTGACAATGACCCTCTGATTCGACGCGTGGTGTTTGCGTTGAGTCGACAATGTATGAAGTGGGTAGAGGTGGTTTCCTCCTCACCGGTGCACTCTGTGATAGCGTGCGGGTTGTTGAAGCGACGATAGTACGCCGCGAAATTGCCGTGGCCCGTACGGGCTGCAATAAGATTTCGTAACAGTTGTCTGGAAAGCCCCAGTTCTGGTGGTTTGCGACGGCGCATGAGCAGATCTAGCTCACGATACCGTGGCGGGCAAGTTTCATTCCACTAGCTGTCGATCAAAGACTGTCATTATCAAGGTGTGAGTATTTCTTTACTATTAGTAGGCCCCCAAGCTAGCTAAGTGTTTTTAAAGAAAGCCTTGCATATTCGTTAACAAATAGTAACGAAAACGAGATAGTGCATGGCTAGGGTAACAGGTGCAGGGCTGTTAAAATTACAACACCCCTCGACAGCAGCTTTGGCACCCATGGGAGAAAGGTTCCGCCAAGGATGGTGGCTTCCAAGGCGAAGGAACAGTCGCTTGTCGACTTTCATTTTGAAAACTTCATTAAGTTGGGCTTCGACAGCAGGTCGCGGCACAGCCATAACGGTTGGAACTGCTCTTTGGCGCAGTCCATTTCTGGCCACCGTGGCCCAGGCGCTTCTTAGAGGTAGCACTGGGAAGGGAATTCGCCGGGCGAGGAGGGAGTACGGGCGGCGTAGAGGCCGAGGCCATGTATTGCGCAATGGAGGCACGTAGGTAGACTCGCATGGAGTCTACAAATTATCTGTTTGACCCGTTGGTCAAAGGGAGGAGGGTTGCGTCGACGCCAGAGATGGCGGCGGAGCAGAGGGCCAGATTTGCCACTGTCTCCGCAGCTCGTCGTTTGGCTTTGACAATGGGTCAAAGTTAGGGCGGGCAGTTTGCTTTCGTGGTTGATTGAGGCTGCGACTCTTTCGTTGATGCTGCTATGGAGGTGGCTTAGATGATTCCCCAATCCCTCTTTCTATGCCAAGCCACCTAGGCTTTTGATCTATGTTCTCTGGATCACAGGTATCCCTGCCATTCCCCGGCTAGCCTCCGCATATATTCCGCTCTTCTGGACGTAGTCCTTGAACAGCTGCCATCCACTTGATCCGAGCAACATTTCCAGAGCTGGAGCCCTTCGCCTTCCACTTTGTAACCGCCAAGTGGCCAGTGCTTTTCGACACTGGACAAGGTGACTGACCGATTTTTCCCTCCCACACTCGCAGTAAAGTGTAGCATCTGTATGGTTGAAGCAGCGATGATATGCTGCAAAGTCCCCATGTCCAGTTCGGGCAGCGATCAAGAGGGCATAGACCGCTCTCAGTAGCGCTAGCTCTGGCGGTTTCTTGCACCTCATCTCGAGTTCGAGGTCGGTATAACGTTTAGGGCGATTTGCGTGCCACCAATCCGTCAATAGTTGCCTGGTAAGTTTGCGAGCTTTCCGTCCAGAAGAGGCGATGGTCATCACGCCGTATGTTGTCCTGGGGTTGTCCACCATTTCAAGCTGTCTTCGAGCGAGTTCATCAGCAATTTTATATCCTACTAGACCTTAGTGGCCCGGAATCCATCCTATTTTTACAGGAGCGGCTGATCTTGCGGCTATTATGGTCCCTATTGTCTTGTCTTGTCTTGTTCATTTACGTGCTAGGTACATTGGTTCCCGTCGCACTCCTACTGGAGCTTAAGCACGAGTGGGGCCGGGCTGGATCAGGTTAACTACCATTAAGAACATCTACCTCGTCCCACCTAAATGACCGGACCACCTCAGACTTCACCCATGTGTTGAATCATGTCAAGCCCAACCGTCCAGAGAACCCTCTTTTGACGCGCCGAAGCGCAAATTCTCCTCAGCCTCGGCCACCACGCGCCCGAGCCCTTGACATCCTCATTAACTCCGAAATATAATTGCTGTCCAATATCTCATCGTTGCTCTAGCCTTGCACTTTCATATCGTACCGTTGGGTTGTTGTCGTCATTGGGGAATTGTGTAATCCCCTCGGTGTATCTTCCCTTTTCTTCCTCCTTTGTACACGTCCCGTTTCCATCATGACTTTCCTCATTAGAGCGTGTTTAGGTAGGTGATCTGACGAGTATGGAGGTGGGTCGCAGGTATAGGACCGATTGAGAAATGCTTCGTTGCAAATATATGGGGAGCTAGAGAAATGTCGGATTTTTGAATACGACCCCCCAGACAGACCTTGGTCCATCCGTGAATCGTATGTTGGTAGTGATGAGTTTTTGTTCGACTTTCTTGCGGTTGTGAAATCTCTGTCGACTGAGTTTTCGACCAAAATACCGAGTACAACTCCTTCAAGCCCAAAATCCATCAAATAAAATTCATCCCACCCTTGTTCGTGACTGAATCTCGGCTCTGGGGGAATATTTCACTCCTAGGTTCGTAGAGGACACCACTGACAGGTGTTCAGCCTTCGTCCTCCTATGGTCCCTATTGGTGGTGTTCTCTGGTAACTTTTGAATAGCCTAAGCAGCTACTCCACTATAAATGAAGTTGCCTCGTACTACATTTCGCGCTGGGACTAGCCAATGGATGATGGAGGCATGTCTGGATAACCCAGGGTTTTAGAGACTTTTCCCTGGGTGAGATTTCACGAATTGGGGTTGAATTGAGCTGAAGAAAAAGCCGCCATAACTTCGCAGTGATACTTGCAAATGAAAACCGAGGCATGAGCGCTCTTCTCTAAAATCTAGTCACCTTATATGTCCCTTTACTCATAATTGTCTTAGCTAAATAGCTGCATTCGCAATTAAAATCTGATGTAAAAAAAGAGAGAGAGGTATGTTTGTTGTACTAATTGAACCATAGTTAATCCAGGACATTGAGCTCCTCTCTACCTCAGGTTATACCTTGTTCAGTTTTCCTTTCCTCTTTTGTTCCTCGAAAGATCATTGATATATTGCCCTTAATGAATAGCCATTCAGCTCAGTGTTTACCTGTGGAATTCAGTCGCCTTTTCCACAGAACCTTCTATCCAGAAAAAAAACAAAAACGTAGCAATATAAACTGCGTGCGCGGGAAAAAGTCTCAAAAAACCTACAGCCGCGGGCAGGCAAGGTCTCGACACCGGGACCACATGAGATGTGCATATTCATCTATATCTCCCTTCTTTGTAGCATTCGAGGCCATCTTGATGCAATGTGCCATCTCCGTATCGGGTGCTGGGTACGCTTCGGAAATTCATCCAATGGCTTCTCCATGATCAAGGGTGGGTGATGAGTGGAGCTCCGACCCTACCATCTGATCTGACCGTGGTTAGCTTCATGATAATGGTTATAGGGAGTTGTGTTGAGAGATGAAGACGATACAGGACGCGAAAGAAATCAGGAATTCTTGTGGAATTGAGGACTTTTTTACTCAATCTCAGCTCTGCAGATTGTTGGAAAATATACTCTGTACGATATGATATGGATATAAATGATGAAGTAAAGAAGACTTGATATTTTACAACTATGAGAACATTGGACTTATATATACATCTAAGGTAGAAATTCCCACGAGTCTTTTTTTTTTTGCATCAGATTTTAATTGCGTATGCAGCTATCTAGCTATGATACAATATCAAAGAAAAGTACAGAAAAGATGACTTAATTTACAAGTAGAGCACTCATGCCTCGGATTTCATTTGCAAGTACCACTGCGAAGTTATGGTGGCTTTTTCTTCACCCCCAGGTCAGGCCTCATCCGTGAATACCCACCCAGGGGAACGTCTCAAAAACCCTGGGTTATCCAGACATGCCTTCGTCATCCACCGTATTTTCTCCGCGCGAAATGTGGTCTTAGGCGTCTCCTTCCCAAGTGGAGTAGGTGCCTAGGCTACTCAAACTATACCGGAGAATACCACCAGGAGGCGGACCACCAAACCTTCCATCGTTTGCGTGTTTTTATAGTGTTCGCTGCACTCTCGCATGCGAAGACTTGGCGCGCACAAAGCTCAATTCGTGAAACTCCTTGCCAAAATTCAAAATTACACGCCCGTCGAGATTGTATCCATCCTCTGTGTCATCTTGTAATCTTGTCCCAATCCCTCTCACGTCCGTCTCAAAGAACTGCCTCCCAGATTTGTGCGCCACGCTTTGTTTCCTCCGTCGGGTATAAATATCGGCGTGGGCGTGTATTTGGCGGCTAGCTGAGGCCAAAGAATAGTCGATGAGAGGTGTGGTCATTGGAACGAGGATGTACTAAGTCGTAGTTGTAAACTTGGTGAGACTTGGATAGGAATCGAACTCGCTAGGGGTGAAAATTTGACATAGCGGGGAATTTTGAATTATTGCCTCGTGGGCCAACTTGTCCGGTATTGCGAAATTTGACTGAACTTGGCTCTGGGAGAGTATTTCACTCCCAGGTTCGTAGAAGGCACCACGTACAGGTGTCAGTCTTGCCCTCCCCCACGAGTCTCATGTGCCTATCAAACCTAGTGATTACCAGCCACCTCTCATCTACCATGATGAGCTAAGATACACTGTAGTACGTAAATATCCAAACGTATGAGATTTCTGGGCGCGCGTTGGTTAGCTAGTAAATGGCGGGGTGTGGGTGTAAGAATGAAATGTTGTCACGTGGTGTCTCGTGGCTCCTAACTACAACGGATCTTGTGTAGAGCTTGAGACTAATACGTGAATTCTATTTCCTCCCCCAAATGTAGGATATCTATGAGCCTATATACATCAATGCTCTGTTACCCCTCAGCTCCAGTGCGATCTGATCGTGTGAGATTATAATGGCTCTAGTATTTTGTCTATGCGCCGTACATCCAAAATCTGATCAACACGTGATAATGTAGATCTTTTCAGGATCCACACGTATATGCGACAGTAGGCGCGATTAGTGCACTCAAAGCATGTGTAGAGAGAGTCGATCTTGTCGGGAACCTGAGACGAAACAGGTAGTGGTTGAGTCCTAAATTCGAGAGTCAGAATTTCCAACACAGATTCTATAGTGAGAGCTGGAGGCTAGAAGTGGACACTACTGATAGCTGTTGATAATGGTCCCCGGCCAGCAGCACCTGTGTAATCGCTGAGTATGCGCTGCATATCTAGGATAGCTAAGAAGAATCGTATCTTAATCAGTCGAAAGCAACCACAAGCATATCTAAAATCAACGACTTCTCGTCAATTTCGGATCTATCTTTCTCACGCAAGTCCTCCAAATTACCCACAGCACTCATCATCTCGCCTCAACGACCGATAAAAGCGTTATTCCCATTGCAATCAGGAATTGGCCTCATTAAAAATCGACCATCTCCCGCTATAAAGCTACGACTCTGCGTATACCCGCGGGGGAGACTAAGTCATAATATACAAAGTTCAGGACTTAGTCAATGGGGGCCCGTTGCTCCAACGGGGCTTCACATCTCGAGGGAGTACAGGCAGCTGGGACATGGGACGAATGAGCGAAGAGGTCACAAATGGGCATGCTGGGACGCACATTTTACGAGGGATCTCGACTTTGGATTGTTTGTGGGCACCGAGGCTACAATTTTGGACAGTGCTACCAACAATTTTACAACAGACAAAATTAATAATACAACAAACAACGATGGAAGGTGTTGTGATCCATCTCCTGGTCGTCATCTCCCCGAATTAAAGTCTGAGTAGCCTAAAATCCTACCCCACTCGAGAAAGCGAGGACTGTGAGGCCATATCTGGCGCGGCAGCTTTATAAAATATGACATAGGCAAGTTAGGGTAGCAATAGTTTTTTCCTGTTTTCCCTTTGGTGGATATTAACGGTTGAGGGAAGGTTTAAAGTCCCTAGCACAAAGGTCACGAGTGGTATCAGCGAATGTACCCACAGCTTGAGTAGTCTAAATGACAAACTGACTTATCGTCGCACATAGTTTTTGGGGAAGGAATAACTTTCTTCGTATCATGCTATATGAGTGCTAGGCTTGTGCTCGTCACGAATAAATTTTCATTCAAATACATTGTATCGGCTTCACAAACAGGACTATTATTTGCGCCTTCCTTGATACCAACCATAATTTTTAATAGTAACGAGACAGATTTCTATAATTAGAATACCCCTCATATAGCAATAGGAAAGTAATGGAATTCCAATCTAATTCCTCGGGCATCATTATCACTTGAATAAAACTGGCAGTCAAAAATGGTATCAACAATAAAATAATCCCCGATCTAATTCACATCATTCTACCTTCCTAAACAAAAAAATATGAAATAATGTACGTCATGGTGCTTAAGTCACTTATATTCAAGCCTGGTAGACTTAGTCTATAAATATTGCCATTCATCCCGCGAGTATCTCTTCTCTTTTTCTATTCAGATTATTATGGCCCATCATCATCACTATCTCAATTATCGGCATCTAACTTATTCTTTTATGAATTAGATTGAAAGAATCATTAAAGTCAAAATTAATTCTGTACATTATCGTTTAAATCATGCAGATAAGGTCAATTCAGCCTCTGCAAATATTTCTAGACGCACTTGTCTACATCCTTTCTATATCCTGACGCGTTTAAATACTTATCACCAACTCATCTTAGTACCATACTATTACTCAAGTGGTCAGTATATTTATCTCACGATAAGTCGGTAATAACGTTTAGAAGGGTCTTTGACAAAATTTTTGGAGTCGTAATCTTCATATCAACTTTTTGTCACCATGCATGGCCGTGTAGTTTATACTAACCAGCCACCTATCTGGGAATTGCCTTTTAAAATGTTTGGCGAAAGAATTGGCTATTGTCATAGCTATATAGCTGAATACAATATGATTGAAAAAGAGAAAGAATTTGCTAGCTAAGATAACCGAAAATCGGGCGAGGAACCAATATTGATAATGGTTCTGGCTATTACTGTGAGTCGATACCATCGCTACAGCTCAAAACAACTCTTTATTCGGCACATCACTGACTGAATAGTCCTCTCAATGCCAGGCCGAAGAAGCTGTCTTTTGGAGCAATGGACTTAAGTTGCCAGTCTCCATTGCCAAAGAAGGCCGCAAAGGCGAAGAAAAGGGTTCGGTTCACAAGCCCTGAACATCAGGCTAGCCTAGGCCCCAGAGATTTCCACAGTCCGATTTCTCAGCCCAGAGTTCCACGGCTGAGACTTCGGGCTGGACCCAACTACCCTCGAAAGTCCTCAAGTGAGAGACATCGAAGGGAAAAATCGACCTGGTTTGATGACTCGTGAGCATTGTGCTCGATGCACAAGACATATGCGACTCCATTCGTATTTTGTCTTGCATCAAGCCTACACCTATTGTGTACGGCGGCATCCTATTCCGGAATTAGTCTTTTCCAAGGGTCTATATTTTTCACGAAATGAGGTCGCGATCTACATGATCAAACGAAATAAATAGAGTCTATTCTGATTATCTTAAATTGTAATAAAGGAGAAGGTCAACGGTACGCTTTAGAGAGGTTCGTAATAGAAAGATATTTCATAGGGGTTAAATGTTGTGCTGGCTCGGTTTAGTTGTTAGGAGACAGGGGAACGGAGGATGGGCTGCTGTATTAGGAAAGGGTAGAAAATACAGGCTGGTGCACAGACGCTGTTCATGTACTTTACAATCTCTTCACCTGCCGAGTTTAGTGAATTAAAATCTATCCAAAATAATATCATACTTCACATCATCCATTAGATGATATTATCAATCGTCGGGATGCACATCTAGCATCACCTTCATAGATCACCATTGTCAGTAAGAGTTCACATTTGATACCTACTGACACCCATTTGGCCACAGTGATACGCACTCAGTGTCCATCGTGCCATCACCCAGCGTGAGCGCGCCATCTCCGCGACTCACCATTGCACATGAGCCCGTGCCACTCCACCGAAGGACAGCAGAGTCATTTAATCGCCATATACCTCACAGCTCATAACCACAACATTAAATAATTGTGTTGGTCAATTAGAATCATATGTAGTCTTGTCGCTTTCAATGAAGTAGAGCCAAGCTAAATTAGGTCATCTATCTTTTAATTTAAAAGTTCATCCAAACTAAGAGATGAAACTATCTTAGAATTCATTCATGTATCGAACTATGTCAAATATCACCTTCAAGAGAGCCCGCTTTAAAATGGCAGAAGTTCAAACCTACTAGGCTCGACCACCATGTTACCTGGTCTATTATGAATTCGTTGGAAATAATCTACATATAGTGATGCAATAATTCTTTTCCTAATTTGGTAATAGCTTGGCAAATGGAGTGTAAATATTGTCGGTAGGAATATGTGGAAATAATCCAAGAATTTTTGTTCTCGTTTTTTGATAAATTAATTTGTACCCTTCCATAACCTGAACTTCAATTAATCTACTTGTCTCTTTGTAATTAATTTGTAACGTTCATAATATTTGATCCTTCGACTTCTGCAACTCAAAAGCTTCGTAAATGTGCCCACAAGTAGATTTATAATAGGGCCCTCAGAATTAAGATTTGCTCTTAGATATCTTCCGGGCCAATCTTTACCTTGAACCAGAATCTATTTTAAAACAAGCCGACTTTGAAAGATGCCGTTATCCGCTCTTAGCAACCATCTTTGGCTTATCTCCAAACATCCTCTCTACCATTTAATCATCGAGGGCAGTACATAATCATATGCTTGGGGTTCTATGATTGGTAGCCACATGAACAGCTAGGACTGCAGACTCCGGGTACTTTTCTTCTATATAGATACGAATTGAGCCCCATATGCTCACTTTGTATTTACATCGCTAGACTGCTTTTGTCCTTTGAGGTTTCGGTACAGTAGAAATAGCGATTCCTGGAGACATATTTTCCATCTATCTGACTTTCGACTCTGATAGAATTTGGCCACTCTACATGTCACGAGTTGTGCCCTGATAGGTTAGGCTGGGCTATCTTTCAGGCCTAGTCTCGTTCGAGTCAATGGATCACGTGATCATACGTAGGGATGTTTCTCACGACTCGAATCCATTGGTTTATTACGGGAAGTGCGGACATTTGATAGCTGGTCATGTAATAAAAGCTAGAGAGCTTTAAAGTGATGTAACCAATTTTATTTCATTGCTTTGTATTCTCCATTGAATAATATCTGTAAATCATGAGAGACAACGGGAGACCGACATTCATGTGAATTCAATCTTCGAGCGCAGGATAATAAGATCCTGCTTTTCATTTGCTATGTTGGGTCTATGTAGGCGCCAACACGTCGGGTAGTTCTTTATAGACTGGGCTAGCCGGTACGTGAAGAACTTACGGAGGGCAAGACTGACACCTGTACGCGGTGCCCTCTACGAACCTGGGAGTGAAATATTCTCCCAGAGCCAAGATCAGTCAAATTTCGCAATACCGAACAAGTTGGCCCATGAGGCAATGATTTAAGACTCTCCACCTAATCAAATTTTCACACCTTACGAGATCAATCAACACCAAAACTTCATCACGTTTGCAGGTACGACTTAGTACATCCTCCTTTCAATGATCACACCTCTCGTCAACTTTCTCTGGCCTCAATTGACCACCACGTACACGCCCACGCCGATATTTACACCCGACGGAGGAAGCAAAGCGTGGCGCATAAACCTGGGAGACAGTTCTTTGGGATGGGCGTGAGAGGGATCAGGACAAGTTTACAAGATGATGCAGAGGATGGAAACGATCTCGACGGGCGTGAATTTTAGAATTTTGACGAGTTTTCGAATTGAGCTTTGTGCGTGCGCCAAGACTTCGCTTGCGAGAGTGCGGGCGACACTATAAACACCGCCGTGGTTGGATGGTGCGGTGGTACATCATCTTGGCTGGTTTCTCAAGTAAGGTCTGGATAGCTAGGACACATATCCCACCCGAGACAGGAGACCGCTGGTTCGAATCCGGCAAAATCTAACTACATTTCTCGCGGCACTGGTATGCATGGATGATGAAGGCATGCTTGGATAATCAAAGGTTTTAAATTTCCCTTTGGTGGGTACTTACGGAGGAGGGTCGACTGTTTGTGTAAGCGAACATACCTCATAGTGGTATTTGCAAATGAAATCCAGAGTATGAGTGTCTCTAACGTCAAAAGAGTCATCCTACATGTATATATAGTACCGGTCATGTGTCATAGCTTAATAGCTGCATACACATTAAATGATTTAAAAAAAAAAAAAAAAAAAAAAAAAAAAGTGAAGAACTTACGTGCTAAGCGCGGACACGACGTTAAACATTGCTGAAATAGGTAGTTTAAAATCAAGTCTTCAGCATCACGTTAAGGTATTGATTAGTAAGCTAGGCGAGCATCGCGAGTCAGTAAGCTTCACGATGATTAGAGACCATCCTTTTGTAATCTAGTTACTACACAACAATCGATCTGCTGCACTAATGTTTAACAGGTTATGAGCCCGGTATGCTATATAATTAAGACTTGTGTATAAGTAACTTAGTTCATAATTCAATTCATTGCTGAAACGAAGAGCAAATACGAATTGGAGGTCACTGAAAACGAAGAGTGGAAGCAATAACTCAAGCTACTTAACTAGAGTATAGTAGTATAGATTATCTCGCAATGGAACCAAGAGTCCTTAAAAACATTTTCCCGGATCTGAACCGAGATAATCATGAGCAATGGTTTCATAGAATGGAGCTACGGTTAGGAGGAAAAGATATATTCTACACAGCTGAGACGTCTTACGAAGCTTGCGCATAGGCTGATTTGTTATTTGAAGCTAAATTATCAAAAATTGATGACATAGAACGACCACGAGCTGAAAAGTTAAAGGGAAAATGGGAGATTGAAAAGAACGCTGAGCTCAGGAAAGATCAAGCAAAACTCCTCTCAATATTAACTGATTACTTGATTGAAGATGATCATAAGATAATTGACGAGTTTGGGACAGCGATCAAGGTCTGGGCACGTCTGAAAAGTAAATACCAGAAGATTAGTGTCACTGCTGCAAACAAATATCTTACCCAAAATCAAAACTTTCGCTTTGATAAGAACGATGGCATCGAAGCCTCATGAGCGCGGATAAAAGATCTTCGCAATAAGCTTATCGCAGCAAATTGTAGTATGAGGAATACCTATCCTGATGATGGTTTAGTTATTGTACTCATGAATAAACTTCCTGAATTATATTCACTGGCCATTGATGGCCTCCACCTACATGATCATCTCACTGCGGAAGAAAAGATGCAAAGACTAGTTGGCAAAGAGGATCGGAGCAAAGAAAGTGCAAATAATGCCACTCGTCTGAATGCTTTATCACCCCAACGTCGGTGCTATTCTGACATTTTGTCACAGATCAACTATAGAAAGCAGGGAGCATTTGTATGGATGATGGTATTTTAACAATTCGACTATGTAGAACTAAGTTACAGACACTTAGCCAGGTATTTATACAGATTACTACGTCCCAAGCCCTTCCATCTAAGGTCAGTTCATTTCTAGATAATTCCAGTTGCAACTCTGAGAATATTGTTTCTAGTAGCTTCAACAATGGTTCTGGTATGTTCTGCAAGGCTATTGCGCCGGCCCAACCCCCCGGTGGTTGTACGCCAGTACTTGCCAGTACTGGCTACAGGAAATTACCGGCTTTGCAGCCATTACACATTTCAATGAAAGAATCATTTCACGATCCAATTTTTCCTTCTCAAATGTGCTTCTTATGTGAAGGTAGATGTTTTCAGAGATATTGTCCATTTGTTCCTGAAATCCAGAAGTTTGGGCAGCAACTAAGAATTAGGCAAGAACGACAAGATACATCAAAGTCCCAGAAGCCTAGTAAGGGACCCCAATACTGCAAGAAAAAAGGCGAAGGGTAAGACTGAACACCTGTACGAGTTGCCATCCATGAACCTGTGTTATAATAACTAGGCTATATACGAGCAGGACGATGAATACACTGGGGGAAGTTATGCTCAAAGTAGGTCTCTTTAATCGCTGTCGCGTGTGTTCTCGTTGTATGTAAGACTTGAATTGTATTTTAAGGAAACTTAGTTACAAATGAATGAACGGAGGTTGAGACCTTCTTATATCCTGCTCCAGACTTACTGTGTTGTTCACGGCCTAGTGCTAGAACATTCTCTTATGATATTATTTCTCTCCTACGAGAAATGACCATCTCATTCTCCCTCAGTCCATCAGCCTCTCGCTGATTCCATTATCCCTATTCGATCGAGTTTTAGTTTGGTCCATAACAACCACACATGCATTACACACTAAACATCCCACAGTTTAGTTTCACAGTCACGTGAATATACTATGACGTGACCTTATGCATCTACCATGGTAGGTGACATGGATAATACAACAATCTGGGAGTGAAATAATTTTTCCCATCGCCAGGTTCAGTCGAATTTCGCAATACCAAACTGTCAGGGCTCTCTTGGGACTTGGTTACTTAACTTGGAAATGGTTGGTGGGAAATCTTGGATACTTGATAATAAAGACAATATATTAACAGAAGACTAGGTTCTTGATTCTTGGGTATCTAGGTAATAGTACAAGACTGAAAGCTGGAGAGCTTTCGACATGAAGATACCTCAGCTACTTATACTTCGACACTATCTACTACAGACTACAGTAATCTAGTTCCAGCCCAATTCCTGTCGAACTCCTGAGAGTGACCTAGAATCTGATCGAAGCCCAGTGAACTGGTAAGAGTACAAAATACTATCCGGAAACATCTAGAAACTAATTGCTAGAATAGCTTAGAATGCCATCGAAGTAACTCAACACCATGAATCATCTCCACATCAGTCAGTCCGTGACAAAAACAAGTTGGCCAATGAGGCAATGATCCAAGGTACTTGTGATGGGCAATCAACAAAACAATATAGGAAATGAATGGTGGCCGATTACTGTCTATTTTCTACATACATCTCGGAACTGTCCACCGAGGGGAGGCTACTTAAGGTGTCCCAACTCCTAATGCGCTAACCACGTTATCTGCTCTACTAAACCATATCCTTGATATTCCAAGTAGGCTCGTCATAGCAAATCTGGGTCTTGTTGGTCCATTATTCCATATGAGACTTGCTACAACAATATCCTGTTTACATATTCGTTGCAACCCTGTATTTGTATGGCTGAGTTGGACATCCCTCCACATAGTTAGGCTAATGACGTAATTATGATTAGTGTCCGTGCGATAGTCACTAGGAGATAGGCGCAGCCTGTAACAGTACTTCACCTAATCAAATTTTCTCACCCGACGATATCAATTATTACGACCGACCTTAGGTTGATATTAGAAGGCTCCCTTGAAAGATAGAAGGGTAATTGCTTTGTATTTGGACCTAAAGCTACGCACAATAACTAAAAGAAAAGACAAGGAGAGAAAAAGGCATGCAGCCTCGCTGGGCTGAAAACTCTGCCAGCTCGCTTCCGGGATCGACGCTTACTCAACCAGACTACACATCACGTGATACCATAAATCTATCACTTGTAAACTCCAGCTGTAACAAACACTGCATACATTGAGGGGGAGTGTTAAGAATCCGAATCACGTGTTCATAGCCTTTGCGTTTGCGTAATGGGTCTGTTTAACAAAAGCATGTACATAACACTTTTCACTACACATTAGTTAGACAGTATCATATACGAGCCACATTATTTATCAACAATAATATCTTCTCTACATATCTCTGTCACACAGTGTACACTTTCAAAACAGCTTTGTCCCCGATCCTGTTTGTGATAATTATCTCAAGAGCAGCCATAGCCCCATAAACCTCCTCGTCGTAAACTTCTGCATTCAGTACTTTCCCCAAACCACTTTGATTAATGACTATTCCAGTCCAAATATCAGAGATCACAAAAGTTCATGAGACCCAGTTGGTAAACAATCTGTAACTATTGCTGTAAGCGAAAAGTCTGTTGGATGGCAGGGTAGTTAGCCGCTGTGTTATGAAACTAGTTACTGTAAAATTCGGATGATTTCTAATTTCTTGCATATGAGCAGGTCTATATATACATAAAATTTAGAACCTATTTTTATCATATCCTTCAAACTAACTTTGCGTATTCCCAACTAGAATTGTTGAGATTTGTCTTATCTCCACCTAGTGCATACCACTTCCCAGTTAATAGATGGTAATTTCAACTTCACTTTTACACATTAAACTTAGAGCAACATCACAAGGAATTCTTATTACATCATGTAATATGTTATGACACGTAGAATATGGCAAGCAAGAACTCAAGGTTTAAAAGGTAATAAAGCTAAAGAGCAAAGCTATGTCTACAAATTACATATATCCAAGTGTATGAGATTAAGCAAATAGTACTTAATAAGTCGTCAGTGCTTCCATAACGCCAGACTACCGTAGGTATCCTAATCCAACTCCATGTCTGTACACCTTATCCCTAGCCACTTAACATAATAGTTCAACAGGTATTATGATATCACAATATTAGTCGCATCTTCCTTTATTTTCCAATAAGGGTTTGATTTGGCTGCTAGCAGTTATCGAAGGGGTGAGGGTAATTCCGCATCTGGTAAGAGTCGAAACATCCTCTGAACCCTCCAATCATGAGATCGGTTGAGGCCAAGTCTACCTTTGGTGCATGTCCGTAGTCCAAGATGGTGAGGGGTGTTGTGATTTAACACTATTCATCCTCGGACTTCTTTTTTTTTATATTATATTCAGCTATTGAGCTATGAAAATTTATCTAAAAACAGAGTAAAAATAAAAATAGATATAAATAAAACCTGACACAATGACAAGCAAAATTTAATTACAAAACGTTTTCTCAACATTCTGAACACTGATGTTGAGTTAATTATCCAGATCTGAATAGGTGGACTAGGTGAAAACAATGGTTGATTATTACTTGACCCAATCCCTAATGATTGGGTCCTTGGTAGACTGAATTACAGATATACTACTGCCTAAGGCATAACAGGCATATACTCTACAATATGTTACAGCTAAACTACATATACATAATTAAGCAATAATAACACTGACATTTCTACTGCTCCCCAAGTCCCATTACTTGTGTACCTAATATATTTCTGTTGTATGTGGAGGTATACTCGAAAGTTTTCAAAAATTGCAGTAAGGCTTCCCTGCATTTTTTAGTCCTTAAAATTATTGGTAATATCCTTGGCCGAATCTCAGAAAATGCTTGTTCATACTCTTTTGTAAATTTTGTGCAGTATAGAATTAGATGCTTTGTTGTCTGATTTTTTGAATGGCAGAAATTACATCTGTTATCTTTTACTTTTCCTATCAAATATAAACATGCTTTGGTATTTCCAATTCCAGTTTGAGCTTGAAAATATCCAGAGTCATCTTGCCTTGTGTGGCCCTGGAAATTGAATGGATTTGAGGAAAAATCTGGTGTATGCATTTGAGCTTGGATCTGATAGTGCTTCCCGAGCCCTCGTCATCTTCTCCTTTCTTCTTCTCTCAGCAATTTTATTTCCCAGTCTTTCTTCCACTCTTCAATAATGGGCTCCTTGGATCTCTGCTTTAGAAATGAGTGTGATGTAAATGTGTTGTTTTTGTAAGCCCTTTTCTCAACTGCTCCTTTGGCAAGTGAGTCCGCCAATTCTGTGACAGTCTTAAAGTGGCATTTTATTCAAACTGAACTCAGAGCTAGATACAAATTAAAATCTTAAAGTAACGAGCAGATACATGACAGAAAGGCTCCTATTTATTTACAAGATTATGATCTCGTTCCCTCATTTCATACCATTCTTAAAATAGACCATGACCTGTCCTCCAACAAACACCAGCATCTCCGTCTATTTTAATTCAGCTTCATTTTAATGTTAGCAATTTAAGTTATTAAAATAGTTGTCAGATTGGAGCGCAGGCGTTTTGACTTGAAGCGGAATTGGAGGGTGAGAAGAGGCCAGATGGGCCGCAAGAGATGACTGAAGGTCTACTGGAGATAACTAGGAGGAACTAAAGGTTTGAGTGGGTACTAGTGGTAACTAAAGGTACAAGAGGTAATCCGAGGTAATCCAAAGGTGGTGGTTGTGACAGAAAACTAAGCGTGGAGAGCTCAGCTTCAGTAGACCAAGCCCTTATTTATTTACATGATTTCCTTCCATTGTTCCATCATGACATGAGACTTATCCTAATAATAGAGTACCCAGTGCCAAGAGCTACGGTATTGTCATAGCCACTTGGAAGAAGACTAAAAATATATACTAAATTAAGAATGAAACAGGGAATACTTACAATAGTTCATGATGCATGTGGCTTAGATGACTCAGGACTGGTGGTCGAGTCGTCCTTTCTGCAATCTAAATTTTTCATTTAATAATAGATTTGCATGAACTGGGCCAAGGCCTATACGTGGGTCTAATGAGTTCTGGAGGGGTTCATGACATGTTTGATGTTTAATATGGTTGAAGAGTTCAAGCCTTATTTGTTAGGCAGCAGCTTAATGATAACCAGGTATGAACCTGTGACAAATTCATTACCCTCAATTCCTAAATGGGATGGGTAGCAATGTATATTTATACAAAAATTTCTAATGCTACTCCGGATTTGATGGCAAGATGGTTAGTCCTTCCCATAATTCTTTGTAAGCTGTTGGAAATACAGCTTCCTACATTTCTTTCTATCGACCAATGTGGTTGCATGTGTCATGAATGCGCTTTTCACATTAGTAGTAAATTGTCATCCACGTAGTGTAGCATGTAGGGCCAAGGAAGTGGAACTAGATAAGTGATAGATTACATACCCCCAATTGCTACATTCACCTGTAGACCACTCCTAAAGGAGACTAGTTACGAGGCTATCTGGAAGTATGTGGGATTGGTTTACCATCATGTAAATAATCCATAACATAACATTACACAATAAGATACCATTTGCACCCAAATACACGTTATTTGTTGAAAAGAAGCACCCTACAATGTAATTACCACCAACAGAGCACTAATGTGGAAGGGAAGCAAGAAGGTAGGTTCAATAGGGGTTTTATTAACTGGCCTTAGAATCTAACGGGAGTAAGTCTTCTATAAGTACCACACCCAATCTCGCTTCCACGCGATCAATATGGCTAGCCTGATACAGCATCAAGAGTGTATTATCCCTGCTACGCACTGACACATTTACAATATTATTGCCATAACCATCCAAGTATAGTCTAAGCCCCCTGAGTAGTCACAGCCATTCAATTGAAGATACCAAGTGTATACAACCATATACACCACCACCCTTCAATAGCATGAATCTTGCCTGAACTATATTTCTGAGTTCAGGCAGGAGCCCGTACTTCTGATCCAATCAGACTCAACGTTTGAGTCTGCTTAAATCCCATCCTTCCCAAACAAATCCAGTCATTGGTTTTTTTGTAAGTTCTATTGCATGACCCAATATTCTGAGTCAGTGGATAATTCTTTCCTGGTCTGGGATCTCACTTATTTCTGCAGTCGAGTTGGTTTTGGATTATTGAAAGGCTGAGGGCGATAGATAGGAGACGTCACCTTGTGAATAGAGTGTTAGGAATGCCTACTGTATAATCTATATTGTTATATTGGAAGTTGTGTAGAGAAGCTTAAGCTGTTAGGCTTGTATTTAATATCACGTAGTGAAGAAAGTTGGGAGATTGAAGAGTCTGAAAACTATAGTGGAGCGTTGTTGACTAAACCCACTTAGTATCAGAGCGCTATTTAAACTAATTAATACAGCTAAGCGAAGAACACAATTCACTAGCTTATGCTAGATAATTATACGGCTGGTCAATGTATGAGTTGGCATGGATGTGGCTAGTAATACTCAAACCTTATTATGTTCTATCTTAATGTGACTCTTCATAGCCAAGTAGCGCCAATTTCAACATATATATGTGGTGATAACCAGATTCTATTGTTCTATGATTCTGGCCTGGCCATTTGGTCGAGTGGCTATGCACCTATCTCATGCAAAATGTAGGATGGCAACCTCTTGCCTGGCATATCTGTCTCTGCTCTGCTGTCTACATGCTGCTTCTGACATCATTGAACTCTCTTGAAATTTCTAGGTGTTGTAATGAACACTAAAGCGTCGAGTAGTTCTGTAGGAACTGGGCCGTCCAGCACGTGACTAAAATCACGATATGTAGACAGGCTCAACGTTAAGTTTAATCAAATCAAATCAAATCAAATTGTTGGCATAGTTGGTTGGGTGCTGGATGTGCTTTCTAGAAGCGGTAGGTTGGATTCCTACACGGCCTGTTTAAGGGGGGACTACGGCTGCTTGTTGTGAAAGAGTATAGGAGGAATTATTGAGGTTTTCCCCCTAAGGTTTTCCCTCAATACATGGTCTAAGGATCATGGTGAATGCGTTCCTACTTATTTGACCTGATGTAACAAGCGTGAGGCATGTAACAGGAAAAGTCAGGCACTGGATGGGCTTTGCTGGAAAATGGAGGAACTTGTATTCTAGTTGTCCTCCATACATGTCATGTCCACCGGATGGAGGGTGTAAGCCTGGCACTAAAAAAAAAACAAAAAATCAAACCATCATCCATACGCTGCCTACCAGGGTGTCAGAGCAGCACATGGACAGCAGGACAGTGACAAGGATCAAAGAGGTGGTATTCAGGTTATAGGGTTCCATCCTTCATTTTGCATAATATAGTTGCATAACCACTCGGCCAAAAGGCCACATCAGAACCATAGAATAATAGACCCTGGTTATCACCACACATATAGATTGTGCAGAAGGCAATCCTGACACAGGGCTACCTTAGCTGAGCACAACAAGAATAACTACAGGAAATTTGTTACATTAAATATGCTCTCTGCAGCTACCAGTGATCTGTTTCCCGGCCTGAGCATAATAAACCAATTTACTTATTTATTTGTAATATTTGTTAAACATTAGTGCAGCAGATTAATTATTGTGTAGTAACTAGATTATGTTGTGATCAGGCCCACTTATAGATCACATAACTTGAAATGGCTAGTATTAGGCAAGTGTAACCGACAGGACAGGCAATCCTGTGTCAATGATACGTCATTAACATACAGCAAATGACAACACCAGTATCTCAGCCATACATGATAATATGATCATATGACGCAGGTATATCTAATGATATAATTGTTGAATGGCTGAATGGTTGGGAGTTATTGCTATAGAGGGTATAGTTTGTGTACCATTTTTGTGTATAAATACTTGCTGCTAGAACTCTGTACATGGTCAACCTTTTCTACTCCTATCTTCAATAGTCATCAATATAGCAGATCTACAATACATATCCTTCTTCTTCTTCACGTTAGACTTAAAGCGCTATCCTATATCCACCCAAGTTGACTGTTACATCCATTGCGACCATTCTTAGACTTCTCATAACCTCGTTATTATAATAGATTACAAAAGGATGGTCTCTAATTATTGCAAAGCTTACTGACTTACAATGCTCGTCTAACTTACTAATCAATACCCTTGCGTAATGCTTATGACTTGGTCTGAAACCCCCTATTTCATCACTCCCCCTTGGAGCAAGTCGCCTCTATCATAGGCTAGAGCCTAAGGCAGCCAAGGCTTGGGCTTGGGTGACTGATCTGAGCTGATACCAATCAGGTGACTATATAGTTGCTCTATTTTGGTATAGTATGGTAATAGCACTGACCACTTTCTAATGTATATAAGGAAGACTTTTTGTGACAACTAGAAGGGAGCACAGGTTAGCAGATGAACAAGTCGAATCAGATAAGGACAAAGATCTGGAATATAATTCATAAGATTCTAAACTAGGGAAAGAAGATAACAAGAGGTATCTAGAGATATACATATATTGTAAGCAGACCTATGCTTGTCTGGGTTTCGCGCCAGTCCAAAAGCGAAAGTAAGATCTACGCGCACAGATGTTTGGCTACTGGCAATACTCAAGGGAGCGTACAAGGGGATACTCACACAATATAGTCCTAGGCTCGACTGGTAGTAGAAAATAATTCCATACTTTCACTCTTACATTCTTGACGATTCACGTGACATTTACACGAAGCCCCTCTAAGTTTTACATATATACATAATATACAACTAGTCCGTGCGCATATAGGGTCACACTACAATACCCGAAAAGAACAATAGCATCAGAGGCCCCGAAGGTCAGTAATACAAGGCCGTAACACTTTTCCTCTTCCATTTTCTTTCTTTAGTTTAAGATCTTCTATACACAGCATACAGTAAAATTCAAATTAAATTCTACTTCAAGCCCTTACAGCCTCCTCAATTTTTCTATCAATGTCCAACAATCCCATCTGCTTTTTAAACCTCTGAAAAGCTATTCTTGCAAGCAGCTTTGTCATTCCATCTGCAACCATTTGTGGCATTGAAATATAATGAACCTGAAGTATTTTATTCTCAGCGAGGTCATGGATAAAATAGTAACAGATGTCAATGTGCTTTGAATTGAATAGCTATGCTGAGCTGGAATGACGCACCTTTAGGAGGTAGCTATGGCTTTAAGATTAGTGAAGCTCGTGAATTATACTCTTAGGACTTAGACCAATGGACAAACTTGAGGATATTCCCAAGTATTCTCAAGTGTGTGTATAATGTGGAGTTTGTTTGAATTTACTATTGTGTGGATTGCTTATATTATCTATGTGACAGGACCTTCCTCAATGTACATGAAAAAGGGGATTTCTGTGTTGGAAATGGAGACACCGTGTGTTGTGGACATACGGGCCCTCCATTTCGTCTAGATTCCCGACACGATCTTGTGTGTGTTTAAGAGATTTGGATGGGTAATATGGTAGCGCTTCAGGCTACCTATTACATATATTAGCGGCTGTATGGCGTGGGCACAAGGAGGTTATTGGGGGTTTTCTATGCCTAGATGGCGCCACACTCGTTTATGGTGTGGCTTAGGCTACGTATCGCTTACATTTGTACTTGTAGCCCACACTTTCCACACTTTTAGTAGTAATCTGAACATGACACTTTTTTAGTCAACTTCTGTTGTAATAAAACAGTTCTGCATCAGTATTGGTGCAGGATCTCTGTCTGTGCACTACTACATGTAACTCTTAACTCACTTGTTACCTGATTCCATGTTTAATGTAGTCACATCTGTCACAAACCATCTCTGGGATGTCGCGTTGCACCCAGTCAACCGAGTCATGACGTACATTCAATAACATAATTCAGGAATTGTAATGGTTACAGTGTTGTGATAGCAACAGTTGCCACTCGAAGTATTAGTTAGTTGCTATGTGAGAACTGTGGACTATTACACCCTTGGTTATAGCATTGGTGCTCATGTACTTAAAGAAACCCTGGGACTGGATTTAGACTGTAGCTTTTTGTCTTGTAAATTACTCATGTTTTAGAATCTAATTATTAATCTAAATATATCGTCCTCATTATCAGCTTCTGTCTTCGTCCTCGTCCTCGTCCTCGTCCTTGTCTCCGTCTTCGTCTTCGTCCTTGTCTCCGTCTTCGTCTTCGTCCTCGTCTTCGTCCTCGTCTTCGTCCTCGTCTTCGTCCTCGTCCGTGACATTACAAAAAGCTCTAAAAATAAAAATCTTGCAACATTACCAAAGAAGTCACCTATAACACATGAAGCCTTGAATATGGCAAGCCTCCTGGAAGAAACTACACACACTTCTACTGAACTTGAAACTTTTCGAGATATGCTAAGAGAAATCAATAAGGAATTACAAAATATGAAGGGTTGTGGACTATTTTCAAACCCAGCTAAAACTACCAAAATTCCAGATCCTCCTATATTCACAGGAATTAAAGATGAATTTGAGACCTGGGTAAATAGCGTGCAAATGAAGTTGAATGTCAACCATGACTATTTTCCAAATGAATCATCACGGATGACTTATGTTTATTCTCGCCTGAGTTACCAATGTCAAGCTTATCTTCATTCATGGGTAAAGAACGGAATCCTTACCTTCTCTTCGATGGATGAGATGATACAAGTTTTATATAGAGTTTTTCACGATCCTAATCTAGCTCGTGATGCTTCAGAGCGACTACATTCAACTAAGCAAGGGAACAAGGCCTTTTCTGTCTGGATTTCCGAAATTAGACGTGATGCATCAATTGCTAGATACGAACCAAATTCAGTGTTTCTCCGAGGTCTCGTCCTTCACAACTGTAATCTAAATCTTAAAGAAGCCTTGATTTATGAAAGAGGTCTAGAGAGGATTGATTTCGAAGAACTTGTGGCCCGTCTTCATGATATAGAGAACTACCAGAACTCTTACTTGAATGCATTATCCAAATCAACTATTAGACAACCCATGGACTCGAGTAATCTACAGTACATTCGGAAAATTTCGCAGCCTACTACCAAGATGACCCCTACATATCCGAGAATTCATGGACCCCTGACAACTCAAGAGAAAACTCGACGTCTTCAGCACCGATTATGTCTTTATTGTGGAAATATTGGGCATTTAATTAATTCCTGTCCTGTGAAACCATCTAGCTCGAGGAATCTTGGCCACTCAGACAAGACTGTTCGATTTAATACCGAAGGTAACTTTAAACCAAGCTATTCGAAATCTCCTGCAAACAGCAAATTACTGACATATTAATTTTCAGCCAATCTCTTGAGGAACACGTAACTCACGTTAAGAAGGTCCTATCTCGACTTCAAGAAGCTGGTCTCCAGATCGACATCAACAAATGTGAGTTTCATGCAAAGTCTGTCAAGTTTCTCGGCCTTATAGTTACCACCGAAGGTATCAAGATGGATCCACGCAAGCTGGAGTCAATTATGTCCTGGCCAGCTCCCGAAAATTGCAAAGAACTTTCTCGCTTTATTGGATTCTTAAATTTCTACCGAAGATTTATTAAAGGGTTTGGTTCAGCTGTTATGCCCCTTACTGATTTAATGAAGAAAGATAAGCCTTTCTTGTGGGGTAGTGAACAGGAGAATTCATTCAATCTAATTAAAAGTAAATTTAAAGAAGACGTAACGCTCCGTCATTTTGATTGGGATCGCCCTGCCCGCCTAGAAACAGACGCCTCTGATCGTGGTACTGGCGGAGTTCTGCTTCAGCAAGATGAGTTCAACAACTGGAAACCTGTAGCCTTTTTTTCTCGTAAAATGTGTCCTGCAGAGTCTAATTATGAGATTTATGACAAAGAACTATTAGCAATTGTTCAGGCTTTCGAGGAATGGCGTCCCGAGCTTGAAGGCTCTTCTGAACCTATTGACGTTATCACAGATCACAAGGCTCTTGAGTACTTTATGAAATCCAGACTATTAAGTCGTCGACAAGCTAGGTGGAGTGAATTTCTTTCCCGATTCAATTTCAAGATCTGCTATCGCCCTGGGATTCAGAACGGATCTGCCGATGCACTCTCTCGGCCCTCCGGTTCCCCTGACCCAATGTTGCATAAATTTCTTGAACAGCGGCTTTTGAAGCCTCAAAATTTGTCTCCTGGTATGGAAGATCCAGAATTACAAGCTACCGACTTGGAACCCAGCAAATTATCGGTTTCGCTCGAATCACAAGCTCCACTTAATGAAGATACCTCCTCTGAACCATCGCCATTATCATTTGTAGAGAGAATCCGTCATGTTAGCCTTTCCGACGAGTCTATTTCCGCTGTTGTTGCGGCTCTCAAAAGTATTCAAGCGCCAAGAATTCGTAATTTTACTCTAGCTGAATGCAAATGGAACAATGGTCTCCTATTCTATCGTGATAAAATTGTTGTACCACAATGCGATCAGGACAAGTCTCTAGCAATGGAAATTATACAGTCGCATCATGATCCTCCAATGGCCGGACATCAGGGAGCTGCTGCCACATATTCAGCAGTCGCACGTATTTTCTTCTGGCACGGAATGCATCATCATGTCAAGCGATTTGTTAGAAATTGTCATACCTGTTCTCGTACGAAACCCTCGAGGGAAGGTAAACAGGGATTGCTCCGCCCTCTTCCTGTTGCGAAAGAGCGTTGGCGGAATATAGCGATGGACTTTGTGGTTGATTTACCTATCAGTAGAGATTGGAACAATGTTGAGTTCACTGCAATGTTGGTAGTGGTGGATAGAATGACTAAGCAGGTCCACATGATTCCTTGTAACGATTTGAGCGCACGGAGCACAGCACACATGTTTTACAGAGACTGTTTTCGACTGCACGGTTTACCAGACTCTATAGTTTCAGACCGGGGAAGTCAATTCACATCAGAATTCTGGAAATGGACATGTAAACTTCTACAGATAGATCATCGCTTGTCAACCGCATTCCATCCACAAACTGATGGACAGACCGAACGAATGAATGCACGAATCGAGCAGCACCTTCGCGCTTATGTAAACTTTGTTCAAAACGATTGGGTTCGCTTTCTACCTTCTGCAGAATTTGCATTGAATAATCACGACACGCACGTCACTGGGATGTCACCATTCCTAGCCGTGTATGGTTTACACCCGCGCTCCGGCTCCGAAAATTCGGCGCCTCTTTCTTCACCCCTCGCACCTGCATCTGTTCGATTTGAAAGACAAGACGCCGAAAATTTAGTATCAGATCTGCAAAAAATTGAAAAGAACTTGCTAGATAATATTCAATTCCATTCTGCTCAGTACGAAGACCAGGCTAATAGAGGGAGAACAGCTGCACGAAACTACCAGCCCGGCGATCTTGTTTGGCTCAACTACAAGAATATCAAGCTTCTCCGACCGTGTCGCAAGCTAGATTTCAAGAATGGGGGACCTTTCAAGATAATCGAACCCATAGGGAAGTATGCATTTCGACTAGAACTTCCCTCGACCAAGGTTCACCCTGTTTTCCATGTATCACTTCTTTCTCCTGTCGCCAATGATCCATTACCTAGTCAAATTTCTGGACCTCCTCCAACACTTGATGCAGAAGACCATAATCCTGAGTACGAAATCGAGAAAATAATTGGATCTCAATGGGTAGATAACGAATTGCATTACCTCGTCCGCTGGAAGGGTTATGGTCCTGAAGACGACTGGAGCATACCAGCTTCTCAAGCTGATGGATTCAAAGAAATGATCCAAGACTTTCACGACCTCAACCCCTCTGAGCCTAAGCCTAACGATAGACCCTCAGCACAAAATTTTAAGACATCTCGCAGGAGCTCGAAGAAGTTAAGGAGGGGGTAATGTCACAAACCATCTCTGGGATGTCGCGTTGCACCCAGTCAACCGAGTCATGACGTACATTCAATAACATAATTCAGGAATTGTAATGGTTACAGTGTTGTGATAGCAACAGTTGCCACTCGAAGTATTAGTTAGTTGCTATGTGAGAACTGTGGACTATTACACCCTTGGTTATAGCATTGGTGCTCATGTACTTAAAGAAACCCTGGGACTGGATTTAGACTGTAGCTTTTTGTCTTGTAAATTACTCATGTTTTAGAATCTAATTATTAATCTAAATATATCGTCCTCATTATCAGCTTCTGTCTTCGTCCTCGTCCTCGTCCTCGTCCTTGTCTCCGTCTTCGTCTTCGTCCTTGTCTCCGTCTTCGTCTTCGTCCTCGTCTTCGTCCTCGTCTTCGTCCTCGTCTTCGTCCTCGTCCGTGACACATCTGTTTCTTGTTTTAGTTGCGGGGGTTCACTAAAACACAAGGCTAAAATGTCATTTGGATTATGCTGTCAAGTTGAGACATTGGCACGTACCTCAACAATCCCCCAACTTTAGTCATACCAAGTTTGATTCCTGTATATAGATGTAGTCTCTCCTACCTTCAGAGATCTTCAGTTGTTTGTATTAACTGAATATCTCTGAAGGCTATATTCATCACTCCTTCTCAAGGATGAGGGGTTGACAGTGTTTCACGGGGTGCGTTGTATAGCCTAGTGAAGATCTAGGTGGTAGATGAGGATAATACTGGGTCAAAGGGATGACAGGTCTTCTCTAGGAAGAGACAAATAGGTAGATAATTACGGTAGAGGTTATACGTGGGTCTTGCTGATGAAGACTTGGCAATGGATATATGGTCTTCCCGAAGAAGAGATGGGTAAATTAATATATTGTAAAGGGTAAGTAAAGAAGACGTTGCGTGAAGAATAAAGCTTCTTCACGCCCAGTAGTTATATACATAAAATTACCAAATAGCGCATAGCACAGAGCCTCTATGCCAAACAATCTACTGCAGATCACCTTATGAAACAAGCCTAATCTTATCAGTCTTCCTTGCTCATTTTAGAAGTGCATTGAACGACTCTTTGTATTTTAACCTAGCCTTCTGCACGACGTTTCATCTTACGCTATGCCCCAATGATCCATGAAACCATACGCACAGTAGGAGGTAATATCTCTGTGTAATCAATTCCATACTGCTGACTAAACCCTCTTGCAAGGATTCGAGCCTTGAACCTTTCTAAGCTCACGTCTGGATGAGGTTTGATGGTGAATACCTATTGTTTTGAAACCAAGTTGGTTCCTTTAGGAGGTGTGCATTTTATCCATGTCTCATTGGACTCAAAAGCATGTAACTCTTCTTTTATGGCCGCAACCCATTCAGTGGCATGGATTGGATCATGCACTGCATCATTGTATGATTTTGGAATTTTGATACCATTAACTTCATTTGCAGAATAGGTAGAATGTATTTTATGGCTCTGGAGGTTGGATCCAAGTGTCATTGCAACTATAGCTTTAATTTTCTTGGCTTCCCAATCATTTTCTTTACCAACTGTCACAGTCTAAGCATAGGCACTGAGGCAACCTTATGGTCAGAGGTATTCTATTTTCAATCTATGGTAAACTACAGATTGAAGAGGATAATAACAGTTACTTTATACATGATTATTATCCAGGCCAATGACACAGTTTTCTATCTGTATATCTGTGTCCCTCTTCGTATCCCTTTTTGTATCCATTCTCGTATCGCTTCTTGTATCCCCTTGTCGTGCCCTATTCTTGGAGGTGTTTGCCAAGTTGTAAGACCCTGCTTCCAAAAATAGTCCCTGCCTAGTTTCATGCTGAGCCTGCATTAGACAGCGCAGACTATAGGCAATTACCGGCTTACAAGCCGTCACACCAACTTTTTCTTTTCTTTTTCTGAAGAAATATCTTGGCCTGAGATTACTTTCACTTAACAAGCTGCTTGTAGTTGGTGCAATACTTTCCTGGATGTCGGAAAGAATCTGATCATCTAGCATCTCATCTATGTGATGCTCTGTGTGAGCTCACAAGTCTACCATATATAGTAAGATAGCTATTAGATACACAGATCTAATATTGTGCCTTTTTAGGCCAGTTGGCACTGTGGTAAAGCTAACTAACTATAGTTACATGTCTTCTGCATGAGGAATGTTGCACGTGCATCCTTCTTGTGGTCCGTGCGTCACTAAATATGTCTGAAGAAAAGTTCTTTCATGGACTTCATCCTGACTGTCACCGTTTCAGTACAAAATGCTTGGGCAATCTTGTAAGTACAGTGTATAAATTATAATTCTCTGGAGAGAGAGTTCCTCAATTTAAAGTGTACATATATATACATTCTAAATTACTGCCCTTCAAGATGATTCTCCCTGTGACCTGAATAATTGAGGCGCTTCTACAACTACCTAGAAGGTTCTCGGTAGACCTGTTATCCTCATGAACCTTCGGTGTGTTTCCAGAAGTTTCACTGAGAATATTCGAAGTTCTGTGGCTTCCGAGACCTTCCCCTTTTGCCATAGCCTACGCTATCCAGCGTAAACTACAGGAGTCTTTCGGCTTAACAGCTGTCACACTGACTCATATTTGCATGATTGACAATGGTATTTCCTGAATTTGAAATTAAAATTGGGTCAGAAAATAGTTCAACACCCATCATATCTTCTGGGGCCAGAGCTTGGTCCACATCTCCAATTTCCTCGACATTTTGACTTTTGACCAATGAAAAATTGATGCTAGAATTTTCAGACATAGAGATGACACTGGATAAAAGTCTTTTTTTGTTATCTGCTTTCTCTAGGATTGCAGAGTGTTTTGTTTTAACTATGTTATTGTAAAGGCAATCCTGCTTAATACCATTTTTGTTGAAAAGGAGCACCCTACAATGTAATTATCACCGACAGAGTACTAATGTGCAAGGGAAGCAAGAAGGTAGGTTCAATAGGGGTTTGATTAACTAGCCTTAGAATCTAACGGGAGTAAGTCTTCTATAAGTACCACACCCAATCTCGCTTCCACGCGATCAATATGGCTAGCCTGATACAGCATCAAGAGTGTATTATCCCTGCTACGCACTGACACATTTACAATACTCCCCCTCAGTGTGAGCAGTCTTGAGCTACAAACATCTATCCCTCTCAAACATTACTTTCAGTACGATCAGTCTGTGGCGACACCAAGGAATCCTCTAAAACGTTCGAACGCGACGCGGGCAAGCGGCTTGGTAAATCCGTCGGCAGGCATTTCTGAAGTAGGCACATATTCGACGCCGAGTTTCCCTTTTTCGACGAGGTCTCTGATATAGTGATAGCAGACGTCAATATGTTTCGATCTCTCGTGAAGGTGAGGATTCTTGGTCAGTGCAATAGCTCCTTGGTTATCCCCGCGCATATCTACCTTTATGCCATCTGTACCAATGTATTCTGGCATCTGTAAGTCTCGGAAAACTTGTGCTGTCCACTGTCCTTGCATTGCATACATAGATTGAGATATGTACTCCGACTCACAACTTGATCGTGCTACTGACCGCTGCTTTTTTGACATCCAGCAAAATGGTCCTCCATAGAACATTCCAACTCCCCCAGACACGCTTTTCCTATCTGATTTGTCATTTGCCCAATCTGCATCGGTGTAGGTGACAAAGTGGCTATCATGATCTCTTGTTCCAGGTCCGAACCTTAATTTTTGTCGAATCGTAGAGCGTAGGTACCTCATCAAGTCTTTGAGGGCTTGGCCATGATGGACCGCAGGGTTACTCATATACCTAGCTAGACATCCAAGGACAAATGCGATATCCGGATGTGTAAGCGTCATCGCATACATCAAGCTGCCAATTATCTGCTGGTAAAGCTTGACATCGAACTTTTCGTCTGACGGTGACGTTGGTCTGAGATTTTCGTAATCAGCTGCTGGTATTTTCTTTGCTGTGTATTTTCCATTCGGAAGCCCAAAACTTGTGAGAATCTTATCAAGGTACTGCTCTTGGTCTAAATAGATGGTTCGATTTTGTCGATCTCTTGTTATTCTGACGCCTAGTAGCTTTGAAATCTCCCCTAGGTTCTTGGCGTTAAATCTCAGTGACAGATTTTTGTAGAACCAATCAATCTGTTTCATCTCTTCGCCAGCAGCAGCAATATCGTCGACATAAACCAATAAGTAAATCTTTCTCTTTTCGTGAACAAATAAGCATGGGTCAGCGAGGCTCTGCTTAAAACCACAGTTGTGCACAATGAAGTCACGCAGTAACAAATTCCAGTCGCGTCCAGCTTGCTTTAACCCATAAAGGCTTCTAAGTGCTTTCAGAACTTTCCCATTCGTAACTAATACACCTTCTGGAGGGGAAAGGAATATGTCTTCTTTTAATTGAGACTCAGTGAAAGCATTTTTAATATCAAATTGGTAGCATTCAAAATCTCTTTTGGCTACTGTGGCGAGGAATATGCGAAATGTATCTATTCGGACAGTCGGCGCAAATGTCTCCATGTAGTCAATTCCCTGCGATTGGCTAAAACCTCTTGCTACCAGTCTTGCTTTATATCTTTCAATATTTCCGTCAACAGTCTCTTTTATGGTAAAAACCCATTTTGTTGAAACCAGATTTGCTCCTTTTGGTAACACCATTTCTTCCCAAGTACCATTCATGATTAGCTGGTCTATTTCCGTCTTAACAGCTTCTTCCCACTCTTTTGCTTGGGGGCTTCTCATGGCTTCCTTATATGTCCTTGGGATTGTTATACCTTGGATTATCTTAGCTTGCAGTGCGTAGTCTTCATCATTGTCCGGAATTCGGCAAAATAGAGCGTACAATCCTTTGAAAATGCCTTTTCGAACCTTTTTCCCATATATTTGAGGCTGTGACATTGCTGCAAGCGCATGCTCAAGCTGGTCTGCTTTTCCGAGCTTATTCCTCTGGTTTTTGAAGAAGGATATCATTGCTCTAATGCGCTTTGCCTGACGCTCATCTTCATCACCATTTCCAGATCTTTTCCTTGATCTAAAGAAATACCTAGAAGCGGGTATCACGACCTTCTTGTCGTTATTTTCCCTTTCAATTCCCGTATGGTCCTCCAATTTTTTCGTTGTCCAACAGTCATCTTCCGATTCTGAATCAAGGTCCATGGTTTCTTGACTTTCTACCTGCTTCAATAGAAGTTGTGCGGTCACCTCTGCCTCATTGATTTTAGATGATTCTAAAGGAAGTGATTCGTTATTAGTAGATGGCTGAGAGTCAATTTCTTCGCAGGCTATGTCTAATTCTTGAGTTTCCTTCGATGTCGTTGTTGTTTCCAGTTCATCGACTTTTCGGCTCCGTTTTTCTTTTCCATGAGCCTTGTCCTTAATTTTCTTTTTCTTTTGTCCGGAGGATTTCTTTTCTTTTCGACGTTTTTCACCTTTAGAAGTAGTAACTTGTGTTGTACTAGTCGCATTATCAGAGGCAACAGTTACTTTACTTTTCCCATCGAGTGCTTCGTCATTTCTGATAATTTCCGATGGTTCCGCTATTGTTGGGAGTTCAAACGTGATTTTATCTCCTGAAATTTTAATAGTATTGTCTACTGGTTCTTGTTGGATAGCTGGAAGTTTTGGTGATGGCGCTATCTCTGGTGCATCGACCAGTTCTATATCCTGTGTAGAAGGTTGCTCTACATTGAGTTTTTGGCCTTCAATTTGCTCATTTGGAGACGAATGATTTGTCAATTGTTGTTGATTGTCGTCAGAAAATTTCCTTGGTCTACCGCGTGGCTTTCGATCAATTAAGCCCGTGTGTGTCCCCTGCCCAGTAACCTGGCTAGGTAAATTTCTGAGTCTTAAGTCCAATCTGCCACCTTTAGAATTTTCATCGAACTCAATTGAACTTGATCTTTGAACGTAACCTAAGTCTGCCGAGTAATACCAATACTGCTTTGTGGTTTCATTACTATACCCCAAAAAGACTGCTTGTCTTCCTCTGTTAGCTTGTTTATTATGAAGTTGCTTCACTGGGATTGTTTTTGGGTCTACATGTACGTAGCAAATACACCCCCAGACTTTTAGATGGTCTGATTTTTGCTTTATCCCAGTGTATGCTTCCTCTGGAGATGTCCTTTTTCCATTAATTTTGGGGCCACGTGCTAGTCTATTTCGTACGTGTGCATCAGTTTCTGCAGCAAAACACCAAAATTCTGCAGGAAGGCTAGCAGCGTGAGTCATTGTTCTTATCGCATTTTCCGTTGTTTGAATAGCTCGTTCAGCCGCACCGTTTTGGTGTGAAGAAGCAATTGTGGTGTACTGTGCACTTACACCGTCCTTTTTCTGCCACTCGTCCATGATCTTCTTCAATTCTGGTGCATTGTCTGACCTACATGCAATTAGTTTTTCGCCTGTTTTTCTTTCCTCTAAAAGTTTCCATTCGCGTAGCGCCGAGATTGCCTGATCCTTTGTTTTCAGAGGAATGGTCCAGATCTTCCGTGAGTAGCTATCGACTATCTGTAGGAAGTACTCAAACCCACGAATAGACATCACAAACGGACCGGCAATGTCAATTGAGATTTGGGCGAGAACTTTATCTTTATGTACCTCAAGTTCTTTGCTTATCTTTCTCTTCATCTTACCTATTTTGCAAGATTCGCAGATCCGTTTCTCTTTCTCAGGGATGGAAATCTTTTTGATTCCGCTTGCTACTTCATGAAGGTGACGTAAAGCCTCGGATCCGTAATGGCCAAATCTTCTATGTATTAGTCGATATCTCTTCCTTTTAGACTTAGAAGCCTCATCATGTTCTGATATATCTGGATCTTCATCTGTACTTTCCCCCTGAGTATTAGTATCTACTGAAGATTTGACAGATTTATTTTCATTTGAAACGAAAGCTAGCTCGGGAGTTTCTGAGAAGATGGACTTTAGCATGTATAAGCCATTCTTTTGCTTTGCGTGTAGAAAAGTTTCATGATCATTTCTGAATTGAAGGAACTCATCAAGTTTCTTAAAATACATGTTCTTGGAGTCGTGTATCCCAACAATACCATCTCGGCACAAACATCGAGCTGAAATTAAATTTATCCCAAGCCCAGGGACGAACAAACAATCCTTCAGATAGCAGAAAGATCCATCATTTGCCTCGACTCTAACAGTCCCACGAGCTTCTGACCATAGTATGCCTCCTCCTACCTGGATTTGGCGTTTCTTTTTGAGCTTTTCTAATGGACCTCTAAAAAGTTTGAGTTGGTCAGTCATGTGTGATGATGCGCCCGTGTCAATTGGCCATTCTGAAGGTCGCTTACATGATTTTCTTTTTTGCTCTTTTGTAAGGGCAGCTGTCTCCACAACAGATTCATCTGATGAGCTAGAATAGCATGTCTCCGAGGATGACGAGGATTCATCGACATTTGTTCCTACAAACCCACGAGATTTTTTGGAGCTTTTCTTCTTTGAGTCAACGTGAGTCTTTCTAGAACTAGACAGCTTCTTTTTCCCTCTTTTTTCTCTTCTCACCTGGTTTTGTGCCCACCCAAGGTATTCACAATTGACGATGAGATGATTTCCAAAGCAGAGATAGCACTCTATGGCATCAATCATCTCAACGTCAGAATCTTGGCTATGTTGCTGTTTTGGGCGACGACTCTTTGTCGTACGAGTCTGTGCAGCATGAGCGTGCTCATTTTCGGGAGCAAATCTTAGCCTTTCTTCCTTGTTCTCGAGATGTTTCAGTTGTTCATCGACAGAAAGCTCATTGTTAATGCTCAGAGAATCGACCGTCGACTGGTAGACTTTTGGAAGAGCAGAGATGAGGATGAGTAGTAAAGCCTCTTCATCATACTGGCCTTTTGCCGATGGCTTGGCGGAGACGATTTTTCTTCTGATCTCTTTCAGTTTGTTGTAGGCATCCATTATTGTAAGCCCAGATGTGAACTCGAAATTGTTCAGCTCTTTTGTGTACTGCGCGGCTGCAAGCTTACTAGGCTTGGAGTACTTTGACTTTAGATACTTCCAAAGTTCCGCCGGAGTCTCATACTCATCCAGAAGCGCTTGGTCGTCATTGTCCAACCCCTTAAGAAGCAACACCTTTATTGTTCCGGCGTCTTTTAAGTATTTTGTCTTCTTCTCTATGTTCAAGAAGATGGTTTTGCTCTGGGATTTTTGTGCCACTTCTTCGACATCGGCCTTTCTTGATGTTGACGGGTCTGGCGCAGCAATTTGGGCGTATTCGGTCAGAGTCTGTTCCAGAACGTGAGTGACTCCTTTGCATTCGAAGTTTGCTTTCATTTGCCTGAACCAGTTTTCATGATTAAGCTTGGAGAGTTTTTCTCCCCCCCAATGGCAGGCGTCTTCCATCGTGATGTGAGCGTTTGACGATTTGGGTCGGATCGTCTATGTTAAATGGTGAATTTGAGTCGTATTTGTTGAAGTCCCGACGTTGTCGAGTGATGAATTATAATATAAAATTGGCCCCCGGCCAATGTTGAACGCTTAGAAATCCCGCTTACGGTCCTATTGTAAGACGTATTTCTAGCACGAATCCTTTCGTGCAGCTTTTCGGCTTTCAGTACAGTCCTGTCGTACTTCACGGTCCTATTGTGCGCCGATAGTGAGTGAGTTGAATAACCTATGACCTACGGCGTAAACCGGACTTCATAACCTGTTGAAAAGGAGCACCCTACAATGTAATTATCACCGACAGAGTACTAATGTGCAAGGAAAGCAAGAAGGTAGGTTCAATAGGGGTTTGATTAACTAGCCTTAGAATCTAACGGGAGTAAGTCTTCTATAAGTACCACACCCAATCTCGCTTCCACGCGATCAATATGGCTAGCCTGATACAGCATCAAGAGTGTATTATCCCTGCTACGCACTGACACATTTACAATAATTTTCGGTATTTTCATCAGGTATATCTAAATTTGGTGTCTTGGCTCTTTCAACTAGATTTGACACTTAAACCTTAGCTTTGTCAGCTTCAGCGGCAGGTATAGTCACTGATATATTGTCATGAACTTGGGACTTGGGCAATATTTCTAAGGGGTTATCTTTTCTGGGCCTTCCTTGACTTTTTCTTTCCACAAATACGTTGCTTGTGCCTTGAGTGCCACTAGGATTGTCTCTAATTTGAGGGCTAACTGTACCACCCTTAGTTTTTTCATCCAGATACAATGTACTTGTATGTTGAGTATAACCTAGATCTGGTTCATACACCTTATACTGTTTACTTGTGCATTCGAATGGTCTCATTAACACACCCTCACATCCACGAAGGACCAATTTATCGTGTCTACTATTGGCTGGTGAGGTTTTCGGGTTCAAATAATCATAACATTTACTCCCCCATACCCGGACGTTTTTTATATCAGGTTTTTTTCCTGTATATTCCTGCTCGGAGCAAGTTATATCTCCTATAATTATAGGACCCACGGGTAGCCTATTCCTGAAATATGCATCAAATTCAACCGCTTTATCCCAGAACTCAAGGTGGAGATCTTGACAATGTAGCACTAATCTCATTGAATTATCAGGAGTTTGGATACTTCTTTCAGCAGTTCCATTTTGTTGCCAAGATGCAATAGTTGTAAAATCTGCAGACATTCCTTCTTTTTTTTCCCACTATGATAGGACCAATGTCAACTCAGAAGCATTATCTGAACGAGCAGCTTTTACCTTTTTTCCTATTTCAAGCTCTACTTCGGTCCTCCAGACTCTCAGCGCTGAAATAGCAGAACTTTTAGATGGAAGCGAAATAGACCAAATTTTACGCGTGAAGCTATCAACTATTTTTAGAAATACTCTGTAATCCCTTAATGATTTTGAGAATGGGCCCGCTATATCAAGTGATATCAGCTCAAGTGCTTCTGATCTGTGCTTAGTAAGTTATTTGCTTAAAGAGTTTCTCATCTTGGCAACTTTACAAGATTTGAATATCCTACCTTCCGGAGGTGGAATTGGGATTTTCTTTTCAAGAGTAGAAACTTTATGCAAATTACCAATGAATTTAGGCCTAAAGTGACCGAAGCGTCAGTGCATTTATCTATAAAGTTGTCTATCTGCTTTCGATTTGGCTCCCTCGGGTTATGAGTCATCTGGGTCTGGTTCTGATGCAATCTCCTCGCCATCATTATTGTAAAAATCATGAATTCCTTCCATTGCGCGGTTAAACTTTGATTTCACCGCAAGTGCTTTACCATGAAAATCAGTTGAAGTGTGAGTAACAATGTATAGCCCTTTACTCTGATTGGCAGTAATCGCTCTTTGTTGTTTTTCATAATGTGAATTTCATTTTCATTGAAAAATCCATTCATCTCTTGCTTACATAGCTGCTTGGCAGAAACCAGATTCAACCCTAGGTTTGGTACATACAATGTGTCTTTCAGGAGAACGGATGATCCATCTCTACAGAGTACTAGGGCCTTTCTGCTTTGATTAGAGTATAATTCTACTCCTCTGACTTGAATGGTAACTTGTCTTGTCTTTTGTAGAGACCCTCTAAATAAATGAATTTGATCAGTCATTGGCTAGATAGCTCCAGTATCAAAACCCCATTCCGCTGGAACACTCTTACAGATTAATTCTTTAGATAAATATAATCTCTCATCTTTTTGATGTGGGGCACTTGAATCGACCTGCCATTCCATTGTATCAGAGCCATCATGGTTAATTGTATTATGTATTGGTTCACCGCCTTGATCCGAATAATCCTTGCTCTTCTTACCCCAAAAAGTTGGGCTTGTGTTGCCTTTTTCCTTTTTCCTTTTTCTCTTTTTTTTAAAAAAATAAATCATTTAACGTGTATTCAGTTATTTAGCTATGACACATGACCGGTACTATGTATGCATGTAGGATGAGTTTTTTGATGTTAGAGACACTCATACTCTGGATTTCATTTGCAAATACCACTATGAGGTATGTTTGCTTACACAAACAGTCGACCCTCCTCCATAAGTACCCACCAAAGGGATATTTAAAACCTTTGATTATCCAAGCATGCCTTCATCATCCATGCATACCAGCGCCGCGAGAAACGGAGATTAGTTTTGCCGGATTTGAACCAGCGGTCTCCTGTATTGGGTGGGATATGTGTCCTAGCTATTGTAACGGCTGGTGAACCGATAGTAAGCCCTGTAGCCTACATTGGCCAACGCAGGCACCATTTCCACCCGCCAGCAGGTCCCAGCTAATAGAAAACTCACTTCGCGGCTCGGACTACTTACGGCACTTAGACGTGCACGGAGATGGTTGCCTCGGCACGGGGTTCCACATAATGAAAGGACCGTGCAATAGACCGTGTGGTGAAACATCCACTCAGATAGTTAACGGCACTCAGACGGGCACAGGGAGGATTGTTTCGGGCACGGGAGGCACAATGTGGAAGGTAGCCGAGTTACAAATTTCCTGTCCGAAGTGAACAGCATCGTAGAACTCTAAACTTCCTACAGGTACATCTGTCCGCTTTGTAGGAATGAATGTTGGTCACGAATGGGAGGAGAGCGCGGGTATAAATAAGGCTTTCTTGTACATACAAATTCTCTCCTTAGAAGAATCGTAAACTATTGATCGTGCATCTCAAGCCAACTTGAGAATTCCCCCGACTGTCACATACGATTCTTCTCACCCCCCTTCCCCACAAACGAACGAACGAACGAACGAATTTTTGTAGACGTACGAGCGTCAATATTTCCCTAACTCTGATTGTCATACGAAGATTTGCTATATTCATCATTCTCTAACGTCGTGTTATTTTTCCGCTCAATTTCCATTTTATTTTATTTTTATTTTTATTTTTATTTTTATTTTTATTTTTATTTTTAAAATTGTTTTGGTCTTGGAAAGTGTGATTGATATTTTTATATCTTTATATATAAATTTTTTATTTGTATTATTCTCTTTTTTTCAAGTTTTCATTCTATTTTATTTTGTTCTTAACTTCCAACTAAGTCCTGTCTTTCACTTCTAACCCCTACGTCATACATTGACATGGCTACCTACCATGATCCCATGAGTGAATCGGAAGCGGAGGATGATAGAGTTCAAATGTTGCAGACGCAGATCGACGTACTAAGGGCTGAACTAACACGTCGTCCTATTGCCATCGAAAAACGCGTAATAATTGAAAAAGACCCCGTCCCAGCCGAGGGTGTAAGATTTCGCCCGACCAGTTTGCCCGAATATGACGGTAACAGGGCACATTACCCTGCCTGGAGACAAGCTGTCCTCGATATCTTCAGGATGGATTGGAACGCCTTTGGTTACAGCGACACTCGGGCTTTCCTAATAATTTACACGTCGCTGAAGGGCGAGGCCAAGACAAAATCAGGGTCCTTCTTCGAGGTTGGAGGCATTGGTGGAACACGACGCCCAGAAGATTTCATAGCCTTTCTCGATCGGGGGAACCTAGACGATACACGCTCAGACAAAGCCTGCGATGAGTTATACGCAATGAAAATGGGTGAAAATCAGAGATGGTCATCTTTTTTTACGTCCTGGGCAAGCAAGCTAACCGAAGCGGAGGGAGATGCTTGGAGTGATAGGAACAAAATCACGATGCTTCGAAATGCCCTTAACGAGACCATAAGACGTGCTCTGTCCGGAAACCACCTCCTGCCTAGAGACAATTACGCGGAATGGGTTGGAATTGTAGGGCAGGTCTCTCAGCAAGTTGAGGAATTTGCTACCCGCGGACGGCGGGTAGTACAGATGGAAAATTTGGAGAGAGGTGCTAATAATACAAGGAACTTCCAACAACCCATCAGTAGGGACAGGGGTCGATATGTGGGTAGGATAAGTCAAGGAAGGCCCTACGATGGGCAAGGCGATGTCATCATGGGTGGAGTGAACACGGCCCGACCTAGACAGACGTCAGACAACGAGTCTGGCTTGAACCAATACGCACAGCAACAAGCCCCTCCAAATAGGCGATCTCGTTGGAAAACTCCGGATGAAATTAGGCAGCTACGCAACGAGAACCGCTGCTATCGCTGTGAACGAAAGGGATGCAATACTAGGGTATGTCCTGTATTGCCAGCCATCAATCCGGTCGGAAATAATGTGAGGACTAACGCCGTCGCGCTCGATCCCATTGATGAGGGGGTCTACGAGGAACACGAAGGGTATTACACGGCCGGGCAAGCGGAAAACTAGTCACTCCTGGGGAAAGTCGCCCTCAGGAGTCAAAATTGGTCCATAGTTCTGAATTTAAGATGGTTTCTACACCGTTTCTCGTCAATGCATTGTTAAATGATGTGACAATGGTCCAAGCATTAATTGATAACGGATGCTTGTGTACTGGAATTATTAATGAGAAACTTGCCATCAGACTAGGTCTACCGCGCCTTCCAATTGAACCTCGTCCTTTAGAGACAGCGGAGAACTCAACTAAAGATAAACCCATGATTCGATTTATTACCCACGTTTCATTGGACTTGGATGGGTTCGTGACCCCAAAATTACTACTTTACGTAGTGCCGGGTAGCACACACCAGCTCATTCTTGGTAAGAGGTGGCTCGAAGACCAAGACGCCATAATACACTCAAAAGATCAACAGCTTCACCTTCGGAAGCTTGGTGGGTACGTACAGAGCGCCAAACGCTGGCGAAACGACCTAAAGGGCACTCCAAGACCGAAAGCATCAACTGCAAGCGAACTTACAAATATGCTCAAATCGGTACCAGTGTGTAGAGCGTCGCTCGAGGATATCAACAAGGCACTTCGATCAAAGCCTCGACTAACCATTGGAGAAGCTCGCAAACGACTACCAGAACAGGTGAAAGACTTCGCCCACCTATTCGCCGACGACAGTGGAGCAGACGAACTACCCCCACTCCGAGGCTCACTCGATCACGCTATCAATCTCATCACAAAAGACGGCAAACCAGCGCAGCCCTCCTGGGGCCCATTATATAACATGTCTAGGGAAGAATTACTGGTCCTTAGAAAGACGCTAACAGATCTTTCCGCAAAAGGGTGGATACGGTCGAGTAATTCGCCAGCAGCTGCCCCAGTACTATTTGCCAAGAAACCTAATGGAGGGCTCCGTTTTTGTGTGGACTACCGTGGGTTAAACGCTATCACGATACCAGACAGGTATCCGCTTCCCCTCTTCAAAGAAACACTAAGACAATTATCAAAGGCGCGATGGTTTACGAAGCTGGACGTAAAATCAGCTTTCCATCGTATACGTATACGAGAAGGAGATGAATGGGCTACGGCATTCAGATGCCGCCTAGGGTTGTTTGAATGGCTAGTTACTCCTTTCGGACTTGCTAATGCACCTGCAACTTTTCAACGTTATATTAACGAGCAGCTACGGGAACATTTGGATCATGACGCGACAGCCTACATGGACGACGTACTAGCATACACGAGTGGTATCTGTGAAGATCACTGGAAGACAGTACGAAGTATATTAACCCGGCTAGATAAGGCTGGCCTCTACCTAGACATTGATAAATGCGAGTTCCTTTGCCAAGAAGTTAAGTATCTAGGGTTTATTGTACGTGCCGGAAAGGGAATCACGGTTGACCCGGAAAAAGTAAAGGCCATTCAAAGCTGGGAAGCGCCCATATCCGTCAAGGGGGTTCGTTCATTCCTAGGCTTTGCCAATTTTTACAGGTGTTTTGTAGACGGATTTTCTGAGATTGCAGCTCCCCTGACTGATTTGACTAGGAAGTCAGCATTGTGGAAATGGGGACACGAAGAAAATGCGGCGTTCGAAAAACTGAAAGAAATCTTTGCATCGGAGCCCGTACTAGCCCAGTGGGACCCAGAAAGAGAGACCATACTAGAAGCAGATTGCTCTGGGTATGCCCTTGGAGGCTGTCTTTCTCAAAGAGACGAGCAGGGAAGACTCCGGCCAGTAGCCTATTACTCAAAAAGGCTGAACGGGGCTGAAGCTAACTACCCTATCCACGACAAAGAAATGCATTCCATAGTGACATGCCTCCAAGAGTGGCAGGCGGAGTTGACGTCGGTGGCTAAACCATTTGTTATCATGACTGATCACAAGAATCTCAAATTCTTCACTACGAAACGCCTTCTCAATGAACGGCAAGTTCGATATAACGATGTCTTGCAGCGATTTAATTTTGAGTTAAAATGGCGCCCAGGTAAAGCTTGCGAGCGTCCGGACGCTCTCTCACGCCGAGATCAGGATAAACCTACGAGATTTGACGACGAACGTACGACAGGGCGGGTAATGCAGTTACTCCCGAAGATCCCTGTGCACTCAACAAGTGCCAAAAGAAACGACGAAACGACCCAAATCAGGGATACGGCCTCAACGATGAGGATATTTGACGACGACGAACTTCAACGGCTATGGGAACATGGAGTTAACGAGGACAAGCAATGGCGACGTGCACGAGATGCTGTTCAGTCAGGGGAACGCGGGTTCCCACCGGAAATTTCTCACGATATGACAGCAAATATCGCAGAATGTACGGTGGCGGCCGACAACATATTACGAGGACGCGAAAATCGAATTTGGGTACCAAATTATGAGCCATTGCGGACGGCAATAATGCAAAAAACGCACGACAGTTACCTTACGGGTCATCCGGGAAAGGACACCATGGTAGGAATACTGTTACAACGATGGTTCTGGCCTAAGATGAGACATTACGTACGTCAATTTATACGTAACTGTGACGTTTGCGGCCGAACCAACGTTTGGAGGGAGGCTAAAGCAGGATTCCTAAAGCCGCTCCCAGTTCCTGAGAGGTTAGGAAGCGATTTAACAATTGACTTTGTCACTGATTTGCCAGAATCAAATGGGTGTACAAATGTCATGGTTATTACGGATAGACTGGGGAAGGATGTATTCATGTTCGCCGCGCCAACCATGGACGCCGAGAATTGCGCACGTATCTTTATCGACAGATATTATAGATACTACGGATTTCCTAAATTTTTGACGAGCGACAGGGGAAGCGATTGGCTTAGTCATTTCTGGAAATTCTTTTGTAAATCGCTAGGAATATCGCAGCAGCTAACCACAGCTTACCACCCCCAGTCAAATGCTAGTGAACGTGCAAATCAGGAAATGTTCAAATACTTGAGGGCGTTCACCTGCTACGCACAAAGTAACTGGGCAGAACTGCTACCTATGGCCCAGATGGCCTTGAATGCTCGACCAAGCTCGGCAATTGGGGGCATAAGCCCGTTTTTCCTCCGACACGGATATGACGTCAACCCACTTCCAGAGCCCACAAAAGAAAACGACCTATCACGTCACCCAGGTAAAGTTTTAGCAGAAAATTACATTCAACGTCTAAGGAACGCACAAGACTTCGCTCAAGCAGCCATGGCTTCTGCACAGCAACGGTATGAGGAAAATGCCAACAGACTTCGAAGGCAACCGGAAAGATTTAAAGTCGGGGATAAAGTTTGGTTAAATCTGCGAAACATCAGTACCCCGCAACTTTCAAAAAAATTGGCCTGGCTGCACGCCAAATACAGGGTAACGGCTGTACCCGACGCACTAACCGTAGAACTTGATGTCCCAGGTAACCTCCATAAACGTTTCCATGTCGAACTTGTCAAGCGAGCAGGGGACGACCCATTCCCAAGCCAAAAACGCGATGACGCGCAAAACCCGCCTTTGATTGATCAGCTAGAAGAACCAGAATATGAAGTGGAGTCTATACTGAGAGCAAGAACAGTACAACGAGGACGGGGAACTTTCCGTCAAGCACTAGTCAAATGGACAGGCTGGGCTAACCCATCATGGGAGCCAATCGAGCTCATAAAAGACACCATAGCATTGGACAAATACGAAGAAAAATATGGACAAATAGAATCAAACGACGGACCTCCCGAAAACAGTGCAGGTGCATATGTTGGACCAGCAGAACCCCACGCTATGGAGAAACGACGAAGCAGGCGAAAACGGCGGTCATCTTAACCCCACTTCAGCGAGGAAAAGGAGGGGGATTGTAACGGCTGGTGAACCGATAGTAAGCCCTGTAGCCTACATTGGCCAACGCAGGCACCATTTCCACCCGCCAGCAGGTCCCAGCTAATAGAAAACTCACTTCGCGGCTCGGACTACTTACGGCACTTAGACGTGCACGGAGATGGTTGCCTCGGCACGGGGTTCCACATAATGAAAGGACCGTGCAATAGACCGTGTGGTGAAACATCCACTCAGATAGTTAACGGCACTCAGACGGGCACAGGGAGGATTGTTTCGGGCACGGGAGGCACAATGTGGAAGGTAGCCGAGTTACAAATTTCCTGTCCGAAGTGAACAGCATCGTAGAACTCTAAACTTCCTACAGGTACATCTGTCCGCTTTGTAGGAATGAATGTTGGTCACGAATGGGAGGAGAGCGCGGGTATAAATAAGGCTTTCTTGTACATACAAATTCTCTCCTTAGAAGAATCGTAAACTATTGATCGTGCATCTCAAGCCAACTTGAGAATTCCCCCCGACTGTCACAGCTATGCAGACCTTACCTGAGAAACCGGCCGAGATGATGTGATAAATATTGTTAAATATTGATCACAATTGATGGGAGCACGGTGTCAGTTGAATACTTCTATAATGAAATCGTATCTATGTTCCTTTTTCTTATTCTTTCTAACTACGGGATTTACTAGGCTTTTAATACTACGTCACAGAGAACGCTAGTGATAAATCATGTGGCAACTTGTTGGGGCAAAGAATCTAATCGCGGCTTCCTTACAAACTGTACTCCCTCAACACACCCCTGCAGTTCGAAAGGCCAAGATTTTCACGATATTTCTCAAATGAGGGTTGTGCTAGTGGTTTGGTCAATATGTCTGCGATATTTTTGCTAGTTTCGACGCTGTGTAGCTTGACGACCCCTTGTTCACACTGTTGTTGTATCCAAAAGTGTTTTCTTTGGATGTGTAATGCCCGCTTATGTGACTCAGGGTTTTCTATAACCCGTGTAGACGCCGAATTATCTATCCAGATATTTATTGGCCCTTGCACAATTCCTAGGTCTTCGAGCAGATCTCTTATCCAAATTCCAGCTTGTGCAGTTTTACAAGATGCAACTAATTCGGATTCCATTTCTGATAAGGTTGCTCCGCGTTGTCGCTCAGAAATCCATTTAATAGCGCCACCAGCCATGAGGTACACCCCTCCTGTTGTAGGGCAGCCAACAGCTGTATTTGTTCCATTACCTGCATCCGTAAATCCGGTGGTCTCAATAGTTGCTGCTCCTTGACACCGATCATATAAAATACCTAGTTTTGCCGTGCCCTTAAGATACCGAAAAATTTTGATCACAGCGTCCCAATGTACACGTGATGGTCTTACATTGAATTGGGCCAATGTATTCACAGCAGATTGCAATATCTGGACGGGTAGCTATAGCTGCATACATTAGCGAGCCAATGGCTGATCGATATTTTGTTGCATCAATCAGTTCTTCAGTCTCTGTCGCAAGAATGAGTTTGGTGTGGGGTGACATTGGAATATCTGATGTGTATTCATGATTCAGGTCAAAACGCTCAATTATTTTTTTAATGTACTGCTCTTGAGAAAGACAAATGGAATGATTTTTTTCATCCACTTCAATTTCAATACCTAGCATATACTTTGGAACACCTTGATCAGTAGATTCGAATTCCTGGTGTATTTGTCGTTTGATTTGACTCATGTCTTTCTGCAATTTTGACAAGATATACATATTGTCAACCCAGACACCTACGATATCAAATCGATTTTGGTCTTTTCGTGAGTACACGCAGTGTTCCTTTGTCGCTCTTTGAAATCCAATATCTGTGAGGAATTTGTTTAGCCTTTTATTCCATTCTCGCCCTGCCTGTTTCAAGCCATATAATGATCGACGTAGACAGCATACTTTGCCGTCGCCACTATTGTATCCTGGAGGCTGTCTCATGTATATTTCTTCTTCAATGCTACCGTTTAGGTAAGCACCTTTAACATCCATTTGATTGGCTATAAGTCCTTGTATAACTTTGATCGCACACAGAATCCGTAGAGTATCCAATCTCATCACTGGGGAAAATGTCTCTGAATAATGTTGGCCAGGTATTTGAGAAATGCCTTGGGCCACAAGTCGCGCTTTGTATCTCGAGAGATCACCATTTTTATCGAATTTCTTGACAAATACCCAGCGACTGCCTATCGCTTTTCTTCCAGCTGGAAGGTCACAGAGTTCCCAAGTCCCATAATTCTGATGTAATAGAAATTCGTCCATGATAGCCATTTCCCAATGTGGCCATTCACTTGATCTTTTTGCCTGGTCTATACAGTCGGGGACCTGTGTATTGTATGCCGTAAACCCGCAAAGAATATCGCGAGTTACGCCTACAATTTCGGTATAACCTGCGTGTAAATCAGTAGCTTGTTCTGAATTTGTTTTATTTTTGCCACTGGAATATTTTGGATCATGCAGCTTCGAGTAATCTATTTGCTTTCGTTCACGGAGTCCTGTTCTTCTAGGTAGAGGTAGGTTTGATTGTGTTTCATTTTTAACAGGCTCGTCTTGCGTTTGAGGTCCCACGATATTCTCATTTGATTCGTTATTATGAATGGAGCCTTCAGTATCCACTTTCGTGACAGGTGATTCAAGATTAATATAATTTTTAGCCTCCCCCTCAATCGAAGAATCATCAAGGTCCGGAGAATGGACTTTGATAATCTTCAAATTCCGTGGAGCCATTTGTTGAAGATTCGAATTGGAAGTTTCTTGATATCATAATTTTGTTTAAATTTGCCTTGAAGTACCGCACTGAACGTGATCCATCATTGAACTCTGTGAAAATAAATTGTTTTGCTTTTGGGTCAAGTTTTGAGGTTCTATTTTCATCTAGGATCCAAACTTTAGAACCAAATTCGTATAGGTGACTGAGATCTGGTCGCCTTCCTGTCCACATCTCGAAGGGAAATTTACTGTCTGGGTTTGAATTTGTTGACACTCGATTTCTGATGTAGTTCATATGAAGAACAGCCTCTGCCCAAAGATTTTTAGGTATATTTTTCTCTACTAACATAGCTCTTGCGCCTTCTACAAGTGTCCTATTGAGTCGTTCTGCGGTTCCATTTTGTTGTGGAGAATAAGGTGCTGTTAATTGGTGCTCAATTCCGTGTGCTTTTAAAAAAGAAGAGACAGCCAAAAACTCGCCTCCATTGTTACTACGCACACTCTGAGGTGGTTTTCCAGTCTGGTTTGTTATCCAGGCAATATGATTTTTGATTGCATTAGCTGCATCGCTTTTCTGTTTCAAGAACTCGATAGTAGTGTAGCGGGTTTTATCATCTATGAAAGAAATAAAGTATGATTTACCCCCTAGTGATTGAACGCTTGAGGGTCCCCACAGGTCTGTATGAAATCTTTCTCCTCGACAAGTGGAACAAGAGCTGTTTATGTTTTTGAATGGGAGCTTTAATGCCTTTGCTGCACGACATGAATCGCAGTGTATTTTTGCAGGCGATTTTTGATCAATTGGCAACCCCGTAACATGGTTTCCAGAAATAAGTTTTTTCATTGACGTGACAGATATGTGACCTAGTCTCCGGTGTACTTCATCCCAGCTGAGGTATTTTGCAATATTTGCAATTTGACTCTCGTCATGTGTGAGCACCCGTCCGTTAAAAAAATATACATTGTGTTTACGTATACCGGCTGCAAGACATTTTAGATTAGAATCCATCAGTTTACATCCATCTTCTTGGATAGTAAATTTACCACCTTTATTTGTGAACTTTCCAATGGATAGGAGAACATTATTAATAGTGGGAACCCATTTTGCATTAGTCAGAATTAGCTTTGAAATGCAATTTCCAACTGTGGCTTCGATAATGACGTCCCCAGTTCCATGTGTCAAAGATGCCCCACTTATTCCAATTATTGTTTCCTTGTTAGGCTGAAAATTTATCAACATATTTCGATCAGGTACCACATGAATAGAAGCTCCGGTATCCGCTATTATTTGGATACTTCGGTGACCATTGTCTTGGTTCCCAGGTGTAGCGGTAAATACATAGCCAACTTCGAGAATTTCCTCTTCTTGTGAGGTATTTGAAATAACTGAGTTGGCGTTGGATAATGTATTTTGTCTTGCTTTGTTTTGCTTTGTCTTTTGGCTTCTTTGTTTAGAACCTTTGCCATGCGCGCCGCCTCCTGATGACCAACATGATAGCCACCCATGTCCAGCTTTATGACAATTGTAGCATTTGCCATCGATATCGTGTTCTGGTTTTGGCGTTTGGTTTTCATCGGAACTTCTCACTGGAAGATTGCGGGCGACATAAGCAAACTGTACGTCTTCATCTTCTTGTGCTAATCGTCGATTGTTTTCTTCACGGATGAGTGAAGAAATTTCTGCAGATTGGAGTTCTTCGACATTTTGGAGACGCGCGAAAATTGTGGAGCGCCAGTTTTCCCAAGAGGACGGAAGTCCACTTAGAAGCAATAGAGCGAAGTATTTGTCAGGGAAGTCTTCTCCTAGTCTAATAATTTCTTCGTTTGCTGTTTCTTGTCTCGCCACGTAGTCTGCAACATCTGATCCTTCTGAACAATTAGTCTTAATTAGATTTTTGAGGGCGACAAGAATGGTAGTAGCTTTTGTTGGGCGATAAATGTCGTTGAGGAGCTTCCAAGCGCCAACTGGATCAGTCGGACGCATTTTAACAAGTTTAGCCCATTGATCTTGGTGAATAGTTTTCTTCAGGTAGTGATGTGCTTGCCTTGCTTCTCTGTCCCATGCAACTTGCTGTTTTGATCTTTTGGATATTTCGGTTGCGTCTTTTGACTTTAGGTCCGGGGGGCGAGGATATGAGCCATCAAAAAACCTCCAATAATCAAACACATCCAGATCATTTCGAATGGTATCACTCCAGGCTAGCCAATTTTCGCTGCCGCTAAGTTTTGCGTCACCATAACTGTAGAAATAGTTCTGAGCCGCTTTATCTCCGGTACTAACAGACTCGGGGTATTCGTCCCAGTTGTTTGACATGTTTGATAATTTCAATAGATTGATCTTCTTTTCTATATTTCACTGATCACCGAATTGGTGCTGATAACGCTTGTTAAATATTGTTAAATATTGACCACAATTGATGGGAGCACGGTGTCAGTTGAATACTTCTATAATGAAATCGTATCTATGTTCCTTTTTCTTATTCTTTCTAACTACAGGATTTACTAGGCTTTTAATACTACGTCACAGAGAACGCTAGTGATAAATCATGTGGCAACTTGTTGGGGCAAAGAATCTAATCGCGGCTTCCTTACGAACTGTACTCCCTCAACAAGAGTCTGAAAAGCTGTCCTCTCTTTTTCTTCGGCATCCTTTGATGGCATCACTCCTTCCACAACAAGTTCGAAGAGATTCATACCTCGCCAGAAATGGCACATTGTTGATGACCAAATATTGTAATTTTCTTGACCAGTTAATGGTCTAATGTTTCCAAATTTCTTGATACCCAGTGGCTTATCATCTGGAACCAAGGACGTAAAGAAATCTGGAGAAAACTTTTTATCAGTCATGGAGGCCATTGTGGTAGGATGGAAATCTGAGTCGAATTTAAAGGGGATAGGATGTGTAAGTAAAAAAAAATTCCAATTCTCAAAATTTGTCAAGTATTATCCGTTCAGGGCACCGGGCTCAGAACCTATTAAAGTTCTAGAGGTTTATCTAGAATGATAGAAGTGAACGTTGACCGTCAAGTCAATACTGTACAAATCGTAAGATATTGGGGATTTAAGGATCAGAGATAAAAGGTTAGGATCAGTGAGGTTTTTGGTTTTACTGAACTTGTATTTTAGTTAGTTAAAAGTGTGTAGTCTAATCTACATCTAATTGTCTATCTATGTTCTACCTCGCTTAGGTAGAAACATTGTGTTCTGATTACGTGATGGAATAACATTCACACCACTGAGATCATTACCAACCGAGACCTCACCAAAGCTGGTAGCGATCTAAGATGAGTAGTCTTCGTCTACTCCGCACTACGTGCAGTTCGGTATGATATATCTAGATTTCAACATAAAGTGCATCACCAAGAAGTAAGTTTAATTTTCCAATTTTGATGAGCGCTGTACCCGCATAGTTAAGAGAAGTTTTATCGATAGCTTGGTCAAAGGTGAAGGGGGTTTCAAGTTTATTTAAACTAGAAAATGCCGAGCGTTTGTTGATAAAATGATTTGACGCACCTGAGTCCCATATAAATGAGTCTCTTGTTATTGAAATACCAGATGCGCTAGCTGCTCGTATGAGAGACGGTGGAAATACTGTCATAGCTAAAGGAGAACTCTCATCATTTTCATAGTCTTGAGCTATTATGGCATTAGAGTGTCCACTCTGTTCCTTGTACCTATTTTTAAGAACCCCTCGGAGCTCAGGATGTTGAACTCAGCATTGTTTATTGGTATGATTTAGCTTTGGATGAATGTAGCACAGGTTGTCGTCTTTACGGCCAATTGACAGAGCTGCCACTTTGACATGTTGTGGTTGGGCATGACGGTCACCTGAAACAGATCGTAACGTTGCCATCATCTGATCAAGCGATGCATATGCCTGATTATCTCTATCTACGGCTCCCGTTGCTCTCCAAGTTTCCAGCCAATCGATATGGGATGTTCCTTTAAATAACATCATAGACGCCATTCCATCTGTAATACCGTATTTTGTTCAGTTCTTCACAGTTGTCTCTAGGTTTGCAGCGGCATTATGGAAATTTGAGAGATTCTGTTGAAACTCGTTACAGTAGTGCGTTGCGCTTGAGGTAAGCTTGGTATTCATCAGTTTATTGAAGGATGTTCGATATGGAATGGCGGAAGATGGTTTGTGGGTATTGGCTATCATGTTATAGAGCTGCAGAGCTGTCTGTGTGTCAGTTGACTCTGGTCTAATACTCGGGTCAATTCTTCGTAAAATAATTCCGTATGCATGTAGATCCTTCGTTTTCCATGCTTCATATTGATCAAAATATTTTTCAAGACAAGAAGTATCTTTGGTAGATTCTGAGCTATCTAGTGCAGATGGTGCAATTTTAGGACGCATACAGTCGATATTGTGAAAGACGAATCCTACCAGATCATCTTGTGCGAGGGCACTTCGAGGATCCGACGACCAAGTTAGAAATGGTATGCCGGACCTCAGAATTATTGACTTGGTGACATCTTTGTAAGTGGACATCATGAGCAAGAAAATGATAATGCTAAATGAGATTGATTAATGTTAGATAGTGGAAAAAAGTCTTTTAATTCTTTCGAGAGAAGAGAAACTAGAGAATGGGATGTTGATAATCCCGGGATTTGAGAAGATAATGGATGTTAATAATCCACGGATTGCTGTATGCTACTACCGGGCTCATAACCTGTTGTGAGAGTGTACACTGTGTGACAGAGATATGTAGAGAAGATATTATTGTTGATAAATAATGTGGCTCGTATATGATACTGTCTAACTAATGTGCAGTGAAAAGTGTTATGTACATGCTTTTGTCAAACAGACCCATTACGCAAACGCCAAGGCTTTGAACACATGATTTGGATTCATAACAGAAGCGCTATCTACGTCCAACTCGATAATTCCGCGGCATTTCAGGCACTACTGACAGGATTAACTACCTTATCATCTTGGAGGGTTCAAAAGCCCTGGAAGATGGCCGCAAGAGCAGCTGCACCCGTAAATTTAGGATGAATCCCTGAATACCCAGGACTGTCAGGAAATGATGCAGCTGGAAGGCTCGCTCGAAGAGATCTTGACTCGTTGGACAATGCTAGAACGACACATGCTGTGATGACCCTCGCCTCGTCTGGACGGAAAGCTCGCGAATTGGCCAGGCAGATGGTTACGGACTGATGGCACTCGAATTGCCCCAAGCATTACACCGACCTCGAACCCGAGATGCAGCGCAAGAAACTGCCAGAACTGGCACTACCGAGTGCGGTCTAAGCCCGCTTAATAGCCGCTTCAACCATACGACAGCCACACCGCACTTTGAGAGTGGCAGATAAAATTCAATCGGTCACCTTATCTAGTGTAGAAAAGCACTAGCGACTGAAAAGCGGAAGGCCTGCTCGGACCAAGGGGATTTCTCAAGAAGTTTGATGTAGCCATAGTTCCACAGGGTACGAAATGAGATAGTAAAGGGAATGGAGATCATACAACAATAGCGTAGGCGGAGGCTTCACTGAGAGAAGTAAAGGGGACAAAGGAAGTGAGGCAGTGCAATGGTCTTCCCAAAGAAGAGATGAAGTTAGAAGTAGAAGCGTATGTATTTTTCAAAAAACGTTACGTGAGGTCTGAATATCCTAATGCTAGCTCTATTATATACATAGCCCAATCCAAATAACCACCACACTTTCCATAATATCATGATGTCCATGATTTCATACTTTTCTTGATATCATACTCTCAGTAACTCAAGAATATCGTAGGCTCTTGATTAATTGACGTCATAAACACCCAAGTAAGATTATCCCGATCCAGATGATGTCATGATAAGGAGAATTATAGAATGCTACTCGACTAAGGTGTGACGTCGGAAGATAGTGCATCTTCGCTCCTGCTTTCAATACTACATCATGATAGTTAAGTCTGTGAAGGGATTGCAGCTATTCATGGATTAGATCCAGGCGAGCGGGATATACGCGACTGCTGCTCGGGAAATGGTGGGGATAGCTGCAACTGGGAGGTCATAAATGAAAAGCCTAGATGACCTGACATGGAAAGAGGGGTCGGAATCGAGGTTTGGGTGCGTGGCGGCTGAGATAGAACGAGGGAAGGGAGAATGTGTAGCTTTTTCTTTTATGATGCGGGACTCTGCGCGGAGGTTTTTTGTGGTTTTATTTTGGGCTGCCGGACTCATCACGAATCAACACATAGATGCGTTTCGGCATGGCTCCGGACATTTAAGTGGGACGTGATATACTTGTACTTTACGGTAGTTACCCTGATCCGGCCCGGCCCCACTCGTGCTTAAACTACAGTAGAAGTGCAATGCGTGTCACTATACCCAGTACGTTAAGGGACAAACAAACATGTTTAGGATGGAGCAGATAGGCAGACCATAGTTTGGTGGATTCGGACCTCGACAAGGCCCAGCTCACGTCCCCACTATAGGGAATATTGTAAAGCAGACTCATCGACGCTTTTTGCGCCATGATACCCTTCGTCCGGCCGTACAAATAGTTTTGCTACATATTTTCAATATTTCCTGACTTGTGTGCAAACCTTCATCGTGCGAGCCAGGGTAAGATTCACATGTGGATCCATGATTCTTGAGACTAATGATATCTGAAATCATATTCTTTCACCGAATGGATTTTGCGAAAATGTCTAGGGCTCATTGTTCCATTTAAATTATCTCGGGCTTATTTTCAAAGACGTACATCTATCTACAATCATTTACTACCACTCTGTCTCTACTTTACAAGAATTCAAATCTATTGTGCGCCCGATGTACCTTTTTGGAAATTCCTCTCAAATTACATGGCCACACGGATCCTAATACTCGCCAAATCATCAGTCTCCAATAATAGGTCGTGATGGTTCAGTTGACTTGCATATTACCTTTTGAAAAGCCGCGTACATGAGCCGCCCTACTCACTTCATGCAGGGATTCTTAGATAAAGATAACATGCCTCGATGCGAAAAATTTGTGGTATCGATCAGTGTAACAAAGAGTCGGGTTAAATTTTCATTTTATACACCAGCTATTTTCTTCCAACGGCTAAATAACCCCCCATGCGTGCTTGGTACTCGAGAGTTTATGACGGCCGAATCTCTTCGGGCGTCTGTTCGTCGAGAACGCCTCTCATTTCCTTTGCTACTTTCTAGACTTATTGTGTTTTCCCTGACAGCATGAGATGACCGACGTCTACGTTCTCTTGGAGCTTGATCATCAAATCTTTCATGGGTAGAGTGACGCGACCTTAGTCGATGTCTCCGCTCTTCCCGTTCCCCCGAGCCACCCGACCGCACTCGAACATCATTAGGTGGTGGTGGTGCATCAGCATGTTCCCGTACCCAGTAGTTTGTTCGAAAATTTGACACTGAATCATCAGTTTGCCTTCTTGATGGCTCATAAATGTATTCGTACATTTGTTCCGCTGGTTCGTCTTTGTTTCGAACTTCTGGTAATCTATCTAAAGATTTCTGTCGACCTGATCTCGGGTTCCCAGTAGATTTCCGCCGAGCTCGTCGTTCCTCATGTCTGAGACGGCGCATCTCATCTTCGTCAATTCCTTCTCCCTGAGATTTACGGCGACTAGAGTTACCAGATTGAGTAGGATTTTCGCTGCGCCTGTCATAAGATATCACATGAGCTGCCTCTTTTTCTTGACGAGCTCGACGTCTCTCTAAACGTTCGTATTCTTTGGCTTCGCTAATCATACGCTCTGCGACTTGAGCCCTTTCAGCACGGCGTCTCTCTTGTCGTTCACGCTCCTTGGCTTCAAATACCGCTCGCTCTGCATCTTGAGCCCTTTCAGCACGGTGTCTCTCTTGTCGTTCACGCTCCTTGGCTTCAAAAATCGCTCGCTCTATATCTTGAGCTCTTTCTGAACGACGCCTTTCTAAACGCTTTTGCTCCTTTGCTTGGGCAATTTGTCGTTCCGCATCAATATGAGCTCTATGGGCGCGTCGAGCAGCTCTCTGTTTCTCTTCCTCAAGCTTACGTATCTCATATTCTTCTTTCTCCTTTCTATACTTTTTTTGCCGTTCCTCTTCAGATTTTTGTGCAGCTTGCTCAGCCCTTCGTGCCTCTTCCGCAATATTCTCGGCTGCTTGTCTTTTTGCCCTCCTGAGACGGCGGGCAGCTTGCCGTTCCTCGTTTTCTTGATCAGCAAGGCTTGGTGTCTTAATATCACTGTTATCTCTGTCATGATGCTTGATTTTTCTCTCTTCTCGCCTAAGCCCACGTGACCCATCTTCAGAAGCTAAGTTACGATGCTTACTTTCAGGCCGAGACTTCGAGGATATCAGTCCACCAAATATTCCGCCGAAGCTAGACTTCTTTGCAGTTTCTGGTCGTTTTGTGAAATGAAAAGATGAGCCACCTTTATCAGCTGCAGCTACGTCACTATCCTGTGTGACAAGTTTTATTAGCAATCAATTTTTGAGATAAATTATCTATTAGAAAATCGTTTGGTGTAAAGACCTTCGTAGGTGATTGAAATATATCAGGAGAATAGAAACAATACCTTTGCTTTTGAGTTCCGGATATTCTTTGCTTTTATTACACCAGCTGGCTTTTTATCATCTAGTCACGGATTAGTATCAGTAGCATATTTGTGGAATTTTGCTTCATTATTACCACTTGGTTTGGCCTCCTTTTCAGATTTTCGAGGGGAATGTTTGTCAACCTCGACATTCTTTGGCACTTTTGAAGACAAAGCTGGCCGATTATCTATCCCGAAGATTCCTTCTGAAGTTGATGCGCGACGAGGAACCTTAGCTGGAATCTTACGTGTGTTTTTTTCGGAGATGGATTTCGATCTTACTGGAGGGGCAAATATGTTTGATAATCCCCTAGAAAGTGATGGACGTTCTACTTTCCCGGTTTTAGTAGTGGTAGGATTCTTAATATTTTTGGCTTTATCTTTCTGGCGATCTTTGGTGGATGAAGGATTTCTAGTTGTGGACCCTTTAGAATTCTCTTTGCCGTTTGACTTAACTTTAGAAGGCTTTTTTTCATCCTTCCGAGAAGAGGTTTTAATGGTATGTCGATTTATTTTGGTCGATTGTGTATTTTTCGAGGGCTGCGGAGGCATTGGAGATTGAGGGGTCTTCTCCGCGGGTGCTTTAGATGCTTTGACTTCATCCTCATCTTCCGATGGGGTCCTCACAGTGAGTTTTACTTTACTGTCAAATGCCTCATCTTCTTCATTATTAAATTCTTCTATTTGTGATTCAGGTTCTTCTGTTCCAGTTTCCTCCAAATTCTCTGGTTCTTCCTCAGCTGCACTAGTATTTTCTGGCTGTGTTGTAGCCTCTTCATTATGATTTTCAGCTAGTAAGGATTCTTCTACTCTAGTATAGGCTTCTGTTGTAGGTTCTACTTGTTTATCTTCAGCAAAGTTGTCTACATCCGCTTGAATGTCTTCTTCTGTGCCTATCTCAGCAGAATTATCTTGCCCTTCTTTTGCAATTTCGTCAACTGTTGTTTGTGCTTCGGCCTCCATGTCTTCTGATGCTTGCCCATCTTCTTCTTTTCTTGTCTCTTCTACGGGTCCTACCTTCTCTTCTTCTCCAACATGTTTTTCTTCATTTTCCTTTTTTTTCGCAGCCTGGTGGGAAGCAGGCTCTTGAGCCTTTTTCTGACTTTTTTTCATCTTCATGTTCTTCCTGTTATTAAAAATTATTTTCTCATCCATCTTTTCAATGACTTTTTCTAAGTTATTCTCTTCTACTGCCTTGGCCTCTCCTGCAAGCCTTTCTTCCTTTTCAGCCTTAAGAAGTGCAGCTTCTTGAGCTTTTTTCTGACTCTTTTTCACTTTCTTATTCTTGCTATTACTGAAAAAAATTTCTGCATTTTTCTCTCTACTAGCCTCTTGTGCAAGCCTTTCTTCTTCTTTTCTAGCCTCTTCTATGCTATCCTGTTCTCCTGTTTGAGCCTCCTCTGCGCTTTTCTCTCCTTCTGTCTGGGCTTCTTCTGTCTTGGCCTCCTCTGCGCTATTTTCTTCTCCTATTTGAGCCTCCTCTGCGCTTTTCTCTCCTTCTGTCTGGGCTTCTTCTGCGCTTTTTTCTTCTCCTGTTTGAGTCTCTTCTGCGCTATTCTCTTGTCCTGTCTTGGCCTCCTCTGCGCTATTTTCTTCTCCTATTTGAGCCTCCTCCGTGCTTTTCTCTCCTTCTGTCTGGGCTTCTTCTGCGCTTTTCTCTCCTTCTGTCTGGGCTTCTTCTGTCTTGGCCTCCTCTGCGCTATTTTCTTCTCCTATTTGAGCCTCCTTCGTGCTTTTCTCTCCTTCTGTCTGGGCTTCTTCTGCGCTTTTTTCTTCTCCTGTTTGAGTCTCTTCTGCGCTATTCTCTTGTCCTGTTTGTGTCTCTTCTGTGTTATTCTCTTCCCCTTTCTGGGCTTCTTCTGCGGTATTCTCTCCTTCTATCTTGGCCTCTTCTGCACCATTGTCTTCTCCTGTTTGAGTCTCCTCTGTGCTTTTCTCACCTTCTGTCTGGGCTTCTTCTGTCTTGGCCTCCTCTGCGCTATTTTCTTCTCCTGTTTGAGTCTCCTCCGTGCTTTTCTCCCCTTCTGTCTGGGCTTCTTCAGTAAGCCTTTGTTCTTCTCTTATTTTTTCCTTCGCAAGCCTTTCTTCATCCTTTTCAGCCATACTAGAATCAGCCTCTTGAGCTCTTTTTTGATTCCTTGTCATCTTCTTGTTCTTACCATACTTGAAAATTATTCCTGAATCTTTCTCGTTGTTATCCTCTTCTACGGGTTTATCTTTCTTTTCTTTTCTTGCATTTTCTAGCTCTTTTTCAGCCTTACGAGCAGCAGCCTCTTGCGCTTTTCTTTGGGCCTTTGTCATTTTCCGATTGTTGTCCTCACCAAAAACACGTGCAGATTCTCCTGCTGCCTGTCGTTCTTCCACTCCTTCCAGTTTTTCGTCTGCTTGAGAAGAGGTTTCATGTCCATTTTTTTTTCCCTTGGTCAATTTTGACTTCTTGGCTTCTTTCGAAGTAGATAATTGTATTTTTTCGTGAATATTGTTCTCGTGAAAATTATCTACGCTGTTCTGAGCCACATCGACCTCCCCTAATCCAGATCCAGCATGACTATGATTGACTGCGCCGTTTAGCTTTGGACTTTCTTCACTTACTTCTGTAGTTCTGTCTATATTGGATGATGCAGGCTCTTTTTTTGACGCAATGTCAACGTTACTAGGATCTGTTGATTCCTCAAGGTCATTTATGGGGTTCATCGCCTTATCTTTTTTAAACTTAGTTGAAGCTCGAGCGTGTACTTTGTTATCCATCCATGCTAATGTTTCATCTCCTATTCTCATAGAATCTACAGAATCTTGTATATGTGTAGTCGCAAAGAAATCTAAGTTGAGGGCTTCCGTAGATTTTATCTGGTCCTCAGAGCCATCACACAAATCTACTACCCCATTTTTAGAAACATCAAGGTCTACTGTGTTCTCATTATCTGATGTAAATATCATCTTATCTTTTCGGGATTTTGCTTTATTTGATTTGTTAGTGAGAAGACTTATAGATTTCGTTCTTCCCTAACCTTTAATGGTGTTATAGTCTTCATCTTTATCTCCCCCTTTCGTGTTACGGCTTTGATGAAAGCTTTGCGCTTGTTCAGACTCGTTCAACTTGGATTTTTTCTGATTTTTGGTGAATAGGTTCTGATAACTTCAAAATGTTAGAAAAGCGATAGTCATTCGCCAGAAGTTTGAAATCCTCCACAATCAATTCTCGAAGCTAGAGTGGTTTTAGGACAGAAATGGCCACCCAGTAGGAAGATATGAAATGTAGACATACGCTCCAGTAATCCAGTCGCTCCCCCAAGACTTCACTCCTAAGCTGTCTTGGAGCGGATCTCCCTGGCAATCTTGATCATTGAAAGCTTGGTTACTGTTGGGTTTAAGTTTATCGAGAGAATTAACATTTTCAATGGAGGTTATCAGGTCTGTCACACTAGCTTTGACTGTTCCTCTACATGCTTTTTCTCTTGGGACCTTAGCCTTTGATGAGGCAGATTTTTTTTTTGTCAGAGGTTCGATGAGCTTGTCAAAATTCTTCTCTTGTTCCTTTTCTCGCTCTTCTTTTTCTCGCTCTTCTTTTTCTCGCTCTTCTTTTTCTCGCTCTTCTTTTTCTCGCTCTTCTTTTTCTCGCTCTTCTTTTTCTCGCTCTTCTTTTTCTCGCTCTTCTTTTTCTCGCTCTTCTTTTTCTCGCTCTTCTTTTTCTCGCTCTTCTTTTTCTCGCTCTTCTTTTTCTTGCTCTTCCCTTTCACGCTCTTCCCTTTCTTGCTCTTCTTTTTCTCGCTCTTCCTTTTCACGCTCTTCCCTTTCTTGCTCTTCCCTTTCTTTCTCTTCCTTTTCTTGCTTTTTCTTTTCTCGCTTTTCTTTTTTCCTATCGCTATTTTTATCTTCATCGCCTCTGCGATCATCATCCTTGTGATCATCGTTCTTCTGAGCTTCTTCTGGTTCTTCGTCGTCTTCATCTTTTTGACCATTCTTTTTATTCCCTTCGTTTTTTCCAGATCCTTTATGAGTGGGTTTATTAGCCTTCTTAGCTTTTTTTGCTCCCTTAGCTGTTTTGACACCAACTTGAAAATCAAAATCTATTGTTACTAAATTAGGATCTCTACAGATAGACCGATCATTTATTTTCGCTTTAGGCGTGATAGGGTCAGTTATAGACACGCTTTGGTTGAAAGGCTTCATTCTAGCAAGACTGTTGGTGTCACAATGGAGTAGCCGAAAAGTTAATTCATCATCGTCTGGGAGATTTTCATTCAACTTATTCTCTAAAAGCAAGATGCTTGGATGTTGCCATTGCAGGAATTTATTCTTTCGTGTGGTTATTTTCTGTCACGACGATTAGATTTGTACGCTTTTTGCAATACATAACATTTGCGACGTGCAAGATGTTGCGAAGAAGTTATACTAGAATTCGTCCTGATTTTTACGATAGTTGAGGAAAGATAATGTGTAAATAATTGAAGAATATATTTCATACCGTATTAATATAACATGATTTATATTGTCTTTTAGCCACACCCTCTCTGCATGCCATCCACATCATAGCAATAAGCCTTAGTTTCATTTGTGAATCCTCTTCATACTTTCCCTGCCAACCGAGTGGGTGATATAAATTCTGGCATGATTCGGCGCAGTAGTCTGTTCCTCCAACAGCTCTCATGGCGGCTCTAAAGACCCGCCGTCTTTAAGTCCGAAAAAGTCGGGATTCGGGAACCGTCAGACCGGACGATAAGTTAAGGAAGCCCGAGCCTTGGAAGCACCTGATGGCAAGAGAAAGGTCGTGAGAGTTTGAGGTGTGAAGGCGACGGCTACGGCTAACTTTTTTGTATGGGCGTGGATAGTTTCCGAGTTTCCGCCCCTGCACGCGCCGCCAATCTGTTGCGGTGCGTAAACAACGGGTCATACCAAAAACAGCGGTAAGTCAACTTGGTGTGACCTGTACCCTCGGCATCGAACAGCAACAGTAGGGGCACGAATACAAGAAACCTAAAAAGTGCCCCACTGTCACTGGCTGTCGCGCCGTTGTACTGATAGGCCTAAAATTTGACGGAACATTTATGCAGACCTCACCGCTACTTTGGTAGTCGGTAGACATTGAAAGAGAATGCAAGTTGTACAGAAACCTCTTCTCTACAGAGCCGAGTAGACTGCAAGATAAAACGTTACAATCCTGCCGGCCATCCTGTTCTTCTTGCCGGTACCCCCTCAAGCATACTGATTATTTCAGCGTTATTCCTTGCAATCGCATCAGGTGACAACAAACAAAAATAAAAAGTATTCACTTGGGTTGTCGACTCCTTCACTCCACAAGGCTAACAAGCAAAATGGCTAGATCACTATTCGCGTCCCTCTCTAGAAAACTTGCATGCTGAATTACTAAGGGGGGAAGTTTTACTGAGCGTTTGCGTGTAATTTCCAATTAGGATGATATTGTCCTAATGGAAGGATGTTAGAGATGTCACTTCGCGGGAACCCTCGAATTGGGCCGAGGAGAATGTTTCTGCTTAGGAGGGTATTACTTCAAGGTTCGGAGGGCAAGACCGAACACCTCTATTCGGTGTCCTCTACGAACCTGGGAGTGAAGTATTCTCCCAGAGCCAAATTCAGGCAAATTTCGCAATACCGAACAAGTTAGCCCACGAGGCAATAATTCAAAATACTCCACCACGTCAAATTTTGACTTCTAACGATCCTCTCCTACCCAGGTCTCATCAAGTTTACAAGTGCGACCAAGTTCATCCTAATTCCAATGATCACACTTCTCGTCGACTTTCTCTGGCCTCAGCTCGTCACCAATTACACGCCCATGCCGATATTTACATCCAACGGAGCAGCCAAGCGTGGCGCGAAAATCTGGGAGAGAGCTCTTTGGGATGAACGTGAGATGGGTTTGGAAAAGTTTCCAAGATGACGCGGAGGATGGACACAATCTCGACGGGCGTGAAATTCTGAATTTTGGCAAGGAGCCTCACGCATTGTGCTTTGTTTGCGCCAAGTCTTCGCTTGCGAGAGTGCTGCTGACACTATAAAAACAAGCAAACGATGGAAGATGCCGTGGTCCGCCTCCTGGTGGTGTTCTCCGGTATAGTTTGAGTAGCCTGGGCACCTACTCCACATTTCGCGCGGAGAAAGTTCAGTGGATGATGAAGGTATGTCTGAAAAACCAGGGTTTTTGAGACGTTCCCCTGGATGAGTATTCACGGATGAGGGTTGACTTGGGGTGAAGAAAAAGCCGCCATAACTTCGCAGTGGTACTTGCAAATGAAATCCGAGGCATGAGTGCTCTACTTGTAAATTGAGTCATCTATTCTGTACATTATCTCTGATATTGTGTCATAGCTAGATAGCTGCATACGCAATGAAAATCTGATGCAAAAGAAAAAAAGAGTGAATATACGTTCGTGATGGGCACAAACCATTACCCACAAAGCGTGACACGATCAAAACTAGTAATATGTCTTTTTTTTAAATCATTTAATGTGTATGCAGCTTGAATGCTATGACACATGACCGGTGCTAGGTATACATAATGGATGACGCTTTTGACGTTAAAGACACTCATGCTCTGGATTTCATTCGCAAATACCACCACGAGGTAAGTTCGCCACGAAATAAATGATTTACAAAAAAAAAAAGATAAGTTTGCTTACACAAACGGTCGAGCCAGGGGGACTATTCTCAACACCTGTCAGTGGTGTCCCCTACGAACCTCCAGCTCTCACTGTAGAGTCTGCAGAGCCAAGATTGAGTAACAACCTCCTCACTTCGATGAGGATTCCCAGTCGCCTTCGCGATCTGTATCGTCTTCATTTCTCATCACATCCCCCTATCACCATTATCATGAAGCTAACCACGATCAGATCAGACGTTAGGGTCGAAGCCCTTCTCGTCACCAACCCTTGATCATGGAGGAAAAGCCATCCGATGAGTTTCCGGAGCTAACCCAGCACCCGATACGGAGATGGTGGATTGGATCAAGATGGCCTCGAATGCTACAAAGAAGGGAGATATAGATGAATATGCGCACCTCATGTGGTCCCGTGTCTAGGCCTCGCCTGACTGGGGCTGCAGGTTTTTTGAGACTTTTTCCCGCGCACGCAGTTTCCATTGCTACCATTTTTATTTTTTTTGGGTAGAAGGTTCCGTGGAAAAGGGGGCTGAATTCCATGGGTAAACACTGAGCTGAATGGCTATTCATCACGGGCAATATATCAATGATCTTACAAGTAACAAGAGAGGACAGGAGCACTGTACAAGGTGTGGCCTGGGCCAGAGAGGAGCCCAATGTGCTAGATAGTCGAAGACTCAAGTAGTACAATAAAAACCCACTCACTCACTCACTCACGGTCGAGCCTCCGTAAGCACCCACCAAAGGGAAATTTAAAATCTTTGATTATTCAAGCAAGCCTTCATCATCCATGTATACTAGCGCCGGGAGAAATGTAGTTTAGTTTTGCCGGATTTGAACCAGCGATCTACTGTCTCGAGTGGGATATGTGTCCAAGCAATCTAGAATTTACTCGGCAGACCGGCCAAGATGATGTACCACCGCACCATCCAACCATGGCGGTGTTTATGGTGTCGCCTGCACCCTCGCAATCGAAGTCTTGGCACGCAAAAACCTTCATTTATACAAATCCCTTCCCAAGACTCGAAAATACACGCCCGTCGAGATTGTGTCCATCCTCTGCATCATCTAGTTAACTTGTCCGGATCCCTCTCACGCCTATTCTCCAGAACCGTCTCCTAGATTTGTGCGCCAAGCTTTGTTTCGCCCCTTGAGTGTGCATATCGGCGTGGGTGTGTATTTGCTGGTCAGCTGAGGCCGGAGAAAGCCGACAACAGGTATGATCATTGGACTGAGGACGTGCTTGGTCGTACCTATAGACTTGATGAGGCTTGGATAGGAGTGGATCTCGTTGGGAGTGGAAAATTAATGCGGTGGAGTATTTTGAATTATTGCCTCGTGGGCCAACTTGTTCGGTATTGCGAAATTTGATTGAACTTGGCTCTGGGAGAATACTTCACTCCCAGGTTCGTAGAGGACACCGCGCACAGGTGTTCACTCGTGCCCTCCTAATAATATGTTATCTGAGTGTAGCTTAGGTTGGCAAGAAAATTTATCCTCCCTTTACGGATTTTTATTCGTCTCCTTCACTGCAATGCATTCTGCGGTGTGGCTTGTTACCTTAGACTAGGAGATACAGGGGATGTACTGGAATCTTGCACGGCGCAGGGTTCACTAGAGCCCTATCTAAGTTTAGGGGTATAAGACTTTTGGTTAATATTTTTATCATTCATTGTGTCTTCGCTGTGGTATCAGGCTAGCTAGCGATGAATGAATTAATGTATACTTATTCGTGAGGGGCACAAGCCTTGCACTCACTGAGCATGACACGGAGAAGGCTAGTCCTTCCCCAACGACTATATACGACGAGAACTCATTTTGGTATTTAGATTACTCATGTAGTGCGTGCATTCGCTGATATCACTCGAGACCTTTGTTCTAGGGGATTTCGTCCCTCTCTCAGCCGTTAATATTCAACAAAGGAAAAACAGGAAAACCTTTAGCTACCCTAACATGCCTTTATCATCTTGTATATAGCCACCGCGCGACATATGGCTTCACACTCCTCACTTTCTTGGGTGAGATAGGTGGCCAGGCTACCTAGACTTTAATTCGGGAAGATGACGACCAGGGGGCGGACCAAAATGCCTTTTATCGTTGCAAGTATTTAAAGTGTCGGTTGCTTTATCCGAAATCGTTGCCCCTGCGCCCAAAGGCACCCTTAAGTCGTAAACACTCGAAAAATCTGAGTCCCAGTATACTCATTTATGACCTCTTCACTCATTCGTCCCACGTCCTGGCTGTCAAACCTTCAAGGTGTGAGGCCCCACTAGAGCAAGACCGGAGCTTTGTAGATTATGACTTAATTTCCTCCTAGCGGGTATAAATAGCATCGTAGTTTTGTAGTAGGAGATGGATGTGTTTAAATCATTTTATTGTCCTGTCTGAGTCTAGGACTATGTAGGACATGCAGGTACTCTCTGCCTACAGGCCAAGGATACCTATACCAGTAGTATATCCCCTCCTCTGCCTCCCATACAGCTCCCCTCAAACAGTACCACCCCTCACAAGCCCTCATTCGATCATACACTTAGAGGAGCCCTTCGCCCTTCATTATCTCTCCTCTCCAGCCAACGAAGCGATGGCCATTTGCGGGTGTATGGCAGCCGGGAAAAATCGCAAAAACCACTGGGTGCGGAGCTCTCCTAATACCGACATTAGGACTAAATCCGAAGACATAGTGCCCCTTCTGAAGCGTTCGAAGAGGCCGACCAGCTGGGCGCTGCAGACTTGTGTGTACCTCGGGAAATTCGCACTCTGCCTTTCTAGCCTCCTTCCAACTCCTTCCCTAAGGTCGTGCTGGAATGTCAGAAAAGTCTTGACAGAGCGTGATTGCTGTATGTTAGCTTAGCCTGACTTCTTTTGTGCCGTCCAGGGCGCTGGGGAGTGCCGTTGACTCATCGACAAAAGAAGTCCTCCTGGCTACTTAGCCGAAATCTCGGTCTTGGCGCCCACAAACGTTGCAAAGTTGAAAGCCCCTCGAAAATTTCAGTCCCAGCATCGTCTTCAGAGACCTATTCCCCCTCTCGCTCCACATCTCAACCGCGTATCCTTCCTCAAGATGTAGAGTCCCATTAGAGCATCAGTCCCCCAAAAACCATGACCCGAGCTTTGTATATTATGACTTGATTTCCTCCTTGCGGGTATACGTAGCGTCGTAAATTTGTAGTCGGTGATGGCCGGTAATTAATGGGGCAAGCTCCTGTTTGCAATTGGAGTAACTTCTTTATTGGTTGTTGAGGCGAGATGAGGCGTGGTCAAAAGAAGGTTGATGACTGAGATGAGGATGGTAAGAAAGGCATTGTCGAGAAGTTGTCAAATGGAGACATGCTTGAGGTTGCTTTCGACTTCGATTCGGATGCGATTCTTCTTGGCTATCCCAGATATGCAGAGCATACTGAGCGATTACACCGGCACCACTGGAAGGTGAAGAATTCGTCTTTGCCGGCGAGATGGATGTGTTGGATAGGCTGTGTCTCAATATCTGATCAGATAACAATGTACGTTGGGATCATTATATGTTCTTATTTAAAACTACAGTAGTGATACATCTATGATAAAATTACACGAGGCTGACTATTCAGCCTTGTACCCCTAAATCGTGCCAAGATCTATGTAATGACAAACAACAGGATGGTTTTTGATGAGGCATATGCCCGGTTGCAACTTGAGTTGCACTATCATCGTTATTTGAGGCGAGTTGGTGTAGTAATATCAAGGTAGAGGACGCACGTGAGAATGACAGGTTCAACATTGACGAGAATTCGTCGATTTTAGATATGCTTGAGGTTGCTTTCGACTTCGATTCGGATGCGATTTTTCTTTGTTATCGTAGGGGTGCAGAGCTTACTGGAAGATTACACCGGCACCACTGAAAGGTGAAGATTTTGTCTTTGCCCGCCGAGCTAGCGATGAGATGATGTGATGGAGGGTAAGACTGACACCTGTACGCGGTGCCCTCTACGAACCTGGGAGTGAAATATTCTCCCAGAGCCAAGTTCAGTCAAATTTCGCAATACCGAACAAGTTGGCCCATGAGGCAATGATTCAAGACTCTCCACCTAATCAAATTTTCACACCTGACGAGATCAATCACCAACAAAACCTCATCAAATTTGCAAGTACGACTTAGTACATCCTTATTTCAATGATCACACCTCTCGTCGACTTTCTCTGGCCTCAATTCACCACCACGTACACGCCCACGCCGATATTTACACCTGACGGAGGAAGCAAAGCGTGGCGCACAAACCTGGGAGATAGTTCTTTGAGATAGGCGTGAGATGGATTAGGACAAGCTCACAAGATGATGCAGAGGATGGAAACGATCTTTTCGGGCGTGAATTTTAGAATTTTGACAACGAGTTTTCGAATTGAGCTTTGTGCGTGCGCCAAGACTTCGCTTGCGAGAGTGCGGGCGACACTATAAACACCGCCGTGGTTGGATGGTGCGGTGGTACATCATCTTGGCCGGTTTCTCAAGTAAGATCTGGATAGCTAGGACACATATCCCACCCGAGACAGGAGACCGCTGGTTCGAATCCCGCAAAACTTAACTACATTTCTCGCGGCGTTGGTATGCATGGATGATGAAGGCATGCTTGGATAATCAAAGGTTTTAAATTCCCTTTGGTGGGTACTTACGGAGGAGGGTTGACTGTTTGTGTAAGCAAACATACCTCATAGTGGTACTTGCGAATGAAATCCAGAGTATGAGTGTCTCTAACGTCAAAAGAGTCATCCTATATGTATACATAGTACCGGTCATGTGTCATAGCTAGATAGCTGAAAACACATTAAATGATTTAAAAAAAAAAAAAAAAAAAAAAAAAGAGATGATGTGATATTCACTGTTCATGTCTAGTAGGGGGCCGAAAACTCAACACCTATCAGGGGTATCCCCTGTAAGCCCTCGGCTCTCACGGTAGAGCCTGCAGAGCCGAGATGGAGTAGAGACTTTGTCATCAATATGACAATAAGAAAGAAAGACTCTAGCGATCTGTATCTCTTTCACCTTTCAGCATATCTGTCTTGCACAATTATCACGAGGCCAACCACGATCAGATCTCCCGATAGGACCGGAGCCCTACACAACACCCACTCACCTTCCTTGATAATGAAGGAAAAGCCGTCGGATGAGTTTCCAGAGCATACCTTGCACCCGATATAGCGATGGCGAGTTGGATCAAGCTGACCTCCAATATTGCAGATAAAGGAAATATAGATGGACATGCACACATCATGTGGTTCCGGTATATAGGCCTCGCCTGGCTGTGGCCGCAGGTAATTTGAGACTTTTCCCCGCGCACGCAGTTTCCATTGCAACCATTTCATATATTTAATGTTGAAGGTTCTGTAGAGCAGGTAGCTGCATTGCACGGGTAAACGCCAAACTGAACGGCTATGCATCGTTGACAACTTACCAGAGATTTCGTTTTTTCGTAGTAAAGGAGGATGAGAGCACTGTACAAGGAGTCGCGTGGGTTAGAGGGGAGCCCAATACGCTAATTAGCCAATGACTAAAGCATTATTATAAGCGAAACAGATACACATCTACTGGTGATGAGGGCGTTTTTATGTTAAAAAATCACTAAACGTGTATTTGGCTATCTAGCAATGCAGATGTTGAGTCTCACTTTATTTGCAAGATCAAATATGAGCTCATGTGTGATGGCTCTCCTAAAATTATTGAGCTGTGGAAAATACAATCATCATCTAATGATCTTTCGGCTTTACCTAACCTTTGGGTTTGGCGCAGAATTGTAGATCTCAATAACTATGAGACATGTGAGAAAAAGATGAGTGCAGGACAAGCTAAGTCAATCTTTGTGATAGTTTGGTGCAGCTGCTACGTATTTGGACCATAAACCTCCTTATTGGCTTTACACGTTACGGCCGGTTTCAATGTAGGTACTGTGATTCATAGACTAGGTAGAGTCTAAAGTAGCGAATGTAAGGGAGTGAGTAAGGATTTGGAAGTGGTACATATGGCATGCGGTTCTCTTCAGTATCGTCTATCAATACAGAGGGAGAACAGCTAGATACACGAGCGTAGGTGTCTTGGAAATAACATGAGAAACAGCTATTACATCAGGCGATATAGACTCATTTCATAATTCTAGGAAGTCTTAACCAGTCCAAGAAGAATAGAATCTTGTAGTGTTTGAGTGGTCATGTAGTAGAGAATACTTGCCTCATTTATAGTATTCAACGTCGTGCCCGCACACAGCACGTGAGCTCCTGACGTACCGGACAGCCCAGTCTATATAAAACTACCACGTCGGGTAGTTTTATATAGACTGAGATGGCTAACACGAGACCTTACGGTTGTGCTGTGAATTTGAATTTGAAATCTTTTGCGCGACAGGAAGAACCTAACATATATTTGGACGTGATACGGGTAGATAAACTCTGAGAGCTCATTGCTTCCTTCATGAGCGGCAGTGAAGCCAGAAGGGAAAAAAATAAAAATAAAAAATAAAAGGAACAGTTAATGTCTGAGTTGCGGTGCCCAGTGCCACATCCCTAACTTCCAAACACATCTCCTCTCGAGTCAGAAACAATCTCAGTATGGCCACCTCCACCCTGTTCTTTCTTCGGCAGACTGTAACATCTGATTATGGTTAAGAATTTGATGAACTTCTGCCATCACTTCTCCCCTATCAATTCACTAGCCCAAGGCGGCGCCATTTTCTCACTGCTTCCCCAACGCTGCAAAGCAGGTCGGAACTCTGAAAAATTCCAGGGCCTATTCTCTCCGCCGCAAACGCAATCGAGATCTTCATTTTCGAGGCTGGAACTTCGATGGTAGTCAGCGAAGTCCCCGTGGCCTGTTCTTGCCGCAACAAGACGATGATACTTCCATCTCGGTAGAGCCAGTTCCGATGGTCGTTTGCAGCGCATGGAGAGTTCCAGATCTTTGTATCGTTTGGGCCGATACTTCTGCCACCACTCTTCCGCGAGCTCTTGTCTGCGCTGTTTAACCAACCTCCCTAATGCCGCAAAGGTTAGATTTTGATCTTCTCTACTGGGCGTCGCATATGTTAGTGACCGGTTATTGAAAGCTCTCAAGGCCGATCTGGCCAGCTTATCGGCCTATTCATTGCCTTGGATCTCCACATGACCAGGTATCAAGCGTATTTCCACACGCTTATTGTGTCTCAGCGATGAAAGCTTGTACACCACTGCCTGGGAGGAACTAAATCTTTCTCTTTCGAACGTCCGAGCAGCCGCTTGATTGTCTAGAAAAATTCAAAACGATAAGTCTTCTCCTACCGCTATGGCAGCCCCCAAGGCTTTCATGGCGCCTACAACTTTCGCATCGAGTACCTCTGCTCCGGGAAGTGGACTGGAACCGCTTGCAATTAGCTTGCCTCCTTGGTATACCACATATCCCCAAGCCGATTTTCCGGGACCCGATGACGATTCATCAGAGAAAGCGCAGACTGTGTTAGCTGGAAAAGAAGCTGACCAACGCTTTATGCTTCCAGACCTAACTTCTTTTTCTTGACTACATGGAGTCGATGCTGGGGTACTGTTGGGAATATCGCGCAATGATATGGGCGCAATATTCGTGGAAAGAAAGTAGAAGTTGACTAAAAGAGTGACATGTTCGGATTACAGCTAAAAGTGTGGGAAGTGTGCGCTACAAGTACAAATGTAAGCGACACGTAGCTTAAGCCACACCATAAACTAGTGTGGCGCCATCTAGGCATAGAAAACCCCCAATAACCTCCTTGTGCCCACGCCATACAGCCGCTAATATATCTAATAGGTAGCCTGAAGCGCTACCATATTACCCATCCCAACCTCTTAAACACACACAAGATCGTGTCGGGAACCTAGACGAAATGGAGGGCCCGTATGTCCACAACACTTTGTGTCTCCATTTCCAACAGGTACCACGTGGAAAGTGTAGCTTTCCAGGGTCTTCTTCTGTCGGAACTTGACGCACAATCATTTGTAGGCGTGTCAGACATCCATCCTTCGCATACGAGCTGTATACCGCAGCGCCTTTTGCTAGAAAATTATCGATGTCGGGGGTATTCCCGCTTCACGATGAAGAGCATTATTGGGAGTGGTACGCCACGCTGAGAGTGCTACTCTGATAGCTTTCATTATCGTTTGGTCCAATAGAGATATATGTCAGCTTACTCCAGTGCCAACTTCTTTATCTCGCAGTGTCGTTATTAGAGTAAGACCCGGCCACCATGCTTCTACACCGTATAGAGCTGTGCATAGAACACATGCCTACATCGCACGTATTAGGGGTCCTGGAGCCGCACCGCGTTGAACTCCATTAATATGTCGCAAGAAATGGACCAGACGATTGGCTTTTCCAGCCCATTCCTGTACACGATACTTAAAGTTTAGCTGGCTATCAAGTTAGACTCCTAGCCAACGAATATGAGGTGACGGTTCGATCCAGAGATCTTTCACCAAAATGGAGAGGTCAGCCGTATTGATTTTCTTCCTAGGTCCTCCTCCAGACACAAGAACTTCTGACTTTACTGGGTCAAATTCGATCCGATGTTATTTTGCGAGAAGGATAAGGCAGTCGTGGTCATCTTGGACTGAGGCGATAGCTTCCGCCGCGGTACTTCCAACTCTGATAATAGCTACGTCATCAGCATAGCCAAACCTGCTTGTTATTCCATGGTACTCAAACAGCACCGCGATATATAGCGTGAATAGAAGTGGCAACAGTGACTAGCCCTGAGGTACTCCACACTCCAGTATCTTCTCGTCTGTGATCCCACCACAGTATTTTACCTGGTCTTTTCGTTGGCAAAGAAAGGTCTGAATAAACCGGCACAGTGATAGTGGCCAGCCTTGTCCTCAAAGGCGCTTGAGCAGTTGGTTGTGGAGGACTGCATCAAATGCGCCTTGAATGTCTAGTGTGACTATAGCCGCACATTTACCACTTCTCATGGCCGCCTCAATATCATGGACTACACAAGATGCAAGGTCGACTGCAGATCGTCCTGGAACAGAGCCGAATTATTGAGGGTGAACAACTTGGTGACTTATTGTCATCCATGCCATTCTCTTGTCAGCGCCTGGTGCCATGTCATTGACAGAGGTGGTAGCGCTAGTCATATCTTCAAGTGATATCTTCGTATCCCATAAGATGCGCTCCTCCTGTCCATTGTCCCAGGTTCAAATATCGTTCTCGCCGCTGAATCTTATCAAGAGAATATCTCGTAGCACACTAGCTCGCTCTCGCGGGTCAGATAGCCACCTGTTTTTGTAAATCTATGAGGAAGGAGGCTCAGCTGCTGGTCGAAGTTTAGCCCATCTCATGAGCTTGAATACCTGTGCGTTAGTATTTTTTTTTTTTAAATCAGATTGTATTCAGCTATCTAGCTATGACAATTTAATATACAGTTATTTTTACATTGAAGAATCACACCAGTTAACGCCCTAGCTCACTTCTCCATATTACTGTATGTCCATTATTTATGTGCCTATATCATCTCCTTTGTATGCTGACATACACTTGGATGTTTTCAAAAATTCTAGAAGGGCTTCCTTCCCCCTTTTTGTTCTTAATAAAATTTGTAATGAAAGAGGCTTTATGTCAGTAAATGCTAGTTCCCTTTGATTACTGTATCTAGTACAATGAAGAATTAAGTGTTTTGTGGTCTGCTTTTTAGCCTTGCAAAAATTGCAGCTTTGATCTTTGACTTTCCCAATTACATTTAGGTAAGCTCTAGTATTTCCAATCCCAGTTCTTGCCTGGAAAAATGCTGATTCAACCATCCTGCTGTGGTCTTGAAAGTTAAATGGATGTAAAGTAAAGGTGGGTGTATGCATCTGGGCTTGGATTCTGTAAAACTTTCCAAGTCCCCTACACCTTCTACCCTCCTCTTCTCGGAGTACTTCTGCTTGCCAGTCATTATGCCAAGCATTTAAAATGAATTCCTTTGCTTTCATCTTGAGAAAAGAGTGAGATGTGAACCTGTCACTTCTTGAAGCAGTCTTTTTTACTGCCCCTTTTGCAAGTGAGTCAGCAAGCTCATTACCTTCAATTCCCACGTGGGCTGGACACCAAGTTATGCTCAAAGTACAGCTCCTGGCGAGGTTTCGAATTTTGTGTGAGAGGCGGTTCGTCTTCCCCTTAATTCTCTGAAGGCTTGCTTGGCTGTCACTGAATATTTGGTATCTTGCATTTGGCAGCAATTTCTTTAGGTACTGAATAGCTTTGTAAATGCAGTAAGTTTCAGTGCCAGTGATTCCAGTGGAGCTTCCCAAATTGAAGGAGTAACTTTTCAACTCTCGTGTAAAAGGCATATAGATAACAAAGCCAATGCTGCTCATATTGCTCTTGGAGAGCGATCCATCTGTGTAAGCAATAGCTATATCTGGATCTATTCTCTGCATGATTTTCAAATAGTGCTCATGAGCTAAGGTCTTGGTCAGGGATGAAACTTTTATGACTAGAGGTGGTGATTCCCATGGTGCCATCCATGCTAAATTTATTTGTTCTAGCTTCTGGCACTTGATGAATAATCTTAGATAGCTCCCAATTCTAGTTAGTTGATTTGTTGGCTTATCCAATTGGTCAAATAATCCGAGGTCTATTTCTGGAAGCGTATTCAACTCATCCTTCAATGGCTGAAACAGCAGTTGCTGTACAGGGTGTGTATTCTGAAGGCGTAATAGTCGGAGGGCATAGTTAAATGCATGCTTCATGAGTCTGACTTTTGTTGGCAGGATAGCTGCTTCCACTTCTAGAGCCTTGATTGGGCTGTGCTGATAGGCACCTGTTATAAGTATGATTACTTGGTTCTGAAGCCTCTGACACTTGTTAGTTACGGTTCCTGAACCTCTTCTTCCCTGCCAGAGTATAGAGCCATAGTCTAGAACTGATGTGACACAAGCTATATACAAATGGCGTAGGGCTTGAAAACGAAGCCCTTTTGTAGATGAGGCAAGTTGCTTCACTCTACTGAGGGCTCCATTGGCTAGCTGGAGTCTCTTGTCTACATGCGCTTTGAAGGATAGCTTCCGGTCAAACCAGAATCCTAAGCATCGCACCATCTCACTTGGCTGTAAAGTTACACCATTTTGTAGTATAAGTGTTGATGAGAGTGGCTTCCTATGCTGGGAAAAATGGATGAGCTCAGTCTTATCCATCTCAAAAGTGACTGATAGCTTATTTGCTTTTTCTATTAGGTTATCTGTAGCTGCCTTTAATAATCGAATGTTTTTGTCCACTGATGTTGTTGCCACTGAAATTGGAAGGTCGTCAATGTAGGACAGTTGAAGAAAGTTAGGTGGTGTTTCCAATGGGTACAGATATCTTATGGAGAGCAAGAAGAGCAAGAGAGAGACAGGGCTGCCTTGGGGTGTGCCTGTGACTTGAAATACACTGCTCATCTGTCCATTGAAGCATAGCTGCATTGTTCTTCCTGTCAAGAAAGAATTGACCCATGAAATAAAATTTGTTGGTAGCTGAAGTTTCTGAATTACTTTTATCAATGCTAGTGGCTGGAGTCTATCAAATGCTCCGAGGATATCAAGGAAGACAGTAGATACAACTCTATTTTTAAGTTTATTCTGTTCCACAAAGTTCTGCAATAGCAAGGCTGCATCAGTTGTTGATCTCTGCTTCCGACTTCCCATTTGGCTATCATGTAGTAAGTGGCTGGTTGTGTTAGCAAAGTATGAAATCCAGTTGGCATAAATCCGCTCTAGAAGCTTAGATAGACATGGGAGAAGAGAAATCGGCCGGTAGGCTTTTGGCGAGCTGTAGTCTTTCTTATTTCTCTTGGGTATGATTATTCCAAGTGCCTGTTTCCATTGAGCTGGATGTTTACCACCATTAAATAACTGCGAGTAGGCCTGGAAAAAGAACTGTGGTATGGCTGATATGGCAGCCCTGATAATTGTCCAATCAAGTTGGTCCAGTCCTGGAGCTGTTGATTTATTAGGAGCTGCATTTTTCATCTCTTCCATGGTTAAAGGTGGCCATGTGCGTTAGTAGTAACTGCCTCCACTTGCCTCTTCCAGTACTCTCGCTTGGCTCTTCTCACCACGGCTCGAAAGATTTTCCGTGCCTGTATTGCAATTTTCTGGCTATCTCTATCTGCCTTGTAGTTCTGCCATTCCGGGCGACATTCATCGCTCCACCATGGCCTGGCTTTTCCGCTTTAAATGGCTGGGAATTTTCCTGCAATCTTCGGTCCACCTTCAAGTGTTTGTAGGAGACCATTCATCAAATTTTCGATGTCAACGATGTTATCAATAGGGCCAGGCTTTGTCCACTGGTGAACACATCGGCTAAACTCCTTCAAGTTGGCGTCGCTGACACGAATGTTCCTTGCAATTCCAGAAAGATCATTCATTGTATTGTTCAGCACGGTACCCTCGATGGTCGAGTGATCTGAGGTACAGTGATAACGGTTGGAGACCGATGCTATGGCGGCCGTGTTGCTCCACGTTAGATCGAGGACGTTTCCATCTGTATGCGTTGGTTCTCCGACAATGCTGACTAGATCCGTGTTATGAGCTGATTCCCATTCCATAATCTGGTTACCATTGCCGTATAGATCAGTTTTTAGTGGCTGTCAATGCTGTGACATAGAGTTGAAATCACTTTCAACAACCACTAGTCCTCTAACCTCCCACCGAAGTAGGGACTCCAAGGTTCCACTAGTGCCCGGGGCACGATATGCGTTAACAAAAGTCAGACCGCCCATATTTAAAAAACAGTAGTCAGATGTCAGGCCTGATGACTATGGAAAGACCTGAGTCGCATGACTACCTTTGCGTGTGAAAGTTATCGCACAGGGCCGGATATCTGTTTCTCCAAATGGTATGTGACTATTGTAGCCAGGGTGATTTTTTGTTATAAAACCCCCCTCTTTCTTTCTTGTCCATGGTTCCTGTACCATGACTACATGTGCACCGGCATCCCATGCCTGCTGCAATGCTATATCCGTATTTTCCCCACCCCTTCCGACATTCACTTGGTGAAAGTGGACGATGTTGTACTTGTCTTTTGGTGCTTTTGTTGAGTGGTTTCCTAACATTAACACGACATTTTTGAATCCTGGGCAATGACGGTTCCAACCGCTTTGCCCTCTCTTTCCGAGTACGCTTGAGCAGCGTGATAATCACGGAGTCCGCGTTCTCTGATGATGTGGAGTTCTGCGGGGGGACAGGGCAGAATTACCCCGTTTTGTCGTCTTGGCCGGGCCATGCAGCTACCCTCATTCGAGTGGTGAGGTCCCGCGCAATTCGAGCACTTTAACACCTTGGCCTGGCACTCTGATGTCTCATAGGCCCCCCCCATATCTTCAACATCGTTGGCTCCGGGTGCAGGAACGCGTTGTGTGGAATCCCCAGTAACGTTGGCATTGCTCGATCGGTCGTCGGCTTGAGAAGTGAATTGACGGCCTGCTCTCGTTAAAGAGACAAAACTTTGTGTTCGCTGGTTTCTATTTGAAATTTGGAATCTAGCTCGTTGAGTATTGGCCATGTTTTGTTTCTGTAGGCCGTACCTGGATTGGTGTGGCGCCGCATACAGCCTGGTACTCGTTTTTCACCCTGTCTTTGGTGACTGGGATGCTGCCTTGAAGCGTCCTGATGTACAATGGCACAAGAGGTATGATCAATTATGTCTATTTGGAAGCTTCCTCGATCACAGAGTTGTCTTCGTGCAGGGAAGGTGCAAGCCTCATGATTGTATCTCTCAATGCATCTGATGCGTATTCGAGAGCAATCTGCGACCTGACTGGGTACATCGAGGTGATAGCTGAGGCTGCTATCCCAGCCTTGTCGGTTATAATTTTCATGACCGTAACTGGCGATAGCTTGTGCCAGTGGTGATCTTTCCCCAGTCGAAGGAACAGGCGTTCATCTTCTTTTGAGGTTGTCTGTGCCTTCGGGCGGCTTGTTGGAGCTGGTCTTCTCGAAACTTGCGCACTAGGCGGAGATGGTAGCCTGGCCGCTTTTCCGATTACTGTCGCCCAGGTCGATCTTGTGTCTTGAGGTCTTGTAGGTAGGCTGTGGCCGTTATCCTCAACAACGATATAGTTCCTAGGCGCGACTGGTTTTGGAGTGCTTGCCATGGTGGAGGGCTTCTTACTTGGAAAGTTGGTTGCTTCTGCCTGATCTACTGCGAAGGCAGTGATAACAGGCGTGATGTTTTCCAGCAGAGTCGCGACAACTGCTGCTGCTTGCTTCTCTCCTTTGCTCTTAGCCCAGGAGTCGATTAGTTCAAGAAATTCCTGGGCTATACCTAATCTTTCTTTCCTTTGCCAAATTGTTTGTGGGCAGATTCTCAAGCTATCTGCTCCATCACGGCGCAGAATTTTTCAGTTTAGGTCGTGTTCGGATAAATATATGTTTTTGAGTGAGCGCTGTCGAAGCCTTTGGATCTTTTAATACTCATGACTTGAGGAAATATTTATTCCCCAGTGCCCTCGATGAACATCCATAAATAATCACATGAGAGGTAGGCCTAGAGGCTAGACAAGTGGAATATTCTCTACACTTTTCATATCTAATGCTCTCTCTACCATTTTTTCTAAATGGAAAAGTAGAAAGCATGGTGACATCAACGGCTCAATCGCATAGCCACCTGAGCGCAAAAAAATCCTTCAAGTCACAGCAATATCTACTAGTATCGGTAGATCCGGGTAATCGATACTCTCAATACGTAGCACTGTGTTGCAGTAAGGGTTGAAATTATCTATTTTCTTCAAAATATCTAGCTACAGTTGTGATAATACACAGTTCTGTGCGTATGGTCCACACGTACGCGAATGCTATACCAAAAACTGTTGCGAAACCAACCTAGACACTTCCCGTGCTTGTGGCTTCAGTATGTGTCCATTAAGATTGTCGGGTGTCGCCTGTCCGATACTGGTTTCACCATCACTCTTTGTCACGTCTGATATTCGAGAATGCGACGAGAATACGCGTAACTGATATCAGATATTTAGTTTGTTCTGTTGTATCCCGTAATGAGACATTACACTCTAGCCTATGTCATTGCTAGAAATCAATGTATCTAAACAGTCTCATATCTTTTAGTAAAGATCAAGCCTTGAATATAAACATAATTTACATCTACTGATACCCTTTGAAGTTAATATTTTATTTTTCTCTGTGATCACTCGAAAAGTTCTGCATATTCTTAGTTTAATCTCAAGAAAACCTAGCCTTTGGATCGGTGTTGTTTTAGTTTTGAAAGTTCTTCAAGTCGCCTTTTTGGGTATTCCAGTAGAATTCACGTGGGAGCCTCGAGTGAGTATTTGCCTTTGGGTTATTGAAGGGAGAATATTTTGGATTAGACTTGGTGCAACTAAGATATGGCTTTTGAAAATTTTATGAGCAACAACCCCTGTAAATTTGGAGAGTTCTTTGCATGTTTTCCTCAACTAATAAGGTGATTCAGATGTAGCTTACAGAAGAGCATAATTCTTGACGCCATTTTTGTTCATTAGATAGTTGATGACCTCCTGTGTTCTAGTATTAGGTGCATAGTTGCTTGCATGAAGATCTGAAAATGGTTTCAAGCCTCCTCGAGCCAAAAGTAGAATTGCAGGATAAACGAGAATTACAGTAAGTCTGAGCAAGAGATATGCCCGGGCTTGTAAGAACGTGAAGATAGAATTCCAGAGCGAATGTTGTGAATGACTGACCAGTAATAGTTTGTCAGTTTTTCCCTTGTTAAATTTGAAATTTATATTAATTTAAAGTCGCTCCCGAGCAAGAGAAGAAAAAACAGGTCCCTCATCAGATTCAACGGTAGTATAGAGATTAAACTGTCTTTAAATAGCAAGATCCTATTGTTGGTGCACTCAACGACGCCACTAGAGGTAGAAGTAGAAGCTTTCATCCATCCCTCAATCATCCATCTCTTTACGAGAGAGACACGAGAAATGTGATCTCATAGATCTTCTATCCCAAGTTAAGTAAGCGTAGACACTACTTTCATTTAATTAGAGTGAATAGAGTCTAGAAGACGGATCACAACGCAGTCTTTGGCCGTGCACATTTTTTCTTCATATCATTTATTGTATATTCAGCCATATGGCTATGGTTCATGACCAGCGCTCTGTGCAAATATTGAATGATAAGTTTGGCAATTGAACGGTATTTTTAACTCACAAATACCACTATAGAGTATGTTTATTTTCACATAAGAGACGACCCTTGGCTGTGTGTACCCACGGCAGGGAATTTTCAAACTCTTTGGTTATCCAAGAATGCCATTGCTATCCATACACACCAGCACTGCAAGATATATGAACAAGTCTTGCTAGATTCGAAACAATCATCTTCTGTATCAGGTGGGATATGTATCCAAGCTATCTAAACCTTACTTGGAAGACTTGACCGGATAGTGTACAATTGCATTATCTGGCTACATCCTTTTTTATAGTGTCACCCTTATTCTTGCACATATAGTCATAACGTGCACGATGATCCTTAATTTTAAACCTCCTTTCTAGAAATCGAATTTCACAAGTCTTGCGACTTGCTTCATCCTTAGGGTAATGTTTCTTATCTGTCCTTGTATATCTTACGTCCACACTGTAGAAATGCGCGAAGGATTATCTCCCTCCTCGAGTATTGATATTTTAGAGGCGAGTACTTGAGGGCCAAAGATTTAACTAGCCAGGAGTATGATCGAAGAAACTAGGATTAATCTATCGCACTTTCTGAATAGACAAGTATCTGGTCACAAATTATCTTCGAGGGAAAAGATTGACGCGGTAGGGAGTCTTGAATTATTGCGTCGTGGTTTGGCTTTTTGGGTATTGTGCAATTCAACTGGACTCAGATTTGAGCAGATTTTTCACTTAAAGGTTCTCAGAGGATATCGCTGACTAGTAATAAGTATTTGTCGGTCGAGTGTTCACATAATTTTGCCGGCATTCTCTTGCGAATAATGTCGAGTCGTATAAAATACTTCTCAAAGTAATAAAATCTTTCTTATATCGAATTAGCCTTCCAAGACTGAATACAATTTCAGATTGAACACCTCCACAAATCCTGTTATCCATCGATTGCCCTCTTGAATTCTGCATGGCTAAGTCTTGATACTTCGATTGAATATTAAGAGTGTAGTCGGAGATAAGTAACTGCTGCAGACTGGGCTTATAAAGTATATGGCCAATGACAGCAAGTTGTACCAAACCATATTTTAGACTTGATAAGATTTTACTTTATGTGTTGCCTATAAGGAGTAGAGAAGTCAGGTGGTCAGACATCGGACACCATTGTCTCACAGGCCAACGTATACAAGTTTCGATCATCTTTTGTGAACAGTCCCTCCGATATTGTGTCATAGCTAGTTATCTACATGATCAATTAAAATGTGATGCAAAAAAATAAAGTCTCCACAAACTACTAAATCTGAACTGAAACAATAATTGGGTTCTAGAATTGTAGATAACACCGCCGAAAGGTGACGAGTGGTCTCCCTTTGTTGACTTTGAGAATGTATATGGTTTCATGTTATTTTTGGAGCCGCATATCACAATTTTTTTGTTTTGGTTTTCACTCAAGTTATTATATTAAGCCTGATGTATCTCATCTTTACCTACAGGTCACAATCGCCTAAGGCTCGGGCAGCATTATCTCCTATCTACCTCCGATTAAGCTCCTATCTAAGCGCACTGTCCTTTACAAGTACCACCTCATTCATACCCTTGCCAGGGCCCAAGTTCTAGCTTGTCTAATCTCCTAGACATGTCAAACTCATATCATTTATGCGTGAATGCTGGCTGGGAAAATTCAAGAAAGCTGCTGGGCGCCAGGCCCTTGTCCCACCCAAAAAAAAAACCCGACATTTCGACTATGTTCGAGGACATAGCTAACCTTTCTAAACACTCAGAGTGATCAGCCTGTTGAATAACTCAGGCCAGCCTGTAACTCAGAGAATTATTCTCTGCCTTCCTAGCCTTGTTTCATTACTAACGTCATTTGTGCCTCAAGACAGATCGAGAGCTGTATTGAAGGATCATAGAAGTCTCATTTATCTAGTTTTAAGTCCTAGGCCGAAACCTTTTATCTATTTAGATGTAGGACTGGTGGAGCCGGCCGAGATTTAACCTTTAAGCTTGCCCTACTCGTTTACACCCATTTTAGAGCTAATAAATCTTGAGCTCATTGTACAAATAATGTAGTGAAGATAAAAGAAATAAACAAATGAAATAGTGATTGGTATTCAGTCAGCATTCCTCATCCTGAGCTCTCCCCCGCCAGCGTATTTGCCCTGGCATTTATCTCAAAATCCGTCCTTGCATTCAGCAAAGAACTAGTATGAGTCCAGTCTACCAAAGTATTCTGTGACCCATGCAAAATTTTTAAACTTCTCTAACCCTTTATGCCCGAGGAGTTGCCTAGTAAAAGCTTCCAAGCTCACTTATTCCCTAAGTTTACGCGTCAGAGTATTGTATCTCCGACAGCGTATAAAGTTGGTGGGCGTCTTTTCTAGCCCACAGCTACAAACCAGGTTTGCACCTTCGTGCTTGAAGCGACGGTGATACGCAGTAAAATCCCCATGCCCTGTTCTGGCAGCAATGAGTTCGTGAAGTAATCTCCGAGATAACGATAGTTCTGGAGGTTTACATCGCCGCATTTGCAGGTCCGAGTCTTGGTATCGGGCGGGACAAACAGTTGACCACCGTTTCTCTATCAATTCCTGTCTTCACCTTTGCACAAGGCACCGGAGGCAAGCAAGGCTGTTATATCTGGGTTGTTTCTAGCTATCCAGAAGTAGTATTAGTGCGGTGCGAGCTTCTTTGTCTGCCTCCACATTTCCCTCTATGTTCGAGTGTCCTGGGACCCACCTAATTTCTGTGTTGGATTTTTGCATAGCATCATGAAAGATGGGAATTACGCGACAGGTAGAGGACGAACTTCCTATTTGCAACGTCCTATCATGGAAATCTTGACAGGGTGTGTTTACTGTTTAATAGCCTAGCTTAACTTCTTTGCGCCATCTCGGGTAGTGGAAAATGCAGTAGACCCACCGACAAAAAAAGTATCCCTGGCTAGTGTGTGACTTGATTGCTGGTTCTGCAGACTGGACAGCGGGAGCTGAATATCGTACGGGAGATCACTGTCAATCGCTGAGTCTTCGTATCCTGGCTGCCACAGGGAGACAGGGCGGATGTGCCTTGTGCAGGAGGTAGTTGGTCCACATGAAGAAAACCTTGATGGCACGAAGGAGAAGTCTAGTGAACTATTGAATATCCACGGGCTGGATGGTGCAGTGGTACACCATTTGGCCGTTCTACCAAGTAGATTCTGGGCAGCTTGAACACCTACCCCATTTGAGATAGCAGAAAGCTGGTTCCAATCCAATAAAACCCACATACTACTCTCTCCCGTGGTGATATTGTAATTGTGGGATAATGAAAGCACTTACAAATAACCATAGGTTCATCACCCTTTTCCCTGTGGTGGGCATGCACGGAAGAGGTTACACGCCGTAAGGGTTAACATCGAGTGATATCTGCAAACGAAATCTGAGTGTGAGTGTTCTAAAAGTCAAATTGAGTCATCCTACTTAAAGTAGATGTCTTCCGATAAAACCTGCATGGTCCTCAAGGCGCCAAATCAGGACAATTAAAGTATTTATTTATTGAATATTCTCAGGTGAGACGAGAATATAAGAAAATAATTGAAAATTAACAAAGAGCCGATAGGGAGACTAAGACTGACCAGAGTTGAGAGCAAAGTAATCAACGTGTGCAAGCGAAAGATCGGAACCTTAATGCTGAAACAATTAGAGTCTAAATCGGTAATTATATAGCCGCTTAAAACTTTAAACAAAGTTGCTTTGATTCAGGCATCTTACTTAAATGATCGAGCTTGAGCCGACCATCCACAGGATTACACTAGAGTCAGCGGTATTTCTTGTGGACCATGAGACAGATCTTCGCCGTCCATAGATGAGAGAAGACTGACAGCGCTGCATTACACCTGGAGCACAACCTTCCGGGAAGGGTTGGACGGAAGCTAGAAATGCAGTGCGTCAATTCCTGAGGTACACACAAGTTTACAGCGCCCAGCTGGCCGGACTCTTCGAACGCTTCAGAAGGGTGACTATGTCTTCGGAATTAATCGTAATGTCGGTATTAGAAGAGCCCGCATCCAGTGGTTTTTGCGATTTTTCCCGGCTGCCATACACCCGCAAATGGCCATCGTTTCGTTGGCCGGGGAGGGGATATAATGAAGAACAACGGACTTCTCTAAGCGTATGATTGAACGAAAACTTTTGAGGGGAGGTACTGTTTGAAGGGAGCTGTATGGGAGGCATAGGAGGGGGTAAACTACTGGTATAGGTATCCTTGGCCTGTGTGCAGAGAGGACCTGCATGACCTACATGGTCATACAGTCGGAGAGGACAATAAAATGAATTATTAATAATATTAATACTTCACTGATGCAGCAACTAAAAGGTGAGGCATAGACAAAAAGATAGCAGCATTCTAGGAGTGGGAAAGCGCAAGGAAACTTTTAAGGAAGAGTGACTATCTTCTCATGAAGCGTCGGTAGACCCAGAATATTTGAAAGCAGCAATTATTATCACCGACAAGAGAACAGACAGAAAAAGAATCACCTACAGAAACACACCCTCTGACATCCGCTGGAACCTGAGCAGGCCCCAAAGCAGTATTGTAATACAGATGAGAAGTGAGCATACTGGCCTCAACTCTTATCTATGTGGAAGAAAGGTCCCTGGGGTGACAAATGTAAAATGCCAGTGTGGATATCCGGCACAAAACGTGACACTTATGGTGTTGGCATGTCTGCAATGGGCAAATGGGAGAGGCAACTTTCTCCGACAAGCTAAAAACAGGTCATTTGAAGCAATGATTAACAGCCTAGAAGATGTGGTTAGAATCAAACAGTGAATACTAAGCAAAGAATGGATAAAACAGTTTCTACTTGCAGGGGAAGTCGAGGTAGCAATGTCGAATATAATAAAACGATCTGGAAGGGCAGAGGATCGAATCCACACTGGCTGAACAGTGTTAACTGCACTTCCTGAAGGTAAACTGGACAAGTTGATGGCAATATAAACCGGCAGGATCAGCGAGTTTTCACCAAATTGGTTTCCTCCTTGGTAAGTAATGAAGATAGTCACCTGCATGGACCCATCGGGTGCCTGATCGAGTTAAGTGAGATCAAATTCAAAATAATAATACTTCTCTTCAGAGATGAGTGCGGTACGGGAAAAAGAGTCGTGGAGAGGGCATGCCTTGTGGACCTTTCAGCACCAAAAAAACAGTCCTCAGAGCTGATCGCCCTGTATGGGATCATCGTTGCTGGATTGAGCGAGTGCCGTCGACACCACAACTGACATACAGGCAGAGGGCTCCCTTGCTAGAAGCTTGAAGCACTAACAGTTGGTTAATATTAGTTTTCCTGTTGTGCTACCCGCCATAATTTTAACCCCCAAACCTCCGTAAGAGACTCGGACGAGTGGGCCAGACACAATCGTGTCGATTACTACGACGAAAGACTAGCTCCCATGTGTTGAATTGACGTGTCCTAGATTTGACCACCACGTTTATTCTACAGCCATCTACTTGTGCAGCGTTTCACTACCTGAACTGGCCACTCAAGTAGAGTCCGAGTGGGTACGGCGCCTATCTCACTCGCGATGGAAGATTGGAGGCTCTATTTCAGCAAGTCGCGAGTAAACTACGAGCAATGCTTCATTGCATAATGGCAAAGATATGCTTGTAAATTTAAAGTTTCGGGAATTTGTCATCGCTCGAGAATCTAAAGTAAGGGTTCACTATTGTGTATGATTTGATGTTTCTATTGTGCTACTTAAGTCATAGACTTTCTGGCATATTGGCCTCCTTACTGGCCCAGGCCGCACCATGTACAGTGCTCCTTGCCTCTTTTGTTACTTGTGAGGTCATTGATATATTGCCCTCGATGAATAGCCATTCAGCTCAGTATTTACCCATGGAATTCAGCCACCTTTTCCACGGAACCTTCTACCCAAAAAAAAAAAAAAAAAAAAAAAAAAAAAAAAAAGGTATCAATGGAAACATCGTGCGTGGGAAATGTCTCAAAATCCCTGCAGCCCCAGCCAGGCGAGGCCTAGACACCGGAACCACACGAGGTGCGCATATTCATCTACATCTTCCTCCTCTGTAACACTCGAGGCCGACTTGATCCAATCTACTATCGCCTTATCGGGTGCTGGGTATGCTCCGGAATATCATCGGATGGATTTTCCTCCATGATCAAGGGTTGCTGATCAGAAGGGCTCCGACCCTACCATCTGATTTGATCTTGGTTAGCTTCATGATCATGGTGATAGGGGAATCTTCGTCGAAGTGAGGACTTTTTTACATAATCTCGGCTCTGCAGACTCCAAAGTGGAAGCTGGAGGATCGTAGGGGACACCACCGACAGGTGTTGAGAAAAGTCACCGAGCCCTGGCGACGTGCTTCCAGACATAGGTAGCTATGTCGGCGGATCTCTTTTTTTTGCGTCAGATTTTAATTGCATATGCAGCTATCTAGCCATGACACAGTATCGGAGAAAATGTACAGAATAGATGACTCAATTTACAATAAGTGCACTCATGCCTCAGATTTCATTTGCAAGTACCACTGCGAAGTTATGGCGGCTTTTTCTTCACCCCAAGTCAACCCTCATCCGTGAATACTCATCCAGGGGAACGTCTCAAAAATCCTGGGTTATCCAGACATGCCTTCATCATCCACTGAACGTTCTCCGCGCGAAATGTAGTCAAAGGTGTCTCCTTCCCAAGTGGAGTAGGTGCCCAGGCTACTCAAACTATACCGGAGAACACCACCAGGAGGCGGACCACGGCACCATCCATCGTTTGCGTATTTTTATAGTGTCAGCCGCACACTCGCAAGCAAACTCTTGGCGCACATAAAGCTCAATCGTGAAACTCCTTGCCAAAATTCAAAATTACACGCCCGTCAAGATTGTATCCATCCTCCGTGTCATTTTGTAAACTTGTCCCAATCTCTCTCACGTCCGTCCCAAAGAACTGTCTCCCAGATTTGTGCGCCACGCTTTGCTTCCTCCGTCGGGTGTAAATATCGGCGTGGGCGTGTACGTGGTGGTCAATTGAGGCCAGAGAAAGTCGACGAGAGGTGTGATCATTGAAATAAGGATGTACTAAGTCGTACCTGCAAACTTGATGAGGTTTTGGTTGTGATTGATCTCGTCAGGTGGGAAAATTTGATTAGGTGGAGAGTCTTGAATCATTGCCTCATGGGCCAACTTGTTCGGTATTGCGAAATTTGACTGAACTTGGCTCTGGGAGAATATTTCACTCCCAGGTTCGTAGAGGGCACCGCGTACAGGTGTCAGTCTTGCCCTCCGAGGTGGTCCGGTCATTTAGGTGGGACGAGGTAGATGTTCTTAATGGTAGTTAACCTGATCCAGCCCGGCCCCACTCGTGCTTAAGCTCCAGTAGGAGTGAGGATCCCGGATTGATAGACCTATAGGTTAGTACGAGGCTATCATAAATAGTAATGCTTATGTAATGTTGTCATGTCGGAGTCCGGGCGTAAGATAAGGAATACTGTACTTATATAGACGATACCCTGTATGAATAGAAAATGAAGTTACATCTAGTCTCAAGCTCTACTAAAGATATTGGTAGTTTGGAGCCACGAGACACCCGTAACCTACACGATCTTAAAGCTAAGCTTATCTCACATTTTACACATTCTAATCCACTAGGAACCTCAGGAGTGCGACGGAAACCAATGTACCTAGCACGTCAATGAACAAAACAAAACAAAACCCAACTCAAACATATAGATAGTCATTTGTCCAAGTATTTTCATGCCCAAGAAACTTTATCGCAAATTTATTTCATGTTATTGAGCAGGATAACCCCTCCAGAACCCTTTGCCCATAAAGACTAAAGGCTTTGGCTATTCAGGTTTGGACAGTCAAAGGCCTCAGGCACCCAGGGCAGTAGGCTTTGGCGTCTTATGTCCTACTTAGGATTTGTATTAGATAGATGTAAAATAATAAACCAAACCAAACCATCCATCTTTGTTATCCAATGCAATCTTGAGTATCAACATGAGTTACTATTATACAGTATGTTTGTTCGGATTGATATCAGGAGAGAAATTACAACAAAGGAGACTCGATCGTTCCGTCTAAACCAACTTTCTTGAGAGTATTATTCGTGAATAAGTTACCGAGAGCTGGTATCTCGGAAGTGAAGAGTCATATCACATGTAGACACAGCACTGATCATAGACCATACCCTGTATAGATAAACATTAAATAACGATATAAAATAGAGCAATTTTTTTTTCAACCGTAAGAAACAATAGGCCCAATAAATATGAGGTCGAAAGATGGGCTTATCCTGACCGCACATAGAACCAAAGGCAAGATTCCATTTTTTGACATGTGTGTGAGGTCACGTGGCTAGGCTTTTAGCCCTAATTGACCTTGAACCGAAAGAAGCCAAGTACAATAGGTCCTCAGTACTTCTAGACCGAGAGCGAGTTTGAGGTTAGGGAGGTCTGCTTCCTTCTTTTGCATCACACTACAGTAGTTTGGAATGCATTCAAAGGCCTACACCCGAATGCATCTCAAGAGATGTCTTGATGCTGAAATTAATTCGCTCTTGCCGATCACCCAGCTTTGCACCTTGCTCATGTTTCAAGGTGAAACAAGACGCATCCTTGTAGCTTAATATCATACAGACAACCAATAAACATGGCATGTTGTCTCCGTCAATGAAAGACTGAAGCCGTCGGTAGCTGCGTGAAGTGATCTTTCGAGCATAAAGGTAATTAATGGATGTAGCTCAGTATACCTGTTGACTAGTGTCAAGATCTCTGTTGAGTGCTTGCAGAGCTCACTAGAAAATGTGAGCATTGTTTTCGTGCCACCCAGAAAACTTTCTCTTCGCAACTCTTCTCTTCATGCTCATGGCAGGATAACTGTTAATTGGAGGCCCCTTCCAAATTAAGGTGCTAAGGTGAACTCTACTTAGACCAAAATTTTCAAGCTCTTGCTGTAGTTTGAGTGTAGATATGCTTTGTTCCTGATTACGACGTAGCCAATTGTAAGGTCAGAGTATAAATGTTTATGAATGTAATTCAAAGTCTACTGTCACAGGGTCTGTCACCACGAGAGGTCAAGCTGATCTAAGATAACTCTATGGTTTGGTCAGGAAAGCTCCCGGCGGATGCATTCCACATATACATGGTCCAAGTTGGGGTTTGAAGTGGTTATAGACTGCACCGGCCCCTGATGATTACAGTAGCGCTTTATCTCGCATAGGTCTCGGGTACCAGGGGTCACTCCCTCAACATCGCGGGCAAATTAAAATATGTCGAATCCCCCGGAAAGTATCCCGAGGCACTAATAAGCAGGCCCACTCGCCAGCATTTCAGCCCGCGATGCTGTGAAGAGTCGAGCGGCTACCCCTAGACTGTAGTCCCGCGATAACTTGAACCGGAGGATTTTCTGTTTTTGAATGCGGTCAGACTTTCGGCCAATGCTAGGAATCTCTGACGAGAAGTCTCCATTCCGCACCAACAGGCAGAGATAGGGTGACGCTGTGCTATCTTGCTAGAAAGTATCGTCGGCAGCTTGTGTGGCATCGTTGTCGCTCGGGATGCGCCGAGTCAGGACACGATGCCGAGCCAAAGTCCCCTGTAGTATGAATCGGCCCGATGACAACCCGAGTCACATGATTTGTACACTTGGGCACATTCAGCAATAGCTAGCTACCGGCCCTTCTGCGGCCTGAGCACCAACCACGGCGAAGCTCGAATCGACCAAGGCTTCGCTTCTCTGGCGTACTGCCGGACGGATCAGTATGCCAGCAACTTATCCTCCATCGGGCTTCGAAATAACCATGGCTTGCTGTGTAGTGAGTGTCGATGTACTGGTGAAGGTGCCCCTCGAGCTCCACGCTCATGAAGCCGAGCTACTGCAGGTATGGGCTAGCCCAGAGTCTCGAGCTCGTGGGGGAGGTTCACCCTTGGCGACATCAATGTCAACCCACAGCTGCAAGCACATCTCGACGTCTATTCTGAACAGTATAGCCGATATTGTAGACGGTGGCGCACAGGGGTCCGCGGCTTGCCATCAGCCAAGTCATCGGACGTCGGGTAGTCACTCGCGAACTCTTGTAGCCGACTGGCATACGTAGGGGCAACATGAGGGGAAAGAGTGCAACAGTAGGCGTTCATGATGATGCTATTGCAAAGCAATGCAATGCACATGGGCTTAGATCGTGGGATTGGTCTACCTGCACCTTGGCTGCTCAGCGAACTAGATAGGATGCTGCACTACTCGATTGATCGACCGGCCTCCCGGCCCGGATGCATTTTGAGCTGAGTCAACATATTACGTTGCCTACACGGCACCGAGGTAGTCTCATAGGGAAGACGGTTTCACGGGCTTGTTTGGGTGGGTGACCTCTCATGATTCGAGCCCTGCGTTCTCCAGCAAGCTCTCGCCCACGAGTAGTGAGCTAGGTGGGAAATGAAGGCCTGAGGTATCCATGTTTATAAGCACCCCGAGGACATGATGTGGTCGCGTGACGACAATTCTCAGGGGCGCGGCCGGCGACCTCCTATTTTGGATCTACACAACCCTTATTGAACGCAGTCCTCGACCGCGATGTGGATGGTCCTGCGTTGGAAGGGTGACACTGACTCTCGAAATCTGGAGAACGTGCAGAGACGATGGCTGAGAATTAATGTGCTTACTACGTGGTCTAGAGGTCCCACGCGATGGCGATGAGCGGAAATGCTGAAAAGAAAGGAAAAGCCCACAGAACCATATTAACCGGTTGTCAGGCCTACATGGTCAGGCTTCAGCTTCATAGGGCTGCAGGCGACCTGGAACAGCATTCTGGAGAGGGAGAAGGAGCGAGGGTGAGAAGGGGGCCCGGAGGCCGCAGCTCGAGGCACTGGGTGGCTGGAAAAAGCGATGCAGATGTCGCTCGACCGGCCCTGTACAATCCCATGGTATTTTGATGGTCCAATCAAGCATCATCCTCATGTTCAGCCAGTTCCTCACTCATCGTTGCGGTCGGGAAAAGTCAAGGGTTTTCATCCCACCGACGCGCCAGTTCGGATCGAACGTACAGAGACAGTCTCCTCATATGATCTTGGTAGTAACCCCAAACTCATGCATGGCCTGGCATGCAGAGAATAGTCTCAAGCTTCGTCTTAGTCAGATGGCCTGGCGTGAGACCGGAAGCTAGCTAATCGAGCTGTAACGTCCCCGACGTCTGCAAGTAGCTTAGGCCATACCGTCCCCCATACCATTCTACACCTTCTCTCTATCCTCGGCCTATTCAGTAGGAGTAGAGGTAGGGTCTGGCTCCATTCAATTCCCCGCACAGGCCTCATTCCGCTTGTATGTGCCTGATGTACTCTCAGTGGCTTGCTCGAAACTCTCCATCCTTAGCGGTCTCTCTCAATCCAGCTTATCTCTCCATCTTCTACTTGTTACGTTTTTCCAAAGTCCTAGTTGCTCTATCCCCCGGGCTCCATCATTCCTCTGCCTTGACAACTTAACCTCATCTAGCTCCAACCAATATTCTGCCTCTTTCAGGTTCCATTCTCTCATTGATTGCATCCAAACCGCGGATCCAGTGTCGAAGAATCTTCTTGACAACCCGTTTTCTAGTCTATTCGTTCATACCGGCTTCGCCACCATTAACTTTCACTCCTCCACACAGCCAAATCTCAGTCTAATACCTCCGAACCTGACAACCGCTACATCTACACAGACTCGAAATTTCAAGTTAGAACTTCGGCAGCGCTCAAGATACCTCTGGCTCTACCTCACATCCGCTGGCCGTCTAAGACTGACATGCAAGGTTAATCAAACCAATACGGCTCCAGGATAGCATGTTTTGATTCTCCCAAATATTCACGGAATCAATTTGATACGAGGAGAGCCATCCAGAATCTCGTGAGGATTATCGAACCCTAGTGTGCGCCCAAAAGTCATACCTTTAAATTTCAATCGCCTGGCTATCCAGCTTTCTACATATTCCAAAAGTCGATCATATGACTGTTCCGCCTCAGTAACTGAGAGCACTGCCTGTGAGTAACTATTGCCTTACCAGATAAATACATTCCGCAATCATGTGTCTATGAATTCTAACCTCAGCAACCGTCTATATTGGAGCCTAGGCTGATTTACAATGCGAGTAGATGTCAACCTAATCATATTTATGGAAAGCCCATCCGAAAATAAATGTCAATGAGCTGACTGCAGGGAGAAGCCCAGCAAACTAAGCCAGCTAGTGGTAAATGAACCGAGACTCTTGCAGTAGCTATTGGAACCTACGTGATTCATAACAAACCGACATCTTCGATATTCCAGCTTCTACAGATCAAGGACGGTAGAATAGGACTACGTAGAACCATTGTTCCAATTACATGAAACAAAAGAGGGAATCACTTCAATCCAAATTCCCCAACTTTCGTATTCAGGAAGAGGGTTTAACAATAGATTTGTCAAGTACGCCTTGCTAAGCATAATGACTACCACTACTTCCCATTCTTCGCAATCCCAAAATACATCTCCCAAGTCTTCGTCGCCAATCTCTCTCAACAATACAAAGAATCCTGTCAATATTCCGGCCACAAATGTATCGGGGCGCAGAAGTTCGACACCTGTCTTATCAAAAAGCGGAATTCGCCTGCCTGCCTCCACATCACAATCTAATTCCTCAGGCACGATTGCCGAAAAGCATAAGCTACATACAAGTATTAATGTTGGTCCCAGGATCATTAAAAAGCAAATAAGTATCAACGCTTTCCCTTATCCGCCAAGCGGGCTTCGAACCCCGGCCTTACCTTTGAGCCCTCTGGCCGGAGGCAGTACATCCTGCAACAGTTTCAACACTGCTCGAACAAGCAGAACAGCATCGTCGGATTTCACAAACACAGATAATGCACGCCTGCAAAATGGTAAATGTAATAGTCCTAAACGAATCATCAAGCACAACAATTCAGCAGGGACATTGAGCATGAATAGTGACAACGAGTCCAACTATAGTGGTCCCAGACCTCGGAAATCAGGATATCGACTGAGTCAGACCTCATCGACGCAAAGTCGTAGCTCATCAACATTAGACTCATACCAAACCTCATTAATATCACCAGATCAAGCAAACGAATTTGATCGCGGACGAGAGCGCCCTGACTCGGTCTCAGACTCCACCATGCCTAAATCTTCTGAATTGAAGGGTAATGTTCTGGTCAGCGTAAGAGTGCGTCCAGATCCTAGTGCCAGTAATAGCAATAAAACAGACGGAGAATGGATGGTAGATGGAAAGCAAGCACTGGTCTCTTACAGGGCGGGTGAGGGCGGCGATTACTACTATGGTCAGTAAACACCTATGCGATTTACCCAGAAATTAACACTTATCATAGACAACGTTTTCACTGCCCATGACAATAATTCAAGGGTCTATGACTCGTCCGCCAAAAGACTTGTTCGCCGAGTAATGGAAGGCTACCATGGAACTGTCTTTGCATACGGAATGACAGGAACAGGAAAAACATTTTCCATGCAGGGCACGGCATCCTCACCTGGCGTAATACCACTTGCCATAACTGACATATTCTCCTACATTCGCGAAACTCCCTCACGAGAATTTCTTCTCCGTGTTAGCTACCTAGAAATATACAACGAGAAAATACACGATCTATTGAGTCCTCCAAGTGGGAATGGAGCGGGCTCAATGCAGCAAGAGGAAATCAAGCTGAGGGAAGACAGTAAAAGAGGTGTTTATGCAAGCTCTCTCAAGGAAGAAATAGTGCAAAGTCCTACACAACTCCTTCGGGTGATCGCCAGAGGGGATCAGGCTAGAAGAACTTCAAGCACTCAATTTAACTCGAGAAGCTCCCGAAGCCATGCAGTGGTACAGATTGTAGTCGAAAGTCGGGAGAGAATCCCTGGAGCTGGGTCCCTAGGCGAAACCAAACGCTCGGCCGTGTTACCAGGAGGCGTGAGGGTCTCTACATTAAGTCTTATCGATCTTGCCGGCTCGGAGAGAGCTGCCGAAACAAAAGAGAGACGAACAGAAGGTTCCCACATCAATAAGAGTCTTCTTACGCTAGGCACTGTCATTGCAAAGCTTTCTGGTGACAAAGACAAGGACGGTAAACCAACAGATAAAGATGGAAAGCATTTGCCATATCGTGATAGTAAGCTCACTCGACTTCTCCAGGGTGCTCTATCGGGAAATTCGTTAGTAAGCATTCTCTGTACTATTCAAATAGGGGTGTCTGGCAGTGCCGCAGCTTCGACAACACACGCTGGTGAGACACTCAACACATTGAAATTTGCTTCTAGGGCAAAAAACAATATTATCAGTCACGCCAAAAAGGCAGATGACTCTCATGGTGCAGGAGTTGATGGAAGTTCTAGAGTACTACTAGAAAGATATCGAATGGAAATACTTGAACTCAGAAGCCAACTGGAAGCACAAGCAAAGTCAAAAGTTGACGATGACGAAAGGGTGAGAGAGAAAGAGGCAGAGCAGCGGCATGAAGAGCAAATGTTGGAAATGCACCTAGCACGAACAGCGCTCAAGGAAAGAATCGAACACTTGAACCGATTAATTCTGAGCTCAAAGTCAACGGGCGTCAACCTCAGTGGACCTTATTATCCCCAAGGCTTGAATCAAAGGCTTTCCTTGATTTCTGGGACTAGCCATAACTCGATCATATCTACGATGTCGAGGTCCTCCTTGACTCCATCAACAGTTGTCAGAAATACCTTGGAGCGGACTAGCTCCCAGAATTCTGTTTCTACTGTTGGTCAACGAACCTCCCAAGTAGCCCCGAGTAAACGTCTCTCGCACGACTCAATTGAAGATGATGAATCTATTGGAGAGTTTGCAGACGGCAACGCCTCATTGGCTGCCCAGAACCGAGCTTTGCAAGCAGACCTCGCTGATAAAACACGTTACTGTCAAACGCTGGAAAAACGTTTAATTCAAGCTCGCCGATCAAGTATGTCAAGAGCGTCAAGTGGCGTCTCGAGCGCCGGAAAAATCCTAACAGCAGCAGGAGATCACAATCTTGCAACTCTCATCAGAGAAAGAGATACGGAGATAGCCGAACTGAAGGCTCGCCTGGAGGACAAGGATCGAATGCTTTCAGCTCTACGGAATATTCACAGAACTCGTGAACATCCTGACAAAGAAAGTTCCTCTTCAAATTCAAACACGGACGAGACTCTGAACTCAGTCTACAAAGACGCGTCTATTGGTGAATATTCTTTTCCCTTAAGCCATTCTTCACAAAATGGGGTGTCATCTATGCGGTCAAGTCTCACCTCAGGACCTCTACCTCACATACGGAAGAGGAATAAAAGTGTAGACGAGATGAGTCGGATACTAGATGAGATGATTCAAGATCGCGTTGAAACGGGACAGCTAGCGAAAAATGTACGAGGAGCTGGACGTATTGTTGAACAACGAAAGCCATCGATCACTTCTGAAATGCTTTCGGCCTAGCTGATGCCACAGGTAGTGACCACAGATTGGTCATGGGGATGGTTTACAGGGCGTTAGTGCGTGCATGGCGATTTCGCAGGGCTCATTGAAAATTGATACCCTATTTCTAAATATTTACGATAATTACCAGTTGTTTGGGATGCCCTGGGATGACTCAAGTAACATGGAGCATGTGTCCTGCCCAAGAACGGTCGGCCTGGAGTAATATTCCTTGCGGGTTATTGAAACTTATTAAGCGCTTCTTTTCTTTGTCTAATAGGGAATGTTATCCTTTCGTTAATAAGGGGTGCACTGGGAATCTGTAATATCAATCTAGCTTTACAAATTGAGCAAACGATCCTAGGTCTTCTTATCCTACCCCGTAATGTAAGGGTCAATTTGTGAGAGGTATTACATAGCTAGCCCCTTGTGGCAGCTGAGAGCCTCCACGGAAACTCGATTGCTGTGCATAAACATCACGTTTCTCGGGACAAGTTGCAGCATTTCTCCTATTTCCCAATTGAACCCAGTGTCTGCACTGAATACAGATGCCTATTACCATGCGTCTATTTCCTCTCCACCTTGGCGGACCCGTAGAGTGACTACTTAACCACAGCAAGTTATGGCCAGATTGAGTCGTCACAATATAGAGACGATATCAGTGCTTGGATATTCGCTTCCGTTGAAGCTACAGTGGGTATGCTGAATGGTTCAACAACCAGTGTCTCTTTGGTCAACTGTTCGCACAATCTGATTATTCATGTAGACAGAATCAGACACTTTTTTATTGAAATTTTTGACCCGAGAGAGAAATGATGTTACACGCCAACTACAGTCTCAGTACGAGTCTGTTAATGGCGCCCTGGATTATGTACGAAGGCCGACTCTTTGCCTACAGTTTTGCAAGTATATACGCCGCGATAGACATGGCAAGCTGGGTGAGTATACTTGAAGCCATTTTGCGCTCTAGGTGTTTACTTTTTCTTTCGGATAGAGACTGTGGCTATATCAGGACATGTAGGTCTACTCTGGGTCGTGTGGTGTACTCCCTCGTATGGCACCTTGACGGCGACTGGAAAGGCCGACCTCTGTGTACCCAGGATTGTTTTTCAGTCTTTCCAGCCTCCCCCTACCCTCTCCCCTAATTCGTGCCACAGTCCAACTCGAGTGACGTGAGAGGGTGTCAGAAAAGTCTTGGTCATGAGGAATGGCCGTCAAGTGGCCTATCCCTGCATCCACGAGCCGTTGCAGACATGGGATAGTTGAGCAGCTCGGGTGGGGTGGGTGATGGTATTGGAGACGGCCTCGAATTTTGCTCTTTTTTAACGGGGTTTTCGATTTCCCGGCGGCGGGCATGGGCAACAAGATACGAAACGAGCTTCTCATTTCCGTTGTGGCCTTTGTCACGCTAGTATCTCTGCTCCCTCGCCGTAGCAGCAGCAGCGGCATCACCGTGGGTGGGCTCTGCTCATGGACGAAGGGCGTGACTTCATCTCGGCCCTGTAGATCCTATCGTGAGAGCTCGCAGTTCATAGGGGACACGGCTGACAGCGCCATAATTTTCGACTCCCTTGGCGTAGTGTAAGGCCACGGACGGAACATCAGGGACCGAATGAGCCTTTGCTTTTTGTCTGGCGCCGTATGCTTAGTTTCATCTCGCCTCCCTGACCCTCTCATCACCACGCACCCTGTTCAGATCTTCACACTTAGCCTCCGTCGCAACCCCATGATCCCCGAGGCGCGACGGGCCTTCTGCTGTGCCTGCTAGCCCCAGCGATAGCGACAACGTTGTCGGGGCGAGCTGGTGATGATTTCCGCAGCTGCGCAGGCTAGTAGTGGGAGAGCACTCCGCACACCCAGCTACCCGTCAACAACCCTGCCGCTGCAACAGCTTGCCAGTGACACGTCGATGTTTTGGTGGAACTCTGGCCGCACAGAAAATGCAGGAGATGCCTGCACCCACTAACATTGTCCCTTTTGCCCATGCCCATCCTACACTCGCTATCTCCGACTCTGCGGCACATGCACGTCTCGCGCTCAAGCATCCAGTGATATCTGAGCCGCGTAGTTTCTGGCGCTCGTGGTCGCTGGCCTGCCTCCGTCGTCAACACTCCATGCCCGCGGAAGAGCCTCAACCACTACACGAAGGTCGTTTGCGGATTCCTGGCTGCTGCGTAGACTTGTCAAAGCAGTGAGCGCGTGCACCCCTTTTGTCGGTAAGTATGCAAAAAATGATGGAGGAAGTGCGAGATGGGGACCGTCGGCCTCTCATGAGATGGCGCCTCGCTTTGATTGGCCTTGATTGATGGATTTGAATGCGATAAGAGTGAGTTGGCCTCCATCGATTGAGCTCCCCATGCGAGGCCGAGTTGAGACATGTAATTACATTTAATAAATGCCGACAAGCCGTGTAGGCCTCATTTCATTTAACTGCCATGGCGACTGTCGCTATTTTATGGAAAATCTCCCAATCCGCGCCGATCACCAGCTTGGGCGTTTCCTCCTCGTCGTTCCGCAGGCGTAGGTCAGCAGCAGTGTCATTTGCGTGTGCTGAGTTACGCATCAGCGTCTCAGTATCCTGCTCGTTCTCTTAGCAGCGTTTGGACTGTAAATATCATCTGATACTGCTCCATCCAACACGCACTGGTGCAGATTGATAGGGTGACAGCGGGCCGGTCACTGTGAGTGGGTGGGTGGATGGGTTTTTATTGTAGTACTTGAGTCTCCGACTATCTAGCACATTGGGCCTTTATCTGACCCAGGCCGCACCATGTACAGTGCTCCTTGCCTCTTTTGTTACTTGTAAGATCATTGATATATTGCCCGTGATGAATAGCCATTCAGCTCAGTGTTTACCCATGGAATTCAGCCCCCTTTTCCACGGAACCTTCTACCCAAAAAAAATAAAAATGGTAGCAATGGAAACTGCGTGCGCGGGAAAAAGTCTCAAAAAACCTGCAGGCCCAGCCAGGCGAGGCCTAGACACCGGGACTACACGAGGTGCGCATATTCATCTACATCTCCCTTCTTTGTAACACTCGAGGCCGACTTGATCTAATCCACCATCTCCGTATCGGGTGCTGGGTACGCTCCGGAAACTCATCGGATGGCTTTTCCTCCATGATCAAGGGTTGGTGATGAGAAGGGCTCCGACCCTACCATCGCGAAAGCGATTGGGAATCCTCATCGAAGTGAGGACTTTTTTACTCAATCTCGGCTCTGCAGACTCTACAGTGAGAGCTGGAGGTTCGTAGGGGACACCACTGACAGGTGTTGAGAATAGTCCCCCGAGGGCCGGTCACTGCAATTCGGGCCGGTCGACCACACATACCCTCCGAAGCCTCGTGCAGATTGCCAAGCTACATATCTATTACCAGCTTTCGCGTAGAATGATATAATGAACATGCCGAATTCTAACCATATAGATATTAGGGCTTGATCTGCCTACATACTCCGCTTGGGAAGGGGACACCTTAGACTATATTTTGCGCGGAGAAAATTCAGTGGATGATGAAGGCGTGTCTGGGTAACTCAAGATTTTTGAGACGTTCCCCTGGGTGGGTATTCACGGATGAGGGTTGACTTGGGGTGAAAAAAAAGTCGCCATAACATCGCAGTGGTACGCTCATATGAAATCCGAGGCATGAGTGGTCTTCCTGTATATTAAACCATCTATTATTTATCTTTCTTTGACATTGTGTCATAGCTAGATAGCTGCACATGCAATTAAAATCCGACGCAAAAAACATCAAAAAAATTGAGAAGTACCTCCTAATACCTACATTCCCCTTCTCAGCCTCCTTCCTTTTCGGACCCTATTCATTCCCGAAGGATTAGCAACCGCTAGGAGGTCATATGCCTCCATCGCGAAAAATAGGACCAAACGTCATGTTGGACAATTCGAGAGATTATACAAGATCACGATTTCAAGACCTGCATCTCGTCCACTCCCCGATATTTCTAGAGACGAGCGCGCCCAAGCTTTGAGGAAAGAAACAGCTACTCGCCACGAAGACAACTGACACTGATATGCTCTGGTCAGCCGAACCTATTTGAGAATCTTCTCAAGCAACCCCCGACTATAGAAGAGCAGGAGATTCTTCAAAAACTGCCGTAGCCAAGCTCGGCGCACGGAATGACTGCCTACAGTAGTTTCACAGTGCCATAAGCCGAAGGTGCGACTATGGTAGGTTGCCCGTCAAGCTTCGAGTGATTCTAGAGGCGGAGTAACGTGCTGTCTAGATGGCGGCCCACATCTCGTTTTATACCGCTGTCATTAATAGGTTCGAGGCATCTTTTCTACCTCAGACCAATCAAGTAGATAATTCGATGAATTGGCAAGGTTCCATCTACGCGCAGACATGTCAAAAGATCTGGGATTACCTCGTTCCTCGCCCTACAGCAATTAAATCGATACATACGATAATGATATTGCTTAGAAGCTACACTACATAGACCGGGGTGAAAGATATCTGTCAAATGATTACTCAAAGAGCATCTTAAAGGCCTCCCCCAAAATCATCGAATGCTCACAAGTCACGACGATGAGACGAAAAAGCTGCATCCGCATTCGGCCAAAAGAATAACTCTGGTGGGAAAACCTCGGACGGCACGTACGAAATACTGAGTTATGATTTCAAAATTCCAACGCAGGACGTATTGAATATTCATAATGTCCCCTTAGGCTTTACCTACAAGGTAGGGTAGAAATTGGACCGTCATTTTGGAGGTGCATTGAGAGTCGCTCGACGTTTGCCAGATATTAATTTGGAAGTTGAAAACTTGCGCCGATAGATGGATTGAAAAGAGGCAAAAAGTGCGTTATTCTTATAAAAGGTAAAGTCATACATCTCAGTAACCAACACTGAGCTCACTTTATTTCTCCTAATTAGGCACGTCTCATTTGAATTCGGCTCCCCACTAGAAACAAAGTTAAACGGGAAATTTGGCTAAATCTCCACAAATATAAATAAATGATATAGATCGAGATATTTGCTGAATTCCAGTTACCACATTAGAGCCGGAGAAGCGTACATACCTTCTCACGCATGCTACAGATCGTAAGGGCTCATGTCTGCTGCTTGCTTTCACTTTGATAGTCTAAGCATCGCTAGAAATTCCAACACGTAGAATATGATGAAAAAACAGAGAAATCTCAACATGCAAGAAAACATGTAGCAGCTTCAATCCTCGTTGAACTCCACATTTCAATGATAATAGGCAGTTGGTTACTGACAAAGACAGCCGGGAACAACTGGTGATCAGAGAAATGACTCGTATCATCAACTAGATGCTTTTAATAGTCCATCCACACGGAACGGCAGAATTTGGAGTGCCAACTAGTCGCGAATGGCGTTAGGTATTATTCATGCCAGCTCGTGCAGCAATGCGAACGATGCTTTAGAATTCACAAAGTCTGTCGATGTTCTCGGGCAGTAATCAGCGTAGATCATTCCCCCCAAATACTCCCATCTTTTTAGAGCGAAACAACCGACAAGTACTGCAATTGTAGAAGACCATCCACGCTAGATAGCCGAAAACATCCAGCCAACTAAACGTGTGCTGGCTCAGTCATCCAACGACAAACCATCGCCGTCCGGTGTGCGTAAAAGCATAGCCGTGGCGCAAGCTCGAGCTGCCCCTAAGGGGCGTGATAGTAACTATCACCCGAGATAAAGATGATTTGGAGGCCTCGAGTCTCGGAGTATTTATCCCCGAAGAGAAGGTCTTGGAGATACATTATCTCGCCACGAAGCCAGAAACTACTTAGTTTCATGATCCAAATGATAACCGACCGCTAAACTCGAGGGTGCCAAAGGTAGCATTTGGGAGGATTTCCGAGAAGTGTGAGTCACATTTGACGAGATGGTGAAGAGGAAAAGGTACGAGTTTATAATTCTAGCTATAACTAAGGACAAGAAACAAGGGAAACTAGGACAGGACACAAGGTCGATGTAAGACGGAAAACAAGACGTGGCCTTCTCCGATGGGCCTGTCCAATCTATATCTACATCATATAAACCAGAGCAAATGAAGCCCCAAAGCTACGCTTGCTATAGTTCTGTTATTCCATTCATAACCCATATTAACTACTGTAATTCGGTAACCGTTTCTATCTTCAGTCCTTGACACTGACCTAGCAGAAGGCTTAGAGACTCGTCACTAGCTCTCATCGGAGGTTGAAGTTATGTGTCTTGTGGAAGATGTGCCGGAAATAAAAGTGAATGAGGAACACCTAGGCCAGAGACCCTAAAAGGTAGATACTTCAGTCTTCGAAGTGATTTGTTTTCCATTCTCCAATTTTTTATTCCTGTCGAATCTGCTACAACTTCGATAGCGATTCCCGTATTGAGAATGAGCTAGACTCGTGATAAGTGATCACCGCAAGTTCCACCGATCATGTACCCATAGTCGACTAGAAGATTTACCTTAGGACAATAACTGTACAATAAAAATCTACTTGCAACCTTGAGCATGACCATCACTTCCAAGGGAAAGTGAGCTCTGATAGAAAATGCGTGTAAGAACAAGGCCCAACGTACTTCGAGCCGTATGTCCTGAATGCAAGAGAGCTGAAAATTTACTGGCGGCTAGCTTCATGATTACTAAACATCTAGTTGTCGGTTACGTATTCTAATCGACAACCTCAAAGGAGGAAATTTAGTTTAGGTAGTGTACGGTCTGCTGCAACATCTACAATCGACCTTGATTAAGAAATGAGCCATTTACATGCAATTCCATATTTCTAGATACCTTCTTTTGCCAAAAAAGAGCCATTACAGAAATATTCCTGTCATTTTGAACTTCAATAATTATGAAGAGAAGCGACCTAAACCCCACTTCGATCCATGCACACTCCACATAACGCTTAACGTCTCTCTCAAACAACCAGCATCACTCAAATTATATCCTTGTTATCAAACCTTAACAAATCTTTCAACCTTCTTTCGATGACGTTTCGTCCTTCAATCGTGTTCCACACCTTAGAAGGTGCATCTACGATATCCCAGCCGACTAAATTCTTGGTCACAAGGCTCAGATCCCGTTGCTTTGTCTCCCATTCAGTATCATGCTTCATCTGTATGCCCGAGCTTATGAGTACCAAAGGTACGCTTTCGTTTTGAAGAGATCTCGCACTAATCACTTCACTACGGGTAGTTGACTCTGCCGTCAAAGACTCTTGGAGTTTAGCTTTGATGTATTTCCCGCCCTGATAAGCTGATCGTCCATATATCCGATCTTCGCGAGAGCGACCTCTAAGTATAGCGGCAGGAACTCGGTCTAGCCCAAGTGGTGACAAAACACCTCGAGCCCAAAGTTTGAATCCCCGTATTGGAGATCCGACACGATGCAAAAGATCTTCGTGCAGAGGATCAATCATTAATAATCCTCTGATACGATCTCCATGTCGTGCTGAGAATACACGACTGTAGATACTCCCAATACCTGCAGAAACTAGTATCAGAGATTCTTCTTCTCCAGCACGAACCAGCGCCTCATATAGGATATCAGCGGAATTTCCGGCGGAAAATGGAGAAGGTGCATTATCTGACCACCCGAATCCTGGTCGATCCCAGTAACAATAACGGCTTATACTACCGTTTGCAAAACTGTTTGTGGCAATTTGAATCATACTTTCCTCAAATGTATCCTCACCTGCCTCAAACAGGACAGTAGGCGGCCGATAACCGCTTGATTCAATACTGTTCTCGTTTGCTGAGCAAAACAGGTGAACTTTGTACTTATTTCCATCCACAAAGTAACGTTCTCCGGGACTGTGGAGTGATGAGTCGCGTGAGCGCAGTATCAAGTTGCAAGATAAGAGTAAAACTGCCACGGCCATAATATTCAAGACCACCGTGGATGTGAAAACACCAAACCATTCAACCAATGAACGTCGAGTTTCGGATCGACCTGTCAAACGCTCCTCTTCCTCATATTTTCCTCCGGTAACAATATAATTTGTACATATTGTCCAGATGCTCATCATCAGTGCCCAAATTACACTTGCAAGTCCAGCCCAGCCTTCTTCCGTTCGGATTTTTGGAACAGCTACTATCATAATCATATCGAACAATAACATTGTCGACATTATGAGAGAAGTTATCTGCGCTGCTTTTGATGGCGTAGAAAAAAAAAGTAAAATAGCAAGTAATAGAGATAATGCCAAAGTTGTAAAGGCAAAACCGTAGAATCCGGAGCCTCTATAAATCATACCAGGGGGTGTAACAAAAATTGCGATGAAAAGTAGAATCCACCAGAAAAATGTTAAGATGGTGAAAATAAACGAGAGATATCGAAGGTACCGTACTCGCCATAGGTTATACGGCGTGACCTAAAGTTTTTAATATTAGTACTAATTCGAAAATTTCCAGTAAAAACTTACTGCAGGATCATCTGGGCTCAAGTAGTTTGACTGAGATGATGGTCGCAGTAATTGGGTCCGTTCATTTTCTTCTGCATGGTCAGTATCAAGATGATTCCTTGATGTTCTGGAGTTCACAGATTGATCATCGTTCTTGGAGGGCCAAATAAAACCCATTATCAAATCTGGCTGCTTAACAAGAGCAAGCCCTAAAGTTGATGATACCAGAAAAATGTAACCTCTGAATTTTTCACTAGGTAACGGTCTTGAATGTGGTGCTAATTTGTTATTGATTAATCGTTTATTCTCAAGGTTGCAATGAAGAAGTGATGGCCTGGCAAATATTCATCGGCTTAGGTGAACAAGATAGAGCAGCTTACTAGAATTTATCGAATCTTTCTCCACCATAATGACATCATGCCGTCATCGAGATTTACCATTTGCACCCCACATGCATGTGAGACCAAAGATTTCTTGGTCATCGGCTTTTGCATACTTACACCCTACCCATGACGCACCAGATGAATTAATCTAACCTAGACGTATCATTAGTTTCTGTTAAAGGAAGCTGACATATTGAAAGTGATATTTAGTCTGTCATGAGATTTGGGAATATTTTCGGAATTCTGGAACATTAGAGTCAGACGTAGTGTAATTGAGTGACGAAGGCCCAATGCCGACCACAATGTTCTGTACTAATCTCTAGTACCACACCGACAAACTTATAGAGCCTAGATTAAGCTCAACGCTAGCAAAGAGGGCTTCTATTGTCTATGAGCCTGAAGCATGCTTTGCTTTCCAAGTCGCCGCCAACAGGTTGGGCTAAACAGCTTGACAGCATGATATCTCAGATATAAATTTTTTAGCAATTCATCACGACGTACAATTTTTCCCGAAGCGCTAACGACGGACGGAGCTGAGGATAGGCTGGGTAGCCAGAGGCTGATTCTAAAATCCACACGAGTTTACATTCGCTGGCTGTTGATAATTTGTAAACTTTTGTTAAAGATATCTTAAAATCGCCTGATAAATTGATTTTAGTGTGTGATAGGGCAAGAGAACGATGAAACATTTCAGGCTTTGTCCAAATACATATTTCCAATGTCAATGATGCAAAAACGTAGAATAAAAAATATCGAAGTTGATCATAACAAATTTTTTTAAATCATTTAATGTGTATTCAGCTATTTAGCCATGACACATGACCAGAGTTATGTAGGATGACTCTTTTGACGTTAGAGACACTCATACTCTGGATTTCATTTGCAAATACCACTATGAGGTATGTTGGCTTACACAAACAGTCGATCCTCCTCCGTAAGTACCCACCAAAGAGAAATTCAGAACCTTTGATTATCCAAGCATGCCTTCATCATCCATGCTGGGGGACTATTCTCAACACCTGTCAGTGGTGTCCCCTACGAACCTCCAGCTCTCACTGTAGAGTCTGCAGAGCCAAGATTGAGTAACAACCTCCTCACTTCGATGAGGATTCCCAGTCGCCTTCGCGATCTGTATCGTCTTCATTTCTCATCACATCCCCCTATCACCATTATCATGAAGCTAACCACGATCAGATCAGATGGTAGGGTCGAAGCCCTTCTCGTCACCAACCCTTGATCATGGAGGAAAAGCCATCCGATGAGTTTCCGGAGCGTACCCAGCACCCGATACGGAGATGGTGGATTAGATCAAGTCGGCCTCGAGTGTTACAAAGAAGGGAGATGTAGATGAATATGCGCACCTCATGTGGTCCCGGTGTCTAGGCCTCGCCTAGCTGGGGCTGCAGGTTCTTTGAGACTTTTTCCCGCGCACGCAGTTTCCATTGCTACCATTTTTATTTTTTTTGGGTAGAAGGTTCCGTGGAAAAGGGGGCTAAATTCCATGGGTAAACACTGAGCTGAATGGCTATTCATCACGGGCAATATATCAATGATCTCACAAGTAACAAAAGAGGCAAGGAGCATTGCGCAAGGTGTGGCCTGGGTCAGATAAAGGCCCAATGTGCTAGATAGTCTATGACTCAAGTACTACAACAAACACACACACATACAACTTTTTGAAATTCGGATTTTCAAATATCCTCATTTTCCCCCTCTCCCTCCCTTTCGCGCTCGTCGCACTCATCAGAAAATTGTGATCTCAGTGACAAGCCCTCGGCATTCGGAATGGCACTGGGGCAACCCAAAAAATCGCGTGAGGATCGTGTTATCGACGCCCTCGGAAGAACGCACAAGAAAGTGATTAAACTCATGATCAATAAGAACTCGACAGTAAAAACTATTGACTATGGAAAAATGGATTCAGAGCTTATTGAAAGGATCAATGCCTTCGAAGAAAATACCAGCTCCAGCAACCCAGTCATCGAAATGTCCGATAGAACATTCGACATATATATCCAAGAAGGCCTCAGTAGCTCCAGATAGAACGAAGGAGACTCAGAAGACAGCCATGTCACAGTCATCCCCGCCACTACAACTAGGAAAATTGCTGTCCATGCTGTTAGGAGGGCAGCGATCGTACACAATAGTAAGGAAAAAGGCGCTGCATCTCCCAAAAATTTCCCTGAAGGTTTATCAGGGATTACACAGGAGAATACAGCTTCTCACAGCGAAAATAACCCTAAGCTGATAGAAGAATATCCCTCCGAACTTCGGGCCTTAATCGAAGCCGAAGGACGCCGGACTGCAAAAACAGCAGAAAATGTAAAGATCTGCAATCCTGCGATAAACGATGTGGAGAATGCTCTCTCCACCTTATCCAAAGGGACGAGTGTTTAATTTATAGACTCCATGAAAGTCTATATCAGAGCTGCAATAGCTCAATTCATGATATCGGGACCCGGTACAGTCCTCCCAGCACTTCTATCGCGCCTTGAAACCCAGGCTACAGGCAGTAAGATCACAGAATCTGCCGCCAAAAAGCAAAATGAGCCACAAACTAAAGTGACTCAAGACAAAATCCTACAGGCTAAAACGACTTGGGCCTCGATCACGCGGAATGGTCTAAAGGCTCCCCCGGCACCTATAAAAGTCGCGCAGGCTATGACAAAGGCGACAAACTCAAGGCGGTCGTCAAAAAACCCAACCGCATCAACGTAATCAGTCACAAAATATGAACGCTCGTTTCTTCGACTTGGAAATTAACACACTCGGAGAAAGCTATCACCGTTTGGTGTTAGAGAGGATGTGGCGCAAATGCACGAAATTTCTCATACCAATATTGAGCATGTATACTGTGTTTCAACTGGCTTCGCAATTAGAGCCGAAAACCAAGAATCACGTGCCATGATGTTAAGCCTAGCTGCGTCCCTCGTCCAGCAAGATGCCATACTGGAAGTAACATCGGACCTGGGCTTACTTAGAATCGCAACAGTCCCGGTTGCAATTAGCACAATAATGGGTAGAGTCATCGTCACAGAAGAGATGGTGATAGGCGAGATAGTTAGGGTCACCAAGGCTGTCCCGGTAAAAGTTCGCTCACATGGGTAAAGCCGACTTGGAGCCCCATACCAGTCATGGGTAGCCCTTTTTGAAAAAGCATCCATCCCTCGGCCAGATTTCCGACTTTTTGACGACTCTGGGATTGCAGTCCGTCACCAGCCTCGTCAAAGAATCAATTAGTGCAAACGATGCCTACAATTACACGGCACAAGGGGCTGCTCGCGCGCCCTAGCCTACTGGAATCGTACTTCAACTATGCATTCCATGGCAGAGTGCAAGGCACACACCAAGTGCCGCAACTGCGGGGGTCTACACAGATGAGATAGTCGTGACTGTCTAGCTCGCTCTACGAAGTCTGGAATGGCCTCTAAGGAAAACCTTCAGACTGTAAGACAGGCTAGCCAACGCGAATTTGCGACAGCTACTCGGGCCAAAGCAGCTTTTATGTTACAGGCTGCGCCTATCTCCTAGTGACTGTCGCACGGACAATAATCATAATTACGTCATTAGCCTAACTATGTGGAGGGATGTCCAACTCAGCAATACAAATACAAGGTTGCAACAAATATGTAAACAGGATATTGATGTAGCAAGTCTCATATGGAAAAATGGACCAACACGACCCAGATTCGCTATGACGAGCCTACTCGGAATATCAAGGATATAGTTTAGTAGAGCAGATAATATGGTTAGCGCATTAGGATTTGGGACACCTTAAGTAGCCCCCCCTCGGTGGACAGTTCCGAGATGTATGTAGAAAATAGACAGTAATTGGCCATCATTCATTTCCTATATTGTTTTGTTGATCGCCCATCAAATTTTAGACGGGCAGAGGCAGCGATGACAGCAGCCGCAAAAGCGTCAAATCCAACCCAGCTAGGTTTCAAATCAAGCAACTGTTTTGAAGTTCTCATATCTGACGCTACAGAAAATGTAGCCGAGGTCGATGACGCATCAAATTAGCAAACATCTTTGTGAAGGGCACCCCACGGGTTTCTTCAAGCCTTTCTCCTACTCTAAGCTTTATGTCAACAAACGTAAGTAGAGGGGGCTCAACGCAAAACATTGCGCTTGACAGAGAATTTGAGCTGGGTATCGACGTGGTTCTTATTCAAGAACCTCTGTGGAATAAATAAAAGAACACAACAAAGGATCACCCAGGATATACCTATCATCTGCCTCACGGCGGCAAAAATTTTAGGCCGAGGGCTGTGACCTATACCCGGATAGACGATTAAAAGATATTGGCATCACAGATCTTTCCTTATGTTGTGTCTACTGGAGACTATTGCTGGGTTGAGGTGAACGGTATCACTTTTCTTAACGTCTGTAAGGCACTCAATGACTCGACTGCTATGCAGCCTCTCACCAACTAGATTCCACCGCCAAACTCCGTCGCTGCAGGGGACTTTAACTCAGTACACTGGGCTTGGCAACCTGGTACGGAACGCCCTCATGGACAAGGAGAAATGATCGAAGAATTGGCAGACAAACACCATATGACCTGTCATATTGTCGGGGAGCTCACCCACCGAGCTGGGAACACGCTAGATCTAGTTTGGAGTAATATCGACGGCGCCCGTGCTTGGGTAGATCGTGGAGAATGTGTCACCAGTGATTATTACCCTATACGAGGACAAATTCCAGTTCGTAACTCAGTGATGAGACCCGAAAAGGCAACACTCCGAGTAACAAAGGAAAAGCTACCCAGATACGCCGAAGTCATTGCAAAGTGGGTTCGACCACCACCAGTTCTTGACACAGTCGAGAAGGTTGAAGAGTATGCTCAGGAAATTTGTTTCCATCTCACCAATGCCATCAATGCGGTAGGAACCCGTCCTCGAACCAGCTCCAGTAGATCTGCTCCATAGTGGAATTAAGCGTGCAAGGTAGCATACGCCGAGTAAAAAGCCGCGATATGTTGGAAATATCGCGCAATGAAATGGGCGCAATATTCATGGAACGAAAGTAGAAGTTGACTAAAAGAGTGTCATGTTCGGATTAAAGCTAAAAGTATGGAAAGTGTGCGCTACAAGTACAAGTGTAAGCGACACGTAGCCTAAGCCACACCATAAACGAGTGTGGCGCCATCTAGGCATAGAAAACCCCCAATAACCTCCTTGTGCCCACGCCATACAGCCGCTCGTATATCTAATAGGTAGCCTGAAGCGCTACCATATTACCCATTCCAACCTCTTAAACACACACAAGATCGTGTCGGGAACCTAGACGAAATGGAGGGCCCATACGTCCACAACACTCCGTGTCTCCATTTCCAACACGATAACACCCCATCAGCGGGCATTCTGTGCGAAAAAACTTCGATTAGTTGTCAAGGCTTCGAAAAAGGAGTTCAAAACCCAACAGGTCGAATCAATCACTTCGCCGACTGATGTGTTCAAGCTAATGAGAATGGGTAACCCCAGAAAGGCTAGTATCCCTCTGCCGCTGAATCACGATCGGACGTTAATAACAGATCCATTAAAACGGGCCACGATCCTTCGCGATGCTCTCCTGGCACGATACCAGGCATGAGACGACTTGTCGCCATGTACAGTTACGAGCAGCAGTCGGATACCGTAGGAAGAGGACGTATCAGATGAAGAAGTCCGAGCCTGCACCATTGGTTGCGGAAATACGGCCCCAGGAGCAGACGGAATCTCTGTAAACCTGCTAGAGGCATGTTGGAATACGATCGGGTCTTGAATTTCCCAACTGTTCTGAGCTTGCATTCTGCTTGGCACCCATCCACAGTGTTTCAAATTAGCTGAGGTTGTGCTCATTCAAAAGAACGATAGAGGTCCAACAACAATCAAGGGTTGGAGACCGATCGCTCTTCTCTCATACTTGGGAAAAGGGTTAGAAAGGCTCTTAGCTCAGGGGATGGCACACCTTGCAGTTACATATGACGTAGTCGGCCACCAACAGCTTTGTGCTCTATCAAAGTGCTCAGTAACGGATCTGGTCTCATGTGTGGTCCACGACAATGAAGAGGCAAATTAACAAGGATGGAAAGCTACTTTTATAACTTTGGACGTTCAAGGAGCATTCGACACGGCACTACATAACTGATTAGTGAGGAGTATGCACGAGCAGGGATGACTGGAATATATTTTCAAATTGACTAGCTCCTTTCTCGACAATCTGATGGTTCAAGTGCAATACTTTGGAGGAGTAACCACTAAGAAAGAGCTAGTGTGCGGAATTCCGCAGGGTTCACCGATATCACCACTTCTCTTCCTTCTGTATATGGCAGAACACATGCGAACTGGAACCCCAGGTCTGAGATCTAGCTACGCCGACGATATTGGTTTCTTTGGATTTGGTCGGACGATTGCAGATTCTACAGCCGCATCACAGGAAGAGGTTAATCATCTACCAGACTGGGCTCGAAATAATGCCGTCGCTTTTGATACAGACAAGTCCAAAGTCGTACAATTCCCCGGACGATACCGCGAGTTATCGGTTGATATTGATGTAAATGATACCCTCATAGAACTGTCGCAAAATATTCGCTGGCTTGGTGTGTACCTTGATCCCCGACTAAACTTCAAACACCACGTCACAACCTGGTGTGGCAAAGCATTGGAAATTGCACAGCATATGCGTCGCTTCAATACAGCCCACCGATGAGCCGCTCCTTGTAACGGCTGGTGAACAGATAGTAAACCCTGTAGCCTGCGTTGGCCAGCGCAGGCACCCTTTCCACCCGCTAGGACTTCGGGTAATGGAAAACTCACTCTACTGCTCGGACGACTAGCAAACACTCGGACAGTCGCGGGGAGGATTGCCTCGATCACGGGGAGTGAAATAATTAGAGGACTGTGTGGTGGACTGTGTGCCGGAACATCTATTGAGAAAGTTAACAGTACTCGGATGTGCTCAGAGAGGATTGTTTCGGGCACGGCGAAACTGATTGAAAAGTAGCCGAGTGGTAGGGTGAGCGTCGGGAGTTAACACCAATGCAGAAACCTAAACTCTCCATAGGTACACCTGTCCGCTCTTAGGAATAGATACGGGCCGCATATTGGAGGAGAGCGCGGGTATAAATAAGCCCTTCTTGTACAAACATATTCTCTCCTTAGAAGAATCGTAAACTATTGATCGTGCATCTCAAGCCAACTTAAGAACTTCCCCGACTGTCACAGTTTGCCCAAATTTCGGTACGCGGAAATATAAGAAGCACAAACGAAAATCTGCGCGCCATGAAATTCAAGTGTCATGGGCTCAGCGTGCTTAAAGAGAGCAACCAGAAGCAGATGCCGTGGAACCTCTTACCTCAACATTTTACCAATCACAGCCGGGCTTGAAGGCTGGTTCGAGAAAAGACTAAACAGAAGCCTGTAAACGTTAGATCACTAGCGTGCCAAAGTCATAAATCTGTGCGTACTCAGACGGAGCATCGGAAGGAAACGGACGCTCAGCTTGGGGGTTCGTCCTAAAGCTGGATGGGAAAACCTTCCGTAAAGGAAGTGGCATAAAGCACGGGGGAGATGTGCTAGATGCAGAGATTACGGGGGCACAGGAAGCTCTTAAAGCAGCATTGGTTCACTTAAGAGGGAAGGAAGACCAGGCGAAGGGAACGATGCAATACATTAATGTGTTGATGTAAAGTCGACATTCGATAAATGCACTGAGCACGGGCAGGTCCTCGACTAGCCACGAGGAAGTACGAAAATTTCGCGAACTATCTGGGCTAGCTCAGGTAAGAATAAAGTGGGTACCAGGGCACTTGGGAATACATGGAAATGAGGAAGCAGACGCAGCGGCCAAATCCAGCCTACGAAAACTTCCCAGAGTGGAAACTAAGCCAGCAACCACCACGACAGCATTTTTACATCAGAAATTGAATCGCCAATGAAAGGCTCTGCTCGACAACTGGTGGAATGAAACTTGCCCATTACGATGTCGTGAGCTATATCTGCTCATGCGCCGTCGCAAACCACCAGAACTGGGGCTTTCTAGACAACTGTTACGAAATCTTATTGCAGCCCGTACGGGCCACGGCAATTTCGCGGCGTACTATCGTCGCTTCAACAACCCGCACGCTATCACAGAGTGCACCAGTGGGGAGGAAACCACCCCTACCCACTTCATACATTGTCGACTCAACGCAAACACCACGCGTCGAATCAGAGGGTCATTGTCACACAGTGCCTTCCTACACAAGCAACTCGGAACTAAGTGCTTCGAGAGCTTCAAACAATTTGCGCAGGATACCAATTATTTTGGGTATTCTCCTGTGTATCCATCTCCTACCCTCAGTGATGATCGAATATAACTTGTCAGGAAACTAAATCTGACTAAACTGAAATCGAGGCGAGGAGTAATGCTTGCAGTTCTAATTTCTTTGCAATTTATATTTTTCATTTTTCATTTGTCGGTTTTGGGGGAAGGAGTTTGCGGCGGCGCATATTTATAACTAACTGCTGGTTTTGTGGTGGTTCATGCGGTGGAATCAAGCTGGTTATGTCTTAGATGTTGTCCTGGCTGTGAACATCGGTCCTGTACTCATAGTGGACTTGGAGCTTTAGCTTAGGACTTTAATAAAACAACAATAACACCTGTTCCGTGAACTTTATCCTCAGATCCTCCGCTTGGACTCTGGTTCAAGAATATCTCGCCATGACAGTGGTAATTGCAAATTAAATCTGAGGCATGAGTGCTCTTCTTGTAAATTGAGTCATTTTTTCTGTAAATTTTCTCTGATAATGTGTCATAGCTAGATAGCTGCATACGCAATTATAATTTGATGCAAAAAAATGACCCCAGACACAGCACTCTCACTTCGCATAACTCTTGCTCTTTTTTTTACAAAAATCTCCAACCGATGAAATGGCCCCAGCTGTTGCATCATCATCAACAACGCCATCTAATCTAGGAGGGCAGCTTCACCTAAGCCTGCCTGGCATTGTGAATGCAATGCAAAATGCAGAACAACAAAGGAAAGAAAGATTAGATATAGCCCAGGAATTTCTTGAACCAATCGACTCCTGGGCTAAGAGCAAAGGAGAGAAGCAGCAGCAGTTGTCGCGACTCTGCTGGAAAACATCACGCCTGTTATCACTGCCTTCGCAATAGATCAGGCAGAAGCAACCAACTTTCCAAGTAAGAAGCCCTCCACCATGGCAAGCACTCCAAAACCAGTCGCGCCTAGGAACTATATCGTTTTTGAGGATAACGGCCACAGCCTACCGCCAAGACCTCAAGACACAAGATCGACCTGGGCGACAGTAATCGAAAAAGCGGCCAAGCTACCATCTCCACCAAGTGCGCAAGTTCCGAGAAGGAGGGCAAGACTGACACCTGTACCCGGTGCCCTCTACGAACCTGGGAGTGAAATATTCTCCCAGAGCTAAGTTCAGTCAAATTTCGCAATACCGGACAAGTTGGCCCACGAGGTAATGATTCAAAATACTTCGCCATGTCAAATTTTCGCTCCCAACGAGTTCGAATCCTACCCAAGTATCATCAAGTTTACAAGTACGACTTAGTACATCCTCATTTCAATGACCACACCTCTCATCAACTATTTTCTGGCCTCAGCTGGCCGCCAAATACACGCCCATGCCGATATTTACACCCGACGGAGGAAGCAAAGCGTGGCGCGCAAATCTGGGAGGCAGTTCTTTGAGACGGATGTGAGATGGATTGGGACAAGTTTACAAGATGACACAGAGGATGGATACAATCTTGACGGGCGTGTGGATTTGAATTTTGTCGGAGTTTTACGAATTGAGCTTTGTGCGCGCCAAGACTTCGCTTGCGATAGTGTAGCGGACACTATAAAAACACGCAAACGATGGATGGTGCTCTGGTCCGCTTCCTGGTGGTGTTCTCTAGTATGGTTTGAGTAGCCTAGGCACCTACTCCACTTGGGAAGGAGACACCTTTGACTACATTTCGCGAGGAGAAAATTCCCAGCCATCAAAAGCGGAAAAACCAGGCCATGGTGGAGCGATGAATGTCGCACGAAATGGCAGAACTACAAGGTAGATAGAGATAACCCGGAAATTGCAATACAGGCACGGAAAATCTTTCGAACCGTGGTGAGAAGAGTCAAGCGAGAGTACTGGAAGAGGCAAGTGGAGGCAGTTACTACTGACGCACAGGTATTCAAGCTCATGAGATAGGCTAAGCCTCGACCAGCAGCTGAGCCTCCCCCCTTATAGATTTACGAAAACCGGTGGCTATCTGACCCGCGAGAGCGAGTTAGTGCACTACGAGACATTCTCTTAGTAAGATTCAGCTGCGAGAATGATATTCTAACATGGGATAATGGACAAGAGGAGCGCATCACATGGGATACGAAAATATCACTTAAAGATGTGACTAGCGCTACCATCTCTTTCAACGACACGGCACCAGGCGCTGACAAGATAACGGTACGATTACTTAAAGCCTGTTGGTCCCATCTAGAATCTCTACCAGGCCTGTCCGAAAATCGGGGACTTTCCCATGGCTTTCAGGGTAGCAGAGGTTGTGCTTCTTCCCAAACAGGGACGAGATATGTCCACCGCCAAGGGCTGGCGACCGATCTTGCTGCTATCAAGTTTAGGCAAAGGACTCGAACGTCTAGTTGGCAAGAGAATGGCATTGCTGACGATAAGTCACCAAGTTGTTCACCCTCAATTATCCGGCTCTGTACCAGGACTATCGGCGCGCGATCTTGCATCCTGTGTAGTCCATGATGCTGAGGCGACCATAAGAAGCGGAAAATGTGTGGCTATGGTCACACTAGACATCCAAAGTGCTTTTAATGCAGTACTTCACAACTAACTGCTCAAATGCCTTCCAGAACAAGGCTGGCCACTATCACTGTGCCGGTTTATTCAGACCTTTCTTTGCCAACGAAAAGACCAGGTTAAATACTGTGGTGGGACCACAGACGAAAAGATACTGGAGTGTGGAGTACCTCAGGGCTCGTCACAGTCGCCACTTCTTTTCATGCTTTATATTTCTGTGCTATTTCAGGATCATAGTCTCACGAGCATGTTTGGTTATGCTAATGATACAGCCATCATTAGAGTTGGAAACACTGCGGCACAAATTGTCTCCGCGATCCAAGATGGCCTCGACAGCCTTATTCTCCTCGCAAGAGAACATAGGATCGATTTTGACCCAGCAAAGTTAGAACTTCTAGTGGCCAGAGGAGGACCTAGGGAAAAAATCAACACGGCTGTCCTCTTCATCTTAGTGAAAGATCGCCGGATCGAACCGTCACCTCATATCCGGTGGCTAGGAGTCTAACTTGATACCCAGCTAAACTTTAAGTATCGTGTACAGGAATGGGCTGGAAAAGCCAATCGTCTAGTCCATTTCTTGCGACATATTAATGGAGTTCAACGCGGTGCGGCTCCAGGACCCCTAATACGTGCGATGTAGGCATGTGTTCTAAGCACAGCTCTATACGGTGTAGAAGCATGGTGGCCGGGTCTTACTCTAATAACGACACTGCGAGATAAAGAAGTTGGCACTGGAGTAAGCTGACATATATCTCTATTGGACCAAACGATAATGAAAGCTATCAGAGTAGCACTCTCAGCGTGGCGTACCACTCCCAATAGCGCTCTTCATCGTGAATCGAGGATACCCCCGGCATCGATAATTCTCTAGCAAAAGGCGCTGCAGTCTACAGTTTGTATGTGGAGGATGGATGTCTGACACCTTCTTGCCCTTTGAGTGGCTGAGGACCTGGAAGGGACAATAAGACGCTTAGGTCTTAGATCAGGACAAAGAAATCGCTTGTTCAGACAAACAAAATGATACATGGCACCCCTACAAATGATTGTGCGTCAAGTTCCGACAGTAGAAGGCCCTGGAAAGCTACAATTTCCACGTGGTACCCCAGCATCGACTCCATGTAGTCAAGAAAAAGAAGCTAGGTCTGGAAGCATAAAGCAGTGGTTAGCTTCCAGTCCAGCATACACAGTCTTCGCTTTCTCTGATGGATCATCATTGGGTTCCAGAAAATCAGCCTGGGGATATGTGGTATACCAAGGAGGCAAGCTAGTTGCAAGCGGTTCCAGTCCACTTCCCGGAGCAGAGGTACTCGATGCGAAAGTTGTAGGCGCCATGAAAGCCTTGGGGGCTGCCATAGCGGTAGGAGAAGACTTATCGTTTTGAATTTTTCTAGACAATCAAGCGGCTGCTCGGACGTTCGAAAGAGAAAGATTTAGTTCCTCCCAGGCAGTGGTGTACAAGCTTTCATCGCTGAGACACAATAAGCGTGTGGAAATACGCTTGATACCTGGTCATGTGGAGATCCAAGGCAATGAATAGGCCGATAAGCTGGCCAGATCGGCCTTGAGAGCTTTCAATAACCGGTCACTAACATATGCGACGCCCAGTAGAGAAGATCAAAATCTAACCTTTGCGGCATTAGGGAGGTTGGTTAAACAGCGCAGACAAGAGCTCGCGGAAGAGTGGTGGCAGAAGTATCGGCCCAAACGATGCAAAGATCTGGAACTCTCCATGCGCTGCAAACGACCACCGGAACTGGCTCTACCGAGATGGGAGTATCATCGTCTTGTTGCGGCAAGAACAGGCCACGGGGACTTCGCCGACTACCATCGATGTTCCAACCCCAAACATGAAGATCTCGATTGCGTTTCCGGCCGAGAGAATAGGCCCTGGCATTTTTCAGAGTGCCGACCTGCTTTGCATCGTTGGAGAAGCTGTGAGGAAATAGCTAAACTTTTGGCAAGGGAAATGATAGGAGAGAAGGGATGGCAGAAGCTCATCCAATTCCTAACTATAATCTGATGTTACCGTCTGCCGGAGAATGAACAGACTGGAGGTTCCCATACTGAGATTGTTTCTGAGTCGAGAGGAGATGTGTTTGGAAGATATGGATGCGGCGCAGGGCACCGCAACTCAGACATTAACTGTTCCTTTTATTTTTTATTTTTATTTTTTTCCCTTCTGGCTTCACTGCCGCTCATGAAGGAAGCAATGAGCTCTCAGAGTTTATCTACCCGTATCACGTCCAAATTTATGTTAGGTTCTTCCTGTCGCGTAAAAGATTTTAAATTCAAATTCTAAATTCAAAAATTACCCCATGTGTGTTTGAAAGAATCGTAACGTCGCTTCAACCTCGCTACATACGTCTTATATATGGCTTAGTGTTGGAAATATCGCGCAATGAAATGGGCGCAACATTTGTGGAAAGAATGTAGAAGTTGATTAAAAGAGTGTCATGTTCGAATGACAGCTTGAAGTGTGGGAAATGTGCACTATAATTACAAGTGTAAGCGACACAGAGTCTAAGCCATCGCATAAACGAGTGTGGCGCCATCTAGGCATAGAAAATCCCCAATAACCTCCTTGTGCCTACGCCATACAGCCGCTCATATATCTAATGGGTAGCCTGAAGCGCTACAATATTACCCATTCCAACCTCTTAAATACACACAAGATCGTGTCGGGAACCTAGACGAAATGGAGGGTCTGTACGTCATCGACACTCTGTGTCTCCATTTCTAACACTTAGTGAATGTCACCAATAGAGAACAATAGGTGCAGTCATGAACCCTCTACTTTCAACAAGGGGTCAAATTGATCTAATCCACCATTGTCTTACAGGGTGCCAGGTGCTCTCTGGAAACTTATCGAATAGCTCTTTTTCCATGGCTAAGATAGGTGAATGGTTGAGTAGAGATTCAACCCTACCATCAGACGTAATTGCGGTTAGCTTCATGATGATTGTGATAGGAGGATGTGCTAAGAGATGAAGACGATACAGACGGCGAAAGCGATTGGGAATCCTCATCGAAGTGAGAAGCTAGGTGATCCTTAAACTCGGCTCAATAGAGTTTACAGTGAGAGATTTAGGTTTTTAGGGGAAACCACTGGTAGACGCTGAGCTTTCGTGCCCTCCAGTCTTGGTTTGATTTCAATCAATACTTTTGTCACCGAGTTTCTACGTGCTCTCAGTAGCTCATCTGAACTACTTTTCGTAGTACTGCGTCAGATACCTTTTGGTTTTCCCGCTCGTTGAAGAATGCGCTATGTGACTTGCTATGATAAGCTTCCAATGCAGAGTCGGCCGACCTGCCAGCATTTTCCTCTCCAGGTGTACCCATATGGCTAAGGGATTATCAGATTTTTATCTGCTTGTGTCTTTATCTTTGGGAAACGAGAATAGCTACTGAAGCTGGCAAATCCGCGGATTGAGTCTTGGCTGACTAGAAAGCGTTTGTTTCCCCAATGACCGAAGAATTATTTATTTCTTACAGCAATTTCGACGAATAATCACTTTGATGAATAGCAAGATACTCAAATGGAATGGCGTTTGTGGCGGCTAGTCATTCGATAGATGTGAGGTTTCCGAGTGCTCTTAGTGAACATTTGTGAGCGGTAGGGGTGATTATAATAAACGACGCATGATATCCACATGGCGTCTTGATTAATTGGGACACGACTGGAGTACAGCTACTGCAATTCAGAATAGAAAGCCATATAAACAAACAAATTGTTCAATTATTCTGATTTGGCGCCTTAATAGCATTTCAAGTATCTTCGGAAGTTATGTTTTTTTTAAATATATGATCACTCAATTTGACGTTTGGAACATTCACGCTCAGATTTCATTCGAAGACACCACTCGAGGTTAACCCTTATGGCATGCAACCTCCTCCGTGCATACCAAGCACAGGGAAAAGCGTGAAAACCCAATGGTTCTTTTAGCATCAGACTTTAATTACGTATGCAGCTGTCCAGCCATGCCTCCATCATACATCCTTTTTTACCGCTGCATCATGGTTACCCGAGTGTGCATTCGTAACCCCGCGAATACAATGTCACTGCGAGAGATGTTAGTCCGTGGTTTCACTGGTATTGAACCAGCTTTCTCCTGTCTCAGATGGGGTAGGCGCTCATACTACTCACAATCTATATGGGAGAACGGTCGGATGGTGTACCACTGCACTATCAACCCCGAGAGTAATTATCACAAAATTAATGCATTGTATCGGCCTCTTCGTATTAGAAGATCCCCGCACTCAGTGACTTTTGCGATTTTTCCCGGCTGTCATACACCCGCAAATGGCCATCGTTTCGTTGGCTCGAGTGGTAAGATAATGAAGGGCAAAGAGCTCCTCTAAGTGTATGATGGAATGAGGACTTGTGAGGGGTGATACTATGTGAAGGGAGCTGTATGGGAGGCATAGTAGAGGGTATAATACTGGCATAGGTATCCTTGGCCTGTAGGCAGATAGGACTTGCATGTCCTACATAGTCATAGACTTTATAGGGCAATAAACACAAACAGACAATTCGAGAACTTCTCATATTGCCCATTTTAACCCTCCTACTCGCCTCACATAGTGATACACAAATCGAATTGTAATTGTTTGCCATTGGCGACATTCAAAATGCCTCCGACGCGTAAATCGCACGAAAACGCGATCAGCGGCACTGGCAAAGATTGTGTCAACAAACCCTATAAATTGCATGAATCCATACGAACCATGCCAAGACAAAAACTTTAGGAGAAAAAAGTAGAGGCCTCCGAGCAAAACTTAAATACCATCGAGGCTGAACTTATAACTAAGGGTGGCAATGTAGCCGAGGTAGAGATGTTGGACTCCGAAGTTCAAAAGTTGAAATCTCTATCAGATACAAGATGGGCTTCATTCAGCCCAGAAGACGCGGAAAAAGTCCTAGGGCCCGCAGAAACCCCAAAAGAAACTGTCATCGCACCCGAGAAGCGCATCACGGTTCCATCACTACCGCGACCTGCAGAAGTGAGGCCTGTGAAAGGGGCCGACCCATCAGCTATTAAGGCAGGAGGAGCCGAAAACTCTTCGCTGGACCAACCGCCTACAGCACCAGAAGCAGAAGGCAGAGAAAAAATATTCCCCCCAGAATTGCTGGCAGCGATCGAAGCGGAGGAGCGCAGGGCAAGGCAAAAAGCTGCGCAATTCCATATATGCTCGACAGCGATTAGCAGTGTCGAGACAGCCCTTTCACCGCTCTCCACCGGTGAAAATAAAATTTTTGTAGACTCCATCAAAGTCTACCTAAGGGCAGCCATCGCGCAATTCGTGGCGGCCGGGCCGAGCACCGCTCCGCCAGTCCTGCCCCAACGACCAATTGTCGCAACTCCCCCCGCGACCGCCATCCCAGTAGCCATTCCTCGCAATATAACAAAGGCTACTGCACCTACCCTACCCAGAAGCACCTGGGCTACTGTCACCAGAGCAGGACATCAAAAGTCAGGCGCACAAGCCCCTGCAAACATCACCTCGGTTTCGGCTGCCCCATCTGCCAGGAAACCAGAGAAGAAGCCGGCAGCATCAACAACAGCATCGAAAGATGACAGAATCTTTCTGCGTCTGGATGCAAACCACGAGTGGAGACAGCTCTCTCCAGCTGGCGTCCGCGAAGCCGTCGCAACAAACACATTGCACCCCTGCTGATGTCGACCAGGTGCAACGCGTTCCCACTGGCTTTGCCATCCGTGCCAAAAACACGGATGCAAAAACTCGACTGCTGGAGGCCTCCAGCACCTTCACACAAGTGGAGGCAAAACTAGAACCACCAAGTGATCTAGTTTCCCTCCGGATCGCAACGGTTCCAGTCGCCGTGTTCGGCTTAGAAGGACGAGTCGAAGTCACTGCCGAAATGGTGGCCGCCGAAATCCTTAGAGTAACCAGCTGCACTCCAGACCGAGTAAGGATACACGGAAAAACTAAGCTCGGCGCTCCCTACAGATCCTGGGCGGCCTTGTTTCCCAGGAACGCTAGCCCAAAGCCTGGATTCCGACTCTTCGACGACTCAGGAATAGCAACAATCCAACGAAACCGCCCTCCCATACAGCAATGTAGGCGATGTCTCGGTTTCCACGCCACCCGTGGGTGTTCTCGCGCGCCAGCCTGCTGGAACTGCGGATCCACCATGCACTCGGCATTCGAGTGTAAAGCAGCCTCTAAATGTCGAAACTGCGGAGGCCCCCATCAATCTGGCAGTCGAGACTGTCTTGCTCGTCCCAACAGGTCTGGCCCAGCTACCAGGGAGCAACTTGTGACGATCCGCCAAGCTGGCCAACGCGAGTACCAGGCCGTCGCTCGAGCAAAAGCTGCTACCAAGGCCGCAGAGGCTGCTGCATCTGCCGCAAGAGCGACCCGACCAACTTCTCCAGCTGTTGGTAAGGACACCTCCTCGACAGACACAGCAATGGCTGAGGGTTCAGGCTTTGGGGCCTTGAACCCTGAAGAAGCTTTGTGAAGGGCGCCCTACGGGCCCCTTCCCGCCCCCTCCTACACTAAGTTTTATGTCAATAAACGTAGGCAGGGGAGGCGCAACCCACAACATTGCGCTCTCTAGAGCTTACGAGCTAGGCGTGGATGTTGTGCTGATTCAAGAACCTTGTTGGACCAAGCAAACGAACGAAACCAAGTCACATCCGGGTTACCTCTGTCATACACCGTACGGAGGTGTGGATGTCAGACCGAGGGCGGTGACCTACACTCGGAAAAACGAGAAGGTGATGTCGGCAGAGCAGATTTTCCCTTGTAACAGGCTGACTGGGGACTACTGCTGGGTACTGGTCAATGGAATCACATTTCTCAACGTGTATAAGGCCCCTAACAACCCGACTGCAGTCCGCACACTCGTCGACTGGAAACCGTCTGCGAGGTCCATTGCAGCCGGGGACTTCAACTCAGTGCATGCTGCATGGCAACCTGGAGCAACTCGGCCTTATGGACAGGGTGATGAGATAGAGAGGTGGGCGGAAGACCACAACCTCTCTTGTCTGATAATTGGAGAGCCGACTCATAAAGCTGGCAACACTCTTGATCTCGCTTGGACCAACATATCTGGAGCCCGTGCTTGGGTCGATAGGGAGGAATGTATGACCAGCGACCATCTTCCGATCCGTGGAATCATACCTTCTGCAACCTTCATCGGAACCCGGCTCCACCAAAGATCAGAGTGCCCAAGAAAAATCTGCCCAATTTTGCGCGTGCCGTTGCAAAATGGGTACATCCGCCATTAGACTTGAGTACAAAAGAGAAAGTGGATGAGTATGCCCAAGAGATCTGCTTCCATCTCTCGGAGGCCATCAAAGCGACAGGAACCCGGGCCAGAAAAGAGCGGCAAATCTGCGCCGTGGTGGACTCCTATGTGCAAATCCGCATACGCAGAATACCGAGCCGCAACGACACCGACACAGCGGGCCACTTGCGCGAAGAAGCTCCGTGCGACCATCACACCGCCAAGAAAAAATACCAGACAAGCCAAGTGGAAGCAATGACATCACCGTCCGATATCTTCAAGCTGATGCGTTCGGCCAACCACAGACAGGTTAGACCTCCTCCACCGCTCAACTACAACGGATCCTACATCACCGACCCGTTAGAGCGAGCTACCATTCTCCGAGACGCCCTTCTTGCACGCCACCAACAATCGGACGACCTTCCGCCATGCAACACTCCAAGCGATAATCGAATACCTTGGGAAGGTGAAATCTCAGATGAAGAAGTGCGCACTTGCACAATCGGCTGTGGGAAGACAGCACCTGGGGCAGACGGAGTTACGGTCGAGCTCCTCGAAGCTTGCTGGAAGACGATCGGACCGTGTATTTTGCAGCTCTTTAGAGCCTGTATACGACTGGGCACTCATCCATCTTGCTTCAAGCTAGCGGAAGTGGTACTACTGGAAAAGCCTAATAGGGACCCAACCACGATCAAAGGCTGGAGACCTATAGCCCTCCTCTCATGTATAGGTAAAGGGTTGGAAAGGCTTCTTGCCAAGCGAATGGCGCACCTAGCAATCACCTGTGATGTGGTTGGCCATCAACAATTCGGTGCGCTCCAAAGCGATCTGCAACGGACCTGGTTTCCTGCGTAGTCCATGACGTCGAAGAAGCACGCTCCCAGGGATGGGCCTCGACATTCGTCACTTTAGACGTCCAAGGAGCGTTCGATGCAGTGCTCCACAACCGCTTGGTTAGGCGCATGCAAGCCCAGGGATGGCCAGACTCAATACTCCGGTGGACGACTTCATTCCTCACACATCGGAAAGTACAAGTGCGGTTCTCTGGCGGAGTCACCACCCAGAGAGAGCTGGTCTGTGGAGTCCCACAGGGATCACCAATTTCGCCATTACTTTTCCTTCTGTATATGGCAGAGCCAATGAAAAGTGGTACCCCTAGATTGAGGTTTAGCTACGCCGACGACATCGGTATTCTAGGGTTTGGACGCACAATCGCTGAATCTGCCGCTGCTGTACAAGGAGAGACAGATCATCTTCTCGAATGGGCGCGGAATAATGCCGTCGACTTTGACACGGAAAAATCCGAAGTCATTCAATTTCCGGGACGACGTCGAGAGGAAGCAGTTGGTGTCCACGTCAACGGAACCCTTATCGAGCCTGCAGAAAACATTCGCTGGCTAGGCGTGAATCTGGATCCACGACTCAATTTTAAACACCATGTAACTACATGGTGCGGTAAAGCGGTAAAAGTTGCCCAGCATATGCGCCGCTTCAACTCTACCTTTCGAGGAGCAGCTCCTGGGCCATTGACTAAGGCAGTAGACATGTGCGTTGTCTCGCTAGCAACTTTTGGATCTGATGTCTGGTGGCCAGGGTCCAAACGCCCAACGATACGAGGATTGGTCACGTCATCTACCTCCAACCTCTGCAGCATGATTGACCGAGCTAACCTGATGGGATTACGGGCTGCACTTCCAGTGATGAGGACAACACCAAATGTAGTCCTTCACAGAGAAGGAGGAATTCCGCCGGCGAAGGTCATACTGAGGGAAACCGTCTCCGGCTTTCAGCAAGGCTTAAGACCCTTGATGACCGACACCCTTTGAGGACCCGCGCTTCCGTGTGCCCGAATGTCGGCACTCAGAAATACAAAAAGATCGCCAAGACCTCAGCCAGACCAGAGATCCAGATGTCACGGCTACAGCGTGCCTACCGAGAGCTTCCGGAAGCAGAAGCCCCTGAAAGTCTGATGCCTGTGGTTTACCCTAGGAAATCAGTCTCAAAGCCGACAGAACGCGAAGATTGCGTCCGATGGATTAGCGACGTGCCAGGAACGGACATTTGCGCATACTCGGATGGTTCATCGGAAGGACATGGACGCTCCGCCTGGGGTTTCGTTCTGAGGAAGGATGGGAAACTTATTGGCAAAGGAAGTGGCATCATGCACGGGGGAGAGGTGCTGGATGCAGAAATAATGGGAGCAAGGAATGCACTGGAGTTCCTGGAGAACGAGAAGTTCAGGAAAGGTGGAGGTTTTAGGAGAATACACGTGTTTCTTGACAGTCAGCAGGCTGTAAACGCACTAACGACAGGCTCGTCCTCAACTAGCCTTGAAGATGTACGCAAATTCCGTGCGTCATCCAACAAAGCAGAAATATCAGCGAAGTGGGTTCCAGGGCATGCAGGAATCCAAGGAAATGAAGAGGCAGATTCCATGGCCCGTGCAGCACTTCGAGAACTGCCCAGCCAGGATACGCAACCAGGATCCAGTACTCTGGCACATCTTCGAGGCCTCATGAATCGCAGACGGCAGAGATTGCTGGACAATTGGTGGGAAGAGGCCTGTCCGCCTAAATACCGCCAACTCAACCTACAGGTACGGAGACGTAAACCACCGGAACTGTCTCTCTCTAGGCACCTCCTCCGGGCACTAATTGCAGCACGAACGGGTCACGGCAATTTCGCGGCATACCATCGACGTTTCAACAACCCATACGCACCCATGGAGTGCTCTTGCGGGAAGGAAACTACTCCAACCCACTTCATCCACTGTAGCCGCCACGCACAACAAACGCGAAGGCTCAGAAAGTCAATGTCACACGTTGACTTTGTCAAAAAGCTTCTCGGGCCCAAGTGCCACGAAAGCTTCAAAATATTTGCGGAGGAAACCGGCTGTTTTGATAGCCAACCCGCCCACTCATCCCCTGCTCTCAGCGGGGATCGGATAAACTAGTCATTGCCACAACGCATGACACGAAAGGGAACGAGGCGAGAAGTGTCGTTTCTCTGAGAAAATTTCTTATGTACTTGAATTTAGAGTTGAAGGATGGAATCTCGATTTCGGAGTCGGAGTAGGTGGTGTCTTCTGAGTTATAATTTACCTTCTACTTTTTCTGTAGCGGGTCTCGCGGTTGGAATGAGTTGGGCCTGTAAGCAGTGATCCCCGCCGGCTCCACCAGTCTTGTACCGATAGTGGACCTAGAGCTTTAGCTTAGGACTTTAATAGAGCAAAAAAAAAAAAAAAAAACAATCGATTCTTTCATTCTTTCATTTTTTTATCGACGACCCACATACCTTTCTTTTAAAGTGCAAAACCGTCCCCATTAATTTTGACTTTTCCGGAATATCATTGGGTAGCACCCTTGCCCGCAAAACTAGTGGATGAACTAGACTCGGGCCTACATGAAGATCAGACCAATCAGACCCATGTTCACAGGTACCTCACCCCAGTAATTTTGATGCATATACCTCTCCTACCCATGTTAGATTATAAGGTTGAGTAACTTTAAGCAATAGGTGTCGGTGAACCCAAACTGCATGTGGCTACTCTGTTTGTGTTTATTGTCCTATAAAGTCTATGACTATGTAAGGACAGGTAGGTCCCTTCTGCCTACAGGCCGGGAGTATCTATGCCTCGGGTAGTGTACTCCCTCCTATTATATATGGCTACTTGTCTATCAGAAATGAGCTGAGTCTAGAACCCAGGCCCTTGAAGGAAATATTGTATTATGTAATGTTAATTGTATGTTGTGCGGATGTGACATCAGGCGTTGCTTTATGTATATAGTGAGGGCTCGGCATCCCTTGTCAGGGAGCACCGGCGTCTGTGTCTAGTACTAAGTAGGCAGCAGAAGCCCAAGTTTCGGCTTGGCCTCCCATTGGTCGTTAAATAGTAAACAAACAAGACCCTGACAAGATCCCGTCCGTCTCCAGCGTTTTATTGTTCCTAGATGGCGTAGCAGGGTTTATCGGCCGAAAGAAATCCGCGAATGGCCGTCGTTTCGCTCGCTAAAAAAGTGTGGTAATGAAGGGCAGGGCTCCTCTAGGTCTACGGTATTATCAAGGCTTGTCAAGAGCTGTACCATTGAATGGGAGCTGTGAAGTCTATGACCGATCCTACGAAAAGCTGTGATCATGCTAAGGGCGTAACTCGACGACAACGTTAATCAGAGCTTTTCATTTGCCCACCGCTGCCAGCGTGTGCTTGTAGCAAGTAGTGGGTCAAGTGCGGTCTATAACAGCCTGTTGCAACCGGTGCATGGCCAAAGACCACCCAATGATACTGCTCCGACCGCGCGACACGGTCCCTTCGGCCACTTGATGCATCCTGGGATGACAGGCTCGAGAACTCTAGTCGATCACTCGAACGGCTGCGCTCGAAGGATAGGGCACCCATAGCCATGGTAATATTTGGGACTCGGATGGAAGAAAGCAAGGGCTGGCTGCTGGCTCGAGCTCGTTCCCGAGGTTTCCAATGAATAGACACAGCGGTGTAGAGAAGTCAATACAAGCAAACGTCTGCGCATTCTAAAGTCTGCCGTACCCTAGTTGATTGCAGAAAAAAAAACCGAGCCCGTAATTGTGACTGCCATGTTTTGCAGACTTTCCCCAGTTCATCTCTGATTGTTCGTTGACTGATCGGCCAGCGCCGGGTATGATAATTGTACATGTGCACTAGCGCCAATAACTGCCAAATCCCTCCCTTCAAGCCCTAAAGGAGCATCGCGAGAACTTTTAACCATCGTAAACATTAGTGGGGCTCATGGTCTTGCTCATTCACGTCGCCCTGCGCAATCTTTATTTCATCTTTTCTCCCCGTCTGTTCCATCTCGTCGCTTGCGATGTATACCTTCTTCAGACGGATCCTCGCTGAAAACCCCACTGACTTGTCCGGTATAAGTCAAGCACTCAGTTCCATATCCATTTGGCTGAGGTGGCTGAGAAGGGTAGCAGTAGCCAATAATATCTACCCCGCCGCTTACCTGGCGTGTCTCATTTCTGTCAAAACATCAATTCTTTACCCAAAGACTCATGAACTCAGCTGCTTACGACAAAAGATCAAGATATGTCTCATTTATGTCTAAATAATCGTCTTCGTACAAGAAGGTGACGTTTCTGTCTCTGCAAGTCTGGAGACTGCCTATCACGTTACCACTGGCCGAACAAATTATTGTCGATGAGTTTGCACGGTCGTCGTTAAGTTTGAAATGTATCGAGGCTGGGACAGGATTACCAGCTGCTGGGGCAAATGTTGTGAAGTCCAAGACAGAAAAACTTCGAGGTGCGCCAGATGAAGAGGCTATCGTTCTAGCTGATACCATAATGACCATCCATAAGAAGAGGCAAAATGCTCGACCTGACATCTGATAGTTGGGGATGGGGTTTGTGGCGGGCGATTCTGGTCGGGGAAGCAATTCCTGTGAGAGTTGAGATGACTACGGGATAGGTTTTCTCTGATATAGTAGTGTTGAATATGGGACTCCGACATGTCATAGAGCGAGGGGATTGGATTTATCTAGATTTACCTGGTCCAGAAACATAACCATTCTACATGCATGACGGAAGGGATCATCGGCAATTTGTTTCCCAGGCACTGGGTCCGACATTAAGTGGCCCATTCCGAATTTTTAGTTGTCAACCGAGCCTCGTGTCATGCTGATTGGCGGCGCTTGTGCGGGCGGGGACATGACGCGAGACATGGAGACGCATGGGAAACGAAGGCTATCCAGCTCTTCGCCGGTGCCAGTACAGACTTCTACGAGGGAGAAGTACATGTTGTGGAGCCAACATAAGATCATTGGTCCCTCTCGGCTCACAATGTGCTATTAAAGCTAGTAACGGAATGTAGTTCACAAAATTTATACTTCAATTTTGATTGCAATTTCTTGCAGCAGAATGGTTTTTGCTATGGACTTACGCACGGAGGGGGCCGGGTGCTGTGTTGGGAGAATACGGTAGTACGCAGTCTCTCCATTCCTACCGTCACCTGTAACATTTCCTCCATCAGCCAACAATTACAACGTCCGCAGGCTGCCATCATCCGGCGCTGGGCAATGCCTGTGACTTCAGCGTCCTGCACCTTTTCCGGCCTAACTTCTCACTCCGCACGGCTTCTGCCAATAGAGAGACTCTCAGCGCTCACGTTGAAATATGTCGCTTCTACCCAGAGGCCTAGATCCATCGTTGAGTACCATAGCTTCTCGATGACGTCTGCGCATATTTTCATCAGCAGAGTTTTGATGACGCCGTCGTAGCAGATCGGATGATTGCTCAGAATAATTATCTGCATTCGTACTCTCGTCCGATGTTGAAATATTCGTGCTCAGTTCATCCGAGTTCTCAGAGACTAACTTAGATTTGAGAAGTAGTTTCCGTCCGGTAAAGTCTCGAAATATTGGGTTGACTAAGCCACTTAGCTTTTGATCGCTACTCTGGAGAAGGGTCATGAAGTTGGTGATTCTCTCTGTCTCCGTGGCACCCCAAGGTTCTTTGGCCAGCCAGCACTCGATAAACCGATGTCTAAGCAAACGATTTGGCCCATATTTTTCGACCATCTGGAGCAAGAATCCGAGGGTAATTTTTTCGACAACATCACGAAAATGCCAGTTATCCCAGTCTGGGTCAAATTCATTGTGTTCATAGTCGTTTACACAGTTCTCTAGACACTTAACTAGGGCTGCATAGCCCCTGGGGTTGTGGAGAAATCCAAGCGCATCTAAAAGGTGAGTTAGGTTTTGCTCATCTCAGTATATGAAGTTAAACTAACGGTTGTTAATCATCATTTTTAGGGCTCTAATCCCCTTTTCTCGAGGTTCATACTCTGGTTGAGTGAGGCAGTGGAGGACAGTCGTCAAGGAGGCTTCATCGTGTAAGGCGCGCTCGCAAATGATAGTGTTAGTAATATCTCGTATGACCCAGCTAGGGCTATCAACGAGTCTTTCGAGTGTGCTTAATTTCAACGAATCTTCAACTTCTTGCGTGATATATTGCGGTTTGTTTTCAGAGGGGGGAATGATGAAACTATCGCGGTATGCTGCAAGCGTTTGTCGCATTGTAAAGTAGATTGTGCATGTCACAAGCACACCAAGCCCGAGAATTGTAATTTCAGAGCGAGTGTGCGATTGCACAGCCATATTATCAGATTGCTACATTCGTATTGACGAATTTTCAGGAACAGTGCTTGGTGCGATGATGGACCTTTATGCGAAGCAAACGCCGCAATTAGACAAGGTCCCGCCTAGCCATAGATCGCGCTAAGTTCACCCCAAAATTTTCAACTATTATCAACATCAGAATTCCACCATCATGCCACCCTCACAACTCCGGAGATTAAAAGCCTCATTGCGCGAACAGGGCGTAATAGGACCACAGAAGTCTCGAAAACAGGCGAAGAAGAATCAATCAAATGGAATCGAAAAAAAAATATCCCGTGGCGACGCCCTCACGGAAATCAGAGAACAATTTAACCCATTTGAATATAGAGCAACTTCTAAAAATCCTAAATTCGAAGTTACCTCATCTCAAGTCACCCAAGGAAAAACGAGTAGGCCGGGTCTTATTAAAAGTCAAGAGGAGAAAATGGTCCTGCTATCATCCCTTGGAGTTACATAATATTTTCTGACCCCATTAACAGCGTCGAGAAGCCTACGTGGCCGAAAAGCAACGTCGAAAGAAAGTGGGTGGAATCGTAGACAAACGTTTTGGGGAAAGCGATCCGACAATGGCTCCAGAAGAGAAAATGTTAGAGCGCTTTACTAGAGAGAAGCTCACGCGACACCAGAAAAGTTCGGTTTTTGACCTAGAAGATAATGACTTTTCTAGCGGGCTCACCCACATGGGCAAGTCATTATCATTAGATGGGCCCACCATAATGGATGATTTTACCGAAGGTGATTTGCAGCTCTCAGAGAATGAAAGCAACTCTTCCGAAAAAGATTGGCCGCTGCTCAAACGAGAGAGATTAGATGATAATGAGGATCCTCTGCCCGAGCGAAAAAAGTCAAAGCAGGAAGTAATGAAAGAAGTAATAGCCAAATCAAAACTTTACAAATATGAACGTCAAGCCGCAAAAGAAGACGATGAGGATTTACGAGAAGAATTAGACAAAGAAGTTGATGATATTCACAATATTCTTCGAGGGATTCCCACAAAAATTTCAAACCTGCCAAGCGTTGACGTCAATATTAATCCACAAAGGGCAGCTCTCATAGCGGGTAATGACAAAGCAAGGCTCGAAAAGGATTACGATATTCGTCTGAAGCAGTTGGCCCTTGACAAAAGATCACAGCCAACCGAAAAATCTAAGACTGAAGATGAAATGGCAAAGGAACAGGCAAGAAAGTTGCATGATTTAGAAAATGATCGGCTCCAGCGAATGCAAGGAATTACGACCAACAATGACGCTGAAATCGAAAACTTAGATGCCAGCAACAGTGCTAATGATGTCAGCGAAGATTATGGCTTTGGTGCTGGGATTAAAGTTCGACAATTAGATCGTGAAATGGGGGTAGAAGATGAGGATAATTTTCTCATAGAAGATGATCTTGTAGCTAGTTTTTCTGAAATGGAAGACTCAGAGGTAAATAGTTCTGATCCCGAGGTTGAGCACAGCGACGACGACAATAATGATGATACAAATGAGGAGTCTTCTCCAAGTGAACTTGCAGAAGACAGCCAGAGACAGTCAGTTCAGGTATCTGAGAAAGATCTTTCAGTAGAGGAAAATCCCCCGATTATCACTAACGACGATAATACTGATCTAGCATATCAATATATATGCCCAAAATCGCACGAAGAGTTTCTTGAAGTCTTGAAAAATGTCAACATAATCGATCTCCCGACTGTTGTACAAAGAATTAGGATCCTTTATCACCCTAAGCTTAGGAGTGAGAATAAAGCAAAACTAAGTAAATTCTCAGATGTCCTTGTTGAACATCTAATCTACTTAACAAACCAGAAACAAAATCCACCGCCTTTTACTATTGTAGAATCTCTGATCCGTCATATACACTCACTCGCCAAAACCTTTCCAGTAGAAATTTCAAATTCTTTCCGACATCATCTCCGAGAATTAAGCTCCCTCCGAACATTGGCGCCGACACCAGGCGATCTGGTACTTCTTACAGCTATTGGTACTATATTCCCAACTTCAGACCATTTCCACCAGGTTGTTACGCCGGCAATTCTAAGTATCGCTCGTTACCTTGGCCTAAAAGTTACAAAATCCTTAAGTGATCACGCTATCGGATCATATTTGTGTACAATATGTATACAATACCAAATGCTTTCCAAGCGCTTTGTTCCTGAGGTAATGAACTTTATACAAAATACCTTATATACGCTAGCACCTTCTAGATTAGATAAGGCTTCAGGAATATTTCCATATCATAAGCCACAATTCTCTTTGAGGCTCAAGGAAACTTTAAGAACTACTAAAAGTTTGAACTTCTACGATTGTTTTTCAGACCTGCACCTTCCTGAGGAGATAGAAGCGATGAAACTATCGCTCATTGAGGTCAACTTAAACCTTCTCGATGCTGCAGCAGATATCTGGAATGAAAAAGAGGCCTTTATTGAAGTCTTTCTGCCTACTTTAGAAATAGTCAAACATCTAAGTGATCATCAATGCCATCCCATCTTTCCGGAGAATATCCAGGTAAGAATTACGCCCTATCTATTGAAGAAATCTAAGTTTCATAGAACTTGATTGAGAAGCTCCACCAGAAATTAGAAACCCTTATCAATAAAGCCAAGCTTCAGCGCCGCCCCCTAGAATTGCATCACCATCGTCCTCTGGCCATTAAAACATCTTTGCCCAAATTTGAAGAGAACTTTAATCCAGAACGTCACTACGACCCTGATAAAACTCGAACTGAGATGGCAAAACTTAAGAAAGAGCATAAGAGAGAGAAAAAGGGTGCTATTAGGGAGCTACGCAAGGATGCGAAAATTCTTGCTCATGAGAGTCTCCGTGAGAAAAAGGAGAAGGATGCAGCGTACGAGAAGAAATACAAGCGACTTATTGCTGAGATTCAAGGGGAAGAAGGAAAAGAGGCAAATGCCTATGAGCGAGAGAAGCAGTGGCGGAGAAAGGGCAAAAAGTAGAAAACTTTTGTCTGAGTATTAACAGATTAAATAAAACAAGGATGTCAGGCAGCACCATTTTTTTGGCTTGAAAATATTTACATGATAGCCACTGAATTGTGTAATGCCCTAATATGGATAAATTTAAAGTATGTGGGGCTACTATCCTATCGCGGATCCCATCGGCACTTCAATCAGGCTCTACTCTTCATTCAAACGGCAACGCAGAATATAATTAGCTAGAAATTATACTCCCATTGAGGCACCTCACGAAAAAATACCTGCCCGTAAGCCTAGTCATCATTACGTAGGACATTTAATATGGGCATATTAACATTGTAAATGTTACATAGCACACGTGTGTACAGGGGGGTGGAATCAGGAGGCCCCATTTCCCGTTTGTTTTGCGATAATCTCTTCAATGATGTCAATCAACTCATTTACATCCGGTCTTTCGCTGGGCTCAACTTTGAGACATTTCCTAACCAATTCTCGTATGTTTTCACTAATGCCATTGCTATCACCCTGATTAGGCTGGTTCTTAGCCTTTGGCCTCCCGGCCCCCTCGTCAGGAAATCTCCAATCACCACTTAACACGCAAATACTCAAGCTTCCACCAGTCTCGTCACTACGCATTTCAAATGGCGACTTTCCTACCAGACAGGCATATAATGTGCAGCCCAGAGACCATATATCAACTTTTGTATCAATCACACTTCCAGTCTTGACATCAAATAATTCAGGGGCTCGGTACGGCATGGTAGAGTGCTCTGCGGCAATGTCTTGGAGGGCAAGAGCCTCGGATCTAGATGTAATTGATGTTGGAGAAGGAGCTAGTGATCCGAGGTCCATTAAAATGGATTGCTCACCGTCGTCATCTATCATAATATTTCCTTCAAGTTTGTCAGGGTCTTACACGGTAGAAAATGGGCTTGCAGTCCTACCTGGCTTGATGTCTCTGTGTGCATACGCACTTATATCGCTAGGCCCGATTTGTTGCGAGTTGATTTCCCGGTCCGTCAGTAACCCTTGTTGTTCACTTTCGGAGCCAACGTCGCCTGCCTCTTCGTTTTCTCTTATCTGGTCAGATTTTACGGGAGTTCCCTGGTTATTATGTCCCGTCTGTTTTTTTGCCTTTTTCTGTTTCTTGCCAATGTTATTTCGGTTCTGGTGATGTGGTTCGTTGTAGCAATGTAATGCCTGGAGTGCTCTACAAACTCCAAGAAATAGTTTCATTAGCTGCTTCTCTGGGAAGCTCGTATTGTTGACCAAATTAGAGTTAATTAAGTCCTGTAGGTTTCCTCTTCGGTAATAAGGTAACACGATGTATACTGTTTTGGCGCCAGGGTCTGATTTATCTGATGAGACACAGTGATCGATGCTCTGAATTATATTGGGATGCGGTGAAAATAATGCATATGCTTTTACCTCTCTCAAAGCTAAAGAGACGGATTCCTGGCCGAAGGGACATCGAATCTTCTTCAGCGCATACAGAGCTTCGTTACTGGTATCTTGGACTAAGTAGACGTAAGAAAATCCACCCTGGAAATAGATCGTCAGCGCATGCCATATATCCAATTTGATTCTATGGAACTCCTATACTTCTCCAAGTAATCGCGCTATTTTGAAGCTCCGATTATTGATCTTAAGGGTCGGGGTTCCGGGGAAGCAGCCCATGCAATTTGTTAAGGCATGTACAATATCCGTAATGTATTGCGCCATGGCGAATGCAATCCCCAGAGACGTATTAGGTCTGAAGGAAAAGGGTGTGAACCAGATACAGGCCGTTCTAGATCATTGAATATTATAGCCTCCAGAAGTTCAATGAGTTGCGGAAGAAGTTGAAGATGAGCGCCTACAAAAGGCCGTGGTGGTTTGTTCTGTTTCTACTGAGCGCGTTGCTGGCACCGATTACAACCTACGTTGAGGCCTTTGATTGGTCTACTCACTTCTCCCTGCTCGAACGACCTTGCCTAGCTGTTCAAGGGGATGGAGCTCGCACCGGTCGGATCCACTTTAAACTATTCCGCTATTGGTTGCAGCATAATTTTAGTACCCCCAGGCTGATGGTCATTGTGACTCCCCTTGCTATGTCGTGTTTGCCATCTGCAACCAAGCTGCAGCCTCGTGAAAAATATAAATCCGATACCCAGCTCATCATCTTCTAGTCACCCATTATCTATTACAGGGGGAGAAGGGGCGCACGCGCGGACAAAAATGGCGCTCCCAGATTGTGCGGGGTCGGCATGAGCCACTGTTCCGAGCAGCAGCAACTTGTCCGAGACGACCTTTTTTTTCCCTCGCCATCCTCCCTAGCTCACTCCAAGCTGGGTGTTAAAAGACAAAATGACCGTCCGCAATCACAAGTTTACCCCGGAGGTATTGCTCTCTGCCCCGCGTCGGTCGGTGGCGAGTCCCAACAAAGATGGCACTTTATCCCTCTTTATGGTGTCAACATATGCCTTTCAGACTCATTCAAAGTCGGTGGAGATTCGGCTCCTGAATTTAGAGACCCACGCTTCTCGAGTTCTGAGTAAAGATGTCATGGCATCAGAGGCAGTCTGGCTCGGAGACAAAAACTTTGTACTGTTCCTAAGGGGCGAAGAAAAGGGAAACACCAGTCTTTACTTGGTCGATGCCAACAGACTTGATGATGGGTACGCACAACAATGCTTTGGTCGGGAGAAATAACTGAATCACTTAGACCCCGATTGCTTTCAACCTTCAATGGGTCCCTTTCCAATCTCAAGACCACGAAGATCAGCTCCGATACATATGCCATTGCTCTGACGGGTCCTGCTAACCCAGCCGGCGAGCTTCACAATCCTGAGACAGCGAAGAAGCCTCTCTCTAGCGCACGAGTATACAACAATCTATTTGTGAGACATTGGGATGAATATGTGTCAGAGAATAAAAATGCCATATGGTACACAACCTTAAAGAAAGTCCATGGAGCATACCGGACACCCATTGCTCCCTTAAAAAATGCCTTAAATGGAAGTCTCGTGCCATTGGAATCGCCTGCACCATTTTGTGGCGCTGCTAATTATGATATTTGTGAGAACGGCATGGTATTCGTTGCTAGGGATCCTAAGCTTGATCCTTCCAACCATACCAAGACAGACCTCTATTACGTTCCCTTCAAAACATATGAGGAAGAGCGTGCCCCAGCTCCACTCATCGTTCCGACAGGGGTGTTTCAAGGCTATTCCAGTACTCCCGTCTTCTCCCCCGATGGTAAATCGGTTGCGTTTACCCGAATGAAGAGCAATGTCTATGAAAGTGATAAACCACGTATCTTCCTGCTACCTAGCATCTTGGATTTGACTAATGTTCAGGAGTTTTATGAAACAGAAGATGGGGAGGGTGGTTGGGATCTAAGACCTGACAGCATAACTTGGAGTCTAAATGGTAATGAACTCTATGTGACAGCAGAGGAGAATGGCAGAGGAAAACTGTTCACACTGCCATCTTCTCCTCACCTTGCCACGAATCTCCCGTTGTCAATTGTGAATGATGGTACTGTTATTGATGTGAAACCCCTACCCAACACTAACATTCTTGTGACCAGTAGTTCACTCATAGAGAGTAGTACTTACTTTATCCTCGACCCAAAAGCCCCTTCTAAACCTCGCATTATTTCATCAGTATCCAACGGTGGAGAGAAATTTGGACTATTTAAACGCCAGATTGAGGAAATCTGGTTCAAGGGAGCGGAAGATTACGATGTCCATGCATGGGTCATAAAACCGTCAAATTTTGATAAATCAAAGAAATATCCCCTGGCTTACCTTATTCACGGTGGAGTATGTTTCCCGCACTATTTGAGCCGATGTTCACTGACACGCACAAGCCTCAAGGAGCCTGGAATGATAACTGGTCAACACGCTGGAATCCAGCTATCTTTGCCGAGCAAGGCTATGTCGTAGTGACGCCGAATCCAACGGGTAGCACGGGATATGGCATGAAGCTGCAGAATGGTATCAAAAATAACTGGGGGGGTCGCCCGTACGTTGACCTTATGAAAGGATTCGAATACATTGAGAAATCCATGCCATTTGTCGATACTTCACGTTCAGTTGCTCTAGGCGCTTCATACGGCGGCTACATGGTCAATTGGATCCAGGGTCATGACTTTGGCCGCAAGTTCAAGGCACTGGTAACTCATGACGGGGTCTTGAGCACCCTCAATCAAATTGCGTCAGATGAGTTGTTTTTCCCCTACCATGACTTTGGCGGAAAGCTTTGGGAAAATCGACAGAATTACGAAAAATGGGATCCTGCCCGCTTCCTCCAGCACTGGGCCACGCCCCACCTTGTGATTCATAATGAGCTAGACTACCGTCTACCAATTTCAGAAGGCCTAGCGACATTCAATGTACTACAATCAAGAGGCATTGAGAGTCGTTTTCTTAGCTTTCCGGATGAAAATCATGTCAGTAACCCCTGTTCTATTACGCTCGCTAAAAGAGATTAACTTTCTTCTAGTGGGTTTTGAAGCCGGAGAACTCTCTAGTATGGCATAAGGAAGTTCTTGGATGGATTAATAAGTATAGTGGCGTTGCAGAGGAACAAGAGGCTTTTCGAAGGGGATGCTCTGAGATTGTTGTTTCGCGATAGAACGCATCTTTCGGCGAACAACAAGACCCATATCCTTTAATCTGTAATCCCAGTAGGCGCTTAGCAGGGCCTATAAATCACTATTCCAGCAACAGTGCTAACTATTCGATCCATTTGAGCGGCGAATTAAGGGGTTCTGTTTACTTTTGTCAATTTCGAAAATTTATTTTGCAATCTGGAGATACCACTAGAGGAAAGCCAGCAAAAAGTTGAAGCTCAGCAATATAATTTCCTGGCTTAGCCCATGCAAAAATAATCTGCGTCCACCATTGCTACTTGTTTTTGACTGCTCAAGCTTATTTGCGCCTCTTTCTTTTCCACCCATTTATATCGTTCATCCTCATCGAAAGCTAGTATCCCGCTCTTGCTCGTCATGTGCCCCGATGGAGTAAATGCTGTCCTGTTCTGCCTCAAGCAGGCCAACATTTTGCAGAGCATTCCTTAAGCTGACCCAATCACATAGAATCTCGATGCGCCCGTCTTTTTTCTGAGTCGATGGATGGACTTGCTGTAGCCATGCCGTCAGCTGCTGGCGCTCAGAGGGACTTAACATGCCAACGATAAAGGCATTGACTAGCTCAATCTCCATGGACTCGCTAGGGGAGGAAAGGGCGTCGAGTCGAGCTGTTGCTTGCACCAGATATGTGTTGAGGCTTGCCGTCGCTTGCTGTAGGGGAATCGGGGGGGAGTTGCTAGATGGCGGCTTGGGCTCATAGGTGCTGGCGATGCGTTGGAGCTGCGCCTCTGTATCTGCCCACCGTGCCTGCTGCTCTGTATGAAATTGCTCGAGCACCTCGAGCTTGCTCGCATATCGTCGCTCCAGTTCAGCCAGTTTACTTTCGAGACGTGCTATCTTCTCCTCGCTGACTTGAAATCGCCGCTCATTCTCCTCTAATATCATTCGTCTCTTCTGCTCACTGCTCTGCAGTTGGCTGAGTATTGCCTTGTTTTCCTTGCGTAATTGAAATTGCCAGAGTCTATCCGCGGCCACGTCAGAAATGGAAGAAGTCATTCTACCTGTTCCGAATGCCCTAGGGTTCTAAGATCTTGTAGGCACGTATACTGTAGCTTAGCAAGTAAGGTTTCGTAGTTGAAAAATGATAGGCCACACATCGTACTGGCCTCACATGATTTGACATGGTGACATCTAATTACGACATCTTTTTTGAACTGCCTTGGAGGCAGTTGTCAAAGGACTTAGCTTTTACTTGTTTATATCACGTATATTCGAAGCGTCTAAGAGCATGATTAAATACCTTCCTTGCCTTCATACAGCTGGCTGTTGTTAAGCCAGCAAAACGGCCGCTGCTCTTATGACAGAGTGGCTCACGAAAAAACTAAATACAAGCAAGACATTTTAAAACAGGATGCATCGCTAAACAGTCTGCTGTTGGAATAGTCGCATTGCGTTAGAATCCGCCTGTTGCTCATCCTGTTCTGCTGACTCATACCATGAGCTACGGCTCCCGTGCCGTTATTTTCCCTGTAACCCCGCGGACCGAGTCGAATCAGACGCGCTCACATTCACTTCCCTGAAAGAGGGGTTCCTTAGAGAAGAAGCTCTTCCGAGACAACCGATCTTGAACTGTGAAATTCCAAACAGCCATGTACAAAGACACTTTTAAATGAGGTCCGCAACATTCATCGGCATCTCTTCAATCTGGGTGCTGTAGAATTGCTCAATCTCACGCATCATTCGCACGTCATCAGCCGTGACAAAGTTGATAGCAACACCCTTTCGTCCAAAACGGCCACCACGACCAATTCTATGGATGTAGTTTTCACGATTGGACGGTAAGTCGTAGTTAATTACCAAAGAAACTTGTTGAACATCAATACCACGAGCGAGGAGATCAGTAGCAATCAGGACGCGAGAGGACCCTGATCTAAATTCCTTCATAATTAAGTCTCTCTGTTGCTGCTCCATGTCACCGTGCATGGCCGACACGGTAAAGTCACGCTGGGTAAGTTTTTCGGTTAGCCAGTCGACCTTTCGGCGGGTATTGCAGAAAATGACGGCTTGGGTGATGGTTACTGTTTCGTAAAGATCAGAAAGCGTGTCAAGTTTCCAGTCTTCCTTCTCAACAGCGATGTAAAATTGCTTGATACCCTCAAGTGTGAGCTCAGCTTTCTTGACGAGGATTCGGACTGGGTCGCGCATGAATTTGCTAGTTACCTCAAGAACGTCTTGAGGCATGGTAGCAGAGAGGAGAACAACCTGGGTTGACTGTGGGAGCAGTTGGAAAATGTCATAGATTTGATCAGTAAATCCTCGCTGAAGCTTATTAGTGATATTGCACACGAAATCAAAAAGTTTTTGGGGCTCACGGAAAGCATTTCATCTGCCTCATCAAGCACAAACATCTTGATGGCGTCTGTCTTCAAAAAGCGTCGGTTGACCATATCTAGGACACGACCGGGCGTGCCAACAACAACATGTTGCCCTTCTTGGAGAGACTTCATATCATCACGAACGCTTGTGCCTCCGATGCAAGCATGGCATTCTACGTTCATGAAATCACCGATAGCAACGACAACTTTTTGAATCTGCTGTGCGAGCTCTCGGGTCGGGGCTAGGATCAAAGCTTGACATTGTCTAAGATTTGAGTCTAGCTTTTGGAGAGCGGAAATTGAAAAGGTGGCTGTTTTTCCGGTACCGGATTGCGCCTGAGCAATGACATCATGTCCTTTGATAATAATTAGATTGCACGTCGGCAAAGGAGTCTCTAGCTGGATAATCTACCTTTGATCACAGGCATGATAGCGCGCTGTTGAATGGCAGAGGGGCGCTCAAAACCATAGGCGTAGACACCTATACAGTATTAGTCTTGTTAGAACTTATAGTGGAATTTCTTTGTTGTGGGTTGAAGTTTACCTCGTAGTAGTTCCGACTTCAAGTTCATGGTATCAAAGGAGTCGACGGTCTCGTCATAATTGGACTCGATCTGGCCTAGGAAAACGTTAGTTGTTTCCCGATATTTTCTAACGGAGGAAGTGATTTTAGAAAATGAGACGGCGGAGTGGGTCGCTCACCTTCCGGAATTTCCTCAAGTCCTTTATCAGCCATGATTGTGGTTAATGTGGATGAGTGTGTTGTAGATTCGTGCCTGAGATCTGTGTCAAAAGTGATCGATGTCTTACTGACGAATGCAGAAAAAGGTTGCGCAAGCCCTAAGAGATGCGATGATTGGTAAGATTAATTTGTAGCTCTCAAAGATCAGCCCCCTGGACAAGGATAGAATGATAGGACTTGATGTGTTGAGTCTGCGACGAATTAGTAGAAATCGTGTTTACAGAAAGAATATTCAAAGGGTTGAGGAAAAAATTTCTGATTTACTCATCCAACAAGAACCCACACAACCCACCATTCCTGGTAAGCGAAGGCCTGCCCACTACCACCCACTCATAATTACAAAGATTAATGACGGGTATTTACACGGATGTGGGCTACGGTGGCCTGAGTTTACTGGCTGGCACATATTCCAGAAGTACAAGCCAAATCCCTCTGCCGATTCTCTTGCCGGTGCCATACGTACCCCATCGTCACCAATGATCATTAAGTTTACACAGGCTGTGCTGCAGATGAGCAACACTACAATCTCTTCTGCCTTACAACTTGCGAAAACTTGACTTCTCTAGCCCTCTACCCTTCCATCCTATCGTTAAAAGCTTGGAATTTAGGGTTTAAGTTAGATGGAGCAACTAGACCGACCAATTTCAATTCCACCCCATCCAATGGGTATTAAGCCGCTCGGAAATCATTTCCTTGCACAGGACAATGCAAAGAATTATGCGGGTCTATTTCAAATGCTTCCGGAGGAATTACTTGCATCTCTACTCGAACACTTAGACTCTTCGTTGCTGCTACTCATTGGTTCAACTTGCAAGTACCTCTATGCTCTTTCCAAAAGTGACGATCTATGGAAGTCACTGTTCATTGAGTTAGTCCCTCCACACATACTGCGGTTATCAAAACCTACGTGTCGCGCTCCCTTCCTCCGGCTACACACCAAAAACAAGACCAGAATCAAGCATTAATTCGATGCAGGTCTCAAATCTCTAGAGCGCAGTCCTCCTGGAAATGGTCAAACTCGTGGAGGTCAACATATCTCGGTCTCAACAAAGACGTAGAATCTAATATATTTTGTGACAATGTCTACTCGGATTTTTTGTATCGACCGTATCTATGCGCTCACACGTCATTGGAACATTACACTTCCGACATACCCAAAGAAAATGCGATAACAAGACACGAGTACATGTCATTAAGTGACTTTTCAAATACCTGGAGTAAACGACCATTTATTCTAACCCATGCAGTCCAAGAGTGGCCTATCTCGAAAACCTGGAGCGTCGATTCCTTACTTGAGAACTACCGACATATCAAATTTCGTGCAGAAGCAGTAGACTGGTATTTTTCTGATTACGTAACATACATGAGAAATAATCGTGATGAGAGCCCTTTATACTTGTTTGATAAAAAGTTTGTCGAAAAGATGAAACTTCAGACCGGCAATGGTGTTAAGTCCTCGTACTGGACACCAGAATGCTTTGGAGAAGACTTCTTTACAGCTCTTGGGGATAAACGGCCTGACTACAGGTGGCTCATCATTGGTCCAGAGAGGAGCGGTTCTACATTCCATATGGATCCAAATGCGACAAGTGCATGGAATGCAGTTCTACGAGGCTCAAAATATTGGATAATGTTCCCTCCGTCGACATCGTATCCTACCCCACCTGGAGTATATGTATCAAGTAACCTGAGCGAGGTTACTAGCCCCGTTAGTATAGCTGAATGGCTCCTAAATTTCCATGCACTAGCTCGAAAGACACCAGGTTGTATCGAGTGTGTTTGCAAGGAAGGTGAGATTGTGCATGTACCTAGTGGCTGGTGGCATTTAGTTGTAAATCTGGAACCTGCAATAGCAATTACCCAAAACTTTGTACCTGGAAGTCAATTAGCGGAGGCTCTCCATTTCCTGAGAGACAAATCGTCACAGGTATCTGGATTTGCCAAGGATGTAGAACACCCATATCACCTTTTCATCGACCAGTTACAGGCAAAACACCCAGATCGTCTGAGACAAACGCTTCAAGAATTAGCAACAAGAGACGAAGGCAAAAAGAGGAAGTGGAAAACTGCAACTGGAACAGATGACGGAAAACGTGTTGCTAGCTTTAGCTTTGACTTTGGTGACGATAGTGATTTGGAAATTCCGTAAAAAACTAAGCTTTAGAAAATTGACCTTCCAGTGCATGAGTTTCAGATTGTGAAAAGACCCCCTAGGAATACTGTTATAATGGCCATTGCCATCAGGATGACCAATAATTATAGTTGGAATGGAAGTAATTACATCTTTGGCCTCTATGATTAATTTTACTCTCGATAAAGCCAGTTTATGAAATGAATATACGATGTGACCAACGTTCGGAGGAGCCAAGCTACTTTCTGACTGGACCGAAGCTAATTCTTGCTTTTTTTTGGTCCTTTTCACCGCCATCAACATCTTCGACGCCTTTTTTGTTCTTTTTTGTCAACGTCCCTTTTCCCGCACTCGTAGCATTAGTCGTCGCAACGTGGACGCTAGCTACCTCAGTCTTTTGAAAGTTCGCCAAAGTTGGAGTGTCGGTCGTAGCAGTGTTCGCAGCACTCTGATCAGCCTCTGGTTGCTCCTGAGTCAAACATGAGAAATTCCTACGTGCTGCTATGGTTGCGCAGAAAAAGGAGACGGTGACTTACGGTTTGGGGGTTCCAGCTAATGCTGCTGCGACTAAATACACGCCAACGTCGTTCACGTTCTTCTTCGTCGCGGCCACGCCGGCGGCCAGCTACGATATTTCCTTTGGTGTAGTTGTCGAAACCGGTGATAACATTTCCGCTTGGCGTCTCCTCGAGATATTCATGCTCTTTCTTGGCAATGAGAGTTTCTTGAGCGGCGAGGGCGACCTCGAGTTCGCGCCGCCGCTTCAGTAGGTCTCTTAGCTGCGAGCGCGTTTCCTCGTAAATGGCCGACACGATGCTGGGGTTGGAGGTTGTTGTGCTGGCGAGGGTGACAGCCTTGTCGGTCATGATGTTTGGGCCCTGACTTGGGCGAAAGGCGGTTTCGTTGGTGAGGACGCTACTTGCATAATCGCGGTTCTCTGCAGGGATCAGAGTGATTGGCGTCAGCCTTTGGGCGCGGTTAGGCCATGTCTTCGTTTACGTAGCCCACTGCCCGAGTCATGAGGGGCCATGGCGATTGAACCGGCCCATCCGCTCGGCCCTACTGATAAACTTGATGGAGGCCCCAGGAAGGAGCGGGTGAGGGGGCTGAGTAATCAACAGCCATCAGAAGTGCTTGGTCTCGTACATTCAGAACGGCACGAGCTCATCAGATACATGTGGGCAGTTCCAAACAACGCTACACAGTAAGTGTATTTTGGATTGATAGCCAGATTCCCCAAGGGATTGTGGGCACGTACTCTCGAGCACGCCCATCCCTCATAGAAATGTGATATAAACTCAATACCACGCCTATTGGTACACCCGTCCAAGCCAATAGAGTGAAACCTAGCCTCAGTCCAGATCGACCGAAAGTAGAGTTTTCGACCGCACACCGCATGAACTGCTTTCAAAAAGTCGCAGCGGTAGGACAAGATCGATTGCGGCACTGCACCAAAGACGTTGGATGCAGTGCAACTCTTGCCGCCTTTGGATTCAGATTTGACCCCACCACAAGCAGCCTCTGCCATCGAGCGTTATCTCAGCACGACGCTTAATGAAAGCAGATTCCAGGCGCATGGAACCTTTTTGTCACAGACTTTGGATGCTGTCTTTCTCCCCTCGGTCCGACTTTGCCAGCCAGGATGACATTCATCAGGTCAAGTTAGTAGTCTCCACTGAGTCTGAGGCAATATCAAAAAAACCGTGCTTTACCGCAACTGTATGAATCTACACCACTAGCTACTAACAGAGCAATATATTGAGACTGGGGAATGGGATGGATGGTCGTTTTGTAGAATAGTACTTTTTGAACGCAAGGATCTGCTATAACCACCTTGAGTACTCTCATGTATTAGCAGAGAGCCCGCCAGCCTTATGAGTTTCTTCAAAGATGGCTACATTCACCGTTATCATGAGATTCTTGTTGCCACGGTTCGAGTGTTGATGCAGGAGCGAACAGATACACGAGGATAATGCATTATTTTCTCTACGACTGTGTACACTTCAACAATTTATACACTTACTATTCTATCTAGAAATTTCTTCTTATCTATAACCACCTTCTTGTATTTTCCCCTGGGACTGGTTTGTAATTTTACTACTAGTTACTGAAAATTGATTGTCACGTCCAGATCGATCTATTTAAGAATATTGAGTTACATATATTCCATATCACGTGATTGATATCATGTGACACCGGATCACCAGCCGTTACACTTGTAGGGAATAGTAGCCTGTCAGCTTTGGCTCGCAGGACAATGTTAAAACCTGTCAGGAATATGTCAAAGATTCAGTGCCGATTTTGCGCTTCTAACCAAGCGAGTGATTCCCCGTGTAAAATGTCATTATCTCTATACCCAACATGATTCGCCCATCAACAAAGACTAGTACATTGCGCCTTCTGTCAAAATAACCGGAATAGCAAGAAATCAAATATCGGAATTAAAAGAACTTGGGCTTGGATGCAACGGAAAGTGGTCGATTCAAAGAGAGGCAGGTTATCAGAGGCAAAGCGAAAAAACCTTAGTGACTCGGACCTACCTAGATTGCCGGCATCATGCCGAAACGCACCTATATATTGAATCATGGTGAGTCCAGCAGCCCAGAACCAAAACAAAGAACCTTTGGCGTGAAATCCCGCATTACCAAAGAAAAAATTAATATATATATATCCTTGCCAGAGTTCTGCTTCAATTACACACGCCTGAACCTCAACTAGCATACATTTCATTTGTGAATTGCCATGACTGTCCAATTTTATCAATCAAAATTCCGAGCTTTGTACCTTTGGTATAAATTGGTTTTTTCATAAGTTTGTGTGCGAGGTAATTGGTACCCGTCGCACTCCGTGGGAGCTTGAGCAGAAGCGGGGTTGGGTCGAATCAGTTCAAGTACTATTCAGTACATGAACCTCGATCCACTTGCATGGCTGGACCACCTCGGACTTTACCCATATATAAGACATGTCAAGTCCATACGCCCGAGCCCTTGACACTCTCCCAATCTCTAATTTTCCTCTTCCATTCAGTCCCAGTCATGACCTGTCAAAGTATCTCCGCATCTCATTCAAGGGTCATCCTCTCTATGATAGACTATATCCAGTCGCCCGTCGAGGCCTCAAATTTCCTCCCTTTTCTCCATCTATTCTAGCTTCTCCTTAATTTTTCAGCAGTAATCACAATCTCGGAAATAGTGTAGACTCTACATCCCTCCGACCTTGCCCCGTCGCTCCTGTACTCCTACCCATGGAGGCGGAACATGGGTCAAAGAGTCAAAGACCGAGGCACCGTTACTTCAGCTCTTATCGAATACTGTAGTTAATATGTTGGCGAGATATCGTACGCATCTAGTCAGTGGCTATTCGTCGCAGGTCGAGTTGTTGGTGTCCTTGGCAGAGGTTGGATAGATATAAGGACTGAATGTTGGTATGACGGGGTCAATCTCTGTGATATCAAAGGTAATGAGAATGGGGTTTGCTACTGCAGAAGTGGTGACCGATTAACGTGTATATGTATATGGATGTCTATCTGTGGACGCCCCTGAAGCGTTGATAAAACCTGTGTCTACTTGTGTGCCTAAGGCATGAATATAAACCTCAGGCCTACCGGAGCAAGTGCCCCGACACTGTACCTCGTCCGTATCTCCACAGCGCGCGACAACGCCGAAAAGAATTTCCAATTATATCACACATAGCGGATATGACTATTGGATTTTGGAGTGCTTTGGTAAGTCACGAGATGAGTTTAAATGGAAAAGGTCATCCAGTAAAACTAGAAATAATGGAGGATGTCAGCTCTTTTACAATGAAAATTAGACAAGGTTTATGTTATATGTGGTTCATATTTGAGGTGTAAGTATCTATATTCACTGGGTTATGGAGTTATGGAATATCTGCAGATCGGATTTCCGAGCAAAAGCTTGCCAACACCACTTCTCCCGACCGATATGTTGACGATAACTCTCAAATACACCCTTTGTCATGAATATATCTTGGCTCTTGGAGAGTATTACACTCCAAGGTTCGTAGAGGAAATCATTGAAAAATGTTCAGTCTTCGTCCTCCATTCGCGTGAGTGTGTGGTTTATTGTGCTAATTGAGTTGTAGACTATCTAGCACATTGGGCTCCTCTCTAGCCCAGGCCACAACATTTACAGTGCTCATTGTCTCTTTTGATCCTTGAAAGATCATTGATATACTTCCCATGATGAATAGCTATTCACCTCAGTGTTTACCCATGGAATTCAGCCACCTTTTCCACGGAACCTTCTACCCAAAAAAAAATGGTAGCAATGGAAACCGCATGCGCGAGTAAAAGTTCTCAAGAAAACCTGCAGCCCCAGCCAGGCGAGGCCTAGACATCGGGACCACATGAGGTACGCATATTTATTTAAATATTCCTTTTTTGTAACATTCGAGGTCAACTTGATCCAATCCACCATCGCCGTATCAGGTGCTTGGTACGCTCTGGAAACTCATCGGATGGCTTTTCCTCCATGAACAATGTTTGGTGATTTAAAGAGCTTCGACCCTATCATCAAATTTGATCGCTGTTAGCTTCATGGTAGAGGTGTTGGGGGTGGTGTTAAGAGATGAAGACGACAGGGACCGAGAGAGCATTTGGTAATCCTAGCCAAAGATGAGACGAAGGTGTTACTTGATGTCGACTCTAACCACCCTACAGTGAGAGCTGGAGGTTTGTAAGGGTCACCAATCTTAGGTTTTGAGAATAGTCCCTCTTTCACAATAGAATTAGGATCCTTTAATAATCTTTTCCCAATTCTAGATCGAGATAATCATGAGCAATGGTTTCGTAGAACGAGGCTACGGCTAGAAGGAAAAGATATATTCTACACAGCTGAGACGTCTTTGGAAGCTTACGCATGGACTGGGCTGTGATCTGAGGCTAAATTATCCAACAATGATGATATAAAATGACCACGAGCTGAAAAGTTAGAAGGAAAATGTGACATTGAAAAAGAAGCTGAACTCAGGAAAGATAGAGCGAAATTCCTCTGAATAATAGCCGATTGCTTGATTGAAGACGATCATAAGATAAATGATGAATTTAGCACAGCAATAGAGGTCTAGGCACGTCTGAAGACCAAATATCAGAAGATCATTGTCACTGCTGCGAACAAACATCTCAGCCAAATTCAAAACTTTCGCTTTGATGAGAATGATGTCGTCGAAGTCTTGTGGGCGCGAATAAAAGATCTCCGCAATAAGCTTATCGCAGCAAATTGTAGTATGAGGAACAATTACCATGATGATGGGTAAGTGAATGTATTCATGAATGAGCATCCTGAATTATATTCACCGACCATCGATAGCCTCCACCTATAAGAGCATCTCACTGCGGAAGAACAAGTACAAAGACTTGTTGATAAAGAGGATCGGAGCAAAGAAAGTGCAATTATTACTACTCGTCGGAAAACTTCATCTCCCTAACGTCGGTGCTATTCTGACATTTCAGTAAACGATTTCCTCAACGACCCAATTTCTCTTTCGCAGATGTGTTTCTTATATAAAAGTGGACATTTCAGAGACATTGTCCATTTGTAGCTGAAATCCAGAAGTTTGGGGAGCAACTAAGAATTAGACGGGAAAGATAAGATAAATTAAAGGCCCCCCAGCACCACAAGAAAAAAGGCAACTTAAATCCAAATTCTTGGGGCAAGAATAGCGAGGGTTACTTGGCTCGAAGCAGTTAACCAATGCATAATCCCATTAATCATTTTGGCTCTAATACGATAGAACGGCGCCCGATTCACGTGCCCTACATCAAAGCAATGAGAGAGTATATTTATCTAAGAAATTATACTGTTACAGTATTCCAGTCGAATGGGTTTTTGATACTGGAGCTTCCTCGCCAATGACTGACCAGATCTATTTATTTAGAGGACCTCTACAAAAGACAAGACAAGTTACCATTCAAGTCGGAGGAGGAGATTTTAACTCTAATCAACGTGGAAAGGTATTAGTACTCTGTAGAGATGGATCATCCGCTCTTCTGCAAGACACATTATATGTACCAAACCTAGGGGTAAATTTGATTTCTGCCAAGCAGTTATGGAGACAAGGGATGAATGGTTTTTTAATGAAAATGAAATGCATGTTATGAAATCAACAATAGAGACATAACTGCCAATCAAAGTGAGTGATTGTACATTGTTACTCACATTTCAAGCGATTATCATGGTAAAGCCATTGCGGCGAAATCAATGTTTAACCCCATAATTGGAGACTTTCATGATTATTACGACAATGATGGCGACGAGATTGTATCAGAGCCCGAGTGAGCCAAATGGAAAGCGGATAGACACCTTTATAGATTAATGAACCGACTCTTTGGTCACTACGGGCCTAGATTAATTGGTAACTTGCATATAGTTTCTACTCTTTCAAAGAAAATCTCAATTGCACCTTAGGAAGATTGTATATGCAAATCTTGTAAATTTGACAAAATGAGAAACTCTATAAGCAAATTCCTACTGAGTATAGATCTGAAGCACTTGAGTTGATATCGCTTGATATAGCGGGCCCATTCCCAAAATCATTAAGGGGTAACAGAGTATTTCTACAAATAGTTGATAGCTTCACGAGTTAAATTTGGTCTATTTCGCTTCCATCTAAAAGTTCTCTTATCTCAGCGCTGGGAGTCTGGAGGACCGAAGTAGAGCTTGAAATAGGAAAAAAGGTAAAAGCTGCTCGTTCAGATAATGCTTCTGAGTTGAAATTGGTCCTATCACAGTGGGAAAAAGAAGAAGGAATATTTGCAGATTGAACAACTGATGCATCTTCGCATCAAAATGGAACTGCTGAGAATGTGATGAGATCAGTGCTACATAGTCAAGATCTCCCCCTTGAGTTCTGGGATAAAGCAATTGAATTTGATGCATAAGATGGAAATAGGCTACCTGTCTGTCCCTTAATTAATGGATAGATAACATGCCCCAAGTAAGCATATATAGGAGAAAACCCTGATAAAAAGCGTCCGGGTATCGGGGAGTAAGTATTATGATTATGTGAACCCGAAAACCTTACCAGCCAATGTTAGACACGATAAATTAGTCCTTCGCGGACGTGAGGGTGTGTTTATGGGACCAGTCGTATGAACAGCCAAATAACACAAGGTATATGCCCCAGATCTTGGGTATACTCGTCGTACAAGCACACTGTATGTGGATGAAAGAAGAGAGTTAGGTACTGTTTAGCTTCAACTTAGGGACAGTCCTAGCGGCACTCAAGGCACAAGCAACGTATTTGTGGAAAGAAAAAGTCGAGGAAGGTCCAGGAATGATAACTCCTCAGAAATATCGCCTAAGCCCTAAGTTCATGACGCTATATCAGTGACTGTACCTGCCGCTGAAGCTGACGAAGCTAAGGTTCAAGTGTCAAATCAAGTTGAAAGAGCCAAGACACCAAATTTAGATATCCCCGATGAGAATATCGAAAATAGGATTAAACAGGATTACTTTTCCAGTAACATAGTTAAAACGAAACACTCTGCAATCCTAGGGAAGGCAGATAACAAAAAAGACCTTTATCCACTGTCATCTCTATGCCTAAATATTCTAGCATCAATTGCTCCCTGGCCAAGAGTCAAGGTGTCGAAGAAATTGAAGATGAGGACCAAGCTCTGGCCCCAGAAGATATGAAGGGTGTCGAACTGTTTTCTGACCGTATTCCAATTTCAAATTCAGCAAATACTGTTGTAGATCATGCAAATGGGAGCCAGGATGATGTTCATGAAATAAATTTCCCTCAGACATAGATGAGATGCTTGATGACCAAATACTTTCCGACATCCATGATAATATTGCACCGGATGCAAATTGTTGGTTATGCGAAAGTAACTCCAAGCCAAGATATTTCTTCAGAAAAAGAAAAGAAAAAGTTAGTAACGACGATGAACGAGAAGCCAAGAGAATAAAGGCTGTGATGGCAATCATACTTGGGTCCAACCTCCAGAGCCACAAAACACATTCTGCCTATTCTGCAAAAGAAGTTATTGGTATCAAAATTCCGATATCATATAATGATGCGGTGCATGATCCAATCCATGCCACTGAATAGATTGCGGCCATAAAAGAAGAGTTACATGCTCTTGAGTCCAATGGGACATGGATAGAATGCACACCACCCAAAGGAGCAAACTTGGTTTCAACAGAATGGGTATTCACCATCAAAACTCACGCAGAAGGAAGCTTAGAAAGGTTCAAGGCCCGACTCTTTGCAAGAGGGTCTAGTCAGCAATATGGGAGTGACTACACAGAGACATCCGCTCTTACTGTGCGAATGGACACTCTGCGATTTTTTGGCAACAGTAGCCAAAATAAACATGAATTGTTGGTATTTTGATATAAAAATTGCTTTTACAGAATCAAACCTCAAAGGGGAAATATATCTATCAGCTCTGCAAGGTGTCATTATTGAAATAGGCAAGGCTCTGAGAGCGCTTAAGAGTTTTTATGGGCTAAAACAAGCTAGTCGTGATTGGAATCAACTACTGAAGCAGTTCTTAGTAGAATGCAAGTTTAGTCAGAATCGAGCTGATCCATGTCTATATATAAATTCCAAAATGGAAATTTGGCTATTAGTTTACGTAGATGATATTGTAACTTCTTCTTACCATGCTACCTCACTCAAATGGTTTTATGAAAAACTATGATATAAATTAAACGCCAAGAACCTGGGGGAGATTTCGAAGATTCTTGGAGTTCGAATAACTCGAGAAAGGAAAACTAGGACAATTTATCTCGACCAGGAGCGGTAAATTTCGGGGGTTCTCGATAGATTTGGTATTATAAAAGAGAAACACAAACCAAGATTGGTTCCTGTGGTCGACTACGAATATTTGCGACCCGGGGAAGAAAACGATGAATTAATTGATCCGAATATCTTCTCACAGGCAATTGGTAGCTTAATGTATGTAATTGTCCTCAAGAGACCAGACATCGCATTTGCGTTAGCAAGGGTATCATAATTAACGAAAGCGCCTGTCAATCATCATGGTTACGCACCCGAGAATCCTATGCGATATTAAAAGTCAACCATAAAATAAAAATTGCATTTCGGACCCGAAAGTAATCATGCCGAAATTTTACCATCTATACATATGCAGACTGAGCAAGCGATAAACTCGATCAGAAGAGTATCTCTGGGGAAGTAGGAATGTTTTGTGGAGGGCCTTTCTCGTGGACATCTAAGAAACAAAATTCCGTCTCAACGTCAGCCGCCGAATCCGAGTATATTTCATATGCGATGAATGCCAAACAGGGTCAGTGGGCCGCACAAGTTTTCAAAGATATATTGCTCCCAAAGTACATAAGTCCGAATAAAAGAACTGTCCAAATGTTCGGCGACAACCAAGCTGCACTGGCTTTGGTAAAAAATCCCCATATTCATGAGCGTTCAAAGCACATTGACATCTGTCACCATTTTATCCGTAACCTCGCTGAAAATAAAAAGTTTCAAGCTTCTTATATGTCAACGGTGCAAATGGTTGCAGATGAGGTAACGAAACCACTTGCATGCATAGCTGTTCAAAGGGTAAAAAAGCGGATGGGATTGTTGGTATGACAAACGTCACACACTAAAAGTCTATTGGTTCACTTAAAGTTATGAGGGTACTCATGTAAGTAGTTTGAACTATCATTCAGAAGAAATGCGCATTCATGGTGTTTTGATGTTCTTCCGCGTTGATGCGATGGAATTGCTATATAGCTTACATTCGGATAAAGTATCATCCGAATATATGAATCTACAAATCAAGAGAACTGGCCAGTACGATGCAACAAGCACCGACTTCAAAGAGCTCCAGCTAGATGAATGATTCCGATAGGGATTGTTGGACATTGATAGAAAATTCGAGGAGACGACTCGCACCGAGGGGGAGTGTTCTTTATTTATTTATAATTGAATTTAATTTCAATGTCCTGATTTGGCGGCATATGGGCCCATGCCGGTTTCGATCATACTTCCTGATTGACATGGGAGGAAAACTTTTGGCGAAAACTCCGCAAACCTTCCTGTTAATTGTCTGTGTTTTTCTAATGTATCCTTCAGGAAGCGCAGTTAGACTAGTGCCCTCCACGTTAACTAATCACAGCATCTCTATCGACCTCAATAACGGCTTGTCCTGTTCCATTCCCTCAGCAGCATTTCGACGCCTTGTTATCTGGAATTGCTCCATCCAACCATGATTTAGGATCCACTGTGTTATCCCTTTGATGTCTCCAGGATTGTTAGCATAGCCTCGTAGGATTGATCTTTGGCTTGTCTCCAAACATCCTCCCTTCCATTTGACCATCGATGGCAGGAAATAATCATGTGCTTGAGGTTCTGCGATTGGTAGCCACATGGACAGCTTGGACTGTGGACTCCGGGTACTTTTCTATATAGATACGAATTGAGCACCCTGTGCTCACTTCGTATTTGCATCGCTAGACTGCTCTGGTCCCTTTTCAAGTTTGATGTTTATTTATAATAGTTAATGTCGTGCCCGCGCACAGTACGTGAGCTTCTCACCTACCGGCAAGCCCAGTCTACATAAAACCACCCGACGCATTGGCGCCTACACAGACCAAACAGAGAAAATGAAAGCCAGGGCCTTATCCTCTTGCACTCTAAGATTCTAGTATACGTGGATGTCGTCTGTCCAACGAATCTTATGATATGCAGATGCTACCAAATGAAGGAAAACCTTGGCAACAAAAATGACAGGAAGAAATTGGTTACATCAATTCGTGATTCCGTTCGAATCAGACTTGTCCTTGCGCCCTTTCGAAGAAAAAGGGCGAGTTTTCTAAAAAGAAAATCAATTGGTCCTAAGCTAAAGTTCCATGTCCGCTTTTGGTGCAGGGCCGGTGGAGCCGGCGGGGCTTCCTTTAGTTTTCCTACAGCCTAACTCGTTCCAATCTCGTGAATCACCGCTAAAGATGTGTCTAATTAAAGAGATACGAAAAACGACGGAAATGAAAACAGCTCCGAAAGACAGAAGATTCCTCCATATCGGACCCAAGCAATGCGCTCCTCACACATTCCATCGTCCGTCACACCTTCCAAATGACAAATTTACCCAATCTCCGCTGAAAGCAAAAGTTGGGTTAGCAGGCGCCTTTGATCCAGCCGGTATCCTGCTATTGGTTAGTAGATGCCTGTGAGAGGCATCGTCGAGGTCGCTGTGCGCTCAAGCTTCTTCTTCAGATTCCAGCACTCCAAAACTTTATCCCTCGGCCATCGAGACATCTTTCACTGAGGCGATGATTGCCTCTTCGGCCATTTTGGCTGGAGCCCTAGCACGTGCTACCTCCGCGAACCTCCATTGCTCGGTGTGACGAATTCACGTGAGCTGCCCTTTTGTCACCAGTCCGGACTTTCTGGGTCTAGCTTGGCAGTCCCGGGAATCCGATCGGCGAGGTTCCCTACAGTTACGACATCGTGTGAGTGGCGTGGAAGCCCCAAACAGCGTTTAAATTGTTCAATTTTGCGACAAGGTTTGTGGACGTCGGCCACTCCAGATTTGTCGAAAAGGCGGAAGGGCGCACGGAGATCGAAGTCCCGGTGGAAGAGAGCATGCCAGTCACTCTTTCATTTTCGTCCGTGAGCCATAGTTCGCAGAGCGTCTCATCTTCGTGCTCCATTGTGAATTTCACAGGCACCTTGGGTATCCAGACAGCGACAAGTTCCAAAGGTGGCTCAATATTGGCGTTACGTTTAGCCAATCTCGACGGGGTATCTAGAAGAACCGGTCTATTTTCTTCGGATTTCTGCAGAAAGGCAAATCCCGACTTGACTCGTTGAACTGAGTCGATGTGATTGCCGTTGTGGATAAGTCCCTCGACAGCAGCTTTAGCACCCACGGGAGATAGTTTCCGGCACGGATGGTCAATTTCAAGACGAAGAATTAGTCGTTTGTCGACTTTCGCCTTGGAAGCTTCTTTTTTTGGAGCTGATACCATAGGTTGCAGCACAATCCTTACAATGGGGACTGCGTTTTATCGCAGTACATTTTTGGCCACCATGGCCCAGGTGCCTTATGAGAGCTATGCTGAGACGGCCGGTACTATTTGGCTACTGACATCGGGAGCGCTTGAGAGAGGGTTCACCGAGCGTGGAGGCCGGGCCTGAGGTCATGTACTGCTAAATAGTGGCGCGTATGTAGACCCTCATCGAGTCTACGAATTGCTTGTTTGACTCGTTTGTCAAAGGGAGGAGGGATGTTTCGACGCCATTAATGGTGGTGGAACCGAGTGCCAGGTTTGCCGCAGTCTCGGCGGTGCATCGTTGCTCGGCTTCGAGAATTGGTCGAAGCTCAGTGCGGCAGTATGCTTTCGTGGCAGCTTTTGGCTGAGACGTTGATTTTGAAGCTGCTTTGGGTACAGCGTTCTCCGACAGATTTGATGTGGTCGAAGGAGGTATAGATGATTCCCCAATCCCATGGTGGATGGAGGCTGGTTAAGGAATTTCCTCGACAATTTCAACTAGCCCGATCATATGAATATCGGGCTCAGCGACTGTGAGGAGGGCTTTTTCCTTCCCTTTAGTCGAGGCCTTGCTCATCTCCACGCCTTTTGAAGACTGGGCAAGGCCTGTTGATTAATTGAGAGTCCTCAGGCGGACTCTCGTGACGTCTAATGAGACGTTTGGACGCTTTTTTTTGAACAGGAGGCATGGTGAAAATGCTTTAGCTCCATCACGATTCAAAGATATATGCGACGAAATCGAGAGGGGTGGAAAAGGGGAAAGAGGAAATCTTTGAATTTCTTTCAATGTGCGTTTATTATTTTACGTCGTACTAGCAGAAGGAGGAGTATTGAAATAGGGAGTTTCAGACCCAGTCCTAAACATCCCGTTAAAGTGGCAATAAGTATACTAGGCGCTCATTGCAAAACAGCAGGCTTTGCGATGAGAAAATACCATCCTTTTGCGGCTAACTTGCTACACAATAATCGATCTGCTGCACTAAAGTTTAACAATTTATTAATCTTTCTAATATAACATCCTGTGCACAATCTCTGTACAGAATCATATAGAAGGTATGCTGCATTGGTTGGGGAAAAGGCTTTTCGCAAGATAAGCCCCACTTTTCTGCTATTCTGAACGGTCCCGGCTTAATGTTGACGACGTTCCTTTCAACTATAATTTAATTAAAGTTCTCCAAATTTCACTAACTTCCCCTTTAATATGACTATAGCTAGGATATTTGAAAATAGAAGGCACCTTCTCACTCGGCGTTGGTCTTCAAAGTGTTCGTAGAGTCGGCCCCGGTGGTAGTGCGACTATCGCGGGAATGGTTGGTGCATCTAGGAAGAATTATTATTTGATTTTGATTTCATTTAATTTCACCAATTTGGCGCCCTCTGGGCCCATGCAGGCGGCTTTGAACCCATCTATTTATTTGCATGAGGGGGAAACCATCACGCTAAGAAACCCCCTCCCTGGATTAAACTTTTTTGTATCTATAGTCCTTCGTTACCTACAAGAAGTGCAATTGGTCTTTAGTCCGAGACAGGACTGGCTAATGATGTATTATACCTCGCCATCCTTTCCCTACCCTCGCGTGCTGAAAAGAGACGACTGTGGTCTTGATCTTGACCCCAATAGTCCAAATGATTGTGGTGGGGGATAGACCAGGAGCTGTTTGCGCGGGCGTCCTGGCCCTCTATTGAGTACGTCAGGCTTTTGGTGGGACATCAATGTGAAACCTTAGTTGTCGATTAAAACTGCCGTTTTGGTATGAGATATTGCCGTAATTGTATAATTCTCCTTTCCTGGATTCCGCTGTTCTGCCCATTAGTTCAGACTTGGCCTTGTATGACACGCAATTTGGAGACGCCCCCTTCTACCACGATTTATGGTCCTTACTGCACTTGCAGCAAATTACCAATTTCCTGGAGTATTCCCGGGCCTACTGAGTGCCAGTGCACTCACCACATCTTCTTGCCTTATTGAAAGTGGCTTGGGTATACCCCCATTGGTAGCAGTTGAAGCACTGCTTGATTTGCACTCGGGTTGACCAGAGCTGGGCTGTGTACAGCATTGAGTTGTATACAATGCCGCTTCTTATCATTTAGCCTTGAAGTGTCTCCGTCGAAGAGCCATCTCACTCTCTTTATTTTTACTTCGAGAATCCGAACGCTTGTCTCCTGCATCATTTGGTTTATCAGTTGGCCATTATCTGGGTTTATTCCTCCTCGTATAAATATCCCCAAGAGAATTCTCAAAGTTTTAACAAGGTAATCCTACTTTAGGATGCTGAACTTCTTTGGTTGCGCCATACTCAGGGCAGCGTCTCGCTAGGAGACCAACTGCACAAACATCTTTGTATCGTTATTCCGCAGCTTCCTTGCTGTGTATGCCCCTTCGATGTGTATTTTTGCCTTGCAGAGCAGCTCTGCTAGCTGAATATTACCATTTCTTATATTGAATTTGATTTCATTGTCCTGAATTGGCGCCCTATGGGCCCATGCAGGTGTCTATCAAACTATCTAATTTATAGAGGAGGAAACCTTGCAGTAAAAACCCCCTTAGCTATCTGATTGGATTTTGTACCATTATAGTCTTACCTTTAGGAAGTGCACTCACACTGTTGTTTCAAGTGTGGATTCCGTCCTTGTCCTGTGTTCCATTTTTCCCCTCTTTGCTTGATTAACGCCTCGATTTCTCCCGTCATCTGAAATTGCTCTATCCATCCTTCCTTCTGAATCCACTGCGCTATTCTAGTCATATCTTTGACGTTATTTACCATTGCTTCGAAGGATCGGGTCGTCGATTTACGAAGCAACTCGCCTCTTCCTTTAGCCCATCTTGGACAAGACATCACCACGTGCTTTATATTTTGGGACGGATATCCACATTGGCAACGTGGTTTTCCTACTCTTGGTACATTTCTTCGGTATAAGTAAGCATTGAGCCCAATGTGCTCGCTTCTTACTTGTGTGGCAATGCTGCTCTGGGCCCTGCTAAGGTTTTGGTGGATTTGGATGGGTGACTCTCTGTAGTTCATCATAAGCCTACCTGTTTTCTTGTCATTATACAAATTTGCCGCTTTCCACTTATCCGGATCTGCTTGTGCTCGGTGACGCAAGCGCCGCTCCTTCTTTTGGCTCGTCCAGGATTCTGACCATTCCTTAAATGCGGCGTTCTTCCCGGCTACTTTCTGTCCTGTTTTAGAATCAATGTTGCTGCAGATTAAGGCCCATTCCACGAGATTATCTCTCCTGTTCTGGTCACTCTTATTTAATTTTCCTTCATCAAATAATTTGATTTTTCTGCGTGCAGTTAAAATTGTCTGTTGGACAGGTAGATTGTGAGATAGCCCGATATATTGAAGCCTCCTCTGCTTTAAGCAGATCCCTATTGGTAGAGTAGATGTTTCATGCTCTAGCATTCTACTACTGGTCGAATGGTGGGCACCTGTCACGAGCTTTAGGAATTTCCTTTGAACACTTCTGAGTGGCTTGATTATCCTTTCAGGGATGTTGCCTGCCGGCCCAGTCCTGGCCCAGATAGGTGATCCATAGGTTAACGCTGGTCTTACTACCGAGTAGTATAATAGTCGAGCTTTATTGAAATTTGTACCCCATGTTGACTGAGTTAGTCGGCTCAATGCCTGAATCTGTGATTCCGCGTTTGTTTGTAACATCTTAATATGAGATGCCCAGTTTAACTTGGGGTCCAACTGAATTCCAAGAAATCGGAGAGACAATCGGGGGATAATCTCATGGCTCTGTATTTGGATGGTAGCGTTCAAATTGTGACGTTTCCGAGCCCTCGAGAAGTGCATTAGCTGATATTTCTCCGGTGCGAATTCAACCCCGTGCTTCGTAGCCCATGAAGCACATCTTTCATGTAGTTGCTCCAGTTTTCGGCAGTTATCTTCTGTTGTATTTGACCATGTTATCAAATTGGTGTCGTCTACAAAACCGATTGCTGAAGAAGATTCTGCCTGAAGTAGGGGAAGTAGGGTGCATGCGAAAAATAAAAAGAGAATTGGGGAAAGCGGAGAGCCCTGAGGTATCCCTGTTTTTGTGTTGATGCTGCCACCTTGAAACGAGCCAAGGACTATTGAGGTAGTCCTCTCTTCTAGAAATGACTTAGTGAAGTTAGTGATCCACGTAGGAATTCCTTTTAGCCTCATGTTGTGAACGAGTCTTTCATGGGATACGTTATCAAAGGCTCCAGAGATATCCAGACTAAGGATGGATGCCGCCTTTTTCTTATCATTTCCCCATACGTCGTAGATTTGTTCGGTCAATAGGTCAGCTGCCGAGATCGTGGATCTATTTGGACGCGCTCCCATCTGTTCCTCTGGAAGAAGATTGTGCATTTCGATAGCACATGAGATCCGATTGGCTACTAATTTCTCAAGGATTTTTCCAATTGTGTTTGAGAGGGCTATTGGTCGGTAAGCTTTTGGAGCGTCGTATGATTGTTTCTGTGGTTTCCTAATCACAATTGTTAAAGACTCCTTAAAACCAGTTGGGTGATATCCCTTTAGGAGGCAGACGTTGAATAGACCTGTGAGAAGCTTTGATAGAGTTTTCCTGCAATTCTTTAATAGCCAGTTTGGGGTTCTGTCTGGACCAGGGGCTTTCTCGCTCGCTAGCTTTGCCAAGGCTTCCTCTACTTCGACCTCCATGATTGTAAGAGGTATGGTGTCGAGTTCTTCTGGATATTTTGTGCCGTTGATGTCACAAATATCTGCATGGACTGGCTCTGGAAAGAAATGTTGCGCCATTATTCTTGCTTTATCTACATCGTTTTTGTGGATATTTTCTTCTCCATCTTTGATGTCGGGTATCTGGGGGAGTCTACTTCGTTCCTCAGGAGTTTTCTTGGCCCACCTGGTTAGTTTCCACAGTTTTGTAGGGTCATTTGTAGCCTCTGAGACAACTGCTTTCCAACCAATAGTTTTTGCTTTCTTGATTTGGCTTTTTTTTGGTTAGTGGCTTTTTGATATTGCACCCAGCTATCTTCAGTAGGAACCTTCGTCCATTTTCTTCTTGCCTTATGTGCTTCTTTCACAGCTTCGGGGCATTCTTTTGTCCAGTATGGTTCAGCGAATTTCGAAGGTCTTGATTTCGGTATGCTTTCTTCCATGGTCTCCTGAATTGCTTGGGTGATTGCCTTTACCTGCTTGTCGATGGCCTCTTGGCTGTCCAGTGGGTTGTCGCTGACTCTTAAAGCATGAAGCTTAGATCTGAGCCTATAATTAGCCTCGTCCCAGTCCGCTCTTTCCCATTGTAGATGCGGTTGTCTTTCTCCCTTTTCGACTGCCTTTAGGTTGAGTTTTGTTCGTATCGGAATATGATCTGAGGATGCTTCCAGTTCTTTCGCTGGCTGGCACTCTAGGATTTTGCCTTCCAATTCTTTGGACGCAAAGGTTAGATCTAGAGTGATACGGCTCCCTCTACTCATCCAGGTAATTGTCCCTTTTGGCAGAATAAGCTCCATCTCTTGATTACTTAGAATTTCATTAAAGTTGCTTGCAATTCTGTGTTGGACTGTGACTATTTCACCCCCCCACCTTGGGTGATGAAGGTTAAAGTCTCCTAATAAAATATAATGGCTCTCTTGCGCTAATAATTGGGGGATCCGTTGCAGTGTTCCCATTGTTTGACTACTGTGAGAGAGTGGAGGAGGGTTATATATACTGTGTATCCACACTTTACCGGTTTCTGTTTCTAGGCTGACTGAAGTTATATCTCCTTTTGAGCCCTCCGGGACTACCTCTTTTCTCCACTTATTCACGTCTAGGTTTCTGCTGATATAAATACAAGTTCTACTTTTTTGCTTTTCTAGAAAAACTAAGTGATATACCGGATGATGGAGGGTAGTTGGCTCATTAGGGTGGCTCCATGGTTCTTGAAGGGCAACTACTTGGTGTTCCAATGGATTTAGACTTTGAAGTAAATGACTTTGTACCAGATTCTTGCTCCTATTTATATTATACTGTAATATTGTTAGGGTTGATGTGCCCTTCATGACTCCATGGCGTCTTCTGACGCCTTGCTTGTCTCTGCTTGTGCCACCCGTGTCACAGTCCGGGTATTATTTTGTGTAAAGAATGTTGACACGTTGGCTGCAGGTGTTAGCTTAGCCCAGGTGGCTGAGATATCGGCGGTAGCAGGAGCAGGAATTTTGCGTGGTCTTCCAGGATCTCGACGGGTAATAGTTTCTCCTACTGGATCTGCAGTTCCCATTATTGACGTTCCTGCCCTCCTTTTTCTTGAGCCAACTATCTGCCAGTCGCTAGCTTGGTTTATTGCCTGTGTATCTTGGCGTATAAATCTTCCCGAATCTTGAACTCTGTTTTGTATCATTCCTTATATTCTTATCCGTACCGTCGCCTTATTTGCTTGCAGTGCAACGATAGGGGCGTATGTGGGACACTCTCCTATTCCTTGCATTGCCGTAGCAGCCGTTTTGCCTGACAGTTCTTTGAGATTCTTCGTTATTGCCTTCTTTAAAGCCAGCATCCATTAAGACTTCAGCTTCAATTTTAACATCGTAGTGTGGGCTTTGAAGGCGTCAAGTTCCTCACCTGTCACAGCAATCGGTGTCGCAGGTTTATCAGTGCTTGCTATCACCAGCCTGTCTATAATATTATTTAAGAATAACCCTACTATCTTTAATGTATCTATTTTGATACCTTTAGAGGTTTCGAGAGACTCTACCGCCATAATTGCGGCGGTTCAGCTGTCTGTTGTTGTTGGTAGTTGTGGCGCCATGAAATTCTTTCCTGCCGTGAAACCCACTAGTGTGCCTCCCAGCTCACCGTGCCAAAGCTCGTAGAAAAGTCAAGGGTTCAGATGAGAGGGATCGTCTAAGATGGTAACAATGATAAATCCGATAAAATAAAGTTCGTGGAACGTGGTACCACTTTTGACCAAATGATGATGTCTGCCTTAATTCACATGGTATTCAGCTATTTAGCTAGCCGGCAAAGACGAAATCTTCTCCTTCCAGTGGTGCCGGTGTAATCGCTCAGTCTGCTCTGCTTATCTGAGATAGCCAAGAAAAATCGCACCCGAATCGAGATCGAAAGCAACTTGAGGCATCTCTAAAATTGACCACTTCTCGTCAATGTTGGACCTATCATTCTCACGAGTCCGCTACCTCAATCTTACCACGACACCTCGCCTCAACTGCCCGCAATGGCCTTACTCAAATTGCAATCGGCCATCCCGCACCACAAAGTTACGAGACTACTTGTACCCGCGAAGAGGAAATTATGTCATAATTTACAAAGCTGGGGTCTTGTTGTATGGGGGACCGTTGCTCTAATGGAGCTTTATATCTCGAGGCAGGACAGGTAGCTAGGATGTAGGACAAACGAGTGAAGAGGTCACAAATGGCCATGCTGGGACGCTCATTTTTCGAGTGTTTTCGACTTAAGTGTGTCGGTGGGCGCAAAGGCAACGATTCCGGATAGTACTACCGACACTCTTAAAACAGGCAACGATAGAAGGTATTGTGGTCCGCCTCCTAGTCCTCATCTCCCCGAATGAGAGTCTAGGTAGTCGGGAGGCCTACCTTATTCGAGGAATGGAGGCCTGTGAGGCCACATCTCGCGCGGCGGCTGTATACAAGATGACAAAGGCATGTCATGATAGCCAAAGGGTTTTCCTGTTTTCCCTTTCGTGAACATTACCGGTTGAGTGAAAGGTGAAAATCCCTAGCAAAAAGGTCTCAATGGTATCAGCGATTACACTCACTACATGGGTGGTCCAGATATCAAACTGAGTTATCGTCGTATATAGTCGCCAGGGTAGGATTTGCCTTCTCTATATCATGCTCTATAAGTACAAGGCTTGTGCTCGTGATGAATGAATATTGATTCATTCGCGAGACAAAAATCATAGGGCCCGAGGTACTGATGCGGGCTAGCGATTACTGAAATCCTATTTTATCAAAGAGACTAGGCTCTAACCAAGGTATGCGTATAGTCTATGAGAGCCAACTGCTGCATTCTCTTTCAGCTAGCCTCAGCTGGCTTTCACACATACCCGTGAAGCTTTAGACCCCTGCTTGAAAATTCAGATCGCCTCGATCAGATTTAGGAGGCGGATATTTAAGGAAGATGTGCGAGACTGGTGACATAGGCCGAATTTAGATGAGATTCGCTAGGATTAAGGCGACATTTGACAGCGATGAAGAATTATGGCAGGTCAAGTTTGGAGACCAAAATATCAGACTACACCTGGAGAACAATCAAAAATGATTCGTATTCCAACTGGATTCAGCTTTCCCATGAAAATTACAATGACAATGCAGGAAATAATATTCGTTGCAATGAGGAGATAGGGAGATAATGGCTTTCTGCTGTTGCTAAAGTATATCCATGACTCTTTCTATACGGAAGTATTCATTGTTGGAAGAGTAACATCTGGCTCCAATTTTCAGTGATAATAGAGAGTTAAAATTAGGCAAGAATCCACTGTCAACATTTAGTTTTCTTTTTACATTCATTTTCACCATTGTCGGACAAGCATCTTCCGTTTTTTCCTCACAAAAGATATGATGGACGAGGAAACGAGATTCTTATCGTAATTTTAAGGTAAAGCTGATATAGTGTGATAAATAGGATAAACCTATATATCCTGGAGATCTTCTGCAATGAATTATAATTTTAATCAATTGGCCAACTATTTCCCCTTCATACATGAAATGTTTCTGCAAAATTGTAAGATCCACAAACTAGACTTTTTTTGGTAATTGTGGCTATCAGAATTTTGCTACAAGATATTCTGATTCCGAGCAACTAATGATAATCTGCAAGTTCAGATTCCTAATGATTGTCCTCGTCGTTTTTATTCATGGCCCGCTGAGTAGCTAAATTCTTGAACTCTTACCTGATAAGATCATACATAGACCCTGTCAGCTGTATTAGCAATGATTAATAATATTTCATGACAATCAAAGTACCCTTGTTTTCACTGATTTTTACTAGTATCTTTGGTTACGACCTCTAGTTTCTTTCCTCTTTTGAGGTCCCGCTCTGGTGATCTCCTATCGCTCTCATATAAATCAGCTTTTTTTTCTTTTTTGTCGTTTGGGGGTGAATCTGCCGAAGCATTTTGACGTCTTCTATTTACTGGCTCATATCGCTGGATGGAACGCCTCCTCTTCCTTATTCTCTCACCATTATCCCTACTCCGACTCCGATTTCTCCAAGAATTTCGACGTTCACGAGGCGTGATGCTTCGACTACGAGTTAGTCGATACTCGTTATGACCACGGTCTCTCCGGGTCTCTGGTTGCTTATATGGCACATGATTATCAGAATCAGGTGAGGGGGATGCCCTTGTTCTTGCTCTACTTCTAGATCTGCGGCGACGATGTGTGCGAGTTGGGGACCTCGAGGTGGACGAAGAACGAGATCTCGATCTAGCACGACGTGCCCGGCGAGATATTGATGGAGATGGGCTTTTGGTTTTTGGTTTGGGTCTTCTGCGTTTAGCTGGGCTGGGTGATCTAGAGTAGGAGCGAGATCTGGATGAATTCGTATAGCTTGGAGATCTTCGCGCTGCACGCCTTTCAAAACCTTTGCCTTTCGCTGACCTTTCGCCACGGCCACGGTATGAATCGACGCGTCTCGGTGGCGTTATTGATTTACGTCTGGGGATAGGCGAGCGATTTCTTGACGGAGACTGAGGCCGCCTTCGAACTGGGCTGCGAGATCGAGATCTTGTAGCTGACGAAGATCTTGAGTCAGAGATAGATGTCTTCCTTCTTTCAAATCTGTGTGGAGGTATATATGTATCAGGTCCTCTGATAGGACGAAAAGAATCCATTTCCCGAGAATCTCTCTGACGGGGTGGTGGTGATCTTGAATAGCGTCTGGAACGTCGGTCAAAAGCCCTCCCACTATACCTATCAATTCTCCTGCGATCAATATCTCTTTCTGCGAATCCACCACGCCAGCTGTCTCTTCTTCCACCACGAGAATTTCGGTCACCATATTCTCCACGCTCCCCACGATTACTACGGTCTTCACGCTCGTTTTGTCGGCTTCTAATTTTGCTGTTATCCTGCTGTTGATGCTGTTCAGCTTCTCGCTTCTTGCGAGCTTCTTCTGCGGCCTTTCCAGCTTCGAGCTATTTTGCAGTAAGTTTCAAGTTTAGATTCGAGTTGAGCTCGTACCTTTTCTTGAATTAGTTCCAACTTTTTTGCTTCTAGCAATTCTTTAGGCACTCCTTGGGGATTCTCTTGCGCACTTAAGCATAACTTCCATAGTTCTTTGCAGAAGCCAGCGGTATCTTTATCAAGAAATCCTGTTAGTTGGATTTGTGTTTTTTTTATATCAGGCTAGGATCTGATTAGTTAAAATTGAAGCCTATGCATTGGAGTGGTTTCTTACATATCTTGATCCTTCAATGAGATTAAAGCACAATTCAATAACAACATCGTCATCATTTCCCAAGATCTCCGAAATCTTGCCTGCAATCCACCTAGTCTACAAGTTAATCCCATTTACTTTTATTCGAACAGCTTCTAGCTCACTTTTTCATAACTTCGGCGTTGACCTTCTGCATATCCACCTTTTGATTAAATTCGGGAGGAAACTTGGTGGATTTCAAGAGTTTGGCATCAACACTACAGGCCATATTTATCAGTGTTTTAAGCCTCCGTGGCTTAATACGATTCCCTTCAATGAAATTAATCGGTCATAACCTGGGGTTTGAAATCAGTACTCAATGGACGTGTACTCTATCGTCATTGACAGAGACCTGCAATGTTGGCACGGATGCATAGAAATGCTCGCTTGGAGGCCTTTGTAGCCTCAGGATATGGAATATATGATTATGTAAGGGATAATCAAGAGGAGAGAGGGGTCAATTTGTCGTACTTTTTTTTTGCATCAGAGTCCCATTGCCTATGCAACTATCTAGATATGATTCAATTCACAGGAAGAGCACTCATGCCTCGGATTTCATTTGCAAGTACTACTGCGAAGCTATTGTAGCTTTTTCTTCACCCCAAGTCGGCCCTCATCCGTGAATACCTACCCAGGGGAACGTCTCAAAAACCCTGAGTTATCCACACATGCCCTCATCATCCACTGAATTTTCTCCGCGCGAAATGCGGTCTGAGTCGTCTCCTTCCCAAGTGGAGTAGGTGCCCAGGCTACTCGAACTATACCGGAGAACGCCGCCATGAAGCGTAACACGCTACCTTCGATCGCTGAATTTAGTTTAGAGTGTCAGCTGCTCTTTTGTTTGTTGCACTCCTTGAGTCATAGAATATCTAGCACATTGGGCCTTTATCCGGCCCGAGCCACACCTTTTACAGTGCACATTGTCTCTTTTGTTACCTGAAAGATCTTTGATATATTGCCCTTGATGAATAGCCATTCAGCTCAGTGTTTACCCGTAGGATTCAGCCATCTTTTTCCACAGAGCCTTCTATCCAAAAAAAATAAGAATGTTAGAGATGGAAACTGCGTACTCGGGAAAAGGCCTCAAAAATCCTGCAGCGGCAGCCATGCGAGGCCTAGACACCGGGACTATATGGGATGCACATATACATCCACATCTCCCTTCTTTATAACAGTCGAGGCCATCTTGATGCAATGTGCCATCTCCGTATCGGGTGCTGGGCTTGCTCCTGAAACTCATCGGACGGCTTTTCCTCTATGGTCAAGGGTTGGTGATGAGAAGGGCTTCGACCCTACCATCTGATCTGATCGTGGTTAGCTTCATGAAAATGGTGATAGAGGGTTTGTGCTTAGGGATGAAGACGATACAGAACGCGAAAGTGATTGGTAATCCTCGCCAAAGAGGGGACGAAAATGTTCCTCAATCTCGACTCTACACACTCTACAGTGAGAGCCGGAGGTTATGGGGGGATCGTGTTAATTGGTATTGAGTTTTAGAGCCCTCAGCACCTGAGAGAAGCATGACGCTTAAATGGTCCTACCTTCAGAGCCCAAATTTTACGGCAAAACTTCTAAATTGGATAGTTCTGAAGACCCACCACGGGCATGATTTGATGGGGGTGGAGAAAATGTGACCAAGATGATTCTAACGCTTGATACAATCTCGAGGTAAGTGAGTCCTCGATATTCAGTAAGTAATTTTTCATGTTGAGCTTTGTGGTTGATTCAAGACATCTGTTTCGACAGTACAGGCGACACTATGAACACCGACATGGTTGCATAGTGCTGAGGCAGATATCTGAGTCAGTCTCCCGAGAAAAGTCTATGTAGCCCGGACATGAATCCCACTTGAGAGAGGAGATCGATGGTACGAACCTGGCAAGACTCACCAACATCTTCCGCGCCACTGGTGTACATGGGTAAAATAGGTGTCAGAGGAGAGCGTAGACATGATTTATAGAAATAATATTCAGGCTGGAGGGTGCCAACCTTCATTAAACATGAGATTATTGAACAGCCACTCGACCAAAAGGCCAGATCAGAATCATATAACACTGGACCATGCTTATATCCACATATCTAGATTACACACAAGGCAATTCTGATATTATTATTATTAAGTCATTTTATTGTCCTGTCTGAGTCTAAGACTGTGTAGGACATGCAGGTCCTCTCTGCCTACAGGCCAAGGATACCTATACCAGTAGTATATCCCCTCCTCTGCCTCCCATACAGCTCCCCTCAAACAGTACCACCCCTCACTAGCCCTCATTCGATCATACACTTAGAGGAGCCCTTCGCCCTTCATTATCTCTCCTCTCCAGCCAACGAAGCGATGGCCATTTGCGGGTGTATGGCAGCCGGGAAAAATCGCAAAAACCACTGGGTGCGGAGCTCTCCTAATACCGACATTAGGACTAAATCCGAAGACATAGTGCCCCTTCTGAAGCGTTCGAAGAGGCCGACCAGCTGGGCGCTGCAGACTTGTGTGTACCTCGGGAAATTCGCACTCTGCCTTTCTAGCCTCCTTCCAACTCCTTCCCTAAGGTCGTGCTGGAATGTCAGAAAAGTCTTGACAGAGCGTGATTGCTGTATGTTAGCTTAGCCTGACTTCTTTTGTGCCGTCCAGGGCGCTGGGGAGTGCCGTTGACTCATCGACAAAAGAAGTCCTCCTGGCTACTTAGCCGAAATCTCGGTCTTGGCGCCCACAAACGTTGCAAAGTTGAAAGCCCCTCGAAAATTTCAGTCCCAGCATCGTCTTCAGAGACCTATTCCCCCTCTCGCTCCACATCTCAACCGCGTATCCTTCCTCAAGATGTAGAGTCCCATTAGAGCATCAGTCCCCCAAAAACCATGACCCGAGCTTTGTATATTATGACTTGATTTCCTCCTTGCGGGTATACGTAGCGTCGTAAATTTGTAGTCGGTGATGGCCGGTAATTAATGGGGCAAGCTCCTGTTTGCAATTGGAGTAACTTCTTTATTGGTTGTTGAGGCGAGATGAGGCGTGGTCAAAAGAAGGTTGATGACTGAGATGAGGATGGTAAGAAAGGCATTGTCGAGAAGTTGTCAAATGGAGACATGCTTGAGGTTGCTTTCGACTTCGATTCGGATGCGATTCTTCTTGGCTATCCCAGATATGCAGAGCATACTGAGCGATTACACCGGCACCACTGGAAGGTGAAGAATTCGTCTTTGCCGGCAAGGCAATTCTGATAAAAGGCATGCTTTTAATACCAATTTTTGACCCTCTTCTTTGGTGGATAATCACGGGGGATGGCCGACACTGACGTTTTTGCAATGATCCCTTTTTTTTAATCATATTTTATTTAGCTATAAAGTAATCACAATTATTAAGCATACCTCAAAATGGTATTTGCGAATGAAATGCAGAGAATGACTGAGGATACCGAACTCTTAGTCTCAGTGTAACACCAACTTTAACAGCAAGCGGCTACAAAGAAGGGAGATGTAGATGTACATGTGCATCCCATGTAGTCCCGGTGTCTATGCCTCGCCTGGCTGGGGATGCAGGTTTACCGAGACCTTTTCCCGCGCATGCAGTTTCCATCACTAACATTCTTATTTTTTTTTGGATAGAAGGCTCTGTGGAAAAAGATGGCTGAATCCTACGGGTAAACACTGAGCTGAATGGCTATTCATCAAGGGCAATATATCAAAGATCTTTCAAGTAACAAAAGAGACAATGTGCACTGTAAAAGGTGTGGCTCGGGCCGGATAAAGGCCCAATGTGCTAGATATTCTATGACTCAAGGAGTGCAACAAACAAAAGAGCAGCTGACACTCTAAACTAAATTCAGCGATCGAAGGTAGCGTGTTATGCTTCCTGGCGGCGTTCTCCGATATGGTTCGAGTAGCCTGGGCACCTACTCCACTTGGGAAGGAGACGACTCAGACCGCATTTCGCGCGGAGAAAATTCAGTGGATGATGAGGGCATGTGTGGATAACTCAGGGTTTTTGAGACGTTCCCCTGGGTAGGTATTCACGGATGAGGCCTGACCTGGGGGTGAAGAAAAAGCTGCCATAGCTTCGCAGTAGTACTTGCAAATGAAATCCGAGGCATGAGTGCTCTTTCTGTATATTGAATCACATCTAGATAGTTGCATTGGCAATGGGACTCTGATGCAAAATAAACAGAGAAGTATTCATGATACCCTGCACGTGTGCTTTGGCTATTCCTCTACTGTGCCTTGCTAGCCATATTCAACTTAGATTATGTAACACCTCACAGCTCATACACATCCGTAGGTAATGTATCTCATAACATATATGTTGCCTGACTCAATATTGGTGCATCTAGTACTAACCTCAAGGATCTATCCGTAAAGACTGTCACCCTTTGATGGTATAAGCCAGCTAAATAATCATACTGTGTGGTAAGATGCGAAAATTTACAAACTAATAGTTGATATCAAGACATATATAAGGCAATATAGTGATACAGTCAGTTATTGAATTAATTTAAAGTCTACCAAGATTTAAAATTCAGCATTGTAAACCCTCTAATAATACTTGTGTCCAGAACATGAACTTTACTTTGAACTTAAATACCAAGTCACTGAATTACAACAGACTGAAGTGTGAGAAACTATCAGTACTAGATCTCCCTAGTGATTTTCTCGGTAGAAAAAGGAAAAATCACTCATGCATGGAGCCATCTTGCTTGCTTTTCCTTGAATCGTACATATTATTATCCATTAATATACGATTCGTTTTGGAGGAAACAGTTAATCATAAAATCATAGCAAGGTTAATCATACCGTCTACATTCTCCGAGCAGTGAATAGCTACAAAGTCTGATTAACCTTTCATAGATAAGGCTCGGCTATTATGCCCCTATGAATATGATGTTTGTTAAATGTCGGACAAGTATTTGCACTACATTGTTTCTCTGAAATTGGTGGATTGATGTAAATGCCCTGTAATCTCAAAAGGTCTAGTCGATCTAATATCTATGGCCACCGATAATTTTAGGGCTAAAAGACCATAAATCATAAATTAGTAACTTCTAGGGTTGTAAATACATCCTATCAGAGACAATTACTGGCTAGTAGCTCTGACTCGAAAGATAATTGTGTTCTGATATTTTTCGATTGGATATTTGTAATGCCTAGAGGTTATTTGGCGAGCCCATTCATTTTGAGGGGCTGTGTCTTGCATTTGAAGCCTAGACTGTAAGGAAAATTTTATACTTGAGTTTCATTAGCTGAAATCATAAATATATATGGTCCCGTGGTCATCAATAACCTCTATAGCCTGAGATTCCAGGGGTGTACCTAATAAATATGGCAGATGTTTAGTTATTTGTTTTACTAAAGATAACATTTATTACTAGTCCCATCAAAACTTTCACATCATAGAACATTTATCTTTCTGTCTCATATTTGGTTCAATGTATAGTGACTGTCTTCTGTGGATTTTTTTCGGAGGATTTGCCTGGTAAGGATCATGGGATAAATCTTTAGAATTCTGGTTTTTTTTGTCTTCCCCACGCAAGCTTGCTGTCCACACCTTTTTGCGAGCAAGTCTCATACTACCAAACATTCCTTTTTCTTTGTAGGATTTTTGAGCTATCACTGGAGTTACCGGTGATTCGCTTGTTGTAGTTTCATCGGCCACAAAATGAGTATAATTTGCATCAAAATATTGGGTCAATGGGCGAGTACCAGAAATTTGTGATTGACTAATACTTCCAAGATTATGCGCTGAATTGTTTGATGTCTGTCTAAATATTGAAGACCGAAAAGAAAGTCTCGAGGTTGAATTTTTACCATTAGAGAGTTCTCGCTCTGAAGTAGGGCAATTTTTCCCAGCAAAGAACTTTGAAGGTACACTTTTTGTATGAGTGGACGTGGAATTCAAAGGCATTGTCTGACTCCGTCCAATAGATGGAAGGGGCTGTTGAATTGTAGTGCTCGAATGACGGCGAGGATCTATTTTCCTGAATGAATGGTCACTAGTCTCCCTTGAAGATGCGACTTTGTTCTCAGGATTAACTAATGCACCATCCGAGCTTGTGGCTATCCCACTGAATATATCTTGATCATTGCCTGTTTGCAAAATTTTAATAGATGAAACAACTTTTGTCTGCTCTCTTTCTCTATATGATTGAGCTTGGAGGTTCATTCTATGGGTCTTATTAGGTGATGTTAAAAGTAATTCAGTTGTGTGACGATTCTCTAGAATCGATTTAGTTCTCGTAGAAGTAGGGGCCGACCTACTTTGAGAAAGATGGCTTCCGACATTTACTTTCGATGGGGAAGCTGCAGATTTACCGTTTGCTGGTGTGGATAGAGATGATGAGGCTTCAAGTTGTTCAGAACAAGCATGCGTGATAGTTTCTCTCGAAGATGTACTGTTAGAGGTAGCAGCTACATTTATGGTGGAGGCAAACTGAGGCATACATAAATCTCTGGTAAAATAAGGGCATAATCCTTGGTTATTCGAAATTTTATCAGAGAATTTAGTAGATCCTCCATTCGATATAGGACTAGTGACAGGACGCTGCTGCTGCTCATTACTAAGAGCCCATTCGGTAGATTTAACTTCTGAGTTGCTTAATGTTCGATTAAGTGGATTTCCATCGCTTCGATACTCGCTTGAGATTGATAAACTATCTTTGCAAGAAAAAAAATGATCATCTGACCCTGTATCTGGAGATTCAAGTCCAGAAATTTCACAAAGATTGTTTTGTGAGATTCTCAATGTATTTGACTCCCCAGGTTCTTCTATCATAAGATCCTCAGATTCTCTCAGGGTTGAGTCAGGACTATAAGGAGGAGGTGGTGGATTCCATGCGTCAAGATCGGGTTGAGTTTGATGGACCTCGTCAGCTGCATAATAGTTTTCTTGTGTGAACTCGCAATTCGAAGACTGAGGATTGTGTATGCGATTTATTGCTACGGCAGTTGCAGCACGATGAAGCGTTATTCTGGATCGTGGACTATTGTGTGAGTAGGGCGCATCCAAGGCATCATCTCCGGAAGAAGTTATTTCGTTGTGGTAAGGAAAGTTTGGGTACCCGCTGATTGGCCTTGGATCATTGATTGAGGGAACAATTTCTTGCACGCCAGATTCTAATAGCTCATTCGAGGATGGCTCATTTTTTGCGTCATTGCTTGCCTCCGTATTAAAGCCACTGGAGTTTTGCTGACTTGGACAAGTCTTCAATAGACATTTGCTACTCTTCAATTCAACTTCACAACACTCCCCGAAAAGAGTATCAGAATCGACTAGATTAAGATCTATAGTTCGATCCTCCTTTACTCCATCTTTGTGAGAGAAATTGAAATCAAGGACCGTTAAAAGAGCATTTGCAAAAGGTACACCGTTCTCATTCTCTTTATCTGGAGCTACCACGACTAGTCTATCAGAGTAGAGAGATGATTGCGAATGAACCCATGTTAAAGCACTGGCATGTTCCACAAAGGCAATATTTTGGCCTTCAACAAAAGTATTGCGAAACTGATCACATAAAAACTGCCACTGAGGCATTTTACAGGACTGTTCGCGTATCAGAGTCGATGGGCGAATCGAATTAGAGCTATTAGAGCGCCCTAGTTCTGAAAATGGAGCTTGAAGGTCGTTTTCTCCATTATTATTTGCACTATCTTTGTGATTCGAAATATAATCAAGATCTTCTGGAATCCCGTATATCCATATAGACCCTTGGAAGCTAGAAGCTACTAACTGTCCGGATTTGTTTACAGCTGGTACCGTGGTAGGTAATAGCTTTTGCTCTGTGGAGGATTTTGCCGTAGGTCCCGTAAAATAGGTTGTGCCGTTCCGAAGGTCGTCAAGCCTAACTGCGCGAAATGATTCAAACGCACGATCATATGTGAATGACCAGTTTGCTTCTTCCTCAAAAGAATTTGGTAATAGGATTGCATGGCTACAGTCCCGGCTTACGTTTGGAAACAAAATGGAGGTTGTCCACAAAGCACTGATACAATCTTCTGGCATAGCGGCACCAGGATCATAGTAGGGAGCTGTAAGAATAACTGTACTTGGAGTTGCCGATGATATAGTTGTCCCGAGCATTTGAGTTCCGCTTCGTGAGAAAGTCAGACTGTCAACTGTTGAACATTTCACTGATCGTCGTTCATTCGAAAAGTTAGTGGGATTAAGTGATGATACCTCGATTCCAGAATCATAAGCTGCAGCGATTACACAACCTTTCGGTGAGAGTGCGATTGATCGGGGGGCGTGATCGAGTGTCATGGCTCGAATCCGCTTTGGTTTGGATCCCGACAGATTATATATGTTTACCTGAAGATCAGTCGATAAGATTGCTAGTGTAGAGCCATCTTCAGTAATAGCAAGTAATTTCGGTTTATGTAGCACCCTAAAACTTTTTTTTACTGCTACGTCCAGACCTGACAAATCAATGATGTGAATTCCAGAAGAGTTGTAAGCCACTATGAAGCGACCTTGAGGAGATGAAATCATATGCAGAGAATCACCAGACAGCGCTAGGTCTGGATTATCTAGCTTAAAAACGAACTTAACTTTAGTTATTCTAGGTCGAAGATAGACTTCAAACAAGTTTCGCTTGGCTTCTTGAGCAAACGTTCTCCGAAGCATTGGCAAGTTTTTTTCGTCATCTTGTTGTAGAGTTAACGCTTGGTTAGTTATAGAAAAGGAAAAACACTGAGAAATTTGATGACAATAGAGCGATGATTTAGACGATACTTGATGCCATCTTTTATTCAAGAGAACCAGGGAAGCAAAGACATTTGGGTCAGCTGTTTGAAGTATTCTAGCAAATTTTTATTAGCTTATACAGTCGGAAAGTATTTTTTAAATCCTTACTGAACAATAATTTCCTCAGGAAGCTTCTCAAAGGCCTTTTCCCTATCAGCTATCTCTGGCATGTTAGATTCACTATGTCCAAAGTCAAACAGCTCTGTCTCTTCCACAGACATGCTGAAACAGAGAGAGCTAGCTTCTTATAAGTTTTTATTTTTTCTCCTGGGGTTTAATTTGTTTTTGCGTGTTTAGGAAATATGATTTCTGGAGACTGGTTGAAGCAGGACCAAAATGCAGTTCGAATTTGAGTCGTCAATCCGAATTTTGGGCTATTTTTTGTAGGTGGTGACTCTATTTTAATTTTTGCTTTAATTTTAAGTCTTTCAAGTTCGCTGAATTATGGAGGCTGATCAAGCATTAGATTGATCTCGTTCTTTAATGTATCTGTTTTATTATGTTCGGTGTCTGTGTGAAAATATCTTAGCAACATGACCATATTACTCAGACTGCTCCTTTACGACTTGAAGCATTTGAAGGCTGCACGATATATAATTTATTTTCATCGTTGATTAATGTAATTTTGCTCATGAACGTAGTCGCATTCTACTCAAGCGCGGGTGCCTGCACTGTGGGGATCGTGAAACGGCGCTCACGGGCCCAATAATCGTTGGATTTGTCAGCACATGGATATCACGTTGCCCCACAACTGATTGAGGATCATTGATTTTCAAGGCCTTTTATTGGTTGACCGTTTTAACATCGGCTTTGTAGATTACCGTTAAAAGGCATCTTAGTTGCGAGCCGATCACCGTCATATTCTTTCGAAAAGTTTCCTGAAATTTTGCGGTTACGAATCAAATCTTTCATCTAATGTGTGAAGCTCCTGATGTAAATAAATCTACAAAGCATGTCTACTTCATGTTGTAAAGGATCTAATTTCAACATCTCCACAGCTTTTAGAAAATAATTGTCAAGTATAAATACTACACCTGTGGAAAACTATGAAAGAAAATTAATCAATAACCAGCAAGAAGCCTTTATCCAGGGGCGTGTGGAATATCAATCACAAGCTGGTCTGCTATAATTGTACTCCCGGCTGCTCAAGGATTCGATACCGCCACCTTCTGACATAATATTTATTTTTTTATAAAAAAGTGGTCCTGCAATCTTCACTGGACCTCTGGTGAACGTTTTACAGGCAAAGATATTACAGGATGTTTAGGGTAAAAAAACGTCGACACTCACATAATTGAACGATTTGTGTCTTGCAACCCACAGTCGATGAATTTAGCGCCTGACTGCTTCAAATTTGTAGACCAAATGATTGAAAAATTAGTGCAAATAAAGGATAGCCCACACACTTTAATGTCTTACTGGCAACTTAGATAATGAATACACTTGAACTTATTGACGAAACCTAATCAGTAATTAAATTTGTAAGGTAGGAGATGATGATTCGGGCCGGCCCGCGGCCGGTTGATTCAACCAACTTTCCGTCATGCTGGACCTAGTTGTCACACCCCGCGGTCTATATCTCTTTCCATCTTTCCAAATTTATAAGTTCTGATCCTTTTAAATATAAATTAAACAATAAAATATATTTTACTACAAAGATCTCCGAGCTGGCCAAAGGCTACAGGCAAAAATTTACCCAAACATATATCAAGAGGAAATTTGACTAATGTAGTGATTTACACATTTGGTCACAATTCAGCCCTACTGCCCCTTACCAGCTGAATGCATCGCATGTGTGAGTTGTTGGGTAGTCAGAGGGCTAGTCATGTACGACAGTTGATGCAAGCCGGAATACAAGAAGGATGGATTGATGGTGCCGTGGTGCTGCGGTATAAGGCCTTGGTCACTCTCGCAACCTCTCCTGGCATGCTTCACACTCATTGTCCGTGCAGTGCATAAGATGTCAACTTGAATATGATTCTGACTGGGTGTGACCCAGTCACAAGGCTAAGGCTAGATGGTGCTGTGGTGCACCAGTCGGGCCGTTCCGCGAAGCAAATACTGGGTAGCATAGACACACACCCCACCCGAGGAACAAAAGAAGGCTCATTCATTCAGGCACCGACCATGCGCCGTTATCTCGTAGTGAATGAGTGAAAGTTTATTCGTGTCGGGCGCCAGCCCTCCACTCACAGAGTATATACAGAAAAGGCAAGTCCTTCCCTGGTGACTATATACGACGATAACTCAGTTTGACATCTGGATTGCTCATGCAGTGAGTGCTTTCGCTGGTACCATTGAGATCTTTTTGCTAGGGATTTTCACCTTTCCCTCCACCGATAATGTTCACGAAAGGGAAAACAGGAAAACCCATTGGCTATCATGACATGCCTTTGTCATCTTGTATATAGCCGCCGCGCGAGATGTAGCCTCACAGGCCTCCATTCCTCGAATAAGGTAGGCCTCCAGACTACCTAGACTCTAATTCGGGGAGATGACGATTAGGAGGCGGACCGAAACACCTTCTATCGTTGCCTGTTTTAAGAGTGTCGGTAGTACTATCCGGAATCGTTGCCTCTGCGCCCACCGACACACTTAAGTCGAAAACACTCGAAAAATGAGCGTCCTAGCATGGCCATTTGTGACCTCTTCACTCGTTTGTCCTACATCCTAGCTACCTGTCCTACCTCGAGATATGAAGCTCCATTAGAGCAACGGTCCCCCATACAACAAGACCCCAGCTTTGTAAATTATGACATAATTTCGTCTTCGCAGGTACAAGTAGTCTCGTAACTTTGTGGTGAGGGATGGCCGATTGCAATTTGAGTAAGGCCATTGCGGGCAGTTGAGGCGAGGTGTCGTGGTAAGATTGAGGTAGCGGACTCGTGAGAATGATAGGTCCAACATTGACGAGAAGTGGTCAATTTTAGAGATGCCTCAAGTTGCTTTCGACCTCGATTCGGGTGCGATTTTTCTTGGCTATCTCAGATAAGCAGGGCAGACTGAGCGATTACACCGGCACCACTGGAAGGAGAAGAATTTGTCTTTGCCGGCATTTTCTCGTGGTGATATCGCGTTGGGTTTTTTATGTTTTGTTTATTGTGTTGCTTGAGTCATGGACTATCTAGTACATTGGGCTCTTCTGTGGCCCAGGCCACAACTTTTACATTGCTCTTTGCCCCTTTTGTTACTTGAAAGATCATAGATATATTGCCCTTGGTGAATAGCCATTCAGCTCAGTGTTTACCCGTGGAATTCAGCCACCTTTTCTACGCAAGCATCTACCCAAAAAAATGGTATCAATGGATACTGCGTGCGCGGGAAAAGGTCTCAGAAAACCTGCAGCCCCAGCCAGGCAAGGTCTAGACTCCTGACCACACGAGGCGCGCATATTCATCTATATCTCCCTTCTTTGTAACAGTCGAGATCGTCTTGATACAGTCTACCATCTCCGTATCGGGTGCTGGGTACGCTCCTGAAACTCATCAGACAACTTTTCCCACATGATGAAGAGTGGGTTATAAGTAGGACTTTTACCCATTTACATAATGTTATTTTGGTTAGCTTCATGATGATAATGATAGGGGAATATGTTGAGAGATGAAGACGATATAGATTGCGAGAGCATTTGGTAACCCTCATCGAGGAGGGGATGAAGTTGTTACTCGATCTCAGCTCTATAAACCCTGCAGCGAGAGTTGGAGGTTCGTAGGGAATACCACTGATAGGTGTTGAGAGTAGTCCACCATAACACTCTTGCATTTTGAGGTACCGCTTTCCTTCAGTTGTCTCCCTTGACCAACCTATGAAAGTTTCAGTTATTTGAGCGTTAAAGGCGAGAAAATCTGCGAATATCACCATGTGCTTGGTAGAAATTAATGACTTCACAGCTCGTTGCTTTTGTAGACCTACTCCATAATTTTAGGATACTTCTGGAATGGCATAGTAGTGAATCAGTACATTTAAGATCATTGAAGGATAAACCTTGTTTATTTAGTTCTCCGTGCAATAACAACGTGTCAAACAAAAATCTAAAAATCGTAGAGTTCCATCCAGTGAGTCACGATCGGAGACGTGGAAAAATCCAATCTAACGAATTTTAATGTGTAGTTTGTACGAGAATTCAGCTGATAGTAGTGAGGTATTAGATTTAATTTTTGAAATATTGGTGTTTTCAACTTCAAATTAGATTTTGGTTCACGTGAGGATAGTGTCTATTCGCCTGAAAAGAAAATATTTAATTACAGTGTTTTTAACATTTACCGATGTACAAAGCCTATTCATCTGAGGTGGGTTTGAACTGAAAACGCTCTGAGCCCTCAGGGAATGGGACTCCTAATTCAAAAAGTTTTAAAATAACATTTGAAAAGTCGTTAAAGAATAATTGATTGTCATCAGCATACTTTTTGACCCATGTCTTAAAGTCTTTGTCACCAACTAATGAATAGTCAGTAGGAAGCATCATCAACGTTTTTGTTGTTTTGTCTTCCAGCTTTAAATTTGTTAGCTTTAGCCTAAATGGAAATTCAGAGCATCTTACTTGTTTTGGGCCATCCCATTTTCTCCACGACCATTTCTCATTGAGAAGTAGACGGTAGTATTCGTTGGTGAGAACAGTCGGGGAAAATGTCCAAGGACCATCGAAGCCAGAGCGAGTGGTATGACACCGACCTAACGCATGTGCACCACTCAAAGCGACGATCTCTTGATCGTTAAAGCCCATACGCCCAAATATATCACGGAGATGTTTCTTTCCCTGAGTTGCATCCGGCAGACGGCCATCGGGTGAGCAGGCACTTAGGTCTTTGTCACTTCGACCTGGTCGCCATGGTATGATAGGACCTTGCATCTCCTGAATCGCAACAACTCCCGCAAGGATCCATAGGTCGGAGTAACTAATCCATGGAAATTTTTCTGAGTAGGTTGTTAATAATATGCAATGAGGTATTGAGCTTTGTTACAAACCTTTTACCGGCTCGAGAAAACTCCGCGCTGCTTCTAGACCAGCGTTTGCGCCATGGTCTTTCTCGGGAGAAAATCTCATAGTGGCACCATTAGATCCTCCTGTACCGCTTTCCTTGTCGTATGTACCAGACGCATGCCATGCTAGCCTAAGTAACACAGGACCGTAGCTTCCATCATCATAGTCATCAAATTTCACGAGTCTATCGGCAATTTCATTATAAACTTTTTGATAGTCATCGTATTTAGGGGATGTCACTTTTTCTTGGCTCGTGGTTCCAGGTAGAAGATTTCCATGGTTTACAAACAGATAGCCAGTTCCAGCGAGGGCAACAGCGGCAGCTCCAAATCCTACGTATATTCCTGTTCCAGAGGTTTTTGTTGCTGATGCATAGGTGCGTTTTGAATTTTGATACAAATTAGGTCGTTTAGAAAGTAAGGAAGATCGCGCCGTTGTTTGCCAAGCAGAAACTGAAGGTTTAAAGGAGGTCGCACGTGCGAACACACGAGAAGAGGAAGCCATTCTATGAGCGCAGTTTGTACAATTGAGGCGGGTATCCTGAATAAATTAATAAATAGTGGTGTACACAAAATTAGGAGACAATAAATTTCATGGGTTCATCATGAGTCATCGAGGGAAAAGGAAGATACTAGAAGCAAGGTAGCCTAGCAGATGGTTATGCACTCCTGTTCAAGCTAAGTCTGATAGTGTCATGGTATACCATCCGGGCTAGCTAATTTTGTAATGGATAATGATAGGATAGTATACTCTAAACATATTTAAATCGCCTACCCAAAGCCTAGTTTCTCGTAGATTCCCCCTACGGTTCTACTTGACAACTTGCGTCTATTATCCTTCAAGAGAATACGGAACCTCCTATCCATGACAAAAAATGCGGTGTGTCTGTGGTTTTGCATGCCATGAACCGCATCCACAAATGTGTCAGTAATACTGGGTGTAGCAACAATCAGCTGCCACACTAGCTCGCTCCGCTTCGAAAAATTCCGCAGCGATGTCCAGTATTGTAGTTTTATGAGGTCCGCTGGCCGAGCATCCCCACCTGCGTTCTCCCAACGCCGTTATGAACTTGGAGCTGAGCTGTGTAAAGGAGACGGCCCAGAAAGATATTATCGCCGGGTTAGTGTAAAGATAAACAGGTAGTTCGAATGAGTAGATAGTCTCCGACAGGTTCTGGATCCCGATTGATGGAAACCCGACCGTGCACATTGTGCGCTGTTGATAGGCTCACGTGGTGCGGGGGAATATTTAAATAAATTGGCGATCCTGTGTTACAAAGAAGAATTCACGTTTATATCAGTCTCAAGCTCTAATCACTTTATATTGTTGATTAGTCGGAGCCACGAGACACCTGCGCGGAATCATTGTGATCATAAACTGACCAACCAGAAGCCACAAGGTAGTTAATATACAAGAACATCGTCCGCCCAATATTATCGGCAGGATAGCCGGCAAAGACGAATTCTTCACCTTCCAGTGGTGCCGGTGTAACCGCTCAGTATGCTCTGCATATCTGGGATAGCAAAGAAGAATCGCATCCGGATTGAAGTCGAAAACAATATAAGCATATCTCCAATTGACGAATTCTCGACAATGCCTCTCTTACCATCGTCACCTGAGTCCCCAACCTATTTCTAGCCAAGTATCATCTCGCCTCAACAACCAATAAAGAAGTTACTCCAATAGAAAACACGAGCTTGCCCTATTAATTTCCAGCCATCTCTCACTACATGTTTGCGACACTATTTATACCCGTAAGGAGGAAATCGAGTCAAACAATACAAAGCCTGGGTCCTGGGTTATGGGGGAATGTTGCTCTGATAGGACAAGCAACTTGAGGAAACGGAGGAGGGTCGACTGTTTGTGTAAGCGAACATACCTCATAGTGGTATTTGCGAATGAAATCCAGAGTATGAGTGTCTCTAACGTCAAAAGAGTCATCCTATATGTATACATAGTACCGGTCATGTGTCATAGCTTAATAGCTGCATACACATTAAATGATTAAAAACAAAAAAACAAAAAAAAAAACTTGAGAAAAGATGGGCGGCTGAGATGTGGAGCGATAGGGGGAACAGTTCTCTGAAGAAAATTCTAGGACTGACACTTTCGGGGGGGTTTCAACTTTGGAACGTTTGTGGGCGCCATGATCAAAGTTACCGCTAATTGTCCAGGACCTCTATTTTCGATGAGTCAACGGCACTCACCATAGTCCTGGACGGCACAAAAGAAGTTGGGCCAAGTTACCACACAGCAATCACGCTCTGTCAAAACTTTTCTGACATTTCAGCACGACCTTCTGGAAGGAGTTGGAAGGAGGCTAGAAAGGGAGGGGTGAATTCCCCGAGGTGCCCACAAGTCTGCAGCGCCCAGCTGGCCGGCCTCTACGAATGCTTCAGATGGGTCACTTTGTCTTCAAATTTAGTCCTAATGTCGGTATTAGGAGAGCTCCGCACCCAGTGGTTTTTGCAATTTTTCCCGGCTGACATACATCTGCAAATGGCCATCGTTCCGTTGGCTGGAGAGGGGAGATGATGAAGGGCAAAGGGCTCCTATAAGTGTATGATCAAATGAGGGCTAGTGAGGGGCGGTACTGTTTGAGGGGAGCTGTATGGGAGGCATAGGAGGAGGTATACTGCCAGCATAGGTATCCTTGGCCTGTAGGCTGAGAGGACCTGCATGTCCTACACAGTCATAGACTCAGACAGGACAATAAAAAATGAAATGAAAAAAATATGGTCCTTGCCGCACCTACAACTAAGTACCGATTTCCTCGGGTACTCTCTGGCTGTGATGAAACCAAGCTGGTTGTAGTGTACTTTTAGAAGGATGAAACTGTATGAAGAGAGAAGTAACACAACTTCGGGTAATGACTATTGGTACGTCCTTCAATTTCATCAAATACGTACTCTATTGGTGAGCATGACTTACAGCTCCGCCACTGCCCGTCGTTATCTTACTTTGCGGCCTAAGTTGACTCTATCACTTGGCAATTGTACTTCGCCGTCTCACATTCCTTCCCAGCTCCAATGAAATGTGGCGAAGTGAAACCCAGTCACTTGATGCAAGATAACATGAAACACTCTCCCAACTCCACTTAAGCTAAAGCACGGTAAAACGGTAACTCTGGGCTGCAGAATGCCCACGCCCTCACCACATCTCCTTGCCTTATTGCAAGTGGCTTGAGTATACTCATATTGGCAGCAGTTGAAGTACTGCTTGATTTGCACTCTGGTTGACCAGAGCTGGGCTGTGTACAGCAATGAGTTGTATACAATGCCGCTTCTTATCACTTAGCGCTGAAGTGTCTCTGTCGGTAGGCTCGCGGCTATTGACCCTCGAGTATGAACGTTTCTTCCCATCCATCTATGCTTCTCTCCGTCGAAGAGCCATCTCACCCACTTGATTTTTACTTCGAGAATCCGAACTCTTGTCTCCTGCATCATTTGGTTTATCAGTTGGCCATTATCTGGGTTTCTTCCTCCTCGTATAAATATCCCCAAGAGAATTCTCAAAGTTTTAACAAGGTAATCCTAGTTTAGGATGCTGAACTTCTTTGGCTGCGCCATACTCAGGGCAGCGTCTCGCTAGGAGACCGACTGCACAAACATCTTTGTATCGTTATTCCGCAGCTTCCTTGCTGTGTATTTTTGCCTTGTATAGCAGCTCTGTCAGCTGCATTTTGTACACTCATTATATTCTTATCTATACCGTCGTCTTATTTGCTTGCAGTGCGACGATAGGGATGTATGTGGGACACTCTCCCATTCCTTGTATTGCCGTACTGGCCATCTTTCCCGACGTGTCAGGAAGGCGAGGTGCGATGTCAACGGGCTGGAGAATATGATAGATCAAGTTAAGGTTAATTCGATCTAACGTGTCACAATCTTTATGAACTGCGCGCTTCACCCTATTTGTACATGATAAGCAAGACCCTGATACTAGCGCCGTTACGATTCAAGCCTTGTGAATCAGGCCCACGCGGACTAGAACCTTATCAAATCTCGACATATCCCATCAGTCCCACATATGCTTGTCCTAGGGTTCCCAGCCCTTTCAGGCATTAATATTCAGACCTCACTCCAGCTATCAGTTATCTAGACCGTGACGCGATGGCTCCTCGAGAGTCTTCATGACTTCCTCCGCTGAGGCTGATATCCGCTCCTTCATTCGTGAAGCCCTTAGCTTCGATTATAACATGGTGGCGTGGGCTTTGAAGGCATCAAAAGCTTTACCCATTGTCAGGGATTATCAAAGGCAATGAGGCTAGCATAGAAAATATTTGTATAAACATGTCTTGCACACAATTCCTTTCTCTCCTCGTAGTCAATTTAGCCCCTTAATAACCACGTATCGGCCTTGACCGTATCTGGTTCTGTGACACCTATTTCGACCATCGGTGTCGCAGATTTGTCAGTGACTGCTAACACCAGCCTGTCTCTAATCATGTTCAAGAATAGCCCCACTATCTTTAATATATCTAATATGTGCTTGAAGAATTATATTGCTGGCAAGTCTAGCCATACCTGCGTTGGCGCATAGAAAAGTGATGATTCTACGTTCGATGAAAAGCTATGGCGGTTGGTTAGTGTTATAAAAGTGAGAGCTTACGGATGTTTATCGATGAATCATTGTAAGTTGCTGATATTCTTGGTATTCAGAACTGTGAGGGTCTAGAGGGTAGAAAGCACCACATATATCCATTTGAAGTAGCTAGAATCTCGCCTTATAATCCCAAAACAGTATCACGGAACATTCTGGAATCCTCCATCTGGTAGTGTAATCTGGAAACACTTTCCATACAGTGCTCCATTATCCCTCTACTCATCATGGAGCCACCTGGAAAGTTCTTCCTTCACCCTCAGTGATCATTACCCTTATGCATTGTAATGCCAGCCATCACCAGCACAACAGTAAGCCGCTGCTTGCCTATGGCTTGTGCTGTCCAACGCAGGCTCAGCGCAAGCCTAAGCGGAGCCTATTCTCGGAAGCAAAGACTTTTAAGTGGCAGACGGATCATTACAAAACCTTTAAAGACTAGAAGCAAAAATAGGGCCAAAGAGGGAGATACGAAACCGGGTTACAATTACAGGGTACGTAAATACGTATGGAAACTTTATCATTGGTAGGCATAATAATTATGTACAAAGTGGCATGGTATTATCCTCTTCAATCTGTATTTCACCATACATTGAAAATAAACCACCTCTGATAATAAGATTGCCCAACTACTCATCCTCAGACCGTGACAAAAGAGGTTCAATGAAGGCAAGACGGAGAGAATTGGATTGATTATTTGCTTATGTGAAATAGATATTAATCGTGACCATCAAGAATAGTGAGAAGTTATCGAGTAAATTGGTGAGAGGAAAACCCGAAATTTACGCTGTGTTATCCCGTCTTAGAAGTGAAGTCACACTTGTACGCATTCATACAATTCTTCAAGAGGAAACCGAAGTGAGTGTGAGTAATAAATATAGGGATGGCGTTTGGAGCCATTACGTAATGAATGTAATCATCACTAATAAGACTATACTTTTCTCGCAAAATTTTGTCATGATTTAGCCCTGTTTGGTTGTAATTCCTTTGGGGAATGCAGAGATAAGCGGGTGGTGGTCTCGGCAGTTGCTTACATGGCCCTCTCTCGAGCTTCTTGTTGGAGAATCCAGGTACTACGGTCTCACTGGCCTCTTTCTCGGATCAAATTGAGATGTTCGCGGGTGTTTTGCATCGTCTTTCCGTTTGCACGCTGTATTCATGCCATTTGCTGGCGGTCGTTGTGGGGTGTGGTCCATGGCAGTTGACATACTGTGATATAGCCACTTTGCAGTAATCATCGCTGTGATTAGTTGATCCGCATCTTGTGCAACTCTCAGCTCGTGAGCCGAATCTGGTAGGATGGTGAACCCGGCATCGGTTGCGCTCGGCGATCCGCAGCCTTCGTGCAAACTCTACTAGCCGATCACCCTATTCAAACAACACTGGCCCGCTTGACTCTTTTGGCGGCAATTTCAACTCGAGGAAAACAACCTGGACGCCTATGTCACTTTTGATTCTTCAGGGGCAACAGCACTGATCGATTTGTCTGGAGGTAAAATTGTCTGTCTCCTTAACCAAACTGATGTTTCGACTCACAATCTAAGGTTTACTCTGGACTTCGCCTTCCGTTCTGACGAGGGGGGCGAAATATGAACTCTTGTTTGAACTAAACAAAGTAAGTGACAACGAATCCACACTGACAACCACCCTGTTTCATGGAGGCCAGGTTCAAGCCAGAGAAGGGCAGCTACGCTCCAGATCTTTTAAAGAGACCTAAATTATGGCTATACTGGCTGGTAGGTAGCTGTTCCCTACACTTGAAATCACATCAAACATAGAAGCTGGTCATGGTCGTGATATAAAGCTTTTCATCCTCGGAATTCATGATGAGCAGTTGTTGTTCAGCATGTGATGCCACGCAGTAGTTATAAAGGAGAATAGTGAAACATACTGGCCTAATTTAAGCTATATGGACCACTTGTAGACGGTGATACCCTTTTTGTTGAAAATAGTGATTATAGAGATAAGACGGATGATAATTGATGGCAGTGATTAATGAGGAATTTGCTTGATAGATTTTCTATTATTCATGCGTTGAGATTAACTCTATCCGGCTTACTAGGCTCGAAAGTAGGTGTGACTGTTTTGTTTATTGTGCTACTTTTTTAATATTTTGCATCAGTATTTTGATACTTGAGCCTATGACTATCTAACACATTCGGATCCTTTCTGACCCAATCCACTCCTTATACAGTTCTCCTATCCTCTTTTGTTACTTGAAAGATCATTGATATATTACCCGTAATGGATATTAATTCAGCTCAATATTTACCCTTGGAGCTCAGCCAGCTTCTTCATGGAATCTTCTGCCTAAAAATACAGGCAGCCATGGAAACTACGTGCGCGGGTATACGCCTAAAACAACATGCAGCCCGAGCTAGGCGAGGTCTAGATATCTAGACCGCATGAAGTGCGCAAATCCATCCACATCTCCCTTCTTTTTAATATTAGGGGCCAACCCGATCTAATCTACCGTCACCGTATCGGGTGCTGGGTATGCTCTGGAAACTCATCGGATGGATTTTCCCCCATGATCAAGGGTTGGTGATCAGAAGGGCTCCAACCCTGCCATCTGATCTGATCGTGGTTAACTTCATGATAATGGTGATAGGGAGATGCGCTGAGAGATGAATACGATACATACCGCGAAAGCGATTGGGAATCTTCATCGAAGTGAGGACTTTGTTACTCAATCTCGGCCCTGCAGACTCTACAATGAGAGCTAGAGGTTCGTAGGGGATACCACTTGGCCTGTTATTAATAGGCAAGCTCCCGTTTGCAATTAAATTAACTCCTTGATCGATCGTTGAAGCGAGATCGTTTGTGATAAAATGGAATTGGATGACTCGCGTGAGGATTATAGATCTGACATTGAAGAGATTACTCGAGTGAAGATATGCATCTGTTTGCTTTGGACATCGACTCGGATGCTATTCTTCTTGGTTACCCCAGGCATGTAGAGTATACGGAGCAATTACGCCAGCACCGCTGGAAGGTGAAGAATTCGTCTTTGCCAGCTACCCACAATGCCAAGACGGCACATTTAAAACGTTTATTGTAGGGCCGCAGGAGATCAAACGTCTTAGGACCCTAACCTAAACAAAAACAAAATTTCAGGATCTCGCTGATCAAAGATTATTTTATTTTGTACCGATAGACTACGCAACTCTTTACAGTCGACATTTACTATAGTTCTTGGCTGGAAAAACTCTTGGCTCTACTGACCATGTATTTTTGAGGCTACCCCTGCTTTTCTGGATATAACATCATTTATTAATGATGTTGAGTGCCAGGGGTAGATGAGAATGCTCAGGGGTTGTAATATTGCCAGTTGCAATACTTCTTCCTGCAGGAATCCTCAAATAATTTTGTGGCGAAAAATAGATTAGCCTACTTAGGCAAGACACATATGTCATTCGGATTATTTCTCGTTTCAGTCTTAGAGGAGTTAGTTAGCGATAGGAGTTGTTTGTGCGACGTGTAGAATCAAAGATGACCAGCTCTTCATCCGAACAGATGTCTCAAAGAGTCTCCATTGGAAACTTGTCTGTCAGCATCGTTTATTATGAGTATGTCTATTCTCATGGGGATGGTTGAAAACATTGACTAAGGCAGGAAATAGATTCGCACGTTGTACATCTTTAGGCTCAACAAATGATCCTATATTGGTTTGATGTGCGAATTTATCTCGAAGTCCTATAACAACAAAAGTCTTGTACATGAAGTCTCGCATCTTACCAGAACTATTTTCAAAAGTGTTTTAGATGTAGTAGTGATACACTCGCCGAGGCCATAAAATTTCCGCTTCTGTGCTTATATAATTTTACAGTTCTATGTACTGAATAATCAACGTTTTTATCGAAAATCATCCTCTTATAGCTTGTGCTGGGTTTGCCTTTGCTGGGCCTCATATTTGCTAAATGATTCGAGACTAGTTTGGGGTCCTTTGATTTTATAATTTGATCCATGATAGTTTTGCATAACGCACGATCTGAAAGTCTTATGAATTATTTCTTGCCCTTTTTGCTCCGGCCGCGTAATTTATCTCCTGGTGAAGATCCACTACCTTCGACCATGACAGCATCATCATCGCTCAGTTGTTTATTCTTGCCATCTTTACATAACGCCTCAGACTCGAGCTCCTTCATAAACTCTGCTTGAATGTGTTCGCGACGCTGTTCCCAAAATTCTTTTTCGCTATGGGCGCGTAGTTGTATTTCATCGAGTTTGGATCTCATAGTCGTGTTTGCTGCCATTTCATTGGCGGTCTGGAAGATAGTTTGCCCCCAGTTGGGTTGTAGTGCGTTTGCCTGGGCTTTTGTTAATGCAAGTCATGCAACGGCGAGCTTTATCTGACCTCCATCACTACATCACTTAGCTCTTCTTCCATTTCATTCTCGGTTCGCAAGAATCTCTGCCAAAGATCATCACCGACACTTCCTCTTTGGAGCAAAGAAGAGCATGCCTGCTTTGCGGTTCGGATTTGTATTATGCGATGGATATCTTCCAAGGCCCGTCTCAAGAGCGCAGCACGTTTAAGACTGTCGGGCACAACGACTGATTTTCCATCTTTGTTTTCAGGTTCAAGGTGAAGTAGCGATAGGTAGATATCACGTTGAATGTGGGGTGGAAACCAAGGCGCGAGCGATGCAGATGCAGCTGTTTGTAAATTAGCCAAAATAATATGATCGAATGATTGACCGACCTGCTTTGCGCCTTCGATATACTGAAGAGAATGTAATCAAGGAACCTACAAGGACACATATGTATGCCAAAGGGACCGAGAGCCCAACCCAATCTATATGAAACATCTTGATTTTGACCAGAATTTGGGGTAAATATTTTGACTGAGTAGAACGAGAAATTCCTGCAGAAAAATTTGCCTTATCTGCCCATTTAAATGACCACAATGCACTCGGGACACTGCTGTTGAAACGGTACCAAGAGGTGGCCCTTACGTTTGTTGGTGCGGGATTAAACTAATTCCGAGAGCCTTGCCAGGCATGTAGCATGTTGACATAGTGGACCGCATTCATATCCTTGTTAGCTCAAACGTGCCTCTGGCTTTAGTGAAGTCAGTTCGTGACTCATTTGCGATCGACCGATGAAAACACGCCCTTGTCGACCCCAAAAAAATTGGATTCACAACTATCCAAATATTCCCATAACAATACTTCGAATCTTGTTAATAATAATAATGCTGCTCAGATTTAGAGGTCCAGATGGGACAGTACGCATCTCAGTTGAGCGAGAAGATTCGATAGGAGATCTCGAGCACAAGGTCTAGTTAAACTTCCATACTATGTAAATGCTGACGACGCAATAGCTCTCCAAAGTTCTTCCCGATAGTATCGATTTCAAAACTCTGAGAATCTCAAACAAGCCGACCGGCGGCGACACTAAGCTCCTGAGCGACATATCTAAGTTCAAAATCTCACAAATTGGTCTAGGGTAACTTAATACATTCGTCCAAACCTATCGTCACTAAGAACCATAGGCATGGTGACCTGATATTCTTAACTTATCAAAAAACAAGTCTTCTTCAACCTGCTGACTCGAAGACCTTATCATCTTCAAATAGACTTAATGGAAGAACGACGGAGTACAAGGACAAATCTTCCAAGGCTTCCCTTTCGTCTACTTCACACACAGAAAGTGTAATCAATTCATGGGAGGCTGTACAGCAGTCTGCCCTGGATGATAGGCTAGATAAGAAGGATGGCAAGATACCTCGAAAGCGAGATCATAAAATGTGTAGGCATGGAGATAAAGGTATGTGTGATTACTGCATGCCTTTGGAACCTTTTGATGCAAACTATCTGGCCGAAAAAAATATTAAAAACTTATCTTTCCATTCATATTTACGAAAAATAAACTCATCGACGAATAAGCCGGAGCTCGGGAGCTCATTCATGCCACCACTTTCAGAACCAAATTATCGAGTCAGCAAAAACTGTCCATCAGGACATCCTCAATGGCCAGAAGGTATCTGTACTAAATGCCAGCCGAGTGCGATCACACTACAACCACAGTCCTTTCGTATGGTGGACCATGTCGAATTTGCAAATTCTAGTCTGATTGAAAACCTTCTTAATTACTGGCGAACAAGTGGGGTTCAACGCCTCGGATATCTTTACGGTCGATATGCCGAATATACAGAAGTTCCTCTCGGTGTAAAAGCTGTAGTAGAAGCAATTTATGAGCCGCCACAAGTAGATGAAATAGATGGTATAACGCTGAATGAATGGGAAAATGAAAATGGGGTCAACGAGGTGGCGAAATTATGTGGCCTCGAAATAATTGGAGTTATCTGGACAGATCTGCTCGATTCTGGTAAAGGGGACGGCACGGTTATTTGCAAAAGACACTTTGACTCGTACTACTTATCATCTCTCGAAATAGCATTTACGGCGAGGCTTCAGGCAAAACATCCTAAACCAACAAAATGGAGCGACAGTGCGAGATTTGGTTCTAACTTTGTTTCTTGTGTGGTATCAGGAGATGAATCCGGTCAAATTTCCATATCGGCCTACCAAGTCTCAAATTCAGCGGTAGAAATGGTGAGCGCGGATATTGTAGAGCCCTCAGTCGAGCCCGGAATTATGCTGGTTCGAAGTGAAAGCGATAATGACCCACTCAGCAAGGCACGATACATCCCCGAAGTGTTCTACCGACGAATTAATGAATATGGTCGGAGCGTTCAAGAAAATGCGAAACCCTCGTTTCCTGTTGAGTACCTTCTCGTCACTCTAACACACGGATTTCCTAGCATTCCTAACCCGCTCTTCACGGCGCATGGCCCCTGCTTTTCTATCGAGAACCGTACATTGCTTGGCGTGGAACAAAGTCTACAATCACTTTCACAAAAACTAGGCGTGAAGAGTAATACTTCAATCGATGATAGCACCAAAAATATTTCGGCTGTGTCAGATTTCCATTTGCTCTGCTATCTACATGGGTTTGGCTGGCTGAATAAGGTATGCAGATTCCTAGTAGCGAAAGTATCTGTGTACAGAGCTAATTGGAAGGGTAGGAAGAGGAAGCATTGCTGTGCCGTGTGGCTACAGCACACAATCCAGAGGATGAAGTCCTATTAAAAGGAACTATGGGCTGGAAAACTATGATAGCAATATTACAATCGACTGGTGAGCGACCCCCCAAAAGGCCATCACTGTCAGATAGTGGTGGCCCGAACTCCGAACGCCTTGCTAAGCGGATTGGCGGGGTAAGGCTAGAATAGGAAACCGTCATTTCACGCATGCATGCCCCTCATAACTGTAGGGAAAATTCTGCCTGACGCGTAGGCGAGAAAGTGAAGAAAATTTAACCTGGGCCGGCGTGCACATAGATTAATGCCTGGTAAGGAATTGACGTGGCTGATTCGAAGGCCATGCTGGGGTAGCTAAAAGTTTTGAGGAATTAAAGCACGATACGTGGGTATTGGACATACAATTGCCTTCAAATAACTTCCAGGTGTAATTAAGTATTCCTTACTCGACTGGTTCATTCTTGTGGAGCTTGTTCGTTTTAGATATGATAATCTGAATCATCTCCGACGGTAGAGAATTGAGAACGTCATCTCACAAACTTAAGGATCCGGTCCATGTTCGTAACTGTAATATAGGCGCATGTGCTTTCATTACTACCGTTTTCTCAAAGAATTGGAATTGATAGCAGAAAACATCTTTCTATCAAAAAGGACTTATCATTAGATATGGCTTAGAGCTGAATTTGGGCTCAGGTTTGCGAAATTAGTATTCGGTCTGACTTTTCTTCACAAGGGTTTACCCTTCAGGTAGTCAGACCATCGACGGACTTCGTTGGGGATGCCTTCCGGTCGAGGAAGTTTCTTGCTCATACAGAGAGCAAAGAGTTCAGCAGTCTAAAATTCATACGATTAGTCTGATGTACAAAAGTTTTAACTTTAAAAAAGAGTATGCATCTCTTACCTTGGGCTCCATGAACAGTGGTACACCAAAGTCGACTGCGTTACGGCGCATCACGTAGTCTACGTCTGAAGTAGTCTTTGCTCGGGCTTTAGCTAGGTTGAAGACACCCCTGATATCGTAATTTTGAAAAACTTCCCGGAGTGCTCGTTTGTCCTTGGTGGGAAATTCAATGACTTCCACACTGACGGAGTTTTTAGTATGTGAGTTAAGGAATTGCTGTACTTGGCGTTCGGCTGCATAGAGTTTGTAGCCCAGCGGTGCGACATAGTCAACTATAGTAGCGAGGACAGGCTTTGTAATATCACCGCCGAAGAGAAGCCCCTCGCCAGGCTGTGGCACCCTAAAGTTCATAGTTGACTGAAGAGATGCCCAATAAGCTTCTATCAGATCTCTGCCGAAACATGCAATCTCACCCGTAGAAGACATCTCCACGCCTAAAAATGGGTCTGCACCTGCAAGACGAGTCCAAGAGAATTGCGGTACTTTAGTGGCCACATAGTCACGCTTGACCGACATGAGATCCATAGGCTCGGGAACGTTTTGACCGACAAGGGCTTTCGTTGCTACGTCAATAAAATTGAGACCAAGGACTTTGCTAACGAATGGGAACGAGCGAGAGGCCCGTAGATTACACTCTATAACCTTGAGATCAGGAACATCACTATGAGGATTTTCGGTCTTAATTATCTGCATATTGAAAGGTCCGGTTATTTGCCACGCATCAGCTACCTTGGCGGCGATCTCCTTAATACGACCCATCGTAGTGTCGTCTAGGTAGACAGGAGGAAGTACCAAAGTTGCATCCCCTGAGTGAACGCCAGCTTGCTCAACGTGCTCACTAACTGCGTGGGTAATAAGCTTGCCGTTGTGTCCTACTGCATCGACATCGATTTCTTCGGCGCCCTCTATAAACTTTGTAATTACTACAGGATGATCGGGAGAAACTTTACTTGCAGCTTCGAGTTTATTTTTGAGCTCATCCTTACCATGTATTACAGTCATGGCAGCTCCGGATAGGACATAGCTGGGTCGTACAAGAACAGGAAATCCTACTTCCTCGGCAAATGCCTCGGCTTCCGCACATGATGTCAACTCTTTCCAAGCGGGTTGATCGATGCCAATGCTATCGAGGATCTCAGAAAATTTCTGACGGTCTTCTGCCTTATCAATATTTTTTGGGTCAGTGCCAAGAACACGTGCCTTTCCAGTTTCTTGAAGTCGTAGAGCAATGTTTTGGGGAAGTTGACCACCGACAGAGACGACTACACCACTAGCTGCTTCGAGTTCGTAGATATCCATCACTCTTTCATAGCTTAGCTCTTCAAAATATAGTTTGTCAGCTGTATCGAAATCTGTTGAGTAAGTTTCAGGATTGTAGTTGATCATAACTGTCTTTTTATCCATTTCCTTTAGCGCCAGAGTTGCACTTACTGCACACCAATCGAACTCTACTGAGCTGCCTATTCGATAGACTCCACTTCCAAGAATAATGATTCCATGATCATCAAAAGAGACATCGTGAGTGGTCGCATTGTAGGTAGTGTATAGATAGTTCGTAGACGCAGGAAACTCAGCAGCTAGTGTGTCAATTCTTTTCACAAATGGTGTGATGCCAAATTTTTTCCTACGATCTCGAACTTCATCCTCTGTGCTATGGACTGCTAAAGCGATTTGCTGGTCAGAAAATCCTAGCTTTTTGGCTTTCATCATGAGATCCTTTTTAACATTGGTTAATTTTCCAAGATTTTCAAGTTCGTGGGAGCAATTAACAATGTTTTCAAGCTTGTGTAGAAACCATTTATCAATTTTACTGAGATTATGGATGCGATCAATAGAGTAGCCCTCGTGCAGCATGGCCTGACCTACGGCTAGCCACCGACGATCAGTTGGATTTGCGAGCTCATAATCTAGGTCTTCGAATTTGTCGCCTTGGAATCCAACAAATCGAGGATCAACTTGTCGAATTGCTTTCTGGATTGATTCTTCAAATGTGCGGCCAATAGCCATAACCTCACCCACTGATTTCATAGCACTACCTATTTCGTGCTTGACATGCTGAAATTTAGATAGATCCCACCGAGGTATTTTGGTGACTACATAATCAAGGGAAGGCTCAAAATTTGCTGTAGTTGTCTTGGTTACTGCGTTTGGCAGTTCAGGAAGTGTGTGACCGAGTCCAATCTTAGCTGCAGTGTATGCCAAGGGATATCCTGTAGCCTTAGAAGCAAGTGCTGAGGAACGAGAGAGGCGAGCGTTGACCTCTATTACGCGATAGTCGAGACCATCTGGCTGCAGCGCATATTGGACATTACACTCGCCTACAACACCTAGATGACGAACGATTTTAATAGCAGCAGAGCGAAGCATATGATATTCCTCATCACTTAGAGTTTGACTGGGGGCCACTACAATTGAATCACCAGTGTGGATTCCCAGCGGATCGAAGTTTTCCATATTACAGACCGTAATACAATTATTGCTTGCATCTCGTACGACTTCATATTCTACCTCTTTCCAACCCTTAAGAGACTTCTCAATCAAAATCTGAGGAGATAGCGTGAGTGACCTTGCTGACATATTTCGTAATTCTTCTTCATTATTAGCGAAACCTGAGCCAAGGCCTCCCAAGGCATAGGCTGCTCTAACAATGATAGGATATCCGATTCCACTGGCCGCTTTTATGGCCTCGTCAACCGTGCTGACTGCTATAGATTGGGCGATGGGAATATTTATCTGCCCGAGGGCTTTTGCGAATAGATCTCGATCTTCACTGGTCTCTAAGGTCTTAATACTTGTACCTAAGACTTTTACTCCGTAACGCTCGAATACTCCCATTCGATCCATCTGTACACCAAGATTTAGTGCTGTCTGACCACCAAAAGTGAGAAATATGCCGTCAGGTCTTTCACGTTCGATAACATATGTGACATATTCTGGTGTGACTGGAAGGTAGTAGACTTCATCACTAAGAACGTGGGCGGTTTGTATTGTGGCGATATTTGGATTTATTAAGACTGAGGAAACACCGGCTTCTTTCAGGGCTTTAAGAGCTTGGGAACCTACGCAAAAATAAGAACTCATACAATTGAAGTGGGGTTTGTGGCCGAGGACTTGCCTGAATAGTCGAATTCTCCCGCTTGACCAATACTCAGACCCCCACTACCAATTACCAAGACTTTCTTAACGTTGACAGGATTTTTTGCGCTTTTTATAAACCCCCTTTCAAAGTATGTTTTAGCGTCCGGGGCAGTTTGAGACTGTACTCTACAGAAACTAGAGAATTTCTGCTTGTGACTGGAGGCCTTCACAGACTCTTTCTTAAAAAAGCATGGTTTTGCCGCGTTTCGAGTAGTGAAAAGTCTTCTGGATAGCCCTCCGCCAATGAGACTTACCCGGCGGTACATGAGTAAGTTTGATCTGCTTGGAAAGTGGCTAGATAGAGCCATAGCATATATTAGGGCTTCAGTCAAATGCGAAAGTTTTACTTGAAAAGTAACGGTATCACAGGGCTCGACTGGGCCTGGTGTTGATTAGGATTTATTTTCAACACTCACTGAGGCTGCTATACTGTTAGGGCAAGACGGGCATACAGAGATAATAGCTCGGTTAGTGTCAACTGGGCTGACGGTAGATTACAGAAATTATTGATTTAATTCCTTTTGACAACATTCTAGTGACAGGGAATACCCTACAACACTTATGCGCTACACGCTAAAGGTTCTTTTATACACTACTCTACCTTGACCAGCAGCAATTCAAAAACTTGGAGGAACCATATGATGTGAACACTAACCCGGAGGGCAAGACTGACACCTGTACGTGGTGCCTTCTACGAACCTGGGAGTGGAATATTCTCCCAGAGCCAAGTTCAGTCAAATTTCGCAACACCGAACAAGTTGGCCCATGAGGCAATGATTCAAGACTCTCCACCTAATCAAATTTTCACACCTGACGAGATCAATCACCACCAAAACCTCATCAAGTTTGCAAGTACGACTTAGTACATCCTTATTTCAATGATCACACCTCTCGTCGACTTTCTCTGGCCTCAATTCACCACCACGTACACGCCCACGCCGATATTTATACCCGACGGAGGAAGCAAAGCGTGGCGCACAAATCTGGGAGACTGTTCTTTGGGACGGGCGTGAGAGGGATCAGGACAAGTTTACAAGATGATGTAGCGGATGGCTACAATCTCGACGGGCGTGAATTTTAGAATTTTGACGAGTTTTTCAATTGAGCTTTGTGCGTGCGCCAAGACTTCGCTTGAGAGAGTGCGGGCGACACTATAAACACCGCCGTGGTTGGATGGTGCGGTGGTACATCATCTTGGCCGGTTTCTCAAGTAAGGTCTGGATAGCAAGGACACATATCCCACCCAAGACAGCAGACCGCTGGTTCGAATCCGGCAAAACTTAACTACATTTCTCGCGGCGCTGGTATGCATGGATGATGAAGGCATGTTTGGATAATCAAAGGTTTTAAACTTCCCTTCGGTGGGTACTTACTGAGGAGGGTCGGCTGTTTATGTAAGCAAACATACCTCATAGTGGTATTTGCGAATGAAATCCAGAGTATGAGTGTCTCTAGTGTCAAAAGAGTCATCTTATATGTATACATAGTTCCGGTTATGTGTCATAGCTAGATAGATGAATACACATTAGATGATTTAAAAAAAGGCACAAGTGTGAGCGATACAGAGCCTAAGCCACAGCATAAATGATTGTGGCGCCATCTAGGCATAGAGAAACCCCAATAACCTCCTTGTGCCCAAGCCACACAGCCGCTCATGTATCCATCAGATGGCCTGAACTGCCACCCTATTACTCATTCCAACCTCTTAAAGACACACAAGATCGTGTCGGGAACCTAGACGAAATGTAGGGCCCATACGTCATCAACACTCTTTGCTCCATTTCCAACACTTCCTTTGCCCGGGCAGCTATAGAGTTTACGCTCTTGGACAGAGTATCTTGCATAAGGCCCCGGAGACCGCTTCTAAAAACGGCTCATCTTCAAGGTTGTCATATTAAACTTGATCTTCATAATTGATAGGATTGATTTCAAGGCAATGCTGCCGGTTGGTCCTTGGAGTGTCCTATTAGCTGAAAACAGGGGTTTAAAAAAGAGTGGTAATTGACGGCTGAGATCAGTTTAGACTCTCTAAGATCGTAAGTGCCGCTCTCGCGTGCGCTGAGCCCGAGGCGTGATTTGACTCTGATGTCGGTTCGGCTTAAGTTGTGGCTTTTAGAAGCGGCATAAGAAGGATGGTGTTGGGAGAATTGGTATTTTTGGGGTTATTTCTGATGGGAGCCGGTGTGGAAGAGTGATAATGGTTTAATATACTAATTAGAATATATCTAGCACTGAAGATGCTAATTTGTAGACTTGATGTGGTAGAGTATTTGAGTATAGAGGTGCAGCTTGACGTACAAAGATCATGCAAAAATATAGCAGAGATGTGCCAAGACCAAGTTTTTGGCAAATTAGTCAGGACTTTATTTGTCGATTAGTCAACGGCACTCCCCAGCGCCCTGGACGGCACAAAAGAAGTTGGGCCAAGCTACCATACAGCAATGACGCTCTGTCAAGACTTTTCTGACATTTCAGCACGACCTTCGGGAAGGAGTTGGAAGGAGACTAGAAAGGCAGGGGGTGAATTTCCCGAGGTGCCCACAAGTCTGCAGCGCCCAGCTGGCCGGCCTCTTCGAACGCTTCAGAATGGTCACTATGTCTTCAGATTTAGTCCTAATGTCGGTATTAGGAGAGCTCCGCACCCAGTGGTTTTGGCAATTTTTCTCGGCTGCCACACACCCGCAAATGACCACAGTTTTGCTGGCTGGATAGGGGAGATAATGAAGGGCAAAGGGCTCCTATAAGTGTATGATGGAATGAGAACTTGTGAGGGGCGGTGCTGTTTGAGGGGAGTAGTATGGGAGGCATAGGAGGGGATATACTACTAGCATAGGTATCCTTGGCCTGTAGACAGAGAGGACCTGCATGTCCTACACAGTCAAAGATTCAGACAGGAAAATCCCTTCTCAATATCCCAACAGGTTATGAGACCGGTGTTTAAAAATTCATCGGCTTCCGTTTTAGAACAACCCTTAACAATGTCTTCACTAACCGCAGAATTAAAAGGCACTCGCAATCACGATGGTCTTCCACCATATAAATCTAAGTTGGGAAACATTGTGATCCTGGGCCTTGGAACATAAAAAGAGTGGCGGATTACTTGCGAGATCGCCTTGATAAACGCAGGCATTTTAAGTATCGCTGATGGTACATGGAAGAGACCCATTGCTAACGACTATGTACATGCTCCACGTTCAAACACTCGATTAGTCTCTTCAGGTGCACCACACAATGAAGTCGATACCAATGACAACGAATTTTGAGTACAGGAAGAGAAATGATTGTCCAAAGCCCGCGACACTCACGTTATTATATCTAACTCCATCGAGACACAGCTGGTTGAGCAGTCGCTCGGGTTCCTAAGGAACATCGATCCTGCCGGGCTCATAACCTGTTGGGATATTGAGAAGGGAATGTCACGAGAATAAGATAATATAGGTGGTAATATGCGATATGTAGAGGAATATTACCACCAAAATTATACTACTCTCGTGACAATCACTTCTCAATATTCCAACATATACTAAACTGAAATGGATTATTAATAATAATATTGACAGGCATGATGGAAAATAGTTCTTCGCAAATTTCTATTGATCGTAGGCCTCCTCATGGCAACAAAGGAGAAATTGACGCGTCGCGTACGCCCAAAGATACAGACACAGCCATAAAGAGGTTTAGACAAGCAATTAAAGAAGACAATCTCGCTCCCAGAGCCTGTATGAAACTGCTAGCGGAGGCCATTCAAGTAATTGAAAGCCTCCAGAAATCGAAAGTGTCCCCAACCATCCCAAAGGCTTCACATGCAGAAGATACCACTACAATGACTAAAATCCTGCAGGAAATACAGACCATCAAAACAGCGATTACAATCAATCAAAAGTCTACCCGCGGACATGAGCAATCATGGGCGAAGATAGCTAGCCAGTCTGAGATGGTCGGTACAACACTAAAGATAACAGATGAAAATGAGAGGGAGAATATAGCCCAGCTTACCAGCGAAGAATTGGTGAGGAAAATTGGAGCTAGAGAAGTTATAGGGGCCAGGCAGATGAGGAATGGGCAGGTAAAGGTCTTTTTTGCGGAACAGGCAATAAAAGAAAGGATGGAAAAAAACCGAGACTGGACACAAAAGCTGGCCACGACAGCTCATATAGCATGTCCCATTTACCAAGTACTGATTCACGGAATGCCACTCTCATTTAAGCCAGAGAACCCCGAACATATCGCAGCACTACAAGGAGCAAATGAAACATACATTGAAGGGGTCAAGATACAAAAAGCCACATGGCTCAAGAAATCAAATCAACTGGGAAAAACTACAGGATCGTTGATATTGTGGTTTTCACAAGCAGATCATGCGGATAAAGCTATTGCTAAAGGTATGGTCTGGCAATATGAAGTCAAAGCCACGGAGATATTCCGTTCAGGATTCTGGGCAATGCAGTGCTTTAACTGTCAGAAGTTCGGCCATACTGCTAAGACCTGCATAGCTGAATCCAAGTGTGGCAGATGTGCTGGAGGACACAATACCCGAGAATGCCATGGTCAACAGGATACTAGATGCTGTAATTGTGGGAGAAAACATCCAGCATGGGACCAAAGCTGTCCAACTAAACTAGCGGCAAAGTCGAAGGCCGAAATAAATAGGACTTGTGATCCGGGGAGATATCAACAGGTAGCGGTATCACAAAAAGACCTTCAAGATGAGTGGCAATTGGTAGGCTCCAGGAAAAGACGAGCAGGTACATCAGTTGTGGAAATAATCAGTCCTGTTGGTTCAACTAGCACCCGCCGAGGTCCTGGAAGGCCACGCAAGACTCCCGGCCCCTCGGCCCCCGATATCTCAGGATCCTGGGCCCAAATGATTTCCCCACCCGGTGCGCTGACGTCGTTCACCCAAAATACACCCCGGACTGTGACACGGGAGAACCCTAAAGAAACTAACGGGGCACCGGACTGCGTAATGGATCAATGAAAGGTGCAAATATATTAAACATAACAGAGTATAACGTCAATAAAAGCAAAAATATAGTACAACACCACTTCCTGCAAGCCCTAGACCCACTAAAGAAACACGTAGTGGCTATACAAGAGCCATGGCGTCATCCAACAGAGAATACTACAATTAAACACCCAGCCTACCATCTGATATTCCCAGATGGCCGCAAAGGTAGAACATGTATATATATAAGTAAACATCTCGCAGTCACAAACTGGAGAAAGGAACAAACCCCAATAGAGGCGGATGGAGATATAATCTCCATCAGCATGCAGACCAACAAAGGCAAAATATACGTTACTAATATATACAACCCTCCTCCCGTATCACACAGTAGCACAGAACTAGGGACCCTAAGATATCTCCCAGAACTTCTCTGTAAAAAAGGCCAACATATCCTTGTGGGAGACTTCAATCTACACCACCCTAGATGGGGGGGGGCAATCAGTTCTAAGTCATCATAATCTAGCTGAAGACTTGATAGAAATACTGGGAGATAACAATATGGAGTTAGTTCTTCCGGAGGGGACCATCACGTGGCATAATAGGGGAAGCCAGAGTACGCTTGATCTCGTCTTCCTATCGAAAGAGCTTGAAGAGGAAGTCATAACCTGCCAACCAGATAGCAATCTTGAAGCATCCTCCGACCACATTCCTATATCGACGCAAATTTCAATCCAGCCACAAGTAAACGAAAAACTAGAACCACGTCCCCAATGGAAAAAGGCAGACTGGGAAAAATTTAATGAAAGATTGGCAGTCCAGCTAAGCGAGTTAAGAACAGACGTCTTGGATCTCAACTCCCGACAAACCATCGACAAGAGGGTAGCGTCCATCACCGAGGCTATCCAGAAGATAACTAAAGAAGTTATACCTATTGCCAAACCCTCGAAATTTGCTAAACCTTATTGGACGACCCAATGCTCAGAAGCGGTCAAAGATACACGAAAAGCCAGAAGAGAGTGGAAATATCGAGGAACTGAGAAAAGCTGGATTGAGTACCAAAAAACCATCAGTTTGAAAAAGGCCCAAATAAGAAAAGCAAAAACAATTGGATGGAGGGCAGCAGCATCTGAGGCTTCCCGGGACCCAACAAAGATATGGAAACTTGCTAAGTGGGCAAGAAAAGATCCAGAGGAAAGACAAAGGCTACCCCAAATTTCGGAGATAAAAGACACAGCAGGTATCATCCATACCGATCCTCCCGACATGGCGAGAGCTATGGCAGCGCACTTTTTTCCCCAGCCTGTGGCTGCAGACATAGCAGATATTGCGGAGACTATCTATCCTAGAGAACTAGACGGTATCTCTAACATCATTAACCAGGCAGAGGTCGAAGAAATTCTCAGAAAGCTTCCAAGCGATAAGGCTCCAGGTCCAGATGGCATACCAAATCGACTTCTCAAAGAATGCAGGAAAACTCTCAGTAAAGATCTCACAGAGCTATTCAATGCATGCATTTGCCTGGGGTACCACCCAAAGAGTTTCAAAGAATCGACGACTATAGTTCTCAGAAAACCACAAAAGCCTAGATATGACACTCCAAAGTCTTATCGTCCAATAGCTCTTCTCAATACAATGGGAAAGCTTCTCGAGAAGTTAGTGGCCAATCGCATATCTAAGGCCGCCGAAGACTACAACCTGCTTCCGGACGAGCAGATGGGGGCACGATCTAAGAGAAGCACTATCTCGGCAATAGAGCTGCTTACAGAACATATCCACACTATATGGGGTAAAGACAAAAAGCAAGTTGCATCACTCCTTAGTCTCGATGTCTCAGGAGCATTTGATAATGTCTCTCATGAAAGACTTATCCATAACCTAAAGGAAAAGGGCATCCCAAGATGGATTATTAACTTTATAAAATCCTTTCTAGAGGATAGAACGACTTCCGTAGTCCTTGGGTCATACAAAGGGGACCAAATCTCTACTAACACAGGTATACCTAAGGGATCAGCTCTGTCTCCGATTCTATTCCTGGTTTTTGTCAGCACCCTCTTACCACTGCTTCAAACTCCCTCTAGCTCAGCGGTAGGATTTGTAGATGACACTAATATACTGACGTGGCCAAGCTCTACTGAAGAAAACTGCCGAATGTTAGAGGAAAAGCACAGCATATGCGAGGAGTGGGCAGAGAAACACGGAGTAAAATTTGCACCAGAGAAGTACCAATTGATGCATTTCACACGAGCAAGGAGTAGACACAACCTAAAAGCCACCGTGAGTATAAAAGGGCACCTAACTGCACCGCAGTCCTCTCTTCGAGTTCTCGGAGTCTTCTTCGACCCCAAACTCCACTGGGGGCCCACATAAAGAATATCCAGCAAAAATCGTGCACTCAAGTGCAATCAATTAGTAGACTGACACAATCAACTTGGGAGCGACATTCGTGAAGTCTAAGCTGCTATACAGCTCGATAGTGAGACCGGCCCTTACGTATGGGTCCTCGATATGGGCTGAGGCCGGGCCAACAGGAAAGATACCTGAAAGGATAGTGAAACCCCTCAGAAGTATTCAAAGAAAATGCTTAAAGCTTGTTGCAGGTGCCTACAATTCTACTAGCAGCAGAGTGCTAGAACACGAATCGTCCGTCCTCCCTATAGAGATATACCTGAAACAAAGGAGGGTCCAGCACGCCGGACTATCAGATAAACTCCCAGTTCAAGAGACAATCCGATCGACATGTAAGAGGATAAAGCTGCCCGCAAACGGGAGAGAAACCCTGCATGCGTCGAACAAGAGTAAAGATATCGCCGAGTGGACAAGAACTTGCGGAAGTGAAAAGGATAAGAGAAGGCAGAAAGAAGCTGGAAAGATAGCGGCCTTTCAGGAGTGGAAGGATTCATGGACAAGCCAGATCAGGACACACCGCCCTGGCCGACCAGCATCAGCCGATCCAGAACATTGGAAAGCGGCAAATATATTTACTGATAAACAAACAGTCAGCATCAAAATGAACTTCAAAGATACCCCCTTAAGAATCCACCGTAACCTAACCAGGGCCCAAAGCAGTGTCGCCATTCAGCTAAGGAGCGAGCATATCGGACTCAATTCTTACCTGAGCAGAAGAAAAGTACCCGGAGTAGAAAAGCCAAGCTGTCAATGTGGATATCCGTCGCAAAACGTCAAGCACATGGTGTTGGCGTGTCCGCAGTGGGCAAATGGAAGAGGCGACTTTCTCCGACAAGCTAAAGACAGGTCATTTGAAGCAATGATGAATAGCCCAGAAGACATGGCCAGAATTACACAGTGGATACTAAACAAAGGGTGGACAAAACAGTTTCGACTGGCAGGAGAAGTCGAGGTAGCAATGTCAGATAAAGTAAATAGATCTGGAAGGGGAAAGGACGGAATCCACACGGGCTGAACAGTGACACTGCACTTCCTGAAGGTAAACCAAATAAATTGATAGGAAGATAAAAAGACAGGATCAGGGGGTTTTCACTAAATTGGTTTTCTCCTTTGTAAATAATGCAGATAGTCACCTGCATGGACCCATAGGGTGCCTGATCGGGTTAATTGAAATCAAATTCAAAATTCAAACATATAATAAACTAGCGCAGATGCACGTGATGAGTAAGTCTGAAGAGAGAGGGCCCTCATAATGATCTATGTTAAGGGCTAGGCCCGGCTGGGTTCTAGCTGGGCTGTTTATGACAACAGGACCCATCTTTGTCTCGTAGGCGTAAGCTAGTAGGTAAATATTCGTAGGGTACTGAAGTACTAGCAGGACACATGTGAAGCCAAGGGATCTGGAATGGTCTAGTAGTCACAAAGCGCTGTAGCTGCCCGCTCCTGAACTGCATAGAAAATATGAACATTTAATCGTGGCATTGCTTCCGTGCACTGACCGAAAGCCCTAGCCCCTCACAATCTAGGCTGATAAAACTTGCCAAACATTACCTTACATCATCTTTAATTCCTCAGTATCGCTGGTTTAGGATGCTTTCGATCCCTTTGAACCTACCTAAGTGGTAAGTAATAACTAGTGGCAAGCTAGCTAGATCGCTAGATGGCCTTTATAGAAAGCAATGTCTCACAGCGTACGTCTAGGCTTGAGGAAAACGCGCATCTACTTCGTCCCCCCGTAAACAACTACTGTGTCTATAATGAGGATTTCACGGTTATGGTGAGTTGAGATGGTCTTTATAACTTACTAGACGGATGATTTAAAGTTCCAACAGATCGTCGGCGGTCCTAACTCGCGCACCGATTATCACATTAATGAAACGGCTGAATGGTTTTACCAATGGCGAGGGGCTATGCTTCTCAAGGTAGTTGATGAGGGCGTATTCAAAGATATAATTATCTCAGAGGGCTGTATGTTTCTCTTGCCTCCGAATATCCCGCATAACCCTGTTCGCTTCGCCAATACCGTCGGTATCGTATTAGAACAAAAGAGACCCGAAGGAAGCCTCGACAGATTAAGGTGGTATTGCGTTGGATGCAAGGAAGTTGTGGACGAGGTAGCTTTCTTTTGCGTCGATCTTGGAACTCAAATTAAGAACGCAGTAAACGAATTCTCACAGAGCGAGGAAAGAAGGCTTTGCTCTCACTGTGGAATGGTAGCTACGACAACGGCCAACGTGCAGGATCCCAATCTAGTCACTCCAGAGATTTTGGCATAGATCATCTAACATAAATAAAATACAAATACTAAGCTAGAAAAATTGTCGGATCCTCCAATGTCCTCAAAGATTTAAGTCTCGCGATACTCATAGGTGCTCGTGGACTCTTCTACGCGCACTTGAATTTTAGCACAATCGAGTTCTGCACCATTAATATTGATACCGGCGTACATAGTGTCCCCTGGCACGACCGGACCAACTCCTTTTGGCGTTCCAGTGATGATAATATCACCCTTCTCGAGCGTGAAAACACTTGAGATGGCCGCGAGGACCTGCGGAATCTTAAAGAGAAACAGGCGGGTATTGTCACATTGTCTCGGCTGGGGCTCATCATTGACTCGCAAGAATAGATCGACATTATGTGGATCCGGTATGGCAGATTTAGGAATAAAGCTTGAGGTCGGCAGAAAGGTGTCAAAGCCCTTGGAAGTAGTCCAAGGCAATCCTTTAGCCATGGCCGCACTTTGAACATTCCGCGCAGTCATATCGATGCATAAAGCGTAGCCTATTCATACCGAGTTAGTTCATAAATTTTGCTTAGCAAGAGGGCAAGATAACTGACCTTCGATAGCATCTAGAGCACCCTGAGTATCGTTGTGATCCAAATCCTTTACTCGTTTACCCATTACCAGGGCTAGCTCGACTTCATGATGTAGAGTAACGCCTCGTGGACGAAGTACCGGACCTTCTCCCGGCAGTAGGATCGTCGAGGGCGGCTTCAGAAAGAAAAGGGGATGCTTTGGCCTCATAGAATTTAGTTCTGCAATGTGGTCGCTGTCGTATTGTCAATTCTTTGTTCAATCCCCTACCGGTATCTTTACTCACGCATAGTTACGACCGACACATACAACTTTACTAGCTCTCTTAAGATAATTGGGGTCAGTGAGGGCCGAAAACCCACGACGGAATACTGATGACATGGTCGTTTTCCTCTAGTTGCGGAAATCGGGTTCCCGGCGGCCCTTACGATGATTCATCCGGATCCGGTCTCTGTGATTGATCATGTGATGTGAGCTGGATGCTTATAGCCTGCTTGTTCCCAACCGGTTTAGTCTCTCCGCCTTAATGGCGGAACTAAATACCAACACCAGGTATTCCTCAAGATTAATAACCCCATTAGAGCATCAGTCCCACATAAACCAAGACCCCAACCTTGTATATTTCGACTTTACTTCCTCCTTGCAAGTATACGTGGAATTATAGATTTGTAGTGGGTGTTTGTCGGTAATGATTGAGGCAAACTTCTGTTTGAAATTAGAGCAACGCTTTTGTCGGTGGTTGAAGCGAGGTGGTGCGTGGTAAGGTTAAGCTAGAGGACTCACGTGAGAGTGACAAGACCAACATTGATGAGAGGTCGCCGATTATAGATATATTTGTGTTTGCTTTTGCTGGAAATTGATACACAGAGTGTAGTGGACGTAGGGGCCCTCCACTTCGTCTAGGTTCCCAACACGATCTTGTGTGTATTTAAGAGGTTGGAATGGGTAATATGGTAGCGATTCAGGCTATCTGATGGATACATGAGCGGCTGTGTGACATTGGCACAAGGAGGTTATTGGGGGTTTTCTATGCCTAAATGGTGCCTCCCTCGTTTATGCTGTGGCTTAGGCTCTGTATCGCTCACAGTTGTGCTTGTAGCGCACACTTCCCACACTTTTAGCTGAAATCAAAACATGACACTCTTCTAGTCAACTTCTATTTTCGTTCCTTAAATATTGCGCCCATTTCATTGCGCGATATTTCAAACAAAAACGTGTGTAGACACGGGAGTTTAGCTTGCCAATAAGACTCCCATCAGTATTCAAAATCTAGCCTCAGCAACACGAGGATTTCAATGTCATGCCCTCCGACAACTCTGCCTAGCACGTTTCAATTCCGCGCTGAATTATGGCTCTACACTATGGTATGGAAAGAGGGATGCTTGTATGCTAGCTGTGATGGTGAGGGAAGTCCTCAAGTTGGCTTGAGATGCACGATCAATAGTTTACGATCCTTCTAAGCAGAGAACATTTAAGTACAAGAACGGCATAGTTATACCCGCGCTCTCCTCCAATACTTGGACCGTATCTATTCCTAAGAGCGGACAGGTGTACCTATGGAGAGTTTAGGTTCCTACAATGGTGTCAACCCCGACGCCCTCCCCACCACTCGGCATCCTTTCAACCGGTGTCGCCGTGCCCGAAACAATCCTCCCTGCGCCCGTCCAAATGCTTGCTAGTTGTCTGAGCAGTAGAGTGAGCTTTCCATTACCTGACGTCCCAGCGGGTGGAATGGGTGCCTGCGTTGGCCATCCCAGGCTACAGGGCTTACTGTCGGTTCACCAGCTGTCACACTAGCCAATAGATTTCAAAGACTTCAAAATCAGGTACTGAAAATGATCATCATAGCTTATACAACACACATCATCATCATCAGTATCACTTCTCACGCAGATTAAATTCCGCAACTAATTTCACGTACGGCATATGGCCGCATTAAATGGATCCTCGTCCTCGTCCTCGGCGTCTACCGAACCAGGCGAACACCTACACCCAAGCCTTCTTGGGATCGCCGCTGCAATGGAGCAATCAAAACGCGAGCAAAAGTAGCGGATCAGCATAGCGCAAGATCTCCTGCAAAATATTGATGCTTGGGCGAAGTCCTGGACAGGAAATGAAGGTGCGGCATTTGGCGCACCATTTATTGAAAATATTTCACCTCTAGTGACAGAGTTTGCGATAGGTAACGCCAATGCCACAATTCCTCAAGGCGAGAACCAATCCCCTGAAAGCACTCGGTTAAAAACTTCAGTGCATAGGGCGCCAAAACCCACCGAGAAACCAGTCCATGAACCGCCGAAGAAGCCTCAGGTGAATATCTCCACTTGGGTCATAGTAGACCAGAAAGCGGCCAAGCTTCCAGACCCACCAGTCAATCTGGTAAAGCGAAGACCTACCGTGCAGACTAAACCTGCCGGACAGGAGTCTCAAAAGAAGACATACGACTCTTTTTTTCGCATGGGGCAAGAATATCATTAGTGGAGGCTATCACCCGCCACAATAAAGAAGCTCATCACTGAGAAAGCCGGAGCTGCATCTCCAGCAATTATAGCAATGACACAAGTTAGGTCCGGCCTGGCAATGGAGTGTGCATCAGACGCACTCAGGTAATCAATTCTGGGTGTGGGTCTGTCTCTTTAAAAGGAAGATATCACAATCAAACCCGCTTCAGATTGGACATCCCTCATGGTCCCCCATGTCCCAATCTGCATCCGTACTTTAGATGGAAGGATCAAAGTGTTGTAATCTAACGCTTTTCATCCTCGGACTTCATGGTGAGCAGTAGTTGTATAGCACGTGATGCCATGCGGGGGAGAAGGAAAGGAACGGCGAAAGCCGCTAGCTAGACCTAAGCGATCTGGCCCACTTGTACATGTAGACATCCCTCTTGTACATAGAACACAAGGAAAAAACAACCCTAACTAGTATAACAACAATAGTAAGGAACTCTAACATCCACACTCAGTTATCTCATACATCGTGACCCATAAACTTCTATCTTATCTCTATCACTCAACGACAAAGCTTCAACACAAAGTAACCAGAAAAATGGTGAAGACGGAGTGCCAGGCAGTTTTTGGAGTCACACCAATACAGGTGCGCCCTAAAGACACTAAACTAGGAAGCTATTCCGCTTTTCCGCTAGTTGGATAGTACATTTCAAATAGGTGCCACTCAACCTGAGATTCAGACTGTTTATGAGAGCGGCCTAGCCATAAGCTTCTCTCGTCGGCGCCCCATAGAGCAGTGTCGACGCTGTTGGGGTTACCACTCAACCAGAAACTACGTTAAAGGACAGCGATGTGTAAAGTGTTCTGGTACGCACGAAGCAGCAGAATGCACGGCCGGCGTCCCTAAATGTTCAAATTTTGCTGGACCACACGAGTCCACCCACTTAACCTGCATGGCCCGGCTAAGGCAAAAACATGGATAAGTGATACCCCGGTGACCGGCAGAGCTACGAATTATTCGTGAGCGAGTACATCTAGATTTTAAGGCAGCACTGCTAAAATCTCAAGAAAAGGGTAAGGCCCGCGAGGTAATTAACATACCAGAAGAAGAAATGCATGATAATGAGTAGTACATCAAACTCTTATCATCACAACCACAAATATAGCACCCTTCTATTTCACCAAGTGAACGTGGGAAAGGGTGGACCGAACATGGATATAGCGCTGCAAAAGGCGTGGGACGCAGGAGAGCACGTAGCATGATACAAGAACCATGGACATTGCAGGAAGATGGGGAGTATAAAACAAAAAATCACCCCGGCTTCAACAGCCACAAACCAATTGGAGAAATAGGAAGTTGCCCACGGGCAATTAACTTTACCCGGAAAGGCTTCACAGCTTCGCAAATACCTACGCCTCCCACTATACAAACTTGAGACTACTGTTTTGTTCAATTTTCCGGCCTGATATTCGTAAAACTATACCATGCACCAGGGCCAAGTGGGATCTTTGAACCCCCATTCCAATGCACGCCCCTAGGCCCTACAGTAGTTAGGGGGACTTCAACGCGGTTTCGAAACATTGGCAGCCACAGACACCACATCAATATGGTAACGGCGACTAAACATGGACTAGGCATTGGCGCGGGATATACAGTTAATAACTTCGGCTGGCATACCTACGCATTGAGATGGGAATTTGTTGGACCTAGTGTGGAGCAACACCTTTGCTAAGGCATCGGTATCAAGTAAATACTACTGCACATCAGACCATATGACTATCGTAGGATCTGTTCATGTGACAAGAACAACAGACCTCAATAAAGTCTCACAGGATTTAAAAGTCCGTGACCAAGACCTCGTTAAATTTGCCCAGTATGTCAAAGCCTGGGCCAAGCCGGGCCACACACGCAACGTGATAGAAATCGAAAGCCAAGTATCGAACTTGCTCGAAGCTCTGGGGGATGCCCGCAAGGCAGTGGGACAGTAACCAGCGAGAATAGCTGGGAAATCGGTGCCATGGTGGAACGAGCAGTGCAAGATTGAGTACCTCAAATTCAAGGAATCCAGAAGCAACCCAGAAAAAGCAGCTCAGGCCCGGAAAAGATTTAGAGTTACGACCAAAGCGGCAAAAAGAGATCAATGGAGGAAATAGATAGAGAAAGCTACCACTAACACCCAGGTATTTAAGGTAAAGCAATGAGTCAAGCCCAAGCCATGTCGAGAACCTCTTCCCCTGAAGGTCACGGAAGAAAAATGGGTATCGGATCCAATCGAGCGGGCAGAAACTCTACGAGATATCCTGATGACTAGATTTACCGCAGCCCATAATCTCTTCACATGGGAGACGGGACAATTTGAGCCTATACCGTGGAACTCAACATTGTCGACAGAGGATGTGAAATCGAGTACCATTGGAACAGGCGATAAATCTCCAGGAGCGGAGAAGATCATAGTCCGGCTACTAAAAGCATGCTGGGAGGATATTGGAGATCAAGTGAAGAACCTCTTCCAAACCTGCCTACAGTTTGGACGCTTCCCCACCATGTTTTGAGTTGCTGAGGTCATCCTCCTCCCTAAGCCAGGACGGGACCTGGCAACAGCCAAAGGTTTGCGACTTATCTCCCTTCTTTCTTGCCTCGGAAAAGGTCTGGAACGACTTGTTGCCAATAGAATGCCCTTGACAATAGAGAACCGAGTAGTTCCTCAACAGCTGTTTGGCGTACTCCCTGGACGCTCAGCAATCGACCTAGTCTCCTGTGTCATACACGATGCAGAGGCGACTATGCGAAACAACAAGGTAACGGATATGATTACTCTGGACGTACAAGGTGCGCCTGATGCGGCTCTGCACAAACGGTCGATCCATCAGATGCGGAATCAAGGATGGCTAAGGATAATATTTCTGTGGGTAGAGTCATTTCTAACGCAAAGAAGGATAAGGATACGATACCGGAATGGAACGACGCGGGATAAAGTAGCAGAGTGTGGAGTCCCACAACGGTTGCCGCTTTCACCTCTGCTGTTTTTATTATACATTGCGATCCTATTTCGAGATTGGAATAAGAATACAAAGTTCACATACGCCGATGATATCGCGATATTCGGCAACGGAAGCACCGCGTCGGAAGCGGTGACCGCAGTTCAGAAAGAGGTCGACAAACTCGTCCAACTAGCGAGCGAAAACCAGATAGCTTTCGACCCAGCAAAGTCCGAACTACTGGTAATATGAGGAAGGCCAAGAAAGAAGCTAAATACCTCAGGCCTAACTGTCCAGATCCAAGGCCACAGCATAGCCCCATAGCCGTACTTGAGATGGCTGGGAGTATAGTTAGACTCCCAACTCAATTTCAAGCGACACGTCCAGAAATGGCGCGGGAATGCACAACGCTTCACACAGATTATACGTCGGACAAACTTGATACAGCACAGCGCAGCCCATGGGTTGATGATCAGGGTAGTGTAGGCCTGTGTCCTTAGTACAGCACTGTATGGAGCAGGGGCATAGTAGCCAGGCCTCACCTGGATCACAACTCAGAGGGACAAAAAGGTTGGTACAGGAGTTGGCTGGCACACCGATCCTCTTGGCAGCATAATCCCGAAGGCAGTTCGAGCGGCGCTACCGGTGCGGCGAACTACACCAAATGTGGCGCTACACAGAGAGTCGGGCATCTCCCCATCTACTATTATCTTACAGCAGAGTCAAATTCTAGCTGCTGCACGGATTCAAAGGCTAGACGCATGGCATCCTTTAGTTTTCAGATCTAGAGAAGGGCCAAAGGATACAATAAGCCGCCTCGGCCTCCGCATAGGTCAGAAAAACCGGCCATTCAAGTTCCCAGAACGAGACCTCACGCGACTTTAGATCAGTGCCAAAACTGTGCCAATGTCCGAAGAGCCCGGCAAATTGTACTTCCCCCAAGCCGAGCCTACCAAAGAACTCACTAGTGGTGACCGCTAGGATGAAGTGGCTCACTTTAAGCAGTGGATGACAGGCCTGTCGGTTGAGATAGTTTGCGAGTATTCAGACAGCTCATCATGTGGACCAGGAAAGTCTGCTTAGGGATATACCCTATACAAAGGAGGCCAAATGATTGGGAGTGACTCCGGTCCATTTCCAGGGGCGGAGGTTTACGATGCTGAAATCTTTGGCACCAAAAAGTCTCTCGATGGAGCGATAGGAAAAGCTGGCAGCCATCCAATAAAGGCGCTCCTCGTTAATTCTACGGTAGTAAGAGCTCTACAAACAGGCCAAACGGAATTCTCTCAGGATTTAGTGGAATTATTCAAAAAGCTTGTACAACAATACAGATCAGTTGAAATCCGGTAGATACCAGCCCACTCTGGTATCTCGGGGAATGTTAAGATAGAGAGACTGGCTAAGGAAGCCTTCAAGAACCTTCCAGTCGAAACAGCCACATCTCCCTCAGAAACGTGGGACGGACTTAAGTACACCCTCGCCCGTTATTTAAGGCAAAGATGTGAAGAATAGGTAGAATCCTGGTGAATGAAACATAGACCTAGCTGATATGAGGAGTTGGATCTCCGAATGAAACGAAAACGTCCACCGGAGTTAGCACTACCGAGGTGGGCGCATCACCGCTTGGTCGCAGCGAGGACGGGGCATGGCGGCTTCAGGAACTACCATGGAAGGTTTGGCCATAAATTCGGAAACCGCAAATGCGTTTGCGGAAGAGAAAAATGTCCCTGGCATTTTGCCGAGTGTTGGATTGCTCTATAGCAATGGAAGAACTCAAAGTACAAACCACTACCGAAAAGATAGGAGATACTGGCAGAAAAAGGTGGGGAAAATTTCTCCAGTTCCCAACAGTAACTAAGTGTTACGAGAGGCAGAGCCCAAACTGGGAGGATTAAGTCCTGCCGAAAATAAATAAAAAAGTAAAAAGAATTCCTCTCAGGACAAAGGGATGTGAGGAAGGAGAAAAGGCGCAGGGTGCTTATTTGTTCTCGAAATTTATCTTTTATTTATGTATTTCTGCGTGTATATTTGACAAGCAAACTATGTACTTAGATTTTAGTGTGTCCCCGGAGAGCACAGTCCCGTATCACGCCTATTAGGTGTAGGGCGTAAGCCTGATACGAAATGTATTCAATTCAAATCCCGGGAGCTTATCAACGCATTCCTATTTAGGCCCTTGAAGCTGAGGTATTAGAAACGGGATATTTCTTTATGGACTCAGAATACTTCAACTTTTGAGAGGTCATCCCATTTAATGACATCTGCTCTGGCCTATTGAAGATAAGCTGGATGCCACTGTCGCCGGATCAATTGGTTTTGATATACAGCAGAGCAAGGCCAAAATTAAGTCAGTTGATGACATCTAGAGAAAGAAAATTTCATACTTCTCGCTGTGTACATAGGGAATTGTAATTATCAGCGCCGATCATAACAATCTATATTGCTAAGCAGCCACATGCAGACCGCTGAGGTTCTTAGTTCCTAGGATGCTACGGTTGATAAACTTTGAGCGTACGGGGATCGTAGGTCAACGGTGTCTTGGGATTTCTGCCACATCTTCTATACAGTGAAATGCTAAGATGGCGTATGAGTCCCTCTCTAAAATTATATATGTGCCTAGTATATACAGGTGTCGAACTTGGTGTGCAAAAAGATTGGGGTACACGTGACAAATTTAAATACAATATAGATGATCAGGAATCCTCGCCGCAGCATTGGTAGCCCCCATAGCTACCTAGGCCCTATATTCCATCCCTACCGTGCTGGCGCAGACAGTACAAGCCCCGAGGATTAACCCCGTAACAGCCACCAACCAAATAGACTTTGGCTTTCTTGACTTCCTGGGCAAACTAGCAACACGGCTGATGAGGATTGGAAGCGATTTGAAGCCACTTGCTAGCTAAAAGAATCTAGAGCAACGGAATGCCCAATGGATCCCAGCCTGACACCAAACATCTATTCAGACCAGTATCTCTTCTCGGCCAAAAGAGGTGACTGAAGCTGAGCATTTACGGCATGTGGAAAGTATCCACTCTGATGACGTTATTTTTTACACCGATAGATTGCTGTCAAAGAAAACGGCAAGCAGCATTGGCTTTGTGGTATACCAGTCAATCACCAGAGAAATGAAATATTTCTCATACAATCTTAGTCGCTCCATGGGTATTATAGATTCTAAGACATACTGTATATTGATGGCAAAACATTATATATGTGGAAATATTTTGCCAATAAAACCATCCATATCTTCACTGAAAGCCAAGCTAGCATTCTCCAGATGCAGCACAGTGCCAACCATCCCTCCCAACAGATCAGGGAGGCACCTCAATGATGCACTGTGAGCCTTCAATGGTGTCCAGCACACGTTGGAGTCGATGGAAATGAGGTTGCTGAAAGACGAGCTAGTGGAGGCGGAAAGAAATCACCTCTGAAAAGGGACCAGCTTACTCCTCATCGATTTTTACAAGCAGAAAGCTTGAGAGTTGGCTATACAGGCGTGCCAAAAAGATTAGACCATGGAACTCTGGCACGAGGAAGAAGGCCGGAAGGCTAAGGGACTCGGCAAGTATGAGAGGCTTCAGCCCAATCTAACAATAAAAATTTATACATAAAACTTTTCAGACTCTAAGGATATAACAGAGAGACAGAATTTGGATACTTTTAGACAAGACTCGGTGTAAGAAATACATGGGTCTGCCTGCAAATGATTGGGAAGGCTCTATTAGAGTTCTGGAGATATTTGGATCGTTAGAAGTGAGCGTCGACCGTCAAGTCAATACTATAAGAGTTGTAAGATATCGGAGATAAACGGCTAGGATCAGTGTGGTTCTCGTTTAACGGACTTATTTTCTATAAAAGTATCCAAAAAACGTGTAATAGATGTTTGTGAGGGTCCGGAAGGAGCACGTGCTAGGAGATGACGAAGTCGGATCAAATAGATACTCAAATCAGGATTATAATATAAAGAATTCTAAACTAAGGAAGAGAGGGGAAAGGTTGGAGTCCTGAGTAGATCTTTAGAATATGTTGGATTGTGCCACATTGATTTGTTGTACTTAAAGAAGCTGCTACCACCACAGAGTAGCTCTTAACTTTGCAGCTTATAATATACGTAAACTTCTAATAATCCTATCATCTCGTATTCTTCGTTATCTTACCCACGAATTATTGTAGTACTTTGTATATCCCTCAACTCTACAATCTAAAACTCCTGGCACCTCGCCAGTCTAGTCCTCTTAGATCCTCTTTGAAGCGTTAACCCTGCGTACTTCCTAGTTATTACTAGCATACTTTCAGCAGACGGCGATTTTGACATTACACATCGCACGCCGTAACATGGGGGCTATACGTATAGATTAGAAAAAAAGCGTAGCAAAAATTTATTGAATTGAGATTTAACAATATTTATATTCAGTTTTCCCATCTTAATCTCATACACAACCTGACTCTCTCTATAAGAAGCCCGAAAGGCGATGACGTCAGGAGGTGCCCAAGAGATATCGTGACGGTAAGTCGACATATAGTCCTAGTTTCATAGTTGATCCAATCTTTTGGTGACTCAATGTTAGAGCTGCAACCTGTAAGTGGCAACTTCGAACGGTCTGAGACTGATCTCGATCTTTCTATCCATTATGGAGAGTTGCTCCTCATCATCCTCTAAAACATTTGTTTTCCATACTTTCTTCACCTCAAACGTGGTTTCAATGGTACCTCTACTCCTCCCGCCCAAACTATCATAAATACGGAGTATTATACTTTTACCCTTCCGTCGTAAAAATTGATTACAACTTATGTCTTCGTCATCTTCACCTCTCTTAATAGTATCGAGAATTAAAGACGCATTACCAGTCAGCCTGATGGGGCTTGTATATGCAACTTTTGATAGCTGTTTTTGTGTCTCGAAAACTTTAAGCGGGTTATTAAAATTGAAAGCAGAACGAACGGTGGTAGATCCTAAACTGCCTTCATGAGGCAGAATTGCCCAGCGAATATGGTGACAGCCCATATCAGCATGTGCATCTGGTGCTTTAGGAGCCCGTAGAAGTGAGAGGCGCATCTGGTTTCCACAGGTCGCGAAACCGTACTTGCTGTCATTCAAAATTGAGACACCATATCCATGCTCGGATAAATCTGCAAACTTATGACAGCAGACTTCAAACTTGGCCATATCCCAACTATACAAGTTATTATTGATATGATAGTTTCTGGTGCAGCTTACCTGGTATTGTAATGCGTTGGCCTACGCACAATTCCAAATTGAGTTTCATATGAAGCCTCAGTATTTCTAATTTCGACTGGAAACTCAACCTTAAGAAATTTCATATTTTCATGCCATTCAATTTCACTGTAAACCTCGATATATGACTGATGCCCTTTGAATGCAGAAGAAAGCGAAAGATACGTTTTAGCCTGGCTTACATCACTAATTCTTGTCTCTGTCATGACGCAAACCTGATGAGCATCTTGACGAATGATTTTGGTTTGTCCTGATGAAAGGACTTTTCTTGAATTTAAGTGATACACCTCAACGTCCCACGCTTGCCAGTAGAGTGGCTTGTCGTCAAAAATTACAAACTGATTAGCTTTTTCGCCCTTTGGAATTATCTCTCTTTCCGCAAGAACATCGTATAAGGAAATGATACACCCCCTCTCAACCTCTACCCGTAGCTGGCTATTTTGTAGGACAAATACACCAGGTTTAGTCTCTTTCACAGTAACTTGAGGCATATCAGATTCAAAGGGGCAGATTTCTAGCAGCTGTCCGTCACCACTGGCAATGCCCATCTGGCCTTCACCAATAGAGACAATTTCTTTTCGGTACCATGGCATTGTGTTTAATGCAACCAAATCATTTTTAGTTGACTGGAGGGGTTGAATACCAAGCACACCATAGATTTCTTTTAAAATCTTATACCCTGTCTCAAAGACTTTCGTATAGAGCTTAGAGCACATTAGTCTTACCTGGCACTAACTGGAAAGGAGTTTATACTCACAGCATCACTATCATCATAGCACATCTCGATTGAAGTCCCAGGGAGACAGTCGTGGAATTGGCAGAGTAGAACCGCTTCCCACATTTCATCTATCTTCTCCTTTGGGTACTTGTAGTCCGACTGGGTACTAGAAATAGTGGCAAGTAATTCAATTGAACGTAGCATGATCTCACCAAATCTATTATTTCGTTTATTCTTTGCCTGGGTCGTATAGGTACCTCGGTGAAGTTCAAAATATAGTTCTCCATACCACGTTACCAAGTCAAGACCATTCTCGATTTTTCTCTCTAACTGATCAAAAAAATCATCAACAGATTTACCCATGTGAACTCTTGGTAGTTTTCCAATTGTATCACTCATACCGCGACATCGTCGCAACTTTTCGAGGTGTTCCCAAGTTGGGCCACCACCACCATCACCTTTTCCAAATACAAGTAGAGATGTCTCATCTTGGTCCATAGACTTATGCTGAGAAATTGAGCGCTTGACGTCGCCAAATTCAGCATTAGAAGTGTATGTCTCTGCAGGTGTCATGTGGCATACAACCTGACTCCCATCGAGTGACACCCAATTAAATGTTGTGTGGGGGAATTTGTTGATATTATTCCAGCTGAGTTTTTGGGTAAAGAAGCGGGTCATACCAGCGAGCCGACATAATTGGGGTAGCTGAGAGCTATAGCCAAAGGTATCGGGTAGCCAGAAGGTTTTGCATCGCTCTCCAAAGTGACTTTCAAAAAATCGTTGACCGTAGAGAAACTGACGGATTAGTGATTCTCCGCTTGGCATATTCGTGTCGTGTTCGACCCAGCTGCCTCCCACTGGTTGAAAAGTGCCCTTTAGAACTTTTTGAGTTACTCGCTCAAAAATGTAGGGATAGTCTTGCTTAAGCCATTTGTATTGTTGTGCTTGGGATACTGCAAATCGATGCTCGGGATATCGATCCATTAAATCACACTGGTTAGACCATGACCTTGCAACCTTTCGTTTTGTTTCAGCCCAAGGCCATAACCAGCAGGTGTCGATGTGACAATGTCCTATTCCAAAGACTATAGGCATAGTCCCAGTTTCGTAAACCTGTGCTGAATTCACATTCTTGCCAAGGTATTGCTGTGCCAGTTTCCGTCCCCTTGAAATTGATTCATTGTTTCCGAGCTCAAACGTATCAATAATTTCGTTGACGACCCTAAGTGCTCTATGTTGCTCCCACGAGTCCGTGGGAAATTCTCGCGCAGCATCTCCAATTATCCAGGCATCAATGTGAAGTTGACGAGCCTCGACATTGACAGCTACTATTTCTGCTTTTGAGAGCGGGAAGTATTTCTGGGGATTTGGTGGTTGAATGCTGTCGCCGCCTGGAGCATTCCCAAACATACCATTACAGGCCATCTCAATGTAGATTGTGTGTTGTTTTCCATCTCGAAAACTTTCTGGTAGTACCCATTCGATTCGCTCGCCACCCCCGGTAAGTCCTTGTAACGGCTTTCCATCCTCAGTCCAGACCATACCCTCATTATTTGCATCCCAATGAAGTTCAAGCAGCTCTTTCTCCATGAAAGCTACTGGGACAGTTAATTGTAGTTTAAACCAATGCGTCGACCATGATGGTCCAAATGATTCACCAACACTTGTAGGTCTAAAGTTGTGACTTGTAGCCTCTTTGAAGTTTGGTCGGGAAAGGCCGGGTGCATCCCATACAGAGATTTTGACGTGAGGACATCCCGAGACTACTCCCTCATACATCATACTATGATGCCACATGATTATCAGTAACTTTTTGGCATAATGTTTGAGATTCTGAGAAAAGCATACGCTCGAAGATTAACCTCGCCATACTGGCCGTTCTCATAAAATCTTTCGATTCGATTTTTGTAGATATCAGGCACCCATTGCCCGACAGGTCGCTCAGAAAGCTTAGGATAGTTTGTTTCTAGCTTTGAAGCCTCGGAATTTTCTCCTCCCATTCTAAGTTATGTTGTGAAAAAACGTGAATAACGAATAGATTTGAGGGGTCTTTGTTAGCATTACTTGAGTAGATGAGCATGACGAAAGCAAGCAGAGCTATAGGTGTAGTCCAAGCTTCATGCAGGCCCTTGCTTGTTTCGGGCTTAATGTTCGAGATCATGCACTTGGCACCAGGCGCTAGGAGAACGGGAATGATGGGACTGGCAAAGAAGATTTTTGGTAAATTGCCAAGCCTATCAACGGCTCGTCGACCAATCCTTCAAGCTTCAGTTAATAATAACCCTGAATCAAGCTCTACCTTGCTTCGATCTTGGGACAGGCCCATAGTTGGGTCAGAATTGAGCTCGAGATTGTGCTGTAAATAAATTGATTATTCAGTTGTCCTGATTTGGCGCCTCGAGGCCCATGCAGGTTTTATGGGAAGATATGTAATTTAGGTAGGATGACTTAATTTGACGTTTAGAACACTCACACTCAGATTTCATTTGCAGATACTACTCGGGGTTAACCCTTACGGCAGATAACCTCCTCCGTGCATACCCACCACAGGGAAAAGCGTGAAAAACCTATGATTATACGAGTGTGCTTTCATCATCCCACAGTTACAATATCACAGCGGGAGAGAGTAGTGTGTGAGTTTTATTGGATTCGAACCAGCTTTCTCCTGTCTCAAATGGGGTAGGTGTTAAAGCTACCCAGAATCTACTTGGGAGAATGGCCCGAATGGTATACCACTACACCATCCTACCCGAGATTATGCTATATATAGGTGTTTCTCTCTTCACTGGTGGGCCCAAACATGACTTTGCACGAGAATAGTGTCGAACGATAATAAATTATTGTTATATTATGTTATCATGAGACATGAGAATCTGCACGGAATATAAATCGGACAAGGCACAGCTAGACTCTCAGCTTCAACCTTCCCAGATACGATCCATCACAATCTATTGCGTGTGACGAGTAATAGATTGCTGCGATTACTTATCAGAGTACATATCCCACGTAGCTAAAGCTGTGCCGCAGTTTTTATCGCCATGGGCATGGTATGGTATTGGCAGACACCCCTTGGTTATCTGAAATAAGTTACAAGGACAGAGAAATAGTTATTCATATAACAAGTTACAATCAGTTTTTTGGGGGACCATTTTCAACACCTGTCGGTGGTATCTCCCTCTAATCCCCAGCTCTTACTGTAGAGTCTGCAGGGCCGAGATTGAGTAACAACTTCGTCCGTATTTCAAAGAGGATTCCTTTCTTCCACGATCTGTATCTTATTCTATTGGAAATGGAGACACAGAGTGTTGTGGACGTAGGTGCCCTCCATTTCGTCTGGGCTCCCCACACCATCTTGTGTGTATTTAGGAGGTTGGAATGGGTAATATGGTAGCGATTCAGGCTATCTGATGGATACATGAGTGGCTGTATGGCATGGGCACAAGGAGACTTTTGTGGTTTCTCTATGCCTGGATGGCGCCACAATCGTTTAAGCTGCGGCTTAGTCTGTGTCGCTCACACTTGTACTTGTAGCGTAAATTTCCCACACTTTTAGCTGCAATCCCAACATGACACTCTTTTAGTCAACTTCTACTTTCGTTCCATATATATTGCGCCCATTTCATTGCGCGATATTTCCAACATATTCCTCTCTCAACACATCCCCCTATCACCATTATTGTGAAGCTAGCCACGATCAAATCCGATGTTAGGGTCGAAGCCCTTCTCATCACCGACCCTTGATCAAGGAGAAAAAGCCATCCGATTAGTTTCTGGAGCGTATCCAGCACCCGATACGGCGATAGTGGATGGGATCAAGTCGGCCTTGACTCTTACAAAGAAGGGGGAAAACTTGGATGTGCGCACCTCGTATGGCTCTGGTGTCTAGATCTCGCCCAGCTGGGGCTGCAGGTTTTTTTAAGATTTTATCCCGCACACGCAGTTTCAATTGCTACCATTTTTATTTTTGGAGTAAAAGGTTACATGGAAGAGGTGGCTGAATTCCATGGGTGAACACTGAGGTGAATGGCTATTTATCAAGGGCAATATATCAATGATTCTATAAGGAACATAAGAGGATAAGAGGATAAGAGCACTGTACAATGTGTTGCCTGGGCCCGAAAGGAGCCCAATGTGCTAGATAGTCTATGACTCAAGTAGTAAAATAAAAACATCACATATATATATAACCATTATCCTCTCTTATTCTACGATTATGAAAGACATTTAAGTCCTCTTTATTTACAGACCAGGAATACCTATATCTCCTTTAAGATACAAAGTACTGCCTCGTGAACCATTTTTGGGAATCCTACTATTAAATTAAAGAAACTATCAATAAGAACGGAAAAAAGATTTATTTTTGAAATATCTCGTCCTACATAGTTGTAAACTCAAATAGTACATAAATTGATAATAATAATCTGTCTCCCTTTCGGCCGCCTTCCAACAGCACTAGTTCTCAAATATCTTCATTTGGCCATACGCTTATAACCTTTTTTCCCTCATTACTCCCCACTTACAACCGACAAGACATAAGTAATTTTCGCGCGTATGATAGGCGGAAAATCTTGCAAAGTATACAGGTGCAAATATTCCCAAATATCAACATCTGTACTAGAGCCAAAGTCATAGCTACTCTTCTTAAGAGTTTCTAGGAGCCAGCCAGCGAGAAGCTGTTAAATTGCCTGTATACAAGAGAATTATAATTCGCATTCATGGTCTTCTTTAAATCCCTAACAATGGCGCCTTAGGAAATATTGGAGGTCGTGTGGAAATATGAGAAATTTCTTGATAGAGTGGGTGCTATTGAGTAGCCCAGTGTTATAGTCTAATGCCTTATTTGGTTGTAACCAGAGTTTATCCGGTTCATTTATTGAGGAGCCTTAGAGTACACGGCTTGGCTCGATTAAGGAGTTGTGTAAAGGATAACTTATGCATGAATCCATACGCAACGCGCGGTATATTTTTTTTGCATCAGATTTTAATTGCGTATGCAGCTATCTAGCCATGACACAATATCAAAGAAAAGTACATAATAGATGATCCAATATAAGTAAGAGTACTCGTGCCTCGGAATTCATTTGCAAGTACCACTGCGAAGTTATGGTGGCTTTTTCTTCACCCCAAATCAACCCTCATCCGTGAATACCCACCCAGGGAAACATCTCAAAAACCCTGAGTTATCCAGACATGCCTTCATCATCCACTGAACTTTCTCCGCGCGAAATTTAATCTGAGGAGTCTCCTTCCCAAGTGGAGTAGGTGCACAGACTACTCAAACTATACCAGAGAACACCACCAGGTGGCTGACCACGGCACCTTCCATCGTTGACTTTTTTTTTTTTAAATCATTTATTGTGTTTTCAGCTATCTAGCTATGACACATGACCGGTACTATGTATACATATAAGATGACTCTTTTGACGTTAGAGACACTCATACTCTGGATTTCATTCGCAAATACCACTATGAGGTATGTTTGCTTACACAAACAGTCGACCCTCCTCCATAAGTACCCACCAAAGGGAAAATTAAAACCTTTGATTATCCAAACATACCTTCATCATCCATGCATACCAGCGCCGCGAGAAATGTAGTTAAGTTTTGCCGGATTCGAACCAGCGGTCTCCTGTCTTGGGTGGGATATGTGTCCTTGCTATCCAGACCTTACTTGAGAAACCGGCCAAGATGATGTACCACCGCACCATCCAGCCACGGCGGTGTTTATAGTGTTGCCCGCACTCTCGCAACCGAAGTCTTGGCGCACGCACAAGCTCAATTGAAAAACTCGTCAAAATTCTAAAATCCACGCCCGTCAAGATCGTTTACACCTTCTGCATCATCTTGTGAACGTGTCCTAATCACTCCCACGGCCATCCCAAAGAAATGTCTCCCAGGTTTGTGTGCCACGCTTTGCTTCCTCCGTCGGGTGTGAATATCGGCGTGGGCGTGTATTTGGTGGCTAGCTGAAGCCAGAGAATAGTCGATGAGAGACGTGGTCATTGAAACTAGTATGTACTAAGTCGTAATTGTAGACTTGATGAGACTTAGATAGCATTCGAACTCGTTGAGAGCAAAAATTTGGTATGGAGGAGAATTTTGAATCATTGCCTCGTGGGCCAACTTCTTTAGTATTACAAAATTTGACTGAGCTTGGCTCTGGGAGAATATTTAACTCCCAGGTTCGTATAAGGCACTGCATACAGATGTTCAGTCTTGCCCTCCGACACGCGGTATTGAGTAAATAAGCGTGTAGTCTTTATAATTCTTCTTTCTTTTTACAGAATATAACTCAATTTACGACACATTTTTGCGAGTAGCAAATGTGAACAGTCCCTTCACACCTAGCCTAACTTTTCAGCGACGTCTCCGGTAATGAAAAATACCGTAGACTTATCGAAAAAAGCAGTCTCCCTAGTAACAGTAGGACCCATTCTCTGCTCTGCATGCTCTGTGACGAGAGCTAGAGGCCCGAGTAACACCTTACAGACAGGCATTTAATTTCGGCCCCTGGTTAAATATGCGAAACTGGTGACTCTATTTAATTTGATCTTGGGATCCAATTGAACGAATCAGCTCTTCCACCCCGCGACAAAAGTGTTTTTATTCTGCAATTTAAACTTTTCTTTGGTACAGGACAGGTGAAAAAGGCGTAATATCTTGTGTTTGCTCAACTCATATTTTCGCATGAATTTAGGTCAAAGTTGAAGCCAGATAAAACATCGCCAACATGGCAGTATGAGATTGCTGTAATTAAAAACAATAGCCTTGAAATGCCTACCATGGATCGCCCCAGAGATCGATGAAAATATGGATGATACTACAACAAAAGTTCACTTTACTCCACTGTGGATAGTAAATTCTTTTGGTCCTCACTGTCCTCGTTCCTTTTCATGTTAAAAAGCTATTGGATCAGATCATTGAGTAAAATTCGGGCCGAAGTGGTTAATTTAAGTAAACTGGGCCAAGTTGGTAAATGTCTGCTTGGTGGTACCATTCAGTGAGTCTAGGCTTCAGCTAGTAAAACGCTAATTAGAACAGTCGATGAACGATGCAATACCTGAGCATTCGTTGAAGGGTTATCATTTCCTGCGTTAGGGAATCACCGGAGAGAAAACGGAGGAACTGTGCTCTAGCTTGACCACTTCCTCGCGTCCTTGTAAATCCCTGTCATCAAGAACTTGAACTCCTCCTACTGGCAGATGGGAACTTTATTTTTTACTTCAACGGATCAATCTTGTCATTGACACGTAGGCTGAGACATCACTGGATTGGAGCGCTGTCGGAGCGAGACGTGGGCGGCATGTTGGGTCTGGTGTAGGTTCCGATGAAGGGGATCCGTGTGTGGATCTCAAGGTCAGGCCATGGAGATGAGGTTATCTAACTTCCACAAATGTGTAATGTCTTTTTCCGTGTCTGCACTGATGTTTAGGGAATTGTAAGCTTTGAGATCATCACACCAGCTTGGCGAGCTCTAACGGCTAAGATTGGAAAAGGCTCGCCTGGAAATGTCATGTGCCGTCCTGAACAAATTCTTTGGCCCATGGTTCGTCCCCTCATGCTACGGCGCTCCTGCCTCGTTAGTGCACTACCGCAGGCTTGACGAAATCTTGCGTCAACGGATGCATCCATCCGAACAAAGTCAACCAGAGCAACAAGTGACTCACGAGAGCTGCATCGCAATCTAGATGCAGTTTTAGTCCCGAATTAGCATGAGTGGCCCACCTGAGCGGGTCAAGTGAGTCCTATTTTTGTAACGCAATGCACATTCACTTCGATGACTAAACTATAAGTATTGTAAATGGAGTTGCGTGCCCCCCGGCGAGCGCCTTAAATGCACGCTGTAGCCACCAAGCTTTCGGATGCTTAGCGAGGTCTACCCACTCAAGTAATTTAGCTTGTCCCTGAAATTACACCGCCCCAATCTCGTATAACTTTCGTGCACGAGCCCATTAATCTTTGCTGAGTCATACGAAGTTGGTACTAGAGTGCGGGCGACACTATAAACACCGCCATGGTTGGATGGTGCGGTGGTACATCATCTTGGCCGGTTTCTCAAGTAAGGTCTGGATAGCAAGGACACATATCCCACCCGAGACAGGAGACCGCTGGTTCGAATCCGGCAAAACTTAACTACATTTATCGCGGCGCTGGTATGCATGGATGATGAAGGCATGCTTGGATAATCAAAGGTTTTAAATTCCCTTTGGTGGGTACTTACGGAGGAGGGTTGACTGTTTGTGTAAGCGAACATACCTCATAGTGGTATTTGCGAATGAAATCCAGAGTATGAGTGTCTCTAACGTCAAAAGAGTCATCCTATATGTATACATAGTACCGGTCATGTGTCATAGCTAGATAGCTGAAAACACATTAAATGATTTAAAAAAAAAAAAAAAAAAAAAGAAGTTGGTACTAAAATCCACGACAAATTTAGGAATCGGCCTGCAGACTATCGCATTACATCTAATGAACTATCATTGTTACCAGCACCAGGCTGACTTATGAGTTCCAAGCCTGAAATTCTGTTAGAGCTGTGCCCAATGATCTAATGTGTAAAACACATACTCTCTGAGTCAATAGTAGCTCACGAATAAATATGGGACAAGCCCAACCGGATTACTTGTCAGCTTGAAGGTAACATGCTTGATATTTTGATCCAACACTTAGTATGTAAGGATTTGATCACTGCACAAGAGTTGAAGCTCTTATCACAATCAACAAGAAATTCACGGATGGACCAAGTATTGTGCTGGATCGGTTGACTTGTTAGGAGACGGGGGAAAGGAGGATGGGCAGCTATATTATTATTATTTTTTTGCATCAGATTTTAATTGCGTATGCAGCTATCTAGCTATGACGCAATATCAGAGAGGCTGCTGTAATAGGAAAGTGTGGAAAATATAGGATAGTGCACAGACGCTGTTCATGTACTCTACAATCTCTTCCCCTGCAGATATTGGTGAATCAATCTATCCAAATAATATCATTCTTCACATTATCCATTAGATGATATTATCAATCGTCAGGATGCACATCTAGCATCACCGAAATAGATCACCATTATCAGTAAGAGTTCACATTTGATACTTACTGACATCTATTGGCCACAGTGATACGTACTCAGTGTCCATGGTGCCATCACTCAGCGCGGGCGCGCCATCTCCGCGACTCACCATTGCACATGAGCCCGTACCACTCCACCGACAGACAGCAGAGTGAAATAATTGCTACACACCTCTCAGCTAATAACCATAACACCAAGATCTGTTTGGAAATTTTATTTCGAAGAGTGAGAATTCTTTATCTTTGACTAGAGTCTGCTCTCGAAAATAGTTACATACGCTAGCCATCTCAAAGTCTATCTCACAACGTTCTAATGTACGGTCCTACGTGGAATGTCATGATGAGAACGAGAAGTAATTGCACGTAGGAGTGCCAAAAGAACATACCAATGGGCTCAAAATCTTGGGTCGGAGTCTAGATTCTTAATGATAACTCAACAGTATGATGGGTACCAGCGTAGGCCAATGTTGTGGAACAAGGTTATTATACTGAGGACAAGATGTAGCAAGTTTACACCCATGAATATAGCATCGAATGATCTAACTGTTCACATAAGATGAGATCCAAATACACTGTAGTAGCCAACCTGATCCGGCTCGACTTCATTAGTGTTAAGCCCTACTGGAGAGTGTAAATAAACAGATATCTCGCACGTAGGATCAGAAATACAAGAATAAATTTAAATTCTGTATGATGGATTAAAAAGCTGGTCTGATTTCCCATAAAGACTTTAGATTACTTGAGACGCTGTTCTCTCATGAGAATGCAAATTACTGGTTGAACTCTCGAAGACCATCATTGCTAAACCAGGATCTCTTTGTAGAAATAAACGTATCAGCATCTTGGGAAATTAATATTCAAATTACCTAGATGGCAGATCGTTGGCTACTGGTAACGCTCTTAACTCAAATATCAGGAATAGCTGTTCATAGAGAGACCTCTGATGCATATGTGGCGCCCTGTTATGATTGTTGAAGAAAAGTTTCTGTTTGAACATATTTCCGAACTAGTTAACATTTAAGTATCCGCATAGTGACCAGGTGCAACCACAGCATCCACTGACGGAAGAAGCTAAATGAATAATCCCATAGCAGGCAACTCTCCACACACGATTCATTCTCCATTTTAGATACAACGACGAATTATCTAAGGTAATACCACTAGACTGGTACGTGAGAGATGTTTGTACCTTAAGATCGTCTGGCCTTGTCATTCTACTTTGGCACGTGGATGACACGACGTCTCAGCCGCTGAGCTGTGGCTGTCCGGGTAACAGATTGTCACGAAGCTAGAAGACCTTAAGCTCACCTGTGGTAAGAGGAATTACCGGTCCTGAGCTTAAACGACAAAGCCAGCCATTGTCTAGTCAAAACTTAGACCCACAACTGTCCTGATGCTCCAAAGAGACAAGCTGAGCTTCGAGGGGCTGTTGAGAGAAGTTGTCGATTTTAACTTGCTTCTAGGGAGATATCTTCTCCCATAAGAGTTGATAGACCTGGAGTTCAAGGCCTCTGTGGGCTTCATGGGAATTTTGCGGCAGACATTCCCTCCATAGCACGTTTCTCATAGGTATGTTTCGTGTCCGTGCATTTCAGGCTTGATGTATAGCGGATTCAGCGTTGACCAGTGCGGTATAGATACTACCTTCATTTTAGGGGGTGTAAAAGATTTTGGTTATGCTTATAAATTGTATATATTTAATGTGTAGATGGATTTAGGTTGTATTTGAATCAAGTTGCTTTGTAGATCAGTAAGATTGGGGATTTTGAATGACCCTTTCATGGACACCTGCCTTCCATCTTGCGGTGACATTATCGAGATAGGTAGTGCCAATTGCCTCTACACACTTTCGCGGGTTTCCCGACACACGAGAGCATGATGAAATCGCGATACTAGACCAGCCGTCATCACAATCAGAACTTATCGTAATGAGAATGCCATCAGCAGCATTGGAAAATACCTGAAACTTTGTGGAACAGTTTTGAAATAAATGCCATAATCTTCCGCCATTTCAAGGCTCCCAAGCCCTAATATCAAAATGTTGAAGGATTTTTATCGTATATTACCGTGAAGGTAGTATACCACTAATGCTTCAGTTCTTCTCTTAGCCATCAATTGTATTCGAGTCTCTAGGGCCAGCTGATAGCTTTGTCCTGTTACCATATGCTTGTATCGTAACCGTTCATTGAATCTTTGCGAAGAATCGACAAAAGACTCGCCTGGACAATTACACTATGTCGTGTAGAGGCGTTCATTTTCCCCGCTTACGCCGAGTTATGTTAAATAGAGAGCTTGTCACGCGTGACTAAAGATAACGAGGATTTCCGGTGAGTTGCTGCAACATGATACTTGTGAAGTCATTGGTGTCGTTCTATTCCTGGTCTTCTTTATTAGGTGGATTCTCAAAATCTAAGGCGTCGACATTAAGCGCCTGCGGAGAAATAACAAAGCTTAAGGATAATCAGGCTTGTGAAGCTTGACTTCAGGTTTTAGGTATGATCCACCGTACCATTAGATATTAAGACTGTGCATTTTCTGGGGAAAGCTTCCGGCCCTACTGACTGTTTCGGGGACTTGGCTCAGGTGGACAAATAATTGACAGGGTTGCTTCTTCAGCCGAGCATAAAGGTCTTGGACTAGATCCGTGTGCAGTGGAGGAATATTGCAGAGCCATGCGTGGCGCAGCAGTGTGTGGGGTGATCTTTGCCGAACATAGGCTTAATCCGATATAATTTGAGCAAAGCTATGGTACTCGGATACACAACAGAGGGGGTATAGGAAGGCCAGATGCAATATTAGAACAATCTTTAGTGAGCAAGTTTTAGGTTATAGAAGTTTTGCGATTTGTAACTTAAAATATTAGCTAATTCTTTGTCAAGGCCGTAAATTATGCGGGATTCGGAGTACCAAATGAATTGTTTCCTTGAGTAGCTTAGTAAATAGTTTCAGGGGCCATTACATATCTCTAGCTTTGTTCACCATGATAAAAGTTGGAAACTTTGACTATACATGCATGTAGGGAAAGCTATGGGAGTGGGGCTTTGCTTCTCTTCTTGATAGTGGTTTATTGTTCAACAGGGTTACAATTATTCAAGTGGTAGATGTTAATGCTTGCAAATTATACGGTGCCAGATCGATAGTGAAACAGATATTTTTCCGATCAGGAGGTGGTCGTCATTAAACAAATCTCAATAGACTCATGCCCTAGATCTAGTTTTACTACGGCTTATCATTTTCGCTTAATTGTTTTAGCTGTGTATGAATCCCATACGCATTTAGGTCTTGACCTTCAACACGATCTTCCCACGTTGGGTGGCGCATATCGAAGCTGAAGGTTAGTTGTTGATCCCGGAATTAGGATGTCCGAACATTGTCTACATTGGTATTATATAACTCGTTTTATTGGCAATGAAAATCTATGCAGTGAAGAGAATTTATTCTTTACGAAACCATTTGACCGCTGTATGTTTGTTTGTGCGTTTATTGTACTAATTGAGTCATAGACTATCCAGCACATTGGGCTCCTCTCTGACCCAGGCCAGACCTTGTACAGTGCTCCTTGTCTCTCATGTTTCTTGAATGATCATTTATGTATTGCCCTTGATGAATAGCCATCCAGCTCAGTGTTTACCCATGGAATTCGGCCACTTTTTCCTCGTAACCTTCTGACAAAAAAGAAAAGAATGGTAGTGATGTAAATTGCATGCGCGGGTAAAGGTCTCAGTAAAACCTGCAGCCCGAGCCAGGCGAGGCATAGAAACCGGGAATACATGGGATGTATATATTCATCTACATCTGCCTTCTTTGTAACAGTCGAGGCCGACTTGATACAGTCTACCATCTCCGTATCGGGTGCTGTGCTTGCTCCTGAAACTCATCGAACGGCTTTTCCTCTATGGTCAAGGGTTGGTGATGAGAAGGGCTTCGACCCTACCATCTAATCTGATCGTGGTTAGCTACATGAAAATGGTGATAGAGGGTTTGTGCTTAGGGATGAAGACGATATAGACCGCGAAAGCGATTGGGAATCCTCATCGAAATAAGGACTTTGTTACTCAACCTCGGGTCTGCAGACTTTACAGCGAGAGCCGGAGGCTCGTAGGGGACACCACTGACTAGTGTTTTTGGACCGCTGTAAGTTGTATACCGAAGCCGGGATGATAGAATCTTGAGTCAGAACAGTCTCTCTCGGCCGGTTGGTGTCTGATTAAGGAATGACTAGCAGCTTTAGATGTGATGGTCCTCTATTTATCACTCAAAATAAGATCTCATAAGCTTATTATACAACTTCGGAGCTCCAAAAACGGTTGAGTATTTTGATACTTGGTATACATTATTCTAAGCATTGGAAGTGTTTGAGTTGGCCTGCAGGAAAATTTGCAAAGTGTAAACTTTGAACGAAATTTGCGCCTGTTGACGGGGTAACTATTTTTGGAGTGTAGACCTTTTGAGTGGCACAGTTAGCTCTTAGATATATTATCTGTACAGCAAATATGTTTTCCGGCAGAAGCCTCAGTCTTGATTTAGCGTTTTTGGTATTGGCGTCTGAGTTATATCTGCATGGCACTTACAGAATGGACAGGGCTTAGGCTTGACAGACTTCTGTACGGACTCCCCGAAGCTGGAAAGGGGCTTTGAGGTCATCAGGCGCCGCCACTAGGACTAGCAACGTACCCGAACGGCATGTAGTAGGGTCTTACCTTGGTGCTCATGGTTACTGTGCCAGAGGGTTTCCCGCAAGCTCTGTCCTTGTCAGCTGGGCTGGCGTGGGTTTCTTGGAGTCCCTGAGCACTGACGCGTCATGGGGGGCTTATGCAGATGGACCGGGCGAAAAAGATAGCCTGATGAGCGAGAATCATATTAGTCGTTACAAACTCCATTGAAATTGTATACCTCTCTCTGTAGGCCTGTCACTGACAACCACCACTAAAACTAGATTTCGAGAAATGACGAAAAGTAGACTGGATTGCTAAAATTAACAATTTTGTAAATTGACTGAATACCAAAGGGGAGGTGGAGATCCAGATAAATGGGGTTGGAGCGATGAAGAGGAAAAAATAGTCAGGGCGTGAAGTTCAGCGGAGAATTTTCAAAGTTGGAAGCCAGTGTTTACGCCGAGAAATTGCTAGCGGGAGTAAAGCCGACACTCTGAAGACTGTCCAAGGAGGGTTTTTGGTATCCACCGTCTGTCTTCCGCTAATCCCAAGTAGAGTCTGGATTGCCCACAACCTTTCCACAGTTAGGATGGAAGACCTGGGCATAAAATTCTTAGCGGTGGAGATGGGCGGTATGGTGAAGCTGTTTTGAAGAACCCTAGGTTTCATGTGTTGTTTCTTGTAGCCAGTTGTACACGGCAGAGAGAAAGAAAGAGGGGGGGTGAAAGTGCCGGGCCTATGCTGGAGAGGTATCAGTAGATGCATCAACGCCACCGATATTCCATGACATTGTTGTTTTGCTTCGTGCACTCATTCGACGGATGGCAAGTAGCCTGCTCACTCACGGTCTCACGGGAACGCCTTGGGTTAATAGACGGTATCATCATCATTATACCTCGGACTGTTGCATGGGGAGGAGATTGAAAAGATACCCCGGGCATATTGTGTGTGGCCTTGTTTTAAAGGCATAAGGAGAATAGGCAACTACATCAAACTGTTTCTTGATGCATCGCAAGCCGACATTTCCAGCTTGCTAATGCAACACACATAAATCCGAAAGCTGTGATCCACTGGGCTTCATTCTGCTATAGAAAATGGATGCCATGATATTAGGAACTAGAATGGATGTGGATATTGTCAACTCAGAATGTATTAATAGGGAATATATTAATAGCAGCATTTGTAGTAACAAGGCTGTGACTACAGCTTCGGATATGATTACTTTATCTTTTTCGCACTAAAGTGACCGGTCGATAGCCAGACAGAAGGCTCTGACTTGCGTCGAGAGGATTTTACAAGAACAAGACGCGTTTATCCTCTCTTTTGCCCTGACCTCGATCTCTTTCAACAAGAAGCCCTGATCGGCCTACGAGACGAGCTTTCTTTTTCCTCCCTTTCAGAGTGTCTGCGCTGACAGATCGAGGGGCTTTGACGTGACTCATGACTAGTGGATTCTCTTGCCCCCCGTCCAGCCGAACATCCAACTCCAGGTCAAGGCCCCTTCCTACGCCTCATGATTCGGGCGTTCCAGGAATCCAATCCGCCCCGTCGCAAGGTGTCTCACGAAGAGAAAGTTAGTTGTCTTCATTGAGCAACGTCCCGCTGGCCCTAGCCCTGTGTGGACGTGTCAAGACCCTCATAAATTGTGCTAGCAGTTCTTCGTCAACAACAATTGAGATCAACGACTCGTGTGCGGCAGAACCTGTGTGAATAATACACTGAGGCTAAAAGATCGGAATTAGATTCTGAAATAATGGGACAAACCAGAAAGTCTTGCATGCGCCAGTCGAAATGCGGACTCGTTCATGTGGTGATAATGCGACGGAATGGATAAACGATATCACTACATTCAACGGTTCAGCGAGGAGCATATACTATGATAACTTAGCGAGCAATACAGGCGATAATGGAGGATTTGTATCATGTAGCACCATAGCACGATCAGCTTAGGGCTGGCGCACGAACAAATCCGGGCGATAGCGTAAACATACGGCCGTCCACATAGAGCGTACATTTTACGCATGCAGGTCGGCACGACAAATATTACGAGAAAGACCTGTGCGTGACAACGTAGTCATGAAAACGGTATACTCCCGCAGCTCGTAGAGATGCGCGTAGGCCATAAGCAAATATACCCACTACCACCCAGGTCGTATGCCTATTTTTCTCCTTGATTGGTCGAGCCCTATAGATTACTCTTGTCGCAGCGTCAAGCCAGGTCCTGAATATGACAAGAGTATTGAGCACAATCCGTTGTGGAACGAATCAATATCTCTAGAAATTCCCACTATGAAGCTTAGATGACCCTTAGTTGTGATAAGCTATGGAATTTCATGTGCGCAAATGGCCCAATGAGCAAGTGTGTCCAACTGGATAGAATATGAAAGAGGTCTTTTGTACCTCGACCCCAGATTTGCGACACGTCTGGACGTAATAAAGACGGGCAGAAAGAATGGGAAATTCGATAGATATCGGATGAGCCAGTAAAACTCTATGTTTTGGTCTCTGGAGGTCTGCAGGTGTGGCCGTGAACAAAGGTGCTGAGAGGAATGTAAAGCGGCTGAGGGATCTAGTTGAAAGCTATGATCCATAAGAGCACCATGCCGCTTGAGAGGCCGACGGACCCCCCTGGAAGCTGTTGCAGGCAGATGTGCGAGTGCGAAACACGTTGGTGGAAAGAGAGGTTTGTCGACACTGCTTCCGCGGTTGTGGTGATGGTTTGACGAGAATAACCCATTATTGGCCAGCGGCAGAGCTCCGGCAAAATCGGAGTGACAAGTATCCCTGACGTGAAATCTATCTTTTCCAAAGATCCAGGCGGCGCGGCAGCATCAGCAACAAAAGAGTACAACTCCTCCACCTCGAGTTTGTGTTATTTTCTCGTTCCCGCCCGCTCCCCCGCCCCTCTCCCCCCGAGGAGGCGGACGGGGGGGGGGCGGTCTCTATTGTGCGTGAGACGAGCTAAGACACTTAAATAGAGTCTTCTACATGACAGGAACCAACAGCCTCCCACCCCCATCCATCCATCAATGGCCCATAATTCAAGCTTCACAATATTCGACCAGCCATCATCCCAACACCAAATCCTAGACAGAAGCAGTTGTTGTTGTTATATGCCGCGCGCGCTAGTCGGCCCATGATTCGCCGGCAGCAGCAGTGGCAGCAGCTCCACAAGTCCTAATTCCAAATACCCTCCCAAATCCCCCCATTCCGAAACACACCCTCCGCCGCTACATATATCACCATATACTCCTTCCGTCCTCGAATCCGCCCTCTGCCCTTCCCCTCCTTCTTCTTTCAATACTACCACATCGACATGGATGTGTTAGCCGCCTTAGACTCTCTAGACAAATCGGAAAAACGCTCCAGGGGCGGAACTAACAACAAATTTGTTGACCCGATTAAAAGGTGCGTTGCAAAAATACCCTCCACCTCTAATCACTTCCTCGGCCCAATTAATGATAGCAACAGTTCACACTCTCTTCGTCGCCCTCACTCTCTTGAAACATCTTCACGACCATCAACCCGTGGCCAGCAGCGTCCCACTACTACTCAGGTCCATCGAGTGTCCATAACTCGGCCTCCACACAGCGAGCCTACTCTGCTCTCCTCCAAAAATTCTTCCCCATCTCCATCTCACCTCTCTATCGACCAGACCGAACGCTCTGGCTCTATAACATCTACAATACGACGGGTATCGTTTGTTGAGCCTCCACCGCCACCATCGACCCGAAGACGACTCAGACTCACGACCAAGGGCGCCTCTCTCCTCAGCGGCTTCGAGTACGACCCAACTCTTGCCACAAAATATCACGTTGGTGAAGACGAATGGAATCATTTCAGCGATGCTATAATAAAAGAAGCTCGAATACCCCGACGCGCACGCTATGCATGGTTCTTCCACAAAAACGATGTAATGAAACGCATAAAAAGAGACCTACAGTACAACGGCGATGTTTCCGCCTGTATCTCAGCCTGGAATCGGATGGACTTCAGAAAAAAAGGCTTCGAGGTGAGCCTCGAACTACCCGGGCCGCCAAAACTTACGCCGAGCATGAGTGAGGAAGAAAAAGCAGTCATCAAAAAGCAAGCGCCGTTCTTTCGCCTCGTCCTCTCCCCTACAACTGAGAAGGGACAAAGTATCTACGTACAGAGTCGCTCAAATAGTCTTACGACAGGCATTTCAGGAGAGGGAAAACCCGAGGCAGCTATCAAGCCTAAGGTCCATGACGAACATCCAGAAATTATAAAAGAGACTGAAAAGGATTAACCGTCACTCCCCGAACTCATATACCAGACAGATAACTCACACATGTGGCCCGAATATGGCAATATGTACAAGACGCCGGCCACAGTGCGCTCTAATCCCTTCTCATAGTTGCCATTCAAAGTAAGGTTTAACTCAAGCAGGGCAGGGCCCACCTTGACAAGCGGTAACGATTTATCAGTATTTTAAATGTATAAGGGTTACGCAAGGCATGGTGTTTGTGGCGTTCAGAATTCACAGTAATATTTGATAATTGCACGGGCACTAACGCCGCCGTCGAAAAATACAGTCAGGGCTATTATCGCTAACAGTCGACGCGCCCGGGTCACGTATGGAGTATGGGGAATTTATGAACAAGGGCATGAAGCATTGGCGTACTGGATACATGGGCATATACAACAATTCGAATTTAACGGAAATGTTTAGCAGAATGTAGCAACAACAGGCTCAGAACGGCAGTTCAAGGGGCGGAATCTAAAACTTTTCACGCCCGACCAACAAGCAGTTTTGGCAGAGAATACATCGCGCCGGTCTAATCGCGAGGACATTTGTAGAAACAGGCATGGTAATATCTTGAAGGTACTTTCTTCCGAGGCTTTGATCTGGGGTGAAAAGGGGTGTAACTCAGTCTATAAGGCCGTGGAAAATAGCCCTAGTATAAGCTGGGGCAAAATATAAGTCTATCAAGTTGCGTCAGATTCATGACACAATATACCTTCATACTAGTCTACTCATCTATTCACAATTGATTGAACCTGTGATACTAAGTCGTATCACGCGTCCCGTCTTCCACCCCTAAACCTCGTTGGTGTCAATCTGTAAGGAATATACCTGGTTAAGATGGGTATTCTGGGAGGGACATTTTTATGTCTTTCCTACCCAGCATCGGTGGAGAATAATTAGCGGCAGCTTCAACACTAAAGGTATCGTAGTTCGGTATGACTTGAGTAAGTCTAGGTTTTTGCATCATTACTCGAATAAGGACGATAATCCGGCGCGTAGGAGGGACAGATGATGGAGGAAGATTCAGGGCTAGGGTTATCGGCAGTGAGTGTCGGTGGCCAGAGACTGGATTCAGGCATGGCAAAGGAAACCGTGCATCTCGAGCAGATCAGTCTCACCAGTTGAAATGGGGGGGGGGGGGGCAAGTTTGGGCGACAGCTGAAGGTGTGAACTGTGAACAGCCCGATATGGCAAAGGGAGGAGCAGGGAAAGCGGGCGTACCAATGTCTAGCCATTTCCCCTCAGTCTACTGGAATGGAAAGTTGTGTCCGTGAGGGTTCCATGGCGACAAGCTAGAGGCTCGGCGTGTCAGCGACGGGAACGGGTCGGTTAGGCCTGAGGTCAGGGGAAGGACAGGCGGCGGGCGTCTTGTGGGTGGACTGGGCATTGATGTCGATCGGATGCAGCTCAGCGTGACATTGATTTTTAGTGGTGAGGGGAGTGGCGGGAAGTAGGCGGACGTGCGTAGGGCCCTGGGACCCCGTGTGCTCTCGACCGGTGGCACACGATTGTCGAATTGTTGACGACGCCCCTTCGTCCTTCATATCGCCGAGGCCGAAACATGTGTCGGCCTGGCGCGAAAAGCATTTGGTCGTCGCCACGCGTGACCACGAATGCATGTAGCGCGGGCTGCACCGGGATTGGCGGGCGCCGGCGTCATGCTTGTCGTCAAGGTGATTGGTTGCTAGGTGCCACAAGCCGCTCATGGCGGGCCGGGCCCAAGACGTGCCGACCGCCGCTTGCCTCCCACAACGCGAGTCGCAGCCAGCCCAGTAGAAACTACGGGACAGCTTGCCCTCTTAACCCGCCAGACTCCATCACTATCGCGTCGGTCCCTTGCATGTTTGCTGCCACCACTCGACTCCGGTGTTTGTGGCTTCGATCAGGCGCAAGACGTCAAAGGCATCTTCTGCTGTGATAAGCTACCCCCCCCCCAGAGACGAGTTTAGCATGATCTTCAAGCGTGCCGTAGAGTCTCGGTCTTCTACATCCAGACGTGCAGTATCCATTCTGCCGCTATTTCACCCCGTGCCTTCATTTGAGCCTTCACTCGAAGGACCCAGTCTGCTGTACCCAAGGCCTACCTCCGACCGACCAGAAAAGGCCGTTTGCTGGTCTACAGCTGACATATTTGGTACACCGTGTGTGCACATATTGCAGGCTCGCCGGCTCACGCATCAACTACTAGCCGAGCCCGGCCTCGCTCCCTATTTGGTGCAATTGGCGTGCCGGAGATGCCTAAGGCGAGCAGGCACTCCTCAATCCACCGCACTTGAAGTCCATTTACATTTGGCCGGAGCCGCCAGCTGTAATGCTTTTCCCGCGCACAATACTCGGCAATTGTAGCATTACGTGTGCAATCTAAGCCCCCCCATACCCCATCATTGAAGTGTCTGCCTACCCGCAAACCCTACTCCACGCACTACTCATGGCACCGGCTAGACATGTCATGAGGGAACCCTCCACAATGTCCAAGTGCAAGGGTGTGATGGCGAGGTTGAACGCGGAGGGCTTGACTACTGCGGCCCTTGAGTTTGGTGTGGCCAGTGAGCGCCGGCTTCCCGCCGTAGCCTCGCTTAGCTAGTGGGTTGAATCGTCTACCTACCACCACCATGCGTTAACCGTTTGAGGTCCCACTACCATGTGCGACATCGACGTCGTCAGGTCTGGGGGAGGGGGGGCGCATGTGACGCAGGGCCGCCGGAAATGTCACGAGGCGAATGGTTTTGAAGTTTCATGGTTCCGGGCTGGAGCTCTGCACCCAATAGACCTGACGTTGCGTCGGGCAACCTATATGTGTCGATCATGGCACGAACACTTTCAACCCGGCTCACTCCAGCGTTGTCCGATAAAAGGAAGGAATGGTCGGCTACTTCAGCACTAGCGGTTATTCATTCGCTCATGGTGCTACTCCTCGACGCTGTCAATCTATCCTTGGACGCTGGGCCCGTCGTTGAACCACTACGCCATCCGGCCAATCACCAGTAGCCCGATTAGGCGAGGGCTCATACAAGCTCTGGGGAATAATCGTGTCTGATGACCTTATTCCTATTAATAATGTTTTCACCTTGAGGGAAATGGAAGATTGGACGGTGCAACGGTGCATCGTGCAGGCCCTGCTCCTGCGCCGCCTCTGGCAAGTTAAGACATCTGACGATGTGAGGCAGAGGAGGGCTGGCTCGATAGAGGGAGCCGCGGCTAACTTCGGCCTCTCGCCGTCGTATGAATCGGGTGGATTTGTAAGCTGTGCGCGGATAAATATAGATCCTTGCGCCTCTCAGCTCTGAGGGCAGCGCACTTTGGAGGTTAAATCTGGTCGTTGAATGCAGTGGTGTTCGACTCCTAGTGTTGTTTGCACAAAATACTCGTGTCGGTGTGACGAACTGCATAACGGAGGGCAAGGCTGAAAACCTGTAGGCCGTGTCCACTGCGGACCTGGGAGTGAAATATTCTCCCAGTGCCGGGTTCAGTCAAATTTTGCAATTCCGAACAAGTTGGCCCACGAGGCGATGATTCAAAATTCTCCGCCATGTCAAATTTTCGCTCCCAACGAGTTCGAATGCTACCCAAGTCTCGTCAAGTCTACAAGTACGACTTAGTACAACCTCGTTTCAATGACCACACCTCTCATCAACTATTCTCTGGCTTCAGCTATATTAAAGTTCTAGAGGTTTATCTGGGATGATAGAAGTGAACGTTGACCGTCAAGTCAATACTGTACGAATCGTAAGATATTGGGGATTTAAGTATCAGAGATCAAAGGTTAGGATCAGTGAGGTTTTTGGTTTTACTGAACTTATATTTAGTTAGTTGAAAGTGTATCGTCTAATCTACATCTAATTGTCTGTCTATGTTCTACCTCGCTCAGGTAGAAACATTGTGTTCTGATTACGTGATGGAATAATATCCACACCACTGAGATCATTACCAACCGAGACCTCACCAAAGCTGGTAGCGATAGAAGATGAGTAGTCTTCGTCTACTCCGCACTGCGTGCAGTTCGGTCTGATATGTCTAGATGTCAACAAGCTAGCCGCCAAATACACGCCCACGCAGATATATACACCCCCGACGTAGGAAGCAAAGCGTGGCGCACAAATCTGGGAGACAGCTCTTTGGGATGGACGTGAGAGAGATCAGGACAAGTTTTCAAGACGATGCAGAGGATGGATACAATCTCGACGGGCGTGTGATTTTGAATTTTGGCAAGGAGTTTCACGATTGAGCTTTATATGCGCCAAGAGTTTGCTTGCGAGTGTGCGGCTGACACTATAAAAATACGCAAACGATGGAAGGTGCCGTGGTCCGCCTCCTGGTGGTGTTCTCCGGTATAGTTTGAGTAGCCTAGGCACCTACTCCACTCGGGAAGGAGACACCTTAGACTAAATTTCGCGCGGAGAAAATTCGGTGGATGATGAAGGCATGTCTGGATAACCCAGGGTTTTTGAGACGTTCCCCTGGGTGGGTATTCACGGATGAGGGTTGACCTGGGGGTGAAGAAAAAGCCACCATAACTTCGCAGTGGTACCTGCAAATGAAATCTGAGGCATGAGTGCACTTATTGTAAATTGAGTCATCTATTCAGTGCTTTTCTCCGATATCGTGTCAGAGCTAGGTAGCTGCATACGCAATTAAAATCTGATGCAAAAAAAAAAAAGACCAGGCAAAATTTGCCGAGAATGGCCCCTACGATGAGTCCCAATCAAATTAAGGAGAATTTGGTGGACACTCATGGGAAAAGCGCAGAAAGATCCTACATTCTGCCTGGGCTGCTGACTCTGGCTGTACATCTCTGATGACTTGTTGGAAAATATACTCTGTACGATATTATGTGGATATGCGTGAAGTAAAGACGACTTTATATTTTACAACTATGGGAAAAATCCCCATTAGTCTCATGTGCCTGTCAAACCTGGTGATGACCAGCCTCCTCTCATCTTCCATGATAAGCCAAGGTACACTGTAGTACGTAAATACTCAAACGCATATTGAACAGTAAATGCGATTAGCACACTCGGGAACCTGAGACGAGACAGATTATGATTGAGTCCTAGATTCGAGGATCAGAATTTCCAACCCTCCGCCTGACCGACAAGGCCGTAAGTGATAGATAGTTAGATGCCAAGTTCATAAAAGTTGTTGTATAAAGGCGCTAGTCTAGTCTAGTCGCTCCTTCTGTCCAAATAAAACTAGTAAAGGCATTTAAAGATGGAAGTATCTTAATGCGTTGAAGAGTTCCCGGCGTATTTTGGGATGTTAAGTTTGAAGAGTGACTGTCTCTTTTATTATAAGTGTGACTGGACATTGACGTAGGTCGTATGCCACGATATGGTGCCGGAGGCAGCTTTAGATGTTTGCCATTAGAGATGCAACGCATCATGGCAGGAGAATAGTCGTTAACAGACGAAAGATTTCTCTTCGAAGTTATAGGGCCACCATTGATATTAGGCGGCAGGGATGATTGAGGAGAACATTTTGATGTTACATCAGCCGGCGATTTATAACAATTTCTAACCGGACTGGGGAAATTGGGCTTCTGGATCTTTGAAGCGGCGTAGATATTTGATGTGTCGACACTTTTCGTCCCAAAATTATCCATGGAGACGCTTTTTAGATAGTTTTAACTGTCCTTCATAGTCATAGGCTCAGTGGGGACATAAACAAAATTCTTTTCTATTCTATTCTATCCATGGAGACAACAGGCTCCGAACATAAGCTGACAAATTCGTAAGCTATCAAAGGGTGTTCATGTTGGGCAGTGTTGAAGCAAAATAATCCTTCCTCAGGCCTGGCGGTTGCAGCAACCGATCCAGAGCCTGAAAGAACGTTAATTCTCATTTGATTAGACGAAATTCGGAAGTTGTTGGCAAGGAGCTGTGTTCCAGATACTAGATCCTTGGTACACCCAGGCACGAACCAGACATCATCAAATCTCACCATCTTACTGAAGCCTCTATTTTCGAGATCGAAAACGCGAAACTCGACGGAGCCAATATCAGACACAGCTACATGATGCCCCGAAGCCGATTGTATGAATTTGTCAATTGGAGATAGGGAGGTGAATGCCGAACGATCGCAGAAGATGTGGTGTGTGGTGCCAGTATCGAGTACAAAGCTCGAATTAATGCTATTTTGAGGGGCGATTTTGCTCTCTCCTGCCACCCATGCACCATCCTCAGGACTATGAGATCTCGTACTTATCCCTACACTGCTATTCATCCTACCCACTTGTTGGCTCTTCTTTTCGCGGACTCGTGAAGCCTTGGCTGGGTTCTTAGCGGCCCACTTTGTGCCATCCGGAGTACCTATCCAGACGAAGCAGCATTCTCTGGTATGGCTCTTGCGATGGCAGTGTGCGCACATTGTCGTTCTCATTAATTTCGAATTAGGCTCATGGGCAAGGGCGAGAACCGGTTCCATTGGCGAATCATGACATTTGGAGTTCTCTTGCGTAGAGCGCAACGAGTTTACCACATCCGAGAATGTTAAAGACTTATCTAACTCAAGAACCGTAACCGATCCACTGTATCGACCATTGCAGTAACCGTCAAAATAATTTAAAAGGTGATTTTTCTTTGCGATATCGGAAGGGCGTTGTGATGGGTCGATAGTAGCTATTAGGGACTGTAACTCTGTAGGTTTGAAAGCGAAGAGATCCACTTCCGTCCCTTCATCCATACAAAGATCCCAAAACTCTTTGAGTAGGTTATCGACATCTCCTTCGTCCTTCGCATGGTAAAAATCGCACACGGTTTACCACATGTCCCTGGCAGTCTCCTTCGATTCTATGAGGTAATAAACTTCCCCAGGAACCAGCTGTAATATTGCTGACTGAACCCTAGTCTAATCCGGCAGATCAAGTAGAATCGGACTCCTCTCTTGAAAACTACAACTCAACGAGACTCACTACCAACGAAAAAAAGATACAGCGGAAGCTTTCTCGATATTCCTACTATCACAGAACATCCTGTCACGTAAGTTTTCTGGCATTTTCTCTTCTACCGTAACGGCTGATATGCCGATTGGTTCCTGTAGCCCATGTTGGCTAATAAAGGCTTGATCCGATGCAGAGGGCGCACGATCGATCGATACGTCATCTGAGCATCGGAATATGCATAGCATCTAATTCAGCAGTGCAGCTCAACACTGCATCGCGTGTTGGCGATAAGACATCGGCTGGGGGTATACGAGATCGGTCATAACCCCTCCAACCAACAGTGCATTGACGTTGTACTACAGGAGGCCCTTAGGTGTATACACAGGTGTAGATAGAACCAGTAATAGTACTCTCCTTAGAATTATATCTACTGCCGTCAACCATATAGTTGATCCAGCACTTGCCACCTGAACTGTGACACCTATAAGCAAAGCTCGCAAAAGAGCAAGCCGTTGGTCATGTATTCTACGACTACGAGCGAATGCGGGCAGTTCATCGACCGGCTGTGTTGAAATCTAGACATATCAGACCGAACTGCACGCAGTGCGAAGTAGGCGAAGACTACTCATCTTCGATCGCTACCAGCTTTGTTGAGGTCTCGGTTGGTAATGATCTCAGTGGTGTGGATATTATTCCATCACGTAATCAGAACACAATGTTCCAACCTAAGCGAGGTAGAACATAGATAGGAGGGCATGACTGACACCTCTACGCGGTGTTATCTACGAACCTGGGAGTGAAATATTCTCCCAGAGTTGAGTTTAGTCAAATTTCGCAATACCGGACAAGTTGGCCCACGAGGCAATAATTCAAAATTCTCCGCCACGTCAAATTTTCGCTCCCAACGAGTTCGACTCCTACCCAAGTCTCATCAAGTCTACAAGTACGACTTAGTACATTCTCGTTCCAATGACCACTCTTCTCATCAAATATTCTCTGGCCTCAGCTAGCCACCAAATACACGCCCACGCCGATATTCACACCCGACGGAGGAAGCAAAGCGTGGCGCACAAATCTGGGAGACAGTTCTTTGGGATGGACGTGAGAGGGATTGGGATAAATTTACAAGATGACACAAGGGATGGATACAATCTCGACGGGCGTGTAATTTTGAATTTTGGCAAAGAGTTTCACGATTGAGCTTTATGTGCGCCAAGAGTTTGCTTGCGAGTGTACGGCTGACACTATAAAAATACGCAAACGATGGAAGGTGCCGTGGTCCGCCTCCTGGTGGTGTTCTCCGGTATAGTTTGAGTAGCCTAGGCACCTACTCCACTCGGGAAGGAGACACCTTAGAATACATCTCGCGCGGAGGAAATTCAGAGGATGATGAAGGCATGTCTGGATAACCCAGGGTTTTTGAGACGTTCCCCTGGGTGGGTATTCACGGATGAGGGTTGACCTGGGGGTGAAGAAAAAGCCACCATAACTTCGCAGTGGTACTTGCAAATGAAATCCGAGGCACGAGTGCTCTTCTTGTAAATTAAGTCATCTATTCAGTACCTTTCTCCGATATTGTGTCAGAGCTATGTAGCTGCACACGCAATTAAAATCTGATGCAAAAAAAAAAAAGAACATAGATAGACAATTAGATGTAGATAAGACGATACACTTTTAACTAACTAAATATAAGTTTAGTAAAACCAAAACCTCACTGATCCTAACCTTTTATCTCTGATCCTTAAATCCCCAATATCTTACGAATTGTACAGTATTTACTTGACGGTCAACGTTCACTTCTGTCATTCCAGATAAACCTCTAGAACTCTAATAGGCCGCCCTAACGAATGAAGTCGAGCCAACATCAGCCGACTACCTCCCAACATTAGAGGCGTACCACAACGCCGTCGAGATCTGAAAACGAATTAAATAGGGGCAGAGAACATCATTCTGGGCCGGCTCGACCCAGCAATGCGATTAAGGAATCATTACTGCATAACAGCGCTTCAACTCCACAATCCAATCATTGATTCGCGCAGGGCGGCGGCGAGCGCCTCGTACGAATTAGCCTTGAAGCATTCCTCAGGACCAGATCTGTGTCGCACGCAAACGAATACGCCAACAGGTGTTGATACTGGCGCTATTTGGCAATGAAGAATCGCATTGACGTGGAACGTAATAAGGTTCTAGTCTTACTAGCCACGATCGTGGCGACTCATACATTGACCAGCCTCCCAATCATCTAGCATAAACAAGTGGATCGTGTGTTGTGCTGGATATGGCTAGGATTTCGATGCATAAGGGTAATGATCACTGAGGGTGAAGGAAGAACTTTGAAGGTGGCTCCATGATAAGTGGAGGTATATTGGATCATTATATGGAAAGTGTTTCCAAATTATACTACCAGATTGAGGATACCAGAATGTTCCGTGATACTGTTTTGGGAAAATAAGGCGAGAGTCTGGCTACCTCAGGTGTGTACATAGTTGTTACGGTAATATTCCCTTGTATGTGTACTTTTTTTTTTTTTTGCATCAGATTTTAATTGCGTATGCAGCTACCTAGCTCTGACACAATGTCGGAGAAAGGTACTGAATAGATGACCCAATTTACAAGAAGAGTACTCGTGCCTCGGATTTCATTTGCAAGTACCACTGCGAAGTTATGGTAGCTTTTTCTTCACCTCAAGTCAACCCTCATCCGTGAATACCCACCCAGGGGAACGTCTCAAAAACCCTGGGTTATCCAGACATGCCTTCGTCGTCCTCTGAATTTCCTCCGCGCGAAATGTAGTCTAAGGTGTCTCCTTCCAAAGTGGAGTAGGTGCCCAGGCTACTCAAACTATACCGGAGAACACCACCAGGAGGCGGACCATGTGGGTCCCGTGTCCCGTGACTTAGGGTCACCCACATTCTTAGACATAATACTTGTAGCTAAAAAAAGCAGGAGGGGGAAAAAAACAATATACTTCATTAAAAGTCTTACTTCTAGTAACAATTGTAAGCAGTCGTTTTACGACTCATTTTATATTAGATACGAGACTTGAAGCCACAAAAATAATTATTTTTGTTAGGAAAACCCTATTGTTCAAGATCTTACGATTTATCCCATTTCTCCGATTCAAGGCAACGTTTATTGCACACCATCAATTTAAAGCAACGTTAATCTATTATTTAGACTCAAAGCAGCGAGATAACAATGTCCGGTACATCTGGTGCAGTATCAGCTCGGGAAGCAAGTGTGCAAGGAGACACCACTTGGGGAGTAGACGCCAACGGAACATCGACTTTAAAAAGATTGACCAAGGCTACTTGTGAACGCTTCGATAAAGTCGAAGCAAGCTTAACTGTAATTGATCAGCGTTCAATAACAAAAGAAAATACCCTCGCTGTGATCCTACAGAAACTAGAAAAATTCGAAAGCAGTAATTCTAGTCAAAGATATGAAGCTGCAGGTGAACCTGAGAGAGAGGAAGCAGAAATAGACCGAAGAAACCATGGTGCATATGCTACTAAGAACATCAATGAACCCAGTACTCGCGGCACCTTAGACAAAAAGAAGGTTTATAGTGGCTAAAACGGCGATCTAAATGTGGATGAAACAGAGAGAAACTTCGATGGCAGCCTCAATATTTACCGTTCAGCACAACACCCAGATATACAACACACCAACAATGAGAGTGAACGATTTGTGAAGAGTATCTGGCCTGAAGTAAGAATTGCCTCTGACCTAAAAGGCAAAGGCATCCAAGTCAAGGGACTACCTGATGGTGCTTATAAGTTCAAAGTCTTCTCGGATAACTCTTGGAAACTTGTGCAAGCATCAGATGTCTCAATCTTTCACAAGTTGCGACAAATACAGCGAGCCTTGTTCCAATCTGCCACTACATATGACTTGTGGCCGGTGAAACTCTCTCTCATGCTTGAAGGTGATTTTCAAGTCATCCAACAGTTCATTGACAATACTGTTGCTACATGGCCTCAAGCATTAGAAGCAACATTTCAACTCATGGATCGGCATGGAACTATGAGACGCCCTATAGTTCAGTTTGCGCGGCTAGCACCGTTCCAGAATGAGGGATATGCTAATTTTGCATGGAGACTGAGAACATCATTCCAAGAACTCCCGAGACAACCCCACTATGATTCCGCCGTACGGGATATGTTGTTCGAAGCCGTCAAGACATACATGCCTAGCGTTTGGTCAGCAATTCAGCCGAAGATAAGAATGCCTACTGCCCAATTGGTGGAGGAAATGGTCATACAAGCTGGTATCATTGCGCAAATGCCAATTGAACAGGCCATTAATTCAAAGGCCGGCACGAGCATCACACTTCAAGGCCAATCTGCGCCATTTTACCAGTATGAAATCTCTCCGGCAACACCTGGAGCCCCAGGTAAAGCACAAATTATCCAACCCAACGCATTAGCAACTAACACAGGTCTTTCCATCTCTGATCCCAGAAAAGATGATCAAAAAACTCATGTAACAACGGATTTGTACGAAAAAGCAATGCGTGTAGGAGATATGAAGTGTTATGAATGTGGGAAAATGGGCCATATAGCAAAGGATTGTACTCAAAAGAAGAAAGGAGTATACAATAGTCGTACTGTAGGAGCGGCAAGTGGACATAGTCGAGCTGGCAGTTCTGGATCAAAACCAGAGCAGGTCACAATCAAGGGAACTCTTTTTCATGAGAATAAACCGCGCGCATTTTCTCAACGATTTCGATCTCAGTTCTGAAAGATGGTTACAAGAAAGCCTATCACAAACAGAAAAGATAACAGTCGAGCCTATACCTCCGGCGCTCCGGAGATTGATGATGAAGAGCTCGCGCCATCTGAAGACTGGCGAGACGATGAGGTTGATGGATTTATCGAGCAGATTCTGATGTCTGTGGAGCAAGATCAAGATGAAGAAAATAATGAATGAAATTCGGAATCTGGTCATTACGTGGCTATGAACAGACCGAGTAATGCTGAACCTCCCTTCAATATCAGGCCTCTGAGAGAGGGAGCAAGCAAGCCACATGGAGCATTCCTAACTCGTTTGGAAACTTCATTACATTCTTTTGTCACTTTCCTTGATTATGGCTGCAGTGCTTGTTATGTTTCGAAAAGTCTTGCGGAAAAACTACACCCTCATCAAACACGTCTACCCTCAAAGCTCTCGGGAATCGGTGGCCTAAACAGTCCTACTATTGCGAAAGACGTCATAATACGCTTCAATTTCAAGTTACAGTCAGGATGGTCTTTACCGTACGAAATATCCTGCGGTGTAGTAGATGATAATACATTCCCAGGTGATCTCACAATCGGCGAATCAGGCTTCCACAAGATGCAACTAGGCTTCAATACTGATAACAGTGTAAGACTTGGTGGTCATCCAGGTCAGCCATGCATAGAAAAGATAGAAAAACCCAAGTCAGTTAAATTTGCGTCTGAGAGCGGTTGCATTACCAATGAGCAAGTCATCCACCAGTTACGCGGTGTAGATTCCAAATTTCATGACATTATTGGAAAATGGAACGAAGAATTCCCTGGTGTTTTCGGCGAAATGCTTCGCAAAACTTCAGATAAAGCTACAGTTATGCATCGAATTGACACCGGTGATGCACCTCCGATAAAAACGTCCCCCAGACGCTTCTCACCACCGCAGGAAGCAGCTCTACGCCAGTTTATCCGCCAATATGAAGGCAAGATTGTACAAAAGAGCAAATCTTCTTGGGCTTCACAGGCTCTGTTGACTCCAAAGAAAAATTCTGATGGGAGTCCTAAGACGGTATGGAATCTGGAAAGAAGGAGAGATGAGATTGTCTGGAGAATATGTTGTGATTTTAGACCAGTGAATGCAAAGACCAAGAAACACGCTCATCCACTCCCGAATGCAGACGCAGAAATTGAGAGAGCTGCAGGGCATAATATTACTGTTTCCTAGATTTACTGAATGGTTTTTGGCACATCTGCATGCATCCCCAAGATCGAGAAAAAACAGCGTTTGTCACACCTTTTGGTATCTATGAATGGATAGTCATGCCGTTCGGTTTATGTAATGCACCAGCAACTTTTCAAGCCTTTGTGGAAGAAGTTCTAGGTGAATTACGTGAATTCTTGGCTGGGCTTCTAGATGATATTGCCACATGGGGAGAAACTTTAACGGAACTCACCGAGAGGGTACATAAAGTTCTCAAGCGACTCAGCGATTACGGGTTAGTTCCCAATATCCCCAAATGCCGCTGGTTTGTACAAACAGGAACGTTTCTCGGATTCATTATTTCAAGAGATGGCATCCAGGCCGACCCAGCAAAAGTATCTGCAATCCGAGACCGCCCGATCCCAACTACAGCAACCGAAGTCAGAGGTTTTATTCAAGCTGCTAGCTACCTACGTAGACTGATAGAACATTTCTCTGCGAAAGCTGGCCCGCTGTATGAACTAATCGGTGACCCAAAGAATCAAAAAGTTATTTTGAACGACAAGCAGTTAGCTGCATTTAATCTACTCAGAGACTGTATTACTACAACTCCTGTCATTGTCAAGTTTCACTATAATTTAAGTTGTATACTTGAGACCGATGCATCGCAGACAGATGTAGGTGCAGCACTATATCAGCCTAAGCTTACTGCAAATGGAAAGTTAGTTTTACATCCAGTTGCCTACTTCTCGAAGCGATTAACGCCTACTCAGCAACGATACGGAGCACAAGAGAGAGAACTTTTGGCTATTGTTCTTGCTTTGCAGCACTGGAGATACTGGCTAGATGGTGGAGATGTTACTGTTCTTACTGATCATGAGTCATTAAAGCTCTTTCGTACTAAACAGAACAACCCCCACGTATCATTCGGTTTATAGATGTCATTGAACACTTCGGAGTTCATATCAACGTGCGAAAAGGGCCTACAAATATCATGGCAGATTGGTTGTCAAGACCCCCAACAACAAATGAACTTACACATGCTGGCAACGAATTTCAATCTTCCCTGGACACAGCAAAGCCCGTCAAAAACGTTGATCATGTGACGGTTCCACCCTAGATCATTAGATAGGGTTGTTATATCCACATTACATCCACTTCACATAAGATATTGCTAGAGTCCTTTGTTTGTAGCGCACAGACCAGCGCAGATAATGTGGAGTTGTAGATCTCTAGATACTTTCCTTTCCCTTTTACTCTTTAGTTTAGAATCTTTTGAATATAGTCTTTATCCAATTCGACTTTGTCATTTGTCAACCTGTGATCTCCTACGGCTCTCACAGATCATCTGAATTGTGTCGATCTCCAAGCTATACTTGAATACTTTATTCTGAAAAGCAAACTGCCTCATAGTTTATCAGAAGAATGGATAAAGAGCAATTTTATAGTCCATAATGATACGTTGTATTATCTGCGTAAACGTCCAGACAAAGTTGGTTCACAACTTATGCTCAAGGTACCTGAGATCGAAGACCTAACCATTGAAGCAATGAAAACACACGAGCGGCTTGGACATGCATCAATTGGAATAACAATGCGAGAATTGAGTGAAGTTTACTGGCATCCGGAGCTTATCCTTGCGGCGCATGAAGCTACACGCACCTGCAAACACTGCCAATTAATGAAGCCTCCAGATAAGACCTTACCAAACCTGATGCCAATTACTCCGGCTAAACCTTTCACCAGATGGGCAATTGATTTTACAGGTCCGATGTTTGGCTCCATGCTCCTGAACGCAATTGAATACCTCAACAGGCTGGCTAGTTAGCATGTGGACGAAGGGATTTAAGTTTAAAGATACAATCCCCCTTTGTACGTTTGTTAAGAATCAATTCTGCGCGCCTATGGAGATAATATCTGATAATGCTGGAGCATTTCAAAGCGCAGAAGCAGTGGCATGGCATAAATTAAACGGCACGAAGATCCACTCAATCACGCCTAATCGACCACGAGGTAATGGCAAGATTGAACAGGCTAGTGGTAAGATAAAATCGATAATAATCAAGCTAGCAATGGATCAACCAGGCAGACCAATTCAAGAATATCTAGACAAAGCTGTTTATCTCTACAACCGACTGAAGTCCCCCAATGGCTATTCTCCTTACTACCTAACCTACGGCACTTTACCCAGAGACGATCCTACTAGACCTTACCATTCCCCTTATCAACGAGAACCTACATCACAAGAGGAATCACAATGGACAGAAGAATTAGTACAGTCGCATACAGCACCTATGGCTAGGTCGTACGCATCCTCCTTGAAGGCAGCAAGAGATGAAACAAGGGCATATCTTCAAGAGAAAAAGGCTTTGATTCGTACATATGGTACTGGTGATTGGGTACTACGAGTCCGGCAACGTGGTAATAAAACAGAGCCATATTATGACGGTCCTTGGTGTGTATCAGCATGTCGCCATGGGAATACTTATATACTAAGATCTCCCGGCAGCATCGAGCTAAAGAACACCTATAATGGCGATAGCTTGTTTCCAGCCTATACAAAAGATGGCCATCCCGTCCGAAGCTTATGGTATGCATCGCCTCGAGAACTTAATAGAGATCGACAGCGAGTAGTAGATGCAGTTGGAGGACTCGAAGCCTAATAATGAGAGTAACACATAGTATGTTTGTTGATACCTGTCACGGTTTCAGTACAAGGTGCATGAGCGATCTTGTAGGTACAGTATATTTATTATAATTCTCTGAGGAGAGAATTCCTGAAGCTAAAGACTACATATATATACATTCTGAACTATTGCCTTTCGAGAAGATTCTCCCTGTAACCTGAATGACTGAGACTATTCGACAACTACCTTGAAGGTACTCGGTAGACCTGTCATCCTCATGAACCTTCAGTATGTTTCCAGAAGGTTCACTGAGAATATTCTAAACTCCGTGGCTTCCGAGACCTCTCCCAAATATTCGCTTTGTGTCATTGCCTACGCTAGCCAGCGTAGGCTACAGGAATCCTTCGGCTCAACAGCCGTTACAATCCCCCTCTTCTTCTTATGGGCTGAAATTCCTATTTCCCTTTTTTTTTTTTTTTTTTTTTCTTGCAGACGTTCTCTCCGTGCTCTCTGGACATGGGGTTCTGCTTGACCAACATATCGACCTGAGTTACTCTCTGAAGGGCCATTATTGGTTGTTATAGGTCCATAGGTTTCCTCAAATATTCTTAAAGCCTCCGTTTCTGAAAGGTATTCAATAGGCTCCCAAGTCGGCTCTGCCCATCCAGTCCACTTTACCAGAGCTTGTCTAAAATTACCACGACCGCGTCTCACTGTTCTCGCTCTTATTATTGAGTCAACCTCGTATTCTTGCTCCCCAAGATTGTCAAGAATTGCGGGGTTCTGTGCATCGTCCTGCCGCTGACTTGGAAATGGGTCTGCACCCGCTCGCTTTACTAACTCAACATGAAAGCGATTGTGGATATTCCCTGGCACATTCAACTCCACAGTTAAAGGGTCTGGGACGGCGGTCACGTCATACTTTGCGTGAAGCCAAGCCAGCTTCTTAGATAGCTGAGGCGTTTTGACGTTTCGGAGATCAAGCCACACTTTGTCACCGACTTTAAACTGATCCGGTTGTCTCCGAAAGCGATTTGCATTACCCTCGTTTCGCTGTTGCGATGAAGCCATTGCCGCCTGCGCAAAGTCTTGCGCGTCTCTTAACCTTTTAACGTAGTCCTGGGCAGATAATCCTCCTGGGTGTCGAGAACTATCCTCAGAGGTAGGCGTGGGTTCTGCTAGAGGTTCAAGATCGTATCCGTGCCGTAGGAAGAACGGGCTGAGTCCTCCAATCGCTGAGCTAGGTCGTGAATTTAGTGCCAATTGGGCTACAGGCAACAGTTCCATCCAATTATCTTGTGAGTAGCAGGTGAAAGCACGCAGGTACTTGTACAGCTCCTGATTTGCTCTTTCGCTCGCATTCGACTGTGGGTGGTACGCCGTAGTCAAACGTTGAGTTATTCCCGTCAATCGGCAGAATGTTCGCCAAAATATTCCCACCCAGTCACTGCCTCTATCACTTGTCAGGTATCGTGGGAACCCAAAGTAGCGGTAATATCTGTCAATAAAAACCTTTGCGCATGTTGCAGCCTCCATTGTATTTGTCCCGAATAAGAAGATATCTTTAGAAAGTCTGTCCGTTATAACCATTATATTTGTACAACCCTGTGAAGGTGGCATATTGGTTATAAAATCGATGGTGAGTTCGCTTCCTATTCTGTCGGGAATTGGTAGTGATCGTATAAATCCAGCCTTTGCTTCACGCCACACTGTTGTTCGGCCGCAAACATCACAGTTTCGAATGAACCGACGGACTGATTCCCTCATCTTGGGCCAGAACCATCGCCTCAGAAGTATGCCAATCATTGTGTCCTTCCCAGGGTGTCCCGCTAGATAGCTATCGTGCGTTCTCTGCATTATCGCCGTTCGGAGGGGCTCGTAATCGGGAACCCAAATTCGATTTTCCCTTCCACGAAGAACGCTATCTGCGGCAACCGTACACTCTGCAATGTTAGCTGTCAATTTCTGAGCGATGTCTGGTGGGAAACTTCTCTCTCCACGCTGTACAGCATTGCGCGCTCGTATCCAATCACCGTCGTGGTTGACTCCCTGGTTCCAAAGTGCCTGAATTTCTTCATCGTCAGATATTCTTGCTGAAGCTGCTGGATCTATAGCTGGACTTGTTGAGCCGTTTGATCTTCCGCTGTGGGGTCCCTGATATGGCGTAGATTCACTTGATATACCAAGTTGTGCATCAACAGGTGACGCTTTGACCGTTGGTAGTAATTGTATTATCCTACCCATGGTTCGTTCGTCATCCAGGCCATGGGGCTTGTCCTGATCGCGTCTGGAGAGAGCATCGGGTCGTTCGCAAGAGTTGCCAGGTCGCCATTTCAGAGTGAAATTAAACTGCTGTAGTACGTCGTAATATCTAGCCTGCCTTTCATTGAGTAATCGCTTGGTCATAAAATAATCTAAATTCTTATGATCGCTCAATATTGTGAACGGCTTGGCAACTGATCGAAGCTCGGCTTTCCATTCTTGCAGGCACGTGATTATAGCCAGCATCTCTTTGTCGTGGATCGGGTAGTTAGCCTCGGCTCCACTCAGTCGCCTTGAGTAATAAGCAATAGGTCTCAGCCGACCCTGCTTATCTGCTTGAGATAGACATCCGCCCAACGCATACCCAGAACAATCGGCCTCCATCACTGTGTCCCGCTCGGGATCCCATTGCGCTAACACCGGTTCCGTAGAAAATATTTTCTTCAGTCGTTCGAACGCCTTGTTCTCCTCAGGTCCCCATCTCCAAACAGAATCCTTCTTTGTCAATCTGGTCAGCGGTGCAGTTATTTCTGAAAATCCATTAACAAAGCATCGGTAGAAGTTTGCAAAGCCCAGGAACGAACGGACTCCCTTTACTGATGTAGGCGCTTCCCATTCAATGATGCTCTTAACTTTGGCAGGATCTACTGTCACCGAATCTCCAGCTCTCACAATGTACCCCAAGTACTTCACTTCTCGACAAAGAAAATCGCATTTATCAATATCTAGGTACAAGCCAGCCTTTTCTAGCTTGCCCAAGATAATTTGAACCGTTCTCCAATGATCGTCCTCACTTCCATCCGTGTATACTAGTACGTCATCCATATATGCCGTCGCATTAACATCGAGATGTCCTCGGAGCTGCTCATTAATATATCGTTGGAAGGTTGCAGGAGCATTTGAAAGTCCAAACGGTGTTACAAGCCATTCAAAAAGACCATGGCGACACCTAAAAGCGGTCATCCATTCATCTCCCTTCCTGACTCTGATACGATGAAACGCTGACTTTACATCTAGTTTGGTGAACCACTTAGCCTTTGACAGCTGTCGCAAAGTTTCTTTAAATAATGGGAGCGGATACCGGTCTGGAAGAGTGATCGCATTTAAGCCCCGATAATCCACACAAAATCGTAGCCCTCCGTTTGGCTTCCTAGCAAAGAGTACTGGCGAGGCCGCTGGTGAATTACTGGGTCTAATCCATCCCTTACCCAAAAGTTCAGTCAACGTCTTGCGCAACACTAGAAGCTCCTCTCTCGACATACTGTATAGAGGACCCCAGGGCGGTTGGACTGGCTTCCCGTTTTCATGTCGAATGTTTATAGCGTGGTCAAGGTGATCTCGCGTCGGCGGTAGATCATCAGCACCGCTATCGTCAGCAAAAAGACGCGCAAACTTCTTCACCGGGTGCGGCAAGCGATTTCGAGCTTCAGAAACTGTGAGGCAAGGCTTCGTACGTAGTGCCTTGTTTATATCATCTAAAGAAGCCTTGCAGACTGGAACTCCATCTTCCAGACAAGACAATGCCTCAACAGCCGCTGCTTTCGGTTCCTTAACTGCTTTAAGCTTCTTCCGCCATCGCCGAGCACTATAAACAGAACCACCGCTCTTTCTTAATTCCAGTCGTTGCTCTTTGGAGTGAATCACAGCATCCTGGTCCTCTAACCATTTCTTCCCCAGTATCATTTGATGTGTGCTGTGCGGTACTACATACAGCAACAACCTTTCGGTAACATATCCGTCAAGGTCTATTGAGACCCAGGTGATGCTTCTTACAATTGGCTTGTCTTCAGATGAGTTTTCTGCCGTTTGAAGAGCTCGAGGGGGAATGGGCTCGCGCGGAAGGCTAAGCTGGGCTGCTAACGCCTCATCGATTATCCCTGAACAAAGGCATCCATTATCAATCAAAGCTTGCACCATAGTAACGTCGTTCACTAGTGCGTTAACGAGAAATGGGCTCGTGTTCATCTTCGCTTCGTGTCCAGCTACTGTCGCTACATCTGGAACTTTTTCCTTCAATATTGGTAGCTCCAAAGACTGTTTTCTCCCAGAGCCAGAGTTATCACAATTTTTTATATACCTGGTGTCGTGAACGTCTCTCTTCTCGGATGATGTGATTATCTTAAATTTTGGGTTTATAGCCGGTAGGAGTAGGCAGTATTTGGTTGAACACTTGGGCAGCTCGCACCGGAAACATCGACTTTCATTTCGGAGTCTTTCGATCTGTTCAGATGTCTTCCACTTGGCACGGAGTGGTCTGTTATTCGGTCCTAGTAATGGCTTGTCCGGCCGCGGAACATCTTTCCTGTACCTAGGTCCTCTCCACGGAAGTAGAGGGCATACTTTGGCGTAGCACCCGCTCTTTTCACATCGAAAGCATTTATTGTCAGCCCGGAGCTTTTCAATTTGTTCCACGGATCTCCACTTAGATCTTAATGGTTCGGCTGATTTCAAATCCTTATTACAGGGACTGCCAACTCCAATACTCGCTGAATTTGTCATGGTCACGCTAGGTTCTCGTATTTTGGCTTATATGGTTGTATTTACCAATCGTCGTATTATCCACGTAGCTTATCTACGTTGTCTTCGTATTTCGTCGTATATCCCCGTTATTGTGTGTACCCGTCAGTACTCGTCGTCGTCCTCGAGAGTACACGTAGTTCGTACTCGTAAATCGTCGTAAATCGTCGTCCTCTAGAGCACTCGTTGGTCGTACTCGCAAATCGTAGTATTTCGTCGTCGTCCTCAAGAGTACTCGTAGTTCGTACTCGTAAATCGTCGTATCGTCGTCGTCCTCGTATTTCGTAAACCCTAGAGAGAATTATAATATGTCACGGTTTCAGTACAAGGTGCATGAGCGATCTTGTAGGTACAGTATATTTATTATAATTCTCTGAGGAGAGAATTCCTGAAGCTAAAGACTACATATATATACATTCTGAACTATTGCCTTTCGAGAAGATTCTCCCTGTAACCTGAATGACTGAGACTATTCGACAACTACCTTGAAGGTACTCGGTAGACCTGTCATCCTCATGAACCTTCAGTATGTTTCCAGAAGGTTCACTGAGAATATTCTAAACTCCGTGGCTTCCGAGACCTCTCCCAAATATTCGCTTTGTGTCATTGCCTACGCTAGCCAGCGTAGGCTACAGGAATCCTTCGGCTCAACAGCCGTTACAATACCCTGGCGTTTTGTTTTATGGTGTTAAAGGTGGCGATTGATATTTAAAGCGATTCTCAAATTTTACTTGTTTTTCTTATTTGTCTTATTCATCTACTTTACATATTTAGGTTGTCTATTGTTATGTTATAAATGATGGCTAGAGGACTAGCATCTGGAGAAGGAAGCTGATGTGGGTCCCGTGTCCCGTGACTTAGGGTCGCCCACATTCTTAGACATAATACTTGTAGCTAAAGAAAGGGGGAGGGGAAAAAAAAACAATATACTTCATTAAAAGTCTTACTTCTAGTAACAATTGTAAGCAGCCGTTTTACGACTCATTTTATATTAGATACGAGACTTGAAGCCACAACCACGGCACCTTCCACTGTTTGCGTGTTGTTATAGTGTCCGCTGCACTCTTGCATGCGAATTCTTGGCACGCACAAAGCTCAATTGTGAAACTCCTTGCCAAAATTTAAAATCACACGCCCGTCGAGATTATATCCATCCTCTGTGTCATCTTGAAAACTTGTCCTGATCTCTCTCACGTCCATCCCAAAGAGCTGTCTCCCAGATTTATGCGCCACGCTTTGCTTCCTCAGTCGGGTGTGAATATCGGCGTGGGCGTGTATTTGGTGGCTAGCTGAGGCCAGAGAATAGTTGATGAGAGGTGTGGTCATTGAAATGAGGATGTACTAAGTCGTACTTGTAGACTTGATGAGACTTGGGTAGGAGTCGAACTTGTTGGGAGCGAAAATTTGACGTGGCAGAGAATTTTGAATTATTGCCTCGTGGGCCAACCTGTCCGGTATTGCGAAATTTGACTGAACTCTACTCTGGGAGAATATTTCACTCCCAGGTCCGCAGAGGGCACCGGGTACAGGTGTCAGTCTTGGCCTCCTTGTATGTGTACTGTCTGCGCTAGTACGGTAGAGATGGAATCTAGGGCTTAGTCAGCTATAGAGACTACCAAGGGTGTAGAGTGGAAGCGGTTGCTAGGAACCAGAGACTGTTATGATCGGCATCGTTAATTAAAATCCCTTATGTAAATAGCAAGATATGGTAGATCTTCTGTCTCTAGATTTCGATCACTAACTGATTTTATCTGGACTTGCTCTGCTGTATACCAACACCATTTGATCCGGCGACAATAATTAGCTCTTTCAAATCCTGGACAATCATACTGCTGAATAACAAGAATATTAGCAGTTCACATTGATTCATTGATAATCATCTGTAAACCTTCTGCCGATTAACTTCTGTCAGCTCTTACCTTTTCAACTTCGTCTCCTTCACTTGGATGCAGTAATTGGGTTAAAAAGCGCTCTGATACCAAGTGGGTTTAATCAACAACTCTCCACTATAGTTTTCAGACTCTTCAATCTCCCAACTCACTTCACTGGGTGATACTAAACATAAGCCTGACAGCTCAAGCTTCTCTACATAGCCCATATTACGAAAATGGGTGTTACAGGCTAATGCCTAAGTAGTTGAAACCGGACATTATCCGGCTCTTTTTGAGTACATAATGTGGCGCTAGTAACACGTTGGGGGTAGTTAGGTAGTGATTAGAGTGTAACTATTTTCTCTCCTTAGATTTGTTGTAAGGTTAAAGATCGAGAGGGATTTCGGGCGGTTGGAGAGGAAAAAAAGGATGGTATTCGAGCACAGGAGCAGGTGAACGGGGCTTTAGATGTAAAGCTGTGGAGTTGATGAGAGGAGTGATGAATATAGCCTTCAGAGATATTCAGTTAATACAATAAACTGAGGATCTCTGGAGGTAGGAGAGACTACATCTATATACAGGAATCAAACTTGGTATGACTAAAGTTGGGGAATTGTTGAGGTACGTGCCAATGTCTCAACTTGGCAGCATTATCCAAATGACGTTTTAGCCTTGTGTTTTAGTGAACCCCCGAGACTAAAACAAGAAACAGATGTGACTACATTAAACATGGAATCTGGTAACAAGTGAATTAAGAGATACATGTAGTAGTGCACAGACAGAGATCCTGCACCAATACTGATGCAGAACTGTTTTATTACAACAATGGAAAGTAGCTGTAGCGTTAGCAGCTCTCTATGGTCTCGAGATGGATCAAATGGATGTCATTCCAGCATTCCTGAATAATGACATGGATAAAGAGGTCTATGTAATGCCACCCCCTTTTTTCGGAAAAGATCCCCAACAGTAATCACGTTGGAAAACTTCTTCGTGGAATGTATGGCCTGAAGCAAGCACCTAGGCTATGGCAACAATTACTGGCTAAACAGTTGGCAATAATAGAGTTCAAACCACTGACGGCCGATCTGGGAACATATGTACATGAGGTAACAGGTGTAACAGCTGTTAAGCTTAATTATCCCTGTAGCCTACGCTAGCTAGCGCAGGCAATGAGATCAATGGTGCCATCCAGAATCTTCTAGGAAGTTGTTGAAGAATCCAAACAATTCTGGTCATGGAGGGAATCCTATGGAAGGAGGAGTATTCTGGATTATATATATTTGTAGTCACTAGCTGTTAGAATTCTCTCTCTAGAGAATTATAATTAATATACTGTACCTACAAGATAGCCCATGCATTTTGTCATGAAACCGTGACAACAGGGTTCATAATTGTGACCTATTTCAACAATATACTTTTGATAGGAAAACAAGGTGTTGAATTCGGCAAGATGAAGAAAAAGCTGCTGGGCCTATTCGAAACAGAAGATATGGGACCAGCAGCTTATTATCTTGGTGTTAGGATTGTCAGAGACTGGAAAAAAGATCAGATAATACTCTGTCTACTATGCCTCTAGGAACATAAAGGTTAATCTTGAAACTGGGTTGTTTAAGGGATTAGCCCTATAGGTGCAGCTGGGCTAGCTCATAATAGGTTAGTATGTCTCTCCTCATTACTCCGCTCGCCGTGAAGTATGGTCCAATTGTCTTGTTCCAATAATTGCTTAGAGAAACACATTTTCAACAACATTTTTGACTGCACAACCCTTCATCAACACCACTATCAATTTGTCCTCCATTCCGGCAAATAATGTCTCTCGAATTGTCTGCTTCAGAAACCAATGTTTGCAGGTATCTAACTCGCGATCAATGTATTGAAATAAGAGCATTAAGAAGACTTGGCTTTACATTACAACATATATTTGACAAACTTGGCTTCACAAGAAGGGAAGTGCTATTAGCGTGTGCTCGAGAGACTGCGAATCCTAAACCTCGCAAAGGACGCTTGCCTATATTAAGCACGGAACAAGTTGATAAGCTTGAGGCTTTTGTCCAGGAATCGCCTGAGAATCGATAGATGTACTATTTGCAAATAGCGATGGGACCCTCCAGCCTCTAGGGGTGCTGTGAGCGTTTAATTTCTAGTGCCCTCAAACAAAGAGGATACGGAAGATTCATTTATCGGAAGAAGCCTCCGTCAAGTGCGTGTAACAAGCGCGAAAGATATGAAGCCGTTGTTTGTAAATCTTAGAGCGACGGCTACTGTAGGTTTTCTTTGGGGCGAATTAACAAATATATTATATTAAGTACATATCTCGCAACCACTTCTATTCACCGACTCATCTTCCAAAGGAACTTGACACCAGAATAGTTTTCCATCTCAGCTCTGACCACCTTTCCTTCTATGACTAATTCATGACTAATCCAAAGCTCCTTCCTGATCAGTTTCAGGGTTAAGTTTACTCCAAGCAGATCAAGGTACTGTATGCAAGAGTATTCCTACATCTATATATATATTCTAGTCTATGACGCTAGCCCTTAGTCCCGTGACATAGAGGGAAGAAACTAGAAGTCAAATAGTCTGTACATATATTTTCATAGATCATTGTGGCAAAGCCTAAGATGATACTTCATACAGAGTTCTAGGCTAAAACACAATAAGTCTTGTTACAAATTCCTAAACCGAGGAGGGAGGACTCGAAAAATTAGGCTAGTTTTACAAGGTTATGTGTAGTAGATTGTTCGGGGTTGAGATAATGTGCTATTTTGTTATTTGGTTATTTTATGTATATAAATATTTGGCATGGAGAAGTATTCTTCTTCACACAACGTCTTCTGATTACACTTATACCTTATACTCATAAATATATCTCTTCTTTAGGAAGATTGCTGTCCTTTACACATTATACCTTACGCTTTCACCATATTTCATCAACACAGAATTAGTCACTCTTCCAGACCCCACAACTCGTACCCTACGGAATATTGATAACATAACTCCCTGAGATATATCTAGCGTAGTATGTAGACCTTAGATCTCCATAGTTGAGTTGTTAATATACCATCATCCATACAAATGCTCCTTGCTTTCTATAGTTGATCTGTGACAATAGCTGAGCATAACTATTCCACACTACACGTTCTTGTACCAGGAGCCAACAATTTGGACAATGTGGAGGAGCCCATAATACATCAGAGTGCCAGGCCAAGGTGCTAAGGTGCTCAAATTGCGCGGGACCTCACTACTAGAATGAGAGTAGCTGCATGGCACAGCCAAGAAGACAAAATGGGATAATTTTGACTCGCACCCCTGCAGAACTCTGTGAAAACTGGAAGAGAGCACAAGTATTTTGAATACCTCGGGTCAGCTCTTATTGAGTGTAAGGATTCCCTGTTTCATTCTTAATTTAGTATATATTTTTAGTCTTCTTCCAAGCAGCTATGACCATACCGTAGCTCTTGGCACTGGGTGCTCTATTATTAGGATAAGACTTATGTCATGATGGAACAATGGAAGGAAATCATGTAAATAAATAAGGGCTTGGTCTACTGAAGCTGAGCTCTCCACGCTTAGTTTTCTGTCATACCCAACACCTTCGGAATACCTTCGGATTACCTCTTGTACCTTTAGTTACCACTAGTACCCACTCAAACCTTTAGACCTCTTTAGCTATTTATATTACCCATCTTTCAAACCTTTAGTTCCTCCTGGTTATCTCCAGTAGACCTTCAGTCATCTCTTGCGACCCATCCGACCTCTTCTCACCCTCCAATTCCGCTTCAAGTCAAACGCCGGCGCTCCAATCTGACATTGAGCCTCATCAGGCTTCCACCATCGCGGTACTCGGACACTCGGCCGCAGTAAGCTAGGTGAGATTAGGGCACTGATAGCACAGCTAAGTACCTAATCACTCTGGCAACATCCTTACGTCCGAGCGTTGCCTGGTGGACCAATGCATTTAGACTGAGGTGCTCATCACTCTGATGGCTACCGAGTGGCAACAGCATACAATGTGACAACGGTGTGTAGCTCTGCAATCCCGGAAGTTCCACACTAGCAACCAGTGTCAATAGTATATTATGACAGGAGATATTGTCAGGGGCTATAGAAGTGGTTACTGTGACAGAAGTAGGAAGCACCTGTGGTGAGTGCGTGATCAGGACTGGGGCACTGAATGTATATATAAGGAAGCAATACTTCCGCAGTTAGATAGAGAATTAATCATCTCACTACTGTCCATTCCAACACATCTTCTCACTACAGCCACATCAATTATATCCGCGCATCCATAATCATCTGCATCCATTTTAGGTATTCATCTGTCCCCTCATGACTTCGTTATTATAACAACAAGTTACTGGATAACCAAGTCAAATCAAATAAGGACTCAAATCAGGGATATAATTCATTAGATTCTAAACTAAGAAAAGAAGAGAACAAGGGTGTCTAAAGATTTACAGATATACATGATATACAACTGATCTGTGCGCATGTATTGTTACAATACAATACCCGGAAAGAACCATAGTATCAGAGTCCCCTGAGGTCGGAATTATAAGGCTGTAGCAAACTACATATCATCAGAGAACGCAGACATCGTAATTATCACGCTGCTCTAGCATACTTGGAAAGGAAGGGTAAGGCAGTTGAAACTCTCACTACCCAGGACTCAAAAATTCAATGTTATTGTCAGGAAGCCCATCAAAAAAAGTACTAAAAGATAAACACAAAACCTTCCACTTTCACCAAGTGAATGTCTAGAGGGTTGGAGAAAATACGGATATATCACTGCAGCAGGCATGGGATGCCAGTGCACATGCAGTCATAGTACAGGATCCATGGACAAGAAAGAAAGAGAGGGTTTTATGACAAAAAGTTACCCTGGATACAAAAGCCATATACTATCAGTAGGAATAGACTTCCGGTCTCACTCAACTACTTTCACACGAAAAGGCATTCAAGCGACTCAATTCTTTCCATCATCATCAGGCCCGACATCTGACTACTATTTTGTGAAGATAGACAGCCTGACATTTTTCAACGTAAATTGTACCCCGGGCACTAGTGGAGCCTTGGAGCCCCTACTTCGGTGGAAAGTCAGAGGACTAGTGGTTGTTGGAGACGACTTCAATTCCGTGTCATAAAATTGGCAGCCGCTAACAACAAACCAGTATGGCAATAGAAGCAAGATCATGGAATGGGCAACATCCCACGTCATGGATCTAGTCAGTATTGTTAGAGAGCCAACGCACAGGGGCGGGAACGTCCTCGATCTAACGTTGAGCAATACAGCCGCCATAGCATTGGTATCCAACCATTATCACTGTACTTCAGATCATTCGACCATCAAGGGTACTGTGCTGAGCCATACAGTGACAGATCACTCTGGAATTTCAAGGAACATTCATATCAGCAACGTCAAATTGAAGGAATTTAGCCATTGGAAAAAGCCTGGCCCTCTTGACAGTATCATTGACATCAAAAATTTCATGAATGATCTCCTACAAGCACTTGGACATGGGCTGATGATTGCAGGAAAAGTCTCAGATATCATAAGGGGAAAACCCGGGCCATGGTAGACCAGTGAATGTTGCGCAGAATAGCAGAATTATAAGGCAGCAAGAGACAGCCCAGACTTTGCAAAAAATGCCCGCAAAAGCTTTAGGATCTTTGTGCGAAAAACCAAGCAAGAGAACTGTAAGAAGCAAGTGGAAGCGGTTGTTGAAATATAACATATCTAGGAATACCAAGGATAACTTATTTGTAAGTCTGGCTAATTAGGCCATTAAATTCCCCACCTTATATTATTGTCATCAATACATCTCTCACTAAAAGTTTAATGTGCATTGTCATTTATGTCACACTAGCATTCCAGCAGATGACTATGTCTCAAATGCAGGTTATAGGTTTTTCGGATCTATTACTGACTCACATGTATTTAACTTTATATTCCTGGCTCATATATCTGTATGTACATACAGTGTCTTATGGATGGTTATTGTACAATTGTCAAAACAACTGGGGTTAAATCCCTGTACATGTTGCCTTAATTGGTATGGTCTTCATGCAGGCCCATGTCTAGTTCATCAACTAGCTATGCAAGTAAGGGGTACTATCCAATAATATTCCATGAAAGTCTAAATTATTGGGATGGTTTTCAACACAAAATGAAAAGTACAATGGTCCTCAATTAAAATTATAAATTAAAAAAATCAATTGATATTATCTAAAAGTACACATCTATTTCAAAAATAATTGCTCTGTATTTCAAAAGTATACATCAAAGCCCTCTGTATGGCTCGCAACTAAAATGAAAGCGTACTATGTCGGAACAATTAATTTGGATGAGTCTATTTTTGGTTTGAAGTTGGTGGTCCCTGCATGATGTTTGGAGATTTTTCTTTGTGATTCCCTTGTATTGGGCAAATTATTATCCGAGAATAGATACCAACTTTGTAGCTATAGTTTAGGGGAGAGATATACAAAATCAATCAAACCCAATCGAACAATTGTTCTCCTTACTTATGTCACGGACGAGGACGAAGACGAGGACGGAGACGAAGACAGAAGCTGATAATGAGGACGAGATATTTAGATTAATAATTAGATTCTAAAACATGAGTAATTTACAAGACAAAAAGCTACAGTACACATCCAGTCCTAGAGCTTCCTTAAGTACACGAGCTTCAATACTATAACCAAGGGTGTAGTAGTTTACAGCCTTAACACAGGAACTAACTAGTACTCTGAATGGCAACTTGTCAGAGCAGCATGTAGACAGCAGGGCAGAGACAAGGGTCAAAGGGATGGTATTAAGGATAAAGGGCGCCATCCTACATTATGCATGAGATAGTTGCATAACCACTCGGCCAAAAGGCCAGACCAGAATCATAGAACACTTGATTCTGGTTATCTCCACATATATAGATTATACAGAAGGCAATCCTGACACAACTGTTGCTATCACAACACTGTAACCATTACAATACCTAAATTATGTTTATTGTATACACGTCATAACTCGGTTGCCTGGGTGCGACACGACATCCCAGTGATGGTTTGTGACAACTTACTGCAGTACTCTCATTACTTCAAGTGAACCTATTAGCTTGTAGTGTATGACCTTTGTCATACCAACACTGATCAGTGGTTGAACTGACATTTTGAGTCATACAACCACAGAACAGCAAGGTATTCCATTGGGGTAAGTGTTGATACGGTCAAGCTCAACACGAGACAAAGAAGCGACGTTTCAGATTAACTTATCTGACAGCGTGTGAATAAGAGTGAAGTCTGCGGTCAGGCGACAACTCTCTTAAGGGCATTATAATTTGCAAGAAGGGAGTGATGGCCAATTGGTCCCAATTCCTCGATCGCTTACCTGCTTTGCCTGCGTCCATTACACACGTCAATTTTATGGATTAAAGCCTAAATCCATAGATACATCTAACTCTTTAGACCAAGTTCAACAGAGTCAGGTAGAAATCACGTCAATTCACCTCAACTAGACCTTAAAAAAAACGCGTTAAGATGGCCGATCTTCGAAACAAAGCATGGGTAGCAATCGCCATTAACACCAAGCTCAGTGGTATGGAGATGTCACGGACTGACTGATGTGGAGATGATTCATGGTGTTGAGTTACTTCGATGGCATTCTAAGCTATTCTAGCAATTAGTTTCTAGATGTTTCGGGATGGTATTGTGTACTCTTACCAGTTCACTGAGCTTCGATCAGATTCTAGGTCACTCTCAGGAGTTTGACAGGAATTGGGCTGGAACTAGATTACTGTAGTCTGTAGTAGATAGTGTCGAAGTATAAGTAGCTGAGGTATCTTCATGTCGAAAGCTCTCCAGCTTTCAGTCTTGTACTATTACCTAGATATCCAAGAATCAAGAACCTAGTCTTCTGTTAATATATTGTCTTTATTATCAAGTATCCAAGATTTCCCACCAACCATTTCCAAGATAAGTAACCAAGTCCCAAGAGAGCCTTGACAGGAGATTGATGTAAAAGACAAATAAAATTTGGCACCTGAACTAATTAACACTCACATTGTCAACTGCTTCGAGTTCTATGAATCAAGCAACAAGTTTGACAAGGCACTACTGAATCAATTCAAGGAAGATTTTGAAGGCTGGACTGCCAACATATTTAAGATTGCCAACAAAAACATTTGTAGGGAGCTCAAAGACTGCTTAAAGAATAGCAGAGTTTATGTTGGTGGTCGAGGTCAAGTTCCAGACCAACTATACTACTTGCTTAAGTGTGATGAGTGCCCACTATGGCCAAAAGACGAGCTTGAATTGCATATGCAAAAAGGCTATAATTTCAAGTCCCGACGTTATAACCCTAACTTTGATGAACAGTACAAATTTTTCCTAGAAAGCCGCCAATCAGATACATCACAATTGACTCCCATTCCTAAACAAGAACCCTCCACCGAAAACTTCTCTGTCTCCAAACCAGGATCTCCTCTTCAGAAAACCCGTCCCACAATAAACTATCCACCAAATCAGCATTCAGAATCCATTCAGCCTAAAACTACTATCCCCAAGCATCTATGACAATCAGCACAGCGAGATTACTAATGGATCTCGGAAAGCTTTACATTGACTCGGATAACAAGTTAGGCGGAAGCTTCTATGATGTGCTGGATGCTAAACTTAGAATATTTTACAATATGTGTGATAAAGCTGGAGTTACACCTGATTCATACAGCTCAGCTTACTCCACCATGCTAAAGGATTAGGCTCAAAATTTTTACTACCAACAGTTAGATTGTCAAAAACTTAGTTTTGATGAAATGATTGAAAAAACACGCTCCTACTTTCACATCCCTGAAAATTACCAAGCCTACCTCATGGAATGGCGCTCAACAATGCTAAAAAGTACAATTGAGCCAAATCCGGAAAGAAATATATCTGAATGTCTGGAAATGGTAATTGATAAACTTCAGAAAATCCATCAATGACTTGTGCAAAACTACAAGGACAGTCATAGTCTACCAGGTCAATTAATCAGCGCATGTCAAGGTGTCGAGGCATGCTCTATTGTCTTGGTTTGGCCAGCAGCAACATTTGAAGGTGTAGCTTCCGACCTTCAAAGTGCAGCTGGTGTTATGAACCTTACTTATGGACTGGAATATGGAGCTGTTAAGCTACAGAGGTCGAGTCAGTTTTGGCAAGGCAAAGATTTCAAGGGTGCAGATAAATCACAAATAGTTAATCAAGTAGATATATTTAGTTATGATTATCGAAGGGTATAAGGTCGTGTATCATAAAACAAAAGTTGTTTGAACTAAGTAGCAAATTCTAAAATTCCAACCAACATAATCTACGCCCCATTTGCCTAGCCCTAACTGAATTTACGAAATAGTCCGTGCGCCACCCAATACAAATTACCTACAACTAATTCATAACAGCTGGTATGTGGATGAGATCCCACAACAATTTACCTCGAGTCTTCAACGCCATGGCTCTTGACGAGAATAATGACAAAAGTAATCAATACTGTTGGAAATTCTGACTCTCGAATTCAGGACTCAACCACTATCTATTTTGTCTCAGGTTCCCGACAAGATCGACTCTCTCTACACATGCTTTGAGTGCGCTAATTGCACCTACTGTCGCATATACGTTTGGATATTTACATACTACAGTGTACCTTGGCTCATCATGGTAGATGAGAGGTGGCTGGTCATCACTAGGTTTGACAGGCACATGAGACTAGTGGGCATTTCTCCCTTAGATGTATATATAAGTCCAATGTTCTCATAGTTGTAAAATATCAAGTCTTCTTAACTTCATCACTTATATTCATATCATATTGTACAGAGTATATTTTCCAACAAATACTTTGTTTATAGACGGTATTCAGGAAACAGTTGTTCACGTAGTTGGAACAATAATCAAGGTGGCAATTATGTCCGTGGTAATTTTCAAGGTAGTAACAACCGAAGTGAAAGACAGCAAAAGAAATGCTTTGTTTGTGGCAAACCTAAATGTTGGTCAACCCGTCATTCTCCCAAAGAACTTAAACAATGTCGCAGCAATTGGCGTGCTTACGCTCAAGATATGGAACTTAGTGAAGACTGTTGTAATCTAACGCTTTTCATCCTCGGACTTCATGGTGAGCAGTAGTTGTATAGCACGTGATGCCATGCGGGGGAGAAGGAAAGGAACGGCGAAAGCCGCTAGCTAGACCTAAGCGATCAAGCCCACTTGTAGATGTAGACATCCCTCTTGTACATAGAACACAAGAAAAAACCAACCCTAACTAGTATAACAACAATAGTAAGGAACTTTAACATCCAAACTCAGTAACCTCATACATCGTGACCCATAAACCTCTATCTCATCTCTATCACTCAACGATAAAGCTTCAACAGGTTATGAGCCCGGTTAGCACACAAACCACTGCCAAAATGTCACTCTCATCAACTCAGGCAAACATTGGACAAGCCCCAATCTCACTTAAGCTCGACCGACTTCCGATACTGACCGGTAGTGAAAACTATCGCAGATGGGTTGGGAGTTGGGAGATAACTTTCGACGCAATGGGTTTACTTGACTTCTTGAAAAAAGAGACACCAATAAAATCTGAAATACAATCAGATGAGTTTGAAAAGTGGCAAAACGCTAATAAACAGCTTCGGGGCCTCCTCCTGAACGCTGTTGATGAATCGTTGCAGACCGTTGTGATAGACTGCCAAACAGCAAAAGAGGCATGGGACCAATTCAAATCACGATTCGATAGAGAAACTGCAAGTTCCACTATTTCCCTACTAAAAGCCGTCACTGATCTCACATTACGTGACGGAGATGATATATCGGAATACCTTTCAACCTTCAATGATGCCTGGAACCGCCTCCGAAATCGCTCACTACACTCGACTACCTCTCTCACTAAAGCATTCAAAGACCTGACCTCGTCGGAGGACGCAAAAGGTGCCTTTCTGCTGTCCTCCTTGCCCAAGTCTATGGAGAATGTCATCGATAACCTCGTGACTAAAGAAATCACCAATTACGATGGTGTATCCTCTAAACTCCTAGACATGTCGGCAAACCGAAAAGCTCCCATCTCAGATGAAAAAGCTTATCAAGTCGCGAAACAGGAAATACAAGAATGCTCATATTGTAAGAGTCGCAAGTATAATTACGAGGGGCATAATTTTAAGGAGTGTCGGAAGCTAAAAGCGCACAAACAAAAGAAGATAGACATGAAAAACGCTGCCCAAATCGCCCAGCGTCGGTCACCGCTAAATCAGAACATCAAATATACGATACGGCATTTGCGGCACAGTCTCAGACATCATCGTCTCACCCAGAATGGATCTTCGATACTGGCGCATCGGCTCACATGACGGGATGTAAACGTGATTTTGAAACACTGATACCTCTAAAAAATCACAGTGTCAAAATCGCAGACAATTCCCATGTCCCTGTAACCGGAAAAGGAACTGTTCGTCTTAACCTTAGGAACCGACAAGGAGAGGTCTACTCTACCATCTTAACCGATGTCTATTAGTACCTTCTTTTGGAAAGACACGACTTTTTTCTTGGGACGCTGTGAGTCGCAAAGGTTACACATTGATAGGCAAAGAAAAAGATATAATACTACGGGACAAAAATGGGCGTGAAGTATTGTGGGCAAAGGCAGGAGTTAAGGCGCACTTAATACAGCTAGAGGAATATAATGCTTGCTTCTCCTCTTACATTGAATTCCATCAGGCGTTGGGACATCCCGGAGTAACCACCATTAAAAACCCTTCAAAGCTGTACTCACAGGCTAACCTTCCCTTACCACCCCCAAACTTCCATTGCCCTACATGCGAGAAAACCAAATCAAAATATGTCTCTCCTAAACAAACTCATGAAAATGCTACAGAACCATTTGAATTAATTCATTCTGATCTCTCTGGAAAGTTCTCCGTTCCCTCATTAGGTGGAAAATTTTATTACATAACTTTTATTGATGAATATACCCGACATTCATGGGTCAAGTTCCTGCGAACCAAAGACGAAGCAGCCCAACACATGGTTGACTTCGTACACTTTGTACAAACGCAATTCAGCGCTGACGTTAAGCGTTGGAGAACAGACAACGGGGGGGAATTTATCAATCAAACAGTATCAACATTCTTTCGAAAGAAAGGAATTGTTCACGAAAAAACTCCACCATATGAACATGAGAGAAACGGAACTGCAGAGAGGTTTAATCAGACCCTGACAACAATGGCCCGAGCATTAATCATGAACCTTGGACTCTCGCTGTGGGCAGAGGCTATAGCCACTGCCTGCTACCTCAAAAATCGCCTACCTCATACACGGCTACCCGAAAACATTACGCCATATGAGGCACTACACGGCAATAAACCTACAATACACCATCTTCAACCCTTTGGTAGGAACTGCTTTGTTCACATTCACGAGGATTCGCGGCCTCCTGGCTCAAAACTCCTACCTAGGGCACTGGATGGAAAGTTTGTAGGATACACAAGTAGCACAAAAATTTTTCGGATATGGATCCCCTCCAAGAACAAGGTTATGGAATCAACCAACGTCAAGTTTGCGCCGCTCGATTCAGGGGAAGTCACAATTAACCTTGAAAACCGAAGCAACCTGCCACAAGCAATAAATGACGAAGCAGAACAACAACCACACCAGGACAACCCATCAATAGCCGAACAGCAGCTTTCCACAGATGACAAACTCGATGACCCCTCGAAGCAAATCCAAAGAGAAATTGAAACGATGCACCAGCTAAAAGAATTATCTATCCCAGATTCACAGCCAGAAACGTCCGATATGCCAGGATCATTCCTCAAATCACCAAAATCTCGACCTAAAAGGACGACCAGACCCATTCAACGCTATGGGTTCCCTGCAAGTTATGGGTCGACCTTTCATACACGAGAAGAGCATGATAACCAGCGAGGACATCTGGTTATTGCTGAGGAAATCCAAGATGAAACTGGATGCATTGCAATGACTCTAGCGGCAAAAACCGCAACGGAAACTAACGAGGATCCGAGAAACATCGACGAGGCTCTCTCAGGGCCTGATGGATACTATTGGCGTGATGCAGTAAATAAGGAGCTACAATCCTTAAGACAAAACCACACCTGGGATGAAACTGCTCGACCATTAAATCGCAACATTGTTGGATCCAAATGGGTATTTAAAATCAAGCGAAAAGCGGATGGATCTATCGACCGGTACAAAGCTCGATTAGTGGCTCAAGGATTCAGTCAACTTCCTGGTCACGATTTCGACGAAACATTTGCTCCCGTAGCTCGTTATGACAGCCTCCGTATCCTTCTACGGATAGCTTCTCAAAACCAATGGATACCCCAACAAATGGACGTAAATTCTGCATACCTTTACGGAAACTTGGAGGAAGAAATTTATATGGAACTACCTCCTGGATTCCGCACATCCGGAAAATGTGTTAAACTTCGTAAGTGTATCTACGGCCTTAAACAATCAGGCCGTGAATGGTATGCTTGTATCTCGAACTCCCTTCGACAAAAAGGATTCGAGATAACCAACTTCGATCCATGCGTCTTTGTTCACCCGACAGAAAATGCCTGTGTCGCGGTATACGTTGACGACATTCTAATCTTCGGTCCAGACAACATGTTCCGCCAAGCCCTGAAATCATCAATCGGAAACGACTTTGATTGCAAAAATTTGGGAAACGCGAGTTATGTCCTGGGCCTAGAGATTAAACTAGAGAAATCTGGCATCCGGCTCTCTCAACAAGGCTACTCACTAAAGATACTCAAACGTTTTGGTTTTGAAAACTCACACAAAGTTAGCACACCTCTTGATCCGAGCGTAACCCTTTTCAAAGGATGTGAAGAGGATCGTCTCGAGAACATGAAGGAATATCAAGCCATCGTCGGATCTTTAATGTACCTTGTCATAGGAAGCCGACCAGACCTAGCCTACACAGTCACACTTTTAAGCCAGTTTGCATCTTGTCCAAACGAAAGTCACTTGCGAGCCGCCAAACGCACCCTTCGATATCTAGCAGGAACCACCGATTGGGATCTAAACTATCCTTTCGGGTCGAACGAGCTTCTCGAAGTTTATGCTGATGCCTCTTACGCTGATGATCCCCATTCTCGGAAATCGACATCAGGATATGTAATCAGACTTGGTGATGCAGCAATCGCCTGGAGCAGCAAACAACAGCGATCTGTAGCACTGTCAACTACAGAAGCCGAATACATGGCCATGTCGCAAGCTGCACGCCAACTCACCTGGACGAAATTTGGACTTGACCAACTGCGCCAAAACTACGACACTATGCTCTACACAGACAACAATGGAGCACAAGAACTGGCAAGAAATCCACGGATTCATAATCGCTCAAAGCACATTGACGTACACTACCACTACGTCCGCGATAAATATAACGAAGGAGATTTTGAACTTCTCCACGTAAAATCCACGAACAATCTTGCCGACCTTTTAACCAAAGCCCTAGCAAAGGCAACTCACCATCGACTATCTAACCACATCAGATGTGCAAAGCGAGGGGAAGTGTTGTAATCTAACGCTTTTCATCCTCGGACTTCATGGTGAGCAGTAGTTGTATAGCACGTGATGCCATGCGGGGGAGAAGGAAAGGAACGGCGAAAGCCGCTAGCTAGACCTAAGCGATCAAGCCCACTTGTAGATGTAGACATCCCTCTTGTACATAGAACACAAGAAAAAACCAACCCTAACTAGTATAACAACAATAGTAAGGAACTTTAACATCCAAACTCAGTAACCTCATACATCGTGACCCATAAACCTCTATCTCATCTCTATCACTCAACGATAAAGCTTCAACAAAGACTTGGGAACATTCCTAGTTAACTGCGAAGGAATTGATACTGAAGAACATACAGGTGACAAATCCAATGATAAAGATTTTCATGCTTGGCTTTCAGAAACACATGAGACCTCTATCTCTGATATGTGTGAGCACTTCCACACGGCGTGTGGTAATATAAATGGGTATATCATAACAAATATGCTCAATAATCAATCGGTGATGCATGCCTTAACTAGAACAGACCCCTTCTGTGACGGGCTAGGACTTTTGGTCAGTGCACAGAAGCAATGCCACAATTAAATGTTTGTATTTTCTATGCAGTTCAGGAGCAGGCAGCTACAGCGCTTTATGACTACTAAAGCTATTCCAGATCCCTTAGCTTTACATGTGACAAAACAAGGATGGGCCCTGTAGTTATACACAGCCTAGCCAGAACCCAGCCGGGCCTAGCCTGTAACAGTTACATGCACTTGACGGAGGCTTCTTCCGAGAAATGAATCCTCTGTAACCTCTTTGTTTGATGGCATTAGAAATTAGATTCTCACTGCCACCCCAGTGGCTGAAGGGTCCCATTGCTAGTTCCAAATAGCACATCTGTCAATTTTTAGGAGATTCCCGGACAAAAGCCTCAAGCTCATCAACTTGCTCCGCGCTTGATTTGGGTGAGCATCCTTCGCGATGTTGGAAATAAAGCTTCCTGCATTTCTTTCTATCGACCAATGTGGTTGCATGCATCTTGCCTGAACTATATTTCTGAGTTCAGGCAGGAGCCCATACTTCTGATCTAATCAGACTCAATGTTTGAGTCTGCTTGAATCCAATTCTTCCCGAACAAATCCAGTCATTGGTTTGTTTGTATTTTCTATTGCATGACCCAGTATTCTGAGTCAGTGGATAATTCTTTTCTGGTCTGGGATCTCACTTTTCTGCAGTTGAGTAGGTTCCGGGTAACCTTTCTTCCTTGTAAATCCACTGTATATATCGTAATACCTGTAGTCTATTAGTCAATTAAGCAAACTGAACTTCTTCTCTGTTCTCAGGCAATTCTTACTCTGAAGTTCTCTCCATACTCTAACACGCGAGGTGAAGGATTCTCAGTCTCTCGAGCTCACATATATTGCACTTGCCTTCTTGTCAAGCCAAGTCTTCTTAATGCTCTTATTTTAATACATTAATCGCGAGTTAGTTGCCTGCAAACATTGGTTTCTGAAGCAGACAATTTGAGAGACATTTTTTTTTTTTAAATCATTTAATGTGTTTTCAGCTATCTAGCTATGACACATGACCGGTACTATGTATACATATTGGATGACTCTTTTGACGTTAGAGACACTCATACTCTGGATTTCATTCGCAAATACCACTATGAGGTATGTTTGCTTACACAAACAGTCGACCCTCCTCCGTAAGTACCCACCAAAGGGAATTTAAAACCTTTGATTATCCAAGCATGCCTTCATCATCCATGCATACCAGCGCCGCGAGAAATGTAGTTAGGTTTTGCCGGATTCGAACCAGCGGTCTCCTGTCTTGGGTGGGATATGTGTCCTTGCTATCCAGACCTTACTTGGGAAACCGGCCAAGATGATGTACCACCGCACCATCCAACCACGGCGGTGTTTATAGTGTCGCCCGCACTCTTGAGAGACATTGTTTGCCGGAATAGAGGATGAATTGATAGTGGTGTTGATGATAAAGGGTTGTGAAGTAAAAAATGTAATTGAAAATGTTTTTCTCTAAGCAATTGTGTAAGGATTCTTCTTCCCATCCTTACTTCAGTTCATAATTTTAGCATTCCTTCTATGTTATTATGACAACAGATTAGCTCTTGGCACTTGTTATTATGTTGGTACTAGTTTAGGGCCTATGTTATGATGAGCTAGTGGAAGGAAGCCAGTATATGTAGGACGGCTTGTTCTGTAGCTTCAGAGTTCTTCACGCTTAGTTTTCTGTCATACCCAACACCTTCGGAATACCTTCGGATTACCTCTTGTACCTTTAGTTACCACTAGTACCCACTCAAACCTTTAGACCTCTTAGCTATTTATATTACCCATCTTTCAAACCTTTAGTTCCTCCTATTTATCTCCAGTAGACCTTCAGTCATCTCTTGCGACCCATTCCGACCTCTTCTCATCCTCCATTTCCGCTTCAGGTCAGACGCCTACGCTCCAATCTGACAAATTGTTAGAACAAGACAATTGGACCCTACTTCATGGCAAGTTGGGTAATTGTTATAATGGAAGTTGTGTAGAGAAGCTTAAGCTGTTAGGCTTCTGTTTAATATCACCTAGTGAAGCGAGTTGGGAGATTGAAGAGTCTGAAAACTATAGTGGAGAGTTGTTGATTAAACCCACTTAGTATCAGAGTGCTACTTAAACTAATTATTACAACTAAGCGAGGGACACGATTACTAGCTTATTGTGGATAATTGGGAGGCTGGTCAATGTATGAGTCATCATGAACCTGGCTAGAGAACTTATACCTTTCTACGTTCCATGTTAATGATACCCTTCATTACCATATAGCACCAATTTCAACACCCCTTCTCACTTTGTACCAAAGATATTGGTGCACAAGTGCATCAGTCTTGGTTTTGGTAGACCTTTTGTACAGATGTCCGCAAGATTATCAGCTGACGGAATATGTAGTAAGGTGAGCGTTCCATCTTCAACTCGCTCTCTAGTGAAATGATAAGCGATGTCAATATGCTTTGTTGCATCATTGAGCTTTGGATTATGTGCTAGATCAATCGCGGAATTATTATCGGTTGACAGAGAAGCAGGTATATTTCTATCCAATATTTGGTGAAGTCCTCGTACAATCCAGAGGAATTGCTTAGTTGCGTACGACAGTGCCATATACTCAGCTTCACAAGTGGAGTGAGCAACAGTACGTTGTTTGCGAGACTTCCAGCAGATTGTGGATTGACCAAGTTGGAATAAATAACCAGAGAAACTTCTGCGTGTATCGAGACAATTTCCGTATGATGCGTCACAGTATCCATTGAGAACCAGGGGAGATTCAAATTTGTATAACAAACCGACATCTTTTGTCCCCTTGATATATCGTAGAACTCGCTTGGCAGCACCTAGATGAGTGACAGATGGATCTGAGTTAAATTGAGAGAGGTGAGAGATTGCATATGCAAGATCAGGTCTAGTGGCAGATATGATATACATTATAGATCCGATTATTTGCTGATACAGAGTAGTATTGGCCCTAGGCTCTCCATTTTGCGCAGCCTTTAGCGGTTGGTTACACTCTATAGGCGTGGAGACCGTATTACAATCTTGCATCGAAAATCTATCCAGGACTCTATTTATGTATGCAGACTGCGATAGAGTGATACCTACATTTGAGTACTCGATCTGAATTCCAAGTAGCCAGTGAAGAGTTCCCATATCCTTGACCTTAAATTCGGTCTTGAAGTGGTTCACTAAATCTTCGATGACCTCATCTTGTTCTCCAATCAGTACTATGTCGTCCACGTAAACTGCAATGATCATTTTACCTGTGTTGTGGATGAATACACAGGGATCAAATAGGGAAGGAGCAAGACCATAAGGAATGATATATTCAGCCAACCTGAAGAACCATTCCCGAGGTGATTGCTTGAGTCCGTATATACACCTTTTAAGTTTAGCAACATGATCTCCTTGCCTGTACCCTTCAGGAAGTTCCATGTAAATATCCTCATTCAAGACTCCATAAAGAAATGCAGTTTTAATGTCGAGCTGTCTCGTTTTCCATTTCTTAGATGCTGCAATCGCCAAGATTAACCGTAATGAATCAAGTCGTACAACTGGAGCAAAGGTTTCGTCATAGTCAAGCCCTTGGATCTGTGAGAATCCCTTGGCCACGTAACGTGCTTTGTATCGTTCAACTTCCCCATGTGCGTCTCTTTTTATTTTGCACACCCATTTACCATTGACAACTTTTCGTCCTGTAGGCCGAGGAACAACATCCCAAACGTCGTTATCTTTAAGGGATGCTATCTCCTCATCAAATGCCTTTTCCCAGTAAGCCCAGTTAGGTGATGACTTGGCAACACTGTAGGAGCTGGGCTCAGATTCATCATGAATATTTAACAAGGCTAACTCATTTCCATTGCCACAAGTTGAAATCTGCGATGCGGGTTGAGGAAGATCACGAGAAGCTTTCCACCATTCCCCCGTTATCGTGTCTTCATATGTCCGAGGACGTATCGTGCGCTTTGGTCTGGAGTTGACGGATGTTCTTGAATCTTCATTTGATGGGTCGGGCGGATTTGACAAAGCTGCTGTTGGTTGGGGCTCGATCTGAACAGTAGTTGGAATCGACGACGGTTCTTGCAATGACGGCTCTCTTAAATTGGACTGAACAGCCAGACATGGATCTTGATTTTGATGAATATTTCGAATATCTTGTTCTTGTCCAACATTTGGAGGATTTGACAAACTGGTCAACATCAAGGATGATGTTGATAAGTCTGGTTGATTTATGGTATGTGGATAGGAATCAAAAGTTTTCTCAGAGACGGAATTATCAACATGGTAAGGTAGGAATTCCACGTCGCCTGATATAACTATCTGTTTCCTTTGAGACACAAATATTCGATAGTGGTGATCAACTTCGGTGTATCCAACAAACAAACCTTTCTCTGCCCTTGGTAGAAGCTTGCTTCCAGATGGTCGCTTCGCCATGGGGACATGCACGTAGCATTCTCTTCCAAAGGGTTGAAGGTGTAGAATGGATGGTTTTCTCTCATGGAAAGCTTCATATGGGGTCTGTCCATTTACAGAGCCATGTGTAGTACGATTTTTAGTGTAAACAAATGTTTGCGCTGCTTCAGCCCACAACCGTTTATCTTTGACTGTGATCAACATTGCACGAACTCCTTCAGCAATTGATCTGTTGAGTCTTTCGGCTACACCATTTGATTCCGGAGAATAGGGAGGAGTCAAGTGGTGACTTATCCCCTTCTGAGCGAGATATTTGGAGAGTGATTCATTGACATATTCGCCGCCATTATCTGTCCTAAGAAACTTGATTTTGCAATCGTACTGAGTTTCCAAGGCCGTAATAAAATCTATGATAGCTTGTGCTGCATCAGATTTATATCTTAGGGATCGGATAGTAGTGCATCGAGTTGCATCGTCTATGAAACTTATGTAATAAAGCGCGTTGCCATAAGATGGAACAGGGAATGGACCTGCAAGATCTGAATGAATATATTCACCTTTATGTTTTGCTCGGAAATAGATGGGGTGGTTTATGGTGTACCGACTTCGAAGACATGCAAGCATCACAGTAAAAGTTTTCTGGTGGACTTGGTATAATACCAGAGTTTTGGATGAGCTTATCTGTCTTAGACATCATTGAAGGTGCTGAATGACAGAGAGCCTCATGCCAAAATTCAAAGGTAGAGCATGCAGTTTCATAACTATTGGCCATTTCCTTGATCACGGGTAACGGGCCATCGTAGTAAGCTTCCAACCATATTTTATTATTTTTATATATCTTCATCGTAGTACCATTATCTTGGAGCATGTATCCTTTGGATCTAGCCTTTTTCCAAGAAAACAGTGGTAGGGATAATTTGGGCACGTATAGTACATCATCAATTTTAAAAGTAGAAATATTTCCATTTGATAGTATACAATTTAATAGCACTGTTCCTTTTCCTTCAATCGATATCTTTTCATTTGAGCTTGACATTACATGACCCGCGCAAACTGAAAGTCGTTCGAATCGTTCTGGATAAGGACACATATGAGCTGTTGCACAGGTATCAAAATAGAAAGGATGATGACTTACCCCTTGAGGTCCACTGACAGCAGCATTTGCTCGTTCTTGGATATCCTTGGAGCCCTTATCTATGGATGAGTTTCTTTCTCGGAGCCTGACACAAGCGTTCCAAACATGTCCTCTATACTCCAACGGAAAGTGTCTCCTACAGAAGGAACATTCTTTCGGTTTAGAATCTTTAGGATGTTTAGATTTAATGACTTTATAGGGTCTTGATGCTTTGGAAGTGTCATTTTTCGGCCTCCTGTGATGCGTGACATGGGCTGAGTGAGAAGAGGATTGAATTGGAAATTCATGATCAAGATCTAGAAGACGCTGCTTAACTTCAGTGTAGGATAAATTATCCTTTGTCACCAAATTGTCAACGATATTCTTGTGATGTCGACTCAGACATGCCAGTATCATATCCCTCTTTATCTCATCATCATCCAAAAAATCAGCAATCTTTTGACGACTGAGACTAGAAGATTCTCGGGCTAAAGATGTAGTCCGAAAGTATTCGTTCTCATAAATGTCAATGAAAGAAGTCATCGTACCACTGGGATCGTATGTGCTCGAGAGCGACATCAAAGATCCAAGTTGATGAACCAATGTGAACTTATTGGTCCGATGAAATTCGGCACTCAAGTGGTTCCACATCAGATGGGGGTCTTGTAGTTTGAGAATTTTTCTCAGTATACTTGGAGACACCACCAAGATATATATATTAACAGCAATTGTAGACAATTCGCTGTATGCTTCCTGCTCTTCAAGGCAAGCATCTTCCTTTGGCTTCTTTCCATTCACAACGAGTTCAAAGAGCTTCTGACCTCTCCAGATTGCCTCCATCGTGATTGCCCATGACTCGTAGTTATCGTGTCCGACGAGTTGGGTGACATTAGAGAACGACATATTTCGAAGCGTGCAATTTTGTTGCTTTGCAAAGAATCTTTCGTTATCTTTATCAGATGTGGAGGAAATTGGGTTCGAAGGTAAGTTTGCCATTTTTCTGTTGAACTGTTAGATGATTGATTGGATAATAAAGAAAAGGGAAATTCTAGGATATTAATGCTTTTCTTTGGGCACCGGGTCATAACCTGTTATAATGGAAGTTGTGTAGAGAAGCTTAAGCTGTTAGGCTTCTGTTTAATATCACCTAGTGAAGCGAGTTGGGAGATTGAAGAGTCTGAAAACTATAGTGGAGAGTTGTTGATTAAACCCACTTAGTATCAGAGTGCTACTTAAACTAATTATTACAACTAAGCGAGGGACACGATTACTAGCTTATTGTGGATAATTGGGAGGCTGGTCAATGTATGAGTCATCATGAACCTGGCTAGAGAACTTATACCTTTCTACGTTCCATGTTAATGATACCCTTCATTACCATATAGCACCAATTTCAACAGTAATGAGGTGAGACATACTAACCTATTATGAGCTAGCCCAGCTGCGCCTACAGGGCTAATCCCTTAAAGAACCCAGTTTCAAGATTTACATTTCCAATCCTAGAGGCACTGTAGATCTTCATCTACAGGTATCATTACTTATGATCCATGGATATTGATAAATACTGGTCAAAAACCACAGTTGATTAGATATGTGAACACGCAATCTCACTTTTATCATCAAAGTTTACTCAGAACCATACATCTTAATACAATTGTTTCCAGTCAATTCTTCCTTATACAACCTCATACAAGACTTACTGTATAGGTCTAACCGCCAACACTGATTCCGCTCTATCCTCCATCTTTGCTCAACCTCATAACTTTAACAGAAGTAACAACTGACGCGCAGGTATTCAAGCTCATGAGACAGGGTAAACCTCGACCAGCAGCTGAGCCCCCTCCTCTGCAGATTGACAAAAATCGGTTGCTATCTGATCTGTGAGAGCGAGCTAGTGCGCTACAAGACATTCTATTGGCAAGATTAAGCGGTGAGAACGATATTTCAACCTGTGAAAATAGACAGGAAAAGTGCATTCCATGGGATACGGAAATATCACTGGACAATGTGACAAGCGCCACTGTCTCTGTCAACAATATGGCACCGAGAGCGGACAAGATAACGGTACAGTTACATAAAGCCTGTTGGTCCCATCTAGGATCCCTCGTCAAAGATCTCTACTAGGCTTGTCTGAATATCGGCCATTTTCCCAAGGCTTTCAGGGTAGCAGAGGTTGTGTTTCTTTCCAAGCCGGGCAGAAATCCGACAACCGCCAAGGGCTGGCAACAGATTTCGCTACTTTTGAATTTAGGCAAAGGACTTGAACGTCTATTTGGCAAGAGAATGACTTGGCTGACAATAAGTTATCAAGTTGTTCACCCTCAATTATTCGGCTCTGTTCCAGGACAATCTGCAGTCGACCCTGCATCTTGCGTAATCCACAATTCCGAGACGGCCATGAGAAGTGGTAAGTTTGTGTCTATAGTTGCACTTGGCATTCAAGGTGCTTTTGATGCAGTCCTCCACAGCCGACTGCTCAAACGCCTTCGAGAACAAGGCTGGCCACTATCACTGTGCCGCTTTATTCAGACTTTTCTTTGCCAACGAAAAGTCCAAGTGAAATACCGTGGTGGAACCACAGAGGAGGAAATACTGGAATGTGGAGTACCTCAGGGCTCGCCACTATCGCCACTTCTATTCATGGTCAATGTTGCTGTGCTGTTTGAGGACCATGGACTAACAAGTAGGTTTGGTTATGCTGATGATGTAGATATTGTCAGAATTGGAAACACCATGGCGGAAACTGTCCCGCGGTCCAAGACGACCTCGACTGCCTTATCCTTCTTGTAAGAGAACACAGGATCGAATTTGACCCAGAAAAGTCGGAACTTCTAGTGATTATAGGAGGGCCTAGTGTTGTGACTAGGTTATGAGCAGATATAGAATGATGTGTAGGCTGGGGATAATGGCGAATTAGCAGGAAGAGATAATGGGACACTGAGAATGTGAGACAAGTTCAAAGATGATTAATTGATAATACAGTTCTGTAGATAGGACTGATATATATGTACATAATTTACACCCATAACAAAGTCCACAGTCACGTAACCAGAGCAACATATTCTGCGCTTGGTTGTATCAGTAACACTCAGATATTAGTGCTGATCGTAATAGCAGTCATGCTGGCGCTACTTAATCCTTGTCTTATATACTAGCACTAATATTTTAGACATGGGTGCACTCATGCCAGCTGTGACAGCTACATCATAACACTCCCCCTGTTGGTAACAACTATTGTTTGATCTGAAAATATTGTCTAGAGGGTGCCCACTTAGATAGAATAAATGTGGCATGAGTTGTGAATGTTACTAGGTTTGTCTCTAGGCAATGTTAGTGAATTTCTACGGGTGACTTGACTTTTGTTAGGCTGTCAGCTAATTGATCTCCAGATGGAACATAGACGACTTCGATTTTGCCTTTTTGGTGCTGCTCCCGACAATAAAAATTTCGCAGAGAAATATGCTTAGAACACCGATGGTTTTCATGGTTCTGTTGTAAAGAATAGATACAATGACTGAGAGGCAATGTTGCTGTTGACTTGAAGATGAAAGAGAGGAAGAGTAAACTTGTTGGAGAGAAGAGAGAGAGAAGTACGAACGTTGGGGTTTGTACTTATCGAGATGAGAGAGAATGAGTCTTTCTTACTGTTGTGAAGTTCAATTTAAAGATTGTATTCCTATTTCAAAGAGATTGAGATGTTCATTTCTACATAATGACAGACAGAAAATTTTACATATATAGAGTGTGCGTCCGTGCACTGATTACTGAAGATTATTCATGCTGATGAGTCATAATATCCTTCCACGATTACGATTCATAGCGCAAGTGTCCATTTGTATGGAAAACTAGACTAGATGCAGTCATGTACCGCTTTTATTTCAACACTTCCCCTCAGGACTGCATCTAACGATTTCTGAGAGTCGTTGATGAGCTGGCTTGGCCAGTGATTTCGTTAGTAGGTCTGCTAAATTTTCTTCAGAGGGGATATATTCCAGCTTGAACGTAGAGTCGACATGAGACCGAATAAAATGGTATCGAATGTCAATGTGTTTCGAGCGTTGAGATATCCTTTGATTTTTAGACAGATCAATAGCCCCATTCGAATCCGCGTGAAGGACCGCCTCATAGAGTTGATCGAGATCTGATAAGGCTTCTTTGACCCAGATCATGTGTCGTGCAGAGTCTGATATGGCCATGTATTCGGCCTCAGTTGTTGACAGTGCAATTGTTTTCTGTTTCTTGGAACACCAACTGATGCAAGCTTCCCCTAAGCAAAAGACGTATCCAGAACAAGACTTCCGATCGTCGATGAAGTTGCCGTATGAAGAGTCAGAATATCCGTGAAGGATGGAATCATTTTTGCGAGGGTAATGGAGTGTCCAAGTTACTGTGCCTTTCAGATATCGAAGTACTCTTTTCGCTGCTGCGAGGTGGATTTGATTAGGGCAAGAGGAGAATTGAGAAAGAAGGGTAACTGTGTGGGCGAGGTCAGGTCGTGTACCGATGCAGGCATACATTAGAGATCCTATGATTGATTGATACATTGTTGAATCGTCGATTTCTTCCTCTGGCACCCCCTTTGAAGCTGTATACTAGGGTCAAGAGTGTGCCAACAGGATGACAATTTGACATTCCAAATCTTTCTAGGACTTTATTGATATATGTTTGCTGGTTCAACGAAATGCCTTGCTCTGTGATGTCGACTTGGATTCCGAGAATGTAGTGAGCTGTACCTAGATCTGTACATTCAAATTTTGCATGTAAAATATCTTCTAGCTTATCTAGTTTCTTGGGATCCTGGCCAAAAATCAGAATGTCGTCTACGTAGACAGCGAGATAGGTCTGTTTCTCGTGGTCAACGAAGACGCATGGGTCAAAATTTGTTGAAGTGAATCCTTCTTTGTTTAGGACGGACTTGAGCGTGTCGTACCAGACAAGAGGGGATTGCTTCAGCCCGTAGATACTTTTCCGCAGGAGGTAACATTTGCCAGATTCCTTGTACCCGTCGGGAATCTCCATATATATCTCCCGATCTAATTTTCCGTACAAAAATGCTGATTTAACATCCATTTGTCTTGGAGTCCATTCATTATGCGAAGATAAGGCAAGCAGGAGGCGCAAGGAGTCGTATCGTGCGACCGGTGCATAGGTATCGTCGTAATCCGTGCCAGGCTGTTGAGAAAACCCTTTGGCAACGAGGCGAGCCTTGTAACGATCGACTGATCCATCGGCCTTATGCTTGATCTTAAAAACCCATTTACTGCCGACAACATTTCGATCTTTGGGTTTAGGTACGACTTCCCAAGTTTCGTTACGGTGTAGTGCATTCATTTCTTCATCAATTGCAATCCTCCACAGATCTGAATCGTCATGTTTCATCGCTTGGTGGTACGTTGTTGGTTCAATTGAGACAGCAAGTGCTTGGTACCTTTGGGAATTTGGCACCATTCCTGGACCAGGATCCGCTTGTCGTCGATCTCGGGTTCCTCGCCTTTCTCCAATGAAGTTCTGAAGATGTGGTCGATGTGCACCTGGGATGACAGGTTCAGATTCTGGTTGAGGAGGGGTGACTGGTACAGGCGGCTGTGGCGACCTTGGTGTTTCAACAAAAGTTCCAGGAATATGCGGTGAGACAGGTGTAAAAGGACAATTTGGGATTGTAGTAGATGTGGGAGGTTCGTGTGTAACAACTGGTGAAGATGTAGGTGGAATTATTTGGGTTTCAAGATTAGATGGCTCCGAGACTTCGATTAGTACTTCCCCTGACTTTGTGTTCGGGAATTGAACTTGTCGAGTGATTTGAATTGCACGTTTGCTTGGTATATAAATCCGGAAAATTTGGGATGAGCCGGTGTATCCTACGAATATACCTTCCAGCGCTCTTGGTTGTAGTTTTGATCCGCTTGATCTGGCCTCGTCAGGAATGTGAACGTAGACCTTACATCCGAAGGCATGGAGGTGATTTACCATTGGTGTTAATGTTGGTGTGTCGTTTATCAACTCAATCGGAGATTGGTAATCGATCGTCCGATGGGGTGTTCTGTTGTAGAGATAGACGGCAGTGGCTATTGCTTCTGCCCAGAGAAATTTGGGAAGATCAAGAAGCATAGTCCTAGCTTTGGTGACAATTGTCCGATTAAAGCGTTCTGCCACTCCATTGGACTCATGTTCATAGGGTGGGGAGAACTCATGATCGATACCGTGGTTCCCAAAGAATTGTTCAACTCGTCTGTCAATGTACTCTCCTCCGTTATCCGAGAAAACTTTCTTGATAGTAATTCCATGTTGATTTTGAATTCGTTTGATGAATTGCCGAATGGCATCATATGTATCGTCTTTACTGTGAATAAAGTAGATCCATGCATATCGTGTAAAATCATCAATGAATGAAATATAATATTGTTTTCTCCCAAGCGATTCAACAGAGAACTTTCCAGAGAGATCAGAGTGGACAATATCAAATAATTTTTCGGCTCGCTTAATCCTTGAGTTTCCTACTTCATGTGTTGATTTGGAGAGGACACATGCAGGACAATGAAACTGTTCTGGTTTGTTTGGGATTTGGCTGGGATACTTTCGCTTCAGATGTAGCATAGCGTTTTGACCAGGGTGACCAAAGCACTCATGAGCTTCCAAGTAAGAGACAAAAGAAGACTTGTATTTGACTCCCTGAACTACAAACTGATTAAACTGATTCAAAGCGCTGAACATATATTCCTTTCCATTTTTAAAAACACGACGAGTTCCATCCTTCGACACAATTTCATATCCCTTCCTATCCAAGACGCTTTCAGAGATTAGATTTCCACCTGTCATGCCAGGTACATATAATACGTCTTCTAGTGTAGCTTTGGTAACTTCTCCAGAGCTAAGCTGAAGATCCAATTGTATGGTCCCGCGTCCGTGGATAGGGTAATCTACGCTCCCAGCACTAGTGACATTACCTGTATGGTTAGACATGGAAGAGAAAAATTCCTTGCAGGATGTTATGTGTGCTGAGGCCCCTGAATCTAGTATCCAGTGAGAGAGGGAAGGTTGGGACGAAGAGGAGACAAAAGCTTTGGCGTAGTTGGAGGCGTAGGAGTCTTCAGGTGAGGATGTATTGGCAACTGCATTGGCTTTTTCATACTTTGGTACAGTTTCCTTCGCCTTTCTTTTGACTTCTGGGAGGCTATCGAGATGAGCCTTCAGCTTCCGACACTCAGTGTGGTAGTGACCTTCGTGACGATCACCATGTTTTCTGCACCATGTACAAGATTTGTTCTTGTCATGCTTTACTGGTGCGGTTTCGGTGAAATATGCCTTTGACGATGAGGCAGCGGAGGACAAGGTGGATGACTTGTTCGTAGAGAGGTCAAGAAGCCGGTTGTTGACATCAGCATATCTCAAATTTTCTTTTGTGGACAAGTTATCAACCACGTTCTCAAAAGAGGGGGGAAGGATAGAAAGAGGCACATAATCTTTACTTCTTCCACAGAGAGAAAGGCTCGAAGTGCGGCGGCTTCAGGGCGGCTGGACATAGAACATCTGTTGTAGAGATGCTCAAGGGAGGTTTCGAATCTGGAGATGTGGTCTGATACAGAGTCGCCCTCATCCATCTTCAATTGTATGAAATTTTTGAATAGGTGGAGGGTGGAAGTTGTTGTCTCGTGGTCAAACTTTGCCTTTAATCTCCGCATGGCAACTCTCGCAGATTCAGGTTCCAGAGCACATCCACCGACAATCTCTTGGAGTTCCTCGGACACCCCAGAGAGCAGGGCAGCATGAGCGATATCATTTCTTTCATCATAATCCTCAATCCGACGGAGGAGGTCTTCTTCTTTCTCATTGCTGTCTTCGTTCTTCATAGCCGACGGGCGACATTCCTTTCCAGGTCCATCGTTGACCACAGACCAGTACTTTGCACCGCGGAGGACCACTAGCCATGCGTTATACCAACGACGATAGTTCGAATGGCCAGTGAGGATTGGAAGGTTTGCCCTAACATTTCCGATGCAAATGGAGGTTGTGGAAGACGATGCAGACATGATTGTATTTATCTGTTATGGAAAAAAAAAAAAAATCCGAAGGTTATTCAATGCGTCAAACCCGGGCCCATTACCTGTTGTAAAGAATAGATACAATGACTGAGAGTCAATGTTGCTGTTGACTTGAAGATGAAAGAGAGGAAGAGTAAACTTGTTGGAGAGAAGAGAGAGAGAAGTACGAACGTTGGGGTTTGTACTTATCGAGATGAGAGAGAATGAGTCTTTCTTACTGTTGTGAAGTTCAATTTAAAGATTGTATTCCTATTTCAAAGAGATTGAGATGTTCATTTCTACATAATGACAGACAGAAAATTTTACATATATAGAGTGTGCGTCCGTGCACTGATTACTGAAGATTATTCATGCTGATGAGTCATAATATCCTTCCACGATTACGATTCATAGCGCAAGTGTCCATTTGTATGGAAAACTAGACTAGATGCAGTCATGTACCGCTTTTATTTCAACAGGTTCTTCATAAGGGATATTGCTGATGTGACAGTCGGGGGGAATTCTCAAGTTGGCTTGAGATGCACGATCAATAGTTTACGATTCTTCTAAGGAGAGAATTTGTATGTACAAGAAAGCCTTATTTATACCCGCGCTCTCCTCCCATTCGTGACCAACATTCATTCCTACAAAGCGGACAGATGTACCTGTAGGAAGTTTAGAGTTCTACGATGCTGTTCACTTCGGACAGGAAATTTGTAACTCGGCTACCTTCCACATTGTGCCTCCCGTGCCCGAAACAATCCTCCCTGTGCCCGTCTGAGTGCCGTTAACTATCTGAGTGGATGTTTCACCACACGGTCTATTGCACGGTCCTTTCATTATGTGGAACCCCGTGCCGAGGCAACCATCTCCGTGCACGTCTAAGTGCCGTAAGTAGTCCGAGCCGCGAAGTGAGTTTTCTATTAGCTGGGACCTGCTGGCGGGTGGAAATGGTGCCTGCGTTGGCCAATGTAGGCTACAGGGCTTACTATCGGTTCACCAGCCGTTACAATCCCCTCCTTTTCCTCGCTGAAGTGGGGTTAAGATGACCGCCGTTTTCGCCTGCTTCGTCGTTTCTCCATAGCGTGGGGTTCTGCTGGTCCAACATATGCACCTGCACTGTTTTCGGGAGGTCCGTCGTTTGATTCTATTTGTCCATATTTTTCTTCGTATTTGTCCAATGCTATGGTGTCTTTTATGAGCTCGATTGGCTCCCATGATGGGTTAGCCCAGCCTGTCCATTTGACTAGTGCTTGACGGAAAGTTCCCCGTCCTCGTTGTACTGTTCTTGCTCTCAGTATAGACTCCACTTCATATTCTGGTTCTTCTAGCTGATCAATCAAAGGCGGGTTTTGCGCGTCATCGCGTTTTTGGCTTGGGAATGGGTCGTCCCCTGCTCGCTTGACAAGTTCGACATGGAAACGTTTATGGAGGTTACCTGGGACATCAAGTTCTACGGTTAGTGCGTCGGGTACAGCCGTTACCCTGTATTTGGCGTGCAGCCAGGCCAATTTTTTTGAAAGTTGCGGGGTACTGATGTTTCGCAGATTTAACCAAACTTTATCCCCGACTTTAAATCTTTCCGGTTGCCTTCGAAGTCTGTTGGCATTTTCCTCATACCGTTGCTGTGCAGAAGCCATGGCTGCTTGAGCGAAGTCTTGTGCGTTCCTTAGACGTTGAATGTAATTTTCTGCTAAAACTTTACCTGGGTGACGTGATAGGTCGTTTTCTTTTGTGGGCTCTGGAAGTGGGTTGACGTCATATCCGTGTCGGAGGAAAAACGGGCTTATGCCCCCAATTGCCGAGCTTGGTCGAGCATTCAAGGCCATCTGGGCCATAGGTAGCAGTTCTGCCCAGTTACTTTGTGCGTAGCAGGTGAACGCCCTCAAGTATTTGAACATTTCCTGATTTGCACGTTCACTAGCATTTGACTGGGGGTGGTAAGCTGTGGTTAGCTGCTGCGATATTCCTAGCGATTTACAAAAGAATTTCCAGAAATGACTAAGCCAATCGCTTCCCCTGTCGCTCGTCAAAAATTTAGGAAATCCGTAGTATCTATAATATCTGTCGATAAAGATACGTGCGCAATTCTCGGCGTCCATGGTTGGCGCGGCGAACATGAATACATCCTTCCCCAGTCTATCCGTAATAACCATGACATTTGTACACCCATTTGATTCTGGCAAATCAGTGACAAAGTCAATTGTTAAATCGCTTCCTAACCTCTCAGGAACTGGGAGCGGCTTTAGGAATCCTGCTTTAGCCTCCCTCCAAACGTTGGTTCGGCCGCAAACGTCACAGTTACGTATAAATTGACGTACGTAATGTCTCATCTTAGGCCAGAACCATCGTTGTAACAGTATTCCTACCATGGTGTCCTTTCCCGGATGACCCGTAAGGTAACTGTCGTGCGTTTTTTGCATTATTGCCGTCCGCAATGGCTCATAATTTGGTACCCAAATTCGATTTTCGCGTCCTCGTAATATGTTGTCGGCCGCCACCGTACATTCTGCGATATTTGCTGTCATATCGTGAGAAATTTCCGGTGGGAACCCGCGTTCCCCTGACTGAACAGCATCTCGTGCACGTCGCCATTGCTTGTCCTCGTTAACTCCATGTTCCCATAGCCGTTGAAGTTCGTCGTCGTCAAATATCCTCATCGTTGAGGCCGTATCCCTGATTTGGGTCGTTTCGTCGTTTCTTTTGGCACTTGTTGAGTGCACAGGGATCTTCGGGAGTAACTGCATTACCCGCCCTGTCGTACGTTCGTCGTCAAATCTCGTAGGTTTATCCTGATCTCGGCGTGAGAGAGCGTCCGGACGCTCGCAAGCTTTACCTGGGCGCCATTTTAACTCAAAATTAAATCGCTGCAAGACATCGTTATATCGAACTTGCCGTTCATTGAGAAGGCGTTTCGTAGTGAAGAATTTGAGATTCTTGTGATCAGTCATGATAACAAATGGTTTAGCCACCGACGTCAACTCCGCCTGCCACTCTTGGAGGCATGTCACTATGGAATGCATTTCTTTGTCGTGGATAGGGTAGTTAGCTTCAGCCCCGTTCAGCCTTTTTGAGTAATAGGCTACTGGCCGGAGTCTTCCCTGCTCGTCTCTTTGAGAAAGACAGCCTCCAAGGGCATACCCAGAGCAATCTGCTTCTAGTATGGTCTCTCTTTCTGGGTCCCACTGGGCTAGTACGGGCTCCGATGCAAAGATTTCTTTCAGTTTTTCGAACGCCGCATTTTCTTCGTGTCCCCATTTCCACAATGCTGACTTCCTAGTCAAATCAGTCAGGGGAGCTGCAATCTCAGAAAATCCGTCTACAAAACACCTGTAAAAATTGGCAAAGCCTAGGAATGAACGAACCCCCTTGACGGATATGGGCGCTTCCCAGCTTTGAATGGCCTTTACTTTTTCCGGGTCAACCGTGATTCCCTTTCCGGCACGTACAATAAACCCTAGATACTTAACTTCTTGGCAAAGGAACTCGCATTTATCAATGTCTAGGTAGAGGCCAGCCTTATCTAGCCGGGTTAATATACTTCGTACTGTCTTCCAGTGATCTTCACAGATACCACTCGTGTATGCTAGTACGTCGTCCATGTAGGCTGTCGCGTCATGATCCAAATGTTCCCGTAGCTGCTCGTTAATATAACGTTGAAAAGTTGCAGGTGCATTAGCAAGTCCGAAAGGAGTAACTAGCCATTCAAACAACCCTAGGCGGCATCTGAATGCCGTAGCCCATTCATCTCCTTCTCGTATACGTATACGATGGAAAGCTGATTTTACGTCCAGCTTCGTAAACCATCGCGCCTTTGATAATTGTCTTAGTGTTTCTTTGAAGAGGGGAAGCGGATACCTGTCTGGTATCGTGATAGCGTTTAACCCACGGTAGTCCACACAAAAACGGAGCCCTCCATTAGGTTTCTTGGCAAATAGTACTGGGGCAGCTGCTGGCGAATTACTCGACCGTATCCACCCTTTTGCGGAAAGATCTGTTAGCGTCTTTCTAAGGACCAGTAATTCTTCCCTAGACATGTTATATAATGGGCCCCAGGAGGGCTGCGCTGGTTTGCCGTCTTTTGTGATGAGATTGATAGCGTGATCGAGTGAGCCTCGGAGTGGGGGTAGTTCGTCTGCTCCACTGTCGTCGGCGAATAGGTGGGCGAAGTCTTTCACCTGTTCTGGTAGTCGTTTGCGAGCTTCTCCAATGGTTAGTCGAGGCTTTGATCGAAGTGCCTTGTTGATATCCTCGAGCGACGCTCTACACACTGGTACCGATTTGAGCATATTTGTAAGTTCGCTTGCAGTTGATGCTTTCGGTCTTGGAGTGCCCTTTAGGTCGTTTCGCCAGCGTTTGGCGCTCTGTACGTACCCACCAAGCTTCCGAAGGTGAAGCTGTTGATCTTTTGAGTGTATTATGGCGTCTTGGTCTTCGAGCCACCTCTTACCAAGAATGAGCTGGTGTGTGCTACCCGGCACTACGTAAAGTAGTAATTTTGGGGTCACGAACCCATCCAAGTCCAATGAAACGTGGGTAATAAATCGAATCATGGGTTTATCTTTAGTTGAGTTCTCCGCTGTCTCTAAAGGACGAGGTTCAATTGGAAGGCGCGGTAGACCTAGTCTGATGGCAAGTTTCTCATTAATAATTCCAGTACACAAGCATCCGTTATCAATTAATGCTTGGACCATTGTCACATCATTTAACAATGCATTGACGAGAAACGGTGTAGAAACCATCTTAAATTCAGAACTATGGACCAATTTTGACTCCTGAGGGCGACTTTCCCCAGGAGTGACTAGTTTTCCGCTTGCCCGGCCGTGTAATACCCTTCGTGTTCCTCGTAGACCCCCTCATCAATGGGATCGAGCGCGACGGCGTTAGTCCTCACATTATTTCCGACCGGATTGATGGCTGGCAATACAGGACATACCCTAGTATTGCATCCCTTTCGTTCACAGCGATAGCAGCGGTTCTCGTTGCGTAGCTGCCTAATTTCATCCGGAGTTTTCCAACGAGATCGCCTATTTGGAGGGGCTTGTTGCTGTGCGTATTGGTTCAAGCCAGACTCGTTGTCTGACGTCTGTCTAGGTCGGGCCGTGTTCACTCCACCCATGATGACATCGCCTTGCCCATCGTAGGGCCTTCCTTGACTTATCCTACCCACATATCGACCCCTGTCCCTACTGATGGGTTGTTGGAAGTTCCTTGTATTATTAGCACCTCTCTCCAAATTTTCCATCTGTACTACCCGCCGTCCGCGGGTAGCAAATTCCTCAACTTGCTGAGAGACCTGCCCTACAATTCCAACCCATTCCGCGTAATTGTCTCTAGGCAGGAGGTGGTTTCCGGACAGAGCACGTCTTATGGTCTCGTTAAGGGCATTTCGAAGCATCGTGATTTTGTTCCTATCACTCCAAGCATCTCCCTCCGCTTCGGTTAGCTTGCTTGCCCAGGACGTAAAAAAAGATGACCATCTCTGATTTTCACCCATTTTCATTGCGTATAACTCATCGCAGGCTTTGTCTGAGCGTGTATCGTCTAGGTTCCCCCGATCGAGAAAGGCTATGAAATCTTCTGGGCGTCGTGTTCCACCAATGCCTCCAACCTCGAAGAAGGACCCTGATTTTGTCTTGGCCTCGCCCTTCAGCGACGTGTAAATTATTAGGAAAGCCCGAGTGTCGCTGTAACCAAAGGCGTTCCAATCCATCCTGAAGATATCGAGGACAGCTTGTCTCCAGGCAGGGTAATGTGCCCTGTTACCGTCATATTCGGGCAAACTGGTCGGGCGAAATCTTACACCCTCGGCTGGGACGGGGTCTTTTTCAATTATTACGCGTTTTTCGATGGCAATAGGACGACGTGTTAGTTCAGCCCTTAGTACGTCGATCTGCGTCTGCAACATTTGAACTCTATCATCCTCCGCTTCCGATTCACTCATGGGATCATGGTAGGTAGCCATGTCAATGTATGACGTAGGGGTTAGAAGTGAAAGACAGGACTTAGTTGGAAGTTAAGAACAAAATAAAATAGAATGAAAACTTGAAAAAAAGAGAATAATACAAATAAAAAATTTATATATAAAGATATAAAAATATCAATCACACTTTCCAAGACCAAAACAATTTAAAAATAAAAATAAAAATAAAAATAAAAATAAAAATAAAATAAAAATAAAAATAAAAATAAAAATAAAAATAAAAATAAAAATGGAAATTGAGCGGAAAAATAACACGACGTTAGAGAATGATGAATATAGCAAATCTTCGTATGACAATCAGAGTTAGGGAAATATTGACGCTCGTACGTCTACAAAAATTCGTTCGTTCGTTCGTTCGTTTGTGGGGAAGGGGGGTGAGAAGAATCGTATGTGACAGTCGGGGGAATTCTCAAGTTGGCTTGAGATGCACGATCAATAGTTTACGATTCTTCTAAGGAGAGAATTTGTATGTACAAGAAAGCCTTATTTATACCCGCGCTCTCCTCCCATTCGTGACCAACATTCATTCCTACAAAGCGGACAGATGTACCTGTAGGAAGTTTAGAGTTCTACGATGCTGTTCACTTCGGACAGGAAATTTGTAACTCGGCTACCTTCCACATTGTGCCTCCCGTGCCCGAAACAATCCTCCCTGTGCCCGTCTGAGTGCCGTTAACTATCTGAGTGGATGTTTCACCACACGGTCTATTGCACGGTCCTTTCATTATGTGGAACCCCGTGCCGAGGCAACCATCTCCGTGCACGTCTAAGTGCCGTAAGTAGTCCGAGCCGCGAAGTGAGTTTTCTATTAGCTGGGACCTGCTGGCGGGTGGAAATGGTGCCTGCGTTGGCCAATGTAGGCTACAGGGCTTACTATCGGTTCACCAGCCGTTACAGCTGACTGGTTATCGACGAAGAGTCTAGTTCGGCTGGCTCCTTCAATATGGTCGATTAATTCTAATTCTTCAAATAAAGATTTTACCCATTGGAGCTGGCGACAAGTCTCTGTTGCCGCAAGATATTCTGCTTCAGTGGTGGATAGAACAACTTCACGCTGTAGGTGAGACTTCCAGCATATGGGCCCGGAAGCAAGTCTGATTAGCATACCAGAGGTTGATCTACTTGTGATTGAATCGGCCGCAAAATCGGCATCAGAGTAAGCCTGAAGTATTGGTTTACCTTTTTCTCTTTTGAAGATGAGCCCTTGATCAGGTGATTTAGCAATATATCGAAGTATACGACGAGCTGCTTGGAAGTGATCTTCTGAAGGGTTGACCAGGAATCGAGCTAAATGATTGACAGCAAAGGCAATGTCAGGCCTTGTGTTGTTTGCAAGATATTGAAGTCCACCGATAATTGAATTGTACTCCGTTTTTAGTTCAGATGTGGACTGTGAATCATTAGGTTCCATTAGACGCTCCATCGGCGTCGAGGCAGGTTTGCAATCCTTCAGTCCATGTCTCTCGACTAATTTACGGGCATACTGCCCTTGGGAGAGTTTGAGTGCACTCTTGTCAGGATATTCAATGTGAATTCCTAAGAACAGATTTTTATTTACGATTTTTAACTGATACTTTTTATATAGGGCAAACATAAGTCGATTAATCTTCTTAAGATCGGGTCCCATTACCTGAAAATCGTCAACATGCATCAACACGAACAGATCCTTTTTTTTATTGGTGTAAAGGCACGCATCTGAGATCGTTGGGAACAGCCCTTGCCGAGCTAAAGTAGCTTTCGCGTCATCATACCATAGGGCCGCAGCTTGTTTAAGCCCATACAAACCTTTACGAAGCTGAAGAACACATCCATCTTTTTCAAATCCCTTTGGCATCTCCATGTAGAGATCGATATCTAGATCTGGATTCAAGAAAGCTGTAGGCACATCTCCTTGCCTTCGATGCCAGCCTAGATGATGTGCGAGAACTAGCATAGTCCTTCCAGTTTCCGGTCTCGGTGTTGGCGCAAATGTCTCTTGATAATCGATCCCAAATTTCTGAGTGAAACCTTTAGCGGTACAACGGGCTTTCCACTTCTCAACGCTTCCATCTGCTAGATATTTCTTCTTAAATACCCATTTACACTTCATGGGATTGCGACCTCTAGGTAAATCTTTCCGTCTTATGACCTTGATGGCTCCTTTCTCCTTTAGGGAGTTGAATTCTTCATTTGCTGCCTGCCTCCATTGTCTTGCTTCCGAGCATGTCATAGCTTCTTCCCAGGTATTTGGATCTGTTGATTGACATGCTGCCATACCATGGTGGAGGCGATAGTAATCAGTTTTCTTTACTTCTCTACCGCGCTTAGTCTTTATCATATCTGGTTCTGGGGAGTGTGCGCGTTTATGGCCAGCAACGGGTTGCAGAGGATCCCATCCTGTCATAATATAATCGTAATGATTCTCTTTATGGCGCTCTAGTTGTTGAGTTGGATCATGAGATGAAGGTACTTCGGCCGATTCATCTGGGACCTCCGGATATTCGACAGAGCTTTGACGCCTTGAATACTCACTTTCCTGTTGACTTTGGCTTGATATTGTCGGTGAGCTAGGAATACTTGAGTTGACGTCATCAGATTCAGTTGGACTCGCATAGGAATTAGGAACTGTCGTCTGAGAGGTATCGAGCTGTAATTCTTCACTTGGAGACTTAGGAGGAACTGTTTGTTGCTGAGAGTTTGGTCCCATAGATTGATCCTCCATAGATTCTGTTGGTAAATATGAATGACTCTCCCCCTCAAACTCCTGTGGTTTGTGATATTTATTCGATGAAGGTGCTTGAGGACATGATTTGGGTAATTCTACTGAAGGAAATTCGGAGAAAATTGAATCCGCCCTAGTCCAATAACTGGTCGTTTTGTTTTGGCGAATTGAATCTAATTTATCACCAAATACAACATCTTCATTGAAAGTAACATGAGGAGTACAACTTTCGATCCATTTCCAACTATGAGTTGGCGTCCAATGAGGGTGATAGATGAGAAAGTTTTTATTCGTATTCACTTGAAATCCAACAAACCAGCCCATCTCGGCTCGCGGATCAAATTTCCCTGGTTTTGGGTCGATTAACTTGTACGCTCTACACCCAAATCGGGGCAAATTGGTGAAGTCAATTTTTTCCTTGTGTGGTTGTTTCAGTCGTTCCAGAAAGTCGATAAGTGGCACTTTACTTGTCCGAAGGCAGTACAACCTATTTGTTATGAAACATGCATGCTGAACAGCCCATGGCCAGTACATAGCCGGCATTCCTGCATCAATGAGCAGTGATCGAGCTTTTCTCAGGATGACCTTATTTGCAGCCTCTGATGCCCCGTTTTGCTCGGGTGTGTATGGTGCTGAAACATCTGTTCGTATACCATGCTCTTCACAGTAGTTCTTAGTTCGGGTGAACTCTGAGCCTCCATCTCTGAAAATGACACGAACTCGCTTCCCGTATTGGTGTTCTTGTGTTTCTATCCACCTGACCAGTTCTAATGCTATCTGGTCTTTAGTTTGCATAGCTAAAGACCACCGCATTCGTGTTTTAGCATCAGTTATGATGATAGTGTATTGATGATTGTTGTATGATTCTGTCAATTTTCCAACTGTATCAATAAAGACTTCATCTAGTGGATCGTTTGGAGTTAGTCTTGGCTCCCTGGAGACAAAACGCTGAGCCTTGCTAAGATGGCAGGTTTCACAGGTACTAAGGTCGCTCATATCTATACCTTCCATTCCGATCGAACAGTCTGCGGTCTTCTTCAAAATTTTCTGTCCTGTGTGCCCAAGACGTTGGTGCCAGCGTTGCGCGCTCGTGGTTTTCGGGATTCGGGCCAACCCTGGCGCCGCAATACCATTAGATTCCACCACAATATCACGTGGGTCTAATGGATAAATATATAGAACATCATTTTTGGGGATAAGTTGTGCAACAGGTTTATCTGGTTGCCCCTTTCGTTTTTGCACAAGCAATGTGTTGTCAGAATCTGGAACAATGTTTCCAAGTCTTTGAAGTCTTACGGCTGAGATGATATTACATGATGAATTTGGAGAATATAAGCAGTCCCGGAGCTTGAGCTTTAGGCATCCGATTTTTAAGCGTGCGGTACCTTGATGCAATAATTACATTGCTCCTACTGCCTGATCGAACTTGAATGGCCTAGAGCGTTCACGTAGACTGACAAAATCACTTCTGGAGGGTACAAAGTGGTGCGATGCACCTGTATCATATAGCGAAGGCATTTTATTAGGGCTAGATGCGCACATAGCTGCTATTGCTGTTCCCTCAGAATCTGAGTCGCTGCCATTACCATCACGTTCGCCTCTAAGGGCTCTGGCCTTTTCCTTTTCCCTTCCAATCTTTTCGCCTCTGGTTACTACGACGAGATTTAAACAGTTCTGGATGCTGCTTGAAACACTGTTTGTTTTTATGCTTGTGAATACATACTGTACAATATTCATCTGGGTCTCTTCTGTCACTAACTTCAACTTCGCTAGCTGCGTTTACCCTAGGGATAATTTGGGATCTGTTTCCGGCAACGGTTCTGAGTGACGACATCATAGACTCAAGACTCGAGAATTTGTTGTCGCTTTCGAGTGTTTTTGTGTCCCTCCAGTTATCCAACCATCCCACGCCTTTGGTTCCTAGGGAAAATAGTACTGCAGCTTGACCAGGAAGAACTGAATATTCGGATTGGTCTGGCTCTGAAGTGGAGGTGGTAGAGACCAGAGCATCGGCTGCGCTATTCACGCTCTGTAAATTTGCAAGAAAACTATCGCAATAGTCGTTTGGGGATCCAGTGAACCTTGTTTGGAGAAGGGTCTCGAGAGCTGTTAAGTAATGCGCAGTCGCCGATTCCGACCTAGTTTTAGCTACGCTCTCGTACAACTGCTTTACTGTGTATTTTTCATAGGTCCGAGGGCACACGCTGTCGCTAAGTCGGTCGATGATTATATTTCTCGCCTCGATTTCACCTATCTTCCACGCTGCTCTTTTGGCTCGATACCTTTCCAACGACTCTTGGTACCGTTGAGGTGTGTCCTCGGCACTCATAGGCAGCGGTGCTTCAGGAGTGAGGACTGGATCAATTTCTTCAATGTCATGAAATACGTGGCCGAGCAGGTTTCGCTTCGCAAGCTTAGCCTGAAGACTGCTCTTCCATTTTGAGAATGAAACTCCTTCGCCTAACACGTGTCTGCTTCCGCTTCCCATATTTTTTTTTTTTGATTACCACTGAGTCTTACTAAGTGCCGCAGTGGAAGAGCCCGGGCTCATAACCTGTTGTGACTAGGTTATGAGCAGATATAGAATGATGTGTAGGCTGGGGATAATGGCGAATTAGCAAGAGATAATGGGACACTGAGAATGTGAGACAAGTTCAAAGATGATTAATTGATAACACAGTTCCGTAGATAGGACTGATATATATGTACATAATTTACACCCATAACAAAGTCCACAGTCACGTAACCAGAGCAACATATTCTGCGCTTGGTTGTATCAGTAACACTCAGATATTAGTGCTGATCGTAATAGCAGTCATGCTGGCGCTACTTAATCCTTGTCTTATATACTAGCACTAATATTTTAGACATGGGTGCACTCATGCCAGCTGTGACAGTTACATCATAACACCTAGAAAGAAAATCAACGCGGCTGACCTTTCCATCTTGGTGAAAGATCGCCGGATCGAACTGTCAAGTCATATCCGGTGGTTAAGTGTCTAACTTGACACTCAGCTAAACTTCAAGCATCATGTTCATGAGTGGACTGGAAAAGCTAATCATCTATTCCATTTCTTACGACATATAAACGGAGTTCAACGCGGTGTAGCACCCGGTCCTCTGATTCGTGCGGTACATGCATGCGTTCTAAGCACAGCTTTATACGGGGCAGAAGCGTGGTGGCCAGGTCTCACTCGAATAACCACACTGCGAGATAAAGAAGTCGGCACTGGAGTAGGCTGGCATATATCTCTACTGGACAAAGCGATAATGAAAGATATCAGAGTAGCAGTCCCAGCGTGGCGTACCACTCCCAATGGCGCTCTTTATCGTGAAGCGGGAATACCCCCGGCATCGATAATTCTTCAGCAAAAGATGCTGCGGTCTGCAGCTCGCATGCGAAGAATGGATATCTGGCACCCTCTAGCCCTTCGAGCGGCTGAGGATCCGAAAGAGACAATAAGACGCTTAGGTCTTAGATCGGGACAAAGAGATCGTTTGTTCAGACAACCAGCACGGTACATGACATGCCTACAAATGAGTGTGCGTCGAGTTCCGACAGCCGAAAGCCCGGGAAAGCTATACTTCCCACGTGGCACCCCAGCATCGATTCCATGTAGTCGAGAAAATGAAGCTAGGTCTGGATGCATAAAGAGGTGGTTAGCTTCCCGTCCAGCTAACACAGTCTTCGCTTTCTCTGATGGATCATCATCGGGTCCCGGAAAATCAGCCTGGGGGTATGTAGTATACCAAGGAGGCAAGCTAGTTGCAAGTGGCTCCGGTCCATTTCCTGGAGCAGAGGTATTCGACGCGGAAGTTATGGGTGCCATGAAAGCCTTGAAGGCTGTAATAGAGGTAGGAGAAGACTTACTGATCTGCATTCTTCTGGACAACCAAGCGGCCACCCAGGCGCTCGAAAGAGGAAGATCTAACTCCTCGCAGTCAGCGGTGGACAAGTTTTCGTCGCTGAGACACAATAAGCGTGTGAAAATACGCTGGATACCCGGTCATGTGGGGATCCAAGGCAATGAAGAGGCCGATAAGCTGGCCAAATCAGCCTTGGGAGCTCCCAATAACCGGTCACTAACCTCAGCTGCGCCCAGTGGAGAAGGTCAAGATCTAACCTTTGCGGCACTAGGGAGGTGGATTAAACTGCGCAGCCAAGAACTCGTGGAAGAGTGATGGCAGAAGTATCGACCGAAACGATACAAAGATCTGGACCTATTCATGCGTTGCAAAAGACCACCGGAACTAGCTTTACCAAGATGGGCGTACCATCGTCTTATTGCGGCAAGAACAGGCCACGGGGACTACGCCGACTACTATCGACGTTTCAACCCCGAACATGAAGATCTGAAATGCGTTTGCGGACGAGAGAAAAGGATCTGGCATTTTTTAGAGTGCCGACCTTCTTTGCAACATTGAAGAAGCTGTGAGAAAATGGCTCCACCTGAGGCCAGGGAAATGATAGTGGAGAAGGGATGGCAGAGATTCATCCCATTCTTAATCATAAGCAGATATTATAGTCTGCCGAATAATGAACAGGGTGGGAATGTTACGGGATTAATCCCTTGGGTTTGTACTGTCTGCGCCAGTACAGTAGGGATGAAATATAGAGCCTAGCTGGCTACAGGGGCAACCAATGTTGCGGGTCGGATACAGTTGCTTAGCAACACAGATTGTTATGATCGGCATTAATAATTACAATTTCCTATGTATACAGCAAGGAGGAAACCTTCTCACTTTAGATTTCATTAATTAACTGATTTTATTCTGGACTTGCTCTGTTGTATATTGACATCAATTGATCCGGCGACAGGGAAGTGTCCATACTGAGATTGTTTCTGACTCGAAAATAAATGTGTTTGAAAGATAGGGATGCGGCGCAGGGCACCGTAACCCAGAGGGGGACTATTCTCAACATCTGTCAGTAGTGTCCCCTACGAGCCTCCAGCTCTCACTGTAGAGTCTGCAGTGCCGAGATTGAGTTAAAAAGTCCTCACTTCGATGGGGATTCCCAATCGCTTTCGCGGTCTATAGTCTTCATCTCTCAACAAATTCCCCTTTCACCATTATCATGAAGCTAACCACGATCATATCAGATGGCAGGGTCGAAGCCCTTCTCATTATCAACCCTTGATCATGGAGGAGAAGCCATCTGATAAATTTCCGCAGCGTTGTGGATTCGATCGATCACAATTGTAACAGGATGGTGACAAATATAACTCGTGGCTCTACTACAGCTAGTTCCGCAGAATGCAATAGTTAAGCTTGAGTTATAATAAATTTGTCTATCTCCCCCTCTAACTCCCAACTCCGAAATCTACACATTGTGCGTAGCTTACTAATTGTAGGCTAACCGCATTTAGTAGTCTATATTACATTACGTAGCCTGCTACGTTTAGGATCCACAGCGTACCCAGCACCCGATACGAAGATGGTGGATTGGATCAAGTCGGCCTCGAATGTTTCAAAAAATGGAGATATAGATAAATATGCGCACCTCATGTTGTCATGTAGAGACATGATTCATTCATGAGTTGATATTATTCAGACGATCATGACTATATCACAACGTCATGTATAGACACGATTCATCGTTTGTACCTGTTGTATCAACCATGACTATATCTTAGTGATAGGAGAAACATCATTGACTAGTTACTAGAAACCTAATCAAGATCCTAAACATACAACTGAGACTAGGAGAATTTTACTGAGTAAGTAATTATTCTGATGAATCTAGATCTGGAGGAAGATAATCTGGCTGCTTGGCTCGAGGTATATGAACCTGAGAATATCATGTATTATAAAAAATATAAAAATCTATCCCAATCACAATCATCATCTTAATTCATGACACCATCAATAGCTGCAAAGGACAGTTTAACCATTTCCTTATACATGTTGTCCCGGTGTCTAGGCCTCGCCTAGCTGGGGCTGCAGATTTTTTGAGACTTTTACCCGCGCACGCAGTTTCTATTGCTACCATTTTTTTTGTTTTGAGTAGAAGATTTCGTGGAAGAGGTGGCCGATTTCCATGAGTAAATATTGAGCTGAATGGCTATTCAATGATGGGAATATATCAATGATCTTTCAAGGAATATGGGAGTCAAGGAGCACTACACAAGGTGTAGTCTGGGTCAAATAGGAGCCAAATGCGCTAGATGGTCAATGACTTTTATAGTACACTAAAAACTTTACATCATTGTTGGATGGAAGCAGCAAATAATGCATTAGTATCTCAAGTTTGCGAATGGAGGAAACCCACACCCTGGCAAATCCTTAGCTCGGCATTAAACCAGATTAATACCAGACAGGGGCCTAATGCAGTCTAGCGATTTAAATTCGAAGTGGGCACATGGGGCCCAACCCTTTCATTTTTTTTGTTAATCATTTATTGTGTTTTCAGCTATCTAGCTATGACACATGACCGGTACTATATATACATATAAGATGACTCTTTTGACGTTAGACACTCATACTCTGGATTCCATTCGCAAATACCACTATGAGGTATGTTTGCTTACACAAAAAGTCGACCCTCCTCCGTGAATACCCACCAAAGGGAAATTTAAAACCTTTGATTGTCCAAGCATGCCTTTGTCATCCATGCATACCAGCGCACAGAGAAATGTGGTTATGTTTTGCTGGATTCGAACCAGCGGTCTCCTGTCTCGGGTGGGATATATGTCCTAGCTATCCAGACCTTACTTGAGAAACCGGCCAAGATGATGTACCACCGCACCATACAACCACGGCGGTGTTTATAGTGTCGCCCGCACTCTTGCAAGCGAAGTCTTGGCGCACGCACAAAGCTCAATTCGAAAACTCGTTGTCATAATTCTAAAATTCACGCCCGTCGAGATCGTTTCCATCCTCTGCATCATCTTGTGAGCTTGTCCTAATCCCTCTCACGCCCATCCCAAAGAACTGTCTCCCAGGTTTGTGCACCACGCTTTGCTTCCTCCGTCGGGTGTAAATATCGGCGTGGGCGTGTACGTGGTGGTTAATTGAGGCCAGTGAAAGTCGACGAGAGGTGTGATCATTGAAATAAGGATGTACTAAGTCGTACCTGCAAACTTGATGAGGTTTTGGTGGTGATTGATCTCGTCAGGTGTGAAAATCTGATAAGGTGGAGAGTCTTGAATCATTGCCTCATGGGCCAACTTGATCGGTATAGCGAAATTTGACTGAACTTGGCTCTGGGAGAATATTTCACTCCCAGGTTCGTAGAGGGCACCGCGTACAGGAGTCAGTCTTGACCTCCGGGGCTCAATTCGTATCTATCTAGAAGAAAAAGTACCCGAAGTATTAAGTCTAGGTTGTCCATGTGGCTACCAATCACAGAACCCCAAGCATGAGATTATCTCCTGCCCCCAATGGTCGAATGGTAGAGCTGAGATCTGGAGATAAACCAAAGATCGGTCCTACGAAGCAATGATAAATAATCAAGGAGACATCAAAAGGATAACAGAGTGGATAATAAATAATGGGTAGATAGAGCAATTCCAGATGATAAAGGCGGTCGAAATGCTGCTGAGGGAAGGGAACAGGTCGAGTAACGCTTGGGGCGACTAGAGATGATCAGGTTGGTTTTTATGGATAGCAATACAGTGTAGCTGCGCTTCCTGAAGAAAATATGTGAAAACTAAGGACAACAAGCAGAAAGTTGTGGGAGGTTTTCACCATAAAGGTTTCCTCCCGTGTAAATTTTACAGATTTTAGACACCTGCATGGGCCCTTAGGGCGCCAAATCAGGATAATGATATCAATTCAAACCAAACCAGATTAATATGACGTTCTTATGGCTGATGCGGAAAACATGATTACGTAATAGGCCTTAGTGCATATCTCGTGCTTAACCGAGATAGGAGGTTTAAGTTCAGCCAGGACGCTGTCCACCCCAGCATTAAACATCTCTTTACAAACAGCATTCCTGGGCCCTGTTGAGTTTTACACCACAATGCCCACCACTCAAATCAATCTCGATGCACTTATTGGAGAGCTAACTGACCGTCTGAGCATCTTAGTTCACGAAGTTCAGCTGCTTGACGATCGTAATACAGTTCTTGAACACAAGTTGCGCTTCGCCCATGAACAAGTAAGTTTGAGAAAGAATTCAAAACATATCACACCTTTCGTTTTGAAATGATGAAACAATTAGCTCTAGAACATAGTTGTATAAACACAGCGAGGAAAGACTAAACCATGTATCCTGATCGATGAAACTATCTTGTATCTTTATAAATCAAATAATTCTATCTCTCACTGATCAAATATTTTTGTAGTACCAACGGCTTGCTGATAAGTATCCTGACTTTGATCAAGAAACGACTCACAACCTAACTAAACTTTGGCTGCCTCCCGCCCTGAATGGTGATCAGATACAATCTGTTCCATTCATTCATCTTGGAAGAACGCCAGTACCTGATGTAAAGACAACCCTCAGGGATGTAATTCTTGCAGCTGAAGAAATTGAAAATTTCGCCTCCAGAAACAACCCTAATGTGCGTTTTGATATGAAGGACTCTGACCAAGATGTTCAACCTCGAAAAAAAACAGATTACGCAATTTCTGAAGAAGATTTTACTGTAGCTGGTGAAAAGGGGCCCCTTTATTGTCCTTTTTCATGTCTAGATCCTCTTCCTGTATCTGGAACGATCCCAAGGATACCCCATCTCACCGTGAAAGTCGATTCCAGAAATGTATCTAAACAGAAGAGAGAACCTCATAATGAACCAGATCCACTCTGTCCATCAATGATCTTTAATGCCACAAAATCTCCATATTCTGCAGCGGCAAGTGCAAAATGTCCCATTCGATACCTAGATCAGCACTCCCCGGAGGAAGTAGCTAAATATCTTGAGACCCATAAACACGAAATTCCCCGGAGCCACGAAATTTGTGTAAAACGCCAGCAGAGAAATGAAAGTCATATCAGGAAACTTGACGCCAAATATGGTAATCTTGTTAGCATGATACAAGGTCTGAGCGAGAAGCACCTACCTATACTATCCGCCAAAGAAGAGGAGCCTAGTCTAGAGAAACTGTCTAATGAAAGACTCGTAACTTGGGCTCAAAACGTAAGTGCTGGTGAGAGTGGCCAGGTCGAGGAAGGGCACATACCCCTTGAGAAAAATGAGATGGAATTATCATATGACCGCCCTCTCAAAGATGTTCGGGTTGGTGAATCGCCAGGACGGCCGTGGGGAATACCCATTCCAACTTTACAAGCCCCGGAATCTCTAAACATTGATGTGCAGCCTGCTCTATCATCGCCCGTTGATTTATCGGGATCTGCCATGAAATGTCCATTTGGACACATGGCAAAGATGAGCGCGGAGCCAATTCCATCTTCTTCAGACAAGCCTATTAGAGGACAGAGTTCGTGGGAGCATCCAGATAGCAATAAAGATGCCGAGAAAACTCCCAAAGCCCCTCGACCCGTATTGGAGCCCCCTTTTTGTAACATAAATGAAGAGGAGAACATTGATCCACGAACTCGTTCGCCCAAGTTATCAGAAGCCCATCCTAAGTTCATAAATTATCCACAGGTTCCAAGTTCCAGTCATGGCCCGGTGCCGCAAATGGTCTTCACTGGTCCCGTTTTTATCGGTTATCAAATTGAACAAGCTGCCAAATTTATGCAACAGTTCCGAGGGTGAGTGAGTGCAAATTCATGATAAGACTTTTCGACAAGGTCTGAAACACCTTTTCTGTGATCAAATCGTAATTGCTCTGGCTTGCTGATGACACATTTCGTGATATGAGGATCTTCACCCCGTACTCTAAGCTTACTGTAAAATATCTCAGCAGGATTAGTGCAGAGTATGCCTACAAAAATTACATCTGATGCAAAACTTGCATATGGTCAAAATCCTCTTTAATTTTAATGAGGCTCTGCACGCTATAGTTATATAATATTAATTTTTATTCCTGCATTGAGACCTGACACCATGTTATTAAGCCGGAGTGTTACCCAGTAATACCGCCCTGTCTGATGAGACATCGAAGTCTATGTAATCAGAATTATCCCCCTCTATCTGTCCCAAAGTATTCCGATGGCTAGCCAGGTCACCGTGCAATTGTGATGAATTTTGATCTTCCTCTATGGAATCCCTGTAGTTTTGGTCTGTGTCTGATAACAGGTTTAATGAGGAGTCAAACATACCGCCTTGGAGCTCTGTAAATTCAAGCTCGCGAGCTCTTGAGATAGTACGTTTGTATATTATCCAACTTACTGCAGTGCCAAGTGCCAGACTAGTTATAATTGAAATGTAGTTAATTACCTTAGTACCAGCATCTAAATGATGACTTTGCCCAGAATCAGCTATTGCTGCCATACGGGATCCAATGAAGACATGAATGAGAAGTTTGGGCGAGGCTATCGCAGTTGCCAAGGCAAATGAAGCGGGATTAACAGTCGGAAATGTTGACATGGCGGCGTTAGATATTGAATATGGTAAAGGGCAGAATCTAATCATGCAAAGTATTTTGAGTCCATCATGCTTAAGTGTTGAGGCAAGCGCCTCAAATCTTTTATCTTGTCTGAGCATGCGATGAACGTAATCTGATAGAATGGTACGTGAGGCAACAAACGCAACTAAAGAGCCGCATACTGTAGCTGTTGCGACAATAAACCAACCGTTGGGAAAGCCAAAAATGAAGCCAGCCATCGTAATTGTAGTGCTGTAACCAAATATCGGCGGAAAGGCAGCGAGAAAGGTGAGACCCCAGAGAATTAACCACCCGCCGCGTGTATCTCGCCATTTCTCGGCGTATGGAGTAAGGAAGCCGAATATTCGCTCGCTATATATAAGGAAGATTATGATAGAAACGGCAATAAATATAATAGCTAGAGCTGCAACAAATTGTTGATAAACTGGAAGGCCAGTAAAAACTGAGATAATCTTGCGTTGTATTTTCAAAGCGGAATTCAGAATTCGAGCCTTGCGACTTTGAGCTCGTCCAAACGACTGTGGTGACGCATTTTGGCCTCTTCTTGATAATCGAGAGGAATGTCTAGACCAACTTGGACGTCGAGCTTGTCGTTCTGCCAAAGGTGGGGATCTGGGCGATATTGGAAGAGAGAGCGCTTTTGCTGTGGAGCTGTAATCCTCCATCATTTTGACAGAGTCTTGGGTTGAAACTGGGTGCCTACAAAGAATGTATTGTTGCGAACAGTTTAGATATGTGAAGGCCAGGTCATGTGTTTCACATATAACTTAAAGGATTGGGCACAAAAAGGTTAGTGCCGTAAATAATCTGGGATTACCACCGTCACGCTTGTCAGACTGAATATGAATATGTCTGAGGGGCTTCACGATAGAGGCACAAGGCTGCTTTACAAGGCTGAGACGGAATAACGTTGGAGGTTGGAGCCATTAACTCTGCTTGTCGACTGTCTTCGTAGGTGCACATTTTGTTAGGCAAGCGCATCACACACTAAGATATTATTGAATAGTCTAAGAATCATACCTCACCATCGTTCTATAGATGAGTACATGTCAATTACGAGCTCTTCGTATGCTCTCTCACCTCAATAAGGCATGAATAACTTTGGCCCTTTGAAGTGTCCTTGAAGCTTTTGGATGGCATTAAAGCTATTTACCCGACCTCACTCGATCTACCTTTAAACCTGAAAAACGTGGCTACTAATGTGCTCGGTAGCACTAACCAATCATGTCTGTTCCACGCCCTTGTCGCCCCCATCATGGGCTTCCACCTCTCTCCTCAACTCATGTAGATTCAATATGTGAAAGTATTGGATACTTCCGCGTTGTTACTCACACGCTTCTAATTTCTACGATAAGCTAACCGATTTTCGCAGTTTGCCTTTTGATCATTTATTTGGTGGAATATTTCCCACTCGTAAAGAAAAACGTCCTCTGTTTCTACCGATTCTGCTTTCCACCCTTCTAGTTGACTATTTGGAAAACCAACAATGGTATCTGATCAAACCTATGAGATATGTCTTCCTGTGCTTCAGGACGATACACTTGATGATGAGGAGAGGACTGATAAAGTGGAGGAACTTTTGAAAAAGAAAACGAGCCTAACAGGGACCTCTCTCGAGAACACAGTCTTGGATATTCTTTGGCGTCATCGAGAGGCAACTATCTCAACTTCACCCACACTGTCACGACATGCTGTCTTACGGAGACCCTCACCTGCACCTTGGCCCTCATCTAGATGTGGGGCTACCACTTGTTCTCCTCGTCTAGGGGTCAGCCCTCTTGCTCCGCCTGGATTTATTCCACAGTCATTCAATCGAACTAAATCTTCGACTGTATCGCCTTTCACATCACCTCGCCCTTCTCCTAGATTAGCTTTCTCCAGTCCTGCCATACCACATAGTCCTAGTCTAAATGCCTATGAATTTCCCACCGATACCAGTCCTGCACAAGATATTTACGGGGATTATGGAAGCGAAAATGTTGACTGGCTCGTAAATGATGATATAGGAAGTAATGGCTCATCTCTTGGCGTACACAGTGGTCTTAATGCAGCTGCAGCCGAATACATACAGCCTCAACAGTCAGATATGAGTCCGTATGACATGCTACGATCAATTTTGGGCCCTTCGAAGTCAGACGAGGAGATAGAAGCTGCCCTCGCGATTCATGGTTATGATCTCAGTGCAACAATTATGGCTTTTATGGATATTCAAAATGGAAATATAGATGCAGCCCAGGCACGAGCTGTCGACGCTAAAAATTCAATCTTGATTGGTAAATCTATGACTCCAGAGATTCATCGACCCTCCACCCCAGCTGGCCAACCTAAGAACGGAGTTATTTGTAGGTTCTGGCTATCTACAGGACAGTGTCTCAGGGCAGACTGTAAATTTAGCCATGATCTTAGCAATCATATCTGCAAGTAAGTATATTTTGCTGGCTTGACTTATCTTAGCTGATCATCTACAGGTACTGGGTCATGGGTAATTGCCTGGCAGGAGAAACCTGCATATTCTCTCATGATCCGACTCACTTTATGAGTCGCTTGGCAATAGATGGTAGTAACACACCCCCTCTCCAGAATCCATTATCAATCCAGTTTCAGGATTTCAATGCGTTTCCTTCATTGCATTCTGTGCAAGATGATTGGCCCAACTCTTACAACTCCTCGAGCACCTTTAGTAATTATCAAGGAGCAACATTCACAGCACCTCCTGGATTTAAATTGATGCAAGGATATGTAAGTGATGGGTCTAGTCAAAGATCCCGCCCAAGTAGCAGGCACCAAGCTACCCGAGATATGAACATATCTGCTCCTGCTCCAGACGATACCGAAGCTTTCCCATCGCTTGGTGCAGTAATCGGCAAGGGTGGTAAAAAACACCATGGTAAGCGAGGAGGTCATGGAAATGTAAAGGAAAATATGACACCAAGCTCGCTAGCCGAGCTTGTTAAAATGTCCAATTCGTTAGGGTCTATCCAGCTACGACAAGACAACAAAAAGCTTGGCAGGAATGGGAGTGCTTCTAACATTAGTAGTGGTGAAAATAGTGCCGCTGCACAAGCAATACCAATTCCTCGACAAATCCCATGGTTAGAGACCGGTGATAAAGCAAATAAAGCTTATCTCAAAGCTAGACAAGAAGCAATCAGACACGGCGGATTAAGAAATAAATTTCTTCAAAGGTGAGTGTCTGCCGGAATTGAGAAAATCATATCTCTAACTAAATAAGCGCCGCTCAAGCTTGGAACCGCAATGATGCCCGAGCAGCAAAGGCACTTAGTCTACGTGGTCAAACTGAAAATGATAACATGAGGAAGGCGCATAGAGATGCTGCCCGTCAGCTGTATGAAGAACGAAATCGAAGAAATAACTCGAATTGCGAGATATATGTTGATCTTCATGGGCTCCATCCCGAAGAATCCGTTGAGTATCTTGAAAAAGTACTCCTTGATAACCAGCAAGAAACGCGTCCTGTCTATGCTATAACTGGTACTGGTCATCATAGTAAGAACGGGAAAGATAAAGTTGGTAAAGCCATTCGAAGTTTCCTCAATGAGTGGCGCTATGCTTATCGTGAGTTTTCTGTCCCTGGTGATAGAAATAATGTCGGTGGTATACTTGGTATCGACGCTAGGTCATATGATAAGTCTTTAGTTCGAGAAGAGAATGCCGAAGATTCTCACCTCAAGGCTGAACACGTTGATATCCTAAGCCAAGGGCACGAAATAGGGCAAGGAAAAGTGCGCCTGTTGGTGCGAGATCTGCCAAAAGGTCCTAATGGAAACCGATAATCTAACGTAATGAAATAAAAAAACCAGTTCATGCTGTAAAACGGCTATTTAGCCAATTGAGGTTCATTAGCCAGCATTTTGAATCAAGACTCTAACTTCCCCAGCATGACGGCATCTTTCTGATCTTAGGTTAGAGCGGCCTCCATAATTACGTGACGATATAGACGTGCCCAAGATGAGCTGTCGCCGATTCAGATTCTTATAAAGATCAAAGGTAATAACGAGCAGGCTATGGCTGAGTTGAGTGATTAAAATTACCCTAGCCTAAGTCACGCTCTTATGGATCTAGATTACATCTGGCTTAAAAGCACTCGAACTAGATAAATTGATACGCGACAATGTAAAAGAATACTCCATACAGGGCTTATCCCCGATCTCGCCTCTGCATTGATAACAATACAGCGAATCCTTGGTACATTAATCTACTTCTGAATGGCTTAGATTCCGTAACAAGCCCACTAAATCGATCTGGCTTAATGCGGGGTTATTGTTACGGGGTGCCATGTGGCTACGATTTAGTTTCCATGCTAAGAGAAATTTATCACACAATTTTCGTGGCAGTATATTTTCATTAAACTTGTAGCCAGATTATACGGGATACAAAACCCATTGATTGTGGGAATAACATTATGCAACATAGTGAACGCTCTACAGAACTATATACTCCAAGAAATCCATGGTTCGCAGTTTGAGAAAATGTGCTGATATATTTTACGAGCAGAGTTCTTGTACAATAAGTTCAGCCAATCACAAAGATTTAGTTTAGCGGCTTCTAGGATGCACATTTTAATGAAAATTTTACGTTGACGATAGATACATAAAATCGCCTATTCGCACTTTATACTTTCAAATTGCTTGATTGTCACCTCAAATGTATTTTTTTCTACTTCAAGATCTCGCAGCTTCTTTCTCTCAAAATCCTGCAACTCTTCACTAACTTTCGCTTGGTAGTTCTTGTCACCAAGTATCTTTTTCTGCCGCTCAATACCTTGAGTTGTCTTTGCAAGTTTTACGGTAGTTTTTAATATTTCACTCTCAATATCAACTCGGCCCTTTACATGAAGATATACGACAGCGGTAGATGATACTGTGAATGCTACACAGCCTAAAGGCCTCGAATCGGTGGCGCTCAGTAGGGAAATTTTGTCAATGCCTTTTCCGGATAAAGACTTTATCGATGCAAGTTGTTCTGAGGCTGTAGTGGAAGAGATGGTGTCAAAGGTTTGGATGAATACTGAATTTTCTAGTTAGTCAATTTAACGTAACAGCGTTTCTATAAATACCTAAGCCCTCATCCTTGATGGAATATCCCGACATCAAAGACCTGATCCCCTTCGAGATTCCTAGGATAAGCTCATAAGCGGTTTCTGCCAAGGGATCATCAAATTGCTCGTCATATGTAGGGTATTGGGCTAAGACTATAGACGGGGTCTTGTCCCCTGGACGACGAGGTAACCTTTGCCATAATTCTTCAGTCAGAAAAGGCATGTATGGATGGATCATCGTAAGAGCGCAATCTAGGACAGTGTAAAGTGTGTTCAAGGCTGATAGTTTTTCTTCTGCTGTGCCTTCTTGGAAAATAGTCTTCGAGTTTTCGATGAATACATCGCAAAGATTGTTATACCAATATTGGTAGATGATGGTTGTGGATTTCATAAATTCACGATCCTGGAGGGCCTGATTAATCTCCTGTGCGGCAATGTTCATTTTGTGCAAAATCCATCGTTCAGCCAAAGATTCTTCCCGTGTTGGCTTACTAGTCTTTGGGGGTATGAATTCCGAGCCTAGCCTCCCACAGACGTATTTGGTAGCTTGATATATTTTATTGCAGAATTTACGATAGCCGTGAATTACCTTAATGTCGAAGGCTATATCTCCGCCTCCGGTAGTATATGATACCAAGGCAAAACGCAAAGCATCCGTACCACACTGTGGTATACCGTCTGGGAAAGCAGTTTTTTGATAATTTGTGGCCTTCTCCACTTCTCCGGGCGCAAGGTTACCTTGAGAAAGTTTTTTATGCAAGTTTTCTAATAAGATTCCTTCAATTACATCTTGGGGATCAATGACGTTTCCAAGAGATTTTGACATTTTTCTCCCTTCGGAATCGCGAATTAAGGAGTGACAATAAACTTCCGAGAAAGGTACTTTCCCAGTCATCTTTAAGCTAAACATAATCATCCGAGCAACCCAAAAAAAGAGAATATCCCATCCGGTTTCCAGTAAGCTGGTAGGAAACAATTTATCTAAATCGTGAGTTTTCTTAGGCCATCCCAATGTTGCAAACGGCCAAAGTCCGGAGGAAAACCATGTATCTAAAACATCTTCATCTCTTCTGAGGGTTAATTCCTGATTTGGGAAAGCTTTCTTTGCTTTGGCTTCAGCTTCTTCCAGCGTTCTTCCGGAAAACCAAAGATTATTATCAGATTCATCATTCGATCCATTTTCAACTTGGGCAAAGTACATTGGGACTTGATGTCCCCACCAAAGTTGCCTAGATAGACACCAATCATTGACGTTTTCCATCCATCGAATATATGCCTTCTCAGCACTCTCAGGCTGTATTTTAATGTCATTATTTTTGACCGCACTAAGAGCTGCCGCCGCCATATCCTTCATCTTCATCCACCATTGTGGCTTCATCAGGGGCTCAATAATATCTTTAGATTTATCGCATAGAGGAACACTCATAGGATTGTCCTTCTTGTCAATATATAGACCAAGTTTTTTTAGATCATCTTGAATTAGATACCGAACATCAAATCTTTTCTTTCCAGCATATGGACCAGCGTTTTCATTCATTCTACCATCATCAGTAAGAATGTTTACAAATTCAAGCTTGTGACGCTCGCCCATCGCATAATCATTTGGATCATGAGCTGGTGTAATTTTAACAGCACCTGAACCAAAATCTCTTTCAACGTAAGTATCTGCAATAATTGGCATTTTCCGACCTGTAATAAAAGGGTGAATGGCCATTTTGCCTACAAGGTGCTGGTAGCGCGGATCATCTGGGTGAACAGCAATAGCTGTGTCTCCGAGCATTGTTTCGATACGAGTGGTTGCCACTTCTATCATCTCATCCATCCCCTCGATAGGATACTGAAAGTGAATGATGACACCAAATTCTATTTTTTTCTCGTATCCAGGAACTTCAAGTAGTGTTCGACCAACTAACTCTTTATTCACAACCTCAAGATTCGAAAGTGCAGTATTGAGCTTTGTACACCAGTTTACGAGCCGATTGGCCCTGTAAATGATACCTTCCTCGTGGAGAGATACAAAGGTCTCCTGGACTGCTGCAGAGAAATTTTCGTTCATGGTAAAAGCCTCTCGAGTCCAGTCGAATGATCCACCCATTCTTTTGAGAACGTTATTTATTCTTTGATGATACTCATTTTTCCATTCCCATGTAGTCTCTATGAATTTTGACCGTCCTAAGTCATGTCTTGTTTGCTGTTTACGACGCCATAGCATATTTTCAACCACACTTTGAGTAGAGATGCCAGCATGATCGCAACCTGGTAGCCAGAGAGTTGTTTTACCATGCATACGATTCCATCGTATCAACACATCTTGTAGTGCGGTTCCTAAAGCGTGTCCCATGTGCAGATTTCCAGTCACATTTGGTGGAGGCTCGACGATGACAAAAGAGCCTTTTTCTTTAACCTCGCCATCGGTAGTAAATTCGGGCTTAAAAAATCCCTCTTTCTCCCACCATGCATACCACGCGGATTCAACGGCGATTGGATTGTAAGCTTTAAAGTAGGGATTTTCAAATGATTTAATTACTAGTCTCAATTAGCGATAACCTTTGCCAAATTCACCAAAAAATATTACTTTTTTTTTCGCCATGGGGGGTATCTTCGATGTAGTGTGGGAGGTTTTCATCCTCAGATTTTTTCTGCGCTGTAGCCTTCTTCTCTTTACTTTTGCTGGTTGTTGCAGTGATAGATGTAACTGCCTTGTTCTTTTTTTGGTCGAACTTTGCTTGCTTTTCCGCCTTTTTACGTTCTTTTTCCACTAACAAATTAGAATTAAAAAATCACTCTGAATTCAGAAGATGCCTTCTTACATTCCTTTTCACTCTTAACTTTAGTCTTAACTGAGAAGGGTGGTAAAGCCGGTGGTCCTGTACTTGAGACTAAGCCATTGACCTGTGATTCTGTAACCCCAGAGTTCGTAGCGCTTGCCAAAAGAGTCTTTGCCTCATTTTCAAATGGTTGATTAGCATTAGGAACTTGAATTGTATCTTTCTCAACTAATTTGTGTTAATTTATTTTCCATGACAAGTGAACAAGGTAATTTTCCCCTACTTGGGTCGTAGTTATCAGCCATCCTGGCGGATAAAGATAAAGAGGTTAACCTGTGAGACAGCCTTCGCGCCAAAAGCGCTCTGAATAATAATTGAGACGTCTTGTCACTGAACCTCTTAATTTGTAAAAAGACTAAAAGATGGATTAGAGGGTTGTGATTCTCGTCTCACGTAATTTAATTCCTCCGGATATGAAGTAGTCCGCATTGTGGGCGGCATACTTATTAGCCTGTCGCATATGATGAATCTCTTGGCATAACTTGTCCCCTCCATTCTGCTCTCTTGACACGGATGATATAATGATGTAGTTATTCATTCGGATGTTACTAGAAGGCCCTCCTAATTGCACTATATTATTAATTTTAAATAATTCTGCTATATTCAGAATGTCTATAGCACCTCTTCCTGAATCTACAGTGCGCTTGTTAGGTTCTACTCAGGTCCTCACAACCCCAACCTCTCTCGTCAAGGAGCTCATTGATAATGCGATTGATGCGAATGCCACTTCTATCGATATTATCATATCTCCGAATACACTCGACAAAATAGAACTAAGAGACAATGGCCACGGTATACAAAGAGAAGATTTCGATTCTCTCGGGAAGCGCGGACATACAAGTAAATTACGATCATTCGAAGATCTTAAATCAATTGGTGGTACCAGTCTTGGCTTTAGAGGAGAAGCTCTTTTTAGTGCTATACAGCTCGGAAAAGTTACCATAACGTCAAAGTGTGAAGGTGAGCAAATTGCAACTATGGCCAAGTTCAAAGTTATGGGTGGCATAGAATCCAAAGTCACCACGTCCCATCCCATTGGTACCACCGTATCTATAGCAGATTTCCTTTCATCAATGCCGGTGAGAAAGCAGACCTCTATAAAAGACGCGGTTAAGACTATCGCGAATATAAAGGAGCTCCTACGCGCATATTCATTAGCCCGAGTTCATATCAGGTTCTGCTTGAAGATCCTGAAAGGAGGGAAGGGCAATTGGTCTTTTTCTCCTCGACCTAATGATGGAATAAAGGAGGCAGTTTCACAAATTATAGGTCGGGAAGTAGCAAGCCAGTGTATGAAGAAGTCTCTATTATTCCTAGACACCGAAGACTTGAGTCTCGAGGAAAGCAACGTTGTTGATAATGTTCCCTTAGATGAGAATCGATTTTTCCTAGATATGTTCTTGCCAAAACAAGACGCAGATTTTTCAAAAATCTCGTATGGTCAATATCTCTCAGTTGATGGTCGACCGGTGTCGCATGAAAAAGGAACCATGAAGAAGATTGTTGCCATATTCAAACGTCATATTAGAAATTGTTTACCTGAAACTTCACTCAAGAGTTCTCAACTATTTCTACGTCTAGATATAAAATGTCCTAGAGAAAGTTACGATCCCAACGTAGAGCCTGCAAAGAACGACGTAATATTTACTCATGAATCTGTTCTATTGGGAAATATCGAAAAGGCTTTTCAAAATATTTACGATGGCTCTAAATCCTCACCAAACCTTCCACAAAATACAGACCCGAGTAACAGAGACAGATCAAAGCTCCTATTATCTCGGAATGTATCCAAGGTCCCGCTAGATTCTTACGCAGATCCAGTAGAGAGTTCCGCCCTGCAAGACACTCCGACGGTGACATCTCGGCCTAGTAAGGCTGGTGAGATTCCAGATATAGCCCTCTCAAGTCCCAAAAGAGATGTCTTGAGGAAGCAGGTTGAAAGGAAAATTTCTAGAGCTAGCTCGATCGAAACTCCGAGTCCTAGAGCTCCATCTCGAACCCTGATTTCAGCCGAGATACTAGAGCAACTGAATCAAAGTCCTAGTGAGAATCATTTAAATCCTTGGTTGATTGCAAAGATGATTTCACCGATTCAAACCAAAGATAGTGGAAGAAATTTAAGCTTAAGTAAAAAATTAGCGCCAAAACCTCTGCCAACGCTGCAGCATTCTTCAAGCCCTATTATAGAAGACTCGGATTTAAGCCAGACAGGAAAATTACGTAGCGGGAGAAAAAGCCCTACGCTTTCTCGATGTAACAGCCCATCATTCACCTCTTCTGCAGAGCTTATTCAACAGCAAGGACCAAAAGATTTACCTATTCCGCTTTCCCTCGCGAGGCATTCGAAATCCAATGACTCGAATGAGGATCTTATGCCTACGGAGGAATGTACGACAATTCATCGTCATGGGTTTGTTAGTGCTAAAGATGTAATCTCACAACCTCTTCAGAATTCAGACCCAACAACTTACACAAACCAAAAAGTAAGAGCCAATAAATTGCCTAGAACTCCACCTAAGTTAGACACCACACCCACAAATAAAAAAATGCGACAGGCTACTCTTAACAGCGCAGTTCTATCAAGTAGAGGTAGTCCAGGCAGCGGAAGCGATATCATGGTCAACAATAATAATGATTTGAGGCTCAGTTTTGCCATAGACTGCGAGAATAGAAATGAAAAAGCTACAACCCGTCCAGGGGAAAATATTGGCATAGTCCAACAAGTTGAGAAACCTGGCCATGATTACGATTTACGAAAACAGATGGCCCGTACACATCCTAAAATAGCGGAAGCTGACGAGCCATCATTATCACAGGACACAGATGCACACATCACAGCTCATCCAACTCCTGAGACCTCTCTCCCAGAAAGTGACCCACGCGGCTACTTTATACGCCAGCTGGGTCATTTCGGACCGCGCATAGACAGCACTAAGGGTCCAAAGATTAGTCGTCCTAAGTCATCGCGGCTACCTCTTGAAAGAATACCAATAGGTCAAGAATTACATCAGTGCATGGTAAAAGTCGCTACTAGCCCAAGGAATTTGCAGGAAATATACAACCAGTTCGAAGCAGTAGATGAGTACATTCAGAAAGGTAGTAGAGCGTGCGTCACCGCTACAGAAAATGATGACCTATCTAGAATCAGCACGAAGCTGAAGCATGAGCTTACGCGCAGGGCCTACAGTATGCTTGAGACTTTTCCGCACAGACCTTTAGAAGTCGCATCCAGGGCCTTGTGTGACGATAGCCGAGAAAGCTAATTGCTCTGCAGGCAACAACACCTGTTATCTACCGACACCTTGAAAAATAGGTCGCATAGAAGAGTGATGGCTAGCCAAACACGACCAATTATAGATCTACATGGCCAGTTTGCTACAGCTCATCACAATAAAGGTGAAGCTTAGCTCTCTCAAAACTTAAACATTAGCAACGGCTTTTCCAATTTTCTAGCTTTGCAGTACCGGCAGCAACTCAGCTTTAGACTGACCGTACAAGCAGAGTTTTGAGATAACCGGAATCCTAGTAACCAAACAAACTATATATCGTGGCCTTTCCTTGCGTGAATGAGAATGCCGGGGCATGCATGGAAAGTAGAAATATCATAGTACGAAGCCAACTTTAAGTTAACGAGTCGTACTTCAGCTCAGTCGTATAATAACATAACCTGCTTCATGATCTAAGATTACCTGTTCAGGTGAAGCACAGACAACCCTTCAAACTGATGATGACGATAGACTTGTCATCAATATTTAAACTGTAGCTCTTTATTGTGCCCACGCAAATTACTACGAATTGTTTGAAAAGGAACGTACACAAAATTCCTACCATTGGAGCTGTTCCTCTCCAGCATAATCAAAGAACGCCGTTATCGCGTTAAACTTACGAGTCTAGCCCTGACCCAGCACTATTCCTGAAATTTTATCGTTCTAATGCTCTAAAAGTCGTAATGAGCCTTGAACAACCACATTTTCTAAGATAGATCCAGGGGGTATATCAATAGTGCTACCTTCGGTTGCGACGATTATGACAGTTCCCTTGAGAGTGACTCCTCTTCCGAGGTTCACGGCTCCTGTAATTGTCAAATGGTCTAGTTCGATGATTTTTGGGATACTGCTGATACGTTTCTGAAAGTCTGATACTTTTTTGAAGTCATTACCGAGCTTTATAAGAGGTGCAGGACCAAAGCGATTTGGATCGATCTGTAGCTGACCATGCTTCAAAGAGTACAAGTCTGACTTTACGAGCATCAAGTCGGAACACGTCTTGACCGGCAAGAAACGCCTTCTTGGTACATTAACGCCGTGAGCGTTCTTGAAATGGCGAATAGCAGCTCCGACAGCCGTCTCAAGTTGCACAATTGAAATATCGGACTCGCCCTTTTTATCAGCAGGAATAGTCTTGTTGTTAGGGATAATTTCCATTTCGAGTTCATTTCTCTCAACTATGCGCTTTACTGCCTTGAGGTTCAGCCAAATGTTGTTGGTATTGAAATATTTAAACTTCTTTATGGATTTAAATTCATTGGTATGTTCCTTTGGAACTTGAGCAATCTCTAGTAGACGAACCGATCCATTATAGTCGATGATTGTTCCACCCTTTACATCAGCCTTAGTTTTATCAGTCAATTCCATGATATATTCAGCATCAGTTTCAACCATGTGTTGAAGGATGCGAAGATCCACGACGGCCCCAAGGTTATCGACATTCGATAAAAACAGGATCTCAACCCCGCGCTCAATCAATTTGTCAAGAGTTCCAGAATTGTAGAGTGATTCAAATACGTCACCATGTCCTGGAGGATACCAGTCAGAAATAGGTGAGTTGTTCGATTTGGGAGCTGGAAGGAGAGAGTCCTTTAGAATTCGGGGGTAGCGTGATTGATTGAAAGTTAGTATATCAATTTTGTGGCCCTCATACTTTTTAATTATGTTTTGTGTGTCGTCGTCCGTGTTGAAAGAATTCATCAGAACAAAAGGAACGTTTACATCATAGGTTCGGTTAAGGTACTCAATCTGTCGGACTGAGAGATCCAGGAAAGACATTCCATCACGGACCTCAATCACGGACTTAGGTCCAACGCAACCCATGGAGGTCCCCAGGCCACCATTCAACTTAAGCACAGCAAGCTTACTGAGAAACCCTACAGACTCGGAGTTTGAAAGCTCACTGTAATCGACAACTTGATCATGTGCAGGCGGGGCAATACGATCCCAATCACTATAGAGTTTAGATATCTAAGTATTCATTAAAATTGTACGGAACTTACAGTGTATTTCCCTTGGCCTTGTCGTTAAGATATCTGCGAAATAGAGCAAAAAAGTTGTCCATCTCTGTTTCAAAGAGCTTCTTTTCCACCGAGTCGGTCACCGTGTCGGCAAGATTGTTCAATGCATTTCGCATCTGGCTTGCGGCGACAGAAGTAGAAGTATTTTCAAAAGCCTTTTCATGTTGTATTAGATTAGCGATCTCTTGAAGACAGGGGTTCTTTTGTAATGGTGAAACTACACGCTGGACAGTGGTGTATGCTCGAATTTTAAAATGTGAAGAGCTGTTTAATGAAACCATGACTAAGGGTTAAAGGACTGTAATATGAGCAGATAACTTGAAGTAGAATAATACTACAGATGAATGATGATGATAAGAGAGATCCGTGATCGAAGTTTTTGCCTCTCATGTTGAGTGGGCTGCTTGCCCAATCCGCAAGGAAGGAGACACCAACATTGACGTTTACACTCAGCTGTAGAACCAATATACATCTTAGGAAGTTATGCAAATGAGGTACGGTTCCTGCCGTTTATGGCTTGTCCTTGACGTTGAGGAATATACGTTAGATAACGCAGGACTATCCTCGCCCACTACCCCTACCTCTTTCGGTAGCTCACTGGAGCTACCCTGTCTGGATAGACCACCAACGACTATAGATGTCAAAACTCACCATGTGTGACTGAGTCTTGCCGTGGTGCTTGCGAGTATTTTCTTCATTGTGATCTCCCGGTGACAAAGATAAAGACTTGCCGGCAGACCCTTTCAGGTGAGCCGGAAGCGCATTCTTAGAAGATGTCATTTTAAGGTTTCGGTGCAATATTGGTGTCTTTGAACGCAAAAGCACTTGATATTTTGAATCAGGTGTATAGAGGCGGGATGCTGGTGGTGCTTAAGAGCTTTGATGGAAGTGGTAGAAGCTATGGTGGTTAGCAAGAATAGCTCGAGGTTAATGGGTAAGGAAGCTCGGAACAGCGGGAGCTAGGGAGATTCGAAGGTGAAATGTTCAAAATTTCAAGAGGATTCCCACTCACCACGGATTTGATGGTTTTGATAGAATGCTACAGCGAGGAAGGCTGGCGATTCAAAAAGCTTAATTCTCAAACATGCAAAGCTGAGAGTAGATGGGGTTGGGAAGCTAGGCCATGGACGAAAGTTGAGGAAGCTCGGTTAGGCCAAAGCTGGGGACTAAGTTTCTCATGCTCGCCCTCGTGCCATGGCCAACGTCTGGCACCCAAGTTTCCCCCATATCGGCAAGTCAGCCGCAGTCCACCCCATCCATGACAGGGGTCCCTGCTGATCCCGGCAAGGCTTTCCCATAGATGCTGGAGTTCAAAGCGTTGATCCTAGTTGGAGCGCGTACTCTGCCTATTGGCTCCTCGTCTCCACTGGCGATGAGCAGAGGCATATTTACATGAACAATAACAACAACAGTCGCGAGTGGCCAAGGGCAAGCAGATCTCGAGTACTTTGCGCTTGAAAACTTGGTCACCAAGCGTCTGAGCCAAGTTGCCGATGATAGTGACACCAATTTTGTCGGCTGGACGTATCTGCTAGTAATCAAAAGTAAACAATCTTTCCGACGCACATTCTTACTTCGGAGCAAAAAACATAGGTCGAATAATAGATCAGAGAAAGCAGAGCCAATCAATAATTCCACTAAGGCCTATCGATAGATTGAAGCAAGATCATTGCCTTTGGTAGCTAATCGTACCTTTGCAAAGTCGCTAGCTCTAAGGCTCTAAGGCAGTCCGCGATAATTCCAAATACCACCGAACCCGTAAATTACACCGAGACATCTTTGTATCATGATGTCAACTACGTTACGCAGGCAGTTGATATTTTTTAGCTAGTACGAAGGAATCATAATTAGACACACTGCGAATATCAAAAATCTCTGTGCCATTCTCGTACTCAAGGACACACTTTAAGATTCTGTCTTGCCATCAACCTAACCACTCTTTTGATGCCAAAGGCGTACCGATGCCCGTAATTTTCATGGCTCTTCGATGGTTGTTGGCTAATCAAGATCCCAGCTCCCCGTTGCATCTCTGATTTGGGCCTTCAAACCTTTGATCTCTTGGTAGTGCACTTTGTGTTAAAACTGTGTGGCTATTTCCACAGTTCACTGTGATCCCGAAATGATGACTCTTCCTGAAACCTTTCCGGATACATGTCTCTACTAGATGACTATCACAGAATAAGATTGTAGAATTTTACATGTAGTTAATTTTATCTCGCTTTGAGTTAAGTAAAATACAGCTTCCACCGTCAAGGATGGTCAAGTTTCGCCTTGGTCCGTATAGACGCGTCATGAATTCTCCCCGCCACGAACAAATAGCAATTATTGCGGTAGAGGTTGGACCTTCCCGTCTTCGCTCTTCGCCTCTAACTCCAAGAATTGACCGCACAACAGTAAGCAGTACAAATTTTCATGTCTCATCATTTTGCTTCATAAGAGCTTCATCCCATGCTGCGTCCCATGAGCTTCCTTCGCCCGGTTGTGAAATGCCACCCTACGATCGACGCACACGTTATAACCGTTATCAGTATTCCGGTGATAAAAAGTGCAGTTAAGCGACACCGCCGCTTCTCCCTGTGTTGTTGTGCAAGCCATTCGTCTCTGTACGCCATATCAGCCGTCGCACTTCACTGTGTCTAGGTCCAGTGGGCACTTACCCGTCTGTTTTTTTTCGTGATAATACGCTCGAATCGCTATGCGAGCTGGTGCTCCACCCATTTTCTGGATCGGCTAGTTCGGTACGGTTGGTGATTGAAAATTGTTTCCAGAAGAGTGGGTTATGCGCTAAATCGGAAGCCATAGACACTGAAGATAGAGCGCGTTGGTGGGAGACTTGAGCGAGAGGCGACGGTCGCATGACATGAGGGCGCATAGCTCGTGGATTTCCTCCCATTGTGAAATGGGCTTTATTACTTTTTAATGGGGTGGTATTATGATTGTTTTCGAGCGAGCGTATTAATCAAAAGATAGTGGTAAAAGTGAGAGACTTAATCAGTTCGGGGTAGTGAATGAGCGTTGGCGAGAGGGGTCCGGACAATATTAGGATTAACGAAAATATAATGAGTGAGAGGGAACTGAAAATGTAGTGATGATGGAAGCGGTGGTGATAATTGAAAAAGAAGAATAGTGGCAGATAGAGGATTGGGTGTCGAAAATTGTGTGGACGGGGGGTACCTCAGCAGGGCGGTAGCGGGTAAATTAGGGTTCCATCACTCGCTGATGATAGATGAAGGCACGAGACGAGCAAGGTACTTATTGACGAGCCTCGTAACATCTAAATTCTTTGGTCGGACACGGGAATGGATAGATACGGTAGGGATACCTCGGAGACCTCTGGATTAACTTCGTCTCATATTCAACTCATTACAAAGAGCACAGACGGATATAAGGGTCAGTGAGCAGACAGACTGGATGATTGATCCGATGCATTAGCGTTCTCTGCACAATTGTTTCGGAATTAACACCATGATTACAGTCGCTGATTAGACTCATTGTGATTTCGCCGGATACAGGAGCGAGATACGCGCTGTTCAGACAAACATGTACGGACTAACAAACTTATTCGGAGCATCGTCATAAGTTTCATGGTTAGCTACTGCAGCCGCTATGAACCCATGAAACGATTCACGTGACTGGATAAAATTTGATTCAGAAGTTGAGTGGGTACCAAGTCGCTCTGGGATGGCAACGTCTTAAAAAATCGGAACATATTAAGACACACAAGCTAGCGTCATCAGTGCGCTGACACCGCTAAGGTTACCGCTAGATAGGTAATTACGAAATAAAGCTTGGAGCCTACCTCTTATCATGCTGCTTGTGTGATCTAAGGGTATTCCCCAGCTCATGACACCTCAATCCCGTGGCTACCCGAGCCTCCCGCTTCCTTGAGACACATGGTTACAGATCCCTTAAACGTACCTGTTACCACATCCCGATAACTCACTGCTGTAAACCAGCCACCGCGAGCTACCGACCATTATATATCCTCCGCAGTCGTAAGACTGGGAACCGAGCTCCATTCACTTAGCCTCAGCGGGAATAGCCATGTTAACGAAAACCAGCCACATAGGAAGTCATCTCTCCGCTATAACGGTCCGTAGGGTGCCGAGCCGTAGCTGATTATGAGAGTGTAGGAAGAGTCCTTTACAATCTTTCGTTTTCTTTGCACCTCTCGAGAAGTAAAATCGCACTCTATTGTTAAGTGTATGCGGGGAAGTTTGGTTCGTACCCAATACTGACCTTGCTCAAAATCCCTTACGACGGATTGGGTGTGTCAATGTATGCCGAGATGTGCTGGAATTCTCTGAGCAATAGGTTATAGACAAAAATGCGCACTGACGTGTCGATCACCCTGCAACTATCAAAAATAGTCGGGGAAGGTTTGGTTTTTTGGGTTGGGAACCTAGCAGCATTCCGCTCGATGGCTACCTCGTTTGGGTGTTGCGAAACTATTCGCCACTGTGATTAAGTATAGCAGAAGAGATTACATCTTTCCACACTCTAATCCGTAAATTTGTAATAGGAGAAGCAGCAACTCCTTCGAGTCTCATCTCATTGTATTTTGTAACCAGCGCCAGTGATGGAAAATCGTCCGGTCTTAGCATTCTCGAGGTACTAATTTCACGGCCGCCCAATCGTAGACAGAGTCTGCCATCTGTGCGTGTCCAAGTGATGCGGAATTAACTGGTTTGCGAATTAGTGTCGTCCAACAATGCCTGGCGATGCTACATCTGATGTATATTGCAGAGTTTTATCTCAAGCGTATTACTACTTGTTGTAATTGTGCATCACGTGCAAGGTTCTTAGCGTGCAGGCGTTTGTAACTCTGTCCAGTCACAATGTAACGTGGACAATTATAACTCCTAGCAAATCACGACATGATAGACGTTTCTCCTCCTCACGATCCATATCTTTATGATACTACTGCTATCCCGGGCTACGTGCGCGTGCTCAACTCGAATAGCCCCGCTGCTGACAATCCACTGCGGTTCTATACTTTGAGCACGACACTTCAGCGATGTCTGTGCGGATTCAGCTAAGCTTCATCGTAACTCACATGTTGACTTGAAGACATACAGTCAAGCTCTGATGAGGTGCTCCACCTTTCATGGCTTTCCCTATGGTTTCGTTTTCAATCCAGAATTGTCTGGAACATTGAGCATTCCATAAATAAACGAAGGAAGTAACTTGAACAACATAGCATGTGATTATTAGAAGAAAGGAATAGGCCTTAAAAATCTTTGGTGATATATATTTATCTCCGTGTTTATATGGATTTTCACAAGCCACAGACAACTTTTAGCCAATGAGGGGGGATTTCAGGTTAAGAGATTTGTGTAATTCTGGTAGGCAACACATGTGTGCAGCCTTGATTTTAAGCGTGTCCGAGTCAATACGTCATGTTGAGGTGGCGAGACTTATCCTACCTTATATCCTTGTTACTAAGGCACAACAAGTGGCCGACCTGAAGTGGAGGGCATTAGGCGCTATGATGGCAGCTCACTCTAGGTTTAGAGAATTTGCGGTGTACCGTCGGTGCTTTTACCATGGCGACGCCCTTACATGCTCCTGTGGTCCTGAAACAAGCCCAGACCTTCTTCCTTCACTGATACTCGAGCAGGAATAATTTTATATAACTGTGCTTTTACGAGGTCTTTTCTGAGAAAAGTTACTATGGTGCAACTGGGTAGGCCGATGACATGAGGTTGACAATACAGACCTCCCGAAACACAGGTATACGAAACATGTGGAGGAGGGCAAGACTGACACCTGTACGCGGTGCCCTCTACGAACCTGGGAGTGAAATATTCTCCCAGAGCCAAGTTCAGTCAAATTTCGCAATACCGAACAAGTTGGCCCATGAGGCAATGATTCAAGACTCTCCACCTAATCAAATTTTCACACCGGACGAGATCAATCACCACCAAAACCTCATCAAATTTGCAAGTACGACTTAGTACATCCTTATTTCAATGATCACACCTCTCGTCGACTTTCTCTGGCCTCAATTCACCACCACGTACACGCCCACGCCGATATTTATACCCGACGGAGGAAGCAAAGCGTCGCGCACAAACCTGGGAGACAGTTCTTTGGGATGGGCGTGAGAGAGATTAGGACAAGCTCACAAGGTGCTGCAGATGGTGGAAACGATCTCGACGAACGTGAATTTTAGAATTTTGACGAGTTTTCGAATTGAGCTTTGTGCGTGCGCCAAGACTTCGCTTGCGAGAGTGCGGGCGACACTATAAACACCGCCGTGGTTGGATGATGCGGTGGTACATCATCTTGGCCGGTTTCTCAAGTAAGGTCTGGATAGCAAGGACACATATCCCACCCGAGACAGGAGACCGCTGGTTCGAATCCGGCAAAACCTAACTACATTTCTCGCGGCGCTGGTATGCATGGATGATGAAGGCATGCTTGGATAATCAAAGGTTTTAAATTCCCTTTGGTGGGTACTTACGGAGGAGGGTCGACTGTTTGTGTAAGCGAACATACCTCATAGTGGTATTTGCGAATGAAATCCAGAGTATGAGTGTCTCTAACGTCAAAAGAGTCATCCTATATGTATACATAGTACCGGTCATGTGTCATAGCTAGATAGCTGAAAACACATTAAATGATTTAAAAAAAAAAAAAAAAAAAAAAAAGAAACATGTGGAGAGAGAGACAAGAGGCAAAGGACGCACATGGTGGGGTCTGCATGTCGCCTGGTGCGCACTCCAATTCTCAACAGCCCTGATCGCCAGGCTACTGGAGACGCCGCGAATAGTATGGTAGCCTTTTGCGCCGTCGCCAATACCCTGGTTCGGACTTGGCTTACAGCGCTCCCGCCCTTCAAACATGGCCACGCATCACTTAAACTTTCCTCGAGCCACTGCCGTCACACTAGTGGAAATTTTCTGTAGTAATCCGCCCTAGTTCCAGAGTAGATTGGTAGGGCAGCTACGGAGATATAATGGCTGTATGGAGCAATGATTCATCACCCAGTCCCCACTGCTACACTGATCATAGTTTGTCAAGGCACTTTTCCCTCGCGGGCTCAGAGACTGATAGTGCGTCTCCACCAGGTCCCTTAAAATACATAGCGTTGATGGTGTCATTTCGGATGAATAATATACTAGAATTAATTTTGTTGTCCTATTGAGCCCGTGACTGCCCAGGGAATATAGGTCCCTTCTGTCTACAGGCCAGGTATACCGATACTTACCTCGCGATTCCTGTCAAGCAGTAACATCCCCACGGATCTTCACTTGAGAACACAATTAAAAGAGCCATTATCTTCCCTTTCCAGCCAACGCAACGATGACCATTTGCGGGTGTGTAGCTGCAGAGTGAGCCTCAGAGACTACTGGGAGCGGGGCCTCCCAATACCGACATCATGAACTAAGCAGAAGTCACAGCTATCCTTAATTCGGACGGAGGCATGCAAGGTTAAACGAAATTTCATGGCTGCACTCGAGCGGATACTCTGGGGACGAGAGTTGCTTACGTTGCAAGTAGAAATACGTCATTGAGAGGACCGCAAATGGAGGTTAAAACATGATGGCCTTTCAAGTCAACGTGAGCCATAACTCCCCCCGACAGTGGGGTAGAGCTCCGACAGAGACATTCACAGCGTTCAATCTATTTTTGAGCTAGTGCAGCTGAATCAACTAGATCCTGGAGATGATAGAAGATATAAGGGTTGGAGTTTTCGATAACTTTCCATCCTCTAAGATGCGAGCACAAGTAGATGCAGGCTTCGCTGACAACTGGAATCTATACGGGTCATTTCAAATGCTTTTGGGCGCAGATGGATAACCTGATTACATGCACCAATGGGGCATTTTTGATCATAATATTCTCCTCTCTCAGTCTGCGACTTTGTAGGACATGTCTCTGATAGATAGCAGCCCCATCACTATTCCCAAAATTCATTGTATCCATATCTCTCGTCCCTTGTTTTGCAGCACTCAAGCTGGGCCTCGCTGACGCGCTCGCTCTCGGGATTTCCATCCATAAACGCCGCGTCGCTTCCCATGGCTCGACTCGCATCTTTTAATGCAAATGCCGTCGCGTCTGGTTTTTATTAGGCCGATGCCACTTGGTTTCATCTTCGTCTCTTGGATCCAACCGTTCCGAGGGTCGATCAAAATTTAAGGGTAGTGCCGCGGTGGCTTCTGGATGCTTGTCGATCATCCACATCTGCACGGCAGAGGACAGCCTGCCCCAGCCCGTACCAATTCTCCGGCCAGGGCTGAGAGCTGCGGAAAGTCCGATTGCCATTGTTCGCAACCTCACACTCATTTATCCATCACGGCACAACAGTCTACCCGCTTGATTTGGTCGCAGCGCAACCATTCTTCCTGCAATTCGTCACCCGTGAACGTGAATTGGCACTCGTCGTTCCCAGTACAGGCCTTTTACTGCCGTCGAGGGCTGCAATGCACCATGCAACTGTGTAGAACTAGCAATGCCGGTCAGAGTTAAGCTATAACTCAAACATACCCTTCACTGCGACCCACTGTCTCGGCTGGTCCTCTGAGCGGCCTAGCAATTTGAAGGTTTCACGGAATGATTGACCTTGTACCATTGCTCCTGCCACCATGCAGACCAAATTTGCTTTAATCGAGACAAAATCACACTGATAACCTATCCGTGAAAGCATGTTATGCTTACAACGCTGCCTTGACTATACCTTTGCCAGTGCTTTCGACCCAAAATATGGAGCACTACGTGTTTGAGCACTGCTCTTATTGCTTGAAGGATGCCCAAAGTTGATTGGATACGAAAGTCCTGCTTACTAACAATTATGAATACAGTAGAGTATTTTCACGACATGCTATAAATTTCAGGTCCTGACTTCGTAAGAGATATGATGGCTGACGATATTGCCTCGACTGCACTTGGCCACGGGTAGCGTTCAAACGAGCTTGGGGAATTTGCTACCTCGAATTTCACTCAGTGCTATGATATAAGGCAGGGAGACCAAGGGAACAAACCCCGTTACAGCCATCTGCAGTAGCAAATCAGAGACATGCAGGTTTTTATGCTTTTAAATTAACCTTACGCTTGACAAACAAGTTGGGTGCTCAAGTATTTGGTTTATTGAACTTGACGTTACAAATTATCGTCAACCCGCGACTATCCAACTAGTCAAATACATTTGTTACACGATAACTCTGCCCTATTTTTTCTAAGCTTTTGCGTTGTACAATACACAGCTGTCGCGAACCCTGCCCTTGCATCACTACGGCTTGTGCGAAATATTAATAGAGCCCTAAAATCCCTCATTCTAGTATTGGGGGCAGCGGTTGGCCAATGAAGGCATTACTATTCTCCCGAACAATCTTTATCTATTTCAAACCAATTTGGGCGCTTACTTTTCCGGATTTTTGACCTTAATTAAATCTCTTACAAGGTATTACATCGCCTTCCCTGCTCTTTATGCACAGTAACTTGCCTAAGAAGCTCCTCGTGACTCCTGGCGTGACCCTTCATTCAAAATTGAAAATTTTGTGATAAATTTTCTCATGCTATTGTTGGAATTCGATCTCTAATTAATAGAGTCGAGCTCAAGTATATCTTAGAGTTTGCATTGTAAACATTTGTGGAACGTGAGATAAGGGTAAGCAAGTTTAAGTGTCTGGGATCTTATTCTTTCTATGCCAAAGTTTCCCAGAATTTGATTTCCCCTATACACTGTAGTGATTAGAGTAGAATTATTGTAAACAATGTTTTTTCCATATTTTTTTGATAACCTTTTCTTAGGATTTCTATCCAAAATACTGTTGTGATAAAACTCTGTAAAATAAGCTGTGGTTGGTCTATCAAACCAGGTTACAGTCATTATTTTTTATTGTCAAAAGACCTTTCATTAGACAGCCTGTTACTATTTCATCCTACTTTGAATTATATGTTTTGCAGTATCTTCAGCTAATTATCTTTGGAGAAGGTCCGAGAAACCTTTTACCTGCCAAGCTCTCTAGAAAGGCAGGGGGACTATTCTCAACACCTGTCAGTGGTGTCCCCTACGAACCTCCAGCCCTCACTGTAGAGTCTGCAGAGCCAAGATTGAGTAACAACCTCCTCACTTCGATGAGGATTCCCAGTCGCCTTCGCGATCTGCATCGTCTTCATTTCTCATCACATCCCCCTATCACCATTATCATGAAGCTAACCACGATCAGATCAGACGTTAGGGTCGAAGCCCTTCTCGTCACCAACCCTTGATCATGGAGGAAAAGCCATCCGATGAGTTTCCGGAGCGAACCCAGCACCCGATACGGAGATGGTGGATTGGATCAAGATGGCCTCGAATGCTACAAAGAAGGGAGATATAGATGAATATGCGCACCTCATGTGGTCCCGGTGTCTAGGCCTCGCCTGGCTGGGGCTGCAGGTTTTTTGAGACTTTTTCCCGCGCACGCAGTTTCCATTGCTACCATTTTTATTTTTTTTGGGTAGAAGGTTCCGTGGAAAAGGTGGCTGAATTCCACGGGTAAATACTGAGCTGAATGGCTATTCATCATGGGCAATATATCAATGATCTTACAAGTAACAAGAGAGGACAGGAGCACTGTACAAGGTGTGGCCTGGGCCAGAGAGGAGCCCAATGTGCTAGATAGTCGAAGACTCAAGTAGTACAATAAAACCCACTCACCCACTCACCCACTCACTCTCTAGAAAGGCAGTAGATGGTTACACAGTTTCATCTAATAGCTAGATAGAAAAACTAAATTAGCTGTATTGCAGGAATCCGAATGAGCCAGTGTTAGTGACATATGTAATAAAAAAGCTCTGGTTTTTTCAATTCTTTACTATCCACTGAGCATAACGAAATCTTTATGAAGCTTTGCTAAATTTTGGCGTTTTACATCTGTTAGCCTTGCGCGTGTGAGGTTTTGATCAATTGGTAAGTTTAATCTCTACCCTCGTTTTGAGCTTGCTCTCTAATCCCAGAGGAAATTCGAAAATAAGTTAGACCTTAGTCCAAAAGGTATTGAAGAGGTGCTTATCAAACTTCTGCAGCTCTATAGAAAATAACTCGGATTAGATTTGAAATATGACAAGCTGCCGTTCGTTTAACATCCACATCTAGATGCATCATCTGATGTGTGAGATCCAAAATAAGGTCTCTTCATCTAAATCTTTTGAAATTCTCGTTTTATTCACCGAAATTACATATTTCGTATGTTTGGGTATTGCTTTTCTTCCGGACTATCTATCAGTAGACTAAAAGTCTTCTTTGTTTCTTTAAACGAATTGTAATGTATTTTAGCAGAAGGCGTGGATATCCGAGTACCCTTGAATTTTCCTTGTTTCAGGCCAGGGTTAACTGCGTATATTTTAGAATTCCATAGCCACTCCCAAAGCTTCTTCTCTGATAATCCTAACGTGATTCAGCTCATCTCTTTCTTCTTTTAGCCTATCCTCGACCTCTTGCTTCATCCCTGTAAGGTCTGGTGGAATAGTCTGGCTTTGGACACTAGGTGCAGCGTTCACAAACCGAAGTTGCTCCGTTATATGACTCAGGATATCTTGGATTTTTTTTGCAGAGTTTCTATTCGCACGTGGCTCCGGTAAAACTTGCTCCAGTGTTGGGAATAGGGCTTCATGACGAAAATGTTCTCTATAAGGCGTGTGTAGGGGGATAATCGGGTTTAAATAATTGTCACATCCTATGGCAATACTCGTCTCATGTGCCCATGCCCGAGCTACATTTCTTGGGGTGTATCCTCCTCCCCCAAGCAGAAGTAGAGGTATATTTAGTGACTTGCAGAAAGCTACACATGAACCATGACCTTGTACTTGAACGTTAAATCGCCCTAGTCGGTCACCGGCTAAGGAGTCGGCACCACATTGTAATACTATAGCTGTAGGTCTAAACTTTTCGACGCATTTTCCGACAACTGTCTTAAACATGTAAATATATTGCTCATCGTCAATACCGTCTGATAGAGGAACGTTAATAGCGTGATGAGCTCCCAAATTGTTTTCACTATCTGGACCCGTAGGGTTTAAATCTCCAGTGCCCGGGAAAAAACTCATTCCATCGTACTTGTGTATTGAAAGAGTCATAACTCTATCTGAGGACCAGAATGCTTCTTCTACCCCGTCCCCGTGATGAACATCGATGTCAATATAGAGAACCCTTGAATGATATCTTAAGAGCTGCAGGATTGCTAAAACGATATCATTAACATAGCAAAACCCCGAGGCTTCAGCTTTCTTTGCATGGTGTAAGCCCCCAGACCAATTAATAGCAATTTCAGCCTGGCCATTGCAAAGTTTGCGAGCTGCATCGATTGAGGCCCCAGCGTACATTGAACAGTAATTTAATAGTCCATCAAATATAGGACAATCGTAGCCACCAAGGTTAAAATCTTTCGGCCAGTTATCATCGGGCTGAACCACTTTTGCAGTTTTCAAGTAATTCAAGTAATCCTCAGTATGAAAAGATTCTAGCTCTTCTTTTTCGGCTGGACGTGCGATATATGTATCCATAGCGGCATGCATACCATAAGCCATTATGAGTCCTTTTGATAGTGTGAGGCGCCAAGGTTTCATGGGATGAGAATGACCGAAATGATGTTTCTCGATTTCCGGATTTGAGTGCCACGACACATTATATCCCTTAGGTCGAACGATGCCACTTTCTCTAATCTCGCGTTTGACTTCTCGAAGCAGTGATGCGTTTTGACTATCATCTTGCTGATCTAAGGGTTGCCAACATTGAACAATTTCTTTGGTAGAGATTCCCATCATAACCGTCGAGTCAACTCTGATCTAAAGGTTTTGGTCCAAGCTTGGAGGTTGAGATATCACTAAATCCCAAGTTTAAATATGGGACTAAGTTGAGGATGTCGGATCATGGTATTTTAAGACTGTGTAAATCTGGTGTGAATTTCGAGATTGTTCTTGTGGACGAGCAAACTGAACGCACATAATCCTGAGCTTTGTAAAGACATGGGTGGCACGGACTCTAGTTGCCTGTATTTACAGCCTTGCGCCGACAATATCAATTCCGCTGCAGAACTACTTTTCACCATTACAGTAGAATTTCGAGGATGCTGTGTTATTATACATCCGTATCGTACAGCGTTTTAAAACCCCAGCTAAATTAAATTAATATAACTCATCATATTAGTTAACTGTGCCTAGAGACTTAAGCTGTGAGGTTCATCAGTGCAGATGTCAAGATACCATTTATGGAGCAACAAGACGCTGCCACTGTTTTGGACGAGTGGACCAATCGAGTGGCCAATCTTCCAAACGAGATCGCATTTATGTATGAGGAAATTGAACAGAAAGATAGACAAATGGCAGAATGCCTCGCGATTATCAATAGGCACGACAATGCCCTTCAAGGCTGGGTTCGCAAGAATGGTGGGCACGTCGCGAATCCAAAAGAGGCTGCTATGAATAGAATTGTTATAGAAAATTATGAAAAAGCGCAAATACTACAGGCTGAAAAGATATCATTGGCGAGGAAGTGCCAAATCGTTGTGGAAAAGCACACGCGATATCTTGATAATCAAATCAAAGCACTTCAGGATCGGGGTGAATTTCCTGTTGATCCAGAGCTTCCATCACTTCTACGAGAACCCATAATTTCCCAACCTTCTCGTCCTTCTACTACTCTCCAGAGTCAGCCTCCCAGTGCTGTTCCTGTTCAAGCTCGTCATGCAAACCAATACCCACAGAGTGCGGTTCCTGCACACATTCAAATTCAGCAGACAAGTATTTTATCATCTGTTTCTCCGACGTCACCCTCACCTACTGCTACTGCTACTGCTACTGCTAGTACTACTACTACTACTACTACTACTGCTGTAAGACAAACACGAGAAAATTCGATGACTGTAGCGAACAAACGACAGCGCTTGGTTGGCCAATTGAGTACTCATATCCCAAGTGGCTTAACCCGTCAGCCATCCCACGGCCCTGGCACCCCTAAAATACCTACACCTGCACCAGCTACTAGAGCAATAAGTACTGGCCCACGTTCACAAATTAGGCCTGGCCCAAAAAAATCCATAAATCCAACGATTAAACAGTCTGGAATCACGCGGAAGCTCAAAAAGAGTAGTCTCAGTCGTGTAAAGCGGACAAGCAATAAAAATTCGCCATCTTCAACGAATGATAGTGAGCTAAGCGATGCAGATTCTGGCTCGGTTGACGATGAAGATGAAACGCAACACCCAAAACGCAGTCATGAAAATGAGGCAGACGAAGAATTGGTTGAAATGGAAGATGATGATGGAGCTGATGACCGCAAATACTGCACCTGCCAAAGTGTCAGTTACGGAGATATGGTGGCTTGTGATAACCCCGGATGTGAATTTGAGTGGTTTCACTGGTCTTGTGTTGGATTAAAAAGTGAGCCTCTAGGGACATGGATTTGTGCTGCCTGTAAAGCTGCTGGATTTAAGACTTGAGATTAATTTAAACCCCAAAAATTCAACTATTTACAAGCATTAAATTTAGTAGGCTAATATTTTCTGATCAATCTGGTAGAACAGGTAAACAATCGAGTTGTGGGACATCTTGAACGGCAATCTTAGATCTTGTGCTTCTAGGTTTATAGTAAAAATATACAAACCCCTGAATACCAAATTTAGCCAGAACCATTAAAGCCTGCTTCATACACTAAGCTTTAAACTCTATTGTGAGCGTCAAATTAGGAAAATAATTTAACCAATCACAGATAATTTAATGATTTTTAACCAGCTATAACAAAAGAATCCTTAAATTCTGCATGGATTTTCGAGGTCGAAATCGACATCTATAGTTGCAGGAGAGTTTTCTCTAATATACGTCATTTTACGCGCCTGGCACCCGACAAAAATACAAGTTACAGCTCCAAAAGTCAATGAAACAATAAGAAGTAATAGATTAATGGGCAGCGGATCTTCGTGAAAGACACTATGACGAATAGCATCAAGCCCGTTAGCAGTAAAGTTGAATAGCCCAGCGATGGAGATACTGAGACCGTAGACTGTACCAAAGGTTTTGAATCCAAAAACTTTGGCGGCAAAATCCGAAATAAGCGTGTAATAGAAGGGACGACACAAAACAAACAAACAAACATTTGAGTAAGCTGCCCATGTATATGGAAGGCACCCGAGACCACCAATAATTGTTACCAGTGTAATTAATACAGTAAGAGCAAACGTTGTACTTGTATTGTCAAGTACTATACCAATAAAGGGAATAGCAAGGAGGCCACCGAGTGGGAGTGCTGCGTCGAAGAATTTATTGATTACAACTGCTTCTTCGTAGGAGCCTAAAATGTATTCGTACTGAGAGCGTATAGTTGCAACAAAATAATTAATCCGTGTCATTTGAATGGCGGTAAAAATGGTGATAAGAATGAACCATGGCGAAATGATTTGTTGCTTGCTCGACTTCCCATGTAAAACCCCCCAGACTCCAGATATTCTGTTCTTCCTCTCTTCTCTATTGATTTGCTCGCATATAGATTTTGGCACAATAATATCTGCAACTACAGGCTGTATGTCCTGATGTTCTGAGCTAAGTAGGGCCGCATCTTCACCGGGCTGGCTATCCAGATCTGTCGGACATTGTACTTTCCCAAGTGATTGTTGATTTGACTGAGGTGATGGATTGGGCATGATGGATAATTGGGTAGAGATAATGAAGATGGGCACAACTAAATAAGCTAGAAAAAATTTACTAGGTCCAAATATCCCACCACTATTTTCATATAGAATTCGATATATGAGAAATACTGCACTGCTACAATCGAATCCACCGGTTAAAAGAGCCATGATGAGACCCGAATGTTGTGGAAAAATGTTGCTCAGCTGAAGACAGGGTATAAATGAAAATGGACCTCCAATAGCAAGGAACAAATAACCGGAAAAATAACCGTCGTACGGAAGCTCATCACCATAAGCAAAGGATAATGCTCCCATGACGAGAAGCATAGAAGAGATGATTCCACAAACCCGTGGGCCATATTTATCAAGTATGGCACCGACAGGTAGGGCGGCCACATTTGTCCCAACGGCAGCTGTTGTGAACATTAGATTGAGGCGAGTTTCCTGATAAAAGCAGACATTAACTCCACGTTCGATTTCACTGTCCGAACAGAGATAACGATAAACTCCATCATTAATGAGAATTGGTTTCAGGGCAGCAAATCCAAATATTGTGCCAGCCGCAAAGAGACTGTACAATAAAGCTGTGAATATTTGGGCTAAGCAAACAATGAGTTAGAGAGCAAGTCTTTTGACAATTTGGATGTTAATTGGACTTGCCTAGTTTCTTCCATTTGGGAACTGAATAAGGATTTAATGTAGACAGAGCGTCGAATTCGTCTGGCTGACTGCAGCCTATGGGAAGTGTTGATGTGATATGCTTGTTGACATGATGTTTATCATTTGCACTGATGAACGTTTTGGTACCCTCGGCTTCTGTTGTAGTGATATTTGTTATTACAGGCGATGAAGACATAATGTTAGTCAACGAATGTTACTTCACTGCGCCGAGCAAAATAAAGAAGTAAGCTACCCAACGCTATGGCTATTTCTGAAATTTCTGTAGATCAAGCAGTACCCGCATGGCCAAAAGATTGATGCCCATTGTCTATTGTTTTGGCAAGATGTTTATTGTACTACCTCAGTCTACGATTGTCTATCATATTTGGCTCCTTTCTGACCAAGGCCACACCTTGTACGGAGCTCCTATCCCTTTTTGTTACTTCAAAGATCATTGAACCATTGCGCGTGATGGATAGTCATCTAGCTCAGTAGATAGCCATGGAATTCAGCCCCATTTTCCACGGAACCTTCTACCCAAAGAGAATAAAAATGGTAGCAATCGAAACTGCATGCGCGGAAAAATCTTTTAAAAAAATCTGCGGCCCCAGCCAGGCGAGGCCTAGGCACCCAGACCACATGAGGTGCGCATATTCATCTATATCTTCCTTCCTTGTAACAGACGAGGCTGACTTGATCTAATCCGCCATCTCCGTATCGGTTGCTGGATATTCTCCGGAAACTCATCGGATGGCTTCTCTTCCATGATCAAGGGTTAGTGATAAGAAAAATTTTGACCCTAGTACCTGATCTGATCGTAGTTAGCTTCATAACAATGGTGATAGAAAAATGCGCTGAGAGATGAAGACGATACAGATCGCGAGAACGATTAGGAATCCTTATCGAAGTGAGGAAGGTGTTACTTAAACTCGTCTCTGCAGACTCTACGGTTAGAGCTGGTTGTTCGTAGGGAACATCACCGACAGGTGTTGAGAATAGTCCCCCCCCCCGCAAGGAAGAATTTAAGTCATGATTAACAAAGCTCGCGTCATGGTTTATGTGGGACTGCTGATCTAATAAGATAGATAGCATGAGGGAGAATAGGCGGCTAAGATGCGGCGTGAGAGGGGTATGAAGTCTCTAATGATCATGTGGGGATCGATTCATTCGAGTAGTTTTCAACTCTGTATTTGTTTGGGCGCCAAGATCGAGATTTAGGCAAATTAGGCTGGACTTATTCAGTCGATGAGTCAACGGCATTCCCCATAGCCCTCAACGCTACAAAAGAAGTTGAGCTAAGCTACCATACAGCAGTCACGCACTGTCAAGACTCTTCCGAAATTTCAGCAAGACCTTCGGAAAAGGGTTGGATGGAGGCTAGAAAGGCAGAGTGTGAATTTCCTAATGTATTCACAAATCTGCAGCACTCAGTTGGCCGGCCCCTCTGAGGGCCTTGGAAGGGTCACCATGTCTACGAATGTAGCCCTAATATTAGTATTAGGAGAATACCACTCCCAGTAGTTTTTGCGACTTTTCCCGGCTGCCAGACATCCGCAAGCGGCCACCGTTTCGTTGGCTGTAGTGGGGTAATAATGAAGGACAACGGGCTCTTCTAAGCGTACGATCGTACAAGGGCTTGTAATGGTTGGTACTGTTTATGTGCCATCGACCTGAAAAGGGATTAATCAATAACAAGAATTGAGTGTGTTTGACTATATATTGTACTTTTGTGGCAAACTGTCACAGTTTGAGTGGAGCTTTATGAGAGGCATGGGAGGGGATACACTATTGGCATAGGTATCCTTGGCCTGCAGGAAGAGAGGACCTAAATTTTTTACATATTCACAGACTCAGACAGGACAATTAAATAAAATAAAAGTGAGTGGACAATATTCGAGCCTTCCAAATCCCTGTAGAATTTTTGGGCCAATAATTATGTTGGGCTTCCATAGCCGCTCACCCGGGCATAATATTCAAATCCAAAGTTAAATTATGGAGAGATTGTTGTGCACCTTCTCTGAAATGTTTACCAACAAATGTATCAGTTCAAGTATTTGATTTAAAAAAAACCAGGTTAATAAGGGCGTTGCTGTACTTATTAAATCATTTTATTGTCCTGTCTGAGTCTAAGACTATGTAGGACATGCAGGTCCTCTCTGCCTACAGGCCAAGGATACCTATGCTAGTAGTATAACCCTTCCTATGCCTCCCATACAGCTCCCCCCAAAAAGTACCGCCCCTCACAAGCCCTCATTTGATCATACACTTAGAGGAGCCCTTTGCCCTTCATTATCTCCCCTGTCCAACCAACGAAACGATGGCCATTTGCGGGTGTATGGCAGCCGGGAAAAATCGCAAAAACCACTGGGTGCGGAGCTCTCCTAATACCGACATTAGGACTAAATCCGAAGACATAGTGCCCCTTCTGAAGCGTTCGGAGAGGCCGGCCAGCTGGGCGCTGCAGACTTGTGGGTACCTCGGGAAATTCACCCTCTGCCTTTCTAGCCTCCTTCCAACTCCTTCCCTAAGGTCGTGCTGGAATGTCAGAAAAGTCTTGACAGAGCGTGATTGCTGTATGGTAGCTTAGCCTAACTTCTTTTGTACCGTCCAGGGCGCTGGGGAGTGCCGTTGACTCATCGACAAAAGAAGCCCTCCTGGCTAATTAGCCGAAATCTCGGTCTTGGCGCCCACAAACGTTCCAAAGTTGAAAACCCCTCGAAAATGTCAGTCCCAGCGTCGTCTTCAGAGACGTGTTCTCGCTCTCGCACCACATCTCAGCCGCCTATCCTTCCTCAAGATGTAGAACCTCATTAGAGCATCAGTCCCCCATAAACCATGACCCAGCTTTGTATATTATGACTTAATTTCCTCCTTGCGGGTATACGTATCGTCGTAAATTTGTAGTGAGTGATGGCCGGTGATCAATGGGGCAAGCTCCTGTTTGCAATTAGAGTAACTTCTTTATTGGTTGTTGAGGCGAGGTGAGGCGTGGTTGGAAAGAGGTTGAGGACTCAGATGAGAATGTTAAAAAAGACATTGTCGAGAGGTCTTCAAATGGAGAAAAGCTTGAGGTTGCTTTCAACTTCGATTCGGATGCGATTCTTCTTGGCTATCCCAGATATGCAGAGCATACTGAGCGATTACACCGGCACCACTGGAAGGTGAAGAATTCGTCTTTGCCGGCGTTGCTGTACTTAAATCTGCTCGAATTTCGTTATTTTTTTGCATCAGATTTTAATTGCGTATGCAGCTACCTAGCTATGACACAATATCTGAGAAAATGTCCAGAATATATGACTCAATTTACAATAAGTGCACTCATGTCTCAGATTTCATTTGCAAGTACCACTGCGAAGTTATGTGGGTTTTTCTTCACTCCAAGTCAACCCTCATCCGTGAATTCCCACCCAGGGGAACGTCTCAAAACCCCTGGGTTATCCAGACATGCCTTCATCATCCACCGAATTTTCTCCGCGCGAAATGTAGTCTAAGGTGTCTCCTTCCCAAGTGGAGTAGGTGCCCAGGCTACTCAAACCATACCAGAGAACACCACCAGGAGGCGGACCACAGCACCTTCCATCGTTTGCGTGTTGTTATAGTGTCCGCTGCACTCTCGCATGCGAAGTCTTGGCGCGCACAAAGCTCAATTCGTAAAACTCCTTGCCAAAATTCAAAATTACACGCCCGTCGAGATTGTATCCATCCCTTGTGTCATCTTGTAAACTTGTCCCAATCCCTCTCACGTCCATCCCAAAGAACTGTCTCCTAGATTTGTGCGCCACGCTTTGCTTCCTCCGTCGGGTGTAAATATCGGCGTGGGCGTGTCTTTGGCGGCTAGCTGAGGCCAGAGAATAGTTGATGAGTGGTGTCGTCATTGAAATGAGGATACACTTGGTCGTACTTGTAAACTTGATGAGACTTAGATAAGATTCGAACTCTTTGGGAGTGACAATTTGACATTGAGGAGTATATTGAATCATTGCCTCGAGAGCCAACTTCTTCGATGTTGCGAAATTTGACTGAACTTGGCTCTGGGAGAATATTTCACTCCTAGGTTCGTAGAGGACACCGCGTATAGGTGTTCAATCTTGCCCTCCAATTACGTTCTCATACCACACATAACAAATTAAGGATATTCGCTATTCTGATGTCGCCGTCGTCTCTTTATCCTTTTATCGAATAACTGTCACATGATGTAACCACTGTCATTGGCTGGAGCCTGATTATATTTAGTTACATGCATAATATTTAAGGCATAATTTACTATTTCCTAGTATAATTCTAATTATATCAAGAACTTCCCCGCTCAACTCATTAGGCATGGAAGAAGTCTAGATCCATCTCATGTAAATATGTTTCTGAATGGCGACTATGATTACAGACTCGACAACGCGACAATTGAGGCGGATGAGGAGGAGGTCACGCTTATGAATATCATTGCTGCACATACTATGCCACAGCAGGAGGAGGACGAGGATAAGGCAGCTGAGCTGCCTGCTACGAATCACCAAGCACCAAATAGCCCTAAGCGCCTGCTCAGCTTCAATGAGCGTGAGACAGATGCCAACTCCATGGAGCTCATGATACTAATGCGCATGGAGAGAAGCCTCCAGCAGCAGGCAGAGTTTAATAGAAGGCAAGGGACATTAGATAGCTGGCTTAAATTACGTATGAGATAGAACATTGACACGTTTGATGTACGAGGAAGCGTGAGTATTCCCTTAAGTAGACTCAGTGATTAAATGTGGTTGTACAAACTATCACCCAACCATATTATCCACAAAAACATAATAACAAGATCTCGCTTTAACGATATTGAATAGCGGCACGGAATCATATCGTTATAACGAGTCCACACTTTACTTGATGACCCCAATTATTCTTACTTCTAACAGTATTTATTATTACAAATCCTTGCTACGACAAAATGTTGAAGTTCTCCACATAAGTTGTGTTGACATGGTTGTGATCGTAATTTTTCCGTGCTAGAGAATTATTATTTCCATAAGATTTAAAAAAATAGAACAAGATCTATTACGATGGGTTGTAGCCGTTAATAATTTCCTTTTAATTGTATATCAGCTTCGCATGCTAGTGCTTACGAATAAAGGATGAGAAATTGCAATAATCACATTCCATGGTGGTAGATTATGCTGCCAATAGTCTTTAGCTAATTAGAAGCTAGGATCATCGGAAAAACTGAGCCTAGGCGGTAGCTTGTTCCTCATCAATTTGTTGCGATAATTATCTTATCTTTTAGCTAGTGTACACTTTTCTCACTAAATATGAGGGCTCTAAAAATTGATACACAAAGAGAACCTCTTTTCTCCTGTTCAATACCTCTTAAAATTCCTCCTGCAGTGTTTCATTCAAAATACAGTTTTCCGAATTTTTCTGCAATAAGATGATAATATCTTTCCCTGGCTCAGTAGATGTTATGTTGTTTCAGGATTTTCGAGATTTCTATGACTCATTGCATAAATGTGTATAGACTTTCGGCTAGAGATATTGCCCAAAATTGCAAATTTAATATATCTTGTGCTCAATATGAAATTTACAGCTTTATTCTGTGCACCAAGTGAAACTGTTAATCTCTATCACTGTTAAAAAACTGTAGACTCACTAGACTCCTTGTGCTTCTACTTTTAGCGTAAGTTTATCGTGCACTGAGCTTTGACCCCTCTTCGTGGTTTGACAGAGTTGGACTTGAAAAAGTGCAGTTGATGTATGCATATCCTCGAATCGGAGGCATATGAGGGAATTTAAAGGTAAATTTTTATCATAGATGAAAAGCTGTAGCTCGCTTATTTAGCTTTTTTAGGCAACGCAAATTGGAATACCATAGCAGCAGAAACCAAAGACTCCTATCTTCACGAAGTGATTATAGATATTAGAAAGATCTTCGTCGTATACCAGGCTTGGCCTAATTAACTTGTTATGAAAAGCACAATCATCAACCTGAGCCGTGCTGATGAACAGGACATTGTCCAGGTCTCTTTTCAAACCACTGCCTGATGCATTTCAAATGAAATTGACAAAAGCATTCCAGTCGACCCATCCAATCATCAACATTAAATTCTTCAAAACAGATTGTACATTCGGCACTATTGATGCAATCTGTTTCGAGGGCCCGATAAGGAAAAACACCCGTTCTTCTTCCCGATGTTACGTAAAGATTTTGGATATGGCCATAGTTTTGTGGGCCTGTCTCCATAGCAGTAGAGCTTCCATTGTTGTGATCTGTATTTACGAATTCTTGTTCGAATGTTAGCTCTACACTAGACTTTTGAACTACTCCTGATGTCGACTCGATAGCTGCATTGACACAATTGTTTACGTGAGTTTTCCTCAACATTTCATGATTTTCAAGGCTCCTAGAGGGGAGTTCTTGGTGACAAATCCAACATTCATCTTCTTCAGAAATTTGCGATGAGCGAGTTGGAAAGGGTACTGAGCGTTCCTCCTGTCTTGATGGCCTCATTGAACGAGAACCGTGAAAAGGTGGAACTAAACTGATAATCTCAGAATTATTGATCTAGAATCACAGATATTAGTACCAGCTTGAAGTTTCAGTCCTATTATCAGACCAAGAAGCTCTGGTTAGATATTGAGAGTATAAGACCTACATGATTAAAATCACTTAGAGCTCCGACCTATGAAATCTCTTAGTTTGTCAGGATCTGAGTTGAGCGCTCTTAGAGAACGTACTGTGCTACTCCTGGACCGAACTTCATTATTACTAGATCTAGAGATCCGATCCTCTCCTCGGTTATATGATGCTGAATAGAACAAGTTATTTGACCTTGGAATTGGGACTCGATTCCCCGAATGAATGTATTGCTGCCGATAATGACGGGAAGAGTTTGGTGCTGTAATATTTTCGACAACGTCTCGATGCCGGTAAGAATTTAGGGCTGAGTGGGATAAAGGTGTGTTTGGTAAGTTGTTTGAATTTTGTAATGTTGGAGTTGGACACTCAATCTCATCTGGAGAGTAGCGAGGTGATGTTGAGCTTAGACTCGGTACGCATGGGTTACAGAGACGTACTTTTTCTCCGCCCATCATGTTGTTTAATCTTGAAGAATCTTCATTTAAATTTTCCGCCAGACCTAGATCTGATAGCCTTCGGGTTACACCCTCAACCGGTGGTTGTATAATATACCGATTTGGTATTATGATACGATGAGGCGAACACGAATTGCATACCACACGACCGCATTTCCTATATTTTTATGAATTAGAAATTATCTTTGTGTTCTATGAGGGTCTCAAATTTTTATCAACATACCTACAGTGATGCTTTCGTAAAAAAAAGCCTTATCAAAATTTCAGCAGACTCCTAGTAAGTTGCTAGCGATACTTACTAAATTGAGTATTGCACAGAGGACAAATGGAAACTTCCGTGTCTAGCTGCCAAGTAGGAAGAGTATTGCTTCTTGTATGCCTTCTCTCTAAGTGATGTTGAACGTTAGATGAAGTTTCACCTGAATTTATTGTGAAGCTAGAGAATGTCAAATCCCTTTCCCTTTCATTTCCGGACTGCGAAGTGAAAATGCGATGGCCGGCCGAAGTTACTGGATGAGAAGTCTTCTTCAAGGGCGAAGATCGTCTAAACCTACCATTCTGTTCATGGAAATCGTGACCTGGGATGTTTTGAGTTCTCGCCACATCAATATCCGAAGCCACGTAGGAATCTTCCAACGATGCATCTCGAAAATGGGATGAGTTACGCCCAACTGGCGTCGGGTGTCGATTTGGGGTTGTAGACGAAGTTTCTTCAGTATATAGCTGCGACGCAAGGTTTCTTCCTTGTCCTGAATCTTTTACACTCCTTATCGAACCGTCTGAGCGACAATGGAACTTCGCATGGACCTTGTTTAGGTTTTCGGATGAACTTGATAGGGATTCCGAGTCGGAATCTGGAAGTGGCGGTAAAGGCCGATCTCTGGAGAATGAAGGCGAACGAAGTTCTTTCGGTGTTACCATGTCGAAAATATTATCAAAAGATGGAGGGATAGATTGAAGCTAGCTTTGTAAGTAGACAATTTCCTAGGCGTCTCAGCACGATCAAAATGGACTAAGACTTGGATTCTTAATGGTGCCCTTTCTGCTCAATCATTGAATTAAAATGATGCTGCTGTAATAGCTTCCAGTGATTTAAATGAAAATTGGGTAAGAAATTGGCTGTCGAATTTGGTTTCATTCGTCCTGGTAGTAGTGGTGATTTTAATGCACGGTGTTCCTACGGAATTTCTCAGTTACGATTACAGTGACCAGAAGTCCAAAGCTATGTAGTCTACTGAAGATAAAATAAAGAATTAGTACCAAAGCTACTGAGGAGCGACAGTTTATTTTAGAAAGGGGTCCCAAGTTACCTTCGGCCTTGAGTAATGTCATTGACACAATTTTGTGAGAGATGAATCGTCAACTTAAGTCACCCAGTTTAAGTTCCCTTGTCGAGTATACTGAATATTTAAATTTAAGCAACAGTTATTGGGGACACAATAGAATGAATGCCCTAGTGAGTTGATTACATGAAAACGGGGTTTCAGTCTAGAGGGGCACACTGCGTTGTGGTGGGTAATGGGGGGTATCATCGGGTATCGATAACGTATATTGGAAGGATTATGTAATCTGGCGAAAGGTCCTTAGCTTTGCAAGCTGCACAGTTTGGCTATGACCAGGGCTAGCCCTGCACAGATTGCGCCGAATGCCCGCCACATTGAAGCATGTGATAACAACCTCCCAGTTGCCGAATTACTTTCCCATCTAAAACATCTCCTTTCGACGATCGAGCAGAAGCCGGAGACTCTACACGACGTGGTGCAACTCATGATATTGCTTACGTCACTATCCGTCTCTGGGTCTCAGCAGAACTATATGACGCGCAAATTTCTGGAGCAACAGAGGGCCTGGCAGCTGCCATCCACATTCCTATGGCCTTTAATGCAACCAACTCAACTATCTGCCTAGATAACCAAGATATGGCTCTTCGACTCCTCTTGATTCCACCTGCTGCAACATGTTCTCACCAAAGTGCAGAATTTAGGCGGCAAGAAGTCAGCTGGACTAACGGAAAACGGGCATCCTATACTAAAGCAGGAGCAGCCAGTGTCAGATGGTACCCCGGACATTCTGGAAACCCTGGAAATGATGCAGCAGATGTTCTAGCGAAATCGGTTTGTATAATGACAGCGCCACCCCTACCTCCATCCATAGCACGAGCTAAAATATAAATTTCTGCTACATAACGCTTCCATCACCGCTTTCTGGGCTCAAGAAGGCCCCTCTTGATACAGAGAGCTGGGATTTAGTCCTAGTCTTGGAATAATTTCAGAACTTCCTGTGGCGAAGAAAAATTCCAGATCACTTCCTCAACTGCAGTACTGGAAGAAGCCGTGCCCATCTTTACGGTGGACCTCGACATCCTTGTCCCGGCATCGAATGGATACTTGTCACACCTAAAGGCACCCTCGCCTTCGGCAAATGTGTCTTTTTTTGCATCAGATTTTAATTGCGTATGCAGCTATCTAGCTATGACACAATATCAAAGAAAAGTACATAATAGATGATCCAATATAAGTAAGAGTACTCGTGCCTCGGATTTCAATTGCAAGTACCACTGCGAAGTTATGTGGGTTTTTCTTCACTCCAAGTCAACCCTCATCCGTGAATACCCTCTCAGGGAAACGTCTCAAAAACCCTGAGTTATCCAGACATGCCTCCATCATTAACTTTTCTCTACGCGAAATGTGGTCTGAAGCATCTCCTTCCCAAGTGGAGTAGGTGCCTAGGATACTCAAATTCTACAGAAGAACACCACCAGGAGGCGGACGACGACGCCTTCCATCGTTGACTTGTATTTATAGTTTCAGCTGCACTCTCGGAAAATGGGACGAGCTGACTGGATTCTACGACGAAATCTAACGATCCTATTAGATATTTCTTGGTGAAATTTTCTAATTTGTTGTGGAATTAATATTAGATGGAAGGATTCATTATTTTGAAATTGATTTCATTTAGCCCGATTCGGCGCCCTATGGGCCCATGCAGGTGTCTACGAACTCTAGTATTTATATAGGAGGAAACATTTATGGTAAAAACCCCTTCAACTTCTCAATTTGTCTAGACTGTGGTGCTGTGTTACCTTTAGGAAGTGCACTATCACTGTCATGTCCAGTGTGAATACCGTTCCCTTCCTTGCTACTGGGAGAAGTCTGTCAACCTTCTTCCACCTTCTCTCTCCCTCATCGTAGCCTCGACTTCGAGCGTCAGTCGAAACTGTTCTAGCCGCCCTTCCTGCTGGATCCATCTAGTTATTCTTGCTAAATCTTTGGGATGATTAATCATGGCCTCAAATAACCGGTTTTCTGCCTTTCTTAATATTTCTCCTCTTCCTTTGGCCCAGCTGGTGCAGGCCGTGACCACATGCTTCACATTCTGGGACGGATAATCACATTGGCATCGTGGGCTATCTACTCCTGGAACTTTTCTTCTGTGCAGATAGGAATTGAACCCAATGTGTTCGCTTCTTATCTGCGTGGCTATGCTGATCTGGGCCCTGCACGGATTTATCATTATTTCCTTTTGTATAACGACTTTATGAAAGTTACCTAGACCATTTTGCTGTCTGAAGGGCCGGCAAAGACGAGTTCTTCACCTTACAGTGATGCCAGTGTGATCGCTCAGTAAGATCTGCATATTTTGGATAGCCAAGAAGAATCGCATCCGGATCGAACTCGAAAGAAACCTCAAGCATATCTAAAATGAACGACTTTTCGACCAATTTTTGATATATAGTTCTCACGCAAGTCTACTACCTCAATCTTATTACACCACCTTGTCTCAGATACTGGTAAAGGCGTTACTCCAATTGCAACCGGGCATTTCCTACTACCAAATTACGATGCTTTGTAAACCCATAAGGAGAAAATTAAGTCATAATATACAAAACTCGGGCCTTGGTCTATGGGGGACCGTTGCTCTAATGATGATTCACTCCTTGAGGGAGGATAGATAGCTGGGACGTGGGACGTGGGACACGCGAGTGAAAAGTTCCTAACCCTTACACTAGGACGCATATTTTTCGAGTATTTTCGAGATAAAGATATATGTGGCCGTAGAGGCAACGATTTCGGATAGTGCAACTGACAGTTTAAAAACAGGCAACGATGGAAAGTGTTTTCGTCCGCTTCCTGGACGTCATCTCCCTGAATTAAAGTCTGGGCAGCCTGGACAACTATCCCACTCGCAAGAGAGAGGGCTGTGAGGCCATATTTCGTGTGGTGGCTGTATAAAAGACGATAACGGCATGTTCGGATAGCCAAACGTATTTCCTGTTTTCTCTTTGGATATTGGAGGTTTAGAGAATAGTGAAAGTCTGTCAGTCAAACAGACTCAGTCAGCATGTCTGAGAAAATAAATTCTTGTGCGTCTCCCTCAAGCTAAGTCTCTTCTCTGTATCAAATCCCCAAACTCCCATCTCACCCTTTGCCCTTAGCCTAGACTACTTGACATTTAAGGTCTTTGACAATGCCGGCCCCATGTCCGGAACTGATGATATTAAATCTTTTTTCATCAGAGTTCCCAAAGCTGACTCGGTCTCCCGTCAATACCGTCCCCCTTCCCGGTTATCCACTAACTCCAATACATAACTCAAGTGAATAGTACCTTGCAAATTTACCAGAATAAATAACCATAAATTCACTAAAATGTAACCCAAATAAAAGGAAATTCTGGCCAACAAAGTCCCCAGCTCAAAGGTCTCGAGCGGTATCAGCGAATGCCCTCACTACATGAGTAGTCCAAATATCAAACTGAGTCATCGTCGTATATAGTCGTCTGTGAATGACTAGCCTTCTCCGTATCATGCTATATGAGTGCTAGGCTTGTGCCCGTTGCGGATAAAATTTATTCATAAATATTCATTCATTCACTGTCTGCATGTGTAATATCAAACTCAATGTAAGACAAAAGTAAACCTTTCTGGCAGAGGAAAATCGCCACATTTGAATTAGAAAGCAGAGTGGCGAAAAATGTGACGCCCCGATATTTCTAGTGGCCATGTATGCGTCGGTCTCCAATCACCGGTAGGCCGATACAACATCATTCTCAGGATTCAACCGACTAGTTCCAAATAGACAAGACTCTTGCTTGTTACAAACCATGATTCGGAAGGTTCATTATAGATGTTGTTATTGATAAGAAACCCTTGAGCTGTAGACGACCAGGGACAGACGGTTTCGTGTTAATAATCTGATTTGGACAGTTGATAAACTCCTATGTACATATATACAGATTCGTATCTTCCTAGATATTTTCTCTTTAGTTTAGAATCTTATGAGTTGAGTTCACGCTAGCTTTTGACAACTCGCCCATTGTCTTTTCTCTCTCGAGTTCCCACAGATGGCTATTTGTTTGTTTGTTCATTAACGTGCTAGGTAAAGTTGTTGGAAATCTAGACTTCGTATGTATGAAGGTTTAGATTTCTAGTTTGATCATCAAGATCAATTTACTTGTTTCTATTGCATACAATTAAGCTCAGCTGGGGGAAACGAGGTTCAATAGTATCTGAAATGCAGTGGCTAGGAAATGCCACCATGCAGTAATTGAGTGGCTGGTTGTAGCTAGATCACTGGGAGTTCGAGATCACCAAAGCCTCGGGAATCTGTATTTAAGGATTGGCTTATTTGTATATGTTAAACTAAGAAAAAAATATTATATTTTATTAATTTATATTGAGAAGAGAATTCGATATCCTATACAACTATCAATATATTCTTGTCCGAAATTGTACACTTGTTCTTCGAGATATTTCCTCCTAGAAATCCTTGACAATTTCTAACAAAAGTGACTCCCGTCGCACTCCTACCGGAGCCTGAGCAAGAGTGGGGTCGGGACAGATCAGGTTAGCTACTGTAAAGAACAAGTGCCTCATCCCATATAAATGACCGGAGCCATACCAAACCGCGTCTATGTGGTGAGTCATGACGAGTTCAGCAGCCAAGAATGAAAAAAAATACGAAAACTTCCACGCGAAGTCCCGCATTACAAAAAGAAAAACATCAACCATCTCCCTTCCATCCTTCTACCTCGGCTACCACGCGCCCGAGCCTCATCTCCTTGGATTTCAATTTTTATTGCCATAACCAATGGCTACCATCTTATAAAATGCCTGGCGTTGTAATCCCTCCGTTGCCTTGACATTCCGGTGCAAATATTCTACTGTCCTGACTATCGGACCATTGTCAGTAGTCCATGATGTCACGTGTATAAATCATGTGACATACTACCATTAAATCTTCACAGTAGCCTCGAAGATAGTAGATAGAAACAAGAATCATTGACGACATACTTCTAGCGGCTACACAGTGAATATGCCTACTAACACTGAACGTATTTATTGAATAATTGCCATCCACTTGATCCAAGCATTGTTTCTACAGCTGGCGCCCTTTTCATTCCACTTTCCAGCCGCAATATTGCCAGTGCTTTCCGACACTGGACAAGGTGACTGATTGATTTAGTGTGGTTGTAGCGGCGATGATACGCCACAAAGTCCCCATGTCCGGTTCGAGCGGTGATCAAGCGGGCGTAGAATGCTCTCGGTAGCGCTAGCTCTGGCAGTTTCTTGCGCCGCATCTCGAGTACGAGGTCGGCCAAATGTTTGGGGCCATTCGAGTGCCACCAGTCCATCAACCTTTGCCTGGCTATTTTGAGAGCTTTCCGTCCAGATGAGGCGAGGTTCATCACACCTTACATCGTCCTAGCGTTGGCCAACAAGTCAAGCTCTGTTCCAGCGATTTCATCGGCAATTTTATTTCCTGCCAGCTCTAAGTGGCCCAATATCTAGCCTATTTTCACAGGCGCAGCTGATCTTGCTGCCATTTTCAAGTACTTTGGATCCGCCAGAAGGATGAAACCGTTTTTCCCATCAGTGAGGCCTTGACAGCCGCGGAATTGTCGAGCAGGAAAAAGATGGCGCTGCGAAACCGGTCTCGTTTCCTGGTAGTGATTATATCAAGAGCTGCCAAAGCTCCATGAATCCCCGCGTCGTAGACTTCAGCATTCATAACTTTTCCTGAGCCATATTGTTCGATTACTGTGTCCGTGCCACTGATGAAGGTCACAAAGGCCCATAACCCTCTATTGATGGATGTCCCAGAATAATCACTTCAAACGCAGAGACAGTCAGGTGGGAGGGACAGACATATGCAATATCACTTCTTCAAAAGCTACAAAATTTGACCATGAGAAATATCCAAGCAGTTTTTAGGACTGCACCAATATTTATAATGGAAGTAGAATCATGTTTACAACTACCAAAAATTCGACCATAGGTCAACATCAGCAAATTTGCCTTGAGGATTTGAAAATTACAATTTCCACACCCAATAAATTATGAGATGCAGAAAGAAAGAGATTACGTACTACTGAAACAGACACAGCTGAATGGGATCAAGACAAGTGTGGAGAATATCTTAGATGGAGGGACCACTGAGACAATAATTCCTTTTGCCTCTTCTCTCTGGAGTCAAAATCTGAACTACAAGGTACACATAAGCAAGACACTCAAAGATAACACTGGAGAAATTCATAATTATTTGAAAACAAAAACTGAGTGGCAAAAAACATTCATATATACAGATGCCTCTTCATGTGAGGAGGATACTGGGATTGGAGTTGGAATAGTTGCCACTGATGGATTTTGAAAATTTAAGGATCAATGTATAACTAACATTGGAGAAAATATGCTGATCTTTGATGGTGAACTAGTAGCTGTTTAAAAAGCAGTAGAGTATGCAAGTACCAGATCTAAGCCAGGACAAAAATTCGAAATATATTCAGACAGTCAAGCAGCTTTATCCCGCTTGGATAAACCCCCAGACCACCCTGGGCAGTTATGTCAGCCGAGAGCCATGAGAGCTGCAAAAATTATTACATATAACAAGGCAATAGTATCATTGAACTGGATTCCAGGCCACTCAGATATAGAAGGTAATACCGAAGCAGAAAAACTAGCCAAGTAAGCTACCAGGATATTCCTCTCATGGACCAAGGGCATATTCTTAATCAATAGGAATTATGGACGAAGATATGTGTGCTATTCTGCTACATTCTATCCTCATCTGTTCTGTTCAATTCTATCTTACCCTACTCTAATCCATTCCACTCTATTTTGTTCTGTTCCAAGAGTATACTGGAAAATTCGAGAACAATAGTGAGGAATATGTAATGGGTAATTGGGATAATTCTGGTTCGGCAGATTATGGTCTTGAATTCTTAGGAAGCTTTGGATAATATTGTATTTGTCCATCTTGATATCTTGACATCTTGAACTGCTGATTTCTTGACATCTCGACACCTTGACAAACTTCAGATACAGCGGATCTTAGTTTTGCTATGACTAGAGCTCAGGCTCTAATAAAAATTTAACATCAATGGCTTGCTCTTCTAAATCATAATGATAACAATTCAAAACAAAAGCCACTTGCATACAGGAAAAAGTTCAATTGGAATATCAGTTCTAAACTTTGGATATCCTTTGAAGCAAGCAGAGAAGTCTCAAGTGCATTCTATCAAGTCAAGCTAAGACATGGACACGGTGAGAATGACAAGTGCAGATGTGGAAGCGTGAGACACCAGATCACCTCCTACTCAGTTGCAGTAACTATAGACATGAAAGACAATTGCTTAGACAAGAATTGAACGGGAATATATTGACAATGAAGTTGCTTCTTCATACCAAAATAGGAATAAATAAAGTCATTGAATATATTAAAAATACTAAAATATCAACCAGAAGATGGCATCAGGAGAGAATAGAGGAAAAAACTCAGAATCAGTAACAAGTAATCTGCTAAGCTTTAGTGTAGCAGATTGATTATTGTGTAGTAACTAGATAACAAACGGATGGTCTCTAATTATCGCCTAGCTTACTAATCAATACATTCACGTGATGCTGATGACCTGGTCTGAAACTACCTATTTCGACAAAATCCCCAATTACAATTGTGGGTAAGGAAGGAGAATAGAAGGCTTGAAAGGTAAACAAATTCAGAAATGCATATAAAACACACAAAGGGCTTGACAATCAATATCTATAAGAACAAATTTTGGAATATTTCAAAATTAAAATTTCTCAAATGTATTTAGAATCTTTAGTTAGAGTCGCGAAGTACTCCATAGTCTTAGACTCGATAGGGACTATAATAAAAATCTAAACTAATCTACGTGACAGGACCTTCCTCTATATACATGGATAAGAGGGTTGCTTCCCACTAGTGCATGTTCCAACATGTCTCCTTTTCTAACCAAGAAAGGATGGATGTGTTAGATCCTTGCGCCAATAGATACCATTAAGAATCTATTGGAAAATAGTATGTCATGCCAATGAGTGATGATTTGGGTAAATCATATCTCATGGTGCATGTGCACATTATTCTAATGGAAACAGTTTATGGTAAAGCAGTCATGTTACTGCCCTAATTACAACACTTCAGAGACCTCTTCTCCTCGCTCCACATCTCAGCCGCCTGTTTTTCCTCAAGATGTAGGGCCCGATTAGAGAATCAGTCCTCCATAAACCATGACCCGAGCTTTGTATATTATGACTTAATTTCCTCCTTGCGGGTATACGTAGCGTCGTAAATTTGTAGTGGGCGATGGCCTGTAATAAATGAGGCAAGCTCCTGTTTGCAATTGGAGCATCTTCTTAATTGGTCGTTGAGGCGAGATGATGCGTGGCTGGAAAGAGGTTGAGGACTCAGATGAGAATGGTAAGAAAGGCATTGTCGAAAAGTCGTTAAATGGAGATGTGCTTGAGGTTGCTTTCGATTTCGATTCGGCTACGATTTTTCTTGGTTATCCCTGACATAGTGTTCTGACTACGTGATGGAATAATATTCCCACCGAGATCATTACCGACTGAGACCTCAGCAAAGCTGGTAGCGATCGAAGATGAGTAGTCTTATCAGATCAGAATCAGAGTTAGATAACATCCGTATTCCTGACTTATGCTCTAGTGATTCATGTAAATTCCGTTAATCTAACAAGATCGTAACATTTTTGTCAGAATAACATGCCCAGCCGGTACCTGACACAATTTGTCATTGCCTAAGGAAGTACCTCGACGTTTTGGGAAACTTTCAGCTAGAAAATACTTGGCTTCCGTGTAATAGAGGGGGTGGAATAGTATTGAGTCGTTTTAGGATTATATCTTGGCTACAATATATTTGGATTGTGTCTTATGCTATGAGGGAGCTATTTCTAGATATTATCATCATATGTCAGGTATTAGATATATGTAGATATATATAAGCCGAGAGAAATAGGAAGGGATATGAAGGAAATAATGACCCCTCAGTCATTGAGGTTGTAGATCGCATTGATTCAAGTAACTACCGAAGTGAAACTAAGTACGAATTTGTAGTCACGTGTGTACCAACACTGTGGCCTACTTGATAGCCCCAATTATTCTAAATTCTAACAAGGGAGACAGAAAAACAATTAGATCTTTATATTTAATTGAATTGAAAGCTCCTATGGGAGCTATTCTTTAAGATACCTCCAGTCTCAATCATTAAAGCTCCCGAACCTGCTCAAAAGTTTCGACAAGTCTTCGTCTACTCAGCATTGCGAGTAGCTCGGCCTGTCATGTCTAGATTTCAAAAAACTCACCTTCTAACAGTATTCAGATGGTAGGTAAAGGTCAAATAAGCTCATGTTGAGCAGCTGCTTGCTTGTGTGCCGGCGCGGCTGGAAATGCCCCACTTATTACAGTGGCACGAACTTTCCTATGGCCGTTACGAGCGACTGTCGCCTGAGTAAGATTAGTGCTTTCTGTATATGTGCTTATTGTACTACCTACTTCATGGACTGTTGTTTATCATTATATATGTTACCCCTCAACGACTTGGCAGATTTGGTATTTGAAGTTGAAGTGACTTTGTAATGAGGTCTTAGAACGGTTTAAGGTTACAAGACTGAATGGTCAGCTTCTTGTAAATTTATCACAGATATGTTACTGTTATAGATAGTATAGACAGAAACAAGTACATCTTTATCCCAACGTACATTATTGTCTGAACAGATTCCGAGGCACGGCCTGTCCAACATGGACTGTCTAACACATTTGGCTCATCTCTGATCCAGATCACACTTTGCACAGTGCTCCTTTCCTATGTTGTTACTCGAAAGATCATTGATATGCTGCCCGTGATGAATAGCTATTCAGCTCAGTATTTACCCGTAGAATTTGGCCACCTTCTCCACGGAACATTCTACCAAAAAAAAAGATAGCAATGGAATGTGCATGCGTGGGAAAAGGTCTCAAAGAACCTGCAGCCCCAGACAGACGATGCCTGGATACCAGTGCCATATGAGGTCCACATATCCATCTTTATCTTTCTTTTTTGTAAAATTCGAGGCCAACTTGACCCAATCCACCATCGCCGTATTGGGTGCTTGGTACGTTGCGGAAACTGATCGGATGGCTTTTCCTATATGATATAGGGTTTGTGACGAGAAGGGCTTCGACCCCACTATCTGATCTGATCGTGGTTAGCTCCTTGATATTGTGATAGGAGAATGTGTTGAGAGCTATGGACGATACAGTGACGGCTTCACCATCACTCAAAGACAATTGTGCCTCGGGTTCCTGTCGGAAATAGGCATCCGTCCCGTTACTAAAGGCCGTGTCACTGTGCACGCACTCCAGGCGCGTATATAAGTGTTTATTGTCGTATAATGTCTATGACTAAGTAAGGACATGTAGGTCCTTTCTGCCCACAGGCCGGGAGTATCCATGCCTCGGGTAGTGTACTCCCTCCTATGCCTTCTTCACGACTTCTTTCCCGCAGTAATACTCCCACAGGTCTTAATTCGAGTACACACTAAGAGGAGCCGTTATCCTATAATTATCCCCCCTCTCAAGCAAACGAAGTGATTGCGTTTGTGGGTGTGTAGCTGCAGGGAAAAGTCTCAAAAACCACTGGGTTTGGGGCTCTTCTATGACGACGAGGCCGACCAGCCGGGCGCAGCAGACCTGTGTATACCTGAGAGTGTCTCTCAACCTTCCTAGCCTCCTCCTTTCTCTTTCCCTGATTCATGCCGCAGGACAATCCGAAGATCGTGAAAGGATATCAAAAAAGTCTTGGTCGAGAGTGACTGTCGTGAAGGAGCCTAGCCTAGCGTCCAAAAGTCGTTACGGACGTGGGGTTTCGAGTAGCTCATGTATTTCGGATGTTCTCCTGGGTAGAAGATTCGAGATTAAAGTTAGAAGGGACGATATTTTTGACCAGTCGAAATCTGCTTTTCTTGAGGGTGGAAGGGTCTTTTACTTTGCTGTCGTGGGATTTTTGTTTGCCTGCCTGTTGGTAGCACATGTTGTCATGTAACGAGGGCTTCTCTGACTACCGTTGTAGCGTTTGATACCGCCATATTTTTGCTTATTCCCAGCATCATTATCGTCGTCTTGGTCGTCTTCTGTGTTATCGGAGGCGTATCTTTAACAGAGGGGGAGATAACTCAGCTCAAAGTTGAAAAGGTGTTACTCAATCTCGGCTCTGAAGACTCTATAGTGAGAGATGGAGGTTCATAGGGGACACCGCCGACAGGTATTGAGAATAATCCCCCTCCTGTGAAGTATACTCTATCATGTTCGTATAGTCGCCTACAATCATAACTATGTCAGAAAGTTAGAGTTAGAAGCCGCACATGCCATGTAGTCTGTGCTCTAGACAAGGTTACAAGCTAACTCCAAAATTATGCGCAAATCCGAAAGCATGACTACCAACAATCACAGGATCAGAGGCGGAAAACTACAGTCTTACAAATGCTATTTGGATGCCACGGGACAGAGTCCAAGTCTAAAACCTCTAGCCTTTGAAATCTAGCCATTTTTGACTGGATATTGCAATTTGTGAATCATTCAATCCAGGTGAGTGGCTAGTACGAGTCGAGTAAAGGGCCATGATTCATTCACGGGGGCCTCCTAAGCCCTAGCTATCCTACCCACCCAGTAAAATAATGATGGAAGAGTGATATTCTTATCTTCGAAAATGGCCTAACCGTCAATAGAGGAAGAGGAATAGAGATGCGACTATAGTGTACCTTGCAACCCTCCAGCTTTCACCGTAGTAACTACCGTGCCAAGAATGGGTCCAGCACTAGCCAAAAGAACTTGCAATTGTAATTATTGCAAAATGTCCACCCACATCCAAGATAATGCAAAAATCCTGGACCAGGCGGGCTAGCAGATTAGACTCTTTACAAAGTATTTTTTGTCATTTTAACATGACTTCCGACCGTTTCCGAAGCGCAAGTGGTGGAAGGATAGGAAAGAAAAGGAAAGAAAGCTAAAAGAGCATAATGTAATTTACTAGTTTCTACACCAGTAAACACTGCCTCGCTGATCGGCCTCTCCGAACGCTTCGAAAGGGAAGCCATATCCTCGGATTTAGCCCTGATGTCGGCATAGGGAGAGCCCTGCACCAAGTAGTTCGTTCAATTTTTCCCGGCTGCAATACACGCGCAAATGGCCATCGATTTGTTGGCTGGATCTGAGAAATAACGACGATACAACGACCCCTTCAAGTTCGGCTCAAATGAAGATCGGTGGGATATTCTCGCTGAAAGTCGTAAAGAAGGCACACATATTTTAAGACTGTAGGCAGAAAATGTCCATATTTCGCGACTTTTTCATAGAATCAATAGATAGATATCTATTCATGAAGGGTACAAGTTGAGCAATCATAGAACATGACAGGGAGAAGGTTAGTCCTTCCCCGATGACTATATACGACGATAACTAAGTTTGACGTATGTACTACTCAAGGCCTTTATGCCAGGCACTTTCACCCATCCTTTAACCATTAATATCGATTAAAGGGAAAACAGGAAAAATCTCTGGCTATCCTGAAAATCCTTTGCCATCTTGTATATAGCCGCCGCGCGAGATTTGGCCTCACAGTCCTCCCTTTCTTGAGTGAGGTAGGTGTACAGGCTACCCCGACTTTAATTCGGGAAGATGATGACCAGGAGGTAGACCATGACATCTTCCATAGTTACCAGTATTTAAAGTTTCGGTAGCACTATCCGAAAGCACAGCCTCGACAGCATCAAGCACTCTAAACTCGAGAAATTTGAAGCCCCATTAGAGCAACGGTCTCCCATAGACCAAGACCTGAGCTTTGTATGTTATGAACTAGTTTCTTGCCCGCGGGTATACATATCATCGTAACTTTATGTTGGGAGATGGCCGATTTTTGAAGAGGCAGATTCCCATTTGAAATTGAAATAACGCCTTTGTCGGGTGTTGAGAAGAGGTGGTGTAGTAAGATTTAGGTAGAGGATTCGCGTGGGAAAGATGGGTCCGACGTTGCTTCGGTTACGATTCTTGTCGGCTATCCCCGATATGCAGAGCGATTACATCAGCAACACTAGAATGTGAAGAAAACGGCCCTGTCGGCTCTGAGACTTATTGCTTGTTTTTATTATTTAACGTCTAACTAATGATTATAATACACTAGTCCCGGACTGGAAAAGGATACCAGAGCATACTGCTCTAGAACCGGGGGCACCCAGCATCCCCAATCAAAGAAGAAGGGGCGGCTCTGAGACTTAATAGAGTAATAAATGAACACAGTAACTAAGAACGGCACGTGACATATCTCGTTACGATCTCGTGACTGTATAAGCTCCGCGTCGGGGATGACCCTCTACGAAATTCCAACTGCAAGGTATTCGCAGATGGAAACATGTACTCGGAGAAAGCTCTAAAGTCTGGTACGAATAGAATACAGATGTTGCATCTTGGCTCCCCTACCATGCGACTCCGGGTTTCTGGTTCGGATCAGGCCTAGTATCAGTCTAGGCAGAGGTGCAACCTTTTTGTCTGGCAAATTTCTCCCACCCATCCCTTCCCGTACACTTACTCCGAAGGACCTTTGATCGGAAAACCAAAAGTATCCGATTTTCTATCATGGTTCATCTCTTGGGATATGCAGGGATCATAAGCTGCACTGCCGAGGGATGGCTGATTAAACGTTGACGTTAACGCACTTGCCGTCATTCACGTGGCTCAAGAGTAATTGCGGGCGAGGGGCTCCTGCCAGCCTTATCCTGCAATCTTCATCTTCTCCGGCTGCATCTTCCCCCTCAATTTTAAAATTTACAATTTGCATGGGGAGTCCCGCTGCCTCAAGAGCAAGTGCGAGTGCGAGTGGCAATTCGCGGGTCGGAGGAATGGGGCGGTGAGGACACCACGGACGGAAGCACCGGGGATCCACGACGGCTGGGCTGCTCAGGGGTTGATCTTTTTTATATTAGGGAGATGTGCCTGTTGCGTACTCGTAATTCAGCCAGCGCCACTTCAACTCGACGGAGCTGGAGAAGTTCAATTGATACGCCAGCTAGCAGTCAACTAACCCGGCTACAGTCTAATACTGCCATAATATTCATGTCCATTACCTCAACATCTACAGCTCTCATTATCTCTACTACCACTGCTACTTAACTCGCCTAGTTGTGTCGTCGTCTTAACCGCCGTGATATGCTGCCTTGCATCAACGTCGTAGAAGAGGAAATGTGTATTGTCTTCTAACTCTTACATTTATCCAACAGTCTTGATAAAACCGATACCCGCTTTACCAGAGTCTCTCCTCTTCATGGTGTCCTATCTATCTATACTCCAATTTCCCCCATCCCTCCCCACCACACCCTGGAGGATAGTATAGAGCCTGACAACTGGCCCAGTTTTCGACATGAAGCAGATCACCAAAGGCATAGTAAAGGCCCTGGGTCTTCGAGTAGATCATCAGGTCATGCCCGTAGATGAGTTGCTGCGCGGTGAATCGATATTCACCAGTCAGATAGCGAGCACATATTTTGAAGAGGAACCGCACACCTTGGATTGGATGCGGCAGAAAGTACCTTCATACATCCAACTGCTCAATTACGTGTGCTCAATATTTCCATTTACTGATTGGATTTTAAACTACAATCTACAATGGTTTCTCGGTGATTTGATCGCCGGTATAAACATTGTCACCCCTCGATTTTCAAAAATCTAATGATTCATAGGTATCACGGTAGGGGCTATAGTTGTCCCACAGAGTATGGCCTATTCCATCCTTGCCGGTCTTCCACCTCAGTATGGACTCTATACGTCATTTATGGGCGTGTTATTCTATTGGTTATTCGCAACCTCCAAGGATATAAGCATTGGCGTAGGAAACCATATGATACTATTCACTCGTATCATTTGAACTAACATTTGAGTAGCCGGTAGCTGTTATGTCTGCTTTGGTAGGCAATATTATAGCCGAAGCTAAATTGTCAAATCCAGATATACCGACACCCGTTCTTGCATCTTCGCTTTCTCTCGTCTGTGGTATTATAATTACCTTTATTGGTCTTGCTCGCTGCGGCTGGATTGTTGAGCTAGTACCACTCGTGTCTATTTCAGCATTTATGACGGGCTCTGCCATAAGTATTGCAATTGGCCAAGTTCCTAGTTTGATGGGAATTTCTGGTATTAATACGCGAGTCAATTCTTACCAAGTCCTCGTCAATACCCTGAGAAGTCTTCCCCGGACAAGACTTGATGCAGCTCTTGGTCTCAGTGCAGCTTTCCTTCTATATTTTATACGATGGGCTTGTGCATATAGCATCAAGAAACACCCATCAAAGAAGACGCTCTTCTTCTACCTATCAACGCTACGCACTGTCTTTATTATTATGCTATATACGATGATCAGTTGGCTTGTAAATCGAAACAATCGTGGGAAGCCCTTATTCAACATTATCTCCGAAGTTCCAAGAGGTAAGTTCCCAAACACTTGCGTTTCAAACTTTTAACCCGGGTCACTAGGTCTCACTGCTGCTGGTGTACCCCGGCTTAATAGATCAACCATCGCCATGTTTGCCAGTGAACTACCAGCCGCTATTACCGTTCTTCTAATTGAGCACATTGCCATTGCAAAATCTTTTGGTCGGGTCAACAACTATGTTATAAATCCATCCCAGGAAATGGTTGCCATAGGCATGGCCAATATCCTCGGGCCATTTATCGGAGGATTTGCCTCCACTGGATCATTTTCGCGGACAGCTATCAATTCAAAGGCTGGCGTACGAACACCAATCGCTGGCGTTGTGACAGCTACCGTAGTTTTACTAGCAATATATGCTCTTCCAGCCGTCTTCCAATATATTCCTAGAGCGACTTTATCAGCTGTTATAATCCATGCTGTTCTCGACCTCATTACTCCACTTAACACCACCTACCAGTTCTGGCGCGTCTCACCCATCGAAGTACCAATATTGATAACTGGCGTTATAGTAACCCTTTTCTCAACAATTGAAAATGGAATTTATTCGACCATGGTCGCATCCATTTTCTTATTTATATTTCGTTTTATTAAGGCTAAGGGAAAATTTCTCGGTCGAGTAAAGGTCTTATCGGCTACAGGAGATAAAATCCTTTGTGATGAACGTAGATCCCTCTCGGTCGTGGAAGTTAATAATCCGATCCATTTAGATGAGATTTCAGATGAGAATTACCCGCGAAATTTATATTTGCCGCTCGACCGTTCAGATGGGGCTAATCCAGATGTGCGAGTGCAAGCTCCGTGCCCAGGAATTTTTATATTCCGCTTCACTGATGGCTTTAATTATCTCAACGCAAATCACCACTTAGACCAATTCACACATCATATACTTTCCAAGACCCGGCGCACTAGTGGGAATTCTAACCATCGAGCTGGTGATAGACCCTGGAACGAACCTGCACCACGACAGAATACTAATGATGAATGTGAGGAACTACCGACTCTGAAAGCAGTAATACTCGACTTTTCGGCAGTTAACAATGTGGATATTACCTCTATGCAAAAACTTATTGACGTAAGAAATCAACTCAATTTGTGGGCCCATCCAAACGCAGTTGACTGGCACTTTGCCAATATCAGGAGCCCATGGACAAAGCGTGCACTCAAAGGAGCTGGTTTTGGCTATCCCTCATTTCAAGAAATTAGAACAAAACGTTGGAGACCTAATTTCAGCGTTGCGGAAATAGTTGAGGCAGAAAACTTAGTTTCAGCCCCCAAGAACGCTGAAGAAATTGAACCTAAGCAAGAGCGTGATCAAAATATTCTGGGCTCCTCGAATGCTAAGGTCATTAATAAAAGTTTCAACTTGGTGCAAAGTTCGAAACTTGCTACTCGCCCACGTGTAAATCTAATTTTTGGATTAAGTTGCCCCTACTTCCACGCAGATATTGCGGATGCATGGCTTAGTGCTGCCTTGAATGTAGAGAAGCAAAATGAGATGCAAGAGATAAGCTCATCTCAAGATCTTCCTTGAATTATTTAGATACTTTTAGACGATATTACACGGTCGTGAAATGTTTTCTTTTATTGCTTTAAGTGAAAGATATGCAGGAAATTTTTGTTACGAATTTTTAACTAATTGAGAGATATAGTTTTAAAGATTATGCCGATTTTAATTAACATTTTACATCTGAATCGATAAAGCGTTTTGCTTCCTTTGTTGGCGTTACTCGTGCTTGAATTAGCTCTTATAGAGGTTTGGGTGTAATGTTTGTCAATCCAGACAGTTTTGCTATAGTCTTTCTGTAAATTAACAAGTTCATCTTCCATTGATACTCACTCCTCGTTTGTGGACATCGTCATCCAATATATTCGAGGTTAGAGAACTAAACCTACCAAGCTGTACGTATTAATGACATGACTTCATAAAATCTACTTGATAAGCGCGAATTCCCTTCTCTGACAAACAAGGATCCGAGAGAAATTGGCGGATCATTTCCTGGAAATAGTGATGATTGTATGAGGTTAGAGAAATTGGGGCTTTTAATTAGGCTACGATGTTGAGACACATGTGACTAAAAATGATGTAGTTAGTTCCACCTTGAAAGTCGCTCAAATGAATGTGCTCTTATCCTCGGATAATGGTTCGAGCAGACGAGGTTCAACGAGCCCATTGGATGTCCCGTGGGAGAGAAGGTATTCTGTTGTGAACTAATGTTGGATGGAAGGAATCACAATCTCTTCTTTCGTTGCATTATCTTAATTCCTTGGAAAGCCTGCGAGCATAATCTCCAACTACTTGTAAATCAGATATGAAGTTCTTCGCTGGGTAAATTTGCTATATTTAAATTGAATGATCATTGCGGTTGACAGCAAGTCGGGCTATTTTGAAGTTTCTTGGTGCTTTAGGGCGCGCTAGAACGTCGGTTAGTTCGTCTGGGACTAGGCCGGCCGGCACGTTTCGATAGTTATATGCTATGGACAGATACGACGTTTAATTTAATCAAAATCAAAACTAAATCGCTCAAAGGACCCATCCCACATCGCATCACTCAGAACCATTTTTTTACAGGAGCCTCCAACCGTTGCAATGACCTCATGCATCATCATTTACTGCGCCCCCCAATCCTGGAGGGCAACTTCACCCGAGCCTGCTTGGCATTGTAAATGAAATGCAAAAAGTAGAACAAAAAAGAAAGGAAAGATAGGGCATAGCCCAGAAATTTCTTGAACTAATCGACTCCTGGGCTAAGAGCAAAGAAGTGAAACAAGGAACAGCAGTCGTTGCGACTCTGATGGAAAAGATCACGCCTGTCATAACTGCCTTTGCAGTAGATCAGGTAAAAACAAAACCCACTCAAGAAATACCAGATCGTAGCAAGCACTTCCAAACCAGTCGCGCCTAGGCACAATCCAGATGTTAAGGATCACAGCCACGCTTTACCCCTAAAACCTCAAGGAAATAGCTCGACATGAGCGGCAATAGTCGGCAAAGCGGCCAAGCTACCGACACCACCAAATGTGCAAGTTACGCGAAGGCTTGCTCCAACAAACCGCCCAAAACTACAGACAACCCGAAAGGAAGACAAGCGCCTGTTCCTTCGATTGCGGAGAGATCATCACTGGCACAAGCTATCGTCAGTCACAATTAAGAAAATAATTACCAACAAAGCTGGAATAGCAACCTCAGATACCACGTCCATGTACCAAGTTAGGTCGGGTACTGCTCTCGAATGCGCGTCAGATGAATTGAGAGATACAATCATGAGAATTGCACATTCCATATAGGAAGACAACACTGTGATTGAGGCAGCCTGGAAATGGACATCTCTGATAGAACCTTATGTGCCATTTTACATCAGGACACTTGAAGGCAGCATCCCAGCCACCAAAGACATGGTGAAAAACGAGCGCCAGGCTGTATACGGCGCCACACCAATCCAGGTACAGCCCACAGAAACAAAACTTGGCCAATAATCAACGAGCTGGATCATTCATTTCCAACAGCAACCAGCGAATATAAAGTTTCGTCTCTTTGACGAGAGCGGGTCGGCAATCCAATTTTCACGCCGACGACCGATCGAGCGATGCCAACGTTGCTGGGGATTCTACACAACGCGTTCCTGTACCCGGAGCCAACGATGTGGGAGATGTGGGGGAACCCATGAGATATCAAGGTGCCAGGCCAAGGTGTCAAAGTGCTCCAATTGCGCGGGACCTCACCACTCGAATGAGGGTATCTGCATGGCCCGGCCAAGACGACAAAACGGGATAATTCTGCCCCGCACCCCCGCAGAATTACACATCATAAGAGAACGCGGACATCGTGATTATCACGCTGCTCTAGCGTACTCGGAAAGGAAGGGCAAAGCGGTTGAAACCGTCATTGCCCAGGACTCAACAATGTCGTGTTAATGTTAGGAAACCCCTCAAAAAAAGCACCAAAAGACAAGTATAACATCGTCCACTTTCACCAAGTGAATGTCGGAAGGGGTGGGGAAAAAACGGATATAGCATTGCAGCAGGCATGGGATGCCGGTGCACATGTAGTCATGGTACAGGAACCATGGACAAGAAAGAAAGAGGGGGGTTTTATAACAAAAAATCACCCTGGCTACAATAGCCATATACCATTCGGAGGAACAGACATCCGGCCCCGCGTGATTACTTTCACGCGCAAAGGTAGTCATGCGACTCAATTCTTTCCACCGTTGCCAGGCCCGACATCTGATTACTGCTTTGTAAAGATGGGCGGACTGACCTTTGTCAACGTATACCGTGCCCCAGGCACTAGTGGAACCTTGGAGCCCCTACTCCGGTGGGAAATTAGAGGTCTAGTGATTGTTGGAGGCGATTTCAATTCTGTGTCACAGCATTGGCAACCGCTAGCGACAAATCAGTACGGCAATGGTAACCAAGTTATGGAATGGGCAACAGCCCACGACATGGACCTAGTCAGCATTGTTGGAGAGCCAACGCATAGGGATGGGAACGTCCTAGATCTAACGTGGAGCAACACGGCCGCTATAGCATCAGTGTCCAAACGTTACCACTGTACCTCAGATCACTCGACCATCGAAGGTACCGTGCTTAACCCTATAGTGTCAGATCTCTCTGGAATTGCAAAGAACATTCGTGTCAGCCACGTCAAATTGAAGGAATTTAGCCGATGTGTTAGCCAATGGATAAAGCCTAGCCCTCTTGACAGTATCATCAACATCGAAAATTTCACAAATGATCTCCGACAAGCACTTGGAGATGCGCTCAACATTGCAGGGAAAGTCCCAGCCATCGAAAGCGGAAGAACTGGGCCATGGTGGACCGATGAATTTTGCACAGAATCGCAAGAGTACAAGGCAGCGAGAGACAACCCTGACCTCGCAAAAGAGGCCCGCAAGAGCTTTAGAGCCGTGGTGCGAAAAGCCAAGCGAGAGTACTGGAAGAGGCAAGTAGAGGCAGTGACTACTGACGCACAGGTATTCAAGCTCATGAGATGGGCTAAGCCTCGACTAGCTGCTGAGCCCCCTCCTCTGCAGATTGACGAAAACCGATGGCTATCTGACCCGCGAGAGCGAGCTAGTGCGCTACGAGACACTCTCTTGGCTAGGTTTAGCGGCGAGAACGACATTTCTATCTGGGAGAACGGACAGGAGGAGCGTATTCCATGGGATACGGACTTATCACTAGACGATGTGACAAGCGCCACTGTCTCCATCAATGATACGGCACCGGGAGCGGACAAGATAACGGTACGGTTACTGAAAGCATGCTGGTCCCATCTAGGACCTCTCGTCAAAGATCTTTACCAGGCTTGTCTAAAAATCGGCTACTTTCCTGCGGCTTTCAGGGTGGCAGAGGTTGTGCTTCTTCCAAAGCCGGGTAGAAATCCGTCAACTGCTACGGGTTGGCGACCGATTTCGCTGCTGTCAAGTTTAGGCAAAGGACTTGAATGTCTAGTTGGCAAGAAAATGGCATGGCTGACGGTAAGTCACCAAGTTGTTCACCCAAAATTATACGGTTCTGTACCAGGACGATCTGCGGTCGACCTTGCATCCTGTGTAATCCATGATGCTGAGGCAGCCATGAGAAGTGGTAAGTGTGCGGCTATAGTCACACTTGACATTCAAGGTGCTTTTGATGCAGTCCTCCACAACCGACTGCTCAAATGGCTTTGAGAACAAGGGTAGCCATTCTCCATATGCCGGTTTATTCAGACCTTTCTTTGCCAACCAAAAGTGCAGGCGAAATACCGTGATGGAACCACAGAGGAGAAGATACTAGAATTTGGAGTACCTCAGGGCTTGCCACTATCGCCACTTCTGCTCATGCTCTACATCGCTGTGCTTTTTCCAGGATCTTGGTCTAACGAGTAAGTTTGGTTATGCTGATAATTTAGCTATTGTCAGAATTGGAAACACTGCGGCGGATGCCATCTCCGCAGCTTAAGACGACCTCGACAGCTTAATTCTTCTCGCAAGAGAACAAAGGATCGATTTTGACCTGGAAAAGTCAGGATTTCTAGCAACCCGAGGAAGACCTGGAAAGAAATTAACACGGCTGACCTTTCCATCTTAGTGAAAGATCGCCGGATCGAACCGTCAAGTCATATCCGGTGGCTAGGAGTCTGGCTTGATACCCAGCTAAACTTCAAGCATCATGTTCATGAGTGGACTGGAAAAGCTAATCATCTATTCCATTTCTTACGACTTTTAAACGGAGTTCAACGCGGTGCAGCACCCGGACCTCTGATTCGTGCGGTACATGCATGCGTTCTGAGCACAGCTCTACATGGGGCAGGAGCCAGATGGCCTGACTTTACTCGAAAAACCACACTGAGACATAAATAATTTTGCTCTGGAGTAGGATGGCATATACCTCTGCTGGACAAGACGATAATGAAAGTGTTGTGGTTGGCAGATATAAGCCAAATAACCATGTGATATGTATTGTGCACGAACCTTTGAATATTTCTGCTACTCAGTAGGTTTTGTAGAGGTTAAACCTCTTTATATACAACTACCAAAATACAACAGAAAGCTATCCGAGTAGCACTCCCAACAGTGCTCTTCATTGTGAAGCAGGGATGCCCCTGGCATCGATAATTATCCAGCAAAAGATCTTGCGGTATACAGCTCGTATACGACAAATGGATGTCTGGCACCTTCTACCCCTTCGGATGGATGAGGAGCCGAAAGAGACGTTAAGGCTCTTGGGACTTAGATCAGGGCAAATAAATCGCTTGTTCAGACAACCAGAACAGTACATGACACGGAGGGCAAGACTGACTACTTGTACGTGGTGTCCTCTACGAACCTGGGAGTGAAATATTTTCCAAAAGCTAAGTTCAGTCAAATTTTGCAATTCCGAAGAAATTTACCCACAGGGTAATGATCCAAGACTCTCTAGGTGTTCAAACTCTCCCACCCAACGAGATCAATCACCTCGGAAACTATATCAAATTTACAATCACGACCTATTACATCCTCTTTTCAATGACCACGCTTCTCATCGACTATTCTCTGGCCTCAACTGGCCACTAAATACACGCTCTCGCCGATATTTACATCCGACGGAGGAAGCAAAGCGTGGCACACAAATCTGGAAGACAGCTCTCCGGGATGGACATGGGAGGGATCAGGACAAATTTTTATTATTGACTTCCTACATCTTGATCGTTGACTTTGTATATTGGTCTGTAATGACAGAAACGGAAATAATTCATGAGATTGCTTAATGAGAGACAAGGATTGATTCCGAAATTATTTGGTAGAAGACTTGTCCCAACTATCAGAGGGCTACAGCGTCTTTATCTCTCTACTGGTAAATTCCCCATATCCCATCCATACTATCCATACAGGACCTAGCATATCAAACTTGATTCGTACCATTTTTTTTGGGGTCGAGGTTTACCGTGTATTTGCTACCTGAGTCGCGTGCCTGACTACTATGAGACACGCTCAGGTATCAATCTAATAACCAATACCAAACCCAAACTACTTCACCACCCTGAATATGACCCCATGAATAGTTGTAACAGTAGCCTGAAATATAGCATGATTAGGCTAGATATCGTTGTTCAGGACCTAATCTGAACATTACAAGATGATGCAGAAGATGGATACAATCTCGACGGGCGTGTGATTTTGAATTTTGGCAAAGAGTTTCAAGAATTGAGCTTTGAGCGCGCTAAGACTTCGCTTGTGAAAGTGCAGCTAGCACTATAAAAATAAGCCAACGATGAGGAGAGCAAGACTGACACCTGTACGCGGTGCCCTCTACGAACCTGGGAGTGAAATATTCTCCCAGAGCCAAGTTCAGTCAAATTTCGCAATACCGATCAAGTTGGCCCATGAGGCAATGATTCAAGACTCTCCACCTAATCAAATTTTCCCACCTGACGAGATCAATCACAACCAAAACCTCATCAAGTTTGCAGGTACGACTTAGTACATCCTCATTTCAATGATCACACCTCTCGTCGACTTTCTCTGGCCTCAATTAACCACCACGTACACGCCCACGCCGATATTTACACCCGACGGAGGAAGCAAAGCGTGGTGCACAAACCTGGGAGACAGTTCTTTGGGATGGGCGTGAGAGGGATTAGGACAAGCTCACAAGATGATGCAGAGGATGGAAACGATCTCGACGGGCGTGAATTTTAGAATTATGACAACGAGGTTTCGAATTGAGCTTTGTGCGTGCGCCAAGACTTCGCTTGCGAGAGTGCGGGCGACACTATAAACACCGCCGTGGTTGGATGGTGCGGTGGTACATCATCTTGGCCGGTTTCTCAAGTAAGGTCTGGATAGCTAGGACACATATCCCACCCGAGACAGGAGACCGCTGGTTCGAATCCGGCAAAACTTAACTACATTTCTCGCGGCGCTGGTATGCATGGATGATGAAGGCATGCTTGGTTAATCAAAGGTTTTTAAATTCCCTTTGGTGGGTACTTACGGAGGAGGGTCGACTGTTTGTGTAAGCAAACATACCTCATAGTGGTATTTGCAAATGAAATCCAGAGTATGAGTGTCTCTAACGTCAAAAGAGTCATCCTATATGTATACATAGTACCGGTCATGTGTCATAGCTAGATAGCTGAAAACACAATAAATGATTTAAAAAAAAAAGCCAACGATGAAAGGCGTCGTGGTCCGCATACTGCTGGTTGTCTCCGGTAAAGTTTTAGTAGCCTGGGTACCTACTCCACTTGGGAAGGAGACACCTCAGACTACATTTCGCGCGGAGAAAGTTCAGTGGATGATGAAGGCATGTCTGGATAACTCAGGATTTTTGAGATGTTTCCCTGAGAGGGTATTCACGGATGAGGGTTGACTTGGGGTGAAGATAAAGCCACCATAACTTCGTAGTGGTACTTGCAAATAAAATCTGAGGCATGAGTGCTCTTCTTTTAAATTGAGTCATTAATTATGTACTTTTCTTTGATATTGTATCATAGCTAGATAGCTGCATACGCAATTAAAATCTGATGCAAAAAAAAAGAAATGAAATCTTACCATACCCCAATGCAATTTGATAATCCAAATACGGCGTGAGGATATGGGTATAACTCGAATTTATATAAATAAAAAGTACGAGGGATGTACAGCCTAAGCTGGGAAACTATTTTCAACACCTCTTAGTGGTGTCCCCTATGAACCTCCAGCTCTCACTGTAGAGTCTGCAGAGCCAAGTGTAAAGACTCCTCTTCCAATCCTAACGTTCGTTTATAATTTTACCCTTCTCCTCAAGTAGCTGTGACAATAGTACAGTTCTTGGCACTCGGTATATGTATGATGGCTCGTCTGTAGATGCAGAATTTCTCTACGCTTAATTTTCTGTCATACCCAACACCTTCAGATCATCTCTGGTCGCCTTTAGTACCTTTAGTCATCACAAGTATTCGCTCGAACCTTTAGTCTCTCTAGATATTTATACTACCAAATTCAAACCTTTAGTTTCTCTAAGTGATCTCAAGTAGACCTTCAATCATCTCTCGCAGTCCATCTAACCTCTCTTCCACAACAATTACACTTCAGTCCGTACACCTTTGCTCCAATCTGACACCAAAATTGAGTCACACCTTTTCAACTTTGAGCTGAGTTACCTCCCCCTCCATCAAAGATACGCCTCCGATAACTCATAAGACGACCAAGACGGTGAAAATGATACGGGAAATGAGCAAAGATATTGCGGTACCAAACGCTAAAACGGTAGTCTGAGAAGCCCTCGTTACATGACAATATGTGCTACCAACCGGCGGGCAAATAAAAAGCCCACGACAGCAAAGTAAAAGACCCTTCCCCCCTCAAGAAATGCAGATTTCGACTCGTCTATAATGTCGTCCCCACTAATCCTCAATTTCGAATCTACTAGCCAGGAGGGCATCCGAAATACATGAGTCACTCGACGACCCCATGTCTGTAACGACTTTTTGATTCTATGCTAGGCTCCATCACGATAGTCACTTTCGACCAAGGCTTTTCTGACATACATTCATGACCTTCGGTTTGTCCTGCGGCATGAATCAGGAAAAGAGGAAGGTTGAAATACGCTCTTAGGTATATACAGGTCTGCTGCGCCTGGCTGGTTGGCCTCTTCGTCATAGAAGAGCCCCGCACCCAGTGGTTTTTGAGACTTTTCCCTGCAGCTACACACCCGCAAATGGCCATCGTTTCGTTGGCTGGAAAGGGGAGATAATTGTTGAAATATCGTATATCCTAGAATGCCAAGGATAACTCATTTGTAAGTCCGGCTAATTAGGTTATCAAATTCACCTTCCTATATCATTGTCATCAGCACATTCCTCACGGAAAGTTTAATGCATATTGGCATTTATTTCACACTAGCATTCCATCAGATAATTATGTATCAAATGCAGGTTAAAGGTTTCTCGGATCTATTACCGACACACATGTATTTAGCTTTATATTTCTGTCACATATATCTGTACGTATATAGATTTACATCTACAGGGATCATAACTTATGATCCATGGAGATTGATAAATACTGGTCAAAAACCTCAGTTGATAAGATATGCGCACACGCAATCTCACTCTTATCAGCTCAGTTTACTCAGAACCATACATCTCAATACACTTGTTTCCAGTCAATTCTTCCTTCTACAACTTCATACGAGACTTACTGTATCGGTCTAACCGCCGACACTGATTCCGCTATAACCTCCATATTCGCTCAAGCTCATAACTTTAACAGGTTATGAGCCCGGTGCTCTCAGTAAATCAGTAAGACTTCCGATCCAAAAAATGGCCTCTTCTAGCTCTTTTTTCTTATCGTAGATAAACGATGCTACCACTAGGATGGTAAAGCTACCAAATATCACCAAACTTTCGGGCCAAGAAAATTACAATGTGTGGGCCTCAACCATGACAATTGTTTGGCGAGCCCTGAAAGTATATGAACTTGTTGTTGAAGGAAAGAAACCCGAAAAGAACTCATCTGAAGAGGAAATCAATGCATTCGATTCATTAAAAAACCATGCCCTCACGGTTTACTTAGAGGGATACAGCATTCGCTCTAGTCTCTCAAATGCGAAACTTGATGAATCTCATCAATGCCTACGATCCGTCTTCCTCTATTTCAGATTACATCCAAAAATACGAATCCGAATGGCTTACGTTTCACAAAATGTCGAAAGCATCTACTGACTCCTATCGTAAATTCCTATCGAAGTTCAGAGAAGAAGAGAAGACCATGAAAATGTTACCACGTGCAATTCTGCCTTTATGACAAAAGGTGTCATCGGCATCGAAAATTTTATCTAATCAAGAATCCAAGATTTCGAATATTAAAGAATGCAACTGGCTCGATAAACATTTTTCAGGACGGCACATTGGACACATACATAACAATTGCATTAAATTAAAGGAGTCCAGGACTTTTCTTTCCAAGAAAGATGGAGGCAGAGATGAGGCTCATATTACAAACTCAGAAGTAAGATGCCAGATACCATCCCTTCTTGATACTTGTGCAATCTCCCACATGTATCCTTACTGAAAACGGATTGAGAATCTCTCGACTTGTACCGGACTTGTAACTTCAAGCTCTGGTCAGGTATGTCCGTGAAAGGTAGAGGAACTGTGGTGATGAATTGTAAAGCCTCAAGTGGTTCTGTTTCATCCCTTCGTCTTAATGATGTTTTAAATGAGGCTCACATTACAAACTCAGAACGAAGAGGTCAGATACCATCCCTGATACTTGTGCAACCTCTCACATGTGTCCTTACCTAAATCGGTTCGAGAATCTCTCGACTTGTACCGGACTTGTAACTTCAAGCTCTGGTCAGGTATGTCCGTGAAAGGTAGAGGAACTGTTATGATGGATTGTAAAGCCTCAAATGGCTCTGTTTCATCCTTTCGTTTAAATGATGTTTTGTATGTACCTCAACTGCAACATCCACTCTTCTCTTGGAAGAGAGAAAGATCCAAAGGCTATACTTTATTTGATGACGGGAATATAAAATTAAAAATTAAAAAAAAATAAAAAAAATGGTAAATCACTATTGGAATCAAAGTTTGATGGCCCTGTGCCATATTCAATCGAAATTGAAGACATTACCCGCCTGACTTACGATTCTGGTACGAAGCTTTGCGTCATCCAGCTCCATTTTCAATCACTAAGATAAACAAACTTATATTGTATCCCAAAAAGGATTCCCCCATGTCCAGGAAATTTCAAGTGTGAAGACTACGTAATTGCTAAGTCCAATCGCAACAAACCTAAACCAGCTTTAAGAAGAGTAAAAATCAAAGGAGAACACATACAATCTGACTTGTGTGGACCATTACCAGTACTTCCTTATGGATGCGCTATATATTACATCAGTTTCGTTGGCGACGAAACTCGGCTTTCTTCAGTTCAGTTTCTAAAACTTAAATAAGAAACCCCTCAGTCAATCATCGATTACATTTCAATAATGGAAACTCAACATGATGTCAGAATTAAGCAGTTCCGTACTGATAACGGCGGGGAATATCTGAATGAGAAATTTAGTAGATTATTTACTCAGAAGGGGATAGAAGATGAACCTTTAAGCCATGATAATTTTCAGCAGCCTCTCGACTTAACATCTTCACAATCTTCAACAGACTCAACCTCTATAAATCCCTCGTCAACTCCTGAATCTCAAAGCTTACCTCATCTTACAAGTCGTAATTCTGATGAAAATCAGATCTATTATTGAAGAACGCAATCTGGACGTCAGGTTCGACCTCGGCTATATAATGAAACTATAATAGGAGATTTGTGGAATGTATCGAATGACATTTCCCTCAATCAACCCTCAACCGAGAACTCGACTGACCTTCCGGATGAAGAGGCGCTTATAAACATTCTAGAAATTCCTATACCAAAATCCTACAACATGGCTAAACAATCTGTGCACTGGGATCAATGGGAAAAGGCTTTCAATGAAGAGATTACTTCCCTTCGCGAAAATAATGTGTGGGAAGTGGTACCTAGACCCAAAGGACGAAAGGTAGTTGATGGCAAATGGGTCTGTAAAGTAAAAGGGGATGCTCAAGGAAATCTAGAACGCTTCAAGGCACGATATGTAGCTAAAGGATTTTCTCAGGTACAAGGGCTCGACTATGACGAAACCTTTGCCCCAGTTGTGCGATACGACTCTCTCCGATTACTTCTAGCTATTGCGGCAAACAAGCGTTGGAAACCTAGACAGCTCGACATTAAAACTGCTTTTCTCTATGGTATTCTCAACGAAGAAATATATATGCAGCTACCCGAAGGATTTAGGAAAGAAGATCACGTTGCACGACTAAAGCGATGTATCCACGGCCTAAAACAGTCACCTCGAGAATGGTACTTCCGATAAGTCAAATACCTTAAACCTTCTGGTTTTACCTCTTCTCTCTTTGACCCCTGTGTACTTGTCCATGAATCAGGAAACCTAATCATGGCAATTTATGTAGATGACATCATACTATTTGGGGAAAAAGGAGATCTTAGAGAGCAAACAGTCAACCAACTAAAATCTGAATTCAAAGTAAATGATATGGGAACACTTCATTGGCTCCTTGGAATTCAAATAGAGTATTCCGAATCAGACATCTCTCTGTCGCAGACTGCCTACATTGATAAGATATTGAGCCGATTTTCTATGCAAGAATGCATCCTGTATCCTCACCCATCGATCCAAATCATCGGCTCATGGCTGCGGAAGAAGGGGAAACTAGAACTAATACAACAACATATCAGCAAATTATTGGGTCTATTATGTACCTAGTCTCTGGAACTCGACCAGATCTTGCATATACAATCACCCATCTCTCCCAATTCAATTCGGACCCCACTCAGGCTCATCTAAATACGGCAAAACGTGTCATACGATATCTAAAAGGTATAAGGAATTTAAAGCTCCACTACAAGTTTGATCCTCCCCTCGTACTTAATGGATTCTGTGATGCATCCTATGGTAACTGTCTCGATACGCGGAGAAGTTTTTCTGGATACATCTTTCAACTCGGTAGCTCTACTATCTCTTGGAGATAACGCAAACAACGTACTGCAGCCCGTTCAACCTGCGAAGCTGAGTACATGGCAATAGCGCTCGCATCCAAACAATATATCTGGATTTTGCGCGGACTTCACCGATTCCTTGGAGACAGCATCCCAGCAGCAATCTCGACTGACAATACGGCTGCCATTGAACTCGCTCACAATCCAAAACTAAATGATGCTTCTAAACATATCGACATCGCTTATCATTTTACAAGGGAACGAATTGAAGACGGCTCGCTTACACTATTACATGTTCCTTCAGCTAAAAATCTCGCAGATATATGTACAAAAGGCTTACGGAGACCAAGGCACACCGATTTATGCACTTCAGTTTTTGGTATTAGTACAACCACTGGCGTGTCTACCATACCAGCATTAGGTGAGAAATGACAATAAATATACTAACAGTTTTTCACTTCTGTATCTATCCTCGATGCAAAGTGAGGAGGGGTGTTGAAATATCGTATATCCTAGAATGCCAAGGATAACTCATTTGTAAGTCCGGCTAATTAGGTTATCAAATTCACCTTCCTATATCATTGTCATCAGCACATTCCTCACGGAAAGTTTAATGCATATTGGCATTTATTTCACACTAGCATTCCATCAGATAATTATGTATCAAATGCAGGTTAAAGGTTTCTCGGATCTATTACCGACACACATGTATTTAGCTTTATATTTCTGTCACATATATCTGTACGTATATAGATTTACATCTACAGGGATCATAACTTATGATCCATGGAGATTGATAAATACTGGTCAAAAACCTCAGTTGATAAGATATGCGCACACGCAATCTCACTCTTATCAGCTCAGTTTACTCAGAACCATACATCTCAATACACTTGTTTCCAGTCAATTCTTCCTTCTACAACTTCATACGAGACTTACTGTATCGGTCTAACCGCCGACACTGATTCCGCTATAACCTCCATATTCGCTCAAGCTCATAACTTTAACAATAATGACGGGATAACGGGTTCTTGTTGGAAATTCTGACTCTCGAATTTATGACTCAATCATTACCTGTTTCGTCTCAGGTTCCCGACAAGATCGACTCTCTCTACAAATGTCCTGAGTACGCTAATCGCGCCTACTGTCGCCTATACGTTTGGATATTTACGTACTACAGTGTACCTTGGCTCATCATGGTAGATGAGAGGTGGCTAGTCATCACTAGGTTTGACAGGCACACGAGGCTAGCGGGAATTTCTCCCTTAGATGTATATATAAGCCCAATGTTCCCATAGTTGTAAAATATTTTAAGTCTTCTTTACTTCATCATATTTATCCATATAATATCGTACAGAGTATATTTTCCAACAGTTCTCTTAGTGTGTACTCGAATGAAGACCTGTGAGGGTATTACTGCGGGAAAGAAGTCTTGAAGAAGGCATAGGAGGTAGTACACTACCCAAGGCATGGATACTCCCGGCCTGTAGGCGGAAAGGACCTACATGTCCTAAGATAATCACAAACTCTTCAGGACCATAAACATATTCACTACCTGGCCTAGTAAAACCATAAAAACCTAGGGCTCAGCTGCCCAGCGGTAAATAATCAGATGGATACATTGGTATAGCTCGCTTAACAGTAAATGCGGCTTAGTCAGCTTGTTTATTCGGTAGAAGCTCCTCACCCCTGATGCTCAAATCATATTACATCATACCTGCTCTCTATACTACTCATCATCAGGGTGGATGGTGCAGTGGTACCCCATTCGGGCCGTTCTCACACATAGATTCTGGCTGGCTTGCACACCTACCCCATTTGAGCCAGGAGAAAGCTAGTTCGAATCCAGTAAAACCCACACACCACTCTCTCATGACATGACAGTGTACTCGTGACGAGATGAATACACTCTCGGATAACCATAGGTATTCCACGCGTTACCCTGTGATGGGTATGCACGGAAGAGGTCAAACGCCGTAAGGGTTAACCTCGAGTGATATCTGCAAATGAGATCTGACTGTGAGTGCTCTTAACGTCAAATTGGGTCATCCAATCTAAATTACATATCTTCCCGTAAAACCTGTATGAGCCTCATGGCGCTAAACCAGGAAATTGAATTATTTATTTACATATTACCATCCCTATACTCTTACCACTCGGACTCTACCTCCTCAATATCCTAACATCCCTCAACATAACTCAATATCGCGTGAATACGATTCAGAAAGCAGAGCAAAAATTCGCATTACACTCACTACAGTTTTACTAGAGTTCGGGGTGCAGGTAATGATTCAAGTCAATTTGCTCTGTTGGAAGATCTAGCTCGCGCTCAGCCGTCATACGAACAGTCATATTTTTCCTAATCTAGAGCCCACGATATGCTGGGAGTCAAGCCTACTACTAGTCGATGTGGCATAGATAAAAAATAAGATTCTTTAAGCTCTACGCATGAGCTCGTAAGCTGATGTGATATTATTGAAAGCTGTAGTGGAACCCTGCAAGGTCCTCACGTCCAGTTACTGCAACTAGTAGGTATTCAAAAGCGTACTATGCAATCTATAGTATCCCCGTAGTAGTTCTACCACTTTACTCTACGCCTCACTTTTTAACCTGCCTGGCGAGTGTTGAGACCACCATATCCTTAAAGAGTGCTCTATTTTAGTCTCATAATGTCTACTGTGTTTAAGGAATAGACGGCACATAAGAATTTGTTGCCACGAAGGGTGGTTTATTGGCGTGAATAATCACTAGACCTGCTGTTATGATCCTATTCTGCGCAAGGAAGCAAGGACTTCATAGACAAAACTCAGTGATTATATTACATGACTTTATCTATGCAAGCTCTTATTAATGCATGGCTCAGATGTGAGTCGTGCTGATTATCAGGAGCTTAAGGATCAAATCATGTCGATACGCATTACATGAGTACATAAGACAATCAATGGGCATGGCTGCAGAGAAAACCGGACATGTATATAACCAGGTGCATATACTTTTGTAGACCATGCGTTCATCTTTAGATTTCCATTTATCCTCAAATAGTCTAAATACATTCGCTCACCACCAGAATATTCATTTCACATTCTTCTTTATATATATATATATATATATATATATATATATATCTGTCTAACTACAATACTTATCAATCTAACCTTGTAATTACAACACCTACACACCAGAAAACTTGTAGTGCTTCGGGTATACTTTCCAGCAAGGTTCATTCTCCTTGCCGTGTTACTGAGAACCTGTCAAAGTGAGTGGTATTTGTCCAAGTTGGCGTGCTCGGCGCATCTAATATCCGTCGGGGGTTTAACTTTTGGTTTTCCAGATGAATGGCAATGTTGGAAGCTTCGTCAGCCGCTACTAGTACATCTTTAGCACCGATAGTATCGGCATCGTAGAATAAAAGTTGCTTTATGAAGCAAACTTAAAATTGGCTTATCTTAAGATGTAGGCATTATTTCTGTAGAAGTATTAACAAAAAACTGTCATGTTTGTGACACCTGACTTGGAAAATTATTTCTCTGCTATATCTTGCAAGTAATGTCTTTTATTATGTGCTAGATTTACGCCATGTACTTAATGGAAGCCAAGCCCAACCATACTCAAGAGCTGAAGAGAAGCCTGGAAATAACTGACAAAACAAATATCCATTTGTGATGGCGTCAATGCGAGGCATTTTACATGATATTTTGATAAAACGGATGTGACGCCATGCGCCAATATATACCCATCCTAGTCTCGTGACAGCCGTTACTCCCCTTTAATGAATTTTATTCCAGACTGGTATCATGAGCTAGGCCGGTGTCCCTTTGGACCTGCTAAAGATTCCTCTGGTGCGACTTTTATTACGCTTGCCGGCCGATTTAGTTGTATCTTTTGAAGAGTTCGTATCACTTCTATCCCGTCCCTGAGAATTATCTTCTCCACTAGATTCTTCATTATATTTTGCCTTGTATATCCTAGATCTACATTAGAAGGAAACAAATTCAAGGAAAGTTACATACCAGGAGTTTCCAATCATATTAATTCCCTTTGCCTCGGCCTGTCTGTAGAATTTGGCACTCCTTTTCAAGTCCTTCTTACAACCGACCCCCTGGGCGTAGCAGAAACCTGCTTCTGCCATTGCATCAGCATCACCCCAAGAACCGGCAATCTCGAAGCACCGAAGTGCTAGTGCTTTATCTTGTTCGATTCCCCAGCCGTTCATATGGCTAACTCCAAGCTCATAAATGCTTAGAGCGAATTGTGCCTTTTTTGTTTTCAAATCCGACATGTCGACTACTTTTCCAGCCTGCATCAAGTTTTCATCATCAGCGACTTCAAGCCCAACTTCATCTGCAGCTTTCCGGAGCCACGCAACTCCTTCACGTTGATTTGGTCGCATTCCCCAACCGTGTCGACATGCCAGTGCATAAAGTAACATTCCTGTTGGATGATTCATTCGGGCAGCTAGCCGTAGATGGTAAGTTGATTTGTTCAGCATGTCAGCTTTATGATATCGGATAGCTTTCTCAACATGTTCCTGAGCGGTTGATTCTGTCGAGGGGACTAGGATTTGAGATTTTGTTTGAATGCTTGAAGGAGAATTCATTGGTAGTGTATAGGCCTGTGACAGAGCTGGTGATTTCTCTGCAAAGGTTATTTTCCTGCAAGGAGAAGTTTTGACTACTTCTATAGAAGGCCGACTTGAAGCACTTGAACTAGTAGACGGTCTGATTGCATCAAGAGACGGCGATGAGAGCCCACACGACGGAGGACTCTCTTGCCTCAGAGAAGAGGTCGACTTCCGAGTTGGTGGCGACGGAGGCGTGGGTCTTTCGATATTTGTTACTTCAGAAGTAGTTTGTTCGCTTGATAAACTATCATTAAAGACCACTGAATTTCTCTGCAGTATTTTTCCCCTAGGCAGAGCAAATTTTGAGTATAAATACGTCGCTGATAGACAATTATCTGTGTTAGGATCTAGCATGCCCTCATTACACGCACTTGTGGATTTAGTTACAGCATCGGCCGACGGGGCAGAGAAGGATTGCGAGCTTTCTGAGGAAGCCTGCCTTAGTGAGAGCTCTAAAGACGGAGAAATTGTGCTGGCACGACTAATAGGTCGGGAGAAATTTAGCGTTGGCGGCTTCGAAAGACGATAAGGACAGAGACACGAGTCTGACCCACTAGGAGATACCCTCCCTGTCAAATTTAAACACGAAGACGTTATACTAGCACTTGGTCTAGACAGAGTTGTGTGGCTTTCCAGTAATACGGATTGTTTTTTCGAGGCAATGCAGTCATCGTCGGAGCTTTCGGTAGAGTTTGAGCGATGACTTGATATCCGTTGCGTAAATGGCGACTGAGGAGGTGCCAAATCCTTTAAATTATGGGATTCTGCACCATGTGTCCCTGCTTGTGATGAATTGGCACATTGGTGGGGTTGTTCGACACCAGGTTGATATCTTATCTGAGAACTTGGACGTTGGACTAGAAGACATCCTGGAATGCTCATGGACGCCGGTTTTTTGTTCAGAATATCAAAATAGCCTGCTTGATGCTTATCTCTAGGCGACCCTTCGGTATTTACTTCGTTATCACTTGCTAGGATAGGTGGAGCAGCGTCGTCGATTTCATCCTGATCGCAGACTGCAGGATGTATAGAGGTAGGTCGAGGACTTTTACAATCTACATCTATCCTCTGCCCCGATAGTGGCGGACTCGCCGGAGGTAATTCTACTGATCGGGAACCAAAATACTCAGGTTGCCCATTTTGGAGGGAGTTGGTAAACGTAAGGTGAGGTAGGCGACCCACACGGTTGCCACTTTGACTACTTTCTTCTAGTTGTCGTGCCAGCTTTCGACTTTGTGCTGCGAATGCATCGAGTGGTGATAGCTCCGGTGTTATATCTCCTACAACATGTAGTCTAGGCGAGAAAAATCCCCGAGGAGAAGAAGATGTTCCTATCGCGTTTCCCGTATACTTTGATCGAACATCGATGAAGCTTGGCTTGTGGACTGTCATATTTTTGGGGGCAGTCATTGTGAAATTAAGCAATTCGACCAACTTAGGTAGCGATAAGCCCGCTTCGTCTGCCTAAAATTGATACTAAGAACAATTGATAACTATTACTCTCTTTATTTTCTCGTCAGTGCCATGCGACGAAATGTTGGGATAAAGTAGATGATCGTTGAAAGACTGATAAGGAATTTAAGATTTGTGTTTGAATTGAGATAAGGAAAGACCGTAATGAAGATATGTAGATAATGAACGTATTGCAAAATGAGCTGGTCGACTTGATTGATGCGGCAAAAGCGCGATGACAATTTTGTAAGATCGATTACCAACAATTGCCTGTGAAGAGAGTGAAAATGAAGAATGAGGGATATGACAATATGTGGAAGTGAACAGCCAAAAGCCGAAGAAGCCCCCTAACCTTTACCACCAAAGTGCCCCGTTTCAGGTGGACGATGTTGTTTCTGTTGCTAATTGTAGCCCATGGAGTTCAGAGACTAGGATTCAGTTGCCCCCAAAGGAGGTGGGGGACCCTCGTGTGTCATAAATTGGCACGACCGAGCGCAGTGTGCTAGTTCAACTTTGCATAAATTAATGCGTAGTGGTGCTAGGCGATTCGCACACTTGATTCAGTTTTACCTCAAGTGTATTATTTATTAACTAGCAAGAGCACCATAAATCTCTAGCTTTTCTCCCATTCTCAGCTTGGGATTCATGTTGGTTTACTTGGCAAAATTATTAAGGTTAGTACCACCAATTTCTTGAATTGGAACATCAACTATGGCCCGGCATTGATAAGAATTTGTGCGCTTGAGACTGCACGTGCTAACAATTGCCTACCTTCGATATAAACTTTAGTTACTAATCAAGAAGTAGCCTTGCTATGGCAATCCTTGAACATTCGGCCTTGGAGCAAAACAACGTGAGTCAGATTTATGAAAATACGGTTAGGTCTATTCCTAGCCTTCTAGAAGGCGATACTGCATTGAGTATTATGAAATTTCGTAACCAACCTATAGCTAACATCTTGGGTAGTGTAAGACCATATCCTAAGTCAATTGGCTTGATTGTATCAAGAAACTTTTCCGACTCTCCTAGAAATTAGGTAAAATTCGACACATGACATCCCTCCAAACTCCGGTTCACGCCAAGTCCTTTGTGATACGCCAGTTGCTTCAAAGACTCTTAGATTGTAGCTTCCTTAGCCGAGTGGCGCCCTCGTACACGCCACGGTCGATAGCAGCGGCCACAGTTAGTGTTCCTCCAACTATTGTGCAGAGACCAGTTAAGAATCCAGTAAAACTCTTGCTTCTTTCCTCTCGATTAATTATTTTCATGGGCGATATATCCTATGAAGGTTAGCATATCATCAAGGTCAAAATTTTAGGACACTTGCGTAAGAGAAAAAGACCCCAGGAATGCCACCCCGGGCGTGAATTTTTTCCTTGTGGCCGGAAGCGGATTCATCTCCTCCGCCAAGACTCCGTCCGTGACTAGTTACAGAATATTGATGTGTCTCAACACTACCGTCACCTCGATGTCCATAGCCCCCAAGACTAACATCTTCATCGGATCCACCATAATTGTAGTTTAGCTTCTCCCATCCCAGAGGTAGATATGAGGTTGATACGACTTTTATGAAGTACATGAAATTGTAGGCCGGCTCGGTTGCGACCTGCTCAGTGTGATCGAGAGGGTTGAGGTGATGGTTAGTCCACGGCATCTCTTTGGGACCTAGCTTCTTTGTAACTGATTCAGGAAGCTGTGGTCCAAAACGAAGGGCATGAACGGTGTGCGTAAATACATGACCACCCTTTAACGGAGTATCAAAATAATTGTTTAGGTCATGAACATGCATGTTCCCATTGCTGAAACTCCTACCAGGCGCTATATGGAAGTTTCCGATAACTTTGTTGACTCGTAGAGCTCCTTCTATGCGGCAGCCCTCATTTCTTTGCGCGTCGATCCTTTCAGCATAATGTTCCCGCTCGCACTGTTCAACGTTCTCACCACGACCAAAAGCCCAAGATGCACTGGCGTAAGCTTCTCTCACTTCGTCACACGTATTACAACAGCCACTTTTTTTGGCATTTGGTGGTGATTCGGCACCATAGCAGGGTCCACAGTAATTTGGATCGAGATGTGTTGCTTGTTCATCATTATGTCTAGTTGTAAGATTAGTACGTGTATTAGAGGTAATGAAAAGACTTACAAGTCCAAAGAGTTGATGTCAATTACATGACCACCGTCGTTTACTGATGAAAGTCTTACCTTGTTTACACCATGCATCACTCCTGTTTGTTGCTCTCCAGACACATCCATCACATCTAGTGTGAGTAGCTCGCAAGGAATTTTGGGAAATGTAATGTTGAGGTGTATTTCCATTTTTTCACCTAGGTACTAAGTTCAGTATATTTCATCTTTCAATTTTCTGTAAATGTACCTCTTCCCTTGTCCACAATCAATTCTGGTCGAACTACGATTCGCTGGTAGACACTCCACTCTCCCCATGCTAGCCAAAGAACAGTTAATAAGGAAACAATTGTCACGATTCCACCGGAAGTTGTTCGAATTCTTGCTTCATCGACAGTCTTTGTGAAGGCATCCAGCCTTGTAAATCTTGATTTCGCAGGCATCGTCAAGCTCAGGGTGCCCGATTTGAAATGGTTTTAGACTCTTGTTAGAGCTCAATGGTGTAGCCTTACGGCAATTTCAGATTCGACAATTTTTAGAAATTCATAGAAGATCCTCATACAGAACCACTAAATTCAGACATTGGATAAATTAATGTTGCAAACGTTACGGCGTCGAGTAACCCGTAAGGAAGAAATAAGTAGATGAGCATTTAAAGGACAGTTCTTAGGTGGCTCGTGCACACTGTCGTTTTCACCCATCCATCGCGGATCCACATACTGGTCGATAATGCTACAGTGCGTCAAATACGAACTAATCTGGGAAACCATTTTTCCAATTGTGTATATATTAATTATCTTGCTATGAATACTGGCCAAAATTTCTCGAGATAGATCAGTCCGTCAGGGTTTCCTAGCGCACATTAAAAACAATGTGGCAAGTTACATCTCTCAGAATATTGATTGGGACCCATAATTTCTTTCACGGATAAAGCGCACTTGTCAGAATTCCCAACACCTTAAGCTCTAATTCCTCGAGTATTATAGGGTTGTTACCCGATAAGAAGTCAAGTGCCGTGCGAGTGGCTAAGTATAGCCTCGGGTACCTTACATGGCTGGTCATCACGCTTTCATCCAGGAAGGTCTCACATCGTAATCACCGCACGAAAAATATATTCTTTCACACTTAAATCGTTGGGCTGGATGGTGCAGTGGTACACCTTAAGGGCTTGTCACGCTTAAATCTACCATGTAGTTTAATTGCTTGCTCGCATTTTTTTTTTTTTTTGCATCAGATTTTAATTGCGTATGCAGCTAACTAGCTATGACACAATATCGGAGGAAATGTACAGAATAGATGACTCAATTTACAATAAGTGCACTCATGCCTCAGATTTCATTTGCAAGTACCACTGCGAAGTTATGGCGGCTTTTTCTTCACCCCAAGTCAACCCTCATCCGTGCTTGCTCGCATGCAGGACAGCGGAAATTTATTCGGAAACGTGCGCGTCCATGGCTGGATCCACACGAAAGGCTTGCTCATAGAGCTACATTTTGTTGTCCTGTACTGTTCGTGGCTGTGCAGGAATTATAGACCCTCTATGCTTACAAGCCAAGGATAACTATGCCAGTTGGGAAGCTCCTCCTAAGCCTCCCATGCAGCCCCCCCAAAAGTCCTTATTCGTTCATACACTTAGGGGTGCCCTTTGCCCTTCATTATCTCCCCCCTCCAGCCAACGAAGTGATGGCCATTTGCGGGTGTATGGCAGCTGGGAGAAATCGCAGAAACTACTGGGTGCGGAGGTCTCCTAATACCGACATTAGGACTAGATCCGAAGACATAGTGACCTTTCCGAAGCGTTCGAAAAGGCCGGCCGGCCAGCTGGGCGCTGCAAATTTGTGGGTACCTAGGAAAACTCACCCTCTACCTTTCTAGCCTATTTCCAACTCCTTCCCGAAAGTCGTGCTGAAATTTCAGAAAAGTCTCAGTAGAGCATGATTGCCATACGGTAGCTTATCCTAACTTCTTTTGTGCCGTCTAGAGCTCCGGGGATTGCCGTTGACTAATCGAAAAATAAAGTCCTGACTAATTTTTCGTAACCTTGGTCTTGATACTCACAAAATTTCCAAAGTTCGATATCACGGTTTCAGTACAAAATGCATAGGCAGTCTCGTTGGTATGTTAAATATTATCATCTGTGAAGTGGATATCTCATAATAAACTACATATATATATATACAATCTAAGATAATCCCTTTCTATAAGATTCCCTGTATGACCAGTATTGTTTGAAAACTTTGACAACTCCCTAGAAGATTTTCAATACTCCTGTCATCCTCATGAACCTTCAGTATGCTTCTAGAAGGTTCATTTGGAATCTTCGAAACCCCGTGTGTTTCGAGATCCTTCCTAAAGATCCCCTTGGTTTTTTTGCCTGCGCTAGCCAGCGTAGACAACAGGAATCGTTAGAGTTAACAGTCGTTACATTGAAAACCACTCGAAAATGTCAGTCCTAGTATGGTATTCAGAGACATGCTCTCACTCAAGTTGTTTGTCTCATTAGAGCAACAGTCTGACGTAAACCGGGACCCTGGCTTTGTATTTTTCGACTTGATTTCCTCCTTGCGGGTATAAATGGCGTCTTTTTTTTTTGCATCAGATTTTATTTGCGTATGCAGCTAACTAGCTATGACACAATATCGTAGAAAATATACAGAATAGATGACTCAATTTACAATAAGTGCACTCATGCCTCAGATTTCATTTGCAAGTACCACTGCGAAGTTATGGCGGCTTTTTCTTCACCTCAAGTCAACCCTCATCCGTGAATTCCCACCCAGGGGAACGTCTCAAAACCCCTGGGTTATCCAGACATGCCTTCATCATCCACCGAATTTCCTCCGCGCGAAATGTAGTCTAAGGTGTCTCCTTCCCAAGTGGAGTAGGTGCCCAGGCTACTCAAACCATACCAGAGAACACCACCAGGAGGCGGACCACAGCACCATCCATCGTTTGCGTGTTTTTATAGTGTCCGCTGCACTCTCGCAAGCGAAGTCTTGGCGCGCACACAGCTCAATTCGTAAAACTCTGCCAAAATTCAAAATCACACGCCCGTCGAGAGTGTATCCATCCTCCGTATCATCTTGTAAACTTGTCCCAATCCCTCTCACGTCCATCCCAAAGAACTGTCTCCCAGATTTGTGCGCCACGCTTTGCTTCCTCCGTCGGGTATAAATATCGGCGTGGGCGTGTATTTGGCGGCTAGCTGAGGCCAGAGAATAGTTGATGAGAGGTGTGGTCATTGGAAAGAGGATGTACTTAGTCGTACTTGTAGACTTGATGAGACTTGGGTAGGAGTCGAACTCGTTGGGAGCGAAAATTTGACGTGGCGGAGAATTTTGAATTATTGCCTCGTGGGCCAACTTAATCGGTATTGCGAAATTTGACTGAACTTGGCTCTGGGAGAATATTTCACTCCCAGGTTCATAGAGGGCACCGCGTACAGGTGTCAGTTCTGCCCTCCTGCTTACCACATCAGTTCCCAGCCATCTCTCACTACGTATTTATGACGCCATTTACAGGAGGGCAGAACTGACACCTGTACGCGGTGCCCTCTATGAACCTGGGAGTGAAATATCTTCCTAGAGCCACGTTCAGTCAGATTTCGCAACACTAAAGAAGTTGGCCCACGAGGCAATGATTCAAAATACTCCGCCATGTCTAATATTCACTCCCGACGAGATCGTCTCCTATCTAAGTCACATCAAGCCTACAAGTACGACCTAGTACATTTCATTCCAATCACCACACCTCTCGTCGACTTACTCTGGCCTCAGCTGGCCGTCAAATACACGCCCACGCCGATATTTACAGTCTACGTAGGAAATAAAGCGTGGCGCACAAATCTGGGAGGCAGTTCTTTGGGATGGACGTGAGAGGGATCAGGAAAAGTTCACAAGATGATACGGAGGATGGATACAATCTCGACGGGCGTGTAATTTTGAATTTTGGCAAGGAGTTTTACGAATGAAGCTTTGTGCGCGCCAAGGCTTCGATGACGAGAGTGCAGGCGATACTTTAAACACCGCCATAGTTGGATGGTGCTGTGGTACATTGTCTTGGCCGCTCTCCCAGGTAGGGTCTGGATAGTTTGGACACATCCCACTCGAGGCAGTTGATCGCTGGTTCAAATGCGACAAAGCACAACCATACTTCTCGTGGCACTAGCATACATGGATGACGAAGGCATGTTTAGATAATCCTAGGTTTTGAATTTCCATTTGATGGCTACTTATTGAGGAGGGTCGACTGTTTGTGTAAGCGTACATACTTCATAGCGGTGTTTGCAAGTGAAATCCAGAGTATGAGTGTCTCTAACGTCAAAAGAGTCATCCAATTTGTAAACATAGCACCGGTCATAAGTCATAGTATTAAAGCTCCATACACATTAAATGATTTAAAAAAAGCGAAGAAAATAACCTACCATCACAACCGAATGAACTTCAAACAATACCTAACAATTATCAAGTAATTCACCAAGTTTGACTTCGTCATCCGTGTTTTCCATCCGTATTAACCTATCTCCGTCTCAACGTTCACTGTGCCACGACATTGTGGGTACTGGAGCCAACTCGATGGGATTCAGCGGTCTTCGCGTGTCCCCAAATACGACAATGGCTAAACAATCCGAAGGTAGCGGGGCGCCCACAACTACATCAGTTTACAATCTAAGTATTCTACGGCTGTTACTAAAACGGCTCAGTACTCTTTACTCTGATGAAGACGACGATGGCATTACCATCGTTACGTGAGACATCGCGGAGGCCGTCAGGGCCTTCAACGTACACAAAAAGGTTTGGAAGGAGATACAGATGATGATATCTCCCATCGAAGAAATGATGTTAACTCTTCAAGAAGCAGTCAAGAAGAGTCTCGCGGAGCCCGCTCGCAATGCGGCTCCAACAATTCTGGGCCGCAAGCCCCAGAAACATTTACGTCGGGGGCAGCGACCCCAATGGCGAAGATAGTCGTATAATACGCGTTGAGGGTGCGATAGACATGCATGCATCCAGCACACCTGATTACAAGGGCACAAAACCATATACCAGGGTCAGACGCAGTGCGACAGATGCGGAGCAATGACACCGGGGTGCTTCTTCAGTCGGCGCCCCAGAGAGACGTGGCTCTCAATGTGGCAGAACAAGAAGACTTTCGGGTCCCGTGGCATGATTTTTCGCTGGTGGTTTAAGGAGTCCCGTTGAAGACGAAAATTGAAGTAGGAAAATTTGTCAACAACACAATATTGGTTCGGGAGATAGAATCGTCTACAGCAATATGAATTTCAGGCTTAAAGATCAATAGAGTAAGATGAATGCAGCATGGAAAGGTGAGAAAGCGGGCCAAGACAAACGGCCGCACAAGAGGGGCAATTGTGCTGAGTCTTCCAACCGAGGTCTTACCAAGGCAAGTTGTTCGACACGGTATTGTTCTCAATGCTATGCTACACTCGGCGCAGATATGGTCCCAAAGGGCACAGTCAAGGCAGTGTTACAACTGCAGTCAATGATGACACATCCTGGCGTCGTGTGAAAAGGCAGCTAAGTGCGCAGGTGCTGACCAAACCCAAGACTGTCCCAGGAAAAGGGTTCCTTGCATCAACTGTGGCAAGGAAGATTGTTCGCGGCAGAGAGCGTCATGTCGGACCTTGCAAGTCTATAGGGGGAGTGTTCCGAAAGCCCGTTTCGAGCTTCCGGAACGTATGGCGGAAACTCGAAGGGAAAGCAATTCTATAATTGCTGCATGAACAATGTCTACGACTACTGGCGATCAAGGATTCACATTGGTGAGCAATCGCAAGGTTGAACTCCAAAGGGGGGAACCAGGACGTTCACGAAAGGTGATCACAGATTCGACGGCAGTATTGAATAGACTAAGGGTTACGACACCGGCAGTTCCAATCATTCCGTCATCGAAAAAAGGAGAAAAGAATGGTGAAATAAAACCTCCAAACTTCAGCTGAGTAGGGATCGGGGTGATAAAGGAGTTCATATTTGGGATGAAATAATTTTTAATGGAACAAAATGACAACCTCAGCATCAATTTAGGCCTTACCGTCGCTGCGGAATTATGGGTTTGGTTGCTTGAAAGCTTTATTTCTTATTACCATGGCATAATGTCTTCGTGGTTGTGTATGTAAATACCGTATAGGACGTTAAACAACATAGAAATGGATGGATAGAAGTATTTCAAACAAAGATCTTCACAAATAACGACAAATAACATAGCTTTCTAAAAACTCATAAGCGCGACAAAACCAATTAAACTGTAATCTACCCATACTATTATAGATAAAAATACAATGAAAAACTCCTTAACCATTTTCTCATAAGTAAAGATCCCGGCATAAGACCTGTTTCGATCATACACCTAGAAGAGCCCTTTGTCATTTTTGATCTCCCATCTCAAGCCGACGAAAAGATGGCTATTTGCAGGTGTATGGCAGCCAGGAAAGATCGCAAAAACCACTGGGTGCGGAGCTCCTCTGATACCGACTTTAGTACTAGATCCGGAGACATAGTGAAATTTCTGAAGCGTTAAAGAGACAGGCCAGATGAGCATTGCAGACTTATGGGTACGTCGTAAAATTCACTCTATGCCTCTCTAACCACTTTCCTACTCCTTCCCGAAGTTTGTGCTAATTTGTCAGAAAATACTTGACAAAGCGTGATAGCTGTGTGTTAGCTTAGCCCGATTTTTTTGTATCGTCCAGGGCCCTGGGAAATGCCGTTGACTAGAAGACTATTCAAGTTCTTCTGACTATGGAGCTGAAATCTCGGTCTTGGCGCCCATAAAGGTTCCAAGGTCGAAAACATCTCGAAAATATCAGACCTATTACTTAAACAGGAGGTCTCTGCCTTATATCTGTCCACACCACAGTCTCCTGTCATTCCTGAAAATGTATAACTCCAGGAAAACAACAGTCCCACATAAACCAAGACCCTAAATTTGTATATCATGACTTTATTTCCTCATTACGGGTATACATAGCGTAGTGAATTTATAAATAGTGATACCAGTAACAAATAAGGCAAGCTCCTGTTTGCGATTACGGTATCGCCTTTATCGGTCTTTGAAACAACGTGGTGTGCTGAGAGGTTAAGGTTGAGGGCTCTCGTGAGAATCACAAAACCAAAATTGATGAGAAGTCTAATGTGATGGGCTAAGTGGAAGTCACATTGCGGAGTGATGAAGTGAAGATGATATTAAATTTAATAGATGACAGTGAATAGACTCGTACAATACTATGCTATAGGTATATGGACAGAAAGTTTAAGATTCAACCAGGGTCCATTGGTTGTGGGTCAATCTATGAAACTAAATACATGCTCGCCTAATCACTGCAATAGTGCCGTATGTTACGGGATCAAGCCAAACGCGATACCACATTTTCGTCTACCTCGTCGTCTTCAATCATAAAAAATTGCCGATCATAGATGAAATACAAAGACATAACTAAGTGATAACATCCTAAGTGATTCACTCAAATGATAAACAAATATTCCATACAATTATATGAAATATCTCATTTAACCTGATAATAAGTCAGCCTCCAACATAATGACATATAATACAACAACTTTCTGCAAAATTGCAACAAAAAGCGTGTAGACTCCTACTCAAAATTCACAACTTATAATTTCATTTCCTACAAATAGCATGTCCTGTCTTAGTTCGTTTGTTGTCGGTGGGAACAACAAACTACTAACACCCGTCGCGACGAGAACGCGCAGGACTGTCGACGGGCGCCTCTCAAATATGAGAGACCTGTGTCTGAATCAGACCTAACACAGAAGGTCGTCCACACAATGCAAGTAAGCTGATCTACTAAGAGGGCCGCTACAACCTCTAAGTAAAGGCACGATGCAAGACAAAATGCGAGTCCGGTCGCATATGCCTTGTGCATCGAGCACAATGGCCGCGAGGAGTCATCAGACCCGGTGGATTTCTCCCTTTGCGGTCACTCACTTGAGTAGACCTCTTGGGGTGATTGGGTCCAGCCCGAAGTCCCAGCCGCGGAACTCTAGGCTGAGAGGACGGACTGTGGAAACCTTCCGGGCCTGGGCTAGGAAGACATTCAGGGCTCGCGAAGCGAACCCTTTTCTTCGCCTTTGCGGCCTTTTTTGGTAGGGGGGACTGGAGACTTACCTGGGACTTCTGTCTTTTACTTCGACTTATTGCCTGTTCTGGCAAAGGAACATCTAGCAAGAGTTAGTCCTTGTTCCGAAAGAGTAGGTATTCGACAAAGAACTGAGGGATAAGAGGTGGAGATATAAAGGGATGAAGAGATGAAGAGTAGCAAAGAGTATCACAACCTACCATGATGTCTAGTACCATCAGGACTGATGTTGGTTTTTTGCCAGATCTTTTGTCGCATCGACTGGTAGTCAATCTCGTCATCCATCTGAAAAGGCGATTCCCAGATGGGTGGCTCGTTGATATAATACGCTAACCAGCCTAGCATGGCGACAATAAGTTGATAGCCGAAGACAACGATTTTGCCGACTTTGTTGAACATTGTGGTCGACTCTGACCATAAGTTAGTTATGATAATTATGGAAAAGAAATAATCACCGAACAGCTGACAGAGTTGATGGAGATGGAGGTATGAGTTTTTGAAAAAAGAGGTAGTGTGCCAAGCTAGGAGAGTAAGGGAGTTGATTATGGGTTATGGGTAATTGTGAGGATATGGAAGAGCACAAGGAGAAGAGGAGTAATTTGCAGAGAGAAAGTGAAGTTATACAAGAGAAATCTCCTAGCTCAAAAAATATTGCAGGAAGGAACTGTCAGGTGCAATGAATGAAAGGTGACGATTCAGGAAGGTGTATAGTAGGTGTCCAAGTAACAAGTTTGTTTGTGGAAAAAAAATACATGGTCGGACCTGTCATGTTTGGATTTCAATTGTTGTTGAGGTGGAATGAATTGCCCTTCGCATACTTTCTAGAAAACAACCATTAAATTCGAGGAAGTCGCGCTTCAAATATGAGAACTTGAATTTCGTTCGAGGGAAGCCTCGATCCCCAGACATCAGTCTCTTAACACTAACAAAATCTAGATGTGGTAGTAGAGACCTTCAGTGCCTGGTATTCAATCCGGATATTGTTTTTATTGGCTTTGGCTGTTCTATTTCATCGATGGCTTGCAACTTCCAAAACCTATTCTTCATACTTCCTACCACAATCGGATGGTGAAAGCGAATGCCTTTTGTCGAGTTACTAGATATAATCAATAAAATGTCAAACTTTGCCTTACTTCCTTCCTTCCTGAATCATCACCTTTCATTCATTGCACCTGACAGTTCCTTCCTGCGATATTTTTTGAGCTAGGAGATTTCTCTTGTATAACTTCACTTTCTCTCTGCAAATTACTCCTCTTCTCCTTGTGCTCTTCCATATCCTCACAATTACCCATAACCCATAATCAACTCCCTTACTCTCCTAGCTTGGCACACTACCTCTTTTTTCAAAAACTCATACCTCCATCTCCATCAACTCTGTCAGCTGTTCGGTGATTATTTCTTTTCCATAATTATCATAACTAACTTATGGTCAGAGTCGACCACAATGTTCAACAAAGTCGGCAAAATCGTTGTCTTCGGCTATCAACTTATTGTCGCCATGCTAGGCTGGTTAGCGTATTATATCAACGAGCCACCCATCTGGGAATCGCCTTTTCAGATGGATGACGAGATTGACTACCAGTCGATGCGACAAAAGATCTGGCAAAAAACCAACATCAGTCCTGATGGTACTAGACATCATGGTAGGTTGTGATACTCTTTGCTACTCTTCATCTCTTCATCCCTTTATATCTCCACCTCTTATCCCTCAGTTCTTTGTCGAATACCTACTCTTTCGGAACAAGGACTAACTCTTGCTAGATGTTCCTTTGCCAGAACAGGCAATAAGTCGAAGTAAAAGACAGAAGTCCCAGGTAAGTCTCCAGTCCCCCCTACCAAAAAAGGCCGCAAAGGCGAAGAAAAGGGTTCGCTTCGCGAGCCCTGAATGTCTTCCTAGCCCAGGCCCGGAAGGTTTCCACAGTCCGTCCTCTCAGCCTAGAGTTCCGCGGCTGGGACTTCGGGCTGGACCCAATCACCCCAAGAGGTCTACTCAAGTGAGTGACCTCAAAGGGAGAAATCCACCGGGTCTGATGACTCCTCGCGGCCATTGTGCTCGATGCACAAGGCATATGCGACCGGACTCGCATTTTGTCTTGCATCGTGCCTTTACTTAGAGGTTGTAGCGGCCCTCTTAGTAGATCAGCTTACTTGCATTGTGTAGACGACCTTCTGTGTTAGGTCTGATTCAGACACAGGTCTCTCATATTTGAGAGGCGCCCGTCGACAGTCCTGCGCGTTCTCGTCGCGACGGGTGTTAGTAGTTTGTTGTTCCCACCGACAACAAACGAACTAAGACAGGACATGCTATTTGTAGGAAATGAAATTATAAGTTGTGAATTTTGAGTAGGAGTCTACACGCTTTTTGTTGCAATTTTGCAGAAAGCTGTTGTATTATATGTCATTATGTTGGAGAGTAAATTATTTCCAGTTATTTAGGAAGAGTAATTTGTCAATAATTCCATAAAGATGAAGTTCGCTTCCTTGTTGTCCAGAATTCATTGTTTGTAATTATTCTTGTTATTAATGTCACTTGGTCTCATCCAAGTGCTGCATTAATGATACTTTTCAAAGTTGAAGGGCGAAAATATTTGGATTGTGTGTTTTGATTTCACTAGATAATTGGTAAAGCCATGATGTGATATTTGTGGTGGCCTATTTTTCTTATATAAGGATGTAGTTTGTGGTATTTAGCAGATAATAGCAGTTAGTCATCAACACTATTGAAAAGTGATTGCTTTAGATAAAGTGTCTAAACTTTATCTCTATTACCCTTTATATACAGGATGGAGCATAAAACCGTAGGGTTCGTAAGATTTATGTTATTCACAAACTACGCAGGGTTAGGTATAAAAGAAAATTATAAATTGAAGAAGATAACTGGGTGGACCACCATATTAATGATCTAGTTTTATGCCAAAGTTCCGAGTTATGAAAATAGAGTGAATGATATGAAGAAAATGATGTAAGGAATGTTCTTTGCCCAGGCGTCTAGCTGTTCAGATTCTCCGCCCTCAACCAGAGCTTGGCAATATTATCATTCAAACGTTAGTATCTAGGATATTTAGGTGTCCAATTATGAAGCGGTTATGAGCTCAACGGTATATGGCAATTATATGTCTCTGCTGTCCTTCGATGAAGTGGAACGGGCTCTTTTTTTAAAAAAATCACTAAATGTATGCAGCTATTAAGCCATAGCACATGACTGGTACTATATATACATATTGGATGACTCTTTTGACGTTAGAGACACTCATACTCTGGATTTCATTTGCAAATACCACTATGCGGTATGTTTGCTTATATAAACACTGCACCATCCAACCATGGCGGTGTTTATAGTGTTGCCTACTCTTTACTCACAGGTTAGATCATAAGCGGGCACCATAGGTACCATGACGTGTCTCTTGGCTGCAAACTACTAATATGCAGAGTAGAGCTTAAGACTAGATGTAACTTGATTTTCTATTACTAGTTTAATTTATTGTCCTGTCTGAGTCTACGACTATGCAGGACATGCAGCCCCTCTCTGCCTACAGGCCAAGGATACCTATACCAGTGGTATCTCCCCTCCTATGCCTCCCACACAGCTCTCCTCAAACAGTACCGCCCTTCACAAGTCCTTATTCGTTCATGCGAGGGCTGACTTGGGGTGAAGAAATAGCCACCATAACTTTGCAGTGGTACTTACAAATGAAATCCGAGGCATGAGTGCTCTTCCTTTACATTGAGTCATCTATTCTGTAGATTTCTCTTAAATTGTGTCATAGCTAGATAGCTAGATAGCTGCATACGCAATTAAAATTTGAAGCAAATAAAAAAAACGCTAGCACAGGGTATACCCAATCTCCGTTCGCCAAACACCAGTTGGTCGGAACTATTAATTGTTGAGCCTAGTAGGATCGACAAGCTGTATCTCAACACAGAGGTATTAGAAAATTCAACAACCATAACCTTCATTCATAACTTCCATTAAGTATCACCTGACTTATATCTGTAGTCCATATTTTCAACAATCATTGCCAAAGCGATTCAGCACTCTGAAGCTATTTCTAGAGCATAAATTTCGGTACAAGTGAATAACAGTAGCTCATCAGACAAAGCTAATCATACTACCGTCGGCATTGAAGGAGGAAAATGTCAGCCTCATACCCGCCACTTACTGAGCGCTCCATCGCAAATACTATTGTGTTATTTGATGTCGATGGAACCCTCACACCTGCGCGTCTTGTATGTTAGAAGTTGTCCAACAAACATTATCGGCTACCAAATAGCTTATGTCGGCTAATTTGTTTTCCAGAGGGCAGCACCAGAAATGTTGCAACTTTTACACAATCTCAGGCAAAAAGTAGCCATCGGATACGTAGGTGGTTCCGACTATTCGAAACAGCAAGAACAACTAGGCTCGGCAGAAGTCCCAGTGAAATCGCTCTTCGACTTTTGCTTTGCTGAGAATGGCCTAACTGCCTACAAACTAGGACAACCTTTGGCTTCCACTTCTTTCATCAAGTGGATCGGCGAAGAAAATTACAAACTGCTGGTTAATTTTATTCTCCATTACATTGCTGACTTAGATTTACCTGTGAAGCGTGGTACATTTGTGGAATTTCGAAATGGGATGATTAATGTATCGCCTATTGGAAGAAATGCCAGCGTGGAGGAGAGGAATGAATACCAAAGATACGATTTGGAACACAAGATACGCGAGACATTTGTTCTGGCACTCCAAGCTAAATTTGCTGATCTTGGCTTGACGTAGGTCCATGCAATTTCCTCTTGAGCTTCAAAGCACCATGTACCCTTGCTATACAGTACGAGCTAACATTATCAGCTACTCGATTGGAGGCCAGATCTCTTTCGATATTTTCCCCAAAGGATGGGACAAAACTTATTGTCTCCAGCACCTTGAGGAAGATTCGAAGAAGCCAAATGGTGTTCATTACACAACCATCCATTTTTTTGGTGATAAGACCTTCAAAGGAGGCAATGACTATGAAATATATGAAGACCCGCGAACAATAGGTCATGCTGTTAATAATCCTGATGAGACACGCTCCAAAGTTAAGGAGCTATTTCAAATATAATTTGAGCTAGATTCATTCATATCCATAATCCCTATTGGAAGATGTTTTCAAGTAACTAGGAGCCTGACCTGTGATAGGCGAAGTGTTTGTAATTAAAATAAAAAAAAAGTCAGTAAAAACGTCCTCATTCCTATTTCTCACGGAATTCTAGGATTATATACACTGATTTTGATAAGCTTTATCTCTCTATCTCTAAATATAGACATGCGCTAGGAATAGAATAAGCTGCGGTCCTAAATACAGAATGCAAGCACTGACCGAAACAAACAACCCACGTACGCATGGACAGTCCCTATTTTTGACCGGAGACAATTCCCTGACCAACTTCTTCGGTGGTATTTCCTAGCCTTTGACAGATATTTCGCGAGAAATTTTGTGACAAGAAGCCTTGTCACGGAATTCAACCGACCGGATTAGTGGAGGGTACTATTAACCCCTTGAAAATTGCTTGCACGCGTCAGGGAAGATTAACAGAAATTTAAAGTGAAGAAAATGTTAAGCTAGAGCTTTAAACCGAAACTACAGATGTAGCTATGTAAAAATGAATGATCTCTACGTGTGTACGCTCTCTGTACCTACCCCCAAGATGTAGATCCTCTGTGCATGATCAAATCAGAAACAAGAGGCTCTAGGAAATTTATTGTAAGTCAAAATTTAGCAAAATGCTTGTGGTGTTACGGATGTAAGATGTTATCCTCTCATCCTGTGTCTAAATCAAAAAATTAGCCATTACGGGTTGACATGGAATGGGCATAAACGACCGGGATCTCCATGAGTAAATCAATGCGTATGTGTTTATTGTCCTATAAAGTCTATGACTAAGTAAGGACATGTAGGTCCTTTCTGCCCACAGGCCGGGAGTATCCATGCCTTGGGTAGTGTACTCCCTCCTATGCCATCTTCACGACTTCTTTCCCGCAGTAATACCCTCACAGGTCTTCATTCGAGTACACACTAAGAGAACCCGTTATCCTATAATTATCTCCCCTCTCCAGCCAACGAAACGATGGCCATTTGCGGGTGTGTAGCTGCAGGGAAAAGTCTCAAAAACCACTGGGTGCGGGGCTCTTCTATGACGAAGAGGCCGACCAGCCGGGCGCAGCAGACCTGTGTATACCTGAGAGCGTATTTCAACCTTCCTCTTTTCCTGATTCATGCCGCAGGACAATCCGAAGATCGTGAAAGGATATCAGAAAAGTCTTGGTCCAAAGTGACAGCTGTAGAGGAGCCTAGCATAGCATCAAAAAGTCGTTACGCACGTGTGGTTTCGAGTAGCTCATGTATTTCGGATATTCTCCTGCCTAAAAGATTCGAAATTGAGGATTAGAAGTGGTGATATTATTGGCGAGTCGAAATCTGCTTTTCTTGAGGGCCAGAAGGTCTTTTATCCTTTGCTACATTGGGCTTTTTGTTCGCCTGCCTGTGGGCAACACATGTTGTGATATAGCCAGGGCTTCTCAGACAACCGTTGTAGCGTTTGGTACCGCATTATACTTCCTCATTCCCAGCATCATTATTGTCGTCTTGGCCGTCTTGGTCGTCTTATGTGTTATCGGGAGTGTATCTTTGATGGAGGGAGAGATAACTCAGTTCAAAGTTGAAAAGGTGTTACTTAATCTCGGCTCTGTAGACTCTACAGTGAGAGCTGGAGGTTCGTAGGGGACACCACTGACAGGTACTGACTTTCGTCCCCTTACACATTTAAATAGGCAATACCCTTTATGAACAGAAAATCAAGTTACAGCTAGTCTCAAGCTCCACCAAACACCTAAGTAATCTGGAGCCACGAAACACCCTCAACCCATACCATCACAAAGTTAAGCCTATTTCACGTTTCACTCATTCTAATCCACTTAGGAACTCAAAATTAGGATCAAAAATGCGATGTAGATGTCAATCGTTCCTAGACTCTTCTAGGGAGACCAGCTTAGACGATGTGATACAGCACCACACGGCCATGTCTATACTTGCATTGTCGACTACTTATCCAAATTCAAATATATGTACAGCATAACGTTCTTCATATTAAATAACGCCATTCCAAAAATGGAAATCGAACCTTTTCGAGATAGTTTTCTCCGTTTTCATATTAATGATCACTGCTCCAGATCTCCATCACCTTCATCCCAAAAATCTGCTTTCCTAATTTGCACACAACGATTTGTTAGTTCAGGCGGAATTATTTTGTACTCTGGAATCCTGGGGGCGCGTTAGAGCGCAGGGAATTTGAATTAGGACTAGGCAGGCCTATAGACGGCCTGAGTCAATAGCTGTGTACTAGCATGAGGCAAAATTTAATATAAGCCAATTACAATTACGTGACATCCAGGGTATTTTCTTATTCATTGTCACATAAATTGATTTTCTTCTGGAAATTCTCTTGAAAGGTTCCTCAAAAAAACAATGATATCATCGTGCCCGATAGATAAAATCTCTAGCATTCACCTCATATCGGATGCTTGGAATGGGCATAAAATGGCTCAGATGGCTGATGCAATCGTTTCCTGGGAACTGTAATTATCTCGATGAAATCTAGATTGACAAATGTGTAGCAGTAGAAAATTCTGTTGTTCATGCTATTGAAAGCCCAGTGAGAATTCGCCTTTAATAAAAAAATAAAACGACAACCAACCTCTCTCCCACGCCTAAACGCCTCGCTCTGTCGTTGATCCGATAATTATTATTTTTGATCACCCTCAATCTGGTTTCACTAGAATGGCTTTGCTTCTTTGCGAAAGTTTGATAGAGCACTTTTCCTAAAATTTCCTTCCAAGTATTGAGAGCAGTTATCTCATCTTTGATACCTGTTGCTTATGCAATAAATTCGCCTTCTCTGTTTTACATAATGTTTTTATATTTTATAAGCTTTTCTGTTCCATTGCTGCGGTGAAAGCATCAGCTGGTAAATTTACCTGCTTATTGTTAGTTTGATAAGACATGATTTTATCAAGTCAACCTACCTTAGTTTGATTAAATAACACATCTGCTTTCTGTAAATCCCATTCTGCTTGCTGAAGGCAGAGCACGCTATAGTGCATGGTCATCCCGGTATGCTCCATGAACTGTCGGGCCACAATTTCTTGTTGCTTTTCAGCAGAGAGGGTCCCTATCAGAAGAGCTGGATCTGAAACAGCCAGCTTTTGGTCGATAGTTCGAGTGTCTACAGTAGTAGATGGTTTGGCAAGTGGGGCCCATGGTCGTAATACGAGCATATCACTAACAACTCTAATTGTAGGACCACCTGGAGCTCCGGGACCTAGAATAAAGGTACGCGAAAAGCTCCGGAGCGATAGACGTTCTGGAGTCGAATTTTTCGGTTCTTGGAATTCACCGTGCATGTGGATAATCATTCCTGTGACTCCAGTTGAACTTTGACCAGTTGGATCGGGTACGCAGGGTAGTTCATGACCTTCAAAAAAATATTTTTCGTTTTCCGTCTCTATGTCTGGATGTCTTGTTTCTGGTAAACTGGCCCAGACTTCCTTGATACTTTGGCTGCCTTTAAACTGTCGGTTCATCCGAGCCGGTAAATGGGTAATCTTGTCGAGGTTTCGAGAGTACTTGATGTAGTCAGACCAGTTGTGTACTGGTACCATAACCTCTGTGGTTCGGGGCGACAACATATTGATTGATAGAGAAAAAGTTGAGTCAACATCATAAGCGCTACTTGCGAGAGAACTTCGATCATGATCATAAAGCGGTATGAAATGCCTTATAAAAGTTTCTCCTATCTGCCCGACGTCACGGAATGATGGGCCTGTTATAGGAATCGGAACTTTGGCCTGTTCAGCTGCAGTGATGATCTTGATTAATTCCTCTGGTGTTCGAACTTGGACATCGTTGATAGAGTGAAGTCTAGGGTAGCGTTTTAATAGCTCGCTTACGAATTCAGAAATCCTGGATTCAATTGGATTTTCTTTCAAGAGAAGAACCTCTAGGCTGCGGAACTTAGAGCGCCAAGCATCTAATCCTTCCAAGTCCGATATTTCATTTCGAGAAAGATCCAGGTTCTTGATATCTGGAAAGGTTTGCGACAAAGATGATATGTGTGTGATGGTAGAGAGAGAGTTGTCAGTGAGAGCGATGCTTGTTATAGCATCCTGCTTCTCTTTCCGCGTTTTAAAGAGTCCGTCGCATATTGCCATGATGGCAGGGAAGAGTTTTCCAGTAGTTTTGACACCTTCTTTGAATATTCCCATACCTTGCAGCCTAGGATCTGTCCCTAGCATCGACAAGTCGAGAAGCTTTAGTTCAACATTGTACCTTGTTGCAAGAAAGGCCCTTAGTTCATCTTTTAAATTCCGCGCCTCTGCTGAGATTTCCTCCTTTGACTGTCCTTGGAGAATGTTTGACTGTTCGCAAGGTTTTATTGAAAGTGGTATTCCAGCAAACTGATATTTGTCTAATTTTTGAATCCGCATTGTATCGTCGAGACTAGCAGTAACAAGGACTGTATCTCCCTTCAGGGATGACTATTCCAATGTTAGTATAGATGGGCTGCTATGGGTCCATTATCGCACTTGCTACTGTAAGCAGCTTTCAATAGCTAGTAGAAAATTTTATGACTGCATATCTGAAATTGTGCTCATAAACATACCTTTTTTATCTTGACAGGTCTGTTACCCTTTGGGTCTATACAGCTTGCCTTTCGCTCGAGGAAGCCTAGCAAGCTTTCCAGTCCACCATCAGCATTATTTGAGGCCTTGCTCAAGCTGAGGCCAGTTACTTCGAGTGTTTGCAGAATGTTGGCCTGTTGTGCCCCAATGCCACGTAATATAGCCTGTTGGGCTCGATGAATGCCAGGTTTTGGCGCACGATTCGATCCACCTTTGGCCCGCCCAGAGGCTCCTGGTCTGTTTGATGATGGCCCACCGGAAGATCTCTTGTTTGGGGCATGACGGTTTTTATTGGCGTTGACTTCTGTACCGGTTAAACCAGCGGCATCCATCATCATGTCACCATCTCGATCGATCCTAGTTGGGCAATTTTTTCGTTTCTTGATACCACCTCGTTTGGTTCCTCTTGTGTGTGTCGTAGAGCTGCGGGACCCCCTTGAAGAGTTCAACCGACTAGTTAACATCTTTTCGGTGATAGGAATTTATGTGTCTGCGACTAAATGCTAGAGTGTATCTGGAACAGCAGAGTCTGGGGTTATATCGAATATCAGGTCATGGAATGATGACCCTGGCTTGCGATTTCAGGTGACGAATGACAGATAACTGAATTACTTTGTCAGAAATGGATGAGGGCAGATTGTCAGAATTAATGGTTGCGCAGGAAGTGTGAATTTGTAGATGATGATGTAAGGGGGTCTGGTAGATAAGGGTTTTGGGTTTACTACAGAGGCTAGGCTATGGTTATTTGCGGGGCAAAATTTATCCCGACAGGTTGTATTAATCACATGACTACATACCGAACCCCCAATCTAGCGGGTATAGCGGCCCGAATGATCGAATGTCTCAATGTGGCTAGAAGCTGGTGGCCAAGTGCCCCCTGACAGCGCTGTCAGATAGACGAAGCGTAACCCGCCAAAATATTAAGCATGTGAAGGAAAACGGGCAGCTCAACTGGCCTGGATCAGCTTTGGCTACTTACACGAATGAACTGTTTTAGGGCAGCTCGTCTTCCAGGTAGCCGTAGACTACCGAGCCATTTTAAAATTACTCCAGGAGCCAATATTATGGCTCCCTGTCCCAGCAGAAAAAAGCGCGATAAATGAGTGTGAGTTTAAAAAAGGGAGCCAAATAGGGAAGATCTAATCCAGCATCTATTATTGCTTTCTTCTTTGCATCTTAGGGCCCCTCAGGCAAGTCTCGGACTGCGAATTCCCGACGTCGATAGTAATTAAGATAGGTCTTTGAAGGATGGTTGACGACCGTTTTAGTATTAGAAGCTGTGATGGCTGGCAGGCAAGTTCTGCACATCAAAGAACGCTTTGGAACAAGGAGGATAACCTAAAGCATTAATGGGTCGGATTTTTTGTAAACAAAGCTCGCGGATGTATGGCTTGCGTTTTGTATTATATTCTCCATCTTTCACTTACAGATCGTAGTGTTATACAGTTTTAGATCGAGAAAGGACAATAATTATAATACAGTCCGTCGTAGATACGTACGTCTTACGCCCTACAGGTCAGAATTTTTCTACAAAGCTGTTGACTCAAAATTGACATGAATAGATTGATAACAATAACAATATGGGACAGAAACTCGTGTGTCCAAGGTACCAAAACTCACATCGAACCAATCAGTCAAAAGCACCTTTCGAGTTCGCGCTGGCTGGGAAACTTTGAAAAGAAAATTGATGTGACATTTAAGGAAATACTTGCAGTCTATAGTTGGCGATGGGGAATGGTTGGGTAATATGCGTTTTTTCTTTTTTTTTTCTTTTTTTGTGCATCAGATTTTAATTGCGTATGCAGCTAACTGGCTATGACACAATATCGGAGAAAATGTACAGAATAGATGGCTCAATTTAGGGTAAAATGCGTTGTAGTACACAGGTAACTTGGATGATTTGTTGGGAATCTATTGAGGAAGCAATGGCATTAGGCATGTATATCTCGGCGCAACAAGTGCAGAGTATCTGCAAATTCAATCTAGAGGATAAGTATCTCTGAGGCCAAAGGAGTCATCCTACGTGTATTCAATACACTGATCATGTGTCGTAGCTCTACACCTGAATACACGTTAACTGATAAAAAATACGTTAAGCGTTGAAGACAGCACATCCTAATCTATGTTGAAGCTGCGTGACGAGAGGCTCAAGGGGAAGAGATTTCCAGCGATTTAATTCAATAAACATTGAATAGACTCCATAAGTAGGTTCTACACTTCCTAGTCTATTTTATGAGCAAACCACAAGCAATTCTTTATAGTGGCTTATGAGCGCTTGATCGCAATTCGAACTTGACATGATGCCCTCATGGCGCACCACCACCGCCGCTTGAACCATACGACAATCACATTTCACGGCGGGTGCGACAAAGAAATCTCTGTAGTTCATCTAGCCTAGTCTGAAAATACCCTTGAAAATAGGTAGAGTGCTGGGAACTTTGGTCAGAACGGGGGGCTAGAAGCAATTCGGGTGTTGTGTCGAGTCGGAATACAACACGATGGTTACCCGGGGCGAGAACTTCATCAAATTGATTAGATCAGGGCCCGTGCTAGTGGCGGCTAAGGTACAAGGTTGGAAGGGTGACCTTTAATTTCATGGTGCAAAGTGGAGGGTCGCGGGGAAGTTGAACTTTGTTTGTACTAGTCTTCTGGAATCTTTAGGCTACTACTATACATATATTCAGAATAGTACTAGTTATTTAGGTTATACGAGACATGTTTTCACTTTTATTGTTATTAGCCAAATCTGGCCCAGCCCCACTCATGCTGAAGCTCCATCAGGAGTGCTGTTACGGCAAATATGTGCCGAGGTAGTGTGTTTTGTTTAGTTTACTACATAATTAGATTAGATTTATTTTATAGTCCTATCTGAGTCTAAAACTATGGAGAAGTTATTTTACTACGTGGTTCTATGACTGTCAAGCATATTGTACTCCTTTCTGGCCCAGGCTACACCTTGCACAGTGCTTCCTGCCTCTTTTACTAATCGAAAGATCATTGATATATTGCCCTTGATGAATAGCCATTCAGCTCAGTGTTTACCCATGGAATTCGGCTACCTTTTCCAAGGATCCTTATATCCGAAAGCAATAAAAATGGTAGCAATGGAAACTGCGTGTGAGGGAAAAGATATCAAAAAACCAGTAGTTCCTGCCAGGCGAGGCCTAGATATCGGAAACATATGAGGTGCGTATATTAATCTATATCTCCCTTCTTTGTAAAATTCGAGGCCAACTTGATCCAATCCACCATCGCCGTATCGGGTGCTCGGTACGTTGCGAAAGCTCATCGGATGGCTTTTCCGATATGATATAGGGTTTGTGACGAGAAGGGTTTCGACCCCACTATCTGATCTGATCGTGGTTAGCTCCTTGATATTGTGATAGGAGAATGTGTTGAGAGCTATGGACGATACAGTGACGGCTTCACCATTACTCAAAGACAATTGTGCCTCTGGTTTCTGTCGGAAATAGGCATACGTCCCGTTACTAAGGGCCGTATCACTGCGCACGCACTCCAGGCGCGTATATAAGTGTTTATTGTCGTATAATGTCTATGACTAAGTAAGGACATGTAGGTCCTTTCTGCCCACAGGCCGGGAGTATCCATGCCTCGGGTAGTGTACTCCCTCCTATGCCTTCTTCACGACTTCTTTCCCGCAGTAATACTCCCACAGGTCTTAATTCGAGTACACACTAAGAGGAGCCGTTATCCTATAATTACCCCCCCTCTCAAGCAAACGAAGTGATTGCGTTTGTGGGTGTGTAGCTGCAGGGAAAAGTCTCAAAAACCACTGGGTGCGGGGGTCTTCTATGACGACGAGGCCAGCCAGCCGGGCGCAGCAGACCTGTGTATACCTGAGAGCGTATTTCAACCTTCCTCTTTTCCTGATTCATGCCGCAGGACAATCCGAAGATCGTGAAAGGATATCAGAAAAGTCTTGGTCCAAAGTGACAGCTGTAGAGGAGCCTAGCATAGCATCAAAAAGTCGTTACGCACGTGTGGTTTCGAGTAGCTCATGTATTTCGGATATTCTCCTGCCTAAAAGATTCGAAATTGAGGATTAGAAGTGGTGATATTATTGGCGAGTCGAAATCTGCTTTTCTTGAGGGCCAGAAGGTCTTTTATCCTTTGCTACATTGGGCTTTTTGTTCGCCTGCCTGTGGGCAACACATGTTGTGATATAGCCAGGGCTTCTCAGACAACCGTTGTAGCGTTTGGTACCGCATTATACTTCCTCATTCCCAGCATCATTATTGTCGTCTTGGCCGTCTTGGTCGTCTTATGTGTTATCGGGAGTGTATCTTTGATGGAGGGAGAGATAACTCAGTTCAAAGTTGAAAAGGTGTTACTTAATCTCGGCTCTGTAGACTCTACAGTGAGAGCTGGAGGTTCGTAGGGGAAACCACTGGCAGGTGTTGAGAATATTATTTCATTTTATAGTTCTATATGAGTCTATGACTATGTAGAACGTATAGGTCCTCTCTGTCTACAGGCCAAGGATACCTATGCCAGTAGTATATCCCCTCCTATGCCTCCCATACAGCTCCCCTCAAACAGTATCGCCCCTCACAAGCCCTCATTTGATCATACACTTAGAGGAGCCCTTTGCCCTTCATTGTCTCCCCTCTCAAGCCGACGAAGCGATGGTCATTTGCGGGTGTATGGCAGCCAGGAAAAATTTCAAAATCCAATGGATGCGGAGCCCCCCTAATACCGACATTAGGACTAGATCCGAAGACATAGTGACCTTTTTGAAGCGTTCGAAGAGGCCGGCCAGCTAGGCGCTGTAGACTTGCGTGTACCTCTGAGAATTCACACCCTGCCTTCCTAGCCTCCTTCCAGAAGGTCGTGCCAAAATGTCAGAAAAGTCTTGATAGAGCGTGATTGCTGTATGGTAGCTTAGCCCAACTTCTTTTGTGCCGTCCAGGGCGCTGGGGAGTGCCATTGACTCATCGACAAAAGAAGCCCTCCTGGCTAATTAGCCGAAATCTCGGTCTTGGCGCCCACAAACGTTCCAAAGTTGAAAATCCCTCGAAAATGGCAGTCCCAGCATGGTCTTCAGAGACCTGTTTCCTCTATCGCTCCACATCTCAGCCGCCTATCCTTCCTCAAGATGTAGAGCCCCATTAGAGAATCAGTCCTCCATAAACCATGACCCGAGCTTTGTATATTATGACTTAATTTCCTCCTCGCGGGTATAAGTAGAGTCATAAATTTGTATTAAGGGATGGCCGGTAATTAATGGGGCAAGCTCCTGTTTGCAATTGGAGCAACTTCTTTTTTGGTCGTTGAGGCGAGATGATGCGTGGTTGGAAAGAGGTTGAGGACTCAGATGAGAGTGGTAAGAAAGGCATTGTCGGGAGGTCGTCAAATAGAGATATGCTTGAGGTTGCTTTTGACTTCGATTAGGATGCGATTCTTCTTGGCTATTTCAGATATGCAGAGCATACTGAGCGATTACACTGGCACCACTGGAAGGTGAAGAATTCGTCTTTGCCGGCTCCACCCTTTCCTAATACAGCAGCCCATCCTCCGTTCCCCTATCTCCTAACAACTCAACCGACCAAGCACAACAAAGAGCCATTGAAGAAGATTCTAACTCCATAAACCTCGATGTTGAAATGGGTGATGCGGTTATAGACCGATATATTATGTAGGGGCTTGAGAGCTCACGATGGAATATCAATGAACCCAAAGGCGGTCAGGTCTCGGAGGCCCCAATTATTACGGTCACGAGGAAGATTGCTGTGCCGGCCATGAAGCGGACAGCTAATGTTAACTTAAAAAAGGCCGACGAAGCCACGTCAACCACAGCCCCTCAGAACCGCATTCCGAAGAAAAGTGGAAATAATCAAACTTCTTGCAGCAATGGCAACTCCAAGAACACTGCGACTTATTCTCCCGAGGTTCGAGCCATACTTGAAGCCAAAGAATAGCGGGCGGCCCAGACCGCTTTTAATCTCACGATATGCACCGCTGCCATCAACGGTGTGTACAATGCACTCACACCTCTATCCAAAGGGCCGAGTGTCAAATTTATAGATTCCATGAACTTCTACCTCCGAGCTGCAGTAGCTCAATTCATGTTGTCGGGGCTAGGAACAGTCCTTCCCAACCTCCCCCACGACCAAACTGCCAGAATCATTGTGGAAAAATCGTGAAAAAAACGATACAAAAGCAAGTAGACCAGCTACAAAAAGAGAAATAGGCGAGTATAACCTCGATCAAGCCTACCTGGCAACAGTTACCCGGACTGGCCTCCACACGCCAGCTGCACCTGTGAATGATGTGCGGGTCTATAACGAACTCTCGGCACCAACAAGACCTCCAGAAAAGGCTTCGAAAACTGCCTTCAAAGATGATCGTTTGTTTCTTTGACTCGGAAAATAAAATGCTTGGCGCGTACACTAGCCGGCCGGTGTGCGAGATGTGACAGCAAAAGTGTACGAGCTTTCCCCGCAGAATATTGAACATGTATACTATATTCCGACTGGCTTCATATTTCGAGCAAAAATCCAGGAGGTACGACAGCTCCTTCTGGACTCTGCCGAATCTTTCGTCCAGGCAGACGCAGTCCTGGAGAAGGCCTCAGATTTTGTGACCCATCGCATCGCGAGAATTCCCTTCACAATTCACACAAAACTAGGCAAAGTAGTTGTGTCCGACGAGATGATAGCAGATGAAATTGTCCGAGTCACTAAAAAGGTTCCGGTAAGTGTTCGCCCTCATGGGAAATGGAGAGTCGGAGCCCCCTACCAGACATGGGTAGCTCATTTCGAAAGATCGTTCGTCCCTAGATCAGGCTTCCGGCTATTTGACGACTCAGGAATCGCTTTTCGCCATCAGCTACGCCAAACTGCGAGCCAATGCAAGCAATGTCTCTTATACCGCGGGACCCAGAGTTGCTCGCGCGCTCCAGTGTGATGGAACTGCACCTAAACAATGCATTCCACTTCGGAATGCCAAGCACATACCAAGTGCCGCAATTGCGCTGGCTCCAGTACATTGGACAGCCAATATTGCCTGGCCCGCCCTAATAAGTCCAGAATGGCCTTTAAAGAAACCCTCGAAATAATCAGAAACGCTAGACAACGCGAATATGCCGCGGTGATCCGAGCAAAAACCGCCGTTCAACGAGCAGAGGCCGACATCAAAGCCGACACTGGGATGGCCAAAACAGCTCAACCGAACTATAGCTCCAGTAACAGCTATGAAGCTTTTATGACGGATGAGACTCCAAATTTGACTAAGGTCACAGAGGTAAACATTCCAAAAAATCACTCATAAAGGGCGCCACACGGACCCATTTTCGCCACCCTTCTACTCTAAGTTTCATATCTATAGACGTAGGCTCTGGAGGTACGGTGTAGAATACTGCAATCGCCCGAGCATTCGAGCTGAGTGTCGACATTGTTTTAATTTAAGAGTCTCGGCGGAACGAAAATACGATGGCGCATCCCGGATATGTTTGTCATCTACCTTATGGTGGGAACAAGATCAGGCCAAGGGCTGTGACCTACACTCGGAAGGATGATAAGACGAAATCTGCGAGGCAACTCTTCCCCTGTGCTTCCCTGATGTGCGAGTATTTCTGGGTGCTTGTTAATGGAGTAACCTTCGACAACGTGTACAAGACGTCTAGAGATACGTCAGCCATATAACCACTTTTCAATGGAATCCGCCGCAGAACTCGGTTGCTGCAGGTGATTCAACTCTGTATACTGCGCCTGGCAACCAGGAGTTACTCGTCCCTACGGGCAAGGCGAAATGATTAAAAGATGGGCAAAAGATCACAATCTAACCAGCCTTATTGTTGGAGAACCCACGCATCAAGCTGGAAATACCTTGGACCTTGTCTGCAAAAAAATCAATGGCAGCCGTGCATGGGTAGACCACGATGAATGTGTCACCAGGGACCACCTCCCTATCCGAGGAATAATCCCGATCCAGTCCATAGTATTGAGACCCAACTTAGGCAAGATTCGAGTAACGAGGGAAAGATTACCTAACTTTTCGCGAGCTGTAACTAAATTGGTCCGTATACCACCAGTTTTAGAAACAATTGAAAAGGTTGAAGACTACTCCCAGGAACTTTTCTTAAAGCTTAAGACTGCCATCAATGCAACAGGAACTCGACCCAGAGCAAACGGCGGTAAATCAGCCCCGTGGTGGACCCCGGCGTGCAAGGAAGCAAGGGCCGAATATCAAGCAGCCAATTCACCCCTCCAACGTGCTGTGTACGCCAAAAAAGAACATCAAGTACAGCAGGTCGAAAAAATGAACATACCGAGCGATTTTTATAACCTGATAAGAATGGCTGTTCCTAGACCGATAAACATCCCCCCACCCCTCAATCACAACGGATCTCTCATCTCTGATCCGCTAGAGCGGGCCACAGTTCTCCGAGACTCTATCCTGGCAAGACACCAAATATCAGATGATCTGCCGCCTTGCACTGCCACGAGCAACAACTGGATACAATGGAAGGATGATATCTCCGAGGAAGAAGTCCAAGCTTGTACCATCAGCTGTGGAAACACAGCTCCGGGAGCAGATGGAGTCTCTGTACAGCTGCTAGTAGCCTGCTGGAAGAAAATTGGACCCTGCAGAGTCAAAATCTTCAGAGCTTGAATATAGCTTGGTACGCACTCGACTTGTCTTAAATTGGCCGAAGTAGTATTTGTACAGAAGTCTAAAAGGGACCCAACAACAGTCAAAGGATAGAGACCAATTTCCCTCCTCTCTTGCCTTGGTAAAGAGCTTGAAATACTTCTGGCAAAACGGATGGAGCACTTAGCAGTGATCTTTGATTTAGGTGGTCGGTAAAATTTCGGCGCGCTCTGGAGACGTTCAGTAACAAACCTAGTCTCCTGTGTGGTGCTTGATGTCGAGGAGGTGCGCACTCAGGGATGGGCGGCTACTTTTGTCACCTTAGACGTACAAGATGCGTTCGACGCAGTTCTTCATAACCGCCTAGTAAGAAGAATGCAAGAACAAGGATGGCTAGACTCAGTTCTAAAGTGGACAACGTCGTTCCTTGCACAGCGAATAGTCCAAGTACGACACTCAGAAGGAGTCACGACAGAGCGACAGCTAGTCTGAGGGGCCCCACAGGGCTCGCTGATCTCGCCTCTTCTCTTTCTTCTGTACATGGCAGAGCCAATGCGCAGTGGTACACCTAATCTAAGGTTTAGCTACGCTGACGACATCGGCATACTTGGATTTGGCCGCAACACTGCTGAGTCCGCTGCAGCTGCTCAGAAAGAAGTCGATCACCTGCTGGAGTGGACTAAGAAAAATGCCGTCCAATTCGACATAGAAAAGTCAGAGATAGTACAATTTCCACCACGGCATCGCGAGCCAGCTGTTGGCATCCGCGTAAACGGCAATCTCATAGAACTAGCTGAACAAGTTCGCTGGCTTACAGTTTACCTTGACCCGCGTCTTAACTTCAAATGTCATGTGATGACGTGATCTGGAAAAGCAATAAAAGTTGCACGTCTTATGCGACGCTTCAATTTCACATTTTAAGGGGCAGCACTAGGGGCCCTAATACGAGCAGTAAATATTTGTATTATCTCAATCACAACCTTTGGAGCGGAAGTCTGATGGCCCGGTCTCAAACGCCCAACAAGAGTAGGAATAGCAACGCCATCTACCGCGAGACTTTGTACTATGATCGACAAGGCCAACATGATGGGTCTCTAATCTGCAATCCCAGTTCTGCGGACTACTCCTAATTTCGTCCTTTACGGGGATGGAGGAATACCTCCTGCAAATATTATCGCAGAGGGAAACCGAGTACGATTTTCAGCCAGAGTAAAAACCTTGAATGATAGGCACCCGCCGAGATCTCGTGCTACAATGTGCCCAAACGTTGGGACTCGAAAGTACAAGAAGAACCCACGAGAGTTTGATCATGTTGTTGTAATTAAGGCAGCAACATGACTGCAGTAGACAAATAGTTCATATTAGAATAATATGCACTGACGCCATGAGATTTGATTAACCTATATCATCACTCACTGGCATGAATAATAATTAGCCAATAGATGCCTTACAGCATACATTGGCTTCAGGATCTCCAACATCTTTCCCATTTAGGTTAGATAAGGAAGTATGTTGGAGTTTACACTAGTGTGCGGAAAACCCCGCTTTCATGTATATAGAGAGACTTCTCGCTACACAGATAGAATTATAGCAATTTCCTTACAATTAACTATCCATTACACATCAGTAGACTTCGTCGTACATTAAACACATTCATCATAACTCTAACTCATCCTCATACTTGGTATGTCATTCTTACAATCTCCGGAACCATTCTAATTCATGTTGATAGACAAAGAACTCGTGCACAGCAAGCTTATCGACAACTTCCGGACGCAGAAGCTTCGATGCCTTTGCCGCCGCCGTTGTACCCTACCAGTACCACAACTAAGTCAGAAGGAAAAGAAGTGAACAACCTTTGGATAGACAACGTGCCCGCATCGGAGATTTGCGCCTACTCAGACGGCTCTTCGGAAGGAAGCAGACGTGCAGCTTGGGGTTTTGCTGTGAAGAGATATGCTAAAACTCTTCTCAAGAAGAATGGTATCCAATACGGAGGAGAGGTCTTGGACGCAGAAATCACAGGAGCGCTGAGAATGAAAGAAGCGCAATAGCAGCTGGGGGGACGATACGGCGAGTGAATGTGTTTCTGGATAGTGAGCATGCCGTAAAAGCATTTGAGACGGGCATCTCTTCAACCAGCCTCAAAGAGGTACATCAGTTTCGCATACTCTTAGCGTCAGCTGCTGTGACGATTAAGTGGATCCCCGGTCACTCTAGAAAACAAGGGAACAAAAAAGCAGACGCAACCGCGCGCCTCGGTTTACTAATGCTGCTCAGCCCAGATAATCGGCCAGGTTCTATTTCGTAAGCATACCTTCACCGTCTCATGAATAACCGGCTACAGGCTTTGCTCAGCGATTGGTGGGATAAAGCGTGCCCTGTTCGGTATCGAAAGCTAGATCTGCTCATGAAACGTCGCAAGCTCCCTGAACTATCCCTATCAAGGCATCTGCTACGCGAACTAATTGCGGCCTATCATCGCCGATTCAACAATGCAGACGCGCCTAGTGAGTGCACGTGTGTGGAGGAGACTATTCCAACTCACTTTATATACTGTCGGCTCTATTCTCACAAAACACGTCGAATACGAGGTCTAAATCCCCTCAACGACTTTATACATGAGCTTCTCGGATCCAAGTACCTGGAAGCCTTCAGATATTTTGCACAGAAATCCCGATGTTATGGGTGATTAGCTGCAGGCTGGACCTCTGCTCTCAGCGAGGTCCATATAAATTAGTCATGTAACATGGCTCGATCGGAAGGGGAACGCGTCTCAAAGTTTTGCTGGCTTCGAACCAGCGATCTCCTGTCTCGAGTGGGATATGTGTCCTAGCTATCCAGACCTTACTTGAGAAATTCGCCAAGATCATGTACCACTGAACCATCCTACCACGGTGGTGTTTATAGTGTTGCCTGCACTGTCGCAACCGGAGTCGTGGCGCACGTATAAAGCTCAATTAGTAAAACTCGATTTCAAAATTCTAAATTTGACGCCCGTCGAGATTATAGCCATCTTCTAAATCATCTTGCGCACTTATCCTGAACCCTCTCACGCCCATCCCAAATAACTGTCTCCCAGATTTGTGCGTTAGGCTTTGCTTCCTCCGTCGGGTATAAATATCGGCGTGGGCATGTACGTGGTGGTCAATTGAGGCCAGAGAAAGTCGACGAGAGGTGTGATCACTGAAACGAGGATATACTAGGTCGTACTTGCAAACTTGATGAGGTTTTAGTGGGGATTAATCTGGCTGGGTGTGAGAAATTAATTTGGTGGAGAGTCTCGAATCATTGCCTCATGGGCCAAGTTGTTTGGTATTGCGAAATTTGACAGAAGTGGGCTCTGGGAGAATATTTCACCCCCGGGATCGTAGATGACGCCACGTACAGGTAAACACCTGTACTTGTACTTCCAGTGGTGCCGGTGTAATCGCTCAGTATGCTCTGCATATCTAGGATAGTTAAGAAGAATCGCATCCGATTCGAAGTCGAAAGCAACCTCAAGCATATCTCTATTTGACGACCTCCCGACAATGCCTTTCTTACCACTCTCATTTGAGTCCTCAACCTCTTTCCAACCACGCATCATCTCGCCTGAACGACCAAAAAAGAAGTTGCTCCAATTGCAAACAGGAGCTTGCCCCATTAATTACCGGCCATCACTCACTAAAAATTTACGACGCTACGTATATCCGCAAGGAGGAAATTAAGTCATAATATACAAAGCTCGGGTCATGGTTTATGGAGGACTGATTCTCTAATGGGGCTCTACATCTTGAGGAAGGATAGGCGGCTGAGATGTGGAGCGATAGAGGAAACAGGTCTCTGAAGACCATGCTGGGACTGCCATTTTCGAGGGATTTTCAACTTTGGAACGTTTGTGGGCGCCAAGACCGAGATTTCGGCTAATTAGCCAAAAGGGCTTCTTGTGAACGGTAAAAGTAGACGGTCAGCGCACGTAAACTGTACCATAAAATAATTAATATTCTTCTATGGGAGAGGTAACTACACTGGATCATGCGAGCATAAAGTGTGCCCTAACAATAACCTTACATAAGCATTATCAAAAGACCTTGTTCTGTGCGAAAGGCCCAGCCTTATCGCGTAGTCTTCAATATATGCAAGGCTGGGCATGCAGGTCAGCCCGGATAACCAATAGCGGGTAAACCCGAAACACTTCATTTGTCGATGAGTCAACGGCACTCCCCAGCGTTATGGACGGAACAAAAGAAGTTGGGCTAAGCTACCATACAGCAATCACGCTCTATCAAGACTTTTCTGACATTTTAGCAGGACCTTCGGGAAGGAGTTGCAAATTGGCTAGAAAGGTAGAGGGTAAATTCTCCGAAGGACCCACAAGTCTGCAGCGCCCAGCTGGCCGGCCGGCCCCTTCGAACGCTTCAGAAGGGCACTATGTCTTGGGATCTAGTCCTAATGTCAATATTAGGAGAGCTCCGTACCCAGCAGTTTTTACGATTTCTCCCGGCTGCCATACACCCGCAAATGGCCATCGTTTCGTTGGCTAGAGAGGGGAAATAATGAAGGGCAAAGGGCTCCTTTAAATGTATGATCAAATGAGGGCTTGTGAGGGGCGGTACTGTTTGAGGAGAGCTGTATGGGAGGCATAGGAGGGGATAAACTACTGGCATAGGTATCCTTGGCCTATAGGCAGAGAGAACCTGCATGTCCTACATAGTCATAGACTCAGACAGGACAATAAAATGAATTAATAATGCAGCAGTCGAGGAATTAGAAAATTGCCTCTCTCACTTATTCCACCCCTCTCGAACTCGTCGCATCCATCTTCTGATTGTGTTCGAACTTCAGGCATTTTCACCATGCCTCTTGTTCGCAAAAAGCGCTCCAACACCACGTTAGACAACACGAGAGTCCGCCTGAGGGCTCTCGATCAAATAACGGGCCTTGGCCAGTCTCCAAAATGTGTGGAGATGAGCAAGGCCTCAAACAAAGGGAAGGAAAGATACCTCACCGCCATCGCTTAGCCCGATACGAACATGATCGATTCATTTGAAATTATTGAGGAAATACCTCAACCATTCACCATCCCCCACAGGATTGGGGAATCATCCAAGCCTCCTCTGGCCACATCAAAGCTGTCGAGGGGCTCATCAGCAACGGCAATAATATCGACTCAGTACAACGAGTCAAGTCAGGGTTTGCCTTTCTACTATATTCCGAAGAAAATAGACAGGTTCTTCTAGGTACCTCGTCAAAATTTGAGAAACACAACACTAAAATCGAACCATCTTCGAAACTTGTCGCCCTGAGGATCTCCAATGTGCCCGTGAATGCCAATATGGAGTGGGGAGATGAGTAGCTCGGCGAAATTTGGGTCGAGGGTGAAATTGAACGAGTGATAGGCAAGAGACCAGTCTAAGTGCGGCCCCATGGGACATGCCGACCCGGGGTCTTTTACCGCAACTGGCATGCCCTCTTCTACCGGGACTCTGTTCCTAGTGCGGGCTTCTGTGACGGTCTTAAAGTGGCGTTTTATTCAAACTGAACTCAGAGCTAGATACAAATGAAAATCTTAAAGTAACGAGAAGAGACATGACTGAAAGCCGCCTATTTATTTACAAGACTATGATCTCGTTCCCTCATTTCATACCATTCTCAAAATAGATCATGACCTGTCCTCCGACAAGCACCAGCATCTCCGTCTATTTTAATTTAGCTTCATTTTAATGTTCCCAATTTTAGTTATTAAAATAGTTATGATGCATGTGGCTTAGATGACTCACGACTGGTGTTCGAGTCGTCCTGTCTGCAATCTAAATTTGCCATTTAAGAATAGATTTGCATGAACTGAGCCAAGGCCTATACTTGGGTCTATTGAGTCGTGGAGGGGTTCATGACATGTATGGTGTTTAACATGGTTGGAAGAGTTCAAGCCTTATTTGTTAGGCAGCAGCCTAATGATAACCAGGTATGAGCCTGTGACAGCTTCTGCCTTTTCGATGAGTCTCGTATTGCTACCGTCCACAAGCCTCGTCGACCAATCGACCAGTTTAAACGCTATTTGGGCTCCCACACCACTCGTGGCTGCTCCCGAGCTCCAGCCTGCTAGAACTGCGGATCAAATATGCACTCGGAAGCCGAGTGCAAGGCCCTCATGAATTATCGCAACTGTGTGAGACCGCTGACAAAAGACAAGCTCGCGTGTATTCGCGACAACGAGCAATTGAAGTTATCTGAGGTAGCACGCGCTCGGATTACAGCCAAAATGGCTGAAGAGGCGATCATCGCCTCAGCAAAGGATGTCTTCATGCCCAAAGGAGCAGGTCTCGGAGTGTTGGAAGCTGAAGAAGCTTGAGGATACAGCGAACTTGACGATGTCCCTTTTGGGGTATTTACTAACCAACAGTAGGATACCGGCTGGATCAAATGTGCCCGCTAACCCATCTCTTGCTCTCATCAGAGATTGCAAAAATTTGTCATCGGATGGGTGTGACGGAAGATAGAATTTGCGAGAAATTGTTGTGATCAGGCCCACTTATAGATCACATAACTTGAAATGGCTAGTATTAGGCAAGTGTAAACGACAGGACAAGCAATCCTGTGTCAATGATACGTCATTAACATACAGCAAATGACAACACCAGTATCTCAGCCATACATGATAATATGATCATATGATGCAGGTATATCTAATGATATAATTGTTGAATGGCTGAATGGTTGGGAGTTATTGCTATTGAGGGTATAGTTTGTGTACCATTTTTGTGTATAAATACTTGCTATTATAACTCTGTACATGGTCAACCTTTTCCACTCCTATTTTTAATAGTCATCAATATAGCAGATCTACAATACATATCCTTCTTCTTCACGTTAGACGTAAAGCGCTATCCTATGTCCACCCAAGTTGACTGTTACATCCATTGCGACAATTCTTAGACTTCTCATAACCTCGTTTGTACAACAGAAATGCATTGCTTGGATTCAACATGGAGGAATCTTTTGTCATTCAGAGTAGCTTTAATTGCCGTGATATTTTTTGTTTCTATTTAATCGGCCGCACCTTTAGCGGCAATTTGCAAGGTTGGGACGAGTTAGGATGTATGAAAATTTACAACTAACCAAGTCGGCCCCAGAGATCCTGCATACACATTGTACTTCAAGCTTTAACTTAGGATCAAATCAATAAACGTAAACAAAGAATCGTACCACTCTTTAGTGAATCGCTAGGATCCACCTTGAAGTAATTCCAACAATATCAACTATTAAATATTTAATACAAATAATTCCACACATAACATGGCTCTCTAAAATTCATAAGCATGACAAAATCAATTATACTGTTATCCATCCATCCTATTATATATGAAAATACGATTAAGAATTCGTTACGAGCTTTCTCCTTTGAAAATCTCATAGGACTAATTCTTTATCAACTTCTCTACTATTCCATTTAAACTTCACCATTTTCAAGTTTGCTATTAAACTATACGTACTCTGATCACTTGTATAACCTGATAAGAGGAACTGCATAGCAAATGTAAGGCGTAGATGAATCAGTATTGAATTGATATCCCACAGTAGTGTATGAATTGGGTCTTATAGAAGTCCCAATCCACTAAACTGTGTTCCACTTATCTAATCTATTCTAAACGTAAATCACTCTCTCGTATAACTGAGAAGTACTCTGTCAATGACTTGAGTCATCATAGAATGACTAATCCTTCACTTGACAGATCGTCTCTATGGCTCGTCGCTTACTTTACTCGGTGATTAGCAACTGACATTTCTATCATCCTGACAGAGCAAAGCTCGTAACCAAGCGAGTCGTGTTTTCCGATACTGGAGGTTCCACTTTCTATCTACTAGGACATGATCTGTTTCTCTAACATTTGCATCTTGAAGCAGTACCATATTGAATCGGATTTCTGATAACTTTTATCATTTCATGGCTCAAGTCTTACTTTTATGACAGTATATTCATAAAAATACATCAGGCCCGAACTCGTTATTATCACTTTATTTTGTACATGTACTCTAAATTATATTTCAACTAAAGTTACAAATACATAATTTAGCGATAACAACCTAACTCATTTACAACAAATTAATCAACTAATATTCTACAAAAATATCTAAAGTATCTTATTTAAGCTAAAAATATTTTCTCACTTTTCTCCAACTCAAAAGATAACACATACTCCAACAATTCTATGCAAAAACACAACAAAAAAGTGTGGACTCCTACTAAAAGTTCACAACTTATAAATTTACTGCCTACAAATAGCATGTCCTGTCTTAGTTCGCTTGTTGCTAGTGGTAACAACAAACTACTAACACCCGTCGCGACGAGAACGCGCAGGACTGTCGACGGGCGCCTCTCAAATATGAGAGACCTGTGTCTGAATCAGACCTAACACAGAAGGTCGTCTACACAGTGCAAGTAAGCTGATCTACTAAGAGGGCCGCTACAACCTCTAAGTAAAGGCACGATGCAAGACAAAATGCGAGTCCGGTCGCATATGCCTTGTGCATCGAGCACAATGGCCGCAAGGAGTCATCAGACCCGGTGGATTTCTCCCTTTGCGGTCACTCACTTGAGTAGACCTCTTGGGGTGATTGGGTCCAGCCCGAAGTCCCAGCCGCGGAACTCTAGGCTGAGAGGACGGACTGTGGAAACCTTCCGGGCCTGGGCTAGGAAGACATTCAGGGCTCGCGAAGCGAACCCTTTTCTTCGCCTTTGCGGCCTTTTTTGGTAGGGGGGACTGGAGACTTACCTGGGACTTCTGTCTTTTACTTCGACTTATTGCCTGTTCTGGCAAAGGAACATCTAGCAAGAGTTAGTCCTTGTTCCGAAAGAGTAGGTATTCGACAAAGAACTGAGGGATAAGAGGTGGAGATATAAAGGGATGAAGAGATGAAGAGTAGCAAAGAGTATCACAACCTACCATGATGTCTAGTACCATCAGGACTGATGTTGGTTTTTTGCCAGATCTTTTGTCGCATCGACTGGTAGTCAATCTCGTCATCCATCTGAAAAGGCGATTCCCAGATGGGTGGCTCGTTGATATAATACGCTAACCAGCCTAGCATGGCGACAATAAGTTGATAGCCGAAGACAACGATTTTGCCGACTTTGTTGAACATTGTGGTCGACTCTGACCATAAGTTAGTTATGATAATTATGGAAAAGAAATAATCACCGAACAGCTGACAGAGTTGATGGAGATGGAGGTATGAGTTTTTGAAAAAAGAGGTAGTGTGCCAAGCTAGGAGAGTAAGGGAGTTGATTATGGGTTATGGGTAATTGTGAGGATATGGAAGAGCACAAGGAGAAGAGGAGTAATTTGCAGAGAGAAAGTGAAGTTATACAAGAGAAATCTCCTAGCTCAAAAAATATTGCAGGAAGGAACTGTCAGGTGCAATGAATGAAAGGTGACGATTCAGGAAGGTGTATAGTAGGTGTCCAAGTAACAAGTTTGTTTGTGGAAAAAAAATACATGGTCGGACCTGTCATGTTTGGATTTCAATTGTTGTTGAGGTGGAATGAATTGCCCTTCGCATACTTTCTAGAAAACAACCATTAAATTCGAGGAAGTCGCGCTTCAAATATGAGAACTTGAATTTCGTTCGAGGGAAGCCTCGATCCCCAGACATCAGTCTCTTAACACTAACAAAATCTAGATGTGGTAGTAGAGACCTTCAGTGCCTGGTATTCAATCCGGATATTGTTTTTATTGGCTTTGGCTGTTCTATTTCATCGATGGCTTGCAACTTCCAAAACCTATTCTTCATACTTCCTACCACAATCGGATGGTGAAAGCGAATGCCTTTTGTCGAGTTACTAGATATAATCAATAAAATGTCAAACTTTGCCTTACTTCCTTCCTTCCTGAATCATCACCTTTCATTCATTGCACCTGACAGTTCCTTCCTGCGATATTTTTTGAGCTAGGAGATTTCTCTTGTATAACTTCACTTTCTCTCTGCAAATTACTCCTCTTCTCCTTGTGCTCTTCCATATCCTCACAATTACCCATAACCCATAATCAACTCCCTTACTCTCCTAGCTTGGCACACTACCTCTTTTTTCAAAAACTCATACCTCCATCTCCATCAACTCTGTCAGCTGTTCGGTGATTATTTCTTTTCCATAATTATCATAACTAACTTATGGTCAGAGTCGACCACAATGTTCAACAAAGTCGGCAAAATCGTTGTCTTCGGCTATCAACTTATTGTCGCCATGCTAGGCTGGTTAGCGTATTATATCAACGAGCCACCCATCTGGGAATCGCCTTTTCAGATGGATGACGAGATTGACTACCAGTCGATGCGACAAAAGATCTGGCAAAAAACCAACATCAGTCCTGATGGTACTAGACATCATGGTAGGTTGTGATACTCTTTGCTACTCTTCATCTCTTCATCCCTTTATATCTCCACCTCTTATCCCTCAGTTCTTTGTCGAATACCTACTCTTTCGGAACAAGGACTAACTCTTGCTAGATGTTCCTTTGCCAGAACAGGCAATAAGTCGAAGTAAAAGACAGAAGTCCCAGGTAAGTCTCCAGTCCCCCCTACCAAAAAAGGCCGCAAAGGCGAAGAAAAGGGTTCGCTTCGCGAGCCCTGAATGTCTTCCTAGCCCAGGCCCGGAAGGTTTCCACAGTCCGTCCTCTCAGCCTAGAGTTCCGCGGCTGGGACTTCGGGCTGGACCCAATCACCCAAGAGGTCTACTCAAGTGAGTGACCGCAAAGGGAGAAATCCACCGGGTCTGATGACTCCTTGCGGCCATTGTGCTCGATGCACAAGGCATATGCGACCGGACTCGCATTTTGTCTTGCATCGTGCCTTTACTTAGAGGTTGTAGCGGCCCTCTTAGTAGATCAGCTTACTTGCACTGTGTAGACGACCTTCTGTGTTAGGTCTGATTCAGACACAGGTCTCTCATATTTGAGAGGCGCCGTCGACAGTCCTGCGCGTTCTCGTCGCGACGGGTGTTAGTAGTTTGTTGTTACCACTAGCAACAAGCGAACTAAGACAGGACATGCTATTTGTAGGCAGTAAATTTATAAGTTGTGAACTTTTAGTAGGAGTCCACACTTTTTTGTTGTGTTTTTGCATAGAATTGTTGGAGTATGTGTTATCTTTTGAGTTGGAGAAAAGTGAGAAAATATTTTTAGCTTAAATAAGATACTTTAGATATTTTTGTAGAATATTAGTTGATTAATTTGTTGTAAATGAGTTAGGTTGTTATCGCTAAATTATGTATTTGTAACTTTAGTTGAAATATAATTTAGAGTACATGTACAAAATAAAGTGATAATAACGAGTTCGGGCCTGATGTATTTTTATGAATATACTGTCATGAAAGTAAGACTTGAGCCATGAAATGATAAAAGTTATCAGAAATCCGATTCAATATGGTACTGCGTCAAGATGCAAACTTGATTATGGAGAAGTTTAATGGAATTGTAGAAGTTGACAACGGATTGGGGCTATGAGATTTATTAGACACTCATAGGTAATAATTAAATAATGTGGATGTGATGTAGCCGGGAACAAGTTCAAAATAATTCAATTTATACGGCTTCGTCATATTTAAAAATGGCCATATAAGTTATCACCGATAGCATATATTCAATACTTGGTATCAATAAGTAACATACTTTCATGTATCCTATTTGTTGTCTCCTTAGGTTGCCATGTATAGGTTCAGAAATTTGGATGGACAGATTATGTGGGCAAAAAGATTTTAGGCAACAAACCTTGCCACTCCTTCATAACAACACAACCCAGATCGGTGTTGAGGTATATCATTTCATCATTTTGCTCGTAGTTTATGCTGCAAATTCAATAAAATCCCAAATCAATAATACTAAGATCAGGAAATGTTGAAACAGTAAGTAACCTACTTGTGGAGCCTTGGTCGTCAAGGTGTTCGAATAGATGGCCCCGATAATTGGAGTCCTGCTGGTGCACAGGATACTGCTGACTGCACTACGATTTCCCTCCCACTTGGTCCATCATTTTTCTTTGTGGAGACATAATTGAAATATTATTCATCAGTCGGTCCAACGGTTCTTGATGTTAGTAAAGTTTGTTTTTCCAACCGATTATATACTTTACGACACAGTAACTTCACTCGAGCTTTCTACACACTGTCTGTCTGGAAATGATATTTCTAATACGAATCTTTTTGCCAAACTCAATGCCTTTCGATTCAGTTAGAGCAAGAAATGCTTTTCCAGGGACAGCCCTAAGCTTGGTGAGTGCCTGCAGAACCACCATAACGGGCATCTTTTCCATGAGACACCTGCGTGCGCCTCTTCTGGTTGCAGTTAAAACAATACTATAGCTAGGTTCGTAGTTATCACACCATGAACGGTGTATAGCATAACATTTATCACAATTCTGAATCAAACTTCTTGCGTTTTCATTGCTTCCGGTGAAAGGCTAATCACGATTGATCCTTACTTATGGACGATTTTCAACTAATTTTGTTCCTTTCCATCATAGAGCTATTTGATTGTTTTTATGAACAAGGCCAGAAACCATGGTCCCGGTCGTAAACATAATCTCCTGGATGATTTCAGCGTCGTTGGTATTCCCCCCCCCCCAAATTTTGTCCATAATGAGACTTCAAAGCCCCCAAAAGGAAAACCTTGCCTCGTAATTTTAAATTTTGTGGATAGAGCCATGTTTAGTGCTATGTCTCTCTAAGATTGCCACTGTACTTGTAAGTCGGTGTGTTTGCTTCGGATTCGGCTGATAGCGTAATTAGCCATGACGTGCTACTCTGACTTTGAAAGCAGCTGCTATAGCTGCAATATTTATGTTTCACTGATTCTTATGCAATCGTAATTTTTGAAATTAGTGATGATATGGCAATCGTATATTTCCTTGGGTTGGGCTACCCAAAAACCGTTAATTAAATCGCCTTCCGAGCGACATCTACGAGACCTTTATTGACAGCCTAATCCATTGCCATTATTTTTTCTAAAAGTGGAAAGGTATTGAGAAACATCACTATCCAGCCTTGTTATTGAATATGAAAAGTCATACTGACTACTTTAGCTCTCTCTATGGTAGGAAATTATTCCTCCTTTTATTCACCCATCACAGTGAGTCTAACTTATGTAGTATATGTTATGAACTGAGAACAGCATAGTGTGGTTAATGCATAACTGTATATCCAATATGTAACGGCACCTGATAAGGATGTTTGTGTGTTTCGTCTAAATTAACACTTGAGACTATGACCATCTAACACATTGGGCTCTTCATTGACCCAGGCCATACCTTTTATAGTGCACCTATCCACTTTTGTGTCTTAAAAGATTATTGATATATTGCGCGTGATAGATAGCCATTCAGCTCAGTATTTAGTCGTAGAATTAGGCAGCTTTCCACGAAACAAATAAAAAAAGTAGCGATGAAAACTGTGTGCGCGGGAAAGTCTCAAAAAACCTGCAGCCCCAGCCAGGCGAGGCCTAGTCACCGGTGCTAAATGAGGTGCGCATATCCATCTTTATCTCCCTTTTTTTTAATATTCAAGGTCAACTTAATCCAATCCACTATCTTCATATCGGGTGCTGGGTACGCTCCAGAAACTCATCGGATGGCTTTTCCTCCACGATCAAGGATGGATGATGAGTAGGGCTCCGACCCTACCATCTGATCTGATCGTGGTTAGCTTCATGATAATGGTGATAGAGCGAAGTTTTGAGAAAACAAGACGTTTGATATCACGAAATCGGTTGGGAACCTTTATCAACGTGAGGATGGTGTCACTCGATCTCGGCTTTGAAGATTACGCAGTAAGAGCGGGAGGTTCGTAGAAGACACCACTGATAGTTTTCGAGCTCTGTCCTCCTGATAGCCCATAATATGAAGGAAATCCGCCGTTTACAATTGGTCCAACCACTAGATCGGTCGTTAGTACGAGGCGGTTTGTAGTGAGATTGAGGTAGAAGACTCGCGTAATAATAACAAGACCGATATTGATGAAGAATCATCAATTATGGGTACGTTTGTGTTCGCTTTCGACTTAAATCCGGATATAATTCTCCTTGGCTATCCTTTATATGTAGAGCAAACTGAGCGATTACACTGGCACCACTGTAAGCTGAAGAATTCTTCTTTGCCGGCGCGGCTGGGTTATCCTGAATCCGCTGGGAAGACTGAGCTGCGAGGTTATTTTTTGCATCATATTCGAACTGCGTATGTAGCTAGCTAGCTATGACACAATATCAGAAGACAAGTACATAAAAGTAGACTCAATTTTAACGCAGAGCACTCATGCCCCAGGTTTCATCAGCAAGTACCACTGCGGAGTTATGGTAGCCTCTTCCCGACCTCAAATCAGCCCTCGTCTGTGTCGGCTTGTGAGCCGATAATTGTCCTGTAGCATGTGATTGTAATCACACGCTACAATAATTCTACGGTTATCTACACTTTGTTCAATATCAGTTCAGTAGTAACTGGAAGGTTCCAGTTATTGTAAGCAAGACTGGGAATTAGTCTCAGTGGAACGTGTGGGAAGCAGATATAAGCCCAGAAAAAATATTTTAGAAATTATGAAGGAAATAATGACCCCTCAGTGATTGAGGTTGTAGAGCGCATTGATTCAAGTAACTACCGAGGTGAAGCTGAGCACAGAATCTGCAGTCGCGTGTGTATCAACAACGTGGCCTACTTTATAGCCCTAATTATTCTAAATTCTAAGAGATATTTTGATAAGTGTAAATACAGTAGAAGTAACCCTTTGACAGTTATCCATAGAGAAAATTATAGACTACTTTTGTATCTCTCATTGCTCAAGCATGAAAACTTAAACCGTGACATCACCCGCGAATATCCCCTCAGTGAAGCGTCTCAAGAAACCCTGAGATATCTAGGTATGTCTTCATTATCCACTGACTTTTTCCCCGGTGAAATGTGACACTAATTACCTCCTTCCCTTAGTGTAGTAGGTGCCCAGGCTACTCAACCTATACCAGAGGAGACCACGAGCTGCGAGGTATACTACAGCGCTATTCATACCAATTTAGCCAATGACTCGTTAGTTTTACTCGGCTTATCTTTGTTGCGTTAGTGTCATGACTCCGTCTCAGCCCTCTGGTGAGTGGAAAGCTAGGGGTATTATCATGCGAGGCGCTTACTGTACATACCTTCCGGCCTAGGGAAATCCACCTGTTCGCCTTTACAAGAACTTATACCATGAATAACCTATCCCTTTCCCCGCTCGAACTCGGATGTAATGATCTTGTTAGCAGGGATAGGTCGGACCATCCTCGAACGCAAAATCTTAAATCGGCCAGATGGAAGAGGGGATCAATTGAGACTACCATCTCGTGACGGCAACAAACATTTGACTATGTTTCATTTTAATTTAATAGAGACACTATAATACAGGTAATTTTAAAATCAATGTTAAGGCACCATTATGCATCTATCTGTATCATCTTATTCCCATGTTGTTAAGCCCATTAGAGGTTAGCTCGAGGTTATTTTGACAGTTTAGATTGATAAAAATAGTTGTTTCAGGAGCTAGAATGGGAATACAATTATTAGACTATTTGGCAAACTGGGAATTTGTTTCTTCAAGTGACCTTGCTGCAGTGATGCTACCAATTATGGTCTGGAACGAGATTTTCTCAAAATACCATAGCAAAGGCCAATGCGAAGCAAGTAAATAGGGTTGTACCGCTGATGACAATGCCTGAAGCACCTCCTTCTACATAGGGCTTGGGGGCTGAGGTCTTTGATCCGGGTTGAGCGACGACACCAGTTGAGGTGATGATAGCTGCTGGAGGAGCCGAGGCAGATGGTTTGATGACGTAAGGGTTCCCTGCAGTGTTGTTCAGGAATTGATATCCATTGAGAGGAGTTTTCGAAGAGGTCTTGGTTCCAGGTAGGTTGACAATTGGGGCTGATGCGGAATCTTCATCGTCCTCATCGTCTTCATCATCGTCATCATCATCATCGTCATCATCGTCCTCATCCTCATTAGGTCCGTCAAGTTTTTCAACGCTTGTGTCCTCTTTCTTGCTCTCATCTTCGACCTTCACTTCAACCTGCTCTTCGAGTTTCTCGGCTTGCTCATCAAATTTGCCGTCGATTTCATTATCATCGATTTCAGCCGGCTTAATGATCTGTTCTGCTTGGATATTCTCAACTGGCTTCTTAATCGGCTCAGATTGAACGTTGTCTTTATTATCAGCCTTTACTTCACCTTGAACTTTATCATTTTGAAGCTCAGGTTTATTTTCGGCGTCAAGGTCTTCATCGTCGTCACTATCATCATCGTCACTATCATCATCGTCATCGTCGTCGTCGTCATCTTCGTCATTGGCCACTTCGGAAGGCTGTTGGTCCTGGTTATCGATCTCCTTGGAACCATCGACATCCTCAGCTCCATCATTACCTTTGCCTTTATCACCATGTCCCTTGATTATGTGGAAAGGATTTGAATACTGGAAAATCTGTTCGTTTCCATCTAGTACCATCGAGAAACCATATGTTTCGTGTTGACCAAGGTCTTGTGGAACCTTCCATGTAAATTTCTGAGACTTCGACGGTATATTGGCTGTGAGGGTTAGCTCAAGGGTTTCGATGGGAAACAAGGTTGTGGTGTACTTACAGGCAACCATCTGTCCAATATCTAGTGTTGAAGGTGTCTTTCCCTGAAGTAATTTGATACTGACAGTCGCATCATCTGGGGCACCACCATGTTGCCATGTCACGTCGAAGTTCTCACCCGCTACGATTTGTTGATCCTTAGTAGGTGATGTGATGGCATTAAATCCTGGAACTTGAGCCGTAACAGTTGTGACGAATGCCAAAGCGGCAGCACCTAAAGTTGTGTAGTAACGCATTTTTAGGAATGTAATAGATAAGGAAAGGTCTAAAGAACGTAATGTATTGAATAATACGTGTACTCAAAGATGATGAAGATGGATGGTGGTGTGCAAGCAGAGGGTGAACTCGGAGAGACCCAGCATATATACCAAACATTCTCTGTTGAATCTATTTCACGCCGGGGAGAGGGATTAGACCCCGTCATTCCTTAGCATAGTAATTTGAGGAAATGAAGGTGTCATGGGCCTTTGATCCAAGAGGGCAATTGTTGATCCACTGCGCGAGTCGCAAGCACTTAATTTGCGTGTAACTGGTCCCCCTGGTTCTCGAACATGCATCAAGTTATCAAGGATACCAAAAACTGACGGTTAGGTTGTCAAAGTATAGGCCTCTGACACAAAATTGCAGGGTATTGTCATGGTCGCATGAATTAGATGATCCAGGACACTTATTCCCTGTAAAAATGTAGGTATGTGGGTCTACGGCCATATTCGCGCCCATCAAGACAATGGCTCGCCGGCCTGCACTGGGCTACGAGTCCTCTGAACAGCGTAATTTCAAGCGTTCGAACTTCATTAGGGTTGGGCACGGTGGCTGTCGATCTCAATTGGGGAAATCAGTACCCGAAAAAGCTACTTTCTTCTCATAATATTGCGCATTTTCCTAGAAGTCGCTGTTCAGGGCTGGAAAAAGGGATGTAAATTTTTAGGAGATAGGAATCTGCCTCGGTAGCTTTTCAGACGACTGCTATCATCACATGTGAGCATGGCAAAGTATATAGTTTAGATGGATAAAATGTCGTTGTCTTCAACGTCTCGCGTCTCTAAATTGGGTTGTTGATACTCAAAATAGGTCCCTTGCGGAGATGGTCTTTGCCGATTGGGGAAGTGCCTCGTGTGGCGATACTCTATGACTTGGAAGGATCTGACTCGGTTCGCAGCAAGCGGATCCCTAGTCAGTTGAAGAAGTCTGGAGTGCTAGTTACCGGTTTAAAGGTTTGGCTAACTCGGAAAATTTGTGACGCTGGATTCTCGATTGGAGATTGCGAAAGATGAATTGAGAAATCTAGGCTTAATTGTGCTAATTTGGGGCTAGAATAATCACCTACCCACCTTTCTCCCTTGTGACAAGTAAGATCAGATTGATTTTCTCTAATAGTCTCTTATCTAACGAGGAAGCTAGTGCCCATGATTCAACCTTGTACGGCACCACGAACGACCATAGCCCGACGAAGAAACAACCTAAAAAGAGGCTAAGTGGGTTTCACTGCTCGTCGACCCTTGTCTCTCAATACGGTATCTTACAGGGTCAGGTCAGAAGTAATGATAAATATGATGAGTTTCGGCACGACGAATCTAAGAAGTAATTTAGAAGACTAACTGAAATTACCAAGGTAGATTAAGGCTTTGCTATCCCATATTGAGTTCCAAGTGACCAAGTCATTGCCCAGAACTTTCGCTTTTTTTTAATATTTTTACCTTCATTGAATAATTCGAATTTGGTTATTACAACACCAGTGGCATTGACTTGGCAATGAGAGATTGCAGGGCTAGCTGGGAAGGAAGTTAGGAGCCATATGGGTCATGATTCTTGATTTAAACATTACATGCTCCAAAAAGTCCCATAACATGCGACGTTCCCAGGATACCAATCTCCGCTGATCATACGACACACCTACAATTATTAACGGCTCGTCCTTGGAGCCCATTCTAATTTACAATTTTATTTGACCCTTTATGAGCGCATAATAATACACAGCTATTATTCTAGGCAGTCTGATGAGCATATTTCTCAATGTAAACATACTGCACTACCAACAGTAGCTATCATTCAGTACATACAAAAATAAAAAGGTCACTATTGGTCGCTGCAGCACTGGGGACGGCAAGGATTGTGCGAATGTATCCTGATAGCTAGGCGCGTTTGTTAATATTTTTATTCATGAGCGACCATGTCTCATTTCAAGCTTAAATACGCGAACTCATAAGAATAGAGTATTTTTACTGTGAAAATTTGGGGCCAGAGGAAAATACCAATAGACTACCTGGTTATCTCCAATTACTTAACAGTTTGTCTGGAAACATGTAAGAAATCTCTACTCCGGCACCTCTCAGTAATCGTCATTTAAAATAGGAATTTTGTGGGTATCGAATTTGAGGATTGATGACTAAGTCAGGTCCGTCAACGTCGGCGTTGGAGTTAGTGCTTCGTCTAGACGGGCCTCAGATCGCGCCGATGTTACTTCAGTACTATGATTTGTGAAATGCGAGACCTTTATGCTCAGCTCACAACCCGTAAAGCTCATCCGTGTCTCCCATCTACTATTTTAATGGCATTATTTATATTTTTTCATCCTTCTCCACCAGTGCTACCAAGGATATGCACTTAAAGACCATCGCTATGGCCGTGCTATTTTATAGCCCGGCAATCTTCGTTGAGATATGCATGTAATGGATCAAATATTCGCCTAGACTACGTATCAGGAATCCACCCCCACAATCTGCGTGATTCTATTATTGATCGAAGCTAGTTAACTTGCCGACCCATCAAGAGAGCACTTTTACCGACATGAATGTGTGACCTCGGATAACAATTTCTACGCGAAATAAGCTCCACATGTTGCATGGGTAGAGATAGCATACACAATCTGTATAAACCTGGATGTAAGAGCAAGATAAAGCTCATCTGCTGATCATGTCTGACATCCTACACTGAGCTAATCTGAATCGAGTTCCCTGCAAAGTCAGCTTGTCATAAATGCCAGTCATGTTGGACAGTGTCAAGAGTCCACTTATTAAGTATGATATATCGGGAAAATCTTCCTCGAAAGTCGTCAACTTATCAGTTGTGAACAATACACCCGCTACTACCAAGCTACAAAGACCCCGCAACTCATATTCTAATTTCTTGGCTGTTTTTCAAAGCTGAAAACGTGTAGATACCATGAGGATGCGGTGTAGTAGTTTTGGGGAATCTTCAGTTTGGACCATGTGTTAAGTTATTGTTAGCTATCCGTCAATCCCTATCAATAGACGCCGGTTGACAGGGCCCCTAGTCCCCACTCTATTTATGTTCCACGGGTAGGTGCCGTGTCACTTGCAAGCTTCCAAACTAGTAACTACCGCTCCACTTTTTAAGGCAGGCAGCACGGCACCACATTATCAAGAGAGCAAGGCCAAGCCATGGAGAACATCATCATCCTCATCCTTCCTACGGTATTCCATCCCTCCTCGGCGCCTTTCGGTCAGCATCTTTGCTTATAAAGCTTCTCACAAACGAGATTCAGCCTGGGAGAAATTAGGGGATCCGCTTTCATTTCAAAGTATTCCGCACTTCATGCCACCAGGTGTCGAGCATTGCATGTAGCTCGGTACTTCCTCGGCTTGATCCTTGAGGCTAGTCACTAAATTTTCTTGAGTAGCAGAATATATACGATTAGTGGTAAGCACAGAAGCATAAAATTGTCCTGAGGTCCAATGTAAATTGGGGCTCACCTGGACCATTTTTATTATAAACAAAGCAAGAACTTAGGCATATTTATAACATTAAAAGTCATTAGAGAAGAGCCAGACGAGACATGACTACACCAAGAATATTACTAGACCTCTGGTTGAGTCTGTTGTTTATTTGAAATATCATCAATAGAAGAGGTTTCACAGTTATGCCATCCTCTCTAGCATCTTCATGGTATCATGCGATCAGCCAGACGATTTGTGAGTCTGATAAAAAGCCTAGGAGACTATAGGCATCATCTCTGCAAGTTTATGATACTTTAGTCGTCACTTTATTGAATGACGATAACTGGAGAGTATATCTCTAATCATTGTTACTACAATAGTATATTTTCTTTGGTAAATTTGCCCCATAACCGGGGTAAATTTCTTGGATTACCTACTGCTCCATTTAGCTACCAAATGGTTGGGTTAACTTATAGACTCGTTTTAATCCTCAAATGTATCTCCTCCACATCTACGAATCACTATCGTAACGAGGGCATGACCCTCATCATCTATTGGAAAATATTAAGCAAAACAATATCCATTTTTACTATTAACTTTAAAGCTATTTAGATAGTTTTAGCTGTCCTTCATAGTCATAGACTCAATAGGGACATAGATAAAATTCTATTCTATTCTATCACTATCGTAATCTTTCTGATGGTTCGTCGGTTTTGTGGCACGTCCATAGAGTTGCTCCGTACGCCCAATGGGAGTATAAGGTACCATAATTTTTCTAATCCATAAAAGTCCTTTGTCAGCTCACAGCCATTAAAGACAACTTATATTTAAACTTCGTATCTTTACAACCTTATGTGATTTTTATTTGAATAATAGGTTTCCCACTCATGATTCACCAGAGAGTGAAATTTTTTAAATTTTTTATATTACTTAACGTCGTGCCAAATTATTCGGCTTCCAGTGGCGCCAGTGTAATCGCTCAGTATGCTCTGCATATCTGGGATAGTTAAGAAGAATCGCATCCGATTCGAAGTCGAAAGCAACCTCAAGCACATCTCTATTTGACGACCTCCCGACAATGCCTTTCTTACCACTCTCATCTGAGTCCTCAACCTCTTTCCAACCACGCATCATCTCGCCTCAACGACCAAAAAAGAAGTTGCTCCAATTGCAAACAGGAGCTTGCCCCATTAATTACCGGCCATCACTCACTAAAAATTTACGACGCTACGTATATCCGCAAGGAGGAAATTAAGTCATAATATACAAAGCTCGGGTCATGGTTTATGGAGGACTGATTCTCTAATGGGGCTCTACATCTTGAGGAAGGATAGGTGGCTGAGATGTGGTGCGAGAGAGGGAACAGTTCTCTGAAGACTATGCTGGGACTGACATTTTAGCAGCACCTTCGGGAAGGAGTTGGAAAGAGGCTAGAAAAGGCAGAAGGTTAATTCTTCGAAGTACCCACAAGTCTGCAGCGCCCAGCTGTCCGGCCGGCCTCTTCGAACGCTTCAAAAAGGTCACTATGTCTTCGGATCTAGTCCTAATGTCGGTATTAGGGGGGCTCCGCACCCAGTAGTTTTTGCGATTTGTCCCGGCTGCCATACACCCCGCAAATGGCCAGCGCTTCGTTGGCTGGAGAGGGGAGATAATGAAGGGCAAAGGGCTCCTTTAAGTGTATGATTAAATGAGGGCTTGTGAGGGGCGGTACTGTTTGAGGAGAGCTGTATGGGAGGCATAGGAGGGGATATACTACTGGCATAGGTATCCTTGGCCTGTAGGCAGAGAGAACCTGCATGTCCTACATAGTCATAGACTCAGACAGGACAATAAAATGAAGTAATAATAATCTAAGTACAACAAATAGATGAGGTTATGAGCCAAGTTAAGTCGTGCAACACCAAAAGCAACGGCAGCTTGCTGAGCGTGGCCCAGTCGATATCGGTTGACACATGGGCTAGGTTCCGTTCACGGCACGATAGATCAAAAGTTTGGGTCTTTTCTATTCAGTCTTCTAACAACTTCCCGATTGAGTTTGACTGGGAGGGATTTACGACCCACCAACAACCCCCCAAAATCAAAGGTAAAATTCCTTTCGCCTTCAACCTTTCTAACATTGCGTGCAGGACTGGGCACTTGCTCGGCCTCATTTTAGACAGGCACCTCGACCGCGAGATCAACATTCTCAACTTTTCGACACATTACAAAGACGGCGCGAACGAAAAAGCCTCACTCTGACAATGAACAATGTACGACAAAAGCTGGGGCACCGATGCCTCGGTTTTGAGCTCTTGATATCGGAATCTCAGCCCTCTCAAATGGGGGTTGAGCGCAATGCAGGGGAGAATTTGGGAAGAATGATATGTGATTTTCAAAAGGCTGTTGGCACAGTTGGTCGAGTGTTGGATTTGCTTTCTAGTAGTGGTAGGCTGGATTCCTACACGGCCTGTTTAAGGGGGGGCTACGGCTGCTCGTCGTGAAAGGGTACGGGAGGAATTATTGAGGTTTTCCCTCAATACATGGTCTGAGGATCATGGTGAATGCGTTCCTACCTATTCGACCTGATGTAACAAGCGTGAGGCACGTAGTAGGTAAAGTGAGGCACCGGATGGGCTTTGCTGGAGAATGGATGAACTTGTATTCTAGATGTCCTCCATACGTGTCATGTCCACTGGATGGAGGGTGTAAGCCTGGCACTATAAATAATAAATAATAATAAATAAGTACAACAAATATTGACCTTTCCATCATGGTGAGTGATCGCCGATTCGAACTGTCACCCCACATCTGGTGGCTGAGAGTCTGGCTCGATACCCAGCTGAACTTCAAGCTGCATGTACAGGAATGAACTAGAAAGGCTAATTGTTTTGTCAATTTCTTACGACATATAAACGGAGTTCAACGCGGTGCAGGTGTGCGTTTTGAGCACAGCACTATATGGGGCAGAAGCGTGGTGGCCAGGTCTTACACGAATAACCACACTGAGAGACAAAGAATTCGGCACAGGAGTAGGCTGGCAAATATGTCTGTTGGACAAAATGATAATGAAAACTATCCGAGTAGCACTTCCAGCGTGGCGTACCACTCCCAATAGCGCTCTTCATCATGAAGCGGGAATAACCCCGGCATCCATCATTCTCCAGCAAAAGATGCTGCGGTCTGCAGCTCGTATGCGAAGAATGGATGAGTGGCACCCTCTAGCCCTTCTGGTGGCTGAGGACCCGAAAGAGACAATAAAACGCTTAGGGCTTAGATCGGGGCAAGGAAATCGCTTGTTCAGACAACCAGAACAGTACATGACACCCGCCGGCAAAGACGAATTCTTCACCTTCCAGTGGTGCCGGTGTAATCGCTCAGTATGCTCTGCATATCTGGGATAGCCAAGAAGAATCGCATCCGAATCGAAGTCGAAAGCAACCTCAAGCATGTCTCCATTTGACAACTTCTCGACAATGCCTTTCTTACCATCCTCATCTCAGTCCTCAACCTCCTTTTAACCACGCCTCATCTCGCCTGAACAACCAATAAAGAAGTTACTCCAATTGCAAACAGGAGCTTGCCCCATTAATTACCGGCCATCACCGACTACAAATTTACGACGCTACGTATACCCGCAAGGAGGAAATCAAGTCATAATATACAAAGCTCGGGTCATGGTTTATGGGGGACTGATGCTCTAATGGAGTTCTACATCTTGAGGAAGGATAGGCGGCTGAGATGTGGTGCGAGAGGGGGAATAGGTCTCTGAAGACGATGCTGGGACTGACATTTTCGAGGGGTTTTCAACTTTGGAACGTTTGTGGGCGCCAAGACCGAGATTTCGGCTAATTAGCCAGGAGGGCTTCTTTTGTCGATGAGTCAACGGCACTCCCAGCGCCCTGGACGGCACAAAAGAAGTTGGGCTAAGCTACCATACAGCAATCACGCTCTGTCAAGACTTTTCTGACATTCCAGCACGACCTTAGGGAAGGAGTTGGAAGGAGGCTAGAAAGGCAGAGTGCGAATTTCCCGAGGTATCCACAAGTCTGCAGCGCCCAGCTGGCCGGCCTCTTTGAACGCTTCAGAAGGGGCACTATGTCTTCGGATTTAGTCCTAATGTCGGTATTAGGAGAGCTCCGCACCCAGTGGTTTTTGCGATTTTTCCCGGCTGCCATACACCCGCAAATGGCCATCGTTTCGTTGGTTGGAGAGGGGAGATAATGAAGGGCAAAGGGCTCCTCCAAGTGTATGATCGAATGAGGACTTGTGAGGGGCGGTACTGTTTGAGGGGAGCTGTATGGGAGGCATAGGAGGGGATATACTACTGGCATAGGTATCCTTGGCCTGTAGGCAGAGAGGACCTGCATGTCCTACATAGTCTTAGACTCAGACAGGACAATAAAATGATTTAAAGTACATGACACCCCTGCAAATGAGCGTGCGTCAAGTTTCCATAGCCGAAGGCCCTGGAAAGCTTAACTTTCCCCACGGTCCCCCAGCATTGACTCCATGCAGTGGAGAAAAAGAAGCCAGGTCAGAGAGCATCAAACAATGGTTAAATTTCCTACCAGCCGATACAGTCGTGGCCTTCTCTAATGGATAGTCATCGGGTCCCGGACAATCAGCTTATGGATACGTGGTACACCAAAGAGGCAAGCTAGCTGGAAGTGGTTCCGCTCCACTTCCAGTAGCAGAGGTATCCGACGCGGAAGTTGTAGGCGCCACGAAAGCCCCAGAGGGAGCAATAGCGGTCGAAGAAGACTTGCCCATTTGCATTCTTCTGGACAGTCAAGCGGCTGCTTTGGCGCTCGAAAGGGGAAGATCTAGTTCCTCGCAGGCAGTAGTGGACAAGTTTTCAATGCTGAGACAAAACAAGCGTGTAGAAATACACTGGATACCTGGTCATGTGGGGATCCGAGGCAATGAAGAGGCAGATAAGCTGGCCAAATCAGCCTTGTGAGCTTTCAATAACCGGTCATTAATCTTAGCTACGCCCAATGAAGAAGATCTAACATTTGCTGCATTAGGGAAGAGGGTTAAACAGCGTAGCCAAGAGCTCGTGGAAGAGTGGTGGCAGAAGTATCGGCCGAAACGATACAAAGATCTGGACCTATTCATGCGTTGCAAACGACCGCCGGAACTAACTTTACCAAGATGGGCGTATTATCGTCTTACTGCCGCAAGAACAGGCCACGGGGGCTACGCTGACTACTATCGACGTTTCAGCCCCGAAAATGAAGATCTGAAGTGCGTTTGCGGCCGAGAGAAAAGGCCCTGGCATTTTTCAGAGTGCCGAACTGCTTTGAAACGTTGGAGAAGCTGAGAGAAAATGGCCCTGCCTGGAGCCAAGGAAATGAGAAGGGAGTAGGGATGGCAGAAGTTCATCCAATTCTTAACCACAAGCAGATGTTACAGACTGCCGAACAATGAACGGGGTGGGAGGTGACCACGCTGAGACGGATTCCAACTCGAGAGGGAATGTGCTTGGAATATGGGAATGCGGCGCAGGGCACTGTATTTCAGACAGTTTTTGTTCCTTTTTATTTCTTTTGTCGCTTCTAGCTTTAACGCCAGTCATGTAGATAGCAATGAGCTCATAGAGCACATCTATCCATGTCACGTCTAAATAGTTGTAGGGTCCGTCCTGTCACTTTAAATATTTCAAATCAAATCGAATAAGTATAACTAATACACGACAACAACGCACAATTTTTGAAATTCGAAAATTCCATTTTTCACCCTCTCCTTCCCTCTCGCGCTCGTCGTACTCACCCAAAAAATTGTGATGGAGTCGCTGGCATTTTAATCATGCCACCTGTTCGAAAAAAAGCTCCCCAACGCAATGTTGGACAACGCGAGAGTCCGCCAGAGGGCTCCCGCAAAAACACCTGGCCTCGCGCTAAGACTTTCAAGCATGTTTGTGAGTGAGACCTTCGTCTAAGGGAAGTCTCTAAACCTTTCCGACTAAGAGATGACTGATTCTGAGCCCGTCAGGTCAGTCAAAATTGGTCTCGAGACCCATACTCCCATCGAGCTTGCCCCAGAGGCAAGCAGCTCCGGGAAAGGTAAGGAAGCGGCCCGAGAGAAGACGACGGAATACGCAGAAACGTCTGCAAGGAAATTCGCTGTGCCAGCTTCCAAAGGCATAGCTTCGACATCAGCACCGAAATTTCTTTCGGAGCTGCAATTAGTGATGGAAGCTGAAAAGCGTCGCACGAAGCAAATAAAGGCCCGTTTAGCAATTTATTCCACTGCCACAAGCAGTGTTGAAGCAGCACTCTCGCCTCTTTCAATGGGCGAGGAAAAAGAGTTTGTAGATGGCATCAAAGTCTACCTTCGAGCGGCCATTGACCAGTTCGTACAATCGGGCTTAGGGAGAGCTTCACCAGTTCTCCCTGCGCGCCCCAGCAACCCTTCTCCGTCGAAGATGCAAGAAATCAGGGTACCTAACCCTTCGAAAACCCAGGCTCCGGTTCAAAAGATGACTTTGTCTACCGTAGCCCGAGCAGGCCTTTGGCACAGCACTGGGCATTCAAAGACAAAGGCAGCCCCGCCCGCCCCAAAGGCAAAGGGAGCCAATACGAGGACAGTGGCCGATACGCGACTGTTTCTACACCTCGCCAACGACCACCCTCACCGACTCCTTTAACCAGCTGGTGTAAGATCAACTGTGGCTGAAGTACTAGGTACTACAACCAACGATATCGCGTCGGTTCAGCGGGTAAAAATAGGCTTTACACTGACAGCAAAGAATAAACTTGCTCGGAAAGAGCTCTTAGATTCCTACGCATCACGGACTGAATCTGGAATCAAGCTGGAACCAGCATCAAATCTGGTTGCCGTACAAATTGCCACTGTCCCGGTGAGAATTAACACACTCACAGGTTCCGTTTTCATCACGGCAAAGATGGTCGCCGACGAAGTCACTCGAATGACCTAGTCGGTTCCGTTTCTTGTCAGTGCACACGGGTACTGCAAACCCGGAGCGCCTTACTAGAACTGGCAAGCGCTCTTCCCTCGCGAATCCACTCCTAGACCCAGATTCCGCCTCTTCGACGACTCTGGAGCTACGAAGTACTTCCGACCTCGTCGACAATTAGAACAATGCAAACGTTGCTTTGGCTTTCATACCACCCACATTTGCTCCAGGGATCTAGCTTGCTGGAACTGCGGATCAAAAATGCACTCGGAATTAGAGTGCAAAGCCCTCAGAAGGTGTCAAAACTGTTGAGGACCACACCGATCAGACTCTCGGGGCTGCTTAGCCAGATCCACTAAAGATTGACTGGTTTTTTTTTTTTTTTTTTTTTTGTATCAGATTTTAATTGCGTATGCAGCTAACTAGCTATGACACAATATCGGAGAAAATGTACAGAATAGATGACTCAATTTACAATAAGAGCACTCATACCTCAGATTTCATTTGCAAGTACCACTGCGAAGTTATGGCGGCTTTTTCTTCACCTCAAGTCAACCCTCATCCGTGAATACCCACCCAGGGGAACGTCTCAAAAACCCTGGATTATCCAGACATGCCTTCATCATCCACTGAAATTTCTCCGCGCGAAATGTAGTAGATGGACTGGTTAATAAAGAGCAGCTCGCGGTGATACGCAGGGATGAGCAAGGAAGGCTTACAGCATTCGTTTGTGTCAAAGCTACAACCGAAAAAGAATCCGAGGTGATATAAGCCTCCAAGAAAGACTTCTGCATGGCAGAGGGATCGGGTTTCGGAGTTCTGGAATCCGAAGAAGATTGAGGTCACAACGAGCCTCAGTGAAATCGTCAGGGCTTACACAGTAATTAAGCAGGATACCAGCTGTATAAAGGGTAACTGCAAACTCATCTTTCGCTGTCGGAAAAGATCAAGAAAAGCCACTCGGATGATGTGACAGGAAAGGGAACGGGCGAAAAGCGCGGGATCCAGACTAATTTGATTTTTCTTCCAAAGTTGATTTCGGTTTTTTTTGATTTTAGTTTTACTGTTACTTTCTACAATTTCAGTGGGAGTTCAAGCGGTTGGAATGAGTTGGGCCTGTACGCAGTGATCCTTGCCGACTCCGCCAGTCTCGAGGAGTGTATATGCTATTTGTCCACAGGGTACAAGTGTGAGTAAATAGGGGGTCAAGGTCTTCCACAAGAAGAGATAGAGTGCACGTCGTGATCTGATACGAGTATGGGCTCGAAGTGGTCTTCACAAGGAAGAGAGGGAATATCTGGAATGAGAATAATATTGAGAAGACGTTGCGTGACGAACGCAACTCGACCGTAGACTACGCTGTATTATATTCATGCTCGTAGTTCACTGTTACGTTATCTTTCCCTACTCAGGTCTGCAGGGTTTGTTTACTACTAGTAAGCCGTCATTCTAACCCCTGTTATTATTCCGTGAAAGCCGGTCCTCTACCCATATATGGACTTGGAGCTTTAGCTTAGGACTTTAATAGAGCAAAAAAAAAAAAACAACGAATGCACCCTCTTGATCCATTCCAGTTCGGCTATTCCAACAAACTTATTAGTTTTTTCATTTATCAGAGATTACCTGAGGCTAACTTGAGATGAATCTCATCCTACCCAGCTCAATTATTGCCGATATGTAACTTCTTTTCAGTGATATGTGAGTGTATAATATGCGGGCGTGGTAGTATCACATGTTGGCGTAGGGCGCCAACTGAGGACCTCTTATTAGTTTAGAATCTATATTCCTCGGGAAGGAGAAGAAATAGACAAAAATACATAACTAGTTTCTAGCGCTTTTACAGCATCAAACCGAGTGAGCCCCGTCGTACCAACACTTATAGTTCACGGTGCTACACGTCAACACTTGATCTTCAAGCTAACATGGCGCATATGTCATAGATTTGGTACATTAAGCCTTGGGCGTTTAAACAAGAGACTGTAACTTACGTTTACACTAATATCAATCTATACAAAAAATAGGTTAATTATTTGCATATCCTCTCTGAAACCCCCGAAAGTTCTCACTGTTGTTAGTTTCATCAGCCAGTCGCGAAGAATTGATGAGTGACAGATACGTGGTCTCTAGTCCTCCAAATAATCGTGATGATACGTCAACACGCACTTAAAACCATGAGGCAAATACATTTGCGGTTTGGAGATATAATGATAATGGGCGACACAGTATGGTCAGTGAGTCACTACCAGGAAACACCGAGTGTTATAGATGAGCTAACGCAGGTGCATATCAAAGCTGGAGTGATATGCTTGTGAGGGTGCAACCTACCATTAGTGCTGACTTTTTGTCGAGAGTGAGCTTATGTTGTGTTTATTGACTTATGTATGCCTTATCTGGCACTAAAGCCATCTCTTGAACATCTAGTGAGTCAGCTGCAATAAAATAAAGGCAGTTATAGTAGCGCAAGCATTCAAAAACTCCCCATAGTGCCAGAATATAGATAGAGACTGTTATCATAGTTAACTCAGACAAAAGGTAGCCTAGATCACAGGAAAGATAAGGAGCGATAAATTGTATCATTTTTTTCCACTTGTAAATACCCTGGCCATTAGGCATCATTTTCCAATTGCTATTACTCAAGTCGTCACTTTGCTTATCTAGCTCATCCTCGAAATGAGTTTTATTTTCAGTTAGTCTTTTCCGCTCCATATCACCCACACATATATCCTGTTTGATTAAAAGTCATGGTAAATCGCTGGTAAACTAGCTTCTGACAACTACGTATCAGACCCCGGAAGATTGTTGTTTGTATCAAAAACTACAGCAGGTATTGTTGACTAGACTTAGAAACTGTGATTCTAGGTTCATATCACTCTTGGTCTATTGTCGTCCGCGTCTTAGTCATGCAGTAAAATGCCCTAGCTTTTTCAACCTATGCCTGTAGCTATTTAGCTACGTTCAATGGCTTTAGGTTTATAATATTTCGTCCGATTCAAGCCATGTATCCTTCGGGATTAGAAATATACGGAAGTTGAAGCAGTTCCACATATGCAGCCACATAAGTTTTCTCACTTAGACATATTGAGATATATGCGAAAGTCTTCGTTTCTCGCACATGTCGCAATTATAGGATCGAGAGTAGAATCTGAATTTTTATATGATTGCCTTTCAGGGACCCTTGGGCTGATTTCAAATTTGTAATATCGCACTAGGGAGTACATCATAACCCTTCAGGCCCCACCCTACTTATTAATAAGGGGTAAATCACATCAGAATGAGTCATTGCATGATATTTCTCATTAAAATTCGAGATAGGCTGCTATTATTGCCTGATGCACCGAGTTGGCGTTTCCATAAGCCCCTGTATGCTTTTGCTTTTAATGGCATAAAATTTACCTGGAAAGATTTACAACTGATATCGCTGGACTGCTCGCACAAAGCTATCGAGAGTAATGTTGAAGTCACAAAGTTTTCCGATCTATTCCAAGCTTCGCTCAGAACTTATGATTTAGGACGAAAAGAAGTGTAATATAATGATACTTCTAGAAGTATTACGATGAGAGTCCGTCGTATGTAATCATTTCAGCTGCATCTACTAATGGCACAAGAAATAATAACTGTTTCGGTTCTTTTCGCTTGTCCAATTTTGTCTACAACGTTAAGTAACACAATATGTCAGAAGCTGATATGGATAATAATTTTGGTAATGTTATAATTTATCTATTGCAGCCCTGATTTTGGGTAATTTATTGTTTTTTGTCAGCCCAAAGAGGAGTAGAAATCTGGCGATTGTCCCTAGTCAAAGGAATTTAGTTTTATACAGCTATTCGTTATAAACGGGATTTTTAAAATCTTTAACTAGACTAAGAAGGCATATTCCTCTATGGAAACTGAGGAGATATATCCCATGGTCTGATTTGTGTCAGCTGGCGCTTTAATCTGGTCGTGGAGAATCCGTATTACCAAAACGCGAACCTTGCTTGTACTGTAAGCCCAGGTGGCATAGCAAGGTTTTTGTGGCTGATACGCATCATATTTCCTCGAAATTCTCGGAGTAAACATAAAATTTGCCGAGTGACTAGCCTATTGGAAGTTATAGGCTGGATAGCTGCGATAAAATCGGAACCTGCTCGAATGTACAATGCCTTTTTATTACATTGAAATCGTGCGAGCCTTGAGGGTAGCTTAACGATTGTCTTTGCCCTCGTGGGCTTCCGAGATACAAAGTGATAGCTGCAGATTATCAGTCACTTAATATGCCTCTATGCAACTCAAATACCTGCTTTCCCTGATAAGTTTTGAATCTTTAGCCAAAGAAGACATGAAAAAATCTATCTTGTGGTTAAGTTGCGATTTCATGTCGGCATCATTCCAATACCACTACTTGTGCCATTGTGACCTCCGCCATACATATATTTCCGAGATAAAGTTGATTCGCTAGCTACAGCGCTTCGGATGCTCTTCGGCTTTCCTCTTTTGACAATACCTGCACTCAGAGGACCATTGGCAGCCCGATTGCTCTTCCGCGACACAGAGTTTTTACTTCCTCTGCCCCTACCCCTGCCCCGGCTAGATCGATAATCTCTCTGAGTACCTCGTTCTTTCTGCGTTGGCTGATAGAAATGATGTGACCTTTCAGCAGTTTGGACAGCAATTTCTTGTTCCTCGTCTAAAATAGACTCATGATCATCATCATCATCTGAGACAATGACCACATTTTGATGATTCCTATCCATATCTCCTTCTTTTTCATGCATTTTGGATCCCATCATTTCGTTGTAGGAATTGTAAAAGTGTTTCACCAACGGGATGAAATATTCGCCATAGGATTCCACCCGATCAATATTGATTCCAGTCATTTCTTTCATATCCTCTAGTGTCATGGGCCATGCTATAGCCATTTCTCGAAAATTGGCTTCGGAAAAAAATGGCTTTCTTACTCCTGTCTTATTCCGAAGTCTTTCTTCGACAACCTTTGCCTGTTCAACAAAACTATAAACTAATTCTCGATGGATTTCAGGAAGCTGGGATAGTTGTTGGTCGATAGTGATAGGCGGACCTAGCATGGATTTTGGTAGCCTACTGATTCGACTTGACGCCGGCTCTACAAAAGTCCCAAAATCTGCTTTGGGTGTACATCTACGTCTTTTTGCCTCAGAGACAGATGATGATTGCTTCGTTTGTCTTTTCGGCATGGTATGTGGTATTGGTGACGTTAGAAGAGTCGAGGCAGGATATTTATAAGCTGAATCTGTTGTTGAATACTTTACTGATTCCACCGGAACATCTAGGTGCACTTTCCTACGTCCGGTCATGAAGTCGCGGCTATTTGGACCAAGCTGCGAAGATCAGTAAAATATTAATCAGTGACTGGTCTTTTACTTACCCTAATATATTGACTGGTAAAGTTTCCGACATTGACGACACTTTCTTCAACCAGGGCATTTTCCAAAATAAGACGATACATGACACGTTCGAGATCACCTCGGGAGACTTCCTTGCATGATCCAAATTCTTCAAAATTTTCGGCATTGAACTTTGAAAGACTTTTCGTTTTCTTACCCTGAAGTAGCTCTACACAGTTTAGAACGGTTGCTTTGTGACTTTTCATATGCCGCACGATACCCATGGCGAATTTGGAGCAATTAGTGAAGTTTTTACTTTCATAGAGAATTCCCGAGCTACAGTTGTCACAGGAATGCCGACAGTTATCTTTCGAGAATGTTTCCCCGAAATATCGGAGAACCTGCATTCTTCGACAATCCGCTCGATTATCACAATATCCGATCATAGTCTGAAGCATAGCCCATTCTCTTTCTTTCTGGTCGGTACTTTTCTGGTCATTTTTAGTGTCACTTTCAAAGATGAATTTTCTTAGCATTACAGTGTCGCCCCAGCTGTAATATAGGTAGCATCCAGACTTTTTACCATCTCTGCCAGCGCGACCTGTTTCTTGATAATATCCTTCCAGGCTTTTTGGAATGGTATAATGAATAACAAAGCGAACATCTGGTTTATCAATACCCATTCCAAAGGCAATGGTAGCAACTACAACTTGAAGCTTCCCACTTTGCCAATCACGTTGTACTTTAGTCTTCTCTTCAGATTTCATGCCAGCATGGTAGTAGTGAACACTGATATTGAATTCCTTGGAAAGTTTCTTAGCCATATCCTCACACCCCTTACGGGAGAGCGTATAAATTATTCCAGTCTGTCCTCTATACTTGCGAGTCACCAAATCTGCTATTTCTTTTAGAAGTTCTGGCATTTTCCGTCCGCTTTTTGGTCGTACCTCATAGTAGAGGTTAGGTCGATTAAAGCTCTGACTAAAGATAGGAGGTTTTCCCATGCCAAGGTTGCTGATAACGTCATTTTTAACATTTTCTGTCGCGGTAGCTGTCAAAGCCATGATTGGAACCGAAGGAAAGTCTTTACGCAGTCTGCTGAGAGCAATATATTCCTTTCTAAAGTCATGACCCCATTGACTTACACAATGTGCTTCGTCTATGACAAATCTGGCCAGCTTTGACCTTTGATTAAGGCTTGATAAAATATCTCCCATTTGACCGCTTTGGCTGACCATTTCAGGGGTGACATAAAGAAGCTGAATATGTTGCTCAGGATGCTGCTGTCGGAGATTGTTCATTATCTCTCTTCGCTCAGCACTGTCTGTATCTCCATTTATTGTAGCAGCTTGGATAGAATTTTTCCTCAAGTGTTCGACTTGATCATGCATCAGACTGAGAAGCGGTGAAACTACTATAGTGACTCCTTTAGTTTTTCCAGATTGTACTACTGCGGGTAGTTGGTAGCAGAGGGACTTTCCACCGCCGGTAGGCATTAGGATGAAAGCATCTTCTCCGTTCAGAGTTGCATTTATAGCCTCCAGCTGGTGATGCCGAAACCCTTTTAGCTTAAAGCGTTCTTTGAGCATTTTTTTGACATCCTTTGACCATGGATGCCTGAAGAGAAGGGCTTGATTTTCTACAGGAGAGTACATATTCTTCTGGTTGCTGGGGCAGTTAAGTTTCAACCCTTCATTTAAATGCCTGGACTCGTCAGCTATAGGCTGTTGTCTGATATTATTTTTCGTCTGTGATGTAGATTCCTGATTTTCGACTTGCTGAGCAATACATAACATATCTTCATCATATTCACTGTCTCCAAAACTTTCGTCACCATAAAATTCCACTTCCTCCTGCTCTTCATCTGTTCTCTGAGCTTCGTTTAAAAGTGTTTCAGAAATATCATCATCATCTTCAAAAAGTTTGGTATCATATCGAGAGTTGTGAAATTCTCTTGTCTGACGATTGAGGATATTTGTTTCTGGTTTTCTACTGATAGGCCGCTGCGTATTACAGACAGATTCGAGAGTGTGGCTTGCTGGAGATGGTGACACGGAAAATGTACTTAAATTGGAGCGTGTCGGGAGATGACTATAGGTGTGCGGAGATTTTTGAAAAGGTGGTAACTCGCTTAAAGAATTGTTAGATCTATTGAAATCCTTATTTTTTGTAAGCCACTGTGAATTTGCATCTGTTTGGAGTTTTTCTGTGCCACTACGTGCGAGAGTCTTAGGAATAACATTTTCGGTAGTATTTGCTACTAGGTGTTGGTTTTTGGGGAAAGTATTTTCGCTATTCTCCGAGCCAAATCCGTCATTAACTGCACCAGAAGAATGTAACAATTTAGCCAGCTGACGCTCTAAAATCTTGACATCTTGAGAAATAGATGTTTGTCGTTCCTCATGAGAGCTGGTGTCCATGTTGCTGTCAAGGAGCTCCATCACTCTGCGGACAAGGGTCTTTTTCTCATCCATGAGGGACTGATGTTGTGCATGTAAGGCCTCTAATTCGGCGTATGATTTGAGATTACCGAGTAATTTTCGGCGCTCATCCTTTAAATGTAGCGGGGCGGGTTCATCGGCATCAATATATGCCATCGAGGCGATTGAGTTTTGAGCAAGTGAATGTGAAGCACGCTCGCGAAATTGCGCAATAGAAGATGGATTCTTTAGATATAGGTTTACAAGTTTCTTCTCCTCCATAAATAGTGAGGATGGTGGTGTTTGAAGCTGACTAGATTCTTCTATCAGAGACTCTTGTAGATTTGGTTTTTTTTCATGGGAGAGAGGCGAGAGAGGAACTTCTGGCTTTTCAGCAATATTTTGTAGTATTCTTGGGTAGGAATCCGTAGTTTTAGCTAGGGCGGTGGGACTTATTGAACCTTTTGTTTTGACAAGTTGACCAGGTTCGTTGATACCAATTACTTTGGAGCTGGTATAGGAGCCAGCTTCTCGAGGACTATTTTCCGCTGAGTTGTGAATCGAGGAACTGAAAACTCTTTCCAGATCAGGCAGTAGCTCATCATCGTCTGAGTCATTTATAACAATTTGTTTCCAGTACTCATTTGATTCTTGTTTTACCTGGGAATTTGTAGTGTCGAACAGAATTTTCTGTCTGGAAGGTGACGCGGCAACTTGCACAGCAGCCGTAACTTCAGAACCTTTATCGATAGGCTGGATTTTAGTAATAGTTGAGAGTGAAGTTTGTATTTTTGTATTAATAGGAGGGGCTTTCGAAGTTTTAGGCGCCGACATGGCCTGATTTTGAAGCCATAATTCGGATTTGCCAAAAATCTGGGGTATTGGTGTTTCAACGGGTACTATGTTTTCAGATGGTAAATCCTTATTGTCACGTAGAGACTGCGAGGCACGTGTCTGGGTTTCATCCGAGAATATATTTGTTTTTGGGAAGGTTAAAACTTCATCGACGTCAACAAACTCATCTTGCTTAACAAAAGATTTTTGTGAAATTCTCTTGTGCAACCCTAGAGAGAATCTGCTGTCCACGGTGTTGTTAGTCTTTTGCTTCTCAGATTTCTGGTGAAATGCTTTTGGTTCCGGAGTTTTGTCGGAACTGTACGAGCTAGTCTGTTGTTTAACGGTTATAACATCTGGACCATTTAACAGCATGAATAAATCCTCTTCATTTTCACTCGTCAAGTCAACGGATTCGACGTTTTTATGAAAAACTTCCTGTCTCTGATCGGAGGTCGGCTTAGGGCTTAAAGGTACTGGGTATGATTTGTTGCCGGCCGTTAGTTTTTGACGGTACGTTTTAGTAAAAGGAAAATCTTCTCAATTCAATTAGCTTATATACATACTAGTAACCTTCCTCCCACCTTTGTTGGGATCTTTCGGGCATATTGCCGATTCTTTATTAGAGGTTGGCGATGGAAGCAATTTAGATACAGAGTTGGTTATTTGTCCAGTAATGAGGCTTGGTCGAGATGTTTTTAAAGCAGATGTAAGTTTACCCATTGATTTAGACCCAAAAGAACTCATATTTCTAGACTGTTGCTGCTTTGAGTAAGCTGAGAAAGTGTAAGCGCATATAGTCTGGACTAACACTTATAGCAATTAAATCATTTGAATTGCCAAGTACAGAGCTTGTAGGGGTAGAGGAGCTCTGTTCCTCATTATAATCTTTTTGTGGTTCCTTGTGAAGAGATTCGAGTCGTTGGGAAACATTACATTTGTTGTAGGCGCAGGTTTCAGCAATTTGTGAGTCGCTCTGCGATAGAAGCCAGGAGATGTGGGTATCCAGATTATGGTGAGTCATTAGGGATTCACACAGCGAAGAGCCTACGAGTGCTCCATTGAGCGTGTTAACATGAAGCTTAATATTCGAAATGCTTTTTCGTTAGAGGGCTGACGAATTTGGTGGAAACACGAACCTGAACATGCAATCGCGTCGCGCGTGTTATCTCGAGATGCCTTGTCCCGCCCTTGGTTCGTGTTGCACATACATACTCAGCCGATAATATTACAGCCTGAGGTCTACCTTTCAACGCTCATGCGGCTTAGGATCGCCTAGTCTTTCTTTAGGCTACGGCAATGGCCGTTCTCGAGAAATAATTGCTCAACCTCAACGTTACCTCTGGAAAACAATGAAGTGATGTACTCTATCATGGCTCACATCAGTTAAATCTCGCGATAATTAAGGTGATAGTCTACCAGGCGAGTATTTAAGGCTTTCCACTAAATCAATCTCATTCCTGATAACGTCGATTCCCAACAAAGCCTCATCAAGTTCGCAGGTAGCACCTACTACATTCTCATTTCAAAAAACAAACATCTCATCGACTTGTTCTCTAGCAGCAAATAAAGGCCCACGACAACACAATACTCCCTGCAGGACGATAATCGCAATGTGTAAGTATAAAAAGCAGATCTTGGGGAAGGACCTGTTAGAAATCATGATGGATAGATATTTTTAAATATGATCAGCACCGTGCGCTCCACAACTTTTTTTTGCGCCCAATGTGCTAGATAATCTTAGACTCAAGTAGTACAATTAAAGCATTACATCACAATTTTTTTTGCGAATTTACTGGGCACATGAGAAACATCATATTACGCGCTAGGCCCTTATTTTGCATCAGATTTTTAATTGGGTGTATCTATCTAGATATGACATAATATCTAGATATGGCATAATATCAAAGAAAAGTACAGAATATATGGTTCAATATATAGGAAGAACACTCACGCCTGGGATTTCATCTGCAAGTACCACTGCGAAGTTATAACGGCTTTTTCTTCACCCCAAGCCAGTCCTCATCCGTGAATACCCACCCAGGGAAATGTCTCAAAAACTCTGAAGTATCCAGACACGCCTTCATTTCCACTGAATTTTCTCCGCGCGAAATTTAGTCGGAGGTGTCTCTTTCACAAGTGGAATAGGTGCACAGGCTACTCAGACTCCAGAAGATAACACCACCAGAAAGCGGCCCACGGTACCTTCCATCGTTTGCGTGTTTTTACAGTGTTAGCTGCACTCTCGAAAGCGAAGTCTTAGCGCACACAAAGCTCATTTCGTGAAACTCGTTGTCAAATATCAAAATCACACGCCCGTCGAGAGTGTATCCATCCTCCGTGTCATCTTGTGAACTTGTCCTGGTCCCTCTCACGTCAATCCCAGAGAACTGTCTTCCAGATTTGTGCGCCACGCTTTGTTTCCTCCGTCGGGTATAAATAACTGCGTGGACGTATATTTGGCGACCAGCTGAGGCCGGAGAAAGTTGATGAGAGACGTGGTCATTGAAACAAGGATGTACTAAGTCGTACTTGTAGACTGGATGAGACTTAGATAGGAATCAAAATCTTTGGGATGGGAATTTGACATGGTGAAGCATTGTGAATAATTGCCTCATGGGCCAATTTCTTTGGTATTGCGAAACTTGACTGAATTTGGCTCTGGGAGAGTATTTCACCCCCAAGTTCCTAGAGGACACCACGTACAGGTGTTCAGTCTTGCCCTCCTGAGCTCAATGCTTACTTATATGGAAGGAATGTGCCAGGAGTAGGAAAACCATGCTGCCAATGTGAATTTAAGTCCCAAAATATAAAGCACATGGTGATGTCTTGTCCAAGATTGGCAAAGGGATGAGGCGAACTGCTATGAAAATCGTCAACTTCATCTTTCAAAGCTATAGTAAATAACATCAAAGATATTACTAGAACTGCACATTGTATTCAAGAGGAAAGATGGTCAGAGCAGTTTCGGATGACCGGAGAAATCGAGGCGTTGATCAGGCGAAGAGAAGAAAATAGAAATACAGGATAAGGACGGAATCCACACTGGCAACAACAATGTGAGTACACTTCCTAGAGGTAAGACTATAATGGCGCAGAATTCAATCAGTCAGCTAAGGGTGCTTTTACTGCAATATTTCCTCCTATTTAAATATTAGAGTCCGTAGACAAGTGCATGGGCCCATAGGGCGCCAGATCGGGCTAAATGAAATCAAATTCAAAAGTGTAACAAAAATATTTTTTCGACAGTGGAGGTCAACAGGGAATATGAATTGACCTACGCAGGGATTGGCGCCGAGCAATCATTTCGTCACCACATACAAGAGCTTAGCAAGAGGATAAAGGCTGAACACCTGTCAGTGGTGTCCTCTACGAACCTGGGGGTGAAATGTTCCCCCAGAGCCGACATGCAGTCACGATAAAAGGTGAATTTGAGAGTTTTCGTCGAGTTGGCAATCAGAAAGAGTGGTGTTGGCTCATTTTTGGTCGAAAATCCGACTTGCAGAGATTTCACGACTGCACAACTCAGCGAAATCAACCATCTACACTCCAGATACGAACCGCAGACAGGCTATAACCTGTCTGATGTTCGTATTACAACAATCAACAACTTCAAGTCCTTAATTTCTTTCTCTAGAAAACTATTCCCAGCTGAACTCATCTCGCGGCCCTCTCCACAATCATCTCACCACCTACCGAATCAATCCCATACCTCCAAAAGTCAAATTGCCAACAAAGAAGTGAGTAGATGTCCGAGCCTCCGCAACTGCCAGTAGCTGTGAAGGTACGGTCGAAATACCGGCCTTAAATACGTCCTCAACTCGGCCAAGGGCACCAACTACTCGACTTGCGACGAATCGCCACCGATGAAATATGTACGACATTTAGCCGGCATACCAACTAGAGCGTTCGACAAAGGCTGGGGCACCGGTGCCTCGGTCTTGAGCTCTCAGTCGTGTTTTCGACCTCCACGGTTAGGGGTATGACAGCGACGGGGTAAGGCCGGAGGGGTGGACATTCTACAAAGTTTCTGGGATGGCTAGGCTAACTAAAGGGCAAAGGGATGCTGTATGGGGTGAAAAAGGGAATAAAAACCGAGGAGGCCTTGGTGGGCGACTGGATGAGGCCTCTAATGAAGAAAACGACCTCTGGATGAGATGAGCCAAAGCTGGGACTGAATCAAAGGGAAATGTTACAGATCGCGAAGGTGTCAAGAGCTCGGGCTCGTGGTTACCGATGCTGAGGAGGAATTTGCGCTTCGGCGCGTCAAAAGAGGGTTCTATGGACGGTTGAGCTTGACATGATTAACACATAGGTGAAGTCTGAGGTGGTCCGGTCATTTAGGTGGGACGAGCCAGATATACTTAATGGTAGTCAACTTGATCCAGCCCGGCCCCACCCGTGCTCAAGCTCCACTAGGAGTGCGATGGTAGTCTCTTTACCTAGCACGTTAATGAACAAACCAAAACAGAACAAGAGCTTAGCAAATTGTGTGAGATAGCTATATGAATAAACATTTTTTTTTGCTGATTTTAGGTCTTTTGCTATACTCTATATCTCCTAGAAGTCAGGAACCGGTGTATACGCCCGAGATCATGCTTCCCATATGCCCAACTCGGTCTCACCGCGTGCACCTCTAGACAACCAGTAGCTGGTTAAAAGAAAGAAATTAAAAACTCCCACAAACTCCTATAATCGAAATTCCAAACCCAATTATCCTCTTTGTGGTTGGAAAATGACACTTTTAGTGTCATTTTACTACTTATAACGCTTCGTGCTATGATCTAGTTAATGCCGTCTCTGCTGAGAGCTGGAGATGGACTCGCAGGTGGGCCCCCAGAGTAGCCGGTTTCCTGCTCAGATTTTGTAAAATTTTAGAGGAAGTTGGGCCCGAGAAGCTTATGGGCAAAGTCGTGATGAGTCATTTTCCCTCGAAGTCGACGCGTCTGGCGTGCGTGGAGTCGACAGTGAATGAAGTGGAAAGGTGATGTTTCCTCCCCACACGCACACTCCATCAACGTGGCGAAGTTTTCGTTGCCCGTATGGGCTGAGATCAGTTCACGGAGTAGCCGCCGGGATGAATGCAATTTTTTTGTATGTAAAGTCTTTTATCGGGTGTTTTTCCTTTCCTTTAAAACATGAAGAAGTCCAGGGATCAGACCTTGGCATCTTTTGCCTCAGTAGGGACTTAGTTGAGTCACGAGGTTGACGCTTGGCTTGCCAGACATACGATAAAGATTATCATTATCGTAGCTTCCTTCTACTAAATCCTTCATAGCTAATACAAAAATTTAATTGTGGCATTGCTTTCCTGCATTTGCCGAAAGCTCTGACCCGTCATACATGATCACGGACGGATTATATATTGATAAATTGTTGGGGCTTGCCTCCAAAATAGAGCAGTGCTAGCTTAGAATACTATCCCAAAGATACATAATAAAGCTAGTTTATAATCCATTTTGCTTAATCCCATTACCCAAGGTGTTAGTGTACTGGGTGACGAAGACATGGTTAGATGAACAGGTTTTGTAACTTGCTTGTCATGAATGTGCACGGATGAGGATCGATTATTCTATGTAGACAAATATTACTGATAGTGGTATTGTAGATGAAATTTAGGGTATAAATATCTCTTGAACCAAAAACGTCGTCTGCTGTTAAAATAAAGCACTCAAGTTTCCATCTGTACTCACAGGTCTGCAGCGCCCAGCTGGCTGGCCTCTTTGACAGCTTCAGAATGGACAATGTGTCTTTGGATTTAGTCCTGATGTCGGTATTAGAAGAGCCCCGCGTCCAGTGGGTCTTGCGAATTTTCTCCGCTGCCATACACCCGCAAATGACCATCGTTTCGTTGCCTAGAGACAAGAGGTAATGAAGGGCAAAGAAAATCCTCTTGGTGTGTTACTGTTGGAGGGAGCTGTATGTAAGGCATAGGAAGGGGTATACTACTATATTGGGTATCCATGACCTTTTAAGACAAAGCTTCTGCATGTCATATAATCACAAATTGAGGAAGAATGATGAAAGAATTGATTAACTTAGTCTCTTTCAAATTTATTTCCTACAAGCACAAACATGCCATGGGAGGGCAGCTGAACACCTGTACGTGGTGTCCTCTAGGAACCTGGGGGTGAAATACTCTCCCAGAGCCAAATTCAGTCAAGTTTCGCAATACCAAAGAAATTGGCCCATGAGGCAATTATTCACAATGCTTCACCATGTCAAATTCCCATCCCAAAGATTTTGATTCCTATCTAAGTCTCATCCAGTCTACAAGTACGACTTAGTACATCCTTGTTTCAATGACCACGTCTCTCATCAACTTTCTCCGGCCTCAGCTGGTCGCCAAATATACGTCCACGCAGTTATTTATACCCGACGGAGGAAACAAAGCGTGGCGCACAAATCTGGAAGACAGTTCTCTGGGATGGACGTGAGAGGGACCAGGACAAGTTCACAAGATGACACGGAGGATGGATACAATCTCGACGGGCGTGTGATTTTGATATTTGACAACGAGTTTCACGAAATGAGCTTTGTGCGCGTGCAAGGACTTCACTTTCGAGAGTGCAGCTGACACTTTAAAAATAAGTAAACGATGGAAGGTACCGTGGGCTGATTTCTGGTGGTGTTGTCTTCTGGAGTTTGGGTAGCCTGGGCACCTACTCCACTTGGAAGGAGACATATTACATCATATTTCGCGCGAAGAAAGTTCAATGGATGATGAAGGCATGTTTGGATAACTCGGGATTTTTGAGGGGTTTCACAGAGTTGCTATTAACGGATGAGGAATGGCTTGGGGTGAGGAAAAAGCCGGCATAACTTCGCAGTGGTACTTGCAGATAAAACCCGAGGCATGGGTGCTCTTCTTTTAAATCGAGTCCAATTAAAAATGTTCCGGGGATTGTAAGTGTCGGTAAAAGGATTATATTTGGGCGTTATGAATTGTTCTATATAATTGCGGTGTTCAGGTTGTCATTGGGACGCTGACAGGGATATGATCTAGCTCATTAGCGAGGTGCTTGGAGTAGAGGAAGAAAGGGCAGAGGGAGAAGGGAAGAGGAGAGACAACGTTTGATGTATTTCGAGATACCAGTCAATTTACATTATTCATCTACTTCGTGACGGACAGCTGACTTCGTGACGGCACCAAATTTGTATTACTTCGTGTCTTACCAACAGTAAGAATGATATACCAAGTATTAGGATGAGCTACAGCTATAATGAATTTGTTTACTGTACGACAAAATCTACTGCTGTTTAATGCATTGTTGATTCCAAGGAAATTGCTATTATTCTATATACATAAAGGCGGAGTTTTCCGCACACTGGTGTGAACTCCAATATACTTCCTCATCTGACCTAAATGGAAAGATTGTTGAGGATCCAAAAGCCAATATATGCCGTCAGGCATCTATTGCGTAATTACTATTCATGCCCATGAGTGATGATATGGGCTAATCATATCTCATGGCGCAAGTGCATATTATTCTAACATGAACTGTTCATCTACTGCAGTCATGTTGCTGCCTTAATTACATTATGTCCTCTGTCACTGACATTTTCTCTGAGACTATGTCATATCTAGCTGCATACAACATTCAAATCGGATGCAAATGAGGAACCAAAGCTATTACCCAAAAAATAAATAACCCCAACCTCGAAAGCTATACATACCAACCTAAAAAGCTAGCAACTACCAAGCCAATAAAATTACCTACTATCACAGCCTTATTAGCTTCAAAAACCTTGTAACTTTCACTTAATCTGAATTCTCAAGTAGATGTATCATCATGTGGTCCCCACATGATGACCTCGCTATGGGAGCGCAAGCCAACATTCACTGCATAACAGTGAATCCTATATAGTAATAGAACAGCAAAGCAAGGCATTATCAACATTTATCACAACGCAGAATCGTACCACTCATTAACGAATCATTGAGATTTATCTTGAAACTACCTCCAAGTAATTCCAACAATGTCAACTATTAAGTATTTAATACAATTATTTCCACAAATAACATGGCTTTCTAAAATTCATAAGCATGACCAAATCAATTATACTATAATCAATCCGTCCTATTACATATGAAAATACTATTGAAAATTCGTTACGAGCTTTCTCCTTTGAATAGCTCATAGGACTAATCCGTTATCAACTTCTCTACCATTCCATTAAAATTTATCCATAATCAAAATTGCACCTTGACGCACTACCATATTGAATCGGATTTGTGATAACTTTTATCATTTCAAGGCTCAAGTCTTACTTTCATGACAGTATATTCATAAAAATACATCAGGCCCGAATTCGTTATTATCACTTTATTTTGTACATGTACTCTAAACTATATTTCAACTAAAGTTACAAATACATAATTTAGCGATAACAACCTAACTCATTTACAACAAATTAATCAACTAATATTCTACAAAAATATCTAAAGTATCTTATTTAAGCTGAAAATATTTTCTCACTTTTCTCCAACTCAAAAGATAACACATACTCCAACAATTCTATGCAAAAACACAACTAAAAAGTGTGGACTCCTACTAAAAGTTCACAACTTATAAATTTACTGCCTACAAATAGCATGTCCTGTCTTAGTTCGCTTGTTGCTAGTGGTAAAAACAAACTACTAACACCCGTCGCGAGGACAAAGCGCAGGAATGTCGACGGGCGCTTCTCAAATATGAGAGACCTGTGTCTGAATCAGACCTAACACAGAAGGTCGTCTACTCAGTGTCAGTAAGCTGATCTACTAAGAGGGCCACTAAAACCTCTAAGGCACGATGCAAGACAAAATGCGAGTCCGGTCGCATATGCCTTGTGCATCGAGCACAATGGCCGCAAGGAGTCATCAGACCCGGTGGATTTCTCCCTTTGCGGTCACTCACTTGAGTAGACCTCTTGGGGTGATTGGGTCCAGCCCGAAGTCCCAGCCGCGGAACTCTAGGCTGAGAGGACGGACTGTGGAAACCTTCCGGGCCTGGGCTAGGAAGACATTCAGGGCTCGCGAAGCGAACCCTTTCCTTCGCCTTTGCGGCCTTTTTTGGTACGGGGGACTGGAGACTTACCTGGGACTTCTGTCTTTTACTTCGACTTATTGCCTGTTCTGGCAAAGGAACATCTAGCAAGAGTTAGTCCTTGTTCCGAAAGAGTAGGTATTCGACGAAGAAATAAGTGATAGAAGGTGGAGACATGAAGTGTATTGGCAAAGAGTATCACAACCTACCATGATGTCTAGTACCATCAGGACTGATGTTGGTTTTTTGCCAGATCTTTTGTCGCATCGACTGGTAGTCAATCTCGTCATCCATCTGAAAAGGCGATTCCCAGATGGGTGGCTCGTTGATATAATACGCTAACCAGCCTAGCATGGCGACAATAAGTTGATAGCCGAAGACAACGATTTTGCCGATTGTGTTGAACATTATGGTCGACTCTGACCATAAGTAAGTTATGATAAATAGGGGTAAGAAATACTCACCGAAAACACGGCTAACAGAGTTGATGTAGATGAAGAAGTTGGTGGATAAAGAGGTAGTGTGCCAAGCTTTGAAAGTAAGGGAGATGGTAATTGGTAATTGGTTATGGGTAATTTTGAGGATATGGAAGAGCACAAGGAGAAGAGGAGTAATTTGCAGAGAGAAAGTGAAGTTATACAAGAGAAATCTCCTAGCTCGAAAAATGTTGCAGGAAGGGACTGTCGAGAGCGTGGAATTACAGGTGAGGATTCGGGAAGGAAGTTAGGTAAAATTTGACATTTTATTGACTTTATCTAGTAACTCGACAAAAGCATTCGCTTTCACTATACAATTACGGTAAGAAGCATGGAGAATTGAGTTTTAGAAGTTGCAACCTATCGATAGAATGGAACAGCTGTTACTAAAAAAACGATTTCCCGGTTGAATACCACACACTGAAGGTCTCGACTACCACTCCTAGATTATTCTAGTTTTTATAGACTGATGTGTCGGGATCGAGGCTTCCCTCGAACGAAATTAGAGTTCTCATAATCGAAACGCGACTTCCTCGAACGTTGTGTTTGTCTTTGAGGAATTGGTAAAGGGCATTTTATTTTGCCTTCATCACAATTTAAATCCAGATATGACAGGCCCGACTAAGGATTTTTTTGTCACAAACAAACTTGTTACTTGGACACCAACCTATACACCTTCCTGAATCATCACCTGTCATTCGACGCTTTCGACAGTCCCTTTCTGCAACATTTTTTGAGCTAGACAATATCTCTTGTATAACTTCACTTTCTCTCTGCAAATTACTCCTCTTCTCCTTGTGCTCTTCCATATCCTCACAATTACCCATAACCCATAATCAACTCCCTTACTTTCAAAGCTTGGCACACTACCTCTTTTTCCACAAACTCATATCTCAATCTCCATCAACTCCGAAGGCTGTAACTTCGGTGAGTACTTCTTATCCATAATTACCTCAGCTAACGTTTGGTCAGAGTCGACCACAATGTTCAACACAATCGGCAAATTCGTCTTCTTCACGTACGAACTTATTGTCGCCATGCTTGGCTGGTTAGCTTTTTATATCAACGAGCCACCCATCTGGGAATCGCCTTTCCAGATGGATGACGAGATCGATTACCAGCTGATGCGACAAAAGATCTGGCAAAAAACCAACATCAGTCCTGATGGTACTAGACATCATGGTAGGTTGTGATACTCTTTGCCAATACACTTCATGTCTCCACCTTCTATCACTTATTTCTTCGTCGAATACCTACTCTTTCGGAACAAGGACTAACTCTTGCTAGATGTTCCTTTGCCAGAACAGGCAATAAGTCGAAGTAAAAGACAGAAGTCCCAGGTAAGTCTCCAGTCCCCCGTACCAAAAAAGGCCGCAAAGGCGAAGGAAAGGGTTCGCTTCGCGAGCCCTGAATGTCTTCCTAGCCCAGGCCCGGAAGGTTTCCACAGTCCGTCCTCTCAGCCTAGAGTTCCGCGGCTGGGACTTCGGGCTGGACCCAATCACCCCAAGAGGTCTACTCAAGTGAGTGACCGCAAAGGGAGAAATCCACCGGGTCTGATGACTCCTTGCGGCCATTGTGCTCGATGCACAAGGCATATGCGACCGGACTCGCATTTTGTCTTGCATCGTGCCTTTACTTAGAGGTTTTAGTGGCCCTCTTAGTAGATCAGCTTACTGACACTGAGTAGACGACCTTCTGTGTTAGGTCTGATTCAGACACAGGTCTCTCATATTTGAGAAGCGCCCGTCAACATTCCTGCGCGTTCTCGTCGCGACGGGTGTTAAGAGTTTGTTGTTCCCACTAACAACAAAGGAACTGAGGCAGGACAAGCTATTTGTAGGCAATTAAATTATAAGTTGTGAAAATTGAGCAGTAGTCTACACGCTATTGTATTTATGCAGAAAACTGTTGGAGTATGTGCTATCTTTTGGGTTGGACTAGAGTGATAGAATATTGCAGCGATAAGGCGAGCATGACCCCATACTCATGTTTAATACTGGAGTGCGATTCTCTGTCATTGGTTTTTTTTAAATCATTTAATATATGTGCAAATTGAAAGCTAAGACTCATGCCCAGTGCTATGTATAAATATTGGATTACTCTTTGGACTGCAGAGACACTCATACTCTGGATTTAACTTGCAAATAACAGTATGAGGTATGCTTGCTTACACAAACAGTCGACCCTCCTCTATAAGTACCAACCAAAGGGAAATTCAAAACCTAGGATTATTCAAGCATGTCTTCGTTATCAATGTATACGAGCGCCGTGAGAAGTATGGCTGTGTTTGGTCGGATTTGAACCAGCGATCTACTGTCTCGAGTGGGATACGTGTTAAAGCTATCCAGACCTTACTTGGGAGAGTGGCCAAGACGATGTACCACCGCACCATACAGCCATTGCAGTGTTTATAGTATCGCCTGCTCTCTCTCCGTCGAAGACTTGGCAGGCACAAAACTCAATTCGTAAAACTTCTTGGCAAAATTCGAGATCTCAAGCCCGTTGAGATTGTATCCATACTCAGTATCATCTTGTGAACTTTTCTTGATCCCTATCACGTCCATCCCAAAGAAGTTTCTACCAGATTTGTGCGCCCCGCTTTGTTTTCTCTGGCTGCTGTAAATATCGGTGTGGACGTGTATTTAGCGACCAGCTGAGGCCAGAGAAAATCCACGAGAGGTGTGGTCATTGAAACGAGGATGTATTAGGTCGTACTTGTAGACTGGATGAGACTTAGGAATCAAAATCTTTGGGAATGGAAAATTGATGTGGTTGAGAAGTCTGAATTATTGCCTCGTTGGCCAACTTGTTCGGTATTTTGAAATTTGACTGAACTTTTTTTTTTTGCATCAGATTTTAATTGCGTATGCAGCTATCTAGCTATGACACAATATCAGAGAAAGTATGTAGAAAAGATGACTCAATTTACAGTAAGAGCACTCATGCCTCGGATTTCATTTGCAAGTACCACTGCGAAGTTATGATGGCTTTTTCTTCACCCCAAGTCAACCCTCATCCGTGAATACCCACCCAGGTGAACGTCAAAAACCCTGAGTTATCCAGACGTGCCCTCATCATCCACTGAATTTCCTCCGCGCGAAGTGTAGTCTAAGGTGTCTCCTTCCCAAGTGGAGTAGGTGCCCTGGCTACTCAAACTTTACCGGAGAACACCGCCAGGAGGCGGACCACAGCACCTTCCATCGTTTGCGTGTTTCTACATTGTCAGTTGTACTCTCGCAAGCGAATTCTTGGCGCGCACAAAGCTTAATTCGTAAAACTCCTTGCCAAAATTCAAAATTACACGCCCGTCGAGATTGTAGCCATCCGCTATACCATCTTGTAAACTTGTCCTGATCCCTCTCACATCCGTCTCAAAGAACTGCCTCCAAGATTTGTGCGCCACGCTTTGCTTCCTCCGTCGTGTGTAAATATCGGCGTGGGCGTGTATCTGGCGGCTAGCTGAGGCCAGAGAATAGTTGATGAGAGGTGTGGTGATTGGAACCAGGATGTACTAAGTCGTACTTGTAGACTTGATGAGACTTGGGTAGGAGTCGAACTCGTTGGGAGCGAAAATTTGACGTGGCGGAGAATTTTGAATTATTGCCTCGTGGGCCAACTTGTTCGGTACTGCGAATTTGACTGAACTTGGCCCTGGGATAATAATTTTTTCTTTTGGTAGGGTCTAGGTTTTGAGGTTTGTATCTCTGGATTTTGAGGTTGGGGTTGTTTGTAATTTGGGTAATGGTTTTATTTTCGGATTTTGTTTTAGAATTAAATGGCGTTTGCAGCTAACCTGCTAACCATAACACACTTGGAGATAAAATATTCATAATAGATGTCTCAATATAATTATAAATTACTCTTTCTCCAATTTCAACAGTTTCCTATAAACGAGAGAAGGCTGAAGTAGATTGGTGATAGGAACGGTTTATCGATACTACCTAAATGTGGATCCTAATCGTAGTAGACTACTAAATGCGATTAGCTGAAGTTGAATAAGCTACGCACAAAGTGTAGAATTCGGAGTTGGGAGTCAGGAGGGATAGAGACAAATTTATCAGAACTGAAGCTTGACTATTGCACTCTACAGAATTAGCTAAAGTAGAGTCATGAGTTACATTTGTTGCCATACTGTTTCAATTGTGATCGATCTAAATCCACAGAAATGCCGAGATATCGCTAAGTGATATAGATGTCTCTCATGCGAGTCTTAATTCCCCATGGTTGCATCATTTATTCTTGAACTCCAATGAAGACCCGTTGACTTAGCTGTATCACTTATTGGCTACTTTTATGATAGAAGTACTAACCAGCAAGGTGGAGGAAAACTCAACATCTGTCAACGGTATCCCCTGAAAACCTCCAGCTCTCCTGTAATGTCTGCGGAGCGTAGATGGAGTAACACCATCTTCCTCATTTGGAAGAGGATTCTCAGACACTCTCGCTGTCTTTATCGTCTTCATAACTCAGCAAATCCCCCTATCACCAGTATATGGAAACTAACCACTATCAAATCAGATGTTTGAGATGAAGCTTTACTGATCATCGGCTCACTACTCTTGGACATGGAAGTGGAGCCATGCAATAAGTTTGCGAAACTTGCCTAACTGTAAATACGGTAGTTATGGGTTGGATCAAGATGACTTCCACTTTATGACGACGAAGGGAAATACAGATGGATGTGCACACCTCGTGTGGCTCAAGTGTCTAGGATTCTCCTGGTTGGGGCTGCAGGTCTTTTAAGAACGTGTAACATGCACACAGTTTCCAATGCTAATTTCGTCAGAGTAGAAAATTCTGTAGGAGATGAAGCAAACTCTGTGGGTCTTTGTTTTTTTATTTACCGTTATGCTAGTTCGCAACACAACCATGAGGTCTTGTGTGGGCGAGCCCAGTCTACATTAACAGCCCGACGTACCAACGCTCTTATTTTTTTTTTTTTTTAATTCATTTAATGTGTATGCAGCTATTAAGCTATGACACATGACCGGTACTATATATACATGTAGGATGACTCTTTTGACGTTAGAGACACTCATACTCTGGATTTCATTCGCAAATACCACTATGAGGTATGTTTGCTTACACAAACAGTCAACCCTCCTCCGTAAGTACCCATCAAAGGGAATTTAAAACCTTTGATTATCCAAGCATGCCTTCATCATCCATGCATACTAGCGCCGCGAGAAATGTAGTTAGGTTTTGCCGGATTCGAACCAGCGGTCTCCTGTCTCGGGTGGGATATGTGTCCTAGCTATCCAGACTTTACTTGAGAAACCAGCCAAGATGATGTACCACCGCACCATCCAACCACGGCGGTGTTTATAGTGTCGCCCGCACTCTCGCAACCGAAGTCTTGGCGCACGCACAAAGCTCAATTCGAAAACTCATTGTCAAAATTCTAAAATTCACGCCCGTCAAGATCGTTTCCATCCTCTGCATCATCTTGTGAACTTGTCCTAATCCCTCTCACGCCCATCCCAAAGAACTGTCTCCCAGGTTTGTGCGCCACGCTTTGCTTCCTCCGTCGGGTGTAAATATCGGCGTGGGCGTGTACGTGGTGGTCAATTGAGGCCAGAGAAAGTCGACGAGAGGTGTGATCATTGGAGTGAGGATGTACTAAGTCGTACCTGCAAACGTGATGAAGTTTTGGTGTTGATTGATCTCGTCCGTTGTGAAAATTTGATTAGGTGGAGAGTCTTGAATCATTGCCTCATGGGCCAACTTGTTCGGTATTGCGAAATTTGACTGATCTTGGCTCTGGGAGAATATTTCACTCCCAGGTTCGTAGAGGGCACCGCGTACAAGTGTCAGTCTTGCCCTCCGCTCTTATTTAAGCCCTACACAAAACAAATGAGCCAAATCCAACGTGCCATGTTCCCGGAACTATCGAGAATTCTGCGCGTCAATATTGAGCTAAATGGCCATTCGCCATGGGAATCATTTCGTGTACCTCTTTTTTTTCGCGACAAACCGAGATAGGAGCATTGTTCAAATTGTGGGCTAGGTCAGTGCCGGGTTATGGATGTGTTATGGGCGTTATTAATTGTTCTGTAGAGAGTAAAGACCGAAAACCTGTCCGCAATGTCCCCTCTGAACCTGGGAATTAAATCTTTTCTCACAGCCAATTTTAGCCAAAGTTCCAAATATCAAAGAAGATGAACCGCTAGGCAATGATTAACTAATCCCAACCAAATCAATACCTCAATCCCAACGAGATTAATTCCCACGAATGCTTCTTTTTTTTGAAAAAAAATCATTTAATGTGTATTCAGCTATAAAGCTATGACACATGACCGGTACTATATATACATGTAGAATGACTCTTTTGACGTTAGCGACACTCATACACTGGACTTCATTTGCAAGTATCACTATGAGGTATTTTTGCTTACCCAAACAGTCGACCCTCCTCCGTAAGTACCCATCAAAGGTAATTTCAAAAACTTTGGTTAGGGCTTGACCCTCAGGATCAACTGGCATTAATTGTAATATTCAAATTGTTAATTAACCTGTAAATTAGGAGCTAGTTAGATAGATCATTGAGTAGCTTTTCACAGTTTATGACTCAGTAGAGACTTAAATTCAAATCAATCAATCAATCAAAACCTTTGGTTATCAAGGCATACCTTGGTCATCCATGTAAGCTTGCACCGCGAGGAGTTTGTTTTTGGTTTGCTGGATTCGAAGCAGCGATTTCCTGTCTCGAGTGGTACATGTATCCAAGTTTTCAAGAATCTAGTTGGGAGACGCGGCCAGATGATGTTCCACTGCACCATCCAACCACGGCATTGTTCCTGGTGTCACCTGCACACTCGTGACTCAAGTCTTGGCGCGCAAATAGCTAAACTTGTAAAACCATGAGCCAGCATTCGGAAACTAACCTCTGTAGAGATTGGATATAACGTTAGCATCATCTTATCGACTTGTATAGGTCTTTCTCACGCCCATTCCAAAGATATGCCTCTAAGGTTTGTGCACCAAAATTTAACACATCCAACCCTGTTCATATTCTTGTGGGTGGGCATGTACAGGCTATTTGAGGCCAGAGACTGGTTCGGCGGGAGTTGTAGCAATTTAAGTAAGAATGCACTAGATATTCCTTTCAGGCCTGATGAAGCAATCGTGGAGAGGGCAAGACTGACACCTGTATGCGCTGCCGTCTACGAACCTGGGAGTGAAATATTCTCCCAGAGCCAAGTTCAGTCAAATTCGCAATACCGAACAAGTTGGCCCACGAGGCAATAATTCAAAATTCTCCGCCACGTCAAATTTTGGCTCCCAACGAGTTCGGCTCCTACCCAAGTCTCTTCAAGTCTACAAGTACGACTTAGTACATCCTGGTTCCAATCACCACTCATCTCATCAACTATTCTCTAGCCTCAGCTAGCCGCCAAATACACGTCCATGCCGATATTTACACCCGACGGGGGAAGCAAAACGTGGTGTACAAATCTGGGAGGCAGTTCTTTGAGACGGATGTGAGAGGGATCAGGACAAGTTTACAAGATGGTGTAGCGGATGGCTACAATCTCGACGGGCGTGTAATTTTGAATTTTGACATCGAGTTTTCGAATTGAGCTTTGTACGTGCGCCAAGACTTCGGTTGCGAGAGTGCGGGCGACACTATAAACACCGCCATGGTTGGATGGTGCTGTGGTACATCATCTTGGCCGGTTTCTCAAGTAAGGTCTGGATAGGAAGGACACATATCCCACCCGAGACGGGAGACCGCTGGTTCGAATCCGGCAAAACTTAACTACATTTCTCGCAGCGCTGGTATGCATGGATGATGAAGGCATGCTTGGATAATCAAAGGTTTTTAAATTCCCTTTGGTGGGTACTTACGGAGGAGGGTCGACTGTTTGTGTAAGCAAACATACCTCATAGTGGTATTTGCAAATGAAATCCAGAGTATGAGTGTCTCCAATGTCAAAAGAGTCATCCTACATGTATATATAGTACTGGTCATGTGTCATAGCTTTATAGCTGAATGCAAATGAAATGATTAAAACAAAAAAGTGGTGCCCTGGATGTCAAACTGTCCCCGATAAGCGTGGTGTATGAAGCAAGATAGCCTTTGCCACATCTTACATGTATATTAACATCTCATTTTTGCCAGAAAGCAGCGCAATGTTCAACGCCTGCTCCTAACATCAATTTGACATTGTATTCGTCATTCGTACAACCTTATTCATACCCGCTCAACTTTTAAACCTTCCATACTACATCATGGCGGCTGTAGGTAAATCTAGCGGTCTCGACGCGTAGCGAACAGCGATAACAACGGCAAACTAATCTAAGGGTAGTGGAATGCAGAAAGTAGCAAAGGCTGAAACCCTTGAGATCTTGGGGAACTTATTAAATAAGGTAAGACTTAAAGTGGTTGGTGTAGTGGTGAAAGAGGATGATTTCCTACCGTGGAAGAGGTCAACGAATCCGTCAAAGCTCTCAATTGTCACAAGAGTGCCTGGACACTGATGACCCAAAACAAGACTCCTGTCGACGAGAGGACGATGGTATTGGAGGAAGTCATCAAGAATAGTCTGGCGTATCCCGCTCTAAAAGCTGCTCCTGCAGTGATATCGGGCGCGCCAGTACCAGGGACCTACACGTCGGTCTCAGCTCCGCAAATTATGAAAACTTTGGCTTGCATAAGAGCAGAAGGTGAACAAAACTTACAGCCAGAAGAGCTGCTAGCAAAGACAAAATAACACATAAGAGGCGCTATGCGATTAGGCAGATGCTAAGCAACGACATCCACGTGTTTTTCCACTCGGCTTCTCAGTGAGACACAGCATACAACATGGCGCACCTTGCGGAATTTCAAACCTTGCGGTAAGACTTTTCCTTCGATGTTTTCGGAGTCCTATTGAGGGCAAAAATCGAGGGAGAGAAGGATGACAATAACACAGGTATCATCAAGGAGATCGTGATGCTAACTAGGGATCGTATTCCTGGCCTTGTAATTAATAGAATTAGATGGCTACATGACAGAAAGGAATCCCAGTGGTCAAAGAAAAACCGCCGCACTAGAGTTCAATCGTCATCAGCCTTCTGTCTGAGACAATACGAAGAGAATTGGTTCAACATGGCATTTTCAGAAACGCCATGTTCCACACCGCGCAGATGTAACCACCATGGACTCAACCAAAGCAAAGTTTCAACTGCAGCCAGAGGGGACACACGCAGATGTTGTGTGAAAAGATAGCCATATGCGGTGATTGCGCTGATGCTCGTCAAACTCGGGACGTTCCGAGGAAAGGGGCTTCTTTCGTCAACTGCGTCAAGGAACACCGTCTATGGTAGAAGGCAGCTTGTTCGACCTACCAGCTCTACAAAGGAAATCTGGAGAAAGCTCGGATGGAACTTCTCAGCAGAACAATGGACATACGAATGAAAAAACAAACTGTGACCACATCTTGAGCAGTCGGAGTGACGGATAATCAAGGTTTCACTTTAGTTACCAGTAAATGGACTGATAGACTAAAATGAGGGCGAGGATGTCTACATAAGGAAGTCTTAGCCCCAACTGCAACAACGATCGCACCAACAAAAGTGCAATCATCGGGTCCCTCTCTTTGAATACTACATCGACTGAGGCCGAACGAGGGGATGCCTTCTTTACCTTATCCTGAACTTCGTCTAATTGGTAAAGGAGTTGAAGTAATTAATGGTAATAACTACGAATCTATAGTACAAAGATAGGATCTCGGTATTAAACTATGCTGTAGTAATAATGCGGGTCCCTGGGTTTCGCTGCTTTAAAGCTTTTTCCATTCATAATACGGCTATGCGTCCTCATAGACCTGTATATAGGAACTGAATAGGACAGTAAACAAGGTTATATGTATTTATGTCTATATATATTTTGAGAACCCCATTTATTCACGTTATTTACCAACTTGGTGACAGCACCTAAATAGTATACTTTTTGTTTTACCAATAGTCATAGGTTCTAGTAGCACGACAAACATCTAGCAAACAAAAGATAGTGAACACTTGGCACTGCCAGCTATTTTCTGCATCTTACTCAAAAACTTCGCCCCTTTATGATCTACCTTGGACCATTCCCTCGCTCGTGTTACACATTGGCTAATTTCAAGTAGCCTCGAGGATCAACCCATTTTGAAACAGATGAATCTTTCTGCGACGGAACAAACTTATACCGATTACGTCTGCAAAGGCAGTTGATCTTTATCACACGTTAACTCGATCAAGACGGTAGATGAGTTTTCGTTGACGCAGATAGGTCGCGGAAGAAAATGTCCCATTAGAGTAGCTCCATATGACCAAGACTACAACTTAAGCGAATTGTAGGAGGATGCGGCCGCATGCATTCCTTAATTACAAACTAATCATTCACTAATTATAAATCCGTAGTCCAGTTTAAAATGCTAGGTGGATAACGCAAGACATTAATTTTCCAGCTACAGTATTCAATCACACTAGCCTTAAAGTTATCTTTCTACGCTGGCGGACGGCTGTTGATGGAATAACCTATCTTGCCTGAGGGAGGTTATGTCGCAAAGGGTTCACTCTCACCCAGATCGCTGGATTTCAGAAAAGTTGGGACTAGACAGAAGGCTTCTCAGCGCAGCCGTTGGAAAATGCTCCGTAGGTTAGCTCAATTTCCCTGGAGGAATGAACTTTTGGTAAATGTTATCCGTGGATGTGCACAAATATACGTGAGAGTCAAGCGCACTGGTATTAAATTCCGATCTACTCTCTAGCGAATTGTAATCCAGGTATGAAGGTAACGACCTAGCGTCGCCTCGTCTTGAATATTCACGTCCCTCCCCCCTTTTGACAATCCTCCCCTAGCTTGAGATATCCCGATTAGGCGGCTGATGCCCCCCTGGTTGAGAATACGTTGCGCTCAACCCCTGAAACCGATCGCCTATCAATCAAATTTTAAACAATCTAATCCGTGAACTTGTCATGTCAGGCGCCTCTTACTTATTCCCTACCAACCTTCCGACTCGGTGAGTAGTTAAAAATATAAACAGTTGCCCACTCATTTGCCAAGGTGCTGAGACTGTTGCAGGCCACAGTCGCGGACTCTCTTTCATGCATGTCTGCCTTTCCTCTCTTTCGATAACAAGTCAAGGTTCTCTTCAACCCAAAATATCAACACACGCAACCTTACTTTGCCTCTAACAATTTTACCCTCGAAATGGAGTCAATTCAAGAGTTCCGGGAACAAGTTTCCTCTCACCACGATTCATCCGCCATCGAACTATCTCGCTCAGTTTCAACTGCCTCTTCCGTCTCCCTTTTCTCAATGGATTCATGCAGCACCGGAAGAAATTCTTTTGGTAGTTCCACGAGCTTTGCAGACACTACGGCATCACATTCATCATTAGCAAGTGGCTACAGCATTCGGCGATCGATTGGGAATTCAGACAGACATATTCGACGCGGCTATGTTAGACCTCAAGGAACGAACTTTGCAGCATCAGCCAAATCAAGAGAAAGTGTGTTGAGTCTTGGTAGCATAGCACATTTGCAGTACTACTTTGCTCGGACAGGCCTCCTCGATGGGAAAGGAGGAAGACTTGCCCGGAAGAAAGACATTCATGCCCCAGAAATGGCAGACTTGGATACATCATTTATATCATCGTCCCATTCTGAATATGAAGCTAGCTCTCCCGAAACACCTTCAGGGAATAACATTGACCGCTACGATATACCACGAGAAGACGAAGAAGAAGAAGAAGAAGACTACACGAGTGAAGATGAAGAACATCCGCACATGTTACCGCCTACTGTCAGCACATATAATCATCGTGAAAAGTATATTCCACGGCCTCCATCTCTCGAAGAGTTGCGCTACGATCTAGAGACTGCCTTATCCAACTCAGTAGAAGTTTTGGACAACCTTAATAAGAATTCGCCCTCGGCGACATCATCACCATCTCGTCGCGGTAAATCTAGCATGGAAACTAAAAAAGAAAATAATCCTAGTGGTGGCTGGCACGAAGTACAGGGTATGCACGTTCTAGATATCATGACTCTTGCTCTCCGCGCTGCAAAGATGTACTATACAGCACACAATCAGCCTACACGGCTTGCATCCATTACTACAGAACGAAAAATTCGTAGCGAGATGATCTCTGTCATGGAGGTTTTGAGGAAAATGGCCACTCGTAATTTCACATCAGGTGTCAGGATAGACGAATTAGAGACAATGAAGCGATGGGTTGAAAGCATATATGAAATTTTACGCCAGGAGGCTATTATGGAAGAAAGTGAACGAGCACAGTGTGCAAACTGGAAGTGGCTAGATGATTCTATGGCCTGTGATCCAGTAGAGCGAGAACTAGCATTTATTCAATCTATGGATCCTGACCCTCACACGCTTCCTAAATTCAAATCAGTTGATGACGTCTTAGATGAAGATCTCCCCACAGAGTTCCTTAGAGACTTCAGGACAGGACTCAGATTAGTAAACTTGCACAACGCAGTGGTACGGAAGAGTAAAAGGTCATTTGGAGCGATTGAAAAATGGCATACAGACTTTCAGAAACCATATCGATGCTCGGAAAATCTTCAATACTGGATAAAGGCAGCTGAGCTTCGATTTGAAGTCATATTGCAAGTTGATGTTATGGGTGTTGTTCATTCAACCGATCGGGCAGCACTGAAAGAATTTGAAGATGCAATATGGAAATGGTGCAGTACAGTTCGGCAAGAGATTTCTGCTGAAATAAAATCATAAGACCTTTCATTAACGGTTATGGGGTTACGAAGTTATGCTCATGAATTTTGAGGCTTTAATATTCAACTCAATCAGAACTAATCTTATTTTGTATATTAATTATTGTTAGACAGCGGTAAAAATGGACATTAATTAGTAATTTTCGCCTTCTGTTGGGGTGGAAGAGACCGAAGAGGTACAACATAGACATAAACTTTAGGCTCGCTTTCATCATTTGAGAAATAGTGCTGTTTTCACAAAGCCTTCCAACGTAAACAAGTGTGTGAACCGGCCGACAAACATGAAGCCATGAGTAGAATTGATTGCAGATGCCTTGACCTCACGGTTGAAGTGAATTGGTAGTAATTCAGGCGATTGCGAGCATTGGTAAAGCAGCTTGATACTTTGCCATCACTGGACCGCTACATGCACATGAGAGTGGAAATTTTCTAAACGCGAGAAGACGTGGCTTGTGAGACAGCGATGTGGTTCCTTTCTGTCAAATAGTAACACAGACGGTGGTGGTGCGTCGTCGATGCAACAGTACCAGAGCACCGGGGGCTAGCAGCGCCAAATGTCGAGTATTGACGAGCATTTGTTTCAGATGCTGGTGGCTGTAAAGAATCCATTGCAAGTGTTAAATAAATGGTTTACCCAAGATGCCAAGGTTTCCTGCCCAGTCGCAAGACTAATCCAACCTCCATCTTCCTTTTCCACATCGTTACCGAAATCATGCCGCTTTCAAGGTCTAGCTCTACCTCTTCAAGTCCAATTTTTTCTCAAGCGGTCAACTCTGGTATAGCTGGCCATCGCACAACGAACAATGGTGATTTCAGTATCTTCATGTCAAGAAATAACCGACTAGCAGTCTCTACATGCCATTTCTCTCACGGGCACGGTCGCTCACAACCAACTTCCGTGAGATGGTTTTTTGTTCATGCGGCTGACTTCGGATAGATTGTGCTCCTCGTTATCCGACACCGCGTAGATGACAGGGTCTGATTTTCCGATTCTGCAGCATAGGCCTCAAGGCCACCTTAAGCCCGACGACACTACTGCGCCTTCCTGGTACATGAAGTCCGTTTCCCAGTGCATGTGTATAATGGTATCAGCGATGGCGCAGCTTCTCATGCAGAGAGAGTGCGTGTGAGTCATGTCATCGACTGAATGATGCATGGCCGGTAGTCCTCTTATGAGTATCCTAGCTATAGGATGGCCTTCCACAAGCCTCTAGTGGCTTGCGAAAAGAATGAAAAGGGATATCGGGAAAATTACTGGGCACTTCTGAACAACGTCCGCTATAATCCGACCCGGCCACGTAGGAGCAATTTTATCGCACTGGAAAAGGAGCTTGGTGGCCTGATTATATAAAATACTAACAACTGAGCTATTTACTCTCAACTGCTATGATCTTTTTTTTATATTGATAAGAGAAGTTAGATGCAGAAATATTCTACAGGCAGGAAATGGTGCGACCGGTTGAGAATCAGTCACACGGCTTGGATAACATAGGTCAGTCGGTTTTTAGATTATGGTACAGCTTAAGATTAAGTCATCAAAGCGGATAAATTTGCTTTTGTTAATGACCGATTACGTGTGGGTAATTCCATAAGGTTGGGCCATCCTGGCCGGACCCCTAGCCAGTTCACGGCTGCTGCCAAACTTGCTGCTCGTTCTCCTCGCCAACCGCATAGCCTCACCAAGCGAGGCGCCTTACAATCAATATTCCAGTCTGTTCAGTTGATCACTGAAGTCAGCTCGAGCCTGGACCTTTGCTAGATCTGGTGTTTAGGACCTCTTTCTGTCTAAGACTCCCTTGGACATGTAGGTCTGCTCTTGGTTTCGGCCAAGGAAACCATGTCTACTTAACACTTGCTATCTAACACTAACATCCCTCAAGTCCTCAGTTTATCACAGACCAAGAGGATCTTTGGCTCTTACATCAATCTATCTTCCAACCAAAAAAAGCGAAGATCCACCGGCGCTGTACAGCTGTTGGGAAAATTGTAAAAACCACGGATTGCCGTGCCTCGCCATTATTAACACCCGGACTAATATTCAAAGATTGAACTACCCCTCTGCACCATTCGGAAGATCTAGCCGGGCACTGAAGATTGGTGACTGGTCACGAGACTGAGACCCTATATTCCTTGAGTTCTCGCAAGAGCCTGGCTATTTCTCGGAGACACCACTGATATGCGGTCGGTCCTAGCTTCTACCAAAAGGTATCGAGCCTTGTACCTACCAGTGACCCTGGTATGGCATAGCGCAGTGATAGAATTATCTTTCAAAAAGATACGATGCATGTACAGCTTTGCAGCCGTGACGTGTTATAGTTCCATGAAAACTTGAGCATTCTCACGCAGATATTGCTGTGAATCATATTTACTCACACAGCACAAATACCCTACAATCATTAATACGGATTAGAAGTAAGGTTCGTACACTACGATCTTCAAAACATCCAAGCACGTGCCACAATATGATCACCGCGAGGGCTAAGGGCAAACTTCTCCCCGACCAGAGCAGCGGCCCCTCCCCCCCGGACAAATCATAGAGATGACTTGGGCAGCCAGAATCTACTTGGCCAGGGGCTAGCACGGCTTACCACTGCACCACTAGACCATGCGAACGTCATAAGACTGAAGTTTACCCAACATGATCCCTCACTATTATTTATGATATCAATTATAAATCTCACTGCAGGGCATGACTGAACACCTGTACGCAGTATGCTAAACGAACCTGAGTGTAAAATATCCTCCCATAGCCAAATTCAGTCAAGTTTCGTAATACCAAAGAAAATGGCCCATGAGGCTATTATTCACAATACTTCACCATGTCCAATTCCCATTCCCAAAGATTTTGATTCCTAAGTCTTATCCAGTCTACAAGTACGACCTAGTACATCCTCATTCCGATGACCATACCTCTCGTCAACTTTCTCCGGCCTCAGCTGGTCGCCAGATACACGTCCACGCCGATATTTACAGCCGACGGAGAAAACAAAGCGTGGCGCACAAATCTGGTTGACAACTCTTTGGGATGGATGTTAGAGGGTTCAGGACAAGTTTACAAGATGACACAGAGGATGGATATAATCTCAACGGGCGTGTGATTTTGAAGTTTGGCAAGGAGCTCTACGATTTGAACTTTGTGCGCGCCAAGACATCGCTTTCGAGAGTGCGGCTGATACTATGAACACAAGTCAACGATGGAGGGTGCCGTGGACCAATTCCTGGTGATGATCTCCGGTGTAGTTTGAGTAGCCTGGTGTCACAGGATTGGGACTTCGATATTTTCTCAGAGAGAAGGGAAAGAAAGATGATTGATTGCTCTATCCTCCATGATCTTACTTCTGTTTAAGTACAAGTTCGCTCGTGTTCTTTCAGTAAGTTTGCATCGTCCAGACCATGTAATATCCCAATCCCGTCTTACAAACATTGTTTGTTATCTAATCTTAAATACAAGATAAAACATAATGAGCGTTAATATTGCAAACAGTAAAATTCAGGCATAACCAATTATAGTATATAATTCCAGATGATAACCTAAATACAAACAAACAAAGAATGACTGCAGGGGGATAATAATAGACACAATGTGTAACGCACGGATGATTGCGTGTGCCTCCTTATCAGCCTTATTCAGCCTCCTATGCGGGTCTCGATTAGTTCGACACCTGGGCACCCACTTCACTTGGATAGGAAACACCTAAGGTTCCATTTCCCGCAGAGAAAAGTAAATGGATGATGAAGGCATGCCTAAGTAACTCAGGGTTTTGATAAGTTTCCCTGGGTGAGTATTCGCGAACAAGGGTTGACCTGGGGGGAAGAAAAAGCCGCCACAACTTCGCAGTGGTACTTGCAAATGAAATCCGAGGCATGAGTGCTCTTTTTTAAATTGATTCATCTTTTCTGCCCCTTTTCTCCGACATTGTGTCACAGCTAGATGGCTGCACACGCAATTAGAGTCTAATTCAAAAAAAAGTAGCTAGACTCTCGCCTTCTTTTCCAATAAATGATCACAAAATTTTCTAGTATCTTCCATCTGGTAGCGTTATGTAGATTATTGAATCGAAATTCTCTAGTTTAACGTCCTATGCGGTATCTACACACACGACCACGAAGACGTTATGCCATGGTAAGGAAAAAAGCTTTCAAGCAACCAAACCCATAATTCCGCAGCGATGGTAAGGCCTAAATTGATGCTGAGATTGTCATTTTGTTCCATTAAAATTGATTTCATCCCAAATATCAACTTCTTTATCACCCCGATCCCTACTCAGCTGAAGTTTGGAGATTTTATTTCACCATCCTTATTTCATTTTTCGATGACGGAATGATTGGAACTGCCGATGTCGTAACCCTTAGTTTATTCAATACTGTCGTTGAATCTGTGATCAACCTTCGTGGACGTCCTGGTTCCCCCCTTTGGATTTCAACCTTGCAATTGTTGACCACTGTGAATTCTTGATCGCCAGTGGTCGTAGATATTTTTCGTGCAGCAATTGTGGAATTGCTTTCCCTTCGAAATTCCGCCACACGTTCCACAAGCTCGAAACGGGCTTTCGGAAGGCTCCCCCTATAGACTTGCAAGGTCCGACATGACGCTCTCTGCCGCGAACAATCTTCCTTGCCACAGTTGATGCAAGGAACCCTTTTCCTGGGACAGTCTTGGGTTTGGTCAGCACCTGCGCACTTAGCTGCCTTTTCACACGACGCCAGGATGTGTCATCATTGACTGCAGTTGTAACACTGCCTTGACTGTGCCCTTTGGGACCATATCTGCGCCGAGTGTAGCATAGTATTGAGAACAATACCGTGTCGAACAACTTGCCTTGGTAAGACCTCGGTTGGAAGACTCAGCACAATTGCCCCTCTTGTGCGGCCGTTTGTCTTGGCCCGTTTTCTCACCTTTCCATGCTGCATTCATCTTACTCTATTGATCTTTAAGCCTGAAATTCATATTGCTGTAGACGATTCTATCTCCCGAACCAATATTGTGTTGTTGACAAATTTTCCTACTTCAATTTTCGTCTTCAACGGGACTCCTTAAACCACCAGCGAAAAATCATGCCACGGGACCCGAAAGTCTTCTTGTTCTGCCACATTGAGAGCCACGTCTCTCTGGGGCGCCGACTGAAAAAATACTTCGGTGTCATTGCTCCGCATCTGTCGCACTGCGTATGCCTCTGGTATATGGTTTTGTGCCCTTGTAATCAGGTGTGCTGGATGCATGCATGTCTTTCGTACCCTCAACGCGTATTATACCGCTGTATTCGCCATTGGGGTAGCTGCCCCCGACGTATTTGTTCTTGGGACTTGCGGCCCAGTAGTTGTTGGAGCCGCATCGCGAGACTCTTCTTGACTGCTTCTTAAAGAGCCAACATCATTTCTTCGATGGGAGATTTCATCATCTGTATCTCCTTCCAAGCCTTGTTGTGTAAGTTGAGGGCCCTGACGGCCTCCGCGATGTCTCACGTAACGATGGTAATGCCATCGTCGTCTTCATCAGAGTAAAGAGTACTGAGCCGTTTTAGTAACAGCCGTAGGATATTGAGACTGTAAAGTGATGTAGCTGTGGACGCCCCGCTACCTTCGGATTGTTTGGCCATTGTCGCGTTTGAGGACGCGTGAAGACCGCTGGATCCCATCGAGCCGGCTCTAGTACCCACCATGTGGTGGCAAAGTGAATGTTGAGACGCAGATAGGGTAAGAAAGATTGAAAATACGAATGAAGTCATTTTGATGAGAGGCTGTGTGGAGAGCTGCGAAACTTTCATAAAAATAGTGTTTTTGAATTTAGATAACCAATTCATATTATTGTCCTCTATGAATCTGTGACTATGCAAGACCAATAGGTCCTCGCTGCCTAAATAAATAAATTATTCAATTGTCCTGATTTGGCGCCTTTTTGGCCCATGCAGGTGTTGACTTTAGTCAGATACAATGATGATATAGTTATGATGAACATCATGCCTCAGATATCATTTGCAAGTCTCACTACGGCTGTGACAAGGCGGCTTTTTCTTCACCGCTGTCGAACTATGCCCTCCGTGAAACTCACCCAAGGGAAACCTCTCAAAAAACCTTGGGTTATCCAGACATGCCACCATCATCAATGTAGCTTACTTCAGTAAGGTGAGGTCTGCTGGAGTCGAACCAGCGATCTTCTGTCTCAGGTGGGAAAGATGTTCAGGCTATCCAGACCCTACTTGGAAGACCGGCCCGGATGGTGTACCGCTACACCATCCGACCATCCTCGCTGCCTACAGGCCAAGGATACCTATGATAGTAGTATATCACCTCCTGTGCCTCCCATACAGCTCCCCTCAAACAGTACCACCCCTCACAAGTCCTCATTCAGTCATACAATAAGAGGTGCCATTCGCCCTTCATTATCCCCCTTCTCTAGCCGACGAAACGATGGCCATATGCGGGTGTATGGCAGCCAAGAAAGATTGCGAAAAACACTGGATCCGGAGCTCTTCTAATACCAAAATTAGAACTAGATCCGAAGACATAGTTACATTTCTGAAGCTTTCGAAGAGGCCGGCCAGCTGGGCGCTGCAGACTTGTGGGTACCTCGGGAAATTCACCTTCTGCCTTCCTAGCCTCCTTACAACTCCTTCCCGAAGGTCGTCTGTCAGTGGTGGTCCTTACGAATCTCCAGCTCTCACTATAGAATCTACAGAGCCGAGATTGAGTAACAAAGTCTTCACTTCGATGAGGATCCCCAATCGCTTTCGCAGTCTGTATCGTCTTCATCGCTCAACAAATCCCCCTATCACCATTATCATGAAGCTAACCAAGATTAGACCAGATGATAGGTTTGGAGCCCTTTTCATCACCAAACCTTGATGATGGAAGAAAAGCCATCCGATGATTTTCCGGATCGTTCCCAGAACTCGATAAGAGATGGTGGATCGGATCAAGTCAGCCTCGACTGTTACAAATAAGGGAGATGTAGATGAATATGCGTACCTCGTGTGCTTCTGCTGTCTAGGCCTCGCCTGGCTGGGGCTACAGATTTTCAGAGACTTTTTCCTACGCACGTAGTTTCCATTGCTACCATTTTTTTTTTTTTTTGGGTTATGATTCCGTGAAAAAGGCGGCTGAATTTCAAGGGTAAACGCTGAGCTGAATGGCTATTCATCACGGGCAATATATCAATTATCTTACAAGTAACAAAAGAGGATAGGAGTGGAGGGCAAGACTAAACACCTGTACGTGGTGTCCTCTACGAACCTGGGGGTGAAATATTCTCCCAGAGCCAATTTCAGTCAAATTTCACTCCCAACGAGTTCGACTCCTACCTAAGTCTTATCAGGTTTACAAGTACGACTTAGTACATCCTCGTTTCAATGACCACTCATCTCATCAACTATTCTCTAGCCTCAGCTAGCCGCCAAATACACGCCCACGCCGATATTTACACCTGACGGAGGAAGCAAAGAGTGGCGTACAAATCTGGGAGACAGTTATTTGGGATGGGCGTGAAAGGGATCAGGACAAGTTCACAAGATGATATGGAGGTTGAATATATTTTCGACGGGCGATAAATTTTGAATTTTGGCAAGGAGTTTTACGAATTGAACTGCGTGCGCGCCAAGAATTCGCTTGCGAGAGTACAACTGACAATGTAGAAACACGCAAACGATGGAAGGCGCTGTGGTCCGCCTCCTGGCGGTGTTCTCCGGTAAAGTTTGAGTAGCCTGGACACCTACTCCACTTGGGAAGGAGACACCTTAGACTACACTCCGCGCGGAGGAAATTCAGTGGATGATGAGGGCACGTCTGGATAACTCAGGGTTTTTGAGACATTCCTCTGGGTGGGCATTCACGGATGAGGGTTGACTTGGGGTGAAGAAAAAGCCGCCATAACTTCGCAGTGGTACTTGCAAATGAAACCCGAGGCATGAGTGTTCTACTTGTAAATTGAGTCATCTTTTCTGTACATTTTCTCTGATATTGTGTCATAGCTAGTTAGCTGCATATGCAATTAAATTCTTATGCAAAAATAAAAAAAGGTGGCATCGTCAGAAGGTGAAAAAATTTACTTTATAGCCTTGCGCCGGGGTCCCCGGCGAGTCTGCACGTTGAAAATTTCGTATTTATAATCCCCGGGCTCTGATACGCAGTCAACTAGGAACAGCTAGAGCCAAATCTGTTTCCACATTTTAAACGGTGAGCCAAGACCCGTTTTCCTTCGAAACGGAATTCCCCTTTTGACTCATTGAAGTACTGAATTTTGCACAGGTTGGATTTGATTAGATAACTTGATACTTAATTTGTGTTCACTCTTAATGTATCATCAAAAAGGACGTATTGATCATATTCTTACTGGCCAAAGAGACTGGAGCCTTGGGTAGAAAATCCCCTCCTGTCTTCCTAGATTTCACTTATTTCCTCCAAATGCACACAAATCTGATGGTTGAAATCAGTGTATGCTCTGGATCTATTAGTGATTGGTTAGTTGTTCCCATAAAATTCAATATGCTCTCAGTACTCAAGGTACTAATAAATTGATCCTGGAAGTGACTGTCAGTATGCTTGCCATCATGTGGCAGAAATTTAGCTCCAAACACAGAAAACGAAAAACAATTCTTAGCAACTGAAAGGGCTTTCATCTAAATCATACGAGAACATAACATCTCAGTTGATTTTACTGAGGGATATATCCTCGATCCAATGCCCTTCACAAGAAATTAATTCAGAAAAAGGATAAACAAAAGTTACCGCATGATAATATTACGTCACTTCTAGCCGAGTGGGGCAAATTATATTAAAAGTCGCTTGCCCCTCAATTCTATAATTGAAGGCCCTCTACGCTATTCACTAACTTGCCCCCTCAATCACCCTTTGAATCACGCCAAAGATATTTCAACAGGATATCGATTCGGTACCTTTGTCATTAAATTTTCTCTGGCAAAAATTAAATCACGACTAAGATGGTATCAAACAGGAAAACAGGTAATGTTTTACATCTTCAAAAATTATTAATCTGACATCTACGAAAAGCTATCATATCAGTCTACGATAAAACTGGTCTCTTAGATTTGGCGAAAGGGTTGATACAACAAGATGTTCGTCTCCTTGCTTCTGGTGGCACTGCTAGAATGATTCGAGAGTCTGGATTTGCTGTAGAGTAAGTAAATAAATATTTTTAACGATATCATTGAATCGTGATTTATTTTTTAACAATATTCACCAGAGATATCTCTGCCATAACCCACGCACCAGAAATGCTCGCAGGGAGGGTCAAGACGCTTCATCCTGCCGTTCATGCTGGAATATTAGCTCGTGATTTGGCCTCTGATGAGAAAGATCTCGCTGAACAGAACATCAACAAGGTTGACTATGTCATCTGCAGCTTATATCCTTTCAAAGATACTATTGCTAAAGTCAATGTGACGATGTCAGAGGCAATTGAAGAAATAGATGTTGGCGGAGTAACCTTAATTAGAGCGGCGGCGAAAAACCATGGGCGCGTTGTCATCTTAACTGATCCCAATGATTATGCCGGATTTCTCCAGGAACTAAAAGCAGGAGAAATATCAAGTGAAAGTCGAAATCTGTACGCTCTAAAGGCGTTTGAGCACACTGCCGATTATGATGCTTCAATTTCGGATTTCTTTAGGAAACAATACGCAAGTAATGGAGTTCAGCAGCTAGAACTTCGTTATGGTGCCAACCCACATCAGAAACCTGCTGCAGCATTCACTAAACTTGGATCTATGCCCTTCAAAGTCATCAGCGGATCACCCGGATATATAAACTTGCTAGATGCTCTCCATGGTTGGCCACTTGTCAAGGAGCTTAAGGCAGCTCTCGGATTTGCAGCTGCAGCCAGCTTCAAACACGTCTCACCAGCCGGCGCAGCTATAGGTGTTCCACTAACACCCGAAGAATGTAAAGTCTACATGGTTGAAGATATCGAGGGACTCGGTGAGTCTCAGTTAGCTCAAGCATACGCTCGTGCCCGCGGTGCCGATCGCATGAGCAGCTTTGGTGACATGATTGCTTTGAGTGATATTGTAGATGTTCCTACCGCTAGAATCATTTCGAAAGAGGTTTCAGATGGTGTGATAGCTCCTGGATTTGAGGATGCTGCTCTCGAGATATTAAAGAGGAAGAAGGGAGGAAGGTATCTGGTTCTCCAGATCGATCCAGATTACACACCTGCTCCTCAGGATTCACGAACAGTTTTTGGAATCACCTTGACGCAGCATCGAAACGACATAGAAATTTCTAAAAAATCTTTTAACTCTGTAATTACACCCAAAGATTCCGGACCATTGCCCGATACAGCATTGAGGGACTTGACTGTGGCTACAATTTCCTTGAAATATACACAAAGTAATTCCGTATGTTACGCCCTCAACGGACAAGTTATAGGACTTGGTGCAGGACAACAATCACGAATTCACTGTACTCGTCTAGCTGGCGATAAAGCTGACAACTGGTGGCTTCGATTCAACCCAAGAGTTCTTAGTATCTCGTGGAAAAAAGGGGTTAAGCGAGCTGACAAGAGTAATGCGATTGACCTGCTTGTAAGTGGGGAATTACCTAAAGATGGACCTGAACGCGAAGATTTCAACTCGGTGTTCAATGAAGTCCCAGCTGAGTTCACTGAAGAAGAACGGAATTCGTGGCTTAAGAATTTAAATGACGTAGCTGTCTCGAGTGATGCATTTGTAAGTTTTCTGCTATAAATTTGGTCTGTTTTACTAAAATATCGACAGTTTCCCTTTACTGATAATATCTATCGTGCTGGGAGATCTGGTGCAAAATATATTGCCGCGCCAACTGGTAGTCAGAATGACAGCGCTGTATTTAAGATAGCTGAGGAGCTGGGTATCACGTTTGTAGAGCAGAGTATTCGTCTATTTCATCATTAACTTAGGTATTCTTATTCTAATGACGGGAAACATACCATTACAGCTCAGGCAACAAGGCCTTCATCTTTTTTCTTAGCATATCCGAATCTTTTTGCTTTCGCGGTCGTATAACTCACAATATAGGTAATGGTTCAACAAGGTTTCTAGGGTCAAGCAATTTTATTTTCAGCGATCTTGATTTATATATCCTGTACAAAAGTCTTAATTTGATTAATTTCGTCATATTGATATTGATGGTAAAGTAACTTGCATGAACTTGAAATTTATTTTATTCTCAAAGTGACAGGTACCAGTCCTGCACCCAAATGAGTATGACGCAATGTTAATAAATGTGAATATATAGGTAATAGTTTAAGCAGTTGAGAAATGATCCGTATTTACTGATATCAATTCCTTCCTAAGTATATACTTGTTTCCAAAACTCATCTATATACACCCGACCAAAGTAGAGGCGAGAACAAACCCTAGCCTATACTAGGATGCAAAATCAGGGTTTTCTGGTCTTATCTTGCATCATTTAAGTGTATGCCACTGTCTAGATATGGCACTTGGTCAGTTCTATATGTACATGTTCGATGATTCTTTTGACTTCGTAGACACTCAAACTCTGGATATTATGAGCATTTTTACTACAAGGTATGATTATTTATAATTATCAGTCGACTCTCCACAGTGAGTACCCACCAAAGGTAAGTTTCAAAAGCTTTGGTTATTGTTGGAGATTCTGATTCTAGAATAAAGTACCCACTCATTATCTCTTTCGTCTGAGGCTCCGAGCAAGATAGACACTCTATACATATTTCTCGGGTATGCTTAGCACACATGCTTTTGCATTTACGTTTGGATATTTACGCATTGCAGTATACCTTGACTCATCATGGTAGATGAGAGGTGGTTAGTCATTAATAAATTTGAAAAGCACCTGAGACTAGTGAGGATGTCGAACCTTCTAAGCTGGTTCAGAGAATTTCATATTTTGGAACGGAGGTGTCTGGAAGAAAAGCTCGCTCAGGAGCTTTCAATTGAAGTATGTATAATAAGATATAATTGTCTGTCTGCTCCTCTTCCTCCCCACATTCTCTTACATATCCTGTCCTTCATAGTCATAGACTCAGTAGGGACATTAATAAAATTCTATTCTATTCTATTCTTACATATCTTCTAGCGTACATAATTCTAATATCTGACAAGGGCTGATGATATCTTGGAATAACTTTCTAATTTAACATGGCAAAATCCAAATATGTTGTAGCCTAGTTAAAAAAGCTAAAACGTGCCTAAAATAGTTCAAAATGTTTGTAGTGAGGAAAGCCAGTATTTTATAGCTGAAAATCAATCAAAACGCCAAGGTTTTCGTGATGCAGCTATCAAGTGAAATAGTTGCCAGTTTGGCATGCTATCCTACCAATTATGTCGTAATCATGTTTGATCAATATAATTTAAATGAATCACGAGACGAGGACTCAAATATAGATTACGTGAGGTTTTCTCCTTGTTTGATAGTGGATTTACCCACAGATGTATATACAATTCCGATTTTCCCAAAGTTTAAACGTATCAAGTCTTCTTTATTTCATCATGTTATATCCATGAAATTTCGTACACAGTATGTCTTCCATCAATTATTTAAGCATAACTTTGTCATCTATGCGCACTAGCACCGGAAGAAGTGTGGTAGAGTCTTGCTAGACTCGAACCAGCGATGTCTTATCTCAGGTAGAAATTGTGTTGAGGCTGTCTGGTCTCTACTTGGCGGAACAGCCAAGACGGTGTATCATTGCGCCATCCAACCTTGACCGCGTTTATAGTGTCGCCGCCGGCAAAGACGAATTCTTCACCTTCTAGTGGTGCCGGTGTAATCGCTCAGTATGCTCTGCATATCTGGGATAGTCAAGAAGAATCGCATCCAATTCGAAGTCAAAAGCAACCTCAAGCATATCTCCATATGATGACCTCCCGACAATGCCTTTCTTACCACTCTCATCTGAGTCCTCAACGACCAATAAAGAAGTTACTCCAATTGCAAACAAGAGTTTGCCCCATTAATTACCGGCCATCACTCATTACAAATTTACGACGCTATGTATACCCGCAAGGAGGAATTCAGTCATCATACACAAAGCTCGGGTCATGGTATATGGGGGACTGATGCTCTAACGGGACTCTACATCTTGAGGAAGGACAGGCGGCTGAGATGTGGAGTGAGGAGGAAAGAAGGTCTCCGAAGATAACGCTGGGACTGATATTTTGGAGGGATTTTCAACTTTGGAACGTTTGTGGGCGCTAAGACAAAGATTTCGACTAATTAGCCATGAGGGCTTCTATTGTCGATGGGTCAATGGCATAAAAGAAGCTGGGCTCAGCTACCAAACAGCAATCACGCTTTGTGAAGAATTTTCTGACATTCTAGCACGACCTTCGGGAAGGAGTTGGAAGGAGACTAGAAAGGCAGAAGGTGAATTTTCCGAGGTACCCACAAGTATGCAGCGCCCAGCCGGCCTCTTCGAACGCGTCAAAAAGGTCAGTATGCCTTCGGATATAGTCCTAATTCCTGTAAACGCGCTTTTCACACTAGTAGTAAATTGTCTTGTCTTGTCTTGTCTTGTCTTGTCTTGTCTTGTTCATTTACGTGCTAGGTACATTGGTCCCCGTCGCACTCCTACTGGAGCTTAAGCACGAGTGGGGCCGGGCTGGGTCAGGTTAACTACCATTAAGTACATCTACCTCGTCCCACCTAAATGACCGGACCACCTCAGACTTCACCCATGTGTTGAATCATGTCAAGCCCAACCGTCCAGAGAACCCTCTTTTGACGCGCCGAAGCGCAAATTCTCCTCAGCCTCGGCCACCACGCGCCCGAGCCCTCGACATTCTCATTAACTCTGAAATATAATTGCTGTCCAATATCTCATCGTTGCTCTAGCCTTGCACTTTCATATCGTACCGTTGGGTTGTTGTCGTCATTGGGGATTTTTGTAATCCCCTCGGTGTATCTTCCCTTTTCTTCCTCCTTTGTACACGTCCCGTTTCCATCATGACTTTCCTCATTAGGGCGTGTTTAGGTAGGTGATCTGACGAGTATGGAGGTGGGTCGCAGGTATAGGACCGATTGAGAAATGCTTCGTTGCAAATATATGGGGAGCTAGAGAAATGTCGGATGTTTGAATACGACCCCCAGACAGACCTTGCTCCATCCGTGAATCGTATGTTGGTGGTGTTGAGTTTTTGTTCGACTTTCTTGCGGTTGTGAAATCTCTGTCGACTGATTTTTCGACCAAAATACCGAGTACAACTCCTTCAAGCCGAAAATCCATCAAATAAAATTCATCCCACCCTTGTTCGTGACTGAATCTCGGCTCTGGGAGAATATTTCACTCGTAGGTTCGTAGAGGACACCACTGACAGGTGTTCAGCCTTCGTCCTCCTAGTAGTAAATTGTCATACACGTAGTGTAACATGCAGGGCCAAGGAAATGAAACTATAAAAGTGATAGATTACATACCCTAAATTGCTACATTCATCTATCGATCACTCCTAATGGAGACTAGTTACGGGGCTATCTGGAAGTATGTGGGATTGGTTAATCATCATGTAAACAATATATAACATAACATAACATTACACAATAAGATACCATCGTACCCCAAAATACATTATTGCCATAACCACACAAGTACAGTCTAAGCCCCCCTGAGTAGTCACAACCATTCAATTGAAGATACCAAGTGTATACGACCATATACACCATCACCCTTCAATAGTTTATCAGCTCGGTAGCCTTAAGCCTGCAAACAATTCTCGCATCCACCAGAAAACTTACTAAGTCAACCAACTTTTTTCCATCCACCAAGCACCACAGTCATGTCCAACAAAGAGAAAAAAACTTTCTGTTCCACCTTCACTATCAAAGGCGTCACACCAGCGAAACTGGATAATTACCCCGTCTTAACTGGTAGTGAAAAATATCAAGATTGTGCCGGAACCTGGGAAATAGGATTTAACAAGATGGGTTTGAAGGAAGTACTAACTGGAGAAGTCATTAAACCAGAGAAGGCTTCTCCCGACTGGGAAGAGTGGAATACGGCGAACAAACTGCTCAGGGGATATCTGGTGTCTGCGGTCGATCGTACCTTACGGAATATGATCACCAGCGAGCAAACTGCCAGAGATGCTGGGCCAACATCAAGGTTCGCTTAGACAGGGAAACGCCATCAAAAACCCTGTCGTTACTGCGAAATATTATCGACCGTAAACTTTGTTGAAAATAAACTAAGAATATGCAGAACTCTTCGAGTGATCACGGAGAAATAACGAAGTATAGACTTCAAAAGGTATCCGTAGATGTGAATTATGTTTATAGTAAAGGCTTGATCGAAACTCTTGATCTTTACTAAAGGATATGAGGCTGTTTATATACATTGATTTCTGGCAATGACATGGGCTAGAGTGTAATGCCTCATCACGGGATACAAGGGAACAAACTACAGATCTGATACCAGTTACGCATATTCTCGTCGCAGTCTCGAATATCAGACGTGATAGAAGATGATGGTGTAACTAGTAGCAGATAGGTGGCACCTGACAATCTTTATGGACACATACTGAAACCACAAGCACGGGGAGTGTCTAAGTTGGTTTCGCAACAAACTTCAAGAAAATGAGAACGTAGCCGACCACCTAAATAACTTCATCAATGCATGGGATCGTCTTTACCAAAAGTCCCTTACCTCAAAATCCAGCGTTGCACAAGCATTTCGGGATGTTACTTCATCTGATGAAGTCAAAGGCGCGTTCTTACTACTCTCACTTCCTAAATCCATGGACAACATCGTCGACAATCTAGCGACAAAAGACTTGATCAAATACGAGGACATGCAACCAAAGCTCTTGGACCTCCCCGCTGATAGGAATGTCGGTGAAGCTCACAGCAAAGTCTATCACGCATCGACCCAAGAGGCAACAGAATGTTTATGGTGCAAAATCAAGAAATTCAATTACAAGGGGCACACCTACAAGAATTGTTTCAAACTTAAGAAACATAAAGAACAACAGAAGGAAGCCAAAGCAAAGAAGAAGAGCGTTTTACAGAATGAAAATGCCAAAAGAGTCTCAGAATTAGATGACGAACTTTCAGACAGGGCTTTCATGGCCAACTCTTCTTTATCCACTCCAAAAGAATGGATCCTTGACACAGGTGCCACTACTCACATGACTGGCTGCATCGAACACTTTTGTCAGGAAATTCTGCTTAGTCAGCTAGTTGGTCAAGTGCAAGGTGTCTACATCCTTGGTACATAACACATCTTGATCACCCTATACTCATAGTACCCACAATGTACATTCCTCTGCATATCCCATATTACCGTCTATATTATCTTACTCTCGTGACAATCCCTTCTCAATATCCTAACAGGTTATGAGACCGGTGTTTAATAATTCATCGGCTTCTGTTTTAGAACAATCAACAATAATGTCTTCACTCACCGCAGAATTAATAGGCACCCGCAATCACGATGGTCTTCCACTATACAAATCTAAGTGGGGAAACATTGTGATCCTGGGAATTGGAACATAAACAGAGTGGCGGATTACTTGCGAAATCGCCTTGATAAACGCAGGCGTTTTAAGTATCGCTGACGGTACATGGAAGAGACCCACTGCTAACGACTATCTACATGCTTCACGTCCAAATAATCGATCAGTCTCTTCAAGCGCACCACACCATGATGTCGATACCAAGGACAACGAATTTCGAGTACCAGAAGAGAAATGTTTGTCCAAATCCCGCGACACTCAAGTTATTATATCTAACTCCATCGAGACACAGCTGATGGAACAGTCGCTCGGGTTTCTGAGGAACATCGATCCTGCCGGGCTATGGAATTTCCTCCTCCAAATAGACCCAAATAAAGATCCAACAACCATCGCAGAATTGAGGTCCAAGTTCGCCTCCATGAAGTTTGATCCGAGAGTAAACACGATCCAGTCCCTTGTCCTACGTCTCAACAATCTTAGGGTCAAACTATCAATGACTTCTAGATTGATCACCGAGGAGGATTTAAAGGAGCAGCTAATTGCATCTCTCCCTAAAGATAACCTGATTTGGTCAACGGCTTGATCACACGCTCTAAATATGGGTAGAAGTCTCGCAGAAACGATTACCTATCTTCAATCTTGCGAGTCCAACACCTCTTATGCTCAGCCGCCTCAACCACAAGTTGCAAACCTTGCACGCAGCAGCAATAGAAAAAGAGGACGTGGTACATATCGAAGGGGACGCATTTTAACGCACTTTGATCGTCGTGATCAAGCTCGCGGAGAGCTTAACCGAAATGGAAAGCATAGAGGAACGACAACAGACAAAAAGGAGTATTTCTTTTGTGGTAGAAAATGTTGTGAATATCGTGAGCATGACTTGTAAATGTCTATTTACGACAGATACAAGGTCTATGACAGATACCTTGGCAGGTGCGGCAAACAACCACGCATGACGAGTTTGAGGCAGAGTCAGATATTCTTGGGTGAAGCATCCGGGTCAGAATGTCGCAGCCAAGGAGTATCATATATACTTAGCGTTGTGTTATAGTTGTGAAGCTAAGGTCTGGTGATACGTAGGCAACGGAAGACGTAACTGAGTCAATGAGTCTCAGTTTACGATCAGGTAGTACTGACGTAGTCATCTGGGATAAAGGCTAGCACAAGAGACTTGTATATGATATAGCGATATCTTCATGTTCAAATAGATAGAACCAAGCAATCAATCAAAATATTATCAGAATCATTATTCATATCATTCTAGTATGATCATATACACGATAATATTCCAATAGAAAAAGTCATGTAGAACGAGATTGTTGCATTAAGCAATCCAAATGCAGAGAGGCCAAGGACATGGATAAAGCTAGGAGTGATGCTGATGCTCGTTATGTCCAAGTTAGAAACATAAATGAAAATGATTTACCCTACCTGTCTTATTATCTTGAACATAGACACACCGCTTGCTCAGACCAAAACCTGGATGAAAGTCTACCTCTATCCAAAATATCAAGTAAAAGTAAAAGCCCACAAAATAAAACAACTTCCGAAAATATACAGAGCTTGATCACTAGCGGGATTCATAAACTCCTAAAATTTACACGACTTTTGAACCCTAATGCAACAGCTTTCACAACTGTCACAAAACATGCGTTACTTACCAAGCCTAGAGAAATTCTCACAATAATCGACACTGGAGCTTCAGAACATTTTAGTGGTATGAGGGACGACTTCTCTACGCTCAAAAGATGGAGCAGTCTAAAGTCTGTCCAAATTGCAGATGGAAAAATTATTCAATGCAAAGGCTATGGCAATATGTCCTTTAGGACTAGTGACAAGATAATTGAATTAAGAGTAGTATGGTTTATTCCTGAGTTTGGTCAAATGCGGCTTCGGTCCGTCTGGGCCTTCAACAGGAGTGGCATAGATGTAAAGTTTGCTGATAGCCACTGTCAAATAACACGGAACGGCTCAATCTTGTTTGAAGCAGAAGGAGAGGATGGTGTCTTCAAAGTTAAAACCAAATCAATACCTCGAGCAACGTCAGCCACAAAAGTTCAGCAACAAATGCAGCACCAAATAGAGACTGAGTGGGACATTTTGCACAGAAGAATGGGCCATATTAACATTAAAGATATTGATAAGATTCTGAAAACAGGACACACTGAACTAAAAGTTCCTAGTGAAAAAAGATCAATTCCGATTGGATCAAATTCTTGCGAAGCATGTTTAGCAAGAAAGATGAAAGAAAACTTCAACAAGAAATCTGACAATCGTTCAAACACCATTCTTCGTCGTGTTCACTGCGATATCTCAGGAATCCAATCCATCTCAGTCATAGGATATCGGTCCTTCTTCCTCATGGTAGACAATGCAACAAGGATATGCTGGTTCAAGTTACTAAGTACGAAGGAAATGAACAAGGTCCTAGTCACATCTAAGCAAATAAAGACCGAAGCTGGGCTGCAATCTGGAAATAAGATTGTCTACATGAGAGCTGACAATGGTAGGAGTGAATTTGTCCACCATATAAACACTCAATGAACGGAGTAGCTGAAAGATGGATGGGCATTATAGCCGTCATTGCAAGGTATATATTATATGAGGCACAGTTACCTCACCAGCTCTGGGATTACGCTGTCGAGCATGCGGTCTGGATCAAGAACAGGGCTCCCACGTCCGCGCTACCTTTCGCTGATAATGACGCCTCAGAAAGATTCACTCACTACAGTGCTTATTATGGAAAGCCTGCAGATCTAGCAAATATCAGAGTTTACGGGTGCAAAGCAGATTTGCTTTACCCTGCCGAGTTAAATCCCCAGAAATGGAAACCTCACATTAGAGAGGGAAAATTCATCATGATAGGAATGACTTCAACGAAAATTTGGAAGCTACTTGGTACGCTTACCCTAAGAGATACAATCTCTGCTGATGTTGAGTTCAATGAATATGTTAAATGACAAGGTGTGTCTAGCTGCTGCAGGGGCAATCCGAGTCAGGCAGAGTCAAACACATGAGTCGCGTCAATTACGCTATTCATGCAGATCAGTCGCGTGGAGGAAAATTTGTACTTAGGAGTCTGGCTGTCTCGATCTTAGTATACTTCTAGTTAACTCGAATATCTGATTCTATCTGATCTCAATCCACTGTGCTAATTCCATCGTCTTCTATACAGTCATACTGCGATAGAAGTCCTCCAAATTAATAGGTTATGACCACCGGTTTGCCACAGGTATAAATAGAATCAAAATCGACTCCAAAGCCTTGACAGCTTAGCCTAAGATTCGAGAAAGGAATCTACAATTGTCTACGATTCGAGCAAGGAATCGAAATTTCGCCTTGGACTAAACCTCACAAGAATGGAGGATAATGAAGCCCTTGGCCGCATCCCCTCGCTATCAAGGGATAACTATGAGAGCTGGTTTAGAGAAATGAAGCTAAAACTTAAATCTATGTCAGTATTTTTCACTGTTGAAACAACATTGGAAGAATACGCGACCACGAAACAAAACAGAAGTAAAACAATGCCTTCGACATCTGGTATCGATGGAGGATCAATCAAAGTTGAAGTGCTGAGTACGGGTTTGGACGAAACAAAAGTTGAAAAGTATGAGAAAGCTGAAGCAACGTCACTTTTTCTCATACTCCAGGCTCTCAGCGCAGAAGATTTTGATATGATCGATGAGCACGAGACAGCACTCAGAGTCTGGAACGCACTCAAAGGAAAGTATTTTAGAACGAACGAGTATACTGCAAATACGTATCTAACAAGAATTGCAACGTTTGAATTACGTCAAGAAATGGGCTTGGATAATTCTTGGGCTAAGCTAAAAGAGTTTCGCCGAAAACTCATCAGTGCAGATCCTATCATGAAGAACGCTTATCCAGATGCGGTGTTATTCTTAATTCTGATAAAGACACTCCCAGCGGCCTTTAAGGCGACAACAGATGGATTCAGAATACAGGTTACTCTTTCTGTTGAGGACAAGCTGAAGATTTTGAACGAAGTCGAAGAAGATCTACGACTTCAGAATGAAAAAGCCCTCGTTGCTAGGCAAAAGTCGTCTAAGTTTCCACAGAAAATGCGACAAAATCAAAACTCTGATTCTGATAGCCCTGCTTATAGGTGCTATTTATGTAAACGGTCACACACTGTCGCTCGATGTCCTAGGGTAGAAACAGCTGCGAGACTTTTGAAAGAGCACGACAGGAAGAAGAAAGTGCAGGAATCAACTAAACCACGCCTGCAAGATAAAGATAAACCCAAAACTTCTCGATCAGCACAAAAGCAGTCCAGATACCACAATGCCTTCTCTGCTGAAACATTGGCTTCAGAAAATGAAGATTGCGAAGAATGTCACCTGTCAAAAGAAGAAATATGTAAGGCTACTCCATCCGATTGGCCCGTTGATACTGGTGCCACGTCTCACATGTCTGACCAACCTCTTCTATTCAGGAAACTTATACCGATTGTTCCCAAAAGAGTAATGGTTGGAGGGGGCGAATTAAAGTCTGAATTTTCTGGCGATGATCAAATGAGGTGTAAAGACGGATCTTCAATGCTTCTTTCCGATGTTTTATTTGTTCCAAATCTGGGAGTTAATCTTCTATCAGTAAGAAGGCTGTGTCAAGCAGGTTTGAACTTTGCGGGTAATCAAAATGAATTGTTCCTTAAGTTAGGCAATAAAGTTATCATTGAAGCTAGAATGAATCAAGGACTCCATACTGTGACGCATATCGCTGAAGGATATGAAGAGACTGCGTTTAATTCTGTGGAAAACAACAGGTCAAATAATAACACTTCATATGTGAGCTCGAGTCAAATCTCACATCAAGAAACTATCCGGAAAAACGAAAGGGAACGATACCTCAAGTACCACCGTCGCTTTGCTCACTTAGGACCTGTAAAAATTCGAAACTTACATCTGGTTACTACACTCAAAAAGCAGATCAAGATTCCACGAGATCTCGACGTCTGTGAGGTATGTGCACTTACTAAGATGAAAAACAGGATCCCAAAGGTCCTAAGCTCTTGGATCAATGAAATACTGGGACAAGTTCAATTTGATGTCGCTGGCCCATTCCCAACAAGTATCAGAGGCAACAGATGGTTCCTCCTCATCATTGACATTTGCAGCAGAATGAATTGGGTGATTCCAATAAAGACCAAAAGTGATACATATGAGGCCTTGAAAACCTGGAAAACAGTAACTGAACATCAATCGTGCAAGAAAGTTAAATGTGCAAGATCAGACAACGCACCCGAACTCCTAAAAGCCATCCACGATTGGAAAATAGAAGATGGAGTTCTTGCACAATCAACCACTATTGCCTCTTCGCATCAGAACGGCCCTGCAGAACGTTCGATCCAAATTGTTGAGTTCAATATGAGGGCAATGCTAGAAGAAGCCCAACTTCCAATTGAGTTCTGGGATGAAGCAGCAGAAGCTGACTGCTACATACGCAACCGAACTGACTCTGGCCCAATAATTTCGAACATGAAAACCAGTCCAATCAAAGCCTTTACGGGTAAAACCCCTTCAATTAATCATATACGGAAATGGGGGAGTAAATGTTTCTACTATGTAGATAAAAAGACACTGCCTGCTCATGAAAGACACGATAAACTTGTTAACCCAGCGAGAGTAGGCGTATTTGTAGGATATTCTGAGAATACAACAAAACACTTGAAGGTTTATTCACCGGAACGAGGATACACTATTTTATCAAGTCGTGTAGTGATTAACGAGAACGAAAAAGGAGGAACAGTTGATCTAAAGATACGAAATGCAAAGATCGGGCCTCAAGGAACACCGAATGTGATCATGGATAGAAGACCAAGAGGTAGACCAAGAAATGTGGAGATTGAACAAAAGTCGAGTCTTCCTCAAGCTAGTACAGAGAAGGATAAACCAAAAGAAACTGAGGAGCATAACTTTAACTTAGAAGCCATCACACTCACTGATCCACGTCCAGCTCATAATAAAGGAGATGCCAGTCGAGAACATGTAAGTATAGTGGGCAGTAGTGAACTCCCCAAAATGATTCAGCCCACTCTTCACAAAGCAGCTCGCAGCAGTGAAAACGTTCGTCAAGACTTAGAGAAGACCTTAATCAACGATCAGCACTTGGAAAATCTGATCGCGCCTGATATGGATCTGGAAAAAGAACCTGAAAGTGATAACTTGGCTTCAGAAACAGACATCGATACGGACTCTGATTCAGGAGAAGTATATGAGAGATATGAGATAAATGGAAATTGTGAACACCAAAATACAAATTGTCAACCTTACGAGGAGATAATTTCACAAGACGACGAAGAAAACATGAGTGATGGCGAAGCAGAAAAAATTGATGTTGAGAAACTTGCTATGGACAATGATTCAGATGAATTAGAGGAAGAATATCCAGTTGATGCTAATCATTCAACAGAAACATTTTCATTGAATTCTCAGACAAAGAATTCAAACGTAGATACCTCATTAGCTAACACTAATCTTGAGCACAATTTTTCGACCTCAAAACATTTACTCCCACTGCAAAGGCACAGATACTTTACACGCTCTACCGTTCAGAAACGTACCTCTCAGCAAGAAACTGAGTCGCTTCAAGATTCCAAACGTGTCAAGGTATTCATTGCACAATTAATTCAAAGTCGAAGAAATGATCTAACGAACAGTTCACTATTGCATCAGCTACATGATAAAGATGTAGAATCAGCACTTCCAGCCGAGGTAATTGCGGGTATAAAAATTCCCTCTAGCTTTGCAGAAGCAACGAAAGACCCATCCTACTCAGAAGAATGGAAAAAGGCAATGAATGAAGAAATGGTGTCACTCCGGAAAAATAATACATTTGTGGAAGTCATACCACCAAAAGACGCAAATCTTGTTTCCTGCAAATGGGTATACACAATCAAGGCTCATACCGACGGCTCAATTGAACGTTTTAAAGCCCGACTTGTAGCGCGTGGATTCAGTCAGATTCATGGTCTTGACTATAATCAAACATTTGCTCCAACAGTTAGAATGGACACACTTCGATTATTTCTTGCCGTCGCTGCTGCTGAAGACTTAGAATGTTTCCATTATGATATCAAGAATGCGTTTACAGAATCTCATCTTAAAGAGGACATTTTTCTTCAGCCACCCAAAGGAATTTCAATTAAAAGAGGCTACGTCTAGAAAGCACTTCCAAGTTTATATGGGCTAAAACAAGCTGCAAGAGACTGGAACTGTTTGATCAAAGATTCGTTACTGACATGGGGATTCACACAAAGCCTTGCCTGTCACGGACCAAGGGCCTATTCTAAATCAATAGGAACTATGTACGATGATATGTGTGCTATTCTGTTCTATTCTACTTTGTTCTGTTCCGATCTGTACTTGTCCGTGCTTTTCTATACTACTCCATTCTATTCTGCATCAGAGTATACTGGAAATTTCGAGAACAATAGAGAGGAGTATATAATGGGTATTTGGGATAATTCTAGTTCGGTAGATTATGGTCTTATATTTTTAGGAACTCTTTAGAATTAATGAATATTATCTAATGTCGAACTTTTGAACTGTCGAACCCTTGAATTATCGAACTCTTGACCCTGGGAATGCGAGCACCTCTAGCACCATTGACATTGCCGATCCGTGCATGTTTACTCACGACAATGGTACAAGTCTATTGGTTTATGTTGACGACATTGTGGCATCGGCTAAGTCTCAAAAACATTTGGATTGGTTCTATAAAAAGTTATCGACAAGATTCAGCGCCAAGAATCTGGGGGAGATAGAAAAGATGCTTGGAGCTAGGGTCACGCGAGATAGAAAGAGCCGGACCCTATATCTTGACCAAGAACAATACATTCAAAACGTGTTGGAAAAGTTTGGATTCAAAAAAGGTGCTCACAAGCCAAAAACAGTGCCACTCACTGGATATGAACACTTACGGCCCGCCACAAGTGATGAAAAAAGAATCGACGTTACAGAATACCAGCAAGCAATTGGAAGCCTTATGTATGCCACAACCGTCACGAGGCCGGATATCGCTTTTGCAGTTGGAAAACTCAGTCAATTCATGAGTAATCCCGCAGAACATCATGGATATGCACTCAAAACAGTTTTCCGATACTTGAAGTCGACAATAAAATTTCGTATCCGTTACGGTCTCGGAGGAGAATACAGTAGATTTAAGGTCTATTCGGATGCCGACTGGGCAAGTGATAAAAATGACCGTAAAAGTACCTCAGGAAGCGTCACCATGTTCTATGGTGGTCCAATCTCTTGGTCGAGTAAAAAGCAGCGCTCGGTATCAACATCAAGCTGTGAAGCTGAGTATATTGCTCTATCAATGTGTGCAAAACATGGACAATGGATTGCTCAAATATTTCGAGACCTCGGACTACCAAAGTATATTGGGGAAAAACCTGCACTAGTCCAAATGCTCGGAGACAACCAAGGATCAATTGCGCTAACTGAAAACGCATATCTGAACGAAAGGTCAAAACATATCGATATTTGCTATCACTTTATTCGTGATCTCGCCGGAAAGGGGAGGTTGGCAGTTGATTACATTCCTACTGATGATATGGTAGCAGACGGCATGACCAAACCGTTGGCAAGAGTGAAGTTCCAGAAATTCATTGAACAGCTTGGTATTAACTGTACACAAGTCCCCGTGATAGAATCTACTAAACAACAAGTGATAGGAGACTAGAGTCAGGACAACCTTTGAGGGGGAGTATTAAATGACAAGGTGTGTCTAGCTGCTACAGGGGCGATCCGATTCAGGCAGAGTCAAACACATGAGTCGCGTGGAGGAAAATTTGTACTTAGGAGTCTGGCTGTCTCGATCTTAGTATACTTCTAGTTAACTCGAATATCTGATTCTATCTGACCTCAATTCACTGTGCTAATTCCATCGTCTTCTATACAGTTATACTGCGATAGAAGTCCTCCAAATTAATAGAATATGAGTTTCCTAAGATTGACATATCACTCTTTACTATACCTGATAGACTAGATGTGCTAACACCTAGACAAGTACCTTTAGAGCGAACAAAGATGTACCAGTCGCAGCTGATAGAAGCTAGACAGAAAGGTGTTAAGCAAGCGCGTAAGAAGTACGCTGCAATTCACCCAATTGGGGCAATGAGTTCGAGCGAAAATAACTCTGAATTGCAAAATCCTGTAACTCGCCTGCGAGAGGCTCGAGATGCGTCTGATCAACGCTATATTCAGAAAGCTCCCATTAGAATGGTCGAGGAAGAAACCTACATAGGTTCGGTAGAGCTACAGACTCTCGTAATAAGACGTGAAGGAAGCTGCCATGAGAACGCGCGGAGGAAGCTCTCACGCGAACCCATGGTTGAGGCTAGTCTTGCTACTGCAGTAGTGGAAGAGGCCACCATGAGGGTAGTAGAGCAAGAAAATCTAGGAGAGCGAATGAACTTTGACGAAAGTGCTCCTCAGATTATCGGAGAAGCCATCGAACAATCGATTGGGCAGACTCCTTGCTCCCTGCCAAAATCAAGATTTGGCAGACCGCTGAGAAGAGTGGCTAAGGCTGTGTTCAACCATGTTGTTACAGCAAATGCTATATCTGCACAAACAGTTCACATTAATGCCGGTGAGTCGTCATCGATTCAAGTGCCCACTCCTCCATTTGAATCTATTACTGTTGAACAGGCCATGCATGACGATCCCAAATTATAGAAAGAGGCAATAAAATCAGAATTGCGCTCTCTGCAAGCCACCAATACTTATAACATTTTGACTGGGTCTCCACCACCTGGAAAGAAAAATAATATCCAGCAAAATAGTTCTCAGAAAGAAGTTCAGAAGTGACGGCAGCTTAGACAGACGAAAAGCACGAATCGTTGTCCGTGAATTTGAACAGCAATACGGTATCGATTACTTCAAGACTTTCGCGTCGGTCATACGGTACAACACACTCCGGATACTTCTATCTAAGGCTGCAGTAGACGATCTTGAAATTGAAGCGCTTGATGTGGATACAGCTTTTCTAAATCCTGTTGGAATTTACCACATTTCTTACCATAATTGGCATTCCTTGCAAATATAAACAACTTTCCTCCTTACTCTATAATACATGCTGTATTATACATTTTAACTTCTTTTTGCTAATGAGCTATTCTCTCATACATTTGCATGTGCGGGGTAGTATAATACTAGATGCAAATGCAGTAAGAAACATAGTCATGTTTACTTTGCGACAAATAAGATGGCGTTAATGGTGCGGGGTTAGTACTGCTTTATTCCCCGCACAATGGTTTCGTGGTCAGCTGTGCTGAAGACTATTTACTGTAATAATTGTTGTTTGCAGACCCACTTTAACTCTAGGATGCGCACACATAAATTCGCGTTTTACATGTAACTTAGAACTTTAATGGAAACAATATTCTTTGAGATTTTCTTTCTGCTCGTCTTACTCGGAAATCGCAACAAATCCAAAGTTAGAAGAAGAAATTTACATGGAGATAACTGACTTCTTTTCCTTACAACACCCTGGAATCAATCGAAAGGAAAATTACCTCAAACTAAACAAATCACTATACGGTTTGAAGCAAGCTCCGTATATTTGGTTCAAAGAAGTTAAAGATCACTTTAATCGAATTTCCTTAAGGAACGGAGATTCTGATCCGAATTTTTAATAGAAATTTAAATCCCGTCAAACTAGATATCATGAATAAATGGAGTTGCAAAGCGCTAGGACCAGTTGACATTTTCGTCGGAATTCAAGTGGAAATAAATAGACAAGAGCGTACAATTCGCATTCATCAAACTGCCGAGACAACAAAACTCATTCAGCGACTGGGAATGGAGAAAAGCATACCTAAGGATCTCGCACTTCCAGCAGGAACAGACCTAAAGCCAACTTCAAAAGATGATATCCATCAAACGCTCAAAGATGATGACGTCTGCCTCTATCGACAAATTATTGGATCTGTCCTATATATTTCTAATGGTTCAAGGCCGGATATATCATATGCCGTCGGGCAACTTGCACGATTTATGTCTGATCCCGATTCAAACCATTTAAGCATGGCAAAGCATCTACTCAGATACCTCAACGGTACAAGATCGCTCGGGATTAGATACAGACCTTCCGATACGACAAATATCTGGGCAGCATGGACAGATGCAACATGGGGGACCGAAAATGATAAGAAACCCTTCCAAGGGCAAACGATTATTTGGAATGGGGGCGCAGTTAATTGGTCCGCTAACCGTCAGAAAATCACAGCTCAGAGCTCAATGGAAGCAGAAATAATGTCTGCTAGCGAAGAAGCCAAAGAAATCGCCTGGATGGAGAAAATTGCTCAGTGTTAAAGTTGAAAGGTGCAGAGCACATCACGTGCCAATCAGGCAACGGGATAAATGGATTACATATTGTGTCTCGTAAATATGTGGATCCTGAAAAGATCTACATTATCACGTGTTGATCAGATTTTAGATGTACGGTGCATAGACAAAATCCTAGAGCAATTATGATCTCACACGATCAGATCGCACTGGAGCTGGGGGGTAACAGAGTATTGATATATATAGGCGCATAGATATCCTACATTTGGGGAGGATAAGAATTCACGTATTAGTCTCAAGCTCTACACAAGATCCGTTGTAGTTAGGAGCCACGAGACACCACGTGACAACATTTCATTCTTACACCCACACCCCGCCATTTACTAGCTAACCAACGCGCGCCCAGAAACCTCACTGCTACCCTAGAACTTGAGGGTTGTACTCTTTCTTATATAGATATGAACAAATAAGGTCAATTTCACCAACCTATCCAGTATACGTATTCTGTGTACAAGTGATATCACCCTGTAAAACCAATAGAAAGTTATGTTATACATTTGTTTGATATATTCTGGATGTGGTGGTGAAGGGTTAACTTTCTAAATTCGGTTAGAGCTGATACGATGACATTTAGGTTCGGGCTGACTGGATATTTGGAATTTGTTCTCTAGTTCTAACAATTTTACCATTTCGTTTCTATAAAAGTTTGCTTATTTGGAATTTACTACTCAATATTTTGATCATTTCACAATTGAATTTATGACCTTTAATAAACTGAGATTCGATATATCTACTCGTATCTTAGTAATCAATTCGCCCCGTCAAACCATAGCACAATCGTAACTTTGATAATTTGTCTCCGTCCAAACTTACTCGACATCCGTAGCTAAACAGCTTCGCAAATTTGCCAATAAGCAGATTTGTAACAGTTTATAATTCGATCCTAGAAATAATATCAAATACCCTACTATTTTCCTACAAAATTAAAACAAACAAAATGTGGACCCCTACTCAGAAATTTTACCCAAAAATTTTAACTGCTTACGAATAGCATGTCCTGTCTTAGTTCGCTCATTGTCGGTGGGAACAACAAACTACTAACACCCGTCGCGACGAGAACGCGCAGGACTGTCGACGGGCGCCTCTCAAATATGAGAGACCTGTGTCTGAATCAGACCTAACACAGAAGGTCGTCTACACAATGCAAGTAAGCTGCTCCTACACAGAGGGCCCCTAAAACCTCTGAGTAAAGGCACGATTCAAGACAAAATGCGAGTGGGGTCGCATATGCCTTGCACATCGAGCACAATGCCCACGAGGAGTCATCAGGCCCGGTCGATTTTTACCTTCGGACTCACTCACTTGAGTGGACTTCCGAGGGTAGTTGGGTCCAGCCCGAAGTCTCAGCCGTGGAACTCTAGGCTGAGATTTCGGACTGTGAAAATCGCCGAGGCCTGGGCTAGGCTGACGTTCAGGGCTCGCGAAGCGAACCCTTTCCTTCGCCTTTGCGGCCTTTTTTGGTAGGGGGGGACTGGAGACTTACCTGGGACTTCTGTCTTTTACTTCGACTTATTGCCTGTTCTGGCAAAGGAACATCTAGCAAGAGTTAGTCCTTGTTCCGAAAGAGTAGGTATTCGACAAAGAAATAAGGAATAGCAGGTGGAGACATGAAGAGTAATAGCAAAGAGTTTCACAACCTACCATGATGTCGAGAACCATCAGGACTGATGTTGGTTTCTTGCCAGATCTTTTGTCGCATTAGCTGGTAATCGATGTCGTCATCTATCTGAAAAGGCGATTCCCAGATGGGTGGCTCGTTGATATAAAAAGCTAACCAGCCAAGCATGGCGACAATAAGTTGATAGGAAAAGAGAGCGATTTTGCCGGTTTGGTTGAACATTGTGGTCGACTCTGACCATAAGTTAGTTATGATAATTGTGGATAAGAAATAATCACCAAACAGCTGAGAGAGTTGATGGAGATTGAGGTATGAGTTTCTGAAAAAAGAAGTAGTGTGCCAAGCTGTGACAGTCGGGGGGAATTCTCAAGTTGGCTTGAGATGCACGATCAATAGTTTACGATTCTTCTAAGGAGAGAATTTGTATGTACAAGAAAGCCTTATTTATACCCGCGCTCTCCTCCCATTCGTGACCAACATTCATTCCTACAAAGCGGACAGATGTACCTGTAGGAAGTTTAGAGTTCTACGATGCTGTTCACTTCGGACAGGAAATTTGTAACTCGGCTACCTTCCACATTGTGCCTCCCCGTGCCCGAAACAATCCTCCCTGTGCCCGTCTGAGTGCCGTTAACTATCTGAGTGGATGTTTCACCACACGGTCTATTGCACGGTCCTTTCATTATGTGGAACCCCGTGCCGAGGCAACCATCTCCGTGCACGTCTAAGTGCCGTAAGTAGTCCGAGCCGCGAAGTGAGTTTTCTATTAGCTGGGACCTGCTGGCGGGTGGAAATGGTGCCTGCGTTGGCCAATGTAGGCTACAGGGCTTACTATCGGTTCACCAGCGTTACAATCCCCCTCCTTTTCCTCGCTGAAGTGGGGTTAGATGACCGCCGTTTTCGCCTGCTTCGTCGTTTCTCCATAGCGTGGGGTTCTGCTGGTCCAACATATGCACCTGCACTGTTTTCGGGAGGTCCGTCGTTTGATTCTATTTGTCCATATTTTTCTTCGTATTTGTCCAATGCTATGGTGTCTTTTATGAGCTCGATTGGCTCCCATGATGGGTTAGCCCAGCCTGTCCATTTGACTAGTGCTTGACGGAAAGTTCCCCGTCCTCGTTGTACTGTTCTTGCTCTCAGTATAGACTCCACTTCATATTCTGGTTCTTCTAGCTGATCAATCAAAGGCGGGTTTTGCGCGTCATCGCGTTTTGGCTTGGGAATGGGTCGTCCCCTGCTCGCTTGACAAGTTCGACATGGAAACGTTTATGGAGGTTACCTGGGACATCAAGTTCTACGGTTAGTGCGTCGGGTACAGCCGTTACCTGTATTTGGCGTGCAGCCAGGCCAATTTTTTGAAAGTTGCGGGGTACTGATGTTTCGCAGATTTAACCAAACTTTATCCCCGACTTTAAATCTTTCCGGTTGCCTTCGAAGTCTGTTGGCATTTTCCTCATACCGTTGCTGTGCAGAAGCCATGGCTGCTTGAGCGAAGTCTTGTGCGTTCCTTAGACGTTGAATGTAATTTTCTGCTAAAACTTTACCTGGGTGACGTGATAGGTCGTTTTCTTTTGTGGGCTCTGGAAGTGGTTGACGTCATATCCGTGTCGGAGGAAAACGGGCTTATGCCCCCAATTGCCGAGCTTGGTCGAGCATTCAAGGCCATCTGGGCCATAGGTAGCAGTTCTGCCCAGTTACTTTGTGCGTAGCAGGTGAACGCCCTCAAGTATTTGAACATTTCCTGATTTGCACGTTCACTAGCATTTGACTGGGGTGGTAAGCTGTGGTTAGCGCTGCGATATTCCTAGCGATTTACAAAAGAATTTCCAGAAAATGACTAAGCCAATCGCTTCCCTGTCGCTCGTCAAAAATTTAGGAAATCCGTAGTATCTATATTATCTGTCGATAAAGATACGTGCGCAATTCTCGGCGTCCATGGTGGGCGCGGCGAACATGAATACATCCTTCCCCAGTCTATCCGTAATAACCATGACATTTGTACACCATTTGATTCTGGCAAATCAGTGACAAAGTCAATTGTTAAATCGCTTCCTAACCTCTCAGGAACTGGGAGCGGCTTAGGAATCCTGCTTTAGCCTCCCTCAAACGTTGGTTCGGCCGCAAACGTCACAGTTACGTATAAATTGACGTACGTAATGTCTCATCTTAGGCCAGAACCATCGTGTAACAGTATTCCTACCATGGTGTCCTTTCCCGGATGACCCGTAAGGTAACTGTCGTGCGTTTTTTGCATTATTGCCGTCCGCAATGGCTCATAATTTGGTACCCAAATTCGATTTTCGCGTCCTCGTAATATGTTGTCGGCCGCCACGTACATTCTGCGATATTTGCTGTCATTATCGTGAGAAATTTCCGGTGGGAACCCGCGTTCCCCTGACTGAACAGCATCTCGTGCACGTCGCCATTGCTTGTCCTCGTTAACTCATGTTCCCATAGCCGTTGAAGTTCGTCGTCGTCAAATATCCTCATCGTTGAGGCCGTATCCCTGATTTGGGTCGTTTCGTCGTTTCCTTTTGGCACTTGTTGAGTGCACAGGGATCTTCGGGTAACTGCATTACCCGCCCTGTCGTACGTTCGTCGTCAAATCTCGTAGGTTTATCCTGATCTCGGCGTGAGAGAGCGTCCGGACGCTCGCAAGCTTACCTGGGCGCCATTTTAACTCAAAATTAAATCGCTGCAAGACATCGTTATATCGAACTTGCCGTTCATTGAGANTACCTGGGTGACGTGATAGGTCGTTTTCTTTTGTGGGCTCTGGAAGTGGGTTGACGTCATATCCGTGTCGGAGGAAAAACGGGCTTATGCCCCCAATTGCCGAGCTTGGTCGAGCATTCAAGGCCATCTGGGCCATAGGTAAGTTCTGCCCAGTTACTTTGTGCGTAGCAGGTGAACGCCCTCAAGTATTTGAACATTTCCTGATTTGCACGTTCACTAGCATTTGACTGGGGGTGGTAAGCTGTGGTTAGCTGCTGCGATATTCCTAGCGATTTACAAAAGAATTTCCAGAAATGACTAAGCCAATCGCTTTCCCCTGTCGCTCGTCAAAAAATTTAGGAAATCCGTAGTATCTATAATATCTGTCGATAAAGATACGTGCGCAATTCTCGGCGTCCATGGTTGGCGCGGCGAACATGAATACATCCTTCCCCAGTCTATCCGTAATAACCATGACATTTGTACACCATTTGATTCTGGCAAATCAGTGACAAAGTCAATTGTTAAATCGCTTCCTAACCTCTCAGGAACTGGGAGCGGCTTTAGGAATCCTGCTTTAGCCTCCCTCCAAACGTTGGTTCGGCCGCAAACGTCACAGTTACGTATAAATTGACGTACGTAATGTCTCATCTTAGGCCAGAACCATCGTTGTAACAGTATTCCTACCATGGTGTCCTTTCCCGGATGACCCGTAAGGTAACTGTCGTGCGTTTTTTGCATTATTGCCGTCCGCAATGGCTCATAATTTGGTACCCAAATTCGATTTTCGCGTCCTCGTAATATGTTGTCGGCCGCCACCGTACATTCTGCGATATTTGCTGTCATATCGTGAGAAATTTCCGGTGGGAACCCGCGTTCCCCTGACTGAACAGCATCTCGTGCACGTCGCCATTGCTTGTCCTCGTTAACTCCATGTTCCCATAGCCGTTGAAGTTCGTCGTCGTCAAATATCCTCATCGTTGAGGCCGTATCCCTGATTTGGGTCGTTTCGTCGTTTCTTTTGGCACTTGTTGAGTGCACAGGATCTTCGGGAGTAACTGCATTACCCGCCCTGTCGTACGTTCGTCGTCAAATCTCGTAGGTTTATCCTGATCTCGGCGTGAGAGAGCGTCCGGACGCTCGCAAGCTTTACCTGGGCGCCATTTTAACTCAAAATTAAATCGCTGCAAGACATCGTTATATCGAACTTGCCGTTCATTGAGAAGGCGTTTCGTAGTGAAGAATTTGAGATTTTGTGATCAGTCATGATAACAAATGGTTTAGCCACCGACGTCAACTCCGCCTGCCACTCTTGGAGGCATGTCACTATGGAATGCATTTCTTTGTCGTGGATAGGGTAGTTAGCTTCAGCCCCGTTCAGCCTTTTTGAGTAATAGGCTACTGGCCGGAGTCTTCCCTGCTCGTCTCTTTGAGAAAGACAGCCTCCAAGGCATACCCAGAGCAATCTGCTTCTAGTATGGTCTCTCTTTCTGGGTCCCACTGGGCTAGTACGGGCTCCGATGCAAAGATTTCTTTCAGTTTTTCGAACGCCGCATTTTCTTCGTGTCCCCATTTCCACAATGCTGACTTCCTAGTCAAATCAGTCAGGGGAGCTGCAATCTCAGAAAATCCGTCTACAAAACACCTGTAAAAATTGGCAAAGCCTAGGAATGAACGAACCCCCTTGACGGATATGGGCGCTTCCCAGCTTTGAATGGCCTTTACTTTTTCCGGGTCAACCGTGATTCCCTTTCCGGCACGTACAATAAACCCTAGATACTTAACTTCTTGGCAAAGGAACTCGCATTTATCAATGTCTAGGTAGAGGCCAGCCTTATCTAGCCGGGTTAATATACTTCGTACTGTCTTCCAGTGATCTTCACAGATACCACTCGTGTATGCTAGTACGTCGTCCATGTAGGCTGTCGCGTCATGATCCAAATGTTCCCGTAGCTGCTCGTTAATATAACGTTGAAAAGTTGCAGGTGCATTAGCAAGTCCGAAAGGAGTAACTAGCCATTCAAACAACCCTAGGCGGCATCTGAATGCCGTAGCCCATTCATCTCCTTCTCGTATACGTATACGATGGAAAGCTGATTTTACGTCCAGCTTCGTAAACCATCGCGCCTTTGATAATTGTCTTAGTGTTTCTTTGAAGAGGGGAAGCGGATACCTGTCTGGTATCGTGATAGCGTTTAACCCACGGTAGTCCACACAAAAACGGAGCCCTCCATTAGGTTTCTTGGCAAATAGTACTGGGGCAGCTGCTGGCGAATTACTCGACCGTATCCACCCTTTTGCGGAAAGATCTGTTAGCGTCTTTCTAAGGACCAGTAATTCTTCCCTAGACATGTTATATAATGGGCCCAGGAGGGCTGCGCTGGTTTGCCGTCTTTTGTGATGAGATTGATAGCGTGATCGAGTGAGCCTCGGAGTGGGGGTAGTTCGTCTGCTCCACTGTCGTCGGCGAATAGGTGGGCGAAGTCTTTCACCTGTTCTGGTAGTCGTTTGCGAGCTTCTCCAATGGTTAGTCGAGGCTTTGATCGAAGTGCCTTGTTGATATCCTCGAGCGACGCTCTACACACTGGTACCGATTTGAGCATATTTGTAAGTTCGCTTGCAGTTGATGCTTTCGTCTTGGAGTGCCCTTTAGGTCGTTTCGCCAGCGTTTGGCGCTCTGTACGTACCCACCAAGCTTCCGAAGGTGAAGCTGTTGATCTTTTGAGTGTATTATGGCGTCTTGGTCTTCGAGCCACCTCTTACCAAGAATGAGCTGGTGTGTGCTACCCGGCACTACGTAAAGTAGTAATTTTGGGGTCACGAACCCATCCAAGTCCAATGAAACGTGGGTAATAAATCGAATCATGGGTTTATCTTTAGTTGAGTTCTCCGCTGTCTCTAAAGGACGAGGTTCAATTGGAAGGCGCGGTAGACCTAGTCTGATGGCAAGTTTCTCATTAATAATTCCAGTACACAAGCATCCGTTATCAATTAATGCTTGGACCATTGTCACATCATTTAACAATGCATTGACGAGAAACGGTGTAGAAACCATCTTAAATTCAGAACTATGGACCAATTTTGACTCCTGAGGGCGACTTTCCCCAGGAGTGACTAGTTTTCCGCTTGCCCGGCCGTGTAATACCCTTCGTGTTCCTCGTAGACCCCTCATCAATGGGATCGAGCGCGACGGCGTTAGTCCTCACATTATTTCCGACCGGATTGATGGCTGGCAATACAGGACATACCCTAGTATTGCATCCCTTTCGTTCACAGCGATAGCAGCGGTTCTCGTTGCGTAGCTGCCTAATTTCATCCGGAGTTTTCCAACGAGATCGCCTATTTGGAGGGGCTTGTTGCTGTGCGTATTGGTTCAAGCCAGACTCGTTGTCTGACGTCTGTCTAGGTCGGGCCGTGTTCACTCCACCCATGATGACATCGCCTTGCCCATCGTAGGGCCTTCCTTGACTTATCCTACCCACATATCGACCCCTGTCCCTACTGATGGGTTGTTGGAAGTTCCTTGTATTATTAGCACCTCTCTCCAAATTTTCCATCTGTACTACCCGCCGTCCGCGGTAGCAAATTCCTCAACTTGCTGAGAGACCTGCCCTACAATTCCAACCCATTCCGCGTAATTGTCTCTAGGCAGGAGGTGGTTTCCGGACAGAGCACGTCTTATGGTCTCGTTAAGGGCATTTCGAAGCATCGTGATTTTGTTCCTATCACTCCAAGCATCTCCCTCCGCTTCGGTTAGCTTGCTTGCCCAGGACGTAAAAAAAGATGACCATCTCTGATTTTCACCCATTTTCATTGCGTATAACTCATCGCAGGCTTTGTCTGAGCGTGTATCGTCTAGGTTCCCCCGATCGAGAAAGGCTATGAAATCTTCTGGGCGTCGTGTTCCACCAATGCCTCCAACCTCGAAGAAGGACCCTGATTTTGTCTTGGCCTCGCCCTTCAGCGACGTGTAAATTATTAGGAAAGCCCGAGTGTCGCTGTAACCAAAGGCGTTCCAATCCATCCTGAAGATATCGAGGACAGCTTGTCTCCAGGCAGGGTAATGTGCCCTGTTACCGTCATATTCGGGCAAACTGGTCGGGCGAAATCTTACACCCTCGGCTGGGACGGGGTCTTTTTCAATTATTACGCGTTTTTCGATGGCAATAGGACGACGTGTTAGTTCAGCCCTTAGTACGTCGATCTGCGTCTGCAACATTTGAACTCTATCATCCTCCGCTTCCGATTCACTCATGGGATCATGGTAGGTAGCCATGTCAATGTATGACGTAGGGGTTAGAAGTGAAAGACAGGACTTAGTTGGAAGTTAAGAACAAAATAAAATAGAATGAAAACTTGAAAAAAGAGAATAATACAAATAAAAAATTTATATATAAAGATATAAAAATATCAATCACACTTTCCAAGACCAAAACAATTTTAAAAATAAAAATAAAAATAAAAATAAAAATAAAAATAAAAATAAAAATGGAAATTGAGCGGAAAAATAACACGACGTTAGAGAATGATGAATATAGCAAATCTTCGTATGACAATCAGAGTTAGGGAAATATTGACGCTCGTACGTCTACAAAAATTCGTTCGTTCGTTCGTTCGTTTGTGGGAAGGGGGGTGAGAAGAATCGTATGTGACAGTCGGGGGAATTCTCAAGTTGGCTTGAGATGCACGATCAATAGTTTACGATTCTTCTAAGGAGAGAATTTGTATGTACAAGAAAGCCTTATTTATACCCGCGCTCTCCTCCCATTCGTGACCAACATTCATTCCTACAAAGCGGACAGATGTACCTGTAGGAAGTTTAGAGTTCTACGATGCTGTTCACTTCGGACAGGAAATTTGTAACTCGGCTACCTTCCACATTGTGCCTCCCGTGCCCGAAACAATCCTCCCTGTGCCCGTCTGAGTGCCGTTAACTATCTGAGTGGATGTTTCACCACACGGTCTATTGCACGGTCCTTTCATTATGTGGAACCCCGTGCCGAGGCAACCATCTCCGTGCACGTCTAAGTGCCGTAAGTAGTCCGAGCCGCGAAGTGAGTTTTCTATTAGCTGGGACCTGCTGGCGGGTGGAAATGGTGCCTGCGTTGGCCAATGTAGGCTACAGGGCTTACTATCGGTTCACCAGCCGTTACACAAGCTAGGAGAGTAAGGGAGTTGATTATGGGTTATGGGTAATTGTGAGGATAAGGAAGAGCACAAGGAGAAGAGGAGTAATCTACAAAGAGAAAGTCAAGTTATACATGAGGAATCTTCCTAGCTCAAATAATATTGGAGGAAGGAACTGTCAGGAGCGTGGAATGATAGGTGATGATTCAGGAAGGTGTATAGTAAGGTGTCCAAGTAACAAGTTTGTTTGCGAAAAACAAATCCTTGGTCGGACCTGTCATGTTTGGATTTCAATTGTTGTTGAGGTGGAATGAATTGCCCTTCGCATACTTTCTCGAAAACAACCATTAAATTCGAGGAAGTCGCGTTTCAAATATGAGAACTTGAATTTCGTTCGAGGGAAGCCTCAATCCCCAGACATCAGTCTCTTAACACTAACAAAATCTAGATGTGGTAGTAGAGACCTTCAGTGCCTGGTATTCAATCCGGATATTGTTTTTATTGGCTTTGGCTGTTCTATTTCATCGATGGGTTGCAACTTCCAAAACCTATTCTCCATGCTTCTTACCGTAATTGGATGGTGAAAGCGAATGCTTTTGTCGAGTTACTAGATAAAGTCAATAAAATGTCAAATTTTACCTAACTTCCTTCCCGAATCCTCACCTGTAATTCCACGCTCTCGACAGTCCCTTCCTGCAACATTTTTCGAGCTAGGAGATTTCTCTTGTATAACTTCACTTTCTCTCTGCAAATTACTCCTCTTCTCCTTGTGCTCTTCCATATCCTCAAAATTACCCATAACTCATTACCAATCACCATCTCCCTTACTCCCATAGCTTGGCACACTACCTCATTTTCCACCAACTTACATCCCAATCTACATCAACTCCGCTAGCTAGTACTCTGGTGAGTACTTCTTATCCATAATTACCTCAGCTATAGTTTGGTCAGATTCCGAAACCATGTTCAACACAATCGGCAAATTCGTCTTCTTCACGTACGAACTTATTGTCGCCATGATTGGCTGGTTAGCTTTTTATATCAACGAGCCACCCATCTGGGAATCGCCTTTCCAGATGGATGACGAGATTGACTACCAGTCGATGCGACAAAAGATCTGGCAAAAAACCAACATCAGTCCTGATGGTTCGAGACATCATGGTAGGTTGTGATATTCTTTGCTACTCTTCATCCCTTCGTCCCTTTATCCCTTTATATCTCCACCTCTTATCCCTCAGTTCTTCGTCGAATACCTAGAATTTCGGAACAAGGACTAACTCTTTCTAGATGTTCCTTTGCCAGAACAGGCAATAAGTCGAAGTAATAGACAGAAGTCCCAGGTAAGTCTCCAGTCACCTCTACCAAAAAAGGCCGCAAAGGCGAAGAAAAGGGCTCGCTTCGCGAGCCCTGAATGTCTTCCTAGCCCAGGCCCGGAAGGTTTCCACAGTCCGTCCTCTCAGCCTAGAGTTCCGCGGCTGGGACTTCGGGCTGGTACCAATCACCCCAAGAGGTCTACTCAAGTAAGTGACCGCAAAGGGAGAAATCCACCGGGTCTGATGACTCCTCGCGGCCATCGTGCTCGATGCACAAGGCATATGCGATCGGACTCGCATTTTGTCTTGCATCGTGCCTTTACTTAGAGGTTGTAGCGGCCCTCAGTGTAGGAACAGCTAACTTGCACTGTGTAGACGACCCTCTGTGTTAGGTCCGATTCAGACACAGGTCTCTCATATTTGAGAGGCGCCCGTCGACAGTCCTGCGCGTTCTCGTCGCGACGGGTGTTAGTAGTTTGTTGTTCCCACCGACAATGAGCGAACTAAGACAGGACATGCTATTTGTAGGAAATAAAATTATAAGTTGTGAATTTTAAGTAGGAGTCTACACGCTATTTGTTGCAATTTTGCAGAAAGTTGTTGTATTATATGTCATTATGTTGGAGGCTAAATTATTTCCAGTTATTTAGGAAGAGTAATTTGTCAATAATTCCATAAAGACGAAGTTCGCTTTCTTGTTGTCCAGAATTCATTGTTTGTAATTATTCTTGTTATTAATGTCACTTGGTCTCATCCAAGTGCTGCATTAATGATACTTTTCAAAGTTGAAGGGCGAAAATATTTGGATTGTGTGTTTTGATTTCACTAGATAATTGGTAAAGCCATGATGTGATATTTGTGGTGGCCTATGTTTCTTATATAAGGATGTAGTTTGTGGTATTTAGCAGATAATAGCAGTTAGTCATCAACACTATTGAAAAGTGATTGCTTTAGATAAAGTGTCTAAACTTTATCTCTATTACCCTTTATATACATGATGGAGCAGAAAACCGTAGGGTTCGTAAGATTTATGTTATTCACAAACTAGGCAGGGTTAGGTACAAAAGAAAATTATAAATTGAAGAAGATAACTGGGTGGACCACCATATTAATAATCTAGTTTTATGCCAAAGTTCCGAGTTATGAAAATAAAGTGAATGATATGAAGAAAATGATGTAAGGAATGTTCTTTGTCCAGGCATCTAGCTGTTCAGATTCTCTGCCCTCAACCAGAGCTTGGCAATATTATCATTCAACCATTAGTATCTAGGATATTTAGGTGTCCAATTGTGATGCGGTTATGAGCTCAGCGGTATATGGCAATTATATGTCTCTGCTGTCCTTCGATGAAGTGGAACGGGCTCTTTTTTTAAAAATAAATCACTAAATATATGCAGCTATTAAGTCATAACACATGACTGGTACTATATATACATATTGGATGACTCTTTTGACGTTAGAGACACTCATACTCTGGATTTCATTTGCAAATACCACTATGAGGTATGTTTGCTTATATAAACACTGCACCATCCAACCATGGCGGTGTTTATAGTGTTGCCTACTCTTTACTCACAGGTTAGATCATAAGCGGGAACCATAGGTACCATGACGTGTCTCTTGGCTGCAAACTACTAATATGCAGAGTAGAGCTTAAGACTAGATGTAACTTGATTTTCTATTACTAATTTAATTTATTGTCCTGTCTGAGTCTACGACTATGCAGGACATGCAGCCCCTCTCTGCCTACAGGCCAAGGATACCTATACCAGTGGTATCTCCCCTCCTATGCCTCCCACACAGCTCTCCTCAAACAGTACCGCCCCTCACAAGTCCTTATTCGTTCATGCGAGGGCTGACTTGGGGTGAAGAAATAGCCACCATAACTTCGCAGTGGTACTTACAAATGAAATCCGAGGCATGAATGCTCTTCCTTTACATTGAGTCATCTATTATGTAGATTTCTCTTAAATTGTGTCATAGCTAGATAGCTAGATAGCTGCATACGCAATTAAAATTTGAAGCAAATAAAAAAAACGCTAGCACAGGCTATACCCAATCTCCGTTCGCCAAACACCAGTTGGTCGGAACTATTAATTGTTGAGCCTAGTAGGATCGACAAGCTGTATCTCAACACAGAGGTATTAGAAAATTCAACAACCATAACCTTCATTCATAACTTCCATTAAGTATCACCTGACTTATATCTGTAGTCCATATTTTCAACAATCATTGCCAAAGCGATTCAGCACTCTGAAGCTATTTCTAGAGCATAAATTTCGGTACAAGCGAATAACAGTAGCTCATCAGACAAAGCTAATCATACTACCGTCGGCATTGAAGGAGGAAAATGTCAGCCTCATACCCGCCACTTACTGAGCGCTCCATCGCAAATACTATTGTGTTATTTGATGTCGATGGAACCCTCACACCTGCGCGTCTTGTATGTTAGAAGTTGTCCAACAAACATTATCGGCTACCAAATAGCTTATGTCGGCTAATTTGTTTTCCAGAGGGCAGCACCAGAAATGTTGCAACTTTTACACAATCTCAGGCAAAAAGTAGCCATCGGATACGTAGGTGGTTCCGACTATTCGAAACAGCAAGAACAACTAGGCTCGGCAGAAGTCCCAGTGAAATCGCTCTTCGACTTTTGCTTTGCTGAGAATGGCCTAACTGCCTACAAACTAGGACAACCTTTGGCTTCCACTTCTTTCATCAAGTGGATCGGCGAAGGCAATTACAAACTGCTGGTTAATTTTATTCTCCATTACATTGCTGACTTAGATTTACCTGTGAAGCGTGGTACATTTGTGGAATTTCGAAATGGGATGATTAATGTATCGCCTATTGGAAGAAATGCCAGCGTGGAGGAGAGGAATGAATACCAAAGATACGATTTGGAACACAAGATACGCGAGACATTTGTTCTGGCACTCCAAGCTAAATTTGCTGATCTTGGCTTGACGTAGGTCCATACAATTTCCTCTTGAGCCTCAAAGCACCATGTACCCTTGCTATACAGTACGAGCTAACATTATCAGCTACTCGATTGGAGGCCAGATCTCTTTCGATATTTTCCCCAAAGGATGGGACAAAACTTATTGTCTCCAGCACCTTGAGGAAGATTCGAAGAAGCCAAATGGTGTTCATTACACAACCATCCATTTTTTTGGTGATAAGACCTTCAAAGGAGGCAATGACTATGAAATATATGAAGACCCGCGAACAATAGGTCATGCTGTTAATAATCCTGATGAGACACGCTCCAAAGTTAAGGAGCTATTTCAAATATAATTTGAGCTAGATTCATTCATATCCATAATCCCTATTGGAAGATGTTTTCAAGTAACTAGGAGCCTGACCTGTGATAGGCGAAGTGTTTGTAATTAAAATAAAAAAAAAGTCAGTAAAAACATCCTCATTCCTATTTCTCACGGAATTCTAGGATTATATACACTGATTTTGATAAGCTTTATCTCTCTATCTCTAAATATAGACATGCGCTAGGAATAGAATAAGCTGCGGTCCTAAATACAGAATGCAAGCACTGACCGAAACAAACAACCCACGTACGCATGGACAGTCCCTATTTTTGACCGGAGACAATTCCCTGACCAACTTCTTCGGTGGTATTTCCTAGCCTTTGACAGATATTTCGCGAGAAATTTTGTGACAAGAAGCCTTGTCACGGAATTCAACCGACCGGATTAGTGGAGGGTACTATTAACCCCTTGAAAATTGCTTGCACGCGTCAGGGAAGATTAACAGAAATTTAAAGTGAAGAAAATGTTAAGCTAGAGCTTTAAACCGAAACTACAGATGTAGCTATGTAAAAATGAATGATCTCTACGTGTGTACGCTCTCTGTACCTACCCCCAAGATGTAGATCCTCTGCGCATGATCAAATCAGAAACAAGAGGCTCTAGGAAATTTGTTGTGAGTCAAAATTTAGCAAAATGCTTGTGGTGTTACGGATGTAAGATGTTATCCTCTCGTCCTGTGTCTGAATCAAAAAATTGGCCATTACAGGTTGACATGGAATGGGTATAAATGAACGGGATCTCCATGAGTAAATTAATGTGTATGTGTTTATTGTCGTTTTAAGTCTATGACTAAGTAAGGACATGTAGGCCCTTTCTGCCCACAGGCCGGGAGTATCCATGCCTCGGGTAATGTACTCCCTCCTATGCCTTCTTCACGACTTCGATCCCGCAGTAATACTCCCACAGGTCTTCATTAGAGTACACACTAAGAGGAGCCTTTATCCCGTCATTATCTCCCCTGTCCAGCCAACCAAACGATGGCCATTTACGGGTGTGTAGCTGCAAGGAAAAGTCTCAAAAATCACTAGGTGCGGGGCTCTTCTATGACGAAGAGGCCGACCAGCCGGGCGCAGAAGACCTGTGTATACCTGAGAGTGTCTCTCAATGTTACGGGCTGTGCCCCGTTCGATTAGGCTGGGCTATTTATTTGTTTATTTATTTATTTATATTAACGTCGTGCCTGCGTACAACACAGTGCTTTAAAGCCCCATGCCGGTTAGCTCAGCCTATTAAGGGCTACCCGACGCACCGGCATTCCCATAACAAAAACCCGATAAAGACCCCGCTGCTCCGGATCTGCATAGCCGCTAGATCAGTGAGACTCTTCTAAAATTGATATAAATTATATAATTAAAAACGTAAATTAAACTACATGTAGATGTTCGTATTTAGACAGCGTTGGTGTCTAAGTAATCAGGGCTGTCCTACAAATGTAGGTGCAGACAGAGATTCCCCCATTACTGGTACATTTGAAACTCTTCGAAAAAATAGTGTGGACATCAGCCAGTCTCGGAACAAGATGGCTCCTTTTGGTGAGCTTAAAATCCAGCGAGCGTCTAGGGGACGGGGGCCTTTGGCTCCACGAAGCCGTGCCTGTAGTAGGCCGTGTTGACAGGTCATGAAATGCTCCGGCGATTTATCTTGTCCACAGGAGCATGTTAAAGGTGCGCTACTGTGTGCAAAACGACGGTGGTATGCTGCAAAATCACCATGGCCAGACCGCGCAGCGAGAAGGAGGCTGAGGGACCGTCGATCCATGCTAGCGAGCTCTGGGGTGATGCGGGAGGTTGGCCCGATTCTGAGCGCTCTATACCGGTCAGGGCATTTTGCGACCAGTATTCCGACGCAGAGGCCTCGTAGCGAAGATTGACAATTCTCCTCGCTCTGGCAATGGAAGGGGCCAGATTGGGGGCGGTTATGATACAAGCCGCTTTTGCGAGAGCATCTGCCTTTTCATTTCCAGGGATTCCTGAATGCCCTGGGCACCAGCGTACAGAGACCCTTCCTGGCTCAGTGTATCTGGCACGGTTCCTTGAAGGCCAGGATCTTGCGAGATCCCGAAATTTTGCGATCCGAGTCGAGCTTGTGGTGTCGGCGGTCCAAGGAGTAAACGAGACGCTGCCTCTTGGTTGTCGAGACAGACAGTGATGTTGGTGGCGTAGTATGCCATTGGGCTTCTAATTGCAGCTGCGAGGCCTTCCATAGCTCCGACGACTTCTGCATCGTATACTTCTGCTGATTGACCTAGAGGAACAGAGCCTTGATCAATCACATGTTTTGCGCCGCGATAAATGCAGTACCCTGCCCCTGCTGAGCCTTCCATCAGAGCTCCGTCTGAGAAAACGAAGAGGTCCAGGGGCGGTGCTGAGGAATGCCATTGGGTGAAGACTTGGAGCCCTGCTTCACGACCAACCGCTCCAATCGCTGCGAGTATTTCGTCCCTTTTTGGTGTCCAGGGAGGTGAAGTCGTGTTTACTGATAGTTCTGGGGAAATTCTGCGCCGAATCCAAGCCATTCTCGGAGATTTCCAGCGAAGTCGCAAGGGATGTTGGGGGTCTGCCGAGGCAACTCGCACTGCAAGACGGTTGTGGATACGTTCGAGCCACCCTTGAGCTGGTGACCATCCAGTTTCCCGCAGAAGGGCGGCCACTGGAGTGGTTTTGTATACCGGCAGTGCTGCCCGGGCTGCATCGTTTATCCTGCGCTGAATACGAGCAATATCTTCTTTGCAGGTATTTGCTGAGAACCAGGTTTCGGCTCAGTAGAAAAGGGTTGTAAACGCTGCCCCTTGTAAAGCCTGTCTAGCTAGAGCTGGTTGGATACCTCGAGCGGTATTGCAGAGGCTTTTTATGTGCGCTGTGACGGCCGTAACTCTGCCGCACGCTTGCTTAATGTGGTGGCGAAATTTCAAGCAGCGATCAAAGTGGACACCCAGCCAACGAGTTTGTTCATTAGGCCTGATCTCGACGCTATCTGCCCGGAGGCTTGGCTCAAAGGGTTTCCCCTTTTTCCGGTGGAAATATTGGAGCTCAGTCTTTGATATCTCTAGCTCGATTCCGTTAAGACTTCCCCAAGCAAGTACGTTGTCCAGCTTTTCTTGGAGGCGAGCTGCGCATTCGGGTAGATATGGTGCAGAAGCAAAAATTGCCGCATCGTCAGCATAGCCGAAGCACCCTGGCGAGAGGCGCAACATGCCCTCAATAGCCAGGAGGAACAAAATAGGTGAGACCGGTGATCCCTGTGGGAGGCCGCATTTTATGGCGAAGGGTGGAGTTGTTGTACCGTCCAATGCGACTACGCCCTCGCGATTTTCCATGAATGATGCAACCCATTTGATAAGATTGTGGGGCCAGCCTTGAGTACGGAGATTATGGCAGAGACGTCCTCGCTGAATGCCATCAAATGCACCTTTAACATCTACCGTTACTATACCTGCAACCTTCTTCTCTAACCAGGCGGACTGGATGTCAGAGGCAAGGGCTGTGGTTAGATCCGTTGCTGACCGGTGAGGAACAGCGCTGCACTGGTTCTTTGCAAGGATATTTTGTGAGAGGGCAAGGAAAGAGAGACGTCGGGCCATGAGGCGTTCAGCCCCTTCCCAAGGCACGAAAGCAAAGCATTGGTCGGTAAGACTTGGGAAGGGCTTTGTTTCGGTTGCCTGCCTTCGGGAGAATAATTATGCTGGCCTTTTTAAAGGCCTTTGGATGTAGTCCTTGCAGGTCGCACAGACGGAACAAATCGGTCACTCGGGGCCCTAGAACTGGCCAAGCTTGTCTTAGCGCTTCTGCGGTTATCTCGTCTAGTCCGGGGGACGATGAGAGACTACGCAGCAAGATCTGAAGATTTCCTGATTAGTTAGTGCAGGCCAAGGGAGGCTTCTTCTTGCCACAGTTGGAATTCCCATGACTATATCCTCATGCTCCATGTGCCTACTCAGTAAAGCCCCCTGTAGTAGTTGTGCTTTGGCCATGGGAGTGAAGACGAGTCCGTCTGGGCCATTGAGTGGAGGGGTATGAAACCGGGGTATTTTTTTATGCCAGCTTGTAACCCTATACGCTTCTGTGAGACAAGAGACCTGATCTACTTTATTGCGCCACATTTCTCGCTTAGCTATTTTGACCGCCTTGCCAAAGGCACGGCGTTCAGCGGTGGCCACTGATCCCGAGCGCTTAGCTTGGCAGAGTGCGTTGTGCGCGTTTGTACAGTCCCTGGTCCACCATCGATTTCGCGGTCCCTGTGTACGTTTTCTGGGACAGGTGGCGTTAAGAGCACCTTGGAGAACATCTACCAGGAAAGAAGCTTCTCTCTCTGGGTCTGAAGAGGGTGCGGCCACTAGTCTGTCGGAGATAATTTTACGGAAGTGACCCAGTTGCAAGCAGAGTATCTGAGTTTTCCAGAGGTATCTGTTTCAGGTCCTGTGTCTGACAGTTGAGTTAGTAGAGTTCTGTGGTCTGACCCAACTTCCAGGTCGATTCGGATAGCACAAGATGCATTGAGACTATGTCGTGCGAAGCAAAGATCGATAGTAGCGCCGGCATCATGAGTGGGGGCATAGTATACATTTAACAACGTTATTCCCCTTGCAGTTGTCCATTCGAGTAATGAGTCACCTTCCGAATTTTCGTTATATGCTGCTGGATCCCAGGCCGAGTGGTGGATATTGAAGTCACCAGCTAAGACATCTGGGATATCAGAAAGATTAAGAAGAAGCTGAAGGCCGTCCCCAGCGCCAACCGCGCCTACTGGAGCGTTGTATATATTCCAGCAGTCAATGGTACGCTTGCCGCGTCGAGAGATGCAAATCCGGAGAAGGTCGCGTAAGTGAATACTGGGTTGGAAAGGTGAAAGGCCGCACCCCTTGCGAGTGTAGGTCATTACGCGAGGCCGGCTGGTCCAGATTGGAAGGGGAGAGAAAGAATTGTATTCTGGGTGATTTTTAGTTAACTTGCGCGAGAGATCAGTACTTATCCAGGGTTCTTGAATTAGTACAAGATCTGCTCCGCTTTTAGAGGCAAGTTCGAGGGCGGAGTCGTGTGCCGGGCTCCGTTTACCCACATTTACCTGGAATATGCACAAACCATTGATTGATTGTGATTTGTGCGTCCGGCACCGAGTCATCATAATGATTCCTCTATGGTCATCAGGGCGGAGTATCGGGACTCTTGTCCAATTTGTGGAGGAGAGGGGGAGGCGATTCTTGTGGGTTGGGTAGGAACCTGATTGTTCCCGGAGCTCGCGGTGGCCTGGACGGAGATTGGAGGGTGTAGTGCGGTCCAGGCCTTCTGGCCCTCGTTTCGGATAGCTCGGAGTCTAGTTTTATCCGGGCGGGCGAAGCTTCCGTTGGCGCGGATGGGTCGCGCGGGGCAGCCTAAAGAAGATGATGGATGAGGTCCGTCACAGTTAAGGCATTTTTCTGGTCTGGTGCAGGGCCCGACGTGGGAATCTGCGGCGCATGTCCCACACCGAGGGCGGCGAGTGCATCTATTCACATTGTGGAACGCGTGGCAACAAGAACACACCTGGAGTGGGGGCTGGTGGTCTACTTGCCGGAGCTTCACCGCTCGAGCAAATAGTCGCAGATTTGTTGGGTACTTTTTAGCGGACTCGGAAGCTATCACTAGGCGAATAGTCCCTTCATAGTCCGGAGAGAGTTCAGAGCGGCGAGTCCACGACATGGAGAAGATTGATTCGCGGTCAATCTTCGTAGTGGCTAGTTCCTGTCGAATTTCAGACATGGTGAGGGCTTCGCGTTCCCCCTAATGGTTGTAGCCATACTTAGGGACTGGTCCTAAGATGAACGTATTGCGATTTTCCTGGCGCTCTATTGGAGCGTCTCCCGTAATCGTCTGAAATGCCGAGGCTACCTGAAGTAGTTCGGGGGCTTGGGCGGCGGTGGGCGCTACTATTGCGATTCCCGAGGGTACTATGCGCACATCTTTGATGAGCTCTGGCCGGTCAGTTAGTCTCCGGAGCCTTGTGCGGATGAGAAATGTATCTTGTCCTCGGAGCGGGTGATCTGCCGGTAGGCGTATAATAACCCTTGAGTCGACCTTAGGAACTTTGGGGAGAGACTTGGTCTGCTTCGGTGGTGGTGCAATAACAGTCTTCTTTGTTGGAGTAGTCTGGGTCGCTAGGATGGGATTTCGGGTAGCTGCCGTCGCGTACGTCTGCTTCTGCGAGGTCTCGGGACGGGGTGACGAATTGCCGGCCCAGCGCTTCGATTGGTTGCTTGAGGGTCTTCGGACCTTTGGGCGTAGTTCGCTGTAAAGGGACGGACGGGATATGGCTGTTTGACGGTGGCTGTGACAAAGTCTCCAGCGCGTCATCTTCTGCCTCTAGGTCCATGAATTCATCATCAGAATCTATTTGCATGTCTAGAGGGACGGGGGTAACTTGATTTAGTTCAACAGGCATCCGAGGTTCCACAATGACTGTTTGAGGTGGTTGTTTATTACGCTGGGCTATCTTTCAGGCCCAGCCTCGTTCAAGGATGTTGATCATGTGATCGACGCAGGGTCGTTTCTCACGACTCGAATCACTCAGTAAATTATACGGAGGCTGGGAAACAGATCACTCAGTAGCAAAGGAATACATATCAAGAATCTAGATCACTAGTTACTGCGGAGGGCATACTTAATATAACGGATTTCCTGTAGTTAATCTCTATAGAAAAATATTAACTCTTTGTGGTACTATTTATGTTCGGTGTCCGTAATTCTCCTCGCCCTTAACATCAACAAACCCTACAAGTTGCATGAATCAATACGAACTATTGCAAGAAAAAAATTATCGGAGAAAAGAGAAGAGGCCTCCGAGCAAAACCTAAACACCATTGAGGCTGCACTTATAGCTAAGAGTGGCAATATACCTGAGGTAGAGATGTTTGCCGCCGAAGTTCAGAAGTTGAAATCTCTATCAGATTCAATCTGGGCTTCTTCTAGCCCAGAATACGCGGAAAAAGCCTCAAAAAACTCGTCGCTGGACCAGAAAATCAGGATACGGTTCCAGAACAAGCGCGACCTACAGAAGTGAGGCCCGCGAAAAGGGCCGACATACCCTCAATTAAGGCAGCAGGAGCCGAAAACTCGTAGCTGACCCCACGGCCTCTAGAACTAGAAGCAGCAGGTAGAGAAGAAATATACCCCCCAGAATTTCTTGCAGCGATCGAAGCGGATGAGCGCAGGGCAAGGCAAAAACCTGCGCAACTCAATATATGCTCGATGACGATCAGCAGTGTCGAGACAGCTCTTTTACCGCTCTCCACGGGTGAAAATAAAGTCTTTGTAGACTCCATCAAAGTCTACTTAAGAGCAGCTATCGCGTAATTCGTGGCGGCCGGGCCAAGCACCACTCCGTCAATCCTGCCCCAACTATCAAGTGTCGGGACTCCCCCTGCGACCGTCATCCCAGTAGCCATTCCCAGGAATATTACAAAGGCTACTGTACCTCTCTCGCCCAGAAGCATCTGGGCCACTGTCACCCGAGCAGGACACAAAAAGTCAGGTGCACAGGTTCCTGCAACCATCACCTCGGGCGCGGCTGCCATATCAGCCAGTAAACCAGAGAAGAAGCCGGCAGCACCAGCAATATCACTGCAAGATGACTGACTCTTCCTGCATCTCGATGCAAACCACGAATGGAGACAGCTCTCTCCAGCTGGCGCTCGCGAAGCCGTGGCTAAACAAATACAATGCACCCCTTCCGATATCGACCAGATGCAACGCGTTCCCACGGGCTTTGCCATCTGTGCCAAAATCCCGGATGTAAAATCCCGACTGCTGAAGACCTCATGCACCTTCGTACATTTGGAGGCAAAACTAGTACCGCCAAGTCACCTAGTTTACCTCCGGATTGCTACGGTTACAGTCGCCGTATTCGGCTTAGAAAGACGAGTCGAAGTCACTGCCGAAATGGTAGCGGTGGAAATCCTCCGAGTGACTAACTGCACTCCAGACCAAGTAAGGATTCACGGAAAAACCAAGCCTGGGGCTCCCTGCAGATCCTGGATGACCTTGTTCCCTAAGAATGCTAGCCCACAGCCATGCTTCTGACTCTTTGAAGACTCAGGAGTAGCAACAGTCCAACGAAACCGCCCTGCCATACAGCAATGTAGGCGATGCCTCGGTTTCCACGCCACCCGTGGGTTTTCACAGGCAGTTGGGCAGTAACTCAGTCGTCAGGGTAATATATTTGTAGTTGCATAAAGGAGAAACTAAACGGTCTACGGAATCTACATGTACGCGTGCTTACCAAATGTGAACGGTTAAAGCAGACGGTCAGCGCACGTAAACTATACCATAAAATAATTAATATTCTTCTATGGGAGAGATAACTACACTGGATCGCGCGAGCATAAAGTGTGCCCTGATGTCAGATTGGAGTGTAGGCGTCTGACCTGAAGCGGAAATGGAGGATGAGAAGAGGTCGGAATGGGTCGCAAGAGATGACTGAAGGTCTACTGGAGATAAATAGGAGGATGAGAAGAGGTCGGAATGGGTCGCAAGAGATGACTGAAGGTCTACTGGAGATAAATAGGAGGAACTAAAGGTTTGAAAGATGGGTAATATAAATAGCTAAGAGGTCTAAAGGTTTGAGTGGGTACTAGTGGTAACTAAAGGTACAAGAGGTAATCCGAAGGTGTTCCGAAGGTGTTGGGTATGACAGAAAACTAAGCGTGAAGAACTCTGAAGCTACAGACTAAGCCATCATATATACCTGCTTTCCTTCCACTAGCTCATCATAACATAGACATTAACCTAATATCAACATGATCCCATATGTAAAGGATTATACTGTTGTCATAACAACATGAGAAGAAGGGTAAAATTATATGGCGAAGGAAGAATCGGAAGGATCGGGAGGATCGGGAGAGGAATCCTTACACCTGACAATCACCTTACATAAGCATTATCCAAAGACCCTGTTCTGAGCAAAAGGCCCAGCCTTTTCGCGTAGTCTTCATTATATGCAAGGCTGGGCACGCAGGTCAGCCCAGACAACCAATGGCGGGTAAACCCGTAACACCTAATTGCCACGCTAGTACCCGTGACACTACCCTCTCGCTAAACAAGAGAAACACTCTTGTATCTTGTAAAAAAAATTAATTTATCTGCATTTTAGCCATAGTCTTGATGGGCCTGAATGTGGGTTCGCATCATGAAATTCCCAGAGAGCGTCATCACATCTTTTTAAATAAAAAGTTGGCTCCCATGGAGAAGAACCATCCGACCATTGTACTTGATAGTAGCAGCGTTTGTTTACCATTTGGTTATATCCTGTAACTTTATCAAATCGCCACTCTACCACATCTTCTTGATTGTCCTTTCTTACAACCACCCTACCATCGTTGGCCCTAATGTCTTTGTCTTACTGCTCAGGGGCTTGCTCGTGTGGGCGCAATTTTACTTTTGATACGTGAAATGTTGGGAAGATTTTGAAATTTTTTGGTAGGCCAACTGTAACAGCGTGTGGTGATACTTTAACCACTCGAAAGAGGCATTCCCAGCGTAGATTTAGCTTATCAATAGGTTATTGGAATATTATCGTATATTTGATGATACTAGAATTATATGATTAATTATTCTGATAATATTTTGATTGATTGCTTAGTTCTATCTATCTGAACATGAAGATATCGCTATATTTTATAAAAGTCTCTTGTGCTACCCTTTATCTCACATAGCTATGCCAGTACTACCTGATTGTAAACTGAGACTCATTGACTCAGTTACATCTTCCGTTGCCTACGTATCACTAGATCTTAGCTTCACAACTATGACACAATGCTAAGTATATGATACTCCTTGGCTGCGATATCCTGACCCGGATGCTTCACCCAAGAATATCTGACTCTACCTCACACTCGTCATGCGTGGTTGTTTTCCGCACCTGCCAAGGTATCTGTCATGGACCTTGTATCTGTCGTAAATAGACATTTACAAGTCATGCTCACGAAATTCACAACACAGGTCGTCCCATATTACAGTTTTCCGTGCTAACCATAACCTCATCTCCCACAAAAAATCATGGTGCATCAGTACGTCGAAAATTTGAATTACTTTCATATTGATCTTGAGAAATTTTTGACATAGTTCTAACATGGTCAAAAACAGTTTTGAACCGATTGGCTATTTCATGTGCTTTAAAGTATTCTTGTTTTTGTGAAGATGATAGTGTGGGTGCTGCGGGCGTCTGAGGCTCAATGCCGAGCCTTGGATTGTAGCCGTAATTAGCAAAGAAGGGGCTTACTCCCGTGGTAGAAGAAACTGAATTATTACCCGCAAATTCAGCAAGTGAAAGCCACAAAGCCCAGTCGTCTTGCGCCTAATTTACGTAAATCCTCAAAAATTGTTCTGCCTCGGCGTTAATAAGTTTGGTTTGACCATTCGTCTTCGGATGATATTCAGAAGAAGGTTTTAGTGTGGTTCCTAATCTTTGTGATAAAGCTCTCCAGAACCCCAAAATAAATTGAGTCCCTGGGTCAGATACAATTCGCTCTGGTGACCCATGTGGTGACCAAACTTTTTCAACAAAAGCTTCTGCTAGTTCTTCAGTCTTCAGAGTTTTGGTTGGGATAATATGTCGCATTTTAGTCAACCAGTCAACTATGACAGCGATATGTTTAAATCCACATTTTCTAACCTCACAATCGGGAAATAGTGTAATAGAGTCTATAGATATATCTGTCCATGGTTTAATGGGAAGAGGTAGAGGTTTTAAAAGTCCAGAAGGAGACTGTCTGGGTGTTTTTGCCTATGTGCATAGTAAGCTGCCTTTGCAAAATTTTCTGGCAGCTATTGTCATACCTGGCCACCAATAGGTTCTGTTAATCAGTTCTATGGTTATTTCTCTACCTGGGTGGCCAGCAGGTCCTGAATTATGTGCTCTGTGAAGTAGCTGAAGCGGGATACTTTCGTTATCTGGCGGAATAAGTAAACGATTCCGGTAGTACACTCGGCCAGCAAAAATTCGACACTCGCTAAATGCCATTTTAAGCATTTTAGCTAGGGAAGCTCTCCAGCGCCTTTTCGATTTGTCTGACAAATCGTCCATTATTTCCTGCATTACTAAGGAGTCGTAATATGATTCAGAGATTAAATCATCAATCGGTCGAGAAACATCTATTTGGTAAAAAGACAAAGAGTTCAAAGAAAAGGTATGATGAAATTTAGAAGATGGGAGTAATAGAATTCGCCTGGCCGAAAGCCTGTCGTCTAGTAAATCTCTTGGTGCATCTTGTGGCCTTCGGCTCAAAGCATCCGCCATTGTATTAACCGAGCCAGGCCGGTATACTAAGCAGAAATTGAAGCGGGAGAGGTAATCTGCCCAACTCATTTGAATCTGGTTTAATTCTTTTGTTGTTTGAAATGTCTGAAGGTTTTTATGGTCGGTTAGAATATCAAATTGATCTTGTACTCCTTCCAATTCTTGGCGCCATTCTTCCAAAGATTTTATCACACCAAGGAGCTCTTATCATAGAAATCATACTTACATTCTTGTGTCAAATGCTTGGACGAAAAATAAGCTACGGGGCGAAGCTCCTCGCCAAAGTATTGAGATAATGTACCCTCGCAAGCCCAATTGCTTGCATCTACTTCCACAACTGTTTTTCTTGACCAGTCAAAAACAGCTAGAGATGGCGCTTTTGTGAAGGCCTGTTTTAAATTTTCAAATGATGATGCACAGCCATGTGTCCAGACCCCTGCAGCGTTTATTTAGTGAGTCCATGAAGTGGTGGGTAAGCTCAGAGAAATTTTGACAAATTGACAATAAAAATTTGCAAAACCTTAAAAACGTTGCAATTATCTTTTTAAAGTCGGTGGTTCCCATTCAAGAATAGCTTTTACTTTATTCGGGTTCATTTCCATTCCCCCTGGCGTGATAATGAGGCCCAGGTATTTAGTTTTCTTGGTGTGAATCTCGCATTTGTTAATGTCAATTTGCAGCCCAGCAGTACGCAGCCGTTTAAGTACTTCTCTAACATGCTCGATGTGCTCTTCTTCAGAGTTAGAGATAATTAAGAAATCATCCAAGTAAGCTGTAGCATATTTGTCTAAAACCTCATATAAAATATCATTAATTTAGCGCTGGAATGTTGCCGGGACACTGCTTAATCCAAATGGGGTGAGAGTTGTTCGTAAAGACCAAAACGTGTAATAAAAGCTGCTAACCACTCACGGCCTTCCGCTACCCAAATTATATTGAATGCGGAGATAACATCGACTGTAGTAAAGATTTTTGCTTTGCAGATGAGATAGAGGGTTTCTTTAATAAGAGGTCGAGGGTAACAGTTATTCATTGATATATTATTAATACCACGAAAATCATGACAAATGCGGATACCTCCTCCCGGCTATTTAGCAAGGAGAATTTGACTTGCCACTGGCGATGTTGAAGGTCAAATCCAGCTTTTTCCAAGCTGGTTGTCTAACTGTTGGAACAGAAGTCATGTGCACATTAATAAGCAGAATATGTATTAATCAATTGTAATAGTAGTGCAACTTACGTAATATTTCCTTGGCGTTCTTATATGACATCAAAGGGTTAGAACAGATAGATAGAATGTATATATATGTGAATATTATTGTATTGTTTTATTGAATCTATTTTATTGCCATTTATTTACGTGCGTATACTGTATTGTACCAACACTAACCAACGCTTAATCACACGAAGTTCTGAGGGGGAACATGGTCGAGCTCGGGACTGTGTGTTAAAGTTATGAGCTTTAGCGAGAATGGAGGTTATAGCGGAATCAGTGTCGGCGGTTAGACCGATACAGTAAGTCTCGCATGAAGTTTTAGAAGGAAGAATTGACTGGAAACAAGTGTATTGAGATGTATGGTTCTGAGTAAACTAAGCTGATAAGAGTGAGATTGCGTGTGCGCATTTCTTATCAACTAAGGTTTTTGACCAGTATTTATCAATCTCCATGGATCATAAGTTATGATCCCTGTAGATGTAAATTTATATACATACAGATATATGAGCCAGAAATATAAAGCTAAATACATGTGTGTCGGTATTAGATCCGAGAAACCTTTAACCTGCATTTGAGACACAGTCATCCGCTGGAATGCTAGTGTGAAATAAATGCCAATATGCATTAAACTTTCCGTGAGGAATGTGCTGATGACAATGATATAGGAAGGTGAATTTGATAACCTAATTAGCCGGACTTACAAATGAGTTATCCTTGGCATTACAGGATATACGATATTTCAACACTGTGGAAATTCCTGGTTCCCAGGTAAAAGCTCAATCTTATAATCATATGAACAATGAGGAGGGAAGTTTGCAGCATCCTGAGGCAAAGCAATATGTGCCACATCATGGTAGATCTGGGGCATTTTTATTTTTATTTCCTCTATTGTCGGTGGGGGACTATCAACGTTTTGGAAGAACTTTTTCACATTTTCATCTGTAATTTTCATTAGTTTTGCTATATTTTGGCTGAAGAGTGAGTTAATAAAATCATGAAAAGGCTTAAAGAATTGGTCTTTCCACACAGTAGGGTCACCATAACCCAGGAGAAATTCTTGAAAATCAATTTCTGGTAGGAGCGGGACACTAAGGTCTCTCTCTTAGACTAAATCTAGCGCTTTCAGATCTTCTGCCATAATTCTCAATGTTGAAGCTTTGTCGTTGAGTGATAGAGATGAGATAGAGGTTTATGGGTCACAATGTATGAGATAACTGAGTGTGGATGTGAGAGTTCCTTACTATTGTTGTTTTACTAGTTAGGGTTGTTTTTTCCTTGTGTTCTATGTACAAGAGGGATGTCTACATCTACAAGTGGGCCAGATCGCTTAGGTCTGGCTAGCGGCTTTCTGTTGTGCTGGTGATGGCTAGGATTACGATGCACAAGGGTAATGGTCACTGAGGGTGAAGGAAGAACTTTCCAGGTGGCTCCATGATGAGTAGAGGAACAATGGAGCACTGTATGGAAAGTGTTTGTAGATAATACTACCACATGGAGGATACTAGAATATTCTGTGATACTGATTTGGGAAAATGAGGCGAGGGTTAATCCACCTCAGATGCGTATATAATTAGCGCTTTCTACCTCCTTAATCCTCATAGTTCTGAATACCAAATATATCAGCAGTTCACATTGATTCATCGATAATCATCCGTAAACCTTCTGCCAATTAACCTCTGTAAGCTCTTACCTTTACAACACTTTCGCCGTTCCTTTCCTTCTCCCCCGCATGGCATCATGTGCTATACAACTACTGCTCACCATGAAGTCCGAGTATGAAAAGCGTTAGATTACAACACTCATTAGGTGAAAATCTTTATCCTTAGATATTTGGAAGAATCCAGGCGCGTCAAGGACTCTGATGTCATTGACGTTTAAATGGTTGTCATATTTTAAAGACGATAATTCTCCAATGGATGTAGTCTGCATATATTTTGCTGGATCTGGTATGGATACAAGGTTAGACACAGTAGATGGCTGTTTTGCTAAATCTCCTGTTATGTCTCCTTCCGGTATTTCTACAACAGACGCTGGTTTAAAATTAGAAGATCGAGGCGTCAGACAGTTTTTTGCGCAGTACTCTTTGACAAATACTGTTAGAGTATGGAGAGAACTTCGGAGCAAGAATTGCCTGAGAACGGAGAAGAAGTTCAGTTTGCTTAATTGACTAATTGACTACAGGTATTACGATATATACAGTGGATTTACAAGGAAGAAAGGTTACCCGGAACCAACTCAACTGCAGAAAAGTGAAATCCCAAACCAGAAAAGAATTATCCATTGACTCAGAATACTGGGTCATGCAATAGAAAATACAAACAAACCAATGACAGGATTTGTTCGGGAAGAATTGGATTCAAGCAGACTCAACGTTTGAGTCTGCTTGGATTAAAAGTATGGGCTCCTGCCCGAACTCAGACATATAGTTCAGGCAAGATGCATGCAACCACATTGGTCGATAGAAAGAAATGCAGGAAGCTATATTTTCAACAAATACAAGGGATTTTTTCATGGATAAACGCAGTAGAAGCTAGGATGGTGTTTCATGGGGAGTTCCATGCCAAAACAAAACGCAGTGTTAGATTGAGTTCCTAAACAATTAGGACATACTCAGGAACATAGGGTCGTTTCATAGGAATTACGTAGTATCACTGTTCGAGACAGTGCTTAGGGCTGTCCTATTATCTGATGTACTTATATACTCAGCGTGAAGAAGTATTCTTCTTCACGCAACGTCTTCTGTTTATACTCATACCTATTGTTCACCTACTTATCTCTTCTCTAAAGAAGACCGCCGTTATTGTACCATCCTCACCCACTACTTACTTTACCTTTACCTCTTCCGTGAACCCTATACCTCACGCTGATTTATACCTCCTACTCTTAGGAATCACCACTATCCTCCACATCTATAACCTACTTGTACCCAACTCGTACCCTATGGAATACCGATAATACAGTGCCCTGAGAATTCATCACGGAAAGTTTAACGCACATTGGCATTTATTTCACACTAGCATTCCATCAGATGATTATGTATCAAATGCAGATTATAGTTCTCTCGGATCTATTACCGACACACATGTATTTAGCTTTATATTCCTGGCTCATATATCTGTATGTATCTAAATTTACATCTACAGGGATCATAACTTATGATCCATGGAGATTGATAAATACTGGTCAAAAACCTTAGTTGATAAGAAATGCGCACACGCAATCTCACTCTTATCAGCTTAGTTTACTCAGAACCATACATCTCAATACACTTGTTTCCAGTCAATTCTTCCTTCTAAAACTTCATGCGAGACTTACTGTATCGGTCTAACCGCCGACACTGATTCCGCTATAACCTCCACACTCGCTCAAGCTCATAACTTTAACAATCACTAGTAGGCTCTCCTCATCGACGTTTCCACAGAATTATGATCATATGACAGCAAAAGAGCTGTTTGATCCCGTAGCTTGCACCCGGCAGGAAACTGCTACAGCGCCTTATGCATCAGCTCTCGAAGCTTTTCTACTGATTAAATTTATGACTACTGTAGATGACTATATCGAAAGATTTCTAGCTGGTATCCAGAGCGTCAATAACGCAGCGGACGCATTACCGTTGCATGCTGCGCCAAAGCGCTCTGGTTATCACATTGGAGACGGTCAGGCCGCAGCCATATTTGTGATGGCAACCAAGAGGATAGAGTGGTTGAACAACTGGAGGGACACGAGAATATATGAGCCCAATAACGAATATGTTCCATTGCAGACAATGATGTCATCACTACGTTCTGTTGCAGGAAATCGGATGTTGCCAGCCCAAGTGGCACACGCAACACCCGCTCCCACTACACGGAACGTAGATCCTGAGGCAATCTGCAAGCGGTGTTGTCACAGACACCAGAACAAAAAGCGTTTTAGACTACACCCCGATCTTGTATCTAGTGTAAAAGGTTTAAGGAATTCAGAAGTACTTGAAGTCGATAACGCAATGGAAATGAATAATTTTTCCTTGGGCAAAGCTAAACTACCGTATCGTATCCTGTCCTTTATGTCTTCCGCGTACGCTAGTATTAATTCCCCCCTTTAGCCATATAAGAATTAATCCTTTCTTCCGGCTCTCTTCCTTGGCCCCCGAGAATCATCCTTTCTCCCTGGCTCTCTTCCTTGTATCGTACTCCCTTTAATACCCCCTTAGAGTCCCCTTTCGTCTATCCAGGAGCGTTGCTCTGCCCCTACCCTACCTTGTAGACGGAGTGGTCCTAGTGACCAGTCCCAATCCGGGCAAAGCCCGTCACATCTAGAGACTCTAGGGGTAGCACAAATCCTAGCGGAAGGAGTAATAGAGTAGCGGCATCTTATGACATTGAAGATAGTGATACAGACTTTATTATAGCTGCAACTGCTCAAGTTAATGAAAGCCGTACAATCTATGATACTGGTGCTTTGCACCATTTCGTGCCACATGAATCTTCTTTTGAATTTATCGACAAAACTACTAAGCCATTTAGATTTGACCAAGCAGTAGGAGCATCATCACCTGACAGTATCGGAACTGCACGTATCAAGATCGGTAAATTCACACTAAAGCTACATGACGCCTTGTACTCACCAGATTCCTCATGTAATATCATATCTGCTGGTAGATTAGACAGAATATCTGGCATTCTACCAGATTACAAAAGAATGATTCTAATGTTGCATTGTCTGCCTGAGGAAGACAGACCAGTAGCCCAGCTTGTATATAAAAATGACGTTTTCTATATTATCCCGATTGAGACTAGCCAGCCTCATGGTTCCATTATAGCTGCACCTGGTATCGCAAGAATACTATTACGACCGACCTCAGGTTGATATTAGAAGGCTCCCTTGAAAGATATAAGAGTAATTGCTTTGTATTTGGACCTAAAGCTACGCACAATAACTAAAAGAAAAGACAAGGAGAGAAAAAGGCATGCAGCCTCGCTGGGCTGAAAACTCTGCCAGCTCGCTTCCGGGACCGACGCTTACTCAACCAGACTACACATCACATGATACCATAAACCTATCACTTGTTGTTGGGATATTGAGAAGGGATTATCACGAGAGTAAGATAATATAGACGGTAATATGGGATATGCAGAGGAATGTATATCGTGAGTACTACAGGTATAGAGTGATCAAAATGTGTTATGTACCAAGGATGTGGACACCTTGCACTTGACCAAATAGATGACTAAGCAGCATTTCCTGACACGCCCCCATGCTGCGATATCATAGAGCCTCATTAACTCCCACAACACTTAAGAAGTGTGACCCCTACATCTCTTCTTAAAGAGTTCAGTAGTCCTACAGAATATAATAGAATGAAACTGCATTGTGGTACAAGAGTACTCTTATCCTGGCCCCATCGTATCCTGCTGTGTGAACTTCTATAACATGAACGTCGCCCATACAATTCGTTCTTTAATTAGATAAGCCTAGCTCAGACGATAACTTTACAAACTGGTCCCTGGGTAACTGCTTTGTTAATATATCTGCAATCTGTTCAGTACCTGGTGTAAATGTAACTATCAACCTATTTCTCATCACCATGTCATCTCGTATGTAGAAGTGCCTAATTTCAATGTGTTTAGCTCTTCGATGAAATTTGGTGGTTTTGGCAAGCTCTATTGCAGCCTGATTGTCGAGATATAGAAGCGGAGGCTTCGTTATTTTAACGTTTATATCTTGAGCAATTTTCTCCATCCAGGCGATTTCTTTGGCTCCTTCACTAGCAGACATTATTTCTGCTTCCATTGAGCTCTGAGCTGTGCTTTTCTGTCGGTTAGCGGACCAAGTAACTGCGCCCCCATTCCAAATGATCGTTTGCCCTTGGAAGGATTTCTTATCATTTTCGGTCCCTCATGTTGCATCTGTCCATGCTGCCCAGATATTTGTCGTATCGGAAGGTCTGTATCTAATCCCGAGCGATCTTGTACCGTTGAGGTATCTGAGTAGATGCTTTGCCATGCTTAAATGGTTTGAATCGGGATCAGACATAAATCGTGCAAGTTGCCCTACGGCATATGATATATCCGACCTTGAACCATTAGAAATATATAGGATAGTTCCAATAATTTGTCGATAGAGGCAGACATCATCATCTTTGAGCGTTTGCTGGATATCATCTTCGGAGATTGGCTTTAGGACAGTTCCTGCTGGAAGTGGGAGATCCTTTGGTATACTTTTATCCATTCCCAATCGCTGAATGAGTTTTGTTCTATAGGCAGTTTGATGAATGCGAATTGTACGCTCTTGTCTATTTATTTCCACTTGAATTCCGACGAAAGTGTCAACTGGTCCTAGCGCTTTGCAACTCCATTTATTCATAATATCTAATTTGACGGGATTTAAATTTCCGCGTTTCCCAATGATTAGCATATCATCTACATAAAGAAGTACGAAGACACCTCTACCTATAAACAAATTTGGATCAGAATCTCCGCTCCTTAAGGAAATTCGATTAAAGTGATCTTTAACTTCTTTGAACCAAATATGTGGAGCTTGCTTCAAACCGTATAGCGATTTGTTTAGCTTGAGGTAATTTTCCTTTCGATTGATTCCAGGGTGTTGTAAGGAAAAGAAGTCAGGTATCTCCGTGTAAATCTCCTCTTCTAACTTTGGATTTAGAAAGGCTGTATCCACATCAAGCGCTTCAATTTCAAGATCGTCTACTGCAGCCTTAGATAGAAGTATCCGGAGTGTGTTGTACCGTATGACCGACGCGAAAGTCTCGAAGTAATCAATACCGTACTGCTGTTCAAATCCACGGACAACGATTCGTGCTTTTCGTCTGTCTAAACTGCCGTCACTTCTGAACTTCTTTCTGAGAACTATTTTGCTGGATATTATTTTCTTTCCAGGCGGTGGAGACCCAGTCAAAATCGTATAAGTATTATGTTGGAAAATGAAGTATAATCCTATTAGTAACGATTACCTTCATTACGTTAGGGTTCCCAACGCAATCCCTACATCCACTATTTACACTCTGGCCCCATCTCCCCTGTAAGATTTGCACGAATAGATACTAGTGTGGCTCTACTTCTATGACAAGGGAATACAGCGTAATTGATCGCCTACTATAACTCACTGATTTTTACTAAATATATTATCACGTCGTTTTTATGGTCTTGATTGACATCTTTTTATATATAAAACATATAATTAATTCACTCTTCTTCGCTCTGCTTTAAGTGATACTCTATCTCTTTCATCATATTAGTAGCTTGCAGAGAGCGCAATTCTGATTTAATTGCCTCTTTCCATAATTTGGGATCGTCATGCATGGCCTGTTCAACAGTAATAGATTCAAATGGAGGAGTGGGCACTTGAATCGATGACGACTCACCGGCATTAATGTGAACTGTTTGTGCAGATATTGCATTTGCTGTAACAACATGGTTGAACACAGCCTTAGCCACTCTTCTCAGCGGTCTGCCAAATCTTGATTTTGGCAGGGAGCAAGGAGTCTGCCCAATCGATTGTTCGATGGCTTCTCCGATAATCTGAGGAGCACTTTCGTCAAAGTTCATTCGCTCTCCTAGATTTTCTTGCTCTACTACCCTCATGGTGGCCTCTTCCACTACTGCAGTAGCAAGACTAGCCTCAACCATGGGTTCGCGTGAGAGCTTCCTCCGCGCGTTCTCATGGCAGCTTCCTTCACGTCTTATTACGAGAGTCTGTAGCTCTACCGAACCTATGTAGGTTTCTTCCTCGACCATTCTAATGGGAGCTTTCTGAATATAGCGTTGATCAGACGCATCTCGAGCCTCTCGCAGGCGAGTTACAGGATTTTGCAATTCAGAGTTATTTTCGCTCGAACTCATTGCCCCAATTGGGTGAATTGCAGCGTACTTCTTACGCGCTTGCTTAACACCTTTCTGTCTAGCTTCTATCAGCTGCGACTGGTACATCTTTGTTCGCTCTAAAGGTACTTGTCTAGGTGTTAGCACATCTAGTCTATCAGGTAGAGTAAAGAGTGATATGTCAATCTTAGGAAACTCATATTCATTGAACTCAACATCAGCAGAGATTGTATCTTTTAGGGTAAGCGTATCAAGTAGCTTCCAAATTTTCGTTGAAGTCATTCCTATCATGATGAATTTTCCCTCTCTAATGTGAGGTTGCCATTTCGGAGGATTTAACTTGGTAGGGTAAAGCACATCTGCTTTGCACCCGTAAACTCTGATATTTGCTAGATCTGCAGGCTTTCCATAATAAGCGCTGTAGGGAGTGAATCTTTCTGGGGCGTCATTGTCAGCAAAAGGTAGCGCAGATGTGGGAGCCCTGTTCTTGATCCAGACCGCATGCTCGACAGCGTAATCCCAGAGCTGGTGAGGTAACTGTGCCTCATATAGTATAGACCTTGCTATGACGGCTATAATGCCCATCCATCTTTCAGCTGCTCCGTTCATTGAGTGTTTATATGGTGGACTTGGTTCAAACGTTACACCTACTTCTTTCAAGTAGTGTTGAAGGGCAGTACCAAATTCACTCCTACCATTGTCAGCTCTCATGTAGACAATCTTATTGCCAGATTGCAGCTCAGCTTCAGCCTTTATTTGCTTGAATGTGACTAGGACCTCGTTCATTTCCTTCGTCCTTAGTAATCTGACCCAGCACATCCTTGTTGCATCGTCTACCATGAGGAAGAAGAACCGATATCCTCTAACTGAGATAGATTGGATTCCTGAGATATCACAGTGAACTCGACGAAGAATGGTGTTTGAACGATTGTCAGATTTCTTGTTGAAGTTTTCTTTCATCTTTCCTGCTAAGCATGCTTCACAAGAATTTGATCCAATCGGAATTGATCTTTTCTCACTAGGGACTTTCAGTCCGGTGTATCCTGTTTTCAGAATCTTATCAATATCTTTAATGTTAATATGGCCCATTCTTCTGTGCAAAATATCCCACTCAGTCTCTGTTTGGTGCGGCATTTGTTGCTGAACTTTTGTGGCTGATGTTGCTTGAGGTATTGATTTGGTTTTAACTTTGAAGACACCATCCTCTCCTTCTGCTTCAAACAAGATTGAGCCGTTCCGTGTAATTTGACAATGGCCATCAGCAAACATTACATTTATACCTCTCTTGTTGAAGGCCCAGACTGACAGAAGCCGCATTTGACCAAACTCAGGAATAAACCATACGTCTCTTAGTTCAATTTCCTTGTCACTTGTCCTAAAAGATATATTGCCATAGCCTTCGCATTGAATAACTTTTCCAACTGCAATTTGGACAGACTTTGGACTGCTCCATCTTTTGAGCGTAGAGAAGTCGTCCCTCATACCACTAAAATGTTCTGACGCGCCAGAGTCAATTATTGTGAGAATTTCTCTGGGCTTGGTAAGTAAGGCATGTTTTGTGACAGTTGTGAAAGCTGTTGCATTAGGGTTCAAAAGCCGTGTAAATTTTAGGAGTTTATAAATCCCGCTGGTGATCAAGCTCTGTATATTTTCGGAAGTTGTTTTATTTTGTGGGCTTTTACTTTTACTTGATATTTTGGATAGAGGTAGACTTTCATCCAGGTTTTGGTCTGAGCAAGCGGTGTGTCTATGTTCAAGATAATAAGACAGGTAGGGTAAATCATTTTCATTTATGTTTCTAACTTGGACATAACGAGCATCAGCATCACTCCTAGCTTTATCCATGTCCTTGGCCTCTCTGCATTTGGATTGCTTAATGCGACAATCTCGTTCTACATGTCCTTTTCTGCCACAAAAGAAACACTCCTTTTCGTCAGTTGCCATTCCTCTATATTTTCCTTTTCGGTTAGGCTCTCCGCGGGCTTGATCACGGCGATCAAAGTGCGTTAAATTGCGTCCCCTTTGATATGTACCATGTCCTCTTTTTCTATTGCTGCTGCGTGCAAGATTTGCAGCTTGTGGTTGGGGCGGCTGAGCATGAGAGATGTTGGACTCGCAAGATTGGAGATACGTTATCGTTTCTGCGAGACTTCTACCCATGTTTAGAGCGTGTGATCGAGCCGTTGACCAAATGAAGTTATCTTTAGGGAGAGATGCAATTAGCTGCTCCTGTCATCCTCCTCAGTGATCAATCTAGAAGTCATTGATAGTTTGACCCTAAGATTGTTGAGACGTAGGACAAGGGACTTGATCGTGTCTACTCTCGGATCAAACTTCATGGAGGCGAACTTGGATCTCAATTCTGCGATGGTTGTCGGATCTTTATTTGGGTCCATTTGAAGAAGGAAATTCCATAGCCCAGCAGGATCGATGTTCCTCAGGAACCCGAGCGACTGCTCCATCAGTTGTGTTTCGATAGAGTTAGATATAATGACTTGAGTGTCGCGGGCTTTAGACAACCATTTCTCTTCCTGTACTTGAAATTCGTTGTCGTTGGTATTGACATCGTGATGTGGTGCGCTTGAGGAGACTGATCGAGTATTTGGACGTAAGGCATGTACATAGTTGTTAGCATTAGGTCTCTTCCATGTACCATCAGCGATACTTAAAACGCCTGCGTTTATCAAGGCGATCTCGCAAGTAATCCGCCACTCTGTATAGGTTCCAAGGCCTAGGATCACAATGTTTCCCCAATTAGATTTGTATAATGGAAGACCATCTTGATTGCGGGTGCCTTTTAATTCTGCGGTGAGTGAAGACATTGTTGAGGATTGTACTGAAACGGAAGCCGATGAATTGTTAAACACCGGGCTCATAACCTGTTGGGATATTAAGAAGGGATTATCACAAGAGTAAGATAATATAGACGGTAATATGGGATATGCAGAGGAATGTATATCGTGAGTACTACAGGTATAGAGTGATCAAGATGTGTTATGTACCAAGGATGTGGACACCTTGCACTTGACCAAATAGATGACTAAGCAGTATTTCCTGACACTTGTCAACTCTGGCCGTAACAAATCCCAACAACAACCAGCGCAGAACAATTGCACCAGCGCCTAGTGTTGGACTATTTTGGAAATGGGAGTAGAAGGTGACAAATCATCGAAGGGTTGTTCTTCTATTCTCTGGCTATCAAGTATCTAAAATACATAGTTTTCCTCATATGAAACCCTACTAGATAACTCACTGGCAATAATGCTACCACCGAAACATACCAAAACGTGCTCAGGACAGATAAGATTATTATATCATCGGAAACATAAATGTAAACCCAATTCAAAGTATGAGTTATGTAAAATCCGAACAAAAAGATATTTTCCTTGATACACCTCATGTATCATCATTGACTTCTCTGACCTGAGTCATGTTATTAGTAAATTCAGATAAACCTAGAATAACCTTAGCTCAACACCTAGGGCATACGGGTCAAACAATTTTAAAGAAAACAGCACAAGTTTCGAGAGGACTTGAAGGTATTGATTTGAGTGAACTTACAACCTGTGAAACATGTCATCTAAGCAAAGCCCAGAGGTTTGTATCTAGGGAACCCAGACCAACCCCTAATGAGCCCCTAGACGAAATTCATATTGATACAGTAGGAAAGATCCAGTCCGCAATCAACGGGCATCAGTACGTCGCTATTATTACCGTCGCAAAAACGCGAATGCGCTGGGCTATAACAACCGAGACCAAAGATCAAATCGCACCACTGATGATTCAGTGGATAGAAACCCAACAGCATCAATATGGTAAGAGGGTTCGCACAATCTTCAAAGACGGAGGAACTGAGTTCTCTCGCATTAAAGCACACTGCTAAAAACATGGCATCTGCACAGACCTATCAGCTCCATACACACCAGAGCAAAATGGTGTTGCAGAGTCTACAAATAAGGTAGTGCTTAGGAAAGCTCGATCAATGCTGATTGATGCCTGCATGCCAGTGACATGCTGGCCATGGGCAGTTGAATACGCTTGTTTCATTACCAATAGACTGTACTGTATGCGCACGAAGAATACTCCGCTAATTGACTTCATGCAAGGTTTAAGTCAACCGCATTGTCACGGTTTCAGTACAAGGTGCACGTGCAATCTTGTAGGTACAGTATATTTATTATAATTCTTTGGAGAGAGAATTTCTCAATCTAAAGACTACATATATATACATTCAAAATAGTTACCCTTCGAGAAGATTCTCCCTGTGACCTGAATTACTGAGACTGTTCGACAACTACCTAGAAGGTTCTCGGTACACCCGTTACTCTCATGAACCTTCAATATGCTTCCAGAAGGTTCACTGAGAATATTCGAAGTTTCGTGGCTTCTGAGACCCTTCCCAAATACTCCCCTTGTGCCATTGCCTACGCTAGTCAGTGTAGGCTGCAGGAGTCTTTCGGCTTGACAGCCGTCACACGCACACTAGTCAAATAGTATCAAACTATGGATAGTTTGGAAGCTATCAAAGTCAGATTTAGAGTTAAGGTGTTAGGTTTACAAAGCTTGGAGCTACTTGTTTCGGACGAAGGTATTTCGCTTGGGTGTGACGGCTAGTAAGACGATAGGATCCCTGTAGCCTGTGCTATTCAGCACAGACATATCCTTAGTGTCAGCGCTAAGTTACGCTTGTATTGAAAGTCTGGAACTGCCCATGTTTGAGACGTTAGAAACTAACTCACACCTGAATAATGGGAGCACAACTGGAGGACAGCTACTAGTGTTTGGAATTTTGGAATCATGTATACAAAGAGCATTAGATATAGCATTACATTTGTTCTTCAGTTAATAAATAAACTTACCTTTTGACATACAAACGCCCAAGCTTTATATATCGGAACTGTTACATTGGGCTATAGTAATAAGAACTCTATATCTTCTGACTAGAGATGTTTTGTTCTAAACCATGAGAAACTTAGTTCATGGAGACAAGTAGGGGACAGATCGAGCATTGCCTTTTTCTGGACATACATAATCTAGATAGTAATAGACAGAAGAAGGGCAGCCAGGAATCAATAGACACTTTTTACATTTTACATTTATTCAATTGACTCGAAGAGTCTAACAAATAGATTTGTCTCTCGTCCCACGATTTGGGTGTAGAGCTTATAAATTAATCACTCCAAAGCCTGGAAAATTTATAGCTAGAGCTGAGAAGGGATGTTTAATTGGTTTCCAGAAAAACACTAACCAAAACTTCATCATTTACCATCCTCATAAAACAAGTTCACAAGATTGGAAATGGATTGAGAGTTTTACTCCTCACGCAACCTTTAATGAGGAAGTGATGTTTGGAGATGAGTTAGACCCTATCGTACAACAAAGTACCTTGAGCTATTGAACTAATGACCAATCATTTCCCATAGATATCGAAATGCCACATCCTAGACCAGATAATCAAACTCAACCATCGTCTGTAGGGGAGCAACCTATACCCTCTTTCGCAGCCCAAAGAGCAACACTAGGCGATACCACGAGCAAACCATCGAGAGACGAACATATACCTCCTCCAACAAGTGATGGAATAGAAGATCACATATCACCTCCACCAAACGAGCAAAGGGGAGAGCATGTACCACCTCCTCCACCATTTGAGCAACAATACGAGCATTTATCGACTCAAATTGAAACCCTGCCTAGCGGGACGGACCTGGTAAATCATAGCCCAGTAAAAAGGCTCAACATGCATGAAATTACAAACGACTTTTCTGACACAGAATCCCAGCTCTCAGAAGCAGAGGATGAAGGGGAGCCAAATTTAGATGTTGTGCACAGCAAAACTGATGAGCATGAGCCTAAAACCCTCGATAAAATCATGACCGGCTGGGATCTGGTAGTTCCATTAGCAGGGCAGAAACGCGCATACTCCCTAGAGCGAGAAACTATGCACACAAGAAGCGGTAGAGAAGTAGTACGACATAACTACAAACAACTACACCATGGAAAAATAGCGCTTGCATCAACCGACCCTAAGACAAGGGCTGAAGCCATGTCCTCTTCTGAAGCGTCACAATGGAAAAACGCTGCAAACGAAGAATTCCGATCGCTACAAGAAAAAGGTGCAATCAAAATAATACAGCGAGACGAACTCCCACTAGGACGCAGACAAATGAAGTGCAAATGGGTATTCAAAAAGAAGTTTAGAGCAGATGGTAGTCTTGAAAGATACAAAGCTCGATGTACAGCCAAGGGATATACTCAGCAAGAAGGAATTGACTACCATGAAACTTTCGCACCTACACCTAGGTCCGAAACTGGACGAATACTGCTATCTTTAGCACACCAGTTTGGCTGGCACAGAAAGCAAGGTGATGTTCCAACGGCCTTTCTGAACCCAGACATCGATATTGATCTGTATATGGAGCTGCCGCAAGGGTTTGAAAGGGGTGGCTGTCTGTTTGACTTAGTTATGTATCATATGATGACGAAGATGACAATTGTTTTCTAAGTCGTGTAAATGATATGTCTTCTATGAGTAAATATATTTGTGTTGTTATATAGAAATAAGATACAAATTATCTAGAAGATGATCAAGTAAAACTGGTTGTGATATCTGCTCCAGTCCCCTCCAATCATCCAGATCATGTCCATATATAACCATTTCTATAACCGCTCCTTAGTCTTTTAACCAAATATCTACTAGCTCTAGATTCCGTATACAGGTTTAGATCAAATCACACATGACACTAGAAAGTTACACATATCTCCTTAATTACAGTGTTTGTATGATTAGGCGTCCTGTACGCGTTTCTTCCGTTGACAGTTGTATACTCGCGAGACATGCGACTAGTCACGGCCTGATATGTCATTACCCTGTAATAATAATTGACATGGAACCTCTTCGGGTGTCTCAGTGCAAGCATCAGATATTTCTTAGGACCGAAACAGTAGCCTGGAATATACCTGTACTTCCTTACGCTTCACTTGTCTTAGTGTAACCAAAACACTGTCTCATACAACTTCGTAAGGGCCTATACAGACTCAAACAAGCGGCAGCACTATGGTATGATGATACACGAGCTACCCTAGCCAAACACAGTCTTCTTCCAACAATATCAGATATATGTCTCTACACAAATAAACAAAAGGACTTATTTATTATGATGTATGTCGATGACTTCCAAGTTCTGGGACCTAATATCCAGAAAATAGATGACCTCATGCTTACTGTTGTGCTGGCTCGGTTGAGTTGTTAGGAGACAGGGGAATGGAGGATGGGCTCCTGTATTAGGAAAGGGTGGAAAATACAGGCTGGTGCACAGACGCTGTTCATGTACTTTACAATCTCTTCACCTGCCGAGTTTAGTGAATTAAAAAATCTATCCAAAATAATATCATACTTCACATCATCCATTAGATGATATTATCAATCTTCGGGATGCACATCTAGCATCACCTTCATAGATCACCATTGTCAGTAAGAGTTCACATTTGATACCTACTAACACCCATTTGGCCACATTGATACGCACTCAGTGTCCATCGTGCCATCACCCAGCGTGAGCGCGCCATCTCCGCGACTCACCATTGCACATGAGCCCGTGCCACTCCACCGAAGGACAGCAGAGTCATTTAATCGCCATATACCTCACAGCTCATAACCACAACAATTGTAGCTCCTTATTTACTGCATCACGCCAATAGTATCCATCAGGCCCTGAGAGAGCCTCGTCGATGTTTCTCGGATCCTCGTTAGTTTCCGTTGCGGGTTTTGCCGCTAGAGTCATTGCAATGCATCCAGTTTCATCTTGGATTTCCTCAGCAATAACCAGATGTCCTCGCTGGTTATCATGCTCTTCTCGTGTATGAAAGGTCAACCCATAACTTGCGGGGAACCCATAGCGTTGATTGGGTCTGGTCATCCTTTTAGGTCGAGATTTTGGTGATTTGAGGAATGATCCTGGCAAATCGAACATTTCTGGCCGTGAATCTGGGATAGATAATTCTTTTAGCTGGTGCATCGTTTTAATTTCTCTTTGGATTTGCTTCGAGGGGTCATCGAGTTTGTCATTTGTGGAAAGCTGCTGTTCGGCTATTGATGGGTTGTCCTGGTGTGGTTGTTGTTCTGCTTCGTCATTTATTGCTTGTGGCAGGTTGCTTCGGTTTTCAAGGTTAATTGTGACTTCCCCTGAATCGAGCGGCGCAAACTTGACGTTGATTGATTCCATAACCTTGTTCTTGGAGGGGATCCATATCCGAAAAATTTTTGTGCTACTTGTGTATCCTACAAACTTGCCATCCAGTGCCCTAGGTAGGGGTTTTGAGCCAGGAGGCCGCGAATCCTCGTGAATGTGAACAAAGCAGTTCCTACCGAAGGGTTGAAGATATTGTATTGTAGGTTTATTGCCGTATAGTGCCTCACATGGCGTAATGTTTTCGGGTAGCTGTGTATGAGGTAGGCGATTTTTGAGGGAGCAAGCAGTGGCTATAGCCTCTGCCCACAGCGAGAGTCCAAGGTTCATGATTAATGCTCGGGCCATTGTTGTCAGGGTCTGATTAAACCTCTCTGCAGTTCCGTTTCTCTCATGTTCATATGGTGGAGTTTTTTTGTGAACAATTCCTTCCTTTCGAAAGAATGTTGATACTGTTTGATTTATAAATTCCCCCCCGTTATCTGTTCTCCAACGCTTAACGTCAGCGCTGAATTGCGTTTGTACAAAGTGTACGAAGTCAACCATGTGTTGGGCTGCTTCGTCTTTGGTTCGCAGGAACTTGACCCATGAATGTCGGGTATATTCATCAATAAAAGTTATGTAATAAAATTTTCCACCTAATGAGGGAACGGAGAACTCTCCAGAGAGATCAGAATGAATTAATTCAAATGGTTCTGTAGCATTTTCATGAGTTTGTTTAGGAGAGACATATTTTGATTTGGTTTTCTCGCATGTAGGGCAATGGAAGTTTTGGGGTGGTTAGGGAAGGTTGGCCTGTAAGTACAGCTTTGAAGGGTTTTTAATGGTGGTTACTCCGGAATGTCCCAACGCCTGATGGAAATCAATGTAAGAGGAGAAGCAAGCATTATATTCCTCTGGCTGTATTAAGTGCGCCTTAACTCCTGCCTTTGCCCACAATACTTCACGCCCATTTTCGTCACGTAGTATTATATCTTTTTCTTTGCCTATCAATGTGTAACCTTTGCGGCTCACAGCGTCCCAAGAAAAAAGTCGTGTCTTTCCAAAAGAAGGTACTAATAGGACATCGGTTAAGATGGTAGAGTAGACCTCTCCTTGTCGGTTCCTAAGGTTAAGACAAACAGTTCCTTTTCCGGTTACAGGGACATGGGAATTGTCTGCAATTTTGACACTGTGATTTTTTAGAGGTGCCAGTGTTTCAAAATCACGTTTACATCCCGTCATGTGAGCCGATGTGCCAGTATCAAAGATCCATTCTGGGTGAGACAATGATGTCTGAAACTGTGCCTCAAATGCCGTATCGTATATTTGATGTTCTGATTCAGCGGTGGCCGACGACTGGGCGATTTGGGCAGCGTTTTTCATGTCTATCCTCTTTTGTTTGTGCGCTTTTAGCTTCCGACACTCCTTAAAATTATGCCCCTCGTAATTATACTTGCGACTCTTACAATATGAGTATTCTTGTATTTCCTGTTTCGCGACTTGATAAGCTTTTTCATCTGAGATGGGAGCTTTTTGGTTTGCCAACATGTCTAGGAGTTGAGAGGATACACCATTGTAATTGGTGATTTCTTTAGTCACGAGGTTATCAATGACATTCTCCATAGACTTTGGCAAGGAGGACAGCAGAAAGGCACCTTTTGCGTCCTCCGACGAGGTCAGGTCTTTGAATGCTTTGTTTTACTTGGTATATGAAATGGGGAACGTACACTTGCGTTTGACGGCTAAGATACGATGTTTTATTGTGAGTAAATTGTAGATGACTCTATGGATGTGTGTTCTAATTTACAGTGGGAAATACTCCCCTTTTATACCCCATGGGCTCGCTTACCAGCGAATCATATGCCCACCATGCTTACTCATGCAGTGTGCCTTGCCTGAACAAATGCGCCAAACATGTCATGTGAGTTGTCTATGCCTGAGGTACGATGATGACACACTCACCCTCCATGCGCTACCTGCCAGGGCTACCTTAGCTGAGCACAACATGCTTTACTGAGAGAGGTAGTCGAGTGTAGTGAGCGATTTTGGAGGCGGTTCCAGGCATCATTGAAGGTTGAAAGGTATTCCGATATATCATCTCTGTCACGTAATGTGAGATCAGTGAGGGCTTTCAGTAGGGAAATAGTGGAACTTGCAGTTTCTCTATCGAAACGTGATTTGAATTGGTCCCATGCCTCTTTTGCTGTTTGGCAGTCTATCACAACGGTCTGCAACGATTCATCAATGTAACGGCTGTTGAGCCGAAGGATTCCTGTAGCCTACGCTGGCTAGCGTAGGCAATGACACAAAGCGAATATTTGGGAGAGGTCTCGGAAGCCACGGAGTTTAGAATATTCTCAGTGAACCTTCTGGAAACATACTGAAGGTTCATGAGGATGACAGGTCTACCGAGTACCTTCAAGGTAGTTGTCGAATAGTCTCAGTCATTCAGGTTACAGGGAGAATCTTCTCGAAAGGCAATAGTTCAGAATGTATATATATGTAGTCTTTAGCTTCAGGAATTCTCTCCTCAGAGAATTATAATAAATATACTGTACCTACAAGATCGCTCATGCACCTTGTACTGAAACCGTGACAATCAACAGCGTTCAGGAGGAGGCCCCGAAGCTGTTTATTAGCGTTTTGCCACTTTTCAAACTCATCTGATTGTAATTCAGATTTTATTGGTGTCTCTTTTTTCAAGAAGTCAAGTAATCCCATTGCGTCGAAAGTTATCTCCCAACTCCCAACCCATCTGCGATAGTTTTCACTACCGGTCAGTATCGGAAGTCGGTCGAGCTTAAGTGAGATTGGGGCTTGTCCAATGTTTGCCTGAGTTGATGAGAGTGACATTTTGGCAGTGGTTTGTGTGCTAACCGGGCTATAGCCTGTTGAAGCTTTGTCGTTGAGTGATAGAGATGAGATAGAGGTTTATAGGTCACGATGTATGAGATTACTGAGTGTGGATGTTAGAGTTCCTTACTATTGTTGTTATACTAGTTAGGGTTGGTTTTTTTCTTGTGTTATATGTAAAAGAGGGATGTCTACATCTACAAGTGGGCCAGATTGCTTAGGTCTAGCTAGCGGCTTTCGCCGTTCCTTTCCTTCTCACCCGCATGGCATCACGTGCTATACAACTACTGCTCACCATGAAGTCCGAGGATGAAAAGCGTTAGATTACAACAGATTGAAGCAATCACCATGGCAATGGTTTTTCAGGTTGGCTGAATTTATCATTCCCCTCGGGTTTTCTTTGTCAAACTTTGATCCCTGTGTCTTTATCCACAATACAGGTGAATTATACTTAGCGGTATATGTGGATGATATCGTACTATTTGGAGAACAAGATTCGCTACTGAATGAAACTGTTGACCCGCTTAAAGCCGAATTCAAGGTCAAATATATGGGAACAATTCACTGGCTACTTGAAATTCAAGTTGAGTACTGTAATGCTGGAATCAGCTTGTCGCAAACTGCATACATAGATAGAGTCTTGAATCGATTTTCTATGCAAGACTGCAATTCGGTCTCCACGCCCATCGAGTGTAACCAACGACTGATGGCAGCGACAAATGGAGAACCTAAGGCTAATGCAACGCTGTATCAGCAAATAGTCGGATCTATAATGTATGTCGTGTCTGCAACGAGGCCTGACCTTGCATATGCAATCTCACAACTCTCACAATTCAGTTCGGATCCATCAATTATTCATCTAAGTGCTGTCAAGCGGGTCTTGCGATACATCAAAGGAACAAGAGATTTAAAACTTACATATGAGTTCAAATCTCCCTTGATACTCAATTGATACTGTGATGCATCATACGGAAATTGTTGTCACGGACTGACTGATGTGGAGATGATTCATGGTGTTGAGTTACTTCGATGGCATTCTAAGCTATTCTAGCAATTAGTTTCTAGATGTTTCCGGATAGTATTTTGTACTCTTACCAGTTCACTGGGCTTCGATCAGATTCTAGGTCACTCTCAGGAGTTCGACAGGAATTGGGCTGGAACTAGATTACTGTAGTCTGTAGTAGATAGTGTCGAAGTATAAGTAGCTGAGGTATCTTCATGTCGAAAGCTCTCCAGCTTTCAGTCTTGTACTATTACCTAGATACCCAAGAATCAAGAACCTAGTCTTCTGTTAATATATTGTCTTTATTATCAAGTATCCAAGATTTCCCACCAACCATTTCCAAGTTAAGTAACCAAGTCCCAAGAGAGCCCTGACAATTGTCTAGATACTCGAAGGAGCTTCTCGGGTTATTTGTTCCAACTGGGAGGATCCACAGTCGCCTAGAAGTCTCGCAAACAACGTACCGTTGCTCACTCCACTTGTGAAGCTGAGTATATGGCACTGTCACTTGCAACCAGACAATTCATTTGGATGACACGTAGGCTTCATCAACTAGTGAACAAAAATATACCCTCGTCCCTTTCAACAGACAATAACTCCGCTATTGACCTCGCTCACAATCATAAAATAAATGACGCTGCAAAGCACATTGATATCGCTTAACATTTCACCAGAGAAAGAATTGATGACGGTTCGCTAACTTTACTACATGTTCCTTCAAGTGAAAATCTTGCGGATATCTGTACAAAAGGCCTACCAAGACCGAGACTTAACCACTTATGCACAAAAATATTTGGTACAAAGTGAGAAGGGGTGTTGAAATTGGTGCTTCCAATTATGGTAAAGACAGGGATGTGTAGAATACACGTCACTAATCTCCCATTAATTGTGAGGTTAGTATTAATGCGCTTTGACGCAAATACCAGCCACTAGATTTTATTATGACAAAATATAGTTTATATAGCACTCTGTGTCCTTGTCACGAAATGAGGTTGTGATCTGTAGAATCCAACAAAGTGTTGTAATTCTAACAGTCCTGCATCTGTTACACTAGTCATGTACTATCTCGTTTTCGTTTCCGTTATTCGTATCATTTAATACTGCGCCACATCTATTTTCTGTAGTATTAATTAGTCTTGGCACTTAACACAAGATATGTTAGAAATTATGGTATATGCATGATTCTGTCTTACACTCAGCTAGCTTAGGGGTCTACTGGTTGTCAAGACATACCTTCACCATGATAACGTCGCCACACTGGGACATGGGCGCATATCTTGGCTTATTTCTAAATTCGTCTCAGTAGGACTAATTCCTGTATATATATGTAGTATTCTTCTCCTTCAGAAATCTTCAGTTCATTACATTTACTGAACATCTCTGAAGGTCTATTCACACCCTCTTCGTGTCACCCTACTAAGCTTCACTCTTAAGCTCTATTCGACTGCTTTGTTGTTCGGCGTATATCCTTCACCTCCCTATCCCATTCCAGCATTCCTCTACGATCCATAACCTCACAACACGAAGTAATCAAAGTCTATTCTGATTCTCTAAAGCAATGAAAATATAAGAGTCGCTCTATGATGCGCTGGAGAGTGTGTAATAGAAAGCTATTTTACAGGGGGTATCTTAGCGAGCCCAGGACCCGTGACATCACCTCTCTCCTCCCGGGTGTATTTACAACTGTTGGCGTAGCGATGGCATCTTTTTGCTCCTTGAACCTGTATAACTACCCGCATTGGAGTCACCAACATCATCTCCATCTCCATATTTGCTGATGAAACTCTTAAAGGCATCAGTAAGAACTAAATTTTCTCGGGGTTCCCAGGTAGTCTCCTTATAACCTATCCATTTCACGCAGACAAATCTTTTTCCTCTGAAAGATTGGGCTCTGAGGACTTTTTCTACTCCAAAGAGGGGATGTTTTCCGTCTAATAGTGGAGGAGGTTGACTGTTGTCAGTGGCTTGAGAAGGCAGTGGATCATCAGAGTCCCAACGGAGTAGGTCTACAAAAAATCTGGGATGGATATTGCTTGGCACATCTAGTTCATAGACGTCAGGTACTACCTCCCGCGTTATTTTGTATTTGGCGTTTATCCATGATAACTTTTTTTTTTGTTGCGGAGTAGTGACATTTCTTAAGTTTAGCCAGACTTTATCCCCGACCTTTAACTTTTCGGCAGGCCTTCGTCCCCTGTTGGCATTGTGCTCCATTATCTGCTGGGCAGTTTTTATTGCAGCTTTTGCAATTTCTTGACCGTCGTGGAGGCGATTTATGAAGGCGTCAGCCTTTGCTTTGGGATTTGTACCTGGGCTTAACAGTGTTGATTGGCGCCAAATAGTTTCCAGATGGTAGCCATGGGTCAGAAAGAAGGGACTGAAGCCAGTTTTTGAGCTAGTTCTACTGTTTATTGCGACCATTCCTGGCGGAAGAAGCTTTGCCCAATCGTCTTGCGCATAGGAGATATAAGATCGAAGGTACGTTAGTACTTCTTGATTCATTCTCTCGGTTCCTCCATCCGTCTGAGGATGAAATGCTGTTGATAGACGCTGCTGGATGCCCACACGTTGACAAAGCCTTTTCCAAAAATGACCGACCCAGTTTGACCCTCGATCTGAAGTTAGGGAGTTGGGAAAACCGTGGTAGCGCTATTGGCTTAAAGTAAATTTGTCTGCACAAGCTTCAGCTTCCAAAGTCGCACTTCCAAAGTCGCACTACCAAGAAGTCTATCATGTATAACCACAAGGAGTTTCTCTTTTTTATCAGTCACCGGTAGATCAGTCATGAAATCTATGGCCAGCTCGCTGTGGAATCGCTCCGGTTTGGGTAGTGGCCGGAGCAAACCACGAGATGACTGTCTCCAAACTTTTGATCTTCCGCAGACATGACAGTTTCTCACAAACCTCCGAACGTCTTTGTACTGCTGGGGCCAAAAGAAGCTTCGTGAAAGTATAGAAAGTGTTATTTCCCTGCCCGGATGTCATGTCATATGAGAATCGTGCACTGTCAAACTCGAGGGTGCCAGAGGTAGCGTCGGGAGGGTTACTAAGTGGTTTGAGTAACAGCGGAGGAGGTAGGCAAGAGTCAAAGGTATGAATTCGTGATTATAACTAGGTCTAAGGACGAGGGACGAGGGACTAGGGAATCTAGGATCGTAGACAAGGCCAGTGGAAGACGGAAGACAAGACGTAGCCCTCTACTGCGGCTCTGTCCACTCCATATATACATCATAGTAACCAGAGCAACCTAGGTCTCTTAGGGTCCACCTCCTATTACTTGATTACTCAATTTGTAACCCATGGCAACCATTGTGACCCAGTAACCTCTATCCTCAGTTCCTGACATGCACCTTTTGAATTAGAGCGGTTCGAAGAGGTTCCCAATTTGGAACCCATAGGGTATCTCTGTAAACTAAAGCATGCTTATCATCAAAAGAACAGTCTATGATTTGCATTGAAGACCCAACAGATTGTCACTGTGAGGGGTCCGAAGAGAGCACGAACTAGGAGATGACGAAGTCGAATCAAATAGATACTCAAATTAGGATTATAATATAAAGGATTCTAAACTAAGGAAGAGAAGTGAAAGAAAGCATCTACAGATCTATAACTGCACATAATTTACACCTGGCCCGTGCGTTCCATACCGGGTAACTCCTTATAATACAGACCTATCATTATGTCATTGCACCCCTACTCATTATTATGATGCAGGGCCGTCACAGTCACAATCAGTGAGAGCCGTATTGCGTGCGTGTGGGGATACAGGTTAGCGCGCCCTGGCATCACGTTGGATGACTAAGCACAGCCGAGGGAGATATCTTAGAGAGGGTCGAGAGTAGCTACCTCCTCTCTTCGTCTTTTATTGCCTTTACAAGCGTACCTCTTGATAGCAATATAATAACTTATACAACCTCCTTGACGTGCCATAACACAGATTGTGGCAACAAACAATCACCCCTTTCTAGACTCGTATAAACTTCACGGAAAGAAGAATCTTTTTCAACTGCTCGATTCCAAATTTTCTGGAGCTCTGGCTCCTCAAACATTTTAATTCCTTTTGGTGGGCTGTTGGTGGAATTGGAGACCCTTGTTGATTCCTTGGGGAGTTCAGATAGGGCCTTATTTGTAGCTACTTCATGAGATCTGGCTTGTTGCCTCGTGACTACTGCTGAGAGACTTATGGATGACAGCAAACCATCTTTTTCTGATTTAGACAACAACCAGCTGTCTTTTAAAAGTTGGAAATCCCTTTTTCGGAAAATTTCATCATTTGCATCCTTTGGTCTGAACTCAGCTTTTCTTAAGAAAATATCAGGTTTTGTTGGAATTTGCCCCATTTCTTACGATAATCGGCATTCCTTGTAAATATGAACAACTATCCTGCATGATACATTTTAGTTTCTTTTCGCTGATAATATTTTCTCTCATGCACTTGTATGTGCGGGGTATTATGATACCGGGTTCAAATGCAGCGAGAGAAATTTTCACACATACTTTGCGGCTAATGGGATGGCGTTAATGGTGCGGGGTTCAATTCTATCCCACTTCACTGCATAATGGTTGTGTGGTCAGCTGTGCTGAAAATTTCTCACTGTAATAATTGTTGTTTGCATACCCACTTTTCTTCTAGGATATGCGCACATAAATTCTCGTTTTACATGTAACTTAGAACTTTAATGGAAACAATATTCTTTGAGCTTTACTTTCTGCTCGTCTTACTCGGAAATCGCAACAGGTTTTGCTGAATCAGAACCGGGCCTGAATTTTATATTGAAATTATAACCTGCCAGCTCTTCGGCCCATCGAACTTGGCGTTCTGATAGCTAGTGTGTTGTCATAAAATGCTGTAGGTTTCGATGATCAGATAAAACAGTAAAAGGCTTTTCTACGCTTCTAAGCTCTCCTCTAAAGTGCCTCATGGTTGCAATTATTGATAGCATTTCTTTGTCATAGATTTTGTAATTCGCTTCAGCTGGCAACAATTTTCTGGAAAAGAAGCCTACTGGTCGAAGGCGACATTTTTCGTCTACTTGCAATAAGACTCCCCCTACAGCATATCCCGATGAGTCCGCTTCTAAAATGGTTTCAGCTTCCGGATCAAAAATTGAAAGTACTGGTGCGCTTATCAGTAGTTGTTTCAGCCGCTAAAATGTATTCTTTTGGGGCTTGCCCCATTGCCAAAGTACACCTCGTTTAGTAAGGTTATTAAGCGGCTCGCAGACTGAAGAGAAGCGAGGGATGAATTCTCGGTAAAAATTGGAAAATCCGAGGAAAGATTGCACTTCCGACACGTTATTTGGCTCCTCCCAATCAGAAATTGCTAGCACTTTATCTGGATCTACTTTAACAGCTACTCCAGCTTCAATGATAAAGCCTAAAGATTTTATCTTTATCACCCCAAAAGCGCATTTGTCTAGATCAAGCCGAAGCCCTGCTGTCTTTAGTGAATTTAATACTTTTGATACCTTTTTAAAGTGGTCTTCTAGGTCTCTGTCTGAGTATATTATGACATCATCAACATACGCTGAGCAAAAGACATCTAAGAACTCCTGTAGGGTGCTGTTAATAAAACGTTGAAATGTTGCTGGTGCCCCGCATAATCCAAAGGGACAAACTAGCCATTCAAATAAGCCTTGACGTGAGCGAAAAGCAGTTTTCCATTCATCTCCCTCCTTGATACGCAGGCGATGAAAGGCGGTGCGTACATCCACTTTCGTGAACCAACGGGCTTTAGTCAGTTGACGTAGTGTCTCCCTTATAAGTGGGAGCGGGTAGCGATCTTTTTTTGTAATTGCATTAAGTCCCCGATAATCAACACAAAACCTTAAGCCACCCCCTGGTTTCCTTGCAAAAAGCACCGGTGAGCTGGCTGGCGAGGTACTTGCTCGTATCCAGCCTTTGTCAAGGAGATCAGCGAGAGTTTTCCTAAGGACCAATAACTCTTCCTTTGACATTTCATAGAGCGGCCCATAGGGCAGTTTCTTTTCATTGTCGCTTTCATCCCTCTCCAACTTTATCTCCATGTCATGACCAGCTCGGTGGGGAGGTAGCTCACAAGATTTGTCTTCTAAGAACATGCCTTCGAATCCAACAAGCTGCTTGGGAAGTTTTTTACCGACTGATTCAATTGTGGGCTTTTCTCGTTTTGTGTCAAGCTTTTGCAATGCTTTGTTGATATCTGAAATTGACACTGATGCTAGAGTGAGATCTTGCAGGCTATTTTGAGCCTTCTTCGTGAAAGTGGAAAATGCAAGCGCGGATATGAGCTTCCCTTCTCGGATATACTTGGTCCTATTTACTACATCTCCGCATTCCATCCACCCCTTTTCAAGAATTTTTACTTGCTGATTCCCCTTATTAACATAAAGAGTATGATTTTTGGCTTGGTACACAACATTATTTCTTTCTGCCCATCCCTTACCAAGTATTAAATCATAGTGCAAGCCTTGAATGACGTATCCCCATAACCGTTCTCGTCGACCATTAATATCAAGGGTGACATATGTTATTTGGTTTATTTTATGGGGGGACTTGTCATTTTTGGCAAGCTGAAGATTTTTTTGTTGTACTGTAATGGGTGGAAGTTTATGTTTCTGTACGATGTTTTCGCTGAAAGCAGCGTATGGGAGACAGCCTGAGTCAAAAAGAGCTGGGAGAAAGAATTGGTCATTAATAAAGATATCTATTAAAAACGGCTTGCTATCCATTCTCTTTTTCTCAACTATAATTTCCCTTAACGACGGCTCCTTCTTTAAATTTATACCGAATGAATCATATACCATTGGTCTCTGAGCACGACTTTTCTCAGAGGCAACTAGTTTTCCGAATCCGAAATAAATTCACCTTTTGATGGCTCCTTACTCATCGAATTCACCCCAGCCCGTCGTATAGAACTATAGCCTCTGGGCGTTGGGTTTTCTCGAAAGTTTCGATAGCGGCAATCTCCCCATTGGTGAGAAGGAGACTTGCCGCACCTTTCACACCTGTTGTTGTTAATTCGTTGGTTTCTTTCGGCTTTGGAAACTTCTGGAGGAAATGGGCGCTCATCATTTGTCCGACTATTACCACCTGAAACCTTCGAGCTTGTCCCTTTAAGCACTGCTAGAATTACTTGAGTCTGAGCGTCGATTTGGCTTTGAAGCGAGCTTATATCGGCCATCTGGATATCGCCATCTTTGTCGAATAGTGTTGCAGGCTGACTTATTCTGCTTGAGGATTGGTTTGGCCGGCAAATGCCTTTGTTTCTATCTATAGAAGTCAGAGTAGCTTGTGAGGTGCGTTCAACTAAAAACGATTCATTATCAGAACCTCGAATTTCTCTGAAGCTAGGAATTGATTCCAGCTCTTTGGCAAGGCTTTGGACCTCTCTGACAAAGCTATCGTAATTTGTTTCCGAAACTCCTTGACAATAAGCTATTCCCTGACGAAGGTGTGAAGCTAGCGCACACTTCATAGCATTTACCTTAGATGCCCCAACTGGTGCGAGGTGATCTGCTTCAGAGCAAAGTTGCTTGAAAACTGATCTAAAGTTAGCAAACGTTTGTTGCGGTCCTTGGCGAAGGGCGTTGATCTTGGTCTGGGCTCTTGTCGCTGCATCCCTATCGACAAATAGGTCTTCAAGATGGGATATAAACTTCTCGCTACTCCAATCATTAGACTTTTTCTGAGCTCTCATCCACGGTGCAACTCGACGCTGAGCTTCGGCGGGAAGAGATTGGGAGAAAACCGAGTAACAAAAAGATTTATTGTTTGTGTGCTCTGCTGCGACTCCTTCAAGGCTGATGTGAAAAGCGGGAAAGTCCGCAGAATCTCCCGACCATTTCGGCCATTGTATTATCGGCTTGGGGACTTCTGCGGTTTGATTGTTAGTGTTGATTTGTGACATGACTGAAATCAACTTGTGTGCTGGCTGAGATGTAGCGAGCTGAGAGTATTTGAGAGCTGAAAAAAAATGTATTCAAGGCTCAGAAATTTGATTCAAGTTGGGTTAACTTGAGGTTGTTGCCGGTACCACGAGGCGTCGCAGGTGTAGCTAGATGAGGATAAAATGATTTTAGAGAATCAGAATATGTCACGAAATGAGGTCGTGATCTGTACAATTGAACGAAGTAATCAAAGTCTATTCTGATTCTCTAAAGCAATGAAAATACAAGAGTCGCTCTATGATGCGCTGAAGAGTTTGTTTGTTTGATTGCTATTTGTATCAGGCATGTGCCCTACACCCAATAGGCGTGATACGGGTATGTGATCTATACAGAATCACTACTACCTACATGCATGGCTTTACTTGCAGGAGAAACCATAAGAAATAAACATAAGAAGCAATGCAGTGTGTCCAAACAAAAGCGCCCTGCGCCCTGTCCTATCTTTCCCGGCAATTGACTACTAAAATAACCACTGATACCTCTAGGGGAGCTCATAACTCTCCATCTACGGCTATTTCACTGTAACATCTCGTTACAGTTGCAAATTCGATAAATTTCCTCCAACCTTTTCCCCCCAGCATCTCAATTGCTCTAGGGGGAGGTTCCCATTTTATGCCTCTCCACTGTTGTAGGGCTGGTCGACATTCTGCAAAGTGCCACGGGCGTCTTTCTCGCCCGCACTCACATTTGGCTTTGAAATTTTCATGCTTGAATCTTTCATGGTATTTGACAAAATCTCCGCGTCCAGTCCTAGCTGCAATCAGCCTGTGGTAGGCCCATCTTGCTAGAGCATGTTCTGGAGGTCGCTTCCGAGTCATCATAAGATCTAAGTCCGTATAGTACTTTGGCACATTTTCTAGCCACCATGCTACTGCTAGTCCCTCTGCGCGCTCCCTGACAAATCTGTTGAGTGATGCAAACTTAAATTTTATTCTACGGGGCACCTCCACAGGGAGTGCCTCATTTGGGACTTTAGTTAGGGCGCCTTTGGCAAGCTTGTCTGCCATCTCATTTCCCTCGATCCCTGAGTGCCCTGGTATCCACCGAATTTCCACTGACCGGTGTTGCTGACAATCCTTGACAAATTTGTCGACTATTCCCTGGAAAGATCTAGACCTGCCACTACGTAAGGCCTGAACAGCTTGTAAACTGTCTAAGAGTACCTTGATTGAGTTGCTGCCAGCCACCAGTAGTGCTGCTTCGAGGGCTTTCTGGGCTCCCAAGAGTTCCGCGTCATAGGCCTCTGCACCGGGCAGAGGGCCTGCACCACTCCCAATCATTTTTCGTCCCCTGAATAGAGTATAACCCCATGCAGATTTTGCCAGCCCGCTAGATGGGCCGTCTGGGTACGCACATATCGTGTCGCCTGGCAAGTGCTCTATTCATTGTTTGGCTAGAGTGGCTTCAGATTGCTTGTCTATTGTCGCTGGTTGGTAGCTGCGATCCGATTCTGGGTAGAAAAGTCTACCGGGCTCCACAGCGAGTGGTATTTTCTGGAAGCTGGTCTGCAAACGTGTCAGGTATCGCTCTGGATTTGTGAACAATCGGTTCTTCTGTCCTGCGCGGAGTCCTAGGCGGTTTATGGTTTCCTTTGGAACTTCTTTGGATCTGGCTACCAGGGGATGCCACAAGTCCATTCGTTGAATTCGGGCTGCAGCTCTCAATTGCCTTTGCTGAAGGATGATTACTGCCGGGGGGATACCAGACTCTCTGTGTAGAACCCTTTTCGGGGTAGTTCGCCATGCAGGTAGTGCTGCCCGGATTGCCTTGATAATCGTACTATCCAGGAGATCAGTATGCCAGCCGATTCCAGTTCTCACTTTCTTGTTCCGATTTGTGGTGACCCGGGTCAAGCCCGGCCACCATGCTTCGGCTCCATACATCGCAGTATTTATGATACATGCCTGTACTGCCTTGACCATTGATTGCGGGCCTGCGCCCCGTTTAACGCTGTTGGTTCGCCGTATAAGCTGCGTTAGCCTTTGAGATTTTCCACACCACTCTTGCACATGCTGCTTAAAGTTGAGTTGGGAGTCTATCCATACCCCAAGCCATTTGATATGCTGGGAGGGTATTATCTTGTTACCTTGGATCTGGATTGCTAAGCCTGTCGTGTCCAGCTTTTTCTTAGGACCCCCTCCAATTATCAATAGGTCAGACTTCGACGGGTCAAACCTTATTTCATGCTCGTTTGCAACCCGCAAAAGCTTCTCCACTTCTGCTTGGCTATTTTCCACCGCTTCAGCTGCTGTGCTTCCAGTGGTGAGAATGGCGATGTTGTCAGCGTACCCAAACTTGTTGACCTCGCTCCCATTTTTGAGTAGAATGGAAATGTACAGGAGAAATAGTAGTGGTGATAGTGGTGAGCCTTGCGGAGCCCCACACTCCACGACTTTGTCTCGGGTCATTCCATCCTGGTGTTGAACACGTATCCTTCGTCGGGTCAAAAAAGACTCGACCCATCTGCATAATAGCCTGGGCCACCCTTGGTTTCTCATCCGGTGTAACAGCCGTTTGTGGAGAACTGCATCAAATGCGCCCTGCACGTCTAGGGTAACCATTGCTGTGACCTTGTTGTTCCGCATTGCCGCCTCTGCATTGTGTATGACACATGAAACAAGGTCGACCGCTGAGCGTCCTGGGAGTGCACCGAAAAGCTGTTGAGGGACAACACGATGTTCGATTGCTAGCCATGCCATCCTTTTGGCTACTATACGTTCTAGCCCTTTGCCCAAGCAAGAGAGAAGGGAGATCGGTCGCCATCCTTTAGCTGTTGCTAGGTCCCGTCCTGGTTTTGGGAGCATGATCATTTCTGCTACTCGGAATATGGTAGGAAAATGCCCGTGCTCTAAACAAGCTTGGAAAATGTTTGTTACCTGCCGCCCAATTGCTGGCCAGCATGCTCTCAACAGTCGCACTGTTATCTTGTCTGAACCTGGGAACTTGTTGCCTGCGCCAATAGTGCTTGTAGTTACATCCTGTAGTGATATTGTCGCTCTCAATGGCGAGGTTAGGACAGTGTTCCACAGGGTGCGTATGTGGTCTAACGGAGATCTAGGTGGTAGATGAAGGTGATGAGTGGGTCGAAGGGATGACTGGTCTTCTCTAGGAAGAGACGAATTGGTAGATAGTAGCGATAGAGGCTACACGTGGGTCTTGCTGATGAAGAGCTGGAAAGAGATAAATGGTCTTCCCGAAGAAGAGATGGGTAAATAAATGTATTGTTAAGGTAATTGAAGAAGACATTGCGTGAAGAATAATGCTTCTTCACACCGAGTATTTATATACATAAAATTACCAAATAGCATGTACCACACCGCCTCTATGCCAAACAATCTGCTACACATCACCTAATGAGACTAGCCTACTCTTATCAGTCTTCCTTGCTAGTTTTAAACGTACATTGAACTAATGTTTGTGTTTTAGCCTAGCCGTCCACATGACGTTTCATATTACGCTATGCCACAACGATCCATGAAAGTCGCATTCCACGGGATCGACTCTGTTTGTTCGGATTCCCACGTGGGGAGATTGTTGGCTGCGTCAAATTTGGCGAGAAGAGAGTCCCTTAGAGCTTCTGCTCGTTTGAGTGGGTCTGATGTCCATGTATCCTCCGCGATTTTAAGGGGGGGAGGATCTCGACCTATCTTGGGTTTTGTCCACTGCATCAATTTGAAAACTTGTGAGTCTGTTGTAGCATTCTCAACCTGCTTCCTCCAGTGATCTCTTTTTGCCGCTCTTACTGCATGCTTAAACCTTTTCCGGGCTTCTGCCTCGCTGTCTGGGCAGCTTCTTTCTTGACGGTACTGGTGGTGCATAAGTTTGCAGTCCTCGTTCCACCACGGAGCAGTGTTTCCACGCGCTCTTGCAGGTTTGTGACCTACTGCCTTGCGTGCGTCGCCCAACGCCTCCATCAAGCTTGATAGCTGACATTCAATGTCTCTTACGCTGTTTGTAGGACCTGATCTGACCCATGCCTTGACATACTGGGCAAACTTGGCAAGATCTTTGTCGCATAACCGCAGTTCCTGGCTTATTCCAGCCATGTCGGGCTTTCGTCTCGCTTCAATGGACCCAACAATAGTCATATGGTCCGAGGTGCAGTTGTACTTGTGTGATACCAATGTCTCTGCTGTGACGTTGCTCCACACCAGATCCAACACATTTCCATCCCTGTGTGTAGGTACGCCGATAGTGGTAAGTAGATGGATATCCTGAGCTGTAGCCCATTCCATTATTTGGTCACCATTACCGTACTGACGAGTAGCCTGTGGTTGCCAGTGCCTAGAAACGGCATTGAAGTCCCCACCTACAACTGCAGGACCTGAGGGGCACCATCTAAGCAAGGAATCAAGGGTATCATTAAGTCCTGGTGCTCGATATACATTAACACACGTCACCCTGCAGGCTTTCACGAAGCAGTAATCGCCGGTTTGGTCCTGGGACGGAGGGAATATTTGCGTTGCTGATACGCATTTGCGGGTGAAGCTGATTGCCCGCGGGCGGGTCCCAGCTACTCCAGTCGGTTTGTAGCTGTTGAAGCCCGGGTGACATTTTGTGATAAGTCCTCCATTTGTCTGCATTGTCCATGGTTCCTGTACCATGACAATGTGTGCTCCAGCCTCCCATGCCTGCTGAAGTGCGATATCCATATTTTCTCCGCCCTTTCCCACGTTCACTTGGTGAAATAGAAGGGCGTGTTGTTGTTCGGTTTCATTGTGAGATGTGGTTGTACAACTCATTTATTTCGCATCGTGTCTTCCGGGGTGAACACGACCTCTGGTGCCTTACCCTTTTTCTCCGACTCTGCTAGTGCAGCCTTAAAGTCACGGTGTCCATGTTCTCGAATAACTCTTAATTCTGCTGGTGTGCGGGGGTGGAATATTTCGTTAAGGCGCCTAGGTCGCGCCATACAGTTAGAGTTGGTCGATTTGTGAGGACCTGCGCAATTTGCGCATTTAGATACCTTGAGTTGGCATTCATTTGTCTCGTGTGCTCCGGTACATTTTCCGCACCTTTGTCCTTTGGTACATGACCGTATGTTGTGAAATCCCCAGCATCTCTGACACTGTTCCACGGGGCGTTGGCGAGCGAACGGAATTGCTGGTCCGCTTTCGTCGAAGAGCCTGAACTTACAGTTTGCCGGTTTCTGTTTGAAATGAATAATCCAACTCGTGGAATATTGTCCAAGCCTAGCTGGGTTCGGTCGTACCTGCACTGGTGTGACCCCGCATCTAGCTTGGCATTCCGTTGTAACCATTTCGCTAGTTACCGAAATACTGCCTTCGAGTGTTCTGATATATAGTGGTACATGTGGCACTATCATTGACGTCCAATCTGACGCTGCTTTGATGTAGATGTTTTCTTGCTGAAATATTCCTGCAACTCCCAGTATTGTTTCTCGAAGCCCATCTAATGCGCACTCCAGTGCTAGGCCTGATCGAACCTGGTGCATAGCTATGATCGCAGATGCTGCAACTCCAGCTTTCTCAGTGATTAACTTCTTTATTGTGTCTGGAGACAATTTGCGCCAGCCATGTTCTTGCCCCAATCTGACAAAGAGGCGTTTGTCTTCTTTTGGGGGGCTTTGTGCATTGGGCTTTACATCTGTAGTAGGCCTTCGAGGGGTGGGGAGCGCGGGTGGATCTGGGAGCTTAGCCGCTTTCCGAGCTACTGTAACCCACGGGTTCGCAGCCTCCTGTGTCTTTTGAGGCAGTTGGTGGTGCGATTTATCGCTTGTTTTTGTCGCCCTAGACGCAGAGGTTGTTAACTCCGTGACTTCGGGGTGTGGGGTCTTGCCTTTGGGGACTGTGGCATCGGTCTTTCCTACTGCAAACGCTGTCACTATATGTGATATTTTTTCGATGAATGGCGCGACTAGAGCCGCGCCATCAGCTCCTGCCTTGGATTTCGCCCAGGCATCGATATTTTGCAGAAAATCTTGAGCTAGGCTCATTCTCTGCCTTCGTTCGCGCTCTGATTGCTCCATCGCAGCAGCAATACCAAGAAGGCTCGGGTGTAATTGGTCGCCTGGGTCGATTGACGCCGAGGACGACGGCTGATTGTGCGCAGCCATGGTGCTACTCGATTTTATGGGTTATGGGAAGCCAGGATTAGTGTAATGATGTGCGTGTATGGGATAGATGTGTTAAGTCTGTTGATGATGGGGCGCTGATGCGCTGGAGAGTTTTGTTTTGTTCATTTACGTGCTAGGTACATTGGTTCCCGTCGCACTCCTACTGGAGCTTAAGCACGAGTGGAGCCGGGCTGGATCAGGTTGACTACCATTAAGTATATCTACCTCGTCCCACATAAATGACCGGACCACCTTAGACTTCACCCATGTGTTGAATCATGTCAAGCCCAACCGTCCAGAGAACCCTCTTTTGACGCGCCGAAGCGCAAATTCCTCCTCAGCCTCGGCCACCACGCGCCCGAGCCCTTGACACCTTCGCCATCTGTAACTTTTCCCTTTAATTCAGTCCAAGCAATGGCTAATCTCAGCATCTCCTCATGTCATCCAGGGGTCGATTTCTTCATTGGAGGCCTCATCCAGTCGCCCACCAAGGCCTCCTCAGTTTATATTCCCTATTTTTCCTCAATACAGTATCCCTTTATCCTTTGGTCAACCTCGTCATTCTAGAAACTTTGTAGAATGTCCACCCCTCCGGCCTTGCCACGTCGCTGCCGTACCCCTAACCGTGGAGGTCGAAAATGCGACTGAGAGCTCAAGACCGAGGCACCGGTGCCGCAGCCTTTGTCGAACGCTCTAGTTAGTATGCCGGCGAAACGTTGTACGTATTTCGTCGGTGGCGAGTCGTCATAGGTCGAGTCGTCATAGGTCGAGTTGTTGGTGCCCTTGGCCGAGATGAGGACGCATTTAAGGCCGGTATTTCGACCGTACCTTCACAGCGACTGGTAGTTACGGAGTGTGGGACATCCTCTTATTTCTTTTTCGGCGATTTGACTTTTGGAGGTATAGGATAGCTTTGATAGGTAGTGAGATGATTATGGAGAGGGCCGCGAGATGAGTTTGGCAGGGAATAATTTTCCAGAAAGAAATTAAGACCTTAAAGGTGTCGGTTGTTGTAATACGAACATCAGACAGGTTATAGCCTATCTGCGGTTCGTATCTGGGGTGTAGATGGTTGATTTCGTTGAGTTGTGCAGTCGTGAAATCTCTGCAAGTCGGATTTTCGACCAAAAATGAGCCAACACCACTCCTCCCGATCGCCAACTCGACGAAAACTCTCAAATTCACCCTTTGTCGTGACTGAATCTCGGCTCTGGGGGAATATTTCACCCCCAGGTTCGTAGAGGACACCACTGACAGGTGTTCAGCCTTCGTCCTCTGATGCGCTGGAGAGTGTGTAATAGAAAGCTATTTTACAGGGGGTATCTTAGCGGGCCCAGGACCAGTGACAGTCCTAGTGGGAGTGATCGACTTTCTAAATCTTAATTGTCGATTCTGTTTATTGGTCTGTAATGACAGACACGGAAATGATTCATGAGATTGCTTAATGAGAGGCTAGGATTGATTCCGATATTATTTGGTAGAAGACTTGTCCCAACTATCAGAGGGCTACAGCGTCTTTATCTATCGACAGGTAAAATCCCCCATATCCCATTCATACTAGCCATACAGGACCTAGCATATTAAACTTGATACGTATCATCATTCTGGGGTCGAGGTTTACCGTGTACTTGCTACTTGAGTCGCGTGTCTGACTACTATGAGACACGCTCCGATATCAACCTTATAACCCACACCAAACCCAAACTACTTCACCACCCTGAATATGACCCCATGAATAGTTGTAACAGTAGCCTGCAACCTAGCACAATTAGGCTAGACATCGTTGACTAAGACCTAATCCGAACAGGGAGTAATTAACAACTCTCCACAACAGATTTACAGACTCCTCTATTTTCCCACTCGCTTCACTAAGTGATATAATCTGTGCCTAACAGCCACAAGCTTTTCCAAACCAATCCGCTCAACAACCACGACAGATTCGGGCATGAAAATATAGACTGTAGATACGTCTGTAGAAGGGAAAAACGTCCTTCGCACTTTGTTGAGTGCCGAACGGCTCTGCGACAATGGGAAATATCCAGTCATGAACCACCACCAAGAAGTCGAGTTCTGTTGGCAGAAAAGGGATGGGAGGAATTCTAAAAGTACATAACCGTAACGAGATGCTACGCAGGGCAATCTTCACACTAAGAGGGCTTAACCTTTACGAGGGACTGGATTATCTTTAGTAGTTGAATATGAAAGTGGGCAAGGCGCAGGGCGTTTATTGTCTAGGTAATTTTTCTTTATTTTTTCTTTTCCTGTAATCAAACGGCATAGAAAGCTGGACAGATAGGTATTATTGAGTCTTTAGGGATCACACACCAGTATCATGCCTCTTGGGTGTAGGGCTTTTGCCTGATACGAAATTTATACATACATACATGACTGCAGTAGACAAATATTACATATTAGAATAATATAAACTGGCACTAAATGATATGATTAACTGTTGGAATTTACCATATTTCTTACAATAATTGGCATTCCTTGCAAATATGAACAACTTTCCTCCTTACTCTATAATACATGCTATATTCTACATTTTAACTTCTTTTTGCTACTAAGCTATTCTCTCATACATTTGCATGTGCGGGGTAGTATAATACTAGATGCAAATGCAGTAAGAGACATAGTCATGTTTACTTTGCGACAAATAAGATGGCGTTAATGGTGTGGGGTCAGTACTACTTTATTCCCCGCACAATTGTTTCGTGGTCAGCTGTGCTGAAGACTTTTTACTGTAATAATTGTTGTTTGCATACCCACTTTTACTCTAGGATATGTACACATAAATACGCATCTTACATGTAACTTCGAACTTTAATGGAAACAATATTCTTTGAGCTTTACTTTCTGCTCGCCGTACTCGGAAATCGCAACATTAACCCATATCACTACACATTGGCATGGCGACTAATTTGCCAATAGATGCCTAACGGCAAACGTTGGCTTTACGATCTCCAACAACCATCCCATTATGGTTAGATAAGGTATCATGTTGAAGTTTGCACTTACTTGCAGATAGTCTTAATTTCATGTGTACAGGGACTTCTCGCCACACATATAGGAAAAAAGCAGTTTAGTCACTATAAGTATCATAGGTTTTATTCACTTTGTAAACTGGATATGGGTTCAGTGAAAGAGCTTCTACTCTCTCTCTAGCTTCGGATTACATTACTATTCAGTAACCATCTCTGCCAAGATACTAGCCAGTATTTTGCCTCTATTCACCGTCCATATGAGATTACTATTTGTACGACTATTACTACAGTCACAATTAACTATCCATGAAATATCTGTTAAGGAGGGCATCTGAACTACATGAGCTACCCGACGACCCCACGTCCGTAACAACTTTTGGATGCTAGGCTAGCCTACTTCACGACAGTCACTCTCGACCGAGACTTTTCTGACATCCTTTTACGATCTTCGGTTTGTCCTGCGGCACGAATCAGGAAAAGAGGAAGCAGGAGGCTAGGAAGGTTGAGAGACGCTCTAACATATACACAGGTCTGCTGTGCCCGGCAGGCCAGCCTCATCGTCTCAGGAGAGCCCCGCACCGAGTGGTTTTTGCGACTTTTCCCTGCAGCTACACACCCGTAAATGGCCATCGTTTTGTTGGCTGGAGAGGTGAGATAATGACGGGATAACGGCTCCTATTAGAGTGTACTTGAATGAATACCTGTGCGGGTATTACTGCTGGAAAGCAGTCGTGAAGGGCGCTTAGGAGGGAGTACGATACCCAAGGCATAGATACTCCCGGTCTGTAGGCAGAAAGGACTTACATGTCTTTACAGAGTTATAGACTTTTTAGGACAATAAACACAAAAAAGAAAAATATCTATTTTGTTCTCCGTAAAGTGAACTTTAATTATATTTCTAAATCAACCTCAAAAATAGTATGTGACACTTACAATTTACGGAATTATTGTAATTATAGTCATATCACAACAAATATCAAGACGTGGAAACAAAAACTTAATCCATGAGTACATGCCTGATTTAAAGATAAATTTTTTCTCCTTCTGGACTCCTCTACATTAATATAATTTAACAATCACCGGGAAGTTTTCTCTTAAGTAAATTTTCCAGTCATAACACAACACCGACTTCTCTATTATTCCATTCAAATTTACTCATAACCAGTAAATGTGCATCTTAGTACACTACTTATTACATCAGACTTATTATAATTTTTCATGTTTAGTAAATACGACTTACTTTCATGGCAGTACACGTAATTTGACGGTCCTGGCATCAACAAATATTAATCATCAAAGATTATGAAAATAATAGAATTAAAGTTTCTAATTATTAGCTAGACTAATTCCTCCAATATAATTCCACCCAAGAATAATATCAAATACCCTACTATTTTCCTGCAAAGATACATCATACAAAATTTAAACCCCTAATCAAAATTGTTACCCCAAAATTTAACTGCTTACGAATAGCATGTCCTGTCTTAGTTCGCTTGTTGCTAGTGGTAACAACAAACTACTAACACCCGTCGCGACGAGAACGCGCAGGACTGTCGACGGGCGCCTCTCAAATATGAGAGACCTGTGTCTGAATCAGACCTAACACAGAAGGTCGTCTACACAATGCAAGTAAGCTGTTCCTACACAGAGTGCCGCTAAAACCTCTAAGGAAAGGCACGATTCAAGACAAAATGCGAGTGAGGTCGCATATGCCTTGCACATCGAGCGCAATGCCCACGAGGAGTCATCAGGCCCGGTCGATTTTTACCTGCGGGGTCACTCACTTGAGTGGACTTCCGAGGGTAGTTGGGTCCAGCCCGAAGTCTCAGCCGTGGAACTCTGGGCTGAGATTTCGGACTGTGGAAATCACCGGGGCCTGGGCTAGGCTGTCGTTCAGGGCTCGCGAAGCGAACCGTTTTCTTCGCCTTTGCGGCCTTCTTTGGAGGAGGGGACTGGAGACTTAGCTGGGAAAGTTGTGTACAAATCTGACTTATTGCCAGTTCTGGCGAAGAAACATCTAGCAAGAGTTAGTCCTTGTTTCCGAAAGAGTAGTTATTCGACGAAGAAATAAGTGATAGAAGGTGGAGACATGAAGTGTATTGGCAAAGAGTATCATAACCTACCAGGATGTCGAGAACCATCAGGACTGATGTTGGTTTCTTGCCAGATCTTTTGTCGCATCGACTGGTAGTCAATCTCGTCATCCATCTGAAAAGGCGATTCCCAGATGGGTGGCTCGTTGATATAATACGCTAACCAGCCAAGCATGGCGACAATAAGTTGATAGCCGAAGCCAACGATTTTGCCGACTTTGTCGAACATTGTGGTAGACTCTGACCATTAGTTAGTTATGATAATTATGGATAAGAAATACTCACCGAACAGCTGTCAGAGGTGATGGAGATGAAGGTATTAGTTTCTGAAAAAAGAGGTAGTGTGCCAAGCTAGGAGAGTAAGGGAGTTGATTATGGGTTATGGGTAATTGTGAGGATATGGAAGAGCACAAGGAGAAGAGGAGTAATCTACAGAGAGAAAGTCAATTTATACATGAAGAATCTTCCTAGCTCAAATAATATTGGAGGAAGGAACTGTCAGGTGCAATGAATGAAAGGTGATGATTCAGGAAGGAAGGAAGTAAGGTAATGTTTGACATTTTATTGATTATATCTAGTAACTCGACAAAATGCATTCGCTTTCACCATCCGATTGTGGTAGGAAGTATGAAGAATAGGTTTTGGAAGTTGCAAGCCATCGATGAAATAGAACTGCCAAAGCCAATAAAAACAATATCCGGATTGAATACCAGGCACTGAAGGTCTCTACTACCACTTCTAGATTTTGTTCGTGTTAAGAGACTGATGTCTGGGGATCAAGGCTTCCCTCGAACAAAATTCAAGTTCTCATATTTGAAACGCGACTTCCTTGCATTTAATGGTTGTTTTCGAGAAAGTATGCGAAGGGAAATTCATTCCACCACAACAACAATTAAAATCCAAACATGACAGGTCCGACCAAGGATTTTTTTTCCACAAACAAACTTGTTACTTAGACACCTTACTTTACACCTTCCTGAATCATCACCTTTCATTCATTGCACCTGACAGTTCCTTCCTCCAATATTATTTGAGCTAGGAAGATTCTTCATGTATAACTTGACTTTCTCTCTGTAGATTACTCCTCTTCTCCTTGTGCTCTTCCATATCCTCACAATTACCCATAACCCATAATCAACTCCCTTACTCTCCTAGCTTGGCACACTACCTCTTTTTTCAGAAACTAATACCTTCATCTCCATCACCTCTGACAGCTGTTCGGTGAGTATTTCTTATCCATAATTATCATAACTAACTAATGGTCAGAGTCTACCACAATGTTCGACAAAGTCGGCAAAATCGTTGGCTTCGGCTATCAACTTATTGTCGCCATGCTTGGCTGGTTAGCGTATTATATCAACGAGCCACCCATCTGGGAATCGCCTTTTCAGATGGATGACGAGATTGACTACCAGTCGATGCGACAAAAGATCTGGCAAGAAACCAACATCAGTCCTGATGGTTCTCGACATCCTGGTAGGTTATGATACTCTTTGCCAATACACTTCATGTCTCCACCTTCTATCACTTATTTCTTCGTCGAATAACTACTCTTTCGGAAACAAGGACTAACTCTTGCTAGATGTTTCTTCGCCAGAACTGGCAATAAGTCAGATTTGTACACAACTTTCCCAGCTAAGTCTCCAGTCCCCTCCTCCAAAGAAGGCCGCAAAGGCGAAGAAAACGGTTCGCTTCGCGAGCCCTGAACGACAGCCTAGCCCAGGCCCCGGTGATTTCCACAGTCCGAAATCTCAGCCCAGAGTTCCACGGCTGAGACTTCGGGCTGGACCCAACTACCCTCGGAAGTCCACTCAAGTGAGTGACCCCGCAGGTAAAAATCGACCGGGCCTGATGACTCCTCGTGGGCATTGCGCTCGATGTGCAAGGCATATGCGACCTCACTCGCATTTTGTCTTGAATCGTGCCTTTCCTTAGAGGTTTTAGCGGCACTCTGTGTAGGAACAGCTTACTTGCATTGTGTAGACGACCTTCTGTGTTAGGTCTGATTCAGACACAGGTCTCTCATATTTGAGAGGCGCCCGTCGACAGTCCTGCGCGTTCTCGTCGCGACGGGTGTTAGTAGTTTGTTGTTACCACTAGCAACAAGCGAACTAAGACAGGACATGCTATTCGTAAGCAGTTAAATTTTGGGGTAACAATTCTGAGTAGGGGTTTAAAATTTGTATGATGTATCTTTGCAGGAAAATAGTAGTTTTTTTGATATTATTCTAGGGTAGGATTATATACTGTTATAAATCTGTATACTGGCAAACTGATGAAGTTGTTTAGTTGCAGATGTTGAGTCAGTTTGGAGGAAGACAAATTATCAAAGTTACGATTGTGCCAAGGTTTGACGGTGCGAATTGACTATAAAGAGACGAGTAGAATAATTAAAGCTCAGTTTATCGAAGGTCATAAATTCAAATGTGAAATGATCAAAATATTGAATAGTAAATTTCAAATAAGCAAACTCTTATAGAAACCAAATGGTAAAATTTTTAGTACTAAAGAACAAATTCCAAAAATCCAGTCAGCCCAAACTAAGTGTCATTGTAACAGCTCTAACCGAATTTAGAAAGTTAACCCTTCACCACCACATCCAGAATATATCAAACAAATGTATAACATAACTTTCTATTGGTTTTACAGGGTGATATCACTTGTACACAGAATACGTATACTGGATAGGTTGGTGAAATTTGCTTTATTCGTTCACATATATGTATGAAAGAGTACAAACCTCAAGTTGTAGAGTAGCAAGCCCGTTTCCATCGCCTAGCGCGCTAACGGCTCCACAACGAATTGATAGCAGGTTCTCTCGGAACTTGGCTGCTCAACTTAGAATGGTAGGCGTTGGATCTTAGATACTTGATGGTAATGATATTACACTAACAATAAAGACTTTTTTCTTTATTCTTGTTTGAATAAGTAGGGAATGATATAAGACTAAAAGTTGGAGAGTTTTAAATACGAAGATACCTCAGGTACTTAATCCCTGACACTATCTGCTACAAACTATAGTAGTCTTATACGATCTACTTTCTAAATCTTGATCGTCGACTTTGAATATTGGTCTGTAATGACTGACACGGAAATAATTCATGAGATTGCTTAATGAGAGGCTAGGATTTATTCCGATATTATTTTGGTAGAAGAATTGTCCCAACTATCAGAGGGCTACAGCGTCTTTATCTATCGACAGGTAAAATCCCCCATATCCCATTCATACTAGCCATACAGGACCTAGCATATCAAACTTGATACGTATCATCATTTTGGGGTTGAGGTTTACCGTGTACTTGCCACTTGAGTCGCGTGCCTGACTAATATGAGACACGCTCAGGTATCAACCTTATGACCCATACCAAACCCAAACTACTTCACTACCCTGAATATGACCCCCTAAATAGTTGTAACAGTAGCCTGCGACCTAGCACAATTAGGCTAGACATCGTTGACTAAGACCTAATCCGAACAAGTTTCCATTGCTACCACTTTTTAATTTTTTTAGGGAGAAGGTTTTGTAGAAAAGGTGGATGAATCTCATTGGTAAACTCTAAGGTGAATAGCTAGTCATCAAAGACAATAAATCAGTTGTAGGAATACTCTCGCACACAGTGCCCCCATCATGGCTGGATTAAATTTAGCCCTGAAACTAATCAGAACGGAGTTCTTGTTGTGGTTATGAGCTGAGAGTTGTATAGCAATTAAATGACTCTGCTGTCCGTCGGTGGAGTGGTACGGGCTCATGTGCAATTGTGAGTCTCGGAGATGGCGCGCTCACGCTGGGTGATGGCACGAAGAACACTGAGTGCGTATCACTGTGGCCAAATGGGTGTCAGTAGGTATCAAATGTGAACTCTTACTGACAGTGGTGATCTATGAAGCTGATGCTAGATGTGCATCCCGACAATTGATAATATCATCTAATGGATGATGTGAAGTATGATATTATTTGGATGGATTAATTCACTAAACTTGGCAGGTGAAGATATTGTTAAGTACATGAACAGCGTCTGTGCACCAGCCTGTATTTTCCACCCTTTCCTAATACAGCAGCCCATCTTCCATTCCCCTGTCTCCTAACAACTCAACCGAGCCAGCACAACAAGTTCTGAATATCGAAGGGTATAAGGCCGTGTATCATAAATCAAAAGTTGTTCGAACCAAGGAGCAAATTCTAAAATTCCAACCAACATAATCTACGCCCCATTCGTGTAGCCCTAACTGTATTTACGAAATAGTCCGTGCGCCACCCAATCAAAATGACCTACAACTAATTTATAACACTCTATGTATGTGTGTGTTTAAGTTACAGTGGGAAAACCTCTTCTTTTATACCTCATTGGCTCGTTTACTTGCCAATAATATGCCTAATCATTTAGTATGCCTTGCCTGACCAAATGCTCCAAACATGTCATGTGAGTTGTCCATGCCCAAGGCACCCTGATGACATACTCACCCTCCATGCGCTAGCTGCCAGGGCTATCTTAGCTGAGCACAACACTCCCTCTGTCGGTGACGACCTTTTCTCAGCTACTCAATGAATTGCCACAGGAGATTTCACCTTCGTAAGTGCGTCAGCAAGTTGAAGGTTTGATGGCACATAGTTGACAGTTATCTTTCCGTTTTCATGCTGCTCGCGGCAGAAAAAGTTCCTGAGGGCTATGTGCATAGATCGCCTATGGCTGTCATGATTCTTGATGAGTGATATGGCTGCTTAATTGTCGACATGTAGGTTGGTGCCTGTTGCGCCTTCAATATGGTCAGAAAGGCCGAGCTCTTGAATTAGTGACTTAACCCATTGGAGTTGACGACATGTCTCCGTTACTGCTAGATATTCTGCTTCCGTGGTTGAAAGTACAACTTCTCGTTGTAAGTGTGACTTCCAGCAAATGGGGCCTGATGTAAGCCTAATCAGCATTCCAGATGTTGAGCGGCTTGTAGATGGGTCGGCTATGAAGTCTGCGTCTGTGTATGCTTCGAGAATTGCTTGCTGATTACCTCGGGTAAATTCTATGCCCTGATCGGGGTTATTCGCGATATATCGGAGTACTTGACGTGCAGCTTGTATATGTTCCTGAGATGGGTTGGTCAGGAATCGTGCAAGGTCATTTACTGCAAATAAGATGTCTGGTCTTGTGTTATTGGAAAGGTATTGCAGCCCTCCTATGAAAGAGTTATATTCTATCATTTCATACGACAGGTATTTATCTTTATTTGCTTCCATCATGCGCTCCATTGGCCTGCTTGCTTTCTTGCAATCCGAGAGGCCATGTCTGTTGAGAAGTGTTCGTGAGTAGTGTCCTTGGGAGAATTTGATCGCCTTAGAAGATGGATGGCTGATCTCCATGCCGAGGAACATGTTCGTACTCACTGTCTTGAGTTTGTACTTATTGTGCAGAGCTTTCATGAGTTTATCGATCCTTGAATGATGTGGACTTACAACCTGGAAGTCATCAACATGCATTAGTACAAAGAGGTCCTTTTCGTGGTTGGTGTAGAGGCAGATGTCGGATGTAGTAGGTAATAGACCTAGCTGTGCGAGTGTTGTCTTTGCATCGTCATACCACAGTGCTGCTGCTTGCTTGAGTCCATAAAGGCCTTTATGGAGTTGGATGACATAGCCATCTTTTTTGTAGCCTTTTGGCAACTCCATAAATAAGTCGATGTTGAGGTCCGGATTGAGGAATGCTGTTGGTACGTCGCCTTGTTTTCTGTGCCAACCAAGTTGGTGTGCAAGGACAAGAATAATGCGTCCTGTTTCTGGTCTAGGTGTGGGGCCGAATGTCTCATGATAATCAATGCCTTTTCGCTGGTTGAAGCCTTTAGCTGTGTAGCGGGCCTTATATTTTTCGATATCGCCATTGGCAAGATATTTCTTCTTGAATACCCACTTGCACTTCATGAGTTTGCGGCCTTGGGGTAGTTGTGACCGTGGGATTATCTTGATTGCACCCTTTTGCTTCAGTGAGTTGAATTCTTCTTCTGCTGCCATTTTCCACTGTGACGCTTCTGAACAATTCATGGCTTGATCCCATGTTTGAGGATCGGTGGATACTTGTGCTGTCATGCCGTGATTTAATCGATAGTAGTCTACAAGCTTGATAGTTCTCCCTCGCTGTGAACTTGTGATGCTTCCTTCTGGTGAATGTTGACGCTTAATACCGGCCACTGGCTGTATTGGATCCCAACCAGTTATGACAAGATCTAGCGGTTGGTCTGGCTCAGGTATTTCTGCAGCATATATCTCCCTCTGATCAGGAAGTTGTTGTCTTGGTCTTTGAATGACTTGCTGATCTGTTTGATGCAGTGTAATTTCGTGAGAAGCTGGCGAATTGGGTATGGTGTGAACATTGTGCGATTCTGCTACTTGATCCATTACTGGTGATGTGGGTGGTGTATCATGCGTATCAATAGACTGCGTGTTGTTAGAGGGTTGTGTAATGATAGGTGATTGCTCCCTCTGGTTGTCTTGGCCATGATGGGGTTGGAAGTTTTGTGGTTGATGTTGCGGTTGATTTTCCGGTTGATGCTGAGTACTCGTGTTGTTGTGCGGAGTACTTTGTGGTTGAAAATGTTGCAACTCTGAAAATATGGAGTCGAAATTGGTCCAGTAGCTGGTTGTCTGCTGTTGATCTATGGAGTTTAACTCATCGCCGAAAACTATATCTTCATTGAACAATGCATGAGGAGTTATGCTCAATGTCCATTTCCAACTGTAGGTAGGTGTCCAGTGGGGGTAATAGATGAGGAAATTTTTATTAGTATTTATTTGAAATCCAACGAACCAACCTATCTCAGCCCTAGGGTCAAATTTGCCTGGTTTTGGATAAATGTATTTGTATGCGCGACATCCGAAGCGTGGGAGGTTAGTGAAGTCGATTTGATTTGGATAAGGCTGCTTCAGGCCTTGGAGGAAATCTAACAGTGGTATCAATTTTAATTGCAAACAATATAGGCAATTAGTGATGAAGCAGGCATTTTCGACTGCTCATGGCCAGTAACATGCGGGCATTCTGGCGTCTATAAGCATGGATCTAGCTCGTCTTAGTATTACCTTGTTAGAGGCTTCTGAGGTGCCATTCTGCTCAGGTGTGTATGGAGCGTAGATGTCTGTCCTAATGCCATGTTGATCACAGTGCTGTTTGATACGAGTAAATTTGTTGAAAGAGATAGAGTATCACTTAAAGCAGAGCGAAGAAGAGTGAATTAATTATTTGTTTATATGTAAAAAGATGTCAATGAAGACCATAAAAAACGACGTGATGATATATATAAGTAAAAATCAGTAAGTAATTGTAGGCAATCATTTACGCTGTATTCCCTTGTCATAGAAGTAGAGCCACACTAGTACCTGTTCGTGCAAATCTTACAGGGGAGATGGAATTAGAGTGTAAATAGTGGATGTAGGGATTGCGTTGGGAACCCTTACGTAATGAAGGTAATCGTTACTAATAGGATTATACTTCATTTTCCAACACTCCTCCTGACCGACGCAACCAAGTAAAATTGAAGTTCATGAGCCCGTGAGTAATTTAGCGCAAATAGGCCCAGCTTTAGAAAAAGATAGAGGCTTGGTGAGTATATCAGCAAGCATATCTTTTGTCGGAATATATTGTATACTTATAGTACCATTTTGAACACATTCCCTTGTAAAATGGTAGGCCACATCAATATGTTTTGCCTTTGACGAGTTCGTTCCATTGGCGAGGGCTAAGGCGCTTTGATTATCAGTGTAAATTGTCATTCCATTTGGACTGATAAATTCTTCCGCAACTTGAAGCTCTCTTAGAAGCTTACCAACCCAAATCGCTTGCTTAGATGCTTCAAATAATGCAATATATTCTGCTTCCATTGTTGAAGTTGCAACTGACTTTTGTTTTTTCGATTGCCAGCAAATAGGGCCTCCTCCGAGCATCAAAACATAACCACTCACAGATCGACGGGTGTGAATATCAGAGGCATAGTCAGAATCTGAAAACATTTTAAGGTACGTTCTTGATTGAGTGTTGAAGTATTAGGTCCGAACTTGTATGTGATACAGTGGTTTTTTGTAAACTTCAGATACCTATGGACACGACACACACCATTCCAATGTCGCATGTATGGGGATGAGTTGAATCTGGCTAGTTGAGACGTCGCAAAACAGATATCTGGTCGAGTACTATTAGAAGCGTATCCTAACCCCCCTACTGCACTTGGATAGGCAGAATCATCTGCTTTTTGTTCTCCATCTTCAGCTGGTATGATGGAATCGTACCCCTCAAGAGGAGAATTTACGCCTTTAGCGTCTTCTAGCCCAAGTGATTCAATCTTACTTGTGATGTAGTCTGTTTGCGAGATAGTAGAGATCTGCAAGATCTATCTCGGGTTATTTTCCATCCAATGACAGTACCAATTTCAGAAAGGTCCTTGATCGGAAAAATGGAGGAAAGTTGCTGTTTGATCATGTTGACATCAGTAATTTCTTCTCCACAGATCACCAAGTCGTCAACATACACACCTATTACTATTACACTCTTATTGTGAATGTAAATACAAGGGTCGCTGGTTGATCTCCTGAAATTGAGAGTTTTAAGTTGGAGATCGAGTTTATCATACCATACTTTACCAGACTGCTTGAGGCCATACAGAGATTTATTTAGTTTCACGTATTTACCACCTTTAATTCCCTCTGGTGTTCTCATGTATACATCTTCAGAGAGATCTCCCTCCAGATACGCAGTTTTCACATCAACCTGGTGAATCTCCCAGTCGCGGAACGTAGCGACTGCTAAAATTACCCGAAGAGAATCCATATGAATTGTTGGGGAATATGTATCGAAATAATCGACCCCTTGCAGTTGACTAAAGCCCTGGGCAACCAATCTGGCTTTGAACCTTCCATCGCTCTTTACTGAGAATACCCACCTTGAACCAATAGGTCGTCTTTCATGGGGGACATGTGTTATAGGGGTGAAAACGTTTTTGATTGCCAACGAATTAAGTTCTTCGTTTATTGCTTCTCGCCATTTTTCTTTGTCATTCCCGATTAGTGCTTCTTTAAAAGTCCTAGGTATGAAAGTTTTCTCTTCCGCAATTTGAGCTCGTGGTTGCCACGCCGAACGGGGCAATATAGGCTTTCGGATTCGTTTACTCCTCCTAAGGGTGATAGGGTTAGAGATAGGCACCGAGCCCGATGATTCTGGTAGATCAGTTAGATTGGCAGGGGGAGGTTGATGACGTTCAGACGGCCGGAGAAAAGGGGAAGGGAGTGATTCTTCAGAATCTTCTGAAGGATCATGAGGTAAATTAGTTTCAATTCTTGAATCAGTGGAGTGCATTTCTGCGTCAGAATCAACTTCGGAATCAGAGTCGGAGTCATGTGAGCAGCTAGTTTCTCTTTCTTGGGGGACTTCTTCCTCAGTAGCTATTTCAGGAATTCTATCAAAGTGAATGTCTTGTTGCTCTGATGTTTTACCCCAATCCCAGAAAGTATCTTCGAGAAACCTGACGTTAGCTGAGACTATGATTTTATTACGACCCTCTTTGGAAGGAATGTAAATTTGATACTGTGTTGTAGACTCACAATATCCTACAAATATTCCTTTCAGTGAAGTCGGAGAAAGTTTATTTCTATGTGGGTCCGAAGTTTGAATTAGAACATAGCAGAGACATCCCCATACTCTTAAATGTAAAACTACAGGAATCGAGCCAGTCATTAGTTCGTGAGGGGTTCTGACTTCAGGTTGCGTAGGCAGACGATTTCGAATATAACATGCAGAGCTAATAGCAAGATCCCAGAAACGTAGAGGTAAATTTGCATGGTGTAGCATACATCTAGCCATAGTCACAAGTGTTCTATTCAACCTTTCGGAAACACCGTTTTGGTGCTGTGTGTATGGGGCGCTCATTTGTTGCAAAATACCGTTAAATTCTACTTTCTTGTATTCACTACCTCCATCGAAGCGCATCGCTTTAATCTTTCGCCCAGTCTGAAGCTCTTTTTCTTCCCTGTATAATTGAAACTTTTCGGGGACTTCTACCAAACTTTTTAAAGTATAAACCTTACTTTCGCGAGTTGCATCATCAGTGAAAGACACAAAATAAAGACTTCCAAGTAAGCCATTTGTCCTACATTTCCCCCACGTGTCAGAATGAACCAATTCAAGAGGGTTAAGTTTCCTCTGTACCTGATCTCTGTTGATTTTTTCCACTTGTTTGCATGAGTTACAAGTATGACAGTCATTGAAGGACGTAGATTTGAGCTTAAGGTCTGTTGGCTTCTTGTTTTTAGGGTCGAGATCTAGGTCTGAATTGGAAATGTTTTTCAAGACGTGGGCACTTACATGTGCAAAACGGTGATGCAATAAATTTTCTATTGTGCATTTGTTGCCTTCTGACACGAGAGCATTAGGATTGTTGCTAAGGAATTGAGAGTGTGCTGAACCTTCCATATTGAAACAAAAAAGTCCATTTTTAGGACGTGCATTCATAACAATTGTGCCGTTAGATGAATAGACTCCTAGTCCATACTCGTTAGTCTTAATTTTATAGCCTCTGGAAATTAACTGAGAGCCTGAGACAAGATTCTTTGCGCAAGATGGTAGGTACCAGACATCAGTAAGTTTGACAGTTCTAGTTTGATGTCCATTATTTACATAATTTACCTCAAAACTTACTGAGCCAGACCAAGAAACTGGTTCCACACGTCCAGATGCCGTTTCAATGGACTTCCTCACAGGCACCATCGACGTGAATAGTGATGAGTCACAGAAAATATGATGAGTTGCACCGGTGTCAAGAATGACATCGTTAGGAGATAAAGTTGAACATGACAGAACGTACTCATGATCCTGCCGATCTTTATTATTCGTCCGGCTACTTCCAAATCTTCTCTTGAGTGACATAACTGTCTCTGCCTTCTGTGGATTCTTAGATGCCCATTTCGATCCCTCTGGAGTGTCTATCCATTTAAAACATGTTTCACGGATGTGGTTATTCCTCCCACAGAAAGAACAGATCTTCATTGTCATGCCTTTTCCGGAATTAGCTAAATTAGCAACAGCTTTCTCATTATACTCCAGATAGTTTCTCTGGCTGTCCCTTAACAAATTCACCGCCTCGAGGAATGTCACATGAGAATTTAATTTCATAAATGATACTGCTCCATTATGGAAGCCGTTACATTCAGTTTCAAAATGATCTAGGAGGCGATTCCTTTTCGATAGATCAGAAGGGCGCTTGGATGGGTCTAATGATGCAATCTTAGATTGCAGTTTTGTCAACTCGATTGCACACTCGTCGACGTCAGCGCCTGAATTGAAGTTAAGTCTCCAAAAATCTTTTATCAGCCCATCTATGTAAACTTCGCTGTTAGGCTGGTAGTAGGCTGCAATTGCGTTCCACATTTGAAATGCCGTAGGTAAGGCTTCAATGATGTAGTAAACATCCTCTGGAACTAGCTGGAGGAGCGCTGACTTTATGTCGTTGTCGACAAGTTGCTGAGGGGACATTTCAGAAGTAGACTTTTCATCGACGGGAATTAGATCGGGCACTTTCCTCAGAATATATTCTTGGGCATTATGAGTGTTTAAACTCAGTTTGAATATCCGACACCATCTTAGATACGTCTCCTTACTGAGCTCGGGAGCATTCTTACAATGCTTGAGAATCTTGGCAGTAGACATGACGAAAGGTTCCAGTAATATAATATGCGATGATGAGCGTTAAGGTGTGAGATTAAAGGTTGAGCAGAAAGCAGTCCTGTCTCGAAAAGGAGTAAAAAATAGAATGAGCAGAAATGGTTCTGTCTCGTGTAAAAGAGCTGATGTAGTCGTAGCACAGTTGGTTAGAGCTTTGGTCTCATAATCTGTTGAAAGAGATAGAGTATCACTTAAAGCAGAGCGAAGAAGAGTGAATTAATTATTTGTTTATATGTAAAAAGATGTCAATGAAGACCATAAAAAACGACGTGATGATATATATAAGTAAAAATCAGTAAGTAATTGTAGGCAATCATTTACGCTGTATTCCCTTGTCATAGAAGTAGAGCCACACTAGTACCTGTTCGTGCAAATCTTACAGGGGAGATGGAATTAGAGTGTAAATAGTGGATGTAGGGATTGCGTTGGGAACCCTTACGTAATGAAGGTAATCGTTACTAATAGGATTATACTTCATTTTCCAACAAAATTCTGATCCCCCATCCCTGAAAATTGCGCGGACTCTTTTTCTGTATTGGTGATGCTGTTGCTCGACCCATCTCATGCGTGTTCTGGCTTTGGTGATGATTACGGCATATTGATGCCCGTTGTATGCTGTTGTTAGTGGACTAACTGTGTCGATGGATACTTCATCTAGTGGGTCGAATGGGGTCGGTCTTGGTTTTCGTGAGACATGGCGTTGTGCCTTACTGAGGTGGCATGTTTTACAGGTGGGTAATTCTGCTGTATCTATTCCTTCCATTCCTATGGTGCATTGCGCTGTCTTTTTCAAAATCTTTTGACCTGTATGTCCCAGTCTTTGATGCCAACGTTGTGCACTAGATGTCTTCGGGACTCTTGCAACACCAGGGGCTGCGGTGTGTAAATGAATTTCTGGGGTATGTGCGAGCGGTTTAATGTAGTAAATGTTATTTTTGCATACTAATTCAGCTATTGGCGTTTCCTCATTGTACAAGTTATTCGTTATTAACTGTGTCATGTCAGGGTTACTGTAGGAATACTCTTGCATACAGTACCTTGATCTGCTTGGAGTAAACTTAACCCTGAGGCTGATCAGGAAGGAGCTTTGGATTAGTCATGAATTAGTCATAGAAGGAAAGGTGGTCAGAGCTGAGATGGAAAACTATTCTGGTGTTGAGTTCCTTTGGAAGAGGAGTCAGTGAATAGAAGTGGTTGCAAGATATATACTTAATATAATATATTTGTTAATTCGCCCCAAAGAAAACCTACAGTAGCCGTCGCTCTAAGATTTACAAACAACGGTTACATGTTATGTTACCTAATCTCTTTAATTGTTGTATTATCCATGTCACCTACCATGGTAGATGCATAAGGTCGCGTCATAGTATATGCACGTGACTGTGAAACTAAACCGTGGGATGTTTAGTGTGTAATGCATGAGTGGGCGTTATGGACCAAACTAGAACTCAATAGAATAGGGATAATGAAATTAGCGAGAGACTGATGGACTGAGGGAGAATGAGATGGTTGTTTCTCGTAGCAGAGAAATGACATCACAAGAGAATGTTCTAGCACTAGGCTGTGAACTGTTGAAAGAGATAGAGTATCACTTAAAGCAGAGCGAAGAAGAGTGAATTAATTATATGTTTTATATATAAAAAGATGCCAATCAAGACCATAAAAAACGACGTGATAATATATTTAGTAAAAATCAGTAAGTTATAGTAAGCAATCATTTACGCTGTATTCCCTTGTCATAGAAGTAGAGCCACACTAGTATCTATTCGTGCAAATCTTACAGGGGAGATGGGACCAGAGTGTAAATAGTGGATGTAGGGATTGCGTTTGGAACCCTTACGTAATGAAGGTAATCGTTACTAATAGGATTATACTTCATTTTCCAACATGAACAACACAGTAAGTCTGGAGCAGAATATAAGGAGATCTCAAGCTCCGCCTAATCTTTTGAATAAGTTTCCTTTATACGAGAATATAGATTCAAGTCTTATATATCACGAGAACACACGCGACAGCAATTAAAGAGACTTACTATAAGGAAATGGTTAAACTGTCCTTTGCAGCTATTGATGGTGACATGAATTAAGATGATGATTGTAATTGGGATAGATTTCTATATTTTTTTATAATACATGATATTCTCAGGTTCATATACCTCGAGCCAAGCAACCAGATTATCTTCCTCCAGATCTAGATTCATCAAAATAATTACTTACTCAGTAAAATTCTCCTAGTCTCAGTTGTATGTTTAGGATCTTGACTTGGTTTCTAGTAACTAGTCAATGATGTTTCTCCTATCACTAAGACATAGTCATGGTTGATACAACAGGTACAAACAATGAATCGTGTCTATACATGACGTTGTGATATAGTCATAATCGTCTGAGTAATATCAACTCATGAATGAATCATGTCTCTACATGACACCTACTGTGAGCATAACTTCCCCCAGAGTATCCATAGCCCTGCTCGTATATAGCCTAGTTACTATAACAGTAATCTACCAGCTGAGATTATTATGCAAGATGATTTTGGAGAGAAGAGTGCTTTGTGGAGATCTATGACAAGTTTTCCAATAGTGATTTGTGCAACACCTTGTTTAGTCAATTGCATATCTACTACGGCTTGGTCAAATTTCAATGGTTTATGCCTGGAGTGCATGTTGCGGAACATGGATTCACATGGGACAAAGTGGTGAGAAGCACCAGTATCATAAATAACAAGGTGTGCATAGGTACTATGAGCTGAAGCAGCCATGCCTACACCCTCCTCGTTTTTGCTGTCGGTATCAATTCCGGACACAGCTCTTACATTTCCATCTGCGGCCTGACCCGTCCCGCCTTGTCTACCCAGAGCCCTCCTTGCTCGCCATCGTTCACCTCTTGGCCCATTTGCTAACTCAGGATGCTGTTTTAAGCAATCCTTGTTCTTGTGTCGATGGTTGCATCGCCTACATTTGGCTTCCGGATCTAGTCTATCCATGGATCCACGAGTGGCAAATGCCCGATTGGGTTGGGGCGGAGTATCGACTGATCTGTTTCCACTGGCAATATTGATAGTCGACATTAATGACTCCAGAGTAGCGTACGAGTTTTGATCCGTACATGCTCTAAGGTCCCTCCAATTGGTTAGCCAAGGAACATGCTTAGTACCCTGGACAAAGATTGCTGCTGACAGCCCTTTCGGTACATGGTATTCTGTACCTGTAGTGACGTGTAGAGTCTCTGCCGCGTCGTTTAGGCCTTGGAGATTGGCTAGGAACTTGTTTATGTTGTCGTCAGCATGCAGCTCAAATTTGGTCCTGAAGAAGGCATCCAGGGCTACTGCGTATGGTGCTGGGACAGTCTCCTTGCGCGAGTTGATTATCGATTGATACAGTTGTTGGGCAGTGATGCAATCATGGTTCTGTGGCCGCATGGTTGGGTCGAGTCGGCCCAGAATGATATTTTTTGCTCTTATTTCACCAAGTGTCCAATTTTCTACCGCAGTTGCATGAGCGTCCAGTCCTGGGAGGTAGTCCGCTGAATCTATGTCATCTGTGGGGGCAACCGGTTTGTGGACTGGCCGTATTCCCTAGAACTGGTAGTAGACGTGACCAATGACTCCTTCTTTGGCTAATTTCGCCTGTAGATCGTTGGTCCAGTCCTCGAGTGAGATTCCCGGTGAAAGGATGATTCTGTTGGAACTGGATGAGGTTGTGTGAGACATGTTGTTGGGAATGTAAAACTTGTGATATTGTTAGCATGGTTCATTTATGCGTGGTACTGCGCCGGGCTCATAACCTGTTTTACTTGGTATATGAAATGGGGAACAAACACTTGCGTTTGACGGCTAAGGTATGATTTGATCGAGAGTGAATTGTAAGTGACTCTATGTATGTGTGTGTTTAAGTCACAGTGGGAAAACTTCTCCTTTTATACCTCATTGACTTATTTACCCGCCAATCATATGCCTAATCATTTAGTATGCCTTGCCTGACCAAATGCCCCAAACATGTCATGTGAGTTGTCCATGCCCAAGGCACCCTGATGACATACTCACCCTCCATGCGCTAGCTGCCAGGGCTATCTTAGCTGAGCACAATAATAACCACAATAGGTTATGAGCCCGGGCGATCCCGCTGCGCCAAAATCACACTAACTTGTACAAGTATCAAATAACTATGGCAAAAGACAAGAACAAGATCATCCTCCAGCCGGGAGTTTCATTTAAAAAAGTGGAAGACAAGTCTTCAAGCCAAGCTCGCGCGACGCAATGTTCTGGGACACGTATTCCATAACATGCCAGGACTGCGACCAGTGCACGCCCCTGTCGACTCTCGCACTATTAATATGAGCTCCGAAGATCTCCCTAACCTCTCTATTGAGCACAAAATTAAACTCGAGCAATGGTCACTTGGGGAGATTGAGGCCAAGAATGTCATCACTGTTGAAATATCGTGTATCCTGGAATGCCAAGGATAACTCATTTGTAAGTCCGGCTAATTAGGTTATCAAATTCACCTTCCTATATCATTGTCATCAGCACATTCATTTCATGGATAAACGCAGTAGAAGCTAGGATGGTGTTTCATGGGGAGTTCCATGCCAAAACAAAACGCAGTGTTAGATTGAGTTCCTAAACAATTAGGACATACTCAGGAACATAGGGTCGTTTCATAGGAATTACGTAGTATCACTGTTCGAGACAGTGCTTAGGGCTGTCCTATTATCTGATGTACATATATACTCAGCGTGAAGAAGTATTCTTCTTCACGCAACGTCTTCTGTTTATACTCATACCTGTTGTTCACCTACTTATCTCTTCTCTAAAGAAGACCGCCGTTATTGTACCATCCTCACCCATTACTTACTTTACCTTTACCTCTTCCGTGAACCCTATACCTCACGCTGATTTATACCTCCTACTCTTAGGAATCACCACTATCCTCCACATCTATAACCTACTTGCACCCAACTCGTACCCTACGGAATACCGATAATACAGTGCCTTGAGAGATTTAGATTAGCAATCTATGGTGGGATTATGAAGCTCCAATCATGGGATCCCTAATATTAGCTCATTCTCGGGACCGAGGGTAGTAACTAGGGCATTAAATTCTTCCATATGGCTCATTGCTTTCAGGGAGCCAACAATGCAATGTGTGATTAACTCCGACACGCAGCCATCAGCTAAGTAGAGTGGGCGAGGTTGAGGTAGAGGTATGAAGGACAGACCTTTAGCTTGTGCCCATTCTTTTCTCACAAACATAAGCTCGGTACTACCAATGTCAAGAAGTATGGACACTGGAAAGGAAACTTTACACTGTACAGATGAATTGAAGGTTCCAGATAGTGATATTGGCTTTTGGCCTAGTTAATTCAATAAGATTGGCTCTACGAGAGGGATCCATTAATGTTTACATAAGCTTTTACCTGAATCAACACAATTTTGTACAGAAGCGCCCTGCAAGCGACTTAATGCTGGGGCCCTCCATTTCCCTGGCTACTTCTGCTTGCTGGAAAATGACTATAGTATCTATTATCGGCGTCAACTTCACCGAGTACTAGAACTTGTACATGGTTAAACTCACCCAAATGAGTTTCCCAAGGGGTTTGTTGTCACAGACGAGAACGGAAACTAGTGTGACGCACGGACCACACAAAGGGTGCACGTGCAACATTCCTCATGCAGAAGACATGAAACTGTAGGTTGATAGCTTTACCACAGTGCCAACTAGCCTAAAAAGGCACAACATTAGATCTGTGTATATAATAGCTATCTTACTATATATGGTAGACTTGTAAGCTCAAACAGAGCGTCACAACTAGGACGTAGACAAGGACGAAGACAGAGGCTGATAATGAAGACGAGATATTCAGATTAATAATTAGATTCTAAAACATAGGTAATTTACAAGACAAAAAGCTACAGTCTAAATACTGTCCCAGAGTTTCCTCAAGTACACGAGCATCAATACTATAACCAAGGGTGTAATAGTCCACAGTTCTCGCATAGCAACTAACTAGTACTCCGAGTGGCAACTGTTGCTATCACAACACTGTAACCATTACAATTCCTAAATTATGTTATTGTATATACGTCATGACTCGGTTGATTGGGTACAACACGACATTATAGAGATGGTTTATGACATTTGTGAACTATAAGTAGACCTATGTTATGAATTAGTTGTAGGTAATTTGGATTGGGTGGCGCACGGACTATTTCGTAAATTCGGTTAGGGCTAGGCAAATGGGGCGTAGATTATGTTGGTTGGAATTTTAGAATTTGCTCCTTAGTTCAAACAACCTTTGTTTTAAGATACACGACCTTATACCCTTCGATAATCAAAACTAAATATATCTACTTGATTAACTATTCGTGATTTACCTGCACCCTTGAAATCTTTATCTTGCCGAAACTGACTCGACCTCTGTAGCTTAACAGCTCCGTAATCTAGTCCATACGTAAGATTCATAACACTTTGTTCGAACTCACATTACAGACCTCGAGTCAGCTTTGACAAATCTAAATCCAACTCGATTAATTAAGTTAAAATCAAAAATGTCGACCGAAGAATCAACTACTGCAAATGCCAATTTACTTGAGAGCGAGTGGGATAAATTAGCTGCTCTGATCGGGGAAATTCAGAGCCAGCCAACCAGCTCTTCGGCTCCGATACCAATGGGTGCACATCCTAAGGTCAAAATGTTCTGTACCCAAGCTTTTGTAATGGGTAAGCAAGCTGCCAGTCATCCTGAGATTATGGGACCACAGATCCCCTCTACAGCTTGCGATAATCAGCAATTTCTGATGTACGAGTACTTCTCGCTTGGTATGGATTCGTGCCGCACAATTAATCCATCGACTTCGACATCAAGGCAAGAAGGCAACAGGCCTGACCTGTTCTATGGAGATCGTGATAAATTTAAGGCGTTCTCCAGACAATTAGCACTCTGGTTTGGTCAAAATCCAAACAATTTTAGATCTGATAATGAAAAAATTAGTTTCGCTGCCAGCTACCTCCGTGGTGAGGCATTTGAATGGCTTGAGCCTTTTGTGAACGAATCCGATGGGAAAGTTCAATTCGACACCTTCGACAACTTGATGCATGCCCTGAGAGCGGCCTTTGCAGATCCTGATTCATACGCCACGTCTGAGAGGGAGTTAGATCAGCTCAAACAATATTCATCTTGTTCGGCATACTTTTCTAGATTCTCGGCGTTAATATCGCAACTTGGCTGGAACGAAGATGCTGTGAAAATCCACCACTTCCGCCGTGGACTAAAGGATGGAATCAAGGATATGCTAGTGGGAAGAGATGTCCCATCAACAATAAATGAATTCGCTGCATTGTGCATTAAATTAGATAACCAGAATCAGGCACGAGCACAAGAGAAAAAGAGCGTGGGGCCATTGAGGCTACAGAATAATCCACTGAAGCAAGCGAACTCAAATTCGTATTTGCCCCACCTTCGCCCCAATCCGCCCCCAGCAACCTCCTGGAGAACCCATGGAGCTCGATGCAGCATCGCGCAATGCCTATCGTAGGGCAAATAATTTGTGTACATATTGTGGAGCGTCTGGGCATTTTGTCAGGTATTGCCCAAAGGCTGAAGCAAAAAAAATAAAGTAGCATCTGCAATTGTACAATCACCAGATCAACCTGAAGAAAATTCGTCTACTATATTTGAAACAAAAAACTAGGACATCTAGAGGATAAGCGGCAATCTTTTAGTAAAATTTGGGCCGCAATACATTCAATTAACTTCAATTTGGGAAATAAACCACCACTTGTTTTAAACACTATAATCAACAAAAATATTTCTTCTTCATCAATGGTGGATTCCGGCGCAACTTCGCTCTTTGTCGATTCTTATTTCCTTGAAAAAAATAATTTAATACCAAAAAAGAAAAAATATCCTGAGACTTTAAAAGTCGTTGATGGCCGTGAATCAGTTAGTGGAGCTATAACACACGAGATTGAGTTAAGTTTACAGCTTGGTGATCATTCTGAGTGTGCCCTGTTCCAGGTAACAAAGCTCTCAGATTATCCTATTATACTTGGAAAAGCTTGGCTCAATCGTCATGACCCTACAATTCATTGGTCTTCAAATTCGATCTTGTTCACATCAGAATTCTGTCAGTCTCATTGTCTTCATAATAGGGACTCTGATGTCTCAATCTGTTCTGTCACGCTACCTGTTCTCAACAAATTAGCAAAGCGTGAAAACCTTGAAGTCTTCGCTGTTTCTGTTAGGGAAATTGAGGAGCATCTAGAAAAATCAGAAAAATCCGAATCTGAAGAGTGAAAGGAATTACTTCAGAAAATCCCACCGGAATTCCATGACTTGTTGCCGCTGTTCACTAGAAAGGAAGCAGATAAGCTTCCTCCTCATAGGTATGTCGACCATAGCATAGAGCTTGAGGAAGGCAAAAAGCCTCCATTTGGCCCATTATACAACATGTCGAATTTGGAACTTCGCGCTCTCTGGAACTACCTTGAGGAAAATCTAAAAAAAAAATTCATTCGTCCTTCGTCTTTGTCCTCGGCCTCACCAGTTTTATTCGTTCGTAAGCCTGGAGGTGGATTGAGATTCTGTGTGGATTACAGAGGGCTTAATTCCCTGACCAAAAAAAATCGATATCCACTACCCTTAATAGATGAAACTCTCCGCCAACTACAAGCTGCAAAAATATTCACTCGACTCGATCTTCGTGGAGCATACAATTTGATTAGAATTCGAGAAGGAGATGAACATTTGACGGCATTCCGCACCCGCTATGGACTATATGAATATCTAGTTATGCCATTCGGCCTCACAAATGCTCCTGCTACTTGCCAGCAATATGTTAATGATACCTTGAGACAGTATCTCGATTGTTTCTGTGTCGTCTATCTTGATGACATTTTGATATATTCTCAAAATCTGGAAGAGCATCGCCATCATGTCCGTCAAATACTAGAATCGTTGCTTCAAGCAGGACTCTATGTCAAGGGAGAAAAATGCGAGTTCTTCACTACTTCGACAAAATTCCTTGGGTTTGTTATCTCGACATCCGGTATATCCATGGATCTAGCCAAAGTTTCAACAATACTCGAGTGGAATCCTCCCACATGTGTAAAAGAGCTTCAGTCTTTTCTTGGATTCGCAAATTTTTATCGTCGATTCATAGAAGGTTACTCCCAAAAGGTGAAACCTCTAACTAAATTACTTTGTAAAAATTCGACTTTTGAATGGTGTAATGAACAACAAGAAACATTTGAGGCTTTAAAGCAGAAATTTTGTTCAGCTCCAATACTCCGACACTTTGAGCCGAATTTGGAAACAATCCTCGAAACAGATGCTTCAGATTTCGCAATCTCAGGAATTCTGTCCCAGTATTTCCAACATTCAGGTAAAAAAATGCTACACCCAATAGCATACTTTTCGAGAAATTTGACTCCAGCTGAGCGCAACTATGGGATTGGTGACAAGGAGCTCCTCGCCATTGTAGCATCACTAGTGCAATTTCGACCATACGTTGTCAATTTGTCACAGCCTTTATTGATTCTTACAGATCATTCGAACTTGACAACCTTTGCCTCAAAACAAATCTTGAACAGAAGACAAGCTCGCTGGGCCAATGAGCTCTCAGAACTAAACTTCAAGATTGTTTACCGTCCAGGCAGTAAAAATCAACGCGCAGACGTGTTAACTAGAAGATCAGGAGATCTTCCTGTTGAAAATGAGGAACTGCAACCTGCAACAATACTCGGACCTGAGAAATTTGAAATTTCGGCGCTAGAAGCGCACTTTGAAGCAGAAATTAAAGAAAATTTGAAATTAGATTCATTTGGGCAGAGCATATTCAAGGCCTTGATCAGGGACTAACTCGTCACCTAGGTGTCGATTTGGCTACATGCCGCAAAAATGATGATGGTCTTTTAGAAGTCAATGGACTAATTTATATACCACAAAACCTAGAATTCCAGCAGCGCATTATCAGCTCACGACATTCGCATCCTGCTGCAGGTCATCCAGGACAGGCAGCTACATTTGAACTAATATCTCGCGATTTTTGGTGGCCTGGAATTCGTAAGACCATCGCTCGTTACATTCGCAATTGTGATACCTGTCAGCGCATAAAACCTGTCCGACACGCACCCTATGGGTATATTAAGCCTCTGGAAATTCCTCAGCGACGTTGGGAATCAGTCTCTCTAGACCTTATCACGGGTCTTCCGTTTTCTAACTCATTTGATTCAGTACTTGTTGTGGTTGACCGTCTCACCAAGATGGCACATTTTGTACCCTGTAATACTGACTTGGATTCGACTAACTTTGCTCGCCTCTATCGCGATTCGATTTTCCGTCTCCACGGTCTTCCGAGCTCAGTAATTTCAGACCGTGGTTCGATTTTTACATCTGGCTATACTAAGGAACTTAGTAAAATTCTATCCATTGAATCTCGCCTTAGTACAGCATTTCATCCCCAGACAGATGGACAGACTGAGCGAGTAAATGCTATTCTGGAACAATATTTGCGGGGATATATTTCGTACCAGCAAGATAATTGGGTTGAGTATTTGTCTCTTGCTGAATTTGCATACAATAATTCGATTTCTGCAACCACTAAGGTTACTCCGTTCTTCGCAAACTATGGCTTCAACCCTCGATTTGAGATCCTAAGAAAGGATTCAAATAATTTGTCACCTTCGTTACCAGAATTACAACAGTTCCGAGTAAAACTAGAAAAACTCGAGCAGCACCTTCGACAGGAAATTCGGCTAGCACAGGAAACTTATGTTGAACATGCTAACAAGCACCGAATTTCTCCTCCGGTATTTGAAATTGGATCTTCAGTTTGGCTGCTACGGAAAAACATTCGAACAACTAGACCATCTGCCAAGCTCGATTACAAGCGACTAGGACCCTTCAAAATAATAGCGAAAATCTCGACTCATGCTTATAAATTGGATTTACCTTCGACCATGAGAATTCATCCAGTCTTTCATGTTTCGTTACTCGAACCAGTAGCTATAGACCCTCTTCCTGCGCAGAAGAAAATACCTCCTCCTCCAGTTGAAGTTGATGAGGAACTCGAATTTTACGTTGAGGAAATATTAGATGCCAGAAAAACTGGGAAATCAGGTCAGCTTCAATATCTTGTCAAATGGGCTGGCGATTCGCAACCTACTTGGGAACCTTTTGAACATGTAAGAGATTTGGAAGCACTCGATAAGTTTTTCGCTCGTTTTCCGAAGAAGCCGAGACCTGCTGCTCGTAGGAACTCGCACTAAGAGAGGGACCTACTGTTATGAATTAGTTGTAGGTAATTTGGATTGGGTGGCGCACGGACTATTTCGTAAATTCGGTTAGGGCTAGGCAAATGGGGCGTAGATTATGTTGGTTGGAATTTTAGAATTTGCTCCTTAGTTCAAACAACCTTTGTTTTAAGATACACGACCTTATACCCTTCGATAATCAAAACTAAATATATCTACTTGATTAACTATTCGTGATTTACCTGCACCCTTGAAATCTTTATCTTGCCGAAACTGACTCGACCTCTGTAGCTTAACAGCTCCGTAATCTAGTCCATAAGTAAGATTCATAACAACCTAGGGCTAAAGTTTCACGGATCCCTAATTAGAATTTTAAATACTAATTTTAATTTGTGACAAGATGAAGGGGTACTAATCACGAGAAGAGGAAGTGGCAGGAAGGCAGCTCTAAGGTCGAGGTAGAAGAAGTAGATTGGCTATGAGGAGGGAGTGTCTAGGAACAGGTAGAGACTATATGCTGACGTGCACGTACCACATGTACGTACGTCATCTTACCTAAGGCCAGGATGAGGCGAGGCCGTAACTATCCCCCCTCTTTCTTAGCGTCGTCCTCGATGCTTAATGTTCCTAGTTTCCTTTAATATCTCCTATACAATAAAGTGTGTTCAGTCTTCATCTTTAGTTTCTATCCTTCGTCCTATTCCAATCTTCCACTAGTTGAATTCCTTCACGTCCGAGAATCTTGATCAATTGCTTTCTTGTCATCCATCTTGTGATTGAAGGTCTTCCTGGGTTACACACGGAATATTGTAGATCTTTGTCACCATAAGGACGGTCAGCAAGAATTGCATGAACCGATTCACGGGTTGTTGAAAGGTTAAGGATTGTGAGAGCGGAATGCTGGAGCGATGGAGGAGAGTGAAGAGTTATCGCCGAACAAAGAAGCAGGTGAATAGAGATTTATGGAATAAATCTTGGTAGGTTGACACGAAGCAGGTATGAATATGACCTTCAGAGATATTCAGTAAACGTAATGAACTTTAATTAGAAAAACTACAGTATGGAATCTTACCTTCAGAGATATTCAGTAAACGTAATGAACTGAAGATTTCTGAAGGATAAGGCCACTAGATATATACAGGAATTAGCCCTAGTGGGACGAATGCAGAAAATAACTAGGATATGCGCCCTAATTCCACTATGGCAACATTATCAAGGTGTGGGTGTGTCTTTACTACCAGTAGGCCCCCAAGCTAACTAAGTGTAAGACAGACCTTGCATGTTCGTCAACAGATTGAAATGAAAACGAGACAGTGCATGGCCAGGGTTACAGGTGCAGGACTGTTAATAATTACAACACTTCCCCTCAGAACTGCATCAAAATCTGTTGAGTGAGAATTTGGTGAGTTGTTTTAGGCAAAGCCTTAGTAAATAGATCGGCCAAATTCTCAGAAGAAGGAACGTATTCAAGCTCGAAATCTTTACCAACATAATCCCGAACAAAGTGGTATTGAATGTCGATGTGTTTTGAGCGTTGAGTAACTTTGTTATTTCCAGAGAGATCTATTGCTCCATTCGAGTCCGCGTGGAGGATGGCACCGTAGCTTTGGCGAAGTTCTTTGATAGCTCGGCAGAGCCAGATTAAATGGCGGGAAGATAGACAGATAGCCATATATTCGGCCTCAACTGTAGAGAGGGCGACGGCTTTCTGTTTCTGTGCGCACCAAGATATAGAGGCTTCCCCTAGCCTAAAGACGTATCCCGAATAAGACTTGCGATCATCAAGATTATTACCCCAAGATGCATCTGCAAAGCCGTGGATCAGAGAGTCGTGTTTGCTAGGAAAGAAAAGCTTATGGTGGATTGTGCCTTTGAGGTATCGAAGGACTCGTTTAGCGGCGCGAGATGCGTTGAGCCGGGACAGGAAGAGAATTGAGAGAGGTGTGTAACCGGGAATGCGAGGTCAGGTCGTGTGCCAATATGTCCATACATCAGTGAGCCTACAAGAGATTGGTAAGTGCTGATATGGTCGATTTGATCCGCTGGGTCGACTCGTTGAAGGTGGCCGTTCGGTTCGAGTGGAGTGCCAACAGGATGACAATCTAGCATACCGAATCGTTTGAGGACTTTGAGAAAGTATGAATGTTGACTGAGCGATATGCCTTGCGGTGTGATTTCTATTTCTATTCCAAGAATGAAATGGGCTTTGCCGAGGTCCGTGCATTCAAATTCAGAATGGAGGAATTGACGAGTCCCATTGATAACTTTGGAATCAGAACCAGAGATCAAAATGTCATCAACGTAGACAGCAACATAGACTGTGGTCTTGTTGTGTACGAAGACGCATGGGTCGAAAGAAGTTGAAACGAATCCATACTTGGTCAGGGCATTTTTTAAAGTAAGATGCCAGACAAGTGGAGATTGCTTCAATCCGTAGATACATTTTTGCAACTTATAAACCATATTGGATTCCTTAAACCCATCGGGAATCTCCATATAGATGTCGCGATCTAATTTTCCGTACAGAAATGCTGATTTGACGTCCATTTGTATAACTTCCCAATTATTATGGGCAGCTAGAGCGAGAAGTAGGCGTAGGGAATCAAAGCGTACAACTGGCGCATAGGTTTCTTCGAAGTCAGTGCCGGGAATTTGTGAGAATCCTTTGGCAACAACTCGAGCCTTATATCTTTCGATAGAACCGTCTGCATTGTATTTAACTTTGAAAACCCAGCGGGATCCTACGACTGAGCGATCATCGGGCCTAGGGACAACTGTCCAGGTGTCATTGCGCCGAAGTGCATCCATCTCTTCGTTGATTGCTTCTTTCCATCTCTCGGCATTCTCAGTAGCCATAGCCTGTTTGTGTGTATTTGGCTCCTCAATGACTGCATGCGCTTTGTAGTTTTCCAATCGGTCTGGTTTTCGTTTAATTCTAGTACTCCGGCGAGGGGCAGCAGAATTATTATCTTGTGGTTTGTGACCAGACGGATCAAAAACAGCAGGGATAGTCAAGTTTGTGGGAGAGTCAAAATACCCACCAGGCATGTTAGTTTCTTTTGGTGGTGTTACTGAGCAATGTGTCGGAGACGAAGGAGAAGAATCAGCTTTTGATGAAGAGCTTGGTGTCGTCTTCTCAGGAATATTTATATCAAGGGAGACTTCCCCTTGCATGGCAGGGGGGAAGATTACTTGCCTTGATACTATTACGGAGCGTCTTGATGGAACATAAATGCGGAAAATTTTAGTAGAGTTTGTGTATCCTACGAGTATACCGTCCATAGCCCTGGGCATCAATTTTGAACCGGGTGGTCTGGCTTCTTCGGGAATGTGAACAAGCGCATTTGAGCCGAAAGGGTGGAGGTGAGTGGTCGAGGTGAAGGGATGGCCAGTCAGAGCCTCAATCGGAGATTGACCATTAATGCTTCGATGAGGGAGTCGGTTATAAAGGTAGACTGCCATAGAGATTGCTTCGGCCCAGAGGAATTTTCCGTGGTCCATGAGCATTATGCGAGCCTTGGTAACAACTGTTTGGTTAAATCTTTCTGCAATACCGTTTGACTCATGTGAGTATGCAGGAGAGTTTCGCAAGATGATACCAGTTTCTGCAAGAAAATTCTCAACATCTGAATTTACGTATTCACCACCATTATCAGATTGAAAACTTTTGATTGTTGTGTCAAACTGTGTTTTAATCATGTGGACGAAATCTTGGATAGCCTTTGAAGCAGCGGATTTGTGAGTAAGGAAATAAATCCAGGCATATCTTGAGAAATCGTCAATGAAGGTGATGTAATACTCCTTTCCGCCAAGCGACTTGACGGAAAAGCGTCCAGATAAATCAGAGTGTATGAGGTCGAATTTCTTGGAGGCGCGCTTATGCGTAGACTTTGGAGTTTGGTGTTTTGATTTACAACGAAGACATGCAATGCATGTGAAAGAGTCAGGCTTTGGAGGAATAGAGGAATCAACTTTACGCATTTGAGACATGACAGAGGTTCCGGCATGACCGAGAGCTTCATGAGCGTCAAGATAGGAGGCAAAAGCTGATTTTTCTACGACTGTTTGGACGATAAATTGTCCCGAATCTTTTCTTGCATACAACCATTCTTCGCCATTTTTCAAAACACGCCGTTCACCACCGTTCGAAACTATTTCAAACCCATTTTCATCCAATTTTGATTCTGACAATAACCTAACTCCAAGGCCCGGAACAAATAAAACATTATCAAACTTAGCAGTAATTATTTGTCGAGTACTAAGACGTGTGTTAAATTCTATTTTTCCAAAGCCGTGGATAGGTGTGAGCGAACCTGATACCGATGACACAGAGCCATTTTTGGGAGAAAGTGACGAAAAATCTTCCCGGAATGGCGTCATATGGGCTGTGGCACCAGAGTCGAGAATCCATGGGTGAGAGGTGAGAAGGGGACGTGACGCAAATGCCTTTTCTACTGAAAAATCAAGCTCTTGGTACGAGCTTGAGTCGATATTTTCAGTTATGGTGGCAGTATTTGCCTTCTCTTTGCCTTTAGCGCCACGATTCTCCTCTTGAGCAGCCTTTAACTGGCGACATTCTGAATGTATATGACCCTTGTATTTCTTATTCCTAGACTTGCACCAGGAGCACTCTTTTCCTTTCTTTTTGTCTCCTCTTGTTGATGAATTTTTATCATCAACAAAGTAGGCTTTTGAGTCGCTAGACGAAGTCGAGGAACGAGATGCTTGAATGTCAAGCATTCGCTTGTTGACATCATCGAAGGTGAGGCGTTCCTTGGACATGAGATTGTCCACGACGTTTTCGAAGGAGCGGGAAGAGTGTAAAGAAATGTCATTGTTTTTACGGAGTCGGAGGCAAGGAATTGCTCCAGATGCTGAGCTTCTTCCCTGGACGATTCAGAACATCGGTTAAAGATGTGGGCGTAGGTGGTTTCGAAGTTGGAGATGTGATCGGAGATTATATCACCCTCTTTCATTTCTAGTGTCACTAGAGATTTGAAGAGCTCGAGGGTTGATATAGTGGTCTCGTGGTCAAACTTATTTTTCAAAGCTTTCCACGCGAGTCGAGCAGATTCAGGTTGGCCAACGAAGCCAGCAACTATCCTTTGGAGATCGGTGGACACTCCAGCGAGAATAGCAGCAAGTGCCGCGTTGTTCTTGGTGTCATATTCCTCCTGTTCTGTTGAAGGGATATTCTTCACATTTTCCATTTTGTTACTGCCAGCATTTTTTGGTCGAGTTTCTTTGTTGTGGTCATGGTCCGTGATGACGCGCCAGTAGTTACACCCCATGAGTACAACTTGCCATGTTTGTGCCCACGTTCGATATTGCGATTGTGAGGACAATACTGGAAGATTGGCCTTGAGGTTACCAACGGAAATCGGGGCGGTTTCGACAGACATGCTTGCAGGAAGAGCTGAATCCGGGCTCATAACCTGTTGAAAGGTTAAGGATCGTGAGAGCGGAATGCTGGAGCGATGGAGGAGAGTGAAGAGTTATCGCCGAACAAAGAAGCAGGTGAATAGAGATTTATGGAATAAATCTTGGTAGGTTGACACGAAGCAGGTATGAATATGACCTTCAGAGATATTCAGTAAACGTAATGAACTTTAATTAGAAAAACTACAGTATGGAATCTTACCTTCAGAGATATTCAGTAAACGTAATGAACTGAAGATTTCTGAAGGATAAGGCCACTAGATATATACAGGAATTAGCCCTAGTGGGACGAATGCAGAAAATAACTAGGATATGCGCCCTAATTCCACTATGGCAACATTATCAAGGTGTGGGTGTGTCTTTACTACCAGTAGGCCCCCAAGCTAACTAAGTGTAAGACAGACCTTGCATGTTCGTCAACAGATTGAAATGAAAACGAGACAGTGCATGGCCAGGGTTACAGGTGCAGGACTGTTAATAATTACAACACGGGTAAATTGGACTTTTGGGCGACCTCGACATTGCGTGTGATCCTCGTTATCCGGTAGATCTAGAATTTCCCAAATACGCTCGTTTTCAGTTATGTAGTCGGCGGGTCGTGGGGAAGTTGGGTTTGAGGTGTGAAAGTCATCAATAATCTTGTCGTCTGAGTGAGCAAAACCAACGAATGTTTTTGGCACCCATACTCTATGCCCTGTTTCTAAGAATTCTACTTGGTAGTGCGCTTGGCGCCCTCCTTGAGCTGTCCGGCAAGCAAGAATCTTGTAGGGGTTCAATCTGTTTTCGATTGGGGACATGACTTTTTCGCGCCAAACACCAGGTGATTCTCTAATAACTTGGCCTTGGGCCACGTCTGCGGCGTGATATTTTTCGAGATTTGATACGTGATATGCTGGATGTGAAATATTGAAGGTTGGGGGTATATGTAGGCGGTAAGTGAGCGGACCATCGATTTCTTGTATACGGAAGGGGCCTATCCAGCGAGGTGATAACTCTCGTGATTTGTTACCTTCGAGGGGTAGATGGCGCGTACGTAGCATTACTTGATCGCCAATAGCGAATTCCATTTCCTTATGCCTTTTATCATAGTATTTTGCCATGCTTAAGCGCGTTTTTTGAAGCTGCTCCCTGCATTGATCGAGAATAGACTTTTGTTTTGCAGCCCAGATTTCACCATCGTTGTCTATATCTATGTTGTCACCACGAGATACGGGATGCGATTGGCACCGTGGGTGGTAGCCATAGTTCGCAAAGAATGGAGTAATACCGGTTGTGGAAGTTTTCGAGTCGTTGTAAGCAAATTCACATGTATCTAACCATTCGTCCCAGTCTGTTTGAGAATAATTAGTGTAGGCACGAAGTAATGCTTCGATTGTCGTGTTGACGCGCTCTACTTGACCATTTGCAGTGGAGTGATATGCCGTTGTCGGTTGCTGAATGATGCCTAGCTTCGCTGTAATGTTCTTCCAGAGCTTGTTTAGAAATCGGGTATCTCTGTCAGATACTATGGTGCCTGGGATTCCATGAAGTCGAATGCATTCACGTCGAAATAGATCTGCAGCTACCCTTGCATTCATAGATTGGTTTCCCTTCAATTTGACTGGAATGAAGTGGGCCATCTTGGTGAGTGCATCAATGATAACCAAAATAGCATTATTTCCTCGTTCAGTAGCCGGAAGATCGGTAATGAAATCTATATGTATCCTGGTCCATCGTCCTTCTGGAACAGGGAGCGGAGAGAGTTTTCCGTAAGTGGTGTGGTGAGGATCCTTATTCTCGTTGCAGTTGCGACATCCACAAACATATCTTTTGACATCACACTTCATATATGGCCAGTACCAGTCGCGGGAACATTTTTCGTAAGTACGAGCTTGTCCTTGATGGCCGGCGAGAGGAGCGTCATGGCAGAGTTCTAGGATGCGGTTTCGAAGTGATGGGGGTACATAGACTCGTTCATCTGCATATATGAGAATATCATTGCTCCATTTAAGTTCAGAATCTTCGTCCAGTGGATTTATTTCCGCGGCGAAGTCATCGGTAGCTGTTGCGGTGACGAGGGCATTGTAGATATCTGGTGGGACCTGTGATAATGCAGCAAGGCGAATAAATTCGTGGACTTGGGGAACATCGTCTACAGTGAGTTTGTAATCTTCCCGCCGGGATGGAAGATCTGCTGGATTATTTTTCCCTGGCATATGTTTAACTACATAGTCGAAACGGCTCATTTGTGACCAATAGCCAGCCTGGCGGCGGTTTAGGTTGGCAGTGGTGTTGAAGGTTTGGAGATTCGCATGGTCAGAGTATACAGTTATTTGATGCCTTGCTCCCTCGAGGTAGTGACGCCAGTGCTGTAGACTGTAGCAGATTGCCATTAGTTCTTGATCGGGTGTACCATATCTGCTTTCTTCCGGGGAATGTTTCTTGCTATAGAACCCAATAGGGACTTTGACATTATGGACTACTTGTGATAATATTCCTGCGATTGCGTAACATGATGCATCAGTTTCAAGGATGGCGGGGAGGGATGGGTCCCATATATGAAGAACTTTGGAATCTTTGAAAGCCTCTTGAAGGTCATGGAAACTTTTAAGACCAGCTTCAGAAAGCTCAAATCGACGTTGCAGGTTGCATTTACGAGTGAGTGCAGTCAAGCCGTGCGCTAGTTCAGAGAATCGCGGAATGAAGCGTCTATAGAAATTTAGGAAACCAAGGTAAGATTGGACTTGCTTGAGGGTTTTTGGCTCTGGCCACTCAGCAATGAGTGCTACTCTAGAAGGATCAACTGTGATAGAATTGTACTGAATTAAATATCCAAGAAACCAGGTTGTAGTAACTTCAAACTCACATTTGTCAATTCTGGCGTAGAGGCCATTTTTTCGAAGAATTGACAAGACATTCCGAACACGTTCGACAACGACTTCTTTTGTATTTCCCCATATGAGTATGTCATCGAGGTAACACATCATTGAGTTGTTCAGGCTCATAAAAATGTCGTCCATCCATGCCTGGAAGCTTGCGGGAGCATTACAAAGACCGAATGGCATGACTTGATATTCGTAGAGTCCAAATTGCGTGAGAAAGGCAGTCTTCCATTCGTCTCCCTCGGAAATACGTAGCAAATGAAATGCGTTGCGTAGGTCGAGCTTTGTGAAGTATCTTGCGCCATGCATCTTACCTAAGAAGTCGTCAAAAAGGGGAAGTGGATATGCGTTTTTGATGGTATTGTCGTTTGTAGCACGATAGTCAACGCAGAGTCGTAACGCTGCATCGTGAGGTTTTGTCCTGAACATGACAGGTGATGCGTTTGGAGATTTGCTTTTTCGAATCCAACCTCTACTAAGGCCATCTTCAATATAGGTCTTGAGAAGTTGAAGTTCTGTTTCGGACATTTTGTAGATTCGGCCACGGCGAACTTTTGCGTTTGGTTTGAAGTCAATCTTGTGGTCAAGTCCTGGACGATGAGGGGCTAGTTTTTCGGCTTTGGGTTTTGAGAAAACATCTTCGAATTTCTTGTAGTGTTCTGGTAAGACCTGTTCAATTTTGACTTCCTGTTTCTTAAGAATGGCGTTGAGTTCGAGTGCGTGCAATGGCTGGGTCCAGTCTATAGGGTGTGTATTTGATTCCATTTTCGTGTCATTGTCCCTAAGTTGACTTTCGCACCGACCTTAACGCATGAGATTGCGTACACTAGATGCTATATTATTTATGCACTTATAAGTTGACTTGATATTTTTGCGGTATTGTCTTGTGCATTTGCGCTCCAAAATTGTTTTATGGCAATCTACTAAATGCAGGGCATGGGGGGAAGAGGATGGGTGTATCTTTGGAATGAAATTTTCCTTGGGGCAATTGCGGCGTGATTCTAGTTTACTAGTGCTCCAATTGATATCAGGGTTTACACTGTCTAGCCATGGGTACCCAACGATTGCGTCTTGATGCTTTAGGGGAGCTGGAATGAACTCGTGACGGTCTTTGCCGAGCTTACCGAAGTCACAGTCTAGTTCTATAAGGACTGACTTATTTTTTGGTACGATAACATGTCCATCGGCAGCTGTTATAGGGATGTTTAAAGAAGTATTTTTTTTTATATCTAGGTCAGGCAAAAGTTTCTCGTTGATGAAGTTGCTTTCCGCCCCACTATCTACCAATGCAATAACATCTTTTCCTCCCACTAACCCTTTCACTAAAAGCGACGGACGAGGTTTAATCCTAAGTTTAGGGTCAGTGTGGAGCCAAGTTGTTAAAGATGAAGAGTAGGGACGTACTGATTGGTCTTTGATGTGAGAGTCGTTGTCTGTTCTTGGTTGATGTAGTTCAAACGCCGGTCGTTTTGACGTTGCGGCCGAGCTGCAGCAAGTCGGCAGGCATCAATACGATGTTCATTTGATCCGCAGTAAAGGCATAGGCCCAGGTTGTAGCGCCGGTCCCTCTCTTCCCTCGTTAAAGGGCTTCGTGGAACTGTATTCCCTGGGCGAGCAGCCGATTGTTGCGATGGGGTAGTGCGACGTGGAGGAAGAGTATTGGTACCAGGGGTAGGGAAGCGTTGGTAGGTGGACCTCTCTTTCTGTTCTTGGAAGAGATTGTTGTCTACTTCAATAGCCAGCTTACGTACCATCTTATAGTCTTCCCTGTCAAGTGTAGGAGTGCGGTTCAGAGACTTTTTTACCTCATCCTTCATATGATTTAAGAACTGAGGTGCCATAACTTTGGAGTTGTAACCACAGGCGTTTGCTGCTTCTTCAAACCGAATTGAGAAGTTGGTTACAGAGCCAGTAGTGTGGCGTTCGAGGTACTGGGCTTGCATCCGGTGCAAGTATTGCGCGTCTTCGAATGTGTCTTTAAACTGCTGTATGAATTCACAGTAGTTCTGAAGTAGCTCAGCTCTCTCTCCATTTACAATAGAGGTCATCCAACCGCCGGCACGACCAATACAGTGCTCGGCGATGCAAGCAATTCGGGAATATGAAGACGCATATGTCTCCGGGTACTTCGTAAACCGAAGGTCTAGGGCCGCGGCGAAGAGCTTGAATTTTTTTGAATCGCCATCAAACATCTCAATCTTGGATTCCTTGTTTTTTGCGTCTCTACCGTCGGATGGGGCGAAGACTGCGACAGCTTTATTGAACAAAGGCAATTTAGAGTCCATTACTTCTGCCTGTATTTTTACAAAATCTACTCCTTTACGAGGTTGTTTTGGTACTTGCCGTGATCGCAAAGATCTAGTGTCGGGTGTTATGGGAGTGGTTAGCTGCAAGGACATACCCTTCTGCAGTTTAGATTTGGAAAAAAGTATATAGTTTTCGCGCGCTCTCTGCGGCGATCTAGTAGAGCTGGGTTCCTGATGGGGATAGCCAAAATCACGAGAAGAGGAAGTGGCAGGAAGGCAGCTCTAAGGTCGAGGTAGAAGAAGTAGATTGGCTATGAGGAGGGAGTGTCTAGGAACAGGTAGAGACTATATGCTGACGTGCACGTACCACATGTACGTACGTCATCTTACCTAAGGCCAGGATGAGGCGAGGCCGTAACTGTACTTAATTATAACCATCAATTTAATAATAGCTTCCCCTATACAATTAGTCATGTACAAATTCATGTAAGAATATACAAGAGAGTCATGAAGAGAAGGACAAGAACACAGCCATCAATGCGAAGATATTGGCAAGAATTTATTCCGATTAATGCCGGCTGGGACATGCTTCTACTCTTGTATATAATAGTTCAGCGTGAGCGAGCTTTAATTCTCACGCAACGTCTTCTTTACTTAACCATTACTTTACATTTGTTTACCCATCTCTTCTTCGGGAAGACCATTTATCCATTCTCCAGTTCTTCATCAGCAAAATCTCCATTGCCCAGTCTTCATCAGCAAGACCCACGAGTAACATCTACTGCAACTAGTTGCCCATTCATCTCTTCCTAGAGAAGACCTATCATCACTTTGACCCATTAAATATCCTCACTTACCACCTAGATCTTCACAAGGCTATACAACGCACCCCGTGGAATACTGTCAAACCCTCATCCTTGAGATAAAGTTACTTTCTTCAATCTCCTGAAGACAAAGACGGGTGCAATCACTATTAAATCCACCTCTGTTACTGTTATAATTACCATACTTACCCCTAGGTCTTATCTCGTCATTTCTTCCGTAATTATGGGAGGGATAGTTTTGGTACTGGCTTGCTTGGAAAGAATCTTGTCGCGGTCAAAGATCGTGGCCTCTGTTGTAGTTTCCACGGTAGCCGCCTTGGATACCCTGTGGATCTGACCTTGACCCTGACTGTAGGTCGCGATCTGCAGTGTCAAATCGCTGTCAAGGACCAAGGGATTATTCTAAATCAATAGGAACCCTGTACGAGAATATCTGTGGTATTCTGCTATACTCTATTCCATTCCATTCTAATCTGTTCTGTTCTCATCTGTACTTGTCTAGACTATTCTATTCTGTATGAGAGTTTACTGGAAATTTCGAGAACAATAGAGAGGAATATATAATGGGCAATTGGGATAACTTTAGTTGGGCAGATTATGGTCTTATATTTTAGGAACCTTCTTTATAATCTTGAATATCTTTGCACCTCGATCTATTGAAAACCTGAACTCTTGACTTTTTGTTGTGCTGGCTCGGTTGAGTTGTTAGGAGACAGGGGAGTGGAAGATGGGCTGCTGTATTAGGAAAGGGTGGGAAATACAGGCTGGTGCACAGACGCTGTTCATGTACTTAACAATATCTTCACCTGCCAAGTTTAGTGAATTAATCCATCCAAATAATATCATACTTCACATCATTCATTAGATGATATTATCAATCGTCGGGATGCACATCTAGCATCACCTTCATAGATCACCACTGTCAGTAAGAGTTCACATTTGATACCTACTGACACCCATTTGGCCACAGTGATGTTGAAATATTGTATATCCTGGTATGCCAAGGATAACTCATTTGTAAGTCCAGCTAATTAGGTTATCAAATTCACCTTCCTATATCATTGTCATCATCACATTCCTCACGGAAAGTTTAATGCATATTGGCATTTATTTCACACTAGCATTCCATCAGATGATTATGTATCAAATGCAGGTTAAAGGTTTCTCGGATCTATTTCCGACACACATATTAATTTGGAGGACTTCTATCGCAGTATGACTGTATAGAAGACGATGGAATTAGCACAGTGGATTGAGGTCAGATAGAATCAGATATTCGAGTTAACTAGAAGTATACTAAGATCGAGACAGCCAGACTCCTAAGTACAAATTTTCCTCCATGCGACTGATCTGCATGAATAGCGTAATTGACGCGACTCATGTGTTTGACTCTGCCTGACTCGGATCGCCCCTGTAGCAGCTAGACACACCTTGTCATTTAACAACACATGTATTTAGCTTTATATTCCTGGCTCATATATCTATACGTATATAGATTTACATCTACAGGGATCATAACTTATGATCCATGGAGATTGATAAATACTGGTCAAAAACCTCAGTTGATAAGAAATGCGCACACGCAATCTCACTCTTATCAGCTCAGTTTACTCAGAACCATACATCTCAATACACTTGCTTCCAGTCAATTCTTCCTTCTACAACTTCATACGAGACTTACTGTATCGGTCTAACCGCCGACACTGATTCCGCTATAACCTCCGTATTCGCTCAAGCTCATAACTTTAACAAGTGATACGCACTCAGTGTCCATTGTGCCATCACCCAGCGTGACCGCGCCATCTCCGCGACTCACCAATGCACATGAGCCCGTGCCACTCCACCGACGGACAGCAGAGTCATTTAATTGCTATACACCTCTCAGCTCATAACCACAACACTTTTCGACTCATCAACTTCTGAACATCCATTGACCTCTTGAACCATGGACCTGACAAATTACCGACCCTCCGAAGCATCCAGTTGTTGACAATTGCCGCTTACTGCTTTTAGCTAACTCCGAAGAACAGTTTCTAGAATAGTGGCCGTCTTCACCGCATCGGTTACAAAGACCATGATCTCTACAATATTGCCACTCGGCTGGTGTCATCGAAATGCGATTGAGTTGCATTCGATCTAAATCCATGGAATAACCGGTTTGAATATTACCGTTATGTCCTTGAATGTGTAGTCTGTCTCCCAAACCTAGATCTTCGTAGCTGCCCTTAATCTGGCAATAGGCCTCCTGGTTTTCCCAAAATTGATATTATGGCTCGATCCATTCTGTGATCGAATCTTCAGGTGGCGCTGGTATATGGTTTTTGACGGCAATTGGCAAAGGTTCCGAGACTTTTCCTCTAAGATAATAAACACGCATGGTTGAGCTAAGATCTGATTGATCGGCGAACTTCTCAAACTCTGATATAAAAGATGGGAAGTTTTTGAATTTACCAACCATTTTCAATTCATTTAATTTTCCTACTGAGATTGTTTTGATATCCACAGTAAGGTACTTGCGATCTAGTTCTTGAAAAAAATCGCCAGAGCTAGCCCAGGGCCAGTTTGTTGGATTTTCATTCGCAGAGAAGAACACACCTATTGTAGATTGGAGGTGCATATAAGCTGTTGTAAAAATCTGAGTTCATAACTGCACACACCATCAGGGGATAACCGTGCACCAATTAAGTTAACCCCTTAGAATCTGACCACTATTGCCTCCGGATTGCTACACACTAACATCATCGTGTTCACTATAATAACGACACCATTGTAGTTACTCTAGCTACCATAGACAATAACATATGGAGGAACAAGGGTTGGAACTCCTGTATATAGATAGTGTTGAGCGGATTGGATTGGAAAAGCTTGTGGCTGTTAGGCACAGATTATATCACGTAGTGAAGCGAGTGGGAAAATAGAGGAGTCTGTAAATCTGTCGTGGAGAATTGTAAATTACTCCCACTAGGACACAGAGTGCTATATAAACTATATTTTGTAATAATAAAATCTAGTGGCTGGTATTTGCGTCAAAGCGCATTAATACTAACCTCACAATTAATGGGAGATTAGTGACGTGTATTCTACACATCCCTGTCTTTACCATAATTGGAAGCACCAATTTCAACAGATAGGACCTTTTTTACTCTTGGTATCCATCAATCCACATACACATCTATAATTCACTACCATTCAATCATCTTACTCTGTCCAAGTGATCTATTGAATTCTCCCATACTGTTGGGATATTAAGAAGGGATTATCACGAGAGTAAGATAATATAGACGGTAATATGGGATATGCAGAGGAATGTATATCGTGAGTACTATAGGTATAGAGTGATCAAGATGTGTTATGTACCAAGGATGTAGACACCTTGCACTTGACCAACTAGATGACTAAGCAGCATTTCCTGACACATACCTATCAGTATTCTACTCACAAGGTGACGTCTCCCTATCCATCGCCCTCAGCCTTTCAATATAAGCATCACCGTCTAGCCAGCTTATTATTTCGCAAAATTTTTTGAATTCTGTTTCAAATGCTGCGTGATTAAGATTCCACTTAGTTACCAATTTGAGCTTCCAGGCGGTGTACTCATTGTTCCTTTTTACTGTTGGAAATGGAGACACGGAGTGTTGTGGACGTATGGGCCCTCCATTTCGTCTAGGTTCCCGACACGATCTTGTGTGTGTTTAAGTGGTTGGAATGGGTAATATAGTAGCGCTTCAGGCTGCCTATTAGATATACGAGCGGCTGTATGGCGTGGGCATAAGGAGGTTATTGGGGGTTTTCTATGCCTAGATGGCGCCACACTCGTTTATGGTGTGGCTTAGGCTACGTGTCGCTTACACTTGTACTGTAGCGCACACTTTTCACACTTTTAGCTGTAATCCGAACATGAAACTCTATTAGTCAACTTCTACTTTCGTTCCATAAATATTGCGCCCATTTCATTGCACGATATTTCCGACATTTACAACGTTCTTTTGATCCCCTGTGAAGGGGTTTAATGATGGTGGCCTATAAAGATAAATACCAGTTTGAAGAGGCTTCCCCTGTGAAGTGGTTCCCTGGGTTGCAGGTGCTTGTGGCTGAGGAGCTTGGTTTGCATTTGAAATGGAGGTGAGTTGTCTCTTAAGCAATGTTACTTCAGTATTTTTTCTCTCTATAGAAGATCGAAGCTTCTGCATATAGTTTTCTCTGTAATTTAAAGCAGCTCGCATTTCTTGTAGAGCTTGTTGGTTTGCTGAAGAGTGCTGATTAATAAGACTGAAAATCTCGTGAAAACCTGTTCGGAATTCGACTGGAGCATCAGCCAAGCTTGAAAGGTCTACTCGTTTTTCAAACCCTACACTGTCAAATATTAATCCCAGCGCTGGGTAATTTCCCGTCACTTCAGCTAAGGCTCGCCATGCTATGTCATGTCTACTTTCTAATTGCTGAGTTGGAGCTGGGATGCTACTAGCTTCATTCATTTGTTCTCCCCAGGGATTCTCCGAAGTCTCGGCTTCATGGGAATAAGATCTTAATCCTGATCTCAAATATTTGGTTCAAATTCTAGGTAGCTTGGCGACTTGGTTACTCGTTGATTTCGGTACTTGGTGGCTCGGTGTAAAAAACAAAAGGGCTGTAGATTGAAAGGATTGCAACACGCAACAATATATATATATATATATATATATGTTGACAGGACTTTAGCACTAGTGCTGGGTAACGGAAATGGAGTATACTGAGTTGTAATTATGTTACATCATCTATCTAGGGTGTTTCGAACCTCTGTGGATTAGATGAGATGCACAGGCCTGTCCTGATTAGTCAGCTAATATTGACTGCCAAGCCTAATGGCCTGAGGCTGTAACATCCAACCTGAATGGAACCAACATTATATATATATATATATATTTTTTTTTTGTCTCGGATTGAAAAAGTAACCTAGCGCACATGCAATTAAAGAGATGCAACTAACTTTCACGGGCAGTTTGGCAGTAACTCAGTCTTCAGGGTAATATATTTGTAGTTGCATAAGGGAAATTAAACAGTCTACGGAATCTGTAATAAGTAGCCTAGCATAGCACGTGATCTTATGTATACATCCTTAGTGTTGGGATATTAAGAAGGGATTGTCACGAGAGTAAGATAATATAGACGGTAATATGGGATATGCAGAGGAATGTATATCGTGTGTACTACAGGTATAGAGTGATCAAGATGTGTTATGTACCAAGGATGTGGACACCTTGCACTTGACCAACTAGATGACTAAGCAGCATTTCCTGACACGCCCCCATGCTGCGATATCATAGAGCCTCATTAACTCCCACAACACTTAAGAAGTGTGACCCCTACATCTCTTCTTAAAGAGTTCAGTAGTCCTACAGAATATAATAGAATGAAACTGCATTGTGGTACAAGAGTACTCTTATCCTGGCCCCATCGTATCCTGCTGTGTGAACTTCTATAACATGAACGTCGCCCATACAATTCGTTCTTTAATTAGATAAGCCTAGCTCAGACGATAACTTTACAAACTGGTCCCTGGGTAACTGCTTTGTTAATATATCTGCAATCTGTTCAGTACCTGGTGTAAATGTAACTATCAACCTATTTCTCATCACCATGTCATCTCGTATGTAGAAGTGCCTAATTTCAATGTGTTTAGCTCTTCGATGAAATTTGGTGGTTTTGGCAAGCTCTATTGCAGCCTGATTGTCGAGATATAGAAGCGGAGGCTTCGTTATTTTAACGTTTATATCTTGAGCAATTTTCTCCATCCAGGCGATTTCTTTGGCTCCTTCACTAGCAGACATGATCTCTGCTTCCATTGAGCTCTGAGCTGTGCTTTTCTGACGGTTAGCGGACCAAGTAACTGCGCCCCCATTCCAAATGATCGTTTGCCCTTGGAAGGATTTCTTATCATTTTCGGTCCCCCATGTTGCATCTGTCCATGCTGCCCAGATATTTGTTGTATCGGAAGGTCTGTATCTAATTCCGAGCGATCTTGTACCGTTGAGATATCTGAGTAGATGCTTTGCCATGCTCAGATGGTTTGAATCGGGATCAGACATAAATCGTGCAAGTTGCCCTACGGCATATGATATATCCGGCCTTGAACCATTGGATGTATATAGGACAGATCCAATAATTTGTCGATAGAGGCAGACATCATCATCTTTGAGCGTTTGCTGGATATCATCTTCGGAGGTTGGCTTTAGGACAGTTCCTGCTGGAAGTGGGAGATCCTTTGGTATACTTTTATCCATTCCCAATCTCTGAATGAGTTTTGTTGTATAGGCAGTTTGATGAATGCGAATTGTACGCTCTTGTCTATTTATTTCCACTTGAATTCCGACGAAAATGTCAACTGGTCCTAGCGCTTTGCAACTCCATTTATTCATGATATCTAGTTTGACGGGATTTAAATTTCTATTAAAAATTCGGATCAGAATCTCCGTTCCTTAAGGAAATTCGATTAAAGTGATCTTTAACTTCTTTGAACCAAATATGTGGAGCTTGCTTCAAACCGTATAGCGATTTGTTTAGCTTGAGGTAATTTTCCTTTCGATTGATTCCAGGGTGTTGTAAGGAAAAGAAGTCAGGTATCTCCGTGTAAATCTCCTCTTCTAACTTTGGATTTAGAAAGGCTGTATCCACATCAAGCGCTTCAATTTCAAGATCGTCTACTGCAGCCTTGGATAGAAGTATCCGGAGTGTGTTGTACCGTATGACCGACGCGAAAGTCTCGAAGTAATCGATACCGTACTGCTGTTCAAATCCACGGACAACGATTCGTGCTTTTCGTCTGTCTAAGCTGCCATCACTTCTGAACTTCTTTCTGAGAACTATTTTGCTGGATGTAATTTTCTTTCCAGGCGGTGGAGACCCAGTCAAAATCGTATAAGTATTGTGGCTTGCAGAGAGCGCAATTCTGATTTGATTGCCTCTTTCCATAATTTGGGATCTTCATGCATGGCCTGTTCAACAGTAATAGATTCAAATGGAGGAGTGGGCACTTGAATCGATGACGACTCACCGGCATTAATGTGAACTGCTTGTGCAGATATTGCATTTGCTGTAACAACATGGTTGAACACAGCCTTCGCCACTCTTCTCAGCGGTCTGCCAAATCTTGATTTTGGCAGGGAGCAAGGAGTCTGCCCCATCGATTGTTCGATGGCTTCTCCAATAATCTGAGGAGCACTTTCGTCAAAGTTCATTCGCTCTCCTAGATTTCTTGCTCTACTACCCTCATGGTGGCCTCTTCCACTACTGCAGTAGGAAGACTAGCCTCAACCATGGGTTCGCGTGAGAGCTTCCTCCACGCGTTCTCGTGGCAGCTTCCTTCACGTCTTATTGCGGAGTCTGTAGCTCTACCGAACCTATGTAGGTTTCTTGCTCGACCATTCTAATGGGAGCCTTCTGTATATAGCGTTGATCAGACGCATCTCGAGCCTCTCGCAGGCGAGTTACAGGATTTTGCAATTCAGAGTTATTTTCGCTCGAACTCATTGCCCCAATTGGGTGAATTGCAGCGTACTTCTTACGCGCTTGCTTAACACCTTTCTGTCTAGCTTCTATCAGCTGCGACTGGTACATCTTTGTTCGCTCTAAAGGTACTTGTCTAGGTGTTAGCACATCTAGTCTATCAGGTAGAGTAAAGAGTGATATGTCAATCTTAGGAAACTCATATTCATTGAACTCAACATCAGCAGAGATTGTATCTCTTAGGGTAAGCGTATCAAGTAGCTTCCAAATTTTCGTTGAAGTCATTCCTATCATGATGAATTTTCCCTCCCTATGTGAGGTTGCCATTTCTGAGGATTTAACTCGGCAGGGTAAAGCACATCTGCTTTGCACCCGAAAACTCTGATATTTGCTAGATCTGCAGGCTTTCCATAATAAGCGCTGTAGGGAGTGAATCTTTCTGGGGCGTCATTGTCAGCAAAAGGTAGCGCAGATGTGGGAGCCCTGTTCTTGATCCAGGCTGCATGCTCGACAGCGTAATCCCAGAGCTGGTGAGGTAACTGTGCCTCATATAGTATAGACCTTGCTATGACGGCTATAATGCCCATCCATCTTTCAGCTGCTCCGTTCATTGAGTGTTTATATGGTGGACTTGGTTCAAACGTTACACCTACTTCTTTCAAGTAGTGTTGAAGGGCAGTACCAAATTCACTCCTACCATTGTCAGCTCTCATGTAGACAATCTTATTGCCAGATTGCAGCTCAGCTTCAGCCTTTATTTGCTTGAATGTGACTAGGACCTCGTTCATTTCCTTCGTCCTTAGTAATCTGACCCAGCACATCCTTGTTGCATCGTCTACCATGAGGAAGAAGAACCGATATCCTCTGACTGAGATAGATTGGATTCCTGAGATATCAGTGAACTCGACGAAGAATGGTGTTTGAACGATTGTCAGATTTCTTGTTGAAGTTTTCTTTCATCTTTCCTGCTAAGCATGCTTCACAAGAATTTGATCCAATCGGAATTGATCTTTTCTCACTAGGGACTTTCAGTCCGGTGTATCCTGTTTTCAGAATCTTATCAATATCTTTGATGTTAATATGGCCCATTCTTCTGTGCAAAATATCCCACTCAGTCTCTGTTTGGTGCGGCATTTGTTGCTGAACTTTTGTGGCTGATGTTGCTTGAGGTATTGATTTGGTTTTAACTTTGAAGACACCATCCTCTCCTTCTGCTTCAAACAAGATTGAGCCGTTCCGTGTTATTTGACAATGGCCATCAGCAAACTTTACATTTATACCTCTCTTGTTGAAGGCCCAGACTGACAGAAGCCGCATTTGACCAAACTCAGGAATAAACCATACTCTCTTAGTTCAATTTCCTTGTCACTTGTCCTAAAAGATATATTGCCATAGCCTTCGCATTGAATGACTTTTCCATCTGCAATTTGGACAGACTTTGGACTGCTCCATCTTTTAAGCGTAGAGAAGTCGTCCCTCATACCACTAAAATGTTCTGACGCGCCAGAGTCAATTATTGTGAGAATTTCTCTGGGCTCGGTAAGTAAGGCGTGTTTTGTGACAGTTGGGAAAGCTGTTGCATTAGGGTTCAAAAGCCGTGTAAATTTTAGGAGTTTATAAATCCCGCTGGTGATCAAGCTCTGTATATTTTCGGAAGTTGTTTTATTTTGTGGGCTTTTACTTTTACTTGATATTTTGGATAGAGGTAGACTTTCATCCAGGTTTTGGTCTGAGCAAGCGGTGTGTCTATGTTCAAGATGATAAGACAGGTAGGGTGAATCATTTTCATTTATGTTTCTAACTTGGACATAACGAGCATTAGCATCACTCCTAGCTTTATTCATGTCTTGGCCTCTCTGCATTTGGATTGCTTAATGCGACAATCTCGTTCTACATGTCCTTTTCTGCCACAAAAGAAACACTCCTTTTCGTCAGTTGCCATTCCTCTATATTTTCCTTTTCGGTTAGGCTCTCCGCGGGCTTGATCACGGCGATCAAAGTGCGTTAAATTGCGTCCCCTTTGATATGTACCACGTCCTCTTTTTCTATTGCTGCTGCGTGCAAGATTTGCAGCTTGTGGTTGGGGCGGCTGAGCATGAGAGATGTTGGACTCGCAAGATTGGAGATACGTTATGTTTCTGCGAGACTTTTACCCATGTTTAGAGCGTGTGATCGAGCCGTTGACCAAATGAAGTTATCTTTAGGAAGAGATGCAATTAGCTGCTCCTTTACATCCTCCTCAGTGATCGATCTAGACGTCATTGATAGTTTGACCCTAAGACTGTTGAGACGTAGGACAAGGGACTGGATTGTGTCTACTCTCGGATCAAACTTCATGGAGGCGAACTTGGACCTCAACTCTGCGATTGTTGTTGGATCTTTATTTGGGTCCATTTGAAGGAGGAAATTCCATAATCCGGCAGGATCGATGTTCCTCAGGAACCCGAGCGACTGCTCCATCAGTTGTGTTTCGATAGAGTTAGATATAATGACTTGGGTGTCGCGGGCTTTAGACAACCATTTCTCTTCCTGTACTTGAAATTCGTTGTCGTTGGTATCGACATCGTGATGTGGTGCGCTTGAGGAGACTGATTGAGTAGTTGGACGTAAGGCATGTACATAGTTGTTAGCATTAGGTCTCTTCCATGTACCATCAGCGATACTTAAAACGCCTGCGTTTATCAAGGCGATCTCGCAAGTAATCCGCCACTCTGTATAGGTTCCAAGGCCTAGGATCACAATGTTTCCCCAATTAGATTTGTATAATGGAAGACCATCTTGATTGCGGGTGCCTCTTAGTTCTGCGGTGAGTGAAGACATTGTAGATGATTGTTCTGAAACGGAAGCCGATGAATTGTTAAACACCGGTCTCATAACCTGTTGGGATATTAAGAAGGGATTGTCACGAGAGTAAGATAATATAGACGGTAATATGGGATATGCAGAGGAATGTATATCGTGTGTACTACAGGTATAGAGTGATCAAGATGTGTTATGTACCAAGGATGTGGACACCTTGCACTTGACCAACTAGATGACTAAGCAGCATTTCCAGACACTTAGCTAGCTAGCGCACTAGATATTAATTCTTCGCGTCTGCGTCCTCCTTAGACGAATGTGCACGTAAACTCCAGGAGAAACTAGATAGCACTCTAGCATGGGGTCTGACTGACGGAATTAGTTTCGAACTTCCTAAGACTGAGCTGCAATACTTTCACCGGAAGCGAGGCTCACCACTAGAGCCTACTCTTAGTATTGGAGGGACAACTATAACGCCCAATGACCACACTCGCTGGCTTGGAATATTTTTCGACCGTGCTCTTCGGTTCCAATATCATACTATACAGGCTTGCCGGAAGTCTCTAGCTATCACGAGCCATATGAAAAGACTGTCCACAACCACTCGAGGAATTAGCCCTCTTTTTCTAAGACAAGCTCTACAAGGTGCTGCCTTTGCGACCCTTTTCTACGGGGCCGAGACCTGGTACTCTAAACAGACTTCCCAAAAAATTATCTTGCAAGTCCAACATAGGATGAACGACGCGGCACGGGCAGCTCTCCCAGTCTACCGTACCACACCAATAGCAGCACTTCTACGTGAAGCTGGCTGGGCCCAGCTCAGACGTGGCTTAACAGAATTCACAGCCGTCTAGCGGTTCGAATTGCTGCAGCTGACCCTATCACCCTCTTCGTAGGCGTTGGAACACTAGCCGCATGCGCTGGATCTGCCGGAGGATTTCACTAGAACTTTCCGAAGACACTATCCCCCCACCATGGTCGGCACCCCGTGAGGAAAAGCTAATCGAAATTGGGGTAGTAGGTAGACTCTCGGGATCAAATTCCTTCAAACAGTGGCAGGCTGCTCGACCCATTCTAGACTTATTCGTATTTTCAGATGGAGCTCTCATAGAAGACCGAGCAAGCGCGGGGTACGTGATCTATCGAGGCCTTACGCAGGAGATTGGGCGAGGATCACTCCCGCTCGGAAACTCGACAGAGGTCTATGATGCTGAAATTGCCGGGGCCACGGAAGGCCTTGCTGCAGCACTCCTCAACCCACTGGCTTTCTATGCCTCTAACGTCACTGTTTGCCTTGACAACCAGGAGGCCGCCTTCCGTCTTCTCTCTGATGTTCCCACAGCGTCTAGCTCAGCGAAAATCTTTCTCTTTCGCAAGCTTGCAGCAAACTGGAAAAGAAGGTCACGCGGCCAAAACACAACGCCTGGGGAAGTGGCCATCCGATGGTGCCCGGGCCACGCAGCTATTCTGGGAAACGAAGCAGCCGACGCGCTTGCCAAAGCTGCTTGTGCGGCTCCAGCTCTACACTCGGTATTCTCTATTGCGAGGGCAAGAAGGGAAGTCAAAGCCCAGTACGAGGCTTCTGTTGCACTTTACTGGGCAGAAAATTCTCCATCTAGATATAAAGAATTAGGAATTTGTCCTAATACTAAGATTACAGCCGAGCTCGCCTGTCTAGGGCGACGAACACTAGGATATCTATTAGCTGCACGATCTGGACATGGCGACTTCGCAGACTACCACCGACGGTTTCAGTACGAAAACGCCATTCTAACCTGCTCATGCAGAGAAGAAAAGTCCCCCGACCACTTTTTCTATTGCCACCTTGGGCAGTACCAGGCACAGCTCCACAGAGCACAGAATCCTAGTCCCAGCATATCTTGGGCTCTCGCTTCCGTGGAGGGAGTTCACGCATTTAATAGCTGGGTGCGGGTCGCAAATTTCTTTGGAAAAGCACAACAAGTCTGACCGAAAGGGAATCATGTGATTTAACCAAGTTCCCCCTTCCATATTGTTTATTTAATCTATTCTTCATTCAATACAATCTGAATACATGAGAGTTGAAGGGTGACCGGTAACCATGTATAATTTAATCTTCAAGCGCAGGATGATAAGATCCTGGCTTTCATTTGCTATGTTGGGTTTGTTCAGGCGCCAACACGTCGGGTAGTTTTATTTAGACTGAGCTAAACGGCACGTGAGGAGCTCACGTGCTGTGCGCGGGCACGACGTTAGGTATTATAAATAAATAAATAAATTAAATAGATAGATAGATATTAATTCTTTATGTTCCATACATCACAGGTTATGGCCCTTATGTTGCTTCCGCTTATAGCTCAACATAAAAGTTAATATGTTATCTTCTATTGTACTATCGCCTTACTATTAACCTGTTTGCATCATACTGCAGCTTCCGAGCATCTAGAAGATGTCTGATCCAAGTATGTCCAAGCCCTCTGAAGAGCCAAATATCAAAACAAGTGCTGGAAAATATTCCGATGACAAACTCATAATCCACGGAATTGTCTTTGCGAGCGCTGATGAAATTAAAGATCCTCTGAAAGATTCAAACAAAAAGACTGAGATATGGACATTTACAGATCGACACTAAAATATTGTCGAAATGTTTCCAATTCCGAAATTAAGATATTCTAACTGGCTTCACTGGAACGAATCAGTACAGAAGCTTCTATTTTTATCACAAACCTCAGCGGTATTCTTAAATAATTCTCCTCATAACAAGGCAATAATAATGTGGTCAACCTGGTGGGCAGCCAAGCTCACAGAATCTGCACGGAAAATTGTTCGGATTAGGTCTTAGTCAACGAGCTCTAGCCTAATCGTGCTAGGTTGCAGGCTACTGTTACAACTATTCATGGGGTCATATTCAGGGTGGTGAAGTAGTTTGGGTTTGGTATGGGTTATAAGGTTGATACCTGAGCGTGTCTCATAGTATTGTGGTTATGAGCTTAGGTTAGTGTCACTATGCATGCTGACCTTGTACGAGTATATAGATTGATGAGTTCAGGTTGTGGTTGAAGGTGTATCTGAGGTTCACTGTATTAAATTATTCTATACTAATTGTGTGCCGAGCACTCGCTACTTATACTCATGTGCGGCCGCTAGTCGGCTCCTGACCACATGAGCTTTCTCCTGTAGATATCCCAAACGATACAGGAACTACCGAACAGCGTAAACATCTAATCACGTTATGTACATGCAAGTATCCTAGCTGTATAACATGCCCATCACAACACATAGTAGTCAGACACGCGACTCAAGTAGCAAGTACACAGTAAACCTCAACCCCAGAATGATGATACGTATCAAGTTTGATATGCTAGGTCCTGTTTGGCTAGTATGGATGGGATATGGGGGATTTTACCTGTAGATAGATAAAGACGCTGTAGCCCTCTGATATTTGGGACAAGTCTTGTACCAAAATAATATCGGAATCAATCCTAGCCTCTCAATAAGCAATCTCATGAATTATTTCCGTATCTGTCATTACAGACCAATAAACAGAATTGACAATCAATATTTAGAAAGTCGATAAAAAATTCTTTCTGAAATAGTGCTGTCAACTCAAACCAAGGCTCACAATGTTGGAGCGACGCATATCACGTGATTCACTATAAGAGTACATAATAATTAGCTAGTCAGAATATAATGAAATATTCATGCTTCTTTACTACAGGTTATGGCCCTTGTTACTTCCACTGTTAACACAGCATCCGTGAATTGATTGCAAGACATTGATAACTTGCTTCCCTCTTCACAATAATCTTCGATTTTCGCAGCAATTCCCGCACTTCATGTCGGCCTCATCATGCATCAACACGAACAGATCCTTTTTGCGACCATACTTTCGGAAATCGAATTTCTATCTACATCTTCCGCCCATCATCAGCTACAGCATTATAAATTCGATATCAGGTTTGGCCTTTTCAACAGCATCTCATTGATATAATTTTCGATATTCTTATCCACAAATTGCATCACATTTCGACCCTCTGGACAATAAAAATTTCGCCCCAGCCTTGCCAAGGCTCGACGCGCGACGCGTTCCTGAAGTGTGATCAGGTGATCTAATATCAGGTCACTTGATTATTCAATTTTAACTTTTTTTTCATTTACATTAAAAAAAACCCCGAAAAAAGCAGTATTTAGAAATTATAAAATAAAAGATAAAACAACGAATGGCTGAGATAAGTTCCTCCCCACCAGTCTCGCAGACGAGCCTCCCATCTTCTCCACTCACTAAGCGCTCATTTAATATCAAAAATGTAGCAAGACTTTCAGCCTCCATGTGGAGCTCTAGAAGGACACCAATAATTACTTCACCAATTACTTCATCAACAATATTCACTAAAAGTAATTTAAATGGTCCATTCAGCAGTGAACCAATTACTTCCCAGGATCTTGAGCCCAAACTTGCTCAAAATAAAACAATTCAAATAAAAAAAATAAAAAAAGATTGTCAGATACAAATCCAACTGTTGTCCAGTCCCGGAAAATTATCACCATAGCTGAGCCAGCCATAAAATCCCAACACACATACCAATCTGAAATTCAAAAGGCTAGAGATTTGCTTGTAAAAGCATATAATTTGATAGATGACAAAAAGGGGAAAGATTCAGTGATTAATCTTGTTGAGGTCTTCCGCAATTTTACTGAGGAGGGTCGCATTCCATCAAATATTATACCAAAAACTGCAGCTCAACCAAGTGAGCCATCAACTCCGAAATCAATACCAGTTCATCTCAAACCAACCACCCCCACCTATGCTCATATCCTGGGAAAAAATGTCCCAGCCACAACATCCAGCCCTACACAACAACCAAGAAATAGTATGAGGGTGTTAAACAGACCCAAATGTCAAGTAGATCCAGTAGTTTCTCAAGCAGCACCTAGTATTCCTGACATAGATCCAACAGCTTCCACTGGTGCTTTACCAGCAATACTTCCAAGAGAAAATGTTGTTACCTTGGTAACAAAGGCAGGTGGAATACTGCCCACCTACACTGCCTTCTCCATACGAGAGAGCATCAATAAGATCTTGGGGAAAAGAGCCATTTCAAGAGCACATACCTCTGTGAAGGGGAACGTTGTGCTGGCATGCATGGAATCACCCCCAACCGAAATAGTACTAGACCAGGATAAGTGGGAATCAGTTTTTGCAGGATGGCCTATCAACAAGGCCCAAAGGGTGACCCATTGGCCAAAGCTTGTTGTTCATGGTGTGCCAACATCAATTCCAATCCAGGCAATAAATGAGGAAATTGAGTCATTCAATGAGGGGATCAAAACACAAGGCCAACCCAGATGGCTCAGCCGAACCTACCAACAGAGGTTAAGAGCATCAATTGCCTTCTCTGTCACATCAGAGGAGGAAAATTTTCAATTAATTAATGTTGTAATAAAACAGTTCTGCATCAGTTTTGGTGCAGGATCTCTGTCTGTGCACTACTACATGTTGTTGTAAAAATCTGAGTTCATAACTGCACACACCATCAGAGGATAACCGTGCACCAATTAAGTTAACCCCTTAGAATCTGATCACTATTGCCTCCTGATTGCTACACACTAACATCAACGTGTTCACTATAATAAGGACACCATTGTAGTTACTCTAGCTACCATAGACAATAACATATGGAGGAACAAGGGTTGGAACTCCTGTATATAGATAGGACCTTTTTACTCTTAGTATCCACATCTACAATTCACTACCATTCAATCATCTTACTCTGTCCAAGTGATCTATTGAATTCTTCCATACCTATCAGTATTCTACTCACAAGGTGACGTCTCCCTATCCATCGCCCTCAGCCTTTCAATACATGTAACTCTTAATTAACTTGTTACCTGATTCCATGCTTAATGTAGTCACATCTGTTTCTTGTTTTAGTTGCGGGGGTTCACTAAAACACAAGGCTAAAACGTCATTTGGATAATGCTGTCAAGTTGAGACATTGGCATGTACCTCAACAATCCCCCAACTTTAGTCATACCAAGTTTGATTCCTGTATATAGATGTAGTCTCTCCTACCTCCAGATATCTTCAGTTCATTGTATTAACTGAATATCTCTGAAGGCTATATTCATCACTCCTCTCGTCAACTCCACAGCTTTACATCTAAAGCCCCGTTCACCTGCTCCTGTGCTCGAATGCCACCCTTTCTTCCTCTCCAACAGCCCGAAATCCCTCTCGATCTTTAACCTCACAACAATTAACTCAGGTGTCCTCATTGGAGGCCTTCACCTAAAGGCGGTAAACTTTCAGCAGTCCACCCAAAAGACCCAGTGTCGGAAGTTTCTTAGCTATGGGCACCATGAAATAGGATGTGCCAAAGAACCAGTCTGTGCCATATGCCTAGGCAAACACACAACTTCCAGTCACCAATGTGCCACATGCAGGGCCACCCAGAGCTGCATACATCATGCAGTTCAATGTGCCAACTGTAAATCAAATACCCACTTGGCGTTCCAGAGACAAGAATGCGACTTCTTTAAAGCATTGACATGTTAGGCACACTTAAAATTGGCCAATAAAATGCTGCAAGGGGTCGAGAGATCTTGCAGTCTGTCAAACTCGAGGGTGCCTGTCAGAGCAGCATGTAGACAGCAGGGCGGAGACTAGGGTCAAAGAGGTGGTATTCAGGCTAAAGGGCGCCATCCTACATTATGCATGAGATAGTTGCATAACCGCTCGGCCAAAAGGCCAGACCAGAATCATAGAACACTTGAACCTGGTTATCTCCACATATATAGATTATACAGAAGGCAATCCTGACAGTGCCAAAGGTAGCATCGGGAGGGTTACTAAGTGGTTTGAGTAACAGCTGAGGAGGTAGGCAAGAGTCAAAGGTATGAATTCGTGATTATAACTAGGTCTAAGGACGAGGGACGAGGGACTAGGGAATCTAGGATCGTAGACAAGGCCAGTGGAAGACGGAAGACAAGACGTGGCCCTCTACTGCGGCTCTGTCCACTCCATAGATACATCATAGTAACCAGAGCAACCTAGGTCTCATAGGGTCCACCTCCTTGAGGTTATAAGTTCCTAGGATGTTAGGGTGATAAAATGTGAATATACGGAATTCGTGGGTCACGATGTCTCGGGATTTCAGCTATATCTTCTATATAGTAAAATCTTAAGACGGTGTGTGACCCCCCCTCTAAAATTACAGGATGTGTCTAGTATATACAGGTTTCTAGCTTAGTGTGCATTATGCATAAAAACTGGGGTACACGTGACAAATTATAATACAATATTTATGATCATGGATCCTCAATTATCCCTCTTCCTAAATCTAAGCTGTCCTCAGCTCTATTCAGCCTGACCAATACCAACATTAGATCTCAAAAATTTTCGGTCTTGGTTTAGCATATTTTGGCTACCATGCCATAGACTTTGTACTGGGTGTCCATCGCGCACATAGGCAGGGAATAGATTTGTTCCGTTGTATCGGTTTACAAGTCTGTAACCTCCAGGTGAAATTAATGAATAGGTATTATTCGCATGACAAGCAGCAATAGCCCATGGGCTATTGTAATAGGGTTCAAACTTATGTCTTCTTTGCCTAGTACGAAAGACCCAGTCTCCTGATGTAAAGTTTCTCAGCAGTGCTTTAGATTGTTGCAAATATTCGCGTGTTTTAGCCCGTGATGCTTTGACACTATTAACATAAGATCGAGCGATTGGTGCTGCATGCAATTTTGCCAGATCATTTGCCCATTCTTTTTCTTCGCTGGTGGTCGCTTCTCGTGCATAGATGGGATATAATATCTCCTCTTCCGGAGGTTGAGTGCCATACAGGAGGAAAAATGGACTATAACCTAGCGGCGAGATTCTTCTGTTAAAGATGAAAACAGCTCTGTCGAGAGCCGTAGCAAAAGGCATCGTTCTATTATCAAGCAAAGTACGACTTAAGATACCTTTTAGAATTCCATTTACTTGTTCAACTTTACCATTACTCTGAGGCCGATTTCGGGTGGTGTGAGTCATGGTAAATCTGTATTGTCTCTGGAACTGTTTTGCTTCATTTCCTGTGAAACAGTTTGCGTTGTCGCTGATTATCTGGTTTGGGGTGCCAAAAGTTTGAAATATATAGAGAAGTAAGGGTACTGTACATTCGAAATCAGCATTTAAGACAATACGTGACTCCAACCAGCCAGTGGCATATTCAACTGCGTTGAGCAATATTCTTTGGCCCACCTGTGTGTGATCAATGCCCCACCGAGTCAAAGGAGGTGGTGGTTGGATTGGTCTAAGATTTCCAAGACTTGCGTCAGGAGGTTTCATCAATTGACATTGGCGGCAGATTCGAAGAACTTCGTATACTGCTAATGTCATCTCTGGGTGCCAGTATCTTTGACTTGCACTTCGTAAGGTTGTTCCCACTGACGAGTGCCCTTGGCTTTCATGCAATAATTTCATAGTTTGAAGTAAATCCTCGTACTCTAGTACTTCAAGAAATATTAAAACTCCAGGAGGTTTGGGAGGGTCGCCAAATTTATTTGTTCTGTTGGTTTTTATCAAGTGCAATTTTTTGTCATATAATCCAAAATGTTTTCGAACCCAATCAGGATGAAGTTTAGGAGGTAGTTCTTCTTCCTGTACGAGAAATTCGAAGATGAATTGAAGATCAATTCGGTTTAGCTGCTCTGGATATTCTACCTGTTTCAGTTCTGGTTCATCTTCTGTCTGATATGGGTCGTCGCCTTCCTCTTCTCCTGCAGGAAATAAATTTGTAGAATTAATTAGATTATCATTATCGTCATCAATATCATCATTATCATTATCGTTATCTTTATCACTATTGTCATCTGTATTATTGTTGTTATTGATTGGAGGCCTTGAGAGATAGTCTGCAAGCACATTTGCCTTTCCTTTGCGATAAATTATACGGATTCCATAGTGTTCTATTGAGTCTAAGAATCTCAAAATTCTTGCTGGTTGCTCTGACTTAGTTTGTATTGATTTTAATGATTGATGGTCAGTGATAACAGTAACGTCACCACCTTCGATCCAGTGACGCCAATGCTGTAACGAAAGTAGTATACATAGCAGTTCTCTTTCTTGTGCTGAGTATCTTTGCTGAGTATCATTTAGTTTCCGCGAAAAGTATGCCACAGGGTGTAAAAAAGAACGTTCTGAATTTTTTGCATTTAAATGAGGCTGCAAGAGCACAGCACCAATGAACCTTTGCGATGCATCTGTTTCTAGGATTACGGGGAGTTGCCAGTTGAATTTTTTCACCAGTGGAGTAGTTGTAAGAGCTTTTTTGATCTTGTTGTAGGAATCAATTGAATCTTTTGTTAAATTAACCGGCTGATTCTTTTGGCCGACGGACTGATCTGTTAGAGGACCAGCCAGTTCAGAAAAGTTTTTAATTAAACATCTTAGATAACCCGCAGCACTTACAAACCCTCGTACTTCAGAAGTTGTTTTAGGGAGCGGTCTATTGCGAATAGCAGCGACTTTTTCAGGATCCGCGGCTATGCCGTATTCCGAAATTAAAAAGCCAAGGAAAATTCCGGATTTAACAAAAAGTCGACATTTTGAAGCATTTAAAATGAGACCGTAAGAAGTGAACCGATTTAAAATTAGCATTAGGCGGGAGTGTAGCTCTTCAATAGTATCTCCCCATATGGCTACATCATCAAGCAGTCCAGCAGCAAATGATCGAAAAGGGTCGAGAACTTCTTCCATAAAATTTTGAAATGTTGCGGGCGCATTACACAGCCCAAAAGGCATGACTAACCATTCGAAAATTCCAAAAGGTGTAACGAATGCAGTTTTCTCACGATCTTGTTCGTGCATTTTTATGTGCCAGAAACCGTTTTCTAAATCCAAAAAAGCGTAGTATTTGTGTCCAGCAACACGCTGAATTTCGTCATATGTATTTGGTAGAGGATGGGCGTGTTTTTTTGTGATTCTATTCAGTTCTCTATAATCAACACAAATACGCCATATGGTTTGGTTAATCTTATTGTTTGTTTTCTTTGGGATAAGAACCAATGGAGCTGCCCAAGGTCCTTTACTTTTTTGAATTATAGTACCTTCGTGTGATTTGCAGAATTCTCTAATAGCTAGCTGTTGTTGAGGACTATATCGTCGCGGCGGAATTTTGATCGGAGCGTGATCGCCAGTATTAATTCGATGGCTTACATTCGAAAGCTTGTCAACTTGGCGAAGTGATTTATTGAATAGGGAGGGAAATTTTGCCAAATAGAAGTTACCAAAGTTAGAGCCTACTGTCGAAGTAGTTTTATGCCACTTAACAGTGGTTGTCTCAGAAGTCGGAAATGAGTGGTCAATTGATCTCGAGATATTCGCAATAGGTGCTAGGATTGGTTTATCTTGCATTTTGAGAAGTTGTAGTTGACCATCTTTTCGAAAGAGTAGTCCCAAGGAGTGAAAGGTAGTTTGACCAAGTATAAGGTCGCCTGGAAATGTTCCATCGGGAATTATCCCTGCTGAAACCGAGAAAATAGGAGACCATTTATTGACAGAAGTCAGAAATTGAAGATGGATTAAAACATCTTGAATAATCTTAGGGCCTTGGCCACCAATGCCCGAAAGGGTTGAAATGAGAGACTTATAGGGTGAAAGATTTTTAGCGAGAGAGGTGGAAATGTAACAAGTAGATGAGCCATAATCAAAAAAAGTATGAAATTGTGAGTGAGGGAATGAAGAAAGTTTAGAAATAAAAAGATTATGAGGCCTTCCAAATCCTTCCCTTATTGGATCTTTGGGGAAAGTTTGGTTATTTTTTACCGCGCCTACGGCCGCAAAATAGGCATCTTGACATCCCTATCGGCTTGTGTCTTCAATTTCCAGTTCGTCAATTAAGGCGTTTAGTTCATTTTCTAAATTTTCATCCTCTAGGGTTGAGTACGGATCCCATTGACTCTTTTCGTCTCCATTTGGATGCACTAGATAGGATTTGGTTCCATTCTGGTTGTGTCCATTATTTGAGCGACGTCTTGAGTCTCGAAGATGAGTTAATTTATCTCGGAGTTTGTGGTACTTCCCATAAAATTTATTGCCAGTATGCTTCGACGAACTGGAAGGCATCTGTTTATTTCTTTGATTCAGAGATGTAGGACATTTATTTGCCCAATGCCCTTTTTTACCACATGTGTAGCAGTTACCGTCGCTGTTGGCAAAAGATTCTTCTTCGCATTCAGACATTTTGAATGCTGGGGCTTCAAGAGACGGTAAGTCCACATGTTCTATACTATCGAAGATCTTTGGTTTATTGTTTAATGGCATCTTATCTTCTATGGGCCATTTCATTATCTGCGAAGCAATCTGTACAACCATCTCTATAATTTCTTGATTTGTCGAGGAATTTGTGTGGGGGAAAGCTAAGGTCCATATTCGGGGCAGGTTATTTTGAACAAACTGTCACGGGACTAAGGGCTAGCGTCATAGAATAGAACATATGTATAGATATCCCATGTATTTAGACTTCTCTTCTCTTACTATCGCACAACACAGTTATAATCTCTTCCCTTTAGTACCTGACCTGTGAGCCACCGTGACATTTTGTGCGATCTCAATTGTGTCCCGTTGCATTTGAATCCCGAAATAATAGAAAAATTAACTACCTTATTCTGACTCCTGTCTGCGACCTGACACAAAATCTGAAGTAAATCCCAGCAATCATCTCATAGAGTTTCTCAACAAATCAAATTAAAATAATAAAAAAATATTGTAATTGTTAACAACATGGACTCCGACCCCAGAGCCACTGAAATTATCAATGCTTTTCAGAAGAGCTGGCCGAACTTGAGCGCAGCAATTGAAGGGCATCAGTTCCCAAATGACTCGAATCCAGCTTTTCTGCTGAGCTCGATTGATTCAACCACTAATACACCCGAAACTATTTTGTTTTGTAGTTTGCTCCAGTGTTTTGATTCAAAAATTGGTGAAATTAAAAATACAAATATGACTGAAATTATATCCTTAAACTCAACTATATCTAATTTAAATTTAGCACGCTCTTTAGACAACAACAAGGTGTCAACCTTAAATGATAAAATTTCAAGCTTACAGTCTGAAATAAATAAACTACAGGTTGATGCCATTCTCAGCATGAAACCCTCGAACATTGATTATACAAATACAAGATTGCGCCGGACTAGATCAGATCCAGAAAAATTTTCTGCTGCACAAACAAGCACTGAAAAACGACAAACGCTATATGAGAGCTGGAAAATACAGATCCAACAAGTGTTGATTGTGGATGGTAGTTGCTTTCCTGGAAATTTCAATTGTATATCGTATATAACCAGCCAACTCTCAGGGAAAGCATGGGAAGCTATTAAAGACGGTGTTCAGAAAATGAATTCATACCCAAGTGATTCAGAGAAGTGGCATTGGAGGACGCAAACAGACTTATGGCAAGTCCTTGATAGGAGATACATTCTACTTGATACTACCCAGATGGCAAAGAATGCCTTAGACACACTTTACCAAGACAAACGTACTTATGGAGATTTTAAGGCCGACTTTGATCATTATATAGAAAGGGCAAAATACGATGACCGAACTAAAGTGGATCTCCTTAGAAAACGACTTAATCGAAAGATTACTGGCGTTATTAACAACCAAGTAAATCTTCCTGATTCAGACAATTACACTGGGTGGAGTGATATGATCAATAATATTGCTCGCAATATCAAACAACAGGAGCACATCCTCATGTTGCAATCTTCATCTAACTCAATGCAACAGAATTATCACCCAACAGACCATTTTTTACCTTGTGCTGGAACATCCGATTCTAAAGATCCTATGGACCTCAGCCGCATTTCAATATCAAGTGCTGAGCGTAAATTTCGAATGGAAAACGGCTTATGTCTTGCCTGTGGTCAAACCGGACATATGGCCAAAGACCACCATCGCATGATTGACCCAGTGCCAATGCCAAAGCGTCCTACCAATCAATGGATATCTCGTGAGAGAAATGGCTATAAACAATTCCCTACTTTTAATACTCATGATCTACCTAGCACTGAATATTTAACACCAGAAAATCAGCCCTTGCCAATTCCGATGATGTATTATCCTCCGCCTCGATTTCTACCCAAATACCATCATCAGTCACCAGACCAATTCTCAAACTCACAGCTTTTAGACCCCGACGCCCCGGTTCGATCTCGTCTGAGAGTGTTAAATGGAAACCACGGATTTGAAGAACATTGCCAATCTCAGAATTCAGGGGATAAAAAACAAGCTTATAGAAATTGTGAACAGTTAAAAGACCAACCCCTAGTTTAAGTCGCTGCCAGGGGTACAATTGGTATGGAGATGAAGACAAGGCTATCCAAGATATATTGATGGATAATTCCACTTTGGAATTATGCTCAACTGGTTCCTCAAATTCAATGCTTCTTAGCTCTTCTCTCTCTAACCCGCGCAAAATAATTCAGTTATGTTTCCCACAACAAGTTTGATTGATAGTGGCTGCACTGCTATGGCATTTGCTGACAAATTCTATTTTAATCGTTTTGGAATAGAAACTAAGCCCCTCTATACTCCACGATCTGTTCGCTTGGCCGATGGCTCTACCGAAGCCCCTATAACCCACTACTTTACATTCCGGTTGCATATTGAGCAACATTCGGAAATTATTGTCTTTTTTGTTACTAACCTAAGTAGATGTAATCCCATAATTCTTGGCCTACCATGGCTAAAATTACACAACCCTAAATGTGATTGGAGCTCCTTGAGCCTCACTTTTAGTTCCTTGTATTGCCGACACCACTGCCTTGATTGGAAGTACCTACAGTCCAATTCTTCTCAGCAAGTAAGATCGGTTACAGCAATCTCATTGACAGATAAAATTTTGTCAATACCTGTTACACATAAGCCACTTCAAACTGCTGCACCAGATAATTATGAAATTGAATCTTTCCTTCCGAATTTTAATAACCCTGATACACCAAAATATGAAAAAGAAACGACCTTTACTACCTTCAAGGATGATAATGAGTTTGATATCCTTCAGATTTTCCCTAGCCCAGATCATCCTGATATTTCGGATCTTTTACGTCGAAAAGTGATACAGAGTGATATTGATAAATTTCTCCAAGATAAACCCGAATTAAACACCGAGGCAATAAAAGCCATATTACCACTCGAATTCCATCATTACACCAAACACTTTCTACCAAAGAATGCAAACTCTCTCCCACCACATCGTCCTTGGGACCATAAGATTGAACTTGTCCCTGGAAAACAAGCACCCTATCGTAAAAACAGGTCCTTCTCTCCAGCAGAGTTGAATTGTGTCAAGAAATGGATTGATGATATGTTGGCTAAAGGTTTCATACGTGAATCTTCCTCACCAGTTGCCGCACCTATCCTCCTCGCCGCCAAACCAGCTGAGGGAATAAGAATATGCCAAGACTATCGTGGCCTTAATGATGTTACCATTAAAAATCGATACCCGCTCCCCCTGATCCGTGAGACTTTAGATTCCATTTCAAGAGCTAGATATTATACTAAGCTAGATGTCATTGCTGCTTTTAATCGTATCCGTATTGCTGAAGGACATGAATGGATGACTGCATTTACTACACGATTTGGCTTATATGAGATGTTGGTAACACCATTTGGTCTATGCAATGCCCCTGCAACTTTTCAGAACTACATCAATCATATCTTACATGATGCACTCGACAAATACTGTACGGCATATTTGGATGATGTTTTAATATACTCAGAGACCAAGGAAGAACATACCAAACACGTAGATGATGTAATACATCGACTCGGTGATGCAGGATTACAAATTGATATCAATAAATCAGAATTCTATACCACAAAAACCAAGTATCTCGGGATAATTATCTCCACTGATGGACTGAGTATGGATCCTGATAAAGTTAAAGTAATTCTAGATTGGGAAAAACCAACAACTGTGAAAGAATTGCAAAAATTCCTTGGCTTCTCAAACTTCTACAGGAGATTCATAAGAGGCTATTCAGGTGTAATCGAGCCCTTAACACGTCTTCTACGTAAAAAATCACCATGGATGTGGTCTATTGAGCAGGCGGACGCTTTTTCGAAACTCAAAAGTTCATTTACACAAGCACCAATCCTTGCCTATTTTAATTATCACAAGCAGACCGTAGTTGAAACTGATGCATCCAATTGGGCCTCAGGAGGAGCACTCCTCCAGAAGGGAGATGATGGCATACTTCATCCTGTAGCTTTCTTTTCCTCAAAGCACAGTCCTGCTGAATCAAACTATGAGATTTATGATAAAGAGCTTCTTGCAATAATTAAAGCTTTAGAAGAATGGCGCCCAGAACTAGTAGGTGTGCAAGAGCCATTTGAGATAATTACAGACCATAAGAATCTTCAAACCTTCCTGACAGCTAAACAGCTAAACCAACGTCAGGTACGGTGGTCTGAATTTTTGTCTCAGTACAACTTTATAATCACTTATCGTCCTGGGTCACATGCAGTAATACCAGATACCCTGAGTCGTTTACCAGGACAACAACCAAAAGATGATTCTGATGAGCGTCTTCAACACCGTTTTCGCACTTTGATTCCAGAACATAAAGTCCATCCTGATATACTCCACAGCCTTCTCAACAAGAACCAAGTTGTTGATCACATATCTGCTATATCTCATGGAACTTCTATCACCGAAGCTATATCCCTTGCTTACAAGAATAACGACATTGCTAAGTTGATCATAAATTCTTTACAAGATACCACAAAGCGGTGGTGGCCCGGACCCTTACGATCATTACTCCGAAAAGACAAAGTAGAGTTTAAAATTAATGCCGGATTTGTGTACTTTCGAAAACGGCTTTTTGTACCAGACTATGAAAATCTTCGTCTTGAAATTGTGCACCGTTCCCATTCTTCCGGCCCTGCAGGTCATCCAGGTCGTGTAAAAACTTTGGATCTATTACAAAGAACCTATTGGTGGCCACAAATGACCAAATTTGTTGCTGATTTTGTGAAAGGATGCGCTCTCTGCTTCAGGACTAAGACTCCACGTTCATCGCCTCCCGGATTTCTTAAGCCTCTCGAAATTCCAGTCCGTGCATGGTCTGACATTTCAATTGATCACGTTGTTGACTTACCGCCGTGCAAACGTGATGGTAAGATATTCCACAATATCCTAGTGGTTGTAGATAGACTCACTAAAATGCGTCATTTTATACCCACTACATCCCTTGATACATCTGAATTGGTTGAATGTTTCATCAAAAACATTTATAGACTACATGGTGCACCTGACTCTATCATTTCTGATCGTGGTTCCGCATTTGTTTCTGAGTTTTGGCGTAGGATTAATACTCGTGTCTCTATCACTCTCAAACCTAGTTCGGCTTTTCACCCACAGACTGATGGTCAAACAGAAATAGTCAATGCATCTCTAAACCAATATCTTCGTTTCTTTGTTAGTTTTACCCAAGATGATTGGGTTGATTGGCTACCACTAGCTGAGTTCTCTGGAAATAATCAGACAAGCGAGACAACAGGCGTATCTCCTTTCTACGCAAACTACGGTTTTAATCCACGTCTAGGAATCGAACCCCCAGAGCCTAAGCCACCATTGCTATCAAATACTGCAAAAGAGAGTATTTAAGAGCAGACTTAGTTGCTGACCGCTTTGATCGAATTCTTTCTAAGTTAAAAGCCATGTCCCACCAGTCGCAGGAGAAATATGAAGAATATGCAAATTCTCGAAGATCAGAAGCCCAGTCTACAGAGTAGGAGACAAGGTAATGATTTGCCTTAGAAACCTGAAGACAAACCGACCAAAGAAAAAATGGGATGATAGATGGGACGGTCCTTTCACAGTCTTAAAAACATATGATGGTGCTGTTATTATCGATCTCCCAGATCATATTCATGTAAACAATAGTTTCCACACCTCTTTGCTTCGACCATGGAAAGATCCTGTAATACCTGGGCAATCTTTATCAATAAAAATGAGCGTCGTAGCGTTGCTGGAAGAGTAGCGGAAAGGGATGATGATGGCAATATTGAAGACAAGTGTATTTGAAAAAATCTTAGATGTGCACAATCAAGATTGTAATGGTCTTACCTAACCNGATGTCTCGGGATTTCAGCTATATCTTCTATATAGTAAAATCTTAAGACGGTGTGTGACCCCCCTCTAAAATTACAGGATGTGTCTAGTATATACAGGTTTCTAGCTTAGTGTGGCATTATGCAAAAAAACTGGGGTCACGTGACAAATTATAATACAATATTTATGATCATGGATCCTCAATTATCCCTCTCCTAAATCTAAGCTGTCCTCAGCTCTATTCAGCCTGACCAATACCAACATTAGATCTCAAAAATTTTCGGTCTTGGTTTAGCATATTTTGGCTACCATGCCATAGACTTTGTACTGGGTGTCCATCGCGCACATAGGCAGGGAATAGATTTGTTCCGTTGTATCGGTTTACAAGTCTGTAACCTCCAGGTGAAATTAATGAATAGGTATTATTCGCATGACAAGCAGCAATAGCCCATGGGCTATTGTAATAGGGTTCAAACTTATGTCTTCTTTGCCTAGTACGAAGACCCAGTCTCCTGATGTAAAGTTTCTCAGCAGTGCTTTAGATTGTTGCAAATATTCGCGTGTTTTAGCCCGTGATGCTTTGACACTATTAACATAAGATCGAGCGATTGGTGCTGCATGCAATTTTGCCAGATCATTTGCCCATTCTTTTTCTTCGCTGGTGGTCGCTTCTCGTGCATAGATGGATATAATATCTCCTCTTCCGGAGGTTGAGTGCCATACAGGAGGAAAAATGGACTATAACCTAGCGGCGAGATTCTTCTGTTAAAGATGAAAACAGCTCTGTCGAGAGCCGTAGCAAAAGGCATCGTTCTATTATCAAGCAAAGTACGACTTAAGATACCTTTTAGAATTCCATTTACTTGTTCAACTTTACCATTACTCTGAGGCCGATTTCGGGTGGTGTGAGTCATGGTAAATCTGTATTGTCTCTGGAACTGTTTTGCTTCATTTCCTGTGAAACAGTTTGCGTTGTCGCTGATTATCTGGTTTGGGGTGCCAAAAGTTTGAAATATATAGAGAAGTAAGGGTACTGTACATTCGAAATCAGCATTTAAGACAATACGTGACTCCAACCAGCCAGTGGCATATTCAACTGCGTTGAGCAATATTCTTTGGCCCACCTGTGTGTGATCAATGCCCACCGAGTCAAAGGAGGTGGTGTTGGATTGGTCTAAGATTTCCAAGACTTGCGTCAGGAGGTTTCATCAATTGACATTGGCGGCAGATTCGAAGAACTTCGTATACTGCTAATGTCATCTCTGGGTGCCAGTATCTTTGACTTGCACTTCGTAAGGTTGTTCCCACTGACGAGTGCCCTTGGCTTTCATGCAATAATTTCATAGTTTGAAGTAAATCCTCGTACTCTAGTACTTCAAGAAATATTAAAACTCCAGGAGGTTTGGGAGGGTCGCCAAATTTATTTGTTCTGTTGGTTTTTATCAAGTGCAATTTTTTGTCATATAATCCAAAATGTTTTCGAACCAATCAGGATGAAGTTTAGGAGGTAGTTCTTCTTCCTGTACGAGAAATTCGAAGATGAATTGAAGATCAATTCGGTTTAGCTGCTCTGGATATTCTACCTGTTTCAGTTCTGGTTCATCTTCTGTCTGATATGGGTCGTCGCCTTCCTCTTCTCCTGCAGGAAATAAATTTGTAGAATTAATTAGATTATCATTATCGTCATCAATATCATCATTATCATTATCGTTATCTTTATCACTATTGTCATCTGTATTATTGTTGTTATTGATTGGAGGCCTTGAGAGATAGTCTGCAAGCACATTTGCCTTTCCTTTGCGATAAATTATACGGATTCCATAGTGTTCTATTGAGTCTAAGAATCTCAAAATTCTTGCTGGTTGCTCTGACTTAGTTTGTATTGATTTTAATGATTGATGGTCAGTGATAACAGTAACGTCACCACCTTCGATCCAGTGACGCCAATGCTGTAACGAAAGTAGTATACATAGCAGTTCTCTTTCTTGTGCTGAGTATCTTTGCTGAGTATCATTTAGTTTCCGCGAAAAGTATGCCACAGGGTGTAAAAAAGAACGTTCTGAATTTTTGCATTTAAATGAGGCTGCAAGAGCACAGCACCAATGAACCTTTGCGATGCATCTGTTTCTAGGATTACGGGGAGTTGCCAGTTGAATTTTTTCACCAGTGGAGTAGTTGTAAGAGCTTTTTTGATCTTGTTGTAGGAATCAATTGAATCTTTTGTTAAATTAACCGGCTGATTCTTTTGGCCGACGGACTGATCTGTTAGAGGACCAGCCAGTTCAGAAAAGTTTTTAATTAAACATCTTAGATAACCCGCAGCACTTACAAACCCTCGTACTTCAGAAGTTGTTTTAGGGAGCGGTCTATTGCGAATAGCAGCGACTTTTTCAGGATCCGCGGCTATGCCGTATTCCGAAATTAAAAAGCCAAGGAAAATTCCGGATTTAACAAAAAGTCGACATTTTGAAGCATTTAAAATGAGACCGTAAGAAGTGAACCGATTTAAAATTAGCATTAGGCGGGAGTGTAGCTCTTCAATAGTATCTCCCATATGGCTACATCATCAAGCAGTCCAGCAGCAAATGATCGAAAAGGGTCGAGAACTTCTTCCATAAAATTTTGAAATGTTGCGGGCGCATTACACAGCCCAAAAGGCATGACTAACCATTCGAAAATTCCAAAAGGTGTAACGAATGCAGTTTTCTCACGATCTTGTTCGTGCATTTTTATGTGCCAGAAACCGTTTTCTAAATCCAAAAAAGCGTAGTATTTGTGTCCAGCAACACGCTGAATTTCGTCATATGTATTTGGTAGAGGATGGGCGTGTTTTTTTGTGATTCTATTCAGTTCTCTATAATCAACACAAATACGCCATATGGTTTGGTTAATCTTATTGTTTGTTTTCTTTGGGATAAGAACCAATGGAGCTGCCCAAGGTCCTTTACTTTTTTGAATTATAGTACCTTCGTGTGATTTGCAGAATTCTCTAATAGCTAGCTGTTGTTGAGGACTATATCGTCGCGGCGGAATTTTGATCGGAGCGTGATCGCCAGTATTAATTCGATGGCTTACATTCGAAAGCTTGTCAACTTGGCGAAGTGATTTATTGAATAGGGAGGGAAATTTTGCCAAATAGAAGTTACCAAAGTTAGAGCCTACTGTCGAAGTAGTTTTATGCCACTTAACAGTGGTTGTCTCAGAAGTCGGAAATGAGTGGTCAATTGATCTCGAGATATTCGCAATAGGTGCTAGGATTGGTTTATCTTGCATTTTGAGAAGTTGTAGTTGACCATCTTTTCGAAAGAGTAGTCCCAAGGAGTGAAAGGTAGTTTGACCAAGTATAAGGTCGCCTGGAAATGTTCCATCGGGAATTATCCCTGCTGAAACCGAGAAAATAGGAGACCATTTATTGACAGAAGTCAGAAATTGAAGATGGATTAAAACATCTTGAATAATCTTAGGGCCTTGGCCACCAATGCCCGAAAGGGTTGAAATGAGAGACTTATAGGTGAAAGATTTTTAGCGAGAGAGGTGGAAATGTAACAAGTAGATGAGCCATAATCAAAAAAAGTATGAAATTGTGAGTGAGGGAATGAAGAAAGTTTAGAAATAAAAAGATTATGAGGCCTTCCAAATCCTTCCCTTATTGGATCTTTGGGGAAAGTTTGGTTATTTTTTACCGCGCCTACGGCCGCAAAATAGGCATCTTGACATCCCTATCGGCTTGTGTCTTCAATTTCCAGTTCGTCAATTAAGGCGTTTAGTTCATTTTCTAAATTTTCATCCTCTAGGGTTGAGTACGGATCCCATTGACTCTTTTCGTCTCCATTTGGATGCACTAGATAGGATTTGGTTCCATTCTGGTTGTGTCCATTATTTGAGCGACGTCTTGAGTCTCGAAGATGAGTTAATTTATCTCGGAGTTTGTGGTACTTCCCATAAAATTTATTGCCAGTATGCTTCGACGAACTGGAAGGCATCTGTTTATTTCTTTGATTCAGAGATGTAGGACATTTATTTGCCCAATGCCCTTTTTTACCACATGTGTAGCAGTTACCGTCGCTGTTGGCAAAAGATTCTTCTTCGCATTCAGACATTTTGAATGCTGGGGCTTCAAGAGACGGTAAGTCCACATGTTCTATACTATCGAAGATCTTTGGTTTATTGTTTAATGGCATCTTATCTTCTATGGGCCATTTCATTATCTGCGAAGCAATCTGTACAACCATCTCTATAATTTCTTGATTTGTCGAGGAATTTGTGTGGGGGAAAGCTAAGGTCCATATTCGGGGCAGGTTATTTTGAACAAACTGTCACGGGACTAAGGGCTAGCGTCATAGAATAGAACATATGTATAGATATCCCATGTATTTAGACTTCTCTTCTCTTACTATCGCACAACACAGTTATAATCTCTTCCCTTTAGTACCTGACCTGTGAGCCACCGTGACATTTTGTGCGATCTCAATTGTGTCCCGTTGCATTTGAATCCCGAATAATAGAAAAATTAACTACCTTATTCTGACTCCTGTCTGCGACCTGACACAAAATCTGAAGTAAATCCCAGCAATCATCTCATAGAGTTTCTCAACAAATCAAATTAAAATAATAAAAAAATATTGTAATTGTTAACAACATGGACTCCGACCCCAGAGCCACTGAAATTATCAATGCTTTTCAGAAGAGCTGGCCGAACTTGAGCGCAGCAATTGAAGGGCATCAGTTCCCAAATGACTCGAATCCAGCTTTCTGCTGAGCTCGATTGATTCAACCACTAATACACCCGAAACTATTTTGTTTTGTAGTTTGCTCCAGTGTTTTGATTCAAAAATTGGTGAAATTAAAAATACAAATATGACTGAAATTATATCCTTAAACTCAACTATATCTAATTTAAATTTAGCACGCTCTTTAGACAACAACAAGGTGTCAACCTTAAATGATAAAATTTCAAGCTTACAGTCTGAAATAAATAAACTACAGGTTGATGCCATTCTCAGCATGAAACCCTCGAACATTGATTCTACAAATACAAGATTGCGCCGGACTAGATCAGATCCAGAAAAATTTTCTGCTGCACAAACAAGCACTGAAAAACGTCAAACGCTATATGAGAGCTGGAAAATACAGATCCAACAAGTGTTGATTGTGGATGGTAGTTGCTTTCCTGGAAATTTCAATTGTATATCGTATATAACCAGCCAACTCTCAGGGAAAGCATGGGAAGCTATTAAAGACGGTGTTCAGAAAATGAATTCATACCCAAGTGATTCAGAGAAGTGGCATTGGAGAACGCAAACAGACTTATGGCAAGTCCTTGATAGGAGATACATTCTACTTGATACTACCCAGATGGCAAAGAATGCCTTAGACACACTTTACCAAGACAAACGTACTTATGGAGATTTTAAGGCCGACTTTGATCATTATATAGAAAGGGCAAAATACGATGACCGAACTAAAGTGGATCTCCTTAGAAAACGACTTAATCGAAAGATTACTGGCGTTATTAACAACCAAGTAAATCTTCCTGATTCAGACAATTACACTGGGTGGAGTGATATGATCAATAATATTGCTCGCAATATCAAACAACAGGAGCACATCCTCATGTTGCAATCTTCATCTAACTCAATGCAACAGAATTATCACCCAACAGACCATTTTTTACCTTGTGCTGGAACATCCGATTCTAAAGATCCTATGGACCTCAGCCGCATTTCAATATCAAGTGCTGAGCGTAAATTTCGAATGGAAAACGGCTTATGTCTTGCCTGTGGTCAAACCGGACATATGGCCAAAGACCACCATCGCATGATTGACCCAGTGCCAATGCCAAAGCGTCCTACCAATCAATGGATATCTCGTGAGAGAAATGGCTATAAACAATTCCCTACTTTTAATACTCATGATCTACCTAGCACTGAATATTTAACACCAGAAAATCAGCCCTTGCCAATTCCGATGATGTATTATCCTCCGCCTCGATTTCTACCCAAATACCATCATCAGTCACCAGACCAATTCTCAAACTCACAGCTTTTAGACCCCGACGCCCCGGTTCGATCTCGTCTGAGAGTGTTAAATGGAAACCACGGATTTGAAGAACATTGCCAATCTCAGAATTCAGGGGATAAAAAACAAGCTTATAGAAATTGTGAACAGTTAAAAGACCAACCCCTAGTTTAAGTCGCTGCCAGGGGTACAATTGGTATGGAGATGAAGACAAGGCTATCCAAGATATATTGATGGATAATTCCACTTTGGAATTATGCTCAACTGGTTCCTCAAATTCAATGCTTCTTAGCTCTTCTCTCTCTAACCCGCGCAAAAATTCAGTTATGTTTCCCACAACAAGTTTGATTGATAGTGGCTGCACTGCTATGGCATTTGCTGACAAAAATTCTATTGTTAATCGTTTTGGAATAGAAACTAAGCCCCTCTATACTCCACGATCTGTTCGCTTGGCCGATGGCTCTACCGAAGCCCCTATAACCCACTACTTTACATTCCGGTTGCATATTGAGCAACATTCGGAAATTATTGTCTTTTTTGTTACTAACCTAAGTAGATGTAATCCCATAATTCTTGGCCTACCATGGCTAAAATTACACAACCCTAAATGTGATTGGAGCTCCTTGAGCCTCACTTTTAGTTCCTTGTATTGCCGACACCACTGCCTTGATTGGAAGTACCTACAGTCCAATTCTTCTCAGCAAGTAAGATCGGTTACAGCAATCTCATTGACAGATAAAATTTTGTCAATACCTGTTACACATAAGCCACTTCAAACTGCTGCACCAGATAATTATGAAATTGAATCTTTCCTTCCGAATTTTAATAACCCTGATACACCAAAATATGAAAAAGAAACGACCTTTACTACCTTCAAGGATGATAATGAGTTTGATATCCTTCAGATTTTCCCTAGCCCTGATCATCCTGATATTTCGGATCTTTTACGTCGAAAAGTGATACAGAGTGATATTGATAAATTTCTCCAAGATAAACCCGAATTAAACACCGAGGCAATAAAAGCCATATTACCACTCGAATTCCATCATTACACCAAACACTTTCTACCAAAGAATGCAAACTCTCTCCCACCACATCGTCCTTGGGACCATAAGATTGAACTTGTCCCTGGAAAACAAGCACCCTATCGTAAAAACAGGCCTTCTCTCCAGCAGAGTTGAATTGTGTCAAGAAATGGATTGATGATATGTTGGCTAAAGGTTTCATACGTGAATCTTCCTCACCAGTTGCCGCACCTATCCTCCTCGCCGCCAAACCAGCTGGGGAATAAGAATATGCCAAGACTATCGTGGCCTTAATGATGTTACCATTAAAAATCGATACCCGCTCCCCTGATCCGTGAGACTTTAGATTCCATTTCAAGAGCTAGATATTATACTAAGCTAGATGTCATTGCTGCTTTTAATCGTATCCGTATTGCTGAAGGACATGAATGGATGACTGCATTTACTACACGATTTGGCTTATATGAGATGTTGGTAACACCATTTGGTCTATGCAATGCCCCTGCAACTTTTCAGAACTACATCAATCATATCTTACATGATGCACTCGACAAATACTGTACGGCATATTTGGATGATGTTTTAATATACTCAGAGACCAAGGAAGAACATACCAAACACGTAGATGATGTAATACATCGACTCGGTGATGCAGGATTACAAATTGATATCAATAAATCAGAATTCTATACCACAAAAACCAAGTATCTCGGGATAATTATCTCCACTGATGGACTGAGTATGGATCCTGATAAAGTTAAAGTAATTCTAGATTGGGAAAAACCAACAACTGTGAAAGAATTGCAAAAATTCCTTGGCTTCTCAAACTTCTACAGGAGATTCATAAGAGGCTATTCAGGTGTAATCGAGCCCTTAACACGTCTTCTACGTAAAAAATCACCATGGATGTGGTCTATTGAGCAGGCGGACGCTTTTTCGAAACTCAAAAGTTCATTTACACAAGCACCAATCCTTGCCTATTTTAATTATCACAAGCAGACCGTAGTTGAAACTGATGCATCCAATTGGGCCTCAGGAGGAGCACTCCTCCAGAAGGGAGATGATGGCATACTTCATCCTGTAGCTTTCTTTTCCTCAAAGCACAGTCCTGCTGAATCAAACTATGAGATTTATGATAAAGAGCTTCTTGCAATAATTAAAGCTTTAGAAGAATGGCGCCCAGAACTAGTAGGTGTGCAAGAGCCATTTGAGATAATTACAGACCATAAGAATCTTCAAACCTTCCTGACAGCTAAACAGCTAAACCAACGTCAGGTACGGTGGTCTGAATTTTTGTCTCAGTACAACTTTATAATCACTTATCGTCCTGGGTCACATGCAGTAATACCAGATACCCTGAGTCGTTTACCAGGACAACAACCAAAAGATGATTCTGATGAGCGTCTTCAACACCGTTTTCGCACTTTGATTCCAGAACATAAAGTCCATCCTGATATACTCCACAGCCTTCTCAACAAGAACCAAGTTGTTGATCACATATCTGCTATATCTCATGGAACTTCTATCACCGAAGCTATATCCCTTGCTTACAAGAATAACGACATTGCTAAGTTGATCATAAATTCTTTACAAGATACCACAAAGCGGTGGTGGCCCGGACCCTTACATCATTACTCCGAAAAGACAAAGTAGAGTTTAAAATTAATGCCGGATTTGTGTACTTTCGAAAACGGCTTTTTGTACCAGACTATGAAAATCTTCGTCTTGAAATTGTGCACCGTTCCCATTCTTCCGGCCCTGCAGGTCATCCAGGTCGTGTAAAAACTTTGGATCTATTACAAAGAACCTATTGGTGGCCACAAATGACCAAATTTGTTGCTGATTTTGTGAAAGGATGCGCTCTCTGCTTCAGGACTAAGACTCCACGTTCATCGCCTCCCGGATTTCTTAAGCCTCTCGAAATTCCAGTCCGTGCATGGTCTGACATTTCAATTGATCACGTTGTTGACTTACCGCCGTGCAAACGTGATGGTAAGATATTCCACAATATCCTAGTGGTTGTAGATAGACTCACTAAAATGCGTCATTTTATACCCACTACATCCCTTGATACATCTGAATTGGTTGAATGTTTCATCAAAAACATTTATAGACTACATGGTGCACCTGACTCTATCATTTCTGATCGTGGTTCCGCATTTGTTTCTGAGTTTTGGCGTAGGATTAATACTCGTCTCTCTATCACTCTCAAACCTAGTTCGGCTTTTCACCCACAGACTGATGGTCAAACAGAAATAGTCAATGCATCTCTAAACCAATATCTTCGTTCCTTTGTTAGTTTTACCCAAGATGATTGGGTTGATTGGCTACCACTAGCTGAGTTCTCTGGAAATAATCAGACAAGCGAGACAACAGGCGTATCTCCTTTCTACGCAAACTACGGTTTTAATCCACGTCTAGGAATCGAACCCCCAGAGCCTAAGCCACCATTGCTATCAAATACTGCAAAAAGAGAGTATTTAAGAGCAGACTTAGTTGCTGACCGCTTTGATCGAATTCTTTCTAAGTTAAAAGCCATGTCCCACCAGTCGCAGGAGAAATATGAAGAATATGCAAATTCTCGAAGATCAGAAGCCCCAGTCTACAGAGTAGGAGACAAGGTAATGATTTGCCTTAGAAACCTGAAGACAAACCGACCAAAGAAAAAATGGGATGATAGATGGGACGGTCCTTTCACAGTCTTAAAAACATATGATGGTGCTGTTATTATCGATCTCCCAGATCATATTCATGTAAACAATAGTTTCCACACCTCTTTGCTTCGACCATGGAAAGATCCTGTAATACCTGGGCAATCTTTTATCAATAAAAATGAGCGTCGTAGCGTTGCTGGAAGAGTAGCGGAAAGGGATGATGATGGCAATATTGAAGACAAGTGGGTATTTGAAAAAATCTTAGATGTGCACAATCAAGATTGTAATGGTCTTACCTACCTCATTAAGTGGAAATATGATGATTTGCCTTCCTGGCAGCCAGAATCAGACTTAAAAGGGTACGAAAAAGCCCTCACAGATTTTCATAATTTAAACCCTCATAAACCAGGACCGCCATCATGGGTAAATATACCAACAACAAATAAATCAATTGCACCACAACAGCCACACCGCTCAGAGAGGAAAAAGCGGCTAACATGGAAATTAGCTGAAACAAAAAGCTAATATATATTTATATAAAAGGAATATTACCTGGAATTAATAGTAATTTTCTGATAAGGGGTTCTGTTTGGAGACCAAACAAAATTTAGAGGGGGAGTACTGTCACGGGACTAAGGGCTAGCGTCATAGAATAGAACATATGTATAGATATCCCATGTATTTAGACTTCTCTTCTCTTACTATCGCACAACACAGTTATAATCTCTTCCCTTTAGTACCTGACCTGTGAGCCACCGTGACACCAACTCCTTTAATAGGTCCCTAGTGGAATCGGAAACACGATCAGTTCCGGACAAGCTGTAGTATGCGTCACGTATACGCCACGCAAAAGCGTGTGGTGATTCATCCTTTTTTGGGGTCAAAAGCGAAAATGTGGTTAGAGGACTATGGAGGACATTTAATCTCTGCATTGTCGTGAAGATGGCTTCCAATAGAAGTATCCATGTAGGGCGCTTGCCTGTAGCCCAGGCTCGCACTCCATGAAAATCGCCACTCATCTCTATTGTGACTCTTTGAGGCCATAAATGATATGGGATAAGTGCCATTTGTAAAGCATTTTGGATGCTTGACAATTTGCGAAATACTTCTGAATCTGCGATAACAAGTCGCCATTCAGGTCTTAAGATAACCTTGTTTTTGACACTTGTAAAAGCCTCATCCTGCACATCGACCGGAAATATCGCCTCTGGCCAAGCTTTCTTAACAAATATCTCCTCAGGAGTGAGATAAATGTTGCTTTCAACATCTTCTGACAAATCAATCCTCCCAAATTCTGTTCTTTTCACACCCGATTTTTTGATGAGTTCGGGGGTTGAAACGGGAAAATTTTCTTCATTCTTCCCCTCTTCCCTCTCTATTCTCTTGCCCTTAGTATAAGACTCCATCTTATTTTGAACTTGAGAGTTCAACGTGCTTTGTATCTGAAGGAGAATTCTTTCCATGTTGGAGTTTGCATCCTCCATTCTGTCCAACCGCGTCTCTATTTTATCGATTCGGCTATCCGTGTTCATGTGGCCGAGATCAATCGCTTTTTCTAAACTCTTAAAACGAGCTTCAGTTTCGGCGAAACTTTCTTTCATTTTCTTATTGAGCGAGAAAATTTTGGGATGGTTAGTCGACGAAGATGACTGTGGTGGGTTGGAATCAGACATTTTTTTAAAATCTAGTGAGAGTTTTTCTCTTCAAAAATAATTATTTTTGAGGTTATAAGTTCCTAGGATGTTAGGGTGATAAAATGTGAATATACGGAATTCGTGGGTCACGATGTCTCGGGATTTCAGCTATATCTTCTATATAGTAAAATCTTAAGACGGTGTGTGACTCCCCCTCTAAAATTACAGGATGTGTCTAGTATATACAGGTTTCTAGCTTAGTGTGCATTATGCATAAAAACTGGGGTACACGTGACAAATTATAATACAATATTTATGATCATGGATCCTCATCCTATTACTTGATTACTCAATTTGTAACCCATGGCAACCATTGTGACCCAGTAACCTCTATCCTCAGTTCCTGACACAGTCCCTTTTTGAGGTTGCTCTCAAGGAGGAAATAGACATTCTTTTCATACAGGAACCCTATGTGTTCTATAATAATTATTTAAAGGCTTATCAGCCTATCACTCATTCAGCTTTCAATATTTTCCTTCCATTAATGTCTAATACAATTCAACCCAGGGTCATTACTTTTGTCAAAATGTCTAGTCAACTCAATATATCTGCTAGATTTGACATGGTTTCTGATCCGGATTTTCAACTTCTGGAAGTAAGACTTTCTAGTGAGGCATTCTATGTGGTACATATTTGCAATGAAAAGCCAACCTCAAATCTCATAAGCCAGCTAACACTATAGCGCTTCTTGGACTTTAGCCCTAAATTGAATAAGCCATTTTTATTCATGGGAGACGTCAGTCTACACCACTCCTCATGGAATCCAGGGGTTCAAAATAATTCCCTACTAGCCAACAACTTGGTTAGATATCTGAAAGGTGCTAAAGCCCAAATCATCACCAACTCAGCCATCATTGAAGAGTTTGGAGGCACCTTCCACAGGTCTAACTCAAAAAGAACTTTAATAATTGATCTAGCCTTTGCAGCTAGATTCCAAAAATAAAAGTGGGAGAACTGGAGGTATGGTGAATCAACTGGATCAGATCATGAACTGATAATATTTGAAACACTACCACCTGACCAGTCACATGAAAAAGCCAATATAAATAGGTACCTCCCACCAAAACTTATTGTGATAACGAGGTTATGAGAAGTCTAAGAATGGTCGCAATGGATGTAACAGTCAACTTGGGTGGATATAGGATAGCGCTTTAAGTCTAACGTGAAGAAGAAGGATATGTATTGTAGATCTGCTATATTGATGACTATTGAAGATAGGAGTAGAAAAGGTTGACCATATACAGAGTTATAACAGCAAGTATTTATACACAAAAATGGTACACAAACTATACCCTCAATAGCAATAACTCCCAACCATTCAGCCACTCAACAATTATATCATTAGATATACCTGCGTCATATGATCATATCATCATGTATGGCTGAGATACTGGTGTTGTCATTTGCTGTATGTTAATGACGTATCAATGACACAGGATTGCTTGTCCTGTCGGTTACACTTGCCTAATACTAGCCATTTCAAGTTATGTGATCTATAAGTGGGCCTGATCACAACAAAACTCAACCACAGGAAAGCTAACTGGCCTAATTTTGATAAAGCAGTCAGGGAAGAGCAAATAAAACTCCAAAATCAAATGGACCATGCAGTCATGATCGACTTTCTAAATCTTGATCGACGATTCTGTATATTGGTCTGTAATGACAGACACGGAAATAATTCATGAGATTGCTTAATGAGAGGCTAGGATTGATTCCGATATTATTTTGGTAGAAGAATTGTCCCAACTATCAGAGGGCTACAGCGTCTTTATCTATCGACAGGTAAAATCCCCCATATCCCATTCATACTAGCCATACAGGACCTAGCATATCAAACTTGATACGTATCATCATTTTGGGGTTGAGGTTTACCGTGTACTTGCCACTTGAGTCGCGTGCCTGACTAATATGAGACACGCTCAGGTATCAACCTTATGACCCATACCAAACCCAAACTACTTCACTACCCTGAATATGACCCCATGAATAGTTGTAACAGTAGCCTGCAACCTAGCACAATTAGACTAGACATCGTTGACTAAGACCTAATCCGAACAAGTCAGCACCAACAGTACTGACCTTATTGCTTCAATTATTGAGAAAGTAATCCATAATGCTGCCACTAAGTCAATCCCATATTCCAGACCTTCGACTAGATCAAAGCCATGGTTGACAGAGGAGCTGACTCAACTTCGTAAACTGTTCCTGTTAGAGCCACATTAATTGTTTCCTTAGCCAGGAAAATAGTGGTAAACTTTCTTAATTGTAATGCACAGGGACAGGGATACAGGACGAGGTAGATTACATGGAATTGCTTTTGCTAGTAGTTGGGACTGTATTAGACAGTTAACGCCAAGCCTAGAATCCGGCATGTGTCGGGGTACTTATGGGCTGGATCCAGACGGTGTAAAGTTCCCCAGCTTCGCAATCTATATCATACTTTATCTTCTCTCCAAACTCGCTTAGTAATTGATCAGATTTAATTTCGGTTTGTTTACTTTCAGCTAATTCATATCTCGGAGACGGCGAATTAGACCACTGGAACCCTCGCTGTAATAGTTCAACAAGCTAAGGCGCCATCAGAAGTTCAGCTTAAGTCATCATGCAATTCAAGATGCGAAGTCAGCAAGGAATAAGTATTTTCACCAAATCCAGCACAACAAGTGACACCACTGGTTTAATTATCTGGCTTCAGCTAAAGATAAGATGATCTTCACAGCCTACAATTATTCTAGTCCGGACCACTTTTAGACAAAGGTTGTACCAACTCTTTGTTGAAGTATCAGTCACTGAGCCCTAAAATACATGTGACTTGATTTGTAAGCTGGTCTAAACTAGGTTCTATAGAGTGTATTGTAGGTGTAGAACTTTGTAGTACAATAATACACATAATAATCTTCAGGTATTTACCAGCAGTACAGTCTTCTTACCATTTCTATCCTTCAATACTCTTTGATACCATCAGTTAAACAACAACCAAGAGAAGATATCCTCCTCTTTTGAAGAAAAATGTGATACACTGGCAACCTCATTATTTCCGCAGGATATCACACAATCAGCCAATGAAGTAGCTACAAATAAATTCACCTCTATTGAAGCTTTGTCGTTGAGTGATAGAGATGAGATAGAGGTTTATGGGTCACGATGTATGAGGTTACTGAGTGTGGATGTTAAAGTTCCTTACTATTGTTGTTGTACTAGTTAGGGTTTGGTTTTTCCTTGTGTTCTATGTACAAGAGGGATGTCTACATCTAAAAGTGGGCCAGATCGCTTAGGTCTAGCTAGCGGCTTTCGCCGTTCCTTTCCTTCTCCCCCGCATGGCATCACGTGCTATACAACTACTGCTCACCATGAAGTCTGAGGATGAAAAGCGTTAGATTACAACAACCTCAACTACTCATTCTCCAAGAGCAACAGAGTCAGGGACTGGGGGTCATTGGGACTGGCCACCTTTGACAATGGAAGAGATTAGAAATGCTGCTCCTCACAAAGCAACAGGACCAGGGTTGGACCAGCTTGATTGGACAATCATCAGAGCTGCCATGTCAGCCATTCCACCGTGTTGAACCTTTTTAGCTGGTTCGGAAGCTTTAATGATTGAGTCTGGAGGTATCTTGGAGAATAGCTCGCACAGGAGCTTTCAATTGAAGTAAAATAAAAGATGTGATTGTCTGTCTGTCTGTCTGTCCCTCTTCCTCTTCCTCTTCCTCTTCCTCTTCCTCTTCCTCTTCCTCTTCCTCTTCCTCTTCCTCTTCCTCTTCCTCTTCCTCTTCCTCTTCCTCTTCCTCTTCCTCTTCCTCTTCCTCTTCCTCTTCCTCTTCCTCTTCCTCTTCCTCTTCCTCTTCCTCTTCCTCTTCCTCTTCCTCTTCCTCTTCCTCTTCCTCTTCCTCTTCCTCTTCCTCTTCCTCTTCCTCTTCCTCTTCCTCTTCCTCTTCCTCTCAGCTTATATATCTATACATATCTACTACCTGACATATGATGATAATATCTAGAAATAGCTTCCTTACATCACAAGATACAATCCAAACATGTTGTGGCCAAGATGTAATCCTAAAACGACTCAATTCCAGTCCACCACGTCTGTTACACAGACGCCAAGTATTTTCTAGCTGAAAACTACCCAAAATGCCAAGTTTTTCCTGAGGCAATCACAAATTATGTCAGGTACCAGCTTGGCATATTATTCTGACAATAATGTTACGATCATGTTAGAAGAATGGAATTTACATGAATCACGAAACATCAAGTCAAGAATACGGATTCCATCGGGCTCTGATCCTGGTCTGACACACCGCTTTTTTACCAGGCCTACTCACAACTTTTTAATGGAGGAAAGCATCCAAGCCAATGGAAACAGGCTGTTGGAATAATAATACCCAAGAAAAACAAGAAGAACTATAGCTCTCTAAAAGCTTATAGGCCAATCTCTCTCCTGCCATGTCTATCCAAGCTACTGGAGAGAATTTATGCCAATAGGATTTCTTTTTATGCTAACGCAACCAATGAATTATTGCATGAGAGCTGTGACGCCCTGACATTTTTAGTGGCCACGTGGTAGTCAGTCCAATAGTCGGTAAGCTGACTCAGGGTCAACCCAGGGATTCCAATGACTAGTCTCACACACACGAGTCTTGAGTGTGACAAATCGAGATACAAAAGGTTTGTCATGGATATTGGTTTTCATGCGAAACCTTTGGTTTGAAGACAACGAGGGACGGGAGGTTTTGTGTTGGCAACTCCATTCGACAGTGGAACACTTATGTACATATATACAGATTCATATCCTTCTAGATAATTTTCTCTTTAGTTTAGAATCTTATGATTTGAGTCTACGCCAGCTTTTGACCACTCGCCACTTGTCTTTTGTGCCTCGAGTTTCCACAGCCCTTCTCTCGTGCGTTGGCAAAGGGTTAGAAAGGCTTCTTGCCAAGGGAATGGCGAACCTCGCAATTCCCTGTGATGTGGTTGGTCATCAACAATTTGGTGCGCTCCCAAAGCGATCGGCAACGGACCTGGTCTCTTGCGTAGTTCATGACGTTGAAGAAGTACGCTCCCAGGGATGGGCCTCGACATGCGTAACTATAGACGTCCAAGAAGCGTTCGATGAAGTGTTCCACAATCGCTTGGCTAGGTGTATGCAAGCTCAGGGATGACAATACTCAATCCTCCGATAGACATCTTCATTCCTCACGCATCGGAAGGTACAAGTGAGTTTCTCCGGCGGAGTCACCACCTAGAGAGAGCTGGTTTGTGGAGTCCCACAGGGATCACCAAAATCGCCTTTACTATTTCTTCTATATATGGCAGAGCTAATGAAAAGTGGTACTCCGGGATTGAAGTTTAGCTACGCCGACGACATTGGTATTGTAGGGTTTGGCTGTACAATTACAGAGTCTGCTGCTGCTGTACAAAGTGAGTCAGATCATCTTCTCGAATGGGCGCGGAATAACGCTGTCGACTTTGACACGGAAAAATCTGAAGTCATTCAATTTCCGGGAGGACGTCGAGAAGAAGCAGTTGATATCCGTATAAACGGAACTCTTATCGAGCCTGCGGAAATTATTCGCTGTTTGGGCGTAAATCTGGATCAACAACTCAATTTTAAACACCATGTAACTACATGGCGCGATACTGCGGTAAAAGTTGCCCAGCACATGCGCCGTTTCAACCCCGCCTTTCGGGGAGCAGCTCCCGGGCCATTGGCTAAGGCAGTAGACATGTGCGTTGTCTTGCTCGCAACTTTTGGATCTGAGGTCTGGTGGCCAGGGTCCAAACTCCCAACTCTACGAGGAATGATCACATCTTTAACCTCCAACCTCTGCAGCATGATTGACAGAGCTAACCTGATGGAATGGCGGGCTGCACTTCTAGTAATGAGGACAACATCAAATGCAGTCCTTCACAGAGAAGGAGGAATTCCGCCGGCAAAGGTTATACTAGAGGGAAACCGTCTCCGGCTTTCGGCAAGGCTTAAGACCCTCGATGATCGACACCCTTTGAGTATCCGTGCTTCCGTGAACCCGAATATCGGCACCCAAAAATACAAAAAGACTGCCAAACCCTCAGCCAGACCAGAAATCTAGATGTCACGGTTACAGCGTGCCTACCGAGAGCTTCCGGAAGCAGAAGCCCCCGAAAGTCTGATGCCTGTAGTTTACCCTAGGAAATCAGGCTCAAAGCCTATGGAACGCGAAGATTGCGTTAGATGGATTAACGTGTAAGAGTTTAATGAATTCAGATGTACTTGAAAGACAATAACTCGTTAGGAATTAATAACTTCTTCTTTGGGAAGACAATCTACCACGTACTCTCCCATCCGTTATAAGCTCTGCGTAGACTAGTCTTAACTCCCTCCATTGGCCCCCTGAGAATCATCCTTTCTCCCTGGCTCTCTTCCTTGCCCCCTTGAGAATAATCCTTTCTACCTGGCACTCTTCCTTGTCCCCTTGAGAATCATCCTTTCTCCCCGGCTCTCTTCCTTGTCCCCTTGAGAATCATCCTTGTCCACTTGAGAATCATCCTTTCTCCCTGGCACGACTCTTCTCCTGTATCATACTCCCCATCTGGTATGTACCCCCTCGGAGACGGAGTGGTCCTAGTGACCAGTCCCAATCCGGGCAAAGCCCGTCACATTACCCCCTTCCTCTTCTGACTGTCCTTTTATTTTTTCTTCCTTGTCTGGCTCCTTCGTTCTCGCCGACGTTGTCTCCTTTGCCGTATAAGGCTTCGAAATGGTCCATGGCTTCCACATCCTCTAGATCGGCCCGATCTTCCCATGCCGGTTCGGCGAAACCCTTCCATTTGACCAACACTCGACGTACCCATCCTCTCCCGCGTCGGACCTTCTCTGCCCTTAAAATCCGTTCGACAACTTGCTCAGGAGTCGTGTTATCTCCATCTTCTATCATTAATGGTGGAGGTTGCGTGTCACCTTGGATCTGAGATGGTAGCGGGTCATCGTTAGCCTTTCGTAACAGTTCCACGTGAAATCTTGGCCATATCCTAGACGGAACATCCAGCTCTACCACGTGTGGTGATATTACCTTTACTACCGTGTATTTTGCGTTGACCCACGCTAACTTCTTCTTTGGCTGAGGCGTGGAAATGTTCTTAAGGCTGAGCCACACCTTATTGCCCACCTTAAACTGAGGCGGAGGATCCCTCTTCCTGTTTGCCTGTTCCTCCATTATCTGCTGCGCGGCCGCCATCGCTGCTGCCGCGAATTCTTGCGCCTCTCGTATCCTATCCACGAATTTCTCAGCTCGTTTGGCTCGTGTTGATAGAAGCTCCCTTGGCTCGGTCGACTTTAGCTGTACCGGCTCTGCGTGATAACCATGTTCCAGGAAAAATGGGCTTAGGGTTGTGGCTGAACTATCCCTATTATTGATCGCCAATTGTGCGGTAGGTAGCATTGATGCCCATTCGACTTGTGAGAATGATATGAACGCCCGTAGGTACGCCAAAACCTCCTGGTTCATCCTCTCTGTCGCCCCATCGGTTTCCGGGTGGAACGCTGTAGACAAGCGTTGTTCGATTCTTGTCATCTTGCATAAGTGCCTCCAGAAATCTCCGACCCAATTTGACCCTCTATCCGACGTTAAAGCGTGTGGGAATCCATGGAATCTGTAATGACAAACTACGAAACGCTCCGCACATTCCTCAGCATTCATAGTTTGCATGGCTTCCAACGTGACGCTCTTCAGTAATCGATCCGTGATTACCATGAGGTACTGAGGTTCCCCCTTGCTCTTCACTGGAAGGTCCGTCATAAAATCGATCGATAACTCGCTGTGGAAACGTTCCGGCACTGGTAAGGGCAATAGCAATCCTTGCCTTCTAGAGCGCCACACTCTTGTTCTGCCACACGTCACAATTCTTGCAGAACCTCCTCACCATTTGGCTCATCCCTGGCCAGAAAAAGGTTCGCGATAGGATAGCGATCGTGTTGTTTCGTCCTGGATGTCCAGTTGCATGTGAGTCATGCGTTTTCTGGATAAGGGCTGTGTGCAAAGGTTCCCAGTTTGGTACCCACAGCCTTTTTCTAAAGCACAATGCTCCCCGCATGTCCAGCTCACATTCGGCACGCGCAACTTTCAATTGTAGATGAGATGGAAATTGTGGCTCGTTATTCCATATTGCTGTATACAGCTCCTCACTCATTGCCTTGTCCTTTGCCATCCCAACATCCCATAACGCTTGAAGTTCTTCTTCCTCGAACAACTGGTCACCATGCGGGATTTGATTTTTACCCATGCTCTTCGCCACCTGTATGTGCTGTACTAGTATCGTTTCTTTGTCCAGCATGACATCCTTTAGTAACGTGAACTCCCTTTCCTTTATCCTTGGATCATCTTCTGATTTAGGCACATCCTGTGCCTTCGTGATAGGGCGTCCGGCCGGCCACTTAGCTTACCTGCCCTGAAATCTAACCTAAAATTGAACTGAGATAACAGTTGAGACCATCTCACCTGCCGTTCCGACAACTTTTTCGATGACATAAAGTATTTTAGGTTTTTATGATCCGTCAAAATGACAAACGGCTCTTTTAGTCCTAGAAGTTCACTTCTCCACTCATTCAGGCATCTGATAATTGCTAGGAGCTCCTTATCGTGGATATCATAATTGCATTCTGCCGGTGCCAGCTTCTTCGAATAGTAGGCTACCGGTTTGAATTGGCCATCTGGTTGGTGTTGTAGCAAGCACCCCCCCGTTGCCCAGCCTGAAGCATCTGTCTCCAGAATGGTTTTTCGTTCACCATCCCATAAAGCTAACACAGGAGCCGTGATGAAGAGGGCCTTCAGCTTCTCGAATGATTCTTGTTGATTCCCTGCCCATTGAAAAGGCGTTCCCTTCTTGGTGAGATCTTGGAGCGGAGCCGAAATCTTCGCAAAGTTCTCTATGAATCCCCGGTAAAAGTTGCAAATCCTAAAAAGCTACGAACACCTTTCACATTTGTCGGAGATTCCCATGCTGCAATGGCCCGTATTTTTTCTGGATCTACCTTGATGCCTTCTTCCACGCTGATAATAAATCCCAAGTACTTGATCTCCTTTTTGGCAAACTCACATTTTAGGGGGTCAAGTTTGAGCCCCGCCTTGTTTAATCGATCTAGCACTTGGCTCACCCTTCTCCAATGATCTTCCAGATCCCCGGTTGAGAAAATTACGACATCATCGACATACGCCGAACATGTGTCACCTAGCAGGTCTCCCAGCACTTGATTTATCCACCTCTGGAATGCCGATGGTGCCCCCGCTAGACCAAAGGGGGTAACTAACCACTCAAAAGACCCGAACCTCGTTCTGAAAGCCGTTTTCCATTCATCCCCCTCAGCTACTCTCAGCCTATGGAAAGCTGATCTTACGTCTACCTTGGTTAGCCATTCCGCTCCTGATAGCATTTGCATAGTCTCTCTGATAAGGGGTAGAGGATAGCGGTCACGTTCCGACACTGCATTTAGTGCCCGATAATCGACGCAAAACCTTAGGCCTCCTCCTGGCTTCTTTATGAATAGAACTGGTGCCCCCCAGGCGAGCTGCTAGCCCTTATCCAATTCTTATCCAACAGCTCGGTTAGCGTTTTTCGCAGGACCAGCAATGCATCCCTCGACATCCCGTATAGCGGCCCCCAGGGCACTCCCATTTCTTTACCCTGCTGATCTTTGAGTAGCGTACCTTTGTGTCCACTCCCGGCCGGAGTGGCGGAAGCGAATTTTTTCCGTCGCTGCCATCCTCCACAAAAAGGTCCGTGAAATGCCTGACTTCCTCAGGCAGACCATCTTTCACCATATCTCTCGAGACTTGCTTCTTGGGTTCCAACGCCTTTGTAATGTCATGCATCGAAATAGCCCCTACAAGCTCGTTTATAAGAGCAGGTGAATCCTTCAGCTCGCGAGTGCATATTTCTGATAACTCCTTGTATGATACCTCCGATTCATTGCTCAGCCTCGCACTCATCAGCCCTTCTTGCAAATCATGAGATGCCAACTTTTCGACCCACCCGCTTGTCTTTACCATTAATTCGTGATCACCGTGGCCTATGCGTAAGAATTGTTTACCCGCTGAGTATGTCACCTCGTTGCGTTCCATCCAGGGCTTACCCAAAATAATAGGGTATGCCAAGTTGGGCATCACATATCCCCACATTTGTTCCTGACGCCCATCGATATCCACCTTGTAACGCGCAATTCTAGTGATTTTTGTCGCCTTGGTCTCATCGGCTAACCGCAAGCTCCTTGGAGATATTTGCTCGACGAACATATTTTCTCGGCGCACGAGGGCTTCATCAACCACTGAAAGACACAAGCATCCAGTATCAATCATAGCTTGTACGAAAAATGAGGAATTTATTAAGCAGTCAATTAGCAGCGGCCGCGAGACTTGTTCCTCCAAATATTTTCGCTTCATTGGAAAAGTTGCGTCCTTTCCCCTGAGAGAGATCTTCCTGAGGGGTTTCTGTTTTCCGAAAATTTTCTCTTCCCTCTGTCCTTCTGTTGCTGCAGCCGCATTCAGCCCCAACCTTGGAGTTTGAACTCTTCGAAACTTTGGACAAAATTTCGCCTTATGTCCTCTCTGACTACACCGGAGATACACCCCTTCCCCTATAAGTCGGCGTGACTCTTCCTGTGATCGCTTTGAGGACCTAGGCAGTTGCCTATCCTCATCGGTTCCTTGTATTCCGTGAGCGAATCCCCTGCTAGGTTTGTTCCCCGCTCTTACACGAGCTATCTTCTCTTCTTCGTCCTTTATCGAACCTCCCAAACCTGTAAGGGTTCCGTTTGTACCGTCCGTATAGACAACTCCTTCAATATTTACTGCCGGTCGGTTGTAAAATATTTGTCCCCGACCACCCTTTGACGCAGCCAACCTTGTTGCCAACTGTGTTGCTATATTTGGTCCGTAGTTTTTCAGCCCTTCCAGCTCTAATGCAACCTCTTTTACTCTCTCTACCCAGTCGTTATATCTTTCTGGTGGAGGAAGCTTTACTCCTACTAAGGCCGTCCTCATCTTACTGTTGAGAGCTGATTTTAAGTTCATGGTCCTGCCTAGCTTAGTAAAGGCCTCGTCCCCTCCACTCTGGGCGATTTGGTACTCGAAGTCGAGCAGAAAGTCAGCAAGAGACTGAGATTCACCTTGTTCCATTTTATTGATATACTCCAATGCCACTTGCCGAGCCTTTTTGTCCGCAAAGGTTTCCTTCAGATGCAAAATCAACTCCTTCCAGCCGAACCGTCCATCAGCTTTCCTCTTATCAAACCACTCTGCGACTCTTGGCTTGGCGGTATCTGGTAGAGTCTCAATCATGTCCAGACAAATTGTTCGATCGTCCAGGTAAGGGGCCCAGTCAACTTCGATTCGTGTCTCCAACCTGCTAATGAAGAACCCGAATTCTAGTGGCGCGCCATTCCATTTTGGCAGTACTGCGTCTCTTCTCCTTGGTCTCGTTGCCCCTCCCGACCTTAGCTCAGTTCCTTGCGTCTTCATTTCCCTGAACAATTGATCAAGCTCTAATAAATCTTGCCTTGATAGTCCCGCCAGTGGATTTTCTGCGAATCTCTCTTGTGCAGCCTGATAGCTTGCCTCGACCTGGATATTTCCGTCCATGATTGGTCCCTCGGGTGCTACGTTCAAGCCGTGTGAAAATCTTTGAAACAACGAAAATAAAGTATGTGATTCCTGATTTTTTTCTAAGGGATCCAGATGTTAATTCACCTTTCTGGCAAGTCAGTGGTAGGGGTAGGGATAAGAAGGAAGAAGTTATATGTAAGAGTTTAATGAATTCAGATGTACTTGAAAGACAATAACTCGTTAGGAATTAATAACTTCTTCCTTGGGAAGACAATCTACCACGTACTCTCCCATCCGTTATAAGCTCTGCGTAGACTAGTCTCAACTCCCTCCATTGGCCCCCTGAGAATCATCCTTTCTCCCTGGCTCTCTTCCTTGCCCCCTTGAGAATAATCCTTTCTCCCTGGCTCTCTTCCTTGTCCCCTTGAGAATCATCCTTGTCCACTTGAGAATCATCCTTTCTCCCTGGCACGACTCTTCTCCTGTATCATACTCCCCATCTGGTATGTACCCCCTCGGAGACGGAGTGGTCCTAGTGACCAGTCCCAATCCGGGCAAAGCCCGTCACATAACGACGTGCCAGGAACAGACATTTGCGCATACTCGGATGGTTCATCGGAAGGATATGGATGCTCTGCCTGGGGTCTCATTCTGAAAAAGGATGGGAAACTCATCGGCAAAGGAAGTGGCATCATGCACGGGGTAGACGTGCTGAATGCAGAGATAATGTGAGAAATAAAGGCTCTGGAGGCCACACTGGAGTTCTTGGAGAACGAAAAGTCCAGGAAAGTAGGAAGGTCGCAGCAAATCCACGTTTTTCTAGATAGCCAGCAGGCCGTAAGCACACTAACGATGGGCTTGTCCTCAACTAGTCTTGAAGATGTACGAAATTTTGTGCGTCATCCCATAAGGCAAAAATATCAGTGAAGTGGGTTCCAGAGTATTGTAAGGATTCCTCTTCCGATTCTTGCTTCACCATATAATTTTACCCTTCTTCCCATGTTGCTATGACAACAGCATAATCCTCTGCACATGTATCAAGTTGATATTAGGCTTGTTGTGATCTAACGCTTTTCATCCTCGGACTTCATGGTGAGCAGTAGTTGTATAGCACATGATGCCATGCAGGGGAGAAGGAAAGGAACGGCGAAAGCCGCTAGCTAGACCTAAGCGATCTGGCCCACTTTTAGATGTAGACATCCCTCTTGTACATAGAACACAAGGAAAAACCAACCCAAACTAGTAAAACAACAATAGTAAGGAACTCTAACATCCACACTCAGTAATCTCATACATCGTGACCCATAAACCTCTATCTCATCTCTATCACTCAACGACAAAGCTTCAACAAGGTTAAGGTCTATGTTACGATGAACAAGTCGAAGGGGAGCAGGTATATATGATGGCTTGGTCTGAAGACACAGTTCTCTACACTTAATTTTCTGTCACAGCCACCACCTTCGGGTCATCTCTTGTACCATTAGTTACCATAAGTACCACTCGAACCTCTACTCCCTTTAGACATTTATATTGTCCATCATTCAAACCTTTAGTTCCTCCAAATTATCTCTAGTAGACCTTCAGTTATCTCTAACAATCAATCCGACCTCTTCTCGCCCTCCAATTCCGCTTTAGTTCAAACTCCCACGCTCCAATCTGACAAGCATGCAGGAATCCAAGTAAATGAAGTGGCAAACGCCACAGCCCGTACAGCACTTGGAGAATACCTAGCTCGGATACGTAACTAGGATCTAGTACTCTAGCAAATCTTCGAGGCCTCATGAATCGCAAACGGCAGAGATTGCCAGACAATTGGAGGGAAGAGGCCTGTCCGCCTAAATACCGCCAACTCAACCTACAGGTGCGGAGACGCAAACCACCCGAACTGTCTCTCTCTAGACATCTCCTCCGCGAACCAATTACAGCATGAATAGGTCACGGCTTTCTTGCGGCATTACCATGGCCGTTTCAACAACCCATACGCTCCTATGGAGTGCTCTTGCGGGAAGGAAACTACTCCAACCGACTTCATCCACTGTAGCCGCCACTCACAGCACACGCGTAGGCTCAGAAAATCAATGTCCCACGCTGACTTTGTTAAAAAGCTTCTCGGGCCTAAGTGTCACGAAAGCTTCATAATATTTGCGCAGGAAACCGGCTGTTTTGATAGACGACCTGCTCACTTATCCACTGCTCTCAGCGGGGATCAGACAAACTATTCATTGTCACAATGCATGACACGAAAAGGAACGGGGCGAGAAGTGTAGTTTATCTGAGGGAATTTTTATGTACTTGAATTTAGGGTTGCAGGATGAAGTCTCGATTTCGGAGTCGGAGTAGGTGGTGTCTTCTGAGTTATAATTTACCTTTTACTTTTTCTGTAGCGGGTCTCGCGGTTGGAATGAGTTGGGCCTGTAAGCAGTGATCCCCGCCGGCTCTACCAGTCTTGTACCTATGGTGGACCTAGAGCTTTAGCTTTAGACTTTAATATAATACAAAATAAAAACTGGTAACCACTAACAGTCAGGTAAATATGTGACCCGTACGTTATTTACCCCATAATATAATTTTAGACCTTAGGTCCCAACAATCTAAACATGCCTCCTTCATCTTTTGACAATTCTCCCCGCGAAATGTAATTTTACGATTCCCGTTTCCAATTGAAGTAGGTGCCCATACTACTCTGACTTTTCCAAAGGTCTTTACTTAGAGGCGCACCACGATATCTTTCATAGTCGGCATGTTTTTAAAAAAGATTTTGTTACGAAGTGATGTTTATATTGAACTACCTGAGTCATAGACTGTCTAGCACATTGGGCTCCTCTCTGGCCCAGTCCACACCTTGTGCAGTGCTCTTTGCCTCTTATGTTATTTGAATGACCATTGACGTTTTATCTTGGTCGTAGAGCTACGGATACTGTGGGCGTCCTTTGGGGCCTACTAACATATAAATTATCTGAAGTTTATATTATACCGACTATCTCTATCCCAGGACTGCTAGCTAAAGGAACTCTACACAGGAAACGTTTTCCACGTCAGCTCTGGCCATCATTCCTTCTGTGTCTAATGCATGACTAGTCCAGAACTCCATTCTGATTTGTTTCAGGGCTAAGTTTACTGCAGCCATGATGGGGGAACTGCATGCAAGAGTATTCCTACAACTGATATATTGTCTTTGATGAATAGCTATTCACCTTAGTGTTTACCCATGAGATTCGTCCACCTTTTCTACGGTACCTTCTCCCTAAAAAATAAAAAAAATGGTGGCAATGGAAACTTGTTCGGATTAGGTCTTAATCAACGATGTCTAGCCTAATTGTGCTAGGTTGCAGGCTGCTGTTACAACTATTCATGGGGTTATATTCAGGGTCGTGAAATAGTTTCGGTTTGGTATGGGTATTTGTTGAAAAGGTAAGAGCTTACGGAGGTTAATTGGCAGAAGGTTTACAGATGATTATCAATGAGTCAATATGAACTGCTAATATATTTGGTATTCAGAACTATGAGGATTTAGCAGGTAGAAAACGCTACTTATATACACATCTGAGGTGGCTAAACTCTCGCCTCATTTTCTCAAATCAGTATCACAGAATATTCTAGTATCTTCCATCTGGTAGTATTATGTAGAAACACTTTCCATGCAGTGCTCCATTGTTCCTCTACTCATCATGGAGTCACCTGAAAGTTCTTCCTTCACCCTCAGTGACCATTACCCTTGTGCATCGTAATCCTAGCCATCACCAGCACAACAGTATTAGGTTAATACCTGAGCGTGTCTCATAGAAGTCAGGCATGCGACTCAAGTAGCAAATACACCGTAAACCTCAACCCCAAAATGATAATACGTATCAAGTTTGATATGCTAGGTCCTGTATGACTAGTATGGATGAGATATGGGGGATTTGACCTGTAGATAGATAAAGACACTGTAGCCTTCTGATAGTTGGGACAAGTCTTCTACCAAAATAATATCGGAATCAATCCTAGCCTCTCAATAAGCAATCTCATGAATTATTTCCGTGTCTGTCATTACAGACAAATATTCAAAGTCGACGATCAAGATTTAGAAAGTCGATCATATAAGACTACTGTAGTTTGTAGCAGATAGTGTCAAGGATTAAGTAGCTGAGGTATTTTGGTATTGAAAACTCTCCAGCTTTTAGTCTTATATCATTCCCAACTTATTCAAACAAGAATCGAGAAACAAGTCTTTGTTGTAAATGTAATATCATTGCCATCAAGTACCTAAGATCCCACGCCTACCATTCTAAGTTGAGCAGCCAAATTCCGAGAGACATGCTATCAATTCGTTGTGGAGCCGTTAGCGCGCATGGCGACGGAAACGGGACTGCTACCCTAGAACTTAAGGGTTTTACTCTTTCTTACATAGATATGAATAAATAAAGTCCATTTCACCAACCTATCCAGTATACGTAACCTGTGTTCAAGTGATATCACCCTGTAAAATCAATAGACAGTTATGTTATGAATTTGCTTGTTATATTCTGGATGTGGTAGTGCAGGATTACCTTTCTAAATTCGGTTAGAGCTGATACAATGACATTTAGGTTCGGACTGACTGGATATTTGGAATATGTTCTCTAGTTCCAGAAGTTTTACCGTTTCGGTTCTATAAGAGTTTGATTAATTGGAATTCACTACTTAGTGTTTCGATAATTTAACATTTGAATCTATGACCTTCGATAAACGGAGCTTCGATTACTTTACTCATCTCTTCGTAATCAATTCGCACCGTCGAACCTTCGCACAACAGTAACTTACATAATTTGTCTTCGTCAAAACCGACTCGACATCTGCAACTAAACAGCTTCAAAAGTATGCCAATAAGCCGGTTCGAAACAGTTTATAATTCGACCCTAGAATAATATCAAATACTCTACTATTTTCCTGCAAAGATACATCATAGAATTTTAAACCCCTACTCAAAATTATTACCCCAAAAGTTAACTGCTTACGAATAGCATGTCCTGTCTTAGTTCGCTTGTTGCTAGTGGTAACAACAAACTACTAACACCCGTCGCGACGAGAACGCGCAGGACTGTCGACGGGCGCCTCTCAAACATGAGAGACCTGTGTCTGAATCAGACCTAACACAGAAGGTCGTCTACAAAATGCAAGTAAGCTGTTCCTACACAGAGGGCCGCTAAAACCTCTAAGTAAAGGCACGATTCAAGACAAAATGCGAGTGAGGTCGCATATGCCTTGCACATCGAGCACAATGCCCACGAGGAGTCATCAAGCCCGGTCGATTTTTACCTTCGGACTCACTCACTTGAGTGGACTTCCGAGGGTAGTTGGGTCCAGCCCGAAGTCTCAGCCGTGGAACTCTGGGCTGAGACTTCGGACTGTGGAAATCACCGGGGCCTGGGCTAGGCTGACGTTCAGGGCTCGCGAAGCGAACCCTTTTCTTCGCCTTTGCGGCCTTCTTTGGAGGGGGGAATGGAGACTTAGCTGGGAAAGTTGTGTACAAATCTGACTTATTGCCAGTTCTGGCGAAGAAACATCTAGCAAGAGTTAGTCCTTGTTCCGAAAGAGTAGGTATTCGACGAAGAAATAAGGGATAGCAGGTGGAGACATGAAGAGTAATAGCAAAGAGTATCACAACCTACCATGATGTCGAGAACCATCAGGACTGATGTTGGTTTCTTGCCAGATCTTTTGTCGCATTAGCTGGTAATCGATGTCGTCATCCATCTGAAAAGGCGATTCCCAGATGGGTGGCTCGTTGATATAATACGCTAACCAGCCAAGCATGGCGACAATAAGTTGATAGGAAAAGAGAGCGATTTTGCCGATTTGGTTGAACATAGTGGTCGACTCTGACCATAAGTTAGTTATGATAATTATGGATAAGAAATACTCACCGAACAGCTGACAGAGTTGATGGAGATGAAGGTATTAGTTTCTGAAAAAAGAGGTAGTGTGCCAAGCTAGGAGAGTAAGGGAGTTGATTATGGGTTATGGGTAATTGTGAGGATATGGAAGAGCACAAGGAGAAGAGGAGTAATCTACAGAGAGAAAGTCAAGTTATACAAGAGGAATCTTCCTAGCTCAAATAATATTGGAGGAAGGAACTGCCAGGTGCAATGAATGAAAGGTGACGATTCAGGAAGGAAGGAAGTAAGGTAACGTTTGATATTTTATTGATTGTATCTAGTAACTCGTCAAAAGGCATTCGCTTTCACCATCCGATTGTGGTAGGAAGTATGGAGAATAGGTTATGGAAGTTGCAACCCATCGATGAAATAGAACAGCCAATGCCAATTAAAACAATATCCGGATTGAATACCAGGCACTGAAGGTCTCTACTACCACTTCTAGATTTTGTTAGTGTTAAGAGACTGATGTCTGGGGATCGAGGCTTCCCTCGAACGAAATTCAAGTTCTCATATTTGAAGCGCAACTTCCTCGAATTGAATGGTTGTATTCGAGAAAGTATGCGAAGGGCAATTCATTCCACCTCAACAACAATTAAAATCCAAATATGACAGGTCCGACCAAGGATTTTTTTTCCACAAACAAACTTGTTACTTGGACACCTTACTTCCTTCCTTCCTGAATCGTCACCTTTCATTCATTGCACCTGGCAGTTCCTTCCTCCAATATTATTTGAGCTAGGAAGATTCCTCTTGTATAACTTGACTTTCTCTCTGTAGATTACTCCTCTTCTCCTTGTGCTCTTCCATATCCTCACAATTACCCATAACCCATAATCAACTCCCTTACTCTCCTAGCTTGGCACACTACCTCTTTTTTCAGAAACTAATACCTTCATCTCCATCAACTCTGTCAGCTGTTCGGTGAGTATTTCTTATCCATAATTATCATAACTAACTTATGGTCAGAGTCGACCACTATGTTCAACCAAATCGGCAAAATCGCTCTCTTTTCCTATCAACTTATTGTCGCCATGCTTGGCTGGTTAGCGTATTATATCAACGAGCCACCCATCTGGGAATCGCCTTTTCAGATGGATGACGACATCGATTACCAGCTAATGCGACAAAAGATCTGGCAAGAAACCAACATCAGTCCTGATGGTTCTCGACATCATGGTAGGTTGTGATACTCTTTGCTATTACTCTTCATGTCTCCACCTGCTATCCCTTATTTCTTCGTCGAATACCTACTCTTTCGGAACAAGGACTAACTCTTGCTAGATGTTTCTTCGCCAGAACTGGCAATAAGTCAGATTTGTACACAACTTTCCCAGCTAAGTCTCCATTCCCCCCCTCCAAAGAAGGCCGCAAAGGCGAAGAAAAGGGTTCGCTTCGCGAGCCCTGAACGTCAGCCTAGCCCAGGCCCCGGTGATTTCCACAGTCCGAAGTCTCAGCCCAGAGTTCCACGGCTGAGACTTCGGGCTGGACCCAACTACCCTCGGAAGTCCACTCAAGTGAGTGAGTCCGAAGGTAAAAATCGACCGGGCTTGATGACTCCTCGTGGGCATTGTGCTCGATGTGCAAGGCATATGCGACCTCACTCGCATTTTGTCTTGAATCGTGCCTTTACTTAGAGGTTTTAGCGGCCCTCTGTGTAGGAACAGCTTACTTGCATTTTGTAGACGACCTTCTGTGTTAGGTCTGATTCAGACACAGGTCTCTCATGTTTGAGAGGCGCCCGTCGACAGTCCTGCGCGTTCTCGTCGCGACGGGTGTTAGTAGTTTGTTGTTACCACTAGCAACAAGCGAACTAAGACAGGACATGCTATTCGTAAGCAGTTAACTTTTGGGGTAATAATTTTGAGTAGGGGTTTAAAATTCTATGATGTATCTTTGCAGGAAAATAGTAGAGTATTTGATATTATTCTAGGGTCGAATTATATTGGTGGAATTAGTCTAGCTAATAAATAGAAACGTCAATCCCATTATTTTTATAATATTTGATGATTTATATATGTTAGATGATGTCAGGACCGTCAAATTACGTTTAATGCTATTAAAGTATGTCTTATTTAACTGAACATTAAAAATTATATTAAGTCTGATGTAATAAGTAATTTATTAAGATACAGATTTACTGGTTATGGATAGATTTGAATGGAATAATAAAGAAGTCGATATTGTGTTAAAACTGCAAGGTTTACTAAAGAGAAAACTCACCGGAGAATGTTAAATTTTATTGATGTAGAGGAGTCCAGAAGGAGTACAAAACTATTGTTTAAATCAGGCATGTCCTCATGGATTTGGCTTTTTGTTTCCACATCTTGATATTTGTTGTGATCTATTAAGGAAATAATGACCCCTCTGTCATTGAGGTTGTAGAGCGCGTTCATTCAAGTAACTACCGAGGTGAAACTAAGTACAGAATTTGTAGTCACGTGTCTATGGCCAACGTAGCCTTTCCGATAGCCCCATTTATTCTAAATTCTATCATGACCTGACTATAATTAAAATATTTCCGAAGATTGTAAGTGTTACATACTAGTTTTGAGGTGGATTTAGAGATACGATTAAAGTTCACTTTACCAAGAGGCTTATTGATATTTAATGGACAGTTATTTGTGACTAAACTGCTATTTTCCCATTGTTTTTGCAAGAAGTCCCTGTACATATTAAATTTGGGCTATCCGCAAACTTGCGTAAACTTCAACATACAACCTTATCTAAACAAAATGTCAAGGTTGTTTGAGATCCTAAAGTCAACGTTTGCCGTTAAGCATCTATTGGCTAATTACTCCACATGCCAATGAGTAGTGATATGGGTTAATCATATCTTATGGCGCCAGTGTATATTATTCATATATGTAATATTTGTCTACTGCGGTCATGTTGCTGCCTTAATTACACTGATTATCACACTTACTCTAAATTTATCCCTGCCAAGTTTCAGGAATACATAATATCTATACGAGTATTCTATAGACCTACATGGTCATCATTACGACCGACTTTTAGGGCGCAGCTCTACACAAGGGCACAGAGTAATTTGGGGAAGTTTGGTATGGAACCAAAATTGGAGTACTTCCTGCATAGAAGGTGATGTACTGTAAAGTGTGTACCAAGTATGTGTACATAAGTCCTGTCTATCACCATGATATGTAGATGATTATAATAAGCTATTCATCATATCAATATGGGTTTCGATCGATCACAATTGAAACAGGATGGTGACAAATTTAACTCGTGGCTCTACTACAGCCAGTTCCGTAGAATGCAATAGTTAAGCTTGAGTTCTAATTAATTTGTTTATATTTCTTACTAACTACAGACTCCGAAGTCTACACTTTTTGCGTAGCTTACTAATTGTAGGCTAACCGCATTTATTAGTCTATGTTACATGACGTAGCCTGCTACGTTTAGGATCCACATCATCAAGCTGAGGTTCCAGGCACCGAAACCATGGATAGTCTTTGCGCCTAGCGCCACGCTGAGGAATAAAAGTCCGGGCAGTAACTAACGAAACCAGAGGTAAGCATGAGATGGATACTGGAGAGAGAGAGGCACGTGGGAACAAAGATAGTGGCAGCCAGTGGCAAAGGTGGTGCGAACATGAACTGAGGATCGAGCGCCAGCGTACGAAGGGTACCTAACAGGCACGGGTAGTTGGTACAAATAGAGCACGAGGTAGTAGTTTAGAAGGGGGAGGAAAAACGACAAGTCTACATAGCTTTTTATCGCGCATACAGTATCGCCGACAGTGAAGCACTGGACAGTCGTAACCCACCGGTCATATTCACATAACGTTCATTGATATATTTGATCATCCGTGACCCCTACAAGTTTTTGCTAGGAGGGCAAGAGTGACACCTGTACGCAGTGCCTTCTACGAACCTGGAAGTGCAATATTCTCCCAGAGCCAAGTTCAGTCAAATTTCGCAATACCGAAGAAGTTGGCCCACGAGGCAATAATTCTAATTACTCCGCCATGTCAAATTTTCGCTTCCAACGAGTTCGACTCCTACTTAAGTCTCATCAAGTTTACAAGAACGACTTAGTACATCCTCATTTCAATGACCACACCTCTCATCAACTATTCTCTGGCCTCGGCTAGTCGCCAAATACACGCCCACGCCGATATTTACACCCGACGGAAGAAGCAAAGCGTGGATCACAAATCTGGGAGGCAGTTCCTTGAGACGGATGTGAGAGGGATTGGGAAAAGCTTACAAGATGATTGTAAGGATTCTGGAGAAATGCCTCAGGCAGGATTTATGGGTTCCTTATTTAGCCCAACTAGGCTCTATTGCTTAGCGAGGACAGGTATGTAGTTTTCATTTCCGGGACTGAGATCTCCACGCTTTGTTTTCTGTCTTTAGGAATAGTTACATAATTCTAATTACATCTCACTCTCGTCCTCCGCCACCCATAGTGACCTACCGTCACCTCCGGCCACTTTACCTAGAACAACTCCCCGCTTTCCCATTTACCACTTCTCTAGAAAGCCCTTCGCGTTCCCACCAGGCGTCCTTCCTCAGTACATCGTACGCTACGCCTTGTCCTACGCCTCGAGTCTTGCGCCTAGTGAACCTGCGCCTGACAATGATGCTGAAGATGGATATAATCTCAGCGGGTGTGTGATTTTGAATTTTGGCACAGTTTTAAGAATTGAGCTTTGTGCGCGCCAAGACTTCGCTCGCGAGAGTGCAGCGGTCAATATAAAAACACTCAAACGATGGATGGTTCCGTGATCCGCCTCCTGGTAGTGTTCTCCGGTATAGTTTGAGTAGCCTGGGGACCTACTTCACTTGGGAAGGAGACATCTCAGATCACATTTCGCGCGGAGAAAGTTCAGAGGATGATGAAGGCATGTCTGGATAACTCTGGGTTTTTGACGTTCACCTGGGTGGGTATTCACGGATGAGGGTTGACTTGGGGTGAAGAAAAAGCCACCATAACTTCGCAGTGGTACTTGCAAATGAAATCTGAGGCATAAGTGCACTTCCTTTACGTAGAGTCATCTCTTCTGTACTTTCTTTGATATTGAGTCATAGCTAGATAGCTGCATACGCAATTGAAGTCTGATGCAAAAAAAATAAACTACAAACAACCGGGCAGGCAGGCCTCTATTCTTTAATAATACTTGGTTGCTCAGTAACAGTCAGACCTATGATAAACAGGCAATAGAATGGTAAACAACAAAGTAACCATCTCAAACACCTGAGCAGGGCCCAGAGCAGCATAGCCATGCAGATAAGAAGCGAACACATTGGGTTCAATTCCTATCTGCACAGAAGAAAAGTTCCAGGAGTAAAAAACCCACGATGCCAATATGGATATCAGTCCCAGAATGTGAAGCATATGGTCATGGCCTGCATCAGCTGGGCCAAAGCAAGAAGAGAAATACTAAGAAAGGCAGAAAACCGGTCATTTGAGGCCATGATGAATAATCCAAAAGATATAGCAAGGATTACAAAATGGATCCAGCAGGAAGGATGGCTAGAACAGTTTCGACTGACGCTTGAAGTCGAGGCTACAATGAAGGAGAGAGAAGAAGGATGAAGGTTCACAGACTTCTCCCAGTAGCAAAGAAGGGAACGGTATTCACACTGGACATGACAGTGATAGTGCACTTCCTAAAGGTAACAAAACTTTAAAATATAAATAAATTGAAAAGTTGTTGTGATATCGCCACTCGATGACCGTCTCGGCTCCGACAGGTTCATATGCATGTCGTGTACTGACTACAGATGCAACTACTGTCGCCCCTGAGTCGGAGACCTAAGAGCGCCGAACTGAGTCATTGCAGGGCAATGATTGGGGCAGCGTCGTGATGAGTCTATTGACCACACGCGCTAGCCATGTGCAGTTACGTATCGCTGGGTAATTACGGGATAGCGTTCAGAGGTATATGCAGACCTCGTGCGCTACCGGAACTATGCGAATGCTTCCGCTCCTGAGTAATGGACTAAGGACTGCGGAATTGAGACACTGTATGGGAATGATTGGCGCGACGCCGCGGTGTGTGTACGAACCACGAGCGCAAGCCATTGACAGGTTTGCTGTTGGTCCTGAACAGCTGGGTTCAGGATCGCTCAGCTGCGATATTACACGTAAGTGATTGAGGCATTTCAGCATCGCGCGCTGGGACCGCGCGCACCAGCCTCCGGAACGGGGGAGGCCTCTCATGGGAGATGGACTCATGAACTGCAGAGCTTTACCTAGGCGCGCTGTTGGCAGTAAGTCGGGAGAGAGAACGTAGACGATGACAAGGGTCATATTAGAGTATATAACTAGTCTGTGTTCTATCTCGTGAACAGTATCAAAGAAGTAGTATCCAATACCTGCCAACAAGTATCTTACCAACTCTACAATTCCTGAAACAGAATTTGTGAAAATTAACCTGTAACTATGCTCCCATTCAACTCATAACCTTAATAAAAGTTGAGGGGGTTTTTACCAAAAAGGTTTCCTCCCCTATAAATATTAGAGTTTGTAGACACCTGCATGGGCCTAAAGGCGCCAAATCGGGCTAAATGAAATCAATTTCATATTCAAAGAAAAAACCATGGTTACAGAGGCGTTGAGTATCTCACGGGACTATATCGACATCACGCCATTGTGTGTCCTGGTCATGTGCTATTATATAATATTAATTAGAATTAGCATCATTAGGAGTTTTCGGTTGGAAGAGGGGATAATCAACTTACATCTGACTAAACGACTTACCAGGCATTCTGTGATACTAATTACAGGCGTGCTTTGAGTCCATAGTCTATTGTAAGACAAAGACGCACAAATAGCTATTTGCGCGGGTACCTCAACTACCATTTTTTAAATCTCACTAACAATAAAATGTCTCCAGCTACGGCCCGCGCGACAGCTGCGAAGAGTTCTTCAGAGCCTCAAACACCACCAGAAGCATCACTGTCAGAGATACTAGCTGAACTCAAAAACATTAGTTTGCAGCAGTCAGTCTTGAGCGAAAGAATGGATAAGTTGGAATCAGTAGTGAATTTGTCCACGACTACTCCGACAGAATCCCTTTCCGAATCACAAATCAAGGAGACTAAGGGCAAAGAAAAGGCTGAACCTTCGAAGTCAGACTTTAACCTGGACAACAATAATAAAAGAGGCCCTCTCTCAATTCCGGGTTTGCAGTCGACTTGGAATCCAGCAAGAGGTCCATTTAGAGCTCCAACGCGTTCACCAGGTCCACGAAATGAGACAAATTTACTATGCTTATCGGACCAAAATTTAGATAGGGAGGATCGTAAGACTTGGCCGCTGCATAACAGTAACAGTGAATATATACAGTGGCTATGGAAATACTGGTGCGAACTCGTCGCGGAATCTGATTTGGATAACTCCACACTGGATGTCAGGAATAGCAATAAACCGTTTCATCCTGGATTAAAACCGCTCTCAAGAACAAGCGACGTTGAAAATCTATTACACCTGCAAGAAATTCAATCGGCGCTAATAAAGGAGGGTACTTATTACCATTTATGGCCGCAGAGGGTGTGTCACCTCTTTCAGGGTGATTTCAAGCAAGTCAACTCCTTCTGCAGAACCCATCGACCGACATGGCCAATGACTGTTGAAGCTATTCTACAGGTCTTTTCGTTATCAAATAAGCTGCGAAGCCCTGTAGACGCCTTTATTTCTTTCCGCACCGGCCCTCTACAGAAAGAGTCCACTGCTCAATTCTTGAGGCGTTTTGAACAGGCGTTCCTTAGAATTCCGACCAGAGAACGATGCGATAGAGGAGTGGAGTATACGATTGAGTACACTCTACAAACTCATGCTGGTATGGTCTGGAACACTTTAATCCAGCAGAACGACGCTTTTCCTCTACACAATGCATTGTAAATTGCGTGGACCATTGCAGAAAAATACCAGAACTGGATGGCGCAGTTGTCTTCCCGTCCTCTCGATCGAGAGCCCCTTCCAGTGTTCCAAGATCCTCTCTGAGCGGAAAATGATACTTCACATTTTTCGCCATCACCTGTTTTCAATGATCCAGTAGCCTCTATCAACGCAGCAACAGCCCAAACAGTGTGTTACAACTGTGGAAAATTAGGTCATTTCAGTACTGATTGCAGAAGTACTCGAAAAACAGAAAGGTACAACCAACAATCCCCAGGAAACAAGGTTTTTGGCACATTTAGGGCTCGAATTGGACAGCAAAAGAGGAATCAACAACAAAAGCATCCAACCGCTAGTCCCAGTAGGATGGATAAGCGACAAAATAATTCTCCGATGTCTAACAAAAGGCCCCCCCTCCACCGCCTCGTCGGTCAAACCATTCCGTTTCTGGGTACGCAAATAAATCAGTTCATTTCGAAGATGAAGGTTACGACCTCTGGGACTCAGACGAATTTCAAGATTGGGATCCAATCCCCACTACATCTAATGGGCTTAATGAATCAACCGATACTAGCAATGATAACGATAATGAGAACCCTGAATAGGGCCTTGGCAGCGGCGCTTTCAACATTGACACGGTGAGCCTGGATAATACAATGGTCCTTACTGACATTGAAAATAAATTCCATTCAAAACAAGATTTACACCTCAGTTCTCAAAAATTTCCTTATATTTCGGCATATATTTCTAGGCAAGGCGCTTCTGATCATCATCGATTTTTTTCATGTCACATAAACAGAGTTGAAAGTTTTGCATTTTTTGATAGTGGTACTGCTAGTTCCTATATTGTTTCCTCTATTACTTCCACTCTCTCTTCTAACAATTTTATTTTGTCAAAATCACCAGTATAGCTACAAGGAGTCGCAAAGAAACTAGGACCCGTGGTTAATTACGACTGCACAGTTTCAGTTGATTTTGGACACGGAATTTCATTACAGCTGGTCTGTGGAGTAATGCCAGATGGAACATTTCCTGCACCTATAACGTTGGGAAGATCAATTCTGCACGAATTGGGAACTATCTACGTTTCTGGTACTGACTGTGTCAAACTCACCAAATTTCATAACGCTCCATTGCTTACACCTATTTCGAGAGAAGAATCTGATGCGAGGAAAGTTACAGCCTGGACAACGACAAATGTTCCTACTGCCTTCAAGATGTTGGAGACCTCAACTGAACTCCCAACAGAGTTAAACATCCGTCCACCTCCTTCCATCTCCACGGCTGAACAGAAAGAAATTGACAACAGCGTTCTGTTTCTCAAATCAAAGTTCGAGGCATTATTTGATGCAACGCAAGTTGCAGGTAGCTTTTCACGTGCAACAGGGGTTAAGCACAACATAATCCTAGACACCAATCTCAATTTAAAATCCGCCCCAGTACGTTACACGCTCCAAGACACCGGTGTAATAGAAGATTTCTTTCGTGCAGGGATAAAAGAAGGAGTGTTGTACAGTGTTGAAAGCCCATTTTCCAGTCGTGCAATACTTGTTCCCAAAGACGGTAAGCCAAAAGGACGAATGGTAATAGACTTTCGACAAGTCAATGCTCATACAGAGAGGTCAGCTTACCCACTGCCTGTGGTACAAGACGAAATAAGGAAAGCTTCAGGTGATAAATTCTACATTAAACTTGACCTCAAGTCAGGATTCTATCAAATATAACTCACTGACAGAGCAAAAAAAATTTGTTCCTTTGTCACACCTCAGGGGCAGTATTTGTTCAAGGTTATGCCCTTTGCATTAACTAACGCTCCTGCTACTTTTCAGAAAGCAATGGATGAATGCCTTCAGCCAGTCCGAGATATCACGGCCAATATGATAGATGATGTAATAATATGGGGTAATACTGTGAGGGCAGCGACCCAGAATGCTACTAGGGTAATGGGACAGTTACAATCATGTGGCTATAAGTTAAACCCCCGAAAATGTGCTTGGTTTGTCACACAAACAGGATTTTTGGGCCATATTATTGACAGACACGGCATTCAAGTAGATCCTTCAAAGATCCAGGCAATTCTCGAGAGACCCATGCCACGAACTGTTACAGAAGTTCGGGATTTTCTTAATTCATGTAATTACTTTCGTGATTACATTAAACTTTTCAGCAAATTCGCAGGGCCTCTCTATAGCCTTACGTCTTTGGAAGGCAAAAATGTACCTGTTACGTTAAGTGACGAGCAAATCAAAGCCTGGAAAGCTACACATAATGCTCTTATTACTACTCCTATTTTGAGGCCCATGGACCCTCATTTACCAGTCGTTCTCGATGTCGATGCATCCGACAAATATACTGGTGGTGTTCTCCTCCAACCCGAAGCCCCTTTCTCGCCATTCATCCATTTAAAAATTTTACAGCCACCTATGGATGGGGCATATTTGCATCCTGTAGCTTATACGAGTCGAAAACTTAATCCTACTCAGCAGCGATACTCTTCACAGGAACGCGAAGCCTTAGAAATGGTTCAAGCACTTCAAACTTGGCAAGATTGGATTGATGGTTGTGATATTACAATCAGGACTGATCACGTAAGTTTGGCGGGGATTCGAAAAAAATCTAATTTACCTCGGCGAATGCAACGATTTGTAGACGTTATTGAGCATTTCGATCCAACAATTGTTTACAAAAAGGGTAAATCGAACCATCTTGCGGACTGGCTTTCACGACCACCCAACAAAGCGACCTCATTCCCTATCGCAAGATACGACCCTGTCCACAACTGTTCGGGTTAGGTCTTAGTCAACGATGTCTAGCTTAATTGTGCTAGGTTGCAGGCTACTGTTAGAACTATTCATGGGGTCATATTCAGGGTAATGATGCAGTTTGGGTTTGGTATGGGTCATAAGGTTGATACCTGAGCGTGTCTCATTGTAGTCAGGCTCGCGACTCAAGTAGCAAGTACACGGTAAACCTCGACCCCAAAATGATGATACGTATCAAGTTTAATATACTAGGTCCTGTATGTCTAGTATGGATGGGATATGGGGGATTTTACCTGTAGATAGATAAAGACGCTGTAGCCCTCTGATAGTTGGGACAATTCTTCTACCAAATAATATCGGAATCAATCCTAGCCTCTCATTAAGCAATGTCATGAATTATTTCCGTGTCTGTCATTACAGACCAATAAAACAGAATCGACGATAAAGATTTAGAAAGTCGATCAACAACGATTCACTGAATTCGCCATCAAATACGTCATCAGCGCAGAAAGACTGTCCTGGATAGCTTTGCACTCGATTGCAGAGTTCTTACAGCGTCGTGTGACTCTTCCTGACAATCTTCCTGAATCTTGGGTTAAACGTAATTTCGCATCTCACAATGGTTCAACGTACCGAGTGATTGATAACAAATTTTTAATAATTCACCACTACGGCAAGCTTGTGTCGGCTTTGGTTAAGTTGCATGAGCAAAGTGCACATTGTTCGATAGGAACTTTAATTAGAGAGTCAAGAAATCATCTGTGGCATCCAGATATTGTTTTAGCCGCGCAGGAAGCGTTTATGACTTGTTCCAGATGTCAACTGATGACGCAACCGATTGACATACACAAACAGGATAATTTACGCCCGGTGCAGGCACCAGTACCTTTCACAAGGTGGGGGATTAATCACACCGGTCCAGTACGTCATAACGGTCAATCAGCTTACCTATGTACATCTATCGATCACGCGACTTCGTATGCGATGGCACTATTGACGCAATCACCAAACACTGCCTCTTCCCATGGCCCCCAATCACCGAGGAAGAAATATTTCGCGCATGCTGTCAGGTCTCATCTACAACCCCAGGATCCGACGAAATAACCCCGAATTCTCTCCGTCAAGCATGGCCAATAATTGGTAAGAGAGTGTCAGCTCTCTTCCGCCAGTGCGAGAAGCTAGGAATACACCCAATAGCCTTCAAGAAGTCTACAGTGGTTATTCTTCAGAAATCAGGAAACCGTGATCTCACCTTCCCGAAGTCCTATAGACCAATCTCCCTCCTTTCATGCCTAGGTAAAGGCTTTTAGCGACTGATAGCACGGCGACTTTCATTTATAGCTCTGAAATATCGGGTACTAGCTGAAGACCAATGCAGCGCCATCCCTCTTCGCTCTGCTTCAGACCTTACTACAGCACTTGCTTGCGATATCCAGGAAAAATGGATGGAAAAGAAAGTAGCTGGTATAGTGACTGTCGATATTCAAGGGGCGTTTGATGGTATCCAAAAAGGACGGCTCTGCTACAGGCTTCGAAACCAAGGATGGCCATCAAACGTGGTTCGCTGGGTAGCATCATTCATGGAGCAGCGAGAATCCATCATCTCTATTGAAGATACTACCTCCCCGCCCTTCCAAACTCACTGCGGTCTCCCACAGGGTTCACCAGTATCGCCAATTCTATTTCTTCTGGCTATGGAAGAGGCTCTACGTCTTTCCACTGGCCGCTTTGGCTATGCAGATGACATTGCCATTTTCGCGTCTGCGTCCTCCTTAGACGAATGTGCACGTAAACTCCAGGAGAAACTAGATAGCACTCTAGCATGGGGTCTGACTAACGGAATTAGTTTCGAACTTTCTAAGACTGAGCTGCAATACTTTCACCGGAAGCGTGTCAATGGTGCTAGAGGTGTTCGTATTCCCAGGGTCCAGAGTTCAACAATTCAAGGGTTCGACAGTTCAAAAGTTCGACATTAGATAATATTCATTAATTCTAAAGAGTTCCTAAAAATACAAGACCATAATCTACCGAACTAGAGTTATCCCAAAAACCCATTATATACTCCTCTCTATTGTTCTCGAAATTTCCAGTAAACTCTGATACAGAATAGAATGGAGTAGTATAGAAAAGCATGGACAAGTACAGATCGGAACAGAACGAAGTAGAATAGAACAGAAAATAATAGAACAGATTAAGATAGAATAGAACAGAATAGCACACATATCATCGCACATAGTTCCTATTGATTTAGAATAGGCCCTTGGTCCGTGACAAAGCGAGGCTCACCACTAGAGCCTACTCTTAGTATTGGAGGGACAACTATAACGCCCAATGACCACACTCGCTGGCTTGGAATATTTTTCGACCGTGCTCTTCGGTTCCAATATCATACTATACAGGCTTGCCGGAAGTCTCTAGCTATCACGAGCCATATGAAAAGACTGTCCACAACCACTCAAGGAATTAGCCCTCTTTTTCTAAGACAAGCTCTACAAGGTGCTGCCTTTGCGACCCTTTTCTACGGGGCCGAGACCTGGTACTCTAAACAGACTTCCCAAAAAATTATCTTGCAAGTCCAACATAGGATGAACGACGCGGCACGGGCAGCTCTCCCAGTCTACCGTACCACACCAATAGCAGCACTTCTACGTGAAGCTGGCTGGGGCCCAGCTCAGACGTGGCTTAACAGAATTCACAGCCGTCTAGCGGCTCGAATTGCTGCAGCTGACCCCTATCACCCTCTTCGTAGGCGTTGGAACACTAGCCGCATGCGCTGGATCTGCCGGAGGATTTCACTAGAACTTTCCGAAGACACTATCCCCCCACCATGGTCGGCACCCCGTGAGGAAAAGCTAATCGAAATTGGGGCAGTAGGTAGACTCTCGGGATCAAATTCCTTCAAACAGTGGCAGGCTGCTAGACCCATTCTAGACTTATTCGTATTTTCAGATGGAGCTCTCATAGAAGACCGAGCAGGCGCGGGGTACGTGATCTATCGAGGCCTTACGCAGGAGATTGGGCGAGGATCACTCCCGCTCGGAAACTCGACAGAGGTCTATGATGCTGAAATTGCCGGGGCCACGGAAGGCCTTGCTGCAGCACTCCTCAACCCACTGGCTTTCTGTTGGAAATCTAGATTTCGTATGTATGAAGGTTTAGATTTCTAGTTTGATCATCAAGATCAATTTACTTGATTTTATTGCATATGATTAAGCTTAGCTAGGGGACACGAGATTCAGTAGTATTTGTAATGCAGTGGCTAGGAAATACTACCCTGCAGTAATTGAGTGGCTGGTTGAAGCCGGATCACTGGGAGTTCGGGATCACTAAAACCTCGGGGATCTGTATTTAAGGATTGGCTTATTTGTATATGTTAAACCAAGTTAACGGAATACTTTATTTTATTAATTCATATTGAGAAGAGAATTCGATATCCTATACAACTATCAATATATTCTTGTCCGAAATTGTACACTTGTTCTTCGAGATATTTCCTCCTAGAAATCCTTGACAATTTCTAACACTTTCTATGCCTCTAACGTCACTGTTTGCCTTGACAACCAGGAGGCCGTCTTCCGTCTTCTCTCTGATGTTCCCACAGCGTCTAGCTCAGCGAAAATCTTTCTCTTTCGCAAGCTTGCAGCAAACTGGAAAAGAAGGTCACGCGGCCAAAACACAACGCCTGGGGAAGTGGCCATCCGATGGTGCCCGGGCCACGCAGGTATTCTGGGAAACGAAGCAGCCGACGCGCTTGCCAAAGCTGCTTGTGCGGCTCCAGCTCTACACTCGGTATTCTCTATTGCGAGGGCAAGAAGGGAAGTCAAAGCCCAGTACGAGGCTTCTGTTGCACTTTACTGGGCAGAAAATTCTCCATCTAGATATAAAGAATTAGGAATTTGTCCTAATACTAAGATTACAGCCGAGCTCGCCTGTCTAGGGCGACGAACACTAGGATATCTATTAGCTGCACGATCTGGACATGGCGACTTCGCAGACTACCACAGACGGTTTCAGTACGAAAACGCCATTCTAACCTGCTCATGCGGAGAAGAAAAGTCCCCCGACCACTTTTTCTATTGCCACCTTGGGCAGTACCAGGCACAGCTCCACAGAGCACAGAATCCTAGTCCCAGCATATCTTGGGCTCTCGCTTCCGTGGAGGGAGTTCACGCATTTAATAGCTGGGTGCGGGTCGCAAATTTCTTTGGAAAAGCACAACAAGTCTGACCGAAAGGGAATCATGTGATTTAACCAAGTTCTCCCTTCCATATTGTTTATTTAATCTATTCTTCATTCAATACAATCTGAATACATGAGAGTTGAAGGGTGACCGGTAACCATGTATAATTTAATCTTCAAGCGCAGGATGATAAGATCCTGGCTTTCATTTGCTATGTTGGGTTTGTGTAGGCGCCAACACGTCGGGTAGTTTTATTTAGACTGAGCTAACCGGCACGTGAGGAGCTCACGTGCTGTGCGCGGGCACGACGTTAAGTATTATAAATAAATAAATAAACACTCTAACACTCCCTTAAACCCCAGATATCCTTGCCGGAGACTTCAATATACACCACTCCGCATGGGATGCGACGACCAGGAACGACACAGCTGCAGGAGAATCCTTACTCACCTGGGCACTGGAAAAAGGCCTTCTCCTTCTTAACCCATATGGAGTACCAACACACGATGCTGGCGGAGTCATCGACCTCTTGTCTGCTCAGATAGGCCCTAACTTTAAATGCCAAGTTCGCCCGGACCTTGAAGTTGGCTCAGACCACAGGACTCTTCTAACAAAGCTCCCAGACAAAGGGGCCGAAGCTCCTGAGTACGGCCGTCTTCGATATAAGGCTTGCGACTGGAATAATTTCCGCACAATCCTCTCTAATCGACTTATTTTACCCCCGCAGACAGATCCAGAAGAGGAAGCTACCTTTCTTGTAGAAGCAATATCAGGAGCCTTGCGCGCAGCCTGCCCTAGATCGAGTGAGAAAACAAGAGGCTGTAGATGGTGGACAGAAGAGTGTACAAAAGCTCACCGAGACTTCTGCCGAGCTAGACGCCTCAATAATGATGCCATTCAGGAACGTCGGCTGTTTGGTAAAGTCGTGAGGAAAGCCAAGAGTGAATATTGGCGACAGAAGATCGATGGAGTCGCCAACCTTACAGAGGCATACAAAATCACCAGCTGGCATAAGAAGCAAACCCGCCCGCATACCCCTCCCCTGACTGGACCTGATGGCCCAGCCGTCACTCCCGCAGAAAAAGCAAAGCTTTTCAGGGACACACTTCTTAGCCGTCATCTAAACCTACAAGATATTCCGATAGATGCGCCAGCTGTACCCCGGAAATGTCTCCCCTGGCCATCGCTAACAGAGGACGAAATTTTCCGCGCATGCTGCCAGGCGAAGTCCACCACCCCAGGACTAGATGAAATCACCATAGACGCTCTTAAAAAAGCTTGGCCTATAATAGGTAGACGGATTATAGCTCTGTTTCGCCAATGTGTCCAGCTAGGAATTCACCCATCTGTATTCAAGAAATCTAGCGTCATTATACTACCAAAATCTGGAAGCCGTAATTTCTCCCTCCCCAAGTCCTACAGGCCTATAGCTCTTCTTTCCTGCCTAGGAAAAGGACTCGAGCGACTAATAGCCCGAAGACTTTCGTACATCGCCCTCAAACATCGTATCTTAGCTAAGGACCAGTGCAGTGCAGTCCCTCGCCGCTCCTCTACAGATCTTACCACAGCCCTTGCATGCGATATACAAACAGCCTGGGATAAAAAGAAAGTAGCAGGAATTGTAACAGTAGACGTACAAGGTGCCTTTGATGGCATCCAAAAAGGGCGTCTCTCACTTTGTCTACGAAATCAGGGCTGGCCACCCAACGTGGTACTCTGGGTAATTTCATTTATGGAACAACGAGAGGCTTCAATATATCTAGATGGGCACCTATCTTCCTCTTTCCGGACCCTCTGTGGTCTACCCCAAGGTTCTCCTGTTTCTCCTATCCTCTTCCTTCTGGCAATTCAAGGAGTGCTTCGACTGTCCCGTGGCCGCTTTGGGTATGCTGACGACTTCTCGCATTTCTCTTCCGCAAATTCCATGACTTCGTGTGCCAGCCTCCTCCAGACTCAAATTAACAATACCCTGTCCTGGGGGCGGGAAAACGGCATCTCCTTTGAAATCTCTAAAACTGAGCTACAGTACTTTCACCGAAAACGCGGCGAAATAGTAGAGCCATCAATCCACGCGGGAGAAATCAAGATAGCGCCTAACAACCATACCCGTTGGCTCGGAGTATACTTTGATCGTGGCTTACGCTTCCGATACCATGTGAGTGAAGCCTGTAGGAAGTCCTTAGCCATTACAAGCCACCTTAAGAGACTCTCATGCACCACCCGTGGCATTAGCCCCTTCCTTCTTCGGCAAGCTATTCAAGGAACAGCTTTCGCTATCCTCTTTTTCGGAGCCGAGACATGGTATTCCAAAAACACGCCACTGGATATAATAAGGCGTGTTCAGCGTAGGATCAACGACGCCGCTAGAGCCGTTCTCCCTGTCTACCGCACTACCCCAACTCCTGCCCTTCTTAGAGAGACAGGGTGGGGGGCGGCTAGTACTTGGCTAGAACGAATACATGACCGCTTTACGGTACGAGTAGCATCAGCAGACCCACGTCACCCTTTACGGCGGCGATGGACTTCCTCCCGAATGTTGTGGATCCGACAAAGAACATCTCCCGAACTTTCTACTGATACAATACCACCCCCTTGGAATGCTAGTCGCAAAACACTTCTACAAAACATCGGGGCTATAGGCAGAAGAAATGGCCTCGAAGAATTCAATAGATGGCAAGCTTCTCAATCCCCTTTAGATCTGTTCGTCTTCTCTGATGGCGCCCTTATTGATGGTAGAGCTGGGTCCGGATATGTCATCTATCGAGGCCTCACACAGAGAGTTGGGCAGGGGACTCTTCCTCTCGGAGAATCGGCCGAAGTATATGATGCAGAAATAGCCGGAGCCACTGTAGGCCTAGATGCTGCTCTCCATAATCCGATGGCCCGATTGGCCACAAATATTACGGTATGCCTAGATAATCAGGAAGCCGCCCTTCGCCTCCTCATAGATACTCCTACCCCAAGCAGTTCCTCTCGTATCGCTCGGTTCCGACACCTCGCTACCAGGTGGATAGAAAGAGAACGCAGCTGCTATTCCAAACCAGGTATAGTTAGAGTACGATGGTGTCCAGGACATGTCGGCATACCTGGCAATGAAGCTGCTGACGCACTTGCTAAACAAGCATGCACAGCCCCTACGCCCCCCTATCTCCAACAATCTCTCGAGCAAAGAGAGACGTAATCACTCGATACAAATCCTCTATATCTCTGTACTGGTCCCAAAACGCTCCTGAACGATACCAACAACTGGGAATAAACGCCAATACTGGGAGCTCCCCAGAGCTCAAGAGCCTCAATCGCTACGCTCTTGGTCGCCTTCTTGCAGCCCGATCAGGTCACGGCGACTTTGCAGACTATCACCGCCGCTTTCACCACTCGGACGCACCTCTATTATGCGCTTGCGGGCTAGAAAAATCGCCTGATCACTTTTTCTTTTGTCAACTCAATCGTAGCCGGTCCCGCCTCCTTGGCAATACTAGACATCCAACACCGGGAATTCCCTGGATTCTAGGCTCTCCTGAAGGTGCCATAGTATTTATTAAATGGCTTCATGAAACATGCTTTTTTGAAACATGCAATAACAACACTAACTAGTGCCCCAAACTATAAATATTGGGCATGTATTTGCAAGAGCTCTGATTTAAAGACTATTAGTCTAGGTGATGGATAATTTTCTTGTTAATATAGATAAATATCTTCTCTACTGTATTAGAATACAAAAGTCTCAGCTGGAGAGTACTTTTGACTTCAGTTGATAGTTCGGGGTGCATGGCAGGCTGGTCTTGGCCCATTTATTACATGTCGGGCTTAGTTAAAAGCGTCGGCACGTCGGGTAGTTTATATAGACTGAGCTGGCCAACACGAGACCTTACGGTTGTGTTGTGAGCTGGCACGACGTTAAATAAATAAAAAAATAAATAAATAAATAAAAAAATAAATAAACACTGCCTCTTGTTTGGAACTAACCCGACAAATTCATGCTCTGTTTGGAATCAAGCAATTAATAACCGATAATTGCCAAGCATTCCTAAGTAAAGAAATGTCTTCATTTTGTAAGGAAAAGTCTATTGAGCAGTCTGTAACCAAACCATATCGCCCACAGACAAACGGCAAAGTAGAACGATTCAACGGCATCATTAAGACTATTTTCTATGCCATATCTGCCATTAACCCGTCTCGTAGTATCCAGTGGATCTTAGATCAGTCACTCAGCACGTATAATCGGCGTCCTAACTCAACTGGATATTCTCCTGTTTTTCTTGCTCTAGGAGTCTCGCACGAAGATTCTCCAAGCCCTTACGTGCGAGAATTAACTCCCGCCGAGGAATCTGCTTTCGCTACCGATCTCGTTAAACTATTATCAAACTATGGATAGTTTGGAAGCAATCAAAGCCAGATTCAGAGTTAAGGTGTTTGGTTTACAAAGCTTGGAGTTAATTGTTTCGGACAAAGGTATTTCGCTTGGGCTATAGTAATAAGAACTCTATATCTTCTGACTAGAGATGTTTCATTCTAAACCATGAGAAACTTAGTTCATGGAGACAAGTAGGGGACAGATCGAGCATTGCCATTTTCTGAACATACATAATCTAGATAGTAATAGACAGAAGAAGGGCAGCGAGGAATCAATAGACACTTTTTACATTTTACATTTATTCAATTGACTCGAAGAGTCTAACAACTGTATAATCCTAGAGTACAAGATGCGCGCCTAAACGTCGCAACAGGAAAAGCAGCAAGAGATGAAATTCGTTCATACCTCCAGGAAAAGAAAGCTCGGCTTAGGGTGTTTGGAAAGGGTGATTGGGTTTTGCGACAAAGGAAAAGAGATCACAAGGGCGAACCATTCTATGACGGTCCCTTTATCATTGCGGATGCCTCTCCTCACAACAGTTATGTTCTACGCACTCCGGGAGGGCTTACTCTGCAAAATGAGTATCACGGTCAGCAGCTATTCCCGGCTTACGTTAACGATGGACATCCTGTAAGATCTCTTTGGTTCGGCAGTAAAACTCTGCTTGAGAAGGACAGACGTAGAATTTCGGACGTACTAGCACAATGGAGCCAGGTTGACGATGACGGAGTCTGAAAAGGGGGATGGTGTGTGTCCTGGTCATGTGCTATTATATAATATTAATTAGAATTAGCATCATTAGGAGTTTTCGGTTGGAAGAGGGGATAATCAACTTACATCTGACTAAACGACTTACCAGGCATTCTGTGATACTAATTACAGGCGTGCTTTGAGTCCATAGTCTATTGTAAGACAAAGACGCACACCATGTTCATAACACATGGTGGTCCAGCGTATTGATTCTAATACTAAAATTACTGCCGAGCTCGCCTGTCTAGGACGACCAACACTAGGATATCTATTAGCTGCACGGTCTGGACATGGCGATTTCGCAGACCACCACCGACAGTTTCAGCACGATAACCTCATTCTAACCTGCTCATGCGGAGAAGAAAAGTCCCCCGACCACTTTTTCTATTGCCACCTTGGGCAGCACCAGGCACAGCTCCACAGAGCACAGAATCCTAGTCCCAACATATCTTGGGCTCTCGCTTTCGCGGAGGGAGTTCACGCATTTAATAGCTGGGTGCGGGTCGCAAATTTCTTTGGAAAAGCACAAGTCTGACCGAAAGGGAATCATGTGATTTAGCTAAGTTCCCCCTTCCATATTATTTATTTAATCTTTTCTTCATTCAATACAATCTGAATACATGGGAGTTGAAGGGTGACCGGTAACCATGTATAATTTAATCTTCAAGCGCAGGATGATAAGATCCTGGCTTTCATTTGCTTTGTTGGGTTTGTTCAGGCGCCAACACGTCGGGTAGTTTTATTTAGACTGAGCTCACGTGCTGTGCGCGGGCACCTCATTAAGTATTATAAATAAATAAATGGTGGCTCAGCCTCCTTCTCGCTGCGCGGTCTGGCCATGGTGATTTTGCAGCATACCACCGTCGTTTTGCACACAGTAGCGCACCTTTAACATGCTCCTGTGGACAAGATAAATCGCCGGAGCATTTCATGACCTGTCAACACGGCCTACTACAGGCACGGCTTCGTGGAGCCAATGGCCCCCGTCCCCTAGACGCTCGCTGGATTTTAAGCTCACCAAAAGGAGCCATCTTGTTCCGAGACTGGCTTATGTCCACACTATTTTTTCGAAGAGTTTCAAATGTACCAGTAATGGGGGAATCTCTGTCTGCACCTACATTTGTAGGACAGCCCTGATTACTTAGACACCAACGCTGTCTAAATACGAACATCTACATGTAGTTTAATTTACGTTTTTAATTATATAATTTATATCAATTTTAGAAGAGTCTCACTGATCTAGCGGCTTTGCAGATCCGGAGCAGCGGGGTCTTTATCGGGTTTTTGTTATGGGAATGCCGGTGCGTCGAGTAGCCCTTAATAGGCTGAGCTAACCGGCATGGGGCTTTAAAGGACTGTTTGTTTTTGTTTTATTTATTTTGTCCTAAGCTAAAGCTATGTTTTCCACATTGGGTCAAGGACAGGTGGAGCCGGTGAGGATCACTGTATACAGGCCCAACTCATTCCAACCGCGTGAATCGCTACCAAAAGTGCAGCTGATTAAACATAAACGAAAAATCAAGAAAATCAAAATGACTCCGAAAAACCAGAAGATTCCTTCATATTTGACCCAAGCAATGCGTTCCTCACACATTCCCTGGTCCGTCACACCTTCCAGATGACAAGTTTGCCCCTTCTCTGCTGAGAGCAAAAGACGGGTTAGCAGGCACCTTTTATCCAGCCGGTATCCTGCTAATAGTTAGTAGATGCCCCAAAAGGGGACATCGTCGAGGTCGCTGTGTCCTCAAACTTCTTCTTCAGATCCCAGCATTCCGAAACCTGTTGCCTCGGCTATTGCGACATCCTTCGCCGCGACGACGATCGCCTCTTCGGCCTTTTTGGCTGCGGCCCTCGCTCTAGCTGCCACTGTGAACTTCACTTGCTCGAGGTGGCGAATCCGAGCGAGCTGCTCTTTGGTCACCGGTCCGGACTTTCTGGGTCTGACTTGGCAGTCCCGAGAATCCGATCGGTGGGGTCCCCCACAGTTACGACACTTTGTGAGGGCCTTGCACTCGGATTCCGAGTGCATGTTGGAGCCGCAGTTCCAGCAGGCTGGAGCGCGGGAGCAACCACGGGTGGTGTGGAAGCCCAAACAGCGTTTACACTGTTCAATTTGGCGACGAGGCTTGTGAATGGTAGCCATACCAGACTCGTCGAAGACGCGGAAGCCCGCACGAGGGGCGCAGTCCCGGGAAAAGAGGGCATGCCAGTTTTGATACGGTGCCCCAGGTCGACATGTCCCATGAGGTCGGACCTGAATTGGAAGCGCGCCGGTCGTACTGAGAATCTTGGCCGAGACCCACCCAGCATCGACCGCCCTGGGGCCGTGCACTGTAACTATACTTACAGGTACATTCGGTATCTGTAAGGCGACAAGATCCGAAGATGCCTCGAGTTTGACGTTTTCACTCGCCAGCTTCGAAGAGGCATCTAACATCTCTTGTCTTAATGTATCGTTCTTTGCTAGCATAGCAAAGCCGGTTCTCACTCGACGGAGTGAGGATATTTGTTGGTTGAAATAGCTGAATGTGTACTCCAACTTGGTTCTCACGCTACTTGTGGACAGTTGTCGCCACGGGTGGTCCTTTTCAAGGCGAAGAAACAGTCGCTTGTCGACTTTCGCCTTGGGGGTTTCTTTTAGTTGGGCTTTGGCCGTAGGTCGCGGCACAGCCTTGGCAGTAGGGACTGCTTTTTGTCGCAGTCCGTTTCTGACCACCATGGCCCAGGTGCTATTTATTGGCAGCGCTGGGACGGCGGGAATTGGTGTGCTCCTGGCGTCGAGAGCCCTTGGGAGAGGGTTGGCCAGGGGAGGAGGGAGGACGGATGGCGTGGAGGCCGGGCCCGTGGCCATGTATTGCGCGATGGCGGCGCGTAGGTAGACTCTCATCGAGTCTACGAACTGTCTGTTTGACCCATTGGTCAAAGGGAGGAGGGTGGCTTCGACGCCAGAGATGGCGGCGGAGCAGAGGGCCAGATTTGCCGCTGTTTCGGCGGCACGTCGTTGCTCGGCTTCGAAAATTGGTCGTAGTTCGGGCGGGCATTCTGCTTTTGTAGCAGCTTTTGGCTGCGACGTTGAATTTGACGCTGATATGGGCGCAGCGTTTTCCGATAGTTTGGGCGCGGTCGGAGGAGATTTTGACGATTCTCCAATCCCATGGGGGACGGAGGGCGGTTGAGAGATTTTCTCAATAGTTTCAACTGACCCGATCATGTCAGTATCGGGCTCAGTGACGGCGGGTAGGGCTTTTTCCTTCCCTTTGATTGGGACCTTGCTCATCTCCGCGCATTTCAAAGACTGGGCAAGGCCAGGTAATTGTTCGAGAGCCCTCGGGTGGACTCTCGTGTTGTCCAACTTGGCGTTGGGACGCTTTTTTCGAACAGGTGGCATGATGAAAATGCCAGTGACTCGAGCACAATTATTTGATAGAATGCGACGAGCGCGAGAGGAAGGGAGAGGGTGAAATGGTTAAAATTCGAATTTCAAAAAGTGCGGTGTTTGTTTTATTTATTTTGTCCTAAGCTAAAGCTATGTTTTCCACATTGGGTCAAGGACAGGTGGAGCCGGTTAGGATCACTGTATACAGGCCCAACTCATTCCAACCGCGTGAACTCCCACATAAATGGTGGTGTTAACAGCAAAACTTAAATCAAAAACTAAAATCAAAAAACTTAAATCAAAAAACTAAAATCAAATTTAGAAGAAATCCCAATTAGGTCTGGATCCCGCGCTTCTCGCCCGTTCCCATTCCTGTCACATCTTCCAAGTGACAAATTCTGATCTTCGCTGAGAGCAGAAGATGAGCTCGCAGGCACCCTTCATCCAGTCGGTGTCCTACTATTAACGTGTTGAAGCCTTGTCGACTTCACTGAGGCTCGCAGTAGCCTTAAACCTCCTCTTCGGAATCCAGAATTCCAAATCCCGATCCGTCCGACATGCAGACGTCGTTCTTCGCGCCGTAAATTTCCTCGATAGTTTTTTCGGCTGCAGCTTTGATGCGAGCATAATCTGCATGATTTTTCTGCTCGAGCTTGCGAATTATCGCAAGCTGCTCTTTTTTCACCGGGCCGGATTTGTTGGGTCTGGCTTTGCAGGACCGCGAGTCCGATCGATGAGGTCCCCCACAGTTTCGACACCGTGTGGGGGCTTTGCACTCCGCTTCCGAGTGCATTTTTGATCCGCAATTCCAGCAGGCCGGAGCGCGGGAGCAACCGCGTGAGGCATGGAAGCCAAGACATCGATTGCACTGAACTATTTTTCGACGAGGTTGGAAGAGCTTTGCAGCTCCGGAGTCATCGAAGAGGCGAAATCCAGGTCGGGGCGTGGATTCGCGAGGGAAGAGCGCCTGCCAGTTCTGGTAGGGCGCTCCAGGTTTGCAGGTCCCATGAGGACGAACAAGAAAAGGAACTAATTTGGTCACTCGCGTGACTTCATCGGCAACCATCTTTGCTGTCACGGCGATGGGGCCATCGAGAGTTCGAATTGTCTCCGGGACGGTGGCAATTTGCATGGCAACCAGATTTGATGCTGGTTCCAGTTTGATTCCAGATACGCTCCGTGATGTGGAGGAATCCAGGAGCTCTTTCCGAGCGAGTTCATTCTTTGCTGTTAGTGCAAAGCCTGTTTGTACCCGCTGAACCAACGTGATATCGTTGGCTGCGGTACCAAGTGCCTCTGAGACAGCTGATCTTACGCCAGCTGGTGCGAGGAGTCGGTGGGGGTGGTTGCGGGCGAGGCGTAGAAACAGTCGTGTGTCGGCTGCTGTCCTCGTATTGGCTCCCTTTGCTTTTTGGGCGGGCGGGACTGCCTTTTTTGTCGATGGCCCAGCGCTGCTTACTAGGCCTGCCCGAGCTACGGTGGCCCAAGTTGTCTTTGGGGCCGGAGCCTGGATTTTCGTAGGGTTAGGTACCCTAATTTCTGGCGCCCTCGGTGAGAGAGGGTTGGCGGGGCGAGCAGGAAGGACTGGTGGTGTACTTCCTGGACCGGACTGAACGAATTAGCCAATGGCTGCTCGTAGGTAGACTTTTATACCGTCTACGAATTCTTTATTATCGCCGATCGAAAGAGGCGAAAGTGCTGCTTCAACACTGCTTATGGCAGTCGAGCAGATGGCGAGGCGGGCTGTAATTTGCGTCGTGCGACGCTTTTCGGCCTCCATTACTGATTGCAGCTCCGGAGGATATTCCGGTGCTGATGTTGAAGCTGTGCCTTTGGAAGATGGCACAGCGAATTTTCTTGCAGACGTTTCTGCATGTTCTGTCGTCTTCTCTCGGACGACTTCCTTCCCTTTCCTTGAGGTGCTTGTCTCTGGGGCAAGCTCGATCGGGGTGTGGGTCTCGGGACCAATTTTTGCTGACCTGACGGGCTCAGAATCAGTCATCTCTTTGTCGGGAAGGTTTGGAGACTTCCCTTCGATGAAGGCCTCACTCGCAAACATGGTTGATAGTTTTTGCGCGAGGCCTGGTGTTTTTGCGGGAGCCCTCGGGCGGACTCTCGCATTGTCCAACATTGCGCTGGGGAGCTTTTTTCGAACAGGTGGCATGATAAAAATGCCAGCGACTCGATTACAATTTATTGATGAATGCGACGAGCGCGAGAGGGAGGGAGAGGGGGAAAAGGTGAAGATTCGAAAATTCGAATTTCAAAAATTGTGGTGTGTTGTGAGCTGGCACGAGGTTAATATAAATAAATAAATAAATAAATAAATAAATAAATAAATAAATAAATAAATAAATAAATAAATAAATAAATAAATAAATAAATAAATAAATAAATAAATAAATAAATAAATAAATAAATAAATAAATAAATAAATAAATAAATAAATAAATAAATAAATAAATAAATAAATAAATAAATAAATAAATAAATAAATAAATAAATAAATAAATAAATAAATAAATAAATAAATAAATAAATAAATAAATAAATAAATAAATAAATAAATAAATAAATAAATAAATAAATAAATAAATAAATAAATAAATAAATAAATAAATAAATAAATAAATAAATAAATAAATAAATAAATAAATAAATAAATAAATAAATAAATAAATAAATAAATAAATAAATAAATAAATAAATAAATAAATAAATAAATAAATAAATAAATAAATAAATAAATAAATAAATAAATAAATAAATAAATAAATAAATAAATAAATAAATAAATAAATAAATAAATAAATAAATAAATAAATAAATAAATAAATAAATAAATAAATAAATAAATAAATAAATAAATAAATAAATAAATAAATAAATAAATAAATAAATAAATAAATAAATAAGAATCAACCCCAAGTGATTGAAGGAAAAACATCATTTTTGCCAGAAATCTGCGCAGCATTCCACGCTGCCTGTATCGCCAATTTGACATCGTGAATCTTATTTTTTCATCTTCATTACCCTCCTTTCATCATTTCATCTTCTGTGCTCCAACATGGCAGGTGTGGGTGCTGGTGTGGGTAAATCCAGCGGTTTCGACGCGTCGCAAAATGCGACAATGGCCTCAACAAATAACGGCAGCGGAGCGCAGACAGCTCCAAAGGATAAGAACCTTGAAATCCTAGGGAAACTTCTAAAACAGGTTAGATTAATCGTGATGGGAGAGATGGATGAGGAGGACCTACCATCGATGGAAGACGTGAACGAGGCCGTGAAGGCCTTTAACGCACACAAAAGGGCCTGGACGGAAATGTCCCAGAAGAAGTCTCCTATCGAGGAGAGGATGATGGCGCTAGAGGAGGTCGTCAAGAAAAGCCTCGCGGATCCCGCTCGTGTTTCTGCTCCTGCAGTGACCTCGGGCGCGCCGCCACCAAGGAGCTACGCGTCGGTCGTGGCTCCGCAAATGACAAAAACAGCGGTTCGAATAAGAATTGATGGAGCAGAAAAATTGCAGCCGGAAGAGCTGCTTTCAAAGGCAAAAGAGCACATTCAAGGTGCATACGCGATCCGTCAAATGCGGAGCAACGATACCGAGGTGTATGTCCAGTCGGCGTCCCAGAGAGACGCGGCGCTAAATATGCGACAAATAACGGATTTCAAAATTTTGCGGCAAGATTTTCCAGTCATGGTCAACGGTGTCCCATTGCGGACAGGAATCGAAGGGGGCAGAGATGCCGACAATTTCGCCATCATCAGGGAGATAGAGACGGCCATGAAGATTAGAATTCCAGGCTTAGTCATAAGTCGTATACGGTGGTTATACGACGGAAAGGAACACCAGCGATCGAAGAAAAACGGTCGCAATCGAGGATCAATTGTGGTCAGCCTCCCATCGGAGGCAATGCAAACGGAATTGGTCCGAAACGGCCTTGTGATGAACGCCATGCTCTTCACGGCGCAGGTGTGGTCACCACGGTCCCAGCCAAAGCAGTGTTACAACTGCAGTCAGTGGGGACACACCCAGGCGTCGTGTGGAAAGGCAGCTAGGTGCGGTGAGTGCGCTGGCACTCACCAAACTCGGGACTGTCCGAGGAAAAGGGTTTCTTGTGCCAACTGCGGCAAGGAACACCGTTCGTGGCAGAAAGCAGCGTGTCGGACCTACCAGGTCTACAAGGGAAGTGTGGAGAAGGCTCGGATGGAGCTGTTGTCAAGAACGGCAGAAATATGGAATGAAAAACCAATAATGGCGCCAACACCAACAGTCGCACCAACAGATGATCAGGGATTCACTTTGGTCACCAGTAAGAAGGCTGAAGGACTAAAAAGAGGGCCAGGACGACCACGTAAGGTAGTCGAAGCCCCAGTGGCACCAATCATCGCCTCAACAGTAGCGCCACCATCGGGGCCAACTCTTCGAGCACTTCGAAGACCAACGCCGAGTGAGGAGGTGCCTTCTTGTAAAAAGAATATACTGGTTCAACTGATTTCTATTAAGGGCTCGGGGAGCTTAGCTATCTAAATACTACAGTAGTGGGTCTAATCATAAAGGACACATGTTAATCCTTATTACCAGGATTAACCCTGTATTTCAACACTCCCCTAAAACTTGCAAATAGCTAAAAGTGTAGCTATTCAGAGGTTTGAGATCACGCTTGAAATTCCTATTGCTCGTCGATTGGCCTCAAATTTAACCCTCTCCAATGCCTTTGTCATTCCGTCGGCTAATTGCCGCTCCCCTGGAACCCACCGTATTAAAATCGTACCTTTTTTTACTTCGTCGAGGATATGATGGAACGCAATATCAATGTGCTTGATTTTCGATGTGTTTGATACTCCTGAAGCAAGTTGAATCGCTGATTTGTTGTCTCCTAACAACATCGGCGCGGCACTACCTGCAGAGCCCTTACCTTCAATTTCTGCGACCAGTCTTCTTAACCAGATAACCTTCTTGGCCGCCTCACTACCTCCAATATACTCAGCCTCAGTTGTTGATCTGGCTACGGAATGCATTTTTCTACTCGAGCAGTGGACTATGCCTCCATTTAGCATCAAAACACACCCAAGTATACTTTTTCTATCCCGTTGGTCATCGGCATAATCTGCGTCAGCATAGCCCATCTCGTCATTCAATTGAGCTGACCCAGAATATACTTCAACACCATGATTAAGAGTATAGTAGTCAATGGGAGGATCTCCCCTACGATCCTTATTCCCATATGTGGTACCAAATGTGACTGTGCCAGAAATGTATCCGACAATTCTTAGAAGGGCTTTCCAATGGTTCCAGCTTGCTTCTGTCGCAAACGATGCCATTCTCGTGACAGCAAATACAATATCAAAGCGTGTATTGTTAAGCCACATAAGTTTACCCAAGAGTTGAACGTATTTCTTCTTCTCCTCTCCGTTCAATTCGCGTCCCGGATTATCCTTTAAGTTATTGACAGCTCCTTTCTCCATTGGTGTAGCATAAAGTAGCGAGTCCTCGTATAGGTATTCTTGTATTATTCCCCTCGCATACTTTTCTTGATCAATAGAAATTGCACCATTTGGTTGGCGTTTGATGCGAATTCCTAGCACGTTCTCCGCATCACCAAGATCCTTCATTTCGAATCGGCTTTTAATTGAGCTTTCACAGTATCAATGGCTTTCTCATTAGCCCCTGTTATAAGCATATCGTCGACATGGACTCCTACCACCACGCCAGTAGCCTTTTGAATCAATATTGTCGGATCAGTTGTGGATGCTGTGAATCCTATGCCTTCGAGAAATCCTGACAATAACAAGTACCATAATCGTGCCGCCTGCTTCAAACCATAAAGACTCTTTAACACTTTTACAAATCTTCCGAAGTAATGTCGTGCTTCTCTTGGGACCTCTAGAAATATATCTTCTGTCAAGTCTGCTGCTAGAAACGCTGCAACAACGTCCATTTGATGGATTCTCCAACCATGTTTCGCTGCAATTGCCACAATTATTCGTAATCCTTCCATACCAATTGCTGGCGAAAAAGTCTCTTCATAATCAATGCCGTGGATCTGCGAAAATCCTCTTGCTACCAATCGAGCTTTATATTTGATAATCTTACCGTCTTCGTTAGTTTTGGCATCAAATACTATCCTTGCTGATATTGCTTCTACCCCATCTGGTAATGCATCGATTGGCTTGGAAAGCGTCTTGTTTCGAATGATGTTATCGATCTCAATTTCAAAAGCCTTAAGCCATTCTTCATTGTCTGGAAGCTCCATTGCCTGTTTAAATGTAAGTTCTTTGTAAATCACCCCTTCGTGAATACCTGGCTCGTTTTTCATCATGTTGACCTGATCACGTCGTCTTCTACCATCACCTCTCGTTTGCTGCCTGCGCGCCGCGGATTCTTTAGCGATTTCATCTTGTCGTAGCCGTTTCAATTGTGCTTTGATCTCCCTTTTTTCCGCGGCTGTTTGTTGTTGCGTTGGTTGACGTATTGAGGTTTGGGGCATGGAATTTGTACACTCTTCCTCGTTTGAGATTATCGTCGGGCTGACGAGGTCTGTGAGCTCGCTTAATATAGAATCGTCGCTATCATTGGCTGAAGCATTTTGATCTTCGGGCAAGCCCACAACCTCATCCTCAATTATGCACTCATCACCCACTACGTCATTATTTTCGCAATCTTCATCCAAATCATCGCCAGACTCATCTTCATCATCATTAGCCTCGTTATCCCCCATTTTCGATTCCTCATCTAGCTGCTCCCAAGGAATAAGATCGCCATCAGTTACGCCATTGCCAGTCTGATCGAATTTTACGAAACGCGCTTCCATCACTCTTTTATCCTTTGAACTCCAAATTAGAAAGATCTTTTCCGACTCTTCCTTCAAACCAACAAAAACACCTTCCCAGGCCCTTGGATCCAATTTCTTTCTCTTTTCTCTTGGAATATATACCCACGCTGGGCATCCAAATACCTTCCATTGCGACACACTTGGCTTCTTCCCACTCCATTGTTCCCAAGGCGAAAGCTCCATATCCTTGACCTGCTGACGGTTGTGAACATAAACTGAGTGTTTGGCGGCAAGTTGCCAGAATTCCGGCTCCATTTTCATCCCAAATCTCATCGTATTTGCCTTTTCCATTATTGTGCGCATACTGCGCTCCGCGAACCCATCACCTTCTGGATGATATCCGACTGTTGGCTCTATTGCAACATCACGGCCATCACACCACTTCATCAGCTCCGTATTCAAGAATTCTCTTCCACGATCAAAACGAATGGCTTTAACTCTTTCGCTAATACCCCAACGGCGTCTTTGAGATTCTACGGTGTCAATCCATTCACGAACTTTGCCCTTAGCTTGTGATTTGTTTATCAGAAAATACACCCAGATCATACCGGTATGTTGATCTGTGATTGATAGCATGTATCGATTCCCTTGTAATGAATGTTGACTGATCGGCCCCCATAGATCCATATGGACCCTTTCAAGCGGTGCTGATACTGATCTCATTTTCTCTTTTGACGGATTCCTCGTCATTTTTCCCTGTGTGCAAGCGTTGCAGAAGGGTGGGCAAAAGGAATGTTCAGGTAAATCTGTCATGATTTTTCTTAACCCTGCCTCCTGTTGCTTTCCTGGGTGGCCTAAACGGGCATGCAGCAGCTCCACTTGAGCCATGCTTGGTTTGATTTTCGAATTGGCTTCATCCAAAGTAACCTCCAAATTAGGTGCGAATGTGACATTCTTCCTTATCAGGGTTGGAGTTGGCGGTGATGCTTTATATACTTTATTTGATATGTCTCTAGGTAATGGGCGCACTCTCCACATTCTGCCTTTTCGTTTTCCTTCTAAAGCCACTTTGTTCTTCTTTATCAAACTGATACTCTTGTTAGGCGAGTCTACCGTCAAGGAAACACCTTCATCTTCGAGTTTTCCAACGGAAATCAGATTGTTTGTACATTCTGGTATGTACTCAACATTTTTCACCGTTGTCATTCTTTCTTTTCCTTCCCTATTCTGCCAATGGATCCTGACAGTTCCTGATCCTTTAGAATAAATGCTTCCTCCATTTGCGGCGGCAACGCAGGTATTCGAAGGGCTTAAGATCTCTTCTACGAAAACATCTTTACGATTTGCAATGTGAGTGGAAGCACACGTATCAAGCCACCAAATCACACGTTTCACATCACTATTTTGGACCATAAAGCAGAGGGAAGCATTAGATTCCGAATCACTATCCATGGCCCTTGCTACTTTCGCGTTCTCCTTTCTAGGCGCTTGGGCAACCACCCAAGCTTTTCCTGCCGACGTTTTCAACCATACTGGGCATTGATTCTGGAAGTGCGGCCCTCCACAAGAGAAACAACCTCCTCCAGCTAGCAGATTAGCATTCGTAGAGATTTTTGGAGTTAAGCCGAAGCCAGCGGTGTTAGTAGTGTCAGTGCCGCGGGGTTCCCTCTTGCCTCTCACTTGGTAGCCCCTTGTCTTCTCCCTGCCCAGTTAGCTGTTGCAAAATCAGAAGTCAGCTCAGTCTCCCTGGACGCCAATCGGGAGATTATGTCCTCGAATTCTAGCTCCACAGTGCTTTGGTTGATTACTTGGAGCGTTGTCTCATATTGCTCTGCGTCAACGCTCAGCTTCAAGGTATGTATCATGAGCCACTCAGGAATATCGTTTTTCGGTTTAATCTTCAAAACTTGTGCTCGCAGTTTTCTCATCAGTTCGACCTTTTCGTGGATACCCATTGATTTCCCCTCTGTGATATCTGTAAATCTTGTAACCAGACGATGATATCTTGTCTCATTGTTTCCTTCGTATTTCGATATTAAGGCGTTGTACTTATCTTGTGGATGCTTAAAAGCACCAATTATCGATCGATGGTTCTCATCGACACTCTGACTAATTTTGAGGGATACCTGCGCATGTAATAACCTTGTTGCAGATCGAGCCGCTGCATCAATCTCCCTCTCAAGGTTCTTATCAGGTACACGTTTCGTTTCGATCAGGTCGATTTGGCCGTCAACAACCAGACTGTCTTCCAAATCGTTCTTCCAGTTGTCAAAACTGTCTTCTCCAGTGAGCTTCGTACCACCATACTTCGATGACTTTGTAGACATGGTGGAATTTCGTTGTGAGTTTAATAAAGTATATCTTCGAAATTGCGCTAGCAGCGTAATCACCGGACTCTATAACCTGTAAAAAGAATATACTGGTTCAACTGATTTCTATTAAGGGCTCGGGGAGCTTAGCTATCTAAATACTACAGTAGTGGGTCTAATCATAAAGGACACATGTTAATCCTTATTACCAGGATTAACCCTGTATTTCAACACTTCTCTTTTCAATTTCTCATAACGTTAGTCTGATTGAAGGGGGAGTTAATGAATTCTGAGGAAAGTTTAAAAAATTATGGTTGAAAGGAACGTCCTCAGCATTAAGCCGGGTCGGTTCAGAGTGGCGGGACATCGGGTTTTGTTTGTTGAAAGCTTTTTCCCTAACTAACATGGCTTACCGTCTTCATGGTTCTGTATATAGATACCGCATAGGACGTTAAACTAGATCAATGAAATAAATAAATAAATAAATAATAAATGGTTGTCCAGCGAGACAAAATCTTACCCTGGATATACACTACACATCTCACATGGTGGAATAGGCGTTCGGCCACGAGCCGTAATGTTGGAATTTACCACATTTCTTACAATAACTGGAATTCCTTGCAAATATGAACAACTTTCCTACATACTTTGTAATTGTCACGGGACTAAGTGCTAGCATCATAGACTAGAACATAGGTATAGATATCTCTTGTATTTAGACTTCTCTTCTCTTACTATCGCATAACACAGTTATATTCTCTTTCCTTTAGTACCTGACCCGTGAGCCACCGTGACATTTTGTGCGATCTCAATTGTGTCCTGTCGCATTTGGATCCCGAAATAATAGAAAAATTAACTACCTTATTCTGACTCCTGCCTGCAACCTGACGCAAAACCTGAAGTAAATCCCAGCTATCACCCCATAGAGTTTCTCAACAAATCAAATTAAAAGAAAAAAAAATATACTATAATTGTTACCAACATGGATTCCGACCCTAGAGCCACTGAAATTATCATTGCTTTTCAGAAGAGCTGGCCGAACTTGAGCGCAGAAATTCAAGGGTATCAGTTCCCAAATGATTTGAATCCAGCTTCTCTACTGAGCTCGATTGATTCAACCACTAAAACATCCGAAACTATTTTATTTTGTAGTTTACTTCAGTGTTTTGATTCAAAAATTAGTGAAATTAAAAATACACATATGACTGAAATCATATCCTTAAACTCAACTATATCTAATTTAAATTTAGCACGCTCTTTAGACAACAACAAGATGTCAACTTTAAATGATAAAATTTCAAGCTTACAGTCTGAAATAAATAAACTACAGGTTGATGCCATTCTCAGCATGAAACCCTCGAACATTGATTATACAAATACAAGATTGCGCCGGACTAGATCAGATCCAGAAAAATTTTCTGCTGCACAAACAAGCACTGAAAAACGTCAAGCTCTATATGAGAGTTGGAAAATACAAATCCAACAAGTATTGATAGTGGATAGTAGTTGCTTTCCTGGAAATTTCAATTGTATATCGTATATAACCAGCCAACTCTCAGGGAAAGCATTGGAAGCTATTAAAGACGGTGTTCAGAAAATGAATTCATAACCAAGTGATTCAGAGAAGTGGCATTGGAGAACGCAAATAGACTTATGGCAAGTCCTTGATAGGAGATACATTCTACTTGATACTACCCAGATGGCAAAGAATGCCTTAGACACAATTTACCAAGACAAGCGTACTTATGGAGGTTTTAAGGCCGACTTTGATCATTATATAGAAAGGGCAAAATACGATGACCGAACTAAAGTGGAACTCTTTAGAAAACGACTTAATCGAAAGATTACTGGCGTTATTAACAACCAAGTAAATCTTCCTGATTCAGACAATTATACTGGGTGGAGTGATATGATCAATAATATTGCTCACAATATCAAACAACAGGAGCACATCCTCATGTTGCAATCTTCATCTAACTCAATGCAACAGAATTACCACCCAACAGACCATTTGTTACCTTGTTTTGGAACATCCGATTCTAAAGATTCTATGGGCCTCAGCCGCATTTCAATATCAAGTGCTGAGCGTAAATTTCGAATGGAAAACGGCTTATGTCTTGCCTGTAGTCAAACCGGACATATGGCCAAAGACCACCATTGTATGATTGTTGCGATTTCCGAGTAAGAAGAGCAGAAAGTAAAGCTCAAAGAATATTGTTTCCATTAAAGTTCTAAGTTACATGTAAAACGCGAATTGATGTGTGCATATCCTAGAGTTAAAGTGGGTATGCAAACAACAATTATTACAGTAAAATGTCTTGAGCACAGCTGACCACGAAACAATTGTGCGGGGAATAAAGCAGTACTGACCCCCGCACCATCAACGCCATCCTATTTGTCGCAAAGTAAATATGACTATGTCTCTCACTGTCTCTCCACCTAGTATCATACTACCCCGCACATGCAAATGTATGAGAGAATAGCTCATTAGCAAAAAGAAGTTAAAATGTAGAATACAGCATGTATTGTAGAGTATGTAGGAAAGTTGTTCAGATTTGCAAAGAATGCCAATTATTGTAAGAAATGTTGTAAATTCCAACAATGATTGACCCAGTGCCAATGCCAAAGCGTCCTACCAATCAATGGATATCTCGTGAGAGAAATGACTATAAACAATTCCCTGCTTTTAATACTCATGATCTACCTAGCACTACATATTTAACACCAGAAAATCAGCCCTTGCCAATTCCGATGATGTATTATCCCCCGCCTCGATTTCTACCCAAATACCATCATCAGTCACCAGACCAATTCTCAAACTCACAGCTTTTATACCCCGACGCCCCGGTTCGATCTCGTCTGAGAGTGTTAAATGGAAACCACGGATTTGAAGAACATTGCCAATCTCAGAATTCAGGGGATAAAAAACAAGCTTATAGAAGTTGTGAACAGTTAAAAGACCAACCCCTAGTTTAAGTCGCTGCCAGGGGTACAATTGGTATGGAGATGAAGACAAGGCTATCCAAGATATATTGATGGATAATTCCACTTTGGAATTATGCTCAACTGGTTCCTCAAATTCAATGCTTCTTAGCTCTTCTCTCTCTAACCCGCGCACAAATAATTCAGTTATGTTTCCCACAACAAGTTTGATTGATAGTGGCTGCACTACTATGGAATTTGCTGACAGAGATTCTCTTTTTAATCGTTTTGGAATAGAAACTAAGCCCCTCTATACTCCACAATCTGTTCGCTTGGCCGATGGCTCTACAGAAGCCTCTATAACCCACCACTTTACATTCCGTTTGCATATTGAGCAACACTCGGAGATTATTGTCTTTTTCGTTACTAACCTAAGTAGATGTAATCCCATTATTCTTGGCCTACCATGGCTAAAATTACACAGCCCTAAATGTGATTAGAGCTCCTTGAGCCTCACTTTTAGTTCCTTGTATTGCCGACACCACTGCCTTGATTGGAAGTAACTACAGTCCAATTCTTCTCAGCAAGTAAGATCGGTTACAGCAATCTCACTGTCAGATAAAATTTTGTCAATACCTGTTACACATAAGCCACTTCAAACTGCTGCACCAGATAATTATGAAAATGAATCTTTCCTTCCGAATTCCAACAACCCTGATACACCAAAATATGAAAAAGAAAAGACCTTTACTACCTGCAAGGATGATAATGAATTTGATATCCTTCAAATTTTCCCAAGCCCAGATCATCCTCATATTTCGGATCTTTTACGTCGAAAAGTTATACAGAGTGATATTGATAAATTTATCCAAGATAAACCCGAATTAAATACCGATGCAATAAAAGCCATATTACCACTCGAATTCCATCATTACACCGAACACTTTCTACCAAAGAATGCGAACTCTCTCCCACCACATCGTCCTTGGGACCATAAGATTGAACTTGTCCCTGGAAAACAAGCACCCTATCGTAAAAATAGGCACTTCACTCCAGCAGAGTTGAATTGTGTCAAGAAATGGATTGATGATATGTTGGCTAAAGGTTTCATACGTGATTCTTCCTCGCCAGTTGCCGCACCTATTCTCCTCGCCGCCAAACCAGCTGGGGGAATACGAATATGCCAAGACTATCGCGGCCTTAATGATGTTACCATTAAAAATCGATACCCGCTCCCCCTGATCTGTGAGACTTTAGATTCCATTTCAAGAGCTAGATATTATACTAGGCTAGATGTCATTGCTGCTTTTTGTTGAAAAGCAGAATGGGTCAGAAATGTATTGTTTGGGAATCTTATATTTATTGAAAAGTATTCAGCTGAACTTAATATACAGTGTGTGCTTGCTAAGCGAGCTAAGTAAGTCACATGCTAACCAGGGTTGAAGACTGATGCTTCGACACTTTTAATAGTATCCGTATTGCCGAAGGACATGAATGGATGACTGCATTTACTACATGATTTGGCCTACATGAGATGTTGGTAACACCATTTGGTCTGTGCAATGCCCCTGCAACTTTTCAGAACTACATCAATCATATCTTACATGATGCACTCGACAAATACTGTACGGCATATTTGGATGATGTTTTAACATACTCAGAGACCAAGGAAGAACATACCAAACACGTAGATGATGTAATACGTCGACTCGGTAAAACAGGATTACAAATTGATATCAATAAATCAGAGTTCTATACTACAAAAACCAAGTATCTCGGGATAATTATCTCCACTGATGGACTAAGTATGGATCCTGATAAAGTTAAAGTAATTCTAGATTGGGAAAAACCAACAACTGTGAAAGAATTGCAAAAACTACTTGGCTTCTCAAACTTCTACAGGAGATTCATAAGAGGCTATTCAGGTGTAATTGAACCCTCAACACGTCTTCTACGTAAAAAATCACCATGGATGTGGTCTATTGATCAGGCGAACGCTTTTTCGAAACTCAAAAGTTCATTTACACAGGCACCAATCCTTGCCTATTTTAATTATCACAAGCAGACCATAGTTGAAACTGATGCATCCAACTGGGCCTCAGAAGGAGCAATCCTCCAGAAGGGAGATGATGGCATACTTCATCCTTTAGCTTTCTTTTCTTCAAAGCACAGTCCTGCTGAGGAGGACGAAGGCTGAACACCTGTCAGTGGTGTCCTCTACGAACCTGGGAGTGAAATATTCTCCCAGAGCCGAGATTCAGTCACGAACAAGGGTGGGATGAATTTTATTTGATGGATCTTCGGCTTGAAGGAGTTGTACTCGGTATTTTGGTCGAAAAATCAGTCGACAGAGATTTCACAACCGCAAGAAAGTCGAACAAAAACTCATCACTACCAACATACGATTCACGGATGGACCAAGGTCTGTCTGGGGGTCGTATTCAAACATCCGACATTTCTCTAGCTCCCCATATATTTGAAACGAAACATTTCTCAATCGGTCCTATACCTGCGACCCACCTCCATACTCGTCAGATCACCTACCTAAACACGCCCTAATGAGGAAAGTCATGATGAAAACGGGACGTGTACAAAGGAGGAAGAAAAGGGAAGATACACCGAGGGGATTACACAATTTCCCAATGACGACAACAACCCAACGGTACGATATGAAAGTGCAAGGCTAGAGCAACGATGAGATATTGGACAGCAATTATATTTCGGAGTTAATGAGGATGTCAAGGGCTCGGGCGCGTGGTGGCCGAGGCTGAGGAGAATTTGCGCTTCGGCGCGTCAAAAGAGGGTTCTCTGGACGGTTGGGCTTGACATGATTCAACACATGGGTGAAGTCTGAGGTGGTCCGGTCATTTAGGTGGGACGAGGTAGATGTTCTTAATGGTAGTTAACCTGATCCAGCCCGGCCCCACTCGTGCTTAAGCTCCAGTAGGAGTGCGACGGGAACCAATGTACCTAGCACGTAAATGAACAAGAAAAGACAAGACAAGACACAGTCCTGCTGAATCAAACTATGAGATATATGATAAAGAGCTTCTCGCAATCATTAAAGCTTTAGAAGAATGGCGCCCAGAACTAGTAGGCGTGCAAGAGCCATTTGAGATAATTACAGTCCATAAGAATCTACAAATCTTCCTGACAGCTAAACAGCTAAACCAACGTCAGGTACGGTGGTCTGAATTTTTGTCTCATTACAACTTTATAATCACTTATCGTCCTGGGTCACATGTAGTAATACCAGATACCTTGAGTCGTTTACCAGGACAACAACCAAAAGATGATTCTGATGAGCGTCTTCAACACTGTTTTCGCACTTTAATTCCAGAATATAAAGTCCATCCTGATATACTCCACAGCCTTCTCAACAAGAACCAAATTTTTGATCACATTTCTGCTATATCTTATGGAACTTCTAATACCGAAGCTATATCCCTTGCTTACGAGAATAACGACATTGCTAAGTTGATCATAAATTCTTTACAAGATACCACAATGCGGTGGTGGCCCGGACCCTTACGATCATTACTCCGAAAGGACAAAGTAGAGTTTAAAATTAATGCCGGATTTGTGTACTTTCGAAAACGGCTTTTTGTACCAGACTATGAAAATCTTCGTCTTGAAATTGTGCACTGTTCCAATTCTTTCGGCCCTGCAGGTCATTCAGGTCGTGTGAAAACTTTGGATCTATTACAAAGAACCTATTGGTGGCCACAAATGACCCAATTTGTTGCTGATTTTTGTGAAAGGATGCGCTCTCTGCTTCAGGACTAAGACTCCACGTTCATCGCCTCCCGGATTTCTTAAGACTCTCGAAATTCCAGCCCGTGCATGGTCTGACATTTCAATTGATCATGTTGTTGACTTACCGCCGTGCAAACGTGATGGTAAGATATTCCACAATACCCTAGTGGTTGTAGATAGACTCACTAAAATTCGTCATTTTATACCCACTACATCCCTTGATACATCTGAATTGGTTGAATGTTTCATCAAAAACATTTATAGACTACATGGTGCACCTGACTCTATCATTTCTGATCGTGGTTCCGCATTTGTTTCTGAGTTTCGGCGTAGGATTAATACTCGTCTCTCTATCACTCTCAAACCTAGTTCGGCTTTTCACCCACAGACCAATGGTCAAACAGAAATAGTCAACGCATCTTTAAATCAATATCTTCGTGCCTTTGTTAGTTCTACCCAAGATGATTGGGTTGATTGGCTACCACTAGCTGAGTTCTCTGAAAATAATCAGACAAGCGAGACAACAGTTGTGTCTCCTTTCTACGCAAACTACGTGTGACAGTCGGGGAAGTTCTCAAGTTGGCTTGAGATGCACGATCAATAGTTTTCGATTCTTCTAAGGAGAGAATATGTACGTATAAGAAAGGCTTATTTATACCCGCGCTCTCCTCCAATACGTGGCCCGCATCTATTCCAAAGTGCGGACAGGTGTACCTATGTAAAGTTTAGGTTTCTGCATTGGTGTTAACTCCCGACGCTCGTCCTACCACTCGGCTACCTCTCAATCAGTTTCGCCGTGCCCGAAACAATCCTTTCTGAGCACATCCGAGTACTGTTAAATTTCTCAATAGATGTTCCGGCACACAGTCCACCACACAGTCCTCTAATTATGTCACTCCCCGTACTCGAGGCAATCCTCCCCGCGACTGTCCGAGTGTTTGCTAGTCGTCCGAGCAGTAGAGTGAGTTTTCCATTACCTGAAGTCCTAGCGGGTGGAAAGGGTGCCTGCGTTGGCCAACGCAGGCTACAGGGTTTACTATCGGTTCACCAGCCGTTATATTACGGCTTTAATACACGTCTAGGAATCGAACCCCCAGAGCCTAAGCCACCATTGCTATCTAATACTGCAAAAAGAGAGTATTTAAGAGCAGACTTAGTTGCTGACTGCTTTGATCAAATTCTTGCTAAGCTAAAAGCCATGTCCCACCAGTCGCAGGATAAATATGAAGAATATGCAAATTCTCGAAGATCAGAAGCCCCAGTCTACAGAGTAGGAGACAAGGTTATGATTTGTCTTAGAAACCTGAAGATAAATCGACCAAAGAAAAAATGGGATGATAGATGGGATGGTCATTTCACAGTCTTAAAAACATATGATGGAGCTGTTATCATTGATCTCCCAGATCATATTCATGTAAACAATAGTTTCCACACCTCTTTGGTTCGACCATGGAAAGATCCTGTAATAACCGGGCAATCTTTTATCAATAAAAATGAGCGTCGTAGCGTTGCTGGAAGAGTAGCGGAAAGAGATGATGATGGGAATATTGAAGACAAATGGGTATTTGAAAAAATCTTAGATGTGCAAAAATCAAGATTGTAATGGTCTTACCTACCTCATTAAGTGGAAATATGATGATGTGCCTTCATGGCAGCCAGAATCAGACTTACGAGGGTGCGAAAAAGCCCTCACAGATTTTCATAATTTAAACCCTCATAAACCAGGACCGCCATCATGGGTAAATATACCAACGACATATAAATCAATTGTACCACAACAGCCACGCCGCTCAGAGAGGAAAAAGCGGCCAACATGGAAATTAGCTGAAACAAGAAGCTAATATATATTTATATAGAAGAAATAGTACCTGGAATCAACACTAATTTTCTGACAAGGCGTTCTGTTTGGAGACCAAACAAAATTTAGAGGGGGAGTACTGTCACGGGACTAAGTGCTAGCGTCATAGACAAGAACATATGTATAGATATCTCTTGTATTTAGACTTCTCTTCTCTTACTATCGCACAACACAGTTATATTCTCTTTCCTTTAGTACCTGACCCGTGAGCCACCGTGACAATAATACATGTTGTATTCTAAATTCTAAATTCTTTTTGCTATTAACCTATTCTCTCTCACATTTGCATGTGCGGGGTAGTATGATGCTAGGTGCAAATGCAGTGAGAAACATAGTCATGTTTACTTTGCGACAAATAAGATGGCGTTACTGGTGCGAGGTCAGTACTGCTTTATTCCCCGCACAATAGTTTTGTGGTCAGCTGTGCGGAAGACTTTTTACTGTAATAATTGTTGTTTGCACACCCACTTTAACTCTAGGATATGCACACATAAATTCGCGTTTTATATGTAATTTAGAACTTTAATGCAAACAATATTCTTTGAGCTTTACTTTCCGCTCATCTTACTCGGAAATCGCAACACGCAACGTACACTTGAACGTAGGAGATGGAAATATTTGCCAAACAGATTTTCCCAGGTTCTTCGCTGACCAGAGACTACTACTGGGTAGTTGTCAACAATATCACATTTCTCAACATGTACAAGGCGCACAACGACGACGAAGTAATCGACTGGGTACCACCGCCAGCATCAATAATCGCAGGCGAATTCTGTTGGAAATGGAGACACAGTGTGTTGTGGACGTATGGGCCCTCCATTTCGTCTAGGTTCCCGACACGATCTTGTGTGTGTTTAAGAGGTTGGAATGGGTAATATGGTAGCGCTTCAGGCTACCTATTAAATATATGAGCGGCTGTATGGCGTGGGCACAAGGAGTTTATTGGGGATTTTCTATGCCTAGATGGCGCCACAATCGTTTATGGTGTGGCTTAGACTACGTGTCGCTTACACTTGTACTTGTAGCGCACACTTTCCATACTTTTAGCTGTAATCCGAACATGACACTCTTTTAGTCAACTTCTACTTTCGTTCCATGAATATTGCGCCTATTTCATTGCGCGATATTTCCAACATATACCGAGGAAGAAAAGACAACCTGCGTCAAAATCCTGAGGTCTACAGTAGCATCAACCAAGAGAGAGCATCGGAAGAAGCGGATAGAAACGATGCGGTCGTGCTCGGACGACTACATGATGAGGTGGGCGGCCCCGAAACACCAAAAAATCCCGTCACCCATTCGGCATGATGGGAAGCTAGTATCAGATTAGACAGAGCGAGCGATGATTCTGCGCGATCTATTACTGGACCGTCACTCGGAAACAGACTACCTCCCTCCTTGAACAAGGTCAGCAGAGCCTCGGATTCTATGGTCTGAGGAGCTATCAGAGCTGGAAGCTCAGTCATGTACTGTTGGAGGAGGTAATACCTGTCCTGGTGCAGACGGAATCTCAGTAGAATTGCTAGCCGCATGCTGGGTGTCACAGTCTAAGCATAGGCACTGAGGCAACCTTATGTTCAGAGGTATTCTCTTTTCAATCGATGGTGAACTACAGATTGAAGAGGATTATAACAGTTACTTTATACATGATTATTATCCCGGCCAATGACACAGTTTTCTATCTGTATATCCGTATCTCTTCTCGTATCTCTTCTCGTATCCCTTCTCGTATCCCTTTGTCGTGCCCTATTCTTGGAGGTGTTTCCCAAGTTGTAAGACCCTGCCTAGCTTCTTGCTAAGCCTGCGTTAGACAGCGCAGGCTACAGGCAATTACCGGCTTACAAGCCGTCACACTGGGGCAGTATTGGGAAATATATAGCACAACTCTTTCAAGCATGTCTGAAACTTGGTTACCATCCGGCGTGCTTCAAGCTGGCGTGAGTCGTCTTCCTACCGAAGAGCGGTCGTGATTTATCAACGGCCAAAGGATGGAGACCAATTGCACTCCTCTCATGTATAGGCAAGGGGCTAGAAAGAATCTTTGCGAAAATGACATCAGAATTAGCCATCACTTTGGACGTTAAAGGCCACCAGCAGTTTGGCGCACTACCAAAACGATCGGCAAATAATCTGATATCTCCAGTAGTGCACGATGTCGAGGAAGCTCGATCTCAAGGATGGGCATCCACATTTGTAACAATGGATGTACAAGGAGCATTCGACGCTGTTCTACACAACCGGCTACTATGACGAATGCAGGCACAAGGCTGGCCAGACTCGGTATTACAATGGATATCCTCCTTTCTCAAAGGGAGAAATCAGGGCGAATCGGTAGGAATAAAAGTTGGCGGTAGGCTAGTCCAGCCGGCGGAGCATATTCGCTGGCTTGGAATTCACCTTGATCTGCGTCTCACCTTCAAGCATCATGTAGCGAGTGAGTGAGTGAGTGTTTGTTTATTTTGCTACTAGACTCATAGACTTTCTAGCATATTGGCCTCCTTTCTGGCCCTGGCCGCATCTTGTGCAGTGCTCCTTGCCTCTTATGTTTCTTGAAAGATCATGGATATATTGCCCGTGATGAATAGCCATTCAGCTCAGTATTTACCCATGGAATTCAGCCACCTTTTCCACGGAACTTTCTACCCAAAAGAAATAAAAATGGTAGCAATGAAAACTGCGTGCGCGGGAAAAAGTCTCAAAAAACCTGCAGCCCCAGCCAGGAGAGGCCTAGAAACCGAGACCACACGAGGTGCACATATTCATCTATATCTCCCTTCTTTATAACAGTCGAGGCCGACTTGATCCAATCCACCATCTCCGTATCGGGGGCTGGGTACGCTCCGGAAACTCATCAGATGGCTTTTCCTCCATGATCAAGGGCTGGTGATAAGAAGGTGTTATGGTGTGCCAAGGAATTTGAAATGAGGTAGCTTAGTAAATAGGCAGAATCATGTAGACAGCTACCAAGTCACCACGCCTTAGTTCATTGCTCCCAACTCACACAATTGTTCTTGTTGAGTTGATTGGTTTGCAAAGCTTGTGTATGTTAGGCACAGATTATATCACTCGATGAAGCGAGTGGGAAAATAGAGGAGTCTGTAAATCTATCGTGGAGAGTTATTAATTACTCCCACTAGGACACAGAGTGCTATATAAACTATATTTTGTAATAATAAAATCTAGTGGCTGGTATTTGCGTCAAAGCGCATTAATACTAACCTCACAATTAATGGGATATTAGTGGCGTGAATTCTACACATCCCTGTCTTTACCATGATTGGAAGCACCAATTTCAACAGTTCTCCTCACATCGCTAATCATTCATATTTGTCAATTAATATGTCTTTCGCACGCTCATAATCATAAAAGTAGGAATCTGACCCTAACATCTGATCTGATTGTGGCTAGCTTCAGGATAGTGATGATTAGGGTTGTGCTTAGAGATGAAGACAATACAGATGGCGAAAGCGGTTGGAAGTCCGCTTCGAAGTGAGGACGCGGTTACACAATCTCGGCTCTGCAGACGCTACAATGCGAACTGGAGGTTCGTAGGGGACACCACTGACAGTTGTTGAGAAAAACTCACCCCTATTATGAGATGAAGCTAGGCCCGGAAGATATCTAAGAGCAAATATTAATACTGAGGGCCCTATTATTATCTACTTGTAGGTACATTTACGAAGCTTTTGAGTTGCAGAACACGAGTCATTTACGACGAAAATGAAAGATCGAATATTGTGAACGTTACGAGTTAATTACGAAGAGACAAGTAGATTAATCAAAATTCGGATTATAGTAGGATACGAATTAATATATCATAAATGGGGATCAAAAATTGTTAGGACTATTACTACATATTCCCAACAATAACATTTACACTTAATTTGCCTAGCCATCACCAAAATAGGAAACTAATTGGTGCACCATTACATCTTGATTATTCACAACGAACTCGTAACAGGGATGATAGCTTGATGGTCGATATTTGTAGATTTGGGCTTTGGTCCTTTAAAATTGGGCTCTCTAGAAGGTGATATTTGTTATAGTTCGGTACACAAATGAATTATGGGGTGATTTTTCTCCATAGCCATAAACTCAGATAGAACTATAATTAAATCTAATCTGGGGTGATTTTATCTATTAATTGGGATGAGTTTTTAAATTAAAAGATGGTTAGTCCAAAAGAGCTCTGCTCCACTTGATTTAAGGCGACAAGAGTGCATCTGATACTAATTGCCAAGTATTATCATTTAACCCCTTTAAAATATCTCCCTGTTACGAACCTTCCTAAAGCGTGATGTTGACCTACTCTTTTATTATTAGTCATGAAGATAATCAGAATAGACTCTGTTTAATTCGTTCAATCATGTAGATGGCGACCTCATTTCGTGAAACATAAATACCCTAGATTAATGCTAAGTCCGGAATAGGATGCCGCCGTAAAATTTAGGTATAAGCTCGATGCAAAACCAAATGCGAGTGGGGTCGCATATGCCTTGCACATCGAGCACAATGGCCATGAGGAGTCATCAGACCCGGTCGATTTTTACCTGCGGGGTCACTCACTTGAGTGGACTTCCGAGGGTAGTTGGGTCCAGCCCGAAGTCTCAGCCGTGGAACTCTGGGCTGAGACTTCGGACTGTGGAAATCACCGGGGCCTGGGCTAGGCTGTCGTTCAGGGCTCGCGAAGCGAACCCTTTTCTCCACCTTTGCCGCCTTCGTTGGCATCGCAGATGAGGAACTTAAGGCTATTACTCCAAAAGAGGGCTTTGTTAGCCTAGCATTGAAAAGACTATTCTGAATCAGCGATGAGCCGAATAATGAATAGTATTAAGCTGCAGAGATGGTGTCGACTCACAGCAATATTCAGAACCAGTATCAATATTGACTCCTCGCCCGATATTCGGTTATATTAATTAGACAATATTTTTACCAACTATTTGAAAAGTTGATTTCCAGATAGGTGGCTGGTTGGTGTAAACTATACAGCCATTCATGGTGACAATAGGCGGATATGAAGGTTTTGATTCCAAAATTTGTGTCGAAGACCATTCTAATATTATTACAAAATTATGATGGGATAAGTGATATACTTACAACATGAGTAATAATATGGTGCTAAGATGACTTGTTGATAAGTATTTAATGGTGTGAGGATAGAGAAAGGGTGTGGACAAGCGCGTATATAGATATTTGGAGAGGTTTAATTCACCTCAATTGTGCGATTTGAATGATAATATACAGGATTAAGTTTGACAGTAATTAATCTTTCAATTTAATTCATCAAAGATGAACTTAGATGCCGATAATGGAGATAATGATGATGATGTGCTATGAGAATCTGAATAGTTGAAGATAAGGAAGAGATACTCGCGGGAAGAATAAGAATATTTATAGGCTGAGTCTATCAGGCTTGAAGATAGGAGACTTAAACACTGTGACGTATATTATGTACTGTTATTTTAGTTTCGGAAGGTAGGATGATGGTAAATAAATCAGGGAATATTTCATTGTCGATTCCTTTTTGAACTCTATTAGTCTTATTCAAATAATAATGTTCTCTGAGGTACGGGATGAGGACTTCCGACCTTTCGTATTTCTATATGAGGGGTAGTTCCATGATAGAAATATTTCCCGTTATTACTCAAAATTATGGTTGGTGTCGAGAAAGTTGCAAACATTAGTCCTATTTGTAAAGTCGGCACGATCTATTTTTCAGTATTAATGGACTATATTGTCGTTGAAGCTGATTTGTTCGTCGAATAGCAGCCCGGTTGTGCAGGATCTCAAATGTAAATATTCAGCTTTTCTATCCGTAAATTTCGTAGTGGGCTCCTGACAATACCATGCTTGAATGCTGCAGAATATTAGAATTTTGCTTAAGACAGTCCTTTCCCCTATCTTCTTTAACAAGTGAAAACTGCTTGACATGCATCAAATTATTGAGTCTCCGAAATGAAATCATGGTAGACTGGGTCCCGAAAATCTTCTCATTCTTTCTAAATATATCACTTCCATTTTCGGAAACTGTTGGACAATATACTCTGTTCGATATTATTTGGATATATATGATGACGTAAAGAGGACTTAATAATTTACAACTGTAACAACGTTGGACTTATTTATATACATGCAAGAGATAAATTCTCACTATTCTCGTATTACTATCAAACCTAGTGATGACCAACCACCTCTCATCTACCATGATGGGCCAAGGTACACTGTAGTACGCAAATATCCAAACGTAGATGCGATTGTGTTCGAGATTAGCGCACTCGGGTCTTGTGTAGAGAGAGTCGATGTAGTCGAGAACCTGAGACGAAACGGATAATTGTTGAGCTCTAAATTCAAAAGTCAGATTTTTCAATAGGATATAGTTCTTATTGATGGAGGACAAGGCTGACACCTGTACGCGGTGCCTTCTACGAACCTGGGAGTGGAGTGCAGCGGACACTATAAAAACACGCAAACGATGGATGATGCTGTGGTCCGCCTCCTGGTCGTGTTCTCTAGTATAGTTTGAGTAGCCTGGGCACCTACTCCACTTGGGAAGGAGACGCCGAAGACCACATTTTGCGCGGAGAAAGTTCAGTGGATTATGAAGGCATGTCTGGGTAACTCAGGGTTTTTGAGACGTTCCCCTTGGTGGGTATTCACGGATGAGGGCTGACTTTGGGTGAAGAAAAAGCCATAAAAACTTCACAGTGGTCCTTGCAAATGAAATCCGAGGCATGGGTATTGTTTCTTATTTCAAGTCATCTTTTGTGTATATTTTCTCTTATATTGTGTCATAGCTAGATAGCTGAATACGGAATTAAAGTCTGATGCAAAATAATTTAAAAACAAAACTTGTATATATTAATTTTCAATCGTCACGGATTAACTAATGCGAATATTGTATCCTGCCAGTCCCTGGCTCTAAGACTATCAGACTACTGCTATATCATGGGTAGGTTCATGGTGATGAGGCAGAATGATCCAAGCTTCAGATTGTATACCTCAAGATATGTTCTAGGTACGTCGATGACATTCTAAGCTATGCTACCAATCACTTTCTAGACCTTTCGAAATGGTGTTTTGTACTCTTACCAGCTCACTGGGCTTCCATTAGACTCCAGGTCACTCCAGGTCACTCTCTGAGCTCCACAGGAATTGGGATGGTATAAGATTACTGTAGTTTGTAGCAAATAGCGTCGAGGTTTCAGTAGCTAAAGTATCTTAGTATTGAAAGCTCTCCGGCTTTTAATCTTATATTATTCCCTACTTATTCAAACAAGATTCAAGAAACAAATCTTTGTTGTTAATTTAATATCATTGCCATCAAGTATCTGAGATTCTACGCCAACCTTTTTAAATTAAGCAACCAAATTCCGAGAAAACTTGCCATCCATTCGTTGTGGAGCCCTTAGCGCGCTTAGCGACGGAAACGGGACTGCTACCCTAGAACTTGAGGGTTGTACTCTTTCTTACATAGATATGAATGAATAAAGTCAATTTCACCAACCTATCCAGGATAAGTAACCTGTCTTCAAGTGATATCACCCTGTAAAATCAATAGACAGTTATGTTGTGAATTTGATTTATATATTCTAGATGTGGTGGTGCAGGGTTAACTTTTTAAATTCGGTTAGAGCTGATACGATGACATTTAGGTTCGGGCCGACTGGATATTTCGAATTTGTTCTCTAGATCTAATAATTTTCCATTTGGGTTATAACGAGTTTACTTATTTGAAATTCACTATTCAATATTTTGATAATTTGACTTATGAGTTTATGACCTTTAATAAACTGGGCTTCGATTACTCTACTCGTCTCTTTGTAATCAATTCGCACCGTCGGAACTTCAAACAATCGTAACTTTAATAATTTGTCTTTGTCAAGACTGACTCGACATCCGCAACAAAACAGCTTCAAAAGTTTGCCAATAAGCACATTCGTATCAGTTTATAACGACACTAAAATAACGACACTAAAATCCATACCAAATGGCCTAATATTTTCTTGCAAAGTTATACCAAACAAAATATGAACTCCTACTCAAAATTGTTACCCCAAAAGTTAACTGCTTACGAATAGCATGTCCTGTCTTAGTTCGCTTGTTGCTAGTGGTAACAACAAACTACTAACACCCGTCGCGACGAGAACGCGCAGGACTGTCGACGGGCGCCTCTCAAATATGAGAGACCTGTGTTTGAATCAGACCTAACACAGAAGGTCGTCTACACAATGCAAGTAAGCTGTTCCTACACAGAGGGCCGCTAAAACCTCTAAGTAAAGGCACGATTCAAGACAAAATGCGAGTGAGGTCGCATATGCCTTGCACATCGAGCACAATGCCCACGAGGAGTCATCAAGCCCGGTCGATTTTTACCTTCGGACTCACTCACTTGAGTGGACTTCCGAGGGTAGTTGGGTCCAGCCCGAAGTCTCAGCCGTGGAACTCTAGGCTGAGATTTCGGACTGTGAAAATCGCCGAGGCCTGGGCTAGGCTGACGTTCAGGGCTCGCGAAGCGAACCCTTTTCTTCGCCTTTGCGGCCTTCTTTGGCGGGGGGGAATGGAGACTTAGCTGGGAAAGTTGTGTACAAATTTGACTTATTGCCAGTTCTGGCGAAGAAACATCTAGCAAGAGTTAGTCCTTGTTCCGAAATAGTAGGTATTCAACGAAGAAATAAGGGATAGCAGGTGGAGACATGAAGAGTAATAGCAAAGAGTATCGCAACCTACCATGATGTCGAGAACCATCAGGACTGATGTTGGTTTCCTGCCAGATTTTTTGTCGCATTAGCTGGTAATCGATGTCGTCATCCATCTGAAAAGGCGATTCCCAGATGGGTGGCTCGTTGATATAATACGCTAACCAGCCAAGCATGGCGACAATAAGTTGATAACCGAAGACAACGATTTTGCCGACTTTGTCGAACATTGTGGTCGACTCTGACCATTAGTTAGTTATGATAATTATGGATAAGAAATACTCACCGAACAGCTGACAGAGTTGATGGAGATGGAGGTATGAGTTTCTGAAAAAAGAGGTAGTGTGCCAAGCTAGGAGAGTAAGGGAGTTGATTATGGGTTGAGGGTAATTGTGAGGATATGGAAGAGCACAAGGAGGAGAGGAGTAATCTACAGAGAGAAAGTCAAGTTATACATGAAGAATCTTCCTAGCTCAGATAATATTGGAGGAAGGAACTGTCAGGTGCAATGAATGACAGGTAATGATTCAGGAAGGAAGGAAGTAAGGTAACGTTTGACATTTTATTGATTATATCTAGTAACTCGACAAAAGGCATTCGCTTTCACCATCCGATTGTGGTAGGAAGTATTGAGAATAGGTTTTGGAAGTTGCAACCCATCGATGAAATAGAACAGCCAAATCCAATAAAAACAATATCCGGATTGAATACCAGGCACTGAAGGTCTCTACTACCACTTCTAGATTTTGTTAGTGTTAAGAGACTGATGTCTGGGGATCGAGGCTTCCCTCGAACGAAATTCAAGTTCTCAAATTTGAAGCGCGACTTCCTCGAATTGAATGGTTGTATTCGAGAAAGTATGCGAAGGGCAATTCATTCCACCTCAACAACAATTGAAATCCAAACATGACAGGTCCGACCAAGGATTTTTTTTTCGCAAACAAACTTGTTACTTGGACACCTAACTATACACCTTCCTGAATTATCACCTTTCATTCATTGCACCTGACAGTTCCTTCCTCCAATATTATTTGAGCTAGGAAGATTCTTCATGTATAACTTGACTTTCTCTCTGTAGATTACTCCTCTCCTCCTTGTGCTCTTCCATATCCTCACAATTACCCTCAACCCATAATCAACTCCCTTACTCTCCTAGCTTGGCACACTACCTCTTTTTTCAGAAACTCATACCTCCATCTCCATCAACTCTGTCAGCTGTTCGGTGAGTATTTCTTATCCATAATTATCATAACTAACTAATGGTCAGAGTCGACCACAATGTTCGACAAAGTCGGCAAAATCGTTGTCTTCGGTTATCAACTTATTGTCGCCATGCTTGGCTGGTTAGCGTATTATATCAACGAGCCACCCATCTGGGAATCGCCTTTTCAGATGGATGACGACATCGATTACCAGCTAATGCGACAAAAGATCTGGCAGGAAACCAACATCAGTCCTGATGGTTCTCGACATCATGGTAGGTTGCGATACTCTTTGCTATTACTCTTCATGTCTCCACCTGCTATCCCTTATTTCTTCGTTGAATACCTACTATTTCGGAACAAGGACTAACTCTTGCTAGATGTTTCTTCGCCAGAACTGGCAATAAGTCAAATTTGTACACAACTTTCCCAGCTAAGTCTCCATTCCCCCCCGCCAAAGAAGGCCGCAAAGGCGAAGAAAAGGGTTCGCTTCGCGAGCCCTGAACGTCAGCCTAGCCCAGGCCCCGGCGATTTCCACAGTCCGAAGCCTCAGCCCAGAGTTCCACGGCTGAGACTTCGGGCTGGACCCAACTACCCTCGGAAGTCCACTCAAGTGAGTGAGTCCGAAGGTAAAAATCGACCGGGCTTGATGACTCCTCGTGGGCATTGTGCTCGATGTGCAAGGCATATGCGACCTCACTCGCATTTTGTCTTGAATCGTGCCTTTACTTAGAGGTTTTAGCGGCCCTCTGTGTAGGAACAGCTTACTTGCATTTTGTAGACGACCTTCTGTGTTAGGTCAGATTCAGACACAGGTCTCTCATGTTTGAGAGGCGCCCGTCGACAGTCCTGCGCGTTCTCGTCGCGACGGGTGTTAGTAGTTTGTTGTTACCACTAGCAACAAGCGAACTAAGACAGGACATGCTATTCGTAAGCAGTTAACTTTTGGGGTAACAATTTTGAGTAGGAGTTCATATTTTGTTTGGTATAACTTTGCAAGAAAACATGATGGCATTTGATATTGTTTTTACGGTCGAATTAAATTGGTGGAATTTGTGTGGGTAATGAATAGAAATTTAATTCCATCAATTTCAAAATATTTGATGATTAATATTTGTTGGATGATTAATATATGTTAGATCATGCCAGGAATGTCAAATTGCGTATACTGACATTAAAGTATGTCGTATTTAACTGAACATTAAAAATTGTAATAAATCTGATATAATAAGTAATGTATTAAGATGCACATTTACTGGTTATGAATAAATTTGAATTGAAAAATAGAGATGTCGATATTTTGTTATGACTGGAAGGTTTACTAAAGAGAAAAATTCTCGGAGAATGTTAGATTTTATTGATGTCGAGTAGGCCAGAAGAAGTACAAAATCATTGTTTAAATCAGGCATATCCTCACAGATTGAGCTTTTTGTTTCCAGACCTTGATATTTGTTTTGATGTGACTATAATTAAATAATTTCGGAGACTGTAAGTGTTACATACTAGCTTTGAGGTGGATTTAGAAATACAATTAAAGTTTTCTTTACCGAGAACTTTATAGATATTTTTCTTTTTTTTGTTTATTGTCTGATAAAGTCTATGACTAGGTAAGGACATGTAAGTCCTTTTTGACTACAGGCCGGGAGTATCTATGTCTCGGGTAGTATACTCCCTCCTATGCCCCCTTCATGACTTCTTTCCAGCAGTAATACCCGCACAGGTATTCATTCAAGTCCACTCTAAATGGAGACGTTATCCCGTCATTATCTTCCATCCCTAGCCAACTAAACAATAGCTATTTATGCGTGTGTAAATGCAGGGAAAAGTCGCAAAAACCACTCGGTGCGGGGCTCTCCTGAGACGATGAGGCTGGCCTGCCGGGCGCAGCAGACCTGTGAATATCTAAGAGCGTCTCTCAAACTTCCTAGCCTCCTCCTTCCTCTTTTCCTGATTCATGCCGCAGGACAAACCGAAGATCGTAAAATGATGTCAGAAAAGTCTTGGTCGAGTGGGACTGTCGTGAAGGAGCCTAGCCTAGCATCTAAAAGTTGTTACGGACGTGGGGTCGTCGGGTAGCTCATTTAGTTCAGATGCCCTCCTTAACAGATATTTAATGGATAGTTCTTTGTGACTGTAGTGTTGGAAATATCGCGTAATGAAATGGGCGCAATATTTATGGAACGAAAGTCGAAGTTCACTAAAAGAGTGTCATCTTCGGATAACAGCTAAAAGGGTAGATGTGGGTCCCGTGTCCCGTGACTTAGGGTCGCCCACATTCTTAGACATAATACTTGTAGCTAAAGAAAGGGGGAGGGATAATAAACAATATACTTCATGAAAAGTCTTACTTCTAGTAACAATTATAAGCAGTCGTTTTACGACTCATGTTATATTAGATACGAGACTTGAAGCCACATAGAAAGTGTGCGCTACAAGTACAAGTGTAAGCGACACGTAGTCGAAGCCACATCATAAACGAGTGTGGCGCCATCTAGGCATAGAAAACCCCCAATAAACTCCTTGTGCCCACGCCATACAGCCGCTCATATATTTAATAGGTATCCTGAAGCGCTACCATATTACACATTCCAACCTCTTAAACACACACAAGATCGTGTCGGGAACCTAGACAAAATGGAGGGCCCTTACGGTCACAACACTCAGTGTCTCCATTTCCAACATGTAGTAATTGTCGTACAAATAGTAATCTCATGTGGACGGTGAATAGAGGCAAAATACCAGCTAGCATCTTAGCAGAGATGGCTACTGAATAGTAATGTAATCCGAAACTAGAGAGAGAGTAGAAGCTCTTTTACTGAACCCATATCCGCTTTACAAAGTTAATAACACCTGTGATACTCACAGTGATTTAACTGTTATTTTCCTATATGTGTCGCGAGAAGTCCCTGTACACATGAAATTAAGGCTAGCCGCAAACAAGTGCAAACTTCAACATACAACCCTATCTAAACAAAATGCCAAGGTTGTTGGAGATTCTAAAGCCAACGTTTGCCGTTAGGCATCTATTGGCTAATAACTCCCCATGCCAATGAGTAGTGATATGGGCTAATCATTTCTTATGGCGCCAGTGTATATTATTCATATATGTAATATTTGTCTACTGCAGTCATGTTGCTGCCTTAATTACACTAATTATTGTTGGAAGTTTCGCGCCATGAAATGGGCGCAATATTCATGGAACGAAAGTAGAAGTTGACTAAAAGAGTGTCATGATCGGATTACTGCTAAAAGTGTGGAAAGTGTGCGCTACAAGTACAAGTGTAAGGAGGGCAAGACTGACACCTGTACGAGGTGCCCTCTACGAACCTGGGAGTGAAATATTCTCCCAGAGCCAAGTTGAGTCAAATTTCGCAATACCGAACAAGTTGGCCCATGAGGCAATGATTCAAGACTCTCCACCTAATCAAATTTTCACACCTGACAAGATCAATCACCACCAAAACCTCATCAAGTTTGCAAGTACGACTTAGTACATCCTTATTTCAATGATCACACCTCTCGTCGACTTTCTCTGGCCTCAATTCACCACCACGTACACGCCCACGCCGATATTTATACCCGACGGAGGAAGCAAAGCGTGGCGCACAAACCTGGGAGACAGTTCTTTGGGATGGGCGTGAGAGAGATTAGGACAAGCTCACAAGGTGCTGCAGATGGTGGTTACGATCTCGACGGACGTGAATTTTAGAATTTTGACAACGAGTTTTCGAATTGAGCTTTATGAGTGCTCCAATATCTTCGCATTGATGGCTGTGTTCTTGTCCTTCTCTTCATGACTCTCTTGTATATCCTTACATGAAATTGTACATGACTAATTGTATAAGGGAAGCTGTTAGAATTTAGAATAATTGGGGCTATCAATTAGGCCACAGAGCCGGCAAAGACGAATTCTTCACCTTCCAGTGGTGCCGGTGTAATCGCTCAGTATGCTCTGCATATCTGGGATAGCCAAGAAGAATCGCATCCGAATCGAAGTCGAAAGCAACCTCAAGCATGTATCCATTTGACAACTTCTCGACAATGCCTTTCTTACCATCCTCATCTCAGTCCTCAACCTCCTTTTAACCACGCCTCATCTCGCCTGAACAACCAATAAAGAAGTTACTCCAATTGCAAACAGGAGCTTGCCCCATTAATTACCGGCCATCACCGACTACAAATTTACGACGCTACGTATACCTGCAAGGAGGAAATTAAGTCATAATATACAAAGCTCGGGTCATGGTTTATGGGGGACTGATGCTCTAATGGAGTTCTACATCTTGAGGAAGGATAGGCGGCTGAGATGTGGTGCGAGAGGGGAATAGGTCTCTGAAGACGATGCTGGAACTGACATTTTCGAGGGTTTTCAACTTTGGAACGTTTGTGGGCGCCAAGACCGAGATTTCAAATAATTAGCCAGGAGGGCTTCTTTTGTCGATGAGTCAACGGCACTCCCCAGCGCCCTGGACGGCACAAAAGAAGTTAGGCTAAGCTACTATACAGCAATCACGCTCTGTCAAGACTTTTCTGACATTCCAGCACGACCTTAGGGAAGGAGTTGGAAGGAGGCTAGAAAGGCAGAGTGCGAATTTCCCGAGGTACACACAAGTCTGCAGCGCCCAGCTGGCCGGCCTCTTCGAACGCTTCAGAAGGGGCACTATGTCTTCGGATTTAGTCCTAATGTCGGTATTAGGAGAGCTCCGCACCCAGTGGTTTTTGCGATTTTTCCCGGCTGCCATACACCCGCAAATGGCCATCGCTTCGTTGGTTGGAGAGGGGAGATAATGAAGGGCGAAGGGCTCCTCTAAGTGTATGATCGAATGTGGACTTGTGAGGGGTGGTACTGTTTGAGGGGAGCTGTATGGGAGGCATAGGAGGGGATATACTACTGGCATAGGTATCCTTGGCCTGTAGGCAGAGAGGACCTGCATGTCCTACATAGTCTTAGACTCAGACAGGACAATAAAATGATTTGATAATAATAATAATAATAATAATAATTAGGCCACAGTGTTGGTACACACGTGACTACAAATTCTGTACTTAGTTTCACCTCGGTAGTTACTTGAATGAATGCGCTCTACAACCTCAATGACAGAGGGGTCATTATTTCCTTAATAGAAGCTATTATTAAATTGATGGTTATAATTGTTGAAATACAGGGCTAATCCTAGTAATCAGGATTAACATGTGTCCTTTATGATGGTTAGACCCCCAACAGTAGTATATATGTAGCAAAGCTCCCCGAGTCCTTAATAGAAATTAGTTGAACCAGTATATTCATTTTACAATAATTAACTACCCCTTCATCTTGTCATATATTAATATTAGTATTTAAAATTCTAATTAGGGATCCGTGAAATTAATCCAGAGATGGAGGGATATTTCTGTTGATATGATCGGCCCTTTAATTGAAAGTAATGGATTCAACCAGATCATGGTAGTAGTAGACAGGTTGTCCAAAATGCGTCACTACATCGCAACTTCTTCTACTATGACTACCAAACAGCTTGCAGACCTACTCATTCGAAATGTATATAAACTCCATGGACTTCCCGACAATATTGTTTCGGATCGAGGAAATCTTTTTGTTGCAGAGCTTTGGAAAACTATTTGTGCCAGACTTCGAATAGATCTTTCATTATCCTCTTCCTATCATCCTGAAACAGACGGTCAGACAGAGATCTCCAGCGCTTTTGCGACTCAATACCTACGAATCTACGTCGATTTTACTCAAGACGATTGGGAGGACTGGCTAGCTTTGACAGAGTTTGTAGCGAATAATGTCTATAACGAGGCTACCAAAATGTCACCTTTTTTTGCAAACACAGCTTAACATCCTCGAATAAGTTTCGGACATCCTCGTGATTTGCCAACAAGAGCTTCCGAAACTGCGAAAAAGTCGAATGAACTAGGAAACGAGTTTGTTGATTAGATGGAACAAATTCTTGGTATCCTCAAAGAAAATATCACTAGTGCAAACTTGAGATACGAGGAGCAGGCAAATAGAAACCGCACACCTGCACCAGCTTATCGAGTGGGAGATCTAGTTTTCCTGAACGCTCGCAATATCAACTTGCCACGACCAGTTAAAAAGTTTGTCAATAAATTCTTGGGATATTTTAAGATAAAATCGCTTCTAGGTACTCATGCGTATTGTCTTGAGCTTCCCGCAGAGCTGCAGTCAATCGATAACAGTTTTTATACCAGCTTACTTCAGCCAGTACCAAACAAGATGTTTCCCGGACAAAGTGTTACACAGGATACGGCTATTATTGTCACAGTCTGAGCATAGGCACTGAGGCAACCTTATGTTCAGAGGTATTCTCTTTTCAATCGATGGTGAACTACAGATTGAAGAGGATTATAACAGTTACTTTATACATGATTATTATCCCGGCCAATGACACAGTTTTCTATCTGTATATCCGTATCTCTTCTCGTATCCCTTCTCGTATCCCTTTGTCGTGCCCTATTCTTGGAGGTGTTTGCCAAGTTGTAAGACCCTGCCTAGTTTCATGCTAAGTCTGCGTTAGACAGCGCAGGCTACAGGCAATTACCGGCTTACAAGCCGTCACAATTATGATTGATGACTATGGATGTCAAGGCTCTCTTGGGACTTGGTGACTTAACTTGGAAATGGTTGGTGGGAAATCTTGGATACTTGATAATAAAGACAATATATTAACAGAAGACTAGGTTCTTGATTCTTGGATATCTAGGTAATAGTACAAGACTGAAAGCTGGAGAGCTTTCGACATGAAGATACCTCAGCTACTTATACTTCGAAACTATCTACTACAGACTACAGTAATCTAGTTCCAGCCCAATTCCTGTCGAACTCCTGAGAGTGACCTAGAATCTGATCGAAGCTCAGTGAACTGGTTAGAGTACACAATACCATCCCGAAGCATCTAGAAACTAATTGCTAGAATAGCTTAGAATGCCATTGAAGTAACTCAACACCATGAATCATCTCCACATCAGTCAGTCCGTGACAACGGAGAAAAGCTCTGGGCAATTGAAAAACTCCTTGACTGCCGAAAGTACAAAGGAGAATTGTTAAGGTTATGAGTTGAATGGGAGCATAGTTACTGATTAATTTTCACAGATTCTGTTTCAGGATATTGTAGAGTTGGTAAGTTACTTGTTGGCAGGTATTGGATACTAATTCTTCGATACTGTTCACGAGATAGAACACAGACTACTTATACACTCTAATATGACCCTTGTCATCGTCTACGTTGTCTCTCCCGACTTACTGCCAACAGCGCGCCTAGGTAAAGCCCTGCAGTTCATGAGTCCATCTCCCATGAGAGGCCTCCCCCGTTCCGGAGGCTGGTGCGCGCGGTCCCAGCGCGCATTGCTGAAATGCCTCAATCACTTACGTGTAATATCGCAGCTGAGCGATCCTGAACCCAGCTGTTCAGGACTAACAGCAAACCTGTCAATGTCTTGCGCTCGTGGTTCGTACACACACCGCGGCGTCGCGCCAATCATTCCAATACAGTGTCTCAATTCCGTAGTCCTTAGTCCATTACTCAGGAGCGGAAGCATTCGCATAGTTCTGGTAGCGCACGAGGTCTGCATATACCTCTGAGCGCTATCCCGTAATTACCCTGCAATACCTAACCGCACATGGCTAGCACGTGTGGTCAATAGGCTCATGACGACGCTGCCCCAATCATTGCCCTGCAATGACTCAGTTCGGCGCTCTTAGGTCTCCGATTCAGGGGCGTGTGGATCCTGAAGGTGTAGATAATCAGGAGGTGGAGACAAGGTACAAGCGTCGTCTTACCACTAGTTCGGTAAGACCGGAACGCCACTCAGGGCAATAGCGTATGATGTATATAGAGCATGGTGTTAAAGTTATGAGCTTGAGCGAATATGGAGGTTATAGCGGAATCAGTGTCGGCGGTTAGACCGATACAGTAAGTCTTGTATGAAGGTTTAGAAGGAAGAATTGACTGGAAACAAGTGTATTGAGATGTATGGTTCTGAGTAAACTGAGCTAATAAGAGTGAGATTGCGTGTGCGCATTTCTTATCAACTGAGGTTTCTGACCAGTATTTATCAATCTCCATGGATCATAAGTTATGATCCCTGTAGATGTAAATCTATATACGTACAGATATATGAGCCAGAAATATAAAGCTAAATACATGTGTGTCGGTAATAGATCCGAGAAACCTTTAACCTGCATTTGATACATAATCATCTGATGGAATGCTAGTGTAAAATAAATGCCAATGTTCAATAAACTTTCCGTGAGGAATGTGCTGATGACAATGATATAGGAATGTGAATTTGATAACCTAATTAGCCAGACTTACAAATGAGTTATCCTTGGCATTCCAGGATATACAATATTTCAACACATGGTAGTCCTTAGAAGAAAGGCTAGACAACCTTCTGCTTATCTTAGACTTCGATATTGATCACCCTGTGAATCTGATATCGTGAGTCCCGAGCAATAACTGTCTCAACTACTTACCAGTACCCTCAAAAATAATTATTTTTGTAGAGCAACCGCTCAACTAAAAAAAAAAAAAAGCATTTTACTTCAAATTTTTATATTGTCACCATGAGCGCACCTGGCGATTATCCACACTCTTTTCTTGCTGAGGAAGATTCAGTCCCTCAGAAAGAATCGGCAACTACTTATCATCGCACCATAAAAGCCCTACAGCAGGTGTCAAGGGTACTAGAGGTGTTCGCATTCCCAGGTTCATGAGTTCGATAATTCAAGGGTTCGACAGTTCAAGAGTTCGACATAAGATAATATTCAATAATTCTAAAGAGTTCCTAAAAATACAAGACCATAATCTACCGAACTAGAGTTATCCCAAAAACCCATTATATACTCCTCTCTATTGTTCTCGAAATTTCCAGTATACTCTGATACAGAATAGAATGGAGTAGTATAGAAAAGCATGGACAAGTACAGATCGGAACAGAACGAAGTAGAATAGAACAGAAAATAATAGAACAGATTAAGGTAGAATAGAACAGAATAGCACACATATCATCGTACATAGTTCCTATCGATTTAGAATAGGCCCTTGGTCCGTGACAGCAGGCAACCGATGAAAGATTTGCATTTACTGATAGACGACTCGATAGACTTGAGAATAAGTTAGAATTAAAATTCGACTTAATGATGAAAGAGTTTGCCAAACTTTCAACTTGTCTGACAGACGCATCAAGATTCGAGGATTCAAATATCAGCAAAAATGAATCTTTCAAACCAGACCACAATGCAAAAGTGGAAGAGAAGCAGGGACATGCCAACCATCCCACTATATCGAAGGGCGAACCAAATTCTACGACTATCCCACCTCAACATAACCCATCCGACCAGGCCAGACTCCCAGATGGCCGTATTAATTTTTTTCGAACAGTTCCCCCGTTTCACAACAACATGACAATCCAGGAAAAATATGTCAAAGATATCTGGCCGAAAGCAAAATTGGAGTCAGAAATCTTTTACTCCAATTCAGGGAGCTCCAACAATAGAAATAGAGTCGTTTTAAAGCCAGAATGGAAATTATCCAGGGCATCAAATGACGTTTTCTCAAAGCTGAGAAATATTCAGACCGCACTATACCTGGCAATGATACCTTACAACTTATGGCCGCAACAGGTAGCCATCAAAATGGACGGTGATTTCTTTCTGGTGCGACGGCTAATAGAACAATTTGATATATCATGGATGCAAACTTTGGAGGCTATATTCGAGACTTTAGAGAATCACGAAATACTTCAAGAACCTGTCCCAGAATTTGCGCGCCTCGCTCCCTATAAGGATGAATCCTACTTAGATTATGCATGGCGTGTTCGAAATGGATTTTTTAATCTCCCAATGCACATCAGAGGTTCGGATATAGTCAGAGGCATTGCTATAAAAAATCTCAAAACATATATGCCAAGTGTTTGGTCACAAATCAGGGAAAACCAACGACAAATGTCAACTAGCAAACTGATGGATCGAGCTGTTAGACAGGCTAAGCATATCGCCCATTGCGAAATTGAAAAAGACATCTACAAGACATCGCCGGAATCAATGATCTTACAACACAACTCACAATCGTATTATAGGCAAAGATCTGAGCCGATCACAAACAACGCAGCGGGAGGTAATTCGAGACTAAAAATTGTCGACCCCACAACGGACGATCAATTAATTGCAACTACGTCAGAACGCGCGTATGTGGAAAGAACGATGAATTGCTACTCATGTGGAAAAGCAGGACACATCTCCCAAATTGTCCCACCAAAAAAAAGAGAATACCCCGAACATTGGGCCTGCAATGGAACCGCAGCATAAAGGCCAAAAAGTTACAATCAAAGGAACTCTTTTTAGAGAAAATTCCCGAGTCGGCAACCTGTTTCGCACAGCGGGAAAACGTCTACGGGAAGGGAAGACAAGTCAGGGTCGAAAGGTCTATTTTGTTGCGTCCGATAAAGATGATGAAGATATCAACAATTCCCCAGTTGACCGTATTGACAGAGACAACGATGTTGATTGGGAAATCGACCAATTAGAAAACGAAATCCTAGAACATACAGAGGATTAGGGTCCCGAATCCTCCTACTTTGTGGCTGTAGGAGGAGGCCATGACACCCAGAATTGCAATAACCCGATTCGGGAAGGATTCGGACAGCCACACAAAACAACTCTTGCTCGCCTGGATTCAAATCCGAAAATAAGATTTACAGTATTCTGGAACTACGGCGGTCCGAGTTGCTATATATCGAACGATCTTTCAAAATTAGCAATTCCTTATAATTCACGTTTTCCTAGCATTATTTCAGGCGTAGGCGGTAAAGGTCAATCTATTAATCACGATGCTATTATTTCCTTTCAATTAGCAACAAACAATGGATGGTCGGAAAAGGTTACGGTTTCATGCAGCGTTGTAGAAAACGGTACTTTTCCAGGAGGCATCTGTCTAGGACAAACTATTTATCATCAATTCGGTTTCTATTCAGACCCGAAAGGACAAGTAACATTACAAGACTTTCCTAATTCTCCCATCTTACATAATTGCGATCCTTTATACACTGTCACCAATTCCAGCTTTCCTATTAATGATACCCATATTTCGAATTCAGTAATTAGCAATCCTAACTTTACACATTTTTTAACGCAACTTACGCCTACATCAACTATTCCTATTCACCGAGATACCCCGGTATGGGCACACACTCTTGTCCGGAGCTATGAAAAAAAATTTCCTGCCCTTTTTAATTCATCACTGCGCATAACTTCCAAAATCTCTAATGTGGAACACCACATTGACACAGGCAACAGTGCGCCTATTCGGGTGTCGCCAAGGCCGTATAGTCCAGCTCATGAAAAAGCCATTCGACAATTTCTTGACGGAAAAATTGGTTTGTTGATTCAGAAAAGTACCAGCCCTTGGGCTTCACGCGCCCTCCTCATAATAAAAAAGACTCCTGAACCAACACCATACCCTGTCTACAGATTTTGCGTAGACTATTGGCTACTCAATAAAGTCACAAAGAAAAATGCTCACCCACTACCCAACGCATTCTACGAAATCCAACGTGCCACAGGCCACAAATGGTACGCATTCCTTGACTTCAAAGACGGTTTCTGGCACATCAAAATAGCTAATAAAGATGTACCAAAGACAGCATTCACTACACCATGGGGTCTCTATGAATGGCTCGTGATGCCATTTGGACTTTGCAATTCTCCAGCAACATTTCAAGCCATTGTTGAAGACGTGCTTTCTCCGTTTCGTGAATGGGTAGCTGGCTTGCTCGATGACGTTTGTGTCTGGGCAGACACAAGGGATGAACTCCACAAAAGATTAGACAAGATTCTGCAACGCTTCGTTGAATACGGTATAATCTTGAACCCTTCAAAATGTCGTTTCTTTGTAAACAAAGGAGTTATTCTTGGATTTTTAATATCAGAACAAGGTATACAAGCCGACCCAGATAAAGTATCTGCTGTTAGAAACAGGTCAATTCCAAATACTACCACAGCAATTAGGGCATTCATTGCTGCTGCAGGCTATATGCGCTTTCTGATTAAAGATTTCTCTAAATTATGCGAGCCACTACACGAAGTTATGACAGGCCCAAAGAACGCGAAAATCGAGATAGCTCCCCAAATTATTCAAAGTTGGAAACATATTCGTGATGCTATGACTACACTTCCTGTGGTAGCAATGTTTGACTTTCGCCTGCCAGTTGTAGTTGAACCTGACGCCTCTCAAAAACACATCGGGGGCGCATTACTGCAACCGAGACTTAAAACATCTGGAAAAACCTTGCTACATCCAATAGCTTATTTTTCTAAGAAATTGACGCCCACCCAACAGCGCTACTCCTCTCAGGAACGCGAGATGCTTAGCGTAGTGTTGTGTCTACTACATTGGAAAATTTGGGTGGAAGGAGACGACGTCATGGTTGTTTTGGATCACGAGTCCTTAAAAAATTTCCAATCAAAATTAGACCAACCTCCAAGAATGATGCGTTTTATTAACATCATAGAACATTATGGAGTCAATATTGTCTACCGCAAAGGAAAAGCGAATGTCCTCGCCGACTACCTGTCAAGACCAATGGAAAACGTACATCAAACCTCTGACAAGCCAAATTTCTGGTCTACAGTTTTACAACCAGTAAATAAATCTAACTCTTCAAAGTCATTGTCGAAAAGCCCAGCAGGCCAACCTGTGGTTCAAAAATTAATCGACCGTATTGACCTACTGACGCGCCTCGACCTACAAGCAATTTTCGAGCACCTTCATTTAGGCGAACCGCTCCCTGGTCGACTAGATCCAAAGTGGATTAGAAATCTTTTCACGGTTCACCTAGGGAAATTATATCGCCTTATACAAAATTACGAATCATCTGTCGGAGACCCACCGGGCCCTTCGGGATCCATTGTAATACTTCAGGTCATAGAATACGAAGAACTGTTATCAAAAGCCAAATCGATCCATTCTAGACTAGGGCACGCGACCATTGGACTGACCCAACGATACATTCTCGAAAGATTCTGGCATTCAGAGGTAATGCTTGCAGTAAACGACGCCGTCCGCTCCTGCCACTCGTGTCAATTAATGAACAAACCCGATCCAACATTGCCTAATCTAATGCCAATTAGACCCCCACAACCACTGACTAGATGGGCTTTAGACCATACCGGGCCGGGTGGACCTGGAGGACATATAATCCTCAATGCAGTTGAGTATGCAACAGGCTGGCTTGTCTCCAGAGTTGTACCAACTACGGGCTTTCAACACGTTAGTCCACTATTAGAATTTATCGAAAACATTTTTGGAAGACCACGGGAATATGTTAGCGACAATCACAACGCCTTTGTTAGAAAATCCGCATCCGAGTGGCACGCGTCGAAAGGAACCACCCAGATAAAGATTACACCACAAAGACCTCGCGGCAATGGCAAAGTGGAACAGGCAAATGGCGAATTAAAATACATCCTGAACCGGCTGGTCTTCGAACATCGAAATTCCACATACGAGACTTTACTCAACCAAGCTGTATCAATCTACAATAGGAGGGTGGGACCTAACGGGTACAGCAGATTCTTTCTGATGTTTGGCACCAAACCCCCCTTAGAACACCAAATATACCCAGCCTATGAGAGAGAACCATCGGAGTCAGAAGACAAGGCATTTGCGGCTGAATTGGCTAAAATGCACGCTGCGCCGCCCGCCAGGGTCAATGTCGCGTCACTCAAGTCTGCCCGCGACCAAACAAGAGCCTACACCCAAGAGCACAAAGCAATCATCAGAGTATACGGTACGGGAGATTGGGTCCTACGAGAACGATCCAGAAAACACAAACACGAACCTTTCTACGATGGACCTTGGCTAATAACAGGATGTCACCAAGGGAATACTTATTCGCTTTCCTCCCCAGGAGGAATAGCATTAATGAACCGGTACAACTGAAGCCGATTGTTTCCAGCCTACATCCGCGATGGACATCCAGTTAGATCGTTGTGGTATGGAAGTAAAAGTCTCTTGGAAAGTGACCGCAGACGATTACATTCAGCTGTAGGAATCGACAGATAGAATATAACGAACAGGCACTGTTCATCTGGGAAAGGAGGTAGTGTGGATCCTGAAGGTGTAGATAATCAGGAGCTGGAGACAAGGTACGAGCGTCGTCTTACCACTAGTTCGGTAAGACCGGAACGCCACTCAGGGCAATAGCGTATGATGTATATAGAGCATGGTAGTCCTTAGAAGAAAGGCTAGACAACCTTCTGCTTATCTTGGACTTTGATATTGATCACCCTGTGAATCTGATATCGTGAGTCCCGAGCGATAACTGTCTCAACTACTTACCAGTACCCTCAGGCGACAGTAGTTGCATCTGTAGTCAGTACACGACGTGCATATGCACCTGTCGGAGCCAAGACGGTCATTGAGTGGCGATATCACAACAAGAATACCAATACCGGATTAAGTGGAGAGATTTCACAGTTATTACCTGGGAGCCCTTAAAGAACGTCATTTTTGCTTCCAAAGTGTGACAGAAACCAAGTTGGTAATGAATAAATTGATTTAGTAAACTATATAAGGAGAAAAGATAACTCTAGCGACTACTAACAGGTATTTATAGGCGTTAATCCTCCTCGTGAATCTACAGACTAGTGACTTGTCCTTAGGCATAATACTTATTACCCAGCCACGTATTTTCAGGTGTCACTAAGTTGTAATAACGTTTCCGTCTCCTGACTAGTAGTGCCGTTTCGTTCAGCTTCATCTCCCCCCATACAGCCTCATCATAAGAATTCTCAATATTAGGCTTAGGCATCTGCCTAAGCTCAAATAACAGTAAAACCGTAACATTACCCCCCCATTTACCCTCTCCTCTTTTCTTTCCTCAATGCTGGCCCATTATTTGTCTCTGCAGAACCTGTCACGGACTGACTGATGTGGAGATGATTCATGGTGTTGAGTTACTTCAATGGCATTCTAAGCTATTCTAGCAATTAGTTTCTAGATGCTTCGGGATGGTATTGTGTACTCTAACCAGTTCACTGAGCTTCGATCAGATTCTAGGTCACTCTCAGGAGTTCGACAGGAATCGGGCTGGAACTAGATTACTGTAGTCTGTAGTAGATAGTTTCGAAGTATAAGTAGCTGAGGTATCTTCATGTCGAAAGCTCTCCAGCTTTCAGTCTTGTACTATTACCTAGATATCCAAGAATCAAGAACCTAGTCTTCTGTTAATATATTGTCTTTATTATCAAGTATCCAAGATTTCCCACCAACCATTTCCAAGTTAAGTAACCAAGTCCCAAGAGAGCCTTGACAGAACCCCACTTTTTCTCCCAATCGTCGAGAGCTGTGGCATCTTGCAAATTTATGAGCGATGTCCACTCTGGCTGTGCCATTTCAGTCCATTTTACTAAAGCCTGTCGCTCACCATTTTTTGTTCTACATCTAAGGACTTCGTCAATTTGATATTCTTCTTCGCCATCAACATCAATTATTGGACCTGGGTTTTCATCTTCTAGTATTTGTGATGGCAACGGATTTTCTTCTGCCGGTATGAGCAAATCCACATGAAATTTATTATGAACTTTCCCCGGTGTATTCAGTTGCACAACCTCAGGCGAAATTATTTTTGTGACAGTATATTTTGCATGCTGCCAGCCTAACTTTTTTAAAGGTTGATCTTCCAATCTAATATTCCGCAATAGCAGCCAAACCTTATCACCGACTTCGTACCTTGGTGCTGGCTGTCTCTTTTTTTCTGTCAAATCTTTATATCGTTCCTGAATGGCTGCCATGGCAGATTGCATAAAAATTGTGACCTTTTCTAACCTTTCGACAAATTGTTCAGCTCTTTCTTTTCCTGTAGATGCTGGAATGATTGACTGATCAGTAACAAATTGCATAGAGCTCACTTGGTATCCGTGTGTCGCAAAAAATGGACTTATGCCGCCTAAGGAAACAACATCTCAATTATTTATCACAATTTGAGTAGCAGCAAGTGAATCAGACCAATCGTTTTGGGTGTAAGAAATATATGCTCGCAGGTATGTTTGAACTTCCTGGTTCATTCTTTCCGTTGCTCCATCGGTTTGAGGGTGGTAGGCTGTGCTCAGTCTCTGTTCAATTCCAACTAACTCGCACAGTTGTTTCCAGAATTTACTCGTCCAATTTGACCCTCTATCGCTAGTTAATGCTTTTGGGAATCCATGATAACGCAAATGACATTCTATAAATCGTTTAGCACAGGTTTCTGCATCCATTTTATCCATAGCCTCCAGTGTCACTGATTTCAACAGTCTATCAGTGATTACCATGATATTTGTTGCACCATTTGATTTAGGGAGTTCTACCATAAAGTCAATGGAAAGCTCTTGATGGAATCTATCAGGTACTGGTAACGGTTTCAGAAGTCCCTGTTTCTGGTGTCGCCAGATTGATGACCTTCCGCACACGTGACAATTTTTACAAAACCGTTTGACTGACTTGCTTATTCCTGGCCAAAACTATTCTCTAGCGACTTGGGCAAGCGTCGCATCTCTTCCAGGATGGCCAGTGACGGCTGAGTCATGAACGTTCTGTATAATCGCCGTTGTAAGAGGCTCATAAAGAGGCACCCATATCCGACCTTGGTAACAAACTACCCCAATATGTTCGGATTACGTCTTAGTCAACGAGCTCTAGCCTAATTGTGCTAGGCTGCAGGCTACTGTTACAACTATTCATGGGGTCATATTCAGGGTGGTGAAGTAGTTTGGGTTTGGTATGGGTTATTAGATTGATACCTGAGCGTGTCTCATAGTAGTCAGGCACGCGACTCAAGTAGCAAGTACTGTTGTGCTCAGCTAAGGTAGCCCTGGCAGGTAGCGCATGGAGGGTGAGTGTGTCATCAACGTACCTCAGGCATAGACAACTCACATGACATGTTTGGCGCATTTGTTCAGGCAAGGCACACTGCATGAGTAAGCATGGTGGGCATATGATTCGCTGGTAAGCGAGCCCATGGGGTATGAAAGGGGAGTATTTCCCACTGTACATTAGAACACACATCCATAGAGTCATCTACAATTTACTCACGATAAAACATCATATCTTAGCCGTCAAACTCAAGTGTACGTTCCCCATTTCATATACCAAGTAAAACAAGTACACCGTAAACCTCAACCCCAAAATGATGATACGTATCAAGTTTAATATGCTATGTCCTTTATGGCTAGTATGGATGGGATACGGGGGATTTTACCTGTAGATAGATAAAGACGCTGTAGCCCTCTGATAGTTGGGACAAGTCTTCTACCGAATAATATCGGAATCAATCCTAGCCTCTCATTAAGCAATCTCATGAATTATTACATGTCTGTCATTACAGACCAATAAACAGAATCGACGATTAATATTTAGAAAGTTGATAACAATTTCATTGTCAAATTCGCAAGTGGCAATTGTTGCTTTAATCGGAGTAGGTGTAAGGGGGCGGATCGGATGTAAGAAGACGGATCGGATGTAAGAAGACGGATCGGATGTAAGAAGGCGGATCGGATGTGAGAAGACGGATCCGAAGGAGATATCAGATTGTAGGTTAAGCTAAATCTACAAGAACGTAGCACGACCTCTGACAGGTGCGCATAGCTCTTAATTTATACACGAATTACGGACTACTTCCAGCAGAATATGACGAGCTTCCGATAACCCCTTATTCCCCTTAACTATTACAAATAACACCTGATAAACCACCTGTTCTGATCTGCACTCAATTATACTATTGAACCATACCTATTACATCAAGTTGGGCGATCAAGATCGTCCATAAGATGATGATCCTACCTAGCTGAATAGGAACACTGACAATAGCTCCCTCCTCAAGGCTTGGTGTCCTCATCAGGCATTATGTAACATCCAGAGTCGAATTCCACTGATCCTTACTTTTGGCTTCCGCCATTGCGTCAACAAATTCGTCAGATGTAGGTCTAGCGCGGCGTGGGTACTTCTGGTGGTAGGATTCCAGAAGATCAGAAATGTTACCAGTTACAATGTCAGATAGAGACTGCCAAGATGTTTCAAATTGACCGGTATATTTTACCTGGTACTCAAAACCGCGATATTTAAGGCGTCTAGAGCCTAGGATCGCATCAACTTCGTACAATGCTTCTCCAAAATTGTCAATCTCAACTGGAGGATTTGGTACATTAACCTGGCCCGGGGTTGGATTGTTTGGGTCAAGTCGTAGTAAACTAGTGTGGAAGACTGGGTGTACCGATCTTAGAATCTCAGGTAAGCATAGTTGGTAGCTATGGCTATTGACAACTTTAACTATAGTAAATGGTCATAAGCTTTTCCAATCCAACTTTTTGCTTGGTCTTTTGGTTTTCATATTTTTTGCATTTACGAAAACTTTATTGCCTACCTGGTAAGATGGTGGTACAGAACGGTGTTGATTAGCATATTTTTCGTAAAACGCTTGTGATACTCTCATATTTTCACGGGGGAAGGTGTTCAAATCATCCATCTGTTTGACAAATTCATCGGCGAGTTTCTGTTGTGTACGAATATATTCAGAGGCGGATGGTAGATTTGGGTTTCGGGGTGGCGTAATTGCCGATCTGGGATGTTGTGCAGAATTTGCGAAAAATGGGGTAACCTTTGTAGTTACCGACTCTGTATCATTAGCATTATACTCTGCCGAGGGCAGCCAATCTACCCAATCATCTTGCTGGTAGTTACAGTATGCTCGGAGATAGCACTCCAATATCGCATTAAAGCGTTCGGTTTGTCCGTCGGTTTCCGGGTGCCATGCAGTTGATAATAGAATTTTCGTGTCGGTCTGTTCGCAAACTGCATGCCAAAACTTAGCCACAAACTGCGGACCTCTGTCGGAAACCACAGATTCAGGGAAGCCATGGTGTTTCCAGATGTGTTTGTAGAATAGTTTGGCTGTACCACTAGCGTCAATTGTGGTCCTACAGGGGATGAAGTGACGAGCTTTGGTGAGCCTACACCCAACAACCATAATACAATCAAAGCCGTCCGATTCGGATAATGGACCAATAAAATCCACAGATAAATCGCGCCAGCGACGTTGTGGAACAGGAAGTTGTTTCAGCAAACCCTGGTATTTCAGCCGTGATGGGGTAACTCGCTTACAAATGTGGCAATTACTGGTATATTGCGAAATAAGTTGCAACATATTTGGCCACCAATAATCTCGAGAGATAAGGGAGAAAACCTTATTTCGACCGTGATGACCTCCACTGGGATGATCATGACAATGTTTAATCAGATGTAGCTTGAGCTCTGGGTTATCTGGGACGTAAATAAGATTGTCGAAGTATAATCTGTCCCCTTTGATGCTACAACGAGAAAGGTCAAGATGTCTAGATTGATGAGGCCGTGGACCTTGGAGTATCTTGATATAGTTCTGGAGGGCCTTATCTTCATGGTAGCCCTTTGCTATCATTGAGTCAATATTTTCAGTAGAATTGTCAGGATATTTTGGTATTTCTACAGATACGGGTGCCAGATTCAAGGCAGCTTCCCTAGAGAGAGCTAATTTCGGGTCAAGGTTATGAGGTTTTAGAACCGTCTGGTGTTGCTGGCGGAGGCGGTCGTCCTCTTCATTCTCCGGGAGGTCCTCCGACCGACGAGTGAGCGCGTCTGGCTTACCTCCTAATCTTCCCGGGCGGTAAGTGATTACAAAATTGAAACGAGACAAGAATTCGGACCACCGCGCTTGGCGTCTATTCAGAGTTTTTGTTGACATGAAATATTCGAGGTTTTTGTGGTCTGATATTACAGAAACGGGTTCTAAGGTGCCCTGAAGTTCCGGACGCCAGTGCTCAAATGCTGTTACAATAGCTAAAAGCTCCTTGTCGTAGATCTCATAGTTTATTTGGGCTGGACTAAGTTTTCCGGAAAAGTAGGCCACTGGATGTAGTATACCCTCATCATTAAATTGAGAGAGGATACCTCCATGAGCCCAATCACTAGAGTCCACCTCGACCATACATCGTCGGTCAGGATCAAAGTGTCGAAGGATCGGAGATTTAATGAATGCTGCTTTTAGAGATTTGAAAGCATGATCACAATCAGGCGACCAAACCCACGGGATTTTTACCTTGGTTAATTCTGTTAAAGGACGTGCAACAAGTGAAAATCCTCTGATGAACCGGCGGTAGAAGTTCGCAAATCCGAGGAAGGCTTGGATGTCTTTTACGCAAGACGGTTGTTTCCAGGATTTTACACACTCAATTTTTATTGGGTCCATTTCTATGCCTCGGCGTGAGATTATAAGTCCCAGATACTTGACCTCGGTAGCCTCAAATTTACATTTCTTGATATCTAACTGGAGACTGAAGTTCTGAGTTTGTCCAAGACTAGATTTACATGCCGTCTATGTTCTTCTCGAGTATTGCTATAAACAAGGACGTCATCCAAGTATGCTGTGCAGAAAACGTCAAGAAATTCCTGAAGGGTATTGTTTATGTAGTTCTGGAAAGTGCTTGGTGCATTTGTTAACCCGAACGGCATAACCAATGTCTCAAAAAGTCCGTAACGAGTTCGGAAGGCAGTTTTCCATTCGTCACCTTTGGCAATCCTTATGCGATTAAAGGCGGAAATTACATCAAGTTTAGTAAAGTATTTGGCTTTTGATAATCTATCTAAGGTTTCAGATATTAACGGAATCGGGTAGCGGTTTTTAATAGTCACCGCATTCAAAGCTCGGTAGTCCATACAGAGTCGTAAGCTTCCATCGGATTTTTTGACGAAAAGGACGGGCGAAGCAGCAGGGGAAGAACTTGCGCGTATAAATCCTTTGGATAAATTTTCGTTTAACCACTCACGCAGTGCCAAGAGTTCCTCCCTCGACATGCCGTATAATTTTCCGAAAGGTGGATGAGACCCATCTTTTAGTACTATCTTATGGTCGATGGAACGATGTGGTGGTAAGATTTGAGACTCAAGTTTTGAGAATGCGGTAGCTTGATGGTGAAGCCATTGGGGAAGCTCCGCTTGAAGATTCTCTGTTTCCTCTGAAAGAGCTTGATCTAGCGCATGGATAGATAGAACAAAAATTTCATTAGAACCTTGTGCTGCCAAATCGTTAAAGGGAGCTGTCGCTATTATTTTGATATCCAGTCTTTCTTGAATAGGTGGGACTGCTAGGTACGGAGCGAGATTTGACGAATCGAGGCCTTCAATTTTTGCCTCTGTAGTTCGACTTACAGGAGTAGCGGCACGTGTCTTAGTACAGATAGTAGCACAGAGGGATGAATTGAAACGGACAGAATTTGAGTTCCAATCAATAGTCGGATTGTGGTGAGAAAGCCACCCATGACCTAGGATTATTGGGTAATGACCAAGTTGTGTGACAAATAGGTCCGCAATTTCGGAATGATTATTGATAGTTAAACAGATTTTGACAGAATGAGTGATCATGCCTGCTTTAGATGTTCGACCATCTACTACACGCAAGACCCGTGGTAATGAAAGCGGAGTTGTTTTTAAATTGGTATTTTGCACGAAATTTGTATCAATGAAACCAAACCCGTTTCCTCCCGAATCGATGAATGCGCACGTCTTTATGGATGAGTTATCATTTATTATAGAGCAAGCTAGGACGAGGGCATTCAATTTATTCGGACTAAATGTAGAAGAAATAACGAGGTCAGACTCAGAGTACAAATTTGGTCGACTACAACTGTGACGATAGCTGTAGTCTAATCTTTTAACTGCGAAAATTCAGGCTCGAAGGTATGCTCGTATTCCAATTCCAGTTGAGCGATAGCTTTCTCCTTCCCTTTAATTAGACAATTACCTGCTCGATGACCAGGATTTCCACATCTCATGCACAGATTCAGCCTAAATCGCCGTTGTCTTTCTTCTGTGGTCAAATGTCCATCTGGTCCTATGTGAGATAAACCTGCCTGGTCTAATTCCATCGGATCTCCTCCCAAGGGTACCATATTAGCCCCAGTAATGTTTGTACCGGATCTTGTGGGTGCCTTATAAGGTGCCTGATGATTACCCCGCCATGTCGGATTAGCTCCCCGGAAAGAGTTCGGATTATTTGCCCTAGATGGGATCGGATTCATAAACCTATTATTGGATGGTCGGTCAAGCTCCATGCGTACCACACATTCCTTACAGAGAGAAACATAATCATCGAAAGAATAGCTTTTGTGTATGTCCTGATGCTGACTGATACAGGACCTCATCTCGTTAGTGACGCCGTTGCACATACAGGAGAATTAGAATGGTTCCGGAGATTGTAAGAATGACATACCAAGTATGAGGATGAGTTAGAGTTATGATGAATGTGTTTAATGTACGACGAAGTCTACTGATGTGTAATGGATAGTTAATTGTGAGGAAATTGCTATAATTCTATCTGTGTAGCGAGAAGTCCCTCTATATACATGAAAGCGGGGTTTTCCGCACACTAGTGTAAACTCCAACATACTTCCTTATCTAACCTAAATGGGAAAGATGTTGGAGATCCTGAAGCCAATGTATGCTGTAAGGCATCTATTGGCTAATTATTATTCATGCCAGTGAGTGATGATATAGGTTAATCATATCTCATGGCGTCAGTGCATATTATTCTAATATGAACTATTTGTCTACTGCAGTCATGTTGCTGCCTTAATTACAACAAGGAGATCAAAGTTTTATTATCGGATATTCCAGATAGGTTGTGGAGACGCTGAAACTCGGCCAAATACATACCAAATGGCTGGTATCCCTGCCTTAGGCGGTTTAATGATTCTCAAGCATCATCTTCTTCGTTTGGATTTTTGTATGAGACGTCGAGAACATCCCATACAGCAGATAAAGTTTCAAATTGGAATAATCCATCGTCTGATAAATACCTCTCGAGAAAGGACTTCGGTGCCGATCCAAGATTCTGATAAATCAATGAAATCTTAGATTGCAAGTTACTGTATCTGTCCGAATTTTGAGCAAGGGCAATTTTTACTTGGCGCTGAAAGGATGGATATGAAGACTTATCATGACCTGTGAACTTTTCATCAATTTTAAACAGTTCGGATTTAGCGACAGGTCCCGAAGAGGAGTTCGGGTCAGATGAGGAAGATAATTGAGCCGTTAATGATTCAATTAGTTTTTGGGCTTCAGATTGGCTATACTTGTCAACCGCTGACGTCTGAAGCCTTTCTGCCGCAGAATCCTGGTTAGCGGATGCTTCTTTTCTTAATTCATTTGCTACAGCCTGACTTTCTACGACCTGGAGCCGGGTGGCAGTAAGTTCTTCCGTTAGTTTATTGGCCAGAGACTGGTATTCCGAGCCCCTGTTAAATAACTCGGTTATCATCGTATTCCGAGTCTTTTCATCGCTGCTTTGAAGGTGTGTGATGAATGCAGCTGAGTTTGCGAAGTGCAACTTGGGTGAAGACATTTGGATATAAAAATAACAAATAATAAAATACAAGTCGGGACGGGTAATAAAATGGTGCGACGTAATGTAAGGGGGCCGATCGGATGTAAGAAGACGGATCGGATGTAAGGAGACGGATTGGATGTAAGAAGGCGGATCAGATGTGAGAAGACGGATCAGATGTGCGAAGACGGATCGGAAGGAGATATCAGATCGTAGGTTAAGCTAAATCTACAAGAACGTCGCACGACCTCTAACAGGTGCGCATAGCTCTTAATTTATACACGAATTACGGACTACTTCCAGCAGAATATGACGAGCTTCGGATAACCCCTTATTCCCCTTAACTATTACAAATAACACCTGATAAACCACCTGTTCTGATCTGCACTCAATTATACTATTGAACCATACCCATTACATCAAGTTGGGCGATCAAGATCGTCCATAAGATGATGATCCTACCTAGCTGAATAGGAACACTGACAGTAGGCTCATTTGAACCTTCTATTTGCAACTTGATATCCTTAGGCCATACACGCTCTCTGCTTTGTACCGCCTTAGCGACTTGGATATATCTTTCATCGTTTTTTATTGCTTGGTCCCAAAGTTCCTGTAAATCTTTGTTGTCAAATATTTCATGACCTTCCGCTAGATTAATATTGCTGACACACAACTTTGACGCATGGATAGGCGTTAAGACCTGGCGCTCGCGACTCAAGAGTCGAGGATCACCTTCCTTAGGTCTATCTTGATCCCTCCTTGAAAGTGCATCTGGACGTTCATTCTCTGCACCTTTCCTATACACCAGAGTATATCTAAATCTGGATAAGAATTCAGCCCATCGAGTTTGCCGCTCTGTCAACTGTCTTGTAGTTAAAAAATATTTCAAATTCATGTGGTCACTTAGGATAGTGAAAGTCTGTGCTAAAGCTCTCAATTCTGCGTCCCATTCCTTCATACTCGCTACAATAGCTAGAAGTTCTTTGTCATGAATTTCATAATTCATTTCGGCTCCAGTTAACTTCCTAGAGTAGTATGCTACTGGTTTCCATGTGGTGTTTTCCTGTTTCTGCAGCAAACAACCATCAAGCGCAAAACCAGAGCAATCTGCCTCCAACATTGTTTCTCGATCGGGATCCCATTGGGCTAGAGCGGGCTCAGCTACAAACTTTTCTTTTAGCAATTCAAAAGCATCATTTTGTTCAGAGCCCCACTTCCAAGGTGTACCCTTGCCTGTTAGAGATGTTGAAGGTGCGCAAATTTTTGAAAATCCTTTGATAAAGCCACAGTAGAAATTTGCAAACCCCAAAAAACCTCTCAGTCCCTTTGTTGTTGTGGGTGCTTGCCATTCTGATATTGCCCGAACCTTTGCTGGATCCATCTTGACCGAGGAGTTCCCACTTTCTGAAGATATTATAAAACCCAAGTATTTTGTCTCTTTGACACTAAACTCACACTTATCAATATCTAATCCCAGACCGGCTTTCTGAAGCTTTTCAAGTACCAGCTTTACGTGTCTTTGATGTTGCTCTTCGTCTCTGTTGGTGAAGATGTGAACGTCATCCACATAAGCCGAACAGAAATCATCGAGGTATTCACGTAAGGCTTCGTTAATGTATCTCTGAAAACTAGCTGGTGCCCCATTCAACCCAAATGGCATAACAAGCCACTCAAATAACCCAAATCGTGTTCTAAACGCAGTTTTCCATTCATCACCTTCCTTGATGCGCAATTTATGAAACGCGGATCGTACATCCAACTTGGTAGACCACTTGGCTCTACTTAGTTTAGACATTTTCTCTTTAATCAGAGGCAGAGGATATCGATCAGCCTTCGAATTAGCATTTAAGGCGCGATAATCTACTGTTGTGGTTATGAGCTGTGAGGTATATGGCGATTAAATGACTCTGCTGTCCGTCGGTGGAGTGGCACGGGCTCATGTGCAATGGTGAGTCGCGGAGATGGCGCGCTCACGCTGGGTGATGGCACGATGGACACTGAGTGCGTATCACTGTGGCCAAATGGGTGTCAGCAGGTATCAAATGTGAACTCTTACTGACAATGGTGATCTATGAAGGTGATGCTAGGTGTGCATCCCGACGATTGATAATATCATCTAATGGATGATGTGAAGTATGATATTATTTTGGATAGATTGATTCACTAAACTCGGCAGGTGAAGAGATTGTAAAGTACATGGACAGCGTCTGTGCACCAGCCTGTATTTTCCACCCTTTCCTAATACAGCAGCCCATCCTCCGTTCCCCTGTCTCCTAACTCAACCGAGCCAGCACAACACTCCCCCTGATAGTGAGCACGCTTTACCATCTCGTGCGAGGTGAGGTCTACACTTATGTACCCATGAACTGGCATTGCGCTCCCCCTGATGGTTACTTACCATTATATGTGGGGTGAGGCTAATGCAGATGAGCTCATGAGCTGGTACAACAACCTTCCTGGTGATGGCGGCCAAAAATGTAGGCCTTGTTCACTCAGGTGAGGTTTAGAAATCGCCCTGATGGTGAGTTTCCAGAAATGTCGGATAACTCTATCCATTTAATGTGGGTTTGATGACGTTAGTTGACTGGTTAAGTGACGCTTTTATGACGGTGATTGTAGGAACAGAACTAAGGTTAGTGACTACTGAATGACTGTGGGTGATTGGTGGTGTTTTGTGATGGGACGACTGTTTGCTCTTTGATGTTCTGCTCGAGTGATAGTGTGGGGTCGAATTTATGAGGTAATGAAGATTTGGCCTTCGTTGTCACTGTCGAATGGCGAACTGTCATTCATTACCATGGAGAATCCTTTACCTCTGCTGTTGGGAGTCGGAGATTCCTCATCTTCCGCTCCCACTGCCTTCTTGGTCGACTGTCTTGATTGTGATTTTTCTGGATGTAGCTTGTAGCAATCTTTATTCCTGTGCTTGTGCTTACATCTCCTGCACCAATCATTTGGATTGTATTCGACATTATTAGTGGCGGCAGCTGCATGTGGTTTGTAGGAAAATTCTTGTGTCGATGACATATGGTCCCCAGCGGCAAGTTTCTTTGTGCCCGCAGTCGCTCTCAAGGATGTGACCATAGATCTGAGTGGAGCGTACTGAGACATACTTACCGCCTTGGTCTCCCTCCAGATATCCAACCAATTGATATGATTTGTGCCCCTTACAAAGAACACAGAAGCTAATTCATCAGTAACCTTATACCTGTCTGCTGAGACGTTTCCACTTGTCAAGGATTCTGCTGCATTGTTGACGTTTTGGAGAGCTTGAAGAAACCTTGTACAATAGTCCTCAGCAGTTGTGGTGAATTTTGTGGCTAGAAAGATGTTGAAAGCTTCTGAGTGTGGTAGTAGGTCGGCGACTTCATTTGATGATGCTATCATGTCATATAGCTGCTTGGCGGTATATCTGTGGTAGTTTAGGGGCTTCTTGGTGTCATCTAGACGTTGTATTATTATATTTACGGCTTGGAATTCGCCTCTAATCCAAGCTCGTATTTTGTCCTTGTACTCCTTCTTGGCCGTTTCATACTTGGCTAGTTCGTCCTTGGTTGCATCTTCTTGTTTGACCGCTTTTGGTTGCGATGGTTCAATCTCTGGGTCGATGCCTTTGATATTATGGAAGACATGCCCGAGAACATCTGCAGACGATAGTGCAGCGGCGAGGTCTCCTCTCCAATTAGAAAAGGAGACTCCGTCTTGGAGGACGACTATGCGTGCGACTTGGAGGGACATGGTTGGCTTTATTGTCGGGATCAGTCAGAGTTGTGCAGCGGATGGCGCTCCGGGCTCATAACCTGTTGTGGTTATGAGCTGTGAGGTATATGGCGATTAAATGACTCTGCTGTCCGTCGGTGGAGTGGCACGGGCTCATGTGCAATGGTGAGTCGCGGAGATGGCGCGCTCACGCTGGGTGATGGCACGATGGACACTGAGTGCGTATCACTGTGGCCAAATGGGTGTCAGCAGGTATCAAATGTGAACTCTTACTGACAATGGTGATCTATGAAGGTGATGCTAGGTGTGCATCCCGACGATTGATAATATCATCTAATGGATGATGTGAAGTATGATATTATTTTGGATAGATTGATTCACTAAACTCGGCAGGTGAAGAGATTGTAAAGTACATGGACAGCGTCTGTGCACCAGCCTGTATTTTCCACCCTTTCCTAATACAGCAGCCCATCCTCCGTTCCCCTGTCTCCTAACTCAACCGAGCCAGCACAACATCTACACAAAATCGTAGACCTCCGCCTGGTTTCCGAACGAATAATACTGGTGCCCCTGCTGGTGAACTACTTGCACGAATGTAGTTTTTGTCAAGAAGGTCCGTCAGTGTCTTCTTTAGCACCAGTAACTCATCCCTTGACATTCCATACAGGGGTCCCCATGGTATGCTTTTGTCAGACTCGAGCCTAATCTCGTGATTGCATCCTTGCCGATGAGGTGGCAGTTTGTCTGTTATTTCTTTCCGAAATAGGTCTGCAAATTGTTTACAATAGTTTGGGAGTCTGTCCAAATTTGTTGGTGACTTCTTTGTTGGCGCAAGCGCTTTCTGAATGTCTGCCAGTGTTACAGAGAATAGCTGGGTTTTGCCAGCGCTTGACTTCCTGGCCTTCCTAACAGTTGCAAGGAATACCCCTGCCGACAAACTTTTAATATTTGTCGTTCGATAAGATGAATCCATCATTGCCTGTTGGCCCTTTTCCCATACTCTCATTGGTTGATCGTTTACAATAGCTTCTCCAATGTCCATGAAACGTTCCCTTGCATTATAGATAACATCTTCACGCTCCATCCATGGTTTTCCCAATATGAGATCATGAGACAACATTGGTATAACATACGCATACAATCTTCGTTGGTATCCGTCAATGTCTAACTCCATTCTAACCATCTCCGTGATAAAATCTTTATGGTGCTGATTTTTTGTTGCCTCTGTGAGCTTGCGTGGATTTATTTTTATCCGAGGCAGGTTAGCCCTTTGTACTAATGAATTACTAACAGCGGCTAGACATTCGCATCCATTGTCGATCAAAGTGGGTACTGAATAAATTCCGTTGATCACGGTGTCTATAATGAAAGAGGATCCGTCCATAGCGCCCTCAGCTTCTTTATCTCCAATTGATTTTGAGCTGATAATCAATTCCATCGCTCCATTTGCTTGCAACTAAGGACGATTTGATTCTAGATCTAATCTTTTTTCTACCACGCTCTTCGTATCTTTGGCCTTAACTGTATCTGAAATTTTTCTGACAAAAGTTGCTGCTTGGACAGGTGTATCAGGACGCTTGGCTGGAAGCAGTCGACAATCAGCTATAATGTGTCCTTTCTTCCCACATCGCAAGCATGATCCGTCTATTTTTCGCTCGTTCAACTCAACCAGTGATACCCACTTCGCACGGACTTTATTCATACTAATCTTCCTTGTCTTACTGTATGAGCTGGCTTTGGCTGAAGGGTTGTGCATAATTTCTTGTGAGATTTCCCCCAGTAATTTGCCCCCAGCAATGCCTTGTGTTCCATTGTCGAAGTACCCTGTCTGACCTAGTGTTGGGATATTAAGAAGGGATTATCACGAGAGTAAGATAATATAGACGGTAATATGGGATATGCAGAGGAATGTATATCGTGAGTACTACAGGTATAGAGTGATCAAGATGTGTTATGTACCAAGGATGTGGACACCTTGCACTTGACCAACTAGATGACTAAGCAGCATTTCCTGACACGCCCCCATGCTGCGATATCATAGAGCCTCATTAACTCCCACAACACTTAAGAAGTGTGACCCCTACATCTCTTCTTAAAGAGTTCAGTAGTCCTACAGTATATAATAGAATGAAACTGCATTGTGGTACAAGAGTACTCTTATCCTGGCCCCATCGTATCCTGCTGTGTGAACTTCTATAACATGAACGTCGCCCATACAATTCGTTCTTTAATTAGATAAGCCTAGCTCAGACGATAACTTTACAAACTGGTCCCTGGGTAACTGCTTTGTTAATATATCTGCAATCTGTTCAGTACCTGGTGTAAATGTAACTATCAACCTATTTCTCATCACCATGTCATCTCGTATGTAGAAGTGCCTAATTTCAATGTGTTTAGCTCTTCGATGAAATTTGGTGGTTTTGGCAAGCTCTATTGCAGCCTGGTTGTCGAGATATAGAAGCGGAGGCTTCGTTATTTTAACGTTTATATCTTGAGCAATTTTCTCCATCCAGGCGATTTCTTTGGCTCCTTCACTAGCAGACATGATCTCTGCTTCCATTGAGCTCTGAGCTGTGCTTTTCTGACGGTTAGCGGACCAAGTAACTGCGCCCCCATTCCAAATGATCGTTTGCCCTTGGAAGGATTTCTTATCATTTTCGGTCCCCCATGTTGCATCTGTCCATGCTGCCCAGATCTTTGTCGTATCGAAGGTCTGTATCTAATCCCGAGCGATCTTGTACCGTTGAGGTATCTGAGTAGATGCTTTGCCATGCTCAAATGGTTTGAATCGGGATCAGACATAAATCGTGCAAGTTGCCCTACGGCATATGATATATCCGGCCTTGAACCATTGGATATATATAGGACAGATCCAATAATTTGTCGATAGAGGCAGACATCATCATCTTTGAGCGTTTGCTGGATATCATCTTCGGAGGTTGGCTTTAGGACAGTTCCTGCTGGAAGTGGGAGATCCTTTGGTATACTTTTATCCATTCCCAATCGCTGAATGAGTTTTGTTGTATAGGCAGTTTGATGAATGCGAATTGTACGCTCTTGTCTATTTATTTCCACTTGAATTCCGACGAAAGTGTCAACTGGTCCTAGCGCTTTGCAACTCCATTTATTCATAATATCTAATTTGACGGGATTTAAATTTCCGCTATAAACAAATTTGGATCAGAATCTCCGCTCCTTAAGGAAATTCGATTAAAGTGATCTTTAACTTCTTTGAACCAAATATGTGGAGCTTGCTTCAAACCGTATAGCGATTTGTTTAGCTTGAGGTAATTTTCCTTTCGATTGATTCCAGGGTGTTGTAAGGAAAAGAAGTCAGGTATCTCCATGTAAATCTCCTCTTCTAACTTTGGATTTAGAAAGGCTGTATCCACATCAAGCGCTTCAATTTCAAGATCGTCTACTGCAGCCTTGGATAGAAGTATCCGGAGTGTGTTGTACCGTATGACCGACGCGAAAGTCTCGAAGTAATCGATACCGTACTGCTGTTCAAATCCACGGACAACGATTCGTGCTTTTCGTCTGTCTAAGCTGCCATCACTTCTGAACTTCTTTCTGAGAACTATTTTGCTGGATATAATTTTCTTTCCAGGCGGTGGAGACCCAGTCAAAATCGTATAAGTATTAGTGGCTTGCAGAGAGCGCAATTCTGATTTGATTGCCTCTTTCCATAATTTGGGATCTTCATGCATGGCCTGTTCAACAGTAATAGATTCAAATGGAGGAGTGGGCACTTGAATCGATGACGACTCACCGGCATTAATGTGAACTGCTTGTGCAGATATTGCATTTGCTGTAACAACATGGTTGAACACAGCCTTCGCCACTCTTCTCAGCGGTCTGCCAAATCTTGATTTTGGCAGGAGCAAGGAGTCTGCCCAATCGATTGTTCGATGGCTTCTCCGATAATCTTAGGAGCACTTTCGTCAAAGTTCATTCGCTCTCCTAGATTCTCTTGCTCTACTACCCTCATGGTGGCCTCTTCCACTACTGCAGTAGGAAGACTAGCATCAACCATGGGTTCGCGTGAGAGCTTCCTCCACGCGTTCTCGTGGCAGCTTCCTTCACGTCTTATTGCGGGAGTCTGTAGCTCTACCGAACCTATGTAGGTTTCTTGCTCGACCATTCTAATGGGAGCCTTCTGTATATAGCGTTGATCAGACGCATCTCGAGCCTCTCGCAGGCGAGTTACAGGATTTTGCAATTCAGAGTTATTTTCGCTCGAACTCATTGCCCCAATTGGGTGAATTGCAGCGTACTTCTTACGCGCTTGCTTAACACCTTTCTGTCTAGCTTCTATCAGCTGCGACTGGTACATCTTTGTTCGCTCTAAAGGTACTTGTCTAGGTGTTAGCACATCTAGTCTATCAGGTAGAGTAAAGAGTGATATGTCAATCTTAGGAAACTCATATTCATTGAACTCAACATCAGCAGAGATTGTATCTCTTAGGGTAAGCGTATCAAGTAGCTTCCAAATTTTCGTTGAAGTCATTCCTATCATGATGAATTTTCCCTCCCTTATGTGAGGTTGCCATTTCTGAGGATTTAACTCGGCAGGGTAAAGCACATCTGCTTTGCACCCGAAAACTCTGATATTTGCTAGATCTGCAGGCTTTCCATAATAAGCGCTGTAGGGAGTGAATCTTTCTGGGGCGTCATTATCAGCGAAAGGTAGCGCGGATGTAGGAGCCCTGTTCTTGATCCAGGCCGCATGCTCGACAGCGTAATCCCAGAGCTGGTGAGGTAACTGTGCCTCATATAGCATAGACCTTGCTATGACGGCTATAATGCCCATCCATCTTTCAGCTGCTCCGTTCATTGAGTGTTTATATGGTGGACTTGGTTCAAACGTTACACCTACTTCTTTCAAGTAGTGTTGAAGGGCAGTACCAAATTCACTCCTACCATTGTCAGCTCTCATGTAGACAATCTTATTGCCAGATTGCAGCTCAGCTTCAGCCTTTATTTGCTTGAATGTGACTAGGACCTCGTTCATTTCCTTCGTCCTTAGTAATCTGACCCAGCACATCCTTGTTGCATCGTCTACCATGAGGAAGAAGAACCGATATCCTCTAACTGAGATAGATTGGATTCCTGAGATATCACAGTGAACTCGACGAAGAATGGTGTTTGAACGATTGTCAGATTTCTTGTTGAAGTTTTCTTTCATCTTTCCTGCTAAGCATGCTTCACAAGAATTTGATCCAATCGGAATTGATCTTTTCTCACTAGGGACTTTCAGTCCGGTGTATCCTGTTTTCAGAATCTTATCAATATCTTTGATGTTAATATGGCCCATTCTTCTGTGCAAAATATCCCACTCAGTCTCTGTTTGGTGCGGCATTTGTTGCTGAACTTTTGTGGCTGATGTTGCTTGAGGTATTGATTTGGTTTTAACTTTGAAGACACCATCCTCTCCTTCTGCTTCAAACAAGATTGAGCCGTTCCGTGTTATTTGACAATGGCCATCAGCAAACTTTACATTTATACCTCTCTTGTTGAAGGCCCAGACTGACAGAAGCCGCATTTGACCAAACTCAGGAATAAACCATACTTCTCTTAGTTCAATTTCCTTGTCACTTGTCCTAAAAGATATATTGCCATAGCCTTCGCATTGAATAACTTTTCCATCTGCAATTTGGACAGACTTTGGACTGCTCCATCTTTTAAGCGTAGAGAAGTCGTCCTCATACCACTAAAATGTTCTGACGCGCCAGAGTCAATTATTGTGAGAATTTCTCTGGGCTTGGTAAGTAAGGCGTGTTTTGTGACAGTTGGGAAAGCTGTTGCATTAGGGTTCAAAAGCCGTGTAAATTTTAGGAGTTTATAAATCCGCTGGTGATCAAGCTCTGTATATTTTCGAAATTCTTTTATTTTGTGGGCTTTTACTTTTACTTGATATTTTGGATAGAGGTAAACTTTCATCCAGGTTCTGCTCTGAGCAAGCGTGTGACAATGTTCAAGATGATAAGACAGATAGGGTGAATCATTTTCATTTATGTTTCTAACTTGAACATATTGAGCATTAGCATCACTCCTAGCTTTATTCATATTCTTGGCCTCTCTGCTTTTAGATTGCTTAATGCGACAATCTCGTTCTACATGTCCTTTTCTGCCACAAAAGAAACACTCCTTTTCGTCAGTTGCCATTCCTCTATATTTTCCTTTTCGGTTATTCTCTCCGCGGGCTTGATCACGGCGATCAAAGTGCGTTAAATTGCGTCCCCTTTGATATGTACCACGTCCTCTTTTTCTATTGCTGCTGCGTGCAAGATTTGCAGCTTGTGGTTGGGGCGGCTGAGCATGAGAGATGTTGGACTCGCAAGATTGGAGATACGTTATCGTTTCTGCGAGACTTTTACCCATGTTTAGAGCGTGTGATCGAGCCGTTGACCAAATGAAGTTATCTTTAGGGAGAGATGCAATTAGCTGCTCCTTTAAATCCTCCTCAGTGATCAATCTAGAAGTCATTGATAGTTTGACCCTAAGACTGTTGAGACGTAGGACAAGGGACTGGATCGTGTCTACTCTCGGATCAAACTTCATGGAGGCGAACTTGGACCTCAATTCTGCAATTGTTGTTGGATCGTTGTTTGGGTCCATTTGGAGAAGGAAATTCCATAGTCCGGCAGGATCGATGTTCCTCAGGAACCCGAGCGACTGCTCCATCAGTTGTGTTTCGATAGAGTTAGATATAATGACTTGGGTGTCGCGGGCTTTAGACAACCATTTCTCTTCCTGTACTTGAAATTCGTTGTCGTTGGTATCGACATCGTGATGTGGTGCGCTTGAGGAGACTGATCGAGTAGTTGGACGTAAGGCATGTACATAGTTGTTAGCATTAGGTCTCTTCCATGTACCATCAGCGATACTTAAAACGCCTGCGTTTATCAAGGCGATCTCGCAAGTAATCCGCCACTCTGTATAGGTTCCAAGGCCTAGGATCACAATGTTTCCCCAATTAGATTTGTATAAAGGAAGACCATCTTGATTGCGGGTGCCTCTTAGTTCTGCGGTGAGTGAAGACATTGTAGATGATTGTTCTGAAACGGAAGCCGATGAATTGTTAAACACCGGTCTCATAACCTGTTGGGATATTAAGAAGGGATTATCACGAGAGTAAGATAATATAGACGGTAATATGGGATATGCAGAGGAATGTATATCGTGAGTACTACAGGTATAGAGTGATCAAGATGTGTTATGTACCAAAGATGTGGACACCTTGCACTTGACCAACTAGATGACTAAGCAGCATTTCCTGACACTTAGCAAGTACTCCCTTGTAATTTCCACACCAACCTCGTCAATTTCAGAACCCAGGATTGACAGGTAATCAATTAATTCTCGGAGTGTTCTAGGTCGCAAACTACCAATCATGTAATTTCTAGTCGTTTTATTCAGCGAGTTTCGTAACTTGTAAATCTCGCATTTCTCATTCCCTTTCGAACTGGGACTTCGCGAGAGTAACTGTTGGAAGCGCGGTAGATATGACGATAGTTTCTCGTCCCGAAATTGTCGACATGCATGAAATAGTGTGGCCGCCAATTGTTCCTCGTTTCTGTTGCGGTAGGTATCATCCATAGCCCGTAACAGCTCTAGCGCATCCCATTCCATGCCATTTGCAAGCATATTTTGGAACTGACCTGTGATCATATCTTTCGCTGTTCCAGTTACTGCATGACTAAATAGTTGCATCAAAAAATCAGATGGTTGAAGAATACATTGCTCCTCCACATCACGCCTGTATATGTACCGAAGTATTCCATGTGTAATTGCCCACTTAGTTCTATCCTTGTGGTCGTATGCTTCTGGCCATTTAAGTGGTTCCTCTTCAATGAAGCATTCTCTGCGTTCTGATTGGCCGCCCACATTAGTTCTTGACGGTTGCAGGTGAGTTTTTTTCTCATTCTCCGATCGTTCCTGCATTGTTTTCATCATTTTGTTCATCTGAGATTGTAAAATCCCAAGGTATCTGTTACAGGCTTAGGGCCTTGTTGGATTAGAATCGGACTTATCCGATTCCACTTGTAACGATTGCTCACGTGACCATTGGATAGTCAGGCTTGAAGTGACTTATGTAAGACTTAGTAGATACTCAATTGTGTAGCTCGTGTAGTTCTTTTGTTATACAGAATATAAACCTTTATTTTTGGATTCACCTATGCGAACAGCTATTGTGATCAGTCCTTTTACATATATTCTGTATCTCTAATTTTTTTTTACTCTTCTAGTGCAAGTGTCAATTAAACCTCTCCTAGTCGATCCAATTTAGATAATTTTTATGAACACGTTTAGAGTACCTTCACCTGCCGACTCTATTCAATCAATTCAGCCTACCCACCTTGTCCGCTCTAGCTCATCCACCTCGTCAGAAGAATATAAATCATTTCGGTCGTCGCAATCAACGCACAGTAAAGAGGAAACGCAAGACATTCAGATGTCTAACGCAACGAACAACTCGGGCAGTAACCAGTCCACTAGCACCCCTGTTTTACTAACTCAGGAACAACTTAATCAACTCTTGTCCCTTATAAGTGTTAGCAACAGTCATAATGAGCCAGCAGCTCCGAGGTCTCCACCATCCGGAAAAAAAAAAGCATCATGTTGGCCAGAATGGGATGGTACTAAAGAGTCTTATGACATGTACATGATGCAGTTAACCAACAAAATTGAGTCTGACTGGGACTTGTTGGGCGGGCACAAATCAGTCTGTATGGACATGATAAATACCTTACCCAAAAATATGAGAGGTCGTGTTTCCCATTGGGCCTCTACAGGAGGGCCTAAGAGTGACTGGAATTACGAAACGTTCATATCCCATTTTAACGACAATTTTGAAGATAAGACGTCAACTCGAGCCGCAGGAGAAAAACTTTCAAGGATGAGGCAGGGACAACATCAAACCTTTGCGAGTTATTTGAACGACTTCGAATACATGTTGGCTTTGGCAAAAGGTGTTCACTGGGAGGGACGGATTAAGATTAAGGACCTCAGCTTGGGTCTGAATGATCGTCTCACGGATTTGTTAATAACGGTAACACTCTCGGACGAAAACTATACCCTCTTTGTCAAGGAAGTCCGGACAATCGCTGGCAGATTGGAGTCGCGGGAAAATTATGTCCCTAAGATTGGTCCAAGATATACAAAAACTTGGTATATAAGCAGACTAGGTAACGCCCCTTCAAATTCTGGCAACAGCACCGGCCATGTCCAAAGAGCATTTACTAGTATGCACCAAGAAGTAACGCCACCATATCACGACGCAGATGGTGATACACAAATGTCGGGTGTCAACGGTATCAGTACATCAGCTTTGGCAGCTATTATCAATGCTGTGAACTCTCAAACACAGGGTAGAAATAAAGGTGCAAATAAAAAGCCCCCGGCCCCATGGCGAGTACGAGAAGAATACACGGCTCTACGTGCAGCTGGGAAATGTACACGTTGCGCCCAGAAGGGACATTGGCACAAGAATTGTCCAAACTTTACCTGGCCAGTTAGACCAGCAGCTGTCAATGCGGCTTCTACAAGGGATAACGAGGAGAAGCATATTTCAGGAGATTTTGAGGAAGATTGTAATAGTGTCCACTCGGGAAACGAGTGAACCCTGAGCAAAGTCGGGCCCAGGGTTCTAGGAAGCCTTTGGCAAATGAAATAAGTAAGGTTGTGAATAAAATGGATGGTTCTCCGTTTCTATTAGACGTAGTTCTTAATAAAAGCTTTTATATAGATGCTCTTATGGACTCAGGGTGCTTATGCTATTCCGCCTTCAATCTTTCATTTGTCAAACGTCACAAATTACCGCGAATTCCCATCAAGCCAAGGGAACTAAAACTTGCCAAAAAGGATTCCCAACAGCAGTCAATTAAAGAACTCACTTTTGTTGATGTAGATATAGATGGCAGACATGAAAAGATTTGGGGATATGTCATTGATAAATTGGCATACAATATGATTCTAGGTAATCCCTGGATGAGAGCTAACGCAGTTGTCTATGATGCTCGTCGGCGTTCTATCCGCTTTGGACCTCCAGGAGGGCTTAGAGTAAAAGGAAAAGGTTGGGAAAATAATCTATCTCCCAATGATATGGCAAAAGTAAATTGCTTAAAGGTCAATTCAGGAAGTGCTCGTCAGCTCCTTGGTTCACACTTTATGTCCATAGTAACTCGGGCACGTAATACCAAAGATACGGCGACTATGATATTTGCAGCTTCGATTGCTGATATCAACAAGGCTTTAGAAGTTAAGAAAAAGCAGACTCCACAGGAAATACAAGATAGTTTACCCTCGGAAATACGCAATAATGCCAAATATTTTACGGAAGATGAAAATGACGAGTTGCCACCGCACAGACATGGTGTTGATACCAAGATTGAACTTCTTAAGGATGAGAATGGTAGAGAAAAAGAAGTACCTTTTGGTCCATTGTATGACATGTCTCGAGCAGAGTTACTTGTACTGAGGAAAACCTTAACAGATCACCTTGACAAAAATTGGATACGAGCTAGCTCTTCACCAGGTGGAGCCCCGGTATTGTTTGCAAAAAAGCCAGGAGGTGGGCTTCGATTTTGCGTAGATTATCGGGCCCTAAATGCTATAACTGTTAAAGACAGGTATCCACTTCCGCTCATAAAAGAAACATTAAGGCAAGTCACAAAGGCCACATGGATCTCTAAAGTCGACGTTCGCGCTGCCTTCCATAAGTTAAGAGTACGTGAGGGTGACGAATATAAGACAGTATTCCGAACACGTTATGGGTCTTTCGAATGGCTAGTTACACCATTCGGTTTAACTGGGGCTCCTAGTGCCTTTCAAAGATACATAAATAGTGTTCTCAGTGAATTTTTAGGGGAATTTTGTTCCGCATACCTGGATGATGTTCTTATTTACTCTTTTGGAGATATATCAGATCACTGGATAAAAGTAAATACAGTACTAGACCGCTTAGGGTTGGCAGGGCTCAAAATGGATCCAAGGAAGAGCGAATTTGCCGTTAAGCAGACAAAATACCTCGGTTTTGTTATATGTTTAGGCAATGGAATCAAAGTTGACCCAGAAAAGGTAAAGGCAATAAAGAGTTGGCAAGCACCTACAAACGTAAAGGGAGTACGAAGTTTTATTGGTTTTGCTAACTTTTACCGAGACTTCATCCCGAACTTTGGAGGCATTGCAGCACCGTTGTTAGCTCTGATGAAAAAGCAGTCAATTTTTAAATGGGAAACCCAGCAGCAGGATGCTTTCGAAAAACTCAAGAATCTCTTCATCACCGCTCCAATTCTTGCATTATGGGATGATGAAAAAGACACCATACTCGAAGCTGATAGTTCAGGCTATGTGCTAGGTGGATGTCTATCACAAAAAGACAATCATGGAGTTCTGAGACCAGTTGCATATCTATCGAAGAAGTTAACGCCAGCGGAAGTCAACTATGATATCCATGATAAAGAAATGCTATCAATTATTTGTTGCATGGAAGAATGGAGAGGCATGTTGATTGGATTAAACAAACCTTTTGTCGTTCTATCAGATCACCAGAACCTCAAACATTTCATGAAAAGACGTCGACTTAATGAACGCCAAATACGATGGTCACAATTTTTATCTCAATTCAACTTCAAACTTCAGTTTCGCCCCGGTAAACAAGCAGCAAGACCAGATGCTTTATCCAGAAGAGAGCAAGACATGCCACAAGGATTTGAAGATAACAGATTGCAGAGTCGCGAAGTGCAATTAGTAAAAGATGCGTGGATTTGCCCCATGATAACCAGAAAACCAGATCCTCCAAATTTTCTAAATATGTCACAAAATATTCCCAGTGGCGAAAACATGTTTTCGGACGAAAATTTTCAAATACTGTGGGATAGAGCGCTGCAGGAGGACAAAAGTGTCCATAATTGTATGATTGTTTGGCGAAAGGAGAAAGAAGTCTGCCAACTGAGCTCAGTAATCTAAAAATATCATTGGCAGAATGTAGTTTCGACACTAGAGGTGCCCTCAAATTCCGAGATAGGGTCTGGATCCCAGATTATGAACCACTCCAGACTGCTTTAATTCAACAAACACATGATTCTTATGTTACGGGACATCCAGGAAGAGACAGTACATTAGCAATACTAGGTAGAAATTTCTTTTGGCCGGGTATTTCAAAAAGTGTAAGAAGATTCTGTCGCAACTGTGATGTTTTGGGCGTAGTCATGTTTGGAGGGAACGAAAGAAGGGATTATTGCGTCCACTGCCAGTACCAAGTCGATTCAATAGCGAACTAGCTATTGATTTTATGACGGATCTCCCGGCAAAATCCAAAACCGAGGCAAGGTACATGATGGTAGTAGTTGACCGCTTAAAAGGTGGTGTTGCTATCGAAGAAATGACTAGCATGAAAGCTGAAGACTGCGCTAAAGTTTTTCTCAAGTTGCATGTGAGGTATCATGGATTTCCAAATTATATCACTTCGGATAGAGGATCGAATTGGGTTGGAGATTTTTGGACGGAGCTGTGCCGTCTAACGGGAATGAAACAGCGCTTATCAACGGCTTTCCACCCACAAACAGACGGTGCCACCGAAAGAATGAATCAGGAAATCTTAGCGTACCTACGAGCATTTATTACTTATTCACAGTTTGACTGGAAAGATTTGCTTCGTGCGCAATGCTGGCATTAAATAATAGAACATCAGCAGCGTTAGGAATGAGCCCATTTTTTGCTGAACATGGTTATCATGTAGAGCCAATTCAACAAATTGAATATAGCAGCACCCCATCAAGACCGGAGAAGAATGCGCAACAGTTTGTTGAAAGACTAAGAGAAGCAGAAGAGCTTGCACAAGCATCAATGGCATCGTCACAGCATAGGATGGAGGAGTACGCAAATCGAAGCCGCAAAGAAGCAGAGATATACAAAAAGGGCGATCTTGTCTGGCTAAATTTAAAGAACATAGAAACACCTCAGTTATCCAAAAAGCTTTCGTGGATTAATGCAAAATACGAGGTCGTTAAAGTTTTAGATTCCCATTGTGTAGAGCTAAATACACCATCAGGAATTTGGCCACGATTCCATGTCGATCTATTAAAAAGGGCCGCTACTGACCCACTACCATCACAAGTTATCGATGATTCTCAACCACCACCGGTCGTACCCAAATCTCCCGAAGGCGGGCAACAAAATAAAGATGATAATTGTGAGCCGGAACAGTTTGTTGACAGGATTTTAAGAGCAGAGAAGAAAAGAATCGGTCGGGGCCATCAACGCTTAGTTTTGGTAAAATGGAAAGGATTTGCAGAACCTACATGGGAGACAAGAGATAATCTAGACGATACAAAAGCGCTGGACGTATTTGAAAAGAAATACGGTAAAAAAGATGGTGTTGGCGAAGTCACAGGATCAATTATTGGGCGACGAAAAGTTACAAAGCGCGCATTACTGGCGCGCGCGACAAATAATCAAACCAAGTAAGATATTTTGGTTAGCCAATGCTCAAAAAAAATAAAAATAAAAATAAAAATAAAAAGAGGGGGGAGAGGCAATGTTACAGGCTTAGGGCCTTGTTGGATTAGAATCGGACTTATCCGATTCCACTTGTAACGATTGCTCACGTGACCATTGGATAGTCAGGCTTGAAGTGACTTATGTAAGACTTAGTAGATACTCAATTGTGTAGCTCGTGTAGTTCTTTCGTTATACAGAATATAAACCTTTATTTTTGGATTCACCTATGCGAACAGCTATCGTGATCAGTCCTTTTACAGTATCTTTTGTGTTCTATTCCCCTTAATCTCATTTCTTCAACCAGTCGCTGCATTTCCGATTGTATTACTCCATGTGGCATAGATTTCTGATTCGATAAACCAGTTGCCACGAAGTCCATTCCGATAGTAAGATTGTTCATTTCTGAATCCATTGTTGATTCTTAGAATCCCTGTGCCTTAAAACCATTAATTAAAGATGCCCTAAGTCACAGTTATCTACGACTGCAATGTACTTAATGACGGACAAAAGATTTGAATGATATAGTTTATATTGTGACGGAAACCGAGTTGGTAATGAATAAATCGATTTAATAAACTATATAAGGAGAAAAGATAACTCTAGCAACTACTAACAGGTATTTATAGGCGTTAATCCTCCTCGTGAATCTACAGACTAGTGACTTGTCCTTAGGCATAATACTTATTACCCAGCCACGTATTTTCAGGTGTCACTAAGTTGTAATAACGTTTCCGTCTCCTGACTAGTAGTGCCGTTTCGTTCAGCTTCATCTCCCCCCAGAAAGTGTTATGAATCTTACTTATGGACTGGATTACGGAGCTGTTATTTCATGGATAAACGCAGTAGAAGCTAGGATGGTGTTTCATTGGGAGTTCCATGCCAAAACAAAACGCAGTGTTAGATTGAGTTCCTAAACAATTAGGACATACTCAGGAACATAGGGTCGTTTCATAGGAATTACGTAGTATCACTGTGCGAGACAGTGCTTAGGGCTGTCCTATTATCTGATGTACATATATACTCAGCGTGAAGAAGTATTCTTCTTCACGCAACGTCTTCTGTTTATACTCATACCTATTGTTCACCTACTCATCTCTTCTCTAAAGAAGACCGCCGTTATTGTACCATCCTGTGACGGGCTTTGCCCGGATTGGGACTGGTCACTAGGACCACTCCGTCTACAAGGTAGGGTAGGGGCAGAGCAACGCTCCTGGATAGACGAAAGGGGACTCTAAGGGGGTATTAAAGGGAGTACGATACACGGAAGAGAGCCAGGGAGAAAGGATGATTCTCGGGGGCCAAGGAATATAGCCGGGAGAAAGGACTATTCTCAGGGGCCAAGGAAGAGAGCCGGAAGAAAGGATTAATTCTTATATGGCTAAAGGGGGGAATTAATACTAGCGTACGCGGAAGACATAAAGGACAGGATACGATACGGTAGTTTAGCTTTCCCCAAGGAAAAATTATTCATTTCCATTGCGTTATCGACTTCAAGTACTTCTGAATTCCTTAAACCTTTTACACATCCTCACCCATTACTTACTCTACCTTTACCTCTTCCGTGAACCCTATACCTCACGCTGATTTATACCTCCTACTCTTAGGAATCACCACTATCCTCCACATCTATAACCTACTTGCACCCAACTCGTACCCTACGGAATACCGATAATACAGTGCCTTGAGATGTTAAGCTACAGAGGTCGAGTCAGTTTCGGCAAGATAAAGATTTCAAGGGTGCAGGTAAATCACGAATAGTTAATCAAGTAGATATATTTAGTTCTGATTATCGAAGGGTATAAGGTCGTGTATCTTAAAACAAAAGTTGTTCGAACTAAGGAGCAAATTCTAAAATTCCAACCAACATAATCTACGCCCCATTTGCCTAGCCCTAACCAAATTTATGAAATAGTCCGTGCGCCACCCAATCCAAATTACCTACAACTAATTCATAACATGCAGCCTCATCATAAGAATTCTCAATATTAGGCTTAGGCATCTGCCTAAGCTCAAATAACAGTAAAACCGTAACACAAAGCTATTAAAGAGTTCGAGATTTATTATCCAAAGAAGAAAAATCCAAAAAAGAAGTTCAAAGAGCTGCAATTTTGCAGATTGATCAAGATTTGGATGACTAATACTTCTATTTTATTTTTTACTTTTCTTTTCATCTCCTAGACCTCTAGATTTTTCTTTTCGATTAATTGTATGCATATACTGAGTTATTCCTTATGTCGTTTTTGTAATTGGAGGAAGGGCCTTATGTCACGTTTAACCCTTGCTGACTAAGGTGGTTAGCATAAGCAAATAAGCGAGGTACAATAAGTAGAATGGTCCTCTTGGACTTCTTGTAGCTTCATGATCAATCTATCTATTAATAAGGACATCGTCTTATTTCGTGACACCGCGCCGATATTTACACCCGACAGATGAGTCAAAGGGGGCGCACAAATCTGGGAGGCAGTTCTTTGAGACGGACGTGAGAGGGATTGGGACAAGTTTACAAGATGATGCTGAAGAAAGATATAATCTAGACAGGTGTTTAACTGTGAATTATGGCAAAGAGTTTTACGAATTGAACTTTGTGCGCGCCAAGACTTCGCTTGCGAGAGTGCAGTGGACACTATTAAAACACTCAAACAATGGATGGTGCCATGGTCCGCCTCCTGGTGGTGTTCTCTAGTATGGTTTGAGTAGCCTGGGGACCTACTCCACTTGGGAAGGAGACACCGAAAACTATATTTCGCGCGGAGAAAGTTCAGTGGATGATGAAGGCATGTCTGGATAATCAAGGGTTTTTGAGACATTCCTCTGGGTGGGCATTCACGGATGAGGGTTGACTTGGGGTGGAGAAAAAGCCGCCATAACTTCGCAGTGGTACTTGCAAATGAAATCCGAGGCATAAGTGCTGTTCCTTTACATTGAGTCATATATTCTGTACTTTTCTTTGATATTGTGTCATAGCTAGATAGCTGCATAAGCAATTAAAATCTGATGCAAAAAAAAACAATGACTTATTGCTTTGCACTAAGGATGATTTGTCACTCCGTTACTGTGTCATTATTTTGATGATTCAGCTAATACCACGAACTATAGGTTCGCACTGTTCTTGGATGGAGATCCAAGACACATTACATACCTCCCTTTGATACCTTCCATTTCGTTGTGATAGGTCTATGATTTGGGTGTACATACAATTTGTGGGAGCTCGCTGCTAGTGATCACAGATGGGCTGCTGGGCCGGACAGGTCAAAAAGAGGAGTGGAGAATGATCTCTGTAGAATGAGGAAAGACTGAATTGCTTGCTCTATCTACCGTGGAGGAAAGCTCTCTACTTATAGTCCCTAGACTATTGCTTACTAATTATACGAACTCAACGAGGCAGGAGCAAACAGAGCCAATGCATGCAGTCGCGTGACCATCATAACTGGAGCTGTGCGCTGTAGCTATGTGGGTCCAGGCACAACACATTTCGTGTTGAATTTACCCTACATATACTTACATTTAGGCCAACCGACATTCACACTCTTGTTATAATAACGAGGTCATGAGGGGACAGAGGAATACCTGAAATGGATGGGCGGATATAATTGATGTGGCTGTAGTGAGAAGATGTGTTGTAATGGTCAGCAGTGAGATGGTTAATTCTCTATCTAACTGCAGAAGTATTGCTTCCTTATATATACATTCAGTACCCCAGTCCTGATCACGCACTCACCACAGGTGCTTCCTATTTCTGTCACAGTAACCACTTCCATAGCCCCTGCCAATATCTCCTGTCATAACATACTATTGACACTGGTTGCTAGTGTGGAACTTCCGGGATTGCAGAGCTACACACCGTCGCCACATTGTATGCTGTTACCACTCGGTAGCCATCAGAGTGATGAGCACCTCAGTCTAAATGCATTGGTCCACCAGGCAACGCTCAGATGTAAGGATGTTGCCAGAGTGATTAGGTACTTAGCTGTGCTATCAGTGCCCTAATCTCACCTAGCTTACTGCGGCCGAGTGTCTGAGTGCCGCGATGGTGGAAGCCCGATGAGGCTCGATCGGAGCTGACCCGAAGTATTCACAACAACTCTTCCATGTTCTTTTGCAAAAAGTGTACAACCATATAGCCATCCTTGGAATTAGTACAGTATCGGAATCTGAAGAGTTCAAATCAGACGTCAGATGACAAAAATAGATTCCAGGCCATATTGTTTTGTATTCCAAGGTCTCAAGCTAATACTCCAGGCCCACTATGGATACGGTATCGATAGAGCCGGCTAGGATCACCGTGAATAGGCTCGGCTCATTCGCACCCCGTGAAACCACCACCTATATTATAGCCGATTGAAGATTGTGGATCATGTATGTGAGTCAACGTGCTAGAAAAATAGCACCCTAACTATTCCTTATGGGAGCTTAAGCACTAATAGGGCCAATTTACATCAGGTTATGTACCATGAAGTACATAAACCTCGTCCCACCTGAATGATTGGACTACCTCAGACTTCACCTATGTGTTGAATCATACCAATCCTGATCGTCCAGAAACCCACTGTATAGATGCCGTAGCGCAAATTTCCCCTCATTGACTCCGAAATATAAATGTAGTTCCAGATCTCATCGTTGCTCTAGCCCTGCACCTTCATATCATACTGTTGGGTTGTTGTCGTCATTGGGGATTTTTGTAATCCCCTCGGTGTATCTTCCCTTTTCCTCCTCTTTTGTACACAACCCGTTTCCATCATGACTTTCCTTATTAGGCTGTGTGTAGGTGGTGATCTGACGCGTATAAATATGGGTCGCAGGTATAGGATCAACTGAGAATGCTTCGTCGCAAATATATGAGAAACTTGAGAAATGTCGGATGTTTCAATACGACCCCCATACAGACCTTGGTCCATCCATGAATCGTATGTTGGTGGTGATGAGATTTTAATCGATTTTTTTCGGGGTTATGAAATCTCTGCAGACTCATTTTTCGAACAAAATACCGAGTACAACTCCTTCAAGCCGAAAATCCATCAAAAAAATTCATCCCACTCTTGTTCGTGACTGAATCTCGGCTTTGGGGGAATATTTCACACCCAGGTTTATAGAGGACACTACTGACAGGTGTTTAGCCTTCGTCTTTCAGAACTCGACTTTGACACACCGAATTGCAATTCCCTCCTCAGACCCGGCCACCACGCGCCTGAGCCCTTGACGCTCTCCAAATCTCTTTTTATACGCCCAGTCTAAGTCATGGCTTAGCTGGCATGGACGAATTCGTCACCTTCCAGTAGTGCCGATGTAATCACTCAGTATGCTTTATATATCTAGCTTAGCCAAAAAGCATCGCATCCGAATCGAAGTGAAATGTAACGTCAAGATCATCTAAAATCGACGACTTCTCGTCAGTATTGTTGTTATCTAACGCTTTTCATCCTAGGACTTCATGGTGAGCAGTAGTTTTATAGCACGTGATGCCATGCGGGGGAGAAGGAAAGGAACGGCGAAAGCCGCTAGCTAGACCTAAGCGATCTGGCCCACTTGTAGATGTAGACATCTCTCTTGTACATAGAACACAAGAAAAAAACCAACCCTAACTAGTATAACAACAATAGTAAGGAACTTTAACATCCACACTCAGTAACCTCATACATCGTGACCCATAAACCTCTATCTCATCTCTATCACTCAACAACAGAGGTTCAACATTCCTCAATAGCATTTTCTAGCTTAATTGGCTCAATTGAGTTATTAATTGAGTGTAACCTAACATTTTCGTCTACTCTTAGTTCAAGATTAGTCGCATATGATTGATCAATCTCTTCAAGTGCTAGTGCGAAGTCATATAACGGGCGTGTCAGACCAGGATCAGAGCCCGATGGAATCCGTATTCTTGACTTGATGTTTTGTGATTCATGTAAATTATTGAAATGTATTACCCACTACTTAGTTTGTGGACTTGTTGGTAGAGGGAAGCTTATGCAATAATGAAGGATAAAAGGATGTCAATTCGACTACTCTTCTAAACACAGACACCAGACTCCTTTTAATCCCAATAGATAGCCCGTGCGGGATCTCCTATTAACAGCAGTAAACAACGCTAGCACAGGGTATACGCAATCTCCGTTCGCCAAACACCAGCCGGTCGGGACTACTTATTATCGAGCCTAGTAGGATCGACAAAGTGTATCTCAACACAGAAATAATAGAAACCTCAACAACCAAACCCTTCATCAAAACAATTCGAGAAGCCCTCAATTTGCCCATTCCCACCCTTTTATCCATCTCACCCTTTGAGGAACGAATCGAATCGAAATTGTTTGCCATCGGCGGCATTTCTAAAATGCCTCCGACGCGTAAAACGCACAAAAACGCGATCAGCGGAATCACCAAAGATCGCGTCATCAAACCCTACCAATGGACTCCAGCCATTCAAAACCACGCGAGAAACATGCTGACAAGAAAAGGACTCGAGTCCAATCTTCAAAATATGAACACCATCACGGCTGCGCTCCAAGCGAAGGAGAACGATGTCCCCGAGGTAGATATGGTGGACGCAGAAGTCGAGAAGCTAAAAACCCTCGCCGATTCAGTTTGGGCATCCTCCAGCCCAGAAGATGCAGAGCAAGTCTTGGATCCCACCGGATCCCCCAGAAAAACCGTCGTCGCACCCGAGAAGCGCGCTACGGTTCCAGCACTACCGCGACCGGTAGAAGTGAGGCCCACGAAAGAGGCCGACATACCCACAGCCAAGGCAGCAGGAGCCGAAAACTCTTCGCTGGACCAACCGCCTACAGCACCAGAAGCAGCAGGCAGAGAAAAAATATTCCCCCCAGAATTGCTGGCAGCGATCGAAGCGGAGGAGCGCAGGGCAAGGCAAAAAGCTGCGCAATTCCATATATGCTCGACAGCGATTAGCAGTGTCGAGACAGCCCTTTCACCGCTCTCCACCGGTGAAGACAAAAATTTTGTAGACTCCATCAAAGTCTACTTGCGAGCAGCAATCGCGCAATTCGTGGCGGCCGGGCCGAGCACCGCTCCGCCAGTCCTGCCCAAACGACCAATTGTCGCAACTCCCCTCGCGACCGCCATCCCAGTAGCTGTTCCTCGGAATATTTCAAAGGCTGCAGCACCTCTCCCGCTCAGAAGCACCTGGGCTACTGTCACCAGAGCAGGACACCAAAAGTCAGGCGCACAAGCCCCTGCAAACATCACCTCGGTTTCGGCTGCCCCATCTGCCAGGAAACCAGAGAAGAAGCCGGCAGCATCAACAACAGCATCGAAAGATGACCGAATCTTTCTGCGTCTTGATGCAAACCACGAGTGGAGACAGCTCTCTCCAGCTGGCGTCCGCGAAGCCGTCGCTAAACAAACAAATTGCACCCCTGCTGATGTCGACCAGGTGCAACGCGTTCCCACTGGCTTTGCCATCCGTGCCAAAAACCCGGATGCAAAAACTCGACTGCTGGAGGCCTCCAGCTCCTTCACACAAGTGGAGGCAAAACTAGAACCACCAAGTGATCTAGTTTCCCTCCGGATCGCAACGGTTCCAGTCGCCGTGTTCGGCTTAGAAGGACGAGTCGAAGTCACTGCCGAAATGGTGGCCGCCGAAATCCTTAGAGTAACCAGTTGCACTCCAGACCGAGTAAGGATACACGGAAAAACTAAGCTCGGCGCTCCCTACAGATCCTGGTCGGCCTTGTTTCCCAGGAACGCTAGCCCAAAGCCTGGATTCCGACTCTTCGACGACTCAGGAATAGCAACATCCAACGAAACCGCCCTCCCATACAGCAATGTAGGCGATGTCTCGGTTTCCACGCCACCCGTGGGTGTTCTCGCGCGCCAGCCTGCTGGAACTGCGGATCCACCATGCACTCGGCATTCGAGTGTAAAGCAGCCTCTAAATGTCGAAACTGCGGAGGCCCCCATCAATCTGGCAGTCGAGACTGTCTTGCTCGTCCCAACAGGTCTGGCCCAGCTACTAAGGACCAACTTGTGACGATCCGACAAGCTGGCCAACGGGAATATCAGGCAGTTGCCAGGGCCAAAGCTGCAACTAAGGCCGCAGAGGCTGCTACAGCTGCCGCAAGAGCGACCCGACCAGCTTCTCCAGCTTTTGGTAAGGACACATCTTCGACAGACACAGCAATGGCTGAGGGTTCGGGCTTTGGTGCCTTGAACCCTGAAGAAGCTTTGTGAAGGGCGCCCTACGGGCCCCTTCTCGCCCCCTCCTACACTAAGTTTTATGTCAATAAACGTAGGCAGGGGTGGCACAACCCACAACATTGCGCTCTCTCGAGCTTATGAGCTAGGCGTAGATGTTGTGCTAATTCAAGAACCGCGATGGAATTTGAGATCAAAAGAAACCATATCACACCCAGGGTATATCTGTCATATACCGTACGGAGGTGTAGATGTCAGACCGAGGGCTGTGACATACACTCGAAAGACCAAAAATGTATATTAGCGGAACAGTTATTTCCTTGTTCCACACCCACTGGTGATTACTGCTGGGTAAAGGTCAATGGAATCACATTTCTCAACGTGTATAAGGCCCCTAAAGACTCGACTGCTGTTCGCCCGCTTTTCGACTGGAAACCTTCTGCGAAGTCCATTGCAGCCGGGGACTTCAACTCAGTGCATGCTGCCTGGCAGCCAGGAGTAACTCGGCCATATGGACAGGGTGATGAGATAGAAAGGTGGGCAGAAAGCCACAATCTCTCTTGCCTTATAATTGGAGAGCCGACCCATAAAGCTGGCAATACTCTGGATCTCGCCTGGACTAACATATCTGGAGCCCGCGCTTGGGTCGATCGGGAGGAGTGTATGACCAGCGACCATCTTCCGATCCGCGGAATCGTACCTGCAGCAACCGTTACAAGGGACACGGCTCCAGCAAAGATCAAGGTACCCAAGGGAAATCTGCCAAAGTTTGCGCGGGCCATTGCAAAATGGGTACATCCGCCCTCAGATTTGAGTACGATAGAGAAAGTGGATGCATACGCTCAGGAGATATGCTTCCATCTCACGGAGGCCATTAAAGCAACTGGAACCCGGGTCAGAAAGGAAAGCGGAAAATCTGCACCATGGTGGACTCCTAGGTGCAAATCCGCACACGCCGAATACCGAGCCTCATCATCACTCTCACAGCGGGCTATCTGTGCGAAGAAGCTACGTGAGACTATTACAGCCGCCAAGAAGGAGCACCAGACATGCCAAGTCGAAGCGATGACATCTCCGGCAGACATATTCAAGCTGATGCGCTCGGCCAACCATAGACAGGTCAGACCTCCTCCGCCGCTCAACTATAACGGTTCCGTTATCACCGACCCGTCTGAGCGAGCCACAGTTCTCCGTGATGCTCTTCTTACACGTCACCAAGCATCGGACGATCTTCCTACGTGCACTGCACCCAGTAATAACCGGATACCCTGGGAAGATGACATATCGGACAACGAGGTGCGAACTTGTACCATTGGCTGTACTAAGGCAGCCCCAGGAGCAGATGGAGTCACAGTTGAACTTCTTGAGGCCTGCTGGAAGACAATCGGACCGTATGTTACGCAGCTCTTTAAAGCTTGCATACGGCTCGGCACGCATCCATCTTGCTTCAAACTTGCAGAAGTGGTACTATTGGAAAAGCCAAATCGGGATCCAACTTCAATCAAAGGTTGGAGACCAATCGCTCTACTCTCGTGCCTAGGCAAAGGATTAGAAAGACTCCTGGCCAAGCGAATGGCGCACCTCGCAATCATTTATGATGTGGTGGGCCATCAACAATTCGGTGCGCTCCCAAAGCGATCTGCAACGGACCTGGTCTCCTGCGTAGTCCATGACGTCGAAGAAGCACGCTCCCAGGGATGGGCCTCGACATTCGTGACCTTAGACGTCCAAGGAGCGTTCGATGCAGTGCTCCACAATCGCTTGGTTAGACGCATGCAAGCCCAGGGATGGCCAGACTCGATCCTCCGATGGACGACTTCATTCCTCACACATCGGAAGGTACAAGTGCGTTTCTCCGGTGGAGTCACCACACAGAAAGAGCTGGTCTGCGGAGTCCCCCAGGGATCACCAATTTCGCCATTACTATTCCTTCTGTACATGGCGGAGCCGATGCAAAGTGGCAACCCAGGATCGAGGTTTAGCTATGCCGACGATATTGGAATTCTGGGGTTTGGACGCACAGTAGCTGAATCTGCCGGCGCTGCACAAAGAGAGGTAGACCATCTTCTCGAGTGGGCAGGGAAAAATGCTGTTGCCTTCGAAACGCAAAAGTCTGAAGTCATCCAATTCCCAGGACGACGCCGAGAAGAAGCAGTTGGGGTTCACGTAAATGGAAATCTCATCGAGCCCGCTGATCACATCCGCTGGCTTGGCGTACATTTGGATCCGCGACTCAATTTCAAACACCACGTAACCACCTGGTGCGGCAAAGCGATGAAAGCTGCACAGCAAATGCGCCGCTTCAACTCTACCTCTCGGGGAGCAGCCCCCGGGCCGTTAGTCGGCGCAGTAGACATGTGCATTGTCTCTCTAGCAACTTTTGGATCTGATGTCTGGTGGCCAGGGTCCAAACGCCCAACCACACGAGGAATGGTCACGTCACCTACCTCAAACCTCTGCAGCATGATTGACAAAGCTAACCTGATGGGATTGCGGGCTGCACTGCCAGTGATGAGGACAACGCCAAACGTAGTCGTTCACAGAGAAGGAGGAATCCCGCCGGCAAAGGTCATACTTGAGGGAAACCGACTCCGACTTTCGGCAAGGCTTAAGACCCTTGATGATAGACACCCGTTGAGGATCCGCGCTTCCGTGTGCCCGAATGTCGGCACTCGAAAGTACAAAAAGACCGCCAAACTCTCTGCCAGACCAGAGATTCAAATGTCACGGTTACAGCGTGCTTATCGAGAGCTCCCGGAAGCAGAGGCCCCCGAGGCCCTGGCGCCGGTAGTCTACCCTAAAAAGTCAGGCTCAAGGCTGACGGAACGCAATGACTGCGTTGGATGGATCAATAACGTGACAGGAACGGACATCTGCGCATACTCAGATGGTTCATCGGAAGGACACGGACGCTCTGCCTGGGGTTTCGTTCTGAAAAAGGATGGGAAAGACATCGGCAAAGGAAGTGGCATCAAGCACGGGGGAGAGGTGCTGGATGCAGAGATAATAGGAGCAAGGAAGGCTCTGGAAGCCGCACTGGAGTTCTTGGATAATGGAAAGTCTAGGAAAGTAGGAGGGTCGCAGCAAATCCATGTGTTTCTAGACAGCCAGCAGGCTGTAAGCGCACTAACGACGGGCTCATCCTCAACTAGCCTAGAAGATGTACGCAGCTTTCGTGCATTAAGTAACGTGGCAAAAGTGTTGGTAAAATGGGTGCCAGGGCACGCAGGGATACAAGGAAATGAAGAGGCAGACACCATTGCCCGTGCCACCCTTCGAGAGCTACCTAGCCAGGATACTCCACCAGGATCATGTACTCTGGCATATCTTCGTGGTCTCATGAATCACCGGCGGCAAAAATTGCTGGAAGACTGGTGGATAGAGGCTTGTCCGCCTAAATACCGCCAACTTAACCTACAGGTTCGGCGACGCAAACCACCCGAACTGTCTCTCTCTAGGCACCTGCTCCGAGAATTAATTGCAGCCCGAACGGGTCACGGCAATTTTGCGGCATACCATCGCCGTTTTAACAACCTATGCGCTCCTATGGAGTGCTCTTGCGGGAAGGAAACTACTCCAACCCACTTCATCCACTGTAGCCGCCACGCACAACACACGCGTAGGCTCAGAAAGTCAATGTCCCACGTTGAATTTATCAAAAAGCTTCTCGGGCCCAAATGCCATGAAAGCTTCAAAACATTTGCGCAGGAAACCGGCTGTTTTGATAGACGACCTGCTCACTCATCCACTGCTATCAGCGGGGATCAGATTAACTAGTCATTGCCACAACGGATAACACGAAAGGGAACGAGGCAAGAAGTGTCGTTTCTCTGAGGAAAGATTGTAGCTATTTGGATTTAGGGAAAAGGATTGATTTTTGATCTAGGAGTTGGAGTAGGTGGTGTCCGCGTCGTAATTTACTTCCTACTATTTCTGTAGCAAGTCCAGCGGTTGGAATGAGTTGGGACTGTAAGCAGTGATCCCCGCCGGCTCCACCAGTCTTGTACCTATAGTGGACCTAGAGCTTTAGCTTAGGACTTTAATACAATAAAAAAAAAAAAAAAACCCTTCATCAATTACTTCCATTAATCATCACCTGACTTATCTCTGTACTCCATATTTTCAACATAAATTCCATTCTTCTAACATGATTGTAACATTACTGTCAGAATAACATGCCAAGCTGGTACCTGACATAATTTGTGATTGCCTCAGGAAAACCTTGGCATTTTGGGTAGTTTTCAGCTAGAAAATACTTGGCGTCCATGTAACAGACGTGGTGGACTGGTATTGAGTCGTTTTAGGATTACATCTTGGCCACAACATGTTTGGATTGTATCTTGTGTTGTAAGGAAGCTATTTCTAGATATTATCATCATATGTCAGGTAGTAGATATGTATAGATATATAAGCTGAGAGGAAGAGGAAGAGAGACAGACAGACAGACAATCACATCTTTTATTTTACTTCAATTGAAAGCTCCTGTGCGAGCTATTCTCCCAGATACCTCCAGACTCAATCATTACAGCTTCCGAACCAGCTAAAAAGGTTCGACAGGGCGTTCTTCGAATACATCTGGTAAGTTAATGGTGGTGGCAAGTCCATGTACCCTTTCCCATTCATACAAAAATCTGTCAACGGATTGATTTTTATTATACCTCTTAAGTGCGTTATATGAGTTTAATATCTCAAATTTTACTGATTGATCAGTCAGAGCCAACCTTTTTTGAAGTGCTCTGGGAAGGCCCCACGTCAAGTGCACATTACGAGTCCAAAGCTCGTTTTCAAAGTTAATACTGCCCATAATGTAACTATCAATGTCTTGGATGGACTTCACAATATCATTCCTACTTTTAACTGTCATGACATGACGGTTCTCTTGATATTGAAATTTTGTGAATTCTCCTGCATCGAGGTCTAGGATTGTTTCTGCAGTCGGCTTGACGTCTCTTGGCTGAGGTTCCAATGGCAATTCAGGAAGATTGGGCTGAACAGTCTTACTTGGATCAATATACTGCCAAACTCCGGGTCCAGAACCCCTTGTTGCTTTTGCTTTAATGATATTTATCCATGGCAACCACGTAGAATGATCAACCAAATATATCTTTTTGGAAAATGTTTCCTCATTCTTTTGCGTATTATACATTGTGAAGTTTCGTAACAAAAATGATGAAGATGATGAAGATGATGAAGATGATGAAGATGATGAAGTACCTTGATGCTGGTATAGATGCAAATGGTGCTGATAACTGTCACAGGATTGGGACTTCGATATTTTCTCAGAGAGAAGGGAAAGAAAGATGATTGATTGCTATATCATCCATGATCTTACTTCTGTTTAAGTACAAGGCCGCTCGTCCTCTTTCAGTGAGTTTGCATCGTCCAGACCATGTAATCTCCCAATCCCGTCTTACAAACATTGTTTTTTATCTAATCTTAAATACAAGATAAAACATAATGAGCGTTAATATCGCAAACAGTAAAATGCAGGCATAACCAATTATAGTATATAATTCCAGATGATAACCTAAATACAAACAAAAAAAGAATGACTGCTGGGGGATAATAATAGACACAATGTGTAACGCACGGATGATTGCGTGTGCCTCCTTATCAGCTTTATTCAGTCTCATATGCGGGTCTCGATTAGTTCGACAACAACCAATGGGACGCATGTGTGCGACAAGAGGCTTATTGTGCCAGATCACTTCAAATAGAGTTTTCCAACAAAGTGATTCTGTCGGAGTGCAATTGAGAATATAAGCTCCAGTTTTATAAACCTCATTGTCACGGTTTCGGTACAAGGTGCATGAGCGATCTTGTAGGTAGAGTATATTTATTATAATTCTCTGAGGAGAGAATTCCTGAAGCTAAAGACTACATATAGATACATTCTGAACTAATGTTACGGGTTTACCCGCCATTGGTTGTCTGGGCTGACCTGCGTGCCCAGCCTTGCATATAATGAAGACTACGCGAAAAGGCTGGGCCTTTCGCACAGAACAGGGTCTTTGGATAATGCTTATGTAAGGTGATTGTCAGGGCACACTTTATGCTCGCGCGATCCAGTGTAGTTATCTCTCCCATAGAAGAATATTAATTATTTTATGGTATAGTTTACGTGCGCTGACCGTCTGCTTTAACCGTTCACAACTAATGCCTTTCGAGAAGATTCTCCCTGTAACCTGAATGACTGAGATTAATCGACAATTACCTAGAAGGTTCTCGGTACACCTGTCATCCTCATGAACCTTCAGTATTTTTCCAGAAGGTTCACTGAGAATATTCTAAGCTCCGTGGCTTCCAAGACCTTTCCCAAATACTCGCTTTGTGTCATTGCCTACGCTAGCCAGCGTAGGCTACTGTCAGGCTCGTTAGCTAGATTAGAGGACACGGGTCGGAACGGGTCGGAGTCGGAACAGATATACTTGGGACAGGATGTAATCGGAACAGGATGTGATCGGAACGGGACGAAGGCGAGACAAGAAGGAGGCGGAACGGGACCGAGTCGGGATATAAGGTAAAGCTATAATCGGATCAATCTAAAGTCTAGAATAATTACAAGACAAAAAGCTACAGAACAGATCTAGTCCTAGACATTCCTTAAGAACTCGAGACCGGCTACTACAATCAGGGGTGTGATATTCTACAGCAATAACATAGCAACTGATTACTATGTTGATTAGTAACTGTTGCTATCACAACATTGTAACCATTGTAATGCATTGACTATGTTACTAGGGAAGCTCCTGACTTGGTTGACCAGATTAACGTAGCATCTCAGTATTATCCTAGGGCACAATGTGTTGCGATTTCCGAGTAAGACGAGCAGAAAGTAAAGCTCAAAGAATATTGTTTCCATTGAAGTTCTAACTTACATGTAAAACGAGAATTTATGTGCGCATATCCTAGAAGAAAAGTGGGTATGCAAACAACAATTATTACAGTGAGAAATTTTCAGCACAGCTGACCACACAACCATTATGCAGTGAAGTGGGATAGAATTGAACCCCGCACCATTAATGCCATCCCATTAGCCGCAAAGTATGTGTGAAAATTTCTCTCGCTGCATTTGAACCTGGTATCATAATACCCCGCACATACAAGTGCATGAGAGAAAAGATTATCAGCGAAAAGAAACTAAAATGTATCATGCAGGATAGTTGTTCATATTTACAAGGAATGCCGATTATCGTAAGAAATGGGGCAAATTCCAACACAATGGTAGTAACAAGCAGGCCGTTTTCCTCGTGGGAAACCCGGTCTGTGACAGCTACAGGAATCCTTCGGCTCAACAGCCGTTACACTCATTTGCCAAAGTCTTTGGAAGATTTCCTTGAAGTCGCATAGTGCGAGCTCTTGATGTAAGTACTCCTCCAGCACGCTCAGCAAGACCATTCTGCTCAGGTGTGTAATTCGAAGAAGTCTCGAGGATAATTACTAGTTCAGTACACAGACTGACTAAGTTGTTTCCGAAGCCCAGTTTGTTATCAGACTGCATACAACATACGTCTGCATCAAAAACACGACTTATTTTTCTAATAACAGACTTGATCCAATGCATTAGGACCGGTCTAGATTTTTTGCCTATGGTAGAAACTTCATGCAATTTGGTATATTCATTGACGGCGTGGAGCATGTATCTATCGCCGTTCCAGCATTGTTCATTAAGAGGAACAATATATACAAGGTCAATACCAATCCAATAAAATGGCCTAGTGGCTTTATCTTGTGCCAGGCGTTATGAATTAATTTTTGTCAGCTTTGCCTTTGTGCACACTTGGCAAATACAATCTTGAAGCTCTGATTTGCTAATAGAAATACCTTTGACATTTTCTTTGAGATTTTTTACAGCCTTTTTGCTAGGATGTCCCCAAATTTGATGTGCAAGCTGCCGATCAATGGTATTTGTTGGCTTTGGGACGTAAGATGGACGGTATGAAACTCCAAAGCTGCTTAAGGGCTCTTTTATGTCCGCTGGAAAAGTTCTACAGGAATGATCAGCATCTAGGAGCCAATATCCTCCGTTGTACTGCAACTGAGCTATAATATTAGTAGGCTGTTGCCTATAGAGCACGTCTCGTCCAGAATCAAAATGAATAGCTTCTTTTTGGAAGCGCGCGAGACCAATGACACTGGTAAGAAATCCTTCGACGTATGCAACATGGGTCAAATGCAGAGTTTTGATCCCTGCTGGCTTGCGTGCAACTATTTCAATACTTCCCCAGGCATTGATAAGAGAACAACTACTACCTGCGTTTATAGTTTGCCGTTCGGTATTGTCACGCTCTCTTTTCCATCCCTTCCAGGCTTCACTATTTATTACATGAGTATTCGATTCTGGATCGACTATCCATCTAGTCAGTAATTTATCGACTTTGATTATACAGGAAAGTTGACATTAAAGTATAAATATAGATTGTCCTAAAGTCAATATGTAAAAGTGTTTGTTGATTACTGCAAAGGAATTGAATAAACTGTGATCAATGATAGAATAAAGTAGAATTCATTAATAAACTTAGTACAGGACCCTTCCCTTCTTCCTTTCAGCTCCAGCCGCCTTTTTATCTATCTACCTACAAGATTCACACATCATCAATCCACTTAATACAATATTTAGGTTCCATAAGCAAGTCAGATTAAATTGCCACACTATACCGTGCGCATTTATGTGCTTATGGGCGTGTAGGTGGGAGACATGCGACATGCATTGACATGGCGTAATACACATTTCAAGGCAACTTTCGAATGTGTGGCAAACATTCGTATTAACCCATACAGAAAAGACCGTAGCCTGTTATGTAGGATAAAGTTCTTGTAAGCAGTGGCGTTGTTTATCCCAATCAGTAATTCATTGGGTTGATCTTTCTCGAGAGCTACAGTGGCAAGATTCTCAACCGGCTCGACATCATTGTCTACAGATAGGTAGTTTGAACATTTTGTATTTATGCAGTTACTATTGGTAGAGTTTACAGACTCGTCAAGAGTACTACTAACATACCCAGCGAATATATCAAAGCTAGCTGGTGGAAGACCGTCATCTATTTGGAGCGTTTCTTGTTTCTGACTTCTCTTACCCCACTTTCTTAGAGCAGCAGAAATCTTTCCTTCTATCTTTGGATCATTTCGGGCTTGTTCAACTCTATGCAAGGCCTCGGGATTTGGACAGTAATTTGGCGGACGTTCAGGATGATCTTTGTTGATAATGAAGCAGTCTGCGAACCAGTGTCTCGAGCCACAGATACATTCGGGAATGGGCTTGCCATTTCTTTGATTCTTACTTGCACCTGTTAGTTTCTTGTTGAATGGTTTTGCTACCTCGAGATTTGCAGCAGCTACAGAAAACCCTGATAATTGAGGCTTATTACGTCGTAGGAATGCTGTGATCTCTACAACATAGTCATCTAAAGAAGGAAGCGAATCTGTGGTGCCAGCATTTTCCGCCCTGTAGAGGTCGCGAAGACAAGTCGTTGCATATTCTTGATCAAGTGCCTTACACGCAACAAGGAAAACTTCTTGTGGTCTTATACCATCATTTTCTGGAAGATTCATAGACTTTCCATTCGTAGTAATCCGTGTCCAATTAGAGAATCAATCATCTAGTTTACTCACAGCTGTTGGAGCTACTTTAAGGCCAAATTATTGGACGTTATTTCATGACGACGTGTAGATGCATCAGGTGCCAAATGCTTCTTGAGCCTAACTAACCTATCATATGGTGTACTGCAATCTTGGACAAGATAAATATGCTTTTTTGAAATTGTCTAGCTGATTTCTAGGTTGAAATCAGCGAGAGCTTGGACCAATTTTCGATATTCCATTAGTTTACGCTCATATCAATCGTAATCCCAACGGTAGGTATCTCTATCTTCTTTGTCAAGATTAGCTAGTGAAATGGCATCAGCTTTGTAGGAACTTGATTCTGGCTCAGGAGGTTCTGTGAGAACTGGTAAAGAATGTATTGGTGTCTCAGGGTTCACGTATTTCCAGAGATCATGTCGAGAACATGAGTCTTTTCTTATAAATAACCAATCAAACCAGTCACCAGGCTTATCGAGGACAACTGTGACTCGAGTAACTATTGGGTCAGTCTCAAGGGCGAGGTTAGGACAGCGTTCCACAGGGTGCGTATGTGGTCTAACGGAGATCTAGGTGGTAGATGAAGGTGATGAGTGGGTCGAAGGGATGACTGGTCTTCTCTAGGAAGAGACGAATTGGTAGATAGTAGCGATAGAGGCTACACGTGGGTCTTGCTGATGAAGAGCTGGAAAGAGATAAATGGTCTTCCCGAAGAAGAGATGGGTAAACAAATGTATTGTTAAGGTAATTGAAGAAGACGTTGCGTGAAGAATAATGCTTCTTCACACCGAGTATTTATATACATAAAATAACCAAATAACCAAATAGCCTGTACCACACCGCCTCTATGCCAAACAATCTGCTACACATCACCTAATGAGACTAGCCTACTCTTATCAGTCTTCCTTGCTAGTTTTAAACGTACATTGAACTAATGTTTGTGTTTTAGCCTAGCTGTCCACATGACGTTTCATATTACGCTATGCCACAACGATCCATGAAAGTCAGATTCAGAATACATTTTCGAGTGATTTATTGCTGCTGCAGATAGATTTGACAAGCGTAGATTCACAGCCTGTTCGGATTCTTGGTTGAGGCTTTGGTTTGCCGCGTAGATTAGCAGACAACTCTCGGTTCTTGATTGAGGCTTAATTTTGTCGTGTAGATTTGCAGACAGGTGGAACTCAGGGATTGCGTTCGAAGTAGTGAGAAAAGGATTATCGAGAGATTAATTATAGAGCAGCCGGGCTCATAACTAATAGATCACTTGTAATGGACTTAATAGCATTAATGGTCTGCGGTAATAATCGTCTGATTGCCTATTCTGTTCCTCTTTTCTACGTGTATCTCCTCTAGTAAAATATCTACATGCCAAGACACTAACGCCGCACATCCCAGGTATATTCCCTGCAGTACCATCAACGCCTTAAAGAAACATATAATAAAACAAACCGTAACATATCTCGTCGTACTCGAGGTTATGAGCCTAATCAAATCGTGCAACACCAAAAGCAACGGCAGCTTGCTGAGCGTGGCCCAGTTGATTCCGGTTGACACATGGGCTAGGTTCCATTCCCGGCACGATAGATCAAAAGTTTGGGTCTCTTCTATTCAGTCTTCTAACAACTTCCCGATTGAGTTTGACTGGAAGAACTTTACGGCTCACCAACAACCTCCCAAAATCAAAGGTAAAATTCCTTTCGCTTTCAACCTTACTAACATTGTGTGCAGGACTGGGCACTTGCTCGGCCTCATTTTAGACAGGCACCTCGACCGCAACATCAACATTCTCAACTTTTCGACACATTCCAAAGACGGCGCGAACTAAGACGCCTCACACAGACAACGATCAATGTACGACAAAAGCTGGGGCACCAATGCCTCGGTTTTGAGCTCTCGATTTCGGAATTTCAGCCCTCTCAAATGGGGGTTGAGCGCAATGCAGGGGAGAATTTGGGAAGAATGATATGTGATTTTTAACAGGCCGTTGGTACAGTTGGTCGGGTGCTGGATGTGCTTTCTAGAACTGGTAGGTTGGATTCCTACACGGCCTGTTAAAGGGGGGACTACGGCTGCTCGTCGTGAAAGAGTACAGGAGGAATTATTGAGGTTTTCCCACGAAGGTTTTCCCTCAATGCATGGTCTGAGGATCATGGTGAATGCGTTCCTACCTATTCGACCTGATGTGACAAGCGTGAGGCACGTAGCAGGAAAATTCTGGCACCGGATGGGCTTTGCTGGAAAATGGAGGAACTTGTATTCTAGATGTCCTCCATACGTATCATGTCTACTGGATGGAGGATAAAAACCTGGCACAAGAAATAATAATAATATCTCGTCGTAATTTGCGAAACACAATGCCAAATTCGAACCACCTTCGGAACTTGTCGCCCTGAGGATCTTCAATGTGCCCGTAAAAGCCAAAATGAAGTGGGGAGATGAGGAGCTCAACGAAATTTGTGTTGATGGTGAAATTGAACAAGTGAATGGCAAGAGACCAGTCCAAGTGCGGCCCCATGGGACATGCCGACCCGGGACCCTATACTGCAACTGGCATGCCCTCTTCCACCAGGACGCTGTTCCCAGTGCGGGCTTCTGACTTTTCGATGAGTCTCGTATTGCTACCGTCTACAAGCGTCGTCGACCAATTGAACAGTCCAAATGCTGCTTGGGCTTCTACACCACTCGTGCTTGCTCCAGCGTTCTAGCCTGCTGGAACTACGAATCTAACATGCACTTGGAAGCTGAGTGCAAGGACCTCACCTATCAGATTCCGAGTCATAATTTGTCGAAGGCTAAGAATAACTACCGAAGAAGTTGGACAGGGAAATGTCTCAGGTCAAAAATAGGAACTGCCCATACGTACGTGGATTGTTTGTTTCGGACAGTGTTACAGGAATACTCCCTTGTGCGTGTACTGTCTGCGCCAGTACGGTAGAGATGGAATCTAGGGTTTAGTCAGCTATAGAGACTACCAAGGGTGTAGATTGGAAACGCTTGCTAAGCAATAGAGACTGTTATGATCGGCGTCGTTAATTAAAATCCCTTATGTCAATAGCAAGATGTAGGCGGCCTTCCGTCCCAAGATTTCGATAATTAACTGATTTTATTCTGGACTTGCTCTGCTGTATACCAACACCAATTGATCCGGCGACAGTCAGTGTATCACTGGTTGGCATTGTATAAATACTCGGATGTTCAGAATAGATAATTGTAGTTGCACAAGGAATGAAACTAATCTACAAGCAGAGATCTAAATCTAAGTATCCTCGCTTAGAGTACCACCATAATTATCACGTGATCACGCCCTAACTAGTTGCCCCTGTGACACTACCTCCCCTTTAAGCAAGACCTTCACTCTTGTCCCATCAGAAAAAAAAAGATAAAGAGAAGCAATTTGTCACGGGACTAAGGGCTAGCGTCATAGAATAGAACATATGTATAGATATCCCATACCAGGAGGCCGCCCTCCGTCTTCTCTCTGATGTTCCCACAGCGTCTAGCTCAGCGAAAATCTTTCTCTTTCGCAAGCTTGCAGCAAACTGGAAAAGAAGGTCACGCGGCCAAAACACAACGCCTGGGGAAGTGGCCATCCGATGGTGCCCGGGCCACGCAGCTATTCTGGGAAACGAAGCAGCCGACGCGCTTGCCAAAGCTGCTTGTGTGGCTCCAGCTCTACACTCGGTATTCTCTATTGCGAGGGCAAGAAGGGAAGTCAAAGCCCAGTACGAGGCTTCTGTTGCACTTTACTGGGCAGAAAATTCTCCATCTAGATATAAAGAATTAGGAATTGGTCCTAATACTAAGATTACAGCCGAGCTCGCCTGTCTAGGGCGACGAACACTAGGATATCTATTAGCTGCACGGTCTGGACATGGCGACTTCGCAGACTACCACCGACGGTTTCAGCACGAAAACGCCATTCTAACCTGCTCATGCGGAGAAGAATAGTCCCCCGACCACTTTTTCTATTGCCACCTTGGGCAGTACCAGGCACAGCTCCACAGAGCACAGAATCCTAGTCCCAGCATATCTTGGGCTCTCGCTTCCGCGGAGGGAGTTCACGCATTTAATAGCTGGGTGCCCGCAACAAATTTCTTTGGAAAAGCACAACAAGTCTGACAGAAAGGGAATCATGTGATTTAACTAAGTTCCCCCTTCCATATTTTTTATTTAATCTTTTCTTCATTCAATACATTCTGAATACATGAGAGTTGAAGGGTGACCGGTAACCATGTATAATTTAATCTTCAAGCGCAGGATGATAAGATCCTGGCTTTCATTTGCTATTGTAACGGCTAAGAAGCCGGTATTTTCCTGTAGCCAGTAATGGCAAGTACTGGCGTATAACCACCAGGGGGTGGGCCGGCGCAATAGCCTTGCAGAACATACCAGAACCACTGTCGAAGGTACTAGATAAGATTCGACATGAACAAGACTGTAACTGAGACTTGGAGAAGCTACTAGAAACCATATTCTCAGAGTTGCAACTGGAATTATCTAGAAATGAACTGAACTTAGATGGAAGGGCTTGGAGTGTAGTAATCTGGATAAATACCTGGCTAAGTATCTGTAGCTTAGTTCTACATAGTTGAATTGTTAATATACAATCACCCATACAAATGCTCTCTGCTTTCTATAGCTGATCTGTGACAGCTATGTTGGGTTTGTGTAGGCGCCAACACGTCGGGTAGTTTTATTTAGACTGAGCTAACCGGCACGTGAGGAGCTCACGTGCTGTGCGCGGGCACGACGTTAAGTATTATAAATAAATAAATAAATAAATATAGATATCCCATGTATTTAGACTTCTCTTCTCTTACTATTGCACAACACAGTTATAATCTCTTCCCTTTAGTACCTGACCTGTGAGCCACCGTGACATTTTGTGCGATCTCAATTGTGTCCCGTTGCATTTGAATCCCGACATAATAGAAAAATTAACTACCTTATTCTGACTCCTGTCTGCGACCTGACACAAAATCTGAAGTAAATCCCAGCAATCATCTCATAGAGGTTCTCAACAAATCAAATTAAAATAATAAAAAAATATTGTAATTGTTAACAACATGGACTCCGACCCCAGAGCCACTGAAATTATCAATGCTTTTCAGAAGAGCTGGCCGAACTTGAGCGCAGCAATTGAAGGGCATCAGTTCCCAAATGACTCGAATCCAGCTTCTCTGCTGAGCTCGATTGATTCAACCACTAATACACCCGAAACTATTTTGTTTTGTAGTTTGCTCCAGTGTTTTGATTCAAAAATCGGTGAAATTAAAAATACAAATATGACTGAAATTATATCCTTAAACTCAACTATATCTAATTTAAATTTAGCACGCTCTTTAGACAACAATAAGGTGTCAACCTTAAATGATAAAATTTCAAGCTTACAGTCTGAAATAAATAAACTACAGGTTGATGCCATTCTCAGCATGAAACCCTCGAACATTGATTCTACAAATACAAGATTGCGCCGGACTAGATCAGATCCAGAAAAATTTTCTGCTGCACAAACAAGCACTGAAGAACGTCAAACGCTATATGAGAGCTGGAAAATACAGATCCAACAAGTGTTGATTGTGGATGGTAGTTGCTTTCCTGGAAATTTCAATTGTATATCGTATATAACCAGCCAACTCTCAGGGAAAGCATGGGAAGCTATTAAAGACGGTGTTCAGAAAATGAATTCATACCCAAGTGATTCAGAGAAGTGGCATTGGAGAACGCAAACAGACTTATGGCAAGTCCTTGATAGGAGATACATTCTACTTGATACTACCCAGATGGCAAAGAATGCCTTAGACACAATTTACCAAGACAAACGTACTTATGGAGATTTTAAGGCCGACTTTGATCATTATATAGAAAGGGCAAAATACGATGACCGAACTAAAGTGGATCTCCTTAGAAAACGAATTAATCGAAAGATTACTGGCGTTATTAACAACCAAGTAAATCTTCCTGATTCAGACAATTACACTGGGTGGAGTGATATGATCAATAATATTGCTCGCAATATCAAACAACAGGAGCACATCCTCATGTTGCAATCTTCATCTAACTCAATGCAACAGAATTATCACCCAACAGACCATTTTTTACCTTGTGCTGGAACATCCGATTCTAAAGATCCTATGGACCTCAGCCGCATTTCAATATCAAGTGCTGAGCGTAAATTTCGAATGGAAAACGGCTTATGTCTTGCCTGTGGTCAAACTGGACATATGGCCAAAGACCACCATCGCATGATTGACCCAGTGCCAATGCCAAAGCGTCCTACCAATCAATGGATATCTCGTGAGAGAAATGGCTATAAACAATTCCCTACTTTTAATACTCATGATCTACCTAGCACTGAATATTTAACACCAGAAAATCAGCCCTTGCCAATTCCGATGATGTATTATCCCCCGCCTCGATTTCTACCCAAATACCATCATCAGTCACCAGACCAATTCTCAAACTCACAGCTTTTATACCCCGACGCCCCGGTTCGATCTCGTCTGAGAGTGTTAAATGGAAACCACGGATTTGAAGAACATTGCCAATCTCAGAATTCAGGGGATAAAAAACAAGCTTATAGAAGTTGTGAACAGTTAAAAGACCAACCCCTAGTTTAAGTCGCTGCCAGGGGTACAATTGGTATGGAGATGAAGACAAGGCTATCCAAGATATATTGATGGATAATTCCACTTTGGAATTATGCTCAACTGGTTCCTCAAATTCAATGCTTCTTAGCTCTTCTCTCTCTAACCCGCGCACAAATAATTCAGTTATGTTTCCCACAACAAGTTTGATTGATAGTGGCTGCACTGCTATGGCATTTGCTGACAAAAATTCTATTGTTAATCGTTTTGGAATAGAAACTAAGCCCCTCTATACTCCACGATCTGTTCGCTTGGCCGATGGCTCTACCAAAGCCCCTATAACCCACTACTTTACATTCCGGTTGCATATTGAGCAACATTCGGAAATTATTGTCTTTTTTGTTACTAACCTAAGTAGATGTAATCCCATAATTCTTGGCCTACCATGGCTAAAATTACACAACCCTAAATGTGATTGGAGCTCCTTGAGCCTCACTTTTAGTTCCTTGTATTGCCGACACCACTGCCTTGATTGGAAGTACCTACAGTCCAATTCTTCTCAGCAAGTAAGATCGGTTACAGCAATCTCATTGACAGATAAAATTTTGTCAATACCTGTTACACATAAGCCACTTCAAACTGCTGCACCAGATAATTATGAAATTGAATCTTTCCTTCCGAATTTTAATTACCCTGATACACCAAAATATGAAAAAGAAACGACCTTTACTACCTTCAAGAATGATAATGAGTTTGATATCCTTCAAATTTTCCCTAGCCCTGATCATCCTGATATTTCGGATCTTTTACGTCGAAAAGTGATACAGAGTGATATTGATAAATTTCTCCAAGATAAACCCGAATTAAACACCGAGGCAATAAAAGCCATATTACCACTCGAATTCCATCATTACACCAAACACTTTCTACCAAAGAATGCAAACTCTCTCCCACCACATCGTCCTTGGGACCATAAGATTGAACTTGTCCCTGGAAAACAAGCACCCTATCGTAAAAACAGGCCCTTCTCTCCAGCAGAGTTGAATTGTGTCAAGAAATGGATTGATGATATGTTGGCTAAAGGTTTCATACGTGAATCTTCCTCACCAGTTGCCGCACCTATCCTCCTCGCCGCCAAACCAGCTGGGGGAATAAGAATATGCCAAGACTATCGTGGCCTTAATGATGTTACCATTAAAAATCGATACCCGCTCCCCCTGATCCGTGAGACTTTAGATTCCATTTCAAGAGCTTGATATTATACTAAGCTAGATGTCATTGCTGCTTTTAATCGTATCCGTATTGCTGAAGGACATGAATGGATGACTGCATTTACTACACGATTTGGCTTATATGAGATGTTGGTAACACCATTTGGTCTATGCAATGCCCCTGCAACTTTTCAGAACTACATCAATCATATCTTACATGATGCACTCGACAAATACTGTACGGCATATTTGGATGATGTTTTAACATACTCAGAGACCAAGGAAGAACATACCAAACACGTAGATGATGTAATACGTCGACTCGGTAATACAGGATTACAAATTGATATCAATAAATCAGAGTTCTATACTACAAAAACCAAGTATCTCGGGATAATTATTGTTGGAAATGGAGACACGGAGTGTTGTGGACGTATGGGCCCTCCATTTCGTCTAGGTTCCCGACACGATCTTGTGTGTGTTTAAGAGGTTGGAATGGGTAATATGGTAGCGCTTCAGGCTACCTATTAGACATACGAGCGGCTGTATGGCGTGGGCACAAGGAGGTTATTGGGGGTTTTCTATGCCTAGATGGCGCCACACTCGTTTATGGTGTGGCTTAGGCTACGTGTCGCTTACACTTGTACTTGTAGCGCACACTTTCCATACTTTTAGCTTTAATCCGAACATGACACTCTTTTAGTCAACTTCTACTTTCGTCCCATGAATATTGCGCCCATTTCATTGCGCGATATTTCCAACAATTATCTCCACTGATGGACTAAGTATGGATCCTGATAAAGTTAAAGTAATTCTAGATTGGGAAAAACCAACAACTGTGAAAGAATTGCAAAAATTCCTTGGCTTCTCAAACTTCTACAGGAGATTCATAAGAGGCTATTCAGGTGTAATCGAGCCCTTAACACGTCTTCTACGTAAAAAATCACCATGGATGTGGTCTATTGAGCAGGCGGACGCTTTTTCGAAACTCAAAAGTTCATTTACACAAGCACCAATCCTTGCCTATTTTAATTATCACAAGCAGACCGTAGTTGAAACTGATGCATCCAATTGGGCCTCAGAAGGAGCAATCCTCCAGAAGGGAGATGATGGCATACTTCATCCTTTAGCTTTCTTTTCCTCAAAGCACAGTCCTGCTGAATCAAACTATGAGATTTATGATAAAGAGCTTCTTGCAATAATTAAAGCTTTAGAAGAATGGCGCCCAGAACTAGTTTGTGTGCAAGAGCCATTTGAGATAATTACAGACCATAAGAATCTTCAAACCTTCCTGACAGCTAAACAGCTAAACCAACGTCAGGTACGGTGGTCTGAATTTTTGTCTCAGTACAACTTTATAATCACTTATCGTCCTGGGTCACATGCAGTAATACCTGTGACAGTCGGGGGGAATTCTCAAGTTGGCTTGAGATGCACGATCAATAGTTTACGATTCTTCTAAGGAGAGAATTTGTATGTACAAGAAAGCCTTATTTATACCCGCGCTCTCCTCCCATTCGTGACCAACATTCATTCCTACAAAGCGGACAGATGTACCTGTAGGAAGTTTAGAGTTCTACGATGCTGTTCACTTCGGACAGGAAATTTGTAACTCGGCTACCTTCCACATTGTGCCTCCCGTGCCCGAAACAATCCTCCCTGTGCCCGTCTGAGTGCCGTTAACTATCTGAGTGGATGTTTCACCACACGGTCTATTGCACGGTCCTTTCATTATGTGGAACCCCGTGCCGAGGCAACCATCTCCGTGCACGTCTAAGTGCCGTAAGTAGTCCGAGCCGCGAAGTGAGTTTTCTATTAGCTGGGACCTGCTGGCGGGTGGAAATGGTGCCTGCGTTGGCCAATGTAGGCTACAGGGCTTACTATCGGTTCACCAGCCGTTACAATCCCCCTCCTTTTCCTCGCTGAAGTGGGGTTAAGATGACCGCCGTTTTCGCCTGCTTCGTCGTTTCTCCATAGCGTGGGGTTCTGCTGGTCCAACATATGCACCTGCACTGTTTTCGGGAGGTCCGTCGTTTGATTCTATTTGTCCATATTTTTCTTCGTATTTGTCCAATGCTATGGTGTCTTTTATGAGCTCGATTGGCTCCCATGATGGGTTAGCCCAGCCTGTCCATTTGACTAGTGCTTGACGGAAAGTTCCCCGTCCTCGTTGTACTGTTCTTGCTCTCAGTATAGACTCCACTTCATATTCTGGTTCTTCTAGCTGATCAATCAAAGGCGGGTTTTGCGCGTCATCGCGTTTTTGGCTTGGGAATGGGTCGTCCCCTGCTCGCTTGACAAGTTCGACATGGAAACGTTTATGGAGGTTACCTGGGACATCAAGTTCTACGGTTAGTGCGTCGGGTACAGCCGTTACCCTGTATTTGGCGTGCAGCCAGGCCAATTTTTTTGAAAGTTGCGGGGTACTGATGTTTCGCAGATTTAACCAAACTTTATCCCCGACTTTAAATCTTTCCGGTTGCCTTCGAAGTCTGTTGGCATTTTCCTCATACCGTTGCTGTGCAGAAGCCATGGCTGCTTGAGCGAAGTCTTGTGCGTTCCTTAGACGTTGAATGTAATTTTCTGCTAAAACTTTACCTGGGTGACGTGATAGGTCGTTTTCTTTTGTGGGCTCTGGAAGTGGGTTGACGTCATATCCGTGTCGGAGGAAAAACGGGCTTATGCCCCCAATTGCCGAGCTTGGTCGAGCATTCAAGGCCATCTGGGCCATAGGTAGCAGTTCTGCCCAGTTACTTTGTGCGTAGCAGGTGAACGCCCTCAAGTATTTGAACATTTCCTGATTTGCACGTTCACTAGCATTTGACTGGGGGTGGTAAGCTGTGGTTAGCTGCTGCGATATTCCTAGCGATTTACAAAAGAATTTCCAGAAATGACTAAGCCAATCGCTTCCCCTGTCGCTCGTCAAAAATTTAGGAAATCCGTAGTATCTATAATATCTGTCGATAAAGATACGTGCGCAATTCTCGGCGTCCATGGTTGGCGCGGCGAACATGAATACATCCTTCCCCAGTCTATCCGTAATAACCATGACATTTGTACACCCATTTGATTCTGGCAAATCAGTGACAAAGTCAATTGTTAAATCGCTTCCTAACCTCTCAGGAACTGGGAGCGGCTTTAGGAATCCTGCTTTAGCCTCCCTCCAAACGTTGGTTCGGCCGCAAACGTCACAGTTACGTATAAATTGACGTACGTAATGTCTCATCTTAGGCCAGAACCATCGTTGTAACAGTATTCCTACCATGGTGTCCTTTCCCGGATGACCCGTAAGGTAACTGTCGTGCGTTTTTTGCATTATTGCCGTCCGCAATGGCTCATAATTTGGTACCCAAATTCGATTTTCGCGTCCTCGTAATATGTTGTCGGCCGCCACCGTACATTCTGCGATATTTGCTGTCATATCGTGAGAAATTTCCGGTGGGAACCCGCGTTCCCCTGACTGAACAGCATCTCGTGCACGTCGCCATTGCTTGTCCTCGTTAACTCCATGTTCCCATAGCCGTTGAAGTTCGTCGTCGTCAAATATCCTCATCGTTGAGGCCGTATCCCTGATTTGGGTCGTTTCGTCGTTTCTTTTGGCACTTGTTGAGTGCACAGGGATCTTCGGGAGTAACTGCATTACCCGCCCTGTCGTACGTTCGTCGTCAAATCTCGTAGGTTTATCCTGATCTCGGCGTGAGAGAGCGTCCGGACGCTCGCAAGCTTTACCTGGGCGCCATTTTAACTCAAAATTAAATCGCTGCAAGACATCGTTATATCGAACTTGCCGTTCATTGAGAAGGCGTTTCGTAGTGAAGAATTTGAGATTCTTGTGATCAGTCATGATAACAAATGGTTTAGCCACCGACGTCAACTCCGCCTGCCACTCTTGGAGGCATGTCACTATGGAATGCATTTCTTTGTCGTGGATAGGGTAGTTAGCTTCAGCCCCGTTCAGCCTTTTTGAGTAATAGGCTACTGGCCGGAGTCTTCCCTGCTCGTCTCTTTGAGAAAGACAGCCTCCAAGGGCATACCCAGAGCAATCTGCTTCTAGTATGGTCTCTCTTTCTGGGTCCCACTGGGCTAGTACGGGCTCCGATGCAAAGATTTCTTTCAGTTTTTCGAACGCCGCATTTTCTTCGTGTCCCCATTTCCACAATGCTGACTTCCTAGTCAAATCAGTCAGGGGAGCTGCAATCTCAGAAAATCCGTCTACAAAACACCTGTAAAAATTGGCAAAGCCTAGGAATGAACGAACCCCCTTGACGGATATGGGCGCTTCCCAGCTTTGAATGGCCTTTACTTTTTCCGGGTCAACCGTGATTCCCTTTCCGGCACGTACAATAAACCCTAGATACTTAACTTCTTGGCAAAGGAACTCGCATTTATCAATGTCTAGGTAGAGGCCAGCCTTATCTAGCCGGGTTAATATACTTCGTACTGTCTTCCAGTGATCTTCACAGATACCACTCGTGTATGCTAGTACGTCGTCCATGTAGGCTGTCGCGTCATGATCCAAATGTTCCCGTAGCTGCTCGTTAATATAACGTTGAAAAGTTGCAGGTGCATTAGCAAGTCCGAAAGGAGTAACTAGCCATTCAAACAACCCTAGGCGGCATCTGAATGCCGTAGCCCATTCATCTCCTTCTCGTATACGTATACGATGGAAAGCTGATTTTACGTCCAGCTTCGTAAACCATCGCGCCTTTGATAATTGTCTTAGTGTTTCTTTGAAGAGGGGAAGCGGATACCTGTCTGGTATCGTGATAGCGTTTAACCCACGGTAGTCCACACAAAAACGGAGCCCTCCATTAGGTTTCTTGGCAAATAGTACTGGGGCAGCTGCTGGCGAATTACTCGACCGTATCCACCCTTTTGCGGAAAGATCTGTTAGCGTCTTTCTAAGGACCAGTAATTCTTCCCTAGACATGTTATATAATGGGCCCCAGGAGGGCTGCGCTGGTTTGCCGTCTTTTGTGATGAGATTGATAGCGTGATCGAGTGAGCCTCGGAGTGGGGGTAGTTCGTCTGCTCCACTGTCGTCGGCGAATAGGTGGGCGAAGTCTTTCACCTGTTCTGGTAGTCGTTTGCGAGCTTCTCCAATGGTTAGTCGAGGCTTTGATCGAAGTGCCTTGTTGATATCCTCGAGCGACGCTCTACACACTGGTACCGATTTGAGCATATTTGTAAGTTCGCTTGCAGTTGATGCTTTCGGTCTTGGAGTGCCCTTTAGGTCGTTTCGCCAGCGTTTGGCGCTCTGTACGTACCCACCAAGCTTCCGAAGGTGAAGCTGTTGATCTTTTGAGTGTATTATGGCGTCTTGGTCTTCGAGCCACCTCTTACCAAGAATGAGCTGGTGTGTGCTACCCGGCACTACGTAAAGTAGTAATTTTGGGGTCACGAACCCATCCAAGTCCAATGAAACGTGGGTAATAAATCGAATCATGGGTTTATCTTTAGTTGAGTTCTCCGCTGTCTCTAAAGGACGAGGTTCAATTGGAAGGCGCGGTAGACCTAGTCTGATGGCAAGTTTCTCATTAATAATTCCAGTACACAAGCATCCGTTATCAATTAATGCTTGGACCATTGTCACATCATTTAACAATGCATTGACGAGAAACGGTGTAGAAACCATCTTAAATTCAGAACTATGGACCAATTTTGACTCCTGAGGGCGACTTTCCCCAGGAGTGACTAGTTTTCCGCTTGCCCGGCCGTGTAATACCCTTCGTGTTCCTCGTAGACCCCCTCATCAATGGGATCGAGCGCGACGGCGTTAGTCCTCACATTATTTCCGACCGGATTGATGGCTGGCAATACAGGACATACCCTAGTATTGCATCCCTTTCGTTCACAGCGATAGCAGCGGTTCTCGTTGCGTAGCTGCCTAATTTCATCCGGAGTTTTCCAACGAGATCGCCTATTTGGAGGGGCTTGTTGCTGTGCGTATTGGTTCAAGCCAGACTCGTTGTCTGACGTCTGTCTAGGTCGGGCCGTGTTCACTCCACCCATGATGACATCGCCTTGCCCATCGTAGGGCCTTCCTTGACTTATCCTACCCACATATCGACCCCTGTCCCTACTGATGGGTTGTTGGAAGTTCCTTGTATTATTAGCACCTCTCTCCAAATTTTCCATCTGTACTACCCGCCGTCCGCGGGTAGCAAATTCCTCAACTTGCTGAGAGACCTGCCCTACAATTCCAACCCATTCCGCGTAATTGTCTCTAGGCAGGAGGTGGTTTCCGGACAGAGCACGTCTTATGGTCTCGTTAAGGGCATTTCGAAGCATCGTGATTTTGTTCCTATCACTCCAAGCATCTCCCTCCGCTTCGGTTAGCTTGCTTGCCCAGGACGTAAAAAAAGATGACCATCTCTGATTTTCACCCATTTTCATTGCGTATAACTCATCGCAGGCTTTGTCTGAGCGTGTATCGTCTAGGTTCCCCCGATCGAGAAAGGCTATGAAATCTTCTGGGCGTCGTGTTCCACCAATGCCTCCAACCTCGAAGAAGGACCCTGATTTTGTCTTGGCCTCGCCCTTCAGCGACGTGTAAATTATTAGGAAAGCCCGAGTGTCGCTGTAACCAAAGGCGTTCCAATCCATCCTGAAGATATCGAGGACAGCTTGTCTCCAGGCAGGGTAATGTGCCCTGTTACCGTCATATTCGGGCAAACTGGTCGGGCGAAATCTTACACCCTCGGCTGGGACGGGGTCTTTTTCAATTATTACGCGTTTTTCGATGGCAATAGGACGACGTGTTAGTTCAGCCCTTAGTACGTCGATCTGCGTCTGCAACATTTGAACTCTATCATCCTCCGCTTCCGATTCACTCATGGGATCATGGTAGGTAGCCATGTCAATGTATGACGTAGGGGTTAGAAGTGAAAGACAGGACTTAGTTGGAAGTTAAGAACAAAATAAAATAGAATGAAAACTTGAAAAAAAGAGAATAATACAAATAAAAAATTTATATATAAAGATATAAAAATATCAATCACACTTTCCAAGACCAAAACAATTTTAAAAATAAAAATAAAAATAAAAATAAAAATAAAAATAAAAATAAAAATGGAAATTGAGCGGAAAAATAACACGACGTTAGAGAATGATGAATATAGCAAATCTTCGTATGACAATCAGAGTTAGGGAAATATTGACGCTCGTACGTCTACAAAAATTCGTTCGTTCGTTCGTTCGTTTGTGGGGAAGGGGGGTGAGAAGAATCGTATGTGACAGTCGGGGGAATTCTCAAGTTGGCTTGAGATGCACGATCAATAGTTTACGATTCTTCTAAGGAGAGAATTTGTATGTACAAGAAAGCCTTATTTATACCCGCGCTCTCCTCCCATTCGTGACCAACATTCATTCCTACAAAGCGGACAGATGTACCTGTAGGAAGTTTAGAGTTCTACGATGCTGTTCACTTCGGACAGGAAATTTGTAACTCGGCTACCTTCCACATTGTGCCTCCCGTGCCCGAAACAATCCTCCCTGTGCCCGTCTGAGTGCCGTTAACTATCTGAGTGAATGTTTCACCACACGGTCTATTGCACGGTCCTTTCATTATGTGGAACCCCGTGCCGAGGCAACCATCTCCGTGCACGTCTAAGTGCCGTAAGTAGTCCGAGCCGCGAAGTGAGTTTTCTATTAGCTGGGACCTGCTGGCGGGTGGAAATGGTGCCTGCGTTGGCCAATGTAGGCTACAGGGCTTACTATCGGTTCACCAGCCGTTACAATACCAGATACCCTGAGTCGTTTACCAGGACAACAACCAAAAGATGATTCTGATGAGCGTCTTCAACACCGTTTTCGCACTTTGATTCCAGAACATAAAGTCCATCCTGATATACTCCACAGCCTTCTCAACAAGAACCAAGTTGTTGATCACATATCTGCTATATCTCATGGAACTTCTATCACCGAAGCTATATCCCTTGCTTACAAGAATAACGACATTGCTAAGTTGATCATAAATTCTTTACAAGATACCACAAAGCGGTGGTGGCCCGGACCCTTACGATCATTACTCCGAAAAGACAAAGTAGAGTTTAAAATTAATGCCGGATTTGTGTACTTTCGAAAACGGCTTTTTGTACTAGACTATGAAAATCTTCGTCTTGAAATTGTGCACCGTTCCCATTCTTCTGGCCCTGCAGGTCATCCAGGTCGTGTAAAAACTTTGGATCTATTACAAAGAACCTATTGGTGGCCACAAATGACCAAATTTGTTGCTGATTTTGTGAAAGGATGCGCTCTCTGCTTCAGGACTAAGACTCCACGTTCATCGCCTCCCGGATTTCTTAAGCCTCTCGAAATTCCAGTCCGTGCATGGTCTGACATTTCAATTGATCACGTTGTTGACTTACCGCCGTGCAAACGTGATGGTAAGATATTCCACAATATCCTAGTGGTTGTAGATAGACTCACTAAAATGCGTCATTTTATACCCACTACATCCCTTGATACATCTGAATTGGTTGAATGTTTCATCAAAAACATTTATAGACTACATGGTGCACCTGACTCTATCATTTCTGATCGTGGTTCCGCATTTGTTTCTGAGTTTTGGCGTAGGATTAATACTCGTCTCTCTATCACTCTCAAACCTAGTTCGGCTTTTCACCCACAGACTGATGGTCAAACAGAAATAGTCAATGCATCTCTAAACCAATATCTTCGTTCCTTTGTTAGTTTTACCCAAGATGATTGGGTTGATTGGCTACCACTAGCTGAGTTCTCTGGAAATAATCAGACAAGCGAGACAACAGGCGTATCTCCTTTCTACGCAAACTACGGTTTTAATCCACGTCTAGGAATCGAACCCCCAGAGCCTAAGCCACCATTGCTATCAAATACTGCAAAAAGAGAGTATTTAAGAGCAGACTTAGTTGCTGACCGCTTTGATCGAATTCTTTCCAAGTTAAAAGCCATGTCCCACCAGTCGCAGGAGAAATATGAAGAATATGCAAATTCTCGAAGATCAGAAGCCCCAGTCTACAGAGTAGGAGACAAGGTAATGATTTGCCTTAGAAACCTGAAGACAAACCGACCAAAGAAAAAATGGGATGATAGATGGGACGGTCCTTTCACAGTCTTAAAAACATATGATGGTGCTGTTATTATCGATCTCCCAGATCATATTCATGTAAACAATAGTTTCCACTCCTCTTTGGTTCGACCATGGAAAGATCCTGTAATACCTGGGCAATCTTTTATCAATAAAAATGAGCGTCGTAGCGTTGCTGGAAGAGTAGCGGAAAGGGATGATGATGGGAATATTGAAGACAAGTGGGTATTTGAAAAAATCTTAGATGTGCACAATCAAGATTGTAATGGTCTTACCTACCTCATTAAGTGGAAATATGATGATTTGCCTTCCTGGCAGCCAGAATCAGACTTAAAAGGGTGCGAAAAAGCCCTCACAGATTTTCATAATTTAAACCCTCATAAACCAGGACCGCCATCATGGGTAAATATACCAACAACAAATAAATCAATTGCACCACAACAGCCACGCCGCTCAGAGAGGAAAAAGCGGCTAACATGGAAATTAGCTGAAACAAAAAGCTAATATATATTTATATAAAAGGAATATTACCTGGAATTAATAATAATTTTCTGATAAGGGGTTCTGTTTGGAGACCAAACAAAATTTAGAGGGGGAGTACTGTCACGGGACTAAGGGCTAGCGTCATAGAATAGAACATATGTATAGATATCCCATGTATTTAGACTTCTCTTCTCTTACTATCGCACAACACAGTTATAATCTCTTCCCTTTAGTTCCTGACCTGTGAGCCACCGTGACACAATTAGATAAAAAGATAACACTCCCACTTGCGTTTTAGCCATGGCCGTGGTGCTCCTGCTTGTGGATTTTGTTTATGAAACTTCCAGAGTGCGTCATCACACCCCTTTAAATGCGATGCAGGTTCCCATGTTGTGTTGCCTGCAGTCCACTGAGCATGATATTACCAACAATTATTTTGCATCTTTTCATAACCTACAATTTTATCGAAGTGATATTCTACTACATCTCTCTAGCCATCTGTTCTTACAATTGTTCTGCCTACATTTGCTTTTATATCCTCGTCTTCTTGCCCTGGTGCTCGCTCACTCGATGTCAGATTGGAGAAAAGGCGTACGGACTGAAGCGTAATTGTAGTGGAATAGAGGTTAGATAGACTGCGAGAGATGACTGAAGGTCTACTCGAGATCACATAGAGAAACTAAAGGGTTGAATTTGGTAGTATAATTATCTAGAGAGACTAAAGGTTCGAGCGAATACTGGTGTTGACTAATGGTACTAAAGGCGACCGGAGATGATCGGGAGGTGTTGGGTATGACAGAAAACTAAGCGTGGAGAACTCTGAAGCTACAGACCAAGCCGTCCTACATATACTGGCTTCCTTCCACTAGCTCATCATAACATAGACATTAATCTAATATCAACATGATCCCATGTGTAAAGGATTATACTGTTGTCATAACAACATGGGAAGAAGGGTAAAATTATATGGTGAAGGGAAAATCGGAAGGATCGGGAGGATCGGAAGAGGAATCCTTACACTCGATCTCAATTGAACGTTAGAGACGTGAAAAGTTGGATAAATATTTATATTTTGTGGTAGATCTACCATTACAGTGTGTGGCGAGGTTCTTGTGACACGAAATGGACCTTCCAATCGTGGGTTGAGTTTTTCAAGAGGTCGCATCATTTTCCAGTTCTGAGTGCTTATCATAACCATATCTCCAATATGATATTTTGGTGCATCCAAACAATGCAAATTTGCATTTTTTTCATAACAGTCTTGAGAAATCTTGGACAAGGTCTTAACGTGATCTAGAATGGCTTTAAATCTATTAGCTATCTCATGAGCCTTAAAATATTCTTTCTGCTGAGCTTCCAATGGCATTGGGGCTGCTGGTATTTTAGCTTCAATTCCCAACTTTGGATTGTAACCATAATTGGCAAAGAAAGGACTAACCCCTGTTCTTGAGGATATAGCATTATTCCCCGCGATTTCGACTAGCGGCAGCCACAAAGCCCAGTCATCTTGAGCCCAGTTTACATAAATTTTTAGAAATTGTCCTACTTCAGCATTGACCCGCTCTGTTTGTCCATTCGTTTCTGGGTGATATGCAGAAGAGGGCTTGAGAACAGTTCCCAGTCTTTGGGATAGAGATTTCCAGAATGTGGAGACAATCTGCTCTGGTGAACCATGCAACAACCAAATTTTTTCGATAAATATTTCGGCCAGCTCCTCTGCGGATAGAGTCTCCGTTGGAAGAGAGTGACGCAATTTTGTAAGTCGATCTACAACAACAGCAATGTGTCGGAATTTTCGATGTCGAACTTCACATTCTGGCAATGGTGATATATAGTTGATGGAAATATCAGACCATGGTTTAAATGGTAATGGTAATGGTAGTGGTTTAAGCAGACCAGTAGGAGCTTTTCTGGGTGTATTAGTTTTAATGCAAAGGAGACAGCCTTTGCAAAACTTCCTTGCAGCGTCTGTCATACCGGGCCACCAGTACGTTCTATTTATTAAGTCAATAGTTCTCTCTCTTCCTGGGTGTCCGGCGGCTCCTGAATAGTGTGCTCTGTGAAGTACCTGAAGTTGGAGGTTCCCATTCTAGTATAGCTTTGACTTTCTCCTGATCCATCTCAATACCTCCAGGTGTAACAATAAGACCAAGGTATTATTGTAATTTGTTTGCTAGACCTGGTGTTGTGAATACCTCAGGTCAGCTCTGATCGAGCCTCATCGGGCTTCCACCATCGCGGCACTCAGACACTCGGCCGCAGTAAGCTAGGTGAGATTAGGCTACTGATAGCACAGCTAAGTACCTAATCACTCTGGCAACATCCTTACGTCCGAGCGTTGCCTGGTGGACCAATGCATTTAGACTGAGGTGCTCATCACTCTGATGGCTACCGAGTGGCAACAGCATACAATGTGGCGACGGTGTGAAGCTCTGCAATCCCGGAAGTTCCACACTAGCAACCAGTGTCAATAGTATGTTATGACAGGAGATACTGGCAGGGGCTATGGAAGTGGTTACTGTGACAGAAATAGGAAGCACCTGTGATGAGTGCGTGATCAGGACTGGGGTACTGAATGTATTTATAAGGAAGCATTACTTCCGCAGCTAGATAGAGAATTAACCATCTCATTACTTGTTGGTAAAACACGAAGTAATACAAATTGGTGCCGTCACGAAGTCGGTTTATCGACTTTCTAAATATTGATCGTCGATTCTGTTCATTGTTCTGTAATGACAGACACGGAAATAATTCATGAGATTGCTTATTGAGAGGCTAGGATTGATTCCGATATTATTTTGGTAGAAGACTTGTCCCAACTATCAGAGGGCTACAGTGTCTTTATCTATCTACAGGTAAAATCCCCCATATCCCATCCATACTAGCCATACAGGACCTAGCATATCAAACTTGATACGTATCATCATTCTGGGGTTGAGGTTTACCGTGTACTTGCTACTTGAGTCGCGTGTCTGACTACTATGAGACACGCTCAGGTATCAACCTTATAACCCATACCAAACCCAAACTACTTCACCACCCTGAATATGACCCCATGAATAGTTGCAACAGTAGCCTGCAACCTAGCACGATTAGGCTAGAGCTCATTGACTAAGACCTAATCCGAACATCGGTGAATAATGTCAATTGACTGGTATCTCAAAATACATAAAACGTTCTCTCTCTTCTTCCCTTTTTTCTCTCTGCCCTTTCTTCCTCTACTCCAAGCGCCTCGCTAATGAGCTAAATCATATCCCTGTCAGCGTCATAACGACAACCCGAACACCGCAATTACATAGAACAATTCATAACACCGAAATATAATCCTTTTACCAACACTGGCAACAACCAAATGCCTTCAATATCGTAACAACCCTTAAAATGTCTCTCTTTGAACCCATCCATTAGGCTCTAGCTCAATCAAGTTATTCTGGGTCAAGTTTCTTAGTGCCTTGCAACATTTGCTCATTTCTTTTGTCATTGCGTCAGCTGAATTTTTATCTCCTGGTATCCACATAATCTCAGTTATTTCTCGGCGCTCATATGCTTCGCGCAGACACATAACATCTATCATCAATCTTTTCTTGTGTGTGGTTCCCATTTTGACAATACAATCAAAAAGTGACTGTGAATCAGTACATATGATCATGGGAACTGGGCTAGGATGCCAAGGTTTAAGTATCTTTTCAGTTGTTGCCTTAATAACTGATCCCATATCAAATCCGTGTCCAAGTCCATATAGTTCACCCGCTAGGATACTGCGTGTCATACGACGGCATTTGATGGAAGTCCAGTGCACTAAATTGGCACAATTTTTATCATCAGCAAGCACAATAACAAAACCGATTTGAGACGAATAATCAGTGTTGTTGGCAAAAGCTGAGTCCGTGAAGACAACCACTTTGATTGACTTGATGTCAAGTTTGACAAATTTAATACCATTTTTCTTATTTGATATCTGCCATGCTAGACATTTATTAAGAGATTTGACATCATCGGTTGTAGGTTGACTGGCCTGTGCTGCCTGTGAGAGTGCAAAGCTAGCTTCAGGCTGTGACATAGTTGCCACATACGCGCCACGTGCCCTTTGTGCAAAAAAATGAGCTTTCAAGTAATCAGCCGGCATATCAGTACTTATTTCTTTTATTCGGCCAGCTTGTCATTCTTGACTGATTTTTATGTTGCCATTAACCATAGTTAGGATACCGCCATTGAAATTGATGCTCCGATCTTCACTGAGAGTTTCTAATGGCTTATGTAACAATCGAGATTTTTCAATCTCTTTTTGTTCCATTTCTAAAAATGCTTCATTTGCTACAATCAAGGTGTCATCAGTCTGCAGTCCTACTATGCCAAAAGTGTTGTAATCCGAGGCTTCAGTTTTAGTGTGGAGCAGGCATGTTATGGCCAGGCATCCTTGAAGAGGTTTCAAGGAGAAGATTCTCAGGAATAGTGGATAGGAGAAGGTTTCCGAGAAAACTCTGACAGTTAGAGGTGGAGGGGCTGGCGTCATGACTATATTTGCCATAGTATTAGTTGAGTCAAGTACTGTCTCGAGTTAGATATAAGGAAGCTGGAGCTACCACATAGTAGTTCTCCAGCTTCTCAATCTTTCATTCTTTTGATCTTTGATCTCGAAATCTAGCACTTATATAATATCATACTTTTAGATCCGCACAGTCCGATATTCTCAGTCTTCAATTTCGTATTTAAATACTCGTACTTGTGTTCACCCTGATCTATCAGCCTTGATCGCTGGCTCGGCAACTCGACTGCTTGACTTTGTGTCTCGACTCTCCTGTAGTTCTCCGACCTTTGACCACCTGGCACCTCGCCGGTTGGATTATATCTGAGTATCCTTCGTTAGCAATTATAATCTGAATAATTATTAGTACATTACCTTCGGCAGACGGCGATCTCCAGTATCCCTAGCGCACGCCGTAACAAGGCATGTGTCAAATGTAGATGTTATCATCCCAAGCTTCTTTATATGATACTTTTGATAAGTGTTGAACCAATGAGTACCTGCTTCCGGTATACCGTATAGTGAACGAATTACGCGCAACAATGTGCCCGATGGCATACCTAGTTCAGAGACTGGTTTGACGTAGATATCGCGCATTCGCTGTGTCTTTGACTGTGTATAGGCCTGTGAGATATCCCGAAGTGCAATTTTCATGTCAGGAATTGTCATTGCCAGGCATAAAAGGAGTCTCTGTGATACTCGCTGGATAGTGGGCGCCTGAGTGAGTATCTCCCGTTTTCCTGTATCTTTCTATGCCTGTACCACGAGTCTAGATTTATGATAGGCTTCATGCGTACCTTCATGCTTAATTTCATCGACAAATCTTGTTTTAAATATTCGTGAGCCTTTGGGAACATTCTTTTTGTCAATCATTTCAAAAACGCCATTCTCCAGTAATCCACTTAATTCTTTGCGCCGAGAGTCCTCAAAATTTGTTGGTTTTTCAGTTGAGATGAGTCCTTCCTTATTCAGTACAAGAGTATTTGTTAGTATTGCTTCACGGTAGCAGGAAGAAATTCTCCTGCTTCGTGATGGGTTACGACGAGCTTCACTCTGCATAGGTGCTTCCTTAGTCAGTTCACAGGGCGCATTATCACCAGTGTACGGTTTTACTGCAGTTGATCGGAACTGCGTAAGGCCAGATGGAAGATTCACAGTGCATGATTCACCATTGATTGAAACTAATTGATACGGTCCTTGCCACTTTTGGTCATGGACTCTCCATACCAAGACGTCTAATCCCATATGCTGCTCGTGTATCTGGTTAATGCATGGGCCGTTCCGTTGTGTTAGTACTTCAGTGACCTGTCTTTTGGCCTTTAGCTTTGATACTTCAATCATTGCCCTTTGAATTGCCTTTCGGCGTTGAATGATAGATGGGGCAGGTGGGTCAATTGGTGTCATCCGTGGATAAGCGCCAAAACAAGTAGAGTTGGAACTAATCCATCGGGACCAGCAGTATCGTTCACTGCTTTCACAGCCATCTGCAACATCAGTTCTTTTTGAGCTTTTGAACTACCTTCATTACTCAATTCTTCGGAAATGATAAAATCGGCACGGCGGAGAGGCGCATGATATCTTTCAACTGACCCAACTGAGTGGTGCGCTTCTACCGGTACACATTTAGTAACAATCCCCATTGAGCTAGATGACTGTCGGAATTCCTCTGAATTAAAATTTGTGCCCGAATCATGTACAATTATGTCGGGTGGCCCTATGTAAACATCAATCCAACATTGTCTGATTGCATTCCAAGTGGCAGATGTTGTTAGATTATTAAGCCAACGTGCAGCTTGATATCTTGTCGCTTCGTCAACTATATGCAGAACAGGGTCACCATTAATGAACATCACATCAACGGTGATACTATGGTTAAAATCAATGTCTCCTTTGATATTAAACTTGAATCGCCCTGGTGATTTCCCATATTTCTGGCAGAAATGACATAGTTTGGTGATATGTTGTAGTAGCCTGCGATGACTTTGACTCTGGTCTTCGTGGCCTGACCTTTCAAGTACTCGAGCCAATCGATTTACAGACGGATGCCCAAATCGTCTATGAAGTTGTCGCAACTCGTTAGTGTTGAGGAATATTGAACTTGTTGAACTTGTTGCGCAAAATGGTAGTAGCATAAATGGGTGTCCAAATTTTCGTAATACAGGGTATTCTCTATTCCCTTGTACAAGCGTATCATTTGTGTTGTTGAAATATACTTGCATGGTATCCATATCTTTTAGGCATAAAATAAATGGGGTATCAGCATGTATCACATGGAATTTGATCACCCCAATCTGGGTCGACAAGTCAATTGACCCAACTGATGAGGTAGCTCCGATGCCAAACTGGACATTGACTCTGCCAGCTGATACAGTATCCATGTCTATTTTAATTAGCTTCTTCAACGCCATTAATTGCCCGTATCCAGCGGTAGAACATTTAGAAGCTCCGGTATCAATCATGACGCCAAAGAAGCTTGATGAGGTGTATCGCGACCCAGCAATATAGGTGAACGGGTCTTTTGTGGCCCCGTGCTGTTGTGATCCCGATACCGCGTGATGAAATGATTGATTGTTTAAATCCGCAATCATATGTTTTGCTGTTACATCATCAATTGGTCCAAATGACGTAAAAAATTGCTCTGCTTCATTTTTATCATCCTCGACATGCTCATTTGTTGCATCAATGATTAAAGTATCTATTTCCTTTCTTAATTCATCAGTTTCCTGGTCGCAGTCATCATCTGCATCCATAAAATATTTTTCGACCCTTAAGTTTAATTTTTCCTTGAAGTTATCTCTAGATCTTTGCCGCTCAGCCTCTGAGTGATTAGAAGACCAACATCCTTTTGCGCCACATACATAACAAGAGCGGCTAGCCATTGCTTGGGATGGTTGATTTTTATTGAAAGGCGATTTCTTGTATTTTGGGTCCCCAAAGGGTTGGGATCAATACTTTATGGGCATTTCGTACTGTGAGGTGTTACCCGTTTTGTGGTATCGTATATCAACGAGCAGGACTTCGTTTGGATCTTGGGAAGTATCTTGAATGTCTTCGAAGGTTGCAACTGAAGATAGAAGGTCATTGATAAGACCTTGGAGGCTTGCTGGTGGACGGAAGCAAGCCAATCGACATGCGGGCTCATATCTACACGCATCAATGAGTCTGTTGTACATGCTTCTTTCTCCTTGATGTTCCTCGCTTAGACAGTACTGCAATTCTTCCAAATGCGCAATCATCAATCTCAATGTCTCGGTCAAGGTTTTATCAGGATTCTTTTTCGAAAATCCTTTTAGCGAACAATTTTGCCATTGACGAAACATGCTACGACGGTGTTCATCATTTTCGAAATATGATTGAAGCGAGTGGAATATCTCCTCGTGCGACTGAAAATTCTGACACGTTGAGAAGTATCTCTTCAATGCACCGCCTGTAAGCATGGTTGGGAAAGCATTACGGTATGCTGTTCTCGGGAGCGACGCACGAGCACAATTATCAAGGAATATGTTTGTAAGGATTCCCTGTTTCATTCTTAATTTAGTATATATTTTTAGTCTTCTTCCAAGCGGCTATGACAATACCGTAGCTCTTGGCACTGGGTACTCTATTATTAGGATAAGACTAATGTCATGATGGAACAATGGAAGGAAATCATGTAAATAAATAAGGGCTTGGTCTACTGAAGCTGAGCTCTCCACTCTTAGTTTTCTGTCACAACCACCACCTTCGGATTACCTCGGATTACCTCTTGTACCTTTAGTTACCACTAGTACCCACTCAAACCTTTAGACCTCTTTAGCTATTTATATTACCCATCTTTCAAACCTTTAGTTCCTCCTTGTTATCTCCAGTAGACCTTCAGTCATCTCTTGCGACCCATCCGACCTCTTCTCACCCTCCAATTCCGCTTCAAGTCAAACGCCTGCGCTCCAATCTGACAATGTTATATTTGAATCTTATACCGTCGTTTGGCTGTCCGCTATATTTCAAGTCGTTTGACAAATAGAACTTGAGAAATGTACCTAGTTCCCTATCATATGAAATATTTTGAATTGGATTGTTGAATTGTGGTGCAAAATCTATAGGTCGTGTTCGGGATTGCGGTTCATTTGAGCTAAAAAGAGTTGGCCGTTTAGGCTGTGGGTTAAAAGGAGCTCGTTGGTATTGGAAGTTGAACGATGGGTTTTTAGAGTCTGCTTCTAGTGCCTCCTCTTCAACCCTTCGTCTGGGCTCAAACGACGATGCTTTACGGAGGGGCTTTGTTGACGAGCTTTCATCCTCACGCTTTTCAAAAGACTGTAATCCTCGTTTGATAAAGGGACTTGGCCAGGGTATTCCTTCCTTCACGGCAGCCATAAGAGCCTCAATAAACTCTGGTTTTGTCCGTCCAGTATCAACGTACACACCGTGGTCACGAAGAACCTTACTTAGTTGTATAAGCTTATTGTAATTGCAGAGTTCGAAATCTGTAATTTTCCAATCTTTGAAAGAATCCCCAAAATATCCCGACAAGTCGGAATCAGTATAATCTCCAGTCTTATAGTCCTCTATCTGCTCAATAATGAATTGGTTTCTACCATCTTTGTCGCTCGATTTACCGGGGACTAAGGAAGACGAAGCCATTTTTGAGACTATATTTTTCTATTAACGATGTTTAAAATTCCGTAGGAACGCAATCAAGCAGGTTTACGTATCGGAAAAAATTTCTTTGTTGTTGCTGATCTGTTCACACTGATCAAAGTTGGTAAAACACGAAGTAATACAAATTGGGTGCCGTCACGAAGTCAGCTGTCCGTCACGAAGTCGGTGAATAATGTCAATTGACTGGTATCTCGAAATACATAAAACGTTCTCTCTCTTCTTCCCTTTTTTCTCTCTGCCCTTTCTTCCTCTACTCCAAGCGCCTCGCTAATGAGCTAAATCATATCCCTGTCAGCGTCATAACGACAACCCGAACACCGCAATTACATAGAACAATTCATAACGCCGAAATATAATCCTTTTACCGACACTACTGTCCATTCCAATACATCTTCTCACTACAGCCACATCAATTATATCCGCGCATCCATAATCATCTGCATCCATTTCAGGTATTCATCTGTCCCATCAAGACCTCGTTATTATAACACCTGGCGGTGTAGCTTATCACAGCTAGAGAATATATTCTAGAATGCAGTGGTGGCTCGTTACAGATGCGATTGCGACAATACAATTGAGGGTTGTATGAAAGTTTGGCACTTCTATGGGTCTCAATTGTGTGGAGGTTGATTTAATTTATTGATGATAATTGCTTGTTATGTCTATCTACAGAGAATGTGCTACAGTTCTACATGTGCCTGTAATCGCTTAGATTTGACTAGTGGGCTGTCCCCTCTTTTACTTCGCTACCGTGTTCCATCACGTGAGATGTAATAACTGCTTACCACGGTCTGTTGGAAATATCGCGCCATGAAATGGGCGCAATATTCATGGAACGGAAGTAGAAGTTCACTAAAAGAGTGTCATGTTCGGATTACAGCTAAAAGTGTGGAAAGTGTGCGCTACAAGTACAAGTGTAAGCGACACGTAGTCTAAGCCACACCATAAACGAGTGTGGCGCCATCTAGGCATAGAAAACCCCAATAACCTCCTTGTGCCCACGCCATACAGCCGCTCATATATCTAATAGGTAGCCTGAAGCGCTACCATATTACCCATTCCAACCTCTTAAACACACACAAGATCGTGTCGGGAACCTAGACGAAATGGAGGGCCCATACGTCCACAACACTCCGTGTCTCCATTTCCAACACGGTCCGCAGATTGAACAGCGTTAGATCACAACAGGTATTTAGTCTTTGTAGTATGAAAGTCACATTTATCTATATCAATTTGAAGCCCTGCGGCGCGAAGCTGTTTCAGTACCTCTCTAACATGCTTGACATGTTCCTATATAGAATTTGAAAAAATTATGATATCATCAAGGTAGGCTGTGGTATATTTATCTAATACATTGTATAATATATCGTTAATATACCGTTGAAATGTCGTGGGCGCACCACTTAATCCGGAGGGTGTCACTAGTTGTTCGTAGAGGCCAAAACGGGTCATGAAGGCTGTCAGCTATTTGTGGCCTTCTGCTATCCTGATTCTATTGAAGGCTAAAACAACGTCAACTTTTGTAAATATTTTTGCCCCACAAATAAGGTCCAGAGTTTCCTTGATGAGTGGAAGGGGATATCGGTTTTTCATTGTGATATTATTTATACCACAAAAGTCACAACAAATACGAATGCCTCCTCCTTGTTTTGTGGCTAGAAGAATTGGGCTTGCAATATGCGACGTTGATGGTCTTATCCATCCTTTACCCGATTGATCGTCCAACCAGCGTTTGATGACATGCAGCTCTGATGGAGAACAGGGACGTGCTCTAGATCTAGGAAATTTATGGTTTCCTGGTAAGAGCTCTATCTTATGATCATAAGAACGATGAGAAGATTTGTGGCCTCCTGGGGAAACGCTACATCTGCTATATCGTGATAAACTTTAGGGATTTTCATCTTTACTTCTTCCATGGAGGGAGGACGACGATTAGCCTTCTTAAAAAACTTAACTACATCTTCATCAGTGACTCTGCGTAGCTTTGTATTGTTAGTATCAAATATGAAATCTATAAATTCATGAAAATAATTGGGGAATCTGCTTTACCACTCACGAGGATTTCCCTGTCCTTGGAGTAATTTCTGGTATTCATCCCCAACTAAGTTTAGAACCTTGATATCGGTTTCTTGCTCTTCCTCTAATTTTTTGAGTTCATCGGCCACGATTCGCATTACCTGCACACCTTTTTGTCTTGAAATTTGAAAAAATCTTGGTGCTTTGAGAATACGGATGTCATTACAATTCACTTCATGAAGAACTTCTAGCGGAGAATGTAGCATCTCATGCTTATGCTTAGTCGCTTGTTTGACCCGTTTACCAACAATAGATTTGGCTTGAATTGTACTCGTTGATGCCAGTGTAGTTGGAAACTCCTGTGCGTCTTTCTCGCGTGCAGTGACATGTTCATGATCGATAACTTCTTCAACATAAGGTGACTTATAATTTGAATTTCCGGGAATAAAGCAGTTACTTGTGCAAAATTCTTTGCCAAATTTAACTGACTTCAATTGCCAGTCAATGGAAGGATTATGATGCTCCAGCCATGGAAATCCCAGAATAACATCATGTTCGGGTCCTAGTGTGGTAACCAGGGCATCAACTTCCTTGAAATGATTGCTTAATTCTAAGGAACCAGAAACACGATGCGTTATTAGCTCCGAAACACATCCGTCAGCTAAATAGAGAGGGCGAGGACGTGTAAGGGGTTTTAGGGATAGTTTATTAGCAATTGCCCAAGCTTTTCTTACAAACATGAACTCGGTGCTACCAGTATCAAGAAGTATAGACACTGAGAAAGAAATTTTGCGCTGTACTGTAGAGTTTAAGATCCCAGATAATGATCTAGGATTTTTGCCAACTTTAATGAAGATTATAGGCTTTCCAATAGTTGAATCCTGATGTATACATTTTCTCTGTAAATCAACAAACTTTTGTACATTGACGCCCCGCACGCGACTTAATGCCGGGGCTCTCCATTTCCCTGACTCCAAGGAGCATTCCTACCAATTTGATATTTATAAACATGCCCATTTTCCGTTTCAACTTCTCCCAGAACTCGACCATCCTTGTGGCCTAAATTATTTACAGGGCTGCCAAGGCTATGTTGCTGTTCATATGGGGAATCGCAATTGTCGCCCCAGTCGTTTACTTCTTGCATCTGTAAATGCGGAAAATTACTGGAATTAGCATTTCTAGATCCACCTTGTCCTCTTGCATAGCCCGGCTGAGGATCTCTTCCACCTTGGCTCCGGCGACTAAATGGAGCAGAAGAATAGTTATTTTGATTATCACCACTGAATGCTTCTCGTTGACTACTCCGATTATAGTTATAATTACCTTGTTGACCTCCACAGTTACCGCGACTCAACTCCGCTGATGCCAACTCACGATCGGCAGTATCATGGCCCCTTTTGCTTTTTCTTGCAATTTCGGAAGTACATTCCTTTGAATAGTGACCTCTTCCACCACATCGATTACACAAACCGTGATCTCTTCGATATTGCCATTCAGCCCGGGTCACAGTGACTCTAGTCAAGTGCATTTGATCCAAGTCCATGGGATCACTTGTAGACATCATTTCGCTACTATGGGACTTAGAAAAATTCTCTTCACTTGGGTTGCCGAAGCAGCTGCTTTCGATGTGGCGTTTTGACTCCTGATTTTTCCAAAATTGAGAAAAAATCTCTATCCATGCATATACGTCATTTTCGGAAGTCAGGGGAATATGAATTTTTGCCGCTACTTGTAGAGGTTCTGAAACCTTACGCCTGAGATGATATACTCGCATAGAAGAACTGAGTTCTCCTTGATCTGCAAGTCTTTCAAATTCTGAAATGAATGATGGAAAGTCTTCTCATTTCCCAGTCATTCTCAGATCATTTAAATTTCCTCTAGCTATAGAGCGTATGTCAGCTGTAAGATATTTTTTGTCGAGTTCTCGGAAAATTTCTGCAGAAGTAGACCATGGCCAGCCTGATGGATCATCGGTACTTAAGAAAAATAAAGCAATTTTAGACTGCAGGTAAGTATAAGCATCGCCTTTGAGCCAATTGATTGCATCACAGATCTTCTTGAACTCAGAATCAAAGTTCCCACTGCTAGTATTCCACTTAGAGATTAGTTTAAATTTCCAAGCATTGTAATCATTGTGCCTTTTTATTACGTCTTTCTGATCACCTGAGAATGGGTCTATGGATGGTGGCTTCTCCAAGTAAATCATACTTGGCGGAAATGATTGCGCCGGGTGTTGTTGGATGACAGAGGCTTGGGGAACTATGGGAAATACAGAAGGGGGTTTCTGTTCTTTAATTGGAGCCTCGGATAATTGACTTGCGAGCAACGAAATTTTATTTTTCTGTTTGTTGTACACTGATCTTAGTTTTTGAACATAGTCGTTTCTCTCCCCATTCGTCCTTTGTAAGGCATGTAGAGTTTGTCTCTGGGCCACACAGTGTCCATTAATAAGTCCGAAAAGTTCATGGAAAATATCTTTTTCTTCTGCTGGGGCATTAGCCAATATAGAAAGGTCGACTTTCTTTTCAAAATTAACGTCAATAAAAATTTCTTTTACTGCAGGGTACTTGGTTATCACCTCCACTAAAGCTCTCCAGGCCCTCTCATGTCTATCGTCATGAGTGTATGAAGGAGCGGGTTCAATGTTGCTGTCTTGTCCCCAAGGATTATCCATTTTTGTTATTATTTTTTTTTAAATTACTTGGTTCTATATTGTCTCGGATTATGATATATATCTCGGTCTTTTCTCGGTCTCGGGTTAGTATTAAAGTTCTAGAGGTTTATCTGGAATGATAGAAGTGAACGTTGACCGTCAAGTCAATACTGTACGAGTCGTAAGATATTGGGGATTTAAGGATCAGAGATAAAAGGTTAGGATCAGTGAGGTTTTGGTTTTACTGAACTTGTATTTAGTTGGTTAAAAGTGTGTAGTCTAATCTACATCTAATTGTCTATCTATGTTCTACCTCGCTTAGGTAGAAACATTGTGTTCTGATTACGTGATGGAATAACATTCACACCACTGAGATCATTACCAACCGAGACCTCATCAAAGCTGGTAGCGATCGAAGATGAGTAGTCTTCGTCTACTTCGCACTACGTGCAGTTCGGGATGATATATCTAGATTTCAACAGTTAGTAGCAAAATTTCTGAATCACTGAGTCTACCATAGGGCTTATTTTAAATCGCTGCGCCCTGTAATTATTCCTGGTAGCCTAGAATTTGATATGAAACGCGTGCGAAGAAAGGTGCAACTAACTATTATGGGCTGGCGTTGTATAAATACTCGGATGTTCAGAATAGATAATTGTAGTTGCACAAGGAACGAAACTAATCTACAAGCAGAGATCTAAATCTGTAAGCGGACGTAAGTTTATTATACGGGGGTGCAGTTCATAGGCAAGATGCAGATCTATAACAGGGATATTGAACTTACTGATTGCGCATATGGGGGGCATTGAAGAAGGTACTAGAATAGCCTCATGCACTAGTTGGGGGTGACAAGGGATCACAGAGAGAGGTATTAAATCAGACTCTCGTAGTAGTATAGAAGAACAATATAGTGAGTTCTTTTGATGATTAATTGCCTTCTCGATCTGGCTCAGTTCTATACAGTCACGTGGCCTTCGCATAATTTTGCTGTGAATTCTTACATGGTAGCATTATCTCGGTATCTTTCGACGGTTTTTCATTGATTTAGACCTACAAGTCTTGTTATATCTGAAGGTTAACCATCGTGTCGATTAGAGGTGAACAGCAATCAACATTGACTATGTCTGGAATGTTGGGAATGTCGAAGGCGGATCGTGAGATCATATCTCAGGGAGCATCAAATAAAGAAGAGGAGAAATCTTCGAAAGAGAGAAAGCTTTTTGGTGGTGAACATCTGGATCCGGGCTTGGTGGAGCACCCACTGTCTCATTCGGAAAGATCCCCCAGTTTAGTGTGGGGTATAGCCCTGGAAAGCGACAAAAAGGCACGTCAAAGACTCCTAGGAAGACTAAAGGGAAGGCATCGGTTCGATCAATGGAAGAGGAAGATTTTGAGGAAGAAGACGATATGGACTGGGAAGAGAGGTCTCAGCCACGTTGGGGTGAACCAATGTCACGACGGCAAGCCCCTGATACTCGGACGATGTTGGACTGGGCCTCATTTGATTGGAAGCCGGATCCAAAGAGTTTTCTCAGAGGAATCGACAATTACTCTATATACAGAGAGACCATCCTGCTTCAACTAGAGTGCATTGGTTTTCGGATTGGATTAAAGTTGACACAGCTTGACGAGTTGAAACTCGCGGCAGTTATTCAGAGAACTGTCACGCCGGAACTCTCCGAAATGATTTCAGGAATGAGAAGTGGCACAGAGATGATGCGCCTGTTTGAGTCAACCTTCAGGCGAGCTGGAATTATGCAAGTGGAAGCGTTGTGGGAGAAGCTCAATGGTCTCAAGTACAGTGGAGGATGTCCAGTACAGTTTGTCACCAAATTCAAGACAGCAGCAAGAAATTTCCAAGCTGCCGGTGGTGAATCATCGAGTACACAACTCATGATCCTATTCAAACAAGCAGTCAAAGAAAAGGCTGGCCGCTGGTATGGAATGGTATCTACACTTGCCCGATTCAATGAGTGGAAGTTTGAGCCACTATTACAAGATTTCATCGCGGCTCACCACGAAAAAATCGGAAGGAATGCTCAAAGTAACCAGAGCGAAGTCCAAGGAACGCTGGGAAACACTCAAAATAATTACCCAGATCAACCGAAGAATACCCCCTACAAAAATCAAAACTCGAAGGGAAAGAGCAAGGGCAAAGGTTTCCGCTGTTGGAACTGCGGGAAGTATGGTCATGTGAAGACCAAGTGCCCTAACAAAAGATATGATGGTGGAAACAAAACATCATTTCTTGCGAGCAAAAATGAAAATGACATAGGCCCTCCTCCAGTCATTGCCGATGAGTACTGTCAAATAAAAGAACAGTCATCGGGTTATCATTTCGCCACCCAAGCTAGGCCTGGTATATATGATCAGGTTGTGGAGTACTATGAGAAAGAAATGTTGCGGAGACGCTGTAAGGCCATTGAAATAACTGAAAATGACAGCGAAAATTGTAGTGATTTCTACAAAAATGATTATGGCGATAAGTCGGACTCCAATCCTAGGTTTGGCAATGTTAATGTTACTCAACAAATTTTGAGTACTGCTGGTGTCGATACATCTTCTGATCGCTGGTTATTTGATACTGGGGCTGATGTTGATGCTACTAACAAACGACAAAATTTCAGACCTGGAACGGTTGTTGAACTTAAACCTGACCAGTTTCCGATACAGACTGGGAATGGGATTGTATACGCTGAGTGTATTGGTGAAGTTTGGCTACCACTGACTGGCCCCAATGGTAGTAAATCTATCATGAGACTCAAATACGTCGTTTACATTAAGGAATTCCCGCTGAACATTGTTAGTGGCGAGCGTTTCTATCGAAAAGGTGGACGGTTAAAGGGTGATCAGATAGTTAGCCCTAATGGTGAAGTCCTATCCTATATCGATGCAGAGCGCCGAGGATTCTTCTTGTGGCTATACAACCAGCCCGAACCAGTCAAGTCACTAACGCGAAGGAAGAACGTTAGCGCTACCTCTACAATTTCAGAGCTATCAAAGAGGGATTTATCTGACGATGAATCCACATTTGTTCGGGAATACAAATCTTGCCTGGTTGACGGTTGTTTTATCATGTCTGAAAAAGTAATGAGGATGCTTGTACTTTGGCACCGGAGACTTTGCCACCCAAGCTCTGAAAGGTTAATTTGGACTATAAAGAACACCGTTGGAATAGGCCTTAATGTGTCCGATATCGAAAACCTACCTTGCAAGGCTTGTGATATGGGTAAATCTCTGAAGTTCACGACGAAGGAGAGGCTGCCTAGGATGAAGAATGTTGGAGAAGGGTGGCACTGTGATGTTGGCACGTTAAATCCACTTTCAATCGAGGGTCACGGATATTTCTGCTTAACTACAGAGGATGTTTCTCGTTTCCGATTCTTTCGCGCCTTAAAGAAGAAAAGCGAGGCTGCTGAGGAGCTCAAGCGTATCCTATCTCAGGCTAACTCTGATCTAAGAAGGCTCTCTGATTTAAGGGTGAAGCAGGTCACAATTGATGGTGGAAGGGATTGGGGGCTCAACACCTTTCAGGAGTTCGCTAGTCAGCAGGAGATAAATGTGGTTATATCGGCTCCAGATAATCAATACCAGAATGGAGTATCAGAGCGAGGAATCAGATTTGTACAAGATGCAGCACGCTGTTGCGCAATACAGATGAAGGTACCATCTGTTTTCTGGAACTATATACTCGAAATGACCTGTTACACGTTAAACCTTACATCTCAAAGCTCCGTTGACGGTCACAGAACACCATGGCAAGTGTATTGGTCACAATTTGACCCTGACAAATCGACTCCTAGAATTGATCATCTGTGGATACCTGGAACACTGTGTATCACCCATGTGGACGCCAGTCACAGAATAACAGGTGAGAAGCTTGACGCCAATGGAACAAGGAGTGTGTTTTTTGGCTATCGAGGTACCAAGAACAAGTTGGTCTGGCTCTTGGACGGGGGACGTTTTCTCATATCTCCGCATGTCATCGCATACGAGAACATAAGTTCAGAGCTTGGTTGGGGTGTTGATCCTAGAGAAATAATCAGATCTCTGCCAAGACACGTACAGGATAGATTAAGATCACGAAAGATGGACTATGCAAGGAATCAAGATTACAATGCTCCGGATAGCGAAGACCTACCAATGGTTGCGCCAAGAGGGCGAGGGCGTCCAAAGAGAATAATTCAGCGCCCTTATGATGATCATGCCCTGCAGGTACTGAAGGCTCCATTTGAGGTGGACAATGAATTACTACATTTGTCGCCTGAAGCAAATCAAAGTAAAGTATCTGAAGAAATAAAGGTTGAAGACCTTTGTGATGCAATTACTGGACGTCACTTCGGAACACTACCAGGTGAACTTGATGATAGTTTCGATATCTCTGCTCTGAGCGCTGTACGAAAAGCGATTGATCGAGATCAATTTAGTCAACATGATGATGGCGAAGAGCTGTTTCGGTTACTATGCTGTAATCAGAACTCTCTAAGTTATATTTTCTCAGCTACAGCCGATGAACCGACATTCAACCAGGCAATGAACGGACCAGAAAAAGAGAATTGGGTGAAAGCTATAAATGTAGAAATCCAAGGATGTCTTTCTCGTGGCACTTTCAAGTTTGTGCGCGCCCTTCCTGACCATAGGAAGTTGGTTACATCTAAATGGGTGTTGAAGAAAAAGTATAAGTCAAATATGGAATTTGATAAGCATAAAGCCAGAATCGTGGCAAGAGGCTTCACTCAAACCCAAGGTGTTGATTTCAACGAGACATCTTCCACAGCTGCGAGGTCAGCAAGTTGGAGAACCCTCATGGCGCTTGCAGCATTGAACGGCTGGTATACTCTACAAGCTGATTTTATTTCGGCATACCTCGCAGGGGAACTTAAAGAGAATATTTACATGAAGCAGTTTCCACGGCTGAAAGAATTCTTCGGAGAAAATAAGGAGCTTGCAGAGAGACTTGGTTATAGCGAGGATAGCATAATCAAGTTAGACAAGCCACTATATGGTTTAAAGCAGTCCGGGAATTGTTGGCAGATGAAAATCAGATCAGTGATGAAAAAATATGGATTTAAGCACCTAGTCTCTGACAATGCGATTTATCAAAATCGAGCCAGAAACATAATTGTCGCATCCTATGTTGATGATTTTTTGTTAATAGGACCCAATGAGAGCGATCTTCAAGAATTAACCCGTGTTTTGAACAAGGAAGTTCCTCTGAACGATTTGGGAGAAGCCAGCTGGTTCCTTGGCATCAGGATTCGTAGACTCTCACCAACGGGTTCTATCATGCTAGACCAAGAACAGTACCTGAAAAGATCTTTCGAAGAGATGGATTTGGTACTTGAGAAGAAACATCCTGAGACACCTATGACACCAAGTTGCAAACCAGACTTGAGAAAGTACGCCGGAAAGTCAACTGCTGCTGAGCTGTACAACTATCAGCGACTCATTGGTAAATACAATTTTTCCTCTTGCATGGTAAGATGTGACACAGCACAAGCAACGTCGCAGATGGCTAGATTTATGTGTAATCCCTCTCCTCAACATATTAAACATGCCTCAAGAATTCCCCAGTTTCTTTCAGCATATCCTGATAGAGGTTTACTATATGAAAAGAGTCATCGACATGTCCAAAGATTCGGAAAATATGGCTTACATTGTGCTGTGGACTCGAGCTTTGCCGATGATTTCGATTCTGCAAAATCAACAACAGGATTTGTCATCTTTATGGCGGGATGCCCGGTCATTTGGAGATCTAAGTTACAATCAACAGTATCCACATTGACGTGCGAGGCAGAATATGCAGCGATATTTGAGGCTGCAAAGGACTGCTCATGGATTCGATCGTTCCTCACGGAGCTGGACCACATGCCTTCCGGTCCTATACCGATCTTAGAAGATAACACCGGTGCAATCAAATGGGCTACAGATGATGCTATGACATCTGGTCGTCGTCATGTGCGCGTTGAATATCATTATGTTGTACAGGAGGTAAGAGCAGGCAACATAAAAATTTGCCAGGTGGCATCGAAGGAAAATCCTGCTGATGGTTTCACCAAACCGCTCGTCGCCGAATCCTTTAAACAGTTCATTGACCATTTAGGCATGAAAGATGAAATCTCGCCTTTGAACTGAGAGGGCGTGTAAGCGGACGTAAGTTTATTATACGGGGGTGCAGTTCATAGGCAAGATGCAGATCTATAACAGGGATATTGAACTTACTGATTGCGCATATGGGGGGCATTGAAGAAGGTACTAGAATAGCCTCATGCACTAGTTGGGGGTGACAAGGGATCACAGAGAGAGGTATTAAATCAGACTCTCGTAGTAGTATAGAAGAACAATATAGTGAGTTCTTTTGATGATTAATTGCCTTCTCGATCTGGCTCAGTTCTATACAGTCACGTGGCCTTCGCATAATTTTGCTGTGAATTCTTACAAAATCTAAGTATCCTCGCTTAGAGTGCCGCCATAATTATCACGTGATCACGCCCTAACTAGTTGCCCCTGTGACACATTGCTTGCATTCTGTATTTAGAACCGCAGCTTATTCTATTCCTAGCGCATGTCTATATTTAGAGATCAAATCAATCATGATCAGTGTTTATAGTCCTAGAATTCCGGGAGAAATAGGAATCAAGTTGTTTTTAATGAGTTATCTTTTACTTTAATTACATACACTCCGCCTGTCATAGGTTAGGCTCCCAGTTACCTGACATAATTGCCCTACATCTCATAGCTCACAACCACAACACAAGGACAACCCGGCTATGCCATGACAAAAGGATCTCTAAACAAAGCTTTTGAAACTTTTGTAAATACCAATAGTATGGCTATTATAGATGAGGCATGGGTTGAAAGAGCGTGATTAGATCCTTAGGGCTGTTAGGAGAGGCTTTACTAAGACAAGTAGTAACGAGTGGAAATGGCTATTTCTCTTAAAGAGATGTGACAAATTTTCCACTTTCCACTTCGGAACAGGCAGAGAAGAGTTGCCAGTTTCAGGACACTACCTACAGCGTTACACCTGTATTTATTGGAGAGCAAGACTGAACACCTGTACGTGGTGTCCTCTACGAACCTGGCAGTGAATTATTCTCCCAGAGTCACGTTCAGTCAAATTTCGCAATACCGAACAAGTTGGCCCACGAGGCAATGATTCCAAATTCCGCCATGTCTAATATTCAATCCCAACGAGATCGACTCCAATCTAAGTCACATCAAGTCTACAAGTACGACCTAGTACATCTTCATTCCGATCACCACACCTCTCGGCGACTATTCTCTGGCCTCAGCTAGCCGCTAAATACACGCCCACGCCGATATTTATTCCCGACGGAGGTAGCAAAGCGTGACGCACAAACCTAGGAGACAGTTCTTTGGGAAGGACGTGAGAGGGATCAGGACAAGTTCACAAGATGATGCAGAGGGTGGAAATGATCTCGACGGGTGTGAATTTTAGAATTTTTACAACGAGTTTTCGAATTGAGCTTTGTGCGTGCCAAGAATTTGCTTACGAGAGTGCAGCTGACACTATAAAAACAAGTCAACGATGGGAGGTGCCATGGTCCGCCTCCTGGTGGTGTTCTCCCGTATAGTTTGAGTAGCCTGGGGACCTACTCCACTTGGGAAGGAGACGCCTAAGACTACATTTCTCTCGGAGATAGTTCAGTGGATTATGAAGGCATGTCTGAGTAAATCAGGGTTTGAGACGTCCCCTAGGTGGATATTCAAGGATAAGGGCTGACTTGGGGTGAAGAAAAAGCCACCTTCATTTCACAGTGGTACTTACAAATGAAATCCGAGGCATGAGTACTGTTTCTTATTTCGAGTCATCCTTTCTGTATGTTTTTTCTGATATTAAGTGTTGTAATTTATGCGACAGTGGAGTTAAGAGTATACTGCATACCAGCTATTAATTCAGCTGCGTGTGGATACTTGATCTCGAAATCAGATTCCTGATAATATAATTTAATATGGAATTTATTGTGTGTATTATAACTACAACTATTGTACTGTTGATTAATTCTACAATCTAAACACTTTACAATTACAGAAAGTGTGGAATACTAAGCGAGACACGTGATACAATTACAGAGCTATCACATGACTTTCAACATTAAGTCATAGCTACATAGCTGAATACGAAATCCAAATCTGATGCAAAATACTTTACAAAAAACTTGTATCTATTATTCATCAATCGTCACCGATTAACTAATGCGGAGATTGTATCCTGCCAGTCCCTGGCTCTAAGACTATCAGACTACTGCTATGTCATGGGTAGTTTCATGGTGTTGAGGCAGCAAGATCCTAGCTTCAGCTGGTATCCCTCTAGATATGCTCTAGATACTTCGAAAACATTCTAAGCTATGCTAGCAATTACTTTCTAGACCTTTCGGAATGGTGTTTTGTGTTGAAATTGGTGCTATATGGTAATGAAGGGTATCATTAACATGGAACGTAGAAAGGTATAAGTTCTCTAGCCAGGTTCATGATGACTCATACATTGACCAGCCTCCCAATTATCCACAATAAGCTAGTAATCGTGTCCCTCGCTTAGTTGTAATAATTAGTTTAAGTAGCACTCTGATACTAAGTGGGTTTAATCAACAACTCTCCACTATAGTTTTCAGACTCTTCAATCTCCCAACTCGCTTCACTAGGTGATATTAAACAGAAGCCTAACAGCTTAAGCTTCTCTACACAACTTCCATTATAACATTTTGTACTCTTACCAGCTCACTGAGCTTCGATCAGACGACAGGTCACTCCAGGTCACTCTCTGGAGCTCCACAGGAATTGGGATGGAATAAGATTACTGTAGTTTGTAGCAAATAGCGTCGAGGTTTCAGTAGCTAAGGTATCTTAGTATTGAAAGCTCGACGGCTTTTAGTCTTATATTATTTCCTACTTATTCAAACAAGATTCAAGAAACAAGTCTTTGTTGTTAATTTAATATCATTGTGTAAAACTTAGAGAGGTCTTCGAGTGAATGTCACGTAGATCGTGTCACGGACTGACCCTGTAAAGTTGTGTTGCACCTGGCCAACTGTGTCATGAGTGTACTCAAATCACAGTTAATGCGTTGCGATAGTTACAGTGTTGCGATAGCAACAGTTACCACCCAAGATACCAATCTGTTGCTATGATACGGATGTAGGCTATGGCACCACCGGTTATGGTAACTGCTCTCATGTACTTAAGGGAGCTCTGAGACTGTATCTGTACTGTAGCTTCTTGTCTTGTAATTTACCTACTCTCTTGATCTCATCTTCGTTCTCGTCCTAGTCCTCGTCTTCGTCTCCGTCCTAGTCCTCGTCTTCGTCCTCGTCTTCGTCTCCGTCCTAGTCCTCGTCTTCGTCCTAGTCCTCGTCTTCGTCTTCGTCCTCGTCTTCGTCCTCGTCTTCGTCCTCGTCTTCGTCTCCGTCCTAGTCCTCGTCTTCGTCCTAGTCCTCGTCTTCGTCTTCGTCCTCGTCTTCGTCCTAGTCCTCGTCTTCGTCCTAGTCCTCGTCTTCGTCCTAGTCCTCGTCCTACTCTCCGTCCTAATCCTAGTCCACCGTCGACGAGCCCTGACAGATCGTTAAAAGGTAACAGCGAATACAAGAATGAATGATAAAATTACTACATGCTACGAGGTACTCGTAGCATTATAATATCTAATTCTACCCTATTAACGCCCCTGATCATCATCATCATTAGATCAATAAGTGTTTGTGTAGATCGTACTTTCGCTTCGGGACTGGGTTCAGACTTATGCTTGCATTAGTCTGCTTACACATTGCCATCAAGTATCTGAGATTCTACACCTACCTTTTTAAATTAAGCAACCAAATTGCGAGAAAACTTGCCACCAATCCGTTGTGGAGCCCTTAGCGCGCTTAGCGACGGAAACGGGACTGCTGTGGACCCTGAAAAGATCTACATTATCACGTGTTGCTCAGATTTTAGATGTACGGCTCATAGACAAAATCCTAGAGCCATTATGATCTCACACGATCAGATCGCACTGGAGCTGAGGGGTAACAGAGTATTGATGTATATAGGCGCATAGATATCCTACATTTGGGGGGGGAAATAGAATTCACGTATTAGTCTCAAGCTCTACACAAGATCCGTTGTAGTTAGGAGCCACGAGACACCACGCGACAACATTTCATTCTTACACCCACACCCCGCCATTTACTAGCTAACCAACGCGCGCCCAGAAACCTCACTGCTACCCTAGAACTTGAGTGTTGTACTCTTTCTTATATAGATATGAACAAATAAGGTCAATTTCACCAATCTGTCCAGTATACGTATACTGTGTACAAGTGATATCACCCTGTAAAGTCAATAGACAGTTATCTTATGAATTTGTTTCATATATTCTAGATGTGGTGGTGCAGGGATAACTTTCTAAATTCGGTTAGAGGTGATACGATGACATTTAGGTTCGGGCTGACTGGATATTTGGAATTTGTTCTCTAGATCTAAAAATTTTACCATTTCGTTTCTATAAAAGTTTGCTTATTTGGAATTTACTACTCAATATTTTGATCATTTCACAATTGAATTTATGACCTTTAATAAACTGAGATTCGATATATATACTCGTATCTTAGTAATCAATTCGCACCGTCAAACCATAGCACAATCGTAACTTTGATAATTTGTCTCCGTCCAAACTTACTCGACATCCGTAGCTAAACAGCTTCGCAAAGTTGCCAATAAGCAGATTTGTAACAGTTTATAATTCCATGCTAAAAATAATATCAAATACCCTACTATTTTCCTACAAAATTAAAACAAACAAAATATGAACTCCTACTCAGAATTGTTACCCAAAAATTCAACTGCTTACGAATAGCATGTCCTGTCTTAGTTCGCTTGTTGCTAGTGGTAACAACAAACTACTAACACCCGTCGCGACGAGAACGCGCAGGACTGTCGACGGGCGCCTCTCAAACATGAGAGACCTGTGTCTGAATCAGACCTAACACAGAAGGTCGTCTACACAATGCAAGTAAGCTGTTCCTACACAGAGGGCCGCTAAAACCTCTAAGTAAAGGCACGATTCAAGACAAAATGCGAGTGAGGTCGCATATGCCTTGCACATCGAGCACAATGCCCACGAGGAGTCATCAAGCCCGGTCGATTTTTACCTTCGGACTCACTCACTTGAGTGGACTTCCGAGGGTAGTTGGGTCCAGCCCGAAGTCTCAGCCGTGGAACTCTGGGCTGAGGCTTCGGACTGTGGAAATCGCCGGGGCCTGGGCTAGGCTGACGTTCAGGGCTCGCGAAGCGAACCCTTTTCTTCGCCTTTGCGGCCTTCTTTGGCGGGGGGGAATGGAGACTTAGCTGGGAAAGTTGTGTACAAATCTGACTTATTGCCAGTTCTGGCGAAGAAACATCTAGCAAGAGTTAGTCCATGTTCCGAAAGAGTAGGTATTCGACGAAGAAATAAGGGATAGCAGGTGGAGACATGAAGAGTAATAGCAAAGAGTATCACAACCTACCATGATGTCTAGAACCATCAGGACTGATGTTGGTTTCTTGCCAGATCTTTTGTCGCATTAGCTGGTAATCGATGTCGTCATCCATCTGAAAAGGCGATTCCCAGATGGGTGGCTCGTTGATATAATACGCTAACCAGCCAAGCATGGCGACAATAAGTTGATAGGAAAAGAGAGCGATTTTGCCGATTTGGTTGAACATTGTGGTCGACTCTGACCATAAGTTAGTTATGATAATTGTGGATAAGAAATAATCACCAAATAGCTGAGAGAGTTGATGGAGATGAAAGTATGAGTTTGTGAAAATAGAGGTAGTGTGCCAAGCTAGGAGAGTAAAGGAGTTGATTACGGGTTATGGGTAATTGTGAGGATATGGAAGAGCACAAGGAGAAGAGGAGTAATCTACAGAGAGAAAGTCAAGTTATACAAGAGGAATCTTCCTAGCTCAAATAATATTGGAGGAAGGAACTGTCAGGTGCAATGAATGAAAGGTGATGATTCAGGAAGGAAGGAAGTAAGGTGTCTAAGTAACAAGTTTGTTTGTGGAAAAAAATCCTTGGTCGGACCTTTCATGTTTGGATTTCAATTGTTGTTGAGGTGGAATGAATTGCCCTTCGCATACTTTCTCGAAAACAACCATTAAATTCGAGGAAGTCGCGCTTCAAATATGAGAACTTGAATTTCGTTCGAGGGAAGCCTCGATCCCCAGACATCAGTTTCTTAACACTAACAAAATCTAAAAGTGGTAGTAGAGACCTTCAGTGCCTGGTATTCAATCCGGATATTGTTTTTATTGGCTTTGGCTGTTCTATTTCATCGATGGGTTGCAACTTCCAAAACCTATTCTTCATACTTCCTACCACAATCGGATGGTTAAAGCGAATGCCTTTTGTCGAGTTCCTAGATATAATCAATAAAATGTCAAACGTTACCTTACTTCCTTCCTTCCTGAATCATCACCTTTCATTCATTGCACCTGACAGTTCCTTCCTCCAATATTATTTGAGCTAGGAAGATTCCTCTTGTATAACTTGACTTTCTCTCTGTAGATTACTCCTCTTCTCCTTGTGCTCTTCCATATCCTCACAATTACCCATAACCCGTAATCAACTCCTTTACTCTCCTAGCTTGGCACACTACCTCTATTTTCACAAACTCATACTTTCATCTCCATCAACTCTCTCAGCTATTTGGTGATTATTTCTTATCCACAATTATCATAACTAACTTATGGTCAGAGTCGACCACAATGTTCAACCAAATCGGCAAAATCGCTCTCTTTTCCTATCAACTTATTGTCGCCATGCTTGGCTGGTTAGCGTATTATATCAACGAGCCACCCATCTGGGAATCGCCTTTTCAGATGGATGACGACATCGATTACCAGCTAATGCGACAAAAGATCTGGCAAGAAACCAACATCAGTCCTGATGGTTCTAGACATCATGGTAGGTTATGATACTCTTTGCTATTACTCTTCATGTCTCCACCTGCTATCCCTTATTTCTTCGTCGAATACCTACTCTTTCGGAACATGGACTAACTCTTGCTAGATGTTTCTTCGCCAGAACTGGCAATAAGTCAGATTTGTACACAACTTTCCCAGCTAAGTCTCCATTCCCCCCCGCCAAAGAAGGCCGCAAAGGCGAAGAAAAGGGTTCGCTTCGCGAGCCCTGAACGTCAGCCTAGCCCAGGCCCCGGCGATTTCCACAGTCCGAAGCCTCAGCCCAGAGTTCCACGGCTGAGACTTCGGGCTGGACCCAACTACCCTCGGAAGTCCACTCAAGTGAGTGAGTCCGAAGGTAAAAATCGACCGGGCTTGATGACTCCTCGTGGGCATTGTGCTCGATGTGCAAGGCATATGCGACCTCACTCGCATTTTGTCTTGAATCGTGCCTTTACTTAGAGGTTTTAGCGGCCCTCTGTGTAGGAACAGCTTACTTGCATTGTGTAGACGACCTTCTGTGTTAGGTCTGATTCAGACACAGGTCTCTCATGTTTGAGAGGCGCCCGTCGACAGTCCTGCGCGTTCTCGTCGCGACGGGTGTTAGTAGTTTGTTGTTACCACTAGCAACAAGCGAACTAAGACAGGACATGCTATTCGTAAGCAGTTAACTTTTTGGGTAACAATTTTGAGTAGGAGTTCATATTTTGTTTGGTATAACTTTGCAAGAATACATGATGGCATTTGATATTGTTTTTACGGTCGAATTAAATTGGTGGAATTGGTGTGGCTAATGAATAGAAATTTAATTCCATCAATTTCAAAATATTTGATGATTAATATTTGTTGGATGATTAATATATGTTTGATCATGCCAGGAATGTCAAATTGCGTATACTGACATTAAAGTATGTCGTATTTAACTGAACATTAAAAATTGTAATAAATCTGATATAATAAGTAATGTATTAAGATGCACATTTACCGGTTATGAATAAATTTGAATGGAAAAATAGAGAAGTCGATATTTTGTTATGACTGGAAGGTTTACTAAAGAGAAAACTTCTCGGAGAATGTTAGATTTTATTGATGTCGAGGAGGCCAGAAGAAGTACAGAATCATTGTTTAAATTAGGCATATTCTCACAGATTGAGCTTTTTGTTTCCAGACCTTGATATTTGTTGTGATGTGACTGTAATGAAATTATTTCGGAGATTGTAAGTGTTACATACTATTTTTGAGGTTGATTTAGAAATACAATTCAAGTTTTCTTTACCGAGAACTTTATAGATATTTTTCTTTTTTTTGTTTATTGTCTGATAAAGTCTATGACTAGGTAAGGACATGTAAGTCCTTTTTGACTACAGGCCGGGAGTATCTATGTCTCGGGTAGTATACTCCCTCCTATGCCCCCTTCATGACTTCTTTCCAGCAGTTATACCCGCACAGGTATTCATTCAAGTCCACTCTAAATGGAGACGTTATCCCGTCATTATCTTCCATCCCCAGCCAACTAAACGATAGCTATTTATGCGCGTGTAAATGCAGGGAAAAGTCGCAAAAACCACTCGGTGCGGGGCTCTCCTGAGAGGATGAGGCTGGCCTGCCGGGCGCAGCAGACCTGTGAATATCTAAGAGCGTCTCTCAAACTTCCTAGCCTCCTCCTTCCTCTTTTCCTGATTCATGCCGCAGGACAAACCGAAGATCGTAAAATGATGTCAGAAAAGTCTTGGTCGAGTGGGACTGTCGTGAAGGAGCCTAGCCTAGCATCTAAAAGTTGTTACGGACGTGGGGTCGTCGGGTAGCTCATGTAGTTCAGATGCCCTCCTTAACAGATATTTAATGGATAGTTCTTTGTGACTGTAGTGTTGGAAATATCGCGTAATGAAATGGGCGCAATATTTATGGAACGAAAGTCGAAGTTCACTAAAAGAGTGTCATCTTCGGATAACAGCTAAAAGTGTAGATGTGGGTCCCGTGTCCCGTGACTTAGGGTCGCCCACATTCTTAGACATAATACTTGTAGCTAAAGAAAGGGGGAGGGATAATAAACAATATACTTTATGAAAAGTCTTACTTCTAGTAACAATTGTAAGCAGTCGTTTTACGACTCATGTTATATTAGATACGAGACTTGAAGCCACATAGAAAGTGTGCGCTACAAGTACAAGTGTAAGCGACACGTAGTCGAAGCCACACCATAAACGAGTGTGGCGCCATCTAGGCATAGAAAACCCCCAATAACCTCCTTGTGCCCACGCCATACAGCCGCTCATATATTTAATAGGTATCCTGAAGCGCTACCATATTACCCATTCCAACCTCTTAAACACACACAAGATCGTGTCGGGAACCTAGACAAAATGGAGGGCCCATACGTCCACAACACTCCGTGTCTCCATTTCCAACAATTATCGCATTTGAAATTTATCTCTGCTAAGTGTCAGGAATACATTGTATCTATGCGAGTAATCTACAGCCCTACATGGCCATCATTTCGATTGAATTTTTTGGCGCATCTCTGCACAAGGGCACAGAGTAATTTGGGAAAGTATGGCATGGAACTAAGATTGGAGTACTTCCTGCATAGACGGTGATGTACCATAAAGTGGGTACCAAGTATAGGTACATAAGTCCTGTCTATCGCCATGATATGAAGATGATTATAATAAGCTATACACCATATCATCAAGCTACGGTAATCGTTATCCACTCTTCTCTGCTATCCATAGCATATTCAACGTTCCATACCTCCTCATATCTTAATCATTATAATATTAGCCTTATTGATTATTCTTTTCATAGATGCTCTTGTGGTTAATACTAAAGTAAAGGTTTACTTCGTGCATCATTTTTGCCAGAAATCTGCGCAGCATTCCACGCTGCCCGTATCGCCAATTTGACATCGTGAATCTTATTTTTTCATCTCCATTACCCTCCTTTCATCATTTCAACTTCTGTGCTCCAACATGGCAGGTGTGGGTGCTGGTGTGGGTAAATCCAGCGGTTTCGACGCGTCGCAAAATGCGACAATGGCCTCGACAAACAACGGCAGCGGAGCGCAGACAGCTCCAAAGGATAAAAACTTAGAAATACTAGGGAAACTTCTAAAACAGGTTAGATTAATCGTGATGGGAGAGGTGGATGAGGAGGACTTACCATCAATGGAGGACGTGAACGAGGCCGTGAAGGCCTTCAACGCACACAAAAGGGCCTGGACGGAAATGTCCCAGAAGAAATCTCCTATCGAGGAGAGGATGATGGCGCTAGAGGAAGTCGTCAAGAAAAGCCTCGCGGATCCCGCTCGTCAAGCTGCGCCAGCAGTGGTTTCGGGCACGCTGCCACCAAGGAGTTACGCGTCGGTCGTGGCTCCGCAAATGACAAAAACAGCGGTTCGAATACGAATCGATGGAGCAGAAAAAATTGCAGCCGGAAGAGCTGCTTTCAAAGGCAAAATAGCACATTCAAGGTGCATACGCGATTCGTCAGATGCGAAGCAACGACACCGAGGTGTATGTCCAGTCGGCGTCCCAGAGAGACGCGGCATTAAACATGCGCGAACCACCCGAATTTAAAATTTTACGACAAGATTTTCCAGTCGAGATTTTCGGAGTCCCACTGAGGACAAGAATCGAGGGCGGCAGAGATGCCGACAACCACGCCATCATCAGGGAGATTGAAACGGCGACAAAGGTTCGTATTCCAGGCCTCACAATTAACAGAATATGATGGCTACACGATGGAAAGGAGTACCAAAGCTCAAAAAAAAATGGCCAAAACAGGGGATTAATTGTGGTAAGCCTCCCGTTAGAGGCCATGCAAACGGAAGTGGTCCGAAACGGCCTTGTGATAAACGCCATGCTCTTCACCGCGCAGGTCTTGTCACCACGGGCACAGCAAAAGCAGTGTTTCAACTGCAGCCAGTGGGGAAATACTCAGGCGTCATGTGGAAAGGCAGCTAGGTGCGGTGAGTGCGCTGGCGCTCACCAAACTCGGGACTGTCCGAGGAAAAGGGTTTCTTGTGCCAACTGCGGCAAGGAACACCGTTCGTGGCAGAAAGCAGCGTGTCGGACCTACCAGGTCTACAAGGGAAGTGTGGAGAAGGCTCGGATGGAGCTATTATCAAGAACGGCGGACATATGGAATGAGAAACCAACCATGGCACCGATACGAACAGTCGGAACGACTGATGATCAGGGTTTTACTTTGGTTACCAGTAAGAAGGCTGAAGCACCCAAGAGAAGGCCGGGACGACCACGCAAGGTAGTCAAAGCCCCAGTGGCACCAACCACTCCCGCTCCAATTCCACCACCAACCTTGCCATCTCTTCGAACACTTCGACGACCAACGCCGGGCGATGAAGTACCTTCTCTTTTCAATTTCCCATCACGATAGTCTGATCGAAGGGGGAGTTAACGAAAACTGCGGAAAGTTTATGAAGTTATGGTTGAAAGGAACGTCCTCGGCATGAAGCCGGGTCGGTTCAGAGTGGCAGGACATCGGGTTTTGTTTCGTTAAAAGCTTTTTCCCTAACCAAAGCGGCTTACCGTCTTCATGGTTCTGTATATAGATACCGCATAGGATGTTAAACTAGAGAAATGAAATGAAATGAAATGAAAGGTTTACTTCAAACCGATAATTGTACATATGCAATGACAAATAATATAGAATATATATTTTAATATTATAAGATATCTTTTTTTGCATATGATTTCAATTGCGTACGGTGATGGAACTAAGTTGGCGGTGATGAATTTCAATGTATTGATCTAATTAAGTGTTTGACTTAGTTATGTATCATATGATGACGAAGATGACAATCGTTTTCTAAGTCGTGTAAATGATATGTCTTCTATGAGTAAATATATTTGTGTCGTTATATAGAAATAAGGTACAAATTATCTAGAATATGATCGAGTAAAACTGGTTATGATTTATTCTCCGTGCGTTCGCCTTTCTTCAATCATCCAGACCATGTCCATATATCACCAATACTATAACCGTCCCTTAGTCATTTTACCAAATTTATACTAGCTCTAGATTCCGTATACAGGTTTAGATCAAATCACACATGACACTAGAAAGTTACACATATCTCCTTAATTACAGTGTTCGTATAATTAGGCGTCCTGTACGCGTTTCTTCCCTTGACAGTTATATACTCGCGAGACACGCGACTAGTCACGACCTGATATTTCATTACCCTGTAATAATAATTGACATGGAACCTCCTCGGGTGTCTCAGCGCAAGCATCAGATATTCCTTAGGACCGAAACAGTAGCCTGGAATATACCTGTACTTCCTTACGCTTCACTTGTTGTAGTGTAACCGAAACATTAAGGAAGAAAAGAAGACTCAGTTATCAAAGAAGGTTACTTAAAATCCTCTAACTTGCCCTTTCCTTCACTATCAGATAATCATTTAACCAGACGTCAACTCATTGTAAGCCATGTGCTATACTCTATCCCACAAATCATCTCAGACGTCTCCTTACACGTCATTTCAATAACTAGACATGATGTAATCATCTTCACGATTTCTTCAGTTCCTATCTAAGTCCTAACACGCCTAATCCGTAAAACGTACGCAGCCACTCGGCTTTAACACAATATCAGAGATGAAGAACAAAAGTATTGACTGAATTTATAAATAGAACACTTTTGGTTCGGATTTAAATCACAAGAATTACTACGGTCTCATGGCGACATTTTCTTCACCTCAAGTCAGCCTTAGACGTTAAATAATCACGCAGAGAATATTCTCATGAAACCTGAGCTATCTATTCTGTTTTCAAATAACCTTTAATATATTAATAAAGACTTCATAAAATTACAAGACAGAGAGCATGAATGAACAGCTGTACGCAGTGTCCTCTACGAACCTGGGAGTGAAATATTCTCTCAGAGCCAATTTCAGTCAGATTTCGCAATACCAAAGAAGTTGATCCATGAGGAAATGATTCTAAATACTTCGCCATCTCGATTTTTCACTCCCAAAGAGATCGAATTCTACATAAGTCTCATCAAGTTTACAAGTACGACTTAGTACATCCTCGTTTCAATGACCACACCCCTTATCAACTATTCTCTGGTCTCAACTAGCAGCCAAATACACGCCCACGTCGACATTTAGACCCGTCGGAGGAAGCAAAGCATGGCGCACAAACCTATGAGACAACTCTTTGGGATTGACGTGAGAGGAATTAGGACAAGTTCACAAGATGATGCCAAGGAAGGATATAACTTCGAAGGGCGTCGATCTTGAAATTTCGGCAAGAAGTTTTAAGATTTGAGAATAGTGCGTGCCAAGACTTCGCTTGCGAGGGTGCAGCGGACACTGTAAAAACACGCAAACGATGGAAGGTGCCGCGGTCCGCCTCCTGGTGGTGTTCTCCGGTATAGTTTGAGTAGCCCGGGCACCTACTCCACTTGGGAAGGAGACACCTTAGACTACATCTCGCGCGGAGGAAATTCAGAGGATGATGAAGGCATGTCTGGATAGCCCAGGGTTTTTGAGACGTTTCCCTGGGTGGGTATTCATGGATGAGGGTTCGCTTGAGGTGAAGAAAAAGCCACCATAACGTCGCAGTGGTACTTTCAAATGTAATCCGAGGCATGAGTGCTCTACTTGTAAATTGAGTCATCTTTTCTGTACGTTTTTTTCGATATTGTGTCATAGCTAGATAGCTGCATCTCGAGGAGTGTATATGTTATTTGTCCACAGGGTACAAGTGTGAGTAAATAGGGGGTCAAGGTCTTCCACAAGGAGAGGAAGAGGGTCAGTGAACTGAGAGTCAAGGTCTTCCACAAGAAGAGATAGAGGGCACGTCGTGATCTGATACGAGTATGGGCTCGAAGTGGTCTTCACAAGGAAGAGAGGGAATATCTGGAATGAGAATAATATTGAGAAGACGTTGCGTGAAGAACGCAACTCGACTGTAGACTACGCTTTATTATATACATGCTCGTAGTTCACTGTTACGTTACCTTTCCCTACTCAGTCCTGCAAGGTTTGTTTACTACTAGTAAGCCGTCATTCTAACCCCTGTTATTATTCCGTGAAACTGCATACGCAATTAAAATCTGATACAAAAAAAATTTGCATAAATCAATACGAACTATTGCAAGACAAAAATTATCGGAGAATAGAGAAGAGGCCTCCGAGCAAAATCTAAACACCATCGAGGCTGCACTTATAGCTAAGAGTGGCAATATACCTGAGGTAGAGATGTTTGCCGCCGAATTTCAGAAGTTGAAATCTCTATCAGATTCAAACTGGGCGTCCTCTAGCCCAGAAGACGCGGAAAAAGTGTAAAATGAATAAACTGGTTCAACTGATTTCTATTAAGGGCTCTGGGAGCTTTGCTACATATATACTACAATAGGGGGTCTAACCATCATAAAGGACACATGTTAATCCTGATTACTAGGATTGGCCCTGTATTTCAACAAAAAGTCCCAAATAAATCGTCGCTGGACCAGAAAATCAGGATACGGTTCCAGAACAAGCACGACCTATAGAAGTGAGGCCCGCGAAAAGGGCCGACATACCCTAAATTAAGGCAGCAGGAGCCGAAAACTCGTAGCTGGCCCCGTCGCCTCTAGCACCAGAAACAGCAGGTAGAGAAGAAATATACCCTCTAGAATTTCTTGCAGCGATCTAAGCGGAGGAGCTTAGGGGAAGGCAAAAGGCCGCGCAGCTCAATATATGCTCGACGGCAATTAGCAGTGTCGAGACAGCTCTTTTACCGCTCTCCACGGGTGAAAATAAAGTCTTTGTAGACTCCATCAAAGTCTACCTAAGAGCAGCTATCGCACAATTCGTGGCGGCCGGGCCAAGCACCGCTCCGCCAGTCCTGCCCCAATTGTCAAGTGTCGGGACTCCGCCTGCGACCGTCATCCCAGTAGCCATTCCCAGGAATATTACAAAGGCTACTGTACCTCTCTCGCCCAGAAGCACCTGGGCCACTGTCACCAGAGCAGGACACAAAAAGTCAGGTGCACAGGCTCCTGGAACCATCACCTCGGGCTCGGCTGCCATATCAGTCAGGAAACCAGAGAAGAAGTCTGTTACGGCACGTCAAGGAGGTTTTATAAGTTATTATATTGCTATCAAGAGGTACGCTTGTAAAGGCAATAAAAGACGAAGAGAGGAGGTAGCTACTCTCGACCCTCTCTAAGATATCTCCCTCGGCTGTGCTAAGTCATCCAACGTGATGCCAAGGCGCGCTAACCCGTATTGTTATAATAACGAGGCTATATAGGAGCGGGATGATGGGTGCTACTGGGGAACTCGTACTTGCAGTAGGTCTCTATTATCACTGTCGCGTGTGTTCTCTTTGTATGTAAGACTTGAATTGTATATTAAGGAAAACTTAGTTACAAGTGAATGAACGGAGGTCAAGTCCTCCTTATATGTCGTTCCAGACTTACTGTGTTGTCCACAGCCCCGTGCTAGAACATTCCCTTTGTTACATCATTTCTCTCCTAGGAGAAATGTATCTCTCGCTCTCCCCGATTCCATCGGTCTCTGGCTAGTCCCATTAACCCTGTTTCATCGAGATCTGGTTGGCTCCATATTGCCAATGCACGCATCGCACACTAAACCTATACGGTTTAGCTCCACCGTCACGTGCACTAACCGCGACGTGGCCCCAAGCGTCTGCCCTGGCAATCTACATGGATTATACAACACGTATCCCCATACGCACCCAATACGGCTCTCACGGATCGTGACAAAGCCGGCAGCACCGGCATTAGCAACGCAAGATGACTGACCCTTCCTGCGTGTCGATGCAAACCACGAGTGTAGACAGCTCTCTCCAGCTGGCGCTCGTGAAGCCGTGGCTAAACAAGCACAAAGCACCCCTTCCGATATCGACCAGGTGCAACGCGTTCCCACGGGCTTTGCCATCTGTGCCAAAATCCCGCATGTAAAATCCCGACTGCTGGAGGCTGTTACGGTTTGACCGTTGTTTAAGCTTAGGCAGATACCTAAGCGTAATACTAAGAATGTTTACGATATGGCTGCGCGGGAGAGATAGATGAAGCTGAACGAAACGGCGCTATTAATTAGGAGGTTGGAGGGTTAGCACGACTAGGTGGCACTTGTCATTGTGTGGCTGGGTAGCAAGTACAGTGCCTATGGATAAGTCATCAGTCTGTAGACCCACGAAGATCAATTCTTATAAATACCTGTTAGTAGTAGCTAGAGTTTTCTTTTCTCCTCATATAGTTTAATAAATCGATTTACTCATCACCAACTCGGTTTCTGTCACAGAGGCCTCCAGGACCTTCGTACATGTGGAGACAAAACTAGAACCACCAAGTGATCTAGTTTCCCTCAGGATCGCTACGGTTACAGTTGCCGTTTTCGGCTTAGAAGGACGAATCGAAGTCACTGCCGAAATTGTAGCCGCCGAAATCCTCAGAGTAACTAACTGCACTCCAGACCGAATCAGGATTCAGGGAAATACCAAGCCCGGAGCTCCCTGCAGATCCTGGGTGACCTTGTTCCCTAATAATGCTAGTCCACAGCCTGGCTTCCGACTCTTTGACGATTCAGGAGAAGCAAAAATTCAACGAAACCGTCCTCCCATACAGCAATGTAGGCGATGTCTCGGTTTCTATGCCACACATGGGTGTTCTCGGGCGCCAGCCTGCTGAAACTGCGGATCTACCACTCACTCGGCACTCGAGTGTAAAGCAGCCTCTAAATGTCGAAATGTCGGAGGGCCTCACCAATCCGGCAGTCGAGACTGCCTGGCGCGTCCCAACGGGTCTGGCCCAGCTACCAAGGAGCAACTTGTGACGATTCGCCAAGCTGGCCAACGTGAATACCAAGCCGTAGCTAGGGCCAAGGCTGCTACCAAGGCCGCCGAGGCTGCTATAGCTGCTGCTAGATCGACACGACCAACTTATCCAGTTGGTGTTAAGGACATATTGTCGATAGACACAGCAATGACTGAGGGTTCGGGCTTTGTGGCCTTTAACCCTAAAGAAGCTTTGTGAAAGGCGCCTTACGGGCCCCTTCCCACCCTCCTCCTACACTAAGTTTTATGTCAATAAATTTAGGCAGGTAAGGCCCAACTAACAACATAGTGCCATCTCGAGCTTACGAGCTGGGTGTAGATGTTGTGCTAATTCAATAACCGCGATGGAACTTGAGATCAAAAGAAACAATATCACACCCAGGCTACGTCTACCATACATCGTACGGAGGTGTGGATGTTAGACCGAGGGCAGTGACCTACACTTGAAAGATCAAAAAGGTGATATTGGCGGAGCAGAATTTTCCTTGTCATAGGCTGGCTGGGGACTACTGCTGAGTACTGGTTAATGGAATCACATTTCTCAACATGTACAAGGCCTCTAAAGACCCGACTGCAGTCCGCACGCTTGTCGACTGTAAATCATCTGCGGGGTCCATTGCAGCCGGGAACTTCAACTCAGTACATGCTTCCTGGCAATCGGGAGCAACCCGGCCGTATGGACAGGGTGATGAGATAGAGAGGTGTGCGGAAAACCACAATCTCTCTTGCCTTATAATTGGAGAGCCGACTCATAAAGCTGGCAGTACTCTGGATCTCGCCTTGACTAACTTATCTGGAGCCTGTGCTTGGGTCGATAGAGAGAAGTGTATGACCAGCGACCATCTTCCGATCCGCTGAATCGTACCTGCAGCAACCGTCACCAAGAAATCGGCTCCTTCAAAGATCAGAGTTCCCAAGAAAAATCTGCCTAGTTTTGCGCGTGCCGTTGCAAAATGGGTACATCCGCCGTTAGATTTGAGTACAAAAGAGAAAGTGGATAAGTACACCCAAGAGATCTGCTTCCATCTCTCGGAGGCCATCCAAGCGACTGGAACCCGGGCCAGAAAGGAAAGCGACAAATCTGCGCCGTGGTGGAATCTTGGGTGCAAGTCTGCACACGCAGAATACCGTGCCGCAACGTCACCAACACAGCGGGCCATATGCACGAAGAAGCTTCGAGCAACCATCACGGCCACCAAGAAAGAATATCAGACATGCCAAGTGGAAGCAATGACATCACCGTCCCATATCTTCTGGCTGATGCGTTCGGCAAACCATAGACAGGCCAAAGCCCGTCTGCCACTCAATCACAATGGTAAGTTCATCACGGACCAGTTAAAGCGAGCTACTATTCCCCGGGACGCCCTTCTTGCACGTCACCAACAATCAGACCACCTTCCGCCATGCAAAATTCAAAGCAATAACTGGATACCATGGGAAGGTGAAATTTCGGATGAGGAAGTGTGTTTATTTATTTATTTGATTTTGATTTTGATTTCATTTAGCCCGATTTGTCGCCCTATGGGCCCATGCAGGTGTCTACAAACTCTAATATTTATATAGGAGGAAACCTTTATGGTAAAAACCCCCTCAACTTCTCAATTTATTTACACTTTAAAGTTGTATTACCTTTAGGAAGTGCACTATCACTGTCATGTCCAGTGTAGATATCATTCCTTTCCTTACGACTGGGAGAAGTCTGTCAACCTTCATCTCTCTTCTCTCGCCCTCATCGTAGCCTCAACTTCAAGCGTCAGCCGAAACTGTTCTAGCCAACCTTCCTGCTGGATCCATCTAGTTATTCTTGCTAAATCTTTGGGATTATTCATCATGGCCTCGAATGACCGGTTTTCTGCCTTTCTTAGTATTTCTCCTCTTCCTTTGGCCCAGCTGGTGCAGGCCATAACCATATGCTTCACATTCTGGGACTGATATCCACATTGGCATCGTGGGCTATCTACTCCTGGAACTTTTCTTCTGTGTAGATAGGAATTGAACCCAATGTGTTCGCTTCTTATCTGCGTGGCTATGCTGCTCTGGGCCCTGCTCAGGTGTTTGTGGAGACTGGAAGGTGTTCCTCTTTGGTCCATTCTTGTCCTTCCCGTCTTATCATCTGTAACGATATTTGTTGCATTCCAGATTTTGGGATCTGCTGTGGCGTGGTGGTTAGTATCTTGTCTTGCCGCTAGTCTCGTCCAGGATTGTTCCCATTCTTTAAACGCTGCGATCTTCCCAGCCGCCTTCTGCCGTTCCTTTGTCTCTATATTGGCACTTAACTTGCCCCAATCCGCAAGATCCATGATCCTCGTGACCGCTCGTGCATCTTGCCTTCCCGCTCGAGGTTGCTTTATCTTCCTGCATGCCAACGATATCGTATGCTGAACAGGCAGGCTTTTCGATAGTCCGGCGTGCTGGACTCTCCTTTGTTTCAGATATATCTCCATCGGTAAGGTAGAGGTCTCATGCTCGAGTACCTTGCTGCTGGTCGAATTGTATGCTCCCGTGACGATCTTTAGACATCTTCTTTGGATACTTCGAAGTGGCCTGATCACCCTTTCGGGGATTTTGCCTGCTATTCCGGGCTCGGCCCAAATGGGGGATCCGTAGGTGACAGCTAGTCTTACCACTGCATTGTACACAGGTTTCGCCTTGTGAAACGTTGCACCCCAAGTTGATTGTGCCAATATACCTAAGGCTTGTATCTGTGGTTCAACTTTCAACTGTATACTTTTGACATGAGCACCCCAGTTGAGCTTCGGATCGAGATGGATTTCTAGGACACGGAGAGACGGTTGCGGCTTCGCTAGATGGCCTTGGATTTGGACTGTGGCTTGCATGTTGTGCCTCTTTCTAGCTCGAGAGAAGTGCATAAGCTGGTACTTCTCTGGAGCAAATTTCACTCCATGTCAATCGGCCCACTTTTCACAAATCCCATGGAGTCTTTTGAGGTTTCGACGATTGTCTTCTGTAGAATTGGACCAGGTTAGTATGTTAGTATCATCCACGAATCCTACAGCCGTCGAAGACGGCGACTGAAGTTCGGGAAGAAGCGTGCTGACAAAGAACAGGAACAGAATCGGTGAAAGAGAGGAGCCTTGCAGGATCCCAGTACTTGTAGGAAATTGTTCTCCTTTGTACAAACCAAGGTTCATCGACGTAGTTCTATGCTCTAGAAACGATTCGATGTATTGCGTCGTCCATCTTGGTATACCTTTAGCCCTCATGTTGTGGATGAGTCTCTTGTGAGACACATTATCGAAAGCTCCGGAGATATCGAGGCTGAGTAGGGAAGCTACTCTCCTTTTATTCTTTCCCCATATTGAGTGTACTTGTTCTGTGATAAGTTCCACTGCGGAGATGGTAGATCTCAGTTGTCGGGCTCCCATCTGTTCATCAGGGAGTAGATGATGAGCTTCGGCCGCTTCCGATAACCTCATCTACTCGACCTCACGAATCACTCAAGCTGCTCTTTGTTCATCGATCCTGACTTTCTGGGTCTGACTTGGTAGTTCCGGGAATCCGATCGGTAATGTCGCCAACAGTTATGACATCGTGTGAGGGCTTTGCATTCGGCTCCCGAATGCATCGTTGATCCGCAGTTCCAGCAAGCTGAAGCGCTGGAGTAACCGTAGGCGGTATGGAAGTCAAGACAATGTTTGCATTGTTCGAATTGACGATGAGATCGAAAGAGCTTCGCAGCTCCAGATTTGCGAAGGGAGAGCGCTTGCTAGTTCTGGTAAGATGCTCCGAGTATGCAGGTCCCATGGGAACGAGCAAAAATGGAACTGATTTCGTCACTCGCGTGACTTCGTCAGCAACCATCTGCGCCGTTCTAGTGATTGGTTTGCAAGAGTTCAAATTGTCACCGGGACGGTGGCAATTTGCATGGGAGCTAGACTTGATGCTAGTTCCAAATTAGTGCTAGATTACATCCATAAGGCGGAGGCATCCAGAAGCTTTTCTCGAATAGGTTCGTTCTTTGCTGTAAGGGCAAAGCCAGTTTTGACCTGCTGGACCAACGTGATATCGTTGGCTAGGGTACCAAGAGCCTGCGACACGGTTGATCGTATGCCATACAGTGACAGGATTCTTGGAAAATGGTTTGGAACGAGGAGTAGAAACAGTCGCACATCGACTTTTGTCCTCGGATTGACATTTTTTGCTTCCTGTGATGGTGGTACTACCTTCACTGTTGTGGATAGCTTAGCGCTGTAGCCTAGGCCTACTTAAGCTATAGTAGCCCAAGTGGTTTAGGGCTGTTGGCTGGGTTGTCGGAGATGTTGGAACCCTGATTTCTGTCATAGGCTAGAGCCTAGCACAACTCAGGTATAAGCCTAAGGAATTTGAATATTGAAAAATTAGTATGAGATAGGGCTGAAGGATGATGGGAAACCCAAGGTTCCTCCATACTATTGGTTGAATGATCTTATGGTCTGATGGTTGAGCGTTTATAGGGCTAAGCTTTGGCGAAAAGCCGAGTAGCTAGGCACCTGAGTAAGAAGCATACTTATATCTTGTTCCTCGTATCATTTATTTCATTTTAAGATTCTCTTTTGTACCTAGATCTAGATGGCTCGTGAATAATATCTATCTTACGACCCTTTCAATTTCTTGAGCACTTGGCGGATGAGGGTTATTTTTATTAAGTTATCCTGATTTGGCGCCTTGAGGTCCATGCGGATTTATTCGGAAGATATGTACATTAAGTAAGATGACTCAACTTGACATTTAGAACACTCACACTCAGGTTTCATTTGCAGATACCACTTGAGGTCAACCCTTACGGCGTATAACCTAATCCGTGCATACCCACCACAGTGAAAAGCGGGAAAGACCTGTGGTTATCCTAGTGTGCTTTCATTATCCTACAAATACAATATCACCGCGAGAGAGTGTGGTTTGTGTGTTCTCTGGATTCGAACCAGCTTTCTCCTTTCTCAAATTGGGTAGGCGTTCAAGCTATCTAGAATCTACTTTGAAGAACTGTACGAATGTTGTACCACTGAACCATTCAACCTTTAGAAGAGGGCTGCTAGGGCAAGTTAGAAGAGCTGGTGGTATCTTTCCTGGCCGATATCGTACGTACTGGCAGATGGCCAGTCGTAAGAAGTCTTTGATTCTGTCTACAAACCGTTTATTCTTGCCCGTCGAGAGGGACGAAAGTGCTGCTTCTCCTCAGCGAATGGCAAAGAAACAAATCATGAGGCGGGCCATAATTTGCGCCGTTCAACGTTTTTCGGCTTCCATCACTGTGTATAGCTCTAACGGAAATTTGATATACTTGTACCATGGATATCCCTGTATTTGTTCATTGAGGATTGGCGAGCATACACAGAAATGGTGATCATAGAATAGAGTTGACTGATATATAATGGAAGCTGATATCGTTAATCTGAAATAACATGGAATTATTTCGATGAGAGCCGTAGTATATGCACATGTTTATAATATAAGTGACTCTCCCACATTAACGAGGATCAAGATTAACATACTCTACATACTCGTCTACCGCAACGTCAATCATATGTTTGTGCGAACTTGCAATACAGTATTGGTAGTGTTACGGCGTGCCGTAGGCTTAACCAAGATCGCCGTTTGACAAAGGCATCCTAGTAAGTATGAGAGGATAATAGTCAAGATGGTATGTGGGGGGCTGAAGTAACCAGATGTCAGATGGTGGAGACGAGAAGCCGACGAAATACTATGACTAGAAAGAAGCGGGATTGCCAAAATTATGCTACAACAAAATTGTAAGATTGTGAGGCGCCGGCAAAGACGAATTCTTCACCTTCCAGTGGTGCCGGTGTAATGGCTCAGTATGCTCTGCATATCTGGGATAGCCAAGAAGAATCGCATTCGAATCGAAGTCGAAAACAACCTCAAGCATATATCCATTTGACGACTTCTCGACAATGCCTTTGTTACCATTCTCATCTGAGTCCTCAACCTCTTTCTAACCAGGCCTCATTTCGCCTCAACGAGCCATAAAGAAGTTGCTCCAGTTGCAAACAGGAGCTTGCCCCATTAATTATCGACCAGTACTTACTACAAATTTACGACGCTATATATACCCGCAAGGAGAAAATCAAGTCATAATATTTAAAGCTCGGGTCATGGTTTTTGGGGAACTGATGCTCTAACGGGGCTCTACATCTTGAGCAAAAACAGGCGGCTGAGATGCGGAACGAGAGGGTGAATAGGTCTCTGAAGACCATGCTGGGACTGACATTCTCGAGGGGTTTTCAACTTTGGAACGTTTGTGGGCGCCAAGACCGAGACTTCGGTTAATTAGCCAGGAGGGCTTCCTTTGTCGATGAGTCAATGGCACTCCCCAGCGCCCTGGACGGAACAAAAGAATTTGGGTTAAGCTAATATACAGCAATCACGCTCTGTCAAGACTTTTCTGACATTCCAGCACGACCTTCGGGATGGAGTTGAAAGGAGGCTAGAAAGGCAGGGGGTGAATTACCCGCGGTACACACAAGTCTGCAGCGCCCAGCTGGCCGGCCTCTTCGAACGCTTCAGAAGGGTCACTATGTCTTCGGATTTAGTCCTAGTGTTAGCATTAGAAGAGCTCCGCACCCAGTAGTTTTTTGCGATTTTTCCTAGCTGCCATATACCCGCCAATGGCCATCGTTTCGTTGGCTGGAGAGGGGAGACAATGGAGGGTGAAAGGAATCCTCTAATTGTATGATCGAATGAAGAATTGTGAGGTGAGCTGTAGTGGAAGCATGGGAGGAAGTATATTAATAGCATAGCTATCCTTGGCCTGTAGACAGAGAGGACCTGCATGTCCTACATAGTTATAGACTCACACAGGACAATAAAATAAATTAATAACAAGATTGTGAAGCTGGAGAACTACTTGGTGGCAGCTTCAGCATCCTAAAGTACGTATAGCTATCTAACACAATCCAACTAAGATTATAGAAATTTCTCATCATAACTCAAATCATGACCTCAACCATATCGAATCGAGTTAGCGCATTATCTAGTCTCACCATAAGAGTAGAAGTATTCAGGGTGAGCCGGAATCCTGTTCCGTGAACTTTATCCTCAGACCCTCCGCTTAGACTCTGATTCAAGAATGTCTCGCCATGACAGAGTAGCCTTTCCATCTCTCGTAATCTTGCATTTGCGATAAAATTCTCTCGCAGATGTCTCTGCAGGTTCCTTTTTTTTGCATCAGATTTTTATTGCGGATGCATCTATCTAGCTTTGACACAATATCAGAGAAATCTACATAAAAGATGACTCAAACTAAAAGAAGAGCACTCATCCCTCGGATTTGGTTTGCAAGTACCGCTGCGAGGTTATGGTGGCTTTTTCTTCACTCCAAGTCAACCTTCGTCCGTGAATACCCACCGAGGAAAACGTCTCAAAAAACTCTTAGTTATCCAGAAATGCCTCCATCATCTTGTAAACTTGTCCTAATCCCCCTCACGTCCATTCCAAAGAACTATCTCCCAGATTTGTGCGCCACGCTTTGTTTCCTTCGTCGGGTGTGAATCTCGGCGTGGGCGTCTAATTAGTGGCCAGCTTAGGCCAGAGAATATTCGATGAGAGGTGTGGTCATTGAAATGAAGATGTACTAAGTCGTACTTGTAAACTTGATATAGCTTCCGAAGAGAATGATCTCGTTTGGTGGGAGAGTTTGATTTCGTAGAGAGCCTTGGATCATTGCCTTGTGGGCCAACTATTTTGGTATCGCGAAATGTGACTGAACTTGGCTCTGGGAGAATATTTCACTCCCAGGTTCGTAGAGAACACCACGTACAGGTGTTCAATCTTTGCCCTCCTTTCTTCAAGTTGGATACCTCCGGGCATGCTCATTGGTCTTGAGACCATTATTTTCTGACCTGATACGCTCAGGATCAGTCATCACATTGTCAGAAAGATTTGTTGACCTCCCTTGGACGAAGGCCTCACTCTTTTACTTGTTTGAAGGTTTTTGCGCGAGACTTGTTGTTTCTGGGCACAGCTGTATCTATTTAAAGCCGACTGACGTCGACGACTTTGGACATATGTTCCTTACCGGAGGTATTTTTGAGTACCTCGCAAAAGATAGTAAGTGGAGAATGCAAGTACAGAAACGATCATGGGATGGGGAGATGAGAATTTCTCGAATTGCGCGTATGGTTGTTGTTCATTAACGTGCTAGGTTAAATGACACCCATGGCACTCCTACCGGAGCTTAAGGGGGTTTTCTGAGCACCTGTCAGTGGTAACCCCTTCGAACCTCTAGCTCTTACTGTGGAGACTGCAGAGCCGAGATTGAGTAACAAAGTCCTCACTTCAATCATGATTCACAATAGCTTTCGCCGTCTGTATCGTCTTAATCTCTAAGCAAATCTTTTTAACGCCATTATCATGAAGCTAACCACCATCAGATCAGATGGTAGGGTCGGAACCCTACTCATCACCAACCCTTGATCGTGGAGGAGAAGTCATCCGCAGAGTTTCCGGAGGGTACCCAGCACCCAATATGGAGACAGTGGATCGGATCAAGTCGGCCTCGACTGTTGCAAATAAGGGAGATGTAGATGAATATGCGCATCTCATGTGGTCCAGGTGTCTAGGCCTCTCCTGGCTGGGACTGCAGGTTTTTTGAGACTTTTTCCCATGCACGCAGTTTCCGTTTTACTTTTTTTGGTTTGAAGGTTTCATGGAAAAAGCGGCTTAATTCCATGGGTAATTACTGATCTCAATGGCTGTACGTCAATGATCTTTGAAGTAACAAAAGAGGATAGGAGCACTGTAAAAGGTGTAGCCTGGGTCAGAGATGAGCCCGACGGGCTAGATACTCATAGACTCAAGTGGTACAATAGACAACACACACAGATACTAAAGCTTGAGAACGATTGGGGCCGGGCCGGATCATATGAACTACTGTGAAGTACAAGCATGCCTCATCTAACCTAAAAGATCGGAACTTTGCCTAAATGCAGCCAGCAAAGACGAATTCTTCACCTTCCAGTGGTGCCGGTGCGATCATTCAGTATTCTCTGCATATCAAGGACATACAAGAAAAATCGGATCCGAATCGAAGTCCAAAGCAATCTAAAGCATATCTTAAGTCGTCGACTTCTCCTCAGCGTCGGTCCTTTTGTTCTTATGCGAGTCCTCTACCTCAGTCTTGCTACACCACCTCGCCTCGACTACCAGTAAAAGCGTTACTCCAATTGCAATCGGGGACATGCTTCATCAAAAATCGGCCATCTTCCACTACATGTTTACGGCTCTATATATACCCGCGAGGAGGAAATGAAATCATAAAATACAGAGCTCGGGTCATGGTTTATGTGAGACTGTTACTCAAATGAAATTATAAATTTTGAGGAAGGACAGTTGACTGGAGCATTGAAAGAGAGTAGGAAGAGATCTCTTGTGGGAAATAATAGGTTTTGTATTATAGAGATATTTTCGCCTTCGGAGTGTTTGTGGACACCCAAACTAATGTTTCGGCAAATTAGACTGGAGGACTTCTACTGTCGATGAGTCAATGGCACTCCTCAGAGCTCTGGGCGGCACAAAATAAGTTAGGTTAAGAAACCATACAGCAATCAAGCTGTGCCAAGACTTTTCCGACATTTCAGCACGACCTTTGTGAAAGGGTTGGAAGGAGGCTAGAAAGGCAGCAAGTGAATTTCCTGAGGTGCCCATTAATCTATAGCGTGCAGCTGGCCGGCCTCTTCGAACGCTTCAGAAGGTTAGCTATATCTTCTGATTTAGCCCTGATGTCGGTATTAGGAGAGCCCCACAGTGGCTTCTGCGATTTTTCCCGGCTGCCGTATACCTACGAACGGGCATCGTTTGAATAGCTTAAAAGGGGAGAAATGGGGTCAAAGGGCTCATCCAAGTGTATTGTTGAGGGAGGACTTGTGAGGGGTAGTAATGTTTGATTGGAGCTATGTAGAAGGCACAGGAGGGGATATACTACTAGAAAGGTCTCCCTGGCATGTGAGAAGAGAGGACCTGCATGTCTAATATACTCGCGGACTGACAATGGACGAAAAAAATTGCTCGGTGACAACTGTAACAGCTTGTAGGGCGTTAGATTAGGCGAAGTACAGCCCAATTGAAAGACACTGCTATGTATGTTAGCCATGGAGTGACCCATGTCACATCTTTCCTTTACAAATGCTCTGAAATTATTATATTATCAGAAAACGGTCAGCACTCTGTTGGTGGTGAGCATCATGTAAATACGGAGAGTCTCTTGATCATCGACAAATTCCTTCGTCATGCTGTCCTAGGTTATTGCGATAAATGTAGTATCACCTGTTCAGAATGTCGAAAATTGATGGTATACATCATGTTCAGACTCCTCCCCTGGGGAACCGAATCCCAGTTGATGGCTGCAGCGTTCTTCTTGTCTATTGTTGTAGGGTTAGTAGCACTGAAACAAAAGAGTGCGATCCGGCAGAAATTCCTTGGCTGCAGAAGCAAATAAGGTTTGCATCGCAAAGAAGCGAGGATACACTGCACAGTCGCCTTCCCCGGTTGAGGCGGCTGTCACATGTCTCAGGCCATAGCTATGCCATCGGAAGGAGACGAGGTCGGGAATCTGCTTGGTTTCCCATATTTAAGCTGTCGATCAATCAATCTTGAAGCAAAGTTCCTTCCTGCGCCCTCACTCTATTAAAAAGGTCGCGGGAATCACAGGACCAACTCAAATACTTAAGTTTAAAAGGTACGATTGCAGGTGGATAAAGCTGAAAAGAGGTGAGCGGTATGTGTGGCAGATTGGATGAGGCTGCAAGGCTTCGATAGCTGGGATTCCGGCGCACCGTGAGATCTGCGTGGTGGTTGATTTCATAATTAGCCCCAGACGACAGCCCTGGCCTATCAAGGTTTAGTTCAAATGCACATAAATCTGACGTGCTGCTGCGGAGAATGGGCATCGCAACAAACTGTCTTCTCAACGTAAATTAAATGTTGGTATCGCTATTATTGCCCAGCATATATGCAATAGAGCCATGCGAATAGAACTGAGGACATGAGATCACGATTAAGGGCCCGATCGACCACTTGCTGTTGATCAGATTCTACGCACACGATAGAAATATCGAGAGATGCAAATTTGGCTTCCAAAGGATATTGGTCTGAATCTGTCCATGGTTTGAAGGAAGAATCTGAGCAGATGGAGGGCCATAGATCATGGCGCGTTCTTCGTTGCCTTTTTGTGCAAGGCCATCACGTCGTATGAGTAGGGTATTGTTCTGCTCAAGTCAGACCTGTTCTGGGCGGAGTCGATGATTTGAGATTGACGATATGCACATCCGATCATTAAATTCCCTAATCTCCGGCAGAGGATGTGAGACCCACTAGCACTGGCGATTGCCGGGACAACGGCTGTCCTAAATTGGCTCACGAGGGACCTCTACCGGGCTCTTATCTGGAATGCAGCGATAACGCATTAAATTTAACATTTGAAGGTAAACAGTCCAAGCTGGGTTCCAGAATATCTGTCATGAGCGAAGAATCATATATGACGAATGAGCCTTTTCTGTCAAAGGTCTGGGGGAACTCACGTCTCTAGAAGAGTTGCCATGTCAGATGAGCTCTCAGACCCCATCCGTCCATGATACCTTCGCATACCTATATTCATGCATTAAATAAACACGGCTTCCAAGTTGCCTAAGGTTACAAGTTCTAGTGATATGAACCTCCACCCTCTAACATTGCATATTCAGCCTTATCGGTGACATTTCTAAAAACACTGCTCCCTTGCCGGTGAGGCACCGACTATCCCAGTTGTAACTGTTTGAAGCCCTTGTGGACCTGCTACTACCATTTTTTACAGCTCGCCGGCTCGGCAACTGCATGGGTTAATATGATATTACGATGAACATCAATATATTGTGGCGCCCACTGCAGACGAAGGTTCATCCCCACTCCTTTCACTGATGGTCCATGAATTTTAGCCGTCTACAGCTGGTGCCTGAAGTTGATACCCAAGGCACGAAGACAACAATGCCTACTGTTGCATGCGGTAGATGTGGAACTAAATTTTGTTACTCGGTGCAGAATTGAATTGACCCTCGACTAACAAATGCCGGTCAATTTAAGGATGGATGAACCTGGTTGTCGCCGCCACACTTAAGCCTGACGGTTCCCGAGCCGGATTGGAAAAAATCAATGCACAAGTTTTAAAGGAACCTTGATCGTACGTGTTAGAGGCATCATATTTGGTGCGCGACACGGTCCATGCTAGAATGATGGATAAGTTATCACCTGATGGGACTTTGGATTTAAGTAGAAGCCTCCGCTACCAACATAGTCTTTCCCGTAGCTAGAACCGACCGCTTGCTTGCTTGTTTTGACTCAGCTATGCACTTATGAGGCCACAGCTGTACACTCAAGGGGAAGCATCATGGGCCAGTATGGCGATGACTGCCTACCAGTATAAGCTACATCTCAGCCTAGTGAGCTCGCGGCGAGGACTAGAACTGGAACTCAACTGTGATGGACACCGCCATACAGGCCTTGGAATTTAGCCACCCGGGCTTAAATTGTATGTAACCTCTCGGAATTCTCTCGTGACAAGTCTTTCATCGTAGTTTTGACCCCGTTCCTGACGATTCCTTTTCAAATTTTGGCTAGAGAAGCTTATCCAAAGCGTCCTAGATTCCACAGTGAGGGAAAAAAATTAGCCTTTTAAAAATTCGACATCGACCCATTTTCTCCCTGCATCTTCAGTCGGCATGTCATGATCATCATGTTTTAGCCACTGCTTATTCCTAACTTCCTAACCAATGTAATTGCTGGTGCCGGTGAAGCTGTTGCTGTGGCCCTCGAGCAGCGTGCGTGTTTCGGTCTCACTATCTTAACCTTGCCTGCTTTCCATCTACTCAATGCTACTGCTTGCTGTCTCAAAGTACTTTCACTCTAATCATATTCTTTCTGTCGCTGTCCTTTTAATCCTGGATATTTTCTCGCGCGCAGCTTTCGAAGCGTGCTCATGCATTTTTAAGACCGCGTTCGCAGAACTAACTGCCCGCTAAGAAAAACAAATCATTCAAGCGGATCTATCCCCCTTCATCATGTTGATGTCGTCCGAATCGATGGTTCCAAGCCGTTCGGTCGCATCACTGCGTCCACCGCAATCCACCAAAGCTTCTGCTTCCAACCTCAACGCCATCTACAGAAAGGCCTCCTCATCAGCACCTGGTCTCGCTAAAGCTACTCTCCGTAAGGCCTCCTCTAGCGCTCCCATGACTCGTTCTACTCTCACTGTATCCGATGCAACTAGACAACTCACCTCGAAATCAACCCGTGTCAACACATCACCCTCACTCTGTGCCATGCCGCCATCACCGCCCCATGATGGCGACCTAAACCTGGGAGACGTAGTCGAGGTTCCCGGCAGGATGCACGGAATTGTCAAGTTTATCGGATCAGTCGACCAGAAGAAAGGTATCTTCGCCGGAGTAGAATTAAGTAAAGAGTTTGCGTCGCGAGGCAAGAATAGTGGTGATGTTGACGGGTAAGAAAATTACTTTCAAAAACGCGTCAACTGTTAACTGTACACTACTAACCAGTCATCGTCTCCAGGATCAATTATTTCACCACATCGGTTCCTGGAGCTGGTATATTTCTACCCGTCAATAGAGCACATCGACGTACGTCATTTTCTGTATCCCGTAATGAATGTCCACCTCCTACTCCGACCACGCCGTCGATAAGTGGAGGCATGAAAATAACAGGCCATACTTCAACTGGACATACACCGCCGGCATCAAGTCTTCACAAAATCGCTCAGTCTAGGGGAAATGTTGGGACAAAAAGTCCGCAGGGAAAAAAGATCGGTCGCCCCTCCCTTCCACGGCCGGAGTCGCCCCAACGGAAACCCCAAAATTCTGTGAGATCTTCATTCGGATCATCAAGCGGAAGGCTAGCAGTTAAATCACCCTCAAAGTCACCCATGAAGTCACCCGGTAAAAATACCACTCCTGCTCCGCGGAAATTTGGACAAAGTGTACGTGGCACCCAAGATTCCCGCGAGGCCGTGAAGAAAATAGGACTTACTCCACAACCTATTCGGAAAGGCAGACTGGCTGCACGGAGTACTTCAGCCATGGAACAAGGTATGCGGAATGATAGCGGAGGTGAGGAATCGTCTATGTTAAAGGCAAAAACAGCGCATCACACTAGTCTCGGCTCGCTCCCTTCCCTCACTCCAAAAGTACGCGCAGCTTCCCGCTCAAATTCTCGTGCCAACTCTCGAGTTGATCGCTATCACGACGATGCCGATCACTTACGCGCCCAGCTCGAAGATCGTGATAGAAGGCTACAAGAACAAGCTGTCACTCTAGCCGAATTGGAGAACGCTCTGCTACAGGCAGAGCTATCAACAAATTCAGTCACCTATAATAAATCCAACCAGGATAAGCTCGAAGATAAAGACATCTCTCAGCTCCGCATGATGCTTCAAGAAAAGAATGGAAAAATCTCGTCGCTTACGGCGGAATTCGATGCACACCGAGCCGACTTTCGAAGTACCATTGATACTTTGGAATCTGCGAGCGCGGAAACGGAGCGCGTCTATGAGCAAAGAATTGACGACTTACTGTTGGAAAATAGGGAACTCGCTGTACGGACGGAAGACGTTGGCAGCGTTGCAAGGCAACTAAGACAGCTTGAGGAACTAGTCCAAGAGCTTGAGGAGGGTCTAGAAGACGCCAGACGAGGAGAAGCCGAGGCTCGGGGCGAAGTAGAATTTTTGCGAGGGGAAGTAGAACGGACCAAGTCTGAGTTGAAGAGGGAGCGAGAGAAAGGTTCAAGGGTAGAGCCTCAAGGAGCCGATGATATTGATGTCGCGATGTGGGCAAAAGAGTTGCAGCGCCAAGATGACGAGATCCGAGGCCTGAAAGCTATAATCCATTCTCTTAGCCGGGACGCTGTGTCTGACACAAATGATGATCTCGCCACGAACTCAACCCTGCACAAACGTAAAGATAGTTCCAGCAGTCTCCAATCTGATTCTAGAACAGAGACGAACATGTTGGGAGAAAAACTCGACGAATACAACACCTATATTGAGACGGAATTCTTCACACAGAAACAGCATGAAAGTGAGATTTCCAGTCAACAGGACACAAATACTAGCACAAAAAGTACGGCAATAATCGTTGGAGAAAATTTGGCTAATTCAAACGTCACTGAAAAGGCTGGTAGTCGGCACAATCAGGAATCGCGCGCGAAAATTAGAAGCTCTAGGCAGTTAAAGACATCTGCCACGATATCTGATAGCGATGCCTTTGCCACTGCAAACGAGAATTTCTGTGAGATTTGTGAAACTGCTGGGCATGATATTCTGACCTGTACAAAAATGTTTACTCTGAAAGGAAACCAAGGGGCCAATCGCTTGCGAGCATGGAAAGAATCTGTTGCTCCAGATGAGTACAAGCCAGCACCTTTATCGCCACGAAAAATTTCCTCCATGTGCCTGCCACCAAGCGGCTCGATGGCGGCCACGCCCGTCGCTGGGAAGGATAGCGGGATAATAAATATGGATAAATGGTGCGGATTGTGTGAGCGGGAAGGCCATGAAAGTATAGACTGTCCCAACGAAGATGCATTTTAGTTGACAATGGCACAAAGTATCTCTTTCTCCGTACCATCGTTCCCGCCACAGACGGGGATCCGCTACCTTTATTTGCGCTTTTACGTGTCCATTGAATATCTATGTTGCCAACCCTCAATTCTCATATGTCAGGTTCTCTCTGTAGGGCGGTAAACTAGCTGTTAATGCCGTTCGGCTAGCACTAGGGCGACCTCCGTTATCTGATCAAACGTGGGTCCGGCAACTATAATGGAGTCAGGGCACTCGCAGTCAGTGGGGTAAGTACTCTGAGAACTAGGCTGTCTATTATAGGTTGCATATGTGGGGCACTCATTCATCTACGTTCGCGGTAAGCAATTTACATTTTGCAGTCTAAGTGGTGCTTTGAAAAAGGCGATTGGTAACGATACCAACCGCACCATTAGGCCATACCGGTACAACGAGCAATAGGATGCCTAGAACATGAGAATGGGAATTGAATCTATAACTACAAGTCGCCGTCAGCGATTGACGCGGCGCCTTCACCATATGTTTCCTAGACCAGCGGCGGCCTCAACATCATCTGTGTTGATAAAGTCTACACCCTCTCCCTTCAACTGCCGCCAAATCTGATTTCGTGTACTATAAGGCCAGCCAGGCTGATCCCAATAACGAAGTCGTATCCCTCGAGGGTGGGCCACACTGATATGCTTGCGCAGCAAGGCAAGCTGTCCTTCGTTAAGTCCGGAGCCCGACACGCCACCAAAGGTGGTCGAAAAGGCCGCCGAGGCAACAGGTGATATGTGGTAGGTAAGGTCTGAAAGGCTGTTGTCCAAAGCCGAGATGGGAGCATCGAAAAAGTAATTTCGTGGGTTGGCCGATTTGATCAAGTCTAGCGGCGTATTGCCGGTACCTATGACGGTTACAGGACCATATCTGAATGTCTTGTCATCTGAGGATGCTAGATAGCCGCGCGAGCGTCTATATTATTCAAATATTAGCCCAACTAATCCTATAGATAAGGCACGAACCATAGGTGAGGCGGTGATATAGAGTAGAGTACCCAAACCACAACTATTTACACAACGGCCGAATTCAGACAAGTCTTTTACTCATAAATTGGCCGTCATCAAAGTTGTCGTGGAAGCTCAAGGTTACAGGTACATAGCTCCAAGCGAATGTAGTGACTCACAATGGTTCTAGTGCCTTCACAACAGCTGGCCAGGTTTTTGCGCCGTCAGTCTTCACATCAACCCAGAGATAGAGGGTCTGCCCGCCGTCCATGTCAAACACGCCGTTATAAGTTTCGAGCGGAACGAATGGTGAAGCATCCGGGTTCTGTCGGTTAAGAGTATCCAAGATAGGTTTGATATATAGACTTTCAAAAGTGCGGGCGCTCGTTAGAGCGAGCGGCTCATGACCGACATACAGCGTATCGTTGAAAAGCCACACGTCAGCCTCCACTGAAACTGCGCCGACACTGAGGGCTGTGTAGAATGGAAGCGGTCGCCAATCTATCTCCAAGTTAACTGAAAGATCTTTCATCCCTTGTTTTAAGGATCCGTATTAAAACTAACAATCGTTATGAGAATGTATAGCTTTCTACTGAGAACGTAAGTTTAGTTGCAGGCCATGGGATGGAACAAAGATGCCTACTGGTAAGATTCCCTGGGTTAGACTAGTCGGATAGGTGTAGAGTGGCCCCTCATATGCCTGGTCTAGAATTTTCTGTAGGGCAGGCGGAACTTGAGGCGACACTTCGACTCTAGCATTTACTGTAGAGAGTAAAACCAGCTCATATGCTATGGACCAAATTATCGATAAGCTGACCATGACTACCAATGTTGCAAGCTCCAACTAATCGGTCAATTTAGAGGCCTAGCTGAAGTCCTTCGGCGGTACAGATGCTTGAACTTAATTATGTGAGTGGGTAAAGGTAGTATAATGATAGGCGATAGGATGGTTGATCTGGAATATTAGTATCCTGTGGTTGACATTGACAGTCAGCTGATCTTCACGCTATATCACATCTGCCCTGCCGCTCCTATTTTGAGCCTCTACCAAGGCTAACCGCAAATCAAACTGCCGATCTTCGGGATAACTCTTAGCGATGGCTAAGGCAGGAGTACCTTGTCCGTTCAGTAGAGTAGCCGCACAGCTGGGGATCCTGAAATGATCCATATAGTCACGAGCTGATCTGTTTATTTTTATTTTATCTTTTGCATCCGATTTGAATTGCGTATGCATCTATCTAGCTATGACATAATATTAGAGGAAATGTACAAAAAACATGACTCATTACACTAGGAGAGCAGGGTCGGATGGTGTACCACTACACCATCCGGGACGGTCTTCTAAGTAGGGTCTGGATAGCCTGAATATCTATTCCATCTGAGACAGAAGATCGCTGGTTCGACTCCAGCAGACCTCACCTCACTGACGGGAGCTGCGTTGATGATAGTGGCATGTCTGGATAACCCAAGGTTTTTTGAGAGGTTTCCCTTTGGTGAGTTTAACGTATGGCGTAGTTCGACAGCGGTGAAGAAAAAGCCGCCTTGTAACAGCCGTAGTGAGACTTGCAAATGATATCTGAGGCATTATGTTCATCACAACTATATCATCATTGTATCTGACTGAAGTCAACACCTGCATGGGCCAAAAAAGGCGCCAAATCAGGATAATGAACAAAAAAAAAAATACCAGGTGAGCACTCATCCCTCGGATTTGGTTTGCAAGTACCGCTGCGAGGTTATGGTGGCTTTTTCTTCACTCCAAGTCAACCTTCGTCCGTGAATACCCACCGAGGAAAACGTCTCAAAAAACTCTTAGTTATCCATACATGCCTCCATCATCTTGGAAACTTGTCCTAATCCCCCTCACGTCCATTCCAAAGAACTGTCTCCCAGATTTGTGCGGAACGCTTTGTTTCCTTCGTCGGGTGTGAATCTCGGCGTGGGCGTCTAATTAGTGGCCAGCTTAGGCCAGAGAATATTCGATGAGAGGTGTGGTCATTGAAACGAAGATGTACTAAGTCGTACTTGTAAACTTGATATAGCTTCCGAAGAGAATGATCTCATTTAGTGGGAGAGTTTGATTTCGTAGAGAGCCTTGGATCATTGCCTCGTGGGCCAACTATTTTGGTATCGGGAAATGTGACTGAACTTGGCTCTGGGAGAATATTTCACTCCTAGATTCGTATAGGCCACCACGTACAGGTGTTCAGTCTTGCCCTCCTGATCAGATTTTGGATGTACGGCACATAGACATACTGTCAATGCCTGCCGGCAAAGACGAATTCTTCACCTTCCAGTGGTGCCAGTGTAATCGCTCAGTATGCTCTGTATATCTAGCATAAACAAAAAGCATCGCATCCGAATCGAAGTCGAAAGCAACCTCGAGCATATTTCCATTTGACGACTTCTCGACAATGCCTTTCTTACCATTCTCATCTGAGTCCTCAACCTCTTTCCAACCATGCATCATCTCGCCTCAACGACCATAAAGAAGTTGCTTCAATTGCAAACAGGAGCTTGCCCCATTAATTTCCAGCCATCACTGACTACAAATTTACGATGCTATTTATACCCACAAGAAGGAGATCAAGTCATAATATACAAAGCTCGGGTCATGGCTTACGGGGGACTGTTGCTCTAATGCGATGAACAACTTGAGGGAGAACAGGCGGAAGAGATGCGGAGCGAGAGGAGGAACAGGTCTCTGAAGACCATGCTGGGACCGATATTTTCGAGGGGTTTTCAACTTTGTAATATTTGTGGGCGCGAAGATTAAGCTTACGGCTCAATTGTTAGGAAGCCTTCTTTTGTCGATGAGTCAACAGCACTCCTCAGCGCTCTGGATGGTACAAAAGAAGCTGGCCTAAGCTATCATACATCATCGCGCTATGTCAAGACTTTTCTGATATTTCAGCACGACCTTCGTGAAGGAGGCTAGAAAGGCAGAGGGTGAATACTACGAGGTACCCATAAGTCTGCAACGCCCAGCTGGCCGGCCTCTTCAAACGCTTCAGAAGGTTCACTATGTCCTCGGATTTAGTCCTAATGTCGGTATTAGGAGAGCTCCGCACCCAGTAGTTTTTGCGATTTCTCCCGGCTGCCATACACCCGCCAATGGTCATCGCTTCGTTGGCTGGAGAGGGGAGATAATGAAGGGCAAAGGGCTCCTCTAAGTGTATGATCAAATGAGTACTTGTGAGGGGTGGTACTATTTGAGGAGATCTGTATGGGAGGTATAGGAGGGGATATACCACTGGTATAGGCGTCCTTGGCCTGTAAGCAGAGAGGACCTGCATATCCCACATAGTCAAAGACTTAGACAGGACAATTAAATGAATAAAAAAAAAAACTGCTAATGCCTTGTGTTTGACTTTGTTATTGATCGTATGATGACGAGGATGACAATTGTTTTCTAAGTCGAGTAGAAGATATGACTTCAATATGTAAATTATTTGAGTTGTTATATAGAATAAGATACAAATTATCTAGAATATGATCGAGTAAAACTGGTTATGATTTATTCTCCGTGCGTTCGCCTTTCTTCAATCATCCAGACCATGTCCATATATCACCAATACTATAACCGTCCCTTAGTCATTTTACCAAATTTATACTAGCTCTAGTTTCCATATGCAGGGTCACATCAAATTACATATGACACTAGAAAGCCACATATATCTTCTTAATTATAGTGTTCGTGTGACTAGACGTCCTGTACGCGTTTCTTCCCTTGACAGCCGTGATTGGCGAGACACGCGACTTGTCACGACCTAACACGACATTACCCTGTAATCAATATTGACATGGAGCCTCCTCGGGTGTCTCAGCGCAAGCATCAGATATTCCTTAGGACCGAAACAGTAGCCTGGAATATACCTGTACCTCCTTACGCTTGACTTTTCGTAGTGTAACCGAAACATCTTGTCATCTCACAATAGCAGATCTCACTGGAGCTGAGCCGTAACAGAGTATTGATGTATATACGCGCATAGATATCCTACAGCTAGAGGAAATAGAATTGACGTACTAGTCTCAAGCCCTACACAAGATCCGTTGTAGGAGGGCAAGACTGACACCTGTACGCGGTGCCTTCTACGAACCTGGGAGTGAAATATTCTCCCAGAGCCAAGTTCAGTCAAATTTCGCAATACCGTTTAAGTAGGCCCACGAGGCAATGATTCAAAATTCTCCGTCATGTCAAATCTTCGCTCCCAACGAGTTCGACTCCTACTTAAGTCTCATCAAGTCTGCAAGTACGACTTAGTACATCCTCATTTCAATGACCACACCTCTCATCAACTATTCTCTGGCCTCAGCTAGCCGCCAAATACACGCCCACGCCGATATTTATACCCGACGGAGGAAGCAAAACGTGGCGCACAAATCTGGGAGGCAGTTCTTTGAGACGGACGTGAGAGGGATTGGGACAAGTTTACAAGATGATACGGAGGATGGATACACTCTCGACGGGTGTGTAATTGTGAATTTTGGCAGAGTTTTACGAATTGAGCTGTGTGCGCGCCAAGACTTCGCTTGCGAGAGTGCAGCGGACACTATAAAAACACGCAAACGATGGATGGTGCTGTGGTCCGCCTCCTGGTGGTGTTCTCTGGTATGGTTTGAGTAGCCTGGGCACCTACTCCACTTGGGAAGGAGACACCGAAGACTACATTTCGCGCGGAGAATGTTCAGTGGATGATGACGGCATGTCTGGATAACCCAGGGTTTTTGAGACGTTCCCCTGGGTGGGTATTCACGGATGAGGGTTGACTTGGGTGAAGAAAAAGCCGCCATAACTTCGCAGTGGTACTTGCAAATGAAATCCGAGGCATGAGTGCTCTTATCGTAAATTGAGTCATCTATGCTGTATATTTTCTCCGATATTGTGTCATAGCTAGTTAGCTGCATACGCAATTAAAATCTGATGCAAAAAAAAAAAAAAAGATCCGTTGTAGTTAGGAGCAACGAGACATCATGTGATAGCCTTTCATTCTTACTCCCACCCTCCACCATTTACTAAGTACACAACGCGCGCTCAGAAACCTCACAGCTATTATTAGTTCCCGGGAAACAATGATGTTTAATTGGCCAAGCCGTGTAAGTGTAAAATCTTCTTGATTTCATCTGCTCTAGAATAAGACTTCTTCCTAGCAGTAGGAATTAACTAAATATCTGGGGAGATGACGATAAATGACTTTCAGCGGCAATAATAGCGAACTTCCCACACCCTGGGACATGAGACTAGCTGGCTAGTCGCAACTCCATTGAATCGCGACGGTCTGAGGGTCATTCTAGGAGGATTTTGGCTACAGTCGAAGGAATCTGAGGTTGTCTCTTTGGCGGCACGCTTATTCTTGACATGCTTTCTCGGGGCAGTGCTGGAGAAGAGCGCCTTGGATGGTCTGGGGTAGTTTTTGTCTCTACATCACGTTTTTCTAGTGCATTCGGTCTTAGCACGATCTCACGCCATTAATGAGGTTATTTATATGTTGCTTGGCGCTGTCAAGCAATTCATGTGGAATACCACTACTGCTCTTACTATTAGCGGGACCTATATGTCATTTCATATTTATATACTTTTTAGGACAATAAATACATACATCTACCTGTAAACTTCCAGAGCTGATTGTAGAGTCTGCAAGGCTAGGTTCGAGCCACGCCCTAGCGGTGGAATCATCTGTTTTCTGCGAATCTACGAAAGCCCACGCTACCTTAAATTACAAAACGACGTTGCATTAGGTTGCATTGCAAAATAACCCTTTTTACAGGTTTATTACGACGCTCCTGACTATACTCTTATTTCAAGATAAAGAATAGACTTACATGGCCTATATAGCCTCAGACTGAAAAATGACAATAAGTTGTTTGATAAATCTATCTTCTTTTTACCGAATAAATCATACTGAATTTGGGGAATTACTTCAAAACATGTAGGGTAGTATTTTATTCATTAGATTAATGATTAATCTTGGAATATCCAGAATTGAACATGAATTCCTTCAGAATATTGGGTGTCTGCCATAGGAGTAACTATTATCGAGGCTGGTTACTTGATTGGTTATGATTTGCTTTAAGTGTACGGTTTATGTTTTTTGGGACAGCTCGCTTACATTGAACAGCATAATTTTGTAGTCGAGCTTTTAGATCCACAAGTCTACCGTGCTCAAATCACACTTAAATTCCTTTAGGTATGTAGGTCTTTCTCGAAATATAGAACTAATACTATTAATTCGAAAAATTTGGTTATTTGCTTTTTTTCCACGACTGTAATTAACTAAAGAAACATACTGAGAGAAATGGGTCATCCAGACAATTCATCATATCTTCATACTCGTGGAGTTTACCAACAGAAAAGGAGCGCTAGACATTGTAGTTATTTGTCAGATGTTGATATGTTAAAAGATATCCTGCTCTTAGTGGGATCATTAGCATAAATTAATCATTTTCGTGTAAACAGATATTAACGCCTTTTTTTCGCCATCATCGTCGCAAGAATTCACCAGTTGCTTCATATTCGAGGTTGCAAATCCTGATGGACCATAAAATGGCAATAGTAGAGTAATAATTCAGATGACGGTCATTTCATTTCGCGTGATCAACTATCTGAGCGTATATTTCGCGTGGAATCTTTCGGATGAGATTTAACGTTACTTCTTTGACTGTTTCGGCTTGGAGAGGTGATAAAGAGCGTAAAGTTTTTGTGGGGCTAAAACAGTAAGATTTGAGTCAACAATTTAATTTTTGGAAATTTAGGTCGAATGGGGCTCACCTGGGAGAATTGATAATTGAGTTCCGGAGAATGACAAGCTGTGCGACAATGCATAGTATATTTAGATGCGCTCCATATGCAAATAAAAAATCCCAGAGGCGTAATACTTCGGGTAGGGGAGGCGTACAAGCGCAAAGAGTAAGTACTGATGGAAATGCATAGAGCTTGGCAGTCATGCCTTTGCTCATCAAGTACAGACTAAGTTTGGGATCAACGATAGCCAGGACTTGATCAACCAGTGCGAGACCTTTATGAACACCATCCATCGCACCACGAACATAACCTGGACACTCGGTGGTTATAAAGCGGTGAAATACAACAAAGGCTTCGGCCTCACTGCGCGCAGCATAGAGAAAAGGAGCTGCTAGAACATTCATTCCCTGTACATATGTCCCAGGTTCTATTATACCTGTATCAGAGCCCTGTGTAGTAAATGTTAGGGATCGCATTCGATATTTTCTGGCTGGTGGTGAGATAGAATCCGAATCTCGATCTGAACCATTTAACTTGTTCCCTGCGGATATCTCATCTCTGGCGTCATGTAATTTCCAAGAAACAGCATTGAGGAGTCTAATAAGACTAGCTTCACTCACACGTCTGCGAAAGAGAGGATCAGTGGCTAGTGTCCGGAAGGTATCATTTCGAATCTTAGAGTAAGCAGGAGAGGCACCACGATGGACGAGAGCAAGATATGAATCAGTTTCTAGGACGGGGACATTGAAAAGAATCATCCAAATGTAGATACGGCATGCTGACTACATTGAGTTAGCTATATTAAAACATGAATAGGGATATCATCCGTACCATACCATCCACATCGCTTTTGATACCCTGGTCTAGAATTTTAAGCCTTATACTCTCCAATGCGCCAGATATATCACCATCGGGTGGCCCATCCCGGACTAAGCGATCTAGGGAGAGCGTATCAGCCGGAACAAGTCTTTTAACTGCTGAATGCCGGATTGGAGCAGTGGCAGTAGTCGGTGGCATGTTTGTCGCATCACTATTTGACCTTCCGCGAGCAGGCTGAGGATGGTTTACCATTGAAGATGTTGACGGAATGTGCCGACCGTGATGATGTGACATTAGTGCTGATTGTTGATGAGCTGATGGACCAAGTGCATAAGCAGATTTAAGGCGTCGTAGGGTACGACTGGCCCGTGGACTTGGAGGGCTCGAAGGAAATTTCGAGGATGGGAGTTTGTGGCTGATCCGGTCATTGTTCGATGATATGGACATGACAAGGCGTATGGTAGGTGATATTATATTGAGTGAAATATCAGTATATGCAAAGACTGTATTGATGAAGAGCTGGGTCAGGGCTTGAGACTTCGGTTTAGTTTGTTCATTAACGTGCTGGGTCGGAATTTAGAATCAAATGAGTGGCTGGGGAAATTTGGTTACAATCAGTCTTCGTCATTAGCATTCCGGGATGGCGCGTCGAGCAGAAGTTTTGAGCCCCAAGTCGCCTTTGAGGATTTGTTTGCAAATGATCAAGCTAAGGAATTAGGGATGAAATTTTTTAAAGGATTTATAACTTCAAAAACCGGACTATTAAAAGAAGGTGGTCTAGGAATGGAGAATGAAGGTTGAAAACTAATTACAGAATATTGGATACCCCATACACCGTATTCAGTCACCTTGTAGAACAATTAAGCAAAGGACAATGTGTACGTGTGTGTGTGTAGCATAACACGAGCGATATATTTAGTGCCCTTCTAATTCGAAGGTGCTCCGACACCAACGATTCCTGTGTGGACCATACTGGAATTGGGGTACATCTCATTTAGCGCCACAGTGTCGCGCATATTTTTAATTTGTTGAGATCTAAGGCTGAAACACTAGGTTCACCTTGGATAAAGAACTATTTTTTTTTCCATCGGATTTTAATTCTGTATGCAGCTATCTAGCTATGATACAATATCAGAGAAAATATATAGAAAAGATAACTCAATTTACAATAAGAGCACTCATGCCTCGGATTTCATTTGCAAGTACCACTGCGAAGTTATGGCGGCTTTTTCTTCACCCAAGTCAACCCTCATCCGTGAATACCCACCCAGGGGAACGTCTCAAAAACCCTGGGTTATCCAGACATGCCTTCATCATCCACTGAACTTTCTCCGCGCGAATTGCAGTCTTCGGTGTCTCCTTCCCAAGTGGAGTAGGTGCCTAGGCTACTCAAACTATACCGGAGAACACCACCAGGAGGCGGACCGCGGCACCTTCCATCGTTTGCGTGTTTTTACAGTGTCCGCTGCACTCTCGCAAGCGAAGTCTTGGCGCGCACAAAGCTCAATTCGTAAAACTCCTTGCCAAAATTCAAAATTACACACCCGTCGAGATTGTATCCATCTTCAGCATCATCTTGTTAACTTGTCCCAATCCCTCTCACATCCGTCTCAAAGAACTGTCTCCCAGGTTTGTGCGCTACGCTTTGCTTCCTCCGTCGGGAATAAATATTGGCGTGGGCGTGTATTTGGCGGCTAGCTGAGGCCAGAGAATAGTCGACGAGGAGTGTGGTGATTGGAATGAAGATGTACTAGGTCGTACTTGTAGACTTGATGTGACTTAGATAGTAGTCGAACTCGTTGGGAGCAAAAATTTGACGTGGCGGAGAATTTTGAATTATTGCCTCGTGGGCCTACTTAATCGGTATTGCGAAATTTGACTGAACTTGGCTCTGGGAGAATATTTCACTCCCAGGTTCGTAGAGGGCACCGCGTACAGGTGTCAGTCTTGTCCTCCAGACAAAGAACTAGTGTAGCTGAAGAGTACCATTTTTTTTAATTCATGGATATGTTATTGGCTTAATATAGTAATGTGACTAGATATCAAACTATGGATAGTTTGGAAGCGATCAAAGTCAGATTTAGAGTTAAGGTGTCAGGTTTACAAAGCTTGGAGTTACTTGTTTCGGACAAAGGTATTTCGCTTGGGCTATAGTAATAAGAACTCTATATCTTCTGACTAGAGATGTTTCGTTCTAAACCATGAGAAACTTAGTTCATGGAGACAAGTAGGGGACAGATCGAGCATTGCCATTTTCTGAACACACATAATCTAGATAGTAATAGACAGAAGAAGGGCAGTCAGGAATCAATAGACACTTTTTACATTTCACATTTATTCAATTGACTCGAAGAGTCTAACACTAGATCACTAAGTTTTTCTACCTAGATTCAGCGGGACTATTCTCAACTCCTATCAGTATGGTCCCTTACGAACCTCCAGCTCTCCATGCAGAGTCCGTCCAGCTGAGATTGTGTAATAAAGTTCCCACTTCCATGTGTATTTCCAACCACTTTCGCGGTCTATATTGTCTTCATCTCTTAACATAACCCCCCATCACTGTCGTCACAAAGCTAATCACCATCAGATCAGATGTTAAGGTCAAATTCTTACTCATCACCCGCCCTTGATCATACAGAAAAAGCTGTCCGACGAGTTTCTGGAGAGTACCCAGCACCCGATATCGCGTTACGACGATGGTGGATTGGATCAAGTTGGCCTCGAATGTTACAGAAGGGACATATAGATGAATATGTGCACCTCATGTGGCCCCGGTGTCTAAGTCTCTCCTGGCTGGATCTACAGGTTTTTTGAGAATTTTTCCCGCGCACGAATAAGAATAAGAATAAGAATTTTATTATAGTCCCTTCTGAGTCTGAGACTATGAAGGACTTCTGGAATCTAGCAACTAAATTCTGGCTAATATTTCACTTTTAAATTGTGGTTGTTTTATCTTTTCCAATAGATGTTGAGGGTCATGCCCTTATTTCCCGCGCACGAAGTTTTCATTGCTACCATTTTTTGCGTAAAATTTACTTGGAAAAGGCGGCTGAATTCCACTGGTAAATACTGAGCTGAATGGCTATTCATCAAGAGTAATACATCAATGTACAAAAGTAACAAAAAAGGATAATAGCACTGTACAAGGTGTGACCTGGGTCAGAATGGAGCCCAACGTGCTAGACAGTCTAAAACTCGAGTATCACAATTAACATACACACCAGCTTGGTTTCGTCACAGCTACCTACTAAACTAACTAGAGGGATAGATGCTAGTGCTCACTGCCCTAATGGCTTTGCCTTTGCTACTTCCCCCTATCAGTGCAAGGCAATTTTCTAATTATACGATAGCGTGTAGATTAGCATCTCTACTCTTACAGATAGTTGCCAAGGCTCTTCACTACTTTGATTTTATTATATCATCTTCTTGTGCTGTCTGAGTCTCTTACTATGTGAACATGTAGATCCTCTCCGCCTACAGGCCAAGGCTACCTATGCCGGTAGTATATCCCTTCCTATGCCTCCCATACAGATCTCCTCAAATAGTACCACCCCTCACAAGTACTCATTTGATCATACACTTTGAGGTGTCCTTCGCCTTCCATTATTTCCCCTCTCCAGCTAACGAAACGATGGCCATTTGCGGGTGTATGGCAGCCGGGAAAAATCGCAAAAGCCACTGGGGGTGCGGAGCTCTCCTAATACCGACATTAGGACTAAATCCGAGGACATAGTGAACCTTCTGAAGCGTTCGAAGAGGCCGGCCAGCTGGCACTGCAGACTTGTGTGTACCTCGGGTTATTCACCCCTGCCTTTCTAGCCTCCTTTCAACTCCATCCCAAGGTCGTGCTGAAATGTCAGAAAAGTATTGACAGAGCGTGATTGGTGTGTGGTAGCTTAACCCAACTTCTTTTATTCCGTCCAGGGCCCTGGGGAGTGCCGTTGACTCATCGAGAAAAGGAGCCCTCCTGGCTAATTAGCCTAAATCTCGGTCTTGGCGCCCACAAACGTTCCAAAGTTGAAAACCCCTCGAGAATGTCAGTCCCGGAATGGTCTTCAGAGACCTGTCCCCCTCTCGCACCACATCTCAACCGCCTATACTTCCTCAAGATGTAGAGTCCCATTAGAGCATCAGTCCCCCAAAAACCATGACCCGAGCTTTGTATATTATGATTTGATCTCCACATTGTGGGTATAAATAGCGTCGTAAATTTGTAGTGAGTGATGGCTGGAAATTAATGGGGCAAGCTCCTGTTTGAAATTGAAGCAACTTCTTTATGGTCGTTGAGGCGAGATGATGCGTGGTTGGAAAGAGGTTGAGGACTCAGATGAGAATGGTAAGAAAGGCATTGTCGAGAAGTCGTCGAATGGAGATATGCTTGAGTTTGCTTTGGACTTCGATTCGAATGCGATTCTTCTTGGCTATCCCAGATATGCAGATCATACTGAGCGATTATACCGGCACCACTGGAAGGTGAAGAATTCGTGTTTGCCGGCTGGCTTCAAATGGTTCATCTGACAGTGGGAGCGACCCCAAGCCATGCTACACAGCAGCCCACTACACACCCGCAAATGGCCATCGATTCTTTGGCTGGAGAGGGGAGATAATGACGGGATAACGGCTCCTCTTAGTGTGTACTCGAATGAAGACCTGTGGGGGTATTATTGCTGGAAAGAAGTCGTGAAGGAGGCATAGGAGGGAGTACACTACCCGAGGCATAGATACTCCCGGCCTGTAGGCAGAAAGGACCTACATGTCCTTACATAGTCGCAGACTCTATAGGACAATAAACACATACAAACACATACAATACACAGCAGCCCAGATTTAGATGCCCAAGCGAGGTAATTACTTCTTTGAATTCGCTAAAGAATGTTAGATAGTGAGCTAACGATAGCGCCAAGGCGCTAATGAAAACATATATTAACTGAGATTTGTCCCTCCTTTCCACATCAAATCTCTCAGAGATACAACGCAAATCAACGTTCTTCTAAAGCAATTACCGTGAGGAGCCCGATGCTTCGGCACCGTGAGGCTTCCATGACCGTAGTAATCCGTCATAAGAATGGAGATCAAACAGGAAGATCTTGGGTGCGACGCTATTTAATCTAATAGATTCCGTTGCAGTGATCAGCCGAACACACTAATTTAGTTTATCCTTTGACTCATGATCCGATAGCTAGCTGGAACAGCGTGGATATCTGACCAATAATAAAACTGGTTGCACTCCAGGAACTTCTTGTTATTCAATTCCGCGTGTAATAGCATAGGATAAATTACCATTATCCTCGTAATTCTGTAAAAGCATTACTGTCTGGGCAAACGCTTCGTTATCCGACCACTCGATTATAATTTAAGTAAATTTTGTCTTCACAGCTACTTGTACTAATAGTATTATAACAAGTGTAAACCAATTTAAACTATCCCTCATATGCCTTCACTATCTTGTGTGTAGCCACTGCGCGAGATGCACCCTCAACGTCCTTTTTCTCGGGTGAGGTAGGTATACAGGCTACCCAGACATCAATTCGGGGTGATGGCGACCAAGAGACAGATCACAATACCTTCCGTTGTGCCTGTTTTTAAGATGTCGGAACCGGAGGGCAAAAACGGAGCACCTGTACGTGGTGTCCTCTACGAACCTGTGAGTGAAATATTCTCCCAGAGCCAAGTTCAGTCACATATCGCGATACCAAAATAGTTGGCCAACAAGGCAATGATCCAAGGCTCTCTACGAAGTCAAACTCTCCCACTAAATGAGATCATTCTCTTCGGAAGCTATATCAAGTTTACAAGTACGACTTAGTACATCTTCGTTTCAATGACCACACCTCTCATCGAATATTCTCTGGCCTAAGCTGGCCACTAATAAGACGCCCACGCCGATATTCATACCCGACGGAGAAAAACAGCATGGCGCGCAAATCTGGGAGATAGTTCTTTTGAATGAACGTGAGAGAGATTGGGACAAGTTTATGTGATACCACGGAGGATGGATGCAATCTCGATGGGCGTGAAATTTTGAATTTTGGCAAGAAGTATTACGAAATGAGCTCTGTGAGCGCCAAGACTTCGCTTGCGAGAGTGCACCGGACACAATAAACACAAGCCAACGATGGAGGGTGGTGTTCTCCGGTATAGTTTGAGTAGCCTAGGCATCTACTCTACTTTGGAAGGAGACGCCTTAGACTACATTTCGCGCGGAGAAAAGTTATTGGATGATGGAGGTAAGTCTGGATAACTAAGAGTTTTTTGAAATGTTTCCTTCGGTGGGGATTCACGGATGAGGGCTGACTTCGGGTGAAGAAAAAGCCACCAAATCTTCGCTGTGGTACATGCTAATGAAATCCGAGGGATGAGTCCTTTTCTTGCATATTGAATCATTTTTTCTGTAGATTTCTCTGATATTATGTCATAGCTAGAAAGCTGCATACGCCATTAAAATCTGTTGAAATGCAGAATGGGTCAGAAATGTATTATTTGGGAATCTTATATTTATTGAAAAGTATTCAGCTGAACTTAATATACAGTGTGTGCTTGCTAAGCGAGCTCTGTAAGTCGCATACTAACCATAATTGAATACTGATGTGCTTCGACAATCATTTCACATTTGGATTTATGACCTTTGATAAACTGAGATCCGATAAGTCTACTCGTCTCTTTATAGTCAATTCGCACCGTCAAACCTTGGCACAATCGTAACTTTGATGATTTTTCTTCCTCCAAACTGACTCAACATCTGCAACTAAACAACTTCATCAGTTTGCCAATATACAGATTTGTAACAGTATATAATCCGATCCTAGAATAATATCAAATTCCCTACTATTTTCCTGCAAAGATACATCATACAAATTTTAAACCCCTACTCAGAATTGGTACCCCAAAATTCAACTGCTTACGAATAGCATGTCCTGTCTTAGTTCGCTTGTTGCTAGTGGTAACAACAAACTACTAACACCCGTCGCGACGAGAACGCGCAGGACTGTCGACGGGCGCCTCTCAAACATGAGAGACCTGTGTCTGAATCAGACCTAACACAGAAGGTCGTCTACAAAATGCAAGTAAGCTGTTCCTACACAGAGGGCCGCTAAAACCTCTAAGTAAAGGCACGATTCAAGACAAAATGCGAGTGGGGTCGCATATGCCTTGCACATCGAGCACAATGCCCACGAGGAGTCATCAGGCCCGGTCGATTTTTACCTGCGGGGTCACTCACTTGAGTGGACTTCCGAGGGTAGTTGGGTCCAGCCCGAAGTCTCAGCCGTGGAACTCTGGGCTGAGATTTCGGACTGTGGAAATCACCGGGCCTGGGCTAGGCTGTCGTTCAGGGCTCGCGAAGCGAACCCTTTTCTTTGCCTTTGCGGCCTTCTTTGGCGGGGGGAATGGAGACTTAGCTGGGAAAGTTGTGTACAAATTTGACTTATTGCCAGTTCTGGCGAAGAAACATCTAGCAAGAGTTAGTCCTTGTTCCGAAAGAGTAGGTATTCGACGAAGAAATAAGGGATAGAAGGTGGAGCCATGAAATGTATTGGCAAAGAGTATCATTACCTACTATGATGTCTAGAACCATCAGGACTGATGTTAGTTTCTTGCCAGATCTTTTGTCGCATTAGCTGGTAATCGATGTCGTCATCCATCTGAAAAGGCGATTCCCAGATGGGTGGCTCGTTGATATAAAAAGATAACCAGCCAAGCATGGCGACAATAAGTTGATAACCGAAGACAACGATTTTGCCGACTTTGTCGAACATTGTGGTCGACTCTGACCATTCGTTAGTTATGATAATTATGGATAAGAAATACTCACCGAACAGCTGACAGAATTGATGGAGATGGAGGTATGAGTTTGGGAAAAAAGAGGTAGTGTGCCAAGCTAGGAGAGTAAGGGAGTTGATTATGGGTTATGGGTAGTTGTGAGGATATAGAAGAGCACAAGGAGAAGAGGAGTAATCTACAGAGAGAAAGTCAAGTTATACAAGAGGAATCTTCCTAGCTCAAATAATATTGGAGGAAGGAACTGTCAGGTGCAATGAATGAAAGGTGATGATTCAGGAAGGAAGGAAGTAAGGTAACGTTTGACATTTTATTGATTATATCTAGTAACTCGACAAAAGGCATTCGCTTTCACCATCCGATTGTGGTAGGAAGTATGAAGAATAGGTTTTGGAAGTTGCAACCCATCGATGAAATAGAACAGCCAAAGCCAATAAAAACAATATCCGGATTGAATACCAGGCACTGAAGGTCTCTACTACCACTTCTAGATTTTGTTAGTGTTAAGAGACTGATGTCTGGGGATCGAGGCTTCCCTCGAACGAAATTCAAGTTCTCATATTTGAAGCGCGACTTCCTCGAATTTAATGGTTGTTTTCGAGAAAGTATGCGAAGGGCAATTCATTCCACCTCAACAACAATTGAAATCCAAACATGACAGGTCCGACCAAGGATTTTTTTTCCACAAACAAACTTGTTACTTAGACACCTTACTTCCTTCCTTCCTGAATCATCACCTTTCATTCATTGCACCTGACAGTTCCTTCCTCCAATATTATTTGAGCTAGGAAGATTCCTCTTGTATAACTTGACTTTCTCTCTGTAGATTACTCCTCTTCTCCTTGTGCTCTTCTATATCCTCACAACTACCCATAACCCATAATCAACTCCCTTACTCTCCTAGCTTGGCACACTACCTCTTTTTTCCCAAACTCATACCTCCATCTCCATCAATTCTGTCAGCTGTTCGGTGAGTATTTCTTATCCATAATTATCATAACTAACGAATGGTCAGAGTCGACCACAATGTTCGACAAAGTCGGCAAAATCGTTGTCTTCGGTTATCAACTTATTGTCGCCATGCTTGGCTGGTTATCTTTTTATATCAACGAGCCACCCATCTGGGAATCGCCTTTTCAGATGGATGACGACATCGATTACCAGCTAATGCGACAAAAGATCTGGCAAGAAACTAACATCAGTCCTGATGGTTCTAGACATCATAGTAGGTAATGATACTCTTTGCCAATACATTTCATGGCTCCACCTTCTATCCCTTATTTCTTCGTCGAATACCTACTCTTTCGGAACAAGGACTAACTCTTGCTAGATGTTTCTTCGCCAGAACTGGCAATAAGTCAAATTTGTACACAACTTTCCCAGCTAAGTCTCCATTCCCCCCCGCCAAAGAAGGCCGCAAAGGCAAAGAAAAGGGTTCGCTTCGCGAGCCCTGAACGACAGCCTAGCCCAGGCCCCGGTGATTTCCACAGTCCGAAATCTCAGCCCAGAGTTCCACGGCTGAGACTTCGGGCTGGACCCAACTACCCTCGGAAGTCCACTCAAGTGAGTGACCCCGCAGGTAAAAATCGACCGGGCCTGATGACTCCTCGTGGGCATTGTGCTCGATGTGCAAGGCATATGCGACCCCACTCGCATTTTGTCTTGAATCGTGCCTTTACTTAGAGGTTTTAGCGGCCCTCTGTGTAGGAACAGCTTACTTGCATTTTGTAGACGACCTTCTGTGTTAGGTCTGATTCAGACACAGGTCTCTCATGTTTGAGAGGCGCCCGTCGACAGTCCTGCGCGTTCTCGTCGCGACGGGTGTTAGTAGTTTGTTGTTACCACTAGCAACAAGCGAACTAAGACAGGACATGCTATTCGTAAGCAGTTGAATTTTGGGGTACCAATTCTGAGTAGGGGTTTAAATTTTGTATGATGTATCTTTGCAGGAAAATAGTAGGGAATTTGATATCATTCTTGGGTCGAATTATATTGGAGGAATTAGTCTAGCTAATAATTAGAAACTTCAATCCCATTATTTTCATAATATTTGATGATTAATCTATGTTAGATGACGTCATGACTGTCAAATTACGTGTACTGCTATGATATTGTGTCGTATTTTACAGAACAATAAAAACTATAATAAGTCTGATGTAATAAGTAATGTATTAAGATGCACATTTACTGGTTACGAATAAATTTGAATGGAATACTAGATAAGTCGATATTGTGTTAAGACTGAAAGGTTTACTAAATAGAAAACTTTCTGGAGAATGTGAGATTTTATTGATGTAGAGGAGGCTAGAAGGAGTACAAAATTATTGTTTAAATCAGGCATGTACTCATGGATTGAGTTTTTGTTTCCCGACCTTGATATTTGTTGTGATGTGACAATAATGAAATAATTTCGGAGATTGTAAGTGTTACATACTATTTTTGAGGTTGATTTAGAAATACAATTAAAGTTCACTTTACCGAGAAGTTTACAGATATTTCATATTTTGTGTTTATTGTCGTAAAAAGTCTATAACTCTGTAAAGACATGTAAGTCCTTTCTGCCTACAGGCCGGGAGTATCTATGCCTCGGGTAGTATACTCCCTCCTAAGCGCCCTTCACGACTGCTTTCCTGCAGTAATACCCCCACAGGTATTCATTCAAGTACACTCTAAAAGGAGCCGTTATCCCGTAATTATCTGCCATCTCCAGCCAACTAAACGATTGCCATTTATGCGGGTGTAGCTGCGGGGAAAAGTCTCAAAAACCACTGGGTGCGGGGCTCTTCTGTGACGATGAGGCTGATCTGCCGGGTGCAGCAGACCTTTGTATATCTAAGAGTGTCTCTCAACCTTCCTAGCCTCTTCTTTCCCCTTTTCCTGATTCATGCCGCAGGATAAATCGAAGATCGTGAAAGGATTTCAGAATAGTCTTGGTCGAGAGGGACTGTCGTGAAGTAGGCTAGCCTAGCATCCAAAAGTCATTACGGACGTGGGGTCGTCGGGTAACTCATGTAGTTCAGATGCCCTCCTTCACAGATATTTAATGGATAGTTAATTGTGACTGTAGTAATAGTCGTACAAATAGTAATCTCATATGGACGGTGAATAGAGGCAAAATACTGGCTAGTATCTTGGCAGAGATGGTTACTGAATAGTAATGTAATCCGAAGCTAGAGAGAGAGTAGAAGCTCTTTCACTGAACCCATATCCAGTTTACAAAGTGAATAAAACCTATGATACTTATAGTGACTAAACTGCTTTTTTCCTATATGTGTGGCGAGAAGTCCCTGTACACATGAAATTAAGACTATCCGCAAGTAAGTGCAAACTTCAACATGATACCTCATCTAACCATAATGGGATGGTTGTTGGAGATCCTAAAGCCAACGTTTGCCGTTAGGCATCTATTGGCAAATTACTCGCCATGCCAATGTGTAGTGATATGGGTTAATCATATCATGTAGTGCCAGTTTATATTATTCTAATATGTAATATTTGTCTACTGCAGTCATGTATGTATGTATAAATTTCGTAACAGGCAAAAGCCCTACACCCAAGAGGCATGATACTGGTGTGTGATCCCTAAAGACTCAATACTACCTATCTGTCCAGCTTTCTAGGCCGATTGATTACAGGAAAAGAAAAAATAAAGAAAAATTACCTAGACAATAAACGCCCTGCGCCTTGCCCACTTTCATATTCAACTACTAAAGATAATCCAGTCCCTCGGAAAGGTTTAGCCCTCTTAGTGTGAAGATTTCCCTGCGTAGCATCTCGTTACGGTTATGTACTTTTAGAATTCCTCCCATCCATTTTCTGCCAACAGAACTCGACTTCTTGGTGGTGGTTCATGTCTGGATATTCTCCATTGTCGCAGAGCCGTTCGGCACTCAACAAAGTGCGAAGGACGTCTTTCCCTCCTACAGACGCATCTACAGTCTATATTTTCATGCCCGAATCTATCGTGGTTGTTGAGCGGATTGGTTTGGAAAAGCTTGTGGCTGTTAGGCACAGATTATATCACTTAGTGAAGCTAGTGGGAAAATAGAGGAGTCTGTAAATCTGTTGTGGAGAGTTGTTAATTACTCCCTGTTCGGATTAGGTCTTAATCAACGATGTCTAGCCTAATTGTGCTATGTTGCAGGCTACTGTTACAACTATTCATGGGGTCACATTCAGGGTAGTGATATAGTTTCAGTTTGGTATGGGTATTAGGTTGATACTTGAGCGTGTCTCATAGTAGTCAGACACGCGACTCAAGTAGCAAGTACACGGTAAACCTCGACCCCAGAATGATGATACGTATCAAGTTTAATATGCTAGGTCCTGTATGGCTAGTATGGATGGGATATGGGGGATTTTACCTGTAGATAGATAAAGACGCTGTAGCCCTCAGATAGTTGGGACAAGTCTTCTACCAAATAATATCGGAATCAATCCTAGCCTCTCATTAAGCAATCTCATGAATTATTTCCGTGTCTGTCATTACAGACCAATAAACAGAATTGAGGATTAAGATTTAGAAAGTCGATCACTCCCACTAGGACTGTCACGGGTCCTGGGCCCGCTAAGATACCCCCTGTAAAATAGCTTTCTATTACACACTCTCCAGCGCATCAGCACCCCATCATCAACAGACTTAACACATCTATCCCATACACGCACATCATTACACTAATCTTGGTTTCCAATAACCCATAAAATCGAGTAGCACCATGGCTGCGCACAATCAGCCGTCGTCCTCGGCGTCAATCGACCCAGGCGACCAATTACAACCGAGCCTTCTTGGTATTGCTGCTGCGATGGAGCAATCAGAGCGCGAACGAAGGCAGAGAATGAGCCTAGCTCAAGATTTTCTGCAAAATATCGATGCCTGGGCGAAATCCAAGGCAGGAGCTGATGGCGCGGCTCTAGTCGCGCCATTCATCGAAAAAATATCACCTATAGTGACAGCGTTTGCAGTAGGAAAGACCAATGCCACAGTCCCCAAAGGCAAGACCCCACACCCCGAAGTCACGGAGTTAACAACCTCTGCGCCTAGGGCGACAAAAACAAGCGATAAATCGCACCACCAACTGCCTCAAAAGACACAGGAGGCTGCGAACCCGTGGGTTACAGTAGCTCGGAAAGCGGCTAAGCTCCCAGATCCACCCGCGCTCCTCACCCCTCGATGGCCTACTACAGATGTAAAGCCCAATGCACAAAACCCCCCAAAAGAAGACAAACGCCTCTTTGTCAGATTGGGGCAAGAACATGGCTGACGCAAATTGTCTCCAGTCACAATAAAGAAGTTAATTACTGAGAAAGCTGGAGTTGCAGCATCTGCGATCATAGCTATGCACCAGGTTCGATCAGGCCTAGCACTGGAGTGCGCATCAGACGGGCTTCGAGAAACAATACTGGGAGTTGCAGGAATATTTCAGCAAGAAAACATCTGCATCAAAGCAGCGTCAGATTGGACGTCAATGATAGTGCCACATGTACCACTATATATCAGAACACTCGAAGGCAGTATTTCGGTAACTAGCGAAATGGTTACAACGGAATGCCAAGCTAGATGCGGGGTCACACCAGTGCAGGTACGACCGAACCCAGCTAGGCTTGGACAATATTCCACGAGTTGGATTATTCATTTCAAACAGAAACCTGCAAACTGTAAGTTCAGGCTCTTCGACGAAAGCGGACCAGCAATTCCGTTCGCTCGCCAACGCCCCGTGGAACAGTGTCAGAGATGCTGGGGATTTCACAACATACGGTCATGTACCAAAGGACAAAGGTGCGGAAAATGTACCGGAGCACACGAGACAAATGAATGCCAACTCAAGGTACCTAAATACGCAAATTGCGCAGGCCCTCACGAATCGACCAACCCTAACTGTATGGCGCGACCTAGGCGCCTTAACGGAATATTCCACCCCCGCACACCAGCGGAATTAAGAGTTATTCGAGAACATGGACACCGTGACTTTAACGCTGCACTAGCAGAGTCGGAGAAAAAGGGTAAGGCACCAGAGGTCGTGTTCACCCCGGAAGACACGTTGCGAAATTAATGAGTTGTACAGCCACATCTCACAATGAAACCGAACAACAACACGCCCTTCTATTTCACCAAGTGAACGTGGGAAAGGGCGGAGAAAATTTGGATATTGCACTTCAGCAGGCATGGGAGGCTGGAGCACATATTGTCATGGTACAGGAACCATGGACAATGCAGACAAATGGAGGACTTATCACAAAAAGTCACCCGGGCTTCAACAGCTACAAACCGACTGGAGTAGCTGGGACCCGCCCGCGGGCAATCAGCTTCACCCGCAAATGCGTATCAGCAACGCAAATATTCCCTCCGTCCCAGGACCAAACCGGCGATTACTGCTTCGTGAAAGCCTGCAGGGTGACGTTTGTTAATGTATATCGAGCACCAGGACTTAATGATACCCTTGATTCCTTGCTTAGATGGTGCCCCTCAGGTCCTGCAGTTGTAGGTGAGGACTTCAATGCCGTCTCTAGGCACTGGCAACCACAGGCTACTCGTCAGTACAGTAATGGTGACCAAATAATGGAATGGGCTACAGCTCAGGATATCCATCTACTTACCACTATCGGCGTACCTACACACAGGGATGGAAATGTGTTGGATCTGGTGTGGAGCAACGTCACAGCAGAGACATTGGTATCACACAAGTACAACTGCACCTCGGACCATATGACTATTGTTGGATCCATTGAAGCGAGACGAAAGCCCGACATGGCTGGAATAAGCCAGGAACTGCGGTTATGCGACAAAGATCTTGCCAAGTTTGCCCAGTATGTCAAGGCATGGGTCAGATCAGGTCCTACAAATAGCGTAAGAGACATTGAATGTCAGCTATCATGTTACGGCTGGTATGTGAAGAGATAGCCGTCTTCGAGATTGGGAACTGGCCGATGTTGCACGAGAGTATTACAGAACGGACGGGGACAAGAATAGCTTGTGGACTAATAATACAGATTGCAAAACTACAGAACTAAAGCTACATCTTACACCTAACTAAGTACAACTGTACAGCCTAGCGTGACTCGACTAAATGTCGGCGCCTGATATGATAAGGCCTCCACAGTTCGGGCCAGTGTTTATGGCACAGTGGTATAGCCACAACTACAAGTCATTATACTGAGTAGCAGTCATACTGAGCCATAACATATCAAGCTTGATGGAGGCGTTGGGCGACGCACGCAAGGCAGTAGGTCACAAACCTGCAAGAGCGCGTGGAAACACTGCTCCGTGGTGGAACGAGGACTGCAAACTTATGCACCACCAGTGCCGTCAAGAAAGAAGCTGCCCAGACAGCGAGGCAGAAGCCCGGTTAAGGTTTAAGCATGCAGTAAGAGCGGCAAAAAGAGATCACTGGAGGAAGCAGGTTGAGAATGCTACAACAGACTCACAAGTTTTCAAATTGATGCAGTGGACAAAACCCAAGATAGGTCGAGATCCTCCCCCCCTTAAAATCGCGGAGGATACGTGGACATCAGACCCACTCAAACAAGCAGAAGCTCTAAGGGACTCTCTTCTCGCCAAATTTGACGCGGCCAACAATCTCCCCATGTGGGAATCCGAACAAACAGAGTCGATCCTGTGTAATGCAACAATATCACTATAGGATGTAACTACAAGCACTATTGGCGCAGGCAACAAGTCCCCAGGTTCAGACAAGATAACAGTGCGACTGCTGAGAGCATGCTGGCCAGCAATTGGGCAGCAGGTGACAAACATTTGCCAAGCTTGTTTAGAGCACGGGCATTTTCCTACCATATTCCGAGTAGCAGAAATTATCATGCTCCCAAAACCAGGACGGGACCTAGCAACAGCTAAAGGATGGCGACCGATCTCCCTTCTCTCTTGCTTGGGCAAAGGGCTAGAACGTATAGTAGCCAAAAGGATGGCATGGCTAGCAATCGAACATCGTGTTGTCCCTCAACAGCTTTTCGGTGCACTCCCAGGACGCTCAGCGGTCGACCTTGTTTCATGTGTCATACACAATGCAGAGGCGGCAATGCGGAACAACAAGGTCACAGCAATGGTTACCCTAGACGTGCAGGGCGCATTTGATGCAGTTCTCCACAAACGGCTGTTACACCGGATGAGAAACCAAGGGTGGCCCAGGCTATTATGCAGATGGGTCGAGTCTTTTTTGACCCGACGAAGGATACGTGTTCAACACCAGGATGGAATGACCCGAGACAAAGTCGTGGAGTGTGGGGCTCCGCAAGGCTCACCACTATCACCACTACTATTTCTCCTGTACATTTCCATTCTACTCAAAAATGGGAGCGAGGTCAACAAGTTTGGGTACGCTGACAACATCGCCATTCTCACCACTGGAAGCTCAGCAGCTGAAGCGGTGGAAAATAGCCAAGCAGAAGTGGAGAAGCTTTTGCGGGTTGCAAACAAGCATGAAATAAGGTTTGACCCGTCGAAGTCTGACCTATTGATAATTGGAGGGGGTCCTAAGAAAAAGCTGGACACGACAGGCTTAGCAATCCAGATCCAAGGTAACAAGATAATACCCTCCCAGCATATCAAATGGCTTGGGGTATGGATAGACTCCCAACTCAACTTTAAGCAGCATGTGCAAGAGTGGTGTGGAAAATCTCAAAGGCTAACGCAGCTTATACGGCGAACCAACAGCGTTAAACGGGGCACAGGCCCGCAATCAATGGTCAAGGCAGTACAGGCATGTATCATAAATACTGCGATGTATGGAGCCGAAGCATGGTGGCCGGGCTTGACCCGGGTCACCACAAATCGGAACAAGAAAGTGAGAACTGGAATCGGCTGGCATACTGATCTCCTGGATAGTACGATTATCAAGGCAATCCGGGCAGCACTACCTGCATGGCGAACTACCCCGAAAAAGGTTCTACACAGAGAGTCTGGTATCCCCCCGGCAGCAATCATCCTTCAGCAAAGGCAATTGAGAGCTGCAGCCCGAATTCAACGAATGGACTTGTGGCATCCCCTGGTAGCCAGATCCCAAGAAGGTCCAAAGGAAACCATAAACCGCCTAGGACTCCGCGCAGGACAGAAGAACCGATTGTTCACAAATCCAGAGCGATACCTGACACGTTTGCAGACTAGCTTCCAGAAAATACCACTCGCTGTGGAGCCCGGAAGACTTTTCTACCCAGAATCGGATCGCAGCTACCAACCAGCGACAATAGACAAGCAATCTGAAGCCACTCTAGCCAAACAATGAATAGAGCACTTGCCAGGCGACACGATATGTGCGTACCCAGACGGCTCATCTAGCGGGCTGGCAAAATCTGCATGGGGCTATACTCTATTCAGGGGACGAAAAATGATTGGGAGTGGCGCAGGCCCTCTGCTCGGTGCAGAGGCCTATGACGCGGAACTCTTGGGAGCCCAGAAAGCCCTCGAAGCAGCACTACTGGTGGCTGGCAGCAACTCAATCAAGGTACTCTTAGACAGTTTACAAGCTGTTCAGGCCTTACGTAGTGGCAGGTCTAGATCTTTCCAGGGAATAGTCGTCAAATTTGTCAAGAATTGTCAGCAACACCGGTCAGTGGAAATTCGGTGGATACCAGGGCACTCAGGGATCGAGGGAAATGAGATGGCAGACAAGCTTGCCAAAGGCGCCCTAACTAAAGTCCCAAATGAGGCACTCCCCGTGGAGGTGCCCCGTAGAATAAAATTTACGTTTGCATCACTCAACAGATTTGTCAGGGAGCGCGCAGAGGGACTAGCAGTAGCATGGTGGCTAGAAAATGCGCCAAAGTACTATACGGACTTAGATCTTATGATGACTCGGAAACGACCTCCAGAACTTGCTCTACCGAGATGGGCCTACCACAGGCTGATTGCAGCTAGGACTGGACACGGAGATTTCGTCAAATACCATGAAAGATTCAAGCATGAAAATTTCAAAGCCAAATGTGAGTGCGGGCGAGAAAGACGCCCGTGGCACTTTGCAGAATGTCGACCAGCCCTACAACAGTGGAGAGGCATAAAATGGGAACCTCCCCCGAGAGCAATTGAGATGCTGGGGGGAAAAGGTTGGAGGAAATTTATCGAATTTGCAACTGTAACGAGATGTTACAGTGAAATGGCCGTAGATGGAGAGTTATGAGCTCCCCTAGAGGTATCAGTGGTTATTTTAGTAGTCAATTGCTGGGAAGGATAGGACAGGGCGCAGGGCGCTTTTGTTTGGACATACTGCATTGCTTCTTATGTTTATTTCTTATGGTTTCTCCTGCAAGTAAAGCCATGCACGTAGGTAGTAGTGAGTCTGTATAGATCACATACCCGTATCACGCCTATTGGGTGTAGGGCACATGCCTGATACAAATAGCAATCAAACAAACAAACTCTTCAGCGCATCATAGAGCGACTCTTGTATTTTCATTGCTTTAGAGAATCAGAATAGACTTTGATTACTTCGTTCGATTGTACAGATCACGACCTCATTTCGTGACATATTCTGATTCTCTAAAATCATTTTATCCTCATCTAGCCACACCTGCGACGTCTCGCGGTACCGGCAACAACTTCAAGTTAACCCAACTTGAATCAAATTTCTCAGCCTTGAATACATTTTTTTTCAGCTCTCAAATACTCTCAGCTCGCTACATCTCAGCCAGCACCCAAGTTGATTTCAGTCATGTCACAAATCAACACTAACAATCAAACCGCAGAAGTCCCCAAGCCGATAATACAATGGCCGAAATGGTCGGGAGATTCTGCGGACTTTCCCGCTTTTCACATCAGCCTTGAAGGAGTCGCAGAAGAGCACACAAACAATAAATCTTTTTGTTACTTGGTTTTCTCCCAATCTCTCCCCGCCGAAGCTCAGCGTCGAGTTGCACCGTGGATGAGAGCTCAGAAAAAGTCTAATGATTGGAGTAGTGAGAAGTTTATATCCCATCTTGAAGACCTATTTGTCGATAGGGATGCAGCGACAAGAGCCCAGACCAAGATCAACGCCTTTCGCCAAGGACCGCGACAAACGTTTGCTAACTTTAGATCAGTTTTCAAGCAACTTTGCTCTGAAGCAGATCACCTCGCACCAGTTGGGGCATCTAAGGTAAATGCTATGAAGTGTGCGCTAGCTTCACACCTTCGTCAGGGAATAGCTTATTGTCAAGGAGTTTCGGAAACAAATTACGATAGCTTTGTCAGAGAGGTCCAAAGCCTTGCCAAAGAGCTGGAATCAATTCCTAGCTTCAGAGAAATTCGAGGTTCTGATAATGAATCGTTTTTAGTTGAACGCACCTCACAAGCTACTCTGACTTCTATAGATAGAAACAAAGGCATTTGCCGGCCAAACCAATCCTCAAGCAGAATAAGTCAGCCTGCAACACTATTCGACAAAGATGGCGATATCCAGATGGCCGATATAAGCTCGCTTCAAAGCCAAATCGACGCTCAGACTCAAGTAATTCTAGCAGTGCTTAAAGGGACAAGCTCGAAGGTTCCAGGTGGTAATAGTCGGACAAATGATGAGCGCCCATTTCCTCCAGAAGTTTCCAAAGCCGAAAGAAATCAACGAATTGACAACAACAGGTGTGAAAGGTGCGGCAAGTCTCCTTCTCACCGATGGGGAGATTGCCGCTATCGAAACTTTCGAGAAAACCTAACGCCCAGAGGCTATAGTTCTATACGACGGGCTGGGGTGAATTCGATGAGTAAGGAGCCATCAAAAGGTGAATTTATTTGGGATTCGGAAAACTAGTTGCCTCTGAGAAAAGCCGTGCTCAGAGACCAATGGTATATGATTCATTCGGTATAAATTTAAAGAAGGAGCCGTTGTTAAGGGAAATTATAGTTGAGAAAGAGAGAATGGATAGCAAGCCGTTTTTAATAGATATCTTAATTAATGACTAGTTCTTTCTCCCAGCTCTTTTTGACTCAGGCTGTCTCCCATACGCTGCTTTCAGCGAAAACATCGTACAGAAACATAAACTTCCACCCATTACAGTACAACAAAGAAATCTTCAGCTTGCCAAAAATGACAAGTCCCCCCATAAAATAAACCAAATAACATATGTCACCCTTGATATTAATGGTCGACGAGAACGGTTATGGGGATACGTCATTCAAGGCTTGCACTATGATTTAATACTTGGTAAGGGATGGGCAGAAAGAAATAATGTTGTGTACCAAGCCAAAAATCATACTCTTTATGTTAATAAGGGGAATCAGCAAGTAAAAATTCTTGAAAAGGGGTGGATGGAATGCGGAGATGTAGTAAATAGGACCAAGTATATCCGAGAAGGGAAGCTCATATCCGCGCTTGCATTTTCCACTTTCACGAAGAAGGCTCAAAATAGCCTGCAAGATCTCACTCTAGCATCAGTGTCAATTTCAGATATCAACAAAGCATTGCAAAAGCTTGACACAAAACGAGAAAAGCCCACCATTGAATCAGTCGGTAAAAAACTTCCCAAGCAGCTTGTTGGATTCGAAGGCATGTTCTTAGAGGACAAATCTTGTGAGCTACCTCCCCACCGAGCTGGTCATGACATGGAGATAAAGTTGGAGAGGGATGAAAGCGACAATGAAAAGACACCGCCCTATGGGCCGCTCTATGAAATGTCATGTCGGTTCACAGGTGAATGGCGTAGGGATAAAGGGCTTGTATTAAACATTTACTTCCAAAAGTATTGGTCAGCGCATCACGTGACATAATCAGGGCGCTAAGCTTCATTTTGTACTTTAGATATTAATGCTTGAGGAGGGATACAGAAGAGAGATAGACAGAATATACCACTTGTTTTTTAGCACTTTTAAGGCATTAAACCAAGTGAACCCCGTTGTACCAACACTGATCAGTGGTTGATCAATATCGATTTTATTTTCGTTCAGTATCAACCGCAGACAGCAAGGTGACGAAGAGACAGTGGCCCTATTCATAGGCTTTCACTGTGCTAACTGAAGGACTCAATAGTACCGCCTTTACAGCTATAAGTATATCTTGGATTCATTCAGGAAGACTTTTTTAGTTAGAAGAACAATTGGCTCCGCGTTCCATCACGCATTTTTAATTATTTCAAGATTGCACTTCTAAATCCAACCGGCAAAAATGACGGCGCGATTTATCAACGAAGACACCCCAGACGTCCCAAGTGAAGACTATGATAGCTACATAGAAGATCAAATTGCTTACTTTAAAAAGCTAGATCACCGAGATGAAGGGCTTTGGGAGGATTTTCGGGCAGAATTTGCAAAATGGCAGCAAGAAGACTTCAACATGATGTCTAAATATACAAGATGAATTTTACGAAGTTATCTACGAGATAATGGAGTATATATAAATAGAAATGACGCTGTGGCTGAAGGGTTGACAAAGTTGTTGGATGAAAGGGAACCTACAGAATGGCCACCGGAAGAGCTAGCAAAGATGATTACTTCAGGAAAATTTAACTCGCAAAGGAATCCAGATCTCCCAGGAAGTTACGCATACTTAAGAAAGGAAGAAGAGAGAAAGATGCCATGGCCTTCAAGCAAGATGGACTTACAATCCCCAGATGAGATGCCATTACCTCAACCATTTCTCATGCAGCAGAGTCCGAATATAAAATTTCCTGCATCTAGAATAAGCGGTGACGTACGAAATAACCTCAACCCAGCTCCTATTATTCCAGAAAGTCAACAGAAGCCATCATATACACAAAAGATTAATGCACATAGTGGATCGCTCCAAGGTTCATCTTTTAACATTCAAAACTTGCAAAAGTCCTATCTAAAGGAGGACAGGTATAGTGGCGCGGATGATGTTCTTGATAAAAAGCTGCGAATCTTCTACGCTATGTGCCACAACGCAAATGTGGACCCTTTAGACTACCACAGAGCATTTCCGATTATGCTCACAGGTGAGGCTAGGGATTATTTTTTCAACAAAGTTTCCGGTAACCGATGTAATTTTTCGGAGATGATTCAAGACTTGAAAAGCTATTTTGAGACAGAGCAACGCCAAGAACGGAAGACAATTGAATGGGAAGATACAACCCTGAAAGATTATACGTTGAGAAACCCTGGTATGACAATCTTACAGTGTTTTGATCTAATGAGAGATCAACTTCTCAGAGACCAGGCAATCTTGCGGCCAGAATTTCAGACTGACCTAATGATTCGGGATAAGCTCTATAGGGCCTGTCGTAATGTGCCCGAGTGCAATATAGCACTTTTTCGGAGATGTCCTACTTTTCAAGGAGCCTCTGAAGAGATTAGAAACGCTCTTGCCATACACACTCAAAATAGAACCCAGCAGAATTTCGTCTCAAAAGGTATGGACATACATGACAACTGTAATGCATTCTACGTCGATCGCAAGTACAAAGGCAAGAGTACTAGAAACGAAAGTCTATCGAAAAGCTCGGGAAAACCTGCAACAACTAAGAAATGCTTTGTCTGCAAAAAGGCTGGTTGCTGGAGTACAAACCATAGCGATAAAGAGCGAAAGATCTCATTCCAAAGGTTCAAAGCTACTCCATGGAATGACAGTAAGATTCAACAGTTCATCAACGAATATGAAGGTTTGGATCCCGATAACTCAGCAGAATATGAACAATTCATCGATGAATTCGAACTTGAAGACAATAAGAATCTTGATTTATCTGCCAGCCATATGTCTAGAACATATACTACAGAGTGTTTTGGTGATGTTGACGGCGAACAACTGATTGAAGACCTTGAACGACAATCCATAACCCATGCATTTTGTGCTAGTTATAAGGTAACACCTAAAACGGAGATCACATCATCGACTACAACAATCGACATATTTCTTTCTAGTCGATATTCAACAGGCATATTTATGGGGTTTATGGTTGACACAGGTGCCAGTTATCGATCTACGGCTGGTCATGAACAGTTCCTTGCTCTTCGAAGCATTCAGAACATAGAGCTTAATGAATCCAGGGCAGGGGAAACTAAGGTTCAATTTGGCATAGGTAGTACGACCTCTCTTGGGACTGCAGATGTTACTACACCACTCGGGATAATCACATTTCACGTCGTAACTGCCGATACACCATTTCTTCTTTGTCTCAAAGACATGGATGATTTGCGGGTTAAACTTGACAACCTAGAAAATGTTCTCATACAAGGAGAGAAACGTATACCAATTATCAGGGCATACGGCCACCCATGGATGCTGTTAAATACGACTAAGGCTTTAACATACCTCGCTCAAGGGCCCAAAAATAACGCTGTTGCCACTTGCCACCTTACCGAAGTGGAACTTCGCCGCCTACACCGACGTTTTGGTCACCCTTCAGTAGGACGTCTTCACAAAGTACTTCAGCGTTCCGGCAATGACACTAGATTTGAGGATCTCGAGCGATTGAATAGGTACTGTGAGCAGTGTCAGACTCATGGAAAAGCCCCTGGCCGATTTAAGTTCACTCTGAAAGATGATATCGATTTTAACCACACGCTGCTTGTTGACGTGCTTTCTCTCCACGATGGTCAGGTTCTACACATAGTTGACGAGGCAACTAGTTTCCAGGGTGGGAGGTTTTTGAAGAATATGTCAGCTAAACATGCATGGGACACTTTAAGGGAGGCATGGATTGATACATATTTAGGTCCCCCTGCTTATATTGCTCATGATCCAGGAACAAATTTCAGCGCTCAAGAGTTCCGCGATAATGCCAGGATGATGAATGTGGAACCCATACAGAAGCCGGTGGAGGCTCATAATGCGATTGGCCAGGTAGAAAGATACCATATACCGCTTAAACGAGCTTACCAGATCATCAGCGCAGAATGCTTGGGCCTATCAAAGGAAATGAAGTTGCAGATGGCGCTCAAGGCAATGAATGACACTGCAGGTCCGAACGGGCTGGTTCCTACTGTTCTTGTTTTTGGGGCCTACCCACGCATTAGTAATTCAGATGCTCCGTCCGCTTCAATTATTGCTCGGGCTACTGCTGTTAAGAAAGCGATGGTAGAAGTGAGAAAGTGTCACGCCGCACGGAAAGTAGCTGATGCATTAAATATGCGAAACGGTCCACTTACTAAGCACCTACATGATCTTCCCCTTGGTTCGGAGGTTATTGTTTACAGGGAAGGACGTGGCTGGGATAAAACGCCGTATAAACTGGTATGGATGGATGGTGAAACAATACAAGTTGACATGAATGGGCGTTATGTCAATTTCAGGAGTACAAGGGTCAAGCCGTTCCTTAGAGATCCTTGCTCGATCGATGATCAAATTCAGCCAGAAGATATTGTTGGCCAGGAAAACAATAGAGAATATCCACCAGAGAACAATGCTCCACAGCCAGTTTTCCAACAGCTTCGACGCAGTCAGAGAAACCTACAACCCAAAGATCCTGGATCCGAACCCAAAACTTCAGCTTTTATAAATGATGGGATTTTCGAATCACCCTACAGAGATACTATAGAAGATATAAATTTGGAACAAGTTGAAGCATTTCTTTCGGAAAAGGAAAACAGGGATCGAGAATTTTCTTTGGAACTCAGAGAAAAGGGGATTATCACAGCTCCTGGAAAACCATTTATCTTATCGCGTAGAAAAGAAATGGATGGATTAATGGTGCGGGGAGTCTATGAACTTGTATGTCGAGACGATGAAGAGCTTCGCGATAGACGAATCTTTGGTTCTAGGATGGTTGATGAAGTGAAGGGTAAGGAAACTTCAATGCCATACGAGAAGTCACGTTTAGTAATTCAAGGGTATAATGATCATGGCAAGAAGGAAATTTTGACCCAATCACCAACAATCCAACGGGTGAGCCAGCGTATAATTGTGGCATTGGCTCCTTCACTATCCCCATGTGGTATCTCACTTTTTCTGCGAGATATCACCCAAGCCTATGTACAATCAAAGACTAAGCTTGTACGCCCCATTTACGCAACTCCTCCTAAGCAAATGCGCGATGAATTTCGTCCACAAGACATTCTAAAGATCCTTAAGCCTCTATATGGAATCCCAGAATCAGGAACCCACTGGTATGGCACCTACCACAGCCATCATCAAACCAAACTAGAGATGAAAAATTCAACATATGATCCATGTCTTCTAGTAACTGAGAATCAGCAAGGGCCGTTTGGTGTTGTAGGCATGCAAACCGATGACACCCTCATCCTAGGAGATGAGAAATTCGTTAAGAAAGAGGGCCTTGAACTTGAGAAAGCAGAATTGCTAGCCAAGCCTATCGAGAAGCTAACGCATGATAATCCACTGATGTTTAATGGTTCTAAATTAGTGATTGATAAAAATGGAGATGGCCTCAATCTTACTCAGAAAGGACAAGGAAAACGTCTTCATCAAATTAACCCCAACTCAGACGACTTCAAAGAGACCTACCTTAAACAGAGAGCTCGTGGCGCTTATATTGCTAGCTTTTGCCAACCAGAAGCTGCTTTTGATTGTTCGATAGCCGCACAACATCAAAATCCCGGAAAAGAAGACGTCAAAGCTCTCAACAAGCGCCTTGAATGGCAGATGAAGAATCTAGACCGTGGACTCCACTACATACCTCTGGATTTGGAGTCTGCTAAGATTTTTGTTTTTGTCGACGGTTCTTTTGCCAACAACCATGACCTAAGCTCTCAAATTGTTTATGTGATCGTTCTGGGAAATGAAGCTCTGGGAATAGGGAAATTCAGACTACAGGCCAATATTCTACACTGGAGCTCTACTAAATGCAAGAGGGTTACCCGTGCTGTACTAGCTTCGGAGTTGTACGGGATGGTAGCAGGAATTGATATGGCCATTTCGATTTCGACTACTTTAAATATGATTACCAACCAGCTGAACATAAACCAAATCCCAGTTGTCATCTGTACTGATTCATTCTCATTATACGAATGCATGGTCAAATTAGGCACCACGAAGGAAAAGAGGTTGATGATCGATATCATGGCCATCCGGCAGTCATATAAGCGGCGAGAACTATCAGAAATTCGTTTGATTACAGGAGATAGTAATCCTGCTGACTCTATGACAAAGTCAACTTCTAATGGTGCTTTGAAAAATCTCGTGAGTACAAATAATATTGATGTTAAAGTTCAGGGCTGGGTCCAACGTGAAGCGTCAACGAGGTTGAATAACTGAAAAAAAAAAAAAAAAAAAAAAAAGTTTGCCAGTGTCGGTTCACAGGTGAATGGCGTAGGGATAAAGGGCTTGTATTAAACATTTACTTCCAAAAGTATTGGTCAGCGCATCACGTGACATAATCAGGGCGCTATGCTTCATTTTGTACTTTAGATATTAATGCTTGAGGAGGGATACAGAAGAGAGATAGACAGAATATACCACTTGTTTTTTAGCACTTTTAAGGCATTAAACCAAGTGAACCCCGTTGTACCAACATGTCAAAGGAAGAGTTATTGGTCCTTAGGAAAACTCTCGCTGATCTCCTTGACAAAGGCTGGATACGAGCAAGTACCTCGCCAGCCAGCTCACCGGTGCTTTTTGCAAGGAAACCAGGTGGTGGCTTAAGGTTTTGTGTCGATTATCGGGGACTTAATGCAATTACAAAAAAAGATCGCTACCCGCTCCCACTTATAAGGGAGACACTACGTCAACTGACTAAAGCCCGTTGGTTCACGAAAGTGGATGTACGCACCGCCTTTCATCGCCTGCGTATCAAGGAGGGAGATGAATGGAAAACTGCTTTTCGCTCACATCAAGGCTTATTTGAATGTCTAGTTTGTCCCTTTGGATTATGCGGGGCACCAGCAACATTTCAACGTTTTATTAACAGCACCCTACAGGAGTTCTTAGATGTCTTTTGCTCAGCGTATGTTGATGATGTCATAATATACTCAGACAGAGACCTAGAAGACCACTTTAAAAAGGTATCAAAAGTATTAAATTCACTAAAGACAGCAGGGCTTCGGCTTGATCTAGACAAATGCGCTTTTGGGGTGATAAAGATAAAATCTTTAGGCTTTATCATTGAAGCTGGAGTAGGTGTTAAAGTAGATCCAGATAAAGTGCTAGCAATTTCTGATTGGGAGGAGCCAAATAACGTGTCGGAAGTGCAATATTTCCTCGGATTTTCCAATTTTTACCGAGAATTCATCCTTCGCTTCTCTTCAGTCTGCGAGCCGCTTAATAACCTTACTAAACGAGGTGTACTTTGGCAATGGGGCAAGCCCCAAAAGAATACATTTGAGCGGCTGAAACAACTACTGATAAGCGCACCAGTACTTTCAATGTTTGATCCGGAAGCTGAAACCATTTTAGAAGCGGACTCATCGGGATATGCTGTAGGGGAAGTCTTATTGCAAGTAGACGAAAAATGTCGCCTTCGACCAGTAGGCTTCTTTTCCAGAAAATTGTTGTCAGCTGAAGCGAATTACGAAATCTATGACAAAGAAATGCTATCAATAATTGCAACCATGAGGCACTTTAGAGTAGAGCTTAGAAGCGTAGAAAAGCCTTTTATTGTTTTATCTGATCATCGAAACCTACAGCATTTTATGACAACACGCCAGCTATCAGAACGCCAAGTTCGATGGGCCGAAGAGCTGGCAGGTTATAATTTCAATATAAAATTCAGGCCCGGTTCTGATTCAGCAGAACCTGATATTCTCTTAAGAAAAGCTGAGTTCAGACCAAAGGATGCAAATGATGAAATTTTCCGAAAAAGGGAATTCCAACTTTTAAAAGACAGCTGGTTGTTGTCTAAATCAGAAAAAGATGGTTTGCTGTCATCCATAAGTCTCTCAGCAGTAGTCACGAGGCAACAAGCCAGATCTCATGAAGTAGCTACAAATAAGGCCCTATCTGAACTCCCCAATTCCACCATCAGCCCACCAAAAGGAATTAAATTATTTGAGGAGCCAGAGCTCCAGAAAATTTGGAATCGAGCAGTTGAAAAAGATTCTTCTTTCCGTGAAGTTTATATGAGTCTAGAAAGGGGTGATTGTTTGTTGCCACAATCTGTTGGGTCTTCAATGCAAATCATAGACTGTTCTTTTGATGATAAGCATGCTTTAGTTTACAGAGATGCCCTATGGGTTCCAAATTGGGAATCTCTTCGAACCGCTCTAATTCAAAAGGTGCACGATTCTCATATGACAGGACATCCGCGCAGGGAAATAACACTTTCTATACTTTCACGAAGCTTCTTTTGGCCCCAGCAGTACAAAGACGTTCGGAGGTTTGTGAGAAACTGTCATGTCTGCGGAAGATCAAAAGTTTGGAGACAGTTGTCTCGTGGTTTGCTCCGGCCACTACCCATACCGGAGCGATTCGACAGCGAGCTGGCCATAGATTTCATGACTGATCTACCAGTGACTGATAAAAAAGAGAAACTCCTTGTGGTTATACATGATAGACTTCTTTGTAGTGCGACTTTGGTAGTGCGACTTTGGAAGCTGAAGTTTGTGCAGACAAATTTATTTTAAGCCAATAGCGCTACCACGGTTTTCCCAACTCCCTAACTTCAGATCGAGGGTCAAACTGGGTCGGTCATTTTTGGAAAAGGCTTTGTCAACGTGTGGGAATCCAGCAGCGTCTATCAACAGCATTTCATCCCCAGACGGATGGAGGAACCGAGAGAATGAATCAAAAAGTACTAACGTACCTTCGATCTTATATCTCCTATGCGCAAGACGATTGAGCAAAGCTTCTTCCGCCAGCAATGGTCGCAATAAACAATAGAACTAGCTCAAAAACTGGCTTCAGTCCCTTCTTTCTGACCCATGGCTACCATCTGGAAACTATTTGGCGCCGATCAACACTGTTAAGCCCAGGTACAAATCTCAAAGCAAGGGCTGACGCCTTCATAAATCGCCTCCACGATGGTCAAGAAATTGCAAAAGCTGCAATAAAAACTGCCCAGCAGATAATTGAGCACAATGCCAACAGGGGACGAAGGCCTGCCGAAAAGTTAAAGGTGGGGGATAAAGTCTGGCTAAACTTAAGAAATGTCACTACTCCGCAACAAAAAAAAAAGTTATCATGGATAAACGCCAAATACAAAGTAACGCGGGAGGTAGTACCTGACGTCTATGAACTAGATGTGCCAAGTAATATCCATCCCAGATTTTTTGTAGACCTACTCCGTTGGGACTCTGATGATCCACTGCCTTCTCAAGCCACTGACAACAGTCAACCTCCTCCACTATTAGACGGAAAACATCCCCTCTTTGGAGTAGAAAAAGTCCTCAGAGCCCAATCTTTCAGAGGAAAAAGATTTGTCTGCGTGAAATGGATAGGTTATAAGGAGACTACCTGGGAACCCCGAGAAAATTTAGTTCTTACTGATGCCTTTAAGATTTTCATCGGCAAATATGGAGATGGAGATGATGTTGGTGACTCCAATGCGGGTAGTTATACAGGTTCAAGGAGCAAAAAGATGCCATCGCTACGCCAACAGTTGTAAATACACCCGGGAGGAGAGAGGTGATGTCACGGGTCCTGGGCTCGCTAAGATACCCCCTGTAAAATAGCTTTCTATTACACACTCTCCAGCGCATCATAGAGCGACTCTTATATTTTCATTGCTTTAGAGAATCAGAAAAGACTTTGATTACTTCGTGTTGTGAGGTTATGGATCGTAGAGGAATGCTGGAATGGGATAGGGAGGTGAAGGATATACGCCGAACAACGAAGCAGTCGAATAGAGCTTAAGAGTGAAGCTTAGTAGGGTGACACGAAGAGGGTGTGAATAGACCTTCAGAGATATTCAGTAAATGTAATTAACTGAAGATTTCTGAAGGAGAAGAATACTACATATATATACAGGAATTAGTCCTACTGAGACGAATTTAGAAATAAGCCAAGATATGCGCCCATGTCCCAGTGTGGCGACGTTATCATGGTGAAGGTATGTCTTGACAACCAGTAGACCCCTAAGCTAGCTGAGTGTAAGACAGAATCATGCATATACCATAATTTCTAACATATCTTGTGTTAAGTGCCAAGACTAATTAATACTACAGATAATAGATGTGGCGCAATATTAAATGATACAAATAACGGAAACGAAAACGAGATAGTACATGACTAGTGTAACAGATGCAGGACTGTTAGAATTACAACAATTTGTTGGATTCTACAGATCACAACCTCATTTCGTGACAAGGACACAGAGTGCTATATAAACTATATTTTGTCATAATAAAATCTAGTGGCTGGTATTTGCGTCAAAGCGCATTAATACTAACCTCACAATTAATGGGAGATTTGTGACGTGTATTCTACACATCCCTGTGTTTACCATAATTGGAAGCACCAATTTCAACACCCCTTCTCACTTTGTCCCAAATATTTTTGTGCATAAGTGGTTAAGTCTCGGTCTTGGTAGGCCTTTTGTACAGATATCCGCAAGATTTTCACTTGAAGGAACATGTAGTAAAGTTAGCGAACCGTCATCAATTCTTTCTCTGGTGAAATGTTAAGCGATATCAATGTGCTTTGTAGCGTCATTTATTTTATGATTGTGAGCAAGGTCAATAGCGGAGTTATTGTCTGTTGAAATGGACGAGGGTATATTTTTGTTCACTAGTTGATGAAGCCTACGTGTCATCCAAATGAATTGTCTGGTTGCAAGTGTCAGTGCCATATACTCAGCTTCACAAGTGGAGTGAGCAACGGTACGTTGTTTGCGAGACTTCTAGGCGACTGTGGATCCTCCTAGTTGGAACAAATAACCCGAGAAGCTCCTTCGAGTATCTAGACAATTTCCGTATGATGCATCACAGTATCAATTGAGTATCAAGGGAGATTTGAACTCATATGTAAGTTTTAAATCTCTTGTTCCTTTGATGTATCGCAAGACCCGCTTGACAGCACTTAGATGAATAATTGATGGATCCGAACTGAATTGTGAGAGATGTGAGATTGCATATGCAAGGTCAGGCCTCGTTGCAGACACGACATACATTATAGATCCGACTATTTGCTGGTACAGTGTTGCATTAGCCCTAGGTTCTCCATTTGTCGCTGCCATCAGTCGTTGGTTACACTCGATGGGCGTGGAGACCGAATTGCAGTCTTGCATAGAAAATCGATTCAGGACTCTATCTATGTATGCAGTTTGCGACAAGCTGATTCCAGCATTACATTACTCAACTTGAATTTCAAGTAGCCAGTGAATTGTTCCCATATATTTGACCTTGAATTCGGCTTTAAGCGGGTCAACAGTTTCATTCAGTAGCGAATCTTGTTCTCCAAATAGTACGATATCATCCACATATACCGCTAAGTATAATTCACCTGTATTGTGGATAAAGACACAGGGATCAAAGTTTGACGAAGAAAACCCGAGGGGAATGATAAATTCAGCCAACCTGAAAAACCATTGCCATGGTGATTGCTTCAATCTGTTGTAATCTAACGCTTTTCATCCTCGGACTTCATGGTGAGCAGTAGTTGTATAGCACGTGATGCCATGCGGGGGAGAAGGAAAGGAACGGCGAAAGCCGCTAGCTAGACCTAAGCCATCTGGCCCACTTGTAGATGTAGACATCCCTCTTGTACATATAACACAAGAAAAAAACCAACCCTAACTAGTATAACAACAATAGTAAGGAACTTTAACATCTGCACTCAGTAACCTCATACATCGTGACCTATAAACCTCTATCTCATCTCTATCACTCAACGACAAAGCTTCAACAGGCTATAGCCCGGTTAGCACACAAACCACTGCCTAAATATCACTCTCATCAACTCAGGCAAACATTGGACAAGCCCCAATCTCACTTAAGCTCGACCGACTTCCGATACTGACCGGTAGTGAAGACTATTGCAGATGGGTTGGGAGTTGGGAGATAACTTTCGACGCAATGGGATTACTTGACTTCTTGAAAAAAGAGACACCAATAAAATCTGAAGTACAATCAGATGAGTTTGAAAAGTGGCAAAACGCTAATAAACAGCTTCGGGGCCTCCTCCTGAACGCTGTTGATGAATCGTTGCAGACTGTTGTGATAGACTGCCAAACAGCAAAAGAGGCATGGGACCAATTCAAATCACGATTTGATAGAGAAACTGCAAGTTCCACTAATTCCCTACTAAAAGCCCTCACTGATCTCACATTACGTGACGGAGATGATATATCGGAATACCTTTCAACCTTCAATGATGCCTGGAACCGCCTCCGAAATCGCTCACTACACTCGACTACCTCTCTCACTAAAGCTATCAAAGACCTGACCTCGTCGGAGGACGCAAAAGGTGCCTTTCTGCTGTCCTCCTTGCCCAAGTCTATGGAGAATGTCATTGATAACCTCGTGACTAAAGAAATCACCAATTACGATGGTGTATCCTCTCAACTCCTAGGCATGTCGGCAAACCGAAAAGCTCCCATCTCAGATGAAAAAGCTTATCAAGTCGCGAAACAGGAAATACAAGAATGCTCATATTGTAAGAGTCGCAAGTATAATTACGAGGGGCATAATTTTAAGGAGTGTCGGAAGCTAAAAGCGCACAAACAAAAGAGGATAGACATGAAAAACGCTGCCCAAATCGCCCAGTCGTCGGCCACCGCTGAATCAGAACATCAAATATACGATACGGCATTTGAGGCACAGTTTCAGACATCATTGTCTCACACAGAATGGATCTTCGATACTGGCGCATCGGCTCACATGACGGGATGTAAACGTGATTTTGAAACACTGACACCTGTAAAAAATCACAGTGTCAAAATCGCAGACAATTCCCATGTCCCTGTAACCGGAAAAGGAACTGTTCGTCTTAACCTTAGGAACCGACAAGGAGAGGTCTACTCTACCATCTTAACCGATGTCCTATTAGTACCTTCTTTTGGAAAGACACGACTTTTTTCTTGGGACGCTGTGAGTCGCAAAGGTTACACATTGATAGGCAAAGAAAAAGATATAATACTACGGGACGAAAGTGGGCGTGAAGTATTGTGGGCAAAGGCAGGAGTTAAGGCGCACTTAATACAGCTAGAGGAATATAATGCTTGCTTCTCCTCTTACATTGATTTCCATCAGGCGTTAGGACATTCCGGAGTAACCACCATTAAAAACCCTTCAAAGCTGTACTTACAGGCCAACCTTCCCTAACCACCCCAAAACTTCCATTGCCCTACATGCGAGAAAACCAAATCAAAATATGTCTCTCCTAAACAAACTCATGAAAATGCTACAGAACCATTTGAATTAATTCATTCTGATCTCTCTGGAAAGTTCTCCGTTCCCTCATTAGGTGGAAAATTTTACTACATAACTTTTATTGATGAATATACCCGACATTCATGGGTCAAGTTCCTGCGAACCAAAGACGAAGCAGCCCAACAAATGGTTGACTTCGTACACTTTGTACAAACGCAATTCAGCGCTGATGTTAAGCGTTGGAGAACAGATAACGGGGGGGAATTTATCAATCAAACAGTATCAACATTCTTTCGAAAGAAAGGAATTGTTCACGAAAAAACTCCACCATATGAACATGAGAGAAACAGAACTGCAGAGAGGTTTAATCAGACCCTGACAACAATGGCCCGAGCATTAATCATGAACCTTGGACTCTCGCTGTGGGCAGAGGCTATAGCCACTGCTTGCTACCTCAAAAATCGCCTACCTCATACACAGCTACCCGAAAATATTACGCCATGTGAGGCACTATACGGCAATAAACCTACAATACACCATCTTCAACCCTTCGGTAGGAACTGCTTTGTTCACATTCACGAGGATTCGCGGCCTCCTGGCTCAAAACCCCTACCTAGGGCACTGGATGGCAAGTTTGTAGGATACACAAGTAGCACAAAAATTTTTCGGATATGGATCCCCTCCAAGAACAAGGTTATGGAATCAACCAACGTCAAGTTTGCGCCGCTCGATTTAGGGGAAGTCATAATTAACCTTGAAAACCGAAGCAACCTGCCACAAGCAATAAATGACGAAGCAGAACAACAACCACACCAGGATAATCCATCAATAGCCGAACAGCAGCTTTCTACAGATGACAAACTCGATGACCCCTCGAAGCAAATCCAAAGAGAAATTGAAACGATGCACCAGCTAAAAGAACTATCTATCCCAGATTCACGGCCAGAAACGTCCGATATGCCAGGATCATTCCTCAAATCACCAAAATCTCGACCTAAAAGGACGACCAGACCCATTCAACGCTATGGGTTCCCCGCAAGTTATGGGTCGACCTTTCATACACGAGAAGAGCATGATAACCAGCGAGGACATCTGGTTATTGCTGAGGAAATCCAAGATGAAACTGGATGCATTGCAATGACTCTAGCGGCAAAACCCGCAACGGAAACTAACGAGGATCCGAGAAACATCGACGAGGCCCTCTCAGGGCCTGATGGATACTATTGGCGTGATGCAGTAAATAAGGAGCTACAATTGTTGTGGTTATGAGCTGTGAGGTATATGGCGATTAAATGACTCTGCTGTCCGTCGGTGGAGTGGCACGGGCTCATGTGCAATGGTGAGTCGCGGAGATGGCGCCCTCACGCTGGGTGATGGCACGATGGACACTGAGTGCGTATCACTGTGGCCAAATGGGTGTCAGTAGGTATCAAATGTGAACTCTTACTGACAGTGGTGATCTATGAAGGTGATGCTAGATGTCACAGACCGGGTTTCCCACGAGGAAAACGGCCTGTTTGTTACTACCATTGTGCCCTAGGATAATACTGAGATGCTACGTTAATCTGGTCAACCAAGTCAGGAGCTTCCCTAGTAACATAGTCAATGCGTTACGATGGTTACAATGTTGTGATAACAACAGTTACTAATCAACATAGTAATCAGTTGCTATGTTATTGCTGTAGACTATCATACCTCTGATTGTAGTAGCCGATCTTGAGTACTTAAGGAATGTCTAGGACTGGATTTGTTCTGTAGCTTTTTGTCTTGTAATTATTCTAGACTTTAGATTGATCCGATTATAAGCTTTACCTTTTACCCCGACTCCGTCCCGTTCCGCCTTCGTCTTGTCTCGCCTTCGTCCCGTTCCAATCACATCCTGTTCCGATTACATCCTGTCCCAAGTATATATGTTCCGACTCCGACCCGTTCCGACCCGTGTCCTCTGATCTAGCAAACAACCCTGACACTAGATGTGCACCCCGACGATTGATAATATCATCTAATGGATGATGTGAAGTATGATATTATTTTGGATAGATTTTTTAATTCACTAAACTCGGCAGGTGAAGAGATCGTAAAGTACATGAACAGCGTCTGTGCACCAGCCTGTATTTTCCACCATTTCCTAATACAGGAGCCCATCCTCCATTCCCCTGTCTCCTAACAACTCAACCGAGCCAGCACAACAACAATCCTTAAGACAAAACCACACCTGGGATGAAACTGCTCGACCATTAAATCGCAACATTGTTGGATCCAAATGGGTATTTAAAATCAAGCGAAAAGTGGATGGATCTATCGACTGGTACAAAGTTCGATTAGTGGCTCAAGGATTCAGTCAACTTCCTGGTCACGATTTCGACAAAACATTTGCTCCCGTAGCTCGTTATGACAGCCTCCCTATCCTTCTACGGATAGCTTCTCAAAACCAATGGATACCGCAACAAATGGACGTAAATTCTGCATACCTTTACGGAAACTTGGAGGAAGAAATTTATATGGAACTACCTCCTGGATTCTGCACATCCGGAAAATATGTTAAACTTCGTAAGTGTATCTACGGCCTAAAACAATCAGGCCGTGAATGGTATGCTTGTATCTCGAACTCCCTTTGACAAAAAGGATTCGAGATAGCCAACTTTGATCCATGCGTCTTTGTTCACCCGACAGAGAATGCCTGTGTCGCGGTATACGTTGACGACATTCTAATCTTCGGTCCAGATAACATGTTCCGCCAAGCCCTGAAATTATCAATCGGAAACGACTTTGATTGCAAAAATTTGGGAAATGCGAGTTATGTCCTGGGCCTAGAGATTAAACTAGAGAAATCTGGCATCCGGATCTCTCAACAAGGCTACTCACTAAAGATTCTCAAACGTTTTGGTTTTGAAAACTCACACAAAGTTAGCACACCCCTTGATCCGAGCGTAACCCTTTTCAAAGGATGTGAAGAGGATCGTCTCGAGAACATGAAGGAATATCAAGCCATCGTCGGATATTTAATGTACCTTGTCATAGGAAGCCGACCAGACCTAGCCTACACAGTCACACTTTTAAGCTAGTTTGCATCTTGTCCAAACAAAAGTCACTTGCGAGCCGCCAAACGCACCCTTCGATATCTAGCAGGAACCACCGATTTGGATCTAAACTATCCTTTCGGGTCGAACGAGCTTCTCGAAGTTTATGCTGATGCCTCTTACGCTGATGATCCCCATTCTGTGACGGTCTTAAAGTGGCGTTTTATTCAAACTGAACTCAGAGCTAGATACAAATGAAAATCTTAAAGTAACGAGAAGAGACATGACTGAAAGCCGCCTATTTATTTACAAGACTATGATCTCGTTCCCTCATTTCATACCATTCTCAAAATAGATCATGACCTGTCCTCCGACAAACACCAGCATCTCCGTCTATTTTAATTTAGCTTCATTTTAATGTTAGCAATTTTAGTTATTAAAATAGTTATGATGCATGTGGCTTAGATGACTCACGACTGGTGTTCGAGTCGTCCTGTCTGCAATCTAAATTTGTCATTTAAGAATAGATTTGCATTAACTGAGCCAAGGCCTATACTTGGGTCTATTGAGTTGTGGAGGGGTTCATGACATGTATGGTGTTTAACATGGTTGGAAGAGTTCAAGCCTTATTTGTTAGGCAGCAGCCTAATGATAACCAGGTATGAGCCTGTGACAGAACTCAACACCAGAATAGTTTTCCATCTCAGCTCTGACCACCTTTCCTTCTATGACTAATTCATGACTAATCCAAAACTCCTTCCTGATCAGTCTCAGGGTTAAGTTTACTCCAAGCAGATCAACGTACTGTATGCAAGAGTATTCCTACAGTAACCCTGACATGACACAGTTAATAACAAATAACTTGTACAATGAGGAAACGCCAATAGCTGAATTAGTATGCAAAAATAACATTTACTACATTAAACCACTCGCACATACCCCAGAAATTCATTTACACACCGCAGCCCCTGGTGTTGCAAGAGTCCCGAAGATATCTAGTATACAATGTTGGCATCAAAGACTGGGACATACAGGTCAAAAGATTTTGAAAAAGACAGCACAATGCACCATAGGAATGGAAGGAATAGATACAGCAGAATTAACCACCTGTAAAACATGCCACCTCAGTAAGGCACAACGCCATGTCTCACGAAAACCAAGACCGACCCCATTCGACCCACTAGATGAAGTATCCATCGACACAGTTGGTCCACTAACAACAGCATACAACGGGCATCAATATGCCGTAATCATCACCGAAGCCAGAACACGCATGAGATGGGTCATCTCAACGTGCACAAAAGACCAAATTGCAACACAACTAGTCCAATGGGTCGAGCAGCAGCATCACCAATACAGAAAAAGAGTCCGCGCAATTTTCAGGGATGGAGGATCAGAATTTACTCGTATCAAACAGCACTGTGATCAACATGACATTAGGACAGACATTTCCGCTCCATACACACCTGAGCAGAAGGGCACCTCAGAAGCCTCTAACAAGGTAATACTAAGACGAGCTAGATCCATGCTTATAGACGCCAGAATGCCCGCATGTTACTGGCCATGGGCAGTCGAACATGCCTGCTTCATCACTAATTACCTATATTGTTTGCGAACAAAATTGATACCACTGTTAGATTTCCTCCAAGGCCTGAAGCAGCCTTATCCAAATCAAATCGACTTCACCAACCTCCCACGCTTCGGATGTCGCGCATACAAATACATTTATCCAAAACCAGGCAAATTTGACCCTAGGGATGAGATAGGTTGGTTTGTTGGATTTCAAATAAATACTAATAAAAATTTCCTTATCTATTACTCCCACTGAACACCTACCTACGGTTGGAAATAGACATTGAGCATAACTCCTCATGCATCGTTCAATGAAGATATAGTTTTCGGCGACGAGTTAAACTCCATAGATCAACAGCAGACAACCAGCTACTGGACCAATTTCGACTCCATATTTTCAGAGTTGCAACATTTTCAACCACAAAGTACTCCGCACAACAACACGAGTACTCAGCATCAACCGGAACATCAACCGCAACATCAACCACAAAACTTCCAACCCCATCATGGCCAAGACAACCAGAGGGAGCAATCACCTATCATTACACAACCCTATAACAACACGCAGTCTATTGATACACATGATACACCACCCACATCACCAGTAATGGATCAAGTAGCAGAATCGCACAATGTTCACACCATACCCAATTCGCCAGCTTCTCACGAAATTACACTGCATCAAACAGATCAGCAAGTCATTCAAAGACCAAGACAACAACTTCCTGATCAGAGGGAGATATATGCTGCAGAAATACCTGAGCCAGACCAACCGCTAGATCTTGTCATAACTGGTTGGGATCCAATACAGCCAGTGGCCGGTATTAAGCGTCAACATTCACCAGAAGGAAGCATCACAAGTTCACAGCGAGGGAGAACTATCAAGCTTGTAGACTACTATCGATTAAATCACGGCATGACAGCACAAGTATCCACCGATCCTCAAACATGGGATCAAGCCATGACTTGTTCAGAAGCGTCACAGTGGAAAATGGCAGCAGAAGAAGAATTCAACTCACTGAAGCAAAAGGGTGCAATCAAGATAATCCCACGGTCACAACTACCCCAAGGCCGCAAACTCATGAAGTGCAAGTGGGTATTCAAGAAGAAATATCTTGCCAATGGCAATATCGAAAAATATAAGGCCCGCTACACAGCTAAAGGCTTCAACCAGCGAAAAGGCATTGATTATCATGAGACATTCGCCCCCACACCTAGACCAGAAACAGGACGCATTATTCTTGTCCTTGCACACCAACTTGGTTGGCACAGAAAACAAGGCGAAGTACCAACAGCATTCCTCAATCCGGACCTCAACATCGACTTATTTATGGAGTTGCCAAAAGGCTACAAAAAAGATGGCTATGTCACACAACTCCATAAAGGCCTTTATGGACTCAAGTAAGCAGCAGCACTGTGGTATGACGATGCAAAGACAACACTCGCACAGCTAGGTCTATTACCTACTACATCCGACATCTGCCTCTACACCAACCACGAAAAGGACCTCTTTGTACTAATGCATGTTGATGACTTCCAGGTTGTAAGTCCACATCATTCAAGGATCGATAAACTCATGAAAGCTCTGCACAATAAGTACAAACTCAAGACAGTGAGTACGAACATGTTCCTCGGCATGGAGATCAGCCATCCATCTTCTAAGGCGATCAAATTCTCCCAAGGACACTACGCACGAACACTTCTCAACAGACATGGCCTCTCGGATTGCAAGAAAGCAAGCAGGCCAATGGAGCGCATGATGGAAGCAAATAAAGAGAAATACCTGTCGTATGAAATGATAGAATATAACTCTTTCATAGGAGGGCTGCAATACCTTTCCAATAACACAAGACCAGACATCTTATTTGCAGTAAATGACCTTGCACGATTCCTGACCAACCCATCTCAGGAACATATGCAAGCTGCACGTCAAGTACTCCGATATATCGCGAATAACCCCGATCAGGGCATAGAATTTACCCGAGGTAATCAGCAAGCAATTCTCGAAGCATACACAGACGCAGACTTCATAGCCGACCCATCTACAAGCCGCTCAACATCTGGAATGCTGATTAGGCTTACATCAGGCCCCATTTGCTGGAAGTCACACTTACAACGAGAAGTTGTACTTTCAACCACGGAAGCAGAATATCTAGCAGTAACGGAGACATGTCGTCAACTCCAATGGGTTAAGTCACTAATTCAAGAGCTCGGCCTTTCTGAACATATTGAAGGCGCAACACGCACCAACCTACATGTCGACAATTAAGCAGCCATATCACTCATCAAGGATCATGACAGCCATAGGCGATCTATGCACATAGCCCTCTGGAACTTTTTCTGCCGCGAGCAGCATGAAAACGGAAAGATAACTGTCAGCTATGTGCCATCAAACCTTCAACTTGCTGACGCACTTACGAAGGTGAAATCTCCTGTGGCAATTCATTGAGTAGCTGCGAAAAGATCGTCACCGACAGAGGGAGTGTTGTGCTCAGCTAAGATAGCCCTGGCAGCTAGCGCATGGAGGGTGAGTATGTCATCAGGGTGCCTTGGGCATGGACAACTCACATGACATGTTTGGAGCATTTGGTCAGGCAAGGCATACTAAATGATTAGGCTTAAAACTACTTGTAAAAAAAAAAAAGTGAAGCTCCTGGTAGAGGGAAATTTGCTACATTCAAATTGGAAAGCAGAGTGGCAGACAGCTGGTCGGACTCTTTTGTAATTTCTAGGTGCTGTAGGGCGCGTTAGAGCGTCGGGTAGTTCTGTAGGGACTAGGCCGTCCAGCACGTGACTAAGGTCACGAGCTGTAGACAGGCACGACGTTAAATTTAAACTAAACTAAACTAAACTAAACTAAACCTAATCAAAACGTGCAACACCAAAAGCAACGGCAGCTTGCTGAGCGTGGCCCAGTCGATTTCGGTTGACAAATGGGCTAGGTTCCGTTCACGGCACGATAGATCAAAAGTTTGGGTCTCTTCTATTCAGTCTTTCAACAACTTCCCGATTGAGTGTGACTGGGAGGACTTTACGACTCACCAACAACCTCCCAAAATCAAAGGTAAAATTCCTTTCGCTTTCAACCTTACTAACATTGCGTGCAGGACTGGGCACTTGCTCGGCCTCATTTTAGACAGGCACCTCGACCGCGACATCAACATTCTCGACTTTTCGACACATTCCAAAGACGGCGCGAACTAAGACGCCTCACACAGACAACGATCAATGTACGACAAAAGCTGGGGCACCGATGCCTCGGTTTTGAGCTCTCGATTCCGGAATTTCAGCCCTCTCAAATGGGAGTTGAGCGCAGTGCAGGGGAGAATTTGAGAAGAATGATATGTGATTTTCAACAGGCCGTTGGCACAGTTGGTCGTGTGCTGGATGTGCTTTCTAGAAGTGGTAGGTTGGATTCCTACACGGCCTGTTTAAGGGGGGACTACGGCTGCTCGTCGTGAAAGAGTACAGGAGGAATTATTGAGGTTTTCCCACGAAGGTTTTCCCTCAATGCATGGTCTGAGGATCATGGTGAATGCGTTCCTACCTATTCGACCTGATGTAACAAGCGTGAGGCACGTAGCAGGAAAAGTCAGGCACCGGATGGGCTTTGCTGGAAAATGGAGGAACTTGTATTCTAGATGTCCTCCATACGTGTCATGTCCACTGGATGGAGGGCGTAAGCCTGGCACTAGAAATATAATATAATAAACTAAACTAAATACACTGTCCACAACACAACATCCACACACTTTTTTTTCATATCACATCACATCACCAACAACCCTTCGTACAAAAGCTCCCAACCGGTGCAATGGCCCCTGCTGTTGCATCGTCATTGTCAACACCCTCCAATCCTGGAGGGCAACTTCACCCAAGCCTGCTTGGCATTGTAAATGCAATGCAAAAAGCAGAACAACAACGGAAAGAAAGACTGGGTATAGCCCAGGAATTTCTAGAACTAATCGACTCCTGGGCTAAGAGCAAAGGAGAGAAACAAGCAGCAGCAGTTGTTGCGACGCTGATGGAAAAGATCACGCCTGTAATAACTGCCTTTGCAGTAGATCAGGCAGAAGCAGCCAACCTACTAAGTAAGAAACCTCCCACTATGGCAAGCACTCCCAAACCAGTCGCCCCTAGGAATATCACTGCTGTTGAGGATCATAGCCACGCCCTTCCCTCAAAGCCCCAAGACACCAGCTCGCCCTGGGTGACAGTAGCCCGCAAAGCGGCCAAACTACCGACGCTGCCTAGCGTGCAAGTCCCGCGAAGGCCTGCTCCAGCAAGCAGCCCGAAACCTCAGACAATCCCAAAGGAGGACAAGCGCTTGTTCTTACGACTGAGGAAAGATCACTACTGGCACAAGTTATCGCCAGTCACGATCAAGAAAATTATCACCGAAAAAGCTGGGATAGCAACTTCTGCTATCACTTCCATGTACCCAGTCAGGTCGGGGATCGCTCTCGAATGCGCATCAGATGCATTGAGAGATACAGTCATGGGAATTGCACCTCTCCTTCAGGAAGACAATACTGTGATCGAGGCAGCGTCCAAATGGACTTCTCTGATAATCCCGCATGTACCATTGTACATCAGGACGCTTGAAGGCAGCATCCCAGTCACCAACGAAATGGTGAAGAACGAGTGCCAAGCAGTATGCGGCGCCACACCAATACAGGTAAGGCCCACAGAAACAAAGCTGGGGCAATATTCAACGAGCTGGATTGTTCATTTCCAACAAAAACCAGAAAACACAAAATTTCGGCTATTTGACGAGAGCGGACCAGCCATTCCCTTCTCGCGCCGAAGACCAATCGAGCAATGCCAACGCTGCTGGGGATTTCACCCAACGCGTTCCTGTACCAGGAGCCAGCGATGTGGACGATGCGGAGGAACCCACGAGACATTGGAGTGCCAGGCTAAGGTGCTAAAGTGCTCGAATTGCGCAGGACCTCACCACTCCAATGAGGGTAGCTGTATGGCTAGGCCAAGACGACAAAACGGGATAATTCTGCCCCGCACCCCCGCAGAATTACATATCATAAGAGAACGCGGACATCGTGATTATCACGCTGCTCTAGCGCACTCGGAAAGGAAGGGCAAAGCGGTTGAAACCGTCATTGCCCAGGACTCAACGATGTCGTGTTAATGTTAGGAAACCCCTCAACAAAAGCACCAAAAGACAAGTACAACACCGTCCACTTTCACCAAGTGAATGTTGGAAGGGGTGGGGAAAATACGGATATAGCATTGCAGCAGGCATGGGATGCCGGTGCACATGTAGTCATGGTACAGGAACCATGGACAAGAAAGAAAGAGGGGGGTTTTATAACAAAAAGTCACCCTGGCTACAATAGCCATATACCATTCGGAGGAACAGACATCCGGCCCCGTGCGATTACTTTCACGCGCAAAGGTGGTCATGCGACTCAATTCTTTCCACCGTTGTCAGGCCCGACATCTGATTACTGTTTTGTAAAGATGGGCGGACTGACCTTTGTCAATGTATACCGTGCCCCAGGCACTAGTGGAACCTTGGAGCCCCTACTCCGGTGGGAAATTAGAGGTCTAGCGATTGTTGGAGGCGATTTCAATTCTGTGTCACAGCATTGGCAACCGCTAGCGACAAATCAGTACGGCAATGGTAACCAAGTTATGGAATGGGCAACAGCCCACAACATGGACCTAGTCAGTATTGTTGGAGAGCCAACGCATAGGGATGGGAACGTCCTAGATCTAACGTGGAGCAACACGGCCGCTATAGCATCAGTGTCCAAACGTTACCACTGTACCTCAGATCACTCGACCATCGAAGGTACCGTGCTTAACCCTACAGTGTCAGATCTCTCTGGAATTGTAAAGAACATCCGTGTTAGCAACGCCAACTTGAAGGAATTTAGCCGATGTGTTAGCCAATGGACCAAATCTGGCCCTCTTGACAGTGTCGTCAACATCGAAAACTTCACGAATGATCTCCTACAAGCACTTGGAGATGCGCTCAAGATTGCAGGGAAAGTCCCAGCCATCGAAAGCGGAAGAACTGGGCCATGGTGGACCGATGAATGTCGCACAGAATGGCAAGAGTACAAGGCAGCGAGAGACAACCCTGACCTCGCAAAAGAGGCCCGCAAGAGCTTTAGAGCCGTGGTGCGAAAAGCCAAGCGAGAGTACTGGAAGAGGCAAGTAGAGGCAGTGACTACTGACGCACAGGTATTCAAGCTCATGAGATGGGCTAAGCCTCGACCAGCTGCTGAGCCCCCTCCTCTGCAGATTGACGAAAACCGGTGGCTTTCTGACCCGCGAGAGCGAGCTAGTGCGCTTCGAGACACTCTCTTGGCTAGGTTTAGCGGCGAGAACGACATTTTTATCTGGGAGAACGGACAGGAGGAGCGTATTCCATGGGATACGGAATTATCACTGGACGATTTGACAAGCGCCACTGTCTCCGTCAACGATACGGCACCGGGAGCGGACAAGATAACGGTACGGTTACTTAAAGCATGCTGGTCCCATCTAGGACCTCTCGTGAAAGATCTTTACCAGGCTTGTCTAAAAATCGGCTACTTTCCTGCGGCTTTCAGGTTGGCAGAAGTTGTGCTTCTTCCAAAGCCGGGTAGAAATCTGTCGACTGCCAAGGGTTGGCGACCAATATCTCTGTTGTCGAGCTTAGGCAAAGGACTTGAGCGTCTAGTTGGTAAGAGAATGGCATGGCTGACAATAAGTCACCAAGTCGTTGACCCACAACTATTCGGCTCCGTACCAGGACGATCTGCAGTCGACCTTGCATCCTGTGTAATCCATGATGCTGAGGCAGCCATGAGAAGTGGTAAGTGTGCGGCTATGGTCACACTCGACATTCAAGGTGCATTTGACGCAGTCCTTCACAACCGACTGCTCAAACGCCTTCGAGAACAAGGCTGGCCACGATTCTTGTGCCGGTTCATTCAGACATTTCTTTGCCAACGAAAGGTTCAGGTCAAATACCGTGGTGGAATCACAGAAGAGTGTCACGGTTTCAGTACAAGGTGCATGAGCGATCTTGTAGGTACAGTATATTTATTATAATTCTCTGAGGAGAGAATTCCTGAAGCTAAAGACTACATATATATACATTCTGAACTATTGCCTTTCGAGAAGATTCTCCCTGTAACCTGAATGACTGAGACTATTCGACAACTACCTTGAAGGTACTCGGTAGACCTGTCATCCTCATGAACCTTCAGTATGTTTCCAGAAGGTTCACTGAGAATATTCTAAACTCCGTGGCTTCCGAGACCTCTCCCAAATATTCGCTTTGTGTCATTGCCTACGCTAGCCAGCGTAGGCTACAGGAATCCTTCGGCTCAACAGCCGTTACAAAGAGAAGATACTGGAATGTGGAGTACCTCAGGGCTCGCCACTATCGCCACTTCTTTTCATGCTCTACATCGCTGTGCTTTTTGATGATCATGGTCTAACGAGTAGGTTTGGTTATGCTGATGATGTAGCTATTGTCAGAATTGGAAACACCGCGGCGGATGCTATCTCCGCAGCTCAAGACGACTTCGACAGCTTAATTCTTCTCGCAAGAGAACACAGGATTGATTTTGACCCAGCAAAGTCAGAACTTCTAGTGACCGGAGGAGGGCCTAGAAAGAAAATCAACGCGGCTGATCTCTCCATCTTGGTGAAAGATCGCCGGATCGAACCGTCACCTCATATCCGGTGGCTAGGAGTCTGGCTTGATACCCAGCTAAACTTCAAGCATCATGTACAGAAATGGATTGGAAAAGCTAATCGTCTAGTACATTTCTTACGACATATAAACGGAGTTCAACGCGGTGCAGCACCCGGTCCTCTGATTCGTGCGGTACATGCATGCGTTCTGACCACAGCTTTATACGGGGCAGAAGCGTGGTGGCCAGGTCTCACACGAATAACCACACTGCGAGATAAAGAAGTCGGCACTGGAGTAGGCTGGCATATATCTCTACTGGACAAAACGATAATGAAAGCTATCAGAGTAGCACTCCCAGCGTGGCGTACCACTCCCAATGGCGCTCTTCATCGTGAAGCGGGAATACCCCCGGCATCGATAATTCTTCAGCAAAAGATGCTGCGGTCTGCAGCTCGCATGCGAAGAATGGATATCTGGCACCCTCTAGCCCTTCGGGCGGCTGAGGATCCGAAAGAGACAATAAGACGCTTAGGTCTTAGATCGGGACAAAGAGATCGTTTGTTCAGACAACCAGAACGGTACATGACACGCCTACAAATGAGTGTGCGTCGAGTTCCGACAGCCGAAGGCCCGGGAAAGCTATACTTCCCACGCGGCACCCCAGCATCGATTCCATGTAGTCGAGAAAATGAAGCTAGGTCTGGATGCATAAAGAGGTGGTTAGCCTCCCGTCCAGCTAACACAGTCTTCGCTTTCTCTGATGGATCATCATCGGGTCCCGGAAAATCAGCCTGGGGGTATGTAGTATACCAAGGAGGCAAGCTAGTTGCAAGTGGCTCCGGTCCACTTCCTGGAGCAGAGGTATTCGACGCGGAAGTTGTGGGTGCCATGAAAGCCTTGAAGGCTGCAATAGAGGTAGGAGAAGACTTACTGATCTGCATTCTTCTGGACAACCAAGCGGCCACCAGGCGCTCGAAAGAGGAAGATCTAACTCCTCGCAGTCAGCGGTGGACAAGTTTTCGTTGCTGAGACACAATAAGCGTGTGGAAATACGCTGGATACCCGGTCATGTGGGGATCCAAGGCAATGAAGAGGCCGATAAGCTGGCCAAATCAGCCTTGGGAGCTCCCAATAACCGGTCACTAACCTCAGCTACGCCCAGTGGAGAAGATCAAGATCTAACCTTTGCGGCACTAGGGAGGTGGATTAAACTGCGCAGCCAAGAACTCGTTGAAGAGTGGTGGCAGAAGTATCGACCGAAACGATACAAAGACCTGGACCTATTCATGCGTTGCAAAAGACCACCGGAACTAGCTTTACCAAGATGGGCGTACCATCGTCTTATTGCGGCAAGAACAGGCCACGGGGACTACGCCGACTACCATCGACGTTTCAAACCCGAATATGAAGATCTGAAATGCGTTTGCGGCCGAGAGAAAAGGCCCTGGCATTTTTCAGAGTGCCGACCTGCTTTACTACGTTGGAGAAGCTATGAGAAAATGGCCCCACCTGGGGCCAGGGAAATGATAGGGGAGAAGGGATGGCAGAAGTTCATTCAATTCTTAACTACAAGCAGATGTTATAGTCTGCCGAAGAATGAACAGGGTGGGAGGTGACCACACTGAGATTGTTTCTGACCCGAGAGGAGATGGGTGTGGAAGATAGGGATGCGGCGCAGGGCACCGTAACTCAGACATATACTGTTCCTTTGTTTTATTTCTTTTCTTTTGTCGCTTCTGGCTCCATTGCCGGTCATGTAGGTAGCAATGAGCTTTCAGAGCCCATCTACCCGTGTCACGTCTAAATAGATGTTAGGTTCTACCTGTCACGTAAAAGATTTCAATTCAATTCAATTAAACTAAACTAAATGATTAGGCATATTATTGGCGGGTAAACAAGCCAATGAGGTATAAAAGAAGAAGTTTTCCCACTGTAACTTAAACACACACATACATAGAGTGTTATGAATTAGTTGTAGGTCATTTTGATTGAGTGGCGCACGGACTATTTCGTAAATACGGTTAGGGCTAGGCAAATGGGGCGTAGATTATGTTGGTTGGAATTTTAGAATTTGCTCCTTGGTTCGAACAACTTTTCTTTTATGATACACGACCTTATACCCTTCGATAATCAGAACTTGTTGTGCTGGCTCGGTTGAGTTGTTAGGAGACAGGGGAATGGAGGATGGGCTCCTGTATTAGGAAAGGGTGGAAAATACAGGCTGGTGCACAGACGCTGTTCATGTACTTTACAATATCTTCACCTGCCAAGTTTAGTGAATTAATCTATCCAAATAATATCATACTTCACATCATCCATTAGATGATATTATCAATCGTCGGGATGCACATCTAGCATCACCTTCATAGATCACCACTGTCAGTAAGAGTTCACATTTGATACCTACTGACACCCATTTGGCCACAGTGATACGCACTCAGTGTCCTTCGTGCCATCACCCAGCGTGAGCGCGCCATCTCCGCGACTCACAATTGCACATGAGCCCGTACCACTCCACCGACGGACAGCAGAGTCATTTAATTGCTATACACCACTCAGCTCATAACCACAACAAGAACTCCTTTCTGATTAGTTTCAGGGCTAAGTTTACTCCAGCCATGATGGGGGCACTGTGTGCGAGAGTATTCCTACAACTGATATATTGTCTTTGATGACTAGCTATTCACCTTAGTGTTTACCCATGAGATTGGTCCACCTTTTCTACAGAACCTTCTCCATAAAAAAATAAAAAAGTGGTAGCAATGGAAACTTGTTCGGATTAGGTCTTAATCAACGATGTCTAGCCTAATTGTGCTATGTTGCAGGCTACTGTTACAACTATTCATGGGGTCATATTCAGGGTAGTGATATAGTTTCAGTTTGGTATGGGTATTAGGTTGATACTTGAGCGTGTCTCATAGTAGTCAGACACGCGACTCAAGTACCAAGTACACGGTAAACCTCAACCCCAGAATGATTCTACGTATCAAGTTTAACATGCTAGGTCCTGTATGGCTAGTATGAATGCGATATGGGGGATTTTACCTGAAGATAGATAAAGACGCTGTAGCCCTCTGATAGTTGGGACAAGTCTTCTACCGAATAATATCGGAATAAATCCTAGCCTCTCATTAAGCAATCTCATGAATTATTTCCGTGTCAGTCATTATAGACCAATATTCAAAGTCGACGATCAAGATTTAGAAAGTAGATCGTATTAGACTACTGTAGTTTGTAGCAGAAAGTGTCAAGGATTAAGTACCTGAGGTATCTTGGTATTTAAAGCTATCCAGCTTTTAGTCTAATTTTATTCCCTACTTATTCAAACAAGAAATAAGAAACAAGTCTTTATTGTTAATGTAATATCATTACCATAAGTATCAAAGTTCCCCCGCCTACCATTCTAAGTTGAGCAGCCAAGTTCCGAGAGAACCTGCTATCAATTCGTTGTGGAGCCGTTAGCGAGCTAGGCGATAGAAACGGGCTTGCTACTCTTCAACTTGAGGGTTGTACTCTTTCATACATATATGTGAACGAATAAAGCCAATTTCACCAACCTATCCAGTATACGTATACTGTGTACAAGTGATATCACCCTGTAAAACCAATAGAAAGTTATGTTATACATTTGTTTGATATATTCTGGATGTAGTGGTGCAGGTTTAACTTTCTAAATTCGGTTAGAGCTGATACAATGACATTTAGTTTGAGCTGACTGGATTTTTGGAATTAGTTCTTTAGTTCTAAAAATTTTACCATTTGGTTTCTATCAAAGTTTGCTTATTTGAAATTTACTATTCAATGTTTTGATCATTTCACATTTGAATTTATGACCTTCGATAAACTGAACTTTAATTATTCTACTCGTCTCTTTATAGTCAAATCGCACCGTCAAACCTTGGCACAATCGTAACTTTGATAATTTGTCTTCCTCCAAACTGACTCAACATCTGCAACTAAACAACTTCATCAGTTTGCCAATATACAGATTTGTAACAGTAGATAATCCGACCCTAGATTAATATCAAATACCCTACTATTTTCCTGCAAAGATACATCATACAAATTTTAAACCCCTACTCAGAATTGGTACCCCAAAATTTAACTGCTTACGAATAGCATGTCCTGTCTTAGTTCGCTTGTTGCTAGTGGTAACAACAAACTACTAACACCCGTCGCGACGAGAACGCGCAGGACTGTCGACGGGCGCCTCTCAAATATGAGAGACCTGTGTCTGAATCAGACCTAACACAGAAGGTCGTCTACACAATGCAAGTAAGCTGTTCCTACACAGAGGGCCGCTAAAACCTCTAAGTAAAGGCACGATTCAAGACAAAATGCGAGTGAGGTCGCATATGCCTTGCACATCGAGCACAATGCCCACGAGGAGTCATCAGGCCCGGTCGATTTTTACCTGCGGGGTCACTCACTTGAGTGGACTTCCGAGGGTAGTTGGGTCCAGCCCGAAGTCTCAGCCGTGGAACTCTGGGCTGAGATTTCGGACTGTGGAAATCACCGGGGCCTGGGCTAGGCTGTCGTTCAGGGCTCGCGAAGCGAACCCTTTTCTTTGCCTTTGCGGCCTTCTTTGGCGGGGGGAATGGAGACTTAGCTGGGAAAGTTGTGTACAAATTTGACTTATTGCCAGTTCTGGCGAAGAAACATCTAGCAAGAGTTAGTCCTTGTTCCGAAAGAGTAGGTATTCGACGAAGAAATAAGGGATAGCAGGTGGAGACATGAAGAGTAATAGCAAAGAGTATCATAACCTACCAGGATGTCGAGAACCATCAGGACTGATGTTGGTTTCTTGCCAGATCTTTTGTCGCATTAGCTGGTAATCGATCTCGTCATCCATCTGAAAAGGCGATTCCCAGATGGGTGGCTCGTTGATATAATACGCTAACCAGCCAAGCATGGCGACAATAAGTTGATAACCGAAGACAACGATTTTGCCGACTTTGTCGAACATTGTGGTCGACTCTGACCATTCGTTAGTTATGATAATTATGGATAAGAAATACTCACCGAACAGCTGACAGAATTGATGGAGATGGAGGTATGAGTTTGGGAAAAAAGAGGTAGTGTGCCAAGCTAGGAGAGTAAGGGAGTTGATTATGGGTTATGGGTAGTTGTGAGGATATGGAAGAGCACAAGGAGAAGAGGAGTAATCTACAGAGAGAAAGTCAAGTTATACAAGAGGAATCTTCCTAGCTCAAATAATATTGGAGGAAGGAACTGTCAGGTGCAATGAATGAAAGGTGATGATTCAGGAAGGAAGGAAGTAAGGTAACGTTTGACATTTTATTGATTATATCTAGTAACTCGACAAAAGGCATTCGCTTTCACCATCCGATTGTGGTAGGAAGTATGAAGAATAGGTTTTGGAAGTTGCAACCCATCGATGAAATAGAACAGCCAAAGCCAATAAAAACAATATCCGGATTGAATACCAGGCACTGAAGGTCTCTACTACCACTTCTAGATTTTGTTAGTGTTAAGAGACTGATGTCTGGGGATCGAGGCTTCCCTCGAACGAAATTCAAGTTCTCATATTTGAAGCGCGACTTCCTCGAATTTAATGGTTGTTTTCGAGAAAGTATGCGAAGGGCAATTCATTCCACCTCAACAACAATTGAAATCCAAACATGACAGGTCCGACCAAGGATTTTTTTTCCACAAACAAACTTGTTACTTAGACACCTTACTATACACCTTCCTGAATCATCACCTTTCATTCATTGCACCTGACAGTTCCTTCCTCCAATATTATTTGAGCTAGGAAGATTCCTCTTGTATAACTTGACTTTCTCTCTGTAGATTACTCCTCTTCTCCTTGTGCTCTTCTATATCCTCACAACTACCCATAACCCATAATCAACTCCCTTACTCTCCTAGCTTGGCACACTACCTCTTTTTTCCCAAACTCATACCTCCATCTCCATCAATTCTGTCAGCTGTTCGGTGAGTATTTCTTATCCATAATTATCATAACTAACGAATGGTCAGAGTCGACCACAATGTTCGACAAAGTCGGCAAAATCGTTGTCTTCGGTTATCAACTTATTGTCGCCATGCTTGGCTGGTTAGCGTATTATATCAACGAGCCACCCATCTGGGAATCGCCTTTTCAGATGGATGACGAGATCGATTACCAGCTAATGCGACAAAAGATCTGGCAAGAAACCAACATCAGTCCTGATGGTTCTCGACATCCTGGTAGGTTATGATACTCTTTGCTATTACTCTTCATGTCTCCACCTGCTATCCCTTATTTCTTCGTCGAATACCTACTCTTTCGGAACAAGGACTAACTCTTGCTAGATGTTTCTTCGCCAGAACTGGCAATAAGTCAAATTTGTACACAACTTTCCCAGCTAAGTCTCCATTCCCCCCCGCCAAAGAAGGCCGCAAAGGCAAAGAAAAGGGTTCGCTTCGCGAGCCCTGAACGACAGCCTAGCCCAGGCCCCGGTGATTTCCACAGTCCGAAATCTCAGCCCAGAGTTCCACGGCTGAGACTTCGGGCTGGACCCAACTACCCTCGGAAGTCCACTCAAGTGAGTGACCCCGCAGGTAAAAATCGACCGGGCCTGATGACTCCTCGTGGGCATTGTGCTCGATGTGCAAGGCATATGCGACCTCACTCGCATTTTGTCTTGAATCGTGCCTTTACTTAGAGGTTTTAGCGGCCCTCTGTGTAGGAACAGCTTACTTGCATTGTGTAGACGACCTTCTGTGTTAGGTCTGATTCAGACACAGGTCTCTCATATTTGAGAGGCGCCCGTCGACAGTCCTGCGCGTTCTCGTCGCGACGGGTGTTAGTAGTTTGTTGTTACCACTAGCAACAAGCGAACTAAGACAGGACATGCTATTCGTAAGCAGTTAAATTTTGGGGTAACAATTCTGAGTAGGGGTTAACATTTTGTCTGTTATAATTTTGTATCGAAATATTCGGGCATTTGATATTATTTTAATTGTTGATATATAGTGGTGGAATATCTCTAGCTAATAATTAGAAATTCAATTCCATCATTTTCATAATATTCATGATATCTAATGATTAATATATGTTTGATGATGCCAGGACCGTCAAATTACGTGTACTGCCATGAAAGTATGTCATATTTTACTGAACATTAAAAACTATAATAAGTCTGATGTTATAAGTAGTGTGTTAAGATGCACATTTACTAGTTATGAATAAATTTGAATGGAATAATAGAGAAGTCGATATTGTGTGAAGATTGCAAGGTTTACTAATGAGAAAACTCCCCGGATAATGTTAGATTTTATTGATGTCGAGGAGGTCAGAAGGAGTACAAAATTATTGTTTATATCAGGCATATCCTCATGGACAAAGGTTTTTGTTTCCAGACCTTGATATTAGTTGTTATGTGACTTTAATGAAATAATTTCGGAGATTGTAAGTGTTACATACTATTTTTGAGGTTGATTTAGAAATACAATTAAAGTTCACTTTACCGAGAACAAAATAGATATTTTTCTTTTTTGTGTTTATTGTCCTAAAAAGTCTATAACTCTGTAAAGACATGTAAGTCCTTTCTGCCTACAGGCCGGGAGTATCTATGCCTTGGGTATCGTACTCCCTCCTAAGCGCCCTTCACGACTGCTTTCCAGCAGTAATACCCCCACAGGTATTCATTCAAGTACACTCTAAAAGGAGCCGTTATCCCGTCATTATCTCACCTCTCCAGCCAACTAAACGATGGCCATTTACGGGTGTGTAGATGCAGGGAAAAGTCGCAAAAACCACTCGGTGCGGGGCTCTCCTGAGACGATGAGGCTGGCCTGCCGGGCACAGCAGACCTGTGTATACCTAAGAGCGTCTTTCAACCTTCCTAGCCTCCTCCTTCCTCTTTTCCTGATTCATGCCGCAGGACAAATGGACGATCATGAAAGCATGTCAGAAAAGTCTTGGTCGAGAGTGACTGTCATGAAAGAGCCTAGCCTAGCATCCAAAAGTTGTTACGGACGTGGGGTCGTCGGGTAACTCATGTATTTCAGATGCCCTCCTGGCTAGTAGATTCGGAAGTATAGATTAGAAGGGACGATATTTTTGACGAGTCGAAATCTGCTTGTCTTGAGGGCGGAAGGGTCTTTTACTTTGCTTTCGTGGACTTTTTGTTCGCCCGCCGGTGGGTAGCACATGTTGTAATATGACAAGGGCTTCTCTGACTACTGTTGTAGCGTTTGGTACCGCATTATCCTTCCTCATTCCTAGCATCATTATCGTCGTCGTGGTCGTCTTATGTGTTATCGGAAGCGTATCTTTGACGGAGGGGGAGATAACTCAGCTCAAAGTCGAAAAGGTGTTACTCAATCTCGGCTCTGCAGACTCTACAGTGAGAACTGGAGGTTCGTAGGGGACACCACTGACAGGTAGTGAGAAGAAACCCCCTATTATGAGGTGAAGCTAGGCCCGGAAGATATCTAAGAGCAAATTTTAAAACTGAGGGCCCTATTTTTTTGAAATTTGAATTTGATTTCATTGTCCTGATTTGGCGCCCTATGGGCCCATGCAGGTGTCCATCAAACTATTTAATTTATAGAGGAGGAAACCTTGCAGTAAAAAACCCCTTAACTGTCTGATTGGATTCTGTACCATTATAGTCATTCCTTTAGGAAGTGCACTCACACTGTTGTTGCAAGTGTGGATTCCGTCCTTGTCCTGTGTTCCCGTTTTCCCCTCTTTGCTTGATTAACGCCTCGATTTCTCCCGTCATCTGAAATTGCTCTATCCATCCTTCCTTCTGAATCCACTGCGCTATTCTAGTCATATCTTTGACGTTATTTACCATTGCTTCGAAGGATCGGGTCGTCTATTTACGAAGCAACTCGCCTCTTCCTTTTGCCCATCTTGGACAAGACATCACCATGTGTTACAGGTTTTCCCGCCATTGGTTGTCTGGGCTGACCTGCGTGCCCAGCCTTGCATATAATGAATACTACGCGAAAAGGCTGGGCCTTTCGCACAGAACAGGGTCTTTGGATAATGCTTATGTAAGGTGATTGTCAGGGCACACTTGATGCTCGCGCGATCCAGTGTAGTTATCTCTCCCATAGAAGAATATTAATTATTTTATGGTATAGTTTACGTGCGATGACCGTCTGCTTTAACCGTTCACACCATGTGCTTTATATTTTGGGACGGATATCCACATTGGCAACGTGGTTTTCCTACTCCTGGTACATTTCTTCGGTATAAGTAAGCATTGAGCCCAATGTGCTCGCTTCTTACATGTGTAGCAATGTTGCTCTGGGCCCTGCTTAGGTTTTGGTGGATTTGGATGGGTGACTCTCTGTAGTTCATCATAAGCCTACCTGTTTTCTTGTCATTGTACAAATTTGCCGCTTTCCACTTATCCGGATCTGCTTGAGCTCGGGGACGCAAGCGCCGCTCCTTTTTTTGGCTCGTCCAGGATTCTGAACATTCCTTAAATACGGCGTTCTTCCCAGCTACTTTCTGTCCTGCTTTAGAATCAATGTTGCTGCAGATTAAGGGCCATTCCACGAGATTATCTCTCCTGTTCTGGTCACTCTTATTTAATTTTCCTTCATCAAATAATTTGATTATTCTGCGTGAAGTTAAAATTGTCTGTTGGACTGAGGGCCCTATTATTATCTACTTGTAGCCACATTTACGAAGCTTTTGAGTTGCAGAATTCGAGTCAATTACGATGAAAACGAAGGATCGAATATTGTGAACGTTACGAATTAATTACGAAGAGACAAGTAGATTAATCAAAATTCGGATTATAGAAGGATACGAATTATTATATCATAAAACGAGATCAAAAATTGTTAGGACCATTACTACATTCTCCCAAAAGTAACTTTTATACTCCATTGGCCTTGCCATCACTAAAATAGGAAACAAATTATTTCACCACCATATCCAGATTATTTCCAAAGAATTCATAACAGGCCTGGTGGCTTGATGCTCGATTTTTGTAGATTTGGGCTTTGGCTTTTTAAAATTTGGCTCTCTAGAAGGTGATATTTGTTATAGTTCGGTACACAAATGAATTATGGGGTGATTTTTCTCCATAGCCATAAAGTCAGATAGAACTATAATTAAATCTAATCTGGGGTGATTTTATCTATTAATTGGGATGAGTTTTTAAATTAAAAGATGGTTAGTCCAAAAGAGCTCTGCTCCACTTGATTTAAGGCGACAAGAGTGCATCTGATACTAATTGCCAAGTATTATCATTTAACCCCTTTAAAATATCTCCCTGTTACGAACCTTCCTAAAGCGTGATGTTGACCTACTCTTTTATTATTAGTCATGAAGATAATCAGAATAGACTCTGTTTAATTCGTTCAATCATGTAGATGGCGACCTCATTTCGTGAAACATAAATACCCTAGATTAATGCTAACTCCGGAATAGGATGCCGCCGTAAAATTTAGGTATAAGCTCGATGCAAAACCAAATGCGAGTGGGGTCGCATATGCCTTGCACATCGAGCACAATGCCCACGAGGAGTCATCAGGCCCAGTCGATTTTTACCTGCGGGGTCACTCACTTGAGTGGACTTCCGAGGGTAGTTGGGTCCAGCCCGAAGTCTCAGCCGTGGAACTCTGGGCTGAGATTTCGGACTGTGGAAATCGCCGGGGCCTGGGCTAGGCTATCGTTCAGGGCTCGCGAAGCGAACTGTTTTCTCCACCTTTGCCGCCTTCGTTGGCATCGCAGACGAGGAACTTAAGGCTATTACTCCAAAAGACGGCTTTGTTAGCCTAGCATTGAAAACACTATTCTGAGTCAGCGATGGGCCGAAAAATGAATTGTGTTAAACTGTAGAGATGGTGTCGACTCACAACAATAGTCAGAACCATTATCAATATTGGTTCCTCGCCCGATATTTGGTTATATTAAGTAGCCATTATTTTTACCAACTATTTGAAAAGTTGATTTCCAGATAAGTGGTTGGTTGGTGTAAACTTTACAGCCATGCATGGTGACAATAGGCTGATTTGATGGTTTTGATTCCAAAATTTATGTCGAAGACCCTTCTAATGTTATTACATAATTATGGTGGGATACGTGATATACTTACAACATGAGTAATAATATGGTGCTAAGATGACTTGTTGATAAGTATTTAAAGGTGTGAGGATAGAGAAAGGGTGTGGACAAGCGCGTATATAGATATTTGGAGAGGTTTAATTCACCTCAATTGTGCGATTTGAATGATAATATACAGGATTAAGTTTGACAGTAATTAATCTTTCAATTTAATTCATCAAAGATGAACTTAGATGCCGATAATGGAGATAATGATGATGATGTGCTATGAGAATCTGAATAGTTGAAGATAAGGAAGAGATACTCGCGGGAAGAATAAGAATATTTATAGGCTGAGTCTATCAGGCTTGAAGATAGGAGACTTAAACACTGTGACGTATATTATGTACTTTTATTTTAGTTTCGGAAGGTAGGATGATGGTAAATAAATCAGGGAATATTTCATTGTCGATTCCTTTTTGAACTCTATTAGTCTTATTCAAATAATAATGTTCTCTGAGGTACGGGATGAGGACTTCCGTCCTTTCGTATTTCTATATGAGGGGTAGTTCCATGATAGAAATATTTCCCGTTATTACTCAAAATTATGGTTGGTGTCGAGGAAGTTGCAAACATTAGTCCTGTTTGTCAAGTCGGCACGATCTATTTTTTAGTATTAATGGACTATATTGTCGTTGAAGCTGATTTGTTCGTCGAATAGCAGCCCAGTTGTGCAGGATCTCAAACATAAATATTAAGCTATTCTATCCGTAAATTTCGTAGTGGGCTTCTGACAATACTATGCTTGAATGCTGCAGAATATTAAAATTTTGTTTAAGACAGTCCTTTCCCCTATCTTCTTTAACAAGTGAAAACTGCTTGACATGCATCAAATTTGAGTCTCCGAAATGAAATCATGGTAGACTGAGTCCCGAAAATATTCTCATTCTTTCTAAATATATCACTTCCATTGTCGGAAACTGTTGGACAATATACTCTGTTCGATATTATATGGATATATATGATGACGTAAAGAGGACTTCATATTTTACAACTGTAACAACATTGGACTTATTTATATACATCTAAGGGAGAAATCCCCACTAGTCTCATGTTACTGTGAGGGAACGAAACAATGGCATTGAAGCAGAGTTGGATTATTCCAAGTGGCGATCATTTGTATTTGGGACCTGGAACATGCAATAAGATCAAGGTGTAGATCATTAGCAAAAGCGCTTGGACTCATGTTTCCCTGTAAAGCAAGCTGTATATAGGTCCTCTCCACCTTGAACCTCTTTCTAGATCTGTAGTAAATCTTTTCATCTTACGGTTTATCGACCACGATCATTCATCCCTTGACAGTTACTGTCAAACCTAGTGACGACCAACCATCTCTTATCTACCATGATGAGCCAAGGTACACTGTAGTACTACGTGGTGCCTTCTACGAATCTGGGAGTGAAATATTCTCCCAGCGCCAAGTTCAGTCAGATTTCGCAGTACCAAATAAGTTGGCCCACGAGGCAATGATTCAAAATACTCCGCCATGTCTAATATTCACTCCCAACGAGATCGACTCCTACCAAAGTCTCATCAAGTCTACAAGTACGACTTAGTACATCCTCGTTCCAATGACCACTCTTCTCATCAACTATTCTCTGGCCTCAGCTAGCCGCCAAATATACGCCCACGCCGATATTCACACCCGACGGAGGAAGCAAAGCGTGGTGCACAAATCTGGGAGATAGTTCTTTAAGACGGATGTGAGAGAGATCAGGACAAGTTTACAAGATGATGCAGAGGGTGGAAATGATCTCGACGGGTGTGAATTTTTGAATTTTGACAACGAGTTTTCGAATTGAGCTTTGTGCGTGCCAAGGATTTGCTTACGAGGGTACAGCTCACACCATAAAAACAAGTCAACGATGGGAGGTGCCATGGTCCGCCTCCTGGTGGTGTTCTCCCGTATAGTTTAAGTAGCCTGGGGACCTACTCCACTTGGGAAGGAGACGCCTAAGACTACATTTCTCTTGGGGATAGTTCAGTGGATTATGAAGGCATGTCTGAGTAAATCAGGGTTTGATACGTCCCCTAGGTGGATATTCAGGGATGAGGGATGACTTGGGGTGAAGAAAAAGCCACCTTCATTTCACAGTGTGTCACGGTTTCATAACAAAATGCATGGGCGATCTTGTAGGTACAGTATATTAATTATAATTCTCTAGAGAGGGAATTCTAACAGCTAGTGACTACAAATATATATAATCCAGAATACTCCTCCTTCCATAGGATTCCCTCTATGACCAGAATTGTTTGGATTCTTCAACAACTTCCTAGAAGATTCTGGATGACACCATTGATCTAATTGCCTGCGCTAGCTAGCGTAGGCTACAGGGATAATTAGGCTTAACAGCCGTTACAATCTCCCTTCTCTTCCTCAATGAGTAAATATTTTATTTAACTTTCTTATTTAATGCTTTTTTTTTTCGTCGTTCCCTCCGCGTTTTCTGGACATGAGGCTCGGCCTGGCCAACGTATCTACCTGAGTATATTTCTGAAGGGCCATCATTTGAAGTTATGGGACCATAGGTCTCTTCAAATATCTTTAAAGCTTCGGTGTCTGCCACGTATTCAATGGGCTCCCAAGTTGGTTCTGCCCAGCCAGTCCACTTAACTAGGGCTTGCCTGAAACTACCACGGCCACGTCTCACTGTTCTCGCTCGTATTATTGAGTCCACTCCAAATTCTTGCTCGCCCAGATTGTCAAGGATAGCGGGATTTTGTGCATCGTCCTGCTGCTGACTCGGAAAGGGATCCATACCCGCCCGCTTTACCAATTCAACATGAAAGCGGTTGTGGATGTTTCCAGGAACGTTCAACTCCACAGTCAAAGGATCCGGGACCGCGGTCACATCGTACTTTGCATGAATCCAGGCTAGCTTCTTGGAGAGCTGTGGTGTTTTCACGTTTCGGAGATCCAACCAAACCTTGTCGCCAACTTTATACTGATCTGGTTGTCTTCGGAAGCGATTTGCATTACCCTCGTTTCGTTGTTGAGCTGAAGCCATTGCTGCCTGTGCATAGTCTTGCGCGTCCTTTAACCTCTTAACATAGTCCTGAGCAGATAGTCGTCCTGGGTGTCGGGAACCATTCTCTAAGACAGGCGTAGGCTCTGCTAGAGGGTCCAAATCGTATCCATGCCGTAAGAAGAATGGGCTTAGTCCTCCAATCGCTGAACTTGGTCTTGAATTTAGTGCCAGTTGGGCTATAGGCAACAGTTCCATCCAATTATCTTGTGAGTAGCAGGTAAACGCTCGCAGGTACTTGTACAATTCCTGATTTGCTCTTTCACTTGCATTTGACTGAGGGTGGTACGCCGTGGTCAAGCGTTGAGTTATTCCTGTTAGCTCGCAGAAAGTTTGCCAAAAGGTTCCCACCCAGTCACTGCCTCTATCACTTGTCAAATATCGTGGAAAGCCAAAGTAACGATAATATCGGTCGACAAAAACTTTAGCGCTTGGTGCAGCCTCCATTGTCTTTGTACCAAATAGAAAAACGTCTTTAGATAGCCGATCTGTTATAACCATTATATTTGTACAATCTTGAGAAGGTGGCATATCAGTAATAAAATCAATTGTAAGCTCGCTTCCTATTCGGTCAGGAATTGGCAGTGATCGAAGAAACCCAGCCTTTGCCTCTCGCCATACTGTCGTACGACCACAGACATCACAATTCCGTATAAAACGACGGACCGATTCCCTCATCTTTGGCCAGAACCATCGCCTTAAAAGTATGCCTATCATTGTATCCTTGCCCGGGTGACCTGCTAGGTAGCTATCGTGTGTCTGCTGCATTATCGCCGTTCGGAGTGGCTCATAATCGGGAACCCAAATTCGATTTTCCCTTCCACGAAGAACGCTATCTGCAGCAACCGTACACTCTGCAATGTTAGCGGTTAATTTCTGAGCGATATTTGGTGGGAAACTTCTCTCTCCGTGCTGGACAGCATCTCGCGCTCGTCGCCAATCATTATCGTAAATGACTCCTTGATTCCATAATGCCTGAATCTCATCATTGTCAGATATTCTCGCTGTCGCTGCTGGGTCTGCTGCACCGAGTTGTGCATCGACAGGTAAAGCTTTGACAGTTGGTAACAGTTGCATAATTCTACCCGTGGTTCGTTCGTCATAAAGGCCATGGGGCTGATCCTGATCGCGTCTTGAGAGAGCATCCGGCCGTTCGCAAGCATTACCAGGTCGCCATTTTAGAGTGAAATTGAACTGATGTAGAACATCGTAATATCTGGTCTGCCGTTCATTGAGTAGTCGCTTGGTCATGAAATAGTCTAAGTTCTTGTGGTCGCTCAGAATTGTGAAAGGCTTTGCAACAGAGCGCAGTTCAGCTTTCCATTCTTGCAGGCACGTGATTATGGCCAGCATCTCTTTGTCGTGTATCGGATAATTTGCTTCCGCTCCGCTCAGTCGCTTGGAGTAGTAAGCCACCGGCCTCAGCCGGCCTTGCATATCAGCTTGAGACAAACATCCACCCAATGCATACCCAGAACAATCGGCTTCCACCACTGTGTCTCGCTCGGGATCCCATTGCGCTAACACCGGCTCAGTTGAAAAAATATGCTTTAGTTGTTCAAACGCCTCGTTCTCCTCAGGTCCCCATCTCCAAATTGAATCCTTCTTTGTCAATCTGGTCAGTGGTGCAGTTACCTCCGAAAATCTATCAACAAAGCATCGATAGAAATTTGCAAAGCCGAGAAACGATCGAACTCCTTTAACCGATGTAGGTGCCTTCCATTCTATGATGCTCTTGACCTTGTCAGGATCTACGGTCACCGAGTCTCCAGCTCTCACAATGTATCCCAGATACTTAACCTCTCGACATAGAAAATTGCATTTATCAATGTCCAAGTACAAACCAGCCTTCTCTAGCTTTCCCAAGATACTTTGAACCGTTCTCCAATGATCGGCCTCACTACCATTCGTGTATACTAGAACATCATCCATGTATGCTGTCGCATCAACATCAAGGTGTCCTCGTAGTTGCTCATTAATATAACGCTGGAATGTTGCAGGTGCATTTGCAAGACCAAATGGTGTAACAAGCCACTCAAAAAGACCATGGCGACATCTGAAGGCGGTCATCCATTCATCTCCCTCTCTGATTCTGATACGATGGAAAGCTGACTTCACATCTAGTTTCGTGAACCACCTAGCTTTTGAAAGTTGTCGCAAAGTTTCTTTAAATAATGGAAGGGGATACCTGTCTGGAAGAGTGACTGCATTCAGCCCGCGATAATCCACACAAAATCGTAGCCCTCCGTTTGGCTTTCTAGCAAAAAGTACTGGTGAGGCCGCCGGCGAGCTACTTGGTCTGATCCATCCCTTACCCAGAAGATCTGTCAATGTTTTGCGAAGCACTAGAAGCTCCTCTCTTGACATACTGTAAAGAGGGCCCCAAGGCGGTTGGACTGGCTTTCCATTCTCATTTCGGAGGTTTATAGCATGGTCAAGGTGATCTCGTGTAGGCGGTAGATCATTAGCGCCGCTATCGTCAGAAAAGAGGCGCGCAAACTTCTTCACAGGGCCCGGTAATCGTTCTCGAGCATCAGAGATCTTGAGACAATGTTTCGTACGGAGTGCCTTATTTATGTCGTCTAAGGAGGCTTTGCAGACGGGAACTCCCTTTTCCAGAAAAGATAAGGCCTCAACAGCAGCACGTTTAGGCTGCTTTATTCCCCTTAGTTTTTGACGCCAGCGTCGAACACTGTAAACAGAACCACCACTCTTCCTGAGTTCCAACCGCTGCTCTTTGGAATGAATCACTGCATCCTGGTCCTCTAACCATTTCTTCCCAAGTATGATCTGATGTGTACTGTGTGGTACTACATACAGCCACAATTTTTCAGTAACAAAACCATCAAGGTCTATGGAGACCCAAGTGATATTTCTTACTATTGGCTTGTCTTGAGATGAATTTTCTGCTGTCTGAAGGGTTCGGGGAGAGATAGGTTTACATTGTAAACTTAGTTGGGCTGCTAATTCTTCATCAATGATACCTGAACACAGGCATCCATTGTCAATTAATGCTTGCACCATAGTGACGTCGTTAACTAATGCATTAACTAAAAATGGATTTGTATTCATCTTCGGTTCTTGTTCAGCTGCTGTCAAACTTTCTGAAAACTTTTTATCCAATATTATTGGCTGCACAAAATCTTTCCTTTCTTCTTGAATCGGTCTATCACTAGTAATGGCATTAATAAGGAGTGGCGATGTGTTCTTTCTCATTTCATGATCTGTAAGACAGCTCCCCATGACAGACCTCTTGGATGACCAACCCATTAATTCTCCTCGATCTCTTATTTGCTGAATTTCGATAGGACGGTTTATGAAACTCGGAGAAATGCTATACGGATCCACTTCGTACACTGCCGGATCAATAGGACCTAGACCATCGCCTTCCGGATCCTCTTCCATATTTTTTTTATAAATATGTAAACTTTTCTTAATCTTTCGTGGATTAATTGCTGGAAGAAGGTGGCACACCCTAGATTGACATCCCCGTTTCTCACATCTGAAGCAGCTTCCTTCTTTCCGAAGCTTAGCTAGCTGATCTTCTGATTTCCATGTTGCCCTAAGAAAATTGTTTTCCTCCATAAAAATGTTGCAATGATTCCACTTCATCTCTGCAAAGTTGATTGACTGCGATCTGACTGACTGCGATCTGACTGACTGACTGATTTACTGCAATTCTGACTGACTGACTGCGATTCTGACTGACTGACTGACTGACTGCGGTTCTGAAGTTTGTGGAGAGAATTATAATATGTCACGGTTTCATAACAAAATGCATGGGCGATCTTGTAGGTACAGTATATTAATTATAATTCTCTAGAGAGAGAATTCTAACAGCTAGTGACTACAAATATATATAATCCAGAATACTCCTCCTTCCATAGGATTCCCTCTATGACCAGAATTGTTTGGATTCTTCAACAACTTCCTAGAAGATTCTGGATGACACCATTGATCTAATTGCCTGCGCTAGCTAGCGTAGGCTACAGGGATAATTAGGCTTAACAGCCGTTACACAGTGGTTCTTACAAATGAAATCCGAGGCATGAGTATGTTTCTTATTTAGAGTCATCCTTTCTGTATATTTTTTCTGATATTATGTCATAGCTGCATAGCTGAATACGAACTTCAAATCTGATGCAAAATACTTTAAAAAAAACTTGTATCTATTTTCATCAATCGTCACGTACTGACTGATGCGGAGATTGTATACTGCCAGTCCCTGGCTCTAAGACTATCAGGCTACTGCGATATCATGGGTAGGTTCATGGTGTTGAGGCAGAGTGATCCTAGCTTCATCGGGTATCCCTTTAGATATGCTCTAGGTACTTCGATGACATTCTAAGCTATTCTAGCAATCACTTTCTAGACCTTTCGGAACAATATTTTGTACTCTTACCAGCTCACTGGGCTTCGATCAGACTCCGGGTACATCCAGGTCTTAAGGATGAGGGTTTGACAGTATTCCACGGGATGCGTTGTATAGCCTAGTGAAGATCTAGGTGATAAGTGAGGATATTTAATGGGTCAAAGTGATGATAGGTCTTCTCTAGGAAGAGATGAATGGGCAACTAGTTGCAGTAGACGTTACACATGAGTCTTGCTGATGAAGACTGGGCAATGGAGATCTTGCTGATGAAGAACTGGAGAATGGATAGATGGTCTTCCCGAAGAAGAGTTGGGTAAACAAATGTAAAGTAATGGTTAAGTAAAGAAGACGTTGCGTGGGAAGTAAAGCTCGGTCACGCTGAATTATTATATACAAGAGTAGAAGCATTTCCCAGCCGGCATTAATCGGAATTGACTCTTGCCAATATCTTCGAATTGATGGCTGTGTTCTTGTGCTTCTCTTCATGACTCTCTTGTACATCCTGTAAGAGTTTAATGAATTCAGATGTACTTGAAAGACAATAACTCGTTAGGAATTAATAACTTCTTCCTTGGGAAGACAATCTACCACGTACTCTCCCATCCGTTATAAGCTCTGCGTAGACTAGTCTTAACTCCCTCCATTGGCCCCCTGAGAATCATCCTTTCTCCCTGGCTCTCTTCCTTGCCCCCTTGAGAATCATCCTTTCTCCCCGGCACGACTCTTCTCCTGTGTCATACTCCCCATCTGGTATGTACCCCCTCGGAGACGGAGTGGTCCTAGTGACCAGTCCCAATCCGGGCAAAGCCCGTCACATATCCTTCCATTAATTTGTACATGACTAATTGTAAAGGGGAAGCAATTATTAAATTGATGGTTATAATTAACTACCCCTTCATCTTATCACAGATTATTATAAGTATTAGGATTCTAATTGCGGATCCATGATACCAGGTCACTCTCTGGAGCTCCACAGAAATTGGGATGGTGTAAGATTACTGTAGTTTGTAGCAGGTAGTGTCGAGGTTTAAGTAGCTGAGGTATCTTCTTATCAAAATCACTCCAGCTTTCTGTCTTATATTATTGCCTAGTTATTCAAACAAGAAACAAGACACAAGACACAAGTCTCAGATAATGAATTATCATTACCACCAAAAATCTAAGCTTCCACGCCTACCATTTTATTTTGAGCCACAAAATTCCGAGACAACCTTCCATCAATTAGTTGTGGAGCCGTTAGCGCACTTGGCACCGGAAAAGGAACTACTACCCTAGAACTTGATGGTTGTACTCATTCTTACATAGATATGAATGAACAAAGTAAATTTCACCAACCTATCCAGTATACCTATACTATGTACAAGTGATATCACCCTGTAAAATCAATAGACAGTTAAGTTATGACTTTGATTCATATATTCTAGATGCGGTGGTGCAGGGTTAACTTTCTACATTCGGTTAGAGCTGATACAATGACATTTAGGTACGGACAGACTGGATTTTTGGAATTAGTTCTTTAGTACTAAAAATTTTACCATTTGGTTTCTATAAGAGTTTGCTTATTTGAAATTTACTATTCAATATTTTGATCATTTCACATTTGAATTTATGACCTTCAATAAACTGAGCTTTAATTATTCTACTCGTCTCTTTATAGTCAAATCGCACCGTCAAACCTTGGCACAATCGTAACTTTGATAATTTGTCTTCCTCCAAACTGACTCAACATCTGCAACTAAACAACTTCATCAGTTTGCCAATATACAGATTTGTAACAGTAGATAATCCGACCCTAGATTAATATCAAATACCCTACTATTTTCCTGCAAAGATACATCATACAAATTTTAAACCCCTACTCAGAATTGGTACCCCAAAATTTAACTGCTTACGAATAGCATGTCCTGTCTTAGTTCGCTTGTTGCTAGTGGTAACAACAAACTACTAACACCCGTCGCGACGAGAACGCGCAGGACTGTCGACGGGCGCCTCTCAAATATGAGAGACCTGTGTCTGAATCAGACCTAACACAGAAGGTCGTCTACACAATGCAAGTAAGCTGTTCCTACACAGAGGGCCGCTAAAACCTCTAAGTAAAGGCACGATTCAAGACAAAATGCGAGTGGGGTCGCATATGCCTTGCACATCGAGCACAATGCCCACGAGGAGTCATCAGGCCCGGTCGATTTTTACCTGCGGGGTCACTCACTTGAGTGGACTTCCGAGGGTAGTTGGGTCCAGCCCGAAGTCTCAGCCGTGGAACTCTGGGCTGAGATTTCGGACTGTGGAAATCACCGGGGCCTGGGCTAGGCTGTCGTTCAGGGCTCGCGAAGCGAACCCTTTTCTTTGCCTTTGCGGCCTTCTTTGGCGGGGGGGAATGGAGACTTAGCTGGGAAAGTTGTGTACAAATTTGACTTATTGCCAGTTCTGGCGAAGAAACATCTAGCAAGAGTTAGTCCTTGTTCCGAAAGAGTAGGTATTCGACGAAGAAATAAGGGATAGCAGGTGGAGACATGAAGAGTAATAGCAAAGAGTATCATAACCTACCAGGATGTCGAGAACCATCAGGACTGATGTTGGTTTCTTGCCAGATCTTTTGTCGCATTAGCTGGTAATCGATCTCGTCATCCATCTGAAAAGGCGATTCCCAGATGGGTGGCTCGTTGATATAATACGCTAACCAGCCAAGCATGGCGACAATAAGTTGATAACCGAAGACAACGATTTTGCCGACTTTGTCGAACATTGTGGTCGACTCTGACCATTCGTTAGTTATGATAATTATGGATAAGAAATACTCACCGAACAGCTGACAGAATTGATGGAGATGGAGGTATGAGTTTGGGAAAAAAGAGGTAGTGTGCCAAGCTAGGAGAGTAAGGGAGTTGATTATGGGTTATGGGTAGTTGTGAGGATATAGAAGAGCACAAGGAGAAGAGGAGTAATCTACAGAGAGAAAGTCAAGTTATACAAGAGGAATCTTCCTAGCTCAAATAATATTGGAGGAAGGAACTGTCAGGTGCAATGAATGAAAGGTGATGATTCAGGAAGGTGTATAGTAAGGTGTCTAAGTAACAAGTTTGTTTGTGGAAAAAAAATCCTTGGTCGGACCTGTCATGTTTGGATTTCAATTGTTGTTGAGGTGGAATGAATTGCCCTTCGCATACTTTCTCGAAAACAACCATTAAATTCGAGGAAGTCGCGCTTCAAATATGAGAACTTGAATTTCGTTCGAGGGAAGCCTCGATCCCCAGACATCAGTCTCTTAACACTAACAAAATCTAGAAGTGGTAGTAGAGACCTTCAGTGCCTGGTATTCAATCCGGATATTGTTTTTATTGGCTTTGGCTGTTCTATTTCATCGATGGGTTGCAACTTCCAAAACCTATTCTTCATACTTCCTACCACAATCGGATGGTGAAAGCGAATGCCTTTTGTCGAGTTACTAGATATAATCAATAAAATGTCAAACGTTACCTTACTTCCTTCCTTCCTGAATCATCACCTTTCATTCATTGCACCTGACAGTTCCTTCCTCCAATATTATTTGAGCTAGGAAGATTCCTCTTGTATAACTTGACTTTCTCTCTGTAGATTACTCCTCTTCTCCTTGTGCTCTTCCATATCCTCACAACTACCCATAACCCATAATCAACTCCCTTACTCTCCTAGCTTGGCACACTACCTCTTTTTTCCCAAACTCATACCTCCATCTCCATCAATTCTGTCAGCTGTTCGGTGAGTATTTCTTATCCATAATTATCATAACTAACGAATGGTCAGAGTCGACCACAATGTTCGACAAAGTCGGCAAAATCGTTGTCTTCGGTTATCAACTTATTGTCGCCATGCTTGGCTGGTTAGCGTATTATATCAACGAGCCACCCATCTGGGAATCGCCTTTTCAGATGGATGACGAGATCGATTACCAGCTAATGCGACAAAAGATCTGGCAAGAAACCAACATCAGTCCTGATGGTTCTCGACATCCTGGTAGGTTATGATACTCTTTGCTATTACTCTTCATGTCTCCACCTGCTATCCCTTATTTCTTCGTCGAATACCTACTCTTTCGGAACAAGGACTAACTCTTGCTAGATGTTTCTTCGCCAGAACTGGCAATAAGTCAAATTTGTACACAACTTTCCCAGCTAAGTCTCCATTCCCCCCCGCCAAAGAAGGCCGCAAAGGCAAAGAAAAGGGTTCGCTTCGCGAGCCCTGAACGACAGCCTAGCCCAGGCCCCGGTGATTTCCACAGTCCGAAATCTCAGCCCAGAGTTCCACGGCTGAGACTTCGGGCTGGACCCAACTACCCTCGGAAGTCCACTCAAGTGAGTGACCCCGCAGGTAAAAATCGACCGGGCCTGATGACTCCTCGTGGGCATTGTGCTCGATGTGCAAGGCATATGCGACCTCACTCGCATTTTGTCTTGAATCGTGCCTTTACTTAGAGGTTTTAGCGGCCCTCTGTGTAGGAACAGCTTACTTGCATTGTGTAGACGACCTTCTGTGTTAGGTCTGATTCAGACACAGGTCTCTCATATTTGAGAGGCGCCCGTCGACAGTCCTGCGCGTTCTCGTCGCGACGGGTGTTAGTAGTTTGTTGTTACCACTAGCAACAAGCGAACTAAGACAGGACATGCTATTCGTAAGCAGTTAAATTTTGGGGTACCAATTCTGAGTAGGGGTTTAAAATTTGTATGATGTATCTTTGCAGGAAAATAGTAGGGTATTTGATATTAATCTAGGGTCGGATTATCTACTGTTACAAATCTGTATATTGGCAAACTGATGAAGTTGTTTAGTTGCAGATGTTGAGTCAGTTTGGAGGAAGACAAATTATCAAAGTTACGATTGTGCCAAGGTTTGACGGTGCGATTTGACTATAAAGAGACGAGTAGAATAATTAAAGCTCAGTTTATCGAAGGTCATAAATTCAAATGTGAAATGATCAAAATATTGAATAGTAAATTTCAAATAAGCAAACTCTTATAGAACCGAAGCGGTAAAATTTTTAGTACTAAAGAACTAATTCCAAAAATCCAGTCAGCTCAAACTAAATGTCATTGTATCAGCTCTAACCGAATTTAGAAAGTTAAACCTGCACCACTACATCCAGAATATATCAAACAAATGTATAACATAACTTTCTATTGGTTTTACAGGGTGATATCACTTGTATACAGTATACGTATACTGGATAGGTTGGTGAAATGGACTTTGTTCATCTATATCTATATAAGAAAGAGTACAACCCTCAAGTTCTAGGGTAGCAGTTCCTTTTCCGTCGCCAAGCGCGCTAACGGCTCCACAACGAATTGATAGCAGGTTCTCTGGGAACTTGGCTGCTCAACTTAGAATGGTAGGCGTGCGATCTTAGATACTTGATGGTAATGATATTACATTAACAATAAAGACTTGTTTCTTAATTCTTGTTTGAATAACTAGGAAAATAATATAAGAAAGAAAGCAGGAGAGCTTTTTATATGAAGATACCTCAGCTACTTAAACCTCGACACTATTTGCTGCAAGCTACAGTAATCTTATCCCATCTCGATTCCTGTGGAACTCCAGAGAGTGACCTGGAGTGACCTGGAGTCTGATCGAAGCTCAGGCAGCTGGTATGAGTACAAAACATCATTCCGAAACGTCTAGAAAGTAATTGCTAGAATAGCTTAGAATGTTTCATGGATAAGCAGTAGGGTAGTACTTGATCTTAGTAAGCTAGTGAGTAGGTGTGGATGCAAGGGTCTAGAAAGGTAAAGGTGGTCTGGCGGTAAACAAGTAGTCGCCACATCGCCTCCTATGTGGATCCCAAAGATCCCGGTCGTCTAAGTAAGTCAGAGGCAAATTAGTCATACCCTAAGATGAGTAAGAAGGAGTCACATGCTAGGGAACAGGAGCAGCTCTCAGTGCGCAGCAAGGAGGCAAATAGTATTCAGGAATGGGGCATGGTGTGAAAAGGTGGCGAGTAGTTTAGGAGTGTATTTAATCATAGCATAGATCACTTTCAAAGTGACACGCAATCTAGTCTCAAGCTCTACCACATTAAAGTTGTAGTCAGGAGCCACGAGACACCGCGTAACCATTGTACCATCCAACCCTTGTGATAATCACACACCCAGTTTCCGATAAACATCTAGTGCACGCAAGAAACCTCACCTATGCTGGAGCGCTAGTGGCAATGTCATGTATATAGTGTGGTAGGCGTGATTGAGTTTTCTCTTCACGCAACGTCTTCTTATATTCTGTACACATATTGTACCACCTCACATCTCTCTTCCTCACAGAAGACCATTTCACTGCCATCCTATAATCATATTCCATATCCCTTCGTGCCCTACGGAACGTTAGTAGTAAGCTCCCTGAGAGAATGTCATCGAAGTACCTAGAGCATATCTAGAGGGATACCCGATGAAGCTAGGATCACTCTGCCTGAACACCATGAACCTACCCATGATATCGCAGTAGCCTGATAGTCTTAGAGCCAGGGACTGGCAGTATACAATCTCCGCATCAGTCAGTTCGTGACGATTGATGACTGATAAATATAGGTGTAACGCTAAAGTTAATGTCCTGAAATGGGCAACTCTTCTTTGCCTGTTCTGAAGTAGAAAGTGGAAAAGTCATCACATCACTTTAAGAGAAATAGCCATTTCTGCTCGTTACTACTTGTCGTAGTAAAGCCTTTGCTACCAGCCCTAAAAATCTAATCACGCTCTTTCAACCCATCCCTCAACTCTAATAGCCATACATTTGGTTTTTACAAAAGTTATAAGAGCTTTGTTTAGAGATTCTTTTGTCATGGCATCTGCCGGGTTGTACTTGTGTTGTGGTCATGAGCTTTGAGATGTAGAGCAATTATGACTCTGCTGTCCGTCGGTGGAGTGGCACGGGCTCATGTGCAATGGTGAGTCGCGGAGATGGCGCGCTCACGCTGGGTGATGGCACGAAGGACACTGAGTGCGTACCACTGTGGCCAAATGGGTGTCAGTAGGTATCAAATGTGAACTCTTACTGACAATGGTGACCTATGAAGGTGATGCTAGATGTGCATCCCGACGATTGATAATATCATCTAATGGATGATGTGAAGAATGATTTTATATGGATAGATTAATTCACTAAACTTGGCTGGCGAAGAAATTGTAGAGTTCATGAACAGCGTCTGTGCACCAGCCTGTATTTTCTAACCTTTCCTGATATAGCAGCCCATCTTCCATTCCCCTGTCTCCTAACAACTCAACCGAGCCAGCATAACATCTTGCCCGGAGCGGAGAAATCGATCAATAGGTTCGAAGTTCTGATGACCGACGTCGCCACCGACGCCCCGGCCGCAGGAACGACGAATCCCGTTGAGTCCTCCTGAGGGGCCCCTCACGGATTCCTTCTAGCCTCCCACCTACGATAAGTTTTATGTCGATCAACGTAGATAGGGGAGGCTTATCACACGACATCGAGCTTTCCCGAGCTTACGAGCTAAGCGTAGATGTACTGTTAATACAAGAGCCTTTGTTCAACAATACCACAAAGCAACAAAGTCACATCCTAGTTACGACTGCCATACACCACATGTCGGCGTAAACATTCGACCCAGGGCAGCGAACTATACATTAATTAACAGGAGAAACCTTTCGGCAACTCAAATCTTTCCCTGCGATCCCCCACGGCTGACTACTGCTGGGTCGTGGTAAATGGAGTCACGTTTCACAACGTGTGCAAAGACCCAAACGACCCGACAGCGATTCGACAACTCCTCAGCTAGAACCAGCCACCACTATCTGTCGCAGCTACCGACTTCAACGCGGTGCACTGCGCATGGTAACCAGAGGTTACTCGCCCACGCAGAAAAGGATTTGAAATTGAGAGATGGTCTGAACGCTACAATCTCACTTGTCTGATTGTGGGTGAGCCAACGCACCGAGCCAGGAATACGCTGGATCTTGCATGGACCAACATCAATGGGGCTGAAGTATGGGTGGATCGCAGCGAGTGCGTAACTAGCGACATACTACCAATTCGAGGACGAGTCCCCATCGGATCCGGAAACGGGACCAGAAGCCGTCGCAGATCTGGATAACGCGCGAAAATCTGCCAAGGTTTTCCAGTGCCGCAACGCAGTTGACGCACCAGCCACCAGTCCTAGACACGGTTTTCAAGGCGGACGAATACGCCAACGATTTCTGTTACGGCCTTAATAACGCTATCAAAGTAGCAGGAACACGAAGGAACAGAAGACGTGGCAAATGTGCGCCTTGGTGGATCCCGGAATAAAAGCTGGCTTACACGGAATATCGTGCAGCAGTGACCTCAGAGCAACGATGAGTGTATGCGAAAAAGCTGCGTTAACCCTCAGAGCGGCAAGAAAAGAGCACCAGACGCGTCGAGAAGAAGCGATCACGACATCGATAGACATTATCAACTTGATGCGCTCGGCCGAGCCAGGGTAGGCAAGTACCCCTTCTCCACTTAACCATGAAGGGAAAGTGTACTCCGATCCAGCCGAGCGGGTAGCGATACTCCGAGATGCTCTATTGGCACGGTACTAAGCGATGGATGACCTATCGTCACTCGATGTGTCGAAGACTAACAGAATCCCCTGGAACTAACATTTGTCAGGCGAGGAGATCCACATGTGCACCGTAGGCTGCGCCAACACAGCGCCTGGAGCAGAGGGGATCTCTATGGACCTTCTGTGAACCTGTTGGAAGACGATTGGACAATTTGTCGGCACTCTCTTCCGCGCCTGCATCAGACTTGGCACCCACCCATCCTGTTCTAAGCTGACTGAAGTGGTACTCCTACGTAAGATGAACCGAGATCCAACGACGGTCATAGGCTTGATACCAGTGGCTCTTTTTTCATGCTTAGGTTAGGGACTGGAACGACTCTTGGCAAAGCGTATGGCCCATCTGGCGGTTACGCTCGACATGGTCGAACACCAATAATTCGGTGCGCTCCTTAAAATATTGGCAAACGACCTTGTCACCTGAGTAGTCCACGACATGGAAGTGGCAAGCACCCAGGGATTGGCGGCCACATTCACGACTCTCGATGTCCAAGGCGTGTTCGATGAAGTACTAAACAACCGTTTGGTGAGGAGGATGCAAGATCAGGGGTTGCCGAAATCAATTCTCCGATAGACGACGTCATTTCTCGCACAACGAAAGGTGCAAGTACGATTCTCCGGAGTGGTAACTGGGCAGAGAGGGCTGGTTTGTGGATTTCCGCAGGGATGGCCAATATCACCGATATCGCCACTTCTCTTCCTTTTGTACATGGCAGAACCTATGCGAAGCGGAAATGCATCAATGAGGTTAAGCTACGCTTGTTGTGAGGCTATGGATCGTAGAGGAATGCTGGAATGGGATAGGAAAGTGAAGGATATACGCCGAACAACGAAGCAGTTGAATAGAGCTTAAGAGTGAAGCTTGGTAGGGTGACACGAAGAGGGTGTGAATAAAGGTTCAGAGATATTCAGTAAATGTAATGAACTGAAGATTTCTTAAGGAGAAGAACACTACATATATATACAGGAATTAGTCCTACTGAGACGAATTTAGAAATAAGCCAGGATATGCGCCCATGTCCCAGTATGGCGACGTTATCATGGTGAAGGTATTTCTTGACCACCAGTAGACCCCCAAGCTAGCTGAGTGTAAGACAGAATCATGCATATACCATAATTTCCAACGTATCTTGTGTTAAGCGCCAAGACTAATTAATACTACAGAAAATAGAAGTGGCGCTGTATTAAATGATACGAATAACGGAAACGAAAACGAGATAGTACATGACTAGTGTAACAGATGCAGGACTGTTAGAATTACAACAACGCTGATGACATCGGGATACTAGGATTCGGGCGCAGCATTGCCGAGTCGGCCGCTTCTGTACAGAAGAAGGTGGATCATCTTCTGGAGTGGGCGAGTAACAACGCAGTCTCCTTCGACACTAACAAGTCGTAGGTAGTCCAGTTTCCCGGACGAAAACGCGAGAAGCCAGTGGGCACTCGTGTGAACGGCGTCGTTATCGAGCCATCAGACCAAATACGCTGTCTGGGAGTACACCTAGACCCGCGACTGGACTTCAAACACCACGTCACAACGTGGTGTGGCAAAGCCCTGAAGGTTGCCTAGCACATGTGCTGCTCCAACTAAGCGTATCGAGGAGCCGCTACTGCGACACTAGTTCGAGCAGTGGACAAGTGCATTGTCCCAATAGCAACCTTTGGAGCAGATGTCTGGTGGCCTGACCTCAAACGTCCGAACCAAAGGGGGATCATCACAGCACAAACCAGCATTTTCTGCGAGATGATTGATAAGGCAATCTTAACGGGACTGCGCGCTGCTCTCCCGGTAACGAGAACGACACCGAATCTTGCTCTCCACCGCGAAGGAGGTATCTCAACAGGGAAGATCATTCTGGAAGCGAATTAACTACGGCTTTCGGCTCGGCTCCATTCTCTAGATAATCGCCACCAGCTCCGGACTCGTGCCGCCTTGTGTCCAAACGATGGAATACAGAAGTACAAGAAACGTGCTCGGATCTTAAAGAATTCAGAGATCCAGATGTCACAAGTACAGCGGGCTTACCGACAACGCCCGGACGCGGAAGATGCCGAGCCATTGCCGCCGCCACGCTATCTTTCAAGCTTCGTCTCAAGGAAAGAGGAGGAAGACAAGGTAACCCAGCTCTTGCACAGTGTGCAAGCATCAGATATTTCTGCCGACCCGGATGGATTGTCGGAGGGGCATGGTCGCTCAGCATAGGAGCTCTCCTTAAAGAGGGATTGGAAATGTTTGAAATGGAGACACAGAGTGTTGTGGACGTATGGGCCCTCCATTTCGTCTAGGTTCCCGACACGATCTTGTGTGTGTTTAAGAGGTTGGAATGGGTAATATGGTAGCGCTTCAGGCTACCTATTAGATGTATGAGCGGCTGTATGGCGTGGGAACAAGGAGGTTATTGGGGGGTTTTCTATGCCTAGATGGCGCCACACTCGTTTATGGTGTGGCTTAGGCTACGTGTCGCTTACACTTGTACTTGTAGCGCACACTTCCCACACTTTTAGCTGCAATCCGAACACAACACTCTTTTAGTCAACTTCTACTTTCATTCCATAAATATTGCGCCCATTTCATTGCGCGATATTTCCAACATTTTTTTTTTTTTGAATCACATTTCAATGGCGTATCCAGCTACCTACCAATGACATATTATTATTCTATTAATTTATTTTATTGTCCTGTGTGAGTCTATGACTATGTAGGACATGCAGGTCCTCTCTACCTACAGGCTAAGGATCCCTATATCAGTGAGTGAGTGAGTGTTTATTATGTTGAAGTTGACGCTACTTGGCAGTGAAGAGTCGCACTAACATGGAACGTAATAAGGTTCGAGTATTACTAGTCACATTCATGCGGACTCATACATTGACCAGCCTCACAATTATCTAGCATAAGCTAGTGAATCGTGTCCTTCACTTAGCTGTAGTAATTAGTTTAAATAGCGCTCTGATACTAAGTGGGTTTAATCAACAACTCTCCACTATAGTTTTCAGAGTCTTCAATCTCCCAACTCGCTTCACTACGTGATATTAAACACAAGCCTAACAGCTTAAGCTTCTCTACACAACTTCCATTTCAACATATTGTACTACTTGAGTCATAGACTATCTAGCACATTGGGCTCCTCTCTGACCCAGGCCACACCTTGTACAGTGCTTCTTACCTCTCTTGTTTCTTGAAAGATCATTGATATATTGCCCTTGATTAATAGCCATTCAGCTCAGTAATTACCCATGGAATTCAGCCACCTTTTCCACGGAAGCTTCTACCCAAAAAAAAAAAGGTAGCGATGGAAACTGCGTGCGCGGGAAAAAGTCTCAAAAAACCTGCAGCCCCAGCCAGGCGAGGCCTAGACACCGGAACCATACAAGGTGCGCATATTCATCATTATCTCCCTTCTTTGTAACAGTCGAGGCCGACTTGATCCAATCCACCATCTCCGTATCGGGGGCTGGGTACGCTCCGGAAACTCATCCGATGGCTTTTCCTCCATGATAATGGTGATAGGGGGGTGTGCTTATGGATGAAGGCGATACAGACCGCGAAATCGATTGGGAATCCTCATCCAAGTGAGGACTTTGTGACTCAACCTTAGCTCTACAGACTTTACAGTGAGAGCCGGAGGTTCGTAGGGGACACCACTAACAGTTGTTGAGAATAGTCCCCCCCTATACCAGTAGTATATCCCCTCCTATGCCTCTTATACAGCTCTCCTCAAACAGTACCACCACTCACAAGTCCTCATTCGATCAAACACTTAGAGGAGCCATTCGCCCTTCATTATCTCCTCTCTCCAGGCAACGAAGCGATAGCTATTTACGGGTGTATGGCAGCCGGGAAAAGCACAAAATCCTCTAGATACGGGCCTCATCTAATACTGACACTAGGACTAGATCCAAAGACATAGCGACCCTTCTAAAGCGTTTGAAGAGGCCGGCCAGCTGTGAGGGAACTAAACAATAGCATTGAAGTGGTGTTAAGTTATTCCAAGTGACGATCATTTCTATTTGGCAGCTTGAACATGCAATAAGATCAAGGTGTACGAGGGCAAGACTGACACCCTGTACGCGGTGCCCTCTACGAACCTGGGAGTGAAATATTCTCTCAGAGCCAAGTTCAGTCAAATTTTGCAATACCGAAAAAGTTGGCCCATGAGGCAATGATTCAAGCCTCTCCACCTAATCAAATTTTCCCACCTGACGAGATCAATCACCACCAAAACCTCATCAAGTTTGCAGGTACGACTTAGTACATCCTCAATTCAATGATCACACCTCTCGTCGACTTTCTCTGGCCTCAATTGACAACCACGTACACGCCCACGCCGATTTTTATACCCGACGGAGGAAGCAAAGCGTGACGCACAAACCTGGGAAACAGTTCTATGGGATGGGCGTGAGAGAGATTAGGACAAGCTCACAAGGTGCTGCAGATGGTGGAAACGATCCCCGACGGACGTGTAATTTTGAATGTGGGCAATGAGTTTTACGGATTGAGCCTTGTGCGCGCCAAGACTTCGGTTGCGAGAGTACGGGCGACACTGTAAACACTGCCGTGGTAGGATGGTGCGGTGGCATATCATCTTGGCCGGTTTCTCAAGTAAGGTCTGGATAGCTAAGACACATATCTCACCCGAGACAAGAAACCGCTGGTTCAAATCCGGCAAAACTAAACTACATTTCTCGCGGCGCTGGTATGCATGGATGATGAAGGCATGCTTGGATAACCCAGGGTTTTAAATTTCCCTTTGGTGGGTACTTACGGAAGAGGCTTGACTGTTTGTGTAAGCAAACATACCTCATAGTGGTATTTGCAAATGAAATCCAGAGTATGAGTGTCTCTAACGCCAAAAGAGTCATCGTACATGTATACATAGTACCGGTCATGTGTCATAGCTAGATAGATGAATATACATTAAATTATTTAAAAAAAAGATCAAGGTATAGATTATTAGCAAAAGCGCTCACACTCATGTTTCCCCTGTAAAGCAAGCTGTATGTAAGTCCTGTCTACCTTGAATCTCTTTTGAGATCTGTAGTAAATCTTCTCATCATACGGTTTATGACCACGATCATTCATCCTCTGATACCAGCTGGGCGCTGCAGACTTGTGGGTAACTCGGTAAATTCGCCCTCTGCTTTTCTAGCCTCTTTCTAACTCCTTCCCGCCGGCAAAGACGAATTCTTCACCTTCCAGTGGTGCCGGTGTAATCGCTCAGTATGCTCTGCATATCTGGGATAGCCAAGAAGAATCGCATCCGAATCGAAGTCGAAAGCAACCTCAAGCATGTCTCCATTTGACAACTTCTCGACAATGCCTTTCTTACCATCCTCATCTCAGTCCTCAACCTCCTTTTAACCACGCCTCATCTCGCCTCAACAACCAATAAAGAAGTTACTCCAATTGCAAACAGGAGCTTGCCCCATTAATTACCGGCCATCACCGACTACAAATTTACGACGCTACGTATACCCGCAAGGAGGAAATCAAGTCATAATATACAAAGCTCGGGTCATGGTTTATGGGGGACTGATGCTCTAATGGAGTTCTACATCTTGAGGAAGGATAGGCGGCTGAGATGTTGTGCTAGAGGGGGAATAGGTCTCTGAAGACGATGCTGGGACTGACATTTTCGAGGGGTTTTCAACTTTGGAACGTTTGTGGGCGCCAAGACCGAGATTTCGGCTAATTAGCCAGGAGGGCTTCTTTGGTCAATGAGTCAACGGCACAAAAGTAGTTGGACTAAGCTAACACACAGCAATCACGCACAGTCAAGACTTTTCTGACATTTTAGCACGACTATCGGGAAGGAGTTGGAAGGAGGCTAGAAAGGCAGAGTGTGAATTTCCCGAGGTACACACAAGTCTGCAGCGCCCAGCTGGCCGGCCTCTTCGAACGCTTCAGAAGGGGCACTATGTCTTCGGATTTAGTCCTAATGTCGGTATTAGGAGAGCTCCGCACCCAGTGGTTTTTGCGATTTTTCCCGGCTGCCATACACCCGCAAATGGCCATCGTTTCGTTGGTTGGAGAGGGGAGATAATGAAGGGCAAAGGGCTCCTCTAAGTGTATGATCGAATGAGGACTTGTGAGGGGTGGTACTGTTTGAGGGGAGCTGTATGGGAGGCATAGGAGGGGATATACTACTGGCATAGGTATCCTTGGCCTGTAGGCAGAGAGGACCTGCGTGTCCTACATAGTCTTAGACTCAGACAGGACAATAAAATGATTTAATAATAATAACTCCTTCCCGATAGTCGTGCTAAAATGTCAGAAAAGTCTTGACTGTGCGTGATTGCTGTGTGTTAGCTTAGTCCAACTACTTTTGTGCCGTTGACTCATTGACCAAAGAAGCCCTCCTGGCTAATTAGCCGAAATCCAATCTTGGCGCCCACAATCGTTCCAAAGTTGAAAACCTCTCGAAAATTTCAGTCCCAGCATCGTCTTTACAGACCTGTACCCCCTCTCGCACCACATCTCAGCCGCCTATCCTTCCTCAAGATGTAGAACCCCATTAGGGCATCAGTCCCCCATGAACCATGACTCGAGCTTTGAATATTATGACCTGCTTTCCTCCTTGCAGGTGTCACGGTTCGGCTATAAATGCTGGGGCCATCAAATATACGAAGGTTGTTTATTATTTTCTCTGTGGCTATCTACACACGTCCAACTTCAACTATTTATACACTTACTATTCTATCTAGAATATTCTTCTTTCCTGATACCAGTTTCTAGTTTTGTCCCCTGAGGCTGGTTCGCAGTCATACCACTAGTTGCTAGAAATTTCTAGTGACGTCCAGATTACTCTATGATAGAATAGTGAGTTTCGTAGAGTTGTAAAGCACATGATATTAATCATATGCTACAGGGTAATTATCGGCTCACTAGCCGTTACAGCGGTTATACGTAGCGTCGTAAATTTGTAGTGAGTGATGGCCGCTAATTAATGGAGCAAGCTCCTGTTTGCAATTTGTTGAAAAATCGGCATGGGTTCGATGAGTAAGGCGGCTCAGAGAATCTGGGCGCGATTTTATGGATAGAATAATAATGATATGAATCGAGAGAATATGTGATATACTGTGGAGAAATAAAAGATGAATTGAATTAATTGAATTAATTGACCTGTCTTGGAGGCTCCTAGACAGCTTATATATACATATCTCAGCAATCCAAATCCAAACCAGTATCAACCCCGAGCCTAGTCCCATGCTCCAGCAATTACAATGAAAACAGGGTCGGTGAGTCAAACTATACCCGACGGGTATCACATCTCTCCATGTTCCCGTCGAGTCTCGTACACCAAACATGCTCAATGAGGTGACTATTACTGACCCCAGTCGTGACTCAGGTGTGAGAACCTTTGTTGTTCCAATCCTAGGGAAACTTCAAACATCCAGGGTGTGAATTTCCAACACAATTGGAGCAACTTCTTTACTGGTAGTCGAGGCGAGGTGGTGTAACAATACAGAGGTAGAGGACTCGTATAAGAACAAAAGGACCGACGCTGACGAGAAGTCGTCGATTTTAGATATGCTTGAAGTTACTTTCGACTTCAATTCGATGCTTTTCTTCTTGGCTATCCCAGATATGCAGAGCATACTGAACGATTACACCAGCATCACTGGGAGGTGAAGAAAACGTCTTTGCCAGCAACCAATGACATAATATCAGACAAAACGGGAGGAATGATTTACTAATTTCAGAATAGTCATAGACTCATAAAGGACAGTAAAATAAAATAAAATACTCATTCCAGAGTTGTGGGGACTCAATTGTGACGAACTATGATGTAATCTCCTCAGATTCATCCGTGCTCATATGGAAATTCAAACATACAACTTCCATAGAGAATTATGAAAGTAGTCAAAACATTCATCAAAAGGGATGGGTCTTACCGCGACTCGAACGCGGGACCTCTCGCAGAATAGCTTCGGGTGAACCCTAAGCGAGAATCATACCACTAGACCATAAGACCTGATGACCAATCCGCGTTAATTGAACAATATTTTCTATTACCAACGTGCCGGAGAAATTCAATAGTAATTCCTAATCTCCAGTTGAATCAATTTCATTAACCTGATTTAGCGCCCTGTAGGCCCATGTAGGTTTCTTTAAAATCTATGTATGTATTTACATAAAAGGAAACTGTTGTAATTCTAACAATCCTGCATCTGTTACACTGGTCATGCACTATCTCGTTTTTGTTCCAATATTCGTATTATGTAATACAGCGCCACTTCTATTTTCAGTAGTATTACTGACCCTTGGCGCTTAGCATTGGAGAGAGAGAGATTTATGATATGATGTTAGTATTAGCATGTCCGGGTACTAGCCCAGCATCCAGAGGGCATGGAACGGATAGTCTAGATCTACTGGACTCTTCGCTACCTATATTTTTGTTTCGTAGAACCTTCCGATCCGTCTCCTTCCAATTTGTCTCCATCCGATACATCTCCTTACAGCAATGAGGTTTAGATTTGATCAGGCTGGATATTTGGATTTGTTCTCAAATTCTAACTAAGAGTTATGAATCTACTTATTGGTATATTTTCAAAGCTATTAAGCTGCAGAGGTCGAGTTGATTTCGACGAAGACAATTATCGAAGATACGAAGGTTATAAGGAAATGGTTAAACTGTCCTTTGCAGCTATTGATGGTGACATGAATTAAGATGATGATTGTGATTGAGATCGATTTCTATATCCTTTATAATACATGATATTCTCAGGTTCATATACCTCGAGCCAAGCAACCAGATCATCTTCCTCTAGATCTAGATTCATCAGAATAATTTCTTACTCAGTAAAATTCTCCTAGTCTCAGTTGTATATTTAAGAGGGCAAGACTGACACCTGTACGTGGTGCCTTCTACGAACCTGGGAGTGAAATATTCTCCCAGAGCCAAGTTCTGTCAAATTTCGCAATACCGATTAAGTTGGCCCACGAGGCAATAATTCAAAATTCTCCGCCACGTCAAATTTTCGCTCCCAACGAGTTTGACTCCCACCCAAGTCTCATCAAGTCTGCAAGTACGACTTAGTACATCCTCATTTCAATGACCACACCTCTCATCAACTATTCTCTGGCCTCAGCTAGCCGCCAAATACACGCCCACGCCGATATTTATACCCGACGGAGGAAGCAAAGCGTGGCGCACAAATCTGGGAGGCAGTTCTTTGAGACGGATGTGAGAGGGATTGGGACAAGTTTACAAGATGATACGGAGGATGGATACACTCTCGACAGGCGTGTGATTTTGAATTTTGGCAGAGTTTTACGAATTGAGCTGTGTGCGCGCCAAGACTTCGGTTGCGAGAGTGCAGCTAACACTATAAAAACACGCAAACGATGGATGGTGCTATGGTCCGCCTCCTGGTGGTGTTCTCTGGTATAGTTTGAGTAGCCTAGGCACCTACTCCACTTGGGAAGGAGACACCGAAGACTACATTTCGCGCGGAAGAAATTCAGAGGATGATGAAGGCATGTCTGGATAATCCAGGGTTTTTGAGACGTTCCCCTGGGTGGGTATTCACGGATGAGGGTTGACTTGGGGTGAAGAAAAAGCCGCCATAACTTCGCAGTGGTACTTGCAAATGAAATCCGAGGCATGAGTGCTCTTATTGTAAATTGAGTCATCTATTCTGTACATTTTCTCCGATATTGTGTCATAGCTAGTTAGCTGCATACGCAATTAAAATCTGATGCAAAAAAAAAAAAGTTGTATGTTTAGGATCTTGACTCGGTTTCTAGTAACTAGTCAATGATGTTTCTCCTATCACTAAGACATAGTCATGGTTGATACAACAGGTACAAACGATGAATCGTGTCTATACATGACGTTGTGAAATAGTCATGATCGTCTGAGTAATATCAACTCATGAATGAATCATGTCTCTACATGACAAAGGTTCATAGGTGTGAAGGTACGGATTGGTTACAAAAAGACGAGCAGAGTAATCAAAGTTCGGATTATCAAGGTTACAGATTCAAATGTCAAGTTATTAAAATATCGAATAGCGAATTCCAAATAAGCAAATCCTTAAAAAACCGAAAATGCCAAACAATTGTTAGAACTAGAGAACAAATCCAAATGTCCGGCCTTACCGAAGTAAGGAAATAATCCCTACACCACCACATCCAGAGTGTGTTATAATTATTATTACTTTTGGTCCTAGGCTAAAGCTCTTAATCCACATTGGGTCAAGAACCGGCGGATCCGGCAGGGTTCCCTGTAACTTTTCCTACAGCCTAGCTCGTTCCAACCTCGTGAATCGCTACCAAAAGTGCAGCTGATTAAACAAACGAAAAATCACGAAAATCAAAACAACTCCAAAAACCAGAAGATTCCTCCATAATGGACCCAAGCAATGCGCTCCTCGCACATTCCGTCATCCGTCACACCTTCCAGTTGACAAATTTACTCATTCTCCGCTGAGAGCAAGAGATAAGTTAGCAGGTACCTTTTATCCAGCCGGTATCCTGCTATTGGTTAGTAGATGCCCCAATAGGGACATCGTCGAGGTTGCTGTGCCCTCAAACCTCTTCTTCAGCTTCCAGAGCTCCGAAACCTGTAGCCTCGGCCATTGAGACTTCCTTCACAGCGACGATGATCGCCTCTTCAGCTTTTTTTGCTGCTGCTCGTGCTCGTGCCACCTTTGAGAACTCCTCTTGTTCTATGTGGTGGATCCACGCGAGCTGCTCTTTGGTCACCGGTCCGGATTTTTTGGGTCTGACCTGACAGGCCCGAGAATCCGATCGGTGAGGTCCCCCACAGTTGCGACACTTAGTGAGGGCCTTGCACTCTGTTTCGGAGTGCATATTTGATCCGCAGTTCCAGCAAGCTGGAGTGCGGGAGCAACCACGGGTGGCATGGAAGCCCAAACAGCGTTTTCACTGTTCAATTGGTGGCCGAGGCTTGTGAATGGTGGCCATATCATCCTTGTCGAGAGTGCGGAAGCCCGGGCGAGGGGTGTTGTCCCGGGTGAAAAGGGCTGTCCAATTTCTGTACGGCGCTCCAGGACGGTATGTCCTGTGCGGTAGCACCTGGTGTGGAAGCATATGTGTTTTTCGGTAGATCTCCAATGAGATCCACTCAGCATCGACCGTATGAATACAGTTGATTGTTTTTACGGTCGCCGGAACATTCGCGATCCGAAAGGCGACAAGGTTGGAGGCTTCCTCGAGCTTGGCGCCGAAGTCCTAAAACTTTGGTGCGGCATCTAGGAGCTCTTCTCTTTTCTTTTCATTCCCTGTCAGAATTGCAAAGCCGGTTCTAACACGGTGTATAAAGCAGGCGTCACTCAAGAAGCAATCTAGCTCACTCTGTAGTTGTTGCCGTAGGCCAGCAGTCGAAAGCTGGCGCCACGGGTACTCCTTTTCTAGGCGAAGGAACAGTCATCTGTCGACTTTCGCCTTGGGAGCTTCTTTCTTTGGGGCTTTGGCCGCAGGTCACGTCACAGCCTTTACAGTTGGGACTGCTTTTTGTTGCAGTCCATTTCTGGCCACCGTGGCCCAGGTGCTTTTGACAGGTAGAACTGGGACGGCGGGAATTGGTATGTTCCTGGCGTCGGGAGCCCTTGGGAGTGGGTTCGCCGGGCGAGGAGGGAGGACGGGTGGCGTAGTGGCCATGTATTGCGCTATGGCGGCGCGTAAGTAGACTCTCATGGAGTCTACGAATTGTCTATTTGACCCGTTGGTCAAAGGGAGGAGGGTGGCTTCGACGCCAGAGATGGCGGCGGAGCAGAGGGCCAGATTTGTCGCTGTTTCGGCGGCGCGTCGTTGTTCGGCTTCGACAATTGATCGAAGTTCCTGAGGGCACTATCCAGAGTGTTGTTGTTGTTGTTTTATTAAAGTCCTAAGCTAAAGCTCCAAATCCACTATGAGTACAGGACCAGTGTTCACAGCCAGGACTACATCTAAGACATACCTAGCTTGATTCCACCGCATGAACCACCAAAAAACTAGCAGTGAGTTAAAAATATGCGCCACTGCAAACTCCTTCTCCCAAAACCGACAAAAGAAAAATATAAATTGCAAAGAAATTAGAACTGGAAGCAATACTTCTCGCCTCGATTCCCATTTTGTCAGATTTAGTTCCCTGATGAGTTATATTCGATCTCCACTGAGAGTAGGAGATGGATGCACAGGAGAATACCCAAAACAATTGGTATCCTGCGCAAATTGTTTGAAGCTCTCGAAGCACTTAGGCCCGAGTAGCTTGTGTAAGAAGGCATTGTGTGACAATGACCCTCTGATTCGACGCGTGGTGTTTGCGTTGAGTCGACAATGTATGAAGTGAGTAGGGGTGGTTTCCTCCCCACAGGTGCACTCTGTGATAGCGTGCGGATTGTTGAAGCGACGATGGTACGCCGCGAAATTGCCATGGCCCGTACGGGCTGCAATGAGATGTCGTAACTGTAGCCTGGAAAGCCCCAGTTCTGGTGGTTTACGACGGCGCATGAGCAGATTTAGCTCACGATACCGTGACGGGCAGGTTTCATTCCACCAGCTGTCGAGCAAAGTCTGCCGCTGGCGATGCAATTTTTGATGTAAAAATGCTGTAGTGGTGGTTGCTGGCTCAGTTTCCACGCTGGGAAGCGTTCGTTGGGCGAATTTGGCCGCTGCGTCTGCTTCTTCGTTTCCATGTATTCCCGAGTGTCCTGGTACCCACCTTATTCTTACCTGATCAAGCCCAGATAGTTCGCGGAATCTTTGTACTTCCTCGCGGCTGGTCGAGGACCTACCCGAGCTCAGTGCATTTATTGCTTGTCGACTATCCATCAACACATTAATGCACTGCGTCGTTCCCTTCGCTTAGGCTTCCTTCCATCTCAGGTGACCCAAGGCTGCTTTAAGAGCTTCCTGTGCCCCCGTAATCTCTACATCTAGCACCTCTCCCCCGTGCTTTATGCCACTTCCTTTTAGGAAAGTTGTCCCATCCAGCTTTAGGACATACCCCCAAGCTGAACGTCCGCTTCCTTTTGATGAACCGTCCGAGTACGCACAGATTTCTGACTTTGGCACATTAGTGATCCAAAGTTTACAGGCTTCTACTTGGTCTTTTCTCGAACCAACCTTCGAACCCGGCCGCGATTGATAAAATGGTGAGGCAAGAGGTTCCGCGGCCTCTGCCTCTGGTAGCTGTCTATAAGCACGCTGAGCCCGTGACATTTGAATTTCAGGACGCGCAGATTTTCGATTGTGCTTCTTATATTTTCGCGTACCGACATTTGGGCAAACTGCAGCACGGATCCTGAGCGGATGGCGGTCGTCAAGTGTTTGCATTCTGGCAGAGAGGCGAAGTCGGTTTCCTTCGAGAATAATTTTTCCGGTTAGTATTCCTCCTTCCCTATGTAGTACGGCGTTGGGGGTTGTCCTCATTACCATTAGTGCTGACCTAAGACCCATTAAGACAGCCTTATCAATCATACTACATAGGCCAGCAGTGGGCGGTGTCACCATCCCTCGTACTGTTGGGCGTCTAAGGCCAGGCCACCAGACATCAGCTCCGTACGTTGCGATTGGGACAATACATATGTCGATCGCTTTAACCAACGCCCCAGGAGCGGCTCCTCGGTAGGCTGTATTGAAGCGACGCATGTGCTGTGCAATTTTTAACGCTTTGCCATACCAAGTTGTGACGTGGTGTTTGAAGTTTAGTCGAAGATCGAGGTACACACCCCAGCCAGCGGACATTTTGCGACGGTTCTATGAGGCTTTCGTTGACATAAATTCCAATCGATGTTTCGCGGTATCGTCCGGGAAATTGTACTACCTCTGACTTTTCTGTGTCGAATTGGACAGCATTTTTCTGAGCCCACTCCAGCAGGTGGTCGACTTCTTTCTGGGCAACTGCAGCAGACTCTGCAATCGTCCGGCCAAATCCAAGGATACCGATATCGTCGGCGTAGCTAAACCTCAGACCCGGAGTTCCACTTCGCATGGGCTCTGCCATATACAGAAGGAAGAGAAGTGGCGAAATCGGTGAGCCCTGTGGAACTCCGCACACTAGCTCTCTCTTGGCAGTGACTCCCCCAGAGTATCGCACTTGAACCATCCGATTGGCGAGGAAGGAGCTAGTCCATTTGACAATAGATTCCGGCCGTCCCTGGTCTTGCATCCTCCTCACTAATCGATTATGGAGTACCGCGTCGAATGCTCCTTGAACGTCCATCGTTACAAAAGTAGCTGCCCATCCTTGTGAATTTGCCTCTTCGATGTCGTGGGACCACACATGAGACCAGATCGGTTGCTGAGCGCTTCGGCAGTGCACCAAACTGTTGCTGGCCGACTACATCATGGATAACTGCAAGGTGTGCCATCCGCTTAGCTAAGAGCCTTTCTAACCCTTTTCCCAAGCATGAGAGAAGAGCGATTGGTCTCCAACCTTTGATTGTCGTTGGGTCTCTATCGTTCTTTTGAAGGAGGACCACCTCGGCTAGTTTGAAACACTGTGGATGGTGCCAAGCAGAATGCAAGCTCGGAACAGTTGGGAAACCCAAGGCCCGATTGTATTCCAACACGCCTCCAGCAGGTTTACGGAGACTCCGTCTGCTCCTGGGGCCGTATTTCCGCAACCAATGGTACAGGCTCGGACTTCTTCATCTGTTACGTCCTCTTCCCATGGTATCCGACTGCTGCTCGCGACTGTACATGGTGACAAGTCGTCTGATGCCTGGTATCGTGCCAGGAGGGAGTCGCGAAGGATCGTGGCCCGTTTTAATGGATCTGTTATCAACGTCCCATTATGATTCAGTGGCGGAGGGATATAGCCTGTCTGGGGTTATCCATTCTCATTAGCTTGAATACATCAGTCGGCGTAGTAATTGATTCGACCTGTTGGGTTTTGAACTCCTTTTTCGAGGTCTTCACAACTGATCGGAGCTTTTTCGCGCAGAGAGCACGTTGGTGGGGTGCTATCGCGGCTTTGTACTCGGCGTATGCTACCTTGCACGCTGGGGTCCACCACGGAGCAGATCTGCCGCAGCGGGCTTTTGGTCGTGTTCCTACTGCATTGATTGCATTAGTGAGATGGAAACAAATTTCCTCGCATACTCTTCAACCCTCTCGGTTGTGTCAAGAACTGGTGGTGGTCGGACCCACTGTGCAATTACCTTGGCGTATCTGGGTAGCTTATCTTTTGTTACTCGGAGTTTTGCCTTTTCGGGTCTCATCACTGAGTTGCGAACTGGAATTTGTCCTCGGATAGGGAAGTGATCGCTAGTGACACATCCATCACGATCTACCCAAGCACGGGCGCCGTCAATGTTACTCCAAACTAGATCTAGTGTGTTTCCAGCTCGGTGAGTAGGTTCCCCAACAATATGACAGGTCAAATGGTGTTTGTCTGCCCATTTTTCGATCATTTCTCCTTGTCCATGAGGGCGTTCCGTACCAGGTTGCCAAGCCCAGTATACTGAGTTAAAGTCCCCTGCAGCGACGGAGTTTGGCGGTGGAGTCCAGTTGATGAGAGGCTGGATAGCTGTCGAGTCATTTGGTGCCTTGTAGACGTTGAGAAAAGTGATACCGTTCACCTCAACCCAGCAATAGTCTCCAGTAGACACACCATAAGGAAAGATCTGTGTTGCCGATATCTTTTTGTCGTCTATCCGGGTATAGGTCACAGCCCTCGGCCTAACATTTTCGCCGCCGTTAGGCAGATGATAGGTATATCCTGGGTGTTCCTTTGTTGTCTTCTTTGGTTTGTTCCACAGAGGTTCTTGAACAAGAACCACGTCGATACCCAGCTCGAATGCTCGGGCAAGCGCAATGTTTTGCGTAGAGCCCCCTCTACCTATGTTTATTGACATAAAGCTTAGAGTAGGAGAGAGGCTTGAAGAGACCCGTGGGGTGCCCTTCACAAAGACTTTTGCTGATTTGATGCCTCATCGACCTCGGCTTCAGTCGCTGTAGCGTCGGACATGAGAACTTCAAAACAGTTGGTCGATTTGAAACCTGGCTGGTTAGTATTTGACGCTTCTGCGGCTGCTATCATCGCTGCCTCTGCGCGTTTGACTGTTGCTTTGGCTCGAGTGACTGCCGCAAATTCACGTTGGCTTGCCTGCCTTATGGCCTGAAGGTTATCTTTGGAGGCCATTCCAGATTTTGTCGGGCGAGCTAAGCAATCCCTACTGTCTGATCTGTGCGGGCCTCCGCAGTTGCGACACTTGGTGTGTGCCTTACACTCCGCGGTGGAATGCATGGTGGAAGAGCAGTTCCAGCAAGCTGGGGCGCGCGAGCAGCCTCTAGTGCCATGGAATTGTAAGCATCGCTTGCACTGGCTGATTCCCTGACGGGGCTGGTGGCGAACTGCAATTCCAGAGTCATCAAATAGTCGGAATCCCGGCCGAGGCGTGGATGCTTTCTCGAAAATAGCTACCCATGATTGGTATGGGGCTCCTGGTCGGCCTTTTCCATGCGGACGTACTTTGACCGGTACAGTCTTGGTGACCCTGACTATTTCGTCGGTCACCATCTCTTCGGTGATGAGGACTCTGCCCATTATTGTGTTAATGGCGACTGGGACCGTCGCTATTCGAAGGGAAGTCAAGTCCGTGGCTTTCTCCAATATGGCATCCTGCTGAGCGAAGGATCCAGCTAGGCTTAGCATCATCGTGCGTGCCTCTTGGTTTTCGGCTCTGATTGCGAAGCCAGTTGGCACCCGGTAGACATGCTCGATTTTTGTCTGTGGGAGTTCGAGCATTTTAGAAACAGCTTCTCTAACACCGAACGGTGATAGTGTTCGCCAGGGATGTTCTTTCCCAAGCGGAGAAACAAACGTTCGTCTTGCATAGCCGGTTTCGCTGGTCCGGTTGAGGTTTTGCCGTTCGCGTCGAGTTTGTCGCCTTGGGCGTTGACTGTGCGGCTTTGGTTGGAACCGGGATTGACTGTAGCCATTCCGGGTGATAGAGGCCCAAGTAGTCTTGGGCTGGTGTACTTCGGCTTGAGCCGTTTTGCGCTGTGGCTCACTTTGTTGGCCAACAGTAGATTCTGCAGTCTTTCCAGCCGTAGCCTGGATATCGGGGCGTGGGGAAGTGATGGGAGGGTTGTTCCTGGTCCCGCGATCATGAAGTGAGCTATTGCAGCTCTGATGTAGACCTTCATGGAGTCTATGAATTGAACACTCGACCCTTTGGATAGGGGGTGAGAGCATTCTCGACACCGTTGATTGCAGCGGTGCAAATTTTTACATTTTCTGCCGTTTTTGCGGCTCCCCGAGCTCAGCCTCAATAAGAGCCCTGAGTTCGGGGAGGGCATTCTTCCGTCTACCTGCGTTCATTTCCACTGTGAGGAGTGGGGTTCTATTCTGCAGTTCCTGGTATGTGTTCCAGGTGGTTTTGGGTAGATGCTGCACCTTTCGCCGTGTTTACATCTACAATCGCTGTCAGCCTTGTATCTGGCACAGCGACTTTCATCAGAGGCAGTGTCTGCTGCCCAGTAGTCTCATTTCCTGGATTTTTGTGGCTCGTCGCGGCCTTACCAGCTCCAGTCGCGTCAGGCCTGGAGTGAATAGAATCAGGAAGTCTTTCCAGATCCTTGAGAATTTTGTTAATGTCGAGACTGTCGACGTCTAACATCTCGTCGTCTAGGGCGATGTTGTCGACCAAACGGTCGATGTTCATCTCTTGAGCTGGGGTGAGGGAGCCCAGCTTATTACATGCTTTCAAACGAGCAACATGTTTAATATGTTTGCGGTTTTCTATGGCGTCTTTCGGTCGCGCTGGTTTACTGCGAACTGGAGGCATGTTGGCGACCTGCCAGTTGCTCACAAAATCTGAATTGAGGATGAACGATATCTCAGAATCGAGAGATGGGAATGGAGAGAGAAAATGGGGATATTCGAAAATTCGAATTTCAAAAAAAAATTGTGTATGTGTCAGTGGGTTCATAGTACTACTTGAGTCATAGACTATCTAGCACATTGGGCTCCTCTCTGACCCAGGCCACACCTTTTACAGTGCTCCTTACCTCCCTTGTTTCTTTAAAAATCATTGATGTATTGCCCTTAATGAATAGCCATTCAGCTCAGTATTTACCCGTGGAATTTGGCTACCTTTTCCACCGAACCTTCTACCCAAAAAAATAAAAATAAAAGGTAGCGATGGAAACTGCGTGCGCGGGAAAAAGTCTCAAAAAACCTGCAGCCCCAGCCAGGCGAGGCCTAGAAACCGGAACCATACAAGGTGCGCATATTCATCATTATCTCCCTTCTTTGTAACAGTCGAGGCCGACTTGATCCAATCCACCATCTCCGTATCGGGGGCTGAGTACGCTCCGGAAACTCATCCGATGGCTTTTCCTCCATGATAATGGTGATAGGGGGGTGTGCTTATGGATGAAGGCGATACTGACCGCGAAAGCGATTGGGAATCCTCACCCAAGTGAGGAATTTGTGACTCAACCTTAGCTCTACAGACTTTACAGTGAGAGCCGGAGGTTGGTAGGGGACACCACTAACAGTTGTTGAGAATAGTCCCCCACCACATCCAGAATACATCTAACAAATTCATAACATAGGCCCAGGCAGATTAGATTGGATTTATATTATAGTCCTAACTGAGTCAATGACTATAGGCCCAGGTAGGAATGTTTGCATAACGAATTCGCTCGAAAAGCTGCCATTAAATTATAAATCATCAATACTATTAATAAGTGAGGAGGGAGATAGTCTCTACCCTCTGCCTGCCAGATAGAGCTCAGAAGGCGATGGATACTGAGATTTATGGCATGGGAAAGTTCATTGAACAACAGACACTTGATTGACGATAGCTAGTTCCATCATAATGTAAGTTGGATGTTCAACCAGCGTCTATCTTCCACATGGTTGTATGCATTGCTCTTAATTTGACGCGTTGAAGATTAATTTTGAACATTTTTTGACAATTGTAATTTTTTAATCACACTTAAATCCAGAAGACTTTGCCACTAGTCGACCTACTCTCCTGTAGTTTAAAGATAAATTTACATGGGCTTAGCTGACCATGTATGCGGTGCTCAATAGCTCTAAGGGACGCTGTGAGGAAAGACGGCCAAAGTAAATTGGTGTTAGAAAACCGGAATTTTTGTTTATGGACATGTATAACCATGGAAGAGTATATCTGTAATTGTGAAAATAAGGAGACAAGGTGAGTGTGTCACAGATTGGTGTAGAGGTGGTTGTAGATAGACAGCTGGTTCGTGATGTTCAGATGACTGAAGGCACAGACGTACCGGTCAAGTGGTTGAACCTACCACCATTTGATGATGTTTGGATGCGAGCGTGACTGCGTTGACACTGACTAAGTCAATTACGTTGGCAAACGGTCTAAATCATTCGCTTTTATTCAAGTAACACTATAACAAAGGGTTGGATAATTTTTTTTGGCCAAAGTCGGCCTGTTGGCTGGAACCGCATATCGTCGTAGATGATAGAGTATCAGCTTGGATTATCGCCGTACAAATGGATGTGGAGTTATCATTATCGACTTCGGCTCAACGTCGGTCCCAGCACCGGTATAAGCAGGGACCTTGTCCACCAATCCTCTACTAGCGCCATTGACAGGGCTATTCCCCCGCTAAAACATGACCTGTGCACTGGAAAATGGAGGGATATATCACGTGACCATGTTGATGAAAACTTCAGGGCATGCGAATAGCCGTTTAATGGCGCGCGTACTTTGAAACTTTCCATACCTAGGACAAATGACACATCTTCAAGAATGATGGCATTTACTAGGTCGTTAAGAGCCGTCAAATTACCTTCTGGTCATCCTTATATTGAGAACTACTTTTCCCCTTTGTGACGGTCGTTTAGAGATACTGGGGAAAATTACATCTGGTGGTTATCGTTGGGCCTCATGTTTCTGATAGGTGAGGCAGAATCATATCTCTTTTCGACTCACAGCCCTTGACTACTTTTTGTGCCACGGGTTGAAATTCAATCATCTTTCTGATTTCGATCCCTCAACTGGAGGAGCCCCGACCTTTTTCGGGGCTGTATTCTCAAGAGCTTGATAGCTCGGCGCACGGTTATCCACATCAAGTGTTCCACATAACCATGGAAGCCACATGACCTTGCCTGATTTGACCTGTTATCCCACAGCTTCATGTAGAAAATATTCCCCTGCCCTGACCAGTCTACAGATTAAGGGGCGAGTGGTACCGCAGTCAAGGTCAGGACGAGTACAAACAAATGCACGTTTTGTACGCCCTGGGTAGACCAGAGGGGCAGGAACTGGTCTTTTGCTTGTCAACTACAGGCAGCCAAACGCCTGTCCGGCTCTAAGCAGTGAACACTAAGCTGAGACAGGAAAAGGAGGGTCCGAGGCGCCCTTCAGCGAAAGCAGTAGCATGGACAGCCCTTGGTCCCATCAACTCAACCCGTAATCGCATAACCCATGTAGCCACGAAGCGCCCACGAAGCGCCCATTAAACCTCCATTAGCAGCAACGAGTCTTGCGTCATATGTCCCAATGCAAACTGGTCCTCACGGTTGGTATGGGATATCAATGTATTAGTCTCAACTTGCCTATCCCTACTATTCGATGGTACCAAGGTACGAATTATACCTTGCGAATCTTCCTAAAGCAACCCTTCATTTGGCTTCCAACATTATGAGGCCCATGGACGCCATATGCTCACGGTCGCTGCCTTCCTTTCACTTTCAGCCCCGCATCTGTGTAGCCGCCCTATGCTCATGTCTCTCTGGTCCGACTGCTGCATCTATCCGCACTATTCTAGCCACTCCTCTTATTTCTTCAGAAACCCTTTCACCTTCAAACTAAATGATTCGAAGCTTGTGTAGGATTAAATGCATCCTTAACGCGTGCGCCAGTCACAAGACTCAAACTCCTCTCGACACGTTGATGCCTTATTTTTTCTAGACGCAGGAATATTTGGATCTGACTATATTACTCGGCTTCATCCTTCCATCTTGCTCAGGCTTAAAGAGAAAAAGGCTCGGAAACAATACCCTTTTTTTGGCAGCAACAACATCACGTCCCTTGCTTAAGATGAGCTAGAAGACCTCTTGGATCTAATCAATCTATTGAAATCATGCTATATGGCTCAATCACAACCGTCAAATATTGGCTTCGGCTTCACTGAGAAAGATTACTCGCAACCATATAATAAATCATTAGAGATGGCTCAAACAAATTCGACAATCACCCAGAATATGACATATAATACCGAGTCGCTTGTGCATCCTACAAATAATCTTCAAAGCCCAACATATGCCGAAGAGCAAGTATTATTCAGGAAGGAGGAGTCTACGGAAAAAGAACAAGCTAGGGATCTGGTATGTCGAGGTAAGACTTCAATGGCCGCCTGCAATCGCTAACCTCACGTGCACAGAAGGTCAAGATGACAGTCCGCGTGGCAAAATTTGTGATCCGAGGAGTCAGCTTCAGCTGTAGTCTTGTAGTTCTTACCATGGTTTCTTTAGCCATCTCAGTCTTTAATGTCACCAAACATCTTCCACCCCGGAATCATCTTCCTCCCTGGGCTACCGGTACAAAGACCTGGCCACAGATTCTTGTGTTGGCCATCTCTTGTACATCGCTCTCTTTTTGTATTGTTATATTCTGGAGCTATTATCGGGGAGGGCATAGAAGAGCCGAAAAAGTTGCTGTTTACTATACCCTCTTTGCCATTGCGTTTTTTACCTTAAATACAGTCATGTGGGCTGTTGCGGCTGGTATCCTTCAGAGCTCTAGAAGCAGTGGTCAAAATAAAGATCTATGGGGCTGGTCCTGTGTAGATAATAAAAGAAGGCGTTTATTCTCAGAGAAAGTCGACTACGTCCTTATATGCAAGATGCAGGTAAGTTACGCTGCAGATTCAAGTTGAAGTAAATCGTTGACAACATCTAGAATTGGGTTATGGTTTGTTGTATCATTGAGATAGTTCTTGAAAGTATAACTATTCTTCTCTATACAGTTGTATTTTATCGGTACTATACGAAACAGCGTCTCCGAAAATCCATGGATGTTCGTGACCGCGCTCGTGCCGATTTAGTACTGGCGCAAATTCGATGTCAATCGATTTCAAATCCTTCTGGTCTTAAACCGCCCTTACAATATCAAGATCCTAATTCGCCTCGCTCGCCTCTTCCGTTACTTCAGACTCAGTATATGACCAAGGAGGGCGTCTTCTCCAACGATACTCGTCTTGTAGAGGTCTCGCCGCACTCGCCTATCCCCGCGAAGCCTTTTTATCTACAGCCCGTCCCTAATAAGGGTCTTTCAACCACACAGATATGCTCACAGCCTAATATCAATCCTAAAATACTTTCCCCCTATCGTCAAACAGATCCAACTAATGAGCAGAAGTATAGTTCTGTCTCCATTCCTTGTGCCTACACAATGCCTCGTGCATTTCAGTCCCTTCCGTAGAGAAAGAATATATCACTTTTGAAAAACAGCTTCTGTCACTCCAAAGAATTTAATGCGGCCCTACAACTTCTAGGTTATGGATTTAATTCATGTTTGTAAATTCTTAACTCTTTCTTCAACACGAAGATCAAATTAACAAGAGATATTTTGAAAAGATTTCCTGTATCTAATAATGATAATTACTCGCACAGTATCAGTAATCGAAATTTAGTTTGTTGATGTCGCAAAAGTCAATATCACGTGATAGCTACAAGTCAGCTGACAATAGCTCAACCAAGTTCGTAGTTTATCGTGCTAGGCAAGTAGCACTCGTCGCATTTCTGTAGGGGCTTCAGAACGAGTTGGCCTCGGCAGGATCAGGTAAGATACCTTGTGAGTAGATGAAACTCATACCACCTGAATGACTGGACCACTTCAGACTTTATCCATGTGTATTACTGTTTTATTTTTTTGTTGTTTCTAGGTCTATGATTATGAAGGACATTCAGGTCCTCTCTGCCTATAGACCAAGGATACATATATCAGTAGTATATCCCCCCCAGTGCCTCCCATACAGCTCCCCTCAAACAGTATCAACCCTCACAAATCCTCGTTCGATCATACACTTAGAGGAGCCCTTTGTCCTTCATCATCTCCCCTCTCCAGCCAACGAAACGATGGCCATTTGTGGGTGTATGGCAGCCGGGAAAAATTGCAAAAACCTCTGGATGCGGGCCTCTTTTAATACCGACACTATGACTAGATCCAAAGACATAGTGACTCTTCTGAAGCGTTCGAAGAGGGCGGCCAGCTGGGCCCCGCAGGCTTGTGGGTATCTCTGGAAATTCATCCCCTGCCTTTCGAGACTCATTCCAACTCCTTCCCGACGGTCGTGCAGAAATGTTAAAAAAATCTTGACGGAGCGTAATTGCTGTTTGGTAGCTTAGCCCAACTTCTGTTGAGCCGTTCAGGGCTCTGAAGAGTGCTATTGACTCATCGACAAAAGATGCCCTCTTGGCTAATTTGCCGAAAAATTTGTCTTGACGCCTACAAATGTTCCAAATTTGAAAACCCCCTCGGAAATGTCAGTCCCGGAATGGTCTTCAGAGACCTGTCCCCCTCTCGCACCACTTCTCAACCGCCTGTCCTTCCTCAAGATGTAGAACTCCATTAGAGCATCAGTCCCCCACAAACCATGACCCGAGCTTTGTATATTATGACTTAATTTCCTCCTTGCGGGTATACGTAGCGTCGTAAATTTGTAATGAGTGATGGCCGGTAATTAATAGGGCAAGTTCCCGTCTGAAATTGGAGCAACTTCTTTCATGGACTTTGAGGCGAGATGAGGCGTGGTTAGATAGAGGTTGAGGACTCAGGTGAGAATGGTAAGAAAGGCATTATCGAGAAGCCGTCAAATGGAGATATGCTTGAGATTGCTTTCGACTTCGATTCGGATGCGATTCTTCTTGGCTATCCCAGATATGCAGAGCATACTGAGCCATTACACCGGCACCCCTGGAAGGTGAAGAATTAGTCTTTGCCGGCTTGCGAGAGTGTAGCTGACACTATAAAAATAAGCCAACGATGGAAGATGCCGTGGTCCGTCTCCTGGTGGCGTTCTCTGGTATGGTTTGAGTAGCCCGGGCACCTACTCCACCTGGGAAGGAGACGCTTCAGACGACATTTCGCGCGGAGACAGATAAATACATGAAGGAGACATGTCTGGATAACTTGGGTTTTTGAGACGTTTCCCTGGCTGGGTATTCACGGACGAGGGTTGACTTGGGATGGAGAAAAAGCCGCCACAACTTCCCAGTGGCACTTGCAAATGAAATCCGAGGCATGAGTGCTCTGCTTGTAAATTGAGTCATCTATTCTGTACATTTTCTCCGATATTGTGTCATAGCTAGATAGCTGCACACGCAATTCATATCTGATGCAAAAAAAATATAATACAATGAAAAGCAGAAAGGGATGCATCAATACAAGTGGGCCAACTCGCTTTGGTTTGGCCAGTGGCTTTCGCCATTCTGTTCATTCTCACCCGCATGGCATCACGTGCTAATGCAAAAACGGCTCACCTTGGAGTCCGAGGATGACAGACATTAAATTAGAAAACCTTCTATCCAAAAAATATAGTAACAATGGAAACTATGTGTGTCAGAAAAAGTCTCCAAAATGCTGCAGCCCTGGCCAGGCAAGGCCTAGACACCGGGACCACATGTGTTGCTCATATCCATCATCATCTCCCTTCTTTGTAATAGTCGAGGCCGACTTGATCCAATCCACCATCGCCGCGTCGCCGTATTTGGTGTTGGGTATGCTCCGTAGACAAGTCGGATGGCTTTTTCTCCATGCTCAGGGGCGGCCGATGAGTAGGAATTTGTCTTTAAAATCTGATCTGATAGTGATAGGGGGTTGTGGTGAAAGATGAAGACGCAACAGATCACGAAAGCGCCTGGGAATCTTCATGGGGGTGAGGGTAAAGTTGTTACTAAAACTCGGCTCTGCAGACTCTAAAGTGAGATCTGGGGGCTCATGAGGGATACCATCTGTTAGTGGAGAGTTTCATCTCCCTCCAAAAAGCGTTTACCTTTTCTAGAACATATCGACGTAAGTTCAAACCTTAATTTATGATGATTAGTGCAGAGTCTAAACAGCAATTTACTTCCAAAAGCTCTTGTCGAACGACATAGCTTACACTGCGCACTTGTAGATATATGTTGTTGTTCGGCAATCCATGGAGAGGGCGAGACCGTATTTTTGGAGAGAATTTAAGATTTGGGTATTCAGTCCGTAGAAAAACATTTGTTGATCCCTAATAAAATATACTTGACATAGAAGTTAAAATTTGGAAGGTGGAATCTCATGCCATAAACCCGACGAAAGCTGCATTAACAAGATATGACTTCAACCAACTCTACAGTCCAGTTTTGTTCCGTCCCTATCACTAGCCCGCCCTCGTTTACTTTGAAACAACCTCCTTAGCTTTTGAGACGGCAGTGTGAGCTGCGGATTCCGCATTGTTTTTTACTGACTGTAAACTGCTTTCAGCTTGTTGAGTTAAAAGTTGCTCTTTTCCGCCCCACTTGTGATATTGCATCCAACGGTATCCTTGCGTTAGTTGAGAACACTCATTGACTAGGTGGCATGCGAAGAGTAGGTAATTCTTTGGGGAAACGGCAAGCGAGTAGCGCATAAATGTTGCAGAGTAGATAGAGAGAGCAGCGGTCATTTGTCCCGAAATTCTATGAGCATTAACGCCAAGGTAGTTAGAGCAGGGCTAGTGATAAAGGATGGCCTATTGGGACACACGCTCTAACACCAGAGAACAATGAAGGACTACTTACAAATCTGGACTTTTCTGTGTGTCCATGACGGCGGCTATGGGAATTCCAAAATTGGAGGCTGGACCCCAAAAATCTGTTTGTGCATGAGAGAATCAGCAAATACACGCCCTGTGAGAATCTTTTGAAACCAGATAAACGTACGTGTAGAACAGACATAATTCAGCACGGGGTGTGCTCGGATGCGGGAGTTAATATTTCGAAAGAATGCCGCCATCTTGGTTGCCTGCAGAGGGTCTGGAGGCGTGGATGACGGATTCGAATTATCCCCAATCATCTCCCCCTACGCGCGCTAAATTTGTGTTTACGCGCTAATGAACTTCCAGGGTTTCTTGGTACACCGCACGATTTGGATTTCAAAGGACAAGGGATGATCACTTGTTCGCGGTGTTCACTCTGAATCTGTGAGTGAAATACTCTCTCAGAGCTAAGTTCACTTTAAATTCACAATGCCATAAAAGAAAGCCCTCTAGGCAATGATGTGAGACTCCCCATCATTTCAGTCTCCATCTTCCAACGAGATCGATTCCTACCAAAGCCTCATCAAGCTTATAAGTACGACCTAGTACATCCTCATTTCAATCACCACACCTTTCTTCGAATTTATCGAGCCTCAGCTGCTCACCAAATATACACTTACGCTGATATTCATATCTGCCAGATGACTAAAATCGACACAAGCCTGAGGGACCATTCTTCGGGTTGAAATTGAGAGAAGTCAAAGCAAGTTTACAAGATAATACCGAGGATGGATACAATCTCCACAGACATGAGATATCGTATTTTGGCAAGAAGTTTTCCGTACTGAAGAGCTTTATGCACGCCAAGTTCTTGATTGTGAGAGTGCAGCTAACACTATAAACACAAGTCAACGATGGATGTTGCCGTGGTGCGTCTTCTGGTAGTCTTCTCTAGTATAACTTGAGTAGCCTGAGCACCTACTCAACTGGGAAAGAGAATCCTTAGACCACATTCCGCGCGGAGACAAGTAAATGAATATTGGAGGCATGTCTAGATAACTTAGGGTCGTTTAGACTTTTTCTTGTGCGAGTAATCATAGACGAGGGCTGACTTTGGGCGAGGCAAAAGTCACCATAATTTCGTCGTAACTCTTGTAAAGGAAATCTAAGGTATGAAAGCTGTAATTTCAGATTTCGTCATCTCTTCCCTAGTTTATCTCTGGTAATAAATCATATCAAGAAAACTGCACATACGATTAAAATATTGTGCAAAAAAGGTATTTCCGCAAACTGCCATATACTCTATCGGATTTCCTAATCAAGCAGAGAAAGGACAGAAATTAAAAATGCCCGAAGCATCAAAATACGAGCGTGTCTAGTTTGTTGGATAGCTTTTTTAAGCATACGACTGTCATTTTTCAGTCACTTTGTTTTGTTAAAATTCATAGTCTATTCAGCTGTTTAGCCATGATACATTATTTATATAATTCGTATCCCCCAAATGCCTTCCTCATACATAACCTACTCAATTCCTTGTCAATTTCTTATCGGTGTTTCCAATTTTAATTTTTTTGTCTACTGCCATGCACTTGGATATGTCCAAATATTTGATAAGAGATTGCTTTCCTATCTCTGTTCGAAACCATTCTTCACTCGGTGACTAAGCAAGACAGGGAGACGAAACTCACCATTAACAGGTGGTGTCCCTTTTGAACCTCCAGATCTCACTGTAGAGTCTGCAGAGCCGAGTTTTAGTAACAACTTTGCCCTCACCCCCATTAAGATCCCCAAACGCTTTCATGATCTGTTGCGTCTTCATCCCTCACCACAACCCCCTATCACTATCAGATCAGATTTTAAAGACAAATTCCTACTCATCGGCCGCCCCTGAGCATGGAGAAATAGCCATCCGACTTGTCTACGGAGCGTACCCAGCATCCGATACGGCGACGCGGCGATGGTGGATTGGATCAAGTCGGCCTCGACTATTACAAAGAAGGGAGATGTAGATGAATATGAGCAGCTCATGTGGTCCCGATGTCTAGGTCTCGCCTGGCTGGGGCCGCAGGTTTTTGGAGACTTTTTCTGGAGCACGCAGTTTCCATTGCTACTATATATTTCGGATAAAAGGTTCCATGGGAAAGGTGGCCGAATCTCACGGATAAACACGGAGCTGAATGGCTATTCATCCCAGATAATATATCAATGATCTTTCAAGTAACCTAGGAGAATGGGAGCTCTGTACAAGGTGTGTCCTGGGTCGGAGAGGCGCCCAATGTGTTTGATAGTCACAGGCTCAAGTAGTACAATAAATTAAACATTCACAAACAAACTCACTCACCTACACTTCTATAAGCTCGGCGCGTAACATATCTTACTATATGGAGACACAACAGCAAGTCTGACTGGAATTGAGCTACAGAACAGTAGGCTAGAGTCTCAGAATGATATGGATATATTTTCTTTTTTTACGTTTTCCTACGATTGCCATTGAAAAATCATGGGGTCCGTCAACGGCCTTCCATTCATGTTTATTCGAATCATCGAGTGCAGGATGGTTAGATCCCGGGCTTCTATTGCGATGTTGAGTCTGAGTCGGACACTAGACGTTGGATAGTTTTATTTAAATCGGGCTAGTCGGTACGTGAGGAGCTCACGTGCTGTACGGGGGCATGACATTATTTGATGTAAACAAATAAAATGAATACTTCATTTATGTCTCTAGTTTGACGTCATATGCGGTATCCATATACAGAACCATGAAGACGGCAAGCCGTTTTGGGTGGGGAAAAAGCTTTAAACAAAGCAAAACCGATGTCGTGCCACCCTGGACCGACCCAGCTTCATGTCGAGGACGGTCCTTTCGTCCATTATTTTGTAAACTTTCCGCAGACTTCATTAACTCCCCCTTCGACCGACTAACCCTATGAGAAATTGAATAGAGATGGCACCTAATCACTCGGCGTTGGTAATCGACGTGTTCGAAGAGTCGGCCCTGATAGTATTGCTACTGTCGACGGGATGGTTGGTGCCGCTGGGGCTTCGACTACCTTGCGCGGTCGTCCCGAACCTCTTCTGAGTCCTTCAGTCTTCTTACTGGCGACCAGAGTGAATCCCTGATCATCAGTCGTTCCGACTGTTCGCTTTGGCGCCATTGTGAGCTTTTCATTCCATATTTCCGCCGTTCTTGATAGCAGCTCCATCCAAGCCTTCTCTACACTTCTCTTGTAGACCTGGTAGGTCCAATACGCTGCTTTCTGCCATGAACGGTGTTCCTTGTTGCAGTTCGCACAAGAAATCCTTTTCCCCGAACAGTCCCGAGTTTGATAAGCACCAGCTCACTCACCACACCTAGCTGTCTTTCCACTCGACGCCTGTGTTTGTCCCCACTAGCTGCAGTTGAAGCACTGCTTTGCTTGGGCCCGTGGTAACCACACCTGCGCGGTGAAGAGCACAGTGTTCAATACTAGGCTGTTTCGGAATACTTCCGCTTGTATTGCCTTCGATGGGGGGCTAATCACTATTGTTCCGCGAGTGCGGCCAATTTTCTTTGACTGCTAGTGTTCTCTTCCGTCATGTAACCATCGAATTCTATTTATCGAAAGACCTGGAATTCGTGCCCTTGTTGTCGTCTCTATCTCCCGGATGATGGCGTAATTTTTGGCATCTCTGCCCCCTTCAATTCGTGTCTGCAACGGGACGCCGTTGACCCCGACTGGAAAGTCTTGCCACAAGATTTTAAATTCCCTTAGTTGTCGCATATTTAGCGCCGCATCTCTCTGGGACGCCGACTGGACGAACACCTCGATGTCGTTACCCCGCGTTTGTCGAATTGCGTATGCGCCATCGATGTGTTGTTTTGCTTTTGATAGCAGCTCTTCTGGATACAGTTTATTGGCTCCATCAATTCTAATTCGTATCGCCGTTTTAGTCATTTACGGAGCTACGACCGATGCGTAGGTCCTTAGTTGCGGCATTCCCGTTGCCAATCCTAGTGCAGTGTTACGAGCTGGATCAGCGAGGCTCTTTTTGAAAACCTCCTCTAGTACCATCATCCACTGCTCGATTTGAGACGTCTTCTGAGATATTTTCTACCAGGCCCTTTTGTGAGCATTGGATGCCTTCACGACTTCGTCAACATCCTCCATAGATGGTAGGTCCTCCTCATCCACCCCTGCCATGACGATTAGTCTACTCTGTTTAAATAGTTTCCCAAGGATTTCTAAATCCTTATCCTTTGAAGCTGTCTGTGCTCTGCTGCTGTTGTTGGTGGCCATTGTCGCTTTTTGCGATACGTCGAAACCTCAGGATTTACCCACACCAGCTTTTACATCTGCCATGTTGAAGCTTGGAAAGGGAAATGACGGGAGGAGGTTAAAGAAGACATAGAATTTGGATTCACGATGTCAAATGGATGATTAAGGCAGCGTGGAACGCTGTGCAGCTTTTTGGCAAAATTGATATTTTTGCTAAATAAATACTAAATCACTTATCCAGAGTTATAATTACAATGTAGGGTATAGTCATATATTTTAGGCCCCGTTACTGCTGTTGGCTAACATGGTACGTCCAAAGCACCGGCTTTGAAGTCGTCTGCACCTCGGCCAAGAATACTTAGATTTCGACCTGAAATGAACCGCAAACATCGAACGAAACACTACACTTTGCCAGCACCTAAAGAAGGCAATTAGACTTAGTCCAGAGCTGAAGTACCACGAACTTGAGTTTTTTTTGTTTACTTGCCCTCTATGGTTATAGGTACTAATGCGTTGGGGTAAGGCTGGAAATATTGACAATTCTCAAAGTTTCGAATCTTATGATACTGGTAGATGGGTAAAAGATGAAGTTGTGACTGAGCGAGAAACTGGAAGCTAAATAGAGGGTGGAGCCAATGAAGAAAACAATTCTTGGGTTAAGTAAATTCCGGGACTAGCAACAATGTAAAGCTAGAAACTGACAAGATGTGAAATTCTAGAGCGCGTCCTAGCCGAATTGTAGTTATTTGCGCTCCCGCGCACCAGATTGGGTTCCCTCGGCGGTCGCACTTCGTATGACTTAAATATGAAGTCAAAGGCGGTTCGCATATTCAGTTAGAAGAAAGTTCACACACTTTAACAGGATCAACCTTATTCAACTCTTCCAAACTGTTCTCAAGCTATATAGAACTGAGAATGCTTCCAATAGCCAAGCAAAGTTATCTACGATAGAAAAGAAACAACTCAATCAGAGGAAATACTACATTTAGACAGAGCTAAAAACTTTCAATACTGCGAACTTCCGAGCTAGTTGGCGTTAGAGTTATACTTTGTCTGATCGAAATTTAGGTTAATCTGTAACTCAGTAAGTCTATTGCTAGTTGTGTGGTCGATGGGATAAGTAAAGTTTGCCGAGCTAGAAGAGTAATGCGTGATGACAATATTTCCAAGCTAGACGGCGATTGATCCGATCTCTCGGCAAACTTTTTGTGGAGTATGTATCTACTGTTGAAGGAAATAGCTTTTTTAGATTGAAAAATCAACAAACGAAATAATCGTGCTACAAATTTAAGGGGCATTCGGCCTCTAACTTTTCTTTAAAATTGGCCTCCAAACATAGAATTTGGATATGAAATTTTGGTGCAGAATAAACGAAGGGCTCATCTATCGTCTCAAGCTGTAGATTAGGGTACAAATAACGGTACAGTTATGGACGATCATTACACCAATGATCAAAGCCATAAAGTTACCGTGAAATTATTGTCTAAGATGCCATGTAGGAGACTAAATATATCATTTGGAAAGTTGTTACTGGAAGGAGGGCCATATCTCGTGTGCTCATATGTTAATTCTATTCTTTAAAGAGTCACTTAATTTTGTTATAAATGGATAGTTCTGTAAATTTTTGGAGTTTCTCAAAGTATGAGGCATCATGAAACTCGAAAGTGGTAAAAGATTCTGGAGTCTTCTCAACAACCCAAGTTATTAGCCATAATTAGAAAGTCATAAGATTCGAAATTTAATCGTAGAGAAGCGAGTTGAAGATACATCTGAAGACTTAGCCAGTCAAAGGCTTGTAAGTCCAATGCGTTAGTTCTTACTATTTTCTGTTTAAATTTGATAGAAATGGTTAACTTTTGAAATCCAAAAATTAGAAGTGATCTTTTATCATATGAAGCTCTTACACCCTTCTACTTCCGGGATATCTAGAAATGTGATTCATAGAATTTCTGGGTTTCCACAAACACCAAGGTTTTTTTGAGGCATCAAAGTCCTGCTCTACCCGCCCGTTTAATAACCCTTACGTGGAGCGAAAAATGGTTGTGAACCATGGTCCAGAAATATACTGTAGACATTACTTATCGTACGCATCTATAGTTAAACTTACTACTTACACAAAGAGAACGAGTAATCTCACAGCCAGTCAACTCCATCCCACAAGTGACTTTTGATGTGCAAGTCAAACTCCAGGTCAACGCCAACACAGTTGAGAACCTTACCATAGTTGTAATTGTAGAAGCATTACCTCCGAGCTGGTGCAAATCCTGGTGGAGGAGGTCCTTGTCCAGGAAATCCAGGAGGTGGAAATCCACCAAAAGGAGGAGGCCCTTGAGCACTTGTCAGCATTTTTCTAAAGAGGATGGCCGAGAAATTACCCCCTCTACCAAATCCTGGTGCGCCCGGGAATCCAGGAGCTCCAAAACCGGTAGGAGCACCCATAGCAACGGGTCCCTTTAATCTGTTAGCTTCTACTTTCAATAAAAAGTCATGTAAGTGTTTACAGCAAGCCCGACTGGGGCACCTCTTCCTGCGGGTCGCGCAATTCCCGCACCAGGTGCAAGTGTTGAGGTCGGAGCCCCAGGTGCAGCACCGAGCCGCGCAGCAGGGTCGGCAGGTGGTGGAGATTCTACTGAAAGGGAGATAACATGAGCGCCTCGAAGAATAATCAAACCAAGCGCACGTTTCTCCTCTGATTCGACAATTGGTGCAGAATTAGCAGCTGCTCCAGGAGCAGCTGATCCTTTCGTCGCCTTTCGTTTCACCCTTCTGAACTCTTCAGTATCTGCAAGAACAAGATTCATATGCTAGCCATTAATTAGTATCATTTTGCGTTAAAACTTAAGCGTAGGTTATTGCCTTGTCGAATGCTAGCATCTGGCCGACAAGCTGACGTCCGTCTTGAAGCGTGACTCTTAATCTCCAATTCACTAGGCCCGCCTAGAAGGAAAAAAGGATAAATTAGTTTCAATTAAGTTATAGAGGCGAAGGGTATTTGTATGAATTGAAACAGACCATTTTTCCTTGTTTGTTAGCCATCTTAGAGATATCCGGAGTGAGTGATTTGATTTTAAATTTCTGGAGATTTAAATGTTGAGTTTTAGCTTTGAAAAGCTGGTTCCTAGTTCGAAGAGATAGCTAATCTCGAATTTTTGAGATCAGAATAGACCTATTTGTGAGCGTTGAAATGTAATGTCAAACGATTCTGTTGCGATGCCTGAAGAAAACGTGAGCAAGGTAGTTTATATTCACAGTCCATTGAATGACTGCGAGCTTAACACTACCAAAAAATGTGTCATTTATGACTAATAAATATTGCCTGACCCATGGACATAAATTTTTCTCTGCCGTCTGGGTCATGACCAAGCCACAGACGTGTAAAACCTTTAGGCACCGCGACCTTTCTGGAAACTAAAGCATGAGAAATGATTCGGGCTTCTAATGCATCCTTGATTTTTAGGCCGATGACACAATATCAAACTATTCTACAACTTCTACTGATATAGTTTTACTAAGTTAGACTTCAATGGCTATTGTGTACATAGACTTGAACACACATGGTTATAATTAGGGCTTGCATTATGCGGGGTTGCACTATTAGTCAATATTCAGTCGTCATAATTAGCTTTTCGAGGTTGTTCTGTAAAGACAGATACTTTGCCGGATCGAGATTGTGTGTACTTGATTCATATTTTGGGACTTCAAGCTACCTCACTTTTTGGTAATAATGTATCTACCTGTATTAAAGCTGGAGATTGCAATAGTATTCCGTGAGTAAATTATTAGCTTATCATTTAAATTTTGAAGATTAGGTTAGTAAATATACCTTAATTTGGTTTTATTTCATTTAGCCCGTTCAGGTATCCCATGGTCCCATCCATTTTTATCTAGCTATAATATTCACGAGGAAGTAAACCAATTCGGCAAAACCCCTCAAAACTATCTGTCTTATGTAGATCTGTTTTCTGAGGTGTCCTACAGAAATTACGTTTATACTGTTCATCCAGTGTGCATACTGTCCTATACTTTCATGGACTGCGATCTCAACTTCTTCTGCAAGCCTGAACAGTTCAAGCCAACCGTTTCTGAGTATCCACTCTGTAGTTCTCTTAATGTTATCCAGGCTGTTCATCATAGTTTCAAAAGACCTATCTTTTGCCTGTCGCGGCACCTCTCTTCTTCCTTCAGGCTACCGAAGAAAAGCCAGGACCGAATTTTTCACGTTTTATGACGGATATCCGCACATGCATTTTGGATCTGTCACTCCAGGGACCTTTCTTCCACATAGATAAGAGTTGAGGCTAGTGTGCCCACTTATCATCTATATTAAAATACTGCTTTGGGCCCGGAGTTAATATATATATTTTATAAATAATTTAGCGAGTTGTAATTCATGAAGGAATTCAACCTGGACAGTACTGTTGGCGCTAACCCTCAAATGCCACATTTCGCAGTAGTACTTGCAAATGAAACACGAACCGTAAGTGCTCAAATTGTAAATTGAGTCATCTATCATGTACTATCTCTCTGATTTTGTGTCGTAACTAGCTAGATCTGTTAGTCATTCGAACCCATCGCAATTAATTTTTCGGATAGAAGAACCGGTTCTATAAATAGATGGACTAGTCGTGACCTGATTTATTGACTAGTCTATGTTAAGGTTAGTATAAGTCTCGGCTAAGAAGAGCACACAAATACAAATTGCTACCACGAACAATTAGGAATATAGTTTAGCACCAATTCGACAAACACAGCACCGACAAAAGGTAAACGAGGGTAAAATGGCCGAGTCAGCAGAGAAGACGCAAAATCCCATGAAGGAGCTTCGCATACAGAAGCTCGTTTTGAACATTTCGGTTGGAGAATCTGGTGACAAACTTACACGAGCAGCCAAGGTACTGGAACAATTAAGTGGACAAACACCCGTTTACAGTATGGTGCACTGAATCAAATTCCTGAGGTATCTTTGGATTCTAGTGTTTTAGCTAACTTCACATTCTAGGCAAGGCCCGCTACACCGTTCGCACATTCGGAATTCGTCGAAATGAAAAGATTGCAGTCCATGTCACAGTTCGAGGACCCAAAGCTGAGGAAATTCTAGAACGTGGCCTAAAGGTCAAAGAATATGAGCTTCGCAAACGCAATTTCTCTGAGACTGGAAACTTTGGATTCGGAATCAGCGAACACATCGACCTTGGAATCAAGTATGATCCCGCGATCGGTATCTATGGAATGGACTTCTATGCTTGCATGTTAGTATTTCAACTTCCAAAGCAGCTGAATACTTACCTGAGGATTTTACAGGACTCGGCCTGGAGAGCGCGTTGCAAAGCGCCGACGTGCCCAGACTCACATCGGGGCAGGCCACAGGATTAAACGTGAAGAATCTATAAAATGGTTCAAAAATCGGTTCGAGGTAAAATAATCTCCATCGATCATGTTGACACCATCTCTAACATTCGTCTAGGGAATTGTAAGATGATCGGAATAGGGAATTAAAGGGCATAATATAGATGGAGATAACTGTTTGGTAAATCAAACTCTACATATATCATTATCAAAAATAATCTTCTGTTCTTAAGAATAGTAACGGCCATAGAGACCGACCGGCATGCCGGCTTAACACTTACGTCTTTCATGATTCTTAACTGGATTCTAGCTTATCCTATTCGGAAAACTCTAAATGAACAGGCTGAACCCTGAAATTTAAAGAACGTCTGAAAACTGATCATAAATATACCGGGAAAAATTACCCTGTTAAAATACCATGGACACATAATTCTCAAGAGCCGTCAGTTTTAATTAACGCTGCTAGACAAAATAAGCACCTCACGCCCTTCTACATGTACATGGAAAGTGATGCCACAAGTTATTCAAGTGAAATTCTAGCAACTGTTTGACCACTCAAGTGAATCAGTACTTTCATGGCGGAGAAGAACTACCAATATAAAGAAAGAAAATATACACTCCAGGGTGAAAGTTATGCACTCATCCAAATTCCATAGATTATTCTATCCGACCAATATTGTTTTCCTTCCACTACTTTAATCAGTCACCATCTTCCCATTCAAATGCTGTCAAGGGCCTGAAGTAGCCAAGAAATCCAGTTTCGAGGCGAGCATATCTGGCTCAACTCGTGTTTTCACAGAGGAAAAGTACCATGAGTCTACAGTCCGTGTTGTCCGTGTGACTATCAATCTAAATCACATGATCATGCACTGTCCTAGGTAGTCAAATTGTAGACAAAAAGATCTAGAGGAGAGCCCGAAAAAGTGCCTTTAAATCAATGGTAAACACCTATGAATGAAATAGATGAATCAAACGGCGGATCCTTTCGTCATGGTTGAATATAAAAATTCCCCATGGAGGAGGCAGTCCAATTCCTACTCAGGGAACGAGGCAGGACGGGCACATGATTGAGACCAACACGTGAGACGCAATTAGCATACATCAACGGTATTAAATTGTGATTATTAATCCTGAAGGACAGGTCGCAAATTTCAAAAGACTCAAAAAGCTGGTGAGGTTTTCACAGAGAAATTTTCAATGTTAATATAAAGATAAATTTGTAGTCGCCTGGCTGGGCCCGCAGATCACCAAGTCAGGTTGAATGGAATCAAATCAAGAAAATACTCTCTCGTTGTGGTTATGAGGTTAATGACAAAAACATTTCGGGAGAGAAAAGCGACGTGTAAAAAATGTTCTGGAATTTACCAATATAACTTGAAAGGGAGGGAGACTAACTCACCACCTGTTAGTGGCGTCCCCTACGAGCCTCTAGCTCTCACGGTAGAGTCTGCAGAGTCAAGTTTTAGAAACAACTTTGCCTTCACTCCTATGAAGATTCCCAAACGCTTTCGTGGTGTGTTGCGTCTTCATCTCTCACCACAACCTTCTATCACTATCAGATCAGATTTTAAAGACAAATTCCTACTCATCGCCCGCCCTTGATCATGGAGAAATAGCCATCCGATTAGTCTACGGAGCGTACCCAGCATCCGATACGGCGACGCGGCGATGGTGGATTGGATCAAGTTGGCCTCAAATGTTTATTTTAAAATCATCGAACGTGTTTTCGGCAATCTAGCAATGACTCAGGATCAGTGCTATGCAGACATGTTGGATGAATCTTTTGACGTTAGACACACTTACGCTCTGGATTTTATTGGCAAATACCACTGAGGTATGTCTGCTTGCATAAACAGTCGACTCTCCTCCACAAGTACCCACCAAAGGGACTTTTCACAACATATAGTTATCCAAGCATGCCTTCGTCATCCATGTAGGCTTATACCAGGTGAAATGAGCCTGTGTTTTTCCAGATGGGAACCAGCAATCTCATGTCTCGAGCGGGATGTGTGTCCAAGCTATCTAGAACCTACTTGGGAGACAGGTCCATGCGATATACCACCGCACCATGCAACCACGGCGATGTCGATAGTGTCGTCTGCATTCTAGCAGTCGAAGTTGTGTATGGCACAGAGCTCATTTTGAAAAACTCCTATCCAAAAATCAGAAAAATCCCCTACCAACTTTGTATCCATCTCCTGAAAATCTTAGTGCGGATAGGAATAGTCAGATGGATCGTAGAATCTATCGGTCGGCAAATTTGAATTTGCTCCCTAGTCCTCACAATTTCTTGCTTTATGATCTATGACTTATAGGCTTCGATACTCCGAACTTGGATTAAGCGACTAGGCTCACTGTTTGTGATTCATTCGTAACATTTGCAATCTTCGAAACTCCATCTTTGGTGAGAGTGACTCGACCTCTGCAGCTTAACGGATCTGTAAATCTGTCGATGAGAAATTTGATAATAATATGCGTGTTGCTGGCTTTCGCCTCGGCATGATCTAACTGGCATGACAAATCCAACACTCTTACCTACTCCAAAGTGCTCATAGCAGGGAGTCTTCGGAAGGTTTTCTGACACAGTAAGTGTGGTTCCCCACACAACACACCAGGCAAGGTTGAAATCTGCCGGATCCCAAGATACTCCAGTATCTAAGATAACATTCCTACTGACGGAGCAGTCAAAGAAGCCATGCTCATGCATCAGCAAAATTTGGGACATGAAAGCATCCCTCTCAACTGTTAGTGATATTTGGGAGTAGAATAGCCACCAGGCCTTCCTGAAGAGCTAACGCTATCTAGGCCACCTCTGGCCCAAACACGTAGCGCCTGTTCGAAGTGTTTTATTTTATTTCTCTATGATATTTAACGTCGTGCCTGCTTACAGCACTTGAGCTCCTCACGTACCGGTTAGAACCGTCTCAATAAAACTACCCGATGTGTTTGCGCCTACATAGACCCAACATAGCAAATGAAACCCAGGATCTTATCATCCTGCGCTCGAAGTTTGAATTCACATGGATATCGGCCTCCCGTTGTCTCTCATGATTCAAAGATGTTATTCAATGGAGAATACAAAGGAAACAAATAAAATTGGTAAAGAGGGAAATTGGATACATGACTTTAAAGCTCTCTGACTTTTATTACGTGACCAGCTATCAGATGCATGAACTCCCTCCGCCGAAGCAAGAGCCCAGGATATGATGGGATTGAAGACCTGAACCCTGTAGTGCTGTACCTGGTACTGCCCGAGGTGGCGATAGAAAAAGTGATTGGAGGACTCGGAGGGTTTTATGGTACGAGTTGGAATGATGGTGCTGTGCATCTTGAATACCAATATCACCAGGCCCTTATTGTACATGTATATCTATATGTAAAGGTCTGTTATGATCTGTATGGTGTGTATTCTGTATCTCTAATAGCTACTACTCTACAGAGGTGGTTTGTGTGCAATAGTTGTTCCGAACCTTACACGGGGATACTATGATCCGAATCTTCTGGATCCCCAGTGCTATCAAGTAGGTCACGTTTCTGATATACACATGACTACAAATCATGTACTTAGTTTTGCTTCGGTAGTTAGATGTTTGAACGTTCACTACACCCTTAATGACTGCGGCATCAATATCTCATTTGTAGTTTTTGTGGATTTTCCCGACTGTCTTGCACCCGCAAATAGTCATGGTTTGACTGGATGCACAGTTAAGATGGTGAAGAGCAGAGCGCTCCTCCGAGTGCATGATGGAGTGAGGAATGGTGGTGAGAGGTATATCGGACGGCATATTCCATGGGCGGGGTGTCGGACGCAGAATTAATCCCTTGGATTTGTACTGTCTGCGCTAGTGCGGCACGGATGGAATCTAGGGTCTGGCTGGCGATAGGGGCAACCAATGTTGCACTCTGGTTGCCGTTGCTTAGCAGCACAAATTCTTGTGATGGGCGTTGGCAGTTGTGATTTAATGTCTACAATAGAATGTACGAAGCTTGTAATCTGGATTCCATTATCTAATTTCACCTAAGCTGATCTGATCCGCCTCGGATCCACCAAGAGTGCGATAGGTGTCGTGAAACATTCAGCTCGTCAAGACCCCGACTGGCGAGAGGCCTGGTAAGCTAGAATGTCTAGTTATTCCTACAACACCAGATCAGGAGGAGATAGATTAAAACACGCGTCCGCCACGTCTTCTACTAGCCTAGGAGTGAAATATACTCCCAGAGCCACATTTGCTCGAATTTCGCTACATCAAAGCAATGACTCAAGTTTCCCCACCACATCAATTTCTCCCTCTCGACGAGACTGAGCCTCATCAAGGTGGCGAACATCACCTAGCACATCCTCGTTGTAATCATCACGCCTCTCATCGACTCAGTCTCCGGCTTTTCCATGCAAACCCTCGACAATATGAATAGCCGCCCAAGGAAGCAAAGCGTGGCGCGCAAATCCGGGAGGTAGATCTCTGGAATGGGCGTGAGAGGAATCAGGACAATTATGCAAGATGATGCAGAGGACAGATAAAATCTTGAGAGACATGAAAATTTGAATATTGGCCAGGAGGAATAAAGACTAGAGAGCACTGCGCCTGCCGAGCTTTCGGTTGCAAGGGTGCAGGCGATACCATGAACACCGCCATGGCTGGATAGTGCAGTGGTATATCATGCCGGCCGGTCTCCCAAGCAGAGTCAGGGCAGCTTCGACGCCAATCCAACTTGTTACAGGATATGCCTGCTTCAATTGAGATTTGGGTAGACCAGAATGAGCCCCACCCAATAACAGGGTCGACAAAGGCTCCTCTTTATCTACAACTGCTAGTTCTGAAGTCTCGGTTGGTAATGATCTCGCTCCTGGGAATACGATTCCATCACCCATCACCGCACATATTCATTCTGCCTAAGCGTGGTAGGGCTCGCATGGATAATTTATAGAAGATGACACGATTTAATGATTGTCATTTCTCTTTGCAAATCAAATACACTGGCCCTGGCCTTATCTCTGGTGCCAAAACCTCACATTTCTCACAGATCCTGTGGAACTGACTCAACGGTCAACGTTCGCCTCTCTTATTCCAATAATACCTTGACGACTTTATCAGGCTTGAGCTCAGCAAGGAGCGACCAAATCCACCGTAGTGCTTGCGTACATGTTTGAGGAAGGGCTGGGGCTTCCCCACGGCGGGTACTCACGGAAGAGGGCCGACTGTTCGACGCAAGCAAACATGGCTCCATATGGTATTTGAGAGTGACTTGCAGAGTGAGGGTATGTGGAGTCAAAAGAGTCATGTAGCGGGCGACATGAATCTACCTATGTTTAATCATTTGGCTATGCTAACCCTTCTTATTTCCCCAAGGCTAGTTGCGGCGCCATCTACCCCGAGTGTATCATGACCATTTGATTCGAGACACTAAATGTGTTCTACCATATACACTACCTCTCTTGACCGCCACACATAGCACTGATATGGCGTCGTGGCTAGATAGCTGCGTCGGCATTGACTTAGCCAAACAAGACGTGTGGGGCCAGTCTGGCCCTCCCCGCACGCCACATGATGGAAGCATAGGCAATTGAAATCCGAGGTTCTAGTGCACTCAAACTATTCGCATGCAGAAGACTGGATCAATAAATATTGCACAGCCTTGTGCGTAGCAGGTACTAGAGCATGCCGTTCTAATAGAGTGCACATCCTACAACAGCCTTACACCGACATAGGATGTAAACGGTTGAAAAGAATCATAAAAATCAAAATCTGATGCAGAGAAATACAGTCAGACCCCTGTTAAGACGATGTAATCGGGGCCATGAAAAATATCGTCATATAGAGGATATCGTTTAAAAGGATATGATTACCTAATCCAGATATCTAGACTACTTTGTACTTTTGATGCCTCTTTTATACTCCCAATTGCCGTCTCTAATCGCTCTAATACTCTCAAATAGCTCGAATTAAGAGAATCTTGACTCTCAGTATACTCATTCATCTCTTTCAGAGCCAATTCGGCCTCTTTTGCTGTCCGCAAAGGCTGTTCGTCTTGTTCTACCTCTTCTTCTTCTTCTTCATCTTGATTTACTCACGATTATTCTCCTATCACCTCTTGTAAGATCATTGCCTCGTCAAGCATCATATTCCCTTCCTCTTCCTCCTCAATTGGATTAAGAATATTGTCTATTGCCATTGAATCTCGCATGTCTCCTGCTCTGACTACCCCATTAAACAATTCAGAAAGTCCAGTCGAAAGTACAGACGTAGGAAGAGCCATTGGCTTGGAAATAAGAGTCGATTTCCGAAAGCAATTATGAATTGTTATATTTGTAACTTCGTTATTCCAACTCCGTAAGATCCAGCGAATTGCTAGTCGAATATTGATACTTGATTGTGGATCTGTACCCTCTTCAATTGCTTGTAGAACAAAGCGGAGCCAGTATTGTCTGTAGAATACTTTGCAGTTCTGAATGATACCTTGCTCAAGGACTCGGAGACTGTGGACTAGCTTAATCGATGGCTGTACTCAGCGAAGAACCACTCAATGCACTGTCTTTGTGTTGGTTTTGGGACCTGGCGGTGCGCCCATCGTCGCAGAGCACGTCGTTGCTCTACAGAGTATCCATTTTTGGCGGCATTAATAGCACCAATCTAATAAAAAAAACCACTGGTTAAGATGATATTCAGAGGTTGGACAACGATAATCGTGTAATGGGTAGATGTATGGGAACCAAGTCCGTTTCGGAAAAAATATCGTATAAACGGCAATATCGGCTTAACCATGATCGTCTTAACAGGGGTCTGACTGTAAAGTGGATGAGCCCCGCACTTGCCGCGGAGGTGCAGCAGTACTCCGCGAGGACGCCGGGGCCTCCTTGACCGTCGAAGGCCCCCGCGGAATCGGACTGACGTGATTTCACTCCGCGCCAATTAATTAGTTTATTTTATTGTCCTGTATGCGTCTATGACTGTATAGGACACTCCGCGCCAAGCTTGTGCAATAAGACGCAGGCAAGCTTTGGTATTGTCACCTTGAGGGTCACCCGTGTATGGAGGCTGACCGTGTCATGTTGGCACGCGCGGATGAGCTCCGAAGCACAAAAACTTACTAGTCGCTAGAGTCATACAGTATTTACACAAAACACCAATCTTGTCCCAAGGCTTGACAGCTACGCATAATAAAAATTTAAGTTATTCATCATATAGTATCCTTCCACACAAATCGTAACTCATCAAAGGCCACTCAGTTACGATGACAAATTTATCCCACATATCAGAAATCGTAATGGAACGGGTATAACTTGCAAGCAAACAATCTAGCGTCCCGGCGCAAAGGCAACTATGAGAAGACTTGCCTGTTCAGAATTGAAGATATGCACTGAAGGGATACCAAATGCCGCTCTAGTAACCGACGAAAAATGGCCATTAATGGTTGTAGAGGACGTTGAGATGACTGGGCTCTAGTTGAACGAAGCGATAAAGAGAAGACTCTTCGCATAGCTTCTTTGGAAAAATCTCACGAGAAAGCGCTGGTCTCATTGTGCTGTAGGACAATTACAATGCATACATCTACCAATAATCATTGCTCCATGATGAGTAAATTTGAGAGATTGTGATCGTATTCCCAACAATAGGTTTTTATTAAATTTAGAGAGAATAACAGATATATTATAAAGAGTTCAAGTATATTTCACTATATGGGCCAGCTATAGCATTATGCGTGAATATTATTTGGCCCCTAAGAATGAATTTTGACTGGTTCTGCCTGGATATAGCATCAGCCGCTAACTCTCATCCTAGGAAATTCAGCTGACCTTAAGTCTCCGAGGCTATCAGAAAATTATTGATTCCTTTAGATTATTCTAAATTATTATTTAAATTCTTGTCTGTAATTGTATCTAGCACAGAATACCTTGCTTTATTTGTTGTTGTTTTTACTTGCTTGTTTGCGTTACCTGCAACATTTTTTTTCCTTTCCAAACGTGGCCATCGGGTGTTATTTATATCGCCCCGCTTAGGCGAAGACTTCGACTGCTGGGCTTCTTGTAATGATGGAAATTTTGAAGTATCGCCTAGCTCTAACTTAATTTTATGTTCCTCTTCTGGAGAATTAGGCTGTGCCTCATGATACGATCTTTCTTCTTCTTTGTTACTTTCTAATGACCCAGAACTTGAACCACTACTATCCATCTCCGGCAAATGTTTAATGTTTGGAGAGATGGAGTTGGAATCTTGGTTTTGTACCTTTGCATCATGACTCGGGTTTGGTGAAGCTGATCTCAATGTGGGGCTTTCTGCATTTCTATTTGCAGTTTGATGTGATGATCTAGATCTAGATCGACCACGTCCAACCTCTAGCGGTTCCTGACGAATCGGAGAAGCGGATCTTGACATTTGCACCGGGTTTCCAATCGCTTTATTCAAGTCAGGAGATACAGGCATGGGATTAGGATACGGCGAATTTTCGTTGTCGACTTTACCTACTGTCATTGGTATTGATGTACTCGGTTCCGAGTTTTGCTCTGATCCTAGTGGTAATTCTTTACTAGGTGTGATATTTGAGACAATTTTGTCGTTATCATCACTGTAAATTGGATGAGATCTTGATGAGGAACTTTCATCTAATTGATTAGAATTACTTGTTTTAGATAAGATTTTGACAGGATGCATTTTATCCTTTGATGGATCAATCATTTTCTGAATCTGTACAGAATTTTTTCTTCGCTTTCTATTTTCCGGTTTCCTCAGTGTTTTTATTCTTTTTAATTCATCTGCGTTAGGGAGCATGAGATTAGTTCCAGGATTATATATGGAAACTTCAGAAATCATTCGTTTAAGGCTTAGCGGATAACATTCATTAAAATACATATGGTCCGAATTACCACCTGCGAAGTAGATTATGGTTATAAAATTAAAGTCAAAGTCCATAATGACGTAATCTTTGTATAATGTTTCATCTAAAAAAATATTAAGTCTTATTAAAACACCATGGAAGGGATTAGCAAACCAGTAGGAGGAATATCTGAGCCGGGAGAAATCGGTTGGATTCTAAACGGTCCCTTTTTTAGAAATCCATTAATGTATTTCTTGACCGGGTACCATTTAATGGGACGCTCTCTTTTGTATTTCTTTCTTATATGAAAAATAGCCTTAGCGTATGTAATGACATTATCAATCTGTTTTTGGTCATATTGGTGGGTATGAGAGCAATAGTATTCTATGGAATACATGTATTTCACAGGGACATTCCTGAACACAGTTGGGTCAAATACTGCTGTGAATTTAGCGTCATTTACCAAGAAATGGATCGCCGAAGAGTTGGTAGCGTAGAGAAATGCAATTACTGTAGACAAAAGGCAGATCTTCACCATGATTATCGTTTTCTCGGGTGTATCATTTGGTTCCGAAGTTTTAGTTTAGGGCTCTGATATTTAGTCCATCTCGTTTCACGAGCTGAGGAAACTTATCTCTGTCTGAAATTGATGAATAAGCATAGATCGTGTCAGTCAAACTCAGGAATTGTCCTGCATTTGCAATGCGGGCGCGCCAGCTTTCAAGGTGCCGTTGCTCTCTTATCTTGGCGCATATGTTTAGACACATTCAAAGGAAGATACACCTCTATGTTTGTTTTCGCGAAAGCATGGGGAAGCTTAACAGTGTATGGGCGCGTTGATCCAGAATCCTTATCCAGGGTCGTCCTACATGGGCAGAAAATCAGTTAGTTTCTCGGCATGGTGACGGTTTTTGAAGATATGCCTAGCAACCGGTATTATCTGGCTCCTGGGTGACTAGTTTCTGAGACATTTATGTAATACCTACTATATCCGTATGAAAAGCTTGGAGGCATAGGCTTGGGGCTAACAAGTAAAAAGGGAAGGAATGATTCTGGTAGTTGCTGATTTTGGTTGGAAAGGTCCACATGGATGAGGGCGCCTGCATCTAGAGATTAAATGAGCTTGACAAGGTGGATTTGGAGTCATGGGTTTTATTACAGGTTAAGAAAAGACAATTATTGGAGAGAAAATTTGATAAACTATTCCTTCCAGAGTGCACAAATATGCTCTTGTGTAAACTTAAATCCTATGAAGTGCACCATGTCTGAGTTTGATAAAACTCATCTGCCACCAGTCTGCTTGTCACTGGCCCCATCATGGATCTCCCGATTTAAGGATTACCGTGGAGATCAGTGGTCAGCTCCTGCAGTGGTTTGCAGCTAATAAGGTTTTGAATGATGAGAAATACCGGTCCTTGTCAAGTAATGTATTCCGCAAAGTAAATAGATAAAAAATTAAGAGATCAAGCATGACACCCTCGGTCGTCTAGTTGGTTCATGGCGTCCGACAGTAACATCAGTAGATATCGGATTGTCGCGTGTTCGACTCACGCCTGAGGGATCGTCTGTCGTAAACAAGTCAAGATGCCAGAGTGGTTAATGGGTTAGACTTGAATAGCGGCAAGCTTGACAGGTGCAAATGGTTTCGGCCGCGTAGGTTCAAATCATGCTCGTGATGAAGCTTAAAATAAAGTCGGCAAAACCGAATTCTTCACCTTCCCGTGTATATATGTATGTATAAATCTCGTATCAGGCAAAAGCCCTACAACCAAGTGGCATGATGCAGGTGTGTGATCCCCAAAGACTCATTACTACCTATCTGTCCAGCTTTCTAGGCCGATTGTTTACATGAAAAGAAGAAATAAAGAAAATTGCCTAGACAATAAACGCCCTGCGCCTTGCCCATCTTCACCTTCCAGTGGTGCTAGTGTAATTACTCAGTATGCTCTATGTATCTAGCGTAGCCAAAAAGCATCGCATCCGAATTGAAGTAGAAAGCAACCTCAAGCATATCTCCATTTGACGGCTTCTCGATAATGCCTTTCTTACCATTCTCACCTGAGTCCTCAACCTCTATCTAACCACGCCTCATCTCGCCTCAACATCCATGAAAGAAGTTGCTCCAATTTCAGACAGGAACTTGCCCTATTAATTACCGGCCATCACTCACTACAAATTTACGACGCTACGTATACCCGCAAGGAGGAAATTAAGTCATAATATACAAAGCTCGGGTCATGGTTTGTGGGGGACTGATGCTTTAATGGAGTTCTACATCTTGAGGAAGGACAGGCGGTTGAGAAGTGGTGCGAGAGGGGGACAGGTCTCTGAAGACCATTCCAGGACTGACATTTCCGAGGGGGTTTTCAAATTTGGAACATTTGTAGGCGTTAAGACAAATTTTTCGGCAAATTAGCCAAGAGGGCATCTTTTGTCGATGAGTCAACGGCACTCTCCAGCGCCCTGGACGGCACAAAAGAAGTTGGGCTAAGCTACCATGCAGCAATTACGCTCTGTCAAGACTTTTCTGACATTTCAGCACGACCTTCTGGAAGGAGTTGGAAGGAGGCTAGAAAGGCAGAGGATGAATTTCCCGACGTACCCACAAGTCTGCAGCGCCCAGATGGCCGCCCTCTTCGAACGCTTCAGAAGGGTCACCTTGTCTTCGGATTTAGTCCTAGTGTCGGTAATAGAAGAGGCCGCATCCAGAGGATTTTGCAATTTTTCCCGGCTGCCATATACCCGCATATGACCATCGTTTTGTTGGCCAGAAAGAGGAGATAATGAAGGGTTACGGGCTCCTCTAAGTATCTGATCTAATGAGGACTTGTGAGGGGTGGTACTGTTTGAGGAGAGCTGTATAAGAGACATAGGAGGGGATATACTACTGGAATAGGTACCCCTGTCCTATACGCGGAGAGGACCTGCATGTCCTACATACAGTCAAACCCCTGTTAAGCCGATCATGGTTAAGCCGATATTGCCGTTTATACGATATTTTTTCCGAAACGGACTTGGTTCCCATACATCTACCCATTACACGGTTATCGTTGTCCAACCTCTGAATATCATCTTAACCAGTGGTTTTTTTTATTAGATTGGTGCTATTAATGCCGCCAAAAATGGATACTCTGTAGAGCAACGACGTGCTCTGCGACGATGGGCGCACCGCCAGGTCCCAAAACCAACACAAAGACAGTGCATTGAGTGGTTCTTCGCTGAGTACAGCCATCGATTAAGCTAGTCCACAGTCTCCGAGTCCTTGAGCAAGGTATCATTCAGAACTGCAAAGTATTCTACAGACAATACTGGCTCCGCTTTGATCTACAAGCAATTGAAGAGTGTTATAATAACGAGGCTATATAGGAGCGGGATGATGGGTGCTACTGGGGAACTCGTACTTGCAGTAGGTCTCTATTATCACTGTCGCGTGTGTTCTCTTTGTATGTAAGACTTGAATTGTATATTAAGGATACTTAGTTAAAATTGAATGAACGGAGGTCAAGTCCTCCTTATATGTCGTTCCAGACTTACTGTGTTGTCCACAGCCCCGTGCTAGAACATTCCCTTTGTTACATCATTTCTCTCCTAGGAGAAATGTATCTCTCGCTCTCCCCGATTCCATCGGTCTCTGGCTAGTCCCATTAACCCTGTTTCATCGAGATCTGGTTGGCTCCATATTGCCAATGCACGCATCGCACACTAAACCTATACGGTTTAGCTCCACCGTCACTTGCACTAACCGCGAAGTGGCCCCAAGCGTCTGCCCTGGCAATCTACGTGGATTATACAACAAAGAGGGTACAGATCCACAATCAAGTATCAATATTCGACTAGCAATTCGCTGGATCTTACGGAGTTGGAATAACGAAGTTACAAATATAACAATTCATAATTGCTTTCGGAAATCGACTCTTATTTCCAAGCCAATGGCTCTTCCTACGTCTGTACTTTCGACTGGACTTTCTGAATTGTTTAATGGGGTAGTCAGAGCAGGAGACATGCGAGATTCAATGGCAATAGACAATATTCTTAATCCAATTGAGGAGGAAGAGGAAAGGAATATGATGCTTGACGAGGCAATGATCTTACAAGAGGTGATAGGAGAATAATCGTGAGTAAATCAAGACGAAGAAGAAGAAGAGGTAAAACAAGACGAACAGCCTTTGCGGACAGCAAAAGAGGCCGAATTGGCTCTGAAAGAGATGAATGAGTATACTGAGAGTCAAGATTCTCTTAATTCGAGCTATTTGAGAGTATTGGAGCGGTTAGAGACGGCAATTGGGAGTATAAAAGAGGCATCAAAAGTACAAAGTAGTCTAGATATCTGGATTAGGTAATCATATCCCTTTAAACGATATCCTCTATATGACGATATTTTTCATGGCCCCGATTACATCGTCTTAACAGGGGTTTGACTGTAGTTATAGACTCACACGGAAAAATAACTTAATTAATTAAGCCCTATTTATCCAAATCCTCATCATGTACGTCCAAGATTTTGTCGAAAGCCCATACATCTTCGATGTTACCGTCATCGTCTCCTACAGCAACTCACCCGGCTACAGGACGACGTTCCTCTTCAATAATAGAGGATTGATTTGGAATTATTGACTCTATCCATGGTCGGACTAATGAAGTATGAAAACCATTGTTCACCCGAATATGATCTGGAAGCTCAACAACAACAGATCCATTCTATGTTTTAAAAATCTTATACGAGCCGTCCCATTTATCATCTCACTTTTTCTTTTGACGATTGGTTTTGAAATTCTTCAAACAAATCATAACTTTGTCGCCTGCTTTATACACTAGGGCTTCCGATCTTCGAGAGTTCGCATTCCCTTCATATCTTACTTGTGATTGAAAAGTAAGAGCTTTGAGCTTTGCTAGAACGCAATCGAAACAATTACCACGGCAATCTGATGTAGAATATTCTCTTTTTGCAGCGTCGGAGAGGTTAGGTGGCTTTAGCTCTGGCGGCTCTATCCCAATATGGGGCTTATTGTCAGGTAACTGGGTGTCTGACCTGTGGCAGACGATGTGTATGTAATTAAAGTAAAAGATAACTCAGTAAAAACAGCTTCTTCCTATTTCTCCCGGAATTCTAGGACTATATACACTGATCATGATTGACTTGATCTCTTGATCTCTAAATATAGACACGCGCTAGGAATAGAATAACCTGCGGTTCTAAATACAGAATGCAAGTACTGACCGAAACAAATAACCCACATACGTATGGACAGTCCCTATTTTTGACCTGAGACATTTCCCTGTCCAACTTCTTCGGTAGTTATTCTTAGCCTTCGACACTTATAGCCGTAATTTGCGAAGAAAGGGGATACGCCTGTTGTTTCACTTATCTGGTTATTTTGTGAAAATTCAGCAGGTGGAAGCCAGTCAGCCCAATCATCCTGAGTGAAACTAACAAAGGCTCGTAGGTATTTATTCAAAGCAGAGTTTACTATTTCAGGTTGCCCGTCAGTTTGCGGATGGAAAGCAGAGCTATGCTTTAAAGTAATTGAAAGATGAGCACTTAGCCTGCGCTAGAATTGCGAAACAAATGACTAGACGCGATCCGAAACAATGGAGTTGGGTGCAACGTGAATTTTGTAAACATTTTCGACAAACGATTCAACCAGTTCTATTGTATCAAGAGATGTTATGGTAATAAAACGTCGCATCTTAGTGAGTCGGTCTACTAATACAAGAATATGATGGAAAACCTTACCTTCGCGCTTAAAAGGTGATAAGTCAACTATGTGGTCAATTGAGATGTCAGACCAGGTACGGAGAGGGATTTTGAGAGGTTTTAGAAAACCAGGTGGTGATGACCGTGGGGATTTTGTTCTAAAGCAGAGAGCGCATTCTTTTACAAAGTTTGCCATAAATTGACACATTCGAGGCCATCAACATGTTCTCTGTAGGAGATCAATAGTTTTAACTCGATCTAGAGGACCTGCAGGATCCGAAGAATGGCAACGGTGGATGATTTTCAGACGAAGATCGTCATTGTCGGGTACAAAGAGTCGGCCACGAAAATATGCCAACACCTCATTCAGTTTAAATTCTACTTTTTCCTTACGAAGTAGAGATCTCGGTGTTTTTGGCCACCGACTCTCGGATATATTATCATTATATCTTGCGCCAGGCTTACACCCTCCATCCAGTGGACATGACACGTATGGAGGACATCTAGAATACAAGTTCCTCCATTTTCCAGCAAAGCCCATCCGGTGCCTGACTTTTCCTGCTACGTGCCTCACGCTTGTTACATCAGGTCGAATAGGTAGGAACGCATTCACCATGATCCTCAGACCATGCATTGAGGGAAAACCTTCGTGGGAAAACCTCAATAATTCCTCCTGTACTCTTTCACGCCGAGCAGCCGTAGTCCCCCCTCAAACAGGCCGTGTAGGAATCCAACCTACCACTTCTAGAAAGCACAGAGGATGGATGCTATCTCGACGGGAGTTTAATTTTGAGTTTTGGCAAGGAGTTTTACGAATTGAACCTTGTGCGCGCCAAGACTTCAGTTGCGAGAGTTCGGGCGACACTGTAAACACTGGCGTGGTTGGATGGTGCGGTGGCACATCATCTTGGCCGGTTTCCCAAGTAAGGTCTGGATAGCTAGGACACATATCCCACCCGAGATAGGAGACCGCTGGTTCGAATCCGGCAAATTTAAACTATATTTCTCACGGCGCTAGTATGCATGGATGATGAAGGCATGCTTGGATAATCAAAGGTTTTAAATTTCCCTTTGGTGGGTACTTACGGAAGAGGCTTGACTGTTTGTGTAAGCGAACATACCTCATAGTGGTATTTGCAAATGAAATCTAGAGTATGAGTGTCTCTAAAGTCAAAAGAGACATCCTACATGTATATATATTACTGGTCATGTTTTGTTTCATTATTTTATTGTTTTTGTCCTAAGCTAAAGCTATGTTTTCCACATTGGGTCAAGGACCGGTGGAGCCGGCAGGGTTCTCTATAATCTTTCCTACAGCCTGACTCATTCCAATCTCGTGAATCGCTACCAAAAGTGTAGCTGATTGTACAGAAACGAAAAACCACGAAAATCAAACTAACTCCGAAAAAGACAGAAGATTCCTCCATAATGGACCCAAGCAATGCGCTCCTCGCACATTCCGTCATCCGTCACACCTTCCAGTTGACAAATTTACTCATTCTCCGCTGAGAGCAAGAGATGAGTTAGCAGCCACCTTTTATCCAGCCGGTGTTCTGCTATTGGTTAGTAGATGCCCCAAAAGAGGCATCGTCGAGGTTGCTGTGCCCTCAAACTTCTTCTTCAGCTTCTAGAGCTCTGAAACCTATTGCCTCGGCCATCGAGACATCCTTCGCCGCGGCGATGATAGCCTCTTCGGCCTTTTTGGCTGCAGCCCTAGCTCTAGCTACCTTTGAGAACTCCCCTTGTTCAACGTGGCGGATCCACGGCAGCTACTCTTTTGACATCGGGCCGGATTATTTTGGGTCTGACTTGGCAGGCCCGAGAATCCGATCGGTAGGGTCCCCCACAGTTACGACACTTTGTGAGGGCCCTGTACTCGGCTTCCGAGTGTATAGTTGATCCGCAGTTCCAGCAGGCTGGAGCGCGGGAGCAATAACGGGTGGCGTGGAAGCCCAAACAGCGTTTACACTGTTCAATTTATCGACGAGGCTTGTGAATGGTAGCCTTACCAGACTCTTCGAAGAGGCAGAAGCCCGCACGAGGAGCGACTTCGCGGTCTAAAAAGGCATGCCAGTTTCAGTGCGGTGCCCCAGGTCGACACGTCCCATGAGGTCGGACATGTATTGGTCTCGCGCCGATCGTAACGGCGATCTTGTCAAAGACCCATTCAGAATCGACCGCCATGGGGCCTCGCTCTGTAACTATACTTACAGGTACGTTCGGTATCTGTAAGGCTACAAGATCTGAAGATGCCTCAAGTTTGGCGTTATCACTCGCCAGCTTCGAAGAGCCATCTAGCATCTCTTGTCGTATTTTTTCATTGTTTGCTAGCATAGCAAAGCCGGTCCTCACTTGATGAAGCGAGGTTATTTTATCGTGAAAGAAGAATCTAATCCCAGTTTACTTCTCACGCAACTTGTGGACAGTTTTCACCACGGGTGGTCCTTTTCAAGACGAAGGAACAGTCGCTGGTCGACTTTCGCCTTGGGGGCTTCTTTCTTTTGGGCTTTGGCCGCAGGTCGCGGCACAGCCTTTGCTATAGGAACTGCTTTTTGTCGCAGTCCGTTTTTTGCTACCGTAGCCCAGGTGCTTTTGATAGACAGCGCTGGGACGGCGGGTGTTGGTGTGATCCTGGCGTCGGGAGCCTTTGGGAATGGGTTCGCCGGGCGAGGAGGGAGGACCGGTGGCGTAGAGGCCGGGCCCGTGGCCATATATTGCGCAATGGCGGCGCGTAGGTAGACTCTCATGGAGTCTACGAATTGTCTATTTGACCCGTTGGTCAAAGGGTGGAGGGTGGCTTCGACGCCAGAGATGGCGGCGGAGCAGAGGGCCAGATTTGCCGCTGTTTCGGCGGCGTGTCGTTGTTCAGCTTCGGAGGGCAAGGCCGAACACCTGTACGCGGTGCCCTCTACGAACCTGGAAGTGAAATATTCTCCCAGAGCCAAGTTCAGTCAAATTTCGCAATACCGAACAAGTTGGCCCATGAGGCAATGATTCAAGACTCTCCACCTAACCAAATTTTCACACCTGACGAGATCGATCACCACCAAAACCTCATCAAGTTTGCAAGTACGACTTAGTGCATCCTTATTTCAATGATCACACCTCTCGTCGACTTTCTCTGGCCTCAATTCACCACCACGTACACGCCCACGCCGATATTTATACCCGACGGAGGAAGCAAAGCGTGGCGCACAAACCTGGGAGACAGTTCTTTGGGATGGGCGTGAGAGAGATTAGGACAAGCTCACAAGGTGCTGCTGATGGTGGAAACGATCTCGATGGACGTGAATTTTAGAATTTTGACAACGAGTTTTCGAATTGAGCTTTGTGCGTGCCCCAAGATTTCGCTTGCGAGAGTGCGGGCGACACTATAAACACCGCCATGGTTGGATGGTGCGGTGGTACATCATCTTGGCCGGTTTCTCAAGTAAGGTTTGGATAGCAAGGACACATATCCCACCCGAGACAGGAGACCGCTGGTTCGAATCCGGCAAAACCTAACTCCATTTCTCGCGGCGCTGGTATGCATGGATGATGAAGGCATGCTTGGATAATTAAAGGTTTTAAATTCCCTTTGGTGGGTACTTACGGAGGAGGGTTGACTGTTTGTGTAAGCAAACATACCTCATAGTGGTATTTGCGAATGAAATCCAGAGTATGAGTGTCTCTAACGTCAAAAGAGTCATCCTATATGTATACATATTACCGGTCATGTGTCATAGCTAGATAGCTGAAAACAAATTAAATGATTTAAAAAAAAAAAAAAAAAAGTTGTTCAGCTTCGACAATTGGTCGGAACTCTGGGGGGCGCTCTGCTTTCGTGGCAGCTTTTGGCTGCGACGTTAATTTTGGCGCTGATTTGGATGCAGCGTTTTCCGATGGTTTTGACGTGGTCAGAGGAGATTTGGACGATTCTCCAATCCTATGGGGGACGGAGAATGGTTGAGGAATTTCCTCAACAATTTCGACTGACCCGATCATGTCAGTATCGGGCTCAGTGACGGCGGGGAGGGCTTTTTCCTTCCCTTCAGTAGAGACCTTGCTCATCTCCGCGCATTTCGGAGACTGGACAAGGCCAGGTAATTGTTCAAGAGCCCTCGGGCGGACACCCGTGTTGTCCAACTTGGCGTTGGGACGCTTTTTTCGGACTGAAGGCATTTTAAAAATGCCTGAGCTCGACCACACTTCGAAGATGGATGCGACGAGAGCGAGAAGGGAGGAAAGAGGGAAAAAATGAACTTTCGAATTTTCGAATTTCTCAAAAATGTGTGTACCGGTCATGTGTCATAGCTAAGTAGCTGAATAGAAATTAAATGATTTAAATTAAAAAAAAGTCAACGATGGGAGGTACCATGGCTCGCCTCCTGGTGGTGTTCTCTGGTATGGTTTGAGTAGCCTGGGCACCTACTCCACTTTGGAAGGAGACACTTCAGACTACATTTTGCGCGGAGAATAGTAAGTGGATGATGAAGGCATATCTGGATAACCCCAGGGTTTGAGAAGTTCCCCTGGGTGGGTACTCACGGATGAGGGCTGACCTGGGGTGAAGAAATAGCCACCATAACTTCGCAGTGGTACCTGAAAATGAAATCCGAGGCATGAGTGCTCTTCCTTTACATTGAGTCATCTATTCTGTACTTTTCTTTGATATTGTGTCATAGCTAGATAGCTGCATACGCAATTAAAATCTGATGCAAAAAAAAAAAAAAAAATAACTTAACCAGCGACGAGGACAGTGGTTTATGTTTTTTATGTCTTTTGCAGCAGATTTGAATTGCGTGTGCAGCTATCTAGCTATGACATAATATCTGAGAAAATATACAGAGAAGATGACTCAATTTACAAGTAGAGCACTCATGCCTCGGATTTCATTTGCAGGTACCACTGCGAAGTTATGGTGGCTATTTCTTCACCCCAGGTCAGCCCTCATCCGTGAGTACCCACCCAGGGGAACGTCTCAAACCCTGGGTTATCCAGATATGCCTTCATCATCCATTTACTATTCTCCGCGCAAAATGTAGTCTGAAGTGTCTCCTTCCAAAGTGGAGTAGGTGCCCAGGCTACTCAAACCATACTAGAGAACACCACCAGGAGGCGGACCACAGCACCTTCCATCGTTTGCGTGTTTTTTAGTGTCCGCTGCACTCTCGCAAGCGAAGTCTTGGCGCGCACAAAGCTCAATTCGTAAAACTCTGCCAAAATTCAAAATCACACGCCCGTCGAGATTGTATCCATCCTCCGTATCATCTTGTTTACTTGTCCCAATCCCTCTCACATCCGTCTCAAAGAACTGTCTCCCAGATTTGTGCGCCACGCTTTGCTTCCTCCGTCGGGTGTAAATATCGGCGTGAGCGTGTATTTGGCGGCTAGCTGAGGCCAGAGAATAGTTGATGAGAGACGTGGTCATTGAAATGAGGATGTACTAAGTCGTACTTGCAGACTTGATGAGACTTGGGTGGGAGTCAAACTCGTTGAGAGCGAAAATTTGACGTGGCGGAGAATTTTGAATTATTGCCTCGTGGGCCAACTTGATCGGTATTGCGAAATTTGACAGAACTTGGCTCTGGGTGAATATTTCACTCCCAGGTTCGTAGAAGGCACCACGTACAGGTGTCAGTCTTGCCCTCCCGCTGGTTAAGTTGTTTTGCTGTGAGGAAGGGTTTTAAAGTCTTGTGATCGGTAATTTTTTTTTTATTCATAGTGTATTCAGCTATCTAGCTATGACCCATATTTTATACAATTCCAGACCCAATAACTCCAATATTTCAACAAACACTATTATTAATTCAGAAAATTCCCCTTAGATCTCCTACTTTAATTTCCTTTCAGTGCTGCCATGCGCTTTGATGTATCCAAATATTTTAGTAATGCTTCTTTTCCTTGTCTATTACAGAATAGGATTGGAAGTATCCTTTTTTTTGAATCAGATTGTATTCAGCTATCTAGCTATGACAATTTAATATACAGTTATTTTTACATTGAAGAATCACACCAGTTAACGCCCTAGCTCACTTCTCCATATTACTGTATGTCCATTATTTATGTGCCTATATCATCTCCTTTGTATGCTGACATACACTTGGATGTTTTCAAAAATTTTAGAAGGGCTTCCTTCCCCCTTTTTGTTCTTAATAAAATTTGTAATGGAAGAGGCTTTATGTCAGTAAATGCTAGTTCCCTTTGATTACTGTATCTAGTACAATGAAGAATTAAGTGTTTTGTGGTCTGCTTTTTAGCCTTGCAAAAATTGCAGCTTTGATCTTTGACTTTCCCAATTACATTTAGGTAAGCTCTAGTATTTCCAATCCCAGTTCTTGCCTGGAAATATGCTGATTCAACCATCCTGCTGTGGTCTTGAAAGTTAAATGGATGTAAGGTAAAGGTGGGTGTATGCATCTGGGCTTGGATTCTGTAAAACTTTCCAAGTCCCCTACACCTTCTACCCTCCTCTTCTCGGAGTACTTCTGCTTGCCAGTCATTATGCCAAGCATTTGAAATGAATTCCTTTGCTTTCATCTTGAGAAAAGAGTGAGATGTGAACCTGTCCCTTCTTGAAGCAGTCTTTTTTACTGCCCCTTTTGCAAGTGAGTCAGCAAGCTCATTACCTTCAATTCCCACGTGGGCTGGACAGGAAGTATCCTTGAATCTCTGCCTTTAAAACATTTATTTCTGCTTTTTAAACTTTGGGCAATGTAACAAGAAATGCTGAACATCTTGCCTTTCTCTCCCACAAAAATTACATATGCTGTCTTGAGCTTTCCCAATCATGTGCAGATAGACCCTTGTATTGCCCTTGTTTCTCAATCTTAGAGCGACGGCTACTGTAGGTTTTCTTTGGAGCGAATTAATAAATATATTTTATTAAGTTTACATATCCCAACTACCTCTATCCCCGGACTCCTCTCCAAAGGAACTCTACACAAGAAAAGATTTTTACGTCAGCTTTGACCACCTTTCCTTCTATGTCTAATTCATGACTAATCTAAAGCCCCTTCCTGATTAGTCCCAGGGCTAAGTTTACTCCAAGCAGATTAGGGTACGGTATGCGAGAGTATTCCTACAGTTGCCAACATCAAGTCTTGCCTGGAAATATCCACATTGATCAGTTATTATTTCAAATGGTTTCTGGGCACCTTCTAATTCAGGTCGCCATTCTTCTAAGGTTTTTATGATTGCAAGGAGCTCTTTATCAGAAATTTCGTAGTTTGATTCTGCGGGGCTACGTTTTGAAGAGTAGAAAGCTATTGGGTGAAGAATACCATCATCCCTCATCTGGAGCATTGCACCTCCCGAGTCCTAGTTTGAGGCATCAGTTTCAACAATAGTGTGTTTTTGATAATCGAAATATGCAAGAATTGGTGCTTGGGTAAATGATCTATTTATAGTGGAAAATGAATCTGCTTGGTCTCCAGACCATCTCTCAGTTATATTTTTTCGTAAGTGGCGTGTTAGAGGCTCAATCACAGCTGAATATCCACGTGAAAAACGCCCATAAAAGTTTGAGAATCAGAAGAATTTTTGCAACTCTTTCACTGTTTGCGGCTCTTCCCACTCTAAGATTGCTTTGACTTTGTCAGGATCCATACTAAGCCCATTTATGGATATAATTAAGCCAAAGTACTTAGTTATTGTTGCACAGAATTCCGATTTTGCTATATCCAATTGCAGCCGGGCTTCACCAAGACGAAGTATCACCTCATTGACATGTTTTGCGTGATCTTCTCTATTATCTAAATATATTAAAACGTCATTCAAGTAGGTAGTACAGTATTTATTGAGTGCATCATGCAGAATATGATTTATGTAGTTCTGGAAAGTTTCGGGAGCGTTTCAAAGACCGAATGTGGTGATAACCATTTCGTATAGTCCAACTCGTGTTACAGATGCCGTCATCCATTCTGTTGTAAGGTTAAAGATCGAGAGGGATTTCGGGCGGTTGGAGAGGAAGAAAAGGGTGGTATTCGAGCACAGGAGCAGGTGAACGGGGCTTTAGATGTAAAGCTGTGGAGTTGACGAGAGGAGTGATGAATATAGCCTTCAGAGATATTCAGTTAATACAATAAACTATAATATTGGAGAGACTACTGTAATAGGACTTACCTTCAGAGATATTCAGTTAATACAATAAACTGAGGATCTCTGGAGGTAGGAGAGACTACATCTATATACAGAAATCAAACTTGGTATGACTAAAGTTGGGGAATTGTTGAGGTACGTGCCAATGTCTCAACTTGGCAGCATTATCCAAATGACGTTTTAGCCTTGTGTTTTAGTGAACCCCCGAGACTAAAACAAGAAACAGATGTGACTACATTAAACATGGAATCTGGTAACAAGTGAATTAAGAGTTACATGTAGTAGTGCACAGACAGAGATCCTGCACCGATACTGATGCAGAACTGTTTTATTACAACACATTCATGTCCTTTAGCGATACAAATTCGATGAAATGCAGATATCACGTCTAAATTGTAAAAAGTTTTGCATTTGAGATCGAATCCAAAGTTTGGCGGATCAAAGAAAGTGGACATCGGTCTTTAATAGTATTATTATTGAGACCGTGATGATCTTGGCAGATACCTATACCCCCGGCCGGTTTAGCGGTGAGAACGAGTGGTGCGGCAGCTGGGGAGGAATGTTCTCGTATGAAGCCTTTAGCTAACGTTTCGACGACCCATTTTTTGATACATTGTAGCTCAGTCGGGGAAAATGGTCTATTCCTATGATGAGGAGCCTATTTTCCGGGTAGAAGCTCGATTTTGTGGTCCCAAGGGCGATGCGGTGGCAGAGAGTTTGCATTCTTTGGTAGAGAATGATCGGCATGATGATGGAATTACGAAAGAATTCTGATGGTAGATTAGACTTTATAACATCAATACTTAATTCGAATTTGTTCTCGAGGAATTTATCAATACCTGATTGGTGAACTTTTCGACGTAAGAATAGAATTCAATTTAAGTCCTTACGGAGTCTATGACTATGAAGGAATATTCGACGTAAGGATTCCAGGTTTTCAGTGTTATTTTTGATAACTGGGGGTTTAAATTAATCATTGGAGTAAAAAGTCGTAGAATTGTTAAGCAGTTGATACTCAATGTCCAGTTGGTCGAGAATCCTATCTAATTTGTGGAGTTGTCCGACACTATGGCTACTTTCTATATTGGTTTGGAGCGGTTCATGTGTAGCTGGGTTTGAAAATATTGTGGTAAGCGATACGGAAGGCGATGCACTTGCGTTTGAAAGCTGTTGATGAGGATTTAATTGTGAGTGTATCTGTTTGAGGCAATTGTGGTGACAATACTGAGAATCAAATTTGAGTGTTAAGGATTTCATATCACATACAGGGTTATGTAACCTTAACCGAGGTAAACCAAGGATATTTGGATCACTTTTACTTAGTATTGTAACAAGAAAAACTAGAATCTCTGAGTGATGGCCAATATGTAAAGAGAATGTAAAATCTCGGGTTATGAAAGCTTGTGTTGTGCCATCGGCTAAGCGAACAGTACGTGGAGTGAGGAGGGGCTTGGTTTTAATCCCAAACTGCTTCACAATAGAATCGTAATCTGCAAATGCCATGGCAGTGGAGCCACTATCAATTAAATTAGTTGTGCAAAACATCACTGGATTTTAGTTGCGCGGGTCAGAAAGAGAAGAGTCAAGTAACATTGAATTTCTAGAACTTGTAGAGCATAGCTCCAAAGTAGAACTATCTTGCAAAATACGTTGAACAGCCTCATCTTCATCCTGATACCAATTATACCCCTGGCAGCGACTTATGCCAAGGGTTGATCTTTTAACTCATCGAATTTATCAGATGTTGATGGATAAACATCGGAAATCCCAGTTTTTGTATCATTTCCGGAGGTCTGGTCATCGTAGATTGCGCGAAGACTGGTCTGAGTTGGAGCCTTGAAGTACTGAGGGTTAGAATATAAAAGATATGGAGGATTAAATGGCGGTGGAAATTGATTATTGAAATACTGAATATGGGGGAAGTAACTTGCAGAAAATGGTGCAGGTTGGTGATATTGTAACTGATTTTTTACTTGCCCAGGGAAATTTCGATTGGCGGAAAAGCTTGATGGGCGCTTGGGCATAGGTATAGGGCTAATTTTACGGTGATGAGCTTTTGCTGTATGCCCCTTTTCCCCACAAGCAACACATAGACCATTATCCATACGGAATTTTCGTTCTGTACCGGACAATTTGACCCGGCTTAAATCCATTGGGTCTCCAATTTCGGATGGTCCCCAGTCAGATGATGATTCATTAGCAATGGGATCATTCTGATTTGTTGAGCCTTGAGGTGCTTGTGACCTAAAAATATGCTCCTATTGTTGAAGGTTACGAGCAATACAGCCTAAAAAGTCGTCTGGTCCAGAAAGATTTACTTGATTATCAATTACGTTAATAATTTTTCGATTTAGCCGTTTCCCTAGCATATCAACCTTAGTCCGATTATCATACTTAGCCCTTTCTGTCACGGAATGTATAAATGGAATATCTGGATCTAGATGGGTCGGGATAGATAACTGTGTTGTGCGATAAGGAGAGTAAATCTAACTATATACATGGAATTCTCTAAGTCCCAAGTTCGCTAAGCCATTCCTAGGACTTAGTCACGTGACACTTTCAGCATAATGGTCAAAGCCCGCCTTGAAGTCTTCGTATTGTCGCTTTTCTTGAAACAGCGTATCCAAGGCACTTTTAGCTGTCTGGGAGGTGTCGAGGAGAATGTAACACTTATCTAGAACATGCCATAAATCCCCAACAGATTTCCATGGCCAGTTCTCAGGTTCACTGGGGTGTAAATTCAATGCCTGAACGCCGTCTTTTACTGCCACCCAGGTTTTTCCGGACAGTTGACTTGTCACATAAGATATTCGATAAAAAGAACCGGGGAAACAATCTCTATCTATCAACAAAATTTGCTGAATGTGTGTTTTCCAACTTTTGTAAGCTAACTGTCGCTTCTCTGTACTTTGCTGTAATGCAGAGAACTTATCTGGATCAGATCTGGTTCGACAAGGTCTAGCATATACAGAATTGGTGGTTTTGGTAGGCTTCGAATTCGAATTATCTTGAGCACGTTGTGTATTTCTCTCATCTTTAAATGCAGAAATTTTATCATTTAATTCTACAATCTTGTTGTTATCTGCAGAGCGATACAAATTGGCTTTTGACAGTTCTGAATTTAGAGATGCAACTTGTTGTAGACTTGCATTTAACTGCTGGGAGTAAGACTGCTCTAAATTTAGAATTTGTCGGTGGGTGTTAGCTAGATTTGACCTTAGCTCAGTTACTTGCTGTTGCGTCGTGGTGAGAGCTGATTCAGATTCTGTGAGCTTAAAACTACTCGAATTTAATTGTTCTTGTAAGTCACCAAACTTTGAATTGAAGCATTGAAGTAAACTACAGAACATATTCTTCTCGGGAGACTCGGTGTTATGCCTGGCCATAACACTATCCCCCCCTTTTACTGAGCGAAGTTCCGACGAGCGAAAATAATTTTTGGATGGGTAACTGGCATAGAACTTATCAAGTGCTTCGAGGTCTCTAACAAATTCATACGGTTTCCAGGTTGGTATTGAATCGCCCAGGTATTTCACTAAGAAAAGCTTGGATCCTTGTAGTTTTGCAACAAGTATTTCTTCCACCACGTATTCAAATTCACCATTGACGATAACTGGCGGGGGTGCGGGTTTGACCTGTCCTGGCAACTAATCGATTGCTGATGGTTTCAGAAGCGAAACATGAAATACCAGGTGAATTTTCATGGTAGATGGAAGTTTTAACTTGTATGTATGCGACAAAATTTTCTTTAGTATCCTGAAGGGACCTAAGCGTTTGTGGTCTAGTTTATTGGAGGGTCTAGTAGTGGAGATGTGTCTTCTTAGGAGCCACACTTTATCTCCTTCTCTGAAGACTGGCGGGGAAATACGGCTTGAGTATACGTTTTCTTCTGATACTTGCTGAGCGTATTTGATTTCGGACCGAATGAAGTCCTCGAGTTGTTCAAGTTTTTGTTGAAAATTTTGAAGTTCTATCGGTTTATTGCGAGAGTGAGAGGAAGAACGAGCGGGAATCTGATATTGAGGGTTAAAGCCATAGTTAGCAAAGAAAGGTGATACTCGAGTTGAGGAAGAAATGGAGTTGTTGTACGAAAACTCCACCATAGAAAGGTAGCCATGACAATCATCTTGCTGATAATTACAATACGCTCGAAGATATTGTTCAAGAATTGCGTTAACGCGCTCAGTTTGCCCATCGGTCTGGGGGTGAAAGGCGCTACTAAAACGAAGCGTTTCTGAAAGGCCATGTAAGCGGAAAATATTATTCCGAAGCTGAACAGGTAGTTTTTGTGGCAACAAAATGGCCCATTTTTGTGAGTCGATCAACAACCACCAGTAATGCATCAAACCCCGCTGAAATTGGGAGACCGGTTATAAAATCCAAGGATATAGACCCCTATCTCTTTTGCGGAATCTCGAGAGATCTGAGGTATCCGTAAGGAGCGTGACGTACTGGTTTGATTCGGGCACAAGTATCAAAATTTCGAATGTAATGATTAATCGAGGTTCGGATTTTTGGCCACCAGAAATGGCGCGAGACAAGTTCTAAAGTTTTAGCCCTACCTGGGTTACCCACAACAGAGTGATCATGAGAGGCTGAAATAATCTTTGTACGGAGAGATTCTGGCACATAGATCATTTCTGACACAAGGAGTTTTTTGCCGCTGATTTGACATGAACCAAGATCGACGGAAGGATGGCGAGTAATTGATGATTTGAGTGCCTTAATGATTTCTTGGCTAAACAAATACGAGTCGAAAGGGTTTTTAAACTCCTTCACAAACGATTTATCCAGGATAAGTACTGGGAACTTTTCCTTAGTCTCCAAGGACGAACAAAATTGTGACAGACAAGGCTGCACCGAAGAAGGTTGTGACACACAGGGGGTAGGCATATCTTCAATTAGTGCGGAAATTGATTGGCTGTGAATTTTAGTGGGTGTAATTATGAGGTCATCATGTGATACTTTTTAACCTTTTGATATATCTTCAGACCGGCATGTAAGAGCGTCTGCCCGCGAATTCTTTACACCAGGACGAAATTCCAAAATGAAATCAACTTCTGCCATCTCTAATGCCCATCGGGCCTGTCTACCATTCAAAATACGCTTGGTGCTTAGCATTGTCAGATTTTGATGATCCGTAATTATCCGAACAGGTGAAGCCAGATTGCATACATACTGGCAATACTCTTTTACACTTTCGACAATCGCAAGAAGTTCTTTATCCCAAACTGTGTTGTCAAATTCAGCTGGAGTCATGGTCCGGGAGAAGAACGCGATCGGATGGGATTTCTTTAGTGAGTCTGAGCCAGTATGAACTTAAGAGAGGACTGCTAAAATCACACTATTTGATGCATCGATTTCGAGAACCGTAGGCAACGAGGGGTCGAAATAGCGTATGATAGGCTCGGAAATAAACACTAATTTTAAAGTTTTGAAAGCCGACTGACAAGCTGATGTCCATAAGAATTTACTGTCCTTGCGGGTAAGCTGGAAAATTGGAGCAGCAATCTTGGAGTATTTACGAATAAATCTCCAGTAAAAGTTTGCGAAACCCAAGAATAATTGTACGCCCCGAACATTTAAAGGAGGTTTCCATTCCTGAATTGTCTGTAATTTTGAGTGACCCATCGAAAGTCCTCGAGGTGAGACAACAAATCCTAAAAATGTCGTTGGTTCTACTCCAAACTCACATTTCTCAGGCCTATAGAATGGCCGTACTCCCGAAGCTTCCCAGGAACTTTAAGTATGTGTTCCACGTACTGGTTAGGATCTTCCGAGTAGGTTAAGATATCTTCAAGGTAGACGACTACAAACAGGTCGAGATATTCTCTCAGGACATCGTTGACAAATTGCTGGCAAGTGGCTGGAGTATTAATTAATCCGAATTGCATAACTTTATACTGATACAACCCATAACGAGTCCGGAAGGCTGTTTTTGGTTCATCGCCAGGCTTGATACGAATCTAGTTGTATGCACCCCTTAGATCAAGTCATGTAAATATGCGAGCATCGAGGAGTTTTCGGAGAGAAATATCAATTCTTGGCAGATGTTATAGGTTCTTGTCTGTAATCGCATGAAGGGCTCTATAATTAACGCAGAATCGCAGTCCGCCTCCGGGCTTTTTGACGAAAAGTACTGTGGGTCCAAACGAGGATGTTGATGGTTCTATGAATTTTTCATCTAAAATTCCCGGAAGTTTTCTCGAAGAGCTTATAGCTCAGCATTTGACATTTGGTACAGGGATCCAATTGTGAGCTTTTAACGGCCATCAATTGGTACTTCATGATCAATGTAACGATGAGGGGGAAGCCTTTCTGCTTCTTTGAACGAGAACACCGACAGAAATTCATGATATTTTACAGGTATATATTGTCTGAGATTTTTTTCTTCTTCGGCTTTTGAAATTTGAGGTCTATCTAAGTATGTTGAGATATCTTCAATAGAAGCCGAGAAAATTTTGTAATTTCGAATTTTACCCATTTTTAGTATGGTTGAAATTGAATCTGGTGCAATATCCACGTTCTTTTGCAAATCAGATATGTGGAGCAAGGGTTCTATAGAGGTTAGATTTAAGGGCAAGGTTTTGATGTCGATGATATATGAAGGTTATCAAGACAATTTTTTCGACAAAATATCGAAGTGAAAGGAATGATGTTTTTACTCCACTTGATTTCGGGATCGTGTTTTGAGAGCCATGACTTGCGAAGAATGATGTGATAACGGGCATTCTGAATAACTTGGAATGTTAATACTTCAACGTGTCTATCAATACAGAGGGGCAAGTCAATATCATTAATTATTTGGCCCGAAGACGACTGTCTTCCATCAACTACTCGTACTGTCTCCGGATACTTTTTCTTACGAGGTGTAAGGTGGTTTTCTTTAAGAAAACATTCGTCAATAAATGATGAGGAGGCTCCTGAGTCTACTATAGTATTGGCATCAATATTTTCAGAAGGACGGTGATAGTCATAGGATTTTCGTTGCCAAGGTCGAATGTATGGATTAATTTATCAATTTTCTTGGATCAATTTGATTTGTAGAGAACTGGATGGTGACAAGACCCCGGAGAGGTGCTTAATTCAGGTGCGGAAGGGAAATGGACACATGGGGCAGCGACACAAGAAGGTACGGACAAAGAGTCTGTGGCAAAGTTTTTGCTAGGAAAATGTCGCTTTTTTTGTTTCTCTGCATACTCCTGAGCGACTATCTCGGCATCTATCATTTCCGTATTCATGATTCTTGCATTGAGTCTTGGCGAGCGTGGGAGGAGAACCGGACAAGTAGCCACCACATGCCCTGATTTACCACAGTACATGCACAAATTTTTAGCTCGACGATAGGCCTTTCGAGCCGCCTTCCCAGCCTCAGAGTTGTCAAGTTCCATTGGATCATCCCTTGGAGTACTCGAGTACTGAATTAGCGGAGTTGTCACCGTCGGTTTAATTGATTGGGTAAATGTGGATGGTGAGCCCGACTTCTTTTCTTGTGCTCGCGCAAAGATGTCATTATCTAATGAAATACATTCCGATGCAAATTCAGGGAAATTATTTGGCATCTTTTTGCCGACAAGTGCATGCTTCAAATAGTCTTTTAGCCCCCTTCGAAAGTAATGTATCTGAACCCTCGGCTCAGCCCATCCGAGCATCGAAAACAGGGAGACCATCCTGGCATAATATGATGCGCAGGAGTTCTCCTGCCGAAGAGCCTCCAATTGCCGTTCTGATGTGGCATACGCATCCGGATCATCAAAGGCTGCTCGAAGAGATTCGTGAAACTCAGCAAAGGTTGCGAAGTTGATGTTTCCCGAGGTTTGATTTATGTGGGGCTCGAACCAGGTGTAAGCATTTCCGGTCAAAAACGAACAGGCATATAGAATTTTTGATTCTTCTGTAATAAAAGGTGCAGAATTGGAGCGGAATTGTAGCTGTAGTTGTGTGCTAAAGCTACTGAATTTCGAACGAGAACCGTCAAATTTGACCGGGGAACTCAAATGTGTTGCAGGCAGGGGTGATGGATTGGCCGGCGGGTTTCGAATCGATGGGCGACTTGCTGCCAGTGCTAGTCCTTGTCCTAAACACACAACTGATCGATCACTTGGGACTGTAAATCCGTTACCGAAGTTGGGTAGAGATTGGCATAGTCAATTGGGGTCGAATTCCCTGTACTTGCCTTTCCCGCCGTGTGAGCTTGGCCCAGAAAATGCCTAATCGGAGCCGGGATATCGTAGGGGAGAATAAATTATAGCGCCGCAGAGTTGAACACCACTGCTCCCAAATTATCTAATATGACCTGCCATGCTAGATGCGAGGGCAAGGCAGTTTTACTGTCCATTGGTGGAAGGACGGATATTCGTATTTGATCTTCTTAAAATGTTACGGCGGGTGGTGAACGAAGTGGGGTTTACCGTCTGCTAAAGATATCCTAGTAAAGAGTATGATATCTTCCGCAGACGGCAAACCCCACTTCGTTTACCACCCGCCGTAACACTCGGTAGTAGATACGATGGTCGTTAGTAAATCAGTGGGATTCGAATCTTCTGAGAAGTGATGACCTTCGATAACAGCGCTCAAACCCGGCCAACTCTGCAGGAAGGCAGTGGGAATTTGTCGAACTAATCGAGACCCGCATATGAGGCTGAATAAGGCTGATAAGGAAGCACACGCAATCAACTGTCCGTTACACATTGTGTCTATTATTATCCCCCTGCAGTCATTATTTGTTTGTTTGTATTTAGGTTATCATCTGGAATTTTATACTATAATTGGTTATGCCTGCAATTTACTGTTTGCGATATTAGCGCTCATTATGTTTTATCTTGTGTTTATGATTAGATAACAAACACTGTTTGTAAGGCGGGATGGGGAGATTACATAGTCTGGACGATGCAAACTTACTGAAAGAAGACGAGCGAACTTGTACTTAAACAGAAGTAAGTGTTGAGGGAGTACAGTTCGTAAGGAAGCCGCGATTAGATTCTTTGCCCCAACAAGTTGCCACATGATTTATCACTAGCGTTCTCTGTGACGTAGTATTAAAAGCCTAGTAAATCCTGTAGTTAGAAAGAATAAGAAAATGAACATAGATACGATTTCATTATAGAAGTATTCAACTGACACCGTGCTCCCATCAATTGTGATCAATATTTAACAATATTTAACAGTAAGATCATGGAAGATAGAGCAATCAATCATCTTTCTTTCCCTTCTCACTGAGAAAACATCGAAATCACAATCCTGTGACAGAATTTGAGTGATTCAGTGGTTGGTAGTCATGGTGAATTTGCGCAGTATTTTTACTTTGATTAAAATGTATATTTAGATAAAAATCAAAAAAAAATCAGATCATAACTGGAGATTTATCAGGGTTGTATGTCGGGTCGCAGACAGGGTTCAGGAGGATAATTTTGCTTATAATATTGGATCTAAGGGCGACAGGGCACATCTTAAGATCGAAAAAAGTGTCATGGTAGGTCACGGATCAGGTTCTAGTGGTTTAGTGTTAAAACTGCGTTGTTTGATAGTAAGGGAAAATAAATTATAGAAGGAATCTATAAGGAATCTATACTGATATCCTAGTGTACGGCGCTAGCTCTTAGTCCCGTGACATCAGCCACCTCTCATCTACCATGAAGAGCCAAGGTTCACTGTAGTGTAAACATGTATTGGGACTCAAATGAATGGGAATGGCCCTCACTGTCTGTGAGAACACAAGTTGAATTGACTATTAAAATACTCCAATGTAGCAAGACTCTATCACATAGATTCTAGAAGTCCTCTATATTCTTAGACTCAGATGGGACTTTAAAATCTAATCTAATCTACACTGTAGTATGTAAATATATAAATGTATATGCGACAGTGTGCGCGGTTAGCGCACTCGGAACATGTGCATAGAGGGTCGATCCTACCGGGAACTTCAGACGAAACAGATGATGGTTGAGTCCTAAATTCGAGAATCAGAATTTCCAACAGATTGTATATCAGGGCTCATCATATTTGCAATATGTGGTAAAGTGCCGACAGCAGATCGGTATACAATAGCATCAGATTTCGAGCACAAATTTTCCGTGTCACGTTCGATTGGATTATCATCTGATATTGGTGTACTCATACCTTTACAGTAGACCATGCCCATATCTTTACAAAGGGCATCGGTTTGACTTGTTGATTGATACGTATGCCATCAGAATCTTTTTGGATGCTGATACATAAAAATTTGGTCATGTCACCAAGATCTTTTAGTTTGAAAGCTTTAACCAATGATGCAATAGCTTCATCGATTTTAGAGCGAGATGCGGAGATAATCATGAAGTTATCGACACATGTAGAGATTATTGTTTCCTGTTCGGATTAGGTCTTAGTCAACGAGCTCTAGCCTAATTGTGCTAGGTTGCAGGCTACTGTTACAACTATTCATGGGGTCATATTCGGGGTAGTGAAGTAGTTTGGGTTTGGTATGGGTTATAAGGTTGATACCTGAGCGTGTCTCATAGTAGTCAGACACGCGACTCAAGTAGCAAGTACACGGTAAACCTCAAACCCAAAATGATGATACGTATCAAGTTTAATATGCTAGATCCTGTATGGCTAGTATGGATGGGATATGGGGGATTCTACCTGTAGATAGATAAAGACGCTGTAGCCCTCTGATATTTGGGACAAGTCTTCTACAAAATAATATCGGAATCAATCCTAGCCTCTCATTAAGCAATCTCATGAATTATTTCCGTGTCTGTCATTACAGACCAATAAACAGAATCGACGATCAATATATAGAAAGTCGATTATTTCCGCATAACGAAATACATTCGAGTCGGTTTTAAGTAGATGAAATCCCATATCATGAAGGACTTGTCGAAGCTTAAGCTGCCATCGTTTAGGTGCTGTTGTCAAGCCGTAGATTGCTTTTTGTAACTTGCATACAAGAGCCCCCGACTGTTCAATGTCGGCATGAAGAAAAGCAGCCGTAATATCAACATGACAGACATGAAGACTATTGATGGCTGCAAAGGCTAGTAGTATACGCAGCGTAGTGGGAGGGAGACATCAGCATAAGTGTCGTCAGCAAAAGGCTCCGAGAACCCGCGAGCACACCATCTTGCTTTAAATTGTCCATCAGAATTCTCGTTTAGAGCCCAATTACCAGTCATTATTCTCCCATTTGCCTGAGATCGAGGTACCAAAGTCCAAACATTATTGCGACTCATATTATCAAGTTTTCAGTCAATGGCTTTGCTTCATTCTCGAGCTTTAGGACCAGATATGGCTGTTTCAATTACACGCCGGTCATTCACACGGAGTATAAGGATATGGTGTTTGAGAGGGAATATTTTTTCGTGAACGCGGATGTCACGGCGAATGACTGCTCTACCGGCTTCAGGATTTAGAATGATGTGGCCCCCAGGAAATTCTGTGCCAACATAGATTCCTTCATCTGCATTGAAGTTTAGTTTATTTTGATTAGGATCTAGCCAGAAAGCACGACAACCGAAGGGATGAAGATGTTTAATCACAGACGTCCTTTGAAATACCGCATTTTATTTTGAATTTGGAGCTATGCTGTTTGGGGTTATATTCAGTGAGTTTATAGAAGCAGTAAGAATGATAGGCCACAAACGGAATGGTAAACCTGACTGTAAGTGAAGCACTCGTATCTTTTCAGTGATGGTACGAACGTTTCTTTCAACAATTCCATTTTGCTCTGGTGCATGTGACGATGAACTATGCCATTCAATGCCACGAGAAAGAAGTTCTAGAAGTTCCGAGTTTAAGAATTCAGTACCACTATCTGTGTGTAGAACCTTTGGAATTTTGTCAAATTTTGTCTTGAGGTGTTGTAGGAAATGACGAATTTGAGTTGGCACAGTTTTCTTAGAGTAAACCGGCCAAGCCCATTTCCAAAAGGTGAAACCATCAACTACGAGAAAAAACCATATGGCATTGGTAACTGATTTGTCTATGGTCATGGTAGATGGAGATTTCTGACCACCAACTAGATCCATATGAATAGCCTTACCAAAAGAGGAAGCGGTGCGAAGAGAACCATGTCCCTTGCATTTGGTTATTTTGGTTTTAGTGCATATCTCACATTCAAGAAGAAACCTGGACACTCTAGTTCCAACGGATCTTATCTTGGCGTTTTGAGCTTTCTGCCCAGGATGGCCATGTATACTGTGCCAGTCATGAATTACTAAAATGTTGTGTGTTTTCACAGGGTCGGTTACATAAGGTTTGCAGATTAATCTGCCAGACTGTCACAGGCTACGCCTTACATCCTTGTACTTGTGTTCATCTACGTACTAATCGCCGATGTTCATATATGGGATTACAAGTGATCTCCGATCTGGCAAATGAAAATCGTTGATAGATCACCTCAGGAATGCGGATGATCTCCGATTCGATGGATACTAACCTCCCTGGTATCAGAGCTACATGTATATATGTCCTTCAGCCTAGATAAATACCATTTCCTAGATAGTTAGAAAATGGAGTGTTTTACGGCCAGTTTACTTTGTTCTCATTGTTTTGGTGATAACCCATCACATAGACACTCGATGGAATTTAGCACAGATTGTACCATCTAGGCGAATGAGTTAGATGTAAAAGTAGCTGGAGGCTATTTTATAGAGAGCCCCTGTTTTTCTAGCTGCGCTGTTGTGAGGATTCGATTTCTTTGGCCTGGCAAGTCTATAGCACATTTTAGTAATGCTGTTTTGTTGTCGATGGATGGGAATCCAAGATCACCACAGCCGGCAGCCATTACTCTACCGCCTCCTGCAAAACGAACGGTATTAGTTGTATTCAGGAATAATGAAAAATCATATTCATTTCTAGACAAGTGAACGTCTGCAGCTGTTTCTAACTGAAAAGCAGAATTATCAAAGGTGCTACTTGTGGACAAAATCTTGTTCTTTGTGGACCTACTAATTTGCCGTGAGTTTTCTATCGCCATTTTCTTTATGTCTTTTAATACCGCAAAAGCTGCATGTCTCGGAAATTTTCTTGAAGCCAACTGGTCTTGAATTTGAATTAGTATAAGAGCCTCTAAGACATTCAGAAAGCATCCTGTGAAGACCATGATCTAGACGTCGATTCGCAAGGTCTGACTGCAGACTATTTATGTGGTGCAGAAGGAGGTATTTCATCTGTTGTTCTACTCCTGCCGTTATGGAAGTGTGTTCTCTGAGATCTTGAAATCGCTTTTGATATTCCTTCAAAAAGACCTCAATAGTCATGCCTTTGTCGGGTTGGAAGGTCCAGAATTGGTGAGTGATATTCATGAGATTAATTTGCCTTTTCGCCAGCGATGCAGTAGCAATTGTGACTAGAATCATTAAAGGAGAATTGCGAGGAGCTGTCATTATATGAGACGCTACTACCTTCAGTTTTGCGAGCCACCAGACCGACCACATGATTGCAGTTTTATTGTTAGGAGGATTAGGCAGAAAAACGGCAGATTTTTCGTTGGGAAGCATGAGACGCTGTTTTTGCAGTGGAAGTAAGTAGAGGGCCATAAACTTATGTGCAAGGATCATAAATGTTACATTATGTGTTATCGACTTACAAATACAGTTTATGACGTGAGGTATAGAGCACCCACAACGCATATCACATCATTTTTCATTGTTGCATTTCCAAACCTTGTGGCTATGGGATCTTTGTGCTGAAGGATACTTTTAGCTTTTGCCAGGCTAGGTGCCAGAATTGCAGTTACGGATGGGACTTGCTGTGCATCTGTGACTAGAGTTGAATCAGACACAAGCCTTTAAGCTTGTTGTTGTTAGATGATGATGATGATATTTTTATCATGACCGAGTACCACCCCAGCACCCAGAGGGCATGGCACGGGTAGTCCAGATCTATATGACTCTTCGCTACCTACATCATTGTTTTGAAGAAACCTAGACACACAAACCTAAAACAGATAAAAACGCCATTTCTAATGTGCTAGCGCTCTGCACTACACCTTAATTCTCGTACCTCACCGAATGGTTCCAAGAAGCATTACAGTTGACCTTCACATCCCCTATTCACGATTAAATCTTGCTGTAACACTTTGTAACTGTTAAAAAACGCCAGAATTTCGGCCATGCTTCTTGCCCTATCATATCCCTGATCGTAGGACGTGGTTCCTTCGTTTCCGTCCTCCACTTCTGAATGGTCGGGCGACACTCTGCAAAATGCCATGGTCGCTTTTCTCGGCCACAATTGCAGAGCATTTCTTCATTCTGGTGTTGGAACTGTCTATGATAGCTGGCAAAGTCACCATGCCCGGTCCTTGCTGCGATGAGGCGGTGGTATGCCCATCGAGGTAGTGCTAGCTCTGGAGGGCGTTTTCTCCGCATAAGTAGGTCCAGATCTTTATACCTACCCGAAATGTTCTTAAGCCACCATTCTTCCACAAGTTTTTGTACCCGGATGTTGACTTGGCGTTTGAGAGCTGCAAAAGTCAGGACTTTGTGAGATTCCTCACAAATGATCCTAGGTCTCGGTAAATTCCCTTCTCTAGTCTTTGCTGCAAGTACTGCCTTTGCTATCGCATCGGCCCTTTCGTTGCCTGGTATGACGCTATGTCCCGAGACCCAGCAAGCCTCTATCGTTGGTCGAACCTTGCGTCATTCTCAGAAATTTATTACTTCTACTTACGAGGAATTTGTTCTACCATATTGAAGGGCTCTAGACGCCTCTTGGTTCTCAAGGAGTACCTTAATATCTGCGTTACCTTCAATTTCTAACGCTGCCTCTAAGCCTGGTACTGCCCCGGTGATTTCCGCATCAAAGACCTCAGCTTCAAAAAGAGATTTCCAGCGCTCGCTATATATTGTCCGCCCCTATATATGGCGTAGCTATAGGCTGAGTATACTGAGACGGTCAAAGACCCATCCGAGTAGACACATAATGTTCCTGAGGGAAGATCCCTGATTCCCGGTGAAGAACTATGTTTGGTGTAGTTCGCCATACTGGTAGTGCAGCTCGGATTGCGGTCAAAATAGTCCTGTCTAGTAACTTGAGGTGCCATCCAACACCCGTACTTACTTTCTTGTCTCGTCTCGTCGTGATACGGGTGAGTCCAGGCCACCAGGCTTCTGCACCATAGACAGCCGTACTGACTACACATGCATTCAACGCGCGTATTAATGGTCCAGGAGCTGCACCTCTTTGGACTCTATTTATGCTACGTATGAAGTGGGAAAGTCGCTGTGCCTTGCTACATCATTCCTGAACATGCTGTCTGAATGTTAGTTGGGAATCAAGCCAAACTCCGAGCCATCAAATATGCGGAGACGGCGAAATAAACTGCTCCTTGACTCTTACCGTTAGGTTGGATGAGTCTAGTTTCTTCGCTGGTCCACCCCTAATAATCAGGAACTCAGACTTCAAAGGGTCAAATCTAATCATGTGTAACGAAGCAAGTTGAACTATCCTGTCTACTTCGACCTGGACAGCCTCGATAGCTTCACTAGGACTATTACCGACTCGAACAATGGCAATGTCGTCTGCATATCCGAATCTACAGTTTGTAGTGCCATCCTCAAGTAGAATCGCGATGTATAACATGAATAGAAGTGGCAAAAGTGGTGATCCTTGAGGGACACTGCACTCAACAAGCTTCTCATCTGTTACGCCTTTTTCGTGTCTTACCAAGACTGTTTGTTGTGTCAAAAAGGATTCTACCCAGCGACAGAGTAGTATCGGCCAGCCTTGACTTTGCATTCGTGCGAGCAGCCGATTGTGTAGAACTGCATCGAAGGCCCCTTGAATGTCCAGTGTGACCATAGCTGTGACTTTGTTGGATCTCATTGCAGCTTCTGCATCGTGTGTGACTTTCATGGTTCATTGTGGCAAAGCGTAAGATGATACTTCATGCAGAGTTCTAGGCTAAAACACAACGAGTTGTGTAACGAACTTCTAAACCGAGGAGGGAGGACTCGAAACATTTGGCTAGTTTTACAAAGTGCTGTGTAGTAGATCGTTCGGGATTGAGATAATGTGCTATTTGGTTATCTGGTTATTTTATGTATATAAATACTCGGCGTGGAGAAGTGTTCTTCTTCACGCAACGTCTTCTGATTACACTTATACCTTATACTCATAAATACATCTCTTCTTTAGGAAGACCGCTGTCCTTTGCACATTGTAACTCAAGTTTTCACCATATTTCATCACCACAGAATTATTCATTCTTCCAAAGACCCCACAACTCGTACCCTACGGAACATTGATAACACAACTCCCTGAGAGTGACTCATGATACTAGGTCGACTGCCGAGCGTCCTGGTAGCGCGCCGAATAGTTGGGAAGGCACTGCCTTGTACTTAAGCGCAAGCCAGGACATCCGTTTCGCTATTAGTCTTTCCAATCCCTTGCCTAAGCTGGAGAGTAACGATAAAGGTCGCCATCCTTTTGGGCTGGAGAGATCGCGTCCAATTTTAGGAAGCAGTACAACTTCCGCAACCTTGAAAGGTGTTGGAAAATATCCCAAGTTCAAACAAGCCTGGAACAGGTCCCTAACATATGTTCCAATCGAGCTCCAGCAAGCCTTGAGACGTCGGACGGTGATTTTGTCATATCCTGGAGCCGTTTCTTTACTTCCTATGGTTGACGCTGTAACTTCTTCCAACGAGACCTCTGTGTAACGGCTGTTGAGCCGAAGGATTCCTGTAGCCTACGCTGGCTAGCGTAGGCAATGGCACAAAGCGAATATTTGGGAAAGGTCTAGGAAGCCACGGAGCTTAGAATATTCTCAGTGAACCTTCTGCAAACATACTGAAGGTTCATGAGAATGACAGGTGTACCGAGAACCTCCTAGGTAGTTGTCGAATAGTCTCAGTCATTTAGGTTACAGGGAGAATCTTCTCGAAAGGCAATAGTTCAGAATGTACATATATGTAGTCTTTAGCTTCAGGAATTCTCTCCTCAGAGAATTATAATAAATATACTGTACCTACAAGATCGCACATGCACCTTGTACTGAAACCGTGACACTCTGAGTTCCATGGGATAGACTCTAGTTGACCATTCTCCCATGTTTCTACATCACCTCTAGCGTCGAATCTTGCAAGGAGAGAATCACGCAATGCGATTGTCCGCTCTGATGGATCTGAAAGCCACTGGTTTGGTGATACCTGGAGAGAAGGAGGCTGTTTCTTCGGCTTTGGTTTGGCCCATCGCATGAGTTTGAACACTTGTGCTTCTGTCTCTGCTGCTTCGACTTGCTTTTTCTAATATTCACGTTTGGCTGACTTTACTGCGGCTCGGAAAGCCCTACGTGTCGTTCCTACATCTCCAGATATCTTTTTAGCTACCATGTAGTCAATCTGTCGTTCTTTGCAGTCCTCAGTCCACCAAGGCACTATTTTCTCACTTCCTACAGCGAGTGCTCGTCCGACAAATTTGGCCGCGTCTTGAAGTACTCGGATTAAACTCCTCGTGAAGTCCTCAATCCCAATTTGGCTACTTAGGGGCCAGGTTTTACCCATTACTTCACTCATCGTGCAAACTCATCTAGATCGCCGTCTCTAAAGCGAGTTAGTCTTGGGATTCCAGATAGCTGCGAGTACCCGGGTGTATCAACTGAGCACTCAATAGTAGAATGATCCGATGTACAGTGAAAGCGTTTTGAGACTGATGCAAAAGCCGTCGTGTTACTCCAGGTTAGATCTAGCACATTTTCTCCTCGGTGGGTACTTTCTCTTAGGGTACTTAGTAGCTGCATATCATTTCTGCGGGCCCACTCCATGATGAAGTCACCGTTTCCATATTGACGGTCCGTCAATAGCTGCCGGTGCTAAGAGACTGAGTTGAAATCGCCTCCCACTACCGATGGACCTGTTGGCCGCCAGTTTAATAGAGGATCTAGAGTCTCACTGAGGCCCGGGGCACGATAGACATCTACAAATGTCAGTGCATACAACTGCACGAAACAGTAGTCTGATGACCGGCTTGATGGCGAGGGTGAGACCTGAGCCGATCGAAGTCCTTTTCTCAAAAAAGTGATAGCGCGTAGTCGTGGTCCCAGTGTCGTATTTTCGAAAGGTATGAAGCTATCGAAGCCATGGTGGCTTTTCGTTCTAAACTCTCCGTCGTCTTGTAAAGTCCATGTTTTTTGTACCATGACTTGATGTACTTCTGCATCTCAAGCTTGTGTTACGGGCTTAAGGCTACCAAGATAGATTCCCCAAATAAGGTCTGGAGACCCACTTAAGTAATGTCGATCTTAGGTAACACTAACATTACCCCGGTAAAATATCATTCTACTGAAAACTCTTAAATACACTGTAGAGACATCATCTTTATATCATTGTTTTAGATAATCAGGATAGACTTCGCTAACTTCGTTCGATTGTATATATCACGACCCCATTCCGTGACAGCTTGTTGCAGCGCTTTATCTATATTTGGTCCACCCTTAACCACGTTCACATGATGAAATAGAACGGTACTATATTTGTGGTTGTGCTTATGAGAATTTGGTGTATTACTCATTATCAAGCATTGTTTCTTCAGGTATATTAATGACCTCGCTGGCTTTACCTTTTCCTCGAGATCTTAATAAAGCCGCCTTCAAATCCATATGTTCTCGCTCTCGGAAAATTCACAGCTTGGCCGGTGACTGCGGCGTTATTTGTTCATTGTATCGCCTTGGCCGGGTCATTCAGCTCAAGTGGGTTGACTCGTGCGGTCCAGCACAGTTTGAATATTTGGGAATGTTCACCAAGCATTTGGCTGCTTTGTACGTGCCAAGGCTTCGGTTGCGACAGTGCAGGCAACACCTTAACACCGCCATGGCTGGATGGTGCAGTGGTACATCATCTCGTCCGGTATCCCAATTAAGGTCTGGATAGCTTGGGCACATCCTACTCGAGACGGTAGATCGCTGGTTCTAATCCGGCAGAACATAACCACTTTTCTTGCGGCGCTGGTGTACATGGATAACGAAGGCATGCTTAAGTAATCAAATGTTTTGAGTCATACCCTTGGTAGGTACTTACGAAGGAGGGTCAACTGTATGTATAAACAGACACACCTCAGTGGTATTTACCAATGAAATCCAGAGTGTGAGTGTGTCTAACGTCAGAATATTCATCCATCATGTATATGTAGCACTAGTTATTTGTTATAGCTAGATAGCTGAGTATATATTAAACTATTTAAATAAAATTAAGCCTGTCAGGTATTGTCCGGATAGAGTACAGGTTAGTGTCGACATTGAATTTTTTGAAGAGTCTGGTAACATGAAGCTATTTAATAAAGACGATTGCCCCTTCAGGAGAGCATACAATCCTTAAAATTTCCGGTGCTGGATGTTTGGTTCCACCTAGGAGATATAAAAATTAATACGCTGGCTGGCTAAGACTATGTACATAATGTCACGTGTTACAATAGGCTACTCATTAGGGCTGTTACCATCTTTTCGTATAGCTTTGTGAGTCTTTGGCCGATTGATATTTTTTTTTTCGCTATTGTTGATAGATTGGTTTGGAAAAGCTTGTGGCTGTTAGACACAGATTATATCACTTGGTGAAGCGAGTGGGAAAATAGAGGAGTCTGTAAATCTGTCGTGGAGAGTTGTTGATTACTCCCACTAGGACACAGATTGCTATATAAACTGTATTTTGTAATAATAAAATCTAGTGGCTGGTATTTACGTCGAAGCGCATTAATACTAACCACACAATTAATGGGAGTTTGGTCACGTGATTCTACACATCCCTGTCTTTACCATGACTGGAAGCACCAATTTCAATAGATAACAGCTAATTTTCCAGGTTGAATAGCTTTTGGTAGTCGAAAAGGAGAACCTGGATAGTAGAGGAAAACTTGCGAGGTAGGTTTAGTCTGAATGAGCGGAAAGCATTGATTAAATAATACTGATCTCCATTCTTCAATCACAGTATAGACAATGGTGATTAAGTTATAATCAAGGTCCATGATTATGTAATCTGTAACTTCGACAGCAGCTAAAGGAAATCATAAGTTGAGTTGAATGGTCTAAGAGGGGAATCAACATACGATCAAAGAAATATTGCGGGTGAAGTGATATCGGGTGTACTATAACAATCTCATTTACGCGAAAACCATCTATGGGGACCTGAAGAGGATATGAGAGTTTGGTGGGGGATCCACGATTATGTCGAAATACCGAGACAGCTTTTGCAAATGCTATAACTTCATTTATCTTAGCTTGACTATATTGGCGGTATCTGGAACAATAATATGCTGCTTGAGGATGGATACCCCGGGGTTTATCTCCATATCCAACCAAACTAGATGTAACGGCGTATTTGTACCCATCTCGCAGAAAATGGCTCGCCGAAGAGTGAGTAGCGCAGAGCAACGCAATTATTGGAGACAAAAGGCAGATCTTCATCGTGATTATCGTTTTCTTGGGTGTATCATTTGGTTCCGAAGTTTTAGTTTAGGGCTCTGGGATTTAGTCCATCCTGTCTCACTAGCTGAGGAAACTTATCTCGGTTTGAAATTTATGAAAAAGCATAGATCGTATTAGTTAAACCCAGGAATTGTCCTGCATTTGCCATGCGGGCGCGCCAGCTTTCAAGGTGCCGTTGCTCTCTTATCTTGGCGCCTATGTTTAGACACATTCAAAGGAAGATACACCTCTATGTTTGCTTTCGCGAAAGCATGGGGAAGCTTAACAGTGTATGGGCGCGTTGATCCAGAATCCTTATCCAGGGTCGTCCTACATGGGCAGAAAATCAGTTAGTTTCTCGGCATGGTGACGGTTTTTGAAGATATGCCTGGCAACCGGTATTATCTGGCTCCTGGGTGACTAGTTTCTGAGACATTTATGTAATACCTACTATATCCGTATGAAAAGCTTGGAGGCATAGGCTTGGGGCTAACAAGTCAAACGGATGAAGGAATGATTCTGGTAGTTGCTGATTTTAGTTGGAAAGGTCCACATGGATGAGGGTGCCTGCATCTAGAGATTAGGTGAGCGTTAAAAGGTGGATTTGGAGTCATGGGTTTTATTACAGGTTAAGAAAAGACAATTATTGGAGAGCAAATTTGATAAACCATTCCTTCCACATATTAATTTTGATCTACATCATCTTTCAAGTCTTTCTTGATAATATCTCACGTCATTGAGCTTTGCACCGTCTGCCAACTTCTCGATTCAAACCTGGATGTGTAGTATTACTTATAAGTACAATTCCTGCCGTAATCGAGAGTACCATATAAGATGATAGAAACTGGATCACTCACAACGACTGTGTTATTATTGTTGTTACTACTCAGAGTTTGTAGATATAACTGTAATACAAGTATTGTGTAGTAGCAGGAGTCGGATTAACGGATAAAAATTACACTTGGAGGGTCTCTTGTAATGCCATTAGATTCATAGAGCTACTCTACCCTCGTAGGTTGAATGGCGCAGTGATACACCATTCGGGCCCTTCTCTCAAGTAGATTCTGGGAAGTTTGAACACCCATCCCATTTGAGATAGGAGAAAGCTGGTTTGAATCCAGTAAAAGCCAAACCCCACTCTCACTCGCGGTGAAATTGTACTTGTGGGATGATTAAAGCACGCTCTGATAGCCAAAGGTTTATCACGCTTTTCCCTGTGGTGGGTATTCACGGAAGAAATTGTCCGCCGTACGGATTAACCTCGAGAGGTATCTGCAAATGAAATCTGAGTGTGACTGTTCTAAACGTCAAAGTGTGTCATCCTACTTGAAGTACATATCTTCCGATGAAACCTGATGGGCCTTGATGAACCGATCCAGGACAACTGAATTATTCATATATTTTACTCCACCGTCACTCAGGGGTAAAAAAGGTATGACTTGAGCCCGGGCTATTTATGGGATTAGCCCCACAGGCGAAGCTAGGTTAGCTCGTAATAGGTTAGGCTACCAACTTCATTACCCGGCACGCCATGAACTGTGGTCCGATCGCCTATTTCAAACGTTCGGTTAAAGTTTAAATTTTGGACATCTTCTTTGACTGAATAATCAACATAGCCCTCAATTCTCAAAATAACTATCAATCAATCCTCTAATCTGGTAAACGATGTCTCTCGAAAAGTCTGCTATTGAAGCCAGAGCTCGCAAGCAGCTGACTCGCGATCAATGTATTGAAATAAGAACTCTAAGAAGATTGGGCATGACTCTTCAAAATATAGCCAACGAACTCGGCTTTACAGTAAGGCAAGTACAGCGTGCCTGTGCTCGAGAGGATGAGAATCCTACCCCTCGCAAAGGACGCTTGCCAAAATTGAGCGAGAAACAAGTCGATGAGCTTGAGGCTTTCGTCCGGGAATCTCCCGAAAATCGTCAGATGTGCTATTTGGAACTAGCGATGGGACCCTTTAGACATTGGGGATGCAGTGAGCATGTAATTTCCAATGCCCTCAAAAAAAGGGGATACAGCAGATGCATCGCTCGGAAGGCGCCTCCGTCGAATGCAGTCAACAAGTAGAAAAAATGGCAGCGAGGAGCAATGGAGATGAATATCAGGATTGATGAGACCTGGGTATCGGGTGATTCTCATACGAAATCTCGATTCAAAAGAAAGGCACGTATGAGTTCTATGAAAATCGTACTTGTGCTAATAGCAGAGCTTAGCCTGATGATGAGTCTGACAAAACCTGTCTTGAGGCTCGTCATGCCCATGGAAACAGGTGGATGTTTTGGAGATCAATTCATGGATCATGGAGGTCCATTCTTAGTCTTGGAGAAGGATTGGGGATCGATGAGGGCCTCATCCTTTTGTAAAAGGATTACGCATCATTTGAATCGAATTTACTTGGATGATCCCTAAACTTCATACATGCACAACAATGCACCCTGTCACAAAGCATACTCAACAATCAAGTCGCTACGCGAGGTTGGGATAAAGCCTATTAGATGGCTAGCCAACTCTTTGGATCTGAACCGGACCCAGTCATCGTGGAGCATCTTCTAAGACTATATTCAGGTATCTAGTCCTGAGATAAATGGGATCAGGCCAGTACGCTTTGCCACGTTGAAAATACTGCTAGAGATCGCATGGGACTCAATCCCTTTCGAGGAGCTATTGTCACTAGTTGGTAGCATACGCGAAAGATGAGTAGCGGCGATAAAGGCAAATTGAGGGTAAACAAAGTATTAGGATGGAGCAGACCGATACAAAACAAGTAGTATGTTTTTATTTCATTTGCGAGCCATACTGGAGGCCTCGATGTGCACACTTGTATTACAGTGCGATTATGTACGACACTGATGTGTAATTCTAGATTATATCAACTAATGTTCAAAACTTGAAACTTCCAACGAGGACCCATATACCTTTGTTTTAAAGTTGAGAAGCGTCCCCATTGAGATTTTGACGTTAACGGGATACGATTGGCTGGTAGCCCTGCCCGATCAACTAGTGGACGAGCTAGACATGGGCCTACATGACGACCGAGCCAATCAAATCCATAGTCACAGGGATTGTAACCCTAGTCATTTTGTCCCAAATACTATTCCTACCCATAAGCACTTGAGCCCTGAGGCCACGGGCTCATGTTGGTGGTGGATCTAAGTGGGGCGCATATTTGTTCCGGGTGATAGACCCCTGTAATAGCCTAATTCGACAGGGTACATAATTCTTGTCCTGCATTACAAGGCTTAAACTAAAGGCACAATTTTATGCGAACCTCACCCGTTCTCTGGTTCCATCTATCACTTCTCTGTCAGACGACCGCAAAAAGTTTACACAGCTCTTCTCATCTTGTGCTTGACTGATAATAAGAATTAGATTTCTCAATTACAAAGTTGTTTATTAAGCAGACACATGGCTTCACTCGATATCAACCTTATTTTGCAGATGAATCCACATCAAACTCTACCTTCAACATCTGGATTCAGGCAATTATCCAGAGATTAAAACATTTAACAGGACAAAAAGTTAAATATTAATTAATTGAAATGTAAACAAAAATTCAGATTTATAGGCTATCTGAGTCAGGCAAGAACTAGACGCAGATTGCCGCGCAACTAGGCATTTCTCGGGGATCAGTTAGTTAATCACTGGGCCGCGGAACTTTATCACCTAAAAAAAGGAAAAGGACATCCTCAAGTTCGAAAGCAGATGATGTCAATCAGATTATATCTTAAGTTGAGTCATCACCTAAAAACCGCTGGGAAACATTCCTACAACTCGCCTCTGGTCCCTTTAGGTATCTTGGTGTCAGCGAACGAGTAATACATAGATAACTTAAAAGAAGAGGATATAAACGACATGTAGCTCTTCTTAAGCCTCCAGCATCTCAAAAAATTATGAAGATACGCAGGGAATGGGCCGAAGCTCATCTCAATTGGATATATGAAGACTCGATGTCAGTTTTATGGACAGACAAAACTTGAGTAGAGGATGGAAGTAATTCTAGAGAATGGGTAACAAGAAATGCTTGTCTACTCCCCTTCAAGAAGATAGTAACTTGATGCTCTAACATTATGAGCTAGACTTCCCAAGAAAACAACGCTGATTGTGTTGGAGAAGAATCGAAGAAGAGGGTCGCCTGGATGCTCTGGGGTTGCTTCACAGGGACAGAAAACGGCCCCTGATTATTTTGGGAGAAGGAATAGGGGTCTATTAACTCCCGTAAATATTGCGAGAAAATAGTTCCTCTTATTGATGGCATGGTCTCGATGAGACTATGCCTTTCCGTAGTGCAGTACAATACTTTTGCTCATGCAGCAGAACGCACAATGGAAGATATGAGTCAGAGGCTCATTCAATCGATTTTCTGGCCGTCCAATTCGCCTGATCTTAACCTGATTGAAGCTGTTTGGAATAGGATGAAGGATTATATCCAGCGTCATCATCCGAATCTGGGCGGCGGAAAGCAGCGTACTCCAGATGGTTTTCGCAATATCGTAAAGGAGGCATGGGATTCCGTGTCGGCCGAAGATCTTGTGAGACTCATTGACATTATGCCAGCAAGATGTCAGGCTGTGAAAGATGCGGATGGGGGACCAACCAGAAATTGAAGCCTGAAAATGTTCCTGCCACAAGTTCAGATCCAAGGTTAAGATAAGACTGGGGTTCTATTTTGTAATTCGAAAACCTTTAAATTCTTATAAATAAGTTGTAAATTCAAGTAGCGAAAATACACAGATAGTATGCAGCTGATCATTCTACTGATTAGGTTTAGTATAAATGAAAGACCTGTTGCAAACATGCCAGGTCGGAAGACGATTGCCATACATTCCTTTTCCAACAATTATGGGTAAAACCCTCAATGTCCATTGGAAAATATTGAAAATGAGGCACAATTAAAACAAATGAATTTTGGTGGCGTTTTGTATGGTTTAAGCAGTCCTTCATAGTCATAGACTCAGTAGGGACTTCAATTTTATTTTATTCTATTCCATTTTTCCAACAATTTGCAGAAATACGGGGCTTACCCCAATGTGGAAGGTGTCTGGGCCTAAGTAGGCTTAGCTAACACACGAAACCCCAGCGAAATACCCATTGCAAACTTGAACCCGTGGCACTAGGGTAGACTCAGACTGTACAATTAGACGAAATTATACCAAGAACTTCCCGACAGCAGATCCCAGAATCTGGAATGCAGCGAATGTCTTTACAGATGATAAGACGGGAAGGACAAGAATGGACCAAAGAGGAACACCTTCCAGTCTCCATAAAAGCCTTAACAGGGCCTAGAGCAGCATAGCCAGCAGATAAGAAGCGAACACATTGGGTTCAATCCCTATCAGCACAGAAGAAAAGTTCCAGGGGTAGATAGCCCACGATGCCAATGTGGATGTCCGTCCCAGAATATAAAGCACATGGTCATGGCCTGCACCAGCTGGGCCAAAGGAAGACAAACTTTTACCGGTGGCATGGAAGTGGATGGGATCCGCACTGGACATAACAGTGATAGTGCCCTTGTTGAAGGTAACAGAGAACCAACGTGTAAACAAATTGAAAAGTTGAGGGGTTTTTTACCTTCAAGGCTTCCTCTTATGTAAATGCATGGGCCCATAGGCCACGCGGCGTCCCCTACGAACCTGGGAGTGAAATATTCTCCCCGAGCCAAGTTCAGTTAAATCTCGCAATACCAAGGAAGTTGGCCCACGAGGCAATGATTCAAGACTCTCCTCCATATCAATCTTTTCCTCGCAACGGGTTCGACTCCTACCTAAGTCTCGTCAAGTTTACAGCCAAGACCTATTACACCTTGATTTCAATGACCATGCCTCAGCTAGCCACCGAATATACGCCCAAATCGGCATTTCATCTTGCGGATGACAATAATCGTGGCACAACTAGCTAGGAGATAGTTTTTGGGATGGACATGAAAGAGAGCAGGACAAGTTTATATGATGTTACAGAGGATGGATATTACATCTTCGGGTGTCAAATTTTGAATTTTGGCAACGCCTTTCGCAAATTAAGCTTTATGCACTACACGACTTGGTTTGAGAGATTAGAAGCGGCAGTACAAAGAATGCTACGGTGGCATATCAACTAGGCCAGTATAAAACCTGGAATCAGAATACGGGCGACACTATAAATACCGCCGCAGTTGCATGGTGCGGTGGTTCATCATCTTGGCCGGTTTCTCAAGGAAGGTCTGGATAGCTAGGACACATATCCCACCCGAGACAGGAGACTGCTGGTTCGAATCCAGCAAAAATAAACAACATTTCTCGCGGCGCTAGTATGCATGGATGATGAAGGCATGCTTGGATAATCAAAGGTTTTAAATTTCCCTTTGGTGGCTACTTACGGAAGAGGCTTGACTGTTTGTGTAAGCGAACATACCTCATAGTGGTATTTGCAAATGAAATCCAGAGTATGAGTGTCTCTAACGTCAAAAGAGTCATCCTACATGTATACAGAGTACCGGTCATGTGTCATAGCTTAATAGCTGCATACGCATTAAATGATTAAAAAAAAACTTGGAATCTGCAGAGCTCGAATACCTTGGGGATTCCAGATTCAGACCTCTAGATCAGTACGAGGCTCCGATAAACAGATTTCTCAATTATCCCAAGTTGGCACCTCGAGGGCCCATATGGCTATTTTCGGAATAGATGTATTTTCTGAAGAATGGCTCATATTGACATTTGGAACACATACTCAGCTTTCATTCGCGGCTATCATTCGAGGCCAACGTCTTGCGTGCGCGCACCGATCTATTCGAGATTGGCTTTCATGTCTCTAGTGTGAGGGCATGTCAGCATGTAGAAGGATTGAGAGGCACTGGTATGGGGTGGGCCATTCAAATTGGAAATGAATGCCGACATCTCTGCGGGTTCCAAGAGCTTGTCGTATTTATCCAGCCCTTTGCCTTAACCTCCTTGATCTTCGAGCGGGGGTATGAGACTAAGAACGATGTTACCGGGCTTTAATGATCTTTACCCGGGTCTGGTAGTTGACTTGGCAGTAGTGGAGTATGTGTCCTCCTCGGGAATATTCGCTATGCGAGCTGCTTTGGTGAGATCATCTGCGAGCTTCGGCCTCTCAGTCCCTTCACGTCCAGGACGCCAATCAAAGTGAGCTCGGATAGAGGAATTGGTGGTGGATCCCCTTGAGCCCATGACTAAACTAATCAAATCTAGATCCTTTCGGCCTACACGCCGCCAGTAGTGTCCTCTCCTACTCCACCTCTCCAACCGTGAGGCCTTTATTGAAGTGTAAACTTAGCTGAGCTAATATCCCTCTGTAATCTCCCCCAGCCGGCCAACGAGCCAAACACTATTGGATTGAGGCGGAGCCGTAGGGAAAATTCCTCAAAACCACTAGGTGCGGGTCTCTCCTACCATCGGCATTAGGGCTGATCGAGCGACGAGCCGGCTTGATTGTTACTTTGACGTGTTGGCCACCAGCTCTGCATCTAACTTGATGTGACGCTAGCAAATGATCCCGAAAGAGAGAGGTATGTATATAGTAGGATTTGAGTCTTGGACTATCTAATACATTGGGCTCCTCTGACCCAGGTCACACCTTTTACTACTAATGGATCATTGATATATGTCCCGTGATGAATAGCCATTCAGCTCAGTATTTACTCGAGTAATTCAGCCCCCTTTTCCATGGAACCTTCTGCCCAAAATAAAATAAAAAATCTCAAAAAACCTGCAGCCGCAGGCATGCGTGGCCTAGACACCGGAGCCACATGAGGTGCGCATGTTCATCTACATCTCCCTTCTTTGTAACAGTCGAGGCCGACTTGAACCAATCCACCATCTCTCTATCGAGTGCTAGCTACGCTTCGGAAATTCATCAGATGGCTTTTCCTCCATGATCAGGGGTGAGTGATGAGAAGGGCTTCGACCCTACCATCTGATCTGATCGTGGTTAGCTTCACGATAGTGGTGATTGGGTTGTGCTTAGGGATGAAGACGATGCAGACGGCGAAATCGATTGGGGATCCTTAGGGAAGTAATGACAGCCTTGCTAAATCCCGGCTCTGCAGTGAGAGCTGGAGGTTCGTAGGGGCCCCCATCAACAGGTGTTGAGAATAGTCCCCCGATTCCGAAAGATTCAATACCACCAACTCGACTGCCTCTCGAGAATCCGAAAAAAGCATGGAAAGGCGATTCTCCTGAGCCCCCAGCGCATTGCACTCTGTGCGCCGACCGCGGGTACAACGACTATCGCTCCTCGGCTTCCGACTCTTGAGCGTCGAGTTGGGTCGTTGCATGGCAATGATTGGCCAGTATCGTGAGGTGTGCGCAGACCACAGGCATGAGCTGGGCGCATACTTTAAACACCGCCATGGTCAAGTGGTGCAATGGTACATCATCTTGGCCGGTTTCCCAAGGAAGGTCTGGATAGCTAGGACATATATCCCACCCGAGACAGGAGACCGCTGGTTCGAATCCAGCAAAACTAAACAACATTTCTCGCGGCGCTGGTATGCATGGATGATGAAGGCATGCTTGGATAACCCAGGGTTTTAAATTTCCCTTTGGTGGCTACTTACGGAAGAGGCTTGACTGTTTGTGTAAGCGAACATACCTCATAGTGGTATTTGCAAATGAAATCCAGAGTATGAGTGTCTCTAACGTCAAAAGAGTCATCCTACATGTATACAGAGTACCGGTCATGTGTCATAGCTAAACAGCAGAAGACACTTTAAATGATTTAAAAAAAAGAGCGGGCGCATAACTGCAGTTGCTCCGGGAGAGTGGCTCCAGCATGGCTCAGGGCGACATTGCACGCAGCATACTTGGGCAGTGCAGTAACGCGTATTCCCCCTGGGCGCACCAGCCGTCGGAACGGCCTTGGAATCAGTACGATATACTACTCTTCCCGCAGACCCTCTCAGGCACTTGCAAAAGTGACTGCCATGTTCTTACTTGCCTCCTAACCTTCACACCTAATGATCAGTTTGTAGGGCAACACCATTTCTCGCGCCAGCCGCTGCTGCGCTGACTATGGTCATTTTCTCGCACCTCCATCCGCCGAAGCAGTGATGGTGGGTTTCATAGATATAGAGTCGCTAGCAGTATGCGAGCCCATAGCTTCGGCGCTCACACGTACCCCAGACTTGAACCTGGAAATTTTTGAGAGCGAGCATGCCCAGGATTGACGGTTTCCCTCTCTTTACGTGCCAACTGTCTGCCTCTCGAGGAGTGTGTGTGCTAATTGGCCACGGAGTACAAGTGTGCGTAAGCTGGGAGTCAAGGCGTGTAGAAGGAAGAAATACAATATCGAGGGCGAGAAAAATACCAAGAGTTGCGTGAAGGAGGCGACTCGACTGTAGCCAACGCTTTATTACGTACATGTTCGTGGTCCACTATTACCCTGCCTCTCCCTACTCAGGCCTGCAAGATTTGTATGCTCATAGTAACCCACGATCATTCCATAAAGCTGCCCTCCCTCAAAATGCGTTGACCCATTAGAGCAAAGGTCTCCCATATACCAATATCCTGGCTTTGTATACTACGCCTTAGTTCCCTCCTCGTGGGTATACATAACATGGTAACTTTGCAGCGGGAAGTAGTCGGTCTTTGATGAGGAATTTCCCGGCTGAAATTGGTGCGACTAGCTATGCAGTTGTTGGGGCGAGTTCACTCGTGGAATGAGTAAGTTGGCGAGCTCGCGTGAGAGAGATAGGTCTGGTATTGATGAGAAGTCACCGATTGTAGATATGCTTGGGCTTGCTTCCCACCTCCATCCCATGCGCTTCTTCTTGGCCAGCCCAGATATGCAGAGCATACTGAGCGATCACACCGGCAGCGCTGGAAGGTGAAGTGTTCGTCTTTGCCAGCATTAGTGTAGTTTAGATACTCGATGGGCTATTTTATGCGGAATTAATAAGTGGAAAAGGCGAAATCTACTTTTCTTGTGAGCAAAGGCACTTTTACCTTGCGCTCGCAGTCTTCCGTTTGCGCGTCGGCGCGAGGCGTGTGCTGGGATATGATGAGGGCTACTCTGACTATCGCTACATCTCCATCTTCCTGGCATCATTGTTGGCCTACATTTCATTGGAAGCGTGTCTGTCAGTCGAGTTATCTCCGCGACCCTCGGAATTGAAAGTGTCACTAAAGGTCAGCTCTGCGGACATGCGTTCGTTCTTCGTCCTTCGTCTCACCCCAACTAGAGTCGTGGTAGGAAGGAGCTGTGGCTGCCAGTCCGAAGAGCACATCGCCTCAACGCCGACGTATCGTTCTAACCCGCGCAATTGGCTCAATGATGGCTACATGTCGAGAGTCTAAATCTCCCTAGAGACGAGAAAACTGGCTAACGGTTCTACGAAATGAATGGCTGAGTGGTTCCTGATAAAACCAGAATTTTTGTTATTAATCAGAAAACTCCGTCTCTGAAAACCTACAGTTTTATTGCCCTAGCTCCCCACCGACTTCTCCTCCGGCTCCAGTGTGCAAAGCCTAAGTTGTAGGATTGGTCAAAGGCTTGAGGTTGTGGTTTCCCAATTGTAGCTGTAGTAAAGCACGTAGATGTATAGCTTCACATCTACTTTTATGTAGGCTATTGTTACCTAGTATGCAGCATCTTGAGGGATTAACCAAAGAAGCAACACATTTTTACCTATAGCCTCGGCCATGAGCCCGAGGAACAGAGGTACGATTGCCTGCACTGTGGCACAATAAAGTTGGACATTGTCGGGTGGGATGCCGTCTTTACGCTTTAATCGCAAAACTTGGGCGCGCGTAAAGAAAACGTCTTCTCTAATCCTTGACCGTTTGACTTTCGACCCCTTAAACCAGAACGTCTCAATGTTGGTCATGTGCTTGTGTGTTCAGCGCTCGGGCCTCATGGATTCAAGTATATATAGCCACGTAACCTCGCCTCCTCTTGACCCTTCGTGCGGCGAAAAGATTTTACACCGTGTTGCTCAAGCACCCATCTTTTCTTGAAAGGGAAGAGACTTCAATAGTGCCTGTCAAAATCTGAGCGTCAATCTTTTCACAGAGTAAACCCAATTGCAAATACTACTGTCTCTAACGCATCGAATCGAATCCATCCTCATTATTTGTCTTCACGGGCTGATGAGGCTTGGGATTCGGTGCTCGAGGTAGTCGAACATAAATTATATAGGAAAAATAGATAACTGACAAAATATGTAACGAACATCATACTGATAAGCCCTAGGGTTAAAGATGTTATAATTATCATTCTTAATGTACAAAGCTCTCTTTCCCTGTGTAAGAGAATAGAAGCTGATTGTAGGATGTTAATCATCATGGCTAATTTTCTCCAGCCTCCCTGGATCTCTCTTTTCCCCCCTCTCGCCAACAAGTCTGAGCCTATCTATTCGAGTCCGCTCGCAGCTTCCATCTCCATCGACTATGAAAAGAACGATGCTTGATACGTTCTGGAATTTAACGTAGCGTAAACATATGGTTGCAGTACCGCTCTCATCCCAATCCGAGTCAACCAGTGTAATTTCTTGAGTGGGAGTAACCTCTTCTGCTTCTTCAAACCCAAGTGTGCAGGCGTGGTTGGTATAGATTTTAATGGTCCTAGGACGCATAGCTAATTCATATGTACTTGTACTAGAGCTAGCTGGTAGTGAAGTTATCTATGTGCTGTTAGTCGGGCTAGAAATTAAGGGTAGAGAGGGTAGATTACTAAAAGGGAATGAATCTTGATGCGAGACTGGAAGGGAATGAACAACATCAGCTGCTCATCTGAGTCGCTTTCAACCCAATCCTTAGTCGCTGTCTCTTGTTGTTTGCCCTTTTGGAGAGCAGTTGGTTTACTCTCATCAAATAAGACTCGAGCACGACCGAACTTGAGATCAGCATTGGACAGATCTAGGCCATCTAAATCGACCTGATCGGTTACATCATGGTAGCCGGGAGGAAGCTCGCCCAATCTCCAGGAGGAATGACTTGTAGACTTTTCCCCCGTCGTCGCATCAGCCGGAGCGTCTTTAGTGCTGGGCAAGAGTTTCTGCACAATGGCCTGCACTTTACGCATGTCGGCACCCTGGACGTGTTCAATGACTTCGCCACGCTGGAAGACGAGGAAGGTCGGCATCCTGGCGCAGCGCATTAGATGGGACTCAAGACATACCACGGCGGAGAAGGAGCTATACATACGCTGTCACAGCGTACTTGGACGCTATTTCCTTGTGATTGTCGACATTGACTTTGAGAAAGGTAATCTGCTTGGGCGCCGAGAGATGGGCTGAAAGCTGCTCGTATAGCGGCGCCACAAGACGGCAGGGACCACACCAATCTGCATAGACTTCACAAAGGACTTAGTTACATCTCGGAATCGGCTGTGGGTGGAGAGAGGACCTTACAGTCGGTCACAACTATGTGTGAGGTCTGGAGATATTCATTAAATTGTTGGAGGGAGTTTATCGCCACTGTTTTTGACATCTCGAGCTGAGGCAGAGCGACGTGAGCAGCGGGCGTAGGTAGAAAGCCGCCGGAGACAAAGGTATGGTGTACGAGGACTGTTGACTTCAAGCGTCGTAAAAGTGCCATTCCAACTGTGGTCACGTATCAAGCGAACCGCCCACGACGCCACACGCCACTCTTGCAGCTGGTAACCTCACCCATTGTTTGGGACCACGCACTGGCTGCGTAGCAACAATGTCTATTGCGGGCGCCGCCGATTTCCTCACGAGTCCAGTGGTGGCTAGAATTGTCCAGCTAGCTCCGGGAGGTTTGATACAAATGGTGTCGCCCACTTCGCTCCGCACCTCACCAGAGCTGAGTGCAGGGATATATTCCGTGTCCCGAGCCATTGCATATCTACTCACCCGCAATTTAAATAAACACCATGATGGGAGAGTTTCCCAAACAGCTGTGTCGCCAACGCTTTCGGAAATATTTACGCCTGGGAACCGTGACAGACAGCAGCGAAGGTAAACGTGACATGGGAAAATCCGTAAAAATATACCGTACTTTATTGCACGCAGTCGTAGCAACGTGGCCATCTCATGAACTGGATCATTCATACTAGTGTCTTTTCTTGTCAAATGAATCTTGACTTGATAAACCTTCATCTCCAGATCTCATTTGCTAACAATACTGGTGAGAGATAGTCTACACACCTCGTCCCTCCCCAGCATCTGCCATTACAAAGTTTCACCAGCTGCAAACGTCCAACGCTACCTAGTCAGAGTGCAGCTGACATTATAAAAACAAGCCAACGATGGAAGACGCCGTGGTCGGCCTACTGATGGTTTTTTCTGGTGTAGTTTGAGTAGCCTGGGCACCTACTCCACTTGGGAAGCAGACGCTGCAGACCGTATATCGTGCGGAGAAAAGTTAATGGATGATGGAGGCATGTCTGGATAATTAGGAGATTTTGAGACGTTTCCCTGGGTGGACATTCACGGACGAGGGCTGACTTGAGGTGAAGGAGAAGCCGCCACAAATTCATAGTGGTATTTAAAATTCAATACTAATACAGAAAACCCTTATCTAGTAATGCTGTGTTTTGTTTTGTTCATTTGCGTACTAGGTACATTGGTTCCCGTCGCACTCCTACTGGAGCTTGAGCACAGCTGGATCAGGTTAACTACCATTAAGTACATCTATCCCCTCCCACATAAATGACCGGATCACCTCAGACTTCACCCATGTGTTGAATCATGTCAAGCCCAACCGTATAGAAAACCCTCTTTTGACGCGCCGGAGCGCGAATTCCTCCTCAGCCTCGTCCACCACGCGCCCGAGCCCTTGACATGCTCATTGACTCCGAAATATAATTGCCGTCCAATATCTCATCGTTGCTTTAGCCTTGCACTTTCATATCGTACCGTTGGGTTGTTGTCGTCATTAGGGATATATGTAATCCCCTCGGTGTATCTTCCCTTTTCTTCCTCCTTTATATACGTCCCGTGTCCATCATGACTTTCCTCATTAGGGCGTGTGTAGGTAGGTGATCTGACGAGTATGGAGGTGGGTCGCAGGTATAGGACCGACTGAGAAATGCTTCGTCGCAAATATATGAGGAGCTTGAGAAATGTCGGATGTTTGAATATGACCCCCAGACAGACCTTGGTCCATCCGTGAATCGTATGTTGGTAGTGATGAGTTTTTGTTCGACTTTCTTGCGGTTGTGAAATCTCTGTCGACTGATTTTTCGACCAAAATACTGAGTACAACTCCTTCAAGCCGAAAATCCATCAAATAAAATTCATCTCACCCTTGTTCGTGACTGAATCTCGGCCCTGGGAGACTACCTCACTCCTAGGTTCGTAGAGGACACCACTAACAGGTGTTCAGCCTTCGTCCTCCTAGTAATCCTGTGTATAAACCTGCAAGTAACATAATGGTGTCTTGCAGGAAAGTAATCAAGCCTAACCTTCTTCAGGTTGAATGGTGCAGTGGTACATCATCTGGGCAGGTCTCTCAAGTCACCTCCGGTTAGCTTGGACACATATCCCTCTTGAGATGGGTTATGACCGGATTGAATCTAGCAAAACTCAATCGCGTTCACTGCGGCGCTCGTTCACCGACGAAGAAATTCATAGTTCGGCTGGGGGACTGTTCACAACACCTGTCAATGGTATTCCCTACAAACCTCCAGGATTCATTGTAGAGTCTGCAGAGCCGAGATTGAGTGATAAAGTCCTCACTTGGATGAGGATTCCCAATCGCTTTCGCGGTCTTTATCGTCTTCATCCATGAGCACATCCCCTATCACCAATATCATGGAGGAAAAGCCATCCGATGAGTTTCCGGATGGTACCCAGCACCCGATACGGAGATGGTGGATTGGATCAAGTCGGCCTCGACTGTTACAAAGAATGGAGATATAGATGAATACACGCACCTCGTGTGGCCCCGGTGTCTAGACCTCGCCTGGCTGGGGCGGCAAGTTTTTGAGACTTTTTCCTGCACACGCAGTTTCCATTGCTAACATTTTATTTTTTGTCGGTAGAAGGTTCGGTGGAAATAGTGGCCAAATTCCACGGGTAAATACGAAGCTGAATGGCTACTCATCAAGGGTAATACATCAGTGATCTTTCAAGAAACAAGAGAGGCAAGGAGCACTGTACAAGGTGTGGCCTGGGTCAGAGAGGAGCCCAATGTGCTAAATAGTCTATGACTAAAGTAGTACAATAAACAGACACACACCCATGGTTCAGCATCCAAATATTTAAGAACTTCCTCTTGCTAGTTACTCACGGGCGAAGATAGACCGTCAGTGTGAGTAAACAAGTCCAACACAGGTTTTATTTGATTATTTTACTCCACCTTCACTCAGGGATAGAAAAGGTATGACTTGAGCCCGGGCTATTTATGGGATTAGCCCCGCAGGCGAAGCTAGGTTAGCTCGTAATAGGTTAGGCTACCAACTTCATTACCCGGCACGCCATGAACTGTGGTCCGATCGCCTATTCCAAACGTTCGGTTAAAGTTTAAATTTTGGACATCTTCTTTGACTGAATAATCAACATAGCCCTCAATTCTCAAAATAACTATCAATTCATCCTCTAATCTGGTAAACGATGTCTCTCGAAAAGTCTGCTATTGAAGCCAGAGCTCGCAAGCAGCTGACTCGCGATCAATGTATTGAAATAAGAACTCTAAGAAGATTGGGCATGACTCTTCAAAATATAGCCAACGAACTCGGCTTTACAGTAAGGCAAGTACAGCGTGCCTGTGCTCGAGAGGATGAGAATCCTACCCCTCGCAAAGGACGCTTGCCAAAATTGAGCGAGAAACAAGTCGATGAGCTTGAGGCTTTCGTCCGGGAATCTCCCGAAAATCGTCAGATGTGCTATTTGGAACTAGCGATGGGACCCTTTAGACATTGGGGATGCAGTGAGCATGTAATTTCCAATGCCCTCAAAAAAAGGGGATACAGCAGATGCATCGCTCGGAAGGCGCCTCCGTCAAATGCAGTCAACAAGTAGAAAAGATGGCAGCGAGGAGCAATGGAGTTGAATATCAGGATTGATGAGACCTGGGTATTGGGTGATTCTCATACGAAATCTCGATTCAAAAGAAAGGCACGTATGAGTTCTATGAAAATCGTACTTGTGCTAATAGCAGAGCTTAGCCTGATGATGAGTCTGACAAAACCTGTCTTGAGGCTCGTCATGCCCATGGAAACAGGTGGATGTTTTGGAGATCAATTCATGGATCATGGAGGTCCATTCTTAGTCTTGGAGAAGGATTGGGGATCAATGAGGGCCTCATCCTTTTGTAAAAGGATTACGCATCATTTGAATCGAATTTACTTGGATGATCCCTAAACTTCATACATGCACAACAATGCACCCTGTCACAAAGCATACTCAACAATCAAGTCGCTACGCGAGGTTGGGATAAAGCCTATTAGATGGCTAGCCAACTCTTTGGATCTGAACCGGACCCAGTCATCGTGGAGCATCTTCTAAGACTATATTCAGGTATCTAGTCCTGAGATAAATGGGATCAGGCCAGTACGCTTTGCCACGTTGTGAATACTGCTACAGGTCGCATGGGACATGTTGGAATGAAAATAACAATTGTTATACTAATAAAGACTTAACAAACTTACAATACAAATATCCGGTCACATATACACCATTCATATTCCACGAGTGATACAGCTCTGTAGAGCCAACACTAATGTCTTCTACTCGCGTCCTGAACGAAGCGAGTGATCTGTCTTCCTGCCTCTTGTTTAATATCCAAAGGTCACTATCACGTGACCTGGTCCTTCCTCAACACATCATGTCATCCAGACTTCCTGCCCAACTACGACGCGGAAATTACTGGAGCAACAGAAGGTCTAGCAGCTGCCCTCCTCAATCCCATGGCCTTTTATGCAACCAACTTAACCATATGTCTAGATAACCAAGAAGCAGCTCTTCGACTCCTCTTGTTAACACCTACTGCAACAAGCTCCCGCCGGATTGCAAAATTTCGGCAGCTAGCAGTTAGCTGGACGAGAAGAAAACGAGCATCCTGTACTAGAGCAGGAGCAGTCAATGTTAGATGGTGCCCCAGACACTCTGGAATCCCTAGAAATGAAGCAGCAGATGCTCTAGCGAAGTCGGCTTGTCTAATGAGTGCGCCATCCCTACCTCCATCCATAGCAAGAGCAAAAAGAGAAATTTCTCTGTTATACAACGCCTCTACTACCACTTACTGGGCTCAGGAAGGCTCAATTAGATATAAAGAACTAGGGATTGGCCCTAGTCTAGGAATATCCCCAGAACTGAAAGGACTAAGCCGACGTGCACTTGGGGCGCTAATTGCAGCTCGCTCCGGACACGGAGATTTCGCACAGTATCATCGGCGTTTCACACACGAAGATGCCTTAATGACTTGCTCCTGTGGCGAAGAAAAAAGTCCGGACCACTTCTTTCACTGCAGCATAGGAAGAAGCTGGGCTCGCCTGAGTGGTGGGCCTCGACATGCCAGCCCTGGTATTAAATGGGTTTTTGGCACGCCCAAAGGCGCACTCGCCTTCGGAAAATGGGCTGAGCTGACAAAGCTCTACGACAAAGTCCAACAAGTGAATTAGATATTTCCCTTGAGATTTATGATATTGCGTGAAATTAATGTTAGATGGAGGGATTTACTACTGCAATTAATTTCTTTTGTATTCTGACCTTTCTTTTTTGGAAGTTCCCCTCACTATTTCGCAGTCTGTGGTGTAATTTCAAACTACTTATAAGTAAGAAGTAAAGTCACGGGTAGAGGGAAATTTGCTACGTTGAAATTGGAAAGCAGAGTGGCGGACAGCTGGTCGGACTTTTTTGTAGTTTCTAGGTGCTGTAGGGCGCGTTAGAGCGTCGAGTAGTTCTGTAGGGACTGGGCCGTCCAGCACGCGACTAAGGTCACGAGCTGTAGACAGGCACGACGTTGAATTTAAACAAAACCAAAAAAAACTTCCTGCCCAACTGGTGACCACCAACAGTCAGGTAAACAAGTAACCCATACGTTATTCACCCATAATAATATTGTACTATTAGGTCTCAACAGGACTCAATCGCTTCCGAGGAGCTATCGTCACTAGTCGGTAGCATGCACGAAAGATGAGTAGCGGCGATAAAGGCAAACTGAGGGTAAGCAAAGTATTAGGATGGAGCAGACCATGACGAAACAAGTTGTATATTTTCATTTCATTTACGTGCCATACTGGAGGCCTCGATGTGCACACTTGTATTAGAGTGCGATTATGTACGACACTGATGTGTATTTCTAGATAATATCAACTCGTTTCCAAATTTTCTTCATCTGCCAACGAGGACCCATATAGCTTTGGTTGACAGTTGAGAAGCGACCCCATTGAGATTTTGTCGGGATACGATGGGCTGGTAGCCCTGCCCGATCAACTAGTGGACGAGCGAGACATGGGCCTTGATGACGCCCGAGCCAATCAAATCCATAGTCACAGGGATTGTAACCCCAGTCATTTTGTCCCAAATACTATTCCTACCCATAAGCACCTCAAAGCTGAAGCTCGAGGTCCACTGAAGACGGAGCGGTGGAGCTAGTAGGGATCTCTAGTCACTGGCCCAACTCATTGGCACCACGCCAACGACCTCAGAAAGCGATGAAGTTATCTTGTTTTTATTTGTTTGCGTTTATTGTCCTATAGAGTCTATGACTATACAAAAATATGTAGGACCATTGTGCCTGTAGGCCGGGAGTATCGATGCCTCCTTCACGACTTCTTTCCAGCAGTAATACCCCCACCGGTCTTCATTCGAGTACACAGTGAGAGGAGCCGTTATCCCGTCATCATCTCCCCTCTCCAGCCAACGAAACGATGGCCATTCACGGGTGTGTAGCTGCAGGGAAAAGTGTCAAAAACCACTGGGTGCGGCGCTCTCCAATGATGAAGAGGCCGGCCAGCCGGGCGCAGCAGACCTTTGTATACCTAAGAGCGTCTCTCAACCTTCCTAGCCTCCTCCTTCCTCATTTCCTTACTCACGCCGTAGGACAAACCAAAGATCGTGAAAGGATGTCAGAAAAGTCTTGGGCCGAGAGTGACTGTCGTGAAGGAGCGTAGCCTAGCATCCAAAAGTCGTTACGGACGTGGGGTCGTCGGGTAACTCATGTGTTTCAGATGCCCTCCTGGCTAGTAGATTCGGAAGTATAGATTAGAAGAGGCGATATTATTGACGAGTCGAAATCTGCTTTTCTTGAGGGCGAAAGGGTCTTTTACGTTGCTTTCGTGGGCTGTTTGTTCGCCCGCCGGTGGACAGCACATGTTGTAATATAACGAGGGCGTCTCTGACTACCGTTGTAGCGTTTGGAAGCGCATTATCTTTCCCCATTCCCGGCATCATTATCGTCGTCGTGGTCGTCTTGTGTGTTATCGGAAGCGGATCTTCGACGCAGGGCGAGATAGCTCAGCACAACGTTGAAAAGGTGTTACTCAATCTCGCCTCTGCAGACGCTACAGTGAGAGGTGGAGGTTCGTAGGGGACACCACTGACAGGTCTTGAGAATAGTCCGCCGCGTTGAAGTTACTAATAGAGCTCGAATCAAAAACTGACATTAAACTAGGAATCTTGCAGTGTGTGGTCAAGTTCTGATCTCCGCGCCCGAGACCTTCCTGGCACGTCTTACAAACGAAAATCTTAGCCCTTCTTTGAGGGAAGAGGTGGAGTTTGCAAATAACTCTCGTCGGCAGCAAGTTTTCTCCTCTTACCAATGAAGCTCCCAAAGACTACGCCAACGGCGGCCACACCCCTACACCTATCCTTCGGCCTCTAGAATTCGAAGTACTGACCCATCCGCCATGAGAATACCATTCAAAGAGGCGGCGATTGACTCTTTGGCCATTTTTGCTCCAGCTCTATGCCGAGCCGCCCTTGCTCGACTTTATGGGGCACGGCGTGCTGCCCTTTGATTCAAATTTGCGACGAGGGCGAAAGTGCTGCGTAGCTCTGGAGTCATGGAATCGTTGGATTCGAGGTCGAGGCGTGGATTCGCTAGGGGAAGTGTCTACTAGTTCTGGTAGGGCGCCCTAGACGTGCGAGTCGCTTCAGGACGGACTAGGAAGAGAACTGATTTCGGTGCTCGCGAGACTCATCGGCAACTAGATTAAATGCCGGTTCCAAGGTGGTTGCAACTCTCTCCCCGCGCCCTAGAGTAGTATGGAAAGTCGTCTCCTTCAACATCCTCTGTTACCCTTAACGCTTGGCCGGTCTTGATACGAGGGGAAATAACAACTTTTATGGTTACGTGATATTGCTAATCTGAAGCAGGTCCCGTGATGCCTGAATTCAAACACCCAGAGGTCGACGGGAGATTTCTCTTATCTTTCCGTAAATAATCTCATTCATGAGATTTGACCTCGTAGATCCTCTGTCATGTACGGACAGGATTCATCGTTTGTACTTGTTGGGTTAACCTTGACTATGTCTCGGTGATAGGAGAAGCATCATTAACTTTTTCCTAGAAACCTAGTCAAGATCCTAAAAAAACAACTGAGAGTAGGAGAATTTTACTGAGTAAGTAATTATTCTGATAAATCTAGATCTCGAGGAAGATAATCTGGTTGCTTGGCTCGAGGTATGTGAACCGGAGCATATCATGCATATTAAATTATACAGAAATCTATCTCAATCATAATCATCCTAATTCATGACACTATCAATAGTTGCAAAGGACAGTTGCAGCATTTCCTTATATCTGCTGCCACTTTCAAGTGATACTTGACCTGCTGAATCAACGTGATATTGTTGGTTTGGGCACCTACGATACCCTTATTTCAGTAGCTCTTTGATTAGGAGGGTTGATAGTGAGGTCGGGGGAAACAGTTGGTGTACTTTCTTGGCCACACTGTACAAATTGGCGAGTAAGCGCTCGAGGGTAGACCTTGGTGCCATCCACAACGTTTTCGTTCCCACCAATCAAAGGTAGTAAGAGAGTTGCTTCTATACTATTTATCGCAGTCACGCAGATTGCTAGATGGGCTGCTACGATCGCCGTTTAACGCTTTTCGGACTCTACCACTCAGCGGAACTTGGGAATTCCATGGCCGCCATGTCGACTGCACTTTTTAGAATTGGCCAAGTGAGTTTCCTCGTAGATGGCTCTGCAGGCTTAGTCGTCTCGACTCACACAACTTTCTCCCTTCCTCGAGCTGGATGCCTTCGGGGCATGCTCTTTATGGTTTATTTTGTATTGCGTGTTGAGTCGTCCAAACTATGACACTACTTGGACTAAGAAGCCGCTTTCAATGACCAAAGAATATTATGGTGATTAGCTTCAATTTAGAGCGGTTAATAATCTTCGGCCCTCTCCTGCAGCAAAAATCACTCTCTGGACTTCGAAATCGCAATGTTGATTCTCTCCCATCATGTGCTTGTTAGGCTGTTTGGTCTCGGGACCACTACTCCCCGATTTGACGAGCTAAGAATTGGTCTTCTCCACATTTAGAATGATGAATAACTTCTTTTGCAGAGAGGCTTCGCCAGCAAACAGTCTTGTCAATCTTCTCGCGAAGCCTGTAGGTTATGGACATGATGGTGTTTGCTCAACGCCGTGGACAATTTTCACCCGGGGCCGCTAGTTCCTCACTAGAGGGTTTTGGAATAGCACTCGACGGCTATCAATTTGAGAAAACAAACAGAAAGATCATCATGAGAGTAGAGAAGTGAGAAACTTGAAATTCCATTCTTTTAATTTCCCAAAATCGTGCGCTAGAGTTTTTGCAAATTCGCATGCTAGGCCATCGGAATCCTCCACACTCCTATGAGAGCTTGAACAGCTTACCTGCCATCAAGTACACGAGCCGTGTCCCTTTTGAATGACTAGACTGCCCCTGACTTAACATGTGTGTTGAATCATGCTAATTCCAATCGTCAGGAGAATCCGATTTGGAGGCTCCAAAATTCGAATTTTTCCTTGGACTCAGCCACGACGAGTCATAGCCCTTGAAAGCCCTCTGCTATTTATATTACTCTTGCTGTGGGCCGCAGCATCCCCTGATATCATGCAGGTGTCGTTTTCTTAGTTGAAGCTTCATCCGTCTGATTTCATTTTTCTCCTCTATTGTAGTGTTCACTTGATCTTTCTGGTAATGTCATATTCTCAGAGAATGTGAGCGCCATCCATCCCTCCAGCCCTGCCCCGCCACTATTATAGCCGTAACCTTGGCGGCCGAAAGTAAATAAAAGATCTCAATGCAAAGCCATCAGCTTTTTTCAAGCGTTCTGGTTGATATACCAGCAAAAAGTCACATCTATTTTGCCAGCGATCTTTCTATAAATTCCGAGGTTTTGATGCTGTGTGAACTGGCTCGCAAAAATGTTATGTACAAGGGTCGAGTTGAGACCTTTCCTTATAGGGAATAGCGATTCAGAAAAAGGTACCAATGTATTTATAGTATTTCTCCCCATAGAGAACAGAGATAGGAATGAATTGAGTAACCCCACACAAGCTTGTGAATTGACCATTGGTAGTGTTCCGACAGATGCGCTTTGCCGAGTTATCATCGTAATTAAGGCCGGCACTTCGACCGTACCTTCAAAGCACACAGCGATAGCGGTTAGGTGGATACCTTCTTCAACCTTTGACGTTTAGATTTCGAATGCTATAGTTTGTAATAAGATGGTCATTGAGAGGGTCCCGAGATGGGTTACCGAGGATTGCATTGTGTTTGAGCGGTCGTACTGTGAAGATAGTATGTGCCTTGTAAGTGACTGAGACTTTGGAGATACTGTTTGTAGTATGAAGATGAGTCTGTCGATAGAACTACTGTTCTTCGTTGTATTTTACGATTACCATGTACATGAAGGAGAACTCTCCTATTTATAGACATAGCTCATCAATCTAATTGATAGTAGAAGACTCCATCCTATGGTATAGAGTATTCTACCCAGTGTTTGTTTGTTTATTATTTCGAGTCGTGCCCGCGCACAGCACGTTCCAAAAGGTCACGTGCCGAATAGCTCAGTATAGAAAAACTACCCGACGTGTTGGCGCCTGAACAGACCCAGCAAAGCAAATGAAAGCCAGGATCTTATCATCCTGCGCTTGAAGATTATATCATACATACTTACCGGTCTCCAATCAACTCTCATGCTTTCAGATAGTATTGAATGATGACTAATTCTGTCCAGTGTTGCTGTCGGATCATGGTCAGTAGCCCATGATATCACGCGGGTACATCATGTGACACACTTCCATGAAGTCTTCCCCGTAGTGCTGAAGAGAAAAGAGAATACAAGAATCATTGACGACATACTTCCAGCAGCTACACAGTGAATACGCCTACCAACAGTTGTAGAATATCCTACAATATTCTCTATCCCAGGACTGGCCTCTAGAGGAACTCTACACAGGAAAAGCTTTGCACGTCAGCTCTGGCCACCTTTCCTTCTGTGACTAATGCATGACTGATCCAAACTCCTCCCTGATTAGTTTCAGGATTAAGTTTACTCCAATCGTGATGGGGGTACTGTGCGCGAGAGTATTCCTACACTGTATATCATCTACCGCATCTTATACGATTGGCTGAGAGAGTTCAAATCTCAACAGAAAGATTTTCCGAGAAAATATGAGGAGTTGAAGATGGCCAGCTATTTTAACGCGAACACCAGAGGTTTAATCTTTTCCGCGATTCACGTTTGGGGTAGGTTATGGGAATCGTGGAAACTCTACCGGTCGGATTTGGAGCAACAACTTGTCAACGCCACTCCTCCTGACGGCTGACTCAAAGAAAACCCTAGAGCTCACCCTTTCTCGTTATTTAATGTCGGCTCTGAGGTGGTATTCCAGCACCAGGTTCATATAATATATCACCAATTAGAGTTCAAATTTCATCCTCCAGAAATTGCCATAGTCGTATTTACGAATGCGAGTAGATTTTAATCCTCTAAAGTCAAGCCACTGATTGTGTGAGAGTAGATAGTTGGGGACACGTAATTTCACAAGAGGCACGTACAACAGGACCTGCACATAGAGAGCTTCGTAGGTATTCTGATTTGAGATAGACGTGGCATCTAGACAAATCTGGGGGACTATTCTGGGCACCTGTTGATGGGGTCCCCTACCAACCTCCAGCTCTCACTGTAGGGGAGATTGAGTAAAAGGATCCTTACTTTGTGAGAATGTCCAATCAATTTCCCCGTCTGCATCGTCTTCATCCCTAAGCACAACCCAATTACCACTATCGTGAAGCTAACCACTATCAGATTAGATGGTAGGATCGGAGCCGTACGTATGGAGAAGTTATCCGATGAGTTTCCGGAGCGTAGCCGGCACCCGATACGGAGGTGGTGGATTGGATCAAGATGACCTCGACTGTTAAAAAGGAGGGAGATGTAGATGAATATGCGCACCTCGTGTGGTCTCCGTGTGTAGTCCTCGTCTGGCTGGGGCTGCAGGCTTTTTGAGACTTTTTTCCGCGCACGCAGTTTCCATTGCTACCACTTTTGTTTTTTGAGTAGAAGATTCCGTGGAAAAGGTGGCCGAATTCCATGGGTAAATACTGGGCTGAATGGTTATTCATCACGGGACATATTTCAATGATCCATAAGTGGTAAAAGGTGTGAGCTGGGTCAGAGGAGCCCAATGTATTGGATAGTCATAGACTCAACTAGCACAGTCGCGGCGGACCATCGTCGCTTCGACAATCCAGACGCTGTCAGAGAGTGCACCTATGGGGAGGAAAGCACCCCTACGCACTGCATACATTGTCGATTCAAGGCAAACATCAGGCGTCGAATCAGAAGGCCATTTTCACAGAGTGCCCTTCTACAGCAGCCACTCGGACCAAAGCGCTTCGAGAACTTGAAAAATATGCGTGGGATACCAATCGCTTCGGATATGCTCTTGTGCATCCATCTCCTAGCCTCAGTGGAGATGGAATATAACGTGTCGGAAAAATGAACCTCACCCAGCGCCAATCGAGACGAGGAGTATTGTTTCCACTTCTGACATCCTTGCAATTTATATTTTTGAGCAGACTGCTGGTTTTGTGGTGGATCATGCGTTGGAATGAAGCTGGATATGTCTTGAGTGTAGTGCTGGCCATGGACAGCGGTCCTGTACTCGCAGTGGAATTGGGTCTATGACTTGTGATCTTAACATTTGGCCGCATCTAAAACGACTAGTCACTCGCGTATTCGGTAGCGTTTCACGTGTCACGGGGATAGCAACCCTAGCGAGAATGCAATCTTTACACCCTTAATCTTACTCATCATTATAAGATCCATTTGATGTGCAGTTTGTTACCAGGCATGTCACGACTAACTGAGGCCTGTTGCAGGCCAATCAACACTCATTACATTATAAACATTGTTAAAGTGCTTTGATTCTACCATATTTACATCAAAATTAAACGATAAAACAAGATCGATGCCCAGACGAATGTTTGACGATTGCTCACAGCCACTTCCAGTCTCAGTGATTAATTTTTTAAATCAACTGCCAGGGTTAGTGGGAAAGGCGCTTGGAGAAGAGAATCTTACTAGTGCCATGCCACCAATAACTGCAATGGCAGCCATGCCGGAGACGCCGTTAGCGGCGGCGGATCCAGTGTATGGCATTGGGGGGTTGCTTGGTTCGGGGTAGGAGTAAGCACCAGTGCCAGTAGATCCAGAGCCGGAGCCAGAGCCAGAGCCTGGGTTTGAACCGTAGGCTGGGTTGGAGCCGTATCCAGACGATGGAGAGGCGGGCGATGTTGGCATTGAGTAGCCGGTCGACGGATAGGCCGAGGTGGTGGAACAGACGGTCACAGTAACAGTCCTATAGGGGTTAGCGTAGTCCATGTCGGATGGCGGAGGGAATTACTCGGTAGCGAGAGCAGCAGTGGCCAAAAAGGCAATGATAGCGAAGAAGTTGAACTGCATGTTGATGTTGGTTGGAAAATGTAGGAATTAGAGATATTAGGGTTAAAGTACGAGTAGAGAGCGGATAGAGAGAGAGAGAAGTTGGACTGAGGTGAAAACGAAGGTACCTTGAATGGGTTGATGAGCTGTGGTAGATGGAGACCTGAGCTGTAATATATCTCTGGAGGAGAGCTAGAGCAGCCCCTTTACAAAATAGGGCTTCAGAGCTCCCTGCATGCAGTGGACGAGTAAACAGTGGAATGTGGCATTTAGTCAAGATCCCAGACCCCGTCGTCCTCAGCACCGACCCCTGACGGGCCAGCAGCGAGTATTCGTGAGGTCGATCCTCACATGATTCCCATGAACAGAGCAGGCGACGCACCACCATGAGCTGCAAGGGGAGAATGCCGTGCGTTCTGCTCGTCCGTCACACTTCATGGCGCGGCTGGCCCGACGACGCGGCCCTGCGCCGGCTGCCACACGCAACATGCGACAGATTTTCCTGATCGTCGGCCACGCCGCCCCATCACTGGCTATTTTAGCCTCCATGCGCCCATTGTGCCGACGCTCCGAGATGGAGCCTAGCTCACTGCTACAGTAACTACTGCTGCTGCTGCTGCTGCTGCTGCAGTTCCTCCGACGCTGGTCCGGCTGGCTCTCATCGCATCCGAAACCTCGGCTCCTCAGCCGCAAGGCCCGGCGACGAAAGTCTGCATCCCGTCGCCTCCCGCTACATTTTCCTCGAATCCGTGGGCCGCCAATCCACCCCGGACCTCCAGGCCGCGCTCAGTCAGCATGGCGAGACCTCGCCCGGCCCTCGCGCATCGAGAACACGTGCACATGCCAATCTGACTTTGCCGAGGCACTCGTGCACGATCCCTTCATCTCCACACTGAAGCAGCGCTGGCTAGTCCGCCGCCCGACAATGCCACATCGTCGAAACTACGATCCCCTTCTCATCGACTGCGCATGGATGGCATGGATGTCTTGTGGCCATTTCTTCGTCTCATGGGCTCTGGGTCGGACAAACTAAGAGACGCCTCAACCGCTGATGCTCGTGGGTAAGAAGGCATGATATGGCTTGGACCGAGATGACTTTGCGCCCATCTTTCCTCCGCAAATCTCCCGTCAATGGGGCCGATCGAGCACTAAACACCTGTCAGCGCTGATCCCTATTAATCTCTACCTCTCATCCGAGACTCTGCTGCGGCCAGATTTAGACACCACCATTTGAAATCTCCATTAGAGTTCACATCCCTGCCCCTCCTGAGACACAATCCTCGTCCGGGTTTGCGAAAATGTCACCCAACCAGCAGGCGAGCGTGCCACGAAGAATATCACATTGACGGCCAGAAGATTGGTCCAAAATCTCCACTACATGTTACTCGCCGCCGGGCGAACTGACTGCTACGAATGTCGAGTAGCAGTCTGTCATCATTAAACATCTCACAAATCAACCCGCTCCCAGCTTCGTCTCTTCCCATGTCCCGCATCACTAGCTACGATAACCTCCCAACTTTACAAATCCCTCCATGACACCTCGCCTACATCGAATCTAGTGTATCGGGCTCAGATTGTTTAGGCTCATCGTATTCGACAAAGACTTTATGACGTCTCATCACGACTATTGGTAGACCATGCGACGCTGGCCAGCGCACACAATAGATTGTCTCGCCTAATCGAGAGACCACTTCATACCTCTCAGAAATAGCAATGTTTTGCAGTAATTCACGGAGATTAAAGACCGATTATACTCGAAGCGTTAACCAGCAAATACACCAATGTAGATGGTCCTTGATCACTTGGCTCTAGAAGAGACATACTCTTGAGATAGTTGCTCCAGAGCTTTACCCCGAGAAAGGCCTGCGGCATGTTCTCACTGTAGAGCGGCTGCAGATGAATTATAGATACGCCAAGTCTATTTGCAGAAATGATCAACACGTCTTGATAAAACAGACATCATAAAAACGCCAAATTCGTATCTCATTCAGCTGTTGAACTGCATTCATGGCCGTCAATTTTCGCATCAATGGGGAGCCCGAGCCGCACCTTCTGCGCCGCGACGGTGAGTTTGATGGGTGAGACTTGTCGTGTGCTCCGGCTCCGGGCTACAAACAGCACTAGAATACAAGATTCTGCCAGCCGCTGTTGATGGGGTATCGGAAGATCAAAGAGCTGGATAGAGCTGTCGTATATTAGCCAACCTGATATCTTGGGCTTAATCCGGATAGCATTGGAATCTAGACCCATTCAGCGAAGAGCTTGCTAATTCCGTCAAGTCAGACTCGACTGCGCCGCTCGCATACGAAAACGACAAACCTATGATTGTGAACCGAAGCTCTTGAGTCCTCTACTTCATAGCTAGCGTCAGATGAAAGGTGGAAGTACTGTACCTCAGGGTCCACTACTAATCCTCTTAATCCCTACTAGATGTGGCCTGATCTCCTCTGCACCGTGCTAAACAGCACCGAACGGCGGCTAGCTTAGTCCAAAGCTCCATCATATGAAACCTCTCATTTTGAAAGAACATCTCCGGCTCAAGTCTAGACTAATACCCTCTCAAATACTAGCATGAAATTGGTGCCATTGCCGCCTTTGCATCGCTCATATTCCAATCAGACCAGGCAAGCTATCTATCAACTGCTCTGTACGGCGAAAAGCTTGTGTTTTGATACCCGATGAAGTCGCTTATTCATGTGTCTCTATACTAACTTGCCCAGAATCTGGCATCTTCTGAGCTTGACGGTCAAAGCTGTCATAATTGCACTCTTCACATCAGTGGTTATCACCCACACGGCGTGGCATGCAGGGCCGAGGAAAGGGAATCAGATTAGTGATAAATTAGATACCCCCGATCGCTACACACACACATACATCAGACCAGCTATGGAGCTCTGACTTTTGTTTTGTTCATGAACGTGCCAGGTAGAGTGACTACCGTCGCACTCCTACTGGAGCTTGAGCACGGGCCGGGCTGTATCAGGTTGACTACCATCAAGTACATCTACCTCTGCCCACCTCAGACTTCGCCCATGTGTTGAATCATGTCAAGCCCCAGCGTCTAGAGAATCCTCTTTTGACGCGCCGAAACGCAAATTCTTCCTCAGCCTCGGCCACCACGCGTCCGAGCCCTCGGCACCTTCGCCATCTGTAACTTTTCCCTTCCATCCAGTCGCCCACCAAGGCCTCCTCGGTTTATATTCCCTCTTTTCCCCCATACGGCATCCATTTATCCTTAGTCAACCTCGCCATGCCAGAAACTTTGGAGAATGTCCACCCCTTCGGCCTTGCCCCGTCGCTGCCGTACCCCTAACCGTGGAGGTCGAAAACGCGACTGAGTGCTCACGACCGAGGCGCCGGTGCCCCGGCCTTGTCGAACGCTCTCGTTGGTATGCCGGCGAAATGTCGTTTGTATTTCGTCAATGGCAAATCGTCGCAGGTCGAGTTGTTGCTGCCCTTGGCCGAGGTGAGGGCGCATCTAAGGCCGGTATTTCGACCGTATCTTCACAGCAATTGACAGTTGCGGAGTGTCGGACATCCTCTTACTTCTTTGTTGGCGATTTGACTTTTGGAGGTAGCAGATTGCTACGGTTGGTGGTGAGATGATTATGGAGAGGGCCGCGAGATGAGTTTGGCTGGGAATGGTTTTCCAGAGAAAGAAATGAAGAACTTGAAGGTGTCGCTTTTTTTTTTAATTCATTTTATTGTCCTGTCTGTGTCTATGACTATGTAGGACATGCAGGTCCTCTCCGCCTACAGACCAAGGATACCTCTATGCCAGTAGTATATACCCTCCTATGTCTCCCATACAGCTCCCTTCAAACAGTACCGCCCCTCACAAGCCCTCATTTTATTATGCCCTTGGAGGAGCCCTTTGCCCTTCATTATCTCCCCTCTCCAGCCAACGAAATGATGGCCATTTGCGGGTGTGAAGCTGTCGGTTGTTGTGATACGGATATCAGATAGATGATAGCCTGTCTACGGTTCGTATCTGGGGTCTAAATGATTGATTTCGTGGAGTTGTGCAGTCGTGAAATCTCTGCAAGTCGGATTTCCGACCGCCCACACGACGAGAACTCTCAAATCCACCCTTTGTCGTGACTGAATCTCGGCTCTGGCGGAATATATCACCCCCAGGTTCGTAGAGGACACCATTGACAGGTGTTCAGCTTTCGTCCTCGGAGCTCTCTGCGTGTTTGTGGGATTGGTTAATAGTCACGTCAAATCATCTGTAACTTGCATGTAATAACGTAAATAACCACACAAGATAACGAAGTGGGCACATGGGTCTCAATTCGTATCTACATAAAAGAAAAGTACGCGAAGTACTAAGTCCAGGTTGTCCATGTGGCTACCAATCACAGAACCCCAGGCATATGATTATGTCCTGCCCCGAATGGTCGAATGGTCGAATGGTCGAATGGTCGAATGGTAGAGCTGAGATCTGGAGACAAGCCAAAGATCGGTCCCACGAAGCAATGATAAATAATCCTCGAGACATCAAAATGATATCACAGTGGATCCTAAATAATGGGTGGATAGAGCAATTCCAGACGACAAAGGCGGCCGAAATGCTGGGGGCGATGAGAGATGATCGGCTTGGTTTTTTACGCATGGCAATACAGTGTAAGTGCGCCTCCCGAAGAAAATATGTGAAGACTAAAGACAACAAGCAGAAAGTTGTCGGAGCCTTTCACCCCAAACCTTTTCCTCGCGGCTAAATTTTACAGATTTTTAGACACCTGCAGGCGCCCCTCTAGGCCGCCAAATCGGGATAGTGAAATCAGATGAAAAAAACCACGCAAGTTAGTAATCGCATCACTCACCCAGACCTATCGTAACCCGCGCAGCAGTTTCATCCATTTAACTGGAGATACCGAGTGTATACGACCATGTACTGCACGATCCTTCAGTAAAAGCAAGGCCGGTTGAGGTCAAGTACTACAAGTGCATAAAGCTCGTCCCACATCAACATTCAGACCAACTCAGTCTCCATCCCCATATCGAGCATGCAAAGTCTAACCGTCCAGCCCGGCCTTTGAGCTCTCAAAATCCTCCTCGTGTCTTCTCTTGTGGTCTGGGCATCTCACTCGCCCGTCGATTTTTCATGGGAAGCCTCTCGCAGTTGCTCACTGAGCCTCTCTTTCTAATTCCCATGTCTTCACTATCATCTCACTCTCACCTACCACGCGACTTTTTCATGGCTTGTTAAGTGACTAGGGATCTGGTATGGAGATATGGTGTTGGATTGGGATACCCACGGAGGTTTGGCGTTGTGAAAGTACTGATGACATTTTCATTACTACTCGCTTAAATCTTATTGTATATGTAATTCGTAGACAGAGCTTTACTCTTTAGCTTTATTACCTTTTAAACCTTGGGTTCTTGCTTGCCATATCCTGCGTGTCATAACATGGCTGAAACGTAGAGAACTATCCATTCCTTCGGCCTTGCCTCGTCCATGCCCTACTGCCGATCGTGGAGGACTGGTACGCATCGAAGAGCTCAACACCGAGGCACGGAATCCCTGATCTCGATCGAAATATCCAGTTGACGTGCCGCAAAGATATAGTAGCTTCACTGCCAGCTCTCCATCACAGGTCGATTACATGCTGCCCTTTGCTGAGATGTAGAGGAATACAAGGTCTATGCATCGACCTTACCATTACAGTATATTGTAGCTACAGCTGGATGGACGGCTCTTTAGTCTCTGGCGAGTATCTCTTTGACCTTTAATGAGCTGCGTTGGATAGTGAGATGATTATATGGGGGGGTCATGGAATGATTGCGTGCATCAGTAGGTTACAATACTTGATGGGGAAGCGCGCCCTATCAAATTGAAATAAACTACTGCGTAGTTGGGAGTAAAATGCGTTATACATAGAAACAAAAAGCTTCATGAGCAACATCTGGATTTGAAGAGCGACGAACAAGTTCTAGCTTCAGCTGAACTTGAACCTGAATACTAGGACTAGAGTAATGGAAATTGGCATGAGTTTGCTTCTTTTCTTTTGCATCAGATCTTAATTGCGTATGCAGCTAGTTGGCTATGATACAATATCGGAGAAAATATACAGAAAAGATGACTCAATTTACAGGAAGAGCATTCATGCCTCGGATTTCATTTGCAAGTACCACTGCGAAGTTATGGCGGCTTTTTCTTCACTCCAAGTCAACCCTCATCCGTGAGTACCCACCCAGGGGAACGTCAAAAAGCCTGAGTTATCCAGACATGCCTTCATCATCCACTGAACTATCTCCGCGCGAAATGTAGTCTGAGGTGTCTCCTTCCCAAGTGGAGTAGGTGCCTAGGCTACTCAAACCATACTAGAGAACACCACCAGGAGGCGGACCACGGCACCTTCCATCGTTTGCGTGTTGTTATAGTGTCCGCTGCACTCTCGCAAGCGAAGTCTTGGCGCGCACAAAGCTCAATTCGTAAAACTCCTTGGCAAAATTCAAAATTACACGCCCATCGAGACTGTATCCATCCTCTGCATCATCTTGTAAACTTGTGCCAATCCCTCTCACGTCCATCCCAAAAAACTGTCTCCCAGATTTGTGCGCCACGCTTTGCTTCCTCCGTCGGGTGTAAATATCGGCGTGGGCGTGTATTTGGCGGCTAGCTGAGGCCAGAGAATAGTTGATGAGAGGTGTGGTCATTGAAACGAGGATGTACTTGGTCGTACTTGTAAACTTGATGAGACTTAGGTAGGACTCGATCTCGTTGGGAGTGGAAATTTGACATGGCGAAGTATTTTGAATCAGTGCCTCGTGGGCCAACTTCTTTGGTATTGCGAAGTTTGACTGAACTTGGCTCCGGGAGAATATTTCACTCCCAGGTTCGTAGAGGACATCACGTACAGGTGTTCAGTCTTGCACTCCGCCTTGCTGGGCACGAGATACTCAGGGAATCGTGTGGATCACGGTAGTGAAAACATTGTCTTGATAGGACACATGCCCCGTCGTGCTTCTCTTTTCCGCAAATTTCGCACATGAATTGACGAGCAGATGTTCGAGTCGTGGGAAGCCCATGACATTTTTCAAATGAAGGGACGGATTTCCTGTCTCGAATACGTTGTATACCGACTGCGTTTCCGAATAACTGCAGTTCTGAAGGAATGAGTTATTGTCGCGTACAGTCGTCGGGGAAGGACTAGCCTTCTCCGTGTCATGCTCTCGAGTGCAAGGCTTGTGCACGTCACGAATAAAGATTGTTTTATTCACATTCTGATGGCCCTAGCATCTCAAATTTCATTCCTCTCTCAGTTAAACTAGGGAATTTGGTGGGGCACACGCTCGTTTGCAGAAACCCCTCACTCAGGTACATTTTTATACTTCATGTACCGCAGGAGTTATAACCTTAACAATGAGAACGTACAAATTCTAAACAACATTCCCATACTTTATTCTAGTCTCAAGTTTACCCACCGAATAAATTCCCGAGGAAATAATTCACAAAGTTCATCGTCGGAAACGTCATAAAAATCTCCTTCCAGCTCTAATCTTGATAGCACGTGATTCCAAATACGGACAGCTTTTCGATAGTTGTATCACATAATCTGTCGAATCCAATTTTAGCTTCAGGTTGAGACTACTCACCATCAACTTGACTTACAATCGAGTAGGTCGTATTTTCGAGAATTTAGCAGCCATTCCGACCTCAAATGGGGAATCCACCGGTTACGAGAGCTACAGTCTTAATTTCCGGCGAAGGCTCTAATCTTCAGGCCATTATAGATGCAACTCACTCAAACCTATCTCACCTACAAATCGTCAGAGTCATTTCCAACCGAGCCAAGGTCAATGGGCTGAAACGTGCCCACACTGCAGGAATACCAACAGCATATCACAATCTAATAAGTGGTAAATACCAGGCCGCCGGGGAAAAAGATCAAGATGTGAGGGACGCTGCGCGATACAAGTACGATCAGGATTTATCGAGGCTGATATTAGCTGATAATCCCCATATTGTTATCTGCGCAGGCTTTATGCATGTCCTAACACCTATTTTCTTGGCATCTATGAAGGAGCGTGAGATACCAGTAATCAATCTTCATCCAGCATTACATGGACGGTTAGTTTTCGTACTAGCTCATACACACTAACACCTAATAACTATACAGATATGACGGCACCAATGCCATTCAAAGGGCATTTGATGATTTTCAGGCTGGGAAACTTGCAAATGACAAGACAGGGGTAATGATACACTATGTTATTAGCGAGGTTGATCGGGGCGAGGTTATAATCCAGAGGGAGGTAGAATGCCAAATTCAAGAAACATTGCACGAATTCGAAAGTCGAATGCACAGTATCGAACACCAACTTATAGTTGAGGGCACTGCGCTGGCCATTGAAAAAATGTGGAATAAAAAATCCGAGCTAAAAATAAGTTGATGTTTTTTGGAAATTTCCGCTCCATGTCTCAGTTTCTTTACACCGAGATAGAGAAAAAATGTGTCCAAATCTTCAAATTTTTGCATCGGATTTTCATTGCGAATGCAACAATCTAGCTATGACACAATATCAGAAATAAAGCACAGAAAAGATAATTTAATTTAAAAATAGAGCACTTATGCCTCAGATTTCATTGCTTCTACCACTGCGAATTTATGACGGCTTTTAAAGGTAACCGAATTCCATGGGTAAACACTGAGCTAAATGGCTATTCATCACGGGCAGTATGTCAATGATTTTTCCAGTAACAAAAGAGGTTAGGAGGACTGTACAAAGTGTGGCCTGATTCAGAGAGGAGCTCAATGTTCTAGGTATCCTGTGACCCAAGCAGTACAGCAAATAAACCTCTCTTTCTCTTTGGTATTGGAAAATTTGACTGAGCTTGACTACAGGTCAACATTCCACTCCTAGGTTCGTAGTGGAGACTGCAGTCAGGTGTTCAGACTTTGCCCTTCGAGTGCCAAGTCTTGTTGAGCACCAAGGCTAATTTGAAAAATATTTTCTTTTGGTTCACTTCTATTGTACTCGGCGAGTCAAAGACTATCTGTTAGAAATTTTCAAGGATTTCCAGGAGGAATATCTCGAAGAACAAGTGTACAATTTCAGATAAGAATTTATTGATAGTTGTATAGAATATCGAACTCTCTTAATCTGAATTGATAATATTTAATGTTCAGTTAACTGAGTTTAACAGGTACAAATAAGTCTATCCTTAAATATAGATCCCCAAGAATTTACTCATCCCAACTCCCAGTGATCTGACAACAACCAGTCACTCAATTATCGCAAGGTAGCATTTCCTAGCCACTGCATTTCAGATACCACTAAACCTCATTTCGCCTAGCTGAGCTAATCATATGCAATCGAATCCATTCAGTTGATCTTGATGATCACACCTAGAAATTTATACATTGATGCATACTAAGTCTAAATTTCCAACACTATCTAGCACATTGAGCTCCTGGAGGACGAAGGCTGAACACCTGTCAGTGGTATCCTCTACGAACCTGGGGGTGAAATATTCCGCCAGAGCCGAGATTCAGTCACTACAAAGGGTGAATTTGAGAGTTTTCGTCGCGTTGGCGATCGGGAGGAGCGGTGTTGGCTCATTTTTGGTCGGAAATTCGACTTGCAGAGATATCACGACTGCTTAACTCAACGAAATCAACCATCTACACCCTAGATACGAACTGCAGACAGGCTATAACCTGTCTGATGTCCGTATCACAACAATCAATATCTTCAAGATCTTAATTACATTCTTTGGAAAATCATTCCCTGCCAAACGCATCTCGCGGCCCTCTCCACAATCATCTCACCACCTACCGAAGCAATCCCATACCTCCTAATGTCATATCGCCACAAAGAAATAAGAAGATATCCGACCTTCCGTAACTGCCAGTCGTTGTGAAGGTACGGTCAAAATACAGACCTTTAATGCGTCCTCACCCAATGACCAAAGGTCGGGACTCCCCTTGCTACCGTCATCCTAGTGGCCATTCCCTGGAATATTACAAAGGCTACTACAACTCTCCCGCCCAGAAGCACCTGGGCCACTGTCACCCGAGCAGGTCACCAAAAGTCGGGCGCACAGACCCCTGCAAACATTACCTCAGGTGCGGCTGCCCCAACTGCCAGAAAATCAGAGAAGAAGTTAGCAGCATCAGGAACAGCATCGCAAGATGACCGACTCCTCCTGCGTCTCGATGCAAACCACGAGTGGAGACAGCTCTCTCCGGCTGGCGTTCGCGAAGCTGTAGCGAAACAAACTCAATGCATCCCTTCCGACGTTGACCAGGTGCAACGCGTCCCCACGGGCTTATCCATCCGTGCCAAAAGCTCGGATGCAAAAACTCGACTGCTGGAGGCCTCCAGCTTCTTCGCACGAGTGGATGCAAAACTAGAACCGCCAAGTGGTCTGATTTCTCTCCGGATCGCTACGATTCCAGTCGCAGTTTTCGGCTAAGAGGGACTAATTGTCACGTTTTCAGTACAAGGTGCATGAGCGATCTTGTAGGTACAGTATATTTATTATTATTCTCTGGAGAGAGAATTCCTATAGCTAGACTACGAATTTATATACACTCTGAGATACTCTTCTTCCATAAGGTTCTCAATACACCTGTCATCCTCATGAACCTTCTAAGCTCCAGGTATTCCGAGATCCTTCCCGAAGATGCCCTTGGTGTCATTGCCTGCGCTAGATAGCGTAGGCTACAGGAATCCTTAGGCTTAACAGCCGTTACACTAATCGAAGTCACTGCCAATATGGTAGCCGCAGAGATTCTCAGAGCCACTAACTGCACTCCAGACCGAGTAAGGATTCACGGAAAAATCAAGCCCGGGTCTCCCTACAAATCCTGGGTGGCCTTGTTCCCCAAGATTGCTAACCCAAAGCCTAGCTTCTAACTCTTTGACGACTTAGGAGTAGCCACAATCCAACGAAGCCGCACTCCCATACAGAAATGTAGACGATGTCTCGGTTTCCATGCCACTCGTGGATATCCTCGCGTACTAGCCTGCTGGAACTGCGGTACCACTATGCAATCAGCCTTCGAGTGTAAAGCTGCTACTAAGTGCCGAAACTGCGGAGGGCCTCACCAATCTGGCAGTCAAGACTGCCTGGCGCGTCCCAACAGGTCTAGCCCAGCTACCAACACTGCTACAGCTGCTGCTAAGGATATTTCCTAGACAGACACATCAATGACTGAAGGTTCTGGCTTTGGGGCTTTGAACCAGGAAGAAGCTTTGTAAAGGGCGCCCTACGGGCCCCTCCTCGCCCCCTCCTACACTAAGTTTTATGTCAATCAATGTAGGCAGTGGTAGCCCAACTCACAACGCTGCGCTCTCTCGAGCTTACGAGCTAGGCGTAGATGTTGTGCTAATTCAATAACCGCGATGGAATTTGAGATCAAAAGAAACCATATCACACCCAGTCTACGTCTACCATGCATCGTACGGAGGTGTGGATGTTAGACCGAGGGCAGTGACCTACACATGAAATATCGAAAAGGTGATATTGGCGGAGCAGAATTTTCCTTGTCATAGGCTGGCTAAGGACTACTGCTGAGTACTGGTTAATGGAATAATATTTCTCGACATGTACAAGGCCCCTAAAGACCCGACTGTAGTCCGCACGCTTTTCGACTGGAAACCGTCTGCGAAAGCCATTGCAGCCGGGGACTTCAACTCAGTGTATGCTGCCTGGCAACCAGGAGCAACTCGGCCGTATGGACAGGGTGATGAGATAGAGAGGTGGGCGGAAAGCCACAACCTTTCCTGCCTCATAATTGGAGAGTCGACACATAAAGCTGGCAATACTCTGAATCTCGCCTGGATTAACATATCTGGAGCCCGTGCTTGGGTCGATGGGGAGGATTGTATGACCAGTGACCATCTTCCGATCCGCAGAATCGTACCTTCCGCAATCGTTACCAGGACCCTGGCGCCATCAAAGATCAGAATTCCCAGGAAAAATCTGCATAATTTTGTGCATGCCGTTGCAAAATGGGTACATCCGCCGTTAGATTTGAGAACAACAGAGAGAGTGGACGATTACGCCCAATAGATCTGCTTCCGTCTCTCAAATGCCATCAAAGCGACTGGAATCCGGGCCAGAAATAATAGCGACAAACCTGCACCGTGGTGGACTTCTAGGTGAAAATCCGCACACGCTGGATACCGAGCCGTAACGTCACTGACACAGCGGGCCACTTGCGCGAAGAAGCTTTGCACGACCATCACAGCCGCCAAGAAAGAATATCACACAAGCTAAGTGGAAGCAATGACAGCACCTTCCGATATATTCAAGCTGATGCGTTCGATAAACTACAGACAGGTCAAATCCTCTCCACCGCTTAATAACAATGGAAAGTTCATCCCAGATCCTGTTCGGATTAGGTCCTGATCAACGATGTCTAGCCTAATCATGCTATGTTTCAGGCTACTGTTCCAATTATTCATGGGGTCATAATCAGGGTTGTGAGTAGTTTCAGTTTGGTGTGGGTTATTAGATTGATACCTGAGCGTGTCTCATAGTAGCCAGGCATGCGACTCAAGTAGCAAATACACGGTAAAATTCAACCCCAAAAATGATGATACGAATCAAGTTTTATATGCCAGGTCTTGTATGGCTAGTGTGGCTGGAAAACGGGGGATTTATCTGTAGATAGATAAAGACGCTGTTGTCACTGGGGCAACTAGTTAGGGCGTAATCACGTGAGAACTATGGCGTAACCCTAAGCGAGGATACTTAGATTTAGATCTCTGCTTGTAGATTAGCTTCGTTCCTTGTACAACTACAATTATCTATTCTGAACATCCGAGTATTTATACAACGCCAGCCCGTGATAGCTGTAGCCCTCTGACAGTTGGGACAAGTCTTCTACCAAATTGTATCGGATTCAATCCTAGCCTCTTATCAAGCAATCTCATGAATTTTTCGGAATACTCCAACGGAGTAATTTAATTACAAGCTTGTTGCGACGATATGGATGGTTCTTAGATCGTTTTCTAATCTTTTCTATCCGAAGAGACTATGTACATATTCATTGATTATTTTCCGTTACGCCATACCAAATTAGGCAGCCCCACCAAGTTACCCTTGACACTATGAATTACATATTTAGACAGAATTATTTCCGTGTCTGTCATTACAGACCAATATACAAAGTCGACGATCAAGCTTAAACTCGATAACCTGGACTCACCCGTATCACAACGATAAAGGACAAGAAACTAAGTTCGGGTCTCGGATGGCACCTCAAGTTACTAGATTGTACTATTTTGACCGCAATCCGAGCCGCACTACCAGTATGGCAAACTACACCAAATATAGTTCTACACTGGGAATCGAGGATCTTACCTGCAGAAATAATGCTCCAGCAGCGACAGCTCCGAAGTGTGGCCAGGATCCGCCGACTCGATAGCTATCATCCATTGGCGTCAAGGGCGGTTAAAACACTCGAGTAGGTCATTAAACGGCCTAAACTGCACGAGGGGCAGAAAGATCGCGTCTTCCGAAAACCGGGACGGTATCTAACACGCCTGCAGAACTGTAATCTCAATCTACCAGCATTAGAAGGTTCCGGGCATCTTTTTAGACCCAAAATAGCCGTACCTGCTGCCAAAGCGAAATGCAACAAGGAGAAAAAGGCGAAGCAGATCGAGATCTGGCTTAGGAGTCTACCCGCAGAAATGCAGTATGTCTATTCAGATGGGTCCTCTAATTATGCAGCACGCCCAGCCTGTGGCTATGCCATTTACAGAGATAGAGAACCTATAGCAAGCGGTGAGATATTTCTTCCTAGAGTTGAGGTCTATGATACAGAGATCACTGGGGCAGTTCGAGACCTAGAGATAGTGTTGAAATTTGGAAATAGTATCAATATAAAGGTGCTCCTCGATAATCAGGAGGCAGTAGAAGCCCTTGCAGGCGGCAGAAAATATCCCCACGTGTGGAGGTAAAGAAGTTTATGAAACTATGCAAGACTCGACTTGTAATACGGGCTTGGTGGATTCCGGGCCGCAGAGGCTTAGTAGGAAATGGAATGGATGTTGCGATGGCAGAATCAACACTTGCATTGAAAGCCAGGGAAGGAAACGTTTGGGACCAAGGCCGTAAAGTACTGACATTTGCGGCGCTGAGCCTCCAAGTCACAGTCTGCAAATTTCTGTTTGCGGAAGATTGGTGGCATAAGAGCAGATTGGACAGGTATAAAGACCTAGGTCCATCGATGCGATGAAAACGCCCTCCGGAGCTAGCTACACCAAGACGGGCGTATCGCCGCCTCATTTCCGCAAGGACTCGTCATGGTGACTTTGCCAGCTATCACAGACAATTTTAGCACCAGAATGAAGAAATACTGTGAAGATGTAGACGAGAGAAATAGCCATGGCATTCTGCAGAATATCGCCCGAATATCCAGAAATGGCGGCCGGAAACAAAGGAAAAACGACCTATGATAGGGCAAGAAGGATGGCAGATATTCTGGTCTTTTCTGGCATGGAGAGACATGATTCATCGTTTGTACTTGTTGTATCGTCATGACTATATCTCATTGATAGGAGAAACATCGTTGACTGGTTACTAGAACCCTAGTCAAGATCCTAAACATACAACGGAGACTAGAACTTCACGGAGTAAGCAATCATTCTGATGAATCTAGATCTAGCGTAACATAATCTGGCTGCTGGGCTCGAGGTCTATGAGCCTGAGCATATCACGTATAACAAACTATCTTGAAAACTATCTCAAGTATAATCATCCTAATTCATGTCACCATCAATAGCTGCAAAGGACAGCTTGACAATTTTCTCACAATCTCCAACTGTGACAAAATGCTAGAGCAAGATTGAATCGTGAACAGGGGATAATAGGGTTAACCACAATGCTTCTTGGAGCCGTTCAGTGTGGGTGTAATGGTCAACCGTTGTTTAGGCTTAGCCGAATACCTCAGCGCAATGTTGAGGATTCTGATGATAAGACTGTTGGTGAATGATAGACGAGTCTCATATTTTTTTTAAATCATTTAATGTGTATTCAGCTATTTAGCCATGACACATGACCGGTGCTATGTATACATGTAGGATGACTCATTTGACGTTAGAGACACTCATACCCTGGATTTCATTCGCAAATACCACGATGAGGTATGTTCGCTTATACAAACAGTCGACCCTCCTCCGTAAGTAGCCACCAAGGGGAAATTCAAAACCTTTGATTATCCAAGCATGCCTTCATCATGCATGCATGCTAGCGCCGCGAGAAATGTAGTTAAGTTTTGCCGGATTCGAGCCAGCAGTCTTCTGTCTCAGGCGGGATATGTGTCCTAGCTGTGCAGACCTTCCTTGAGAAACCGGGCAAGATGATGTACCACTGTACCATCCAGCCACGGCGGTGTGTATAGTCTTGTCTTGTCTTGTTCATTTACGTGCTAGGTACATTGGTTCCCGTCGCACTCCTACTGGAGCTTAAGCACGAGTGGGGCCGGGCTGGATCAGGTTAATTACCATTAAGAACATCTACCTCGTCCCACCTAAATGACCGGACCACCTCAGACTTCACCCATGTGTTGAATCATGTTAAGCCCAACCGTCCAGAGAACCCTCTTTTGACGCGCCGAAGCGCAAATTCTCCTCAGCCTCGGCCACCACGCGCCCGAGCCCTCGACATCCTCATTAACTCCGAAATATAATTGCTGTCCAATATCTCATCGTTGCTCTAGCCTTGCACTTTCATATCGTACCGTTGGGTTGTTTTCGTCATTGGGGAATTGTGTAATCCCCTCGGTGTATCTTCCCTTTTCTTCCTCCTTTGTACACGTCCCGTTTCCATCATGACTTTCCTCATTAGGGCGTGTGTAGGTAGGTGATCTGACGAGTATGGAGGTGGGTCGCAGGTATAGGACCGATTGAGAAATGCTTCGTTGCAAATATATGGGGAGCTAGAGAAATGTCGGATGTTTGAATACGACCCCCAGACAGACCTTGGTCCATCCGTGAATCGTATGTTGGTAGTGATGAGTTTTTGTTCGACTTTCTTGCGGTTGTGAAATCTCTGTCGACTGATTTTTCGACCAAAATACCGAGTACACCTCCTTCAAGCCGAAAATTCATCAAATAAAATTCATCCCACCCTTGTTCGTGACTGAATCTCGGCTCTGGGAGAATATTTCACTCCCAGGTTCGTAGAGGACACCACTGACAGGTGTTCAGCCTTCGTCCTCCGCGGTGTGTATAGTGTCGCCTGCACTGTGACAAGTCTCATGGAAACAGTGCTAACAACCGAGGCATCCAAGTCATGTCAAAGCACAGTGAATATGGGCAATGCGTGGCTGTGCCGTAATTCTTCGACCGAGGGAAAAAGTATGAGCAACGAGATTCATAGAGTGGACCGTATTTTGTAAGTACCCTGTATCTGCAGTTAGATTTCTCTTCTTCATACAGTTTTTTAGATCGATTTATTCATCGCCAACTCGGTTTGCGTCATGGTGGGATGAGAATTCCAGGCTAGTGCAGGGCAAAAGCAACTTAGAAATGATGGTTTTGTTGGCTTTCTTGTATTTTGGGTTACTGAGAACCATCGTTGTAGTCAGCAAAAAGTTTTGTAGAGAACTGAACTTCCGGTGCCACGACCTCTGAGCTAGGGTTTCACCCGGTCATAATAAATGAAATTATTATCGTCGTTAGTTGGATGAGCAAAAATCTTACCCGTTCCAACGACACTTTAAAGCAAAAGCTAGATGCTTGTAACCTTGTCTGCCCTCGGACGGAATCGAACCGGCAACCTCGTCATATCAGCCTTATTACTAGTGACGCGCTCTACCATTGAGCTACGAGGGCTTTCATGGAAAAAACTATAAAAATATATAAATCTATAATATTTAGTTACCTACCCGAGACACGGCAAGCTCTTGAAATGAGTGGAGAGCTTAACTCGTCTATTGGCCTCGATGACGTTTAAATTTCTGAATACTGTTCAACATCTCCTGTTCTGCGACGAAAGGCAAAAATTTCGAATGAAGAGCACTACCAAGGTATATTTACAGTTCGGGCCGCATGACAGAGTGGTATTTTCCTAGTCACTGCATGTCGGGTTTGGTAAGGAGCGCTTTCATTTGGAGTAGACAACATGGACTGAGGTTGGACAACGCGACATTAGCGTCGCGTTGTGAGCTAGCACCACGTACAAAGAGAGGCAGGCAATTTGGGCCACCATCAACACCATTGTCGTTGAATTACCAGCGACTAGGAATAAAGAGTTATGTATTAGATCCAATACCGCCATCCAATTGAGCTCCTTTGTTTAGCATCAAATTTGAATTGCATTTACAGTTAGTCCGCTTTGGTGCAATATCAGAGATAAAGTACAGGATTAATGACTCAATTATGATAGGCACTCATGCCTCAAATTTCATTTGTAAGCAGCATCGCGTATCTACGGCGGCCTATCCTCCCATCCCAAGTCAGCTCTCATCCGTGAATACCCACCCAGGAAAGCGTATCAAAAACCCTGAGTTATCCAGATTTACCTCCATCGCCCCATGGCCTACCTCCGCACAAACGGTGGTCTTGGGCCGTCTGTCCGGAGTGGAATAGGCGCCTGGCCTACTCAAACTATTCCGGAGGTCACCATTAGGAGGCGGAACACGGCGCCTTCCGTCGTTGGTACGTTTTTGTAGTGTCAGTTGCACTTTGTAATCGAAGTATCGGCGCATATCATGCTCATCAATTTGTAAAACCACTTGCCAAAATTCAACATCTCACCCTCCTCGAGATTGTATCCACAAGTTGCATTATCTTATCCACTTGTTGTCACAGTAGGGAGTGAGGTGGATGGTGACCGACGATGTCTGATCTGGTGAATTAGATTGTCTATAAAGAGGAAAGAATCTAGTACTATGAAACTAATAATTATTTACGGACGCGTTAGCGTGCATGTAGACATGCCCATATATCATGTGACTGCTTTGCCTGAACGCCTTGTTTCCTTGACACTTGTCTAGATCACTCTCACGTCTATCTCAAAAATTTGCCTCCCAGATTTATGTAACATAATTTGTCTCCTCTAGCGGTTATCTACATTCTCGTGGGCGTGTATATAGCGGCCATTTGAGGCCAGAGACTGATTAGACTTCAAATGTGTTTTTTAACATGGGGATGTACTCGGTCATAGTTGCAGACTTGATGGGGCTTCAGTGTGAATCGATCTCGCTCGAATTGAGAGGCTGATATGACAGAGAATCTCCAATGATTGCCTCGTGGAAGAAATTTTTGATATTGCAAAATTTGACTGAACTGGGCTTTGGGAGAATCCTTCACTCCTAACTTCGTAGAGGAAACTACGGTCAGGTCTTCAGCACTAATCCAGTAAACTTCAATGTTCTTTGATGAGATGGTGATGATGATAATTTTATGAAGTACCAGGCTCTAGCCCAGCACTTTGTGGCACGAGACCGGTGGACTTGGTAGGAATCACGTCTGAAGGCATGCTCTACTCGATCACACTATTTATACCCTTATCTAATATCACAAGAGGATTTAATTACAAAAAACATGAAACAATAACATGATAGGAACCAGCCCAGTTTACCTCACATTGAAGTCCCTCCACCACCACTTAATTACTAGCGTTCTAATAACTACGATTCTCGCATCCAGCTGAGGACATAGGTGCAGGCAGTCTCCCGAAGCAGCCGGTTATCCTTGCAAATTCCGTGAATTTTCAGACACAGTTGTGACCTAGAATTTGACTCGTAAATAATTCTACTGGCATAGAATTTCAAAGACTGCGCATCAGGCCGGCGTACCTTCGGCAGCGAATAAAGTGGATTGGTGTAGTTTCCATCCCACAAACACATCCAAGTGTGGCGTCCTCATGATGAAATCGACGGTGATACGCCGCAAAATTTCCGTGCCTAGTTCGAGCAGCTATAAGCTCATGGAATAGACGTCTAGAAAGTCCTAGTTCAGGTAGATTATGACGACGAATTTGTAGGTCTAGATCGCGGTAACGGGCTGGACATGATGTCGACCACCAGATATCAATCAGCTGTTGTCGACGCTGGTGCATCAATCGACGCAAGTATGCCTGCGTGATGTATCCAGGCTGTAGTTGTCGGGCTGGAAGTGTCGAGAGTGCTGAGCGTGCTGCAGCAACGGATTCTTCATTTCCACTTATCTCTGAGTGCCCTGGCGCCCACCTGACTTGTACTTTCGCCTTCCGTGCGACTTGAGTGATGGACCGCGTTGTTCAGCGGCAGGATGAGGCTTTCCCCGTCTGCAGTGCGTGCACTGCGGCTTTGTTATTTAGTAGCATAAAGATCTTCTCGTCGGGGTTTTTTGCAGTTAGTGCGGCTTGAAGTGCGACTGTTGCTCCAATTATCTCCGCATCATAGACCTCTGCTGTATAGTTAGCTCCTCGGTTCTTCTGAAATGTTGATCCCCCGCGCTGGAGGACATAGTTTCAAGATGAGCGGCCATGCCTCTCTGATTACCCATCTAAGTAGGTGCAGATATCTGATGGAGAGATTGACCTTATACAACGGTTGTGCGAATCAATCTCTTCCGTCTATGTTCCCAGCTTGGGTAAATATGCTGGCGCCGGTAGTAGGTCTAGAATCCCAGTCTCTGCGAGTGTCAGTTGCAGAAGTGCTCATTGGACCCGAGTCATCTGAGTCTCCGGCTTTTTGCTTGTTCTAGCCTTCAACTTGTACTTTTGTGTCCTTACATTGGGACAGACGCTGGCTCGACCGCGTAACAGGTGGCGATCGTCGAGAGTGTTAAGCCACGCAGCTAGCCTGAGCCGATTTCCTTCGAGAAGCACCCTTGCTAGTGGGTTGCCTCCCTCCTTGTGCAGAACTGCGTCCGGTGTCATCTTCCACACTGGTAAAGCCGCCCTCAGCGCAAGAAGTAATGCCTTATCTATCAAACTGCAGAGATGAGTGGTTTGCGGAGTAAAAATTCCAGAAACTGTCGGTCGGGACATTCCTGGCAACCAAACGTCGGCCCTGAATGTAGCAATCAGAACGACGCACGCATCAACTGCAGTAATTAGAGGCCCTAGATCAGCTCCCCGCTTGTCCGAGTTTAATCTTCGCATGTGCTGTGCCATATTAAGTGCTTTTCCACACCATGTTGCCATATGATTTTTGAAGGACAGCCGCGGTTCAAGGTGTACACTGAGCCAGCAGATATGGTCGGCGGGTTCAATCATAGTGCCGTTAAATTTGACGCCGACAGTTTCCTCACAATGTCTCCCAGGAAATTGTGCCACTTCTGAATTTATGATGTCGAAGGACACAGCGTTCTTTTTTTCCATTCCAGAAGATTGTCCACCTCTTTCTGCGCCGCAGCTGCTGACTATAACATAGTCCGTCTAATTCAAAGGATTCCTATGTCATCAGCGTAGCTGAATTGCGCCCTAGCATTTCCGCTTCGTATGGGCTCTGCCATATAGAGCAGGAAGAGTAGCAGTGAGATCGGAGAGCCCTGGAGCACGCCACACACCAACGTTATTGCGTTAGTAACCCCCGCATGATATCTGACTTGAGCCTTCCTGTTGTACAAAAAAGATGTTGTCCAACGAAGAATGAAGTCAGGCTATTCTTGTGCTTGTATCCGCCACAGCAGTCGATTGTATAGTACTGCATCAAAAGTTTCCTGTACATCCATCGTCACGAATGTCGATGCCCATCCTTGAGAGCGAGCTTCTTCGATATCATGTATCATGCAGGAGATGCGATCTGTTGCGGAGCGTTTTGATAGCGCTCCGAACTGCTGGTGCCCTATCATGTCATATGAGATGACTATATGTGACATCAGTTTGGCTATTAGCCTCTCTAGGCCTTTTCAAGGGCATTAAGTCTCCGTCTCTTCGCAGACGCTGGACCGCGTTCGGCCTTCAGTAGAAATACTACTTCGGCAAGTTTGAAACACGACGGGTGGTGCCCGAGTCTAAGACATGCCAAGAAGAGCTGAGTGGCGTTAGTGTCAATGCTGTTCCAAAAAGCCGTAATCAACTCAATTAAGATTCCATCCGCGCCTGAGCTAGTGTTACCACTGCCGATGGTACAATTCCTTACTTCTATCTCTGTTAACTCTGCCTCCCATTGTATCTATGCACCGCTAGAGTGCGCGCAAGGAGGCGTATCGTCAGATATTGAGTACCGTGTGAGAAGAGGATCCAGGAGGATCACTGCCCGGCCTGCTTGGTCAGAGACTAGTCTTCCCCCGTGCAGAAGCGAAGGTGGGGACTTGGGGAGTCTCAGCTTTGAACATTGCATCAATTTGAATATATTTGTCATAGATAGCATGGCCTGCACTCACTTTTTCCAGTACTCTCTCTTGACCAAGGCTACTGTGGCCCCCAGGGCTTTCGCACAGGACTTTCGCATTGCTTCTGTGCCTGCTTCTCAGTATTCTGGGTGTACGGTCTTGCACTGCCGAGTCCACAATGGTGCTGACCTGCCACTTTCATGCGTCAAGCTCTTGCCGCACGCTTTTAACCAGTCTGTAAAGGCTTGGCTTATTTCCGCTGCATAGGTGTCGACCTCCTCAACTGATTCCAAAGTTCTAGGTTCTCTGATCCAACGGGAAAATGCTCGTGCGAAAAGCAGTAGCTTTTCCTTAGGAACCCGGAGAGGGCCTTTAGGGCTTTCCTTCTTATCGTATCTGCTTGGCACGTAGCCACTTAGTGGGAGGTGGTCGCTGGTCATGCATTCGCCTCGTTCCACCCATGCCTGAGCACTATCCACATTTGTCCAAGCCAAGTCCAGATTGTTGGACGCCCTATGTGTAGGTTCACCAATTATAAGAGAGGTCATGTTGTGTTCCTCCGCCAACTCTCAATCTTCATGTCCATAAGAGCGCGTCACACTAGGCTGCAAGGCCCAGTGAATTGAATTAAAGTCTCCGGCTGTGATTGACCACGGTTGAGGCTTCTAATTAATTAGTGTATGTATGGCCGAATTATCGTTGTGTGCTTTGTAGACATTGATAAACATCACTCCGTTCACATTAGCCCAAAATTAGTCTCCTGTCTATTGCAAGACTGGAAATATCTGCGTAGCAGAGATTTCCTTCTCATTTATTCTTGTGTACGTCGCGGCTCTAGATCGCACGTTTATCCCACCATTTGCAATATGGCTGTAGTATCCAGGGTGTGATTTTTTCTGGCTGGACTACAGGGGTTTTTGTACGAGCACAACATCTATACCTCTCTCATGTGCAAGAAATAGCGCGATGTCATGTGTAGGGCCTCCCCTACCAACTTTTATTGACATAAACCTGAGCTTAGATAGAGAAGGGGCTCGGTCCTGAGACGCCTCTCATAAGCGGGGGGTGGCATCAGTTTGTAGGACTGATGCAGCTGGTTTTGTAGCCGACGAGGGCTGACTTAGTGTTGTAGATGAAGCTCTCGCCTTTTCAACTGCAGCTTTCGCTCGTTTTACCGCCTCAAATTCCCTTTGACCCGCATTCCGGATAATTTGCAGTTGTAAATTTGACGGTGCTCCAGCTCGGGTTGGACGAGCTAGACAGTTACGGCTATCTGACCTGTTGGTGCCTGGCAATCCCTCTCTGAGTGCATGGTGAATCCACACTTGCCGCACGCTATCGCACGGGAGCACCCACCTTTTGAGTGGTGTCGTTGGCAGCGCATGCATATCACTGGCGGTCCCCGCTGCTTTTTTGGAAATGCCCTTGCCGAGTTTTCAAACAGTCTGAAGCCATAACGGAGAGAATTTTCGCTATCAAAATAAGTTACCTATGTATGGTAGGGTGCAGCGAGTTTAGTCTTGCCCTCGTGGCGAACTGATTTGGCTATTGCACCAGTAATACGTTCTATCTCACAGATAATTTCTTTCCCTGATACTGTGACATGCCCATCTAAGGATACGATATGCGTAGGAATATTGGGCAGCATTTATTTGACCCAATTCTTTTGCGCTTCCAATTTGAGGTGTGATGGAAGACGACTCGATGACGATAGCAGGTACTGTCGTGCTGGTTAATCTTTAGCTACTAAAGCAAAGCCGCAAGCCACAGGTAAAATGTGCTTAATTGAAGTTAGCGAGCAGCCAACCTTCCGAAGTACGGCGTCTCTGATTCCAGCTGGTGTCAGATCTCGCCACTCAAGATTGCGTGGGATTCGCAGATAAAGGCGTTCGATCTTTGGAGCCGCCTGTACTTTGCCTGCCCTACCTGTATGAGAGTTTGGCTTGGCAGTTGTAGGGTCCTTCTTCGCATTTTAAGTAAAGTCGATGTTGTCGTCCTTGTCCTTGGTGAGGCCCCTTCGAACTACCGAGGCTCATTTTTCACCTCTGGAGTCGCTGAAATTGTCAGAGGTGTTGCTCCGGAACCGGCATGCAGAAACTTAGCCACTGAGTTTCTAAGGAAGATTCGAATGTGTGACAGAAACTGAGTTTGTAACGAATAAATCGATTTATTAAACTATATAAGGAGAAAAGAGATCTTTAGCTACTACTAACAGGTACTTATAAGAGTTGATCTTTGTGGGTCTCTAGACCGATGACTTATCCATAGGCATTATACTTGCTACCAAGCCACGCAATGCCAGGTATCACTTAGTTGTGCTAACGCTCCAACCTCCTGATTAGTAGTGCCGTCTCGTTCAGCTTCATCTACCCCCCCCATACAGCCTTATCGTAAACATCCTCAATATTACGCTTAGGTTATTCGCCTAAGCTCAAATAACGGTCAAACCGTAACAGAAGGGAGTCAACCACATCTTTGTTCTCACCGTTTAACATGGGGGGGGAGATGTTTCTACAGCGCTAATTGCCATAGAGCATATTTCGATTGTGGCATTAATACAAGCTGTCCGTTGTCTTTCTGCCTCGATTAAGGTCACTAGCTCCGCTGGGTCTACTGATCGATATGTATGACCCTTCAATGACTTTTTTGTTTTAGGTGGCAGCCTTGTGTCTGAGGCTAGTGCTCGGATTGTGGCCTTGGAAACGGGCTTGGTGGTCAGAACAATGGAAGAGGTTCCCAATGGCTCTTTATATTTGTTCACCATTGGAATAGATGAAATTTTCTCTTATTCCTCTGCTGAATTTGAAGGGGCCCAGCGAGAGGCTGCAAGATCCTTTTCTATAATTTTATCGACTTTAGCGTCGACCATTTTGATTGCGGGACATCCGGCAATTCCCTTATCGATAGCAAGTCCTTTTACTTGTAGGCGCATGAGCATTCTACTTTTGTCGTATTCCGCTAGTAAATGCTGGGGTTTAGTTGTCCGCACCGGAGGCATGGTGGCCTACGGCGCGAATCCACAGAGAGCGAGAGTGTGGGGGATGTAGCTATCTGATTGTGTGAAGGTTGTTTCTGTGATTTGCGGAGTTGGGAACCGCCGTGGAACGATATCAATGAGGATTGCGATGTTTGTTCTCCTTTGTTTTTTGTCTTTGACGAAATGGGACCCATACATTTGTCACTTTAATTGATTGTCAATGCATCATTGGCAAGGACTCAAGGCCGTCACAGCCGGGGCTGAGCGCCCAAGCCTCGTCTACTCCATGACCCCCTTGCGTCATCATACAAGTGAAACATCAGTGAAATCATACCTATATGTGAAAATAATTGCTGAGCACAAACATAAATTTGATTCTGAAAGCATGCCTGATGGAGCAGCTACCGATTACTGTACGTCCTCATGGCCCTCGTCTGTGAAGCACCCTAACTTTCTATACGCAGACGTAATCCTGGATATTACAGCTTCAGCAACCCCACAACAGATTCGCGATGCATATAAACGGCACACACTCCTAGCGATGAATTTGCTTGAATGACCAGTCTAACAAAGCTCCAGCGCAGCACTCAAAACCCACCCCGATCGCGTGCCTATAGGATCACCAGATCGTCCCAAACTTACTCATAAGTTCCAACTTGTGAATGATGCGTATTACACTCTCTCCGATCCAAAGCGACGCAGTGATTATGACTCTGCGCGTCGGTCTCATGGATACGGAGAAGCTAAATCTTCACCTTCTAACCAGGACAATGACAACGTAGACCACGGCCAAAATGGATATTTTGGATTCCCTTGGTCCAGCTCTAGCTCGAAGTCAAAACCCCAAGAAGATAAAGAGAAATCCCATAAAGAGCAATTTGGGGATGTATTTGAGGAGATGCTTAAAGAAGAGGGGCTGGCCGATCAGAATGGCCGTCCATCGAGTCGATTCTGGGGTGTGGTGGGGGGTATGAGCGGTGCAGCAATGGGCTTTATTGTCGCTAATGTACCTGGTCTCATCGCTGGCGCCGTTGCTGGAAACCGACTAGGCGCCGTGAGAGATTTAAAGGGGAAGAGTGTATATGATGGTGAGAAGAGTTTTTGCAAAAAGTTAAGCCTCGAAAGAAATCAACTAATACTGGTTCTAGTCTTTCAAGAGTTGCCAGCTGCCGATAAAACTAAGCTGTTGACTCAGCTGGCACTTAAAGTATTTAGTCACGGTGTCGGATCATGCTGAGGAATTGCCAAACTCCATTGCGAAGCTGAGGATACGAAATCAGGGTTGATTTTTGAATTTTTAGATGTCTTATATCATTTTAGCTGGTGAATAAAACCTCACTGGGAACCTCGATCCTATTAATAATTACTTCAAGTCAATTCTTGACCTAAAATTAAAGCGTACTTCTTTCGGGAGCTGGGGAACGTTGATCCAATCGAACGAGGTATCTTTTTAATGCTATCTCTAAAAATGACAACGATAATGGTGCAAAATAAAATTCAAATCTTGGTGTGGTTTTTATAACACTAAGCCCTTATTACGATGGTTATTCGGAGCAAAAAAGCTCTGCAAGCTGTTTTTATGGATCTATCAGAACAGAATTTGTTTTCTACCACTATCTGTCGTGATATCTCTCGGTCTATGACTAGATAGTAGTCATAAGTTCTCTCAGTCTACAAGCCAATGATATCTTTACAGGGGGCAGCATCAACTTTCTTATGCTTTCCTTAGAGCTCCTCCCCTTTCTCTTCTTTTTGCATCAGATTTCAATTGCGTATGCAGCTAGTTGGCTATGATACAATATCGGAGAAAATATACAGAAAAGATGACTCAACATACAAGAAGAGCACTCCTGCCTCAGATTTCATTTGCAAGTACCACTGCGAAGTTATGGCGGCTTTTTCTTCACCCCAAGTCAACCCTCACCCGTGAATACCCACCCAGGGGAACGTCTCAAAAACCCTGGGTTATCCAGACATGCCTTCATCATCCACTGAACTTTCTCCGCGCGAAATGTAGTCTGAGGTGTCTCTTTCACAAGTGGAGTAGGTGCCCAGGCTACTCAAACTATACCGGAGAACACCACCAGGAGGCGGACCACGGCATCTTCCATCGTTTGCGTGTTGTTATAGTGTCCGCTGCACTCTCGCAAGCGAAGTCTTGGCGCGCACAAAGCTCAATTCGTAAAACTCCTTGGCAAAATTCAAAATTACACGCCCATCGAGACTGTATCCATCCTCTGCATCATCTTGTAAACTTGTGCCAATCCCTCTCACATCCGTCTCAAAGAACTGCTTCCCAGATTTGTACGCCACGCTTTGATTCCTCCGTCGGGTATAAATATCGGCGTGGGCGTGTATTTGGCGGCCAGCTGAGGCCAGAGAATAGTTGATGAAAGGTGTGGTCATTGAAATGAGGATGTACTTGGTCGCACTTGTAAACTTGATGAGACTTAAGTAGGAGTCGAACTCGTTGGGAGCGAAAATTTGACGTAGCGAAGTATTTTGAATCATTGCCTCATGGGCCAACTTGTTCGGTATTTCAAAATTTGACTGAACTTGGCTCTGGGAGAATATTTTACTCCCAGGTTCGTTGAAGGCACCGCGTACAGGTGTCAGTCTTGCCCTCCGATAGGTGTGCTCATTGAAATAAGGATGTCCATCTTCTTACTTGCAGTCTTGAAAAGGCCTACGTAGGGATCGGTCTCGTTGGCTGTGAAAGATTAGCTTGATTAGTAGTGTAAGCAGACTTTTTCAAGCATAAATCTGGATCCAGTCTAAAAGCGAAAGCACGATCTGCGTGCAGGCATGTCAGAGTAGTGATGATGCTCAGGGGCCGTAATATGGGTTGGAGTAGGTATTATAGGGCTACAATGGAATCCTAGCACAAAATAGCCAATCATTCATTCTTATGTTTGCTCTTACCTTTTGACGATTCACGCGACATTCACACAAAGCTCTCTCCAAGCTTTACAAGTAGAAATAAAACATCACCTTATGGAACGACTTTATGTGTATTGCTACAATTAACTGAACTTGGCTCTGGTAAACTATTTCACTTCAAAGTTTACAAAGGACAGCGCGTACAGGTATTCGCTCTTTGTCCTCCGTCGTTAGAGACCTGTGTGATACTCTCAGTGCACATTTCCTCATACCCGCCATCAAACACGACCCGTGCCCATTATTACTCCCCCTCATTAGGACTTGTGTGGGTAGGTGATGCGGCAAGTACGCAGGGGTAGGATCGACTGAAAATGCTTCATCGTAAAGATGTGTTGAGTCTGAGAGATGTCGGATGTTTGAATGCGAACCTCAGACAGATCTAGTATTATTCGTGAGTCGAATGTTGGTGGTGATGATTTCTCGTTAGACTTTTATGCGGTTATAGAATGTCAGACAAATTTATCGACCCAAACACCGAGGACTACTCTTTTGAGCCGAAAATCTCTTAAGGTATAACTGATCCTACCCTTTATCGTGACTTAACGTAGACTGAGGAATATTCCACTCCCAAGTCCCTAGACAACATCACTGACATGTGCTGTAATTACGACTTCGGCTCAAATTGGTAAGGAAATGAAAAAATGTGACGATATTATAGTCCTGACGCTAGCATGGAATAGGGTAGATCTGTGTCCATCTCGCTAGAAATGTGGAAATGTGCTGCAACTTGATCCTCGTCATGCTTGAAGTGCACGTATATTACAATGAAATACTCAGGCCTTCAGAAAGAAGTGCTATCTCTGTATCGTAGATGTCTGCGGGAAAGTATGACACTAGATAAGGTCAGTCAATATTAATTCCAAATATTTAAAGTGAAGTCTAATAATCGAAGAATGCCAGGTCCCAAGTGATGTCTTATGCAAGGTTAGTCGAAATCTCTACAGACACACAGTTCATGAATGATTGGGAATACAAGCATGATAGAAAGCTGAGCTAATTGTCTTTTATCAGGTCCGAATTTGAAAGAAGTATAAATTTAGACAAAAAAGATTTTGCAACGATAGAATATCTCTTGCGAAAAGGGCGGAGACGCCTGGATACATTTTCAACTTCCGGCACAAAGATAGTTTATCTATGAGATTTCTTAGAATCTTGATAGGCAAAAAGTACTAAGATGATCTGAATACCAATGACTAAGTCATGCGCCAACTCCTACCTCTTATCAAGCTACGTGGCTTGACATCAAGTGATACAACTCAAGTAGAATTGATTTTCATCTACGAAAATAACGGTTGAGCTTTTCCCAAATGACCAAGGCTGAGCTACTTTTGAATTTAATCGATTAATCATGATTTCATCTCAAACAGTTATTTGCTCAGCCAGTTTCGACATTGAAAATTTCTTTAACCTAGATTATCAAAAATTATCGGCTTATTCAATTTGATATTCAAATCAAAGAAAAAATCACCCGTTCGGTCATCCTCAACGCTTGAAATTCAGCTTACATTATCTTAATATAAATCAGCTAAACTAATAAAATTATGCAGATCCGATGAATTCTCTAGGCGACATACTTGTTATATTGCGTGTACTGAAAGATAAAATGAAGCTAGACGTTCGTAATATGCTAAATATGATTATGATCCAATGAATCATAGATACCTAATATTAAAATGAGCTTTTTTTCATAACTTGGGTACGATGGGTAAGTCACACCGAGCATCTATCAAGAATTGAAAAAGGCCCAGCGCCCTTGTTCTTCATGGATACCTGCCATTTATACTTTTAGCGGCACAAGAGGGTGCAAGCTCAGGTACAATCGATACCTGACAAAAGCCCAAAGCAGTCCAGCAATACTAAATTGAAGCGAGCACATGGGGCTTAACTTGTATCTACATAGAAGAGAGATAGTAGAAGTCTACAACCCAAGCTGTTCACATATCCAAAACACGTGATTATGCCATATCCTTGCGGAAACGAGGCGTTGATATGCCCATCTTGGCCAAGGAGCAGCCTTTGTGTCCTTATTCTACGGGGCTGAGACATGGTATTCCAAAGGAACACCGAAAGGACTGGTCCTTCGGATCCAACAACGGATGAACGATGCTGCTCGTGCAGCATTTCCTGTATTCCGTAAAACACCAATAGCTGTTCTTCGTGAAACAAGTTGGGGGCCCGCAAAAGCCTGGCTCGAGTGCATACACGATCGCCTCGCCCTACGTACTGCGGCGGCAGATCCTAGACACCCTCTTCAAAGGAGGTTGGATTCTTGGAGAATGTACGGGTTCCGACGAAGGATTTCCCCGGAGCTATCAAAAGATAACAGCGCTCCCCCTTGGGAAGTTGGACGCGATGGATGTTTGGAAAAGATAGGCGCTGTTGGCCGAACAGCAGGAGCCGATTCCTTCACTCAATGGTACGCCCAACAATCCACGACGGACCTCTTTGTTTTCTCCGACAGCGCTCTGATGGAGAACGAAGCAGGAGCCGGATACTCAATTCTACGCGGCGCGACCCATGAGATTGCCTGCGGAACCATCTCCTTGGGTGCTTCAGCAGAAGTTTACGACGCAGAAATATCTGGAACAACAAAGGGTCTAGCAGCTGCCCTCAACGATCTCATAGCTTTTTACGCAACCAACGTAACTATCTACTTGGATAACCAAGAAGCGGTTCCTCGACTCCTCTTGTTGACACCTACCGCAACAATCTCTCGCCAAATTGCAAAATTTCGGCAGCTAGCTGGACCAACAGGATACGGGAATCCTGTACGTGAGCAGGAGCAGTCAGTGTTAGATGGTGCCTTGGACATTCTGTAATCCCTGGAAATGAAGCAGCAGATGTTCTAGCAAAGTCGGCTTGTCTAATGCTGCGCCACCCCTACCTCAATCCATAGCACGAGCAAAAAGAGAAATTTATCGGTGATACAACGCTTCGTCCACCGCTTTCTGGGCTCAAGAAGGCCTCACCAGATACAGGGAACTCGGAATTGGCCCTAGCCTAGGAATAACGCCAGAACTGAAAGGTTGTAACGGACATGCACTTGGGGCGTTAATTGCGGCTCGTTCCGGACATGGAAATTTCTCCCAATATCATCGTCGTTTCGCACACGAAGATGCCCTAATGACTTGCTCTTGTGGCGAAGAAAAAAGCCCAGATCACTTCTTCTTCTGCAGTATAGGAAGAAAACGTGCACGTCTTCGCGGTGGACCTCATCATCCTCGCCCTCGCATCAGATGGATACTCGGCACTCCTGAAGGCGCCTTCGGAAAATGGGTCGAGTAGACAAAATTCTACGACAAAGTGCAACGAGCCCACTAGATCCCCCCTGGGAATGAAGGGATTTTGTAGTGAACTAATGTTGGATAGAAGGACTCACAATCACTTCTTTCTTAGCGTTATTTTAATTCATTGTACAGCCTCTGAACATAATGTCAAACCACTTGTAAATCAGATGTAAAGTTCCTGGTAATGGGAAATTTGCCACCCTTAAATTGGAAAGCAGAGTGGCGGACAGCTGTTCGTTTGTCCATTAACGTGCTAGCTAAAGTGACTCCCGTCACACTCCTCATGGAGCTTGAGCACGAGTGGGGCCGGGCCAGATCAGGTCAACTACCGTAAAGTACAAGTGCCTCTGGCGGACAGCTGTTCGAACTCTTTTGTAACTTCTAGGTGCTGTAGGGCGTGCTAGAGCGTCGGGTAGTTCTATAGGGACTGGGCCGTCCAGCATTTGACAGTAGTCACGAGCTGTGGACAGGCACTACGTTGAATTTAATCATAGTCACAATTATCATATGCCTATGGTGGTAAAGCTAGCTCCGAAGGTCTTTTTTATCGCATCAATAGATCGAGGTCGTTATACCTGTCGAATCTGCTCCGATGCCACCAATCTTCCGCAGATTTCCGGTTGCGGACTGTGACGTGGCGGCTCAGCGCTGCAAACGTCAGGACTTTATGAGATTCCTCCAAGTGCACACTGAACTCGGTGCGCTCACTTCTCTTGTGTTTGGTGCAAGGGCTACCGTTACCATTGTACCGGTCTTTTCGTTCCCTTCGACACCCCTGTGTCCCGGAACCCAGCGGACTTCTATGGAAAGTTGAGCCTCGCACAGTTCCATGAAATTCCTTACCTCAGACTATCAGCAGCTCTTTCGAGCGCTTCCAAGGGCTCTGACGGCATCTTGATTGTCGAGGATCACCCTGATACCCGTACACATCATTACGAATGCTGATGATATTATTATACGTCTCTGTGGCGTCGTTCGAAAGCTGTACGCCTATATCCGGTACTGCTCTTGCAGTTCTCAAAGCATGAGACGACGCCCCTCGCTCGTTTCTTCCTGGGGCCCCGGTCCAAAAACAGAAAGGAGTAAAATATTAAGCCAAGGTTAAATGTACTTCCACCGAGGGCAGATGTTCTCAAAATAACGTGCATAGTGTAGTCATTTCGTAATTGTACTCCCTCCCCTCGCCGAAGCGAAGAGGAAGGGGATTGGTTTGTGAGTAGGGCCCTCTGGGCGCCGCACGATTCTGCAGGAGAGAGTGCGCATTGTAGACGTTTGAGATTCTCAGTGGCACGTTCGAGTGGCTTCTTGATGTTCGAAACGGTCGTCATGTGCTGCAAAGTGATCTTGACCTATTCTAGCTGCCATTGTGCGGCCTAAGGCTTTCCTATTTAGGCAAAGGTTTTTGAGAAACAAAGGTGCAGTCCAAATCTCAAGGAGGGAGTTCGATTTCGGCGCATTATGTGTGCACCACTCTTGGCTGAGACGGTTGACTCTAGCTGTGTGCCGTTGTGTAAAAGTGGCAAATGAAATTTCAGGTTCCGCATCCAGGAAGGGCATTGATGCTCTTTTCTCTACCCGCTTACCTACGAGTTCGTTTCCTACGATCCCCATATGGCCGGGACCTCAACGGACCTTGACCTCTCCTCCTTGAGTATGCGGTAGTATGTAGCGAGTTTTCCATGATTTGACGGCGTCTGCCACTTCTGCAGAGGCCCATTGTGAAGATTAACAAGGTATATTGGATAGGAGTTTTCTAGCTACTTCTTGATTACCTAGAAAAGCCCAGAGGTTGCTGGCGAAGTGAGCAAAGGAGATATCAATGACCGCCTCTATGCCTTGAAGGGCCGCGTGTATTTTCGCATCATATACCTCTTTGGAATTATCAAGAGATTGAGCGCCAGAGTCAATCTGATACCCAAGTTGAAGGATAACGTAGTCGGAGCTTACACTGCCATCGCTATGTACTAGGATATCGCTTCGAGATGGCGATGGGAGAAACTTGTCAAAGTTGTGGATCCTCCAATCTCTTGGTTCGGGGGCGTCGTCAATTCTGACTAGAGAATCTTCTTTTGTCTCTTCCTTGGTCCATGGGGGTGTGAGGAGCGGGTCTTAATTGTGAGACGCAGGAATACGACAAAGGGAGCGGATTGCAGCGCGCCTGGAACTATTACCAAGAGTTGATTCTGCTGGAGATATTCCAGTCTCCCTAAGTGGCTCTGTAGACGGGAAGAATAGCTCCTGCAACAGCTATGCATTCATTTTTCCTCAAGATGAGAGCCAACCCTCTTACCAACAATTTTCCTGCCTTTTTCTCTTGATTTACCAGGCCACCAAGATTCTGCGGCAAAGGGCGGGGGTGGACGCGCGAGATTGTGTTTCCAAAACATCGTAGGGCTCCTGCTACCTTCAAAGACTTAGGTGCTTGCACTTCATCGAAATATGCCCTCAGCCACTCTAGGTACGGCCGAGTCGGGGTTTCCTGAGATGACGAAAGAATTTGTTTGGATCTCCGGACCAACGCCCTTATCCCTAGTCCTTTGAGCCAAGTGCTTTAGTTCTGACCTTTCCGCGTTACATGTCATTCCTGCGGCTGCACTCCAAGAAATAGATTGGGTGATAGCAGATTCAATTTCACGGGAGTTACCTTCAAGAGATGATGAGCTCTCTATAATTGCAACGTCATCGACGTGCCCAAACCCTTTTCTGAGGCTCTTGAGTTTGATTGAGGGCTAGAGAAATATCAGAGGGAGAAAATGTAAGGCCGGAGGGCCTTTCAATAGCCCATAATTGGCTTCGTGGAGAGGACCTTTTTGCTCATCGACACAAACGCACAACTTGCGGTTTGGAAAGATTGTTGGGCAAGCCTTGTTCTCTTGGTCGATGAGCTAGCCTTCTTGGGAGCTCTGCATCAAAGGCTCCTACGACGGCAAGAGTAGCTACTGTAGCAGTCTCACCTTCGGCCACCCATCACTACAATAGCTGCGGCCAGAATTTCCTTTCTCTTGTCGGCGAATGCCGTTGTCATGTGACCTCGCATGACTAATGGATTCCACGGCTGAGTCAGCTTGCTGGGATTTTCGGTGTGGGTGGAATGAAGGGGATTTAGTAGTTGTACGGACAGAGGGAGGGGGAGAGAGGCTAGATACGAGGCATCAGATCAAGAAAAACTTCTTTAACACATCAGGTCCTACCATCTCCTATGACCGTCTCCAACAAAGTCGACCCAGAGTATTTGACGCTATTTTTGGAGCAGACATGTCCTCCGGTACAAAGCTAGCTATGACAACTAGATCAACGAAGCAACTATCTGCGAATCAACTTTCAGGGCTAATGGCGATAGTGCAGACCAGGCAATCTAGCGGAAATCTAGAAGGGACTTGTTCCAAACCTTTATGGCTCTGGATATTGCCGCTAGACGACATTGTTTCCTCTGGTGGTTCCAATAGCTGGCTCACATTGGGCGTCTTTATGATAGACTTATCAAAGCGTTATTGTTAAGAGCAGCGAAATTCGACAAGTCTTTTATATTTCCAAGCCAGAGGTGGCGCCTTTATTAGGAGAAGGATCCGCTTTGCCGTTACTCAGCTCTAATCCAGTACCGGTTCGGACGAACATGGTAGTCTGCCTGGAATGACAAGAAATTCTACGAGGGATACTTTCAGCTGGCCTCACTTTCTAGCAATGATAATAAAGGCTAACAGCAGCTACGACTTGAGACACCCCGCAAGCATTGCGTTCGATGCGTCATCGTCCGAATTTGGTTCTGCATCGATTCTCCATCTAAAGCTACTGGCGACACACTTTTCTAGTGTGCATGGTTGTATATTGGTTGAAATGATAAGCTGCTGGAATCCCCGTACGTCTTTGGGTACCTCAACGCAAGTGGTAGGAGACTTGATCAGATCAAATACTATCAAGTACACGAGCCTCGTCTCACCCAAATGACCGGACCACATGAGACTTTGCCCGTGTGTTGGATCATGTTAGGTCCGACCATCTAGAGAACCCGATGTTGACAGGCCGAAGCACATCATCCTCTAGAATTGACCAGCGCACGTCTGAGCCCTTGGTATTTCCGAATCTCTACGATTTATATTCTGCTCAGTCTCGGTACATCATCTCACTGGATGATCGTTTCCTTTGTTGGTTGCCTTATTAAGTGGCCCACCGAGGCCTCATGCCGTACACCCTCTTTTTATCTTAGAATATCAGTATCACCACTATTATCCTCCCATTTCTCTACCTTTTAAACTTGGAATTTGTTGTGCCACGATCTTGCTCTCCTACTGCTGTACCCCTAATCGCGGGGGCCGTTGGTATGTGGGAGCTTAAAATCGATGACCCAAGCATTATTGAATTGTCTGGTTGAAGTTTCGGCAACATGTCGTATCTAATTTACCGCGGGCAGACTTTCATACGAATTGAACATCAGTAACTTGGTCACACATTTACGGCACGCAGCAGCTACGGAGGATTGGACGTCCCCTTGGATCTTTGATGATTTCCGGGCTGCTGGAGTCGATGACACCATGATTTGAGCAGGGAAATTTCATTCCAGAAGAGTCAAGGGTGAGCGGCGTCGGTTCCTTTTACAAGCCTCAGAAAGGTTTAGGCGCGTCTGCAGGTTCTATGCGGTGAGGAGTGATGCGCAAGCGGATACACTCGGTCGTACTCGGCCATGAAATGAGACTTTTCGCAATGTGGGCAGGTCAGAGGTCTAGAATTTAGTATTGCGGCATTTGCGTAGAGGCCGGCGTCGGAAGAAGTTCTGTGCAATGTGGCCGTAACCTTAAGCGAGACGGCGCTGGTCAGGTAGTCAGAGACGCAGGTGCGTGGGGGAAAATGGCGTTAGGCTTGTCATCTACCCGCGTCGTGACAAGTCGGGGGGCGCGGTATTGTGCATCAAAAGAGTCATGGCTGCTATCTGCAAGGGTCCGGTCGTGTGTCATGGCTTCAAAGTGTCCGACGTCCCTTGAATCTGCCCCATCGCGGGACCCACTATAAGGCGTCCGCCATGAGTCGTAGTCTTATGCAGCCTGGTTGGCCAGGGACCGAGACAATGCTCAATGAAGAGCCGGTGCGCGACGACACTCGAGGTGAGACTGATTAGATGGTATCGTACGCGTCCTGGCCCTTCATACAAAAGATCCACCGCGAAAAATAGCATACATAGAGCACGTGAGCGTTGACATGGGTCTGGCTGGACTCGGTGAAACTTCGCGTTGCTCGGCCGCTGGCAACAAGACGGGTCACGGGCGGCGGTGGTTTTTCGGTTTGGCGATTGTTGTGCTACTTGAATATATGACCAGCCAGCACACTGGGCTCCTCCGAGTAAGTTTGAGGAGTGCATGACCTTCTGTACCCAAGGGCGACGACGAGGGAGTTAGTACAAGCAATGAAGAGGACACGAGTGTTTGAAGGCCACGGTGTCATGCCAAACCTCTCGATGCTGTGGAGATGCCTCTGCTTGGCGCGAGAAAGAATTCGGCGGTCGACGCGGGGCTCCTGGACACGTTGCCCGGTGGCCATGTCACTGGCTTCGGTGTTCCTCGTGTTTCAGGACGACGGGGTCGGGGGAGATCTGGAACCCACAGCAACATTAGGGGCATGGTTGACTGAGCGGCATAGGAGCAGAGTCCTCGAGTAGGCTGGCGAGCTGCAGCGACGGCTCGGTCAGGGGAAGAGGGCACGAATATCTCCACCCCTTCTCTCGCCGTCCTAAGAGTCAGGCGTGGGTCCGCGAGGCAAATGGCATGGTCTGCCAAGGGCGGATGCAGTGTGCATTCATATTAAAGAGCGGCCCTCATCGGCGCCAGTGCGTCGCGCACATCCGATGAGCCGTAGCCGCGCAACGGCCACTTGAGCGGGCAGTGCAAACGTAGCCGATGCTCATGCCACAAGCCCATTGTCGCTAGTCAGTCTGCCTAGTTCATATCCGCTCGCTGCTATTCCCACCCTTGCGTGTCCTGTCCCGCTCCAACTTCTCTTTCCTCGTCCTCACCATCTCCCTCCATTTACCATTCCCGCCGACTTTCCTTTGAATTGCCTTTGACTGCGCCGACCAACTCGGCCTCCGCCCTTTCCATCTCATCCGCCCCTCGCTTAGCCCGGCTCGGCCACTGGCCGACTCGCTAACTGGCCGACATTGTTTCGTCCGAACCGCCAGTCATCTTCAGCTGGTGGCCCGCGTTCCAACGTCGTCGCAATCTTGAGTCCACCGTCGGTATTTTTGGCCCTGGGCTTGTTTGGGGTATTCCAGGGGTGCCTGAACCGCTGCCCTGAATTATCTCCATCCCCCCCCCCCCCGGCTCTCGCCTGCCTGCCTAATCTCCTGCTGGAAATGCGATGCAGCTGAGGCCCCATTACCATCATCACCACCATCAGCTCTCATCCACCCCTCCAGAATTCTTTTCTTCATTCTCTCTTCTTCATTTCATTAGCTTTTGGGTACACTCTTTCAAGCCCTTTTTGTGTCGGCTTCTCACCACCCACCCTCGTTCTCTCGTCCCAATTATGCGACCATAGATACGCTTAGACGGAATCTCGTCGCTGCACCAACACGAACAAGTCTAGACCAGCCCGACGATGAGTCTTTCTCCTTCGGCTTCGCTCCCGGAAGAATCTTGCTCCATCATCTTCAACCAGACTCTCTACTCTTACACGCCCGCCGGCTTCCACGCCCTTCCCTTGCGCAAAGATGCCGAGTGGAGTCCATTGCCCCTCGGCGTCGCCGTGCGCGGTGGAGTGTGTGTCAAGACTACGCCCCAGGATAGCCAAATTCCATCCGCCATGTTCATTGTGGGTGGTGTCGCCAACTCTTCCGACTACCAGGGCATCCAAAAGTACACCTTTGACACACGCCAGTGGGAAAGTATTGCCCTCACCGATCCTGTCCTGCAGAATCGCCGCTTCCACGGTGCCCTATACCTGAACGCCTCCAATTCCATCTTGGTCTATTCCGGCACTCAGGGCGACAGCAAGGAGTTATCCTCCCAAACCTTCACCATTCAAGCCTCGGAGCCATACCAAGTCGCCGCCTATGAGTCCATTGCTCCGCCCGCCATCTCCCCCATCTTATTGCCATGGTCGGATCGGCAGGCTCTCTACTTTGGTGGCAGTAATTCCAATCAGAAGCTCATGCTATTCGATCCCGCCACGTCGTGGGTCGACTCAAACATGACCCTGGCCAATCCCATCTCCAACCTCGATGCAACTAAGGCTGTCATTCAACCTGGCCCCGGCTCGAGCCGTTTAATCGATATTTTTGATCTATCACTGTCTCCAAACACAGTTAATCGAACCCTTCTCCAAGATCCCAGCCCCAAAACCAGCCTCAGTGCCGTGGTCAATGCACCCTCTGGCTCGAACTCACTCACTACGGCTGGGCCTGCCTACGATAATTCCTTGGCACCATCATCGACGAGATCCTCATATGCCCTGGCCCAGGATTCCTCCGGATTGGTTGTCATTTCTGGCGGCAGCCAGACCAACCCCTTCAGCCTCTTTAATAGCCGGAAAAATCGATGGGAAGATACGGCAGAATTACTAGGTACGCCCAGCCTCCAACCCCAAAATCTCCGGGCGCCGGAAACCTCAGCCACCCAGGTACCCGTGGCAAGTGCTTCGAGTACTCGCCCCCCGAGCGCTGCTATAGCCGCCATGTCTCCCGTGAACATCCTTGGGGCCACGCTAGCTTTCCTCCTCGTCACCGGGCTCATCATCATCGCCATCTTGATTCTCTTACGATGGCGCAAGGGACGGCAGCCTGGCGAAAACTGTTACAACGCCAAGCGAGCCAGTGCCATGGACGATAAAGACGGTATGGATTTTATGGATAAGGATGTGCCATACATGATTTCTGCCCCTATAATCCCCGGCGCAAAGCAGGATCCCGAGGTAAAAGCTCCCAAAGCAGGATTTTTCGGTTGGTTCGGTAAGAAAGATGGAAAGGCGGCAGAAGTCGGCGACCCAGCCCTGCAGGAATATAAGAATTCCATCAGTCGACCCCTTCCGCTAAGAAAGGCCACCACCCGCTTGCGCAATAGCACCTTCTCATCCGAGGAAGCTCAAACCATACCTTCGGCGGAGGGGAATAAGGCGGTGACTCGAAGAAGCTCTGGATGGAATCGATATTGGTCAAACGGAAGTAGCACCGTCTTGGGACTCGATGGAACCACTGTCCACATCTCCGATACTCGCGACCGATCTTTGGAAGATTCGGACGAATCGAGCTCGTATGCCTCCATGACGCATCCCTTAACCCTCGGCGAATGCCCAGATCTCTACAATGTACGCTCAGGCAGCCCCACAGTCGCCTACCAACCCCAACGACACCCCATGATGGGAGAAATTAGCCATACCCAAGGAAGCCAAGGCTCCACATCACCATACTACTCTTCGCCGCGCGGAGCCACGGAAAACTTCCAAAGCATGTCTCAGACCAGTTCATTCACTGATGATCGTTGGGCGCCCATTGAAAGATCAGACATGTCTCCCGAACCAACCTACTATCCCGGAACCGACTTATCACGTGGCTCCGGCTCAACAAACAGGTCTATGGGTAGCTCTCCACCCGACCGCCCACCTCCACCGCATGGTAGCCAGGTACTCACGTCGAGTGACATTGCCTGGCTGAACATTGGCGGCAACGACAACAAAATTTGATTTCAACTACCCGGCCTAGGCGGAAACTTGCGCATGCGGGGCACGGCTGTGCATCATACTAGGCACAGCGTAGCGTATTATCGGTGTTCATAAAACTCCATGCGACCCAGACGCCTTTTGGCTCGTGGAAGCCTATCTGTATTTGCTGCGATACCCCTTGCCCAAGACTCACTGCAACTTTGGGCAAGGACAAATTCCACCACTAGACTCATCCATTTTTCTCAAAGGGCACAGCGCAAGGTGACTAGGTTTGCGCTAACCTCTCACCTTTCCTCGGCTGCAATTCGGCGTTTGCTTTTGACGGTTATATAAGTGTACGACTACGCGTGTGGGAGGCTGGAGATTAGGGTCCAGGGCAAATGGACGGGCTGGAGTAGGTTTGCGGCGTATGGGGCTCTCTCGGGTGGGTGTGTGTGTGTGTGTGTGTGTGTGGCATTTTGAAATTGCGCAGGGGCAGCTGGGATGATATACTTGGGAATACTTTGAAACTTATTGGCCCTGGATACCTCGGCGTCGGACGGGATATGGAGCTGGACGGGATCATTTTTTGAGCAGACACCCTTATCATGAATTATGAGCATTAGATACGGGCGAATGGCGGCATTTGCATCGCCCGCACTGTACTAAAAGTGGCTTGCGTAGGTGAAGTGGAGCTCCGGCGCTGGCAATGGCCTTGCATGTGCGGCTGACGATGTAGAAGTGGTAGAGTGTGCGAACAACTTGACTACACTAGCACCATGCCCGTCCCCACCCGTGACTCGTCTGGCCCTCTGCGGCCACGACGTGCCTGAGGCCATGGCGAAAGCATAGTGATTATTCGCGGTAAATAACCTCATGCGCGCGCGCACGGCACGCGAGGTGTCAAGGACTGCAGGCCTGTCGACGTCGTCTCGCCAGCAGACTGGAGAAGGGTAGGATCCTGTCGGAAATCTGCCCACTCCGGAACATGTGAGCTATTCTTGGGAGGTAGCGGCCGCATAGCGCTCGCAGTCTCTCAATGCATGTTCATGGCCTCTGCCACTGCACATTGCCTTTTGTATTACGCAGTAGTCACCATGTCCCGTCGGGGGCCGCGGCTTTAGTTGCAGCTAGTGCCGGGTAGACATCAAAATAAGCACTATGCGGCGCCTTGGCTTTATCAGGTCGAGAAGACACACGTGATTCGGGAGGGAAGAAGGGCTCGGGGCTGCCGTCGGTCGTGGCATTCTTCGTCGGTCGCCACGCTGACCATCTCCCGTGTGTAGGTCGCGAGAGGCTCTTTCAACTATGACTGTCAGGTCGGTGGTCTTCGCCGCCCCCCCCCCGCAATACCTGACCTGTGTCTTCCCCAGCGGCATTCGACCGCCTACGTGATCTGGAACTGCTCTATCCACCCATTATTGAGTATCCGCGCTGGTATCCTTTTGACGTCTCCAAATCCCAGCCCTTCCATTTGCCCGTCGCCGCATGGCCAAGCCGGCCTCACTACCCTGGGCCCTCGTGAGGTTGGTGGATTGCTTTCTTTATCAATCTACATCCTTTCGGAGCTTACAACTATGCGGGACAAATAATTCATATGCGGCAGTGTGAGTATTTTCTCTTTGGATGAAATCGACCTTGTTATTCGGCCCGCGTGCTTGCTGCCCTCGCGGCTTCACACTTCTATCCACCAGACTTAGCGGAGAGGGCCGCGTGACTCAACTCCCACTGCCCATACCATAGATTGGCCATGATACGGTGGTCCATTCGCAGGCCTCACACTCAGTCTCAGCTAGCCCTAGTACGAACGAGAGGTCTACAAAAGCTGCGGCATGAGGACCATGTCGATTGCTCTGCAATAGCCTGAACCGACACAATCTATTGTGCAACGTGGCCGCTGCCTGGAGTTCATGAGGGGATAGATAGAGACTTGGACAGTCTCAGCCGCGAGCAGAGCTAGTCATTGTAGCTGCATCTCGTCTTCGTCCATGACCTCTTCACTTGCTCGTGCCACGTCCCAGATGCATGTCCTCTCCCAAGATGTGAAACTTCCATGGAATACCATTCCCCGCAGACCAAGACTCGACGTTTGTATATGATGACTTAGTTTCCTCCTCGCAAGTAGACATAGCATGGTAACTTTGTCCTAGGAGACGGCTAGTCTTGGACGAGGCAAATTCCCGGTAGCAATTGATGCGACTAACTACTCAGTCGTGGAGGGAAGTTAATTTGTAGTGTGAGCAAGTTGGAGGACTCGAGAGAGAAAGATTGGTACGATGTTGGTGAGAATTCGTCGATGAAAGATAAGCCTGTGGTTGCTTTCGACTGCCAATCGGATGCCATTCGTATCCACTATCCCAGATATGCAGTGTTTACTGGGCGATAATACTCGCTCCGCGTGAGAGGTTCGTCTTTACCGGCCGTGTGGCCTAGTTTATGCTTGAGCTTTTCACGTAAATATCTACTGTCTATAATTTAATTATTTTCTCTTGTCTACACAGGGGTTCTGGCCGAGTGGTTAAGGCGCTGTGTTTAGGCTCTCATGTCCGCAGTGGGAAACCGCGCAGGTTCGAATCCTGCGGACCTCACCATGAAAATCACGTTTTTTAGTTCGTGCGAAATAGCGCATGAAAAAGGTTATCGCACTGAGGGTGATGTTATTGCTAGTCTTTATTATCTCAACACACCTATCATAATATCAGAACGTGCAGTTATTTTCTGGCTACAGATCGATATTGAGGGATGATGGTGTGTATGATCCTGTCCACTTGTGCTATCTTCAACTAAGTAGTTGTGACTGCTCAGGGTGCTTTGAACACTTGGGCGGTTATGGCAATAATTTGATGGGATGCGAATAGTATCTTATTTTGTCATTCATCTATATAGTTTCCAGTCCTAGGCCGCAACCCTCAACCTATTTCGAAGTAGGACCGGTGGAGCCGAGCGAGATTTAACCTCTGGGCCTGCCCTGCTCCTTCACACCCATCTCAGAGCTAATGACTGATGAGCTTATTGAACAAATAATGCAGCGGAAAGAAAAGAAATGAACAAAAGTAGTAATAATTGGGTTTGGGTCGGCCCTCCTCGTCCTGAGCTCTCCTCCGCCAGCGAATGGGTGGATGAAAGTTTATTCGTGACGGGCACAAGCCCTGCACTCAGAGAGCATTATACTGAGAAGACAAGTCCTTCCCCGACGATGCCTCATTTGAGATTTGAGCCGCTTGTGTAGTGGGAGCATTCGCTGATACCACTCGAGATCTTGGTGCTGGGACCTTCACCCTCCCCTCAACCCTTAATATCCACCGAGGGAAAACTGGGAAACCTTTGTCACCCTGTATACAGCCGCCGCGCATGGTATGGCCTCACAGTCCTCCATTCCTTGAGTAAGGTGGGCCTCCAGACTACCCAGACTTCAATCCGCGGAGATGACGAGTAGGAAGCGGACCACAACACCTTCCAGCATTGCCTCTATGCCCACAGACACCCTTAAGCTGTAAAGACTCGAAAAAAGTGAGTCCCAGTATGCCCATTTGTGGCCTCTTCACTCATTCGTCCCACCTCCCAGCTGCCTGTCCTCCCTCGAGACGTGAAGCGCAAGACCCGAGCTTTGTCGATTATGACTTACTCACCTCCCCGCGGGTAAACATAGCATCGTAATTTTGTCGCGAGAAATGACCGGGTTTTCATGGGGCAAGTGCCCGATAGCAGTTGGAGTAACGCTGTTATCAGAGGTGAAGGCGAGACGGTGTAGGAAGATTGGGGTAGAGGACTCGCGTGAGCACGATGGGTCAAACATTTGTCGAGAAGTCGACGATTTTAGAATTGCTTGAGCTTGCTTTCGACTCGGCTGTCCCAGATATGCAGCGCGTACTGAGCGATTACACCGGCACCGCTGGAAGGTGAAGAATTCGTCTTGCCCTGCCATTCCCCCCAATCCCGTCCTTGCCTTCGGCCAAGAGCTAGGATGCGACCAGTCTATCGAAGGAGCCTCTCACCCATGCAAAATTTCCAACCCTCTTTAAACCTCTGTGTCGGGGAGTTGCCTAGTATAAGCCATGTGTGTTGTTGTGTTCCAGATGATTTACATGATTATTGTCGTCCAGGGCTGGTATTTCACCTCCTCGTGTAAACTGACATGGTGAGGTCATGTGACCCGACTAACCGCACAACGACTTCATCTGTAGCAGTTGGGCTCTCTAACTCCTGATACATCGAGGACGCAGCTCCAGTACTTTCGCCGGAAACGTGGCGAGGTTGTAGAGCCAAAAATCCACATGGGTGAAATTGAGATACTGCCCAACAACGACAGCCGCTGGCTCGGAGGATACTTCGATTGTGGCCTATGCCTCCGATATCATGTTAATGAGGCCTGTAGGAAGTCCCTATCCATCACAAGCCACCTTAAACGACTCTCATGGACCAGCCGCGGCATCAGCTCCCGCATTCTTAGGCAAGCCATTCGAGCAACGCCTTTCGCTATCCTCTTCTTTGGAGCCGAGACATGGTATTCCGGAAGAACCCCACGGGATATAATAAGGCGTGTTCAGTGCAGAATTCATGACATGTCAAGCATCTCAACCCCCTTTGGATCTATTCGAATTCTCTGACGGTGCCATTTTGGAGGGTAGAGCCGGGTCCGGCTATGTTATCTATCACGGCCTCACACAGATAGTTGGGCTGGGGACTCTTACTCTCGGAGCAGCGGCCGAAGTATATGATGCAGAAATAGTCGGGGCCACTGAAGGTCTGGGTGCCGCTCTCCATATGCCACAAATATTACGGTTTGTCTAGATAATCAGGAAGCTGCCCTTCGTCTCCTAGCAGCTCCTCTCGCATCGCTCACTTTCGATACCTTGCTACCAAGTGGACAGAGTGAGAACGCAGCCAATTTTCCGAACCAGCTGTAGTCAGAGTGCGATGGTGTCCAGGACATGTCGACATGCCTGGCAATGAAAACGCCGACGCACTTGCTAAACTTGCATGCGCAGCCCCTACTATCTCCAACAATCTCACGACACAGAGCCTCTACAGCCCTTCACTGGTCCCAAGATTCTCCTAGACGATACCAATAGCTGGGGATTAGTGCCAATATTGGAAGCTCCGCCGAACTCAAGGGCCTTAACCGCCACGCTCTTGGTCGCCTTCTTGCAGCTCGCTCAGGTCTTGGAGGCTTTGCTGACTGCCACCGCCGCTCTCACTACTCGGACGCTCTTCTCATCTGCGCTTGCAGGCTAGAAAAGTCTCCCGAGCACTTCTTCGTTTGTCGACTCAATCGGAGTCGGTGCCGCCTTTGCAGCGGAAATAAACACCCAACGACGGGAATTCGCTGGGTTCTAGGCTCTCCTGAAGGAGCTACAGCCTTTAGAAATTGGCTTCATGATGCCCGCTTTTTCACAGAAATACAACGACGGCACAAGCCAGAACTCTAGCCCCTCAAACCTTGACCTATATTGGCTATGGCTCAGATTGGAAGAATATTAGTCTAGGTGATGGAATGCTTTCCTGTTAATATAGATGATTAACTATTTGCTATAGTGCAAATTAAAAGTCTTAGTGGGGGGGTACTTTTGACTTCTTTCCATAGTTCGGGGTGAATGGCAGGTAGGCCTTGGCCCATTTATAACATGCCAGGTAAAACCTCATACTCCCAAAAGGAACAATCACATGGAAAAGTAGAGGAAGTCAGAATACGCTGAATCTGGCCTTTGTATCAAATGCCCTGGAAAGTACCGTGATGGCATGTAAACCAGCCCTAGACCTCGAAGCTTCATCCGATCATATCCCAATCTGCACTAAGATCCACCTTGAGCCACCAAATCAAGAACAACAACCACGAACACAATGGAAGAAAGCAGATTGGGAAGAAGTTAACCGAAGACGAGCCTTCAAGCTAAGTAGACTTCCGACAGACCACCTCGAGCTGAACTCTCCAGAGTCTATCGACCAAAGAGTAAGCGCCATTACGCAGGTCATCAAGGAAACGATCCCAACTGCCAGACCGTCAACTTTCGCCAAACCCTACTGGACTAAGGAGTGTAGTGAGACAGTGGAAGACGCGCGAAAGGCAAGGAGATTGTGGACCAAGCTGGGCACCAAGGAAAGCTGGGTGGAGCACCAGAAAGCTACTAACCGAAAGAAAAGCCAGATAAAGAAGGCCAAAATGATTGGATGGCGAGCTATAGTCTCTGAGGCCACTAACGATCCAGCTAAGCTGTGGAAACTTGCCAAGTGGGCTAAGAAAAGTACGGAAGAGCGATCACGACTTCCGCAACTTCCCGATATCAAAGATAAAGATGGAAACATGTTTACCGAAGATATCGAAAAAGCGGACATACTGGCGCAACACTTCTTTCCTCTGCCTATACAAGCTAATCTGAAAGATATAGATGGAACGAGGTATCCCGAAGAACTAGCCACAATATCTAGCATTATCACAGCAAGCGAGATCCAGGATACCATGGCAAACCTGGCAAGCGAGAAAGCCGCTGGGCCAGATGGTATCTCCAACTGGATGCTTAAAAACTGTCAAATAACCCTAGGCAAGGTCCTCGAGAAACTTTTCTATGCCTGCATCTCCATGGGTTACCACCCCAAAGGTTTCAAAGAGTCGGTCACAGTTGTGCTGCGAAAGCCACAGAAGGAGTCGTACGATAACCCTAAAGCATACCGACCAATTGCACTCCTTAATACCTTGGGAAAAGTCCTCGAGAAGCTTGTGGCTAACAGATTATCGAAAGCAGCCGAAGCTCATCATCCACTCCCTGACGAAGAGATGGGAGCCCGTCAACTGAGATCTACCATCTCCGCAGTGGAACTTATCATAGAACAAGTACATTCAATATGGGGAAAGAATAAAAGGAGAGTAGCTTCCCTGCTCAGCCTCGATATATCCGGAGCTTTCGATAATGTATCTCACAAGAGACTCATCCACAACATGAGGGCTAAATGTATACCAAGATGGACGACGCAATACATCGAATCGTTTCTAGAGCATAGAACTACGTCGATGAACCTTGGTTCGTTCAAAGGAGAACAATTTCCTACAAGTACTGGGATCCCGCAAGGCTCCTCTCTTTCACCGATTCTGTTCCTGTTCTTTGTCAGCACGCTTCTTCCCGAACTTCAGTCGCCGTCTTCGACCGCTATAGGATTTGTGGATGATACTAACATACTGACCTGGTCCAATTTTACAGAAGATAGTTGTCGAAACCTCGAAAGACTCCATGGGATTTGTGAAAAGTGGGCCGATCGACATGGAGTGAAATTTTCTCTGGAGAAGTACCAGCTTATGCACTTCTCTCGAGCTAGAAAGAGGCATAACATGCAGGCCACAGTCCAAACCCAAGGCCATCTAGCGAAGCCGCAACCGTCTCTCCGACTCCTAGGAATCTATCTCGATCCAAAGCTCAACTGCGGTGCTCATGTCAAAAGTATACAGTTGAAGGTTGAACCACAGATACAAGCCTTAGGTAGATTGGCACAATCAACTTGGGGTGCAACGTTTCACAGGGCGAAACTTGTGTACAATGTAGTGGTGAGACCAGCTGTCACCTACGGATCCCCCATTTGGGCCGAGCCCGGAATGGCTGGCAAAATTCCCGAAAGGGTGATCAAGCCACTTTGAAGTATCCAAAGAAGGTGCCTGAAGATCGTCACGGGAGCGTACAACTCGACTAGTAGCCAGGTACTTGAGCATGAGACCCCTACCTTGCCGATGGAAATCTATTTAAAACAAAAGAGGTTCCAACACGCCGGACTATCAAAAAGCCTACCTGTTCAAAATACGATATTGTCGGCATGCAGGAAGATTAAACAACCCCGAGCTGGAGGGCAAGACGCACGAGCTGTCACGAGGACCTTGGATATTGCGGAGTGGGGTCGAACATGTGGAAATACAGGGACAAAAGAACGGCAGAAAGCGGCTGGGAAGATCGCAGCCTTTAAGGAATGGGAACTATCCTGGACGAGACTGGTGGAAAGACAACCTACTAACCACCACGCCACTGCAGATCCCAAAATCTGGAATGCAACAAATATCGTTACAGATGATAAGACGCGAAGGACAAGAATGGACCAAAGAGGAACACCTTCCAGTCACCACAAACACCTGAGCAGGGCCCAGAGCAGCATAGCCACACAGATAAGAAGCGAACACATTGGGTTCAATTCCTATCTGCACAGAAGAAAAGTTTCAGGAGTAGATAGCCCACGATGCCGATGTGGATATCCGTCCCAGAATGTGAAGCACATGGTCATGGCCTGCACCGGCTGGGCCAAAGGAAGAGGAGAAATACTAAGAAAGGCAGAGAACCGGTCATTCGAGGCCATGATGAACAATCCCAAAGATTTAGCAAGAATAACTAGATGGATCCGGCAGGAAGGATGGCTAGAATAGTTTCGACTGACGCTTGAAGTCGAGGCTACGATGAGGGCGAGAGGAGGGGGATGAAGGTTGAGAGACTTCTCCCAGTAGCAAGGAAGGGAACGGTATTCACACTATACATGACAGTGATAGTGCACTTCCTAAAGGTTGCACAGCACCACAGTCTAGACAAACTGAGAAGTCGAGGGGGGGGGGTTTGGAGGCATAAAGCTTTCCTCCTATATAAATATTAGAGTTCGTAGACACCTGCATGGGCCCATAGGGCGCCCAATCGGGCTGAATGAAATCAAATTCAACGAAACATGCCGGGTATTGTAAATGTGTCAGTGCGTGGCAGGGATAACACACTGTTGATGCTGTATCCGGCTAGCCATGTTATTATTATTATTTGATTTTGATTTTGATTTCAATTAACCGGATCAGGCACCCTATGGGTCCATGCAGGTGACTATCTGCATTATTTACAAAGGAGGAAAGCAATTTGGTGAAGACCGGCTGATCCAGTCTTTTTATCTTCCTACCAATTTATTTGGTTTACCTTCAGGAAGTGCAGTGTACACTGATCAGCCCGTGTGGATTCCGTCCTTTCGCCCCTTCCAGATCTATTTACTCTATCTGACATTGCTACCTCGACTTCTCCTGCCAGTCGAAACGGTTTTATCCACCCTTTGTTTAGTATCCACTGTGTAATTCTGGCCATGTCTTCTGGGCTATTCATCATTGCTTCGAATGACCTGTCTTTAGCTTGTCGGAGAAAGTCGCCTCTTCCATTTGCCCACTGCGGACACGCCAACACCATGTGCTTGACGTTTTGCGACGGATATCCACATTGACAGCTTGGCTTTTCTACTCCGGGTACTTTTCTTCTGCTCAGGTAAGAATTGAGTCCGATATGCTCGCTCCTTGGCTGAATGGCGACACTGCTTTGGGCCCTGGTTAGGTTACGGTGGATTCTTAAGGGGGTATCTTTGAAGTTCATTTTGATGCTGCCTGTTTGTTTATCAGTAAATATATTTGCCGCTTTCCAACTAGCCATGTTATTATTATTATTTCTTGTGCCAGGCTTACACCCTCCATCCAGTGGACATGACACGTATGGAGGACATCTAGAATACAAGTTCCTCCATTTTCCAGCAAAGCCCATCCGGTGCCTGACTTTTCCTGCTACGTGCCTCACGCTTGTTACATCAGGTCGAATAGGTAGGAACGCATTCACCATGATCCTCAGACCATGCATTGTGGGAAAACCTCAATAATTCCTCCTGTACTCTTTCACGACGAGCAGCCGTAGTCCCCCCCTGAAACAGGCCGTGTAGGAATCCAACCTACCGCCTCTAGAAAGCACATCCAGCACCCGACCAACTGTGCCAACGGCCTGTTGAAAATCACATATCATTCTCCCCAAATTCTCCCCTGCATTGCGCTCAACCCCCATTTGAGAGGGCTGAAATTCCGAAATCGAGAGCTCAAAACCGAGGCATCGGTGCCCCAGCTTTTGTCGTACATTGATCGTTGTCTGTGTGAGGCGTCTTAGTTCGCGCCGTCTTTGGAATGTGTCGAAAAGTTGAGAATGTTGATGTCGCGGTCGAGGTGCCTGTCTAAAATGAGGCCGAGCAAGTGCCCAGTCCTGCACGCAATGTTAGTAAGGTTGAAAGCGAAAGGAATTTTACCTTTGATTTTGGGAGGTTATTGGTGAGTCGTAAAGTCCTCCCAGTCAAACTCAATCGGGAAGTTGTTTGAAGACTGAATAAAAGAGACCCAAACTTTTGATCTATCGTGTCAAGAACGGAACCTAGCCCATGTGTCAACCGAAATCGACTGGGCCACGCTCAGCAAGCTGCTGTTGCTTTTGGTGTTGCACGTTTTGGTTAGGCTCATAACCTTGGGCGGCTAGCCATGTTGATGGCGTGGAGGCGAGATTGGGTGTGGTCCTCATAGAAGACCTACTCCCCTCGGATGCTAGGGCTAGTCGATCCAAAGCCCATTGAGCCTACCGTCTCGCTTCCCTTGCACATTAGTCCTCTGTCGCTGATGATTACATTGTAGGGCGCTGCCTTCCAGCACCGGCCTCATTCAAACGCATCGGCACGTCGACTAGTCCGTACAGACTGATCTGGCCAAGATGAAGCCTTACGCTTCTACGGTGAGCGAGCACGACGTTAAAAAGTTGGGCTCTCTAGTCAGCGTTCGCAACGCCATAGTCCTTACACAGTCATAGACTCTACTGTACAATAAACACGAAGAGAAAAGGTGTAAGGCCATACCGTGTCCCACGTATCTCTCTCCAAAATTGTGAGCGGATGCATAATTAAGTATTATCAGCTCTTAGTATCCGGTCATGTGATATGTGAGGCCTTGGATTTATGCAGGCATTGAAGGTGATCCGTGCTTACATAAACATAGGAAGGGCGGCCTATCCGATTGGACCTAGGTAGAAACCCTTAATGATTTAGTCTTAATACAAGATTGAGCCGGAAACCTTTACATTAAACCAATCCCACACACTTCCAAATGGCGCTTTAGCTGGTTGCCTTCGGAACTTTTCTACGGGCGATTGTAGCCAACAGTGGAACTAATTTATCGCTAACCTGTTTCTAATTCCCTGACTCTACATACTAAACTAGGTGCACGAAAATTTACTACTAATGTGAAAAGCGCTTTTACAACACTCGGTAGCATCTGTACCGCTGGTAGTGTATCCTTCCTCCTATGCCTCCTTCAAGACTTCTTTCCAGCAGTAATATCCCTACAGGACTTCATCTGAGTACACACTGAGAGGAGCCGTTATCCCATCATTATCTCCCCTCTCCAGACAACGAAACGATGGCCATTTATGGGTACGTAGCTGCAGGGAAAAGTGTCAAAAACCACTGGGTGCGGCGCTCTCCTATGACGAAGAGGCCGGCCAGCCGGGCGCAGCAGACCTTTTTTTTTTTTTTTTTTTTTTTTTTTGCATCAGATTTTAATTGCGTATGCAGCTATCTAGCTATGACACAATATCAAAGAAAAGTACAGAAAAGATGACTCAATTTACAAGTAGAGCACTCATGCCTCAGATTTCATTTGCGAGTACCACTGCGAAGTTATGGTGGCTTTTTCTTCACCCCAAGTCAACCCTCATCCGTGAATACCCACCCAAGGGAACGTCAAAAACCTTGGGTTATCCAGACATGCCTTCGTCATCCACCGAATTTTCTCCGCGCGAAATGTAGTGCGCAGCAGACCTGTGTATACCTAAGAGTGTCTCTCAACCTTACTAGCCTCTTCCTTGATTCATACCGTAGGACAAACCGAAGATCGTGAAAGGATGTCAGAAAAGTCTTGGTTGAGAGTGACTGTCGTGAAGGAACTTAGCCTAGCATCCAAAAGTCGTTATGGGTACGGGGTTGTCGAACAATCCATGTATATTAGAGGCCCTCCAGGATAACATATTCGGAATTGTAGTTTATAAGAGACAATATTGATGACGAGTCGAAATAAGGTTTTCTTTAGGGCGAAAGGGTCTTTTACTTTGCTTTCGTGGGCTTTTTGTTCGCCCGCCGGTGGTTAGCACATATTGTGATTTAACGAGGGCTTCTCTAACTACCGTTATAGCGTTTGGTACCGCATCATCTTTCCTCCTTCCCGGCATAATTTTCATCGTATTGGTCGTCATATGTGTTATCGGAAGCGTATCTTTGACGGAGGGGGAGATAACTCAGCTCAAAGTTGAAAATTTATTACTCAATCTCGGCTCTGCAGTGAGAGCTGTAGGTCCATAGGGGTCACCGTTGACAGGTGTTGAGTATAGTCCCCCAAGGTTGGGCTTGGGTCAAAGAGGACCTTTGTGTCGTACATAGTCATAGTCTAAGAATTAACAATAATTTATTAAGCAGTGGAATAAATATGTGTATTAAATTTGGACAAAGTATTATCTAGATGTCGTGATTCGCATATCAAAGTAAAGGGTTTTATTGAACACAATGACCACTAACTGCAAGAAGCGTTGAAGATAATTTACTATTGCAATAGTTAGTTACGTCATTTGATAGTGGTCAATGTGACAAATTGTGGGGTGGTAGACGGCCAGAATACCTATACTAATTCTCTACGTTGAAACTAGTAATAGATCTACAGTTCCGAGCGCACACATCTGGTGTTCCTAATGAAGCTATTTTTACCCATGCTCTCAGTTGAAGTTCGGAAAATCCGATGACGAAACACGCATGCTTGGATAATATAGTTATCCGTCATACAGGGGTTAGAGGGCTTGAAGTTTCCCTGGTATGCGTTTGCCGTTCTCTTCACGGCTAACTATCGATGGGTGGTTAGAATAATTCTACATATTTTAGTTTTGCCTGGGATATGGACCGATGCACCAAATGATTTATCCTGTGCGATCGACCGATTGAAACGTAAGAGGCTGGGGTTTATTTCTAATTTCACGGATCAGTCTTTTGCTGATGGTGGAAAACACACACTACTCGGCTCTCCAGCGTAGAAACTCGGTAGTGTAGTTGATTGAAGTGGATTTTTCATTCATGAACCGTTGGTCGAGCCATTGCCAACATTTCTGGCCACCCGAAAACTCTAGAGGGTGAAAAGGTGATGCGTAGTGCCGTAACCGTTGAGGAATGTTTTCTGGAAAAGATATCATGCCGAGTTGTGACTAACGTGTTGCTGTGAATCAATTAAGCTTTGTATATGTGCACGCGTCATCGGTCCAGTGCGGACACCTTGCCATATATATATAGGCCTGATCCCAGTTTTGAAAGTCTCCAAAAAGTCGTGTTGATTGGTCCACCAGGGCCCAGCCGGGCCTGGGTATCGCCGCCAAGCCAGGGATACCTGTATGATCAGCGGTAGAGAAAGATCTCTAGACAATTCCAACCACCCAGTCTCTCGACCTATTATGATTGCCATAAAATCTTATCTGTCGCTTGTCGCCGTCCGGCCCGACCCTACGATGACCGTTTGCACACCGGTAGCCATCCAACAGCTTCGATAATTTCGTCCTGATATATCATGACATGCTGGATAAGCCATTTTCTCTTAATAAGTGCAAAAATGACCGATAACTCGCAACCCTTTTCAGGCTTAGCTTAATCATTAACTTAGCTACGGTCCCTGCCTGTGCTGCGTAACTCTTCTCCTCAGACGAGTTAAAACTATGATCTTTTAACTCAGCCTATGTCATGATGGGTGAAATACTCCTTTAGCTCTTCTCAACCTTCATTTTCTGAATGACTACTGAATCTAATCTCAACCGTGCAGAGGATCATTCGTAGTGATGTGGAATTTCTCGTTGACCTTGTAGCAGATAAATTCAGGTGTCTTGGAGACCTCAATATAACTTGCAATCTTCTCAGCTAGCATTTCAGGCTCCATAATTCCTCGTAATCGGCCATTCAGAGCCTAGATGACTACGACAGAGAGTGGTTCCAAATGGATAAAATTGGTGCACCTGCACATCTCCCTGGCCTATTTAAGTACTTATGATAGAATTTCATGATGGCAAAGTGATGTAACTAAGCCGTTGAATACGTGTCAACAAAAAAACTTTCCAAGTTTGGAACACAAGCACTTCGTTATCGAGTAAACCAAAGTATTCTGGCAACGAGAAGATGTCTCATCATAATAGCTGATCATAGAAATCGCCACCATTCCCAAATTAGACTCTCTAAAATAGGACACCCGGCGCTGACAGTCAGTCATAAGCCACATCGCGAGTACGAATGCCGCCACCGGTCTTCAGGATAGCCATGGCACTTGGCGCAAGCTAGAGCTTAGCCAGCCTTTCCTTTTTCCCGGTCTGGGCTCTTCCTTCCCTGTAGACAAGTCCTGCTAGAGCCGTGCCCCATCACGTTGAGCCCTTATGGGGAACGAGAATTTGAGAGTGCATTAACTTCAGCGTTGGCCTGGAGAAAAATTAGTTTTACAAAGAGTCGGCAAATAGAGATCGTCCCTAACCCGTCCTCATGGCAGAAAAGAATGACCGGTTGCTAAGCTAAGTAAGATAACAGTCTAATACCTACTCACCTCCAGCGAAGGTCACTTTCTTACATGCCTGTTGCTTTTATTTTACTTTCCACAACCTGTCCGTATATCTAGGTGTGCAGAAATGCAATAATTGATGCTGTAAGTAGATCAATGGCTTGCGGCGGAGATGGGCTCTTCCATCGCGTGATCACTTCGACTCCGATTGTGAATCTCAGTCGCCGATATTGTTGTGGTAAACCATTAGAATTCGTCATACACACTTACTGTGTAAGCGTGTGGTCAATTTCATCTGGTTGCCCATGCTCTTCATGTAGGGCTTGTCCGTCGCGCCGCACGTTAGATCACATCGCACATCCTTGTCTCGTCTGTGAGCAATATTGTTGAGCCTTCCGTCTCTTGGCAAGTTCCGTGCACCACGAGGCCGTCGAGTCATTTGTCTTAAAAAATGTCGTCTCCAGGCGAAGGGGGCTGAGGAATAATGCCATACGCGCCACGGTATAGGATGGAGGTCCGTTAACAATAATATGAAATGTATTTGTCAAGCCTCAATACATTGTCTCAATGTAATGTAGCCCAGCCACGTTGGCTTCTCTGGGCTGTGGGCTGTCATTAAGCTCTATAGCTTTAACCAACAATGAGATAAGTTAAGTTTTTTGGGGCATCTTTGTGCAAAGGGCTCTAACGCCATGCCGTCATATCTAGAGGCTGTGCAGTTGCGGATAGTTATGGAATCGGCTATGTTGATAGTTCGGAAGCTCGCCGGAATTGAGCAAGACAACTGTTTTTCCTTCATGGTATGTTTATGAAAAATGTGGGCACCCCGCTCGCAATTGCCTAGTTCTACAGTAATCAGAATTGGGCTATCGACTGCACCTTCATATGTTGCAGTCTAGCTGTGCGGGAAGCTAGCCACTGGAACAGCGTCGAGAGCCTCGGATAGGAATGCAAGAGACTAGAGCTAATAACTCCTCTGGGAAAGAGTGATTGGCTCAATCATAGCTCATGCAGCCGCTTATACCTAGGCTCCCGACCCTGATCCCTGGTATTAGGTGATCTATGACAGAGGGCATAAACGGACGTGGTGGAGGGTTGACTAAAAGTGAAAGTAAATGAGTAGAGAGATACAGAATGTGTTTACGATAAAAAGAGCAGATCGCCATTATCATTCTCTTGGTGTCAGTCACCCGATCATTTGACTGAGTGCTTAGTCATCCAGAACAACATCTCAATAGGCTAATAATAACTCAGCTCCGCCATTTCCTCGGACATAGCCCCAGAAGAATGTGATACCCCTGTTTACGGATGTTATGCCTCTAGCTATTGTCCGAGAAAGGCAGGTCATAGTAGAGGGCGATGATCATCTGCAAGTGAGGCCTGACCTACCCGTTCAGCTTCCTCAAATTAGCTAGACCGTGTTCTACCCCTTCACCCTGCCTCGAGCCAAGTGGTGAATCCGCTCTTGCACCACAGCGGGATATAAAGTTGTTGCAGCATCCACCACAGAGATTCTCAGTTTCACCACTCCATTCCATATTCAATCACCCCAGAACAATGCGCCCATCCATATTCCTCCTCGGGTCCCTCTCAGTTGCCCACAGCATTGTTCTACTCCCACGGGGGCCGACATGCAGCGAAATAACAGTTCCCGTATCTGTACGTTCAACCAATGCCTTACTTGACTCAGGAATCAACTCTCAAGATGGCTTACGCGGCGCTATGCAAAACATTTTATCAGGAGTTCTAGGCCTAATTCTTAACGTTAACATCAACGGAAACTACAACATACGTGCAAGGTATTGCGAGCCTGAAGTACAAAATTCGGAGCGTGCCGACACGATACAACTTCTCGTTCATGGCATCACATACACTAGAGACTACTGGTCTGGGCTGGGTGCACCCGGCTCTAACTTTGGAGGCGACGATTACTCATGGATCGCATATGCTTCTAAGCAGGGTTACCCCACGTTGTCAATCGATCGCCTAGGCAACGGAGAGTCAGATCGTCCCAACGGGCTGGCCGAGGTCCAGATGAATACCCATATTGAGGTTACTGAGTCTCTTATAAACTCCCTAAAAAAGGGGTCCATCGGCGGCCGGTCTTTCAGCAAGATTATTTACGTCGGTCACTGGTACGGTTCCCTCATCGGCAATTTACACGCTGTCAAATACCCCACATCCGTCGACTCTTACGTACTCACCGGCTTTTCCAAAAAAATTAGACCCTCTCTCCTCCCAACAGTGATTGCCGGTGCCTTCTTACCTGCAACCATTGCCTACCCAGAAAGATGGGCCGGACAAGCCCTTACTTATTTTGCCGCTTCAAACGAGAATGGAGCAAATGGCCTTTTTTTCGTTAACGATACAGTCGACCCTGAACTAAGAGAACTAAACTACCGTCTCCGCGGCACCGTCACTGCTGGCGAGTTTCTAACTGGCTACGAAAGCACTCAGGTTGCCAGAAACTATCGTGGTCGAGTATTTGTCCTTACTGGTCAGAACGATGCCATCTTTTGTTCACCAGACAGTTTCGGACAAGGCACATTAAATGGACAGGGTGACTGCGGAAGTGGAGAGGATAGCATTATTGCCCAGACTCAGGACTTGTACCCAGCAGTTGCTAACTACGACTACGACACCCCTGAGAATATCGGACATTGCAATATTTTACACATCGGTGCAGTCGATCAATTTGCCACTGTGCACGACTGGTTAGATCAGTTCTATTAGGAATGAGGGAAAAGTTGAATATAGTGGGCTTTACCTGAACTTGGCACGATTATCATAAGTTACAAAGATGTCCTTGGGGCTCTCTTTGGTGTAGGGCGTTTAATCGATTGATTGGAACAGATTACGTGGATATCTTTAGTTCGGGTCTTCTATCTTGCCTTTGCTTCACTTTTTTTACCTTTCTATTATCACCAATTGGTGTAAACATCTATCTGACATTCTAACTTAACTGTTAACTTTAATGTCATATAATTATTATACAATCTAATTATGTGCCCCTCGTGACGCTGACCATGCGTGTCCGTCTTGTTTTCTGCATAACTCGCTTCCACCTAAAATATTGTCACACTAATTGCCAATAATGGCTATATGTATGCAACTAATCCACCTGTGCATCTATGAGAAACGGGCTAAAGAAGGTTAGGCACGTGGCCGAGTATGTCTGTTAAACCATGGTGGATTTCCGTGGCATGTACTATTTTTCTAATCAAACTTGAATTCTGTATGCGGCTATTTGGCTATGACCTAAGACCAGAGAAATAAGTACAGAAAACATGACTAAATTTAAAAGATGAGCACTCATACCTCAGTTTTCGTTTGCAGGTACTACTGCGAAGTGGGAGAATATTATCAACCCCTACCAGTGGTGTCCCTTACGGACCTCCAGCACTCGCTGTAGCGTCTGCAGAGCCGAGATTAAGCAACACCTTCGTACTGACTTCGATGAGGACCCCAAATCTCTTCCGCAGTTTACATCGTCTTCATCTCTCAACACAGCTCATATCACCATTATCATCAAGCTAACCACTATCAGAACAGATGGTAGGGTCGGAGCCCTACTCATCACCAACCCTTGATCATGGAGGAAAAGCCATCCGATGAGTTTCCGGAGCGTATCCAGCACCCGATACGGAGATGACGATGATGGATTAGATCAAACGACCTCTAATGTTGCAAAGAAGCGAGATGTAGATGAATATGCGCACCTCATGTGGTCCCGGTGTCTAGGCGTCGCCTGGCTGAGGCTGCAGGTTTTTTGAGACCTTTTCCCGCGCACGCAGTTTCCATTGCTATCATTTTGACTTTTCGTGGTAGAAGGTTCCGTAGAAAGGTGGCTGAATTTCATGGGTAAATACTGAGCTGAATGGCTATTCATCCCGGGCAATATATCAATGATCATTGAAGTGATGAAAGAGGCAAGGAGCACTGTACAAGGTCAAGCCGGGACCAGAGAGGAGCCCAGTGTGTTAGATTGTCTGTGACCCAAGTAGTACAATAAACAAAAACAAAACAGCCACTGCGAAGTTATGGCGGCCCTTTCTGTACCCCAAGTTAGCCCTCATCTGCCAATTCTCATTCAGGAAAACTTCTCAAAAACTCAGAGTTACCCAGACATGCCTCCATCATCCATTGACTTTTCTCCGCACAAAATGTGATCTAAGGCATCCCCTTCCAAAGTGGAGTGGTGTCCAGGCTACGCAAACCAGGCCGGAGACAAGTCATGTACAATAGAGATGCAAGGAAGAGCAAACCATGCGTGTAGTCTGGTAGATGCAGGGATTTTCGATGCTACATGCCAAGGCGAGTTAGCGACGAGAAATGCCCAATTATTATCCACATAGTTTTTTTTCTTTTTTTTGCATCGGTATCCACATAGTTGTGCAGGATGATTATACAATATCAAAAAGTCTGCTGGCCCCGAGACGACAGAATTCCAGCGAGATAATCTTGATACATGTCGTATTGCGTAGATTGGACTTGCAGCGAATGTGGTGACTGAAGTGAGTTGGTTTCTTCCGCTAGTACGTGAGATATTGGAGTTGGGCGGGTAGGGCTGTCGGATCTAGGATTGGCGGAAAACGTGAAATCAAGAGCCTGTTCCTCGGACTTCACGCGGGCTAGAGGAGCTTTGAACGAAAGACCGTCGGTCACTTTTTTTTTTTTTTTTTTTTGCATCAGATTTTAATTGCGTATGCAGCTAACTAGCTATGACACAATATCGGAGAAAATATACAGAATAGATGACTCAATTTACAATAAGTGCACTCATGCCTCGGATTTCATTTGCAAGTACCACTGCGAAGTTATGGCGGCTTTTTCTTCACCCCAAGTCAACCCTCATCCGTGAATACCCACCCAGGGGAACGTCTCAAAAACCCTGGGTTATCCAGACATGCCTTCATCATCAACTGAACATTCTCCGCGCGAAATGTAGTCTTCGGTGTCTCCTTCCCAAGTGGAGTAGGTGCCCAGGCTACTCAAACCATACCAGAGAACACCACCAGGAGGCGGACCACAGCACCATCCATCGTTTGCGTGTTTTTATAGTGTCCGCTGCACTCTCGCAAGCGAAGTCTTGGCGCGCACACAGCTCAATTCGTAAAACTCTGCCAAAATTCAAAATCACACGCCCGTCGAGAGTGTATCCATCCTCCGTATCATCTTGTAAACTTGTCCCAATCCCTCTCACGTCCGTCTCAAAGAACTGCCTCCCAGATTTGTGCGCCACGCTTTGCTTCCTCCGTCGGGTATAAATATCGGCGTGGGCGTGTATTTGGCGGCTAGCTGAGGCCAGAGAATAGTTGATGAGAGGTGTGGTCATTGAAATGAGGATGTACTTGGTCGTACTTGTAAACTTGATGAGACTTAAGTAGGAGTCGAACTCGTTGGGAGCGAAGATTTGACATGACGGAGAATTTTGAATCATTGCCTCGTGGGCCAACTTGTCCGGTATTGCGAAATTTGACTGAACTTGGCTCTGGGGGAATATTTCACTCCCAGGTTCGTAGAAGGCACCGCGTACAGGTGTCAGTCTTGCCCTCCACCGTCGGTCACTGGAGCCGTGACTTGTCTCGCCATGATAGATAGCGTCTCCACAGCTCGCCCATCTATTCCAACTGGAGCGCCACGTCTATGCGTGCCCCGACTGACGATGAAGCACGGCGAAGTATCTCCCAAAGAAACTTTGTTCACCGTATCATGCCTAAGATCTTCGCCGCATCTCGCGAGGTCTCTGTTGCAATCTAACGCTTTTCATCCTCGGATTTCATGGTTAGCTGTAGTTGTGTGGCACGTGATGCCATGCGGGGGAGAAGGAACAGGATGGCGAGAGCCGCTAACCAGACCTACAGCGTCTTATGGAAGGTTATTGTACAATTGTGGAAATGACTGGGGTTGGATCCCTGTTCATTTAGCCTTAATTGGTATAGTCTTCATGCAGGCCCAAGTCTAGTTCGTTGACTAGTTAAGCAAGCAGGGGGTAATATCCAATGATATTCAGTGAAAGTCTAAATTATGGGGATGATTTTCATCTCTAAAGGAATTGTATAATGGTCCTCATTTAAAATTAAAAAATCAATTGATATTATCTAAAAGTACACATCTATTTCAAAAATAATTGCTCTGAGTTGCAAAAGTATACATCGAAGCCCTCAGTATGGCTCGCAACTAAAATGAAACCGTTCTACATATTTTGTGTACCCTCCATTTGCGTTTATCACTGCTTCATATCTTTCGCGCTTGTTACACGCACTTGACGGAGGCTTCTTCCGAGAAATGAATCTTCCGTCTCCTCTTTGATTGAGGGCATTAGAAATTAAACGCTCACTGCATCCCCAGTGGCTGAAGGGTCCCATCGCTAGATCTAAATAGCACATCTGTCGATTTTCAGGAGATTCCCGGACAAAAGTCTCAAGCTCATCGACTTGATTCTTGCTCAATTTTGGTGATCGTCCTTTGCGAGGTTTAGGATTCTCATCTTCTCGAGCACACGCATATTGCACTTGCCTTCTTGTGAAGCCAAGTTCTTCGGAGATGCGTTGTAATGTAAAGCCAAGACTTCTTAATGCTCTTATTTCAATACATTGATCGCGAGTTAGATGCCTGCGAGCTTAGGTTTCTGAAGCAGAACTTTCGAGAGACATTGTTTGCCGGAGTAGAGGTTGAATTGATAGTGGTATTAAGTTTCAAGGGTTGTATTGGTTAGGCAGTCAAAATTGTCGTTGAAAATGTGTTTCTTTAAGCGAATGTTAGAATAAGACGATTGGACCACACTTCATGGCGAGCGGGGTAATGAGGAGAAACATACTAACCTATTACGAGCTAGCCCAACAGTGCCTACAGGGCTAATCCCTTAAACAACCCAGTTTCAGGCTTAACGTTTTGGATCCTAAAGGTACTGTAGTACAATAACAGTAGTAATGAACTCAAACATCTACCACCCGGTTATCTCCGACATCGTGACGCATGAATCTCTACCTCATCTATGTCATTCAACTATCAATCAACTATCAGGCTTCAACAGTCTCACCGGCCCCTATGCGCCCTTTCCACATAGTCCTTAGGCAAGCACAGGACGAGCGTAGTGTCTGATACAAGATGGGACAAAGCCACGCACCCTAGCCCGAACCAATTGTTGACTTGCCTTTGCGAGCCGGAGAAACACCCATACGCGCTGGCGCTTTCTCACTCGGCCTTCTCTCTTGCAGCACGACCAATGTAGCGGTCCGGGTCTTCCACATCAATGTTGTGCTCGGACATGATAACTATGGTAGACTCAAGGCCCGGTGCATATGTAGTCACTCTCGCTCCGTAGCGCACTCGAGAGATCTAGACTCTGCTCGTTGGGAGGGTTTGCAAATAATTTATTGTGATTTTAGATTTCTAGCTCTAACAAAAGATGAGCTTTATGTTTATTTTTTTGGTGACTCGTTTGACTTTGAAACACTTATGCTCTGTATCGTATTCGGACCTACCATTGAAAGGATTTGTGTATTTGTGTTTATTGTACTACTTGAGTCATAGACTATCTAGCACATTGGGCTCCTCTCTGACCCAGGCCACATCTTGTACAGTGCTCCTTGCCTCTTTTGTTTCCTGAAAGATCATCAATATATTTCCCGTGATGAATAGCCATTCAGCTCAATATTTACCCATGAAATTTGGCCACCTCTTCCATGGAACCTTCTTCCACAAAGAAACAAAATGGTGACAATGGAAACTGCGTGCGCGGGAAAAGGTCTCAAAAATCCTGCAGTCTCAGCCAGGCGACGCCTGGACACCGGGACCATACGAGGTGTGCGTATTCATCGATATCTGCCTTCTTTGTAACAGTCGAAGTCATCTTGATCCAATCCACCATCGCCATCTCCGTATCGAGTGCTGGGTACGCTCCGGAAACTCATCGGATGACTTCTCCATGATCAAGAGTTGATGATGAGAAGGGCTCCGACCCTGCCATCTGATCTGATAGTGGTTTGCTTCATGATAGTGGTGATGGGGAGATGTGCTCAGGGATGAAGACGATACAGACGGCGAAAGTGATTGGGAATCCTCATCGATGTGAGGACTTTGTTACTCAATCTCGGCTCTGCAGACTCTACAGCGAGAGCTGGAGGCTCGTAGGGGACACCACCGACAGGTGTTGGGAATAGCTCCCCAATGGGTAAACTGATTAAGTAGCCAAAAATTTGACTTTCATATTCTAGAATTAAATAGATCCTTAAATTTATAACAATCAATCTCAAAACCCAAGAGTGGCCATAATCTTCGTTGAATATACATCTTATAATTATAGTCCTTTTCTGATCATTTCCCACACAGAAGTCGTATGGTCTAATGGTTATGATATCTCGTTCACACGAGGGCCGAGATGGTTCTGAGTTCGATCCTCAGTACGACTATAAGTCTCCAAAGCTAGTTTTGTAGGCCTACATTTTGTTCACTTAGCCTCATTTTAGGAAATGCCACACTTGCCGCCAGTCATATCGCTCATCTCCACTCGAAAATTGTTGGAATTCTGACAGTCCTGCACCTGTTTCACTAGTCATGCACTATCTCGTTTTCGTTTCCGTTATTCATTTTGTTTAGTACAGCGCCGCCGGCAAAGAGTAATTCTTCAATTTTCAGTGGTGCCGGTGTAATCGCTCAGTGTGCTCTGCATATCTGGGATAGCCAAGACGAATCGCATCCGAATCGAAGTCAAAAGCAACCTCAAGCATATATCCATTTGACAACTTCTCGACAATACCTTTCTCACCATTCTCATCTGAGTCCTCAACCTCCTTTTAACCACACCTCATCTCGCCTCTACGACCGATAAAGAAGTTACTCCAATTGTAAACAGGAGCTTGCCCCATTAATTACCGGCCATCATTCACTACAAATTTACGACGCTACGTATACCCGCAAGGAGGAAATCAAGTCATAATATACAAAGCTCGGGTCATGGTTTATGGGGGACTGATGCTCTAATGGAGTTCTACATCTTGAGGAAGGACAGGCGGCTGAGATGTGGAGCGAGAGGGGGCACAGGTCTCTGAAAACCATTCTGGGACTGACATTTTCGAGGAGTTTTCAACTTTGGAACGTTTGCGGGCACCAAGACCGAGATTTCGGCTAATTAGTCAGGAGGGCTTCTTTTGTTGATGAGTCAACGGCACTTCCCAGCGCCCTGGACGGCACAAAAGAAGTTGGGCTAAGCTACCATACAGCAATCACACTCTGTCAAGACTTTTCTGGCATTTCAGTACGACCCTCGGGAAGGAGGCTAGAAAGGCAGAGGGTGAATTTCCCGAGACATTTGGGCCCCAGAAGAATTTTGAGAAATTTTTGACATGGGGTGGAACCTCTTGTTGAAGTATTATCGTTGAGTGATAGAAATAAGATAGAGGGTTAAGGGTCACGATGTATGAGATAAATGAGCGTGGATGTGAGGGTTCCTTTCTATTGTTATTGTACTGTAGGGTTAAGGGTCACGATGTATGAGATAAATGAGCGTGGATGTGAGGGTTCCTTTCTATTGTTATTGTACTGTAGGGTTTTGTGTTTGCTCTATATACCAGAGGGATGTCTCCATCTACAAGTGGGCCAAATAGCTTAGGTTTGGCTAGCGGCTTTCGCCGTTCCTTTCCTTCTCCCTCGCATGACATCACGTGCTATACGACTGCTGCTCAACATAATGTTTGAGGATGAAAAGCGTTAGATTACAACACCCCTTAGTCGTCGCATGTGGCGAGTATATATTGCGCAGTGCATGAGGGCGTTATGCTTCGGGCTTCCAGGCCCAGCATTCTGAGTTGAAATCCCCTGCAACGATGGAGTTTGGTGATGGAATCCAGTTGATGAGTGACTGTATAGCTGTCGAATCATTGGGTGCCATGTAAACGTTGAGAAAGGTGATGCCATTCACTAACACCCAGCAGTAGTCCCCTAAAGGCTCGGCATAAGGGAAGAGCTGTGAAGCCGATATCCATCTATCGCCCAACCGAGTATGAGTCACAGCCCTCGGTCTTACCTTTTCGCCGCCCTGAGGCAAATGATTGGTGTATCCTGGATGATTTTTTGTTGTATTTGTCTCTATGTTCCGCAAAGTTTCTTGAACAAGAGCCACGTCGATGCCCAGCTCAAAAGCACGAGGAGCACAATGTTCGATGTCAGGCCTCCTCTGCCGATGTTTATTGACATAAATCTTGGATTAGGAGGGAGGGCAGAAAGTGACCTGTGGGGTGCCCTTTACAAAGATGTTTGCTAATTTTCGCCTCATCAGCCTCGGCCATAGTTGCTGTAGCGTTGAGCATGAGAACTTCAAAACAGTAGCTCGATTTGAATCTTATTTGAGATGGATTTGACGCCTCTGCACGTCTGACAGCTACTTTGGCCCGAATTACCGCCGTAAATTTGTATTGGCTAGCCTGCCTTATGGCGTGGAGGTTTTCCTATGAGGTAATTCCAGATTTTGTGGGACGGGCTAAACAGTCCGGACCATCTGATCGATGCGAGCCCCCGCAGTTGCGACACTTAGTGTGTGCCTTGAACTCCGCGATGGAATGCATATTTGAAGTGCAATTCCAGTAGGCTGGGGCGCGCGAGCAGGCCCTGGTGCCGTGGAATTGTAGGCATCGTCTGCACTGGTTAATGCTTTGACGAGGCTTGTGGCGGACTGTGTTGGAAATATCGCGCAATATTTATGGAACGGAAGCAGAAGTTGACTAAAAGAGTGACATGTTCAGATTACAACTAAAAGTGTGGGGAGAGTGCACTACAATTACAAGTGTAAGCGACACTGTGACCAAGCCACAGCATAAACGAGTGCGGCGCCATCTAGACATGGACAACCCCCAATAACCTCCTTGTGCCCACGCCATAGAGCCGCTCATATATCCAATAGGTAACCTTAAGCGCTACTATATTACCCATTCCAACCACTTAAACACACACAAGATCGTGTCGGGAACCTAGACGAAATGGAGGGCCTGTTCGTCCACAACATTCTATGTCTCCATTTCCAACAGACTGCAATCCCAGAGTCGTCAAAAAATCGGAAACATGACCGAGGGGTGGACACTTTTTCAAAAAAGGCTACCAATCACTAGTATCAGGCTCCAAGTCGGCTTTTCTCATGTTGGCGAACTTTTACCGGCACCACCTTGGTGACTCTGACTATCTCATTTATCACCATCTCTTCTGTGACGATAACTCTACCCATTATTGTGTTAACGGCAACTAGAACTGTTGCGATTCTAAGTGAGCCCAGGTCCGATATTTCTTCCAGTGTGACATCTTGCTGGACGAGGGGCCCAGCTAGGCTTAACATCAAGGCGCGTGATTCTTGGCTTTCAGATCTAATTGCGAAGCCAGTTGGAACACGGTATACATGCTCAATATTGGTTTGAGGAATTTTGAGCATTTGCACCACAGCCACTCTAACACCAAACGGTTATAGCTTTCTCCAATGGTGTTCATTTCCAAGGCGAAGAAACAAGCGTTCATCTTTGGTGACTGATTTCGTTGATACGATTGGGTTTTTTGATGGCCGCGTCGAGTTTGTCGCCTTTGGCATAGCCTGTGAGACTTTTGTAGGTGCTGGGGGAGTCTTTAGACCACTCCGGGTGATCGAGGCCCGAGTCGTTTTGGCCTGGGAGACTTTGTCTTCAGTTACTTTAGTTTGTGGCTCATCTTGCTTCTTGGCGGCACATTCTGTGATCTTGCTGCCAGTAGCCTGGGTTTCAGGGCGCGACGGAAGTGCTGAAAGGACGGACAGGGCCCCTATATCATGGATTGAGCTATTGCAGCTCTGATGTAGAATTTCGTGGAGTCTATAAATTGATCACTCGTCCCTTTGGATAGGTGGGAGAGAGCATTCTCGACACCGTTTATAGCAGCAGTTTAGATCTTTATATTTTCCGCTGTTTTTGCAATCCGGCGTTCTTCGGCTTCGATTAAGGCTCGAAGTTCAGAGAGATATTCTTCTGTCAGCTTGGGGATATTATTAATTCATTTTATTGTCCTGTCTGAGTCTATGACTATGTAGGACATGCAGGTCCTCTCTGCCTACAGGCCAAGTATACCTATGCCAGTAGTATATCCCCTCCTATGCCTTCCCTACAGCTCCCCTCAAACAGTACCACCCCTCTCAAGCCCTCATTTGATCATACACTTAGAGGAGCCCTTTGCCATTCATTATCTCTCCTCCTCAGCCAACGAAACGATGGCCAATTGCGGGTGTATGGTAGCCGGGAAAAATCGCCAAAAACCACTGGGTTCGGGCCTCTTCTAATACCGACATTAGGACTAGATCCGAAGACATAGTGACCCTGCTGAAGCGTTCAACGCTGCCGGCCAGCTGGGCGCTGCAGACTTGTGGTACCTCTGGAAATTCACCCTCTGCCTTTCTAGCCAGCTTCCAACTCCTTCCCGAAGGTCGTGCTAAAATGTCAGATAAGTCTGGACAGAGTGTGATTGCTGTATGGTAGCTTAGCCCAACTTCTTTTGTGCCGTCCAGGGCGCTGGGAAGTGCCGTTGACTCATCAACAAAAGAAGCCCTCCTGACTAATTAGCCGAAATCTCGGTCTTGGTGCCCGCAAACGTTCCAAAGTTGAAAACTCCTCGAAAATGTCAGTCCCAGAATGGTTTTCAGAGACCTGTGCCCCCTCTCGCTCCACATCTCAGCCGCCTGTCCTTCCCCAAGATGTAGAACCCCATTAGAGCATCAGTCCCCCACAAACCATGACCCGAGCTTTGTATATTATGACTTGATTTCCTCCTTGCGGGTGTACGTAGCGTCGTAAATTTGTAGTGGGTGTTGGTCGGTAATGAATGAAGCAAACTTCTGTTTGCAATTGGGGTGACGCCTTTATCGGTCGTTGAGGCGAGATGGTTTGTGTTTAGAAAGAGAATGAGGACTCAGAGGATAATGATAAGTGCTGCATGATTAAAAAGTCTTCAAATGGAGATATGCTTGAGGTTGCTTTCGACTTCGATTCGGATGCGATTTGTCTTGGCTATCCCAGATATGCAGAGCATACTGAGCGATTACACCGGCACCGCTGGAAGGTGAAGAATTCTTCTTTGCCGGCCCCTGTACTAGTGTTGTTTACTGCATAAGTAGGAGCTCCTGGGATGGATACTGCAGTGATGCATCTTTCAGACCGATCTACACAGTAGATTCCGAATGGCTTGGATACAAATCTCACTGGAAACAGAAAATCGCTGGTTCGAATCAGGCAAAGCGCAACAATAATTCTCACAGTGTAAGCTTAAATGGATGATGAGGGCATGCTTGGATAATCAAGTTTTTTTATTTCCCTCTAGTTCAAATTTACGGAGGAGGGTTGTCTATTTGTGTAAGCAAACATAACTCGAAGTGGTATTTACAAATGAAATCCAGATTTCGAGTGCTCCGACGTCATATTAGTCATCGAATATGTATATCTAGTATAGATCACGTATGAAATCTAGAAAGCGGAATACAATTAAATGAATAAAAAAACGGTTACAAAACTGCATGAGGAAAAATTTAGCCATAGTCATGTCAAAGTTTCTCGTAGTGCCAATTCTAGTCCACAGGCTTATAATGGTGACTTAAATTCTCATCTGATTGTACAACATCCTGGCCTCCTGGCATATTCTTCTGCAGAAACATGAAGTTTTCACATCTAGTTCATGGATATCATGTGTGAAACAATCGCTTATTTGAAATCAACTATTATCCTCCTTCGTCAAACGAAACCAAACCTTCATTATTTGTCATTGACAAGTACAAACTCAAACAAATATTTTTGACATAGTTTTTGCTGTGCTTTTTGGGCTTAATTTCTAAAGCATTTAAGGCCTTCGTTTCATTAAGCCACATAAAATTTTCCTTCGTAAAATCACTTTCTAAGCGCCGGGTACCTGTTGTGTGAACTACCATAAAAAATTCATTGAAATGCGTTTATATCGAGTGGAACACTACTTCCACGGCCCGCTCTATATTTTTTAGGGCCTCCTTGAAATTGTCTTGGTTTGGGTAGCATTGAGTCGTCCGTGAATTTCCATCTTGAATCATTTATAACTATTCTTCTGGAGTTCGAATTCTTATTGTTACTTTCATTGTCTGTTTCAATTTCAACTGAAGGATCAGGAGCGAAACTATTATCTGATGCAGGCTTCAGAGAGGTATGTACAGGCGGCTGAGTTGTGATTGACGGAGGGGCTTGTCCTGCCGCGCGAATAGCGGCCTGCATGGCTAGATTTTGGTTTATAGCATTCGTAGGCGGTAAAGATGTTTGAGAGGGGAGCGGGGAAGTCCTCAAAACGCTAGCTAGAGGCCGCGGTGTTGTTGATGGAAGAGGTGGTGGCGGTGCCGGAGGAGGCGCTGAAGAAATATTATTCGAAATTTGGGCTCTGGACTGTTTTCGTGACACCGGTGGGGGAGCTGGTGGTTTTTTTCCGACTGGTGGAGGGGGAGCCTTCGAAGGTGCTACTGAAGTAGGTTGTGGTAGGTAATTCGATTCTACTTTTCGCAAACTCTCAACATTCTGTGCAAAAAACCTTGATTTAGTTCCATTCTGAGTGCCTGGAATAGGAGGTGGCCCTGACGGTTGCTTTGGAGCTGTTACAGGTAAAAACTTTTGAGCGGCAGCATGAGATGGCTCCGAATTTGGAGCAACTGTGGACTCGTTTGTAGCTAGAATATTCAATTTCATGTAAAAAAGCGTTGTAGGGGCAAAGCGCACCTCCCGTATCTACTCCTCCATTCCGCTTTTTCAATTTGGGTATTCCGCCAGCGAAAAGACCTCCTATATTGGGTGTATTTCCAGCTCCCAAGAAGCCTCCAGACGATCGACCTTCTTTATTCCTGCCACTTTGCGCTTGATTTCCATCCGGAATCGGAGGAGCCGATGCCTTTGGAACTCCGGGTACTGGAGGAGCTGGAGCTAATGAATTATTTCCTGGAGTATTTTGAGCTTTTGCAACAACGGGAGCTGAACGATCATTCGTGGTAGCCTTCTTAAGTTGTTTTCCCTTTGTGATGTCTGTTAATAAGGCATTCTGTTATAATTAGCAACGGACGACTGGTAAACAGTTCGATAATTGGCGCCTGTCAGACTTGGAGCCCTTACACGATTCCCAACTGTGGGTCTTGATGGTAGATTTCCAGGTGGTGGAGGCGGCGGGGGAGGGATTGAGGGCATTTCTTCGTTGCAGAGGTAAATTGCTTATGGACAGCGAGAGATACAGGTTAGACTAGAACTAAGCTCTATTACTGTGAAGCGATCCTTCAAGTTAATTTGCATTTCCCTTGGCAAGTTTATTTTTTCGATTGGATGTCAAAGCCAGTCTGTATAAGGGCGTAATAATGTAATCTACTGAACGATTGGCGCGGTTCCAGAAACAATGACATGCGCCTATCTGTCGCACTGTAACCAACATATATCGGATAGACGCCATCACTCCCTAATCTATCAAGGTTACCTAACAAGAATGATGGGGCGCGTAGTTTGAACTGAAACTTACAATATGTTCAAACCAAGCCTCACAATTCGGCTTCATGGTCACAGGTTGTGTGATCCAACTATAAAATTCCAGCACGTTTCGCCACTCTTTTTCACCATCGATCAGGTCCCCTTCAAACGACAAAAAAATTTATCCTTGCGTCTGATACATTACATTTCTCCTACCAGGAGATGCGAATGGAAAAATTATAAGGGTGCTTTTGTCCAAGGTTTCCGTCTTTCGAGTAATGTTAGTCAAAGGGAGGCTAAGCTTCAGACTGTAATGCAAGAGCTAGAACACGACCGCAAGTTGCTTTTATCTCAACAAACACTTCCCTCAAATAATAGTTTAGAAAATTTCTTCGAAAAATGCATCGACCAATCCAGACTTCTGGCATCAGACCTTTCAAGGCCTGTACAGAGTAAAGCTGAGGCTACGTCTGCTCTTCTTGCGTTGGATAACTCAAACTTGAAACTGTCAGATAGTAATGCTACCAAAAATTTGCAGCTCAATATAAACTCTCTGTCAGAGCTAGCTTATTCTGTTATAAAAGATCCCAAAGTATTCATTAGTCCCGTCCTCTTGGATATGTACGTTTCTATTCAAGCAAATTTGGGCTCTCCGGAGACATTGCCAGAGGTGTTCAAACTTTATGCACAAAAACCTATTCCAAGGGTAGAAAATTCAATAGTGCAATATTCTCAACAGAATGCCAAAAGTTTAAAAAACGCTATTCCCTCCGAAATTGCACAAAAGGCCCTCGAAACTGCCATTAAGGCTAGAATGCTGGTCGTCGCACTCGACCTAATTGAAATATCATTCACAACAAGAGCATTCCGAGCCTCAAAAATAATGCGGAAAGCTATGCTACCAGCCACTGGGCTCGCTCTTAGCCCATTGGTTTCATATTCTCTTGCTTTGCAGCTCGCAAACTGGCAAACCACTATGGACACAGCATTTGCTACTAGGGTTGCATTTTTAGGCATAACAGGCTATATTGGACTTACCTCAATCATAGGACTTCTTACCATTTCTACGGCTAATGATCAAATGGATCGTGTAACATGGGCCCCTGGCATGCCGCTTTGGCAAAGATGGATGCGCGAAGAAGAAAGGGCGGCAATTGACCGAGTTGCTGGTGCTTGGGGCTTCCGCGAAAGCTGGCGTCGGGGCGAAGAGGAAGGGGACGATTGGGAGCTCATCAAGGAGTGGGCTAATCGGAGAGATATGATTCTCGACAAGGTTGAGCTTATGGAGGGAATGGATTGAACTAATTGCTTCAGTATTTATCTGCGCCGCAAAATTAAATTTACCATTTTTACATTTCAGCCAATTTGTATGCAATAAAAAATTTCTTCAACTCTTTCAATCTAGTCGGGTTGACCCTTTCTTAAAGAGTTAATTTCACTTCATTCCGCCTTATTTATATCTAATCAGAATATACTTTTTCGAACCCAAACGGACCTTAAGAACATGTAATCAGCACCAAGAGAAATTATTCTTGCAAATAAGAAGCTCAAAACCCAAAGACTTTTCATTGTTCAGGAGATAATTACAATGTAGTAAGCATAATTATAAAGGAAAAAGTTAAGGCGTTTAATTAACTTCACAGAATATATAAAAAAGTTATTTATCTGAAGTAAAAACAACAAAGCGCTCTGTAAAACTTCTCACATTTGATTGATATCACTTTCTATCATTCCGGATATCTCTAGAACTTTAATAGAAAGCAGTGGGAATGATGGGTATCCTCAGCATTAAACTGTCCTTTGCATTTAAAGACTCAGCAGAGACTTTATGACTAAATTCTATTCAGCATTAATTTGGGAGGTATAAAGGTGGTAGATCTCCAGATTTTTTAGCTTGTAAACATTTTCTCGCTATAACATGGTCACCAACCATCGCGAACCTGTAAATAGGAACCGCATATGATGGTAAACAAGAATATATACCGTAGATGGGTTAAACGAGTGCCTAATAGCTACGAATAAAGGAGCCGAACAACTTATATAATATTTCCAGTTTGTTTTAGTACGACGCTATGATGCATCAAGTTACCAGATTGTCAACAAATTGTTTCATTTCTCTAGATTAACGTCCTATGCGTTATGTATTTACAGAACTATGAAGACGGTAAGCCATGGTAAGAAGGGAAAAATCATTAAATCAACAAACCTATAATTCCGCCGCTACGGCACAGCCCAGCTTGATACTGAGGTTATCCTTTTGTTCCATTCAAATTTGGTTCACCCCAAATGTTAACTTCTCTATCACCACGGTACCTAGTTAGCTAAAGTTTGGAAGATTTTTTTCGCCATACTTTTCTTCTCTTTTCGATGACGGAAATCTTGGAATTTATTGGAATATTATCGTGTAATTGATGATACTAGAATGATATGAATAATGATCCTGAGAGTATTCGATTGATTGGTTGCTTTGTTACATCTATCTGAACATGAAGATATTGCTATATAAAATACAAGTCTATTGTGCAAGCCTATAATCCACATGACTGCGCCAGTACTACTTGATCGTAAATTGAGGCTCATTGACTCAGTTACATCTCTCATTGCCTACATATCACTAGACCCTAGGTTCACAACTATGACACAATACTTAGTATATATGATACTCCTTGGCTGCGACTTTCAGTCATATATGCTTCATCCAAGCATATATGACCCTGCCTCAAACTCGTCATGCGTGGTGGTTTGCCGCCCCTACCAAGGTATCTGTCGTAAATAGACATCTACAAGTCATTCACAACAGAACTGCCGGTATCATAGCCCTTAATGTATTTAATACTATAGTTGAGTCTGCGATCACCTTTTGTGGACGTACTGATTCCCTCTTTTGGGGCTCAACCTTGCGATTAGTGACCAGTGTGAATACTTGATCGTCGGTGATTGTAGATGTTATTTCAGCAGCAATTGTGGGGCTGCTCTCACTTCGGATTTTCGCCGTTTATTCCAAAAGATCGAAGCGAAATATCTGAACACTCTACTTGTAGACTTAGAAAGTCCGACACGACGCTCTCTGCCATGAACGATATTCCTTGCCACAGTTGACACAAGAAACTCTTTTCCTGGGACAGCCCCGGGTTTGGTGAGCACCTGCGTACTCACCGCACCTAGCTGCCTTTCCACACGAAAACTGGGTTTGTCCCCACTGGCTGCAGTTGTAACACTACTTTGATTGGTCCCGCGGTGACCAAATTGCGCGATAAAGAGCATGGCGTTGATGACAAGGCCATGTCGAACCACTCTTGTTTGCATTGCCTCCGATGGGAAGCTGATCACTATTGATCCACGAGTGCGGCTGTTTTTCTACAACCGCACGTGTTATTTTTTCGTCATGTAACCACCTTATGCGATTTATCGCTAGGCCGGGAATCTGAGCCCTAGTTGCCGTCCCAATCCCCCTGATGATAGCGTAGTTGTTGACATATCTGCTGCCCTCCATTCTTGTTCGCAGTGGGTCTTCGGAAATCTCTACTGTAAATTCTAGCCGCAAATTTTGAAAACCAGCTGGTTGTGACAAATTTAGCGCCGCGTCTCTCTGAGATGCAGACTGGATGAACATCTCAGTGTCGTTACTGCGCATGCGCCATCGATGTGCTCTTTCGCCCTTGGTAGCAGCTCTTCAGGCTGCAATCTATCCGCGCCGTCGATCCTGATACGAACCGCTGTTTTATTTATTTTCGGAGCTACGACTAACGCGTAGGTCCTTAGTTGCGGCATTCCCATTGCCATTCCTGGTGCAGTGTTACGAACGGGAACAGCGAGGCTCTTCTTAAAACCTCCTCTAGTGCCATCATCTACTGCTCAATTGGAGACTTCTGCTGGGACGTTTCTATCCAGGCCCTTTTGTGCACGTTGAAATCCTTCACGCCCTTGTTCACATCCTCCATTGATGGAAAGTCCTCCTCATCCATCTCGCCCATGACGATTAGTCTAACCTATTTTAATATTTTCCCTATGATTTGAAGGTTCTTGTCCTTACGAGCTGTCTGCGATCAGCTTCTGTTGTTTGTGGTCGCCATTGTTGCTTTTTGCGATGCGTCGAAACCGCTAGGTATACCTATCCAAGCACCCACACTCGCCATGTTGGAGCACGGAAAGCGAAATGATGTGTGGAGGGTAAAGAAGATATAAAAAATTAGATTCACGATGTCAAATGGATAATAAAAGCAGCATGGAGCGCTGCGCAGCTTTCTGACAAAATGATGTCTCTACACACCAATATTAGCCCGTATACTAGGAAAAAGGGAACTCAACGTAATGTAGCAGAGTACAATTATACTAAGCAGCTGACAGAGTGATTCGTAGTGTACCATTCTCAGCCATACGTATGAAAACAATTTGGGTTTCACACTAGCTTCGACTTGTCTAGAACTGAACACAATCTTAGTTACTATGCAATTTTTGCTGTAATTTATGCCGTTAGTTCGATCATACTAAAGAGTTAGTCAGCAGCAGGCATGTATCTTGACAACCTATGTCAGGTGTCGGATGGTTTTAACATAATATTCGCTTTTAATACAGTGACTATCATTATTACACGCGTCTCGATCCACACCAGTAATCGAGGTCTGTAGAAGTGTAGGAACATGTCATTTCTAACTTAGTTTCGAGTGAGGGACTTAGAATAATATGTACCTGCTTAGTTATGACAATGTAAGGGAATTCAGTGTTACTTTGATACTAAGATATACCACTATGGTTTAAAAAATATTGCAGTTTTGCCATTTTCTAACTCATCTATGGACTCCAGCCCTAATCCCTTTAAAATGATGTCGCGAGAGTCTAACAACTCTTATCGCACTTCCCAAATACCTGTCATTTTTACATTTTTGCCAGTCCATTTTACTCTACTCATATTTATTTCGGTTCCTGGGGACTGAAAAGGGTATTGTATCGTGAACTCGTCTGAATTCTAGGAATTACACGTACTTGAGCTACACTATACAAAGTTATTTTTCAAGTGCGGGAATAAACCACTCTAATTTCCATCAGATCTTGAAATCAAATCTTGGGTGTGTTTTTTAGCTGTGTTGAAATAAGCGCTCCTCTCAAGTTTCTAAAGATTGGTCAAGGCTTGACGTTGAATTTTATTAACGATTCGAAGTCCCTAATCTTAGCGTGTATGTCTTAGGTAGGCTTCCAGTTAAGCGAGTATAAAAATTCGTGAGAAATTGTTGTAGGAATCCAGTACATATTTTTAGAATTATCGGCATTGCACCCGTATATTAAAATTAGACAACATCTTAGCAAGAGGCTTGAATGGTCTTTCGGCAAGAAAATCACACGATACCTAGAAGAGGGAGTCCCCGACAAATTTTCGTGCAGAGAATATTGACTAGAGTATGAATAAATCTAAGCAGTACCGAGTATCCTTGAAATCCATCTCTTTGTAGGCTGCATAGGGGCAGTATTTTTGTACTACAATCAGCTATTGAATAATCATATATTTATAGACGGCCAGTAGAAATCAAAGAGATGCCAAAATATAAGATAGAGGTTAAGCCTGATACTTTTCGTCCAAAGTTTTTGTAGCTTTCTCCTGATTGAGAAGATTGCTCATCTTGCTGGGTGAATTTTGGACATTCTACGCCCTTCCAGCCTTACCAATTTGAATAACCTCACCGACAAGACGTTCGTCGCTCCTGAGGACGGGCCATGGTAAATGATCGGCTTTAATGAAATTAACCTCAAGCTTTGTACCCATGACCTTAAAGGAAGATTCGATAGGATTGATAGTACCGAAAAGAGGGATTGTCGCTATGTACCGCTTAGGTGTTGAGTCCGTGGTGATAAGATCGAGGAAAAGCTCATTTGAGTTAAATTTAACGTGGGACTTTGTTTGGTCAATTTTTTTGAGAAAAAACGAAGCAATCACAGCTCCACTCGTCTGATAGAAATCATGCCTGAAAAAAAGCTTAACAAGAGAGAATAGCAAAGATAGAGTCGTGCTAATAGCTGCACGTACCTTACAGATTCAAGAGCTTCTTCACCGCTGGAGTTTGTTCCCTTGACCTTGCCACTACCGACGAATAAATGTTGTTTCTTGGCCTGACAGCCTTGTAAGTTGAGAAATTGGTCAAACTCAAGTACCCGCCGTTTGCAGCAGGTGTAACCCTTACTCCCTTCGTGGAATATTGGTACCCCAGGATGGAAGGTACACTTTTCGTCTTCTTTTCTTTCGCCAGTATATTGTTTACCACAGGCTCTCCGTCGACAAATTTTATTCGGAGGAATGTTCACAGAGGGATCATCGTCCTCAGATTCTGGCGATGTCTGCGGTGGCAGGACAGTTATGGATTGAGGTGCTGAAGGCACTGGAGCTCGTGGGGGAGCCTTTGTAGATATTTTTGAGGCTGAGATGCAATTTTCTTCGTGGTTGCTTTGCTTCTTTTCAATCGCTGGGGTGTGATCGGTCGTGGAGTGTGTGCCCGTAGTGCAGGGAGCGATTGACATGAATTCGTCAAAGGTCAAGACACGACGCTTACAGCATTTCCAACCTTTAACCATAACCGTTAGTCGTTCTATCTTTGAATAAGGTTGGACGCCAAAGATTTGTGTCGAGCGTGCTAACAATTGATATCCCGTCCTTACCCTTTTGCCCCTCGTGAAAAATAGGTGGTCCTGGATGATAATAACATGGTTCATTGAAATCGGTATAAATTTTTCCACATGACTGGCGAACACATTTTAATGTCATGTTGAACCTTTCAAACTGTTATGCCCTAATGGATCGTGGTTTTTCTTTGGTCAAGAGCAACTAAATGTTATGACGCGGCACAAAATAAAGGCGGTGTACGGAGAAAATTCATGCCTTAAAGTACCATGTTCACGCTATGCCTGGTTCCTCATGCTTTAAGGCACACCTCAGCTTATAAATAAATAAATAATTCAGTTTTCCTAATTTGGCGCCTTGAAGCCCACGCAGGTTTTATCTGAAGTCGTGTACTTTAAGTAGGATAACTTAATTTGACGTTTATAACACTCACACTCAGATTTCATTTGCAGATACCACTTGCGGTTCATCCTTACGGCGTAAAACCTCTTCCGTGCATACCCACCACAGGGAAAAGGGTCAGAAACCTATGTTTATTCAAGTGTTCTTTCATCATTCCACAAACATAATATTACCGCAAGAGTGTGATGTGTGGGTTTTAATGGATTCGTACCAGCTTTCTCCTGTTTCAAATGGCATAGGTGTTCAAGCTACCCAGAATCTGCTTAGGAGAACGGCCCGAATGGTGTACCACTGCACTATCCAACCCCATACAGCTTATTTTGATTTGATTTCATTTAGCACTTTCAGGTACCCTAAGGGCCCATGCAGGTATGTCTAGCCATAATATTTACACAGGAGGAAACTAAATACGGTAAAACCTCCCAAAAACTGTCTATCTCGTGCCTGTTGGTTTTCCGAGGTTTTCTACGGGAAATACATATACACTGTTCATGCAGTGTTAATTCCGTTCTATCCTTGTCCACATCGTCTCATCTTTTCTTCCAATGCAATTTCTACCTCTCCTGCAAGCCTGAATTGTTCAAACTAGCCTTTTGCCAGGATCAATTTTGTGATTCTCTCCATATTATCAGGGCTGTTCATTGCCATAAAGGACCTATCTTTTGCCTTTCGAAGCACCTCTCCTCTTCCTATTGCCCACTAAAGACACGCCAAGACCATATGTTTGACGCTCTGAGATGGATATCCACACTAACATTTTGAATTAATCATTCCGGGGACTTTCCTTCAATACAGATAAGGGTTGAGACCAATGTGCTCACTTCTCATCTGAACTGCAATAATACTTTGGGCCCTATTAAGGTTTTCACTATAGCTTATTATTAATTCTTTTATTGTCCATTCGCAGCTGTTGGACGTATACGCACCGGCACAATTTTGCCCGGTCTACGTGGTAGATTCAGACTACCTAAGATTAAAATCAATCTTCGAGACAGAAGATAACTAGCTTGTTTAAGACAATATCTGATCACTATCGAGCTGCTTGTCAATAGATCTGATTTCATTGGTCCAGGAAGGTAACTAATGGTTTTCGGAGGTTTCAGTCGGCTGATTGACCCATCTGAGGAAAGGGTACAAGTCCCTTATGCGAGGCTAGGAGGATTTGTGATCCACGTCATATTAACTGAGGGCTCCAGGGACAATAAACTAAACACATTCGAACTCTGAATCCCTACATCCACAATGATACACTCCGTCCAACGCTCTATTCATTCTATTCGGATCACTCTTTTTACCCGTGTCAACTGCTCTCTCTGTGTTGATGCAAAGAAAACGCTTGCCGAGGTTCAGAAGATAAGACCATTTGAATATCGGGAGATAAACGTTATGGATCCTGAAAGCAAGGATTGGCGGGATATATATGAATTTGATACTCCGGTGGTTAGCATTAGGCAAAATTAAATAAAATCAAATCAAATCAGCTAACCTTTCGTGGATTCACATTAGTACTGCTAGTCACGAGGAGGAGTGTGCAAAGCTCTCTTCTCACGCACAAAAGCTCATGCACCGATTTAAGTCCCAGGATGTTGTAGCCAAAATGGTCCTCGTCGAAACAAAAGCAGGATGAATTTCCCAGGATCATAATCAAAAAATTTCTATTCCAGAACTAAATTTGATCCAAATGACGTAGAAGAAGAGAAATCTCTGTAACTGGGATAACATGGTTTTTTCTAAAAAAGTCAATCGTGTATACCAATTCCATACAATTGAGAGGTTTCTTCCTAGTCGATAGGCGTGATTAAAAGAATTTTCAGCTAAATGGCGCTCTTCTTATATATTTGTCAGCATTTAGAAATAAGAGTTAGTTTTAGTCATCATGAACTACTCGAACCAAACCTATTGAGCTGAATAACTAAGGCTGAACACCCATCTGCGGTGACCTACGAATTTAAGAGTTGAAAACTTACTCACAGCTGAGACTATTCACGAAAAAGATTGGAATTCAATGGTTTTGATGGCACCGTGATAGGGAGGAGTATTGTTGTGTTATATTAACAAGACTTTATAGGAGCAGGACGATGGATACTCTTGGGGATGTTATACTCACAGTAGGTCTCGTTAATCGTTATCGCGTGTGTTCTGGTGATATATAAGACTTATATCTATATTCTCGTATAAAGGAAACTTATTCAAAAGATTAGGCGGAGCTTGAGATCTCCTTATATTCTGCTCCAGACTTACTATGTTGTTCACAGCCTAGTGCTAGAACATTACCTTGTGATATCATTTCTATACTACAAGAAATGACCATCTCGTTCTCCCTCAGTTCACCAGCCTTTGTCTGATTCCATTATCTCTATTCTATCGAGTTCTAGTTAGGTCCATAATACACACACATGCATTACATACTAAGCACCAGTCAGAGTCCGAACAGCTATCCGCCCGTGTCCGCCACAAGTGACGCTATCGTATTCCATATACAACTTATTGCTACCCAATCTATCTCTCACTCGCTCATGATGCCCCAGTCTTCCGCAGAGGCTGGCTCTTGCCCCCCCCACCCGTAAATTTGACACGTCCTGACGTCGAAATGATCCTCACAGGGCCACCCAACCATCCCGATTACCCATAAATAAACGCAGACCTGATCTACTAGGCGAGCTGCCAATACCCGCCCTCAAACCCCACCTGTTATGTTTGGTATATGATTTGGGAACTTACAAATGCGCTGGAACAGCTAAGATAGTTCGTGGAGAGATATCTTCATTTGTATGCCGAAGTGAAGTACAGTGCCTCTAGGATCGGAAATGTACAATCTCTTATGGGGTGTAATAGTACAATTGTCAAATGACTGGGGTTAGATCCCTGTATATATTGCCTTAATTGGTATGGTCATCATTCAGGCCCATGTCTAGTTACTTGACTAGTTATGCAGGCAAGGGGTACTATCCAATGATATTCCGTGAAAGTCCAAATTATGGGGATGGTTTTCAACTCTAAATGAAAGGTACAATGGTCCTTATTTAAAATTGAAAATTAAAAATATTAATTGATATTATCTAAAAGTACACATCTATTTCAAAAATAATTGCTCTGTATTGCAAAAGTATACATCGAAGCCCTCAGTATGGATCGCAACTAAAATGAAACCGTTCTACATATTTTGTATTAGTGTGCTCCATCCTTATACTTTGTGTACCCTCCATTTGCGTTTATCACTGCTTCATATCTTTCGCGCTTGTAACACGCACTTGACGGAGGCTGCTTCCGAGAAATGAATCTTCCGTATCCTCTTTGTTTGAGGGCATGAGAAATTAAACGCTCAAAGCATCTCCAGTGGCTGAAGGGTCCCATCGCTAGTTCCAGATAGCAATCTGTCAATTTTCAGGAGATTCCTGGACAAAAGCCTCAAGCTCATCAACTTGTTCCGCACTTAATATATGCAAGCGTCCTTTGCGAGGTTTAGGATTCGCAGTCTCTCGAGCACACGCTAATTGCACTTGCCTTCTTGTGAAGCCAAGTTCGTCAGATATATGTTGTAATGTAAAGCCAAGGCTTCTTAATGCTCTTATTTCAATACATTGATCGCGAGTTAGATGCCTGCGAGCTTAGGTTTCTGAAGCAGAATTTTCGAGAGACATTGTTTGCCGGAATAGAGGATGAATTGATAGTGGTGTTGATGATGAAGGGTTGTGCAGTCGAAAATGTCGTTGAAAATGTGTTTCTCTAAGCGGTTGTTGGAACAAGACGATTGGACCATACTTCATGGCGAGCGGGGGAGGGCAAGACTGACACCTGTACGCGGTGCCCTCTACGAACCTGAGAGTGAAATATTCTCCCAGAGCCAAGTTCAGTCAAATTTCGCAATACCGAACAAGTTGGCCCATGAGGCAATAATTCAAGACTCTCTACCTAATCAAATTTTCACACCTGAGGAGATCAATCACCACTAAAACCTCATCAAGTTTGCAAGTACGACTTAGTACATCCTTATTTCAATGATCACACCTCTCGTCGACTTTCTCTGGCCTCAATTCACCACCACGTACTCGCCCACGCCGATATTTATACCCGACGGAGGAAGCAAAGCGTGGCGCACAAACCTGGGAGACAGTTCTTTGGGATGGGCGTGAGAGAGATTAGGACAAGCTCACAAGGTGCTGCAGATGGTGGAAACGATCTCGACGGACGTGAATTTTGGAATTTTGACAACGAGTTTTCGAATTGAGCTTTGTGCGTGCGCCAAGACTTCGCTTGCGAGAGTGCGGGCGACACTATAAACACCGCCGTGGTTGGATGGTGCGGTGGAACATCATCTTGGCCGGTTTCTCAAGTAAGGTCTGGATAGCAAGGGCACATATCCCACCTGAGACAGGAGACCTCTGGTTCGAATCCGGCAAAACTTAACTACATTTCTCGCGGCGCTGGTATGCATGGATGATGAAGGCATGCTTGGATAATCAAAGGTTTTAAATTCCCTTTGATGGGTACTTACGGAGGAGGGTTGACTGTTTGTGTAAGCAAACATACCTCATAGTGGTATTTGCGAATGAAATCCAGAGTATGAGTGTCTCTAACGTCAAAAGAGTTATCCTACATGTATACATAGTACCGGTCATGTGTCATAGCTAGATAGCTGAAAACACATTAAATGATTTAAAAAAAAAAAAAAAAACGCCCCTGATCATCATCATCATCATTAGATCAATAAGTGTTTGTGTAGATCGTACTTTCGCTTCGGGACTGGGTTCAGACTTATGCTTGCATTAGTCTGCTTACAACATCTAATTATCTATCTATGTTCTACCTCGCTTAGGTATAAACATTATGTTCTGATTACGTGATGGAATAACATTCACACCACGGAGATCATTACCAACCGAGACCTCACCAAAGCTGGTAGCGATCGAAGATGAGTAGTCTTCGTCTACTCCGCACTTCGTGCAGTTCGGTCTGATATGTCTAGATTTCAAAAATTCTCCTTCCCAAACCTGGTCATAATCTCAGCACAGCTAACGAATGGAGGCTCATCGCATTACTCTCCTCCCTCGGCAAAGGTCTTGAAAGACTAATTGCAAGGCGAATAGCATTTACCGCCATTTCGTAAAAGGCTGTGCAGCAGCAGCTCTTTGGAGCACTGTCTGGCAGATCTGCTAACGACCATGTCCCATGCGTTATCCATGATGTGGAACATGCAGTAAAAAGGCAGAAAAAAGTAGTCCTTCTAACTTTGGATGTAGAGGGGGCATTTGACGCTGTACTCCACGGACGGCTGCTGCAAAGGATGAACAAAATTGGTTGGCCGAAACCAGCCATAACTTGGATGAAGTCTTTCCTGTAGGAACGATGCGCCCGCGTAAGACACGAGGACGGAGTAACAGACCCGGTATTCCTGGAATGCAGGCTGCCACAAGGATCGACTTTATCCCCAATTCTCTCCCTCTTCTACATAGCCGAAGTCATGGGATGCAGTAGTCGGAGATTTGGCTATGCAGATAATGTTGCTATCCTCGGTACAGGTTCAAATCCAAACCATGCCGCTGCAGCTTTCCAGAGGGAGATAGATGCAGTCTTAGGGCGGGCCGCTAATAACGCCGTCCCTCTTGACCCAGACAAGACTGAAGCAGTCTACTTCCTTGGTCCCAGATCCAAGGGATACGATCTTCCGAATATAAGGATAGGCCCTCGCGATGTACAAGCATCCGACAACATCCGATTGCTCGGAGTTTACTTGGACCGCGGCCTGACCTTTCAAAGCCACGTCGCAAAGCGGGCCAGTAAAGCAATGCGGCTAGTGCAGCACTTTCGACGGCTCACTCAGTGCACCCAGGGACCAAGGCCCGACATACCAGCTACAGTCATCCGCACGGTAGTTCTGCTAATCGTGTTGCACGCAGCGGAATCCTGGTACCCGGGACCAAACAGGGAAACATATCGGGGTGTCGCGCGAAATTCTTACAAAAAAAAGTGCAAAATAGTCGACCAAACTTCTGCCTTCGGAATCCATGTGGCTCTACCGATCTGGCGCACCATACCCATCATAGCCCTAAGAAGAGAGACAGGCATTCCACCAGCATACATTCTGCTCGAGGAACGTAGGCTCAAGACTGCCGCACGAATCCGAAGACTAGATGATTACCATCCGCTTCGACTCTGGGCCATGGAAAGCACGGATAGCGCTCGCCACCGACTTGGACTAAAGACATGCAACAAAACCAGACTTGGTTTCGACAGAGTGCATGATTCAAGGGTCCGGAAGATGTACCGACTTCTGCCAGAGGCCGAACTTCCTCCACCAATCCGACCTGCCGAACCCCTGCTGGACAAGCAAGAAAGAAGCGGCTAGGTTTATAAGAGAGTGGCGACCTACCCTCCCACCCGTTTGTCTTTGCGTGTACAGTGATGGTTCTGGGGAGTCCAACGACAGAGTGCCATAGGCCTTTGTGACCTTTATCGGAGGCAGAGGCACGGTAATTGAGCAAAGCAGCTTAGGCAAAATCACGAATGCGGAGGTCTACGACGCTGAGCTTCATGGAGTTTTGGTAGCCCTAGAAGCAATCACTACTAGGAAGCGAGATCAAAGCCGTAGCGCCATCTATTTCCTGCTCGACAATTCCGCGGCTATCCAGGATTTACCGACGGAAACAACGGGCTCATCATCCTGGCGGATCCAAAAGTTCATGAAAATGGCCACAAGATCAGCCGCACCTGTAAAAATAGGATGGATCCCGGGCCACGAAGGCCTGGTAGGAAATGAAATTGCTGATGAACTCGCTCGAAGAGAGCTTGAATTGGTGGACAACTCCAGGACAACATAAGGCGTGATGACCCTCGCCTCATCTGGACGGAAAGCTCGAACAGGTCAGGCAAATGTTGACGTACTAGTGGCACTCGAACCGCCCCCAACTTTACGCTGACCTCGAACTCGAGATGAGGCACAAGAAACCGCTAGAGCTAGCGCTACTGAGAGCGGTCTTTGCCCGCTTGATCGCTGCCCGAACTGGACATGGGGGCTTTGTGGCATATCACCGCCGCTTCAACCATACTACCGCCACACTTCATTGCGAGTGCGAGAGGGAAAAATAAATTGGCCACCTTGTCCAGTGTCGGGAAGCACTGACAACATGGCGGCGGAAAAGCGGAAAGCGAAGGGCACCGGCCCTGGAAATGATGCTCGGATCAAGTGGATGGCAGCTGTTCAGGGACTACGTTCAGGAGAGCGGAATATACGCGGAGGCTAGTCGGGGGATGGCAAGGATACCTGTGACTCGGACGTCATATATCGAAAGCCTAGGTAGTTTGGCATGGAAAGAGGGATTTGATTCGAGGCTCAGGCGCGTGGTGGCTGAGGCGGAACGATGGAAGGGAGATTTTCGAAGATTTTCTTTTGTTTTTATTCTGGGCTACTGAACTCGTCATGATTCAACACGTAGATGCGTGTCGGCATGGTTCCGGTCATATCGGTGGGACGAGGCACTTGTCCTTTACGCTAGTTAACCTGATCCGGCCTGGCCCCATTCGTGCTCAAGTTTTTTTTTCGCATCAGATCTTAATTTCGTATGCAGCTATCTAGCTATGATACAATATCGGAGTAAATGTACAGGAAATATGACTCAAGATTCAAGAAGAGCGCTCGTGCCTCGGATTTCATTTGCAAGTACCACTGCGAATTTGTGGTAGCTTTTTCTTCACTCCTAGTCAACCCTCATCCGTGAATACCCACCCAGGGGAACGTCAAAAACCCTGAGTTATCCAGACATGCCTTTATTATCTACTGAACTTTCTCCGCGCGAAATGTAGTCTGAGGTGTCTCCTTCCCAAGTGGAGTAGGTGCCCAGGCTACTCGAACTATACCAGAAAACACCACCAGGAGGCAGACCACAGTACCTTCCATCGTTTGTGTGTTTTTTTTAGTGTCAGCTGCACTCTCGCAAGCGGAGTCTTGGTGCGCACAAAGCTCACTTCGTAAAACACCTTGAAAAAATTGAACTTCCACGCCCGTCGAGATTGTATCCATCCTCTGCATCATCTTGAAAACTTGCCCCAATCCCTCTCACGTCCATCCCAAAGAACTGTCCCCCAGATTTGTGCGCCACGCTTTGCTTCCTCCGTTAGGTGTAAATATCGGCGTGGGCACGTGTTTGGTGGTCAACCGAGGCCAGAGAATAGTTGATGAGAAGTGTGGTCATTGGAACGAGGATGTACTGGGTCGTACTTGCCGATTTGATGAGACTCAGGTAGGAGTCGAACTCGCTGGGAGCGATAATTTGACATTGCGAAATATTTTGAATCATTGCCTCGTGGGCCAACTTCTTTGGTATTGCAAAATTTGACTGAACTTGGCTCTGGGAGAATATTTCACTCCCAGGTTTGTAGAGGACACCACATACAGGTGCTCAGTCTCGACCTCCTCCCTACTTCGTCGCCCAAATCCTAGAACACAACATTAATCGAACGATTTCCATAGTCGGACTTCATAGTGAGCAGTAGCTGAGTAGCACATGATACAATGCGAGGGAGAAGGAACAAAATAGTGAAAGTCGCTAGCCAAACTTAAGCGATTTGACCCAATTCCAGATGGAATCACCCCTGCAATTTAGAGTGAAAAAGCCCCGAACTAATCTAACAACAATCGTAAGGATCTAATATTAAAGTCTCAGTTGTCTCACACATAGTGACTCATGAACCTCTACCCTACCTCTTTCATTCAACTACAAAGCTTCAACAGTTAGTGTAAAGAGTCAAGATGACACCACGGATTGATACAATCCTGGAGGAGATTAGACCTCGATTTTTGGACTGGATTTTTTTAATTGAGCGTTGTGCGCTAAAAGGCATCCCCTGCTAGTGCAGGCGACGCTGTAAACACCATCATGGTTGCAAGGTGCAATGGTTTATGATTCATGCTAGTCTCTGAAGTAGAGTTTGGTTAGCCTGGAGAACAATTCCACTTGAGGGAGGGCAAGACTGACACCTGTACGCGGTGCCCCCTACGAACCTGGGAGTGAAATATTCTCCCAGAGCCAAGTTCAGTCAAATTTCGCAATACCGATTAAGTTGGCCCACGAGGCAATAATTCAAAATTCTCCGCCACGTCAAATTTTCGCTCCCAACGAGTTCGACTCCTACCCAAGTCTCATCAAGTCTACAAGTACGACTAAGTACATCCTCTTTCCAATGACCACTCTTCTCATCAACTATTCTCTGGCCTCATCTAGCCGCCAAATACACGCCCACGCCGATATTTACACCCGACGGAGGAAGCAAAGCGTGGCGCACAAATCTGGGAGACAGTTCTTTGGGATGGACGTGAGAGGGATTGGGACAAGTTTACAAGATGACACAGTGGATGGATACAATCTCGACGGGCGTGTAATTTTGAATTTTGGCAAGGAGTTTTACGAATTGAGCTTTGTGCGCGCCAAATCTTCGCTTGCGAGAGTGCAGCGGACACTATAACAACACGCAAACGATGGAAGGTGCCGTGGTCCGCCTCCTGGTGGTGTTCTCCGGTATAGTTTGAGTAGCCTAGGCACCTACTCCACTTGGGAAGGAGACACTTTAGACTACATCTCGCGCGGAGGAAATTCAGAGGATGATGAAGGCATGTCTGGATAACTCAGGGTTTTTGAGACGTTCCCCTGGGTGGGTATTCACGGATGAGGGTTGACTTGGGGTGAAGAAAAAGCTACCATAACTTCGCAGTGGTACTTGCAAATGAAATCCGAGGCATGAGTGCTCTTACTGTAAATTGAGTCATCTTTTCTATATATTTTCTCTGATATTGTGTTATAGCTAGATAGCTGCATACGCAATTAAAATCTGATGCAAAAAAAAAAAAAAAAAAAAAAAAAAATTCCACTTGAGACAAGAGATCGCTGGCCCGAATCCAGCACCACTTGCTCACACTTCTTGAGCACTTGGATTAAAAAGTGGGTTGTAACTTCCCACTCATGTGTGTTAGCGAAGGAGACATATTATTATACTTAAAAGGTAATGTAGGGCGTCTTGGAGTCTTGACCTTAACAGTCCGTGGAACTGAGGATATAGGAAGGTGTGGAGATCAGGTCAATTAGAATCGAGATATATATATATACATATATGTATAAGAAAGGATGAAGCAGTGCGGTTTATTACTACAAGAGAAGTGTTCCCCGAGAGAAGAGCTGCAATTTTTGCAAGGCTAAAAAGCAGACCACAAATCATTTACTTCTTCATTGTACCAGATTTTGCAAGCAGAGGGAATTGGCATCTGGCGACATAATGCCTCTTTCATTACAAATATCGATAAGGACTAAAAGGGGGAAGGAAGCCATTCTAGAATTTTTGAAAACATCCAAGTGTATGTCAGCATACAAAGGAGATGATATAGGCACATAAATAATGGACATATAGTAGTATGGAGAAGTGAGCTAGGGCGTTAACCGGTGTGATTTTTCAATTTAAAAATAAATGGATATTAAATTGTCATTGCTAGATAGCTGAACACAATAGTATTTGTGAGCAGATGCATATCTGAGCATAGCCAGCTCTAGTCACAAAGTCATGTGACACATAAGGATTACAGAGTCTGGGAGTTATGCAGATGTTGTAGATGATCCGAGCGCGTAGGTACATAACGATGGCGCTCTTCCTGTTTTTACCAAAGTAGAGAGCTATAGTGATATAGTTACAATATAAGATTGAGCCAATAACGTTTACAGTATTCAAAAAAAAAGTGTTCCTAATACCCTACGCACGCGCCTCGGCCAATCCTTCAGTGTGCCTTGCTAGCCATACATGGTTCGGTTCACGTGATGTCTCATTGCTCATACACGCGCATCTATTTTGTATATCATAACGCTCCTGGGGAAGTACATCATTTCCTCTGTTAGGGACTAGTTAGCTAGACGTAAAATAGAAAAAAACTGCTGGGAAAATGGCTATCCGATGGTTCCCGGGCCACGCAGGTATACTTGGTAACGAAGCAGCCGACGCGCTCGCCAAATTCGGTTGCGCAACTCCAGCCCTACACTTAAAACTCTCTATTGCGAGGGCAAGAAGAGAAGTACCCCGACCACTTTTTTTATTGCAACCTCGGGCAGTACCAGGCAGAGCTCTACAGGGCTCAGATCTTCAATCCCAGCATATCTTGGGCCCTTGCTTCAGCGGAGGGAGTTCAGGTATTTAATAGCTGGTCATGTAATAAAGGCTAAAGAGCTTTAGAGTGATGCAAACAATTTCCCTCTTTACCAATTTTATTTCTTTGCTTTGTATTCTCCATTGAATAACATCTGAAAATCATGAGAGACAACGGGAGGCCGATCTTCATGTAAATTCAAACTTCGAGCGCAGGATAATAAGATACTGGTCTTCATTTGCTTTGTTGGGTCTACGTAGGCGCCGACATGTCGGGTAGTTTTATATAGACTGGGCTAACCGGTACGTCAGGATGTCATGTGCTATGCGCGGACACGACGTTAAATATTATAAATAAATATCATAACACATATCTACTCTTTGTAAAGAAAAATACTTTGTAGTATTTTCAAATAAACTCCAGAGTGTAAGTGAGGATAACGCAAAAGAGCCTATAAATATGCACATAAAAATTAGATGACACGTCATAACCATGTAGCTGTAGCCTTAACAGACAAGTGAAAGTCGACTTTCCAGCTTTCGCACCAATCCGGCACTAACGATGTAATATTGTGATCATGTAATGACAGAAACCTACTAGCAACCGGGCATAAATTGTCTCATTCATGAATTTTGGATAACTTTTCTATCTCATAAGTTACCAAATACCGACTAACTCTGACAGCAAGCTTCAGCCAATATGAGAGGCAGCTGAGCCTGATCATATTAGCGAAGATGTAAGATCATACTGGCTGGATTCTCTAAAAGTCCCCTTATGACTTCATTGGCTTTGGCTAGTGTCGCACCGTCTATGATCCTGTGGTCTGCACTCCAGCTAAAATTACAGACATGCTTCTTCACCAATTCGCCTGAGTCTGAAAACGCTGGCACTAAACGTAACTTTCCAATCCCAAGAATGGCAAGCTCTTTTTCAACAATGATTGGGGAAACATAAGTACCACCAATACTGCCAATATTTGACAAGGTTATCGTGCCCCCTGTCAGATCTTGACCGCTCAACCTGCCCGAAACGGCTAGATCTTGAAGTCGTACTAATTCTGAAGCAATTTCCACCATGGTGAGAGTAGAAACATTCTTCACCACGGGAACAAGTAGACCAGAGGGTGTATCCATTGCAATACCAATATTGTGCTGACTTCGTAGGGTTAGAGATGGCTTGTTAGTTTTGACGTCATGTTCCAACTTAGCATTAAGGATAGGGTAACGATATAATGACATAGAAACAGCCTTCATAATGAAAGGAAGAAAAGATAGCTTCCTAATCTCAATTATTGGTGCCTTTGCTAATCCTATGTTAATGCTTTCGCGCAGTTGGACTAGGCTAGTGAAATCAATTTCGTCCGCATACAAAAAATGTGGTATTGATAGAGAGCTGGTCATTGTTTTGTACATCTTCGACTGACAGCTGGTGAGCTGAACATTTTTATCCATTTCGCCGTCGTCTGTTGAAGTGCTTGGCGAGGATAATGATGTCGGAGAGTTTCGGTTCTTTGCAAAATTAAAAACATCGTTTTTGAGGACTCTCCCGTTTCGTCCGGTACCTTGAACATCTTCTAATTTAACGTCCAGCTCTTTTGTGAGATTCCTAACAGCGGGGGTCGCCAAAGATTCGTAGTTCCTCCCAGACTCTAGCTTGGGTCCCAACTCCTTGGGGGTTGTATGAGACTCACTCTCATGAATGTGAGGTAGTTTAGTTGCGACTGGTTCCAAAGCTCTCTTCGTTCCTTCTGATTCAACGTCTCCGCATTTATCCGGTACATCAATGTCCATCAATGGCCGACCAACCTTGACCATTTGTCCCGGCTCATAATGAAGCTTTTTAACTACTCCTGCGAATCGACTTGTGATCTCCACGGATGCCTTATCACTAGTCACTTCACAGAGTTTATCCCACTCCTCGATGCGAGCTTCAGGCTCAACAAACCATTGAATAATTTCACATTCGGTGATTCCTGTAGATATGATTAAAACAAGTCTATCCAGCTACAATCAGTAATTTCAATTCACCTTCTCCAATATCAGCCAGCAGGAAAGGCTTTATGACAGATGCTCGGGCGCTTTCATGGAAAAAGCTTAAAGTGGTCTTAGTTGTAGTCCTAGAATAACAGAGCAGTTGAAAGGCTGGCCGTGGTCGTGTAAGAAAAGCAAGTCTCCGACTTATCTGAATCATTATAATTTATTTCCATCTGGTTACATTGGATTTGGTGCTTCTACTTATGTCCATCGTCAAGGCCAACCCAATTCTTCATTACTTGTGCTGGGTCGTATGCCGACGCAAAGCGCGACAGGGATATCACGAGCTCGGCCACTGCTTCCTTGAATCCCGACGCCCCAGTACTTGATACTAGGAGCTTTCAGACTGGCACGGCACACCATGATCGTATCACGACTGCCTTTTGGCTTATTTAAAAAGTCAATTTGTTCGGTAGAACTCACGCCGCTGCACTGGCGATCTTTCGCAACATCTTGTGACCGTCTCGGTGACGCTCGTTCGAAAACTGAGGCATTAGAAACCCGCGAGAAAATACCACATTCAGCAGTGCTGCAAGAAGCCCCGAAAGCCTACGGCAAAGATGTCTCCGAATTCACGCCAAGGCCTCTCGATCGCCCTATTGGTCTCTGCTCTCCACCGCAGGCCGGAGAGAATTCTGGTATAGATACACGCACTTGGAGACAGCGGCGAGATGACTTCGTAGACTACGATAAGCACATTGTGCGACGAAAGCAGCTGTAAGATTCTCAATCCCGAGTACCAGGAAAGTACTAAGGTCCAATTCTCGCATCTAGAACGGCCAAAATGGCGACCCCATATTTTCGGGAGTGGAAGAATATGCGCTTCGCCAAAGGGAAGTCTTTTCTCGCGCCACCGCGACTATTTAAAGCCGATAAGGCACTATACTTTCCTAATCTTTATGGTAGAACCTTACTCAGAGATGGAAAGTTGCGCGATACAACTCCAATACTTCTAAACAAAATTTCAATTCTTAGTGTTTACAGTAGCGCGTGGGGCGAGAACCAAGCAGCATCTTTTATTTCAAAAGAAAAAAATCCTCAACTACACGAAGTAGTCAATAAAAGCGGGGACATAGCGCAAATTGTGCAAGTCAATTTTGAGGACAATGCACTCAAGGCTCTTTTGATCAGGCTTTTTATAGGAGCTCAGAGAAGGAAGCTCAAACAGGAGAACTGGGGAAAGTATTTCATTGTGCAAAAGGGGCTGTCCATAGAGTTGAGAGACATGATTGGTTTGTTGAATAAAAAAGTCGGTTATACCTATCTACTAGATAGAGAATGTAAAATAAGGTGGGCTGGAAGTGGATTTTGTGAAGATAGTGAAAGGGAAGGACTGGTCAAAGGTGTAAAGAAGCTCATCGATGATGCGAACATCCCGAGAAATACTGTAAATAACATGTCGGAGTCTGGTAGCAAAGTGTAAGCTTTGGCTTCGAATCGCTGAAAACCAATGATTACAAGCAACCATACATAACCGTATAAAATTCACGTGAATATATACTTTCATTTTTTACCTGAACGCCTTGCTAAAACCGTCAACAGCCTTATTTTATCTGAGATAAAAGAAAAATACAAAACACGCAGCGATAAAGAATCCCATGATAAGTCCATCCCTTCTTTTTTTGGCAGATATTTTTCCGATTAAATTATTTAAACCAGGAACTAGTGCAGCTGTACTTGTGATCCGACGGTTAATGCTAGCGAGTGTCTCTCTTTGCAAGACAAATCCTTCGTTAACTGCGTAGGCTTGGCTTAAGACACTATCAACCATATTATGACTATTATCAATTCGACTTCTTTCTCCCAGCATATAATCTGCCTCACCGGCCTCTGGGTCATTTGCACGGTGTGCATTTATATCGGATCTGACGCTTGACAAGAGGTTCGCTCTATCTCGCGCTGCCTCAATTTGTGATTTCAAACCGGTCATTTCTTTTCGATGCTCAAGTAGAATTTCGCGATGGCGCATGAGATTGTTTTGTTTAAGAGAGGAAGCCGTGAGTGCTGCCTCAGAGTCCAGAAGACGTGTAAGTTGGCCAATTAGAGCCTCGCGCTACCTAGGTTAGTCTACGACGGTGGCAAGTGGAGAGAAAACAATGTACCCTATCCAGTATTTCGTACAGTTTATTTTCTGTTTCTTTTTCATCTTCGGACGGTTTGGGAGGTAAATTCCCCGTTGCGGCAAGTTGAGAATATGTGTGGAATAATGTCTCGGTCTAGGTCAATCAGCGGTAATTTTTTCAACTTTAAAGTACCCCCTACTTGGACTTCTAGAGACCGCGCCTGCTGTCGTAGCTTAGCCCAGCTGCTACTCGTCGATGACATTGTCTAAGAATTTAACGTGCATACTTGGCGCCGAGTTGCAACATGCATGCCTCAGAGATGAGGGTCTCGCTTACCGATTTGTTATTTGCCGCGCTCGACCGCAAGTTCGCTTAAACAGGCGGCACACTTTAATATTGGAGTAAGTCCTCACAGCTGCGCAAATTGCCATCATTAACTAGTCGACAAACGCCATCACAATGGTAAGAGCCTCGATTTGATGATCGATGTAGAATTAAATATATGAGCAACATCACTAATATTCTCAAAAATAGTCCAACTCAAAGGTCAAGATCGGCCAGCTATGGCCCAAAAACAAGACGGATCTCATGAAGCAATTAGGTGAACTTAAGACCGAGCTCGGTCAACTACGCACACAGAAGATTGCAGGAGGTGCCGCATCTAAACTTACAAAAATGTGCGTAAGAATAATTCGCTACCAATAAGCCCTACCTCAATCACGCCAAATCATTTCTCCTAAACACTAGTAAGATGTTGTAACTGACGGAATTATTTCAGCCACGACGTCCGAAAATCTATTGCAAAGGTCCTCACAGTTATAAACGCAAACCAACGTACTCAACTCCGAATTTTCTACAAGCATAAGAAGTACCTACCACTCGATCTTCGACCAAAGCAGACTCGAGCAATAAGGAGACGTTTGAGTAAGGGAGATAAAGCAAGGAAACTACCCAAGATCACCAAGCGAGAAGTACACTTTCCGCAAAGAAAGTTCTTGATTAAAGTACGTTCCCTTGATAAAGCTCATCTGATTTTTCTTTTTTCGACTCGCAAAATATTCATCTCAAACAAAGAGTGAATCTGACAATATATACAGGCGGAAGCATAAGTAAACAAAGCGAAAAAGAGACTTGGCATGGACGCTCATGATAAGGAATCTCTCAGATCCTATAATGATATCCTAAGATCAAATGAGACTTGGCTGTGACTTGTTTGGTTCTGAATTTCTTTGAGAGGTGGTACTGAATTAGCGAGAAGCTAAAATCATTTGACCACAGCCGGACCGGTTGAAACCAAAATCCTGGGATGGCCATCACAATGAAAAAAAATAATGTAACCAAAATTGAATCAACTTAAAATGTGTGACATAAAATGATAGTATTCTTAATCTACCGTAGTCTTCCCAGCCGTATTGAAACACGATTTGAATACTGCTCAAAGAAAGTGTAGCCACGGCTGAACCGCTGATGAACCCGCCTTTGTATCAAAGGTACACTGAAAATTAACAAAATTAATCATGTGTCAAATGAATCCCTTTAGTTGCGGGACCAACTAAATGCATGAAGGCTATGCGTACTCACACAACTCACTCATGGAACCAATGGAATCTCGCATTGAAACAAGGTTGCCACACAACAGCCCGACCCCTTAAACCCAGACAATGATAAGTATATCCCCCCTTTGGCAGAGATTATACCTGCAGTGACAGGCAAAGTGGTATAGGCATGTAGCCTAGCTCCGCCCGTTTTTAAATCATTCGTGCCACTACACATGTACTATCCCAAAAAGAATTTTATCTTATCTGGCTTCACGCATCTCAGAATATGTGAATTTATTGTGCTTGAGTTCCCGAATCCCAAGAATTTTGAACACGGGGGTATCATGGATGGACGAGCATTTGCTCAATGACAGATAGCTCCTTCGGGGCCAGCAAGTAGCCGAAGCCTGCTGAATTCCAGATGATCATGGCACTGAAAATTTCATTGCTTACCCAACCATCTAGGCTCTATAGCTATGTTTGAAATAGATAATTTTTGTAAGTATGATCTCAAACTTTGATTTAAGCCGGCTTAGACGAATTATTCCCCCTCCAATGGTGCCGGTGTAATCATTCAGCATGCTCTGCATATCTGGGATAGCCAAGGAGAGTCGCATTCGAATCCAAGTCGAAAGCAAACACAGGCACATTATAATCAGCGACTGCTCATTAACGTCGGTTTTTTCATTCCCACGAGAGTCCTCTACCTCAACCTCTCTACATACCAACTCGCCTAAACGACCCAAAAAGGTGTTACTCCAATTACAAGCAGGAGCGTGCCTCATTTGTTGCCGAGCATTACTCACTCAAATTTAAGACGCTATGTATACCCGCAGGGGGGAAAGTAAGTTATAATATACAAATTTGGGATTATGGTTTATTGGGGACTATTGCTCTAATGAGGCCATACATCTTGAGGAAAGACAAGCGACTGAGGCATGGAGAGATATAAGGAAGAGACCTCCTATGCGAATACTAAGTCTGGTTTTTTCGAGATATTTCCGACTTTGGAACGTTTGTGGGTGCCGAGAACGAGATTTCGGCCGATAAGCCAGGAGGACCTCAAATGTCGATGAGTCAGCGGCACAAAAGAAGCTGGCCCAAGCTACTATACAGCAATCACGCTCTGTCAAGACTTTTCTAACATTTCAGTACGACCCTCGGGAAGGAGGCTAGAAAGGCAGAGGGTGAATTTCTCGAGGTACCCACAAGTCTGCAGCGCCCAGCTGACCGGCCTCTTCGAACGCTTCAGAAGGGTCACTATGTCTTCGGATCTAGTCCTAATGTCGGTATTCGGAGAGCTCCGCACCCAGTGGTCTTTGCGATTTTTCCCGGCTGCCATACACCCGCAAATGGTCATCGTTCCGTTGGATGGAGGGGGGATATAATGAAGGGCAAAGGGCTCCTCTAAGTGTGTGATCGAATGAGAACTTGTGAGGGGTGGTACTATTTGAGGGGATACATAACTGGTATAGGTATCCTTGGCCTGTGGGCAGAGAGGACCTGCATGTTTCACATACTCATAGACTCGGACAAGACAATAAAATGTAATAAAGCTTTGATCTTATTGGATTTCCGGATAGTGTGGCTTCCTTTTAATTGCATATATTTACTGTATCACAAACGCCGCATCCACGCTCCGCGCCGTTAAAAATATGCAACAAATGCCTGTTATCTTAGCATTGAAAGGCTACCTGACGTACGGGTCTCCATGGGACCCATAGTGGAGGGCAATAACTGAACACCTGTACGCGGCGCCCTATACGAAGCGTGAGTGACATATTCTCTCAGAGCCAAGCTCAGTCAAATTTCGCAATACCAAAAAAGTTAGCCAACGAAGAAATGATTCAAGATGCTCCACCATGTCAATTTATCACGCTCGTTGGCATCAGTTCACACTAGAAAAATAAAATTTTCATGTACAACTTTGTACATCCTCATCTCAATAATCAAACCTTTCTTCGACCTTCTCTGGCCTTAGCTCGTCGCTCAATACACGCCCACACCTACATTTATATCCTATGGATGATACCATTCGTGGCACCTAAATCTGAGAGATATTTTTTTGGAATGGATGTGAGAGAGACCAGAACAAGTTCCCAAGACAATACTCAAGATGGGTACAATCTTGAAGGGCGTGAAATTTTAACTTTTGTCAAGGAGTTTTATAAATCGAGCTTTATGCGCGACATGGATTCAATTGAGAGAGTGGGAAAGTGAAAGGTTGTAAAATAAGCTTTTCGCTGACATTAGCCAAACAGATTTCATATTTCGTTGATGGGCCTGTGCAAGTTTACAGATCTGATATGAATATTAGTGTTATGCGCCGCCACCATGGTGTTACGCGTCGGTCGTGGCTCCGCAAATGACAAGAAAAGCGGTGAGAATAAGAATCGATGGAACAGATAAATTGCAACCGGAAAATCTGCTTTCAAAGGCAGAATAGCAAATTCAAGATGCATGTGAGATTCCACAAATACGGAGCAACGATACTGAGGTATTCGTCCAGTTGGTGTCCCAGAGAGACGCGGCGCTAAATATGCGACAAACAACGGAATTCAAAATTTTACGGGAAGATTTTCCAGCCGAGGTCATCGGTGTCCATTGCGGACACGAATTCTAGGGGGCAGAGATGCCAACAATTTCGCCATCATCAGGGAGATAGAGACGACTACGAAGGCACGGATTCCAGGCTTAGTCATAAGTCGTGAGTTAGTGTTTATTGTACTACTTAAGTCATAGACTATCTAGCACATTAGGCTCCTCTCTGACCCAGGCCACACCTTGTACAGTGCTCCTTGCCTCTCATGTTTCTGGAAAGATCATTGATATATTGCCCTTGATGAATAGCCATTCAGCTCACTTTTTACCCATGGAATTCAGCCACCTTTTCCACGGAACCTTCTACCCAAAAAACATAAAAATGGTAGCAATGGAAACTGCGTGTGCGGGAAAAAGTCTCAGAAAACATGCAGCCTCAGCCAGGCGATGCCTAAACACCGGGACCACACGAGGTGCGCATGTTCATCTACATCTCCATCCTTTGTAACAGTCGAAGTCACCTTGATCCAATCCATTATCGCCATATCCGTATCGGATGCTGGGTACCCTCCGGAAACTCATCGGATAACTTCTCCATGATCAAGATTTGGTAATGAGTAGGGCTCCGACCCTATCATCTGATCTAATCGCGGCTAGCTTCATGATAATGGTGATAGGGTGATTTGCTTATGGATGAAGACGATACAGACGGCGAAAGTGATTGGGAATCCTCATCGATGTGAGGACTTTGTTACTCAATCTCGGCTCTGTAGACGCTACAGTGAGATCTGGAGGCTCGTAGGAGACACTGCTGACAGGTGTTGAGAATAGTCCCCCAAGTCATAAGTCGTATAAGGTCGTTACACGACGGAAAGGAACACCTGCGATCAAGGAAGAATGACCGCACTCGAGGATCAATTAGGGTTAGCCTCCCAGCGGAGGCAATCCAGACGGAAGTGGTCCGAAACGGCCTTATCATCAACGCCATGCTCTGCACCATGCAGGTGTGATCACCATGGTCCCAGCCAAAGCAGTGTTATAACTGTAGCCAGTTGGTACACCAAGTCGTCGTGTGGAAAGGTAGCCAGGTGCAGTAATTGCGCTGGCGCTCACAAAATTGGAAACTGTCCGATGAAAAGTGTTACTTGCGCGAACTGCGACAAGGAACATCGTTCGTGGCAGAAAGCAGCGTGCTGGACCCACCAAGTCTACAGGGGAAGTGTGGAGAAGGCACTAATGGAGCTATTGTCGAGAACGGCGGAAATATGGAACGATAAACCAACCATGCCGCCAATGCGAACAGTCGGAACGACTGATGATTAGGGGTTCACTATGGTCACCAGTAAAAAGGCCGAAGGACTCAGAAGAGGGCCGGGACGACCACGCAAGGTTATCGAAGCCCCCGCGGCACCAACAATCCCCGCGACAGCAGCACCACCATCGGGGCCAACTCTTCGGACACTTCGACGACCAACGCTGAGTGAGAAGGCGCCTTCTCATTTAATTTCTCCTAAAAATAGTCTGACCGAAAGGGAATTAACGAATTCTGGGGGAAACTTTATATAATTGTGGTTGAAAGGAACTGACTCAGCATTAAGCCAGGTCGGTTTAGAGTGGCAAGACATCAGTTTTGTTTTGGTTATAGCTTTTTCCCTAACCAAAGCGGCTTACCGTCTTCATGATTCTGAATATATATACCGCATAGGATGTTAAACTAGAGAAATAAATTAATTAAATGGCCACCCCCTATCACTGAAGCTGACACTATATGTACAAGTTAACCATGGAAGGTGCAGTGGTCCGCATCCTAGTGATGTTCTCTGGTATAGTTTTAGTAGCCAGGGCACCTAATCTGCTTGGGAAAGAACAACTCAGACCACGTTTCGCGCGGAAAAAATTCAGTGGACGACGAAGGCATGTCTGGATAACCCAGGGTATTTGAGACGTTCCCCTGGGTAGGTATTCACGGATGAGGGCTGATTTGGGGTGAAGAAAAAGCCGTAATAACTTGCAGTGGTACTCGCAAATTTAATCAGAGGCATTAGTGATTTGGTAGTCTCTACCATAGAAGAATAATATTTTTTCATGGTATTGCTCGCCTCCGCTGACCGTCTGCTTTAATCGTTAACAATTAGCCACTACAAGTTTAATTGTTTGCAAGTCCCGCCTTGACAACGGAACCAAAAATCTAACGTCGGTAACCCTCTGGATTCTAGACTCTCTAGGTGGTGCGATAGTATTACATTGATTTAGGTTACCTGCTTTTCCAGAGCAATCCAGGGAAGACAGTAGCTAGCTCTCTAATCCTCCTATTCCTGATAGGCACATGTGAGAGCTGAAATGGATAGAAAATTAGTCTTGATGAGGGATAGAATCTATCTCAACACAGGTATATATATCCTGTATTGTACTTAAAAACAAAAGAAAAAACATCATTTTTCACGAACGTTATTTCATCGTTTTAATCATTGCTACTATCTTAATCGGCCCATCTTATCTCGTTCCTCGAATTTTTTTCGTTGCGCTTCGGCATGGCGAGTTGGGGGACAGGAAAGGTGGAATTTACGGCTGGAAAAATTTTCACGGCACCACCACCACCACCAACGGATATCGGAACAGCCGCAATAATGCTTGTAGAATCTCTCGCGACCTCTACAGGCATGAAATTGGATTAATTAAAAACCATAGCTTTTTTATTTAAATAAGGTCAGAGACAAACTGGTGATTGCAGAAACTGACGAATCTGCGACACCGATGGTTGAGATAGATGAGGCGCTCAACGCCTTCATAGCCCACGCCAAGATGTTACGATCGAAGCTGACGGCTAACCCAATGGAAGAACGAATGCTAGCCTTAGAAAAGGCAGTAAAGAAGAGCCTCGAGGAGCCAGCGCGCAAGACGGCTCCTCAGTCGACACTAGGAATGGGAGGCAGACCAACGTACGCCTCAGTCGTTGCACCTCCAGCAACTAAAGCAGCCGTAAGAATACGAGTGGAAGGATCAGAAAATATGCAGCCAGCTGAGCTGCTTAACAAGTCGAAAAAACATATAGAGGGGGCTTATGCCGTAAGGCAGCTGAGGAGTAATGACACTGAGGTGTTTGTGCAGTCTGTCTCCCAGCGAGACGCTGCCTTGAGGATGGCACAACCAAAGGAGTTCTGCGTCCTAAAGCAGGATTACCCTGTTGAAATTCTGGGAGTCCCATTGGGGACAATAATTAACGGAGGAAAGAACGCAAATAATAGCATGGCAATAAACAAGATGACAACGGAGACAAGAGCCCGGATTCCTGGAATCCAAATCAATAGGGTGAGGTGGCTTAACGACTGCAAAGAGCACCAATGGATGAAAAATAACGGCCATTCTCGAGGGTCAGTTATCGCAAGCCTACCGACGGAGGCTCTTCAACGCGAAGTGGTTAGGAACGGCATTGTGATGGATTCAATACTCTACACGGCCCAGCTCTGGTCACCCTGAGCACAAATCAAGCAGTGCTTCAACTTCAGCAAATGGGGGCATACCCAAGCTTCCTGCAACACGGCAAGGAGATGTGGTGAGTGTGCGGGCACTCACTAGACCAGGGACTGCCCGAAGAAATCTGTACTTTGCTGCAACTGTGGCAAGGCGCATAGGTCGTGGCAGAAGAAGTCGTGTCAAAACTTCGCGTTATATAAGGCTAGTGTTCAAAGGGCAAGGTGGGGACTTTTGGAACGAACGGCAGATTTAAGAAGGGAAGAAATACAACCAACAGCAACAAATCAACCTACGGCTAATACAGCAACCGACCAAGGGTTCACACTCGTGTCCCATCAAAAGCCTGAGGGCGCCAAGAGAGGGCCAGGACGCCCGCGCAAACAGCCCCTGGTCCCAGCGCCACAAGAACATCTATTTGCGCCATCGGGGTCAAGTTCAAGACCACAGCTATTTTTTTTCAGCACGCGAGGGCAGGGAAAGGATGGCGAGGGAAACTTTAATTTTACCTAGTCTTGTCTCTGACTGAAGGCCATTTGCACTTACTGTAGGTAACGAAGGACTACAGATCAAAAATTTTAATAGGGGGAGGGGGTTTTTACCGCAAGGTTTCCTCCTCATGTAAATACAAAGTTTAGGTTTATAGACACCTACATGGGCCCATAGGGCGCCAAATTAGGTCAAATGAAATCAAATTCAAATTAAAACAAAAGTCTCGGCAGGGAGGCACTTTTGACGAATTCAAATGGTTCCCAGCGCATGGCAGGGTGACCTTGGTCAATTGAGTACATATCAAGCTTGGTTTAAAGTACGGGCACGTCTGGCAGCTTATATAGACCAAGCTGAGCAACTCAAGACCCTAGGACTGGGTCATGAGCTGGCAAGATGTTAAAGAAACAAGTATTGTTATACTATTTGCAGGCAAAAATGGCTTTATCGTCTGGAAGAGGTGCCAGTGTAATCGCTCGATATACCTAGCATATCTGGTATCGTCACGAAGATTCGCATCTAAATCAAAGTCAAAAGCAAAAACAAGCATCCCTAGAAACGACGACATTTCATCAATATCGGTCCTAACATTATCTCAAAAGTCCTCCATTTCAATCTCACCACACACCAACTCGTCTTGATGACCAAAATCCATGACCATACCATAGTCCTACAGCCCCCTCCCTTCGGGCTTTCGAAATCTACTTTGATCCGAAGCTGAACTGGAGAACTCAAGCCAATAGCCTTCAACTGAAGGTAGGGATGTAGGTTCAGGGTCTCAGTAGGTTAGCACAATCAACTTGGAGAGCGATATTTAACAAGTCGAAGATACGATACAGCACGATTCTGTGACCGACACTATTATACGGGCCAACTATCTGGGCCGAGGTCGGGCCGGGTGAAAAAACACCAGAGAGGGAATGCTTGGACCTCTCAGAAGTATACAAAGGGATTGCCTGAAAATTATCCCCGAAGCATGCAAGTTCACCTACATGAGAGTGCTGGAACATGAAACCGCTACCCTACTCATTGAAGTATTCTTGAAGCAACAAAAGCTCCAATAATAAGCTCGCTCAAAGGACGTGACTATCCAGCAGACAATCAAGTCCGCCCGCAGTAAAATAAAAATGCCCAAAAATTGGAGAGATGATATTCGAACCATTAACAGGAGTACAGATCTTGCCCACTGGACGGGAATGTGTGTGGAACAATAAATCAAGAAGATACATACAGAGGTAATGAAGGTCTAGGTATACTAAGAGTGGGCAAAATCCTGGGCCAACCAGTAACGAATTCGGAAGCCTCTAAAACTAGCAACTATAGATTCCGAGACTTGGAGAGTGGCAAAATCCTACCAAAGTAGGAAATCTGGACAGCAAAAACTGGGTCTACAGGACTCACCATTTACTCTACATGGTCACCTGAAAAGGGCCCAAAGTAGTTTAGCAATTTGGGTTCATAGTTAGAACATGGAGCTTAACCCATATGTACATAGAGGGAAAGTACCCGAAGTATTCAGTCCATGCTATCTATGTGGCTACCAATCACAGAGCCCTAAGCATATGATCATGTCCTGCGCCAGATGGCCAAATGGTAGAGCGGATATCTGGAGAATGGATCAAAACCGGCTTACAAAGTGAATTCTAAATCATGATTTGATAAAGCAATTCTAGATGATAGAGGTGGTCGAAATACTACCAAGGGAGAATACCAGGTCAAGCAATTCTCAGGGTCGATAAGGAGGGTATGATGGACTTACATGGGCGGCATTGCAGTATAATTGTGCTTCCTGAAGGACAAATGACAAAATTTCATGAAGTAAATCAAAAAGCTGGGGATTTTTTCACCTAGAGGTTTCCTTTCATATAAATATATAGATAGGTTTGTAGCCATCTGCGTAAGCCTGTAGGGTGCCTGATCGGGATAAACGAAATTAAATCACAAAACAATAAACAAAAAAATAAACAAAAATTATACCGTTGTAGTTGTGAGAGTGAAGTTATGTGTAGGAATGATGTTATTGATTGTGGGCGACGATGGATTGTCCCATAAAAAATATGTTGTTAAGTTACGAACAAAAATTTTTATAATCAGGCTTTTCCTCTCAGTTGTGGAAAACGAAAGAGGTTACATAAATGTTCTTTTGATTACCGCTCTGGTGGTATTTGCATTGACCTAAAATCAGAAGCAATTTCCAGCCCGCGACATGTAACTTTCCGGACTTTAAAAAATGAAAGTCGTGTAAATCATTACATCATAATCTATTGTAATATCTAGAAACATACGTTCCTAAATGCAGGTAGATAAAATCATTTCGTGTTAGTCCTCATCTCGTCCATCGGACAGCTCATCGTTTTGTCTTCGGTCTTAATAGAGTTTAGGTGCGTAAGTAGATGCCGCTTGAGTTGGTCATATCGATGAAAGGACTTTCCACACTTTGCAACTGTACAGACATGCGCACCCCTCTCTCCATGAGTCTTTCTATGTTTAGTCAGATTGGAGGACTCTGAAAACCTTTTAAAACATATAGGGCACTCAAGTGGTTTCTCATTAGTGTGAGTGCGCTCATGAACCGCTGAATAAAATTAGCAGAGCTATTACTACAAGATACCAAATGAACATACTACATGCACTCTGCTGAGTGAAAGTTTTATCACAGTGTTGGCATTTCCATGGCCGCTCGCCTGTATGAAGTCTGCGATGTTGTCTCATAGCCTGCGGTGCGGAAAATGATGCCCCACAAATATCACACGAGGAGCATTTAACTATGAGGGATCAGAAAGAAAGATCCTCTTGAATCAGGAAGACATACAATTAGTATGGGTAGCCATATGTCTCTCGAGTTTGCCTCTCTGGGAGAAGCCTCCTTTGGATCCTAACTTTACCTCCCGCATACATTTGTCCCAACGACAATAGTACCCCGTTTTAACATCCAAGGGCTCAAGGTGGCTATCTTTCACATGATTTTGAAGATCATTTTCCGTGGGGAACCGCATTCGACAAATATTTCCGCTCAAATCTTTCCATTGACAATGATGTAGAGCGTACTTTGTTGTACTAATAGAAGTCTTTATGGAAGAACATTTGGCTTGAGTGGAATCTGCTTGTTCCTGTTGGCGTATTAGTGGCCCCATATCTACTACTTCTTTCTCTTCTTGCTCCCCATTTCCACCAAGGTCTTTAGTAGTAGTCTGATCGTTTACCGATTCTAAATTTACCTCGATGTTGCTGTTACTTTGATACACTGGGGAGCATAATTCATCTGGAGATGAATGCTCTTTGAACGACTTTCCCCAGACCGGTATAGTGTGGTTCTGCATGGCATGAGTTAAAAGCTTATCAGGATCATCGAACCAATTCCCACACGCCCATAGCCGGCATTGAAGCTGCCCAGATCCAGGACTAGCGTGGTTATGACATAGGTGATCATGAAAGGATATCGGGCTAAAGGATTCGGTATTATTTTGGCAAACTTCACTTGGGCACCGGTATCCGTTCTCGTTTTGAGTAAAGTTGAACCCATGATAGGTTTGGAGATGAGCCAAAGGATCAGTATCCATCGTCGCTGAACAGATATCTGTTTGTAGGGGACAGCTGTAGATCATCTGAGGATCAATGTGTTCTTGGTAGAAATGCGAGTTCCACTGCTCGCCATTCTCTATGACTCGACTACAATTAAGCCATGGACATTGAAAAGTGAATGAATGTTCTCCACTTAGAGGAAATCGACTTGGGCTATTCCACGAATGACTACACAAGTTGTGAGAAATGGCACTATTAGCCTGTGGAAGACATGCTTCTACATGATTATAAGAGAAATCACATGAGTCGTTATGCGAGTTGAGCGGTGAGAATGACCCATCAGAATTTGACTGTTCAGCTTGAGCTGAAAAGACTGTTGGGGAATTGTTTGATAATAATGTCAATGTTGGCGAGGATACTGATGTACTATGATAAGATGTTAAAACGTTAGGGCAAACCTGTCTTGATTTGTATTGATCGACCTTTTCCAGCCCACCTCCTGCCCAGTTGCCTTCGTATAAACACTTCGACTTATTTTGGCGCTCAAAGCAGTTCTCCTCACAAGTAGTTGGAACATTGCAATTGTCGCCATATACGCAGATTAAATTATTACCATCACATCCAGGATCGTTGCAAGGTGGAACTTCGCATTCAGAATCATCGCAAATAGACTCATTTTGACATTTGCTCGTTGTAATGAGCTCGGGAAATTCGCAGTCCGAGGTTGATAAATTGGTTCTTTTCGATCCCTTCAGGCCGGATTTTTGCCGTTTAGGACGTACTGATGACGGAAATGACCTAACATCCGGCAACCCCCTTTTATTTATGGGGGATAAAGATAACTTCTTTGATGAATGGGATGGAGGGAATGCGAAGGGGGTACCAAACCGGGAGTAAAGTTGAGCATTGTCTGTTGAGGAAGCTTTGAGAATTGGCATCCTAGTTATTAATGTGTCAATCGACTTAGAAAATATGTCATCCGCAATGTTCTGGCCGTGAGGTTTGTCTTCAATGCTGTAGAGCTGCTCTAGTTTTTTAAAGTGCTCAGTTTTGCTGCACTCGTCGAACTCCTCTAGACCTTCGGAAAATAGCAAGTCACACCATCGCAGGTCGATCATTTCTTGACTGTTTATTCTTGCCATCAATTGCGAGCCTACAATTGAATTTTTAATTGACTGGTTGTATCTAAAGCCTCTATGATCGTAAGATGGCTTTATTATTGCATTTAGGGTCCGTATCACTGTTGATACAAATTTGCCTTGCAGTAGGAAGGGTATCCAGCAAGGTATATCACGTGACTATGACAATTTACAAGCATTCATATCCTAATCACACATCTATTCACCCTAACGACACCCTGCAAGCATTACAGGTTTCTTCCATTGCTGTTAGGAATTAGCAAGTTGGTACATTCTTTTATCACCGAGAAAACTTCTAAATCAGAACACATTTCGGTTTGGGGGCCCACATTTGATGATATTAGCGTGGCACGCGATCCTCCTAGCCAAGCCAATTGAACCAAGGAAGGTCATAAATTACTACAAGCAAATCCTCCTCATAATATTTCGTACTTATATCTAATAATCCAAGCCCGAGTATGCGCTCTTAAGTTACGTTCTATCTGTATCGATGTCTATTCCAACCCTGATATGAAATGGGTAATCTCTGTGGAAAACGGTCTTTAGACGACCCTTTTGGGCAGCCAGGTCGCACCATCAAATCGACACCACTTCACTCTAGTGTCAAAACCATACCAATTCCTAAAATTGTGGGCGAGCCTGCCCGGAAGCTTGGATCCAAGTCGCACACTGAGGGTGAAGACCAAGGAGATGCTAGGCAGAAAGCTGCTGAAGCAGCAGAGGTGAGATATCCTAAATACATTAAAATAACTTCTAAGAATGACTGCTTTAGGCTAGAGCAAAATTAGCAAATGCACCGAAGCACAAACTTGCAGGAAAATTACAGGAGCAAAAGAAGATGACCCGCTCTGACTTACTGGAAGATTTAAGCCAATCTGAATTGAAAGCTCGAGCTGTAGAAGAGCAAGCTAGGGTAATGGCCTATAATTGATCACGATCTCCACTCCACAATAGAGGATGGAGCCTCGTGAATGTAGTAACCCGCCTGAAACATAGTTCATGAGTTTAATTATTTTGTATTATTCTGTAAGGTATAATTATGGCTATTTAGGTTACAACATATCTACCGCTAGCTGGTGCCCTTCCTTCAGCGTCTGCGGCAGCCATAGTGCCTTCCTTCAGTAACCGCATGAGTTCTCTCATTGCGTTGGTAACCACAACTTCGGTATCCCCTTCAACGAGTATATACAGTTTTGGGTCACCGCCTGGCTGAACTTCCTTTCCTGTAGGATAGAAGCTGCCCTTTGTTGTGATAGATGTGCCTGTCGCTTCCAGGATCTTTGCCACATTTGTTCGGTTTGTGACTGCCCATCTGGCCTTTTGCGGGAAATCATTAATTTCGAGGGTTGCATGGAATGCCCCAGCATCAGGGCCCTTATTATCGATGGGCACACCTGAACGAAGTTGTCCAGTCTTATTAAGCCTAGCATTTATTGCATCAATAGCGGAGGTTACTTTATCGAGTGGATTCTTAGACCCCCCGCCTGATGAGGCACTTGACTCTGTACGGTGAACAGTAATCTTGCCGTCAAGGTCAATACCTTTTGGCACGCCGAATAGTTGAGGAGAGGGAGCTACAGCAGAAGCAGGATGTACTGTGGATGCTGCTTTAAGGACAACGTCTTCATCATCTTCCTTGTCTTCTTTCTCCTCGTCTTCATCTCCATCAGTCTTGTGGGTCTTTCGTTCTCTATTCCTAGCTGCTTCCCGTTCCATGTCAAGGCGCTCTAGGCCCTTGCCGCCAAAACCAGAGCTATCTTTCGACTTGCCTGTCTTTACTTTATCGCGGAATGATTTTCGCATGGCATCTAATCGTTCCGGAATAGGTTGCCCAGATTGCTCCAACGCTTTGGCGATCCCAACAGAGTACTGCTCTTGATCCTCCGTGACAAAGGTTACTGCCGTACCTGTGTTTCCTGCCCGGCCAGTTCTCCCCGCTCTATGAACATAATCTTCTAAATGATTTGGAGCATCATAGTTGACTACTAGCTTCAGTTGCTTAACATCTAGACCACGAGCAGCGACAGAAGTAGCAATCAAGATTGGGATGACCCCTGCCTTGAAATCATCGATAACAGAGTCACGATCAATTTGATCTTTTCCGCCATGTATTGACATGCAAGGGTAGCCCTTTCGCATCAAGTCTTTTAGCAAGTCATCCGACTTTTCTTGACGATCCACGAAGATAAGGGTTCGAGCATCTTCGTCATTATCGTATAGTTGGCCCAAAAGTTCAAGAAGACGATGAAATTTCTCTCTCTCCTCACGAACCTCGACTATTTGGATTATCTCTGCTGCGACGACACTCCTCCCACCTACGGTAATTTCAACGGGCGATTGGAGTGTCTTTTTGGCTAGGGCATCCATAATACGAGGCATGGTTGCGGAGAATAGGATTGTTTGCCTGTTAGGACGAATATTGGCGAATATTTTCATAACTTGGGGCTCGAAGCCCATATCAAACATTCGATCAGCTTCGTCTAGCACGACATATGTGACCCGGCGCAGATTTGTTACCCTCCCTGAATTGGCCGCTAAAAGATCTATGATACGGCCAGGGGTACAAACAATGATCTCAGCTCCTCTCTTCAGGTCAGCGATTTGGTCTTTGATTGGTGCGCCTCCGTATGCACAAACTGCCCGTAGGCACATTGCTTTCAAGAATGGCTTGCACTCTTTGTGGATTTGAGTCGCCAGTTCACGAGTTGGAGTCATGATTAATCCAATTGGACCATCAGATCCTTCTAGAGATCGCTGATCGCGTATATGTCGAAACATAGGGAGCATAAAAGCCATGGTTTTGCCAGATCCAGTCTTAGCTACACCGATAACATCTCTACCAGACATAATTGCAGGAATGGCCTGCATTTGGATTGCTGTAGGCCTCTCATAACCGAGTTTGCGGATAACTTCTAGAGACTGGATATTTAGCCCGCACTGTGACCATTTCTGAACAGGTTTTGGGACGTCTTTACCAGATACCTTTATTCCATCTAGTTCAAGCCGTAAGTCAGCTAATTCAGCTTCGGTCATATCGGCTAGTTCAGCTGGCTCTGTATAGAAATTTTTACGAAAGGGTTCGAGATCCATATTGGCATAATTTATAGTAGGAAGGTCTTTCTTCTTCCTAGCTTTGTTGGCCATAGCAAGTATATCATCAGGGTCAGCCCCCATAGCGTTGAGTCCGACACTATCATCTCCAAATAAGGGCTCCGGTTCTTGCTGTTTACTCCTATTACCTGTCTTTAAATAAGATGTACTATCTCTAGGGATAGAAAAGGGATCGCCGATACTTTCCATGAACGCATCTAGGGGATCGGCATCCTCATTTTCTTGAGATAATACTTGCTTGTTGGACGGCGATGTATTAGAAGCCGATAATTCATCCTTGGCATTCTTGTTTAAGCCATCCGTACAGCCTTTATTCTCGACGGTACTGATATTTAGCGATTTATCTAGTCCTCTATCATCTCGTTTTTCAGCGGCCGCCCTTGCTGCCGCCGCTGCTTCTTCCTCAGTGCTCGCATTCTCCATGCTGATATCGCCTTCGGGCTCTGCTTCATTTTCATTCATGGATGATATCTCTTTGTCCATCATACTATCAAGGGGTAGAGTGGGCAACTTTTCTAACTTCTTTCTTGCACTCTCATCTTCACCAAAGTCGAGGGCGCGCTTCGATGGAATCTTTTCACTATCTTGCGCAGTTTTAACACCTAGTCCAAATGCACTTAAATTTCTTCTTGCCTTTGGTAACGCGGAAACTAGATGGGCTTGATTAGCAGTAGATAAACCGAAAAAGGGGCAGACACACCCTCAGCTGTGTTACCCAAAATTGTATTCTTTTGTTCAACTTGAAGTTTTTTTAATGGTGTGATATTTGAAGTAGCTTTTGAAACATCTTTCACAGATAAATCTTTTCCTAAAGGCGTATCATTTGTACTTGATACGGTCTTCTTGGCCAGAGCTTTAGGATCAAACTTCCCAGCGTAAGGAACTTTAGGAGCACTAATTTCGGGAAGAATCGCATGTTCGAGTGTAGGTGTGAGTTGAGCCTTGTCAATATCTCCAGTGCAATTTTGTGAATCGACAGCGGCAAGGACTCGTTCCTTTCGCACCTTGTCATCAGCCATTTTTTTTTTCCATGCCTCCAGCTTTGCTAGTCTTTCGGCTTTTTTTTCAGCCTCACGATCACCAATTGAACCTTCATTCCTCGATATCTTATGCGCTAGTGAGTGTATAGCCTTTTTATGGTGTGGAAATCAGACTTACCTCGCCAACTGAGGTGCCCTCTGGTTTGCTTTCGCCTCTGCTACGAGGGACAGTGTCAGTAGAAACATCAATCCGCTTTCGATTCCTATCAATAGGATCATCTCGCCTGTCTCGAAATTCTCTATCACGGCTTCTGCGCCGCCTGCGGTCCGGGGACCGTTCTTTATCGTTGTACCTATCTCTCCGATCCCTAGATCTATCTCTTCGGTCAGTTCGGCGGAATTCTTCTTCTCGTCGTTCTGTAGGAGGCTCTCTTCTTCGATATAAGTCACGATCTCGATGTCGACGCTATCATAATGATTTACTTAGTTTACAATAAACAATAGCTGAAGCCTAATTTTTTCATACCTCTACACTCCTGGAGCGACTCCACCGCCTTTGGACCCTGGGCTCATCTCTACGATCTCGTCCTCTTTGAACGTCATCTCGTCGGCTTCTCTTTGAAGAGTGTTGGCTTCCTGCTGGCGATGGTGAGCGAGTGTCCTTGCGCCGAGCCATATTCGCCTCAACTGACGGCAGTTATACTTTCAGGGATGCACACAATGAACTTTTATTTTTAACCGCAGTTACTAGCCGGAGTTGATTTTTATCTCTGATAGGAGATACGAAGCAAGCGCTGATACAGGAAATGGTGATGGTACTGTGTATTGCCAATGGAGCCGGGATATGAGCAAGGATCTAAACGCTATTAGCCGCCATTCAAACGCGTTGCTCGATCTACTTACTTACAACACACTATCCACTAATGTCCTCGTCAATCTCATCAACCATATCTACAGACCAAATATTTCCTCAAAACAACGATGCTAACTACCATCAGCCAGGACTTTTTAAAACGAGTCACATCTGCTGGGCTCAAGAAACCAAATAATGCCCTCTATGTCTACCGCCAGACAAACCATTCAAAGATATACTATGCTGGCAACAAATTGAGTAGTATATTAGTGTTATCTAGTGGAAGTTCTTATTCTACTTCACACATCAAGTCATCTCCAAAGGTAAACAGCCTCAAAATTACAGGAAAGGACAGCCGTAGCCGAGTGATCGAAAATGCGTTGCGTAGAAGCATCAAGCCTAAGTCATCACGATTTATAGTTTCCAAGAGGCCTGGATTCAAATTATTTAAGAGATCAGCCAAACTTCCCAGTAATTATCTTACACCACAAAAAAAATTACGCCTAAAGATAAGAGAGCTAAGACGAAGAGCTCTACAACCTCCTAAACCTCTCCCCCGTACAGCGCGATCAGTGTACATGGCACAGCATCTTACAGGAACAGGAACAAACACTAAAACCGTACTCTCCGATGCTTCATCAAAGTGGAAATCAGTCTCCCCGGCCGAGCTAGAGGTAAGAAGATGTTCATGTAATCGGAGCATTCTCTAAAACTGAAGCAGCAGTATCAAAAGACTGCAGCAAAAAATAAAGCCACCAATTTTGCAACTTTAAATGCTTGGTTATCTCATTATACCCCTGATCAGATTCGCATAGCAAATAATGCTCGGCGAGTTTTGAATAGAAAATATGGACGAAAGATACCATTAGCGCGAATTCAAGATCCTCGTCTGCCTAAGAGGCCTCTCGGAACATACGTATGCTTTGTTAAGGAACGATTCGAGTCTGGCCAATTGGTTGGAGTCCCCTTCCTCACTGCATCAAAAATGTTAGCGTCAGAATTTCATGCACTTACCCCTGCTCATCGCAAGGTTAGTCGTCATATCGTCATAAGAACGAAAAGATATTAATAGGCATAGAAACTGGAAGACACGGCTAGAATACACAGACAACGATATATTCAAGAATTTAAGATCGCGTTCAAACGCAATTCTCGAGCAAAACTCTGAAGATTTAACCAAGAGGCTCGAAGCTGTCTACTAAAATCACACCTGAACATGTGTATCGTTAATACTCCAATGCCATGCGACGAGATTTACACTTTTTAATTTCTTATCTGGCTAATCACTTATGTTTGTTGTTTCTGAAGAAGAATACCACCAAACAAACAAATCATTTTTTATGAGGGTAGAACAGTGCATTTTTTCCAAATTTCACGTAGCTAAGTACCTGTTTGTAGTCAAATACCCACTGTTTTTACATAGTCAGCTTTAGTTATTGAAGCAATCTTTTAACAGGAACAACGAATTAACGTAGGTTAAGTACCTTGGTTCTACAATAGACCACTTAAAGTTGATATTTAAATAATAAAAAAGTCGACTACGTGAGGATACAACTGTTTCCACTCCCGTGCAAAGTACAAGAACTCTGTGTCCACGACAACGACTGTTTTTGTAGTGCTCTAATTATAATAATCGCTGAGGAACGAACAAGTTTATCTGCTCTTTGTAGAATTTTGTAGATGTCGGTCATCATCGTTCTGTAGGTTTACTAAGTAGTTTCTGCGCTATGTGTGGACCTCAGAATTTGACCGCTAATTCATAATAACTTGAGGACAGTGAGCAACATGGCAAGGTCCGCAAATACAGCCAATAGCTAATATGAAGACCGCGGTCAGAATAAAGTGATTAGTCCTAGGCCTCGATCGTTCCAGGCCCTGACGAGAACGCCTTCTCGACTTTAATAGTATTAAGCAGCGTTTCAGAGTTGCGGTTGCCAGGAGACTTGGCTTGGGTCATTCGCATATTTTCAGTATGATGTGCATTTACATTTTCAGCCCCATGCTAATGGTAACGAACCATTTCTCTATTTATGAATATGTTTTTTGTCCTCATGAATCTATAACTATGAAAAGACATGTTGGGCCTTTCTGCAGACAAGCCGGGAGTATCTATGCCACGGGTAGTCAGGAACCATTCGCCTCATTGGAAATAGACTCACACATTGGTCTAGCCCTACGAGACTATCATTCCATTCGGTGTTTAATACTATCTTTTACAAATTTTGGTGTAGAATTCTCTAATAAGATAGCGATTCAGTATGCACAAACGTCTCTTGTTGCGGACACGAAGAATACTTTGGGTGATTTTCTTGCCCAAAGGAGGCCAGAAGTATGTGGGCGACACTAATAACAGCGTTATGGTTGGATGGTGCGTTGGTACATCGTCTGGGCCGGTCTCCCAACCAAGGTCTGGGTGAAAAGGACACATGTCCCACTAAAGGCAGGAGATAGCTGGTTAAATTCCAGAAAAACACTGCATTATATCTCGCGGCGCTAGTGTGCATGTATAATAAAAGGTTTTGAATTTCCGTTGGTGTGCACTTACGGAGGAGGCTCGACTATTTGTGTAAGCAATTATACCTCATAATGGTATCTGCAAATGAAAACCAGAGTGTGAGTGTCTCTAACGTCAAAAGAGTCATCTTATATGTATACATAGTACCGGTCATGTGTCATAGCTAGATAGCTGAAAACACAATAAATGATTAAAAAAAATGAAAACCAGAGTAAAATTGGCTCTCACGTCGAATGAGTCATCTACTGTGTTTCGTAGCTAAATAGCTGATGCATATTATATTTTTTAAAGAAAAGAATAAAGCCACAGATGGGTGTGAGGAGGCTGCGGCCCAGTGTCGGTCTTTCTGATTATCTAAGTATTAATTTTATTTGGTTAATTGTTTCACGTCTATCAGGGGGACTATTCTCAACACCTGTCAGTGGTGTCCCCTACGAACCTCCAGCTCTCACTTTTTTTTTTTTTTTTTTGTATCAGATTTTAATTGCGTATGCAGCTAACTAGCTATGACACAATATCAGAGAAAATGTACAGAATAGATGACTCAATTTACAATAAGAGCACTCATACCTCAGATTTCATTTGCAAGTACCACTGCGAAGTTATGGCGGCTTTTTCTTCACCCCAAGTCAACCCTCATCCGTGAATACCCACCCAGGGGAACGTCTCAAAAACCCTGGATTATCCAGACATGCCTTCGTCATCCTCTGAAATTTCTCCGCGAGAAATGTAATCTGAAGTGTCTCCTTCCCAAGTGGAGTAGGTGCCCAGGCTACTCAAACTATACCAGAGAACACCACCAGGAGGCGGACCACAGCACCATCCATCGTTTGCGTGTTTTTATAGTGTCCGCTGCACTCTCGCAAGCGAAGTCTTGGCGCGCACACAGCTCAATTCGTAAAACTCTGCCAAAATTCAAAATCACACGCCCGTCGAGAGTGTATCCATCCTCCGTATCATCTTGTAAACTTGTCCCAATCCCTCTCACATCCGTCTCAAAGAACTGCCTCCCAGATTTGTGCGCCACGCTTTGCTTCCTCCGTCGGGTGTAAATATCGGCGTGGGCGTGTATTTTGCGGTTAGATGAGGCCAGAGAATAGTTGATGAGAGGTGTGGTCATTGAAATGAGGATGTACTTGGTCGTACTTGTAAACTTGATGAGACTTAAGTAGGAGTCGAACTCGTTGGGAGCGAAGATTTGACATGACGGAGAATTTTGAATCATTGCCTCGTGGGCCAACTTGTCCGGTATTGCGAAATTTGACTGAACTTGGCTCTGGGAGAATTTTTCACTCCCAGGTTCGTAGAGGGCACCACGTACAGGTGTCAGTCTTGCCCTCCTCCAGCTCTCACTGTAGAGTCTGCAGAGCCGAGGCTGAGTAATAAAGTCCTCACTTGGATGAGGGTTCCCATTAGCTTTCGCGGTCTACACCCTCTTCGTCTCTTAATAAAACCCCTATCACCATTATCATGAAGATAACCGCGATCAAATCAGACGGTATGGTCGAAGCCTTTCTCGTCACCAACACTTGATCATGGAGGAAAAGCCATCCGATGAGTTTCCGGAGCGAACCGAGCACCCGATACGGAGATGGTGGATCGGATCAAGATGGCCTCGAATGCTACAAAGAAGGGAGATATAGATGAGTATGCCCACCTCATGTGGTCCCGGTGTCTAGGCCTCGCCTGGCTGGGGCTGCAGGTTTTTGAGACTTTTTCCCGCGCACGCAGTTTCCATTGCTACCATTTTTATGTTTTTTGGGTAGAAGGTTCCGTGGAAAAGGTGGCTGAATTCCATGGGTAAAAAGTGAGCTGAATGGCTATTCATCAAGGGCAATATATCAATGATCTTTCCAGAAACATGAGAGGCAAGGAGCACTGTACAAGGTGTGGCCTGGGCCAGAGAGGAACCCAATGTGCTAGATACTCGAAGACTCAAGTAGTACAATAAACAAACCACTCTCTTTCACGTCTATCTACAAGAAATCCTAGTTGGCTTAGACGAATTATTCCCCTTCCAATGGTGCCGGTGTGATCATTCAGCATGCTCTGCATATCTAGGATAGCCAAGGAGAGTCGCATTCGAATCCAAGTTGAAAGCAAACACAGGCACATTATAATCAGCGACTTCTCATCAACGTCGGTTTTTTCATTCCCACGAGAGTCCTCTACCTCAACCTCTCTACATACCAACTCGCCTAAACGACCCAAAAAGGTGTTACTCCAATTACAAGCAGGAGCGTGCCTCATTTGTTGCCGAGCATTACTCACTCAAATTTAAGACGCTATGTATACCCGCAGGGGGGAAAGTAAGTTATAATATACAAATTTGGGATTATGGGTTATTGGGGACTATTGCTCTAATGAGGCCATACATCTTGAGGAAAGACAAGCGACTGAGGCATGGAGAGATATAAGGAAGAGACCTCCTATGCGAATACTAAGTCTGGTTTTTTCGAGATATTTCTGACTTTGGAACGTTTGTGGGTGCCGAGAACGAGATTTCGGCCGATAAGCCAGGAGGACCTCAAATGTCGATGAGTCAGCGGCACAAAAGAAGCTGGGCCAAGCTACTATACAGCAATCACGCTCTGTCAAGACTTTTCTAACATTTCAGTACGACCCTCGGGAAGGAGGCTAGAAAGGCAGAGGGTGAATTTCTCGAGGTACCCACAAGTCTGCAGCGCCCAGCTGACCGGCCTCTTCGAACGCTTCAGAAGGGTCACTATGTCTTCGGATCTAGTCCTAATGTCGGTATTAGAAGAGGCCCGAACCCAGTGGTTTTTGCGATTTTCCCGGCTGCAATACACCCACAAATGGTCATCGTTCCGATGGATGGAGGGGGGATATAATGAAGGGCAAAGGGCTCTTCTAAGCGTGTGATCGAATGAGAACTTGTGAGGGGTGTTAATTTTTGAGTGGATATACTACTAGTATAGGTATCCTTGGCATGTTGGTAGTGAGGACCTGCATGTTCATGATCGTGCGATATTTTTTATTGTACTACTTGTGTCATAGATTATCTAGCACATTTGCCTCCTCTCTAACCCAAGCCACACCTTGTACAGTGCTCCTTGCCTTAAATGTTCCTTGAAATATCATTGATATATTGCCCGGGATGCATAGCCATTCATCTCAGTAACTACCCATGGAATTCGGCTACCTTTTCTACGGAACATTCTACCCCCAAAAAACATAAAAATGGTAGCGATGGAAACTGTGTGTGACGAAATAACCCTCAAAAATCCTGTAGTCCCAGCCTGGCGATGCCTAGACACAGGGACCACGTGAGGTGCGCATATTCATCTATATCCTCCTTCTTTGTAACATCCGAGGCCGACTTGATCCAATCCACCATCTCCGTATCGGGTGATGGGTACGCCTCAGAAACGCATCGGATGGCTTTTCCTCCATAATCAAGTGTTGGTGACGAGAAAGGCTTCGACCATACCGTCTGATTTGATCGCGGTTATCTTTATGATAATGGTAATAGGGGTTTTATTAAGAGACGAAGAGGGTGTAGACCGCGAAAGCTAATGGGAACCCTCATCCAAGTGAGGACTTTATTACTCAGTCTCGGCTCTGAAGACTCTAAAGTGAGAGTTGGAAGTTCATAGATGTTGTACTGGTGATGGCTAGGATTACGATGCACAGGGGTAATGATCACTGAGGGTGAAGGAAGAAATTTCCAGGTGGCTCCATGATGAGTAGAAGAGTAATGGAGCATTGTATGGAAAGTGTTTCTAGATAATACTACCAGATGGAGGATACTAGAATATTTTGTGACACTGATCAGGGAAAACGAGGCGAGAGTTTAGCCACCTCAGCTGTGTAGTAATTGGCGCTTTCTGCCTCCTAAATCCCTGTAGGTCTGAATACCAAATATATAAGCAGTTCACATATATTTATCGATAATCATAAGTAAACCTTCTGCCAGTTAACCTCTGTAAGCTCTTACCTTTACAACAATAGAGTACACCAATGACAGTTGTTGAGAAGGGTACCCGACCCCAAGCAAACTTCGAGCATAAGCTGAAGACTTGATCCAATGTCACAGATTAAAAATTAAACTCTTGAAATTATGGAGTGCAGAGGTAATTCAGGTGATGGTTTAATGGCAGATATTGATAAAAGGGGTGTTTTTTATTTGATATGAAGGTCATAAACTAAAAACTCCAGGTCGACGAAGGTACAGGATTGGTGGAGCCGGTGATGATCACTGCGTATAGGCGCAACGCATTCTAACCGCTTGAATCGCCATGGAAATTGCGGCTGATTATAACAAAAACTAAAATCAAGAAAAACAAAATACCTCCGAGAAATAGATTTCCTCAATTTAAACACCAGGAATGCGCTTCTCGTGCTTTCCTTTCCCCGTTACACCATTCACTTGATAATTTTGCACAATCTTTGCTGGGAGTTGGAGTTGAGTCGACGGGTTTCCTCTATAACTGTTGGTCCCTCCTCAAAATCTATTTGCAACCATCGCTGACCACTTCCGGGTGCTCGTAGACCCTTACGCCTGTTCTTCGGGATTCCAGGCCATCAAGCGTAGTCCCCCCAACAGCATTATATATTTCGAGGTAGGAAGTCAACCTACCTCGGCATTCCTTGCAGCAGCCTTTGTTTGAGATACAGTAGTAAATCCTAGTTGATTGGTCTGACGTATAGTAATCAATTGGTTTTTGTTTACAGGGCTAGCTCGGGTTGGTCGAACGAAGTAGTCTCGACTATCCGAACGGTGGGGCTCACCATAGTTGTGACACTTGGTGTAAGCTCTAGAACTCCGCGGTAGAGTGCATTGTTGTGAGGGAAACCGAGTTGGTGATGAATAAATCGATTAATTAAACCAAATGAAGAGAAAAGAAATCTCTAGCTACCACTAACAGGTACTTATAACGTTTGTTCCGTTTCGTGGATCTGCTGACTGATAACTTTCCCTTAGGCCCAATAATTGTTACCGACCCAAGTATTATCAGGAGCCATTACACTATGATGTTGCTTCGACCTACTGGCTATTAGTGCCTTTTCATCTATATTTATCTATCCCTCCTCTTTCAACCTTATCATAAATATTCCTAATTAAATGCTTAGGTTTCCTAATAAGCTTAAATAACAGTCAAACCGTAACAATTGTTAGTCTGCAGTTACATCAAGCTGGGGCGCTGGAACAACCACGAGTGACGTGGTGGCTGAAGCAGCGTGGACACTGCTCGATTTGACAATGAGACCTGAGCTTTGTAGCCACTCTGGACTCGTCAAAGAGGCGGAAGCCAGCACGCTGGGCGGTCTCCCGCGAATAGGGTGCACCAGACAGACATGTCCCTTGGAGCCGTATCCGGGCCTGGAACTCCTTCATCACTTGAAAGATCTCGGAGTAGGTTTCTATCTCACAGATTGTTCTAGTGTCAATCAATGTTGTTAACTTCACTAGCACATTTAGAATCCTCAGAGCGACCAACTCTAAGGTAGATTGAGTTTAGCGTTGATACTCGCCAATTCGAAAAGACATCTAAGCAGACTTGTCTATTTTCATTGTCCTCTACCGGGGCTATAAAGTCCGTCTTAACTTTCTGTATTGAGCTGAAGTCATCTGAGTTGCGATCCCGCAGCTTCGGAAGGGCGTATCAAGCATCCACTAGGAACATTTTTTCTCCATTCGTGATTACTCTCGAGGCGTAGAAATAGTCGCTTATCGACTTTTGCCTAGGGTGATCTTTTCTTTTGGACTGTAAAGGTAGGTTGCGGCACAGCCTTCAAGATTGGAACCGCCTTTTTTCGCAGTCCGTTTTTGCCACCATAGTCTAGATGTCTATGGTATACTGCACTTAGGCGGCGGCAGTTTTGATGTAAAAAAGGACCTAGGTACATGAGCTACCAATGATGTCGTCTGGATATCGTTGCTTAGCAACAAAGGCTGTTATGATCCCGTGCCGCGTTGGTTGGATGGTGCAGTGGCACATCATCTCAGCCGGTCTTACTAGTCGAGTCTGGATAGCTTGGACACTCATACCACTCGAGACAGGAGACCGCTGGTTCGAATCCAGCAAAACTAAACTACATTTCTCGCGGCGCTGGTATGCATGGATGATGAAGGCATGCTTGGATAATCAAAGGTTTTAAATTTCCCTTTGGTGGGTACTTACGGAGGAGGGTCGACTGTTTGTGTAAGCGAACATACCTCATTGTGGTATTTGCAAATGAAATCCAGAGTATGAGTGTCTCTAACGTCAAAAGAGTCATCCTACATGTATACAGAGTACCGGTCATTTGTCATAGCTCAATAGCTGAATACACATCAATTGATTTTAAACAAAAAAAGATCCAGTGCCATGCCCCCTGGGTGTTTGTTTAAATTTTCAAGCCCTAGGTTAACCCCGCTATTCCCTAAGGGTCAAAGACCGGTGTTTACAGCCAAGATCAAATCTATGACACGCCTAGCTTGCCCCCTGGGTGTTGTGGTAGTATCCTGTCACGATAAAAATATATTATCATAGGCGGTTATGATCGGAGTTCATAATTAACATTCCCTATGTATACAGCAAGTAGGAATAGTGTGTTGAATCTTATTGTCCTAAATAGCCTATGAATATCTGTTAGAAATTGTTAAGGATTTCTAAGGGGAAATATCTCGAAGAACAAGTGTACAATTTGGGACAAGGATATATTGATAATTGTATAGGATATCGAACTCTCTTCTCAACATGAATTAATAATATATAATTTTCCGTTAACTTAGCTTAACATACACAAATAAGCCAATCCTTAAAGACAGATTCCCAAAGCTTTAGTGATCCCGAACTCCCAGTGATCTAGCTACAACCAGCCACTCAACTATCGTATGGTAGCATTTCCTAGCCATTGCATTTCAGATACTACTGAACCTCATCTCCCCTATCTGAGATTAATCGTATGCAATAAAATCGAGTAAATTGATCTTGATGATTAAACCTAGAAATCTAAACCTTCATTCATACAAAGTCTAGGTATCCAACACTATCCAAGAATATGTTGATCATTTCTGCCTACAGGCCGGGAGTATCGATGCCTCGGGTAGTGTACTCACTCCTATACCTCCTTTACGTCTTCTTTCCAGCAGTAATACCCCCACAGGTCTTCATTCGAGTATTCACTAAGAGGAGCCGTTATCCCGTCATTATCTCCCCTCTCTAGTAATCGAAACGGTGGCCATTTGCATGTGTGTGTAGCTGCAGGGATCAGTCTCAAAAACCACTGGGTGCGGGGCTCTCATGTAGGAATACTCTCGCATACAGTATCCTAATCTGCTTGGAGTAAACTTTAACCTGAAACTGATCAGGAAGGAACTTTGAATTAGTCATAGAAGGAAAGGTGGTCAGAGCTGAGATGGAAAACTATTCTTGTGTGGAGTTCCTTTGGAGAGGAGTCTGGGATAGAGGTTATTGCAATATGGATACTTAATATAATATATTTGTTAATTCGCCCCCAAAAAAACCTACAGTAGCCGTCGCTCTAAGATTGAGAAACAACGTCTCATATTACGAAGAGGCCGGTATGCCTGGCGCAGCAGATCTATGTATACCTAGGAGCGTCTCTCAACCTTTCAAGTCTCCTCATTCCTTTTTTCCTGATTCATGCCGCAGGACAAACCGAAGATCGTGAAAGGACGTCAGAAAAATCTTGGTTGAGAGTGACTGTCGTGAAGCAGCTTAGCCTGGCATCCAAAAGTCGTTACGGACGTGGGGTCGTCGGGTAACTCATATATTCCAGATGCCCTCCTGGCTAGTAGATTCAGAATTAAGGGTTAAAAGAGACAATATTTTTGACGAGTCGAAATCTGCTTTTCTTGAGGGCGGAAGGGTATTTTACTTTGCTTTCGTGGGGTTTTAGTTTGCCTGCCGGGGGTAGAACATATTGTAATATAACGAGGGCCACCTGAGCAGGGCCCAGAGCAGCATAGCCACGCAGATTAGAAGCGAACACATTGGGTTCAGTTCCTATCTACACAGAAGAAAAGTTCCAGGAGTAGATAGCCCACGATGCCAATGTGGATATCAGTCCCAGAATGTGAAGCATATGGTCATGGCCTGCACCAGCTGGGCCAAAGGAAGAGGAGAAATACTAAGAAAGGCAGAGAACCGGTCATTCGAGGCCATGATGAATAATCCCAAAGATTTAGCAAGAATAACTAGATGGATCCGGCAGGAAGGATGGCTAGAATAGTTTCGACTGACGCTTGAAGTAGAGGCTACGATGAGGGCGAGAGGAGGGGGATGAAGGTTGACAGACTTCTCCCAGTAGTAAGGAATGGAATGATATCCACACTGGACATGACAGTGATAGTGCACTTCCTAAAGGTAACACAACTTTAAAGTGTAAATAAATTGAAAAGTTGAGGGGGTTTTTACCATAAAGGTTTCCTCCTATATAATTATTAGAGTTCGTAGACACCTGCATGGGCCCATAGGGCGCCAAATCGGGTTAATTGAAATCAGATTCAAAAATATAACGAGGGCTTCTCTGACTACCGTTGTAGCGTTTGGTAGCGCATTATCTTTCCTCATTCCCAGCATCATTATCGTCGTCTTGGTCGTCTTATATATTGTCGGAAGTGTATCTTTGACGAAGGGGGAGATAACTCAACTTAAAGTTGAATAAGTGTTACTCAATCTCAGCTTTGAAGACTCTATAGTGAGAGCTAGAGTTTGGTATGGGACGCCACTGATGATTGGTGTTGAGAAGAGTCCCCCAGAATAGTAGGAAATATTTTTTCTTAAACTGTCATTAATTGACTGATGTTATTCAGGACTTGCCCTGCTAGATACCAACACCAATTGATCCGGCAAAATTTTGTCGTCCATCGGCCTCGAGAATTGGTCGAAGTTCGGGCGGGCAGTCTTCTCTGGTTGTAGCTCTAGGTTGTGACGCTTTTATAGGAGCTGCTTTTTATGCAGGGTTATCCGTCGGTTTTGATACGGTCGGGGATATTTTGGAAGGTCCTCCCATCCCGTAGGAGGTTGAAAGTGGCTGAATGACCTTCCCAACAATTTCGACTGACCCGATTATGTCAGTATCTGACGAAAAGACGGTGGGAATGGCTCTTTCCTTCCCTTTGCTTGAGGCTCTGTCCATCTCCGTGCATCTTGGGGACTGGGCATGGCTCGTAGTCTGAGCTGGAGCCCTAGGGTGGACTATGGTAATGTCCAATATGGAATTAGGAAGCCTTTTTCGAACAGGTGGCATGCTATGAATGCTGGAAGCTCGGTCTTAATTTTTCGGATATATACGACTAGTACGATAGGGTAGAGAAGGGAAGTTTGGAATATTCCAAAATTGTCAGGAATGGTAGAACAGGACAGTTGTCGAAGCTAGATAGCTGAATACACGCCGAATGATGGTTTTTTTGAAAAGGATGATCCTATGTTGTACATGATAATGTTATTGCACTACGCAAAGGTAATACATCCTTGAGCAGGAATAAAATTGGAAACTTTACGGCATTTTTTTCATAAAAATCTCCTCTTACATGGAGGACTATTCTCAACAACTGTCAGTGGTGTACTCTATGAACTTCCAACTCTCACTTTAGAGTCTTCAGAGCCGAGACTGAGTAATAAAGTCCTCACTTGGATGAGGGTTCCTATTAGCTTTCGCGGTCTACACCCTCTTCGTCTCTTAATAAAACCCCTATTACCATTATCATAAAGATAACCGCGATCAAATCAGACGGTATGGTCGAAGCCTTTCTCGTCACCAACACTTGATTATGGAGGAAAAGCCATCCGATGCGTTTCTGAGGCGTACCCATCACCCGATACGGAGATGGTGGATTGGATCAAGTCGGCCTCGGATGTTACAAAGAAGGAGGATATAGATGAATATGCGCACCTCACGTGGTCCCTGTGTCTAGGCATCGCCAGGCTGGGACTACAGGATTTTTGAGGGTTATTTCGTCACACACAGTTTCCATCGCTACCATTTTTATGTTTTTTGGGGGTAGAATGTTCCGTAGAAAAGGTAGCCGAATTCCATGGGTAGTTACTGAGATGAATGGCTATGCATCCCGGGCAATATATCAATGATCTTTCAAGGAACATTTAAGGCAAGGAGCACTGTACAAGGTGTGGCTTGGGTTAGAGAGGAGGCAAATGTGCTAGATTATCTATGACTCAAGTAGCGCAATATGCCACATACATTGGTCCTCTTGTCTCAACAGTGAGAGCTGAGAGTGCCTAGGAGATGTCGCCAACAGATGTTGATTATTCGTCCCCCAGCTGGATCCTTTGATTACCTAGCGCAAACGTCCGATTCAGTGAGTATAACGAGTCATAATTGACACCATGATATCGTGTTTGGGGTAACATTCTCTGTTGTTCCCAATCCCAACGCGATAAGAAAAAATTACTGATATTCCTGTAAGATTAGAAGCTGGGTTTATTTGTAGAGGTTACCTTGCTAGAAAAATTTGAGACTGGGAAATTATCAATGATATGGGGATTCGAAGCCTCGATAACTACACCTTGTATGTTAGAAATAACACTCATAATCGTCCTCCAGCGGCAAATTAGCAGTGGTCGCCCCTTAGAAGTCATTGGTGAGACTTTCCCCAATGAAATAAGTCCGCTAATCTCAAGAGGCAAATGAGTCATGACTCGAGGAGCTGGGGTTAGTTTAAAGTGTGCGCGTAGGGCGGCAAATATTTTACACATCAGGGTTCACTGCTGGAAGAATGATGAGATACAGGAGGTTATGTAATACCCATGGTGTAGGTTTCTTCAGTCGATGGATACAAAGGCTATATGAGTCCTAGTAGTCTCGAGCAAAGTAAGTATTTGAAAATATTCTCAGTTGCCCGACTCCTGATATGTTAATATGAATGGCGCCCGGATCGATTCGATGTCTGGGCTCTCATGTATCTGAGCTTTACTGTCGTAAAATTTCGGGATAGCGGAAGATTAGCCTTGAGTCCCAGCTCCAGAGTGCTAGTTAGATGCGAGCGTATCTTGTCATACCCACTAGTTAAATACGAGATTTAATTTATCGCTGATAATTCTCAGCAAGATGCTAGTCGAGAAAGTTCTGTATAATCCTGATCAACGCCAAATTTTTTCGTGATAATTTGTTAGGGACGCCTTGCCCTGCTGAAGGCTAATATGTGGATCACACAAGGTGGACTCACAGGCTGCCGTCTATTCGCTTAGTGTCTGAATAGAAAGGGGTGTCCATCTTGCCATTGACTAACATCTCTATCTTTTCCTTGTGAAGATTCGTGCAGCCTCCTTAATTCAGCATTACCGAGGAAAGTGCCATAATATCTTGGCTCATAGTCTTTAAAAAACGACGAAATAAAAACTATTCTAAGCCATAAGACCAAGAACTAATCATTAAACGTGTTCCCGGGATTCCTGACACATCACCGCAAATCACGTGAAAACAGCCAAAGTACAGCTATTTTCGGATACCCGCCCAATTCAATCTCACATTAAACCCCTAGCTCAATACGTCTTGGCGTTGGGGCCCGTAAATTCAAAAGGTGGCCTTCTGGTAGTCTTCGGGCACGGGCACATGTTGCAGACCAGTCCATATCTTCCCCCATCAGATAACTACTTCAATTATCAACCTGTCTAGCCTACAATTATCAAATTAATACAGTAACTCACTTGAACGCAATTATTTAATACATAATCTGACAGACGGGAAGGGTGAATTCAATAACAATTCTTCAACAAGACTGCCACTTCTGCAACCATGACGTCCATTCGTGGAACAGCCGGCTATCACCTAAATAGCCAGGCTCACCAGTTCGGAGGAGCAGGAAGACCACAGGCACAAGACCCAAGTCCTTTGGAAGTAATTCGAGAGCAAACTGGCAAGATAGAAGATCTTTTGGATACCATCAGTGATCCTGTCAAGCCGTAAGCTTACCCACTTCATGTTCAGCTACATTATCAGGCCAAAAATCACCACGTTTTAGAGACTATTTTACTGACAACAATCTATTCCCCAGATATTTACCGGCGATAGGTCGATTCCTAATAGTTGTGACATTTTTAGAGGACGCCATTCGGATTGTTACGCAATGGAGTGATCAGCTACTGTATCTGAGGGAATATCGACACAGTAAGTGGGACTTCAATTTTCTCTAACGAGCATCGACAACTGATCAAAATAATCACAGTTCCATATGGTATAACCCATCTGTTCTTGATCGTCAACGTTATAGCTATGCTTTCTTGCTCAACCCTCGTTATAACACGTAAATATTCCGATTATGCCGTAGGTGGACTCATTGGTGTGGTAATTACTCAGGCTCTAGGGTACGGCCTGATATTTGACCTAAACTTTTTTCTCCGAAATCTATCAGTCATGGGTGGTCTACTTATGGTATTATCCGACTCCTGGGTGCGTAAATCAAAAGCATTTGCTGGTCTCCCGGAAATCGACGAAAAAGACCGTAAAATGTACTTCCAGCTCGCCGGACGTGTTCTCCTCATTTTTCTATTTGTTGGCTTTATCTTCAGCGGTACTTGGACCATTTGGAGAATAATAGTGGCAATGTTTGGAGCTGTGGCATGCCTAATGGTTGTCGTAGGCTTCAAGGCCAAGTTTTCGGCTATCATGCTAGTGGTAATTCTCAGTGTTTTCAATATCCTTGTTAACAACTTCTGGACTGTATGCCTTCAATTTTCTCTCGAAGTGACAAGCTAACTATATATAGCTCCACGAACACCACCCACACAAAGACTTCGCGAAGTATGATTTCTTCCAGATCCTTTCTATTGTTGGCGGACTCCTTTTGCTGGTCAACAGTGGACCGGGAAAATACAGTATTGATGAGAAGAAAAAGGTTTATTAAGCACAGTGAAGTCCGATTTGACTTAATCTGGGTAGTCCCTACTCTACAGAAACATAAATTTACAAATGTGGCACGCGTTAAAGCATTGGGAGGAGTTAATTTATCAGGGTGTACAATATTTCCAGACTCAAAAACGAATAAGAACCAAAAAAACTTGAACTCTAAGGATCTTCTTTGAATAGGTTTAGATCCCGTTGGTCTTGCCTGAATCGTAGCGGACGGTATCCGGGTTTAAGACAAAGACTGGTGCACCCAAAATTATAATATAAGGAGTTTATAAGCCGAATTATGCTCAATAATTTAACAGGAACTTGATTTAATCTTAAAAGAGTGGAGATGAAGATGTATAGTGAAATTTACTACGAAGATTTTCTTCAATTCTGTACTATCTGTCCTCCATGAACAATTATAGTCTGCAAAATCTAACATCGTGAACCGAACGACGAGAGAAAAGAGTGACAGTCAATCCCTTCTATCATTATAATATGGAAGAGATACATTGCCCTAGTGTCCACATAACGCTGAGTTTTTCTAATAGTGTGAATCATATTAACGTTTGAGATAGCTGGCTTCACTTCAGTGGCATCGGTTGTTGGCCAGTGAAATAGCATGCTTCATCGAATTGTTGATTTATAGAAGAGCTTATTGACGCGTATCAAAGATCCTCTATCTAAATATACTATCATCGTAGTCCTAATAGTGAAATGGGAATCCAAAGTCAAATTTCAGACTTCGCAGAGATTCTTTCATCTTGCGGATTCCCATGGCTAATTGATCCTATCTATACGCTGTGCATCATTACTAAATAGTCATGAACCAAATTAGGCGCCATGTTTGAATATCCATCAAAATTATAAACGTCCACCACATCTTCTTCCGTTCTGCTCCACAATTTTCGGCTATTTGTTTCAGCATCGATATGTACTGGATGACCGGACCGAGAACGAAGCCTAACTGCGGCTCGGTTCGTAGATTCCCTGCTTGTGGCAAGGATAAATGCCTTAGTTGCGTCCCGTATGCAGGTGCATACTATTCTCGATTAACCTTAAACACACCCTCTAAAATCCACCGAAATCTGAGCAGGGCCCAAAGTTGTATTGAAATGCAGATGAGAAGTGAGCTTATCGGTCTCAACTCTTGTCTATATTGAAGAAAGGTCCCTGGAGTGGAAAATCCAAAATGCTACTGTGGATATCCGTCACAAAACGCGAAACATTTGGTCCTAGCTTGCCATCAGTGTGCTACGGAAAGAGCAGAGGTGCTGCGACTGGCAAAAGATAGATCTTTTGAAGCTATGATAAACAGTCCGGATAATATGATGAGAATTACAGAGTGGATACTTAGTAACAGTTGGCTTGAACAGTTCCAGCCTGCAGAAGAAGTTGAGATCGCAGTCAATGAAAGGATAGGACGGTATTCACACTGGATGAACAGTATAAACGCACCATCTGTAGGACACCTCAGAAAACAAATAGATATGAGACAGACAGATTTTGGGAGTTTTCACCAGATTGGTTTCCTCTCTTGTAATTATTATAGCTAGATATACCTGTATGGGCCCATAACGTACTTTAACGGGCTAAATGAAATCAACTCGGACACATTTATTTTATTGTCCTGTTTGAGTCTATGACTATGTAGGATATTTAGGTCCTCTCTACCTACAGGCCAAGGATACTTATACCAGTAGTTTATCCCCTCCTATATCTCCCACACAGCTCCTCTCAAACAGTACCGCTCCTCACACGTTATCATTCGATCACACACTTAGAGGAGCCCTTTGCCCTTCAATATCTCCCCTCTCCAGCCAACGAAGCGATGGCCAATTGCGGGTATATGGCAGCCGGGGAAAATCGCAAAAACCACTGGGTGCGGAGCTCTCCTAATACCGACATCAGGACTAAATCTGAAGGCATAGTGACCCTTCTGAAGCGTTCGGAGAGGCCGGCCAGCTGGGCGCTTTAGACTTGTGGGTACATCTGGATTTCATTTGCAAATACCTCTATGAGATATGTTCGCTTACAAAAACAGTCGACCCTCATCCGTGAGTACCCACCAAAGGGAAATTTAAAACCTTTGATTATCCAAGCATGCCTTCATCATCCATGCATACCAGCGCCGCGAGAAATATTGTTTGGTTTTACCGGATTCGAACCAGCGGTCTCCTGTCTCGCGTGGGGTTTGTGTCCTAGCTATCCAGACCTTACTTAAGAAACCGGCCAAGGTGATGTACCACTGCACCATCCAACCACAGCAGTGTTAACAGTGTCGCCCGCACTGTCGCAACCGAAGTTTTGGCGCACGCACAAAGCTCAATTCGTAAAATTCGTCAAGATTCTAAATCTCACGCCTTTCGAGATTGTAGCCATCCGCTACATCATCTTGTGAACTTGTCCTGATCCCTCTCACGCTTATCCAAAAATACTGTCTCCCAGATTTGTGCACCACGCTTTGCTTCCTTCGTCGGGTATAAATATCGACGTGGGCGTGTAAGTGGTAGTCAATTGAGGCAGAGAGAGTCTACGAGAGGTGTGATCATTGAAATGAGGATGTACTAAGTCGTACCTGCAAACTTGATGAGGTTTTGATGGTGATTGATCTCGTCGGGTGAGAAATTTGATTAGGTTAAGAGTCTTGAATCATTGCCTCATGGGCCAAATTGTTCGGTATTGCAAATTTTGACTGAACTTGGCTCTGGGAGAATATTTCACTCCAACAGTTCATAGAGAACACCGCGTACAGGTGTTCAGTATTTGCCCTCAGCAATATGGGATAGTTGTTTATTAGATGATGGCAAGCAGAATGAAAATTTATATTTTTCGTAGGCTAGAGTGGTGCTATAAAAGAAACGTAGGTTTGCTGAGACATCGACAAATCCGAATTAGAAAATATGCCAAGACCTTAAGGCGCTAAGATAACGATAATGACGGGGTGTGCAAATAATTTTGAAATAATTTAAGAAATTGTTCAAAACAACATTTCCGTAATGGCCACCACAAAGAACTCGAAAAAACGCAATTCTGTGACAAAGGATGTGATAGTTACCTCAGATTCCGAATCTGAACCCGAGTTTGTTGGCGACTTACTCGATGGTGTCTTTTCGGAAAGCGAAGATGATAATAGCGAGAATGATGAGACTAGAGATGAATCAGACTCAGATGAATCTAGCCACAGCAATGACCTAGGCACTGATCAGGACAACAAAGACAATAAGGTAAAGAAAACTATAATCTCTCGAAAACAGCTTACTTCAGACACAAATTATGATGACAATAATGAAGATCGTCCAAACTATTCAGTAATAGAGGATGCCAATGGTGGGGAAAGATACGTCTACGATGAAATAGATCCTATATATGACTCTGATGACTCGGACGCGCCAGTCACTACCAATACGATCGGTAACATCCCGTTGACTTTCTACGATTCTTACCCTCACATCGGATATAATATCAATGGCAAAAAGATTATGAGGCCAGCAACTGGAGATGCATTGGATTCATTAATAGATAGTATTGAGGTTCCTAAAGGCTGGACTGGCCTCACCGATCCAGCCACAGGAAAGCCTCTCGAACTCAGTCAAGATGAACTGGATATATTACGTAAAATACAATCCAATGAAATACCAGATGATGGCTATGATCCATACCCGGTAAGCTCTTACTATATTCCCTGGCAAAGCGATTTTTTTAAGATTTGTAGGCTACAATAGAGTATTTTACTGGCATCGAAGAAATTATGCCTCTAAGTGCAGCGCCAGAACCTAAGCGAAGATTTATCCCATCTAAACACGAAGCGAAGCGAGTAATGAAGATCGTAAGGGCTATACGAGAAGGTAGGATTCTTCCATACAAGCCACCCGGAGAATATAAAGAGGAAGATGAAATTTATTACGATATTTGGCGAGATGAGGAAGCTCATCCAGATCACATAATGAATATTCCAGCTCCAAAAATGCCACCCCCTGGATATGAATTGAGCTACAATCCACCGCCAGAATATCTTCCTTCCAAGACCGAGAAACAAGCATGGGAAGCTACCGACCCTGAGGATAGAGAAAAAGAATTCCTACCAACGCGCTACGATTCTTTAAGAAAGGTACCTGGCTACGAAAAATTTATCAAAGAGAGATTTGAGCGCTCTCTGGATCTATATCTAGCTCCTCGCGTCCGTAAAAACCGTCTAAATATTGACCCTGCATCATTACTTCCTAAGTTGCCAAGTCCTGAAGAACTGAAGCCATTTCCAACGACCTGTTCTACTATTTTTCGCGGTCATAAAGGACGAGTTAGAAGCTTAGAAATTGACCCTTCGGGAATATGGTTGGCTACTGGTGGAGATGATGGAACCGTTCGGATATGGGAACTTCTAACTGGAAGGCAAATTTGGAACGTTAAGGTTAGCGATGATGAAGCAGTTAATGTTGTAAGATGGCGGCCGGGTAGAGATGCGGTCGTAATTTCAGCAGCTGCTGGGGAAGATGTGTTCCTTATAGCTCCATCAATTTCTGATCCTGAAACAGAGTCAGCTAGTCGAGTAATTCTTGATGCTGGGTTTGGGTTCGCAAAAAATATGCCTCCAACCCTAACGGCTGATGGAGCCCGAAAAGAGCCCGCTGCAAAATGGGCACGACCTGGATCAAAACTTGAAAAAGATGGTGTTAGTATCAAAATAACAGTGCGAACAACCGTTAAGGCTGTGAGCTGGCATAGAAAAGGTGATTATTTCTCTACCGTATCGCCTACTGCTCAAAACAGTGCCGTTGCTATTCACACGCTGTCGAAACATCTAACCCAGATACCCTTCCGTCGCCTCCCAGGTATCCCCCAAACGGTTCAGTTTCATCCATTCCGACCACTTTTCTTTGTCGCAACACAGCGATCCATTCGGAGTTATGATCTCAAGCAACAAGAGCTGGTAAAAGTTCTACAGCCTGGGGCACGCTGGATATCTTCCTTTGATATCCATCCAGGTGGAGATAACCTAATTGTTGGATCATACGATCGACGTCTTATCTGGCATGACTTGGACCTTTCTACCCGTCCGTATAAGACAATGCGCTTCCATACCAAAGCAATCAGAGCAGTCAAGTATCACAAGGGTGGATTCCCTCTCTTTGCTGACGCCAGTGATGATGGGAGCTTACAGATTTTCCATGGTAAAGTTGTTAGCGACTTGATGGAGAACGCTACTATAGTTCCAGTGAAGGTCCTGCGAGGCCATAAGGTTAGTAATGCTCTCGGTGTTATGGACATTGATTGGCACCACAAGGAACCCTGGTGTGTCAGTGCAGGAGCGGACGGGACTTGTCGACTATGGATGTGATATACGGAGTCAGCTTTTCAAAGCAACGGTGTTTGGATGATGCGCTAATCTTTCCATTACTTTATATCTTTCTCTGACAGTTTATAATTTCAAAAAATTGGCCACAACAGATAAATGTTTTATAATTCAAATAGACCTGTTTTTGAGCTCAAGATACCACAATAAACATCCTGATCACAGGCATGAAAAAGGCTACAACAAGAATATCTCTCACATACTGTATGTCAAGGTAATCAATAGCTAACCTATGATAACAACTTTTATCCCAATTATGAACAATTTTATCTTAAACTAAATAAAACTCGACCAAACTATCTACATTTAATCTCAAGCACGACAACTGATTTCTACCGATTGACATTTGTTCGATCCATTCATAAAAAATAAAATTAACGGTTTGAAAACCGTCTTTCACGTTGCACGTCGAATATCAGATTTTTTATTCAAACAACCAATTGGTTTGCTCCTACAGCGCCTAACCTAGTGCTAATTAGAATATCAATATTTTGTTCTAGGTAAATAAATTATGGAAAGAATTATCTGGCTCATTCTATCACTCTTTCTAAAACACAATATCTAAGATTAAAAGTATCGGAAAATAGAAACATAAAGAGATGATATACAGTAATTGTCTAGTTACAGTATCATTTACAGAATTAGTTAGAGTTACGAGACTCAACACCCATCTGCGGCGCCCCTAACCGACCTCCGGCTCTCACTGAAGAGTCCAAAGAGCCTAGACAAAGCAACACCTTCGTCCTCACTTCGATGAAGACTCCCAATCACCTTTGCGGTCTGTATCGTTTTCATATCTCTGCAAATCTCCTAACACAATTCCCCTGAAGCTAATCACGAGCATGTCAGAAGTTAGGGTCGGAGCCCTTGTCATCACAAACCCTTAATCATGTGGGAAAATTTATCTGATGATTTTCTCGAGCGCACCTAGCACCCGATACGTAGATGGCGATGGTGGATTGGATTAAGTTGTCCTCTAATGTTACAACGAAGTGTCACAGGGCATAAATTCGAAGTGCGTGGTACAGTATAAGAATTGAGTTGTGATGAGAAGGGAAGAGACTATCTAGCAACACGAAAGTTGTTAGAGGCTCAGTCTTCGGGAAAATCACTTCAATTCTAGTAAACTTTTGGAACTAACTTCCTGAGTCCTAGGTATGTGTAAACGTATCACGAATCATTCGCTGGATGGGACGCAGATGAGCAGTATAATTAAAGGTTAATGCCCTAGCCGGAGAAGGAGGAAGGCCAAACAATCTCAGTGACATTCTCTACGAACCTAGGAGTGAAATATTCCCTCAGAGTCTCGATTCAGTCAAATTTTGCAATACGATAGAAGTTGGCCCACGACACAGTGATTCAGAATACTCCACCATGTCAATTTTTTTCCTGACTGGGAGTCTCATCAGAGAGTGTAATTTCGGATAGATCTTGGTCGAAACCCCCCGATTGCAGAGATTTTTGGCATACGTAGATCACCAAGAGGAATATTGTTTTTGCCATAAAGCTACGCAGCGTTCAACACTGCCCTTTTCATAAATTTGAAACCATGAGTCTTATTTTTATCTCTTCTTTAGCCTCTTTACACGATTTCACTTTCCGTTTTTCAACATGGCGAGTGTGGGTGCTGGCGTGGGTAAATCTAGTGGTTTCGACGCGTCGTAAAAAGCGACAATGGCGACCACAAACAACGGCAGTGTAGCGCAGATAGGTCCAAAGGATAAAAACCTTGAAATCCTAGGGAAATCATTAAAAACAGGTCAGACTTATCGTCATGGGCGAGATGGATGAGGAGGACTTTCCATCAATGGAGGATGTGAACCAGGCCGTGAAGGATTTCAACGCGCACAAAAGGGCCTGGATGGAAACGTCCCAGTAAAAGTCTCCAATTGAGCAGTGGATGATAGCACTAGAGGAGGTTTTAAGAAGAGCCTCGCTGAACCCGCTCGTAACACTGCACCAGGAGTGGCAACGGGAATACCGCAACCAAGGACCTACGCGTCAGTCGAAGCTCCGCAAGTAAATAAAACAGCGGTACGTATCAGGATCGATGGCGCAGATAGATTGCAGCCTGAATAGCTGCTATCAAGGGCGAAAGAGCACATCGATGGTGCATACGCAATCCGTTAGATGCGCAGTAACGACACTGAAATGTTTATTCCGTCTGCGTCTCAGAGAGACGCGGCGCTAAATTTGTCATAACCAGCTGATTTTCAAAATTTGCGACTAGACTTTCCAGTAGAGATTTCCAGAGTCCCACTTCGAACAAGAATCGAAGGTGGCAGAGTGTCAGGTTGGAGCGTAAGCGTTTCGGCTGAATGGGAACTTGAGTACTAAAAGAGATTAGATGGACTTCGAGAGATGATTGAAGGTTTACTGGAGATAATTTGGAGGAACTTGAGGTTTGAAAGATGGGTAATATAAATATCTCAAGAGTCTAAAGGTTCGAGTGGGTACTAATGGTAACTGAAGGTACTAGAAATGATCAGAGATGATCCGAGGGTGCTGGTTGTGACAGAAAACTAATCTTAGAGAACTCTGTGTACACCGACCAAGCCATCATATATATATCTGCCCTCCTTCCACTAGCTCATCATAACATAGACCCTAACCTAATATTAGTATGATACCATGTGCCAAGAATTGTACTGTTATCGTAGCAACATTGGAAGAAGGATAAAATTATTTACTGAAGGAAGGATCGGAAGAGGAATCCTTACACAGAGATGCCAACAACCACGCTATCATCAGAGAGATAGAGACGGCAACCTAGGCTCGGATTCTTGGCCTCACAATTAACCGAGTTAGATGGCTACACAATGGAAAGAAATACAGGCGGCCAGAGAAAAATAGCCACAATCGTGGTTAGCTTTTCCTCAGAGGCATTACAAACGGAAATGGTCCGCAACGGTATTTTTATCAACGCCATGCTCTTCACCGCGCAGGTATAGTCCCCGCGAGCTCAGCCAAAGCAGTATTCCAACTGCAGCTAGTGAGGACATACACAGGCATCATGCGGAAAGGCAGCCAGGTGCGATGAGTGCGCTGGTGCTCATCAAACTCAGTGTCACGGTGGGTTGCGGGTCAGGTTCTGGTGGTTTAATGATATAACTGCGTTGTGCGATAGCAAGGGAAGATTATCTACAGGAGGAATCTATACTAATATCCTAGTATACGGCGCTAGCTCTTAGTCCCGTGACACTCAGGACTGTCCGGGGAAAAGGGTTTCTTATACGAACTGCGGTAAGGAGCATTATTCATGGCAAAAAGCAGTGTGTCAGACTTACCAAGTCTACGAGGGAAGTGTGGAAAAGGCTCGGATGGCGCTTCTGTCAAGAACGGCGGAAATCTGGAATGATAAACTCCCAGTAGAACTCAAACAAACAGTTCGGACGACACATGACCAGGGATTCACATCTGTCATCAGTAAGAAGACTGAAGGACTCAGAAGAGGGCCGGGACGACAGTGAGAGGTTGTCGAGGTCCCAGCGGCACTAATCATCTCCGCAATAGCAGCAATACCGTTTAGGCTTACTCTTCGATCTTTTAGATGACCAACGCCGACTGAGGAGGTACCTTCTCTCTTTTATTTCTCTTAGTAGTAGTCTGATCGAATAGGGAGTTGAGAAAATTTATGGAATGTTTATAAAATTGTGATTGAAAGGAACATCCTCAGCATTAAGCTAGGTCGGTTAATAGTGGCAGGATAGTGGGTCTAGTTTGTAAAAAGCCTTTTCCCTAACCAATGCGGCTTACCGTCCACGCGGTCATGTAAATCGATGCTGAATATCACGATAAACGAGAATAATGAATGAAGAATGAAGAAATCACGAGGCAAATTATGAAGACCATACAGATCGATATCAGCTTGAGCTAATTATCGCACTCCCCCTCAATACAGCAATAAAAATTCAAAGTCCCTAACTTGTGCAAAGAAATCCACGACATGACCTGCGCCCCTTCCTTCAACGAATGTTGTGGACGGGGAATAATTGAAGGGCATGAAGCTTGGATTGCCGAGCATGAATGTTCTTTGACAAAATCAAAGCTTGGGATTGAAATTGAGGGTGACGCTGGACCGCGGAAGCTTTGGAAGTGGTTGACAGAGTGTGTCAAGGATCATGTATAAAATCAGTGAGCATTTATTTAGGAGATGGTACTTTATATTCCAGCCAACGATGGGTAATCTAGGGAGTCGAACAGGTATTTATACATTCCTTTTCATACCACCTTTGGCTTTCATTCCCGGAGTATTCATGGCCTACTGGCCTAGATTCTTCTAATAGCTTCTCGTCTCGTCCCTGGAAGGTTCCTTCTTCATGGCTAGAAGTTTCCCACTCTTTCTAGGTGATTCTCGACCGTCTCTGCTCTAGTGTCGATTGTTACGCCAGAAAGATATGCCAGATAAGCATATCTAAGAATCTACGAGAATATTTCTGTGAAGTATGATCAGGAGTCAAGGACTGTCTATTATAGGCTACGCCTTACATCCATGTACTTGTGCCTATCTATATACTAATCGCCGATGTTCGTTTATGGGATTACAAGCGAACACTGATCTGACAAATACGAATCGTCGATAGATCACCTCAAGAATGCAGATGATATCCAATCCGATGGATACTAACCTCCCTGGGTAAAAGACAGCTTCAAGAAGTGATAAGTTCACATCTCACTCTTTTCTCAAGACGAAGCAAAGGAATTCATTTTAAATGCTTCGCATAATGACTGGTAAGCAGAAATTCTCCGAGAAGAGGAGGGTAGAAGGTGTAGGGGACTTGGAAAGTTCTACAGAATCCAAGCCCAGATGCATTAACCCACCTTTTCTTTACAACCATTTAACTTTCAAGACCACAGCAGGATGGTTGAATCAGCATTTTTCAGGCAAGAACTTGGATTGGAAATACTAGAGCTTACCTAAATGTAATTGGGAAAGTCAAAGATCAAAGCTGCAATTTTTGCAAGGCTAAAAAGCAGACCACAAAACACTTAATTCATCATTGTACCAGTTACGGCAAGCAAAGGGAACTAGCATTTGCTGACATAAAGCCTCTTTCATTACAAATTTTATTAAGAACAAAAAGGGGGAAGGAAGCCCTTCTAGAATTTTTGAAAACGTCCAAGTGTATGCCAGCATATAAAGGAGATGATATAGGCACATAAATAATGGACATATAGTAACATGGAGAAGTGAGCTAGGGCGTTAACCGGTGTGATTTTTCAATGTAAAAATAAATAGATATTAAATTGTCATAGCTAGATAGCTGAATACAATATGATCCAAAAAAATAACCTCCCTGGGATCAGAGCTACAAGTATATATATCCTACAGCCTAGATAGATATCATTATCTAGTCAATTAGAAAATAGACTGTATTACGGCCAGCTTAATTTGTTCTTATTGTTATGGTGATAGCCAATCACACTGTCTGCGCTAGCCAGCGTAGACTATAGGCATTACTCGGTTTACTAACCATCACATGGGGGACTCAATATCGCAAGAGTATCACCTAGAAGGTTGACAGAGGCAGTCAACCCTTCAAAATTCTGATACCTTTCTGAAGCGCTCAACAGTGCCTGGGCCTCACTTTAAATTTGCCGTGCTCTTTTGTGGTACTGGCACATCGGGTGGCCTTTGCAGACTAAGCTTACCGGCACGATATGAAGTAACTGAAAAAATGCCTTGACCAGACCCGGTAGAGCAGGTCTCATAATATCATGGCTCACACATTCTTGTAGAAAATAATAATAGTACACAATAATACAATATATCATTCACCGAGAGAACTTTCGCGTTCCAACAGATAAATTAGCAACAAGCACCCAGGTTTTCTCTAATTCCTTTAAGCAAAGAGTCCTCTAATTCAGGCCCCTAAAGGGCATACGTTGGGATAGTAGACATGCGCTCTCTAGTCATGCGAAGTGGAATCTTTACTTACCCGTTGTAACAGTAGTGCATCTTACGTAATATTCTCTTGGCATTCGCAGATGACAGCAAAAGGCTTCTTATTATTTCATTTTATTGTCTTGTCTGAGTCTATGACTATGTAGGACATGCAGGTCCTCTCTGCCTACAGGCCAAGGGCAAAAGGGTTAGAATACATGAATAAGAATGAATTATATGGGAATGTTATTGCATCGCTATATTGAATACATCTTACTGCCTTTTGCTTAGGCGCGTACACAGTATTGTAACAATAGTATACCACATACACACCCACCAATCTTCAATAGGACTCCTGAGACAGCTAGCTATATCTTCGGGTTTAGTCCTCACTTCAGTAGTGTGAGAGCCCCGCATCCAGTTCTTTTGCGATTTTCTCTGGTTTCCAAAATCTCGCAGATTGCCATCGTTTCGCTGTGTAAGGATTCTGGAGAAATGCCTTAGGCACGGTTTATGGGCTCCTTGTTTAGTCCCACTAGGCTTTCTTATCTAGCGAGGACAGTTATGTAGTTTTCATTTCCGAGACAGAGAGCTCCACACTTTGTTTTCTGTCTTTAGGAATAGTTACATAATTCTAATTACATCTCACTCTCGTCCTCTGCCACCCATAGTGACCTACCGTCACCTCCGGCCACTTTACCTAGAATGACTCCCCGCTTTCCCATTTACCACTTCTCTAGAAAGCCCTCCGCGTTCCCACAAGGCGTCCTTCCTCAGTACATCGTACGCTACGCCCTCTCCTACGCCTCGAGTCTTGCGCCTAGTGAACCTGCGCCTGACACGCTGGCTGCAGAGGGGAAATAACGATGGGATAATGGTTCCTTTAGGAGTGTGGCCGAATGAAGGGCTGTGCGGGTACAACTGCTGGAAATAAATCAAAAAAGAGATATAGAAGTGAATAGACCACACGAGGCACAAATATTTGGGGCCTGTAGGCAGATAGGACCTACACGTGGTAACGCTAGAGAGAGCTTCTTGCGAATATCACGTTGAACTTCCAAACGTGAGAGCGATCACAAGAATGAAATGAGTTGCTTCCAGCTACAAGGCAGACATGGCACTAGAATACATAATCCTACCCCTAATCACGTCCCTTGGCATCATCACCAGCCTGATATTTCTTCGCGCAGACCGTACATTCGTCTATGAACTGCATTCAATCCCCTGCAAGTATATCTTACTTTACCAAATGTCCTTACATAATCGTAGGACCAACGGGACGATAAACAAAGATACCCCCTTTGTGGTTCCATTCAACGCTGAGATTAATGACTGACTATTCAATAACATTTTTCCATGTCAGGTGATAAATCTATAGATAAATCAAGGATACTAGCAAGATAATCTTTAACCAACCTATTCTCTCCTGCACAGTATCCTCATGAGTTCCACGCGATTCTATGAGAGAATAACTGAATCCAGATCAGCATGTTTATATCTCGAAGGGTGCACGTGATGGGGCTACGTACAGCGCTTCAAAGGTATTCAGTAAATATTACATCTTACCTTGCTACCAAGTGGACAGAGAGAGGACGCAGCCACTTTTCCAAACCAGGTCTAGTCAGAGCACGATGGTGTCCAGAACATGTCGACATGCCTGGCAATGAAAACGCCGACGCACTTGCTAAACTTGCATGCGCAGCCCCTGCTATCTCCAACAATCTCACGATACAAAGCCTCTACAGCCCTTCACTGGCCCCAAGATTCTCCTAGACGATACCAATAGCTGGGGATTAGTGTCAATATTGGAAGCTCTCCCAAACTCAAGAGCCTCAACCGCCACGCACTTGGTCGCCTTCTTGCAGCTCGCTCAGGTCATGGAGACTTTGCTGACTGCCACCGCCGCTCTCACTACTCGGACGCTCTTCTCATCTACGCCCGCCTATCTCCAATAATCTCCCGAGCAAAGAGAGACATTATCCCACGATACAAAGCCTCTACAGCCCTTCACTGGTCCCAAAATTCTCCCCAACTATACCCATGGCTGGGGATTAGCTCCATTATTGGGAGCTCCATCGAACTCAAGAGCCTCAGTCGCTACGCTCTTAGTCGCTCTTCTGATCTGCGCTTTCGGGCTAGATAAGTCTTCCGAGCACTTCCTATTTTGTCAACTTAATTGGAATCGGTCCTGACTTTGTAGCGGGAATAAACGTCCAACGACGGAAATTTGCTGGATTCTAGGCTCTCTTGAAGGAGCTACAGCTTTTAGAAAATGGCTTCATGATGCCCGCTTTTTCACAGAAAAACGACGAAGGTACAAGCCAGTACTCTAACCCCTCAACCCTTGACCTACATTCGCTATGACTCAGATTGAAAGAATATTGGTCTAGGCGATTGATAACTTTCCTGTTAATAGGTAGATAATTACCTACTTGCTGTATTGGAAAATAAAAGTCTCAGCGGGGGAGTACTTTTGAATTCTTTCGATAGTTCAGGGTGTGTAGCAGGCAAGACTTAGTCCATTTATAACACGTCGAGCTTATTTAAAAGTGTTGGTCAGTCGGGTAGTTTATATAGACTGAGCTGGCAAACGTGAGATCTTACGGCTGTGTTCTGAGCTGGCACAATTTTAAATTAAAACAAATTACATCTTAATTTTCTCTTGTGACAGAAAACGTTAATGAAGTATCAAGCTCAATTAAATAATAAGTTTTTCTGTAGAGAAGATAGAGGGCCCTAGTGCCGCTGGTCACATTCTACATCAGATTTCAAGTCCTTGCAAACCACGCTCTTGCCGATACTTCAAACTTCTTCTACTTCGGCAGTTGGATTTTTTGACGATACTAACATACTAACATGGTCAATTACAACGGAGGGAAACTGTAAGAAATTAGAGGAAAAACACGAGATGTGCGAGACATGGGCGGAAAGGAACGGCGTGTAGTTTGCGCCAGAGAAGTACCAGCTCATGCACTTCACACGAGCAAGGAAGCGACATAACCTAGAAGCAACTGTTCGCATGCAGGGTCATCTGACCTCCCCACAGTCTTCCCTTCGAGTCCTTGGCACATATTTCGACCATAAGCTCCAATGGGGCTCCCACATAAAGCATATCAAACAAAAGTCTCACGCCCAAGTACAGTTCATAAGTAGATAAACGCAGTCAACTTGGGGCGCAACATTCAAGAAGTCAAAGCTTTTGTACAGCGCAATAGTAAGACCAGCCCTTACCTACGGGTGCTCTATATGGGCTACAGCTGGACCAGCGGTTGGCATACCAAATGGGATAGTCAAACCACTGCAAAGTATCCAAAGAAAACGCCTGAAGCTTGTTACAGTGGCACCTAACTCTACCAGCAGCAGGGTTCTAGAACATGAATCTTCGGTTCTCCCGATAGAAATATACCTGAAACAAAAGAGGGACCAACACGTTAGACTATCAGAAGTACTGCCCGTCAAGAAAACAATACTATTTTCGAGCAGTAAAGTTAAGCAGACCACAAGGGGAGCTGAAAGTAGGCACGCCAAGAATCGAAAGCTAGACATTGAAGAGTGGTCCAGAATTTGTGGCACCGAGAATGAGAAAAGGCGACAAAAAGATGCTGGCAAGGTGGCCGCGTTTCAGGAGTGGAAAGACTCATGGACACGTCGAGGGAATGACAAACTATCTGGTCATCGAGCTTCGGCAGAAGCTGAACATTGGAAAGCCACAAATTTTATTACAGATGAGACAACAAGCAGAAAAAGGATTACCCATAGAGATACACCCTCAAATATCCACCGGAACCTTAGCAGAGCCCAAAGGAATATTGCAGTTCAGATATGAAGTGAGCACATTGGTCTCAACTCTTATATGTATCCAAGGAAAGTTACCGGAGTGATTAATCCCATATGCCAGTGTGGATATCCGTCTCAAAATGCCAAACACATGGTTTTGGCGTGTCCTCAGTGGGCAAGTGGAAGAGGAGAGGTGCTTCGGAAGGCAAAAGATAGGTCCTTTGCGGCAATGATAAATAGCCCAGATGATATGGGGAGAATAACTAAATGGATTCTGTCAAAAGGCTGGCTAGAACAATTCAGCTTGTAGAAGCAGTAGAAACTGTAATGGGCGAAAAGATTAGACGGTATGGCCAAGGATAGGACCGATGTCACACTGCATGAACAGTGTAAACGCACTTCCTCTATTAACACTCAGACAGCCCGTTAGATATGAGACAGACAGTTGTGGGGGGTTTTTACCAAATTGGTTTCATCCCTTTTAAAAATTACAGCTAGAAATACCTGAACTGTCTAAATGGAATCAAATTAGATGTCCGTGCATACCATTGTCTTAGGTTGTATTACATAATTATCTTCGCTAAATAGTCGAATTTGTGATAGCTATATAGTCTATTAAATTTTCTATTTATCGCCTACGGGCATTTGGTCAATTTGAAACGATACAGAGAAGATTAGCATGGCCCCTGCACTAAGGATGACACGCTCAATCAAAGAGAAGCTACCAATTTTTTTAGGTTTTTTTACCAAGCCTAAACTGCCATGGTGCCTAAAATCCGGAAGCAGTCGCATTGTTTATCTCCGCTTCTTTTTAGTATTATTTTTATGGTTGACAGCTCTGAGCAATCGCACTGGATTAATGCTATGTGTACGTATTCATTGATATGACTCAAAAACATGAAATCCGAGGCATGAGTGCTCTACTTGTAAATTGAGTTATCTTTTCCCTACATTTCCCCTGATACTGTGTCATAGCTAGATAGCTGCATACGCATTTCAAATCTTATGCAAAAGAAAAAGAAAAAGACTCAAAAACACTACTCTGCACCGGCACAACGATAGAAATCATAAAACTTCAATTTGAAAGTAATCACAGTATATAGATAAAAGCTACAGACTATAACGCGGTTTACGCGTTGCAATATTTATATCTACCAGTAAACCAATTATATATTTACGTCTACGACAGTGAACAATGCCAGACCCCCATGCAATAGCTAAGAAAAGTAGTGTCAGTGTCAATGTCACAAGCAAACACGAGCATATCGAAATTTGACGAATTCTCAACAATATCAGTCAAACCATTCTCATCTGAGCCAAGTTCAGTCAAATTTCGCAATACCAAAGAAGTTGGCCCACGAGGCATTGTTTCAAAATACTTCGCTAAGTCAAATTTTCGCTCCCAACGAGTTCGACTCCTACCCATGTTTCATCAAGTTTACAAGTACGACTTTGTACATCCTCGTTTCAATGCCCACACCTCTCAACTATTCTCTGGCATCAATTGACCACCACGTACACGCCCACGCCGATATTTAGATCCGACGGAGAAAGCAAAGCGTGGCGCACAAACCTGGGAGACTGTTCTTTGGGATTGGCGTGAGAGGGGTCAGGACAAGTTTACAAGATGGTGTAGCGGATGGCTACAATCTCGAAAGGCGTGAGATTTAGAATCTTGACGAGGCCTACGAATTGAGCTTTGTACGTGCGCCAAGACTTCGGTTGCGACAGTACGGGCGACAATGTAAACACCGCCGTGGTAGGATGGTGCGGTGGCATATCATCTTGGCCGGTTTCTTAAGTAAGGTCTGGATAGCTAGGACACAAACCCCACGCGAGAGAGGAGACCGCTGGTTCGAATCCGGTAAAACCAAACAATATTTCTCGCGGCGCTGGTATGCATGGATGATGAAGGCATGCTTGGATAATCAAAGGTTTTAAATTTCCCTTTGGTGGGTAGTTACGGAGGAGGGTGGACTGATTGTGTCAGCGAACATACCTCATAGTGGTATTTGCAAATGAAATCCAGAGTATGAGTGTTTCTAAAGTCAAAAGAGTTATCCTACATGTATACATAGTACCGGTCATGAGTCATAGCTTTATAGCTGAATACACATTAAATGATTTTAAAAAAAAAAGGGTGCGTGGGTGTTCGCTGGGTAATACCAAGTCTTGATTGGCATTCATGTCACATGTAGGTGTGCAGTGCTCAAAGGCCTTCACTGTTACGGTGATTGTACGTGTGGAGTCATGAGGGTGTGATTTAGCTGGAAAGTTGCGTACGCAATAAAAGGTAGATAAGAAAAAGATTTTGGCCTAGATCCAACCCTTGTCTCGACCAAGCTCACGGCAGGGAAGATGGATAAGTCCAAGTTTAGGGCTAGACGAAGCGCGTCAGTCACTAAGAGCCCTACGCTGCCGTCCATGCAGAAGCGTAATGTACCCCTACATGGCAACCTTCAACCGATTCCTTGGATTTCCCATCGATGCTTGGCCAACTTATAAACCGAAAATCCCAAGTATTTTTAGAATGATTGATGTCATGAAATCTACTTGGGGAACGCTCTGGGATGTAATCGTGTTCTGGCAGGTGGTAAGGTGATCAGCTTCGAATTAATCTTTGTTTCTCTCCTAATCACAGTTAGCGGTTTATGCGCTGGTTGACATGTAAGAGTCCAATTGAAACTTGGTATGAAATTTTACGTGATGCGGAAACTTACGAGGAGTGGGAAGAAGCTGCATTGCAGCTGGATGTGCTTACGGGAAACGATCTTTGGTGTGGGCCTCTGATCACCGTTTTCGAAACAATGCACATGGCTAATATGTCTAATACAGGCGACAGAATCCAACATCAAAGTATTACGATTACCGATTAATACATCAACGTCTCCAGTCAATAATTATCGCAAGGGAAGAGGAAGACTACATCCAATTGATCAATCTTCTTCGATCTGGCCTGGTCCGAAACCTTGGCAATGTAACAACACCAAGGCTATTCAATCGTGCCTTTGCTGGGACTAAACTATTGATCGAGGACTATATTACACAAGTTTCAGAGGCCATTGCAGACGTCACTAAGCTTTCAACCTCACCGAATACTGAAGATAGTGAAAATCGGAACATTTGCAGATTTAGTAGCCAAGCGAAGCTCGATCTTCTGCATGACACTCGACAAGCCTTTGGAAGAAGTACTCTGGTTCTCGAAGGGGGTGCTGTATTCGGTCTTTTCCATCTTGGCGTTGTCAAAGCATTGCACGCTCGGGGTCTATTACCCAGAATTTTAACAGGAACCGCTACAGGTGCTCTCATTGCGGCGCTCGTTGGAACACACACCGAAGACGAACTGCCAAAACTTTTCTCCGGTAATGGAATTGATCTTAGGGCCTTTGGTACCGGAGGAAGTAAAGTTCGAGCTTCGTTACTGAGGAGAATCACTTCATATAACGGTCATTTTATTACGCTTTTCAAGAGGCTGCCTATATTATTCACGGGTGGAAATTATTTCGACGTCACAGTTCTCGAAAAGTGTATGAGGGAAAATATTGGTGACCTCACTTTTGAGGAAGCATACCTAAAAACAAAAAGAGTGCTCAACATTACAGTTGCTACTACCGGAAGAGGTGGAGTTCCAAACCTACTAAACTATCTGACTGCACCAAATGTAGTAAGTTGTAGACAATAGTCGAAATCCAATACTAAATTCTGCAGTTGATTTGGTCAGCTGCCGTTGCTTCCAATACACCACCCTCAAAGTCTTTATATAGCCGTCCGCCAGTGCTTAGGTGTAAAGATACTTCTGGCGAAATTGTGCCTTGGTCTATAGCTGCTGATATCACTTTCAGACCATGGACGCATACGTCACATACCGATAGGGAGTCTCCGCTTACTCGTGTCGCGGAGTTGTTCAACGTTAACCATTTTATCGTCAGCCAGGCTAGACCTCACGTAATCCCCTTTCTCCAAAGTGATATGCACGGACCACCACCTCTCATACAGCGAGGGGGACGGACACCATTGATAAGCGGACTCCTTAGGCTTATCGGGATTGAGCTAGATCATCGTATTCATCAATTAGAAACGATGGGACTACTTCCGACGATAATTAGACGCTTCCTAATCACAGAACAGATACCAGGTACTCCCGTTACTCTGGTACCTGAGCTTTCCGCAAGTGATTTCTTTTGTTTTTTGAAGGAACCGACTCAAGCTAATCTCCGTTATTGGATACTCCGTGGAGAAAAGAGTGTTTGGCCAGCAATTGGGGCCCTAAAAGTTAGATGCGCTATTGAGATAGAACTTGACAGAGGATATCAGTTTACTAGGCGTCGAAAAGCTGTGAGACCATGCCCAGATAGTAGCACAGTAGACAACAGGGAAGGAAGAGAGAGAGCCAGGGAACGTGTGCGTGCTGATAGCCTCAGCGGTAAATGGTAGCACTTAAAGCGCTATATAGTTACGACTTGGGACCCACGAATATTGATAGCTGTTGTGACAAAATTGACAAAATTTTCGTGGTAAATCTGTAAATTTACAGCGGAGCTATCCAGAAAAATTTCCACTTGGTGTTTTGAAATGACCAGGCGAAGTTCTTAAAAAGCCTCAATACAGTTGGGATATACTGCATGTCAGGAAAGCTGCTCGCCATTAAGGTCATTAGCCAGAATCAGTAATATCTCGGCTCTTGTAGACTCATTACTAAGAAACATTGGCCTTGTTTTAGTGTCCCTGCAAATGGATTAAACCACTTGGTAATTCTCGCCTGATATAGTATTAGGTTTGGTAGTAAATTTGGGCTCCCCGCGGCAGAATGAACGCACCCCTTCCCTAACATAGCAGAACTCTCGATATTAAGCGAAGACAAACAGCGCTTTATATCCTTCCTATTCCTCATCATCTTCTTCATCATCATCTTCGATGACTTTTCGCTTCCTCCCCCTAGTAGCTGTATCATTTATCACTGGAGTTGCTGCTTCGTCATCATCGAGATCTGCTTCGGCGTCAGCATCAGTCTCGTCACTTTCTACTGCCGCCTTGGTATTCTTCTGTTTTTTGGTTGGAGGCCGTTCTCTCCTATTATCATCATCTGTGTCTAGATCGTCATCATCCTCAGCACTTTCTTCCAATTCTTCATCACTATCCGCAAGAAAGTCATCTTCCTTATCGTATTCATCCTGCTTACTTCTTCCAACACGGGGCTCATCATCCGATTCATAACTGGATCGGTTTCGGCGAGGTTTGGAGGCCTTACGTTCCATACCAGTTGATTTTCGTCCTGAACGGCCTTCGAGATCATCGATATGAAGGCCATTCCGAATCCCAATAGGTGCCTTGTGTATGTTATACTTTTCTGCAGCATTTTCACGACGCCTCTGAGCTTTCATGCGTTCTTTCTCAGCAATCTCGGCTTTTTTCTTTTGAAGTTCTGGGTCTTCAACATTGGTAATAAGTTCTGGCCCCCCTTTATCATCCCCTTTGGAGCCACCACGAGTGGCAGCTGCAAGACTTTTCTGTAGCTTTTCGAGGGCATCGTCCTCTATTTCTTTATTCGGTCGTACAGTGTATTGATTGCTTGTGTGGCCTATTAAAAGAAGGAGCTGTGATGCTATTGATGGCGTCGCTAAGTATGTGTGGGAATCCATAACTTCTTGATAAGGCTTGGAATCTGCGGGAGGGGCTAGAGTTTTTGTTTCCAGCTCGTAGTGTTGATCGCCAATAGAAATTGTGGTACTACCATCAGACCATTTACATAGATTCGTATTGCTTTCTAACTCCCCAGTCTTGGAGTCTCTACGGTAACGTATGGTTGAAAGAGCAACACTACTGGCTGAAAAATTGGCAGATTTGCTTTCGGAATGATGGTCGGAGCTAGGAGGAATAAAATTGGTGGAATCGTATGCATGAGGTTCTATACCTAGAAATTTTGGTAGCCGTAATGTACTAAACTAAATACAATACTTTAGCGCACACTTTACAAATGAAGGAATTTCATACCTCTCCATTTGTTGGTTTGGGAATGATATGTCTCCAAAGCGTTGCTTCAAGTATCTGTGCATCTCTTCCCGTATCGTAATCTAATTCCTCATTTCCATGTGGCTGAGCTCTATCATCTCGATCTTCATCATCTCCTGAGTCTAATTCCTGATCACTGAGTTCCCGAGCCTTTTTAACCGGTGCATCTTCGTCTCCGAATAGATCATCTTCATTCAAAGCATTCGAACTCACTTCATCATCTGGTGACGAGGCCATGATTTCGAGAATGTAATATCGATGAGTAGGATAGAGTTATTATTTGCCAATGGCCCAAGATTTTTTACTTTTGTTTTTATAATAATTAATCGCTAATTTTCGTTATTCGGAAAATTCCACACGCGTCTGTTCAAGATTGTTGCTCAGGCTGCACGTAGATTTACTTTGTTTAACATGGAAATTGCTAGTAAAAAAAAGTTGATAGTGGCTAGGAAAGTACAAGGTTATTGTTTTGCTGGCAAGTTTCGAAATATTTGCCGTGTAATTGGTGATGGCAAATACTGCAATGGTGGAAAACACATAGCTGCCTTAATTGCTTCTTTGTTGGTGACTAAGTGAGGTCGCAAAGGCGCTAACCACCGATAAACTTGCTTCAATATTATCCAACTACCCCAACTCCAAGTGTATATCTTCTTAACGTACATAATATCGAATCTATCAGCCAAAGCAGATCTCTGTTTATATATGGGCTGGTCAAATTTCTGACGTTAAGAGCGCAAGTGCTTTCTTTGTCAGGCCCATTATGTCAAACCTATTTTCGGGAATGTAAGTACAAGTCTTATTTTCATCGATATAATATTAATAGATGCTTTACATGCATTTTTCACTCTTCTCCAAGTGGAAGAGACGTTCACAGAAACTGTTGGACACCGAATAAGTTAGGTATATCAGTCAGGCTAGATTGTCTAAGTACATCACGTTGTCCGGAACCTATATTTATGTCAGAAGGCGCTGGACTGAATTTTTTTCGTGCTTGAAACCTTCTTTAAACTTCTAAGTGGAGTTAAGAAAACCATATCCTCCCGCAGAATCTCCCTGAAATTACAGAGTTTGCTTTATCACACATCATGGCCTGCTTAAAGGGGGTACCTTAGCTTATTCGGCGGCGAAAGGTTCAAAATTATATTTAAAAGCTTTGTTCATCTGGTACATATTTTTGATTTGCCGTTTGGCTTTTATTAATTGCTATTCTTCGAAAACAATTCACTTACAATTATCACTTTTTAGTAGCGGACGCTTTCGTGGTACGGGCAAAGGTGCGGGTGCGAAAAGTCCAGGTCTACCACCATCTGCATCATCATCTTCTACCGGAAATGTAGCAAATGGATCTTCAGGTGGAATGGCTCCAAGGGTGCCTCCACTTCCTAATTCGCCATCACTTACTCAGACGTTCTCTATGGAAAATTCCGAGTCCAGCCCAGTAAGAAGCGATGTTCTTAGCCATTATAACCTACCTCGTCCGAAGCCACTTTGGATAAATGACTCGTACGCCAAGCACATTGTGAAGGGGAACTTCATGACATTATCAGCTCGACCCAAGACCGTTGAACAAGGAGAATGGATTGCGCACCAAGGTACGCATAGAACACCAACAGATTTACATATCTGGTAATGACCCAAAAGTTGTTGAACATTACAGGATTTTGTGGAACTTTGTTCGTGTGATTCATGATAGGGACGAAGACGGGACTTCAATTTGTAACCTTTCAACCTGTCCACGAATGTCAGCTGGCGCGTATGGTACCATAATTTATATTCTTTTTTTAATTCTAACGGCCTACAGTAACTATTCATTTACATGGTTAAATCCTCGCAAAGAACCTGTCGAGGTACCCGCCCACGAGTATATATCACTGATGCAACGATGGATCAGTAGTAAACTTGATAATCCTGCTATATTTCCTACTGATCCGACTGGTGTATCCTCAGCACCAATTCCTTCAATTTCAGATCACTCCTTATCAAATTATGGATCTAATAGTCTTAATACAAATGGACCCAATATTGCTGGTCAAAATATTACGTCACATCTAAGCTCACCACATTCTCAGTATAGTAATAACAACGATTGGATAGGAAGAAGTAGTGGCTTCCCCATGGAATTCGTCGATGTTTGCCAAACAATATTTCGTCAAATGTTTCGAGTATATGCCCACCTCTATTGGGCCCACTTTACTGACCCGTTCTACCATTTAAACCTAGAAAAATCTATGAATAGCTGTTTCAGTCATTTTATACTTACTGCGACTGAAATTGAGATGTTAAAGCCACATGAACTGGAGCCTATGCAGCCCTTAATTGACCTATGGGCAGCTAATGGAACATTCCCAAAGGAATCAAAGGCCTACGCAGGCGCAAATATCAGAGCTGGAGAAAAGTTGATAAGCCTTTCGGGAATAAACTGAAGATGATACGGATTGAGGGCCAAAATAATCGTCCAGATGTTGAATTTATTCATCTTGTGGTCTTAGATTATCATAAACTCGATCTACTGTCCAGTCATTGAAAAATTGATTTAGCACTTCCGTTTTCTTAAAGCAGATAATGGTATTTTTCATAGGTAAAGTGCGCGAAAGACTCTGTCCATATAGCGTCGGAAGATAAACCGAGTTACAAAGGTTTGAATTGAAATATTTATTTCGGAATTTCAAAGTGCATGTGATAAGTACAATGTATCCAAATGATTTTAGACTCATGGGAATATCGAGGAATCAAACAAAGTTATTGATTTACAGACCTAGCACTATTTCCGACTCTAAGTCTTATTTTAACTACATACAAAGGTTGAATGGTGTGAACCCCATTTCCTAGTTGTAGATTGAATTTGACATTGAACCAGGCTTTTCAAAAGCGACTGATGTATCAGTCCCAGCGATATTGGGGTAGGAAGCCTGCCGTAGTGATCACAAGTCCTGTATCAAGCCAAAACGATCTCCAGCTTCAATTGTGGATATCAGAGAACGTATGGACAATTTTAGAAAAACTGAGCTGCATTATTTGTTCGCGGGTTCATTAGTCCGGAGCACGTGTAGGTGTCGACCTAAATATGTTTGTGTCTTGTCCCTTTTTATAAATTTCCTCACTCCATGAGTCTAAGTCGACAGCACAAGTGATGAAATCAATCTAAGGCTACTTATTCGATCCAAAGATGATCAATAAGGATCTTTCGTAGCTCTCGTTTCTCAGGGCTATAGTAGGAACCTGCACTATTTTCTGTTACTAATACGCGCCAGAGAAAACGTGAAAGCCATACAATACTTTTCATGTTATTTGTTTCCACGAAAAAACTGCGCTAAGTGGAGTCGAGGATCACCGGATTCGAACCTTCAATTAACTGTCCCTGTGGAAAAGAAATCCAATCCATCAAGACTCTACTTGAAAACCTATTCTAGTAGTGTACCGCTACATCATCCGCCCATGACTAATTACACAGTGTGGCCTGCGCCTGGAAAGCCGAAGTCGTAGTGTGGAACAGATTCACCAGGTTTAAAGAATCTTTCTCAAAATTTGATTTCTCAGGTCATCAAGATCGTAGCCAGCCTCATTAACATTATCACTCTCTAATTTCTCTTGTCTCGACCCCAGTGGATTCATTTAGGAAAATGGTTGTACTTAATGTAGCGGTTGAATGGGTCTATGATTGTCATTATAAAAATTACACGAACTTTGGGGGATAAAAAATTAACATCTGCCTGTGGTGTCCCCTAATAACCTCCATCTCTCACTACAGAGTCTGCAGAGCCGAGATTGAGTATCACAGTCCTCTCTTCGATGAGCATCACCAATGGCTTTCGCGGTGTGTATTGCCTTCATCTCTCAGCACAACCCCTAAGTACCACTATCATCAAGCTATCCACGATCAGATCAGATGGTAGGGTCAGAGACTAACCCATCACCAACCCTTGAGTATGGAAAAAAAGCCATCCGATGAGTTTCTGGAGCGTACCCAGCACCCGATACTGCGATATTGGGTTGGATCAAGTAAGCTTCGAATTTTGCAAAGGAAGATGTAGATAAATATGCGCACCTCTCGTAGTCCTGGCGTATATCTTTCGCCTGGCTGGGGCCGCAAGCTGTTAATTTTTTTGTTTATTTTTTTCAATTTATAATTTTTGGTGAGGGGGGGTCAGAAAACCCGATTGAATTTGTTGCTGATTTCCACGGATTATTGTCATGAAGTGGAAATGCGGAGATTGGACCTTGTAAATTAGATAGTCTTTAAGGAGGGAAGAACTTTGCATGGGCAATTTACCCGGCAGCCATACACCGGTAAATGGCCATCGCTTTTTCAGGTGGGAGGAGAAATGGAATTGAAAAGGGCTTCTCTAATCACATGATAGGTGGAGGACTCGTGATAGGCGTTACTGTTTAAGGGGAGCTGTACTTGAGGCGTAGAGGAGAAATACTACTGCCGTACCTATCCTCAACCAGTATGATTAGGACCCACATGTCCCGTGTAGCCTTATTTTACGGCTGAATAATAATCTGACGAAAAAGAAATGTTATATATGGATAACGCTAATGATTGTGATTAAACGATTCCAACAAAGTGGACTTTAGTATGTGTGCTTGACGTTATTTGATCATGCGAAGCTGGTATGTTGAACTGAATTGAATTGTTTTAGGGTCCTAAGCCATGCTCTATATCTCCTAGGAGTCAAAGACCGGTGTACACGGCCGAGATCATGCTTTCCGCATGCCCACCTCGGTTTCACCGCGTGAACCACTACACAACCAGTAGCTAGTTAAAAGAAAGAAAAATAGAAACTCCCGTAAACTCCTAAAACTAAAGTTCCAAGCCCAGTAATCCAGTTTGTGGTTAGAAAAACGACACTTCTCGTCTCATTTTTCTACCTGCCATGCTTCGTGCTATGACCTAATTTATGTCCTCTCCGCTGAGAGCTGGAGACGGATCCGTAGGTGGGCCCCCGAAGCAGCCGGTTTCCTGCGCAAATTTTGTAAAGTTCTCGAGGCACTTAGGCCCGAGAAGCTTGAAGCTGGTATGTTGGGCCCGTGTAACACATTTTGTTTCAGAAGTTATCATATAAAAATACAAAAGAAAAACAAAAGTCCATTAGGCCGCTTAGTCTGGTGTAGTTTTCAAACTGAGTGAAATTATCACCAATTGTATACTCTCTCAAAGGGGGACTATTCTCAACACCTGTCAGTGGTGTCCCCTACGAACCTCTAGCTCTCACGGTAGAGTCTGCAGAGCCGAGATTGAGTAACACCTTTTCAACTTTGAGCTGAGTTATCTCCCCCTCCGTCAAAGATACGCTTCCGATAACACATAAGACGACCATGACGACGATAATGATGCTAGAAATGAGGAAAGATAATGCGGTACCAAACGCTACAACGGTAGTCAGAGAAGCCCTCGTCATATTACAACATGTGCTACCCACCGGCGGGCGAACAAAAAACCCACGAAAGCAAAGTAAAAGACCCTTCCGCCCTCAAGAAAAGCAGATTTCGACTCGTCTATAATATCGTCCCTTCTAATCTATACTTCCGAATCTACTAGCCAGGAGGGTATCTGGAATACATGAGTTACCCGACGACCCCACGTCCGTAACGATTTTTGGATGCTAGGCTAGGCTCCTTCACGACAGTCACTCTCGACCAAGACTTTTCTGACATCCTTTCACGATCTTCGGTTTATCCTGCGGCATGAATCAGGAAAAGAGGAAGGAGGAGGCTAGGAAGGTTGAGAGACGCTCTTAGGTATACACAGGTCTGCTGCGCCCGGCTGGCCGGCCTCTTTGTCAAAGGAGAGCCCCGCACCCAGTGGTTTTTGAGACTTTTCCCTGCAGCTACACACCCGTAAATGGCCATCGTTTCGTTGGCTGGAGAGGGGGGATAATGACGGGATAATGGCTCCTCTTAGTGTGTACTCGAAAGAAGACCTGTGGGGGTATTACTGTTGGAAAGAAGTCGTGAAGGAGGCATCGATACTCCCGGCCTGTAGGCAGAAAGGACCTACCTGTCTTTTACATAGTCATAGAATTTATAGGACAATAAACACAAACAAAAAACAAAATACTCTCTCAAATAATGATATCTACCATGTGACTTATGTTCTTCGAGTGGGGATTAATAAATTTGTAGAAGCCTCTCATTGCAATTAGGGGATGGTTAAACTGTTCACCGCTAAGCATAGTTTATTATTTTACGGGCTGCTACATACAGGATCAATCGGAACGATCGCGGAATTCTTGTAAGGTTCAAAAATTTAATGCGTTGGGAAGTTTCAGTTCACACATTGTGTGAGTGTATTTGTACGTTTCGTGTCAGTTACTGATTATTTATCAGTTAGTAACTAGCGTTTTGAGTTGTATTATGTACCAATGCAGTAGTTCTGCATCTTCTATTGTATGGTTTACACTAGATTGATATCCAAGATTATTGTAAGTAGCCCATTGTGCATCGGAGTCATCGACTTCGCTTTTGCGCCTCTAGTTTCTGAGCATAGCCTACCATAAAGGGGTGTGCTGTTCCAGAGAATGATTGAAGGTATTGTTTGCACCATAGCCCACCTGAATCCAGGTTCCAGCACGGAAAAGGTGTCTACAGAAATGACGCAATAATTACGGTATAACTCATTACGGTGATGGTGCATTAAATCGTCATTATCATTTATAGTTTGGTGCTATCATAACTCATGATACGTGAAAATTTCACCTTTATCTAAAAAGATTGACATGTTTCTTGCTTGGCTTTTGTTTGGATTTAGAACTTGGGGGCCACTAAGATCTCTGTAAATTCAGATTTTCTGCATGGCAGCCTGAAATAATTAGGGATCAAGTATGTGTGGTCTGAGTGTGACTTACGATATCAGTAGATTGGACGTAGTCCTCAAAATCTTGTATTTCTTCCTGCAATTCTGTTAAGCCAATTTTGTCATCCTCGATCACCAATGTGATTTGCAATTTCATGATTCCGAAACCGACAGGTACGAGTTTGGATGATCCCCAAAGGAGACCATCTTTCTCAATGGCTCTCACGGCTTCTTCGAGCTCCTTCATGTTGGTTTCATCATCTAACTGAGTTAGTTAGGTTTTCTAAACTTTATCAAGGACTAGTCACCCCAAGGTTTAACTTCTAGAGTGACGACCGACTTGGCTGCGGGCTTAGTCTTTCCTTCTTTCTTCTTTCTGTACTCCTCTAGTCGCTGGTTGCGAAGTTTTTCAGCTTCTTTATCCTCTTCTTCATCGTCGCTTCCAAAAAGATCTATATCATCCTCTTCTTCTGCTGTGGCCTTAGGGGTTTCTGAGTTTTCTACTGCCTTTTCTGGCCCGTAATGTTTATGATCCTTTGATGAATCGCCAGGCAGTGATGAGAACTTTTCTTTGTACGAGCTGATATGTTTGAACCATCGTGCCGCGTGAGGAAATGCTGAAGGTGTAGGTGATAAGGAGAGTGAGTTGAAAACTGCGACATCGGCCTGGGATGCAACGTAACTATAATTTTTTAGTTAGACTGGTAATGTGAAGTGTCATTACTGCTATGAGATACTATATCAGAGATGCATTTCTGCAAGGTTTTATCTTCCCGTGACGGTTCTTGAGGCCGCTCAGTAACACGGACCAATTATCTCATCATGATTCTTTGTAGAAATTGTATGTGGTTTGTGGAATTATTTATGTGAGAAGGCTGTAATTAAAGATCAACTTACCCGTCAATGTATGAACGAGTCTTAAGCCAGTCGTTTAGTGCTAAACCATGTCAATTGATATTCTCTATTTTTAAGAATGACAGAGACTGGTTCTCATGTCTGGAGAAAACTTACTCTGAAGACCATCTTCATTGTTAAGGTCTTCGAATCCCATTTTAGAATGTTCCAGAGAGATAAAATGAATGAGAATGTAGGTTGTAATGGGTGGGTGTGTGGACGATGTATCAAAATTTTAATTTGTAGGGTTCCATTCGTCCACTAGGGTCGCTAGTGTGATTTACATCGAGCGCTTAATTAGGCGCACTTATGCGCTACCGAAAGGAATGGAACATGCATTCGAATCATCCGGAAGGTTCTAATTACTTTAAGGGTCAATCTATATGAGCATGAACACGTCATCTGACACGTGCCTTATCTAGGTAAAATGATCATTATATTCTATTCATCGAAACCGTATTGACCATGATGTTACGTAGAAGGGTATTTACCCTCCAGGGAATACATTCGACCTTCATCGCCCAAACTTGCTCGAAAAGTTTTGTGCAAAACTTTCGCTTCCCCTCGAGCTTCACAAGAAATAGAATTTCAGATGCTATTTCTGTTTCTACGTCTCGGAAACCATGTTTTCGCAGAATATCCAGTGGACGTCCAAGTCAACCGGGGGGTACACATCGCATGAATCTCGGCGGTGAAAAAGAAAAATCCCCTCTTGAGACCTATGGAATCGATCTAACAGCAAGAGCTAGAGATGGTAAACTAGATCCGGTTATTGGAAGAAGCGCTGAGATTCAACGAACAATTCAGGTACTCTCTCGGAGAACGAAGAATAACCCTGTCCTTATTGGAAGCGCAGGAACCGGGAAAACAGCCATCCTTGAAGGCTTAGCACAACGCATAGTTCAAGGTGATGTGCCCGAGAGTATGAAGGATAAAAGGGTTATCAGTCTAGACCTCGGCCAACTCATCGCCGGTGCTAAATTCAGAGGAGACTTCGAAGAAAGGCTCAAAGCGGTACTAAAAGAGGTGCAAGACGGAAATGGTAAAATTGTACTTTTTATCGACGAGCTACATATTTTACTTGGATTAGGCAAGGCTGAGGGAAGTATTGATGCGAGTAATCTTCTTAAACCAGCTCTATCAAGAGGCGAATTACAGTGTTGTGGAGCAACGACATTGAACGAGTATAGAGCTATAGAGAAAGGTACGTTCTGCAATTGGTCCGAATTTAATATTCGCAGTTTCATTCAATCTAATATTATCAACCATAATCTTAACGATCTCTTCATGACCAATATCCAAGATTCCAAAGTGAATTAACCACTCGAACAGATGTAGCCCTCGCTAGAAGATTTCAACCAATCCAGGTCGACGAACCCAACCTTCAAGACACCATAAGCATTCTTCGTGGTATAAAAGGCAAATACGAACTACATCATGGTGTGCAAATAATGGACAGCGCACTTGTTGCTGCCGCAACCTACAGCAATCGGTACATCACAGATAGATTTTTGCCTGATAAAGCCATCGATTTAATGGATGAGGCTGCGAGCGCATTAAGGCTTCAGCAAGAGAGTAAACCCGAAGACATTATGCGCTTGGACCAAAGAATCATGACATTGCAGATTGAAATTGAAAGCTTGCGGAAGGAGAAAGATGTTGCAAGCTTAGAGCGGAGAGAAAAACTAGAATTAGACCTGTCAGAATGTCAGAAAGAAGCCGCAAAGTTATTAGAGATATGGGAAAGGGAAAAAGCGGGGATTGAAGAGGTTAAAAGAGTTAAACAAGATCTCGAAAAAGCCCAGTTTGAGCTCGAGCAAGCACAGGTAGGGTATCTTTCATGGTCAGTTTTGTTGGACTTCAATAACCAGACACAAGCGAGAGAACAATTTCGCCCGCGCAGGTGAATTAAGATATTCTGTGATACCACAACTGGAAAGCAAAATTCCAAAAGATGGCTCCAGCACAACAGGAAACTTGAATTCTGGAGAAAACGGGGATCCATTTCCCTTGATTCATGAAGCTGTAACGGCAGATGATATTGCGATGGTGGTTTCACGTATTACCGGAATTCCAATCACAAAGTTAAACTCTGGAACCGCTGATCGACTAATACGAATGGAAGAAATTTTACGAGAATCTGTTCGCGGTCAGGATGAAGCATTGACTGCTGTTGCGAACGCAGTTAGAATGCAACGAGCCGGGTTAAACGGAGAAAATCGTCCCCTTGCCTCATTTTTTTTCCTTGGGCCCACAGGTGTAGGGAAGACTGAACTCTGCAAGAAGATGGCAAATTTTCTTTTCTCTACCGACACTGCAGTCATTAGATTTGACATGAGTGAATTTCAAGAGAAGCATACAATATCACGGCTGATTGGAAGGTAAAATTCTACACCCAATTATTTGACCTAAATCTTAACAAACGATAGTCCTGCAGGGTATGTAGGTTATGATGATGCTGGACAGCTAACCGAGGCTGTTCGCCGAAAGCCATATGCAGTGCTACTCTTTGACGAGTTTGAAAAGGCTCACCGAGATATTTCTGCCCTGCTCCTTCAAGTGCTAGACGAAGGCTTCCTAACCGATAGCCAAGGACACAAAATTGACTTTCGAAATACTCTTATTGTTTTCACTTCAAATCTAGGAGCAGAGGTTCTTGTTGGAAATTATCTAGACTCTGCATCTCAACATGATGTAGACGGCGAAATCCCTGGTACTGTACGCAATGAAGTAATGAATATTGTACAGAATAGCTGTAAGTATCATTGCCATGTGTAAGGTCTGCCATATTCTAACAAGTTTAGATGCTCCTGAATTCCTCAATAGAATAGACGAGTTCATTATTTTCAGAAGACTTTCTCCTAAAGCACTTCGCGAAATTGTTGATATTCGTCTCCTTGAACTACAAGCACAACTCGATGATCGTCGCATCAAACTTGAAGTCAGAGATGAAGTTCGCTCATGGCTAGCAGATCGTGGATATGATCCTAAATATGGCGCTAGGCCATTAAATAGATTGATTTCCAAGAAGATTGGAAATCGTCTCGCCGAAAAAATTATTAAAGGAGAAATTAAGGGCGGAGATATAGCCTCAATAGTATTGAACGAAGACGGGGACGATATTATTGCTCAAAGAATTCATTGCGGATGACTAACATGGAGGACGGGTTTCGCTGGCAGTCACCCAATCTAGCAGTTTTAATCTAGATATTGTGGCTCATCAAATACGGCGAACGAAGACCATGAGGCGGTGATATTCTATTCTCTTTGTAAAGTAGCAGTTTAATACATTAACCCTGGATGAAGGCTTATATTAGTAGATTTACGCCTTGGAGCCTATCAGCCTGGCAAATGAGAGACATCAGGCCTCTCAAGTTATATTTTGTAAAGTTATCTCGGATTTTGCTATTAACCAATTTTTTTCAAAGTGCGTTTTCTTGGATAATTTTCCAATGTGTTACTTGAGTCAACTCATGCCTAACAAGTTGGCCTGATCTGAATCAGGCTGTTTCTTGTATAGTGCTCCCAGCCTATTTTGTAACGAAAAGGATCACTGGTGTGATGCTCACGATTAAAAGACAATTATCACAGTATATACCCGTGGAATTCAGTCACCTATTCCATGGAACCTTTTCAAAAAAGAACATACAATCTCAGCTAGGCCAGGTGAGCATTACCATCCAAATCTCTCCTCTTTTTGATATGAAAGGAAAACTTGATTCAGATCAATACCGCCGTGTTATGAGACAGATATGCTCAGAACTCATGGGATCGCTCCACTTCCGTGACCAAGAGTGCATGGTGACTAGTGCTACGACCCAGCCCAAATGTTTGATCGTAGCTAGCTTCATGATAGTTGTGCTAGGGGCTGAGCTTCAAGATAAAGACGATATGAGCCGCAAGGACTTTAGGGGATACTGAAACAAGTGATGACATGGTGCATATTGACTCGTAGCAGAAATAATTCATTATTTATTCTTGCATTCGCTCCTAGACCTTGTCTGTTGAAGTAATATATACATGGAGTCCTCTCTAAGTTTTACTATGACTTTAATATCCGAATAAAGAAGGGGGACTATTCATCACCTGTCGGTGGTTTCCCCTATGAATCTCCAGCTCTCACTGCAGAGTCTGCAGAGCCGAGATTGAGTAACAAAGTCCTCACTTCGATGGGGATTTCCATTCGCTTTCGCCGTCTGTATCGTCTTCATCCATAAGCACATCCTCCTATCATCATTATCATGAAGCTAACCACGATCAGATCAGATGGTAGGGTCGGAGCCCTACTCATCACCAACCCTTGATCATGGTGAAGAAGTCATCCGATGAGTTTCCGGAACGCACCCAGTACCCGGTACGTAGATGGCGATGGTGGGTTGGATCAAGTCGCCCTCGACTGTTACAAAGAAGGGAGATATAGATGGATATACGCAGCTCGTGTGGTCCCGGTTTCTAGGACTTGCCTACTTGGGACTGCAGGTTTTTTGAGACTTTTTATTATTATTTGGTAGAAGGTTCCGTGGAAAGGTGGCTGAATTCCACGGGTAAATATAGGGCTGAATGGCTATTCGTCAGGGACAATATATCAATGATCTTTCAAGTGACAAAAGAGGAAAGGTGCATTGTGCAAGATGTGGCCTAGGTCGGAGATGAGCCTAGTGTGTTAGATAGTCTGTGACTCTAGTAATACAATAAGTACATCACTAACTATTCTGATAAAGAATTACTTCTGTAATATCCTACCCAAATAGATCATGAGACCAAACTACTCATAGAAATTACGTTAATTCGATAATTGTTATCGCTTGCCAATTTATAGTGATATCGCTTTTCTGGACCAACAGTAATGTAATTGTCGGGACAACAACGGTAATGGCAGAATCATTTAAAATGTACTGACATACGTAATCCAGGGAAAACTGATACAGATAATCAGTCTGATTATTCTATCGCAATATCTCAAGCATCAAAATAAAGTTTGATGCGAGTGTCTTTTCTCAAATCTAGGGGTGGAGACAACTATAAAGACTAGAAATATAATATTAAAAAAAGTTGCTCGAGTTCATGGATTGCGGAGGTTTTACCATCAAAATGCGCCTGTCTCGCTGGGGTTCACATATGGGTATGATGATGCCTCTACGCAGGAATTTATGATGGCGCTTGATAATCTGGCCAGATTTGACTCCAAGATAAAGCTGAGTATCCCTAAGATTGATTGTTTGTTCATTGACGTGCTAGGAAACATGACACCAGTCTCACTCCTACTGGAGCTTGGGCACGAGTGGGGCCGGGTCTGATCAGGTTGATCAGGGTAAAGTACAAATGCCACTCCACACCTATGTGTTGAATCATGACGGCCTGATGGCAAAAAAAAAAGAATCATGACGGGTCCAGCAGGCCAGAATTAAAAAACAAACCAAAAGTTCCACGCCAAAACCCGCATTACAAAAGGAAAACACTTTAGAATATCACTTCCAACATTTTGCCTCAGCCACGACGCACCCGAGCCTCGATTCGAAACCCTCTTTCTATGCCAATACAAATAGGCTACAGATCTATGATCTATCAGTCGCAAGTATCCCTGCCATTCCACAACGTGCAACCACGTAGATTCCGCTGTCTTGGAAGTATTCCTTGAATAGGCGCCAACTGTTAAGGGCTGCGCCTGGTCTTAGTAAGGAGAAGGCTGGATGTATAGGAGGCTAGTCACTTCCAGATCTAGTCTTCAAGGTCCAGGCAAGGATTTAGGACCCAAGCTGGATGAGCGTAGACTCCTGGAGGAGCTGACTTCATGCGTATAGACTTTACCGATGGTTAGGAGGTATAACAGGACCTTTCCCCTAGGATTAGTCATTTTCTCTTGTCAGTAAAAAATAGACAGTATCCGGATTTCATACCATTACTTCATCGTGTTGTCGTAGCTTTCACACCAACCGCTTGATCTGAGTAGAGCTTCTAGCGCCGGCACCGCCCGTCTTCCGCTTTTCAATCGCCATGCAGACTGTACGTTTGTGCACTGGACAAGATGGCCGATTGGATTTTCTCTGTCGCACTCGCAGTGAAGTACGGCTGTAGCGGTATCTCTAGGATAATCCCTTCGTCAATCGCCGGCCAAAGAAATAGGCTACGTACTGCTAAATAAATGTTCTGCATGCCGGCTTCTCAGTACGTGAGTTCCAGGATTGTGCTGAAACAACATAGCATTCACAGCTATATTGGGACAAAACATTCAGATTTCTTGAGTACAAATGAATTTACGATAGAATAGAATTAAGTATAAGTCCCTACTGAGTCTATGACTATGAAGGAAAATGAATTCACAATCGAAGTATGAACATTCGCTGATGTACTGAATCCTATCTAAATTTAACCTCATGAATACCCTGGATACCTCTGCTTGGTCAAAGATACAGGCCTTAACGCACGCGCGCTGACCGTACTAGGGTCTTCGTACCCATACCGGATAACTCTCTGTGGATAGCTCAGGTAAAATTAAAAGAATCAAGCAACCAACCATTATATATCTGATAGCAAAGTTATCCTGTACCCAAGACTCCTGAAACCCATCGGTATTTCCAGAAGTGATGAAAGATACGTTTCCAATGTGGACTTGAAGTCAATGAACGACTTTCCGATGGAAGTGTAACATTGCACTTGCTGGGCTGGTCCATGACATAAACAACGAAGCTTGTTTAGAATAAAGGTGTTGAAGTGGTCAAATATCATGATCTTGAAATGATAATGGGCACGATGAAGAATTGAGATCGGGCAGCAAGGTTAAGGCCAAAGCTAGGCCAAAGTTTGTACATTGCAACATGTCTCACACTCCCAAGCCTCGGCGCGAGGAGGGAAAATAAATATAACACGAGATGGGATACCATTGCTGGTTACAAGAAGGCCGGGTAATTGCAAAAGTAAAACAAACAGCAGTACTCGTGAAGAATAAATTCCAAAATCCAGAGGCTACTCGTTGAGGAACAGATCATCTACCCTAGCATCAGGGAGGGTAGATTAGTAAGCAGGGCCACAGTTGCTACAGTGACATTGAGTTTAGATGGGAGATCGAGTGAATGAGTGAATATTTATTCGTGACGCGCACAAGCTTAGCACCCACAGAGCATGATACGGAGAAGGCTTTTCCCTTCCAGAAGAATATATACCAAGATGACTCAGACATTTGGGCCACTCATGTAGGCGGTGCATTCGCTGATACCACTCGAGATCTTTGTGCTAGGGACGTTGACCCTTCCCTCATCTGCTAATATCCACCAAAGAGAAGACGGGAGGACCCTTTGGCTACCTTAGTATGCCTTTGCCTGTTTGTATATAGTCGACGCGCGAGATATAGCCTCTCAGAATAGGTCATGACCCTCATCATCTATTGGCAAATATTAAGCACAACAATCTCTAAATCTACTATTAACTTGAAAACTATTTAGATAGTTTTAGCTGTCCCTCATAGTCATAGACTCAGTAGGGACATAAATTCTATTCTATTCTATAGCCTATCAGTCTTCCCTTTCTCGAGCGAGGCAGGTGTCCAGGCTACCCAGACTTTGATTCAGGGATATGATGACCAGGAGGCGGACCACATTGCCTTCCATTGTTGTCTGTTGCAATTGTGTTGTTGGCACTATCCGAATCATAGCCTCGGCGTCCACAAGTATCCAATGTCGGAAACCCTTGGAAATTGAGCGTCCCTGTTATCATACGAGATATTAAAGTGGTCGGAGCTTGGGGAATCGCGTGTGGCTCAAGGCCACAGCTTATGTCACTAGTGTACTGCTTAGGCGAGCATGTATAGTCCCTATAGTAATGATGATGAGGATATTTTTTATCATGACCGGGTACTACCCCAGCACCCAGAGGGCATGGCACGGGTAGTCCAGATCTATATGACTCTTCGCTACCTACATCATTGTTTTGAAGAAACCTAGATACACAAAACTAAAACAGATAAAAACACCATTTCTAACGTGCTAGCGCCCTGCGCTACACGTTAATTCTCGTACCACACCGAATGGTTCCAAGAAGCATTACAGTTGACCTTCACATCCCCTATTCACGATTAAATCTTGCTGTAACACTTTGTAACTGTTAAAAAACGCCAGAATTTCTGCCATGCTTCTTGCCCTATCATATCCCTGATCGTAGGACATGGCTCCTTAGTTTCCGGCCTCCATTTCTGGATGGTCGGGCGACACTCTGCAAAATGCCATGGTCGCTTTTATCGGCCACAACTGCAAAGCATTTCTTCATTATGGTGTTGGAACTATCTATGATAGCTGGCAAAGTCACCATGCCCGGTCTTTGCTGCGATGAGGCGGTGGTATGCCTATCGAGGTGGTGCTAGCTCCGGAGGGCGTTTTCTCCGCATCAGTAGGTCCAGATCTTCATACCTACCTGATCTGTTCTTAAGCCACCATTCTTCCGCAAGCTTTTACACCCGGGTGTTAACTTGGTGTTTGAGAGCTGCGAAAGTCAGAACTTTGTGAGTTTCCTCCCAGATGTACTCTGGTTCCGGTATTTTCCAATCCCGATTATTTGACGCAAGGCATTACTTTGCCATCGCATCGGCCTTTTCGTTTCCTGGAATGCCGCTATATCCCGGAGTCAAGTAGACCTCTATCATTGGTCGAGTCTTGCGTAGTTCCCAGAAAGTCACCATCTCTACTTGCGAGGAATTTGTTCTGCCATTTTGAAGGGCTCTGGCCGCCTCTTGATTATCAAGGAGTACTTTCATATCTATGCTACCTCCAATTTCCAACGCTGCCTCTAAGCCTCGTACTGCTCCGATGATTTCCGCATCAAATACCTCAGCTCCAGGAAGAAATTTTCCACCACTCGCTATAAGTTCACCGCCCCTATATATATGGCGTAGCCATAGGCTCAGTATGCTGGGACGATCGATGACCTATCTGAGTAGACACTGAGTGTTCCTAAGGGAAGATTCCTGAGCCAAAACATGATCTACTTCGCCTTTCTCTCTTTGTCGCATTTGGCCCTGGCAGTAGCCATCGCGATCTCTAGTTGGTAAAGCTGCCCAGGACCTTCTGATGCCGGCAGGCTGAGGTCCCTATTCTGAAGGCGTGTTAAGTATCGCTGTGGAACCTTAAAGACACGTTTTTTCTGCCCCTCTCGCAGTTGGAGTCGCTTGATTGCCTCCTTTGGTGTCTCGACTACCCTTCACGATAGCGTATGATACCTGTCGAGTCGGCGGATTCTTGCCGCACTTCGGAGCTGTCGCTGCTGAAGCATTATTACTGCAGGTAAGATCCCTAATTCCCGGTGAAGGACTAGATTTGGTGTAGTTCGCCATACTGGCAGTGCAACTCGGATTGCGGTCAAAATAGTCCTGTCTAGTAACTTGAGCTGCCATCCAACACCCGTACTTACTTTCTTGTCTCGTATCGTCGTGATACGGGTGAGTCCAGGCCACCAGGCTTCTGCACCATAGACAGCCGTAATGACTACACATGCATTCATCGCACGTATTAATGATCCCGGAGCCGCACCTCTTTGGAATCTATTTACGCTATGTATGAACTGGGAAAGTCGCTGTGCCTTGCTACACCATTCCTGAACATGCTGTCTGAATGTAAGTTGGGAACCAAGCCAAACTCCGAGACATCGAATATGCGGAGACAGCGAAATATGCTGTTCTCCGACTCTAACCGTTAGGTTGGATGAGTCTAGTTTCTTCGCTGGTCCACCCCTAATAATCAGGAACTCAGACTTTGAAGGGTCGAATCTAATCATGTGTAGCGAAGCTAGTTGGACTATCCTGTCTACTTCAACCTTACCAGCCTCGACAGCTTCATTAGGAACTTTACCGACTCGAACAATGGCGATGTCGTCTGAATATCCGAATCTACAGTTTGGAGTGCCATCCTCGTGTAGACTCGAGTCGTATAACATGAATAGAAGTGGCAAAAGTGGTGATCCTTGAGGGACACTGCACTCAACAAGCTTCTCATCTGTTACGACTTCTTCATGTCTTACCAAAACTGTTCGTTGTGTCAGAAAGGATTCTACCCAGCGACAGAGTTGTATCTGCCAGCCTTGACTTCGCATTCGTGCAAGCAGCCGATTGTGTAGAACTGCATCGAAGGCCCCTTGAATGTCCAGCGTGACCATAGCTGTGACTTTGTTGGATCTCATTGCAGCTTCTGCATCGTGTGTGACACATGATTCTAGGTCGACTGCTGAGCGTCCTGGTAGCGCGCCGAATAGTTGGGAAAGTACTGTCCTGTAATTAAGCGCAAGCCAGGACATCCGTTTCGCTATTAGTCTTTCCAGTCCCTAACCTAAGCTGGAGAGTAATGATATGGGTCGCCATCCTATTGGGCTGGAGAGATCGCGTCTAATTTTAAGAAGCAGTACAATTTCCGCAACCTTGAAAGGTGTTGGAAAATATCCCAAGTTCAAACTGTTGTGACTAGGTTATGAGCAGATATAGAATGATGTGTAGGCTGGGGATAATGGCGAATTAGCAGGAAGAGATAATGGGACACTGAGAATGTGAGACAAGTTCAAAGATGATTGATTGATGACACAGTTCCGTAGATAGGACTGATATATATGTACATAATTTACACCCATAACAAAGTCCACAGTCACGTAACCAGAGCAACATATTCTGCGCTTGATTGTATCAGTAACACTCAGATATTAGTGCTGATCGTAATAGCAGTCATGCTGGCGCTACTTAATCCTTGTCTTATATACTAGCACTAATACTTTAGACATGGGTGCACTCATGCCAGCTGTGACAGTTACATCATAATACAAACATGCCTGGAAGAGGTCCCTGAAATACGTTCCAATCGAGCTCCAGTAAGCCTTGAGTAGTCGGATGGTGATTTTGTCATACCCTGGAGCCTATTCTTTACTTCCTATGGTTGACGCTATAGCTTCTTCCAACAAAACCTCTGAGTTCCATTGGATAGACACTAGTTGACCATTCTCCCATGTTTCTACATCACTTCTAGAGTCGAATCTAGCAAGGAAGGAATCACCCAATGCGATTGTCCGCTGTGATGGATCTGAAAGCCACTGGTTTGATGATACCTGGAGAGGAGGGGGCTGTTTCTTTGGCTTTGATTTGGCCCATCGCATGAGTTTTAACACTTGTGCTTCTGTCTCTGCTGCTTCGACTTGATTTTTCTATTATTCGCGTTTGGCTGACTTCACTGCGGCTCGGAAAGCCCTACGTGTCGTTCCTACATCACCAGATATCCCTCTAGCTACCATGTAGTCAATCTGTCGTTCTTTGCAGTCCTCAGTCCACCAAGGCACTATTTACTCACTTCTTACAGCGGGTGCTCGTCCGACGACTTTGGCCGCGTCTTGAAGTACTCGGATTAAACTCCTCGTGAAGTCCTCAATCTCGATTTGACTACTTAGGGGCCAGGTTTTACCCATTGCTTCACTCATCGTGCAAACTCATGTAGATCGCAGTCTCTAACGCGATTTAGCCTTGGGATTCCAGGTAGCTCCGGGTACCCGGGTGTCAACTGAGCCCTCAATAGTAGAGTGGTCTGATGTACAGTGAAAGCGGTTTGAGACTAATGCAAAAGCTGTCGTGTTGCTCCTGGTTAGATCTAGCACATTTCCATCGTGGTGGGTGCTTTCTCCAATGGTGCTTGGTAGCTGCATATTATTTTCGCGAGCCCACCCCATGATGAGATCGCCATTACCGTATCAGCGTTCTATTAACAGCTGCCAGTGCTGTGAGACTGAATTTAAATCGCCTCCCACTACTCGAGGGCCACTGGGACGCTAGTTTAGTAAAGGATCAAAAGTCCCACTGTGGCCTGGGCCACGATAGACATCTACAAAGGTCAGTCCATACAACTGCACGAAACAATAGTCTGATGACCCGCTTGATGGCGAGGGTGAGACCTGAGCCGCTCGAAGTCCTTTTCTCACAAAAGTGACAGCGCGTGGTCGTGGTCTCGGTGTCGTATTTCCGAAAGGTATGAAGCTATCGAAGCGAGGGTGACTTTTCGTTCTAGAGTCTCCGTCTTTTTGCAAGGTCCATAGTTCTTGAACCATAACTATGTGTACTTCTGCTTCCCTAGCTTGTTGCAGCGCTATATCTATATTTGGTCCACCCTTAACCACTTTCACATGGTGAAATAGAACGGTACTATATTTGTGGTTGTGCTTATGAGAATTTGGTGTATTACTCATTATCAAGCATTGTTTCTTCAGGTATATTAATGACCTCGCTGGCTTTACCTTTTCCTTGAGATCTTAATAAAGCCGCCTTAAAATCCATATGTTCTCGCTCTCGGATAATTCACAGCTTGGCCGGTGACCGGGTGTTATTTGTTCATTGTATCGCCTTGACCGGGTCATTCAGCTCAAGTGGGTTGACTCGTACGGTCCAGCACAGTTTGAATATTTGGGAATGTTCACCAAGCATTTGGCTGCTTTGTACGTGCCTAGGCTTCGGTTGCAACAGTGCAGGCAACACCTCAACACTGCCGTGGCTGCATGGTGCAGTGGTTCATCATCTCGTCCGGTATTCCAATTAAGGTCTGGATAGCTTGGGCACACATCATACCCGAGACAGGAGGCCGCTGGTTCGAATCCGGCAAAACATAACCACTTTTCTTGCGGCGCTGGTGTACATGGATAACGAAGGCATGCTTAAGTAATCAAATGTTTTGAGTCATACCCTTGGTAGGTACTTACGAAGGAGGGTCGACAGTATGTGTAAGCAGACACACATCAGTAGTATTTCCAATGAAATCCAGAGTGTGAGTGTGTCTAACGTCAAAATATTCATCCATCATGTATATATAGCACTAGTTATTTGTTATAGCTAGATAGCTGAGTATATATAAAACTAATTAAAAAAAATTAAGCCTGTCAGGTATTGTTCGGATAGAATACAGTTTAGTGTCGACATTGAATTTTTTGAAGAGACTGGTGCCATAAAGTTGTTTAATACAGACGATTGCCCCTTCAGGAGAGCTTACAATCCATAGAATTTCCGGTGTTGGATGTTTGGTTCCACCTCGGAGATATAAAAATTAATACGCTGGCTGGCTAAGACTATGTACATAATGTCACGTGCTACGATAGGCTACTTATTATGGCTTTTACCATCATTTCGTTTAGCTTTGTGAGTCTTTGACATATTGATAATTTTGTCGTCGATACCAGCTAATATTTCAGGTTGAATAGCTTTTGGTAGTTGAAAAGGAGAACCTGGATAGTAGAGGAAAACTTGCGAGGTAGATTTAGTCTGAATGAGCGGAAAGCATTGATTAAATAATACTGATTTCCATTCTTCAATCACAGTATAGACAATGGTTATTAAGTTAAAATCAATGTCCATGATTATGTAATCTGTAACTTCGACAGCAGCTGAAGGAAATCATAAGTTGGGTTGAATGGTCTAAGAGGGGAATTGACATACGATTAAAGAAAAATTGTGGGTGAAGTGATATCGGGTGTACTGTAACAAACTCATTTACGCGAAAACCATCTATGGGGACCTGAAGAGGATATGAGAGTTTGGTGGGGGATCCACGATTATGTCGAAATACCGAGACAGCTTTTGCAAATGCTATAACTTCATTTATCTTAGCTTGACTATATTGGCGGTATCTGGAACAATAATATGCTGCTTGAGGATGGATACCCCGGGGTTTATCTCCATATCCACTCAAATCAGCTGTCACGGCGTAATTATACCCTTTTCGCAGGAAATGGCTCGCCGAAGAGTGAGTAGCGCAGAGCAAAGTAATTATTGTAGACAAAAGGCAGATCTTCATCGTGATTATAGTTTTCTCGGGTGTATCATTTGGTTCCGAAGTTTTAGTTTAGGGCTCTGGCATTTAGTCCATCCCGTCTCACGAGCTTAGGAAACTTATCTCGGATTGAAATTGATGAAGAAGCTTAGATCGTATTAGTTAAACTAAGGATTTGTACTGCGTTTACAGTGCGGGCGCGCCAGCTTTTAAAGTGCCGTCGCCCTCTTATCTTGGCGCATATGTTTAGACACATTCAAAGGAAGATACACCTCTATGTTTGCTTTCGCGAAAGCAAGGGGAATCTTAACAGTGCATGGGCGCGTTGATCCAGAATCCTCATCCAGGATCGTCCTACATTGGCAGAAAATCAGTTAGTTTCTCGGCATGGTGACGGTGTTTGAAAATATGCCTGGCAACCGGTATTATCCGGCTCCTCGGTGACTAGTCTCTGAGACATTGATGTAAGCCCTGCTATTTCCGTATGAATAGCTTGGAGGCATAGGCTCGGGGCTAACAAGTATAAATGGATGAAGGAATGATTCTGGTAGTTGCTGATTTTGATTGGAAAGGTCCACATGGATGAGGGTGCCTGCATCTAAAGATTAAATGGGCTTGATAAGGTGGATTTGTAGTCATGGGTTTTATTACAGGTTAATAAAAGACAACTATTGGAGCGCAATTTTGATAAATCATTCCTTCCACATATTAATTTTGAACTGCACCGTCTTTCAAGTCTTTCTTGAGAATATCTCACGACATTGAGCTTTGCACCGTCTGCCAACTTCTCGATTCAAACCTGGATGTGTAGTATTACTTATAAGTACAATTCCTGCTGTAATCGAGAGTACGACATAAGATGATAGAAACTGGACCACTCACAACGACTATGTTATTATTGTCGTTACTACTTAAATGGTGCAGTGATCCACCATTCGGGCCCTTCTCCCAAGTAGATTCTGGGAAGCTTAAACGCCTACCCCATTTGAGGCAGGAGAAAGCTAGTTCGAATCCAGTAAAACCCAAACGCCACTCTCACTCGCGGCTAGATTGTACTTGTGGGATGATGAAAGCACGCTCTGATAGCCACAGGTTTATCACGCTCTTCCCTGTGGTGGGTATTCACGGAAGAAGATGTACGCCGTAAGGATTAACCTCAAGAGGTATCTGCAAATGAAATCTGAGTGTGACTGTTCTAAATGTCAAAGTGTGTCATCCTACTTGAAGTACATATCTTCCGATGAACCAAACCAGGACAAATGAATTATTCATATATTTTGCTATACCCTCACTCAGGGGTAGAAAAGGTATGACTTGAATCCGGGCTATTTACGGGATTAGCCCTGCGGGTGCAGCTAGGTTAGCTCATAATAGGTTAGGCTGCCAACTTCATTACCCGGCTCGCCATGAACTGTGGTCCGATCGTCTATTTCCCTTCTTTTTGCATCATACTTGAATTGCGTATGCAGCTATCTAGCTATGACACAATATCAGAGAAAACATACCGAAGAGATGACTCAAATTACAAGTAGAGAGATCGTCTATTTCAAACGTTCGTTTAAAGTTATGAATTTTGGACTACTTCTTTGACTGCCTAGTCAACAAAGCCCTCAATTCTCAACATTACTATCAATTCATCCTCTAATCTAGCAAATAATGTCTCTCGAAAGTTCTGTTTCTGAAACTAAAGCTCGGCAGCAGCTAACTCGCGATCAATGTATTGAAATGAGAACTTGTAGAAGACTCGGCTTTACAGCGAGGCAAGTACAGAGTGCGTGTGCTGGAGAAGAGGAGAATCCCACCCTTCGCAAAGGACACTCGCTAACAATGAGCACGGAGCAAATCGATGAGCTTGAGGCTTTTGTCCAGGAATCTCCGGAAAACCGTAAGATGTGCTATTCGGAACTAGCCATGGGGCCCTTCAGGCACTGAGGATGCAGTGAGCGTTCAATTTCTGATGCCCTCAAAAGAAGAGGTTACAGCAGATGCATTACTCGGAAGAGGTCTCCGTCAATTGCGGCTAACAAGCACGAAAGATGCGTATCTGTGATAAAGCAATTGGAGGGTACACAAAGTATTAGGATGTAGCAGACTATTACAAAACATGTAGTATGCTTTCATTTTATTTGCGAGCCATATTGAGGGCTTCTGTTGGAAAACAAGCTCCGGCAGGCCTGAGGTTGGGGTTACGCCTTAGGCACATAATTAGATCCAGATAGTATTGACGCTTTCGTGGCGTCCAGGAAGATAGACATACACATCTGAACCAGCCACCATTTCTGCAGTAGCAACCTCATTCTCATTACCTGTGATATCAAAGAGATTAAACCTTTCACACCAACAGCTTCGATGTATACTTTTGTAATCCAGTGCAATTATGTTTGAAATAGACGTGTATTTTTGGATAATATCAATTGATTTTTTTATTTTTCTAATGAAGACCCAGATACCTTTCTTTTCAAGTTGAAAACCGTACCCATTAGTTTTGACTTTCACGCAATATCATTGGTTAGTACCCCTGCTCGTATAACTGGTGGACGAACTAGATATGGGCCAACATAAAAATCAAACCAATCAAGTCCATTGCCACAGGGATCTGACCCCAGTCTTTTTGACCTATAAGACACTATACATACTTTCATAGATGGACCCGCTATAAATTGACACGGGTTAATTGTCGTACATTCTGTTCAAATACTAACAGCATAGTATTGTATGAGTCTATTCACTGTCACTCCCAAAATGTAACATCATCCACTCGTCATCATTCCGCAGTGTGACTTCCGCATAACTCATAACCTGTCACAAGATTGGGACTTCGATATTTTCTCAGAGAGAAGGGAAAGAAAGATGATTGATAGCTCTATCCTCCACGATCTTACTTCTGTTTAAGTACAAGTTCGCTCGTGTTCTTTCAGTAAGTTTGCATCGTCCAGACCATGTAATCTCCCCATCCCGTCTTACAAACATTGTTTGTTATCTAATCTTAGATACAAGATAAAACATAATGAGCGTTAATATCGCAAACAGTAATATGCAGGCATAACCAATTATAGTATATAATTCCAGATGATAACCTAAATACAAACAAACAAATCGTGAAATTCGAATATTCGAAAATTCGAAAATTCATTTTTTCCCTCTTTCCCCCTCTCTCGACTTCGTCGCATCTATCTTGATTTGTGAACGACCTCCTGGCATTTTTTTACGATGCCTTCAGTTCGAAAGAAGCGTCCCAACGCCAAGTTGGACAACACGAGAGTCCGCCCGAGGGCTCTCGAAAAATTACCTGGCCTTGCCCAGTCTTCGAAATGCGCGGAGATGGGTCAGGCCGTTTCGAAAGGGAAGGAAAAAGCCCTTCCCACCGTTACTGTGCCCGATACTGACATGATCGGGTCAGTTGAAATTGTTGAGGAAATCCCTCAACGAGTCTCCATCCCCCACGGGATTGGAGAATCGTCCAAACCTCCTCCGACCTCGTCAATTCCTTCGGAGAACGCTGCACCCAAAGCAGCGTCAAAATTAACGTCGCAGCCCAAAGCTGCCACGAAAGCAGACTGCCCTCCGGAACTTCGACCTATTGTCGAAGCCGAACGACGACGCGCCGCCGAAACGGCGGCAAATCTGGCCCTCTGCTCCGCCGCCATCTCTGGCGTCGAAGCAACCCTTCTACCCTTGACCAACGGGTCAAATAGACAATTCGTAGACTCAATGCGAGTCTACCTACGCGCCGCCATTGCGCAATACATGGCCACGGGCCAGGCCTCTACGCCTCCCGTCCTCCCTCCTCGCCCGGCAAACCCTCCCCCAAGGGCTCCCGAAGCCAGGAGCATACAAATTCCCGCCGTCCCAGTTCTGCCTGTCAAAAGCACCTGGGCCACGGTGGCCAGAAATGGACTGCAACAAAAAGCAGTCCCAACTAAAAAGGCTGTGCCGCGACCTGCGGCTAAAGCCTCAAAGAAAGAAGCTCCCAAGGCGAAAGTCGACAAACGACTGTTCCTTCGCCTAGAAAAGGAGCACCCGTGGCGCCAGCTTACGCCTGCTGGCCTATGGCAACAACTACAGAGTGAGCCAGATTGCTTCTTGAGTGACGCCTGCTCTATCCACCGTGTTAGAACCGGCTTTGCGATTCTGACAGGGAATGAAAAGAAAAGGGAAGAGCTCCTAGATGCCGCACCAAAGTTTTCGGACTTCGGCGCCAAGCTCGAGGAAGCCTCCAACCTTGTCGCCTTTCGGATCGCGAATGTTCCGGCGACCATAAAAACACCCGACTGTACTCATACGGTCAATGCGGATTGGGTCTCATTGGAGATCTACCGAAAAACAAAAACGATTCCATACAAGGTGCTACCGCACGGGACATGCCGTCCTGGAGCGCCGTACAGAAATTGGAAAGCCCTTTTCGACCGGAACGACGCCCCTCGCCCGGGCTTCCGTATTCTCGACGAGGCTGGTATGGCTACTATCCACAAGCCACGACCTCAAATTGAACAGTGCAAACGCTGTTTGGGCTTCCACGCCACCCGTGGTTGCTCCCGCGCTCCAGCCTGCTGGAACTGCGGATCTAACATGCACTCGGAAGCCGAGTGCAAGGCCCTCACCAAGTGTCGTAACTGTGGGGGTCCTCACCGATCGGATTCCCGGGCCTGCTTAGCCAGACCCAGCAAGTCCGGACCGGTGCCAAAAGAGCAGCTCGCGCGGATCCGCCAGATCCAGCAAGGGGAGTTCGCGAAGGTGGCTCGAGCGCGAGCTGCAGCAAAAAAGGCCGAAGAGGCGATCATCGCCGCGGCGAAGGATGTCTCGATGGCCGAGGCAACAGGTTTCGGAGCTCTGGGATCTGAAGAAGAAGTTTGAGGACACAGCAACCTCGACGATGTCCCCTTTTGGGGCATCTACTAACCAATAGCAGGATACCGGCTGGATCAAAGGTGCCTGCTAACCCATCTTTTGCTCTCAGCGGAGAATGGGCAAATTTGTCATTTGGAAGGTGTGACGGACGAGGGAATGTGGGAGGAGCGCATTGCTTGGGTCCATTATGGAGGAATCTTCTGGGATTCGGAGTTGTTTTTGATTTTCGTGATTTTTCGTTCTTGTTCAATCAGCTGCACTTTTGGTAGCGATTCACGAGGTTGGAACGAGTTAGGCTGTAGGAAAAGTTACAGGGAACCCTGCCGGATCCGCCGGTCCTTGACCCAATGTGGAAAAGATAGCGTTAGCTTAGGACCAAAAGTAAATAAAAAAAAAAAAAAAAAAGAATGACTGCAGGGGGATAATAATAGACACAATGTGTAACGCACGGATGATTGCGTGTGCCTCCTTATCAGCCTTATTCAGCCTCATATGCGGGTCTCGATTAGTTCGACATAACCACAACAGTCCAAATATGCCCATTTGTGCCCTTTTCAATCGCACGTCCCAAGTCCCAGCTGCCTCTCCTCTTTCGAGAGGTGAAGCCCCATTCGAGCAATGGCCCTCCGTATACCAATATCAAACTTTTTAGATTATGACATAGTTCCATCCTCGCGGGTGTGCTTAGCATCGTAGCTTTATAGTGGGAGATTACCAATTTTTGATGAGGCAAATTCCCACTTGCAATTGGAGTAATGCCTTAGTCGGTAGTTTAGGCGAGGTGTTGTAGTAAGATTGAGGTAGAGGACCCGCGTGAGAACGATAGGTCAGATATTGATGAGAAGTCGTCGATGATAGATATGCTTGTTGTTGCTTTTGACTTTGATTCGGATGCGATTCTTCTTGGCTATCACAGATATGCAGGGAATACTGAGCAATTAAAGTGGCGCCACTGGAAAGTGAAGAGCTCGTCTCTGCCGGCAGATAGACATTAACAATAATAACCTTTAATAATTAACCTGACAAGGGCCCAAAGCAGTCTAGCGATGCAAATACGAAGTGGGCACATGGGGCTCAATTCGTATCTATATCGAAGAAAAGTACGCGAAGTATTAAGTCCAGGTTGTCCATGTGGCCACCAATCACAGAGCCCCAGGCATATGATTATATCCTGCCCCCGATGGTCGAATGGTAGAGCTGAGATCTGGAGACAAGCCAAAGATCGGTCCTACGAAGCAATGATAAATAATCCTAGAGACATCAATAGGATAACACAGTGGATACTAAATAATGGGTGGATAGAGCAATTCCAGATGACAAAGGCGGTCGAAATGCTGCTGAGGGAAAGGAACAGGTCGAGTAATGCTTGGGGCCATTAGAGATGATCGGCTTGGTTTTATGCATGGCAATACAGTGTAACTGCGCTTCCTGAAGAAAATACGTGAAAATTAAAGACAACAAGTAGAAAGTTGTGGGAGGTTTTCACCATAAAGGTTTCCTCCCGTGTAAATTTTACAGATTTTAGACACCTGCATGGGCCCTTAGGGCGCCAAATCAGGATAATGAAATCAAATCCAAACAAACTTTTAATAATTTAATATAATACAGCATCCAAACCATCCTTTTGCTTGGGGTCTTTGTCGCTTACACTTGTACTTATGGTTAACACCTCTCACTCTTCTAGTCAACTTCTTTAGGTCCAGTAATATTGTGCCCATTTCATTGCGGAGTACTTCCAACGTTTTCAATCCATTTTTTAACATGCCAAGTTTTGGCCCAAAAAATTTCAAGCGTTAGATTGTGTCACAGATTAGGTACAAAAGCAGTGAGCATTTGTTTAGGAGATGGTAGTTTATATTTCGGCCAACGATGGGTTATCTAGGGAGTCGAACAGGTATTTAGACATTCCTTTTCATACCACCTTTGGTTTTCATCTCGGGGGTATTCATGGCCTACTGACCTAGATCCTTCTAATAACTTCTCGTCTCGTCTCTGAAAGGTTGCTTCTTCATGGCTAGAGGTTTCCCACTCTTCCTAGGTGATTCTCGACCGTGTCTGCTCTAGTGTCGATTATTCCACCATAAAGATATGCTAGGTAAGCATATCTAAGAATCTGCGAGAAAATTTCCGTGAAGTATGATTAGGATCCAAGAAATGTCTGCGCTAGCCAGCGTAGACTACAGGCATTGCTCGGTTGACTAACCGTCACAGATTGTCAACAAAGACGCCTCCTCGCATATTGCAAACTCCCTTGCTAAAATGGTTACTCAAGGGGAATTCGAGAATCTAGCGATAATATCTATCCCTAGTGGAAATATTCAGTTACAAGGCATAGGTACCATAACGCTGAATCATAGGCTATAAAAATGAAGCGAATCCATGCGAATCAAGGGACGTTTTGTTCCAATCAGAATGCCTAGTAGATGTATTTAGTGGTGATGAGCTATATGAGATAAAAGGGTGTAGGTTAGATTTCCGATTTTCCTGATTTGGCGCCCAAGGGTTGCTTGCGGATAATTTCGGAGTATATTCATTATGTTAAACTATAAGAGTGTTGGTCAAACATAACCCTCCCTGTACCTTAACATAATGGAGTTATGGTTGTGATTATTGTTTACCTAAGAGTAGAATGGGTAAGGCGTTTGGAGAATTTATATACCCTGTAGTAGTAGGAGCATAGTCGTAGCATCCTTGAATGCTGTGCGTGCAGTGTGATATTCACGTTCTGTCAACCCTTTATCAATTCCACTTCCAGTACTACTGTATTACCCGTTTAAAGGAATCATATTCTAATACATTATATGTAAAATGTCTCATGTTAACGTTTGGAACACCCACACTCCGATTTTATCCGCAGATACCACTCGAATTTAGTCCTTACGACATGTAACCTCTTCCGTGAGTACATACTACAGGCAAAAGCGCCAAGTCTACAGATATCGCTGATTATGCTTTCGTCACTGTGCAAATACGATATTGATGCGGGAGAATGTGGTACATGGGTCATTCCGGATTCGAAGCGGCTCTCTCCTGTCCCACATGGGTAATGCGTTTAAGCTATCCAGAATCTACATGGGAGGACAGTCCGGGTGATGTACCAGTGCACGATTCAACATATTATATCGTGTAAATAAATGATAGCAAAGTCTATGGACCCGATGAAATCGAACTTGGCATATCCGATGAGTCACTACACATAATCGAGTCAGTTGTAGCAGTTGTAGTCATCTCACTGCTAGATGAGCTAAAGCTAAGATTCGATCTAGGGTTTCGTCGACTCGGCCAATTGGGCTTGAGAATTGTCAAGACGACTGAGAGAGGTGTGTTTATTGGACTACTTGAGTCATAGACTATCTAGCACATTCAGCTCCTTCCTGACCCGGACCAAACCTTATGCAGTGCTCCTTGCCTCTTTTGTCACTTCAAAAATCATTGTTATGCTGCCCTTGATGAATAGCCATTCAGCTCAGTATTTACTCGTGTAATTCGGCCATCTTTTCCACGGAATAGAATAGAATAGAAATTAATTGAAGTCCCTACCTAGTCTATGACTATGAGGGACTTTTCCACGGAACCTTCTACCCAATAATAATAAAAAGTCTCAAAAAACCTGCAGCCCCAGCCAGGCAAGTCCTAGAAACCGGGACCACACGAGGTGCGCATATCCATCTATATCTCTCTTCTTTGTAACAGTCGAGGGCGACTTGATCCAATCAATCATCGCCGTATCGGGTGCTGGGTACGCTCCGGAGACACATCGAATGACTTCTTTACCATGATCAAGGGTGGGTGATGATTAGGGCTCCGACCCTACCATCTAATCTGATAGTGGTTAGCTTCATGATAATTGTGACAGGGATTTGTGCTTAGGGATGAAGACGATACAGTGGGAGCTGGATGTCCTTAGAGGACAACACTGACAGGTGCTGAGAATAGTCCCCCGTGTCAAGGCGACTGAAAATATCGCGACAAAGACGGCTTTCGAATCTAACAGTTCTTACATTGCAACCCCAGATCACTATTAATCATATCAGTCGCTGAAACCTCTCCACGATTTCAGGAAAATTGCTCACCCAAGGCCTCATAATCCTCTCGATTCAGTATCGGTAGATGAGTTAATGGTTTTGCTAGTTTGGGTAATTTTGAAGTTAAGAGTTGTGAAACTCGACTAGCACATAGGTAACGATTGTTGACTTGAGCTCAGATCTGGAGGAGTTCGAAACACTACTTTAGACTCAAAGAGTGTGTAGAAGAGTCAATCATAGAGTTTAGCGTTATAGACCGCTTAGTAAACCGAGTCGCATGGGCTATGGCCACAATGTGTTTAGATAGAACTTGTGTACATCAATATCGATGGTCAAATAGTATGGGAGAGTTTCGGAGTCAAGCCAAGAATAGGTCCTTTCAAGCGATGATAAATAACCCTTGAGATATCACAAAAATTTACAGTAGATCCTGGGTCATAGTTGGATAGACCAATTTCAGATGACAAATGCGGTTGAAATTCTGCAGAGTAAACGTGACAGGGCTAGTAACTCTTGGAATAAAAAAAAGTATATGGTTGGCAAACAGGTATGACGCTACAGTACAAGCGTGTTACTAGAGAGACAAATAGAAAGATCGAAAACAATAAACAGTGAGGTAATGGAAGCTCTCACAGAGAGGTCAGATTTATTTTGTTACCCTATCTAAGTCTGAGACTATGGAGGACTTCTAGAAGCTAAATGAGAAATTCCAGCTACAATTGAGTATTTTTATATAATTAATTTAACCTAATTCTCAAAGATGGTGAGGCTCACGCCCAGCCATAGAGAGGTTTCCTCTGAAGGAAGTATATAAGTTCGTACACATCTGCGTGGGTCCAATAGAGTACCAAATCAGGACAATGTAATCAAACGTTAAAGTAATAAAAACTTTTGATCTTCTAATATAGTACAAATTCGGAGTTATCCAACTTCGACAAACCATTTCATGCCGGGGTCATCAGATCTATGGCTCTATTATTAACTCTAAATAAGTTCACTCTTTCAGCAATCATGACCCCTAGTGCCAGGGTGGGACGAAGATTTGGCCCTGCTCGTTCAATACAAAAACTGACCCCGGATTGATGATCTGTATAGTTTAGTAGGCTCATAACACATCTTCATAATCACCAAATCTCAGTAAATCACAATGCAACAACTACCTAAGTTTTAGGATTATTTCGTGTTCGATTTGTCCTCGTAGGATGTCATCAAGTATTTACGTGCGTAAAAGGTCACAGATCTAGTCATTTGGTTCATACTTGACAAAGACATACGTCAGCGCAGTCTTGTTGCCTGACTAGGGTTGAAAGTTATCCGTGAAGTAATAAGCTTTTAAACTCTAGGGCTGTGCAAAAGGGGTCTCTTCGATCAAACTGTAGTGCCTCATGGGAGCTAAGGGAAACCTTATTTTGAAACACCCATTTGTTGCCGGCTGAGACACAAGCGGCTATCGCTCAATCCGCACCATTCTACGTGGCAGTCTCCCCAGCCACGAGTGAGACAATGAGTGTCCAGATCAGGTGATGTCCTGAGGTGTATCAGTCGTGTTCTTTTGTAAACTTGCATTTGCGAATTTGTAGGATTAAGGAGTTTTTGGGTAGCAAATTAGAGATCAATTTTCGCCCAGACTTCAAGACTTAACAGACGTGCTTTGAGTCCGAAGTTAATGGTGATAATCCGAAAGCACAAGAAGTTCGGTTCGGCAGTGGATTGGTAGGGATTCGAGTCGATGCCATCTGTACGCGTCGTAGTCAAATCTGTCCACTCCCGACGCCTGCTCCAGGATAATATAGTGGAGCTTGTGACGCAAGAAGATCGCAAGTAATAGATGCTCCCTGTCAAAGTGATCTGTGTCAGACCTCCGGTGGGAATTGTATAAAGCTTGCTAGGCTCATGACATCATCGGTAGTTAGAGATATGTTGAAGATGTTTACGAAGCATATGTGTCGTGAGCCACTGCTTTTAACCTCCATGCCACCTGACAAGTGTTTTTCCAACCCAGCTGCAACCAAAAGAAAGGATGAATTCAGTGGGCACCAGAAACACATGGCAAGCGGAACGTGTGGGCTATGATCTCAGCTGTAACTCCAGCGCTCCTACCCGGTATAGAGTATATTATGCTCACCCTTTCGCTCCCTTTCTCTACCCTTCACTTCGTCCTCAGCTTCTCGGTTTTCTACATTCACCTTGCTGATACTACTTGAACGGCGTAACCAAACTATTAATAACAACTATTTACTTCTCGAGTGATAATACTAAACTACGCCAACATGCAGTTTTTTAGTCTCTCCGTATTTGCAATGGCTGCTATGTCTGTTTTAGCACAGGTGTGTCAAAGAAATTATGCCAACTGTTGATCCTCCACTGTTATACTAACCTGAAGCTAGGAAAGTAAAGAAAAGTCCGACAAAGGAATGGGAATGGGAATGGGAAATGGCAGTATGATGGGAGGTGGCATGAGACAAACCGGAGCATCACCTAGAGCTACAGGCAGTCCCACCAAGACGAACGGTACGGGTAATGGTACATACGCTGGCGGACCTATCCAAGCCACAACAACAGCTGGAGTCACGAGTCTACTTTCACAAAGCGGCGGCTTAGTCTCCATCGCTAGCTTGGGTGTAGTCTTTGCAGTGTTTATGTAAACTCAAAAATAAAAGGACGAACAAAATACTTGAGTTGAAGGTCGGCTGGACTGCAGAAAAAAAATATGGGCTATGAACCGAAAAGTTCATCGACTACGACATTACAATTACAAAACATTAGGTTGCTATGGAATTTTCGTTAAGGATCGGCGTTTATCTTGTTCACGGCTACGTGAAAGGTAAAAGCAGATCGAAATTTACAATGGGACTTGCCATTTTTGAGCAGTGAAATTGAAGGTTGATAGCTATCTAACATCGGAATACTAAAACGACATCGTAACGACGATTGTGGCGAATGTGACCAGCATATCCATCATTATTATGCTAATTACACAACTACTACAAACTTAGCACTCTAGTTAAAACAGTAATGCTGAAGACATCCTGAAATTGAGACTGCCGTATTGCTATCTGAATTTGATTTGATAAAATCTGATGTTATACCAGTACGTGGCATGTTTATTGGTCACGTGCTGGTTAGCCCAGCCCCCATCGAATTGCCCGAGCCTTTAGCGCACCCTAAAGCGTCCAGGATCTACATGTTGTGGATCCGGAAAAGACTAACAGGGTTATGGGAAGTCGCACAATGAAATTACATAATCATAATGATAGATCACTTCGGCATTGAGGGGTAAGGAGGGATTGATGTATTTAGGCGTAGAGATATCCTACACTTAGAGGATGTAGAGTTCACGTATTGGTCTCAAGCTCTACACAAGATCCGCCGTAGTTAGGAGCCACGAGACACCAAGTGATATCATCCAAATCTTACACCCACACCCATTATATACTAAGTATACAACGCGCGCTCGGAACCTCAAAAATATATTTTTGAAGAGTAAACCTCATTTCCAAGTTTCGAAAAAAAAAGTAAGATCAACCTATTCAACAATACACCATGTCTGAAAGGAGCGAGCCAGCGATCATTGCGGGCGTTAATAAAAAATTGCGCGAACACATTGACCAACAAAACGAGTTCAACGATAGGAACAAACATCAATTTGAAAAGCTCGAGAGCCTAGTAGGCTCGCAAACTGACATCGCCATACACCAAGCTGAACAGAGCAAGAAAACGGCCGAAAGAATGGACCGCATCGAAGCAATGCTGTACGATATGAAAGCAAGCCTCAAGGCAATCCAACCAATAAGCCAACAAATTAAGCTCTCAATTTCCGATACTTCCGACCCGACAAAGGAAAGACCTCGGCAAAGCCAAACGCATCCATGCCGGTTGACAACACAACTGTCATCTCCAAACCAGAGCCTGAATTTTTCGCTTTGACGCCTGGTGAAAAATTCGTCAAAGAAGCATGGCCTCAAGCACTTCTAGCGCATGAGATAAATCAAGAGGCATATACCAGCATAAAAAACAAGGTTGTCATTCGGCTAGACCTTCGCCTCGACAAAGCGAATTCTACCGTTTTCTTAAAGCTCGCTGAAATTCAGTCAATCCTAAGAATAGCCTTGGTCCCATACTGGTATTGGCCGCAACGTCTCTGCCTCGAAATGAATGAAGATTTCCAGGGCACACGTGTTTGGGCCGAGGAAAACCCCTCGACCACATGGCCTCTACTCCTCGAGGAAATTTTCAAAATAATTCAGCGACTAGACGTTCTGCATAGTCCGAGGACTGTGTTCTCTCGCCTCTCCGTCCTTGGCGGAGAGGATATAAATTCCTTCGCTTCTCGAATCCGGGACAGCTACTATCACCTATCTAAAGCCGATAGAGATAGTGATACAACTCGCGATACCCTCGCGGACATCACAAAGTCCTACTTACCACAAATTTGGACGCTTCTACAGCCAAAAATGGTAGGAAGGCCTACTCGTGAGGGTATCTGTAGTGTTAGAGTGATGCATACCACGTGATACACTGTAACAGTACATAATAATTAGCTAGTCAGAACATAATGAAATCTTCATGCTTCTTCACTACAGTATCGAATCCCTGGTTCGGACTGCGGGCCGAATTTCAAAATGGCCAACACAAACAAATCTCTGCACCAGTGCAGGACAATCCTCTCAATCTAGGCTCCTAATAGCAGACCCCAGGTTGAGCCAACAAGAAATCTTCCAAGCCCAAGAAAGGGCTGACTCCATACTGCCCAAACCGGAAAACTCGTTCCTAATAAGCGACGGTAGCTGCGCTATCTTTAAAAAAAGGGACACTGGGCTAGAGAGTGCCCCCAAAGGAACCCCACTAAACCAGTTCCGCAGTACCACAAGCGGGAAAAGAGCAACAATAAGAACGGTACCTTCAAGAAGAGATTTACAACACTACTAGATAAAACTCGGCATCAAAGGCCACAGCGGACGGACAGACCAAGAATTCAAGGGACCTATCTGATAGACTCGATAGACCCCGAAGAAATACCTGGCAAAGTACAACACGCTAAAGAGCTGGAGCAGATCTTCGATGAACTCGAGCAGGAGCAGTCCTACGAATAAGGATGTCAAGATGCTTACTTTGTGGCAGTAAACATCGGAAATACCACGCCACCTCTCTGCAATAAACCAACGCGAGAGGGACATGGCAAGCCACACAACCTTTTCCACACTCGTTTAACCTCATCTCCTTTGTGCAGTTTTTCCACCTTCTTTGATTATGGATGCCCTTCTTGTTACATTTCTTCTTCTCTCGCGCAAAAGCTCACCCCATACTAGAAAACTCAGGCTTCCACAATGTGTGGAATAGGCGGTAGAGGCCCCACGATCTCTGAAGATGTTCTAGTCAGTGCGCAATTTTTCCTTTATCCACCAAACAACCAAAAGTTTTCCTCACCTTTCACCATTTCGGCTGGTGTCGTTCCCGACGGAACTTTCCCTGGGGACCTCACGCTTGGGCAAACAGTATTCCACGCATTTGGATTAAAATTCCTCGCCCACGGTGAGATTAAGCCCCTCGAATTTCCAGAGATACCAGTCCTTACCCCCCTCATCGAAAATAATCTGACCCAAAAATATATTTTTGAGGTTCCGAGCGCGCGTTGTATACTTAGTATACAATGAGTGTAGGTGTAAGATTGGGATGATAGAATTCACGTATTAGTCTCAAGCTCTACACAAGATCCGTTGTAGTTAGGAGCCACGAGACACCAAGTGATATCATCCAAATCTTACACCCACACCCATTGTATACTAAGTATACAACGCGCGCTCGGAACCTCAATGATCCCAACTGCTATCTGCTACCGTGATAGTATTTAGGAAGGTTCAACTAACGAGGAAAAACATCATTTTTGCCAGAAATCTGCGCATCATTCCACGCTGCCCGTATCATCAATTTGACATCGTGATCATCATTTTTACATATTTTTTACCCTCCTCACATCTTTTCATCTTCTGTGCTTCAACATGGCAGGTGTGGGTAAATCCAGCGGTTTCGACGCGTCGCAAAATGCGACAATGGCCTCAACAAACAACGGCAGCGGAGCGCAGACAGCTCCAAAGGATAAAATCCTTGAAATCCTAGGGAAACTATTAAAACAGGTTAGATTAATTGTGATGGGAGAGATGGATGAGGAGGACTTACCCTCAATGGAGGACGTGGACAAGGCCGTGAAGGCCTTCAACGCACACAAAAGGGCCTGGACGGAAATGTCACAGAAGAAGTCTCCTATTGAGGAGAGGATGACGGCACTCGAGGAGGTGTTAAGAAAAGCCTCGCGGATCCCGCTCGTGTTTCTGCTCCTGCAGTGACCTCGGGCGCGCCAACACTAAGGAGCTACGCGTCGATCGTGGCTCCGCAAATGATGAAAACGGCGGTAAGAATAAGAATCGATGGAACACAGAACCTGCAGCCGGATGAGTTGCTATCAAAGGCCAAACAACACATCGAAGGAGCCTTCGCAATTCGTCAGATGCGAAGCCACGACACCGAGGTCTATGTCCAGTCGGCGTCCCAGAGAGACGCGGCATTAAACATGCGCCAACCACCCGAATTTAAGATTTTACGGCAAGATTTTCCAGTCGAGGTTTTCGGAGTCCCACTAAGGACAAGAATCGTGGGCGGCAGAGATACCGATAACTACGCCATCATCAGGGAGATTGAAACAGCGACAAAGGCTCGTATTCCAGGCCTCACAACAAACAGAATTAGATGGTTACACGATGGGAAGGAGTACCAAAGGTCAAAGAAAAATGGCCAGAACAGGGGATCAATTGTGGTAAGCCTCCTGTCAGAGGCCATGCAAACGGAAGTGGTCCGAAACGGCCTTGTGATAAACGCCATGCTATTCACCGCGCAGGTCTGGTCACCACGGGCACAGCCAAAGCAGTGTTATAACTGCAGCCAGTGGGGACACACTCAGGCATCATGTGGAAAGGCAGCCAGGTGCGGTGAGTGCGCTGGCGCTCACCAATCTCGGGACTGTCCGAGGAAAAGGATTTCTTGTGCCAACTGCGGCAAGGAACACCGTTCATGGCAGAAAGCAGCGTGTCGGACCTACCAGGTCTACAAGGGAAGTGTGGAGAAGGCTCGGATGGAGCTATTATCAAGAACGGCGGACATATGGAATGAGAAACCAACGATGGCACCGATACGAACAGTCGGAACGACTGATGATCAGGGATTTACTTTGGTTACCAGTAAGAAGGCTGAAGCACCCAAGAGAAGGCCGGGACGACCACACAAGGTAGTCGAAGCCCCAGTGGCACCAACCACCCCCGCTCCAATTCCACCACCAACCTTGCCATCTCTTCGAACACTTCGACGACCAACGCCGGGCGAGGAGGTACCTTCTCTTTTCAATTTCCCATCACGATAGTCTGATCGAAGGAGGAGTTAACGAAAACTGCGGAAAGTTTATGAATTTATGGTTGAAAGGAACGTCCTCAGCATGAAGCCGGGTCGGTTCAGAGTGGCAGGACATCGGGTTTTGTTTGTTGAAAGCTTTTTCCCTATCCAAAGCGGCTTACCGTCTTCATGGTTCTGTATATAGATACCGCATAGGACGTTAAACTAGAGAAATGAATGAAGGTTCAACCAACGGCGATTTAAATGCATGTGAGAAAATCTACATTTAACACAATTAGTTTCGAACAAATAATTGCCCCTCAGTTATAGAAGTTGTAGAGCGTATTCATTCAAGTTACTAACGAAGTGAAACCAAGTACATAATTTGTAGTCACGTGCCTATCAAACACATGGCCTTATTGATAGCCTCAATAATTCTAGATTCTAAAAATTTCCGAATTTCTTGAATTGTGCGTTTTGTTTATTCATTCACGTACTAGGTGAAGTGACTCTAGTCGCACTCCTACTGGAGCTTGAGCACGAGTCGGACCGGGCTGGATCAGGTTAACTACCATTAAGTACATTTACCTCGTCCCACCTTAATTACCGGATCACCTCAGACTTCACCCATGTGTTGAACCATTTCAAGCCCAACCGTACAGACTACCCTCTTTTGACGCGCCGGAGCGCGATTTCCTCCTCAGCCTCGTCCACCACGCGCCCGAGCCCTTGACATCCTCATTAACTCCGAAATATAATTGCTGTCCAATATCTCATCGTTGCTCTAGCCTTGCACTTTCATATCGTACCGTTGGGTTGTTGTCGTCATTAGGGATATGTGTAATCCCCTCGGTGTATCTTCCCTTTTCTTCCTCCTTAATAAACGTCACGTTTCCATCATGACTTTCCTCATTAGGGCGTATGTAGGTAGGTGATCTGACGAGGATGGAGGCGGGTCGCAGGTTTAGGTCCGACTGAGAAATGCTTCGTCGCAAATACATGAGGAGCTTGAGAAATGTTGGATGTTTGAATAAGACCCCCATACAGACCTTGGTTCATCCGTGAATCGTACGTTGGTAGTGATGAGATTTTGCTTGGCTTTCTTACGGTTGTGAAATCTCTGTCGACTGATTTTTCGACCAAAATACCGAGACCAACTCCTTCAAGCCGAAAATCCATCAAATAAAACTCATCGCACCCTTTTTCGTGACTGAATCTCGGCTCTGAGAGAATACTTCACTCCTAGGTTCGTAGAGGACACCACTGACAGGTGTTAAGCCTTCGTCCTCCTGTGAAGGACAGCTGTTTGTTTGTTTGTTTGTTTCTGGGCACTGTAGTTCGCGCTAGAGTGTCGGCTAGTTGTATAGGGACTGAGCCGTCTAGCTCGTGATAATGTTTACGAGCTGTGCACTGGCACGATTTAAGTTAAACAAAACTCGAACACACAGTTATTTATTTGTAAATTATTTTGTGAATCTATTACTTCTAAATTCTGCCCCAGTCCTCCGCCGATGCTAGAACTTGGTCCTGATCCCTCACAAAATCCCGGCGCGTCTGGATATCAGAATGGTCCCGGACGGGCTATCCGACCCAAACACATGCCTACCTGCAATTAGAGGCTGGAAGTGTCAACTCGGCAAGGTATCATTCCGAGTGTGTATCAAAGCCGGGCTGAAATCCGAATACAAGCATCTCAAGTCCTGAACGAATTCTACAGGAAAGCACCAGACTAGTAACAGCCAAACCGCCCATTCAAATCCCAGCCCCGAAGCCCTATCTGAGCAATTAATCAATCTCCACGACTACCACAGACAGATCTTGGATCAAAGTGGTTTGCAAAAATCAAAGCTAGCGACTTCTACGGTCACATCAGCTACATTCCCCGATCCGGCTCGACATGACAAGCAGGTGTTCTTACTGTATGAGCCCAACCATCGGTAGAGACGCATATCTCCTTATTTCATCAAAATAAGCCTGGGTATCAAATTGTCTGATTATGTATTTGTATTTATCACATGATAACTTGAGGTCCCATCTTATTTTGGAATAGCGCAGACGCTATCTTGTAATTTTTATTTTTGAACGTATAGATTACATCTCCTAGGAATAGAGAGGAACAAGGGACGATGTACCGAAATACACGCTCTCATTACAATTAAATTGTAGTGTAATCATGACCGTAGAAGTGTGTTCCGACATAAATTACTCTCGGTAAACTCTGCTATCAAGCAGGTAACCGTTGTGAACTCAGATTTTGCGATCAAATAAGAAGATGAGGGAGCAAGAGGTGTGCTATTCTCTGGAGCTGGAATATTAGAGAGCTCTGGAATGAATTCTGAAGCCACCTCTAATTGGATCTCGCCACTGGTACCGAACATTTCATACGGAATTTATATCCTGGAAGGGCCAACACTAGTCTCACGAGAAAAGGTTATAGAAGAAGCAGGCGTTTGATTAACCTCAGATCGTGCTCCTGCAACAAACATGGCGAGGCAATATACCGACCAGGTGTTACAGTTTGCAACGGGAAATCCAAATCTTAGAGAGAGACTCTCGAAAGAAAGCTGAAATCCTCACTAAATCCAGCACAAGCTAAAAATTGCGTTATTTAGTCGATGTTAATGACACTACTCCACAAAGTATTGATTACCAGTTGAACTGTGCACACGCTGTGGCTTCATCTATCATATCATTTCAAGAGCAAGCGTCGAGTCTCAATGTACAGCCCATCCGGCACTGGTCGGCAGCAAAATCGTGAAACGCAGTGGAAACCAACTCGCAGTAGCCTACGAGCAAGGTCTCAAAAGAAGGGGCGCTTCAGTCCGAGAGTATAAATAAAGTCGAAAGTCACATAGGTAACTGCTTAAAACAACCATGCCTAAGCTTCTGAATGCCTGCAAGGGACCAAACTCGTTCAAAGCCAAACACCACAGCAGCAAATATCTCGTTTCTTTGCACTAACTTTAGCAAAGGAGCCTCTGCTACGGATGTCATCCAGCAATTCGCTTGGGATTAGAGGATATATGTCTTACTCATCCAGGAGCCCTGGGACCAAATTAATGACAATATCTGGCTCACCAAGTCGAATTCTAAGTTCAGAAAGTATTTGGCTCTACGTGCCGGCGCAAGTTGCCAGAGCTGGCTCTATCAAGGCATCTACTCCGCGAACTGATTGCAGCTCGTACGGGCCACAGCAATTTTGCAGCCTATAATCGCCGATTCAACAATGCAGATGCACCCAATGAGTGTGCGTGTGGGGAGGAGACTAGACCTACACACTTCATACACTATCGACAACATTCCCACGAAACACGTCGAATTCGAGGTCTAAAGTCCCACAACGACTTTTTACACCAACTTCTCGGACCCAAGTGTCATGGAACAGGACGCATATATTCATCACGTGATATATTACCTAACACGTACCTCTTAATGTATATAACTCGTAAGAGTCCAGCGATAGTTCCTTTTGGCCCTGTTTGATTGTGAGAATTTCTCGTCGGGCAGAATTACATTCGTCAATATCTGCAAAGGCTTACTCGACAATCTTGCACGGCATCAACAGAGATGGCACAGTTAAGTTCACTTCAAGTGAGACCATTCTGGTTCTCCTCGAACAAGCCTTTGCAGATTTTGACGAATGTAATGCTACCCGACGAGAAATTCCCACAATCAAACAGGGCCAAAAAGATACATCGACACACATTTCTGACTGGTTCGATGTAGCACAGAAAACCGGACTCTCCGACGACGCTTTGATCAACCAGCTTTACGACTCACTACATCCGGCTATCGTCGCTCATATTCAGATTCGTGTAATGCTACGCCAATCTCTTCCTACAGACTTAACGTCTTATCTTGTCGAAGTCCGACATATTGACGCGGTACTTCGGTCCTCAAATCCTAGCTATACTAAGTCGAAATATTCTACCAATAGTCACCATCTCTATAGTCCTCCTATCCCCAACTTTACGACCCTCGCCACAACCTCACCTTCTACACCCCCAGCTGGAGAACCAATAGACCTCAGCGCCTCAAACCTCAACCGTAACATCACTTGGACTTCAGCAGATGCTGCTAATCATCGAATCCCACGAAACGAGGCATAGAGATGCATTAAACGTGCATTTTGCTTTGAGAATAAGCTATGCAGCTGGTGCTATGATTAGGGACATCGAGCAAGACTTTGCGCTGAGGCAAGATGGAACAAGAGTAAGACAAAGTCTGCGGACAACAAAACTGTGGTAGAGCAAGGAAATGCCTAGTCTCCGATAAAAGTCGCTATCAGAGACATTTAGAGAGTAAGCCAGTTGAGGAATCAGTCAAAAATATTACAGAAGACGTGGGGCTATCAAGTACCAATGGCGAAGGAATGTTACAGATATTGTCTCTGTCGACACCACACAAAGACCACCTTCTTCTATCCTGTATTATGAACACAAATGAAATTGCATTTCAGACCCATGCATTTCTTGATTGTGGTGCTACTGATGAATTTTACGACCTTTTTTTTTTTAATCATTTAATGTGTTTTCAGCTATCTAGCTATGACACATGACCGGTACGATGTATACATATAGGATGACTCTTTTGACGTTAGAGACACTCATACTCTGGATTTCATTCGCAAATACCACTATGAGGTATGTTTGCCTACGCAAATAGTCAACCCTCCTCCGTAAGTACCCATCAAAGGGAATTTAAAACCTTTGATTATCCAAGCATGCCTTCATCATCCATGCATACCAGCGCCGCGAGAAATGTAGTTAAGTTTTGCCGGATTCGAACCAGCGGTCTCCTGTCTCGGGTGGGATATGTGTCCTAGCTATCCAGACCTTACTTGAGAAACCGGCCAAGATGATGTACCACAGCACCATCCAACCACGGCGGTGTTTACAGTGTCGCCCGCACTCTCGCAAGCGAAGTCTTGGCGCACGCACAAAGCTCAATTCGTAAAACTCGTCAAGATTCTAAATCTCACGCCTTTCGAGATTGTAGCCATCCGCTACACCATCTTGTAACCTTGTCCTAATCTCTCTCACGCCCATCCCAAAGAACTGTCTCCCATGTTTGTGCGCCATGCTTTGCTTCCTCCGTCGGGTGTAAATATCGGCGTGGGCGTGTACGTGGTGGTGAATTGAGGCCAGAGAAAGTCGACGAGAGGTGTGATCATTGAAATAAGGATGTACTAAGTCGTACTTGCAAACTTGATGAGGTTTTGGTGGTGATTGATCTCGTCAGGTGTGAAAATTTGATTTGGTGGAGAGTCTTGAATCATTGCCTCATGGGCCAACTTGTTCCGTATTGCGAAATTTGACTGAACTTGGCTCTGGGAGAATATTTCACTCCCAGGTTCGTAGAGGGCACCGCGTACAGGTGTCAGTCTTGCCCTTCAATATATATATATTTTTTTTACGACCTTAACTCTGCGCAAAGAGATAACCTCCCTTTAAACCTACTACCGCAGCCCCGCCAACTTTATCTCGCTGGAGGTAAGCTAGCCGCTCAAATAACACATACAATAACTCTGAAACTCAATATCCTTGGTCACTAGGAATCCATAACCCTATTTTTAACACATCTCGGAATGATAGTTTCTACAAAAGAGGTCCGAATGGCTCCTCAGAAGGTCCAATGCATTGTAAATTGGAGTGCTCCTTCGTGCCTCAAATATGTACAATGATTCCTCGGATTCTCAAATTTTTACCGTCGATTTATTAAAAATTTCTCTAAAATTGTGAGGCCCTTTGTTGCCCTCACCCGAAACGATGGCCAGTTGCGGTTATATGGCAGCCGGGAAAAATCGCAACTACTGGATATGGGGCTCTTTTAACACCAAAATTAGGACTGGATCCGAAGACATGGTGACCCTTCTGTAGCCTTCAAAGAAGCCGGCCAGCTAAGCGTTGCAGACTTGTGTGTACCTCAGGAAAGTTACATTCTACCTTCCTAGCCCCCTTCCAAACTTCCCCGAAGATCATATTGAAATTTCAGGGAATTCTTTACAGAATATATTTACTGTATTGTAACTTAGCCCAACTTCATTGTGCCATCCGAGGAAGTGGGGAGCGCCGTAGACCCATTGACAAAAGAAGTTCTCCTGCCTATTTAATTGAAAGCTTGGCCTTGGCGCTCACAAGTATTCCTAAGTCGAAGACTTATTCACAGAGTTTGTCCTGGTCACCCGTCTACTCGCAAAGGGTAGATCTCCATAAGTCAAGATCTGAGCTCTGTATATTACCACTTTATTTTCTCCTTGCAGATTTACATAGCATCGTAGTTTTGATGTGGAAGATGGCTGGTAATTAATCGGGCAATCTCGCATTTACAGTTGAAATAACTCCTTTATCGGTCGTTGAGTCGAGGTAGGTTGTGGTTACTGTTGCGATTTCCGAGTAAGGCGAGCAGAAAGTAAAGCTCAAAGAATATTGTTTCCATTGAAGTTCTAAGTTACATGTAAAACGCGAATTTATGTGTGCATATCCTGGAGTTAAAGTGGGTATGCAAACAATAATTATGACAGTAATAAGTCTTCAGCACAGCTGACCACGAAACTATTGTGCGGGGAGCCGGCAAAGACGAATTCTTCACCTTCCAGTGGTGCCGGTGTAATCTCTCAGTATGCTCTGCATATCTGGGATAGCCAAGAAGAATCGCATCCCAATCGAAGTCGAAAGCAACCTCAAGCATGTCTCCATTTGACAACTTCTCGACAATTACTTTCTTACCATTCTCATCTGAGTCCTCAACCTCCTTTTAACCACGCCTCATCTCGCCTGAACAACCAATATAGAAGTTACTCCAATTGCAAACAGGAGCTTGCCCCATTAATTACCGGCCATCACCGACTACAAATTTACGACGCTACGTATACCCGCAAGGAGGAAATCAAGTCATAATATACAAAGCTCGGTTCATGGTTTATGGGGGACTGATGCTCTAATGGAGTTCTACATCTTGAGGAAGTATAGGCGGCTGAGATATGGTGCGAGAGGGGGAATAGGTCTCTGAAGACGATGCTGGGACTGACATCTTCGAGGGGTTTTCAACTTTGGAACGTTTGTGGGCGCCAACATTGAGATTTCGGCTAACTAGCCAGGAGGGCTTCTTTTGTTGATGAGTCAACGGCACTCCCCAGCGCCCTGGACGGCATAAAAGAAGTTGGGCTAAGCTACTATACAGCAATCATGCTCTGTCAAGACTTTTCTGACATTCCAGCACGACCTTAGGGAAGGAGTTGGAAGGAGGCTAGAAAGGCAGAGTGTGAATTTCCCGAGGTACACACAAGTCTGCAGCGCCCAGCTGGCCGGCCTCTTCGAACGCTTCAGAAGGGGCACTATGTCTTCGGATTTAGTCCTAATGTCGGTATTAGGAGAGCTCTGCACCCAGTGGTTTTTGCGATTTTTCCCGGCTGCCATACACCCGCAAATGGTCATCGCTTCGTTGGCTGGAGAGGGGAGATAATGAAGGGCGAAGGGCTCCTCTAAGTGTATGATCGAATGAGGACTTGTGAGGGGTGGTACTGTTCGAGGGGAGCTGTATGGGAGGCATAGGAGGGGATATACTACTGGCATAGGTATCCTTGGCCTGTAGGCAGAGAGGACCTGCATGTCCTACATAGTCTTAGACTCAGACAGGACAATAAAATGATGTAATAATAATATTGTGCGGGGAATAAAACAGCACTGACCCCGCACCATTAACGCTATCCTATTTGTCGCAAAGTAAACATGACTATGTCTTTCACTGCATTTGCATCTAGTATCATACCACCCCGCACATACAAATGTATGAGAGAATAGCTCATTAGCAAAAAGGAGTTAAAAGGTAGAATAAAGCATGTATTATAGAGTATGTAGGAAAGTTGTTCATACTTGCAAGGAATGCCAATTATTGTAAGAAATGTGGTAAATTCCAACAGTAACATTGGGATGGAGGACTAAATTGGGAATGCTAAGAACGAAATAGGTGAGAGTTCATCGAATATAGACCAGCTTTTGCTTGTATTCGACTACGATTTAGATTCAGATGCGATTTTTCCTGGCTATTCGAGTTATATATAGAGCATACCTGGCAGTTACACCGGCACCGCTGGAAGGCGAAGAATTTGTCCTTGCCGGCAGTCATATGTGAGAACTTTGATTCTTCTAATCTTAGAGACTTAAGACACAGGTTCTGGATTTTCAAAAACGCACACTAGATTAACTTACTGAACTATTACTAGTCTGCAAAGAAAGGATGAAGATTGATCTATAAGATGAATTTATTTCATTCCGATGCAGCAAATCTATTTCTGTAAATTAATTATTGAAAGTAGAAAATAATACAATGGTATCTCAAGCTTCTTGCTGGTAGCCTAATATACCTCTAAGTATTTTATGAATACTAGCCTCTGATGGCAACTCGGATTCTTGTAACCCCGGCTCTAAAAGCTTGTGCTCAAGGAACCTTCTCCCAACCTCTTCTGCATCTTCAAGCTCTCGAATCTCGTCTGCAGACACCGTCGCACATGCTGCCATTAGATCCTCTCCTCGAGCCTCTAAGAGTATTAACTCTTCCGCTCTCTCGACTATAGCCTTTTCAATACCGTTCATCAGAGCACAGTAAGTTCCAAAACTTGATGTGCTACGACCAAGAACAAAATTATACAAGTAGGTAATTTGATCCACCTTGGCGTCGACATCCTTCTCAACCCTGACTTCCATATGACCAAATTCTAATCCTGGCCGTTTGGAAAGATATCCGTTTTCAAAGATTTCGTGGTTGTGGGTTGCTCCAAGAACTTTGGGCCGCTCTGTCCCTAGGCTGAGTAAATACTCAAAAACTCCGCAACACAAGCCAGCACCGTCAGATGCACTGGTACCTTTACCAAACTCGTCGATTATAATAAGAGAGCGACGTGTGGCTAAGCTTAAGGCCAAGGAAATTTGCTGCAAATCAATCATAAATGCACTCTGGTTTCTCGAAACACTCTCTCTAGTTGTGATTCTTGTCATAATTTTATCTGTTAACCCAATAATGGCACTATCAGCTGGAACAAAACTTCCAATGTGCGCCATGTAAACTATCAAAGCATTTTGTTTCAAATAGACACTTTTACCGGAATAGTTTGGTCCAGTTAAGATGAGCATTCCTGGATGGGTTGTTTTTTCTGGAGATGCCGACTCAGGGACATTAATCTCATTATTTCCGGGACCTCCAGTAATGAAACATGGATTGGGTATGTAGGTCGGAACACTCAACTCCTGTAAGGGGTGCCTGCCACCTTCAATATGTATTATGTTCGCCGTCGTTATCTTAGGTTGGATGAATTGGTATTTCTGGGCACCTAATGCCAAGGCTAGAAAACTATCTAGTTCTCCACAAAGATCAGATGCTGTTGTGAGGAGTTTTTTACGCTCTAAGATGGTGACTGCTAACATGTGAATAATTTCTATTTCTCGATCTTCTTTGTTAGTTTTAAAACCAGGGATTAAGGATGGCGAGTATCTACCGCATATTATTCCGTACATATCACCAAAGTATTCATCCATCTGTTCCATGCGCTTATTCTTGTAATAGCCCATGTTATCACTGACAAACTTTTTCTCCCAAGAATCATCATCTAACCCTTCTCCTTCGTACTTACCTAGTCCTGTTCCAGGATCTAGAGCTACAACAACAAGAAATCCTAGTTGCGGGAAAAATATACAATTCTCTATATATTGGGCGGCCCATTCAGGAACATCTGCCGAAATTTGGTTAGCGACCTGGGTTAGAAGACTATCCATGCCATCATATGTTCTTTTAAGTTCGTCTAGTTCCGTATCAACTCCTTGTAGTACAGCTGTTCGGTGGACATCATCAGATGTTTGAAAATCTACAGTATCATTGATCATAATACCAACCTCTGTGATTTTCGTTGATTCGACTTCCGTGAAGAACTTTTTTGTGATAGACAATGTTTCATAGCCATTTAATTCGCGAATAGCATCCAATAATTTCAGGAAACGAAGAACAAAGTTTTGTAAGCTACCCCAGACACTTTTTCGTATGGCGTTGCCTTTCCTTGAGCTATCACTGATACCTTTTTGCAAATGTATCACTATTGTACGTATATTCTTAATCATCTTTAGGTGGCTGTGAAGTTGCACGAGAGATACTGAATTTTCAGGTCTTAGGAGAACACTAATGGTTTCTAACCGTTCTTCTATAGCTGTGATATCTATGCTGGGTTCCAAAAAGACCTGGCGCAATCTTTGCTTGCCTTGTGGAGTGCGTGCAAAATTGCTGAATAGCCCAAACACCGAGAGGCTTTCTTTTGCGCCCGAATTTGACTGATTAGGGCCTTGCATGTGAATATTTGGATGATTTTTCGACTGCATTATTTGAAGAGACGCAAAGGTATCTGCATTGATAAACATCATATTAGACAGAGTAAACATTTGGATGGCGCGAACTTGGAAGCGAGTCTGGTCTTCTTGAATCGTTGGTATGCATTGTGTGTTCCTACATCTAGATAGGTAATTGAGAATAGCACCAGCACAACCGACCTAGATTAAGGTTTAGTAAGTTCTAGCTAATTTCACGAGAGAGTATTTCACCGTGAGTCGACTTTCAAGGTTAATACAGGACGCAAGTCTCAGCAATCTACCTTGTCGGCCCATGAATGATCTACTTCCTAAGATTCCTAGGTTGTCATTAGGCGTAGTAAACATCATATCGTGATCGTGCTCTGAATCGAGGTCGAGGTTAATAAGCTTGTATTTGGCTTGCTCAAAAGAGAAGTCTGAAGAGGGTCGGTATTCAAGGCCGTAGGAGCCAGATATGTTGTCTGTACTTTAATTGAGAAATCATCATATATGATAGTGTTAAAACTTACTCTCCTCACTTTCACGATCGATTCCTCGAGCATCATGGCTAAGATGCTTCTCCAAGTCTTCATCTGTTCTAGTACTGATCAGGATAGTTGTTGGCTGTACGTGAATCTTCAAGGTATCGACAAGATCTAGGCGACCCATCTTTATCTCCTCCATTAAATATAGCTTCTGTTCACAAAACTCGTAATATGCGCATCCAATTACGCCACGGTCTCTCATATCGATTGCCAATATAACCTCACTTATTTCGTCTGTATCGTGATGCGACAAGGAGTGGGAACCGATCTCGGCCCCTACAGTGCGAATTATATCATCATCTTGAGTCAAAAGGCTTTCCTGGGGATCTCTAACTGATACAGCAGTGGAGCATCTTTTTTGTGAGGGTAGAGAAGATAATCTCAAAGTCGATGCTGTTTTGCTCTCACGTATAAGCTGTAGGGGACTTGAAGATTTCTCATAGGGCGTAGAACTATTTGAAGTATGCACGGAGGAAGCTGGTGTGTCTAGACGCCTGCGTTTCGATTTAAATTCGTCCATTACTGACAGCTTCTTGTCTTGAATCGTTTAGAATCGGGACTATTAATCGTTGGGATTAATAAGGCTTAGTTCTTCAGGCTTTAAAGCCTGTTTTCCAATTGAAGAAATATATCATAATGACGATTTTAAATAAAGAGATATTATCAGGTACGGTAATACTGATGATATAGCTCCTCAACGTACATCTCAATTGGCTAACTTGAGATGCTTCATTTACAATCTCAATATTGTACAAAGATTTTAGAAATATCATTCACTGAACACTCAATGAAAATGCTAATTATTTTGGTATTTTTGCTATGCCGTTTGTTTCTGTAAGAGGAAGCTGCCCATTTTTTGCCCACTCAATAAATCTCTTTCGTTGCATTCTGATATCAACGAATCCAGGCCTGATTTCAAGTGCTTTGTAAAAGTTTCCGACGTAATCATTATCAATCATGCCATTTTTTTTAAAGATACCATCCTCCCGCTGTCTTTCAATCTGACCAGCCCAGACACGCCATTGTATCGGTCGTAGTTCAGGGGTTCCTAGAACTAACCCCAAGCAGATAATTATAATGGCTAAAATTGTTTCTATTGAGATATCGATTGGTAGGTAATATATTGAGTTTGGCGTTGCTGTAAAGCTTGAGATGGATGTGAGTGAGTCGACGTTGATCGAGTATAATGCAAAGTGTTCATGAGCAGAATAACAACTAATTCCCGATTAGGATCTGTGGCAGGGAATTCTTGGAAGTAACCTACGCATGCACCAGGAAAGCAAGCCCAACTACTGTAATTAACGTTGAATATCCGCTCATCCTTATCTATTTCATTCGGATCGCGAGGGAGATTACTGTAATGCCTGGGTAGATATTTGACTGAATAATTATGCGATAAATGGTGACGTTTGAGGTAGGTGGTTCATGATGACTTATAATGTCACGTGATATTGTGTCACATATGATCTTCCAGCACAGTCATATTCAGCCTCTCCAGGAGGCCGCCCTCCGTCTTCTCTCTGATGTTCCCACAGCGTCTAGCTCAGCGAAAATCTTTCTCTTTCGCAAGCTTGCAGCAAACTGGAAAAGAAGGTCACGCGGCCAAAACACAACGCCTGGGGAAGTGGCCATCCGATGGTGCCCGGGCCACCCAGGTATTCTGGGAAACGAAGCAGCCGACGCGCTTGCCAAAGCTGCTTGTGCGGCTCCAGCTCTACACTCGGTATTCTCTATTGCGAGGGCAAGAAGGGAAGTCAAAGCCCAGTACGAGGCTTCTGTTGCACTTTACTGGGCAGAAAATTCTCCATCTAGATATAAAGAATTAGGAATTGGTCCTAATACTAAGATTACAGCCGAGCTCGCCTGTCTAGGGCGACGAACACTAGGATTTCTATTAGCTGCACGATCTGGACATGGCGACTTCGCAGACTACCACCGACGGTTTCAGCACGAAAACGCCATTCTAACCTGCTCATGCGGAGAAGAAAAGTCCCCCGACCACTTTTTCTATTGCCACCTTGGGCAGTACCAGGCACAGCTCCACAGAGCACAGAATCCTAGTCCCAGCATATCTTGGGCTCTCGCTTCCGCGGAGGGAGTTCACGCATTTAATAGCTGGATGCGGGTCACAAATTTCTTTGGAAAAGCACAACAAGTCTGACCAAAAGGGAATCATGTGATTTAACCAAGTTCCCCCTTCCATATTGTTTATTTAATCTATTCTTCATTCAATACAATCTGAATACATGAGGGTTGAAGGGTGACCGGTAACCATGTATAATTTAATCTTCAAGCGCAGGATGATAAGATCCTGGCTTTCATTTGCTATGTTGGGTTTGTGTAGGCGCCAACACGTCGGGTAGTTTTATTTAGACTGAGCTAACCGGCACGTGAGGAGCTCACGTGCTGTGCGCGGGCACGACGTTAAGTATTATAAATAAATAAATATTCAGCCTCTCCCACAAGACTATTCTCTTTATAACTTATTTTTTCCATCTCGTGCAGTACCAGACCCAGCTCCATAAGCTACAAAATTTCTCTCCCAGTATATACTGGGCCCTTACTTCAGTTGAAGAAGTTCATGACTATAACAGCAGGGCGCGTGCCACATGCCTCTATGAAAGAACACATTAGTAAACCTGATTACTAGTAACACAGAACAAAAAGTCAGAGAGCCTCAGATTGAAATAATTAGTTTTTATATTTTCCTTTAGGCACCGTCTATAAAATATGGGTCCGTCGATAGGCTCACATTCATTTATTAATGAACTTTCGAGCGCAGGATAATAAGATCGTAGCAGTCATTCGATATGTTAGATCTGACTAGGTGCCAACACGTCGGGTAGTCTCATTTAAACTCGGCAAATCTGTACGAGAAGAGATCACTTACTGTGCGTGGGCACGATGTTAAATTAAATTAAAATTTCAATCGTCCTGATTTGGCGCCATTAAGTCCCATAAAGCTATTTTCGGAAAATAATAATCATATGTAGAATGACTTATTTTGAACTCCAGTACACAAGATCTCGGGTTCCATTCTTGAATATCACCCGAAGTTAGCCCTTTATGCGTGTAACTTCCGTGGATGCCGACGACAGGGAGGGAGTAACCCCCACAAACTTTTAACTGACTGTGCTCTCATCTCACTGGTATTGTGTTCACCCGAGAGGTCGTGATGAGAAAGCCTGCTTAGGTTCGAACCAATATTTACCGACTTTGATTGGCATTGGTGTCTGACCTACCTAGAATCTAACAAGGACAACGCGAATGGCAAACCACTGCACCATCCAACCCAACCATAAAAATTCATTTGAATCAGAAAATCCCTTTCAGCTCCCCTGTGAATCTGTGGATTAGATTAGATTAGATTTATATTATAGTACTAACTGAATCAATGACCATGGAGGACTCCTAGAATCTATATATAATATACTAGCTACATTTATTGAGCTCCAATTGTTTAACTCTAAACTTTGTCGCATGGACAGCTAAGGACAAGCCCTAGGTTTTGAACCTATGGAGGTATATAACGCTATTATTATTTCATTTTATTGTTCTGCAGAAGTCTATGACTATGTACGATATACTGATCGTCTCTGCCTATGGGCAAAAGATACCTATACTAGTAGAATATCCCCTCCTATGCCTGTCATACAGCTCCCCTCAAACAGAACCACCCCTCACAAGTCCTCAATTGATCATATACTTGGAGGAGCCCTTCGCCCTTCGTTATCTCCCCTCTCCAGACAACGAAACGATGGTCATTTGGGATGGGAGCTGTGAAATTTTTGAAAATCAACTAGGTGCGGAGCTCTCCCAATACCGACATCAGGACTAAATCTGAAGGCATAGTGACCCTTCTGAAGCGTTCGAAGAGGCTGGCCAGCTGGGCGCTGCAGACTTGTGGGTACCTCTGGATTTCATTTGCAAATACCACTATGAGTTATGTTCGCTTACACAAATAGTCAAGCCTCCTCCGTAAGTACCCACCAAAGGGAAATTTATTACCTTTGATTATCCAAGCATACCTTCATCATCCATGCATACCAGCGCCGCGAGAAATGTAGTTAAGTTTTGCCGGATTCGAAGCGGCGGCCTCCTGTCTCGGGTGGGATATGTGTCCTAGCTATCCAGACCTTACTTGAGAAACCGGCCAAGATAATGTTCCACCGCACCATCTAACCATGGCGGTGTTTATATAGTGTTGCCTACACTCTCGTAACCGAAGCTTTAGCACGCTCAAATTCCAATTTGTAAACATCCTTGCAAAAATTTGAAATCTCAAGCCCGTCGAGCTTGTACCCATCCTCTGCATCATCTTGTAAACTTGTCCCAATACCTCTCACGTCCATCCCAAAAAACTGTCTCACTAATTTTTGCGCCACGCTTTGGTTCCTCCGTCGGGAGTAAATATCGGCGTGGGCGTGTATTTGGTGACAAGCTGAGACCAGAGAAAGTCGACCAGAGGTGTGATCATTGGAATGAAGATGTACTAGGTCTTACTCATAGACTTGATGAGGCTTAAGTAGGAGTCGATCTCGTTGGGTGTGGAAATTTGACATGGAAGTATTTTGAATCATTGCTACGTGGCCCAATTTCTTTGGTATTGCGAAATTTGACTGGGTTTGATTCCAGGAGATTATTTCACTCCCAGATTCGGGAAGAGAGTGCTAATGTCACGGGAAAACGCGATCTACATTCAGCCTATGCACTACTCTAAAAGTATTTATAGTTTGACCAAGCAATACTTGCGTAAATTTTGCCATTATGGTAAAGCCAACACGTCACATGAGAAGGTATGTCTAGTGACGTCAAACGCTTGACCATGAGGAAGACAAAATAAGTAATCACTCTCATGCCCACGAGGACATGTTGTAATAGCAAACCCTAAATTACTATTGAGATTTAACTCGCAGAGCGCCTCATGTTTAAATCAAATTTTAAATTTTCTTTCTACCCAAACAGTTTCTCCATTCCGAGCTTAATAAATTGCATGCAATAATGTTGTGTCGGCTACCAAATCAAATCACGATCTTGGTATTTGCCCTGACAATCCTGCATCCATTCTTCTTCACCAATGCCGTTTTCTACACACAACACTCATTGACCTCAACAAATAAGCACCAAGATTCTTTCGTTGAATCTCAGTGTAATGCAGATATTGACCGCTCATTATTTCTTGACTTAGAGAAATTATCCAGGCTTGGGGACATTGCGTATTGCGTCGGTACAACAGGCATCTCTCATCCCTTCACCTGCTTGTCACGTTGTAATGAATTCCCTAAAATCGAACTTATCACAACATTCCATACTGGTAGCCTCATGAGCGGGAATTGTGGCTACGTAGCAATAGACCATGATACCGGCATGAATGGTAGGCGTATCCTCGTCGTATTTCGAGGCACATACAGTATTTCCGATACTATCAGAGACTTAAGCACTGGTTCAAGAGAATATATACCATATAAACCACCAGAGCCGGATATCTACCACTTACAGTCACATTCCCCAACTCAAAACCATCTTCTAAATCCGATTCTCAAGGTTTCCCAATTTTGGAAAGGTTTTCAGCAGGGACGGGAAAAAACTTATGTCAAATGCTTGAATTGTACCGTTCATACAGGGTTCTGGAACAGCTATCAGAGTATTCGATCTTCTATCTTGCCTCAACTCCAAATATTGTATCACAAATATCCAAATTACCAGCTCCACTTTGTAGGCCATTCTCTAGGCGGTGCAATTGCAACCCTGGCAGCCCTTGAACTTGATGCTTTAGGCCGATCCCCCCATGTCACTACGTTTGGAGAACCGCGCGTTGGAAACGCCGGATTTGCAAAGTACATTGATACTGTGTTTGAGTTATCACTTAACACAGACAAGGAAGCAAACAGCTTGCCAGTCAGTAGCGGTCGTTTTAGACGCGTGACACATGCTAATGATCCTGTGCCTCTATTACCTTTAGAGGAATGGGGCTACAGACCACATTCGGGTGAAATATTTATCTCTAAACCAGGCTTGCAGCCAGATGAGAACGACTTGCGCCTCTGTGTTGGTAATCAAGATACCCGATGTATAGCTGGCACAGACACGGCAGCCTTACGATTCAATCTGGACGAAACTCCATTAACCACAATTGATTTTAGCCGCCTCACTTGGAACGGTGAAAGGTACCAGTTAAATTATAATTCCCACGACAAAATTAAACAAGGAAATTTTTGGAATCCTTTTTTGTCACCCCGTCTTAGGTTTTGGCAGCTTGTACTCGCCCATCGTGACTACTTCTGGCGGTTAGGCATGTGCATCCCTGGTGGTGATCCCACCAATTGGGGAAGAGATAAATACTCAAAAAATTAATTCCTTTAACATAAATGAATCAAGAATCTTTGGATTTGGCTTTCAGTTTAAGAATATACCACGGATGAAATCGAGTTATTTGTAATTTCATCTAATCCTTGACCGTAGGGTCAAATAAGCTCTCAAAATTTATATTTTTGGCTAGGCAGTAATATGGCATGCTTGTATTGTAGATCTCGACCAAAGATGATTAAAAGCTTCAAATTACAAGTTGAGACAAGAATTAGTTTAATTCCTTAAGTAGATGTTACTTATTCGCAGATTCCTGGCAGAGGGGTAAGTGATGGATAGGACTGAACTTCTGAACAAATAGTACTGTTTAAATGTTTAATTACATTAACCTATTCCAAAGATAATCCGTGCGCTACCAAATTAGTTTTTAACCGTGATACTATCTAACTTTACGGCTTTTCTTCCTCCGTATAGTCTTAGTTGTAGTACCATTTGGCACTGGGTTGACAATCTCGAGTGCGTCACAGTCATTGTCACTGCTAGTAACTGCTGGTGAATCAACACTAAATTTGCCATCATCTACTTCTTTGACTGGAGCAAGTTGCGTAAATCTATTGGAAATACTAGAATAGGCCCAGATAGGAAGACGACAAAGTGCTGTGTCAAAAACAGTTGGGCGTATCAATTCGTTGGGCTATGGTTATTAGCCTGAGTTAGAGTCTTGTACTGGAAATGTGGACACGAATACAGAACTTTAAAGATCAAGACTTACCTCAAGCAGTATTTCTTGATTTTCACCTTCCTCGTCAGTTTGTTCAAGATAAACGTTACCTGTCGAATCAACCACGAGAATCTTGCCGTTTTCGGCGACTACACGCTTTTTTGGTCCACATGGATCAGCCGTTGCAGTTACAGCAGGCTTGTGAATCCTGCTGCTCTTCGGTTTCTTTTCCTTTTTACCATCTTTCTCCTGCATTCGCCTTTGTCTACGGTTGACAAGTTGCACTTCAGCGCTTTCCGGAATAGCTTGTGTCGCTCCTGGTAATTTATCTAATCCAGGTATAGTCTCTGAAAAGACGGCGTGCCTTGCATAGGTCACGTAGCTACTAATGAATTCCTTCCTCCTTTTCCAACTTAAGTAGAGTACGATCCAATGCCCAGCCCCTCCAACAAATATGAATAGGCCTACTAGAACAGAGCCTAGACCTGGACGAAATCGTGCATAATAATAGCCTGTTCCCTTCCACTTTGGGAAGCCGTAATTCAGAAAATGATCATAACGTTCTCTTCCAGGTCCACGTAAGATGTTGGCAACAATTCCCAAACGCGCGAAGCGATCGCTGGCAGCTTGAGCTGCGGCTTTGATCTCGGCTTTGGTAGGTTTTTTGTTGGAAGACTGGCTTGTTATGAATTGCTGCTTTACTTTGTCCGGGTGTAAGACCCTTGATCTCTGTCGGTAAGCTTTATTTATCTACCTGGATGTTAGAGGGCTTTGATCGGAGGGAAAAATTTGACTACAATTACTTACTTCATCCTGGTTTGCCAAAGGTTTGGCACCTAAGAAATCATAGAAAGTGACACCAGCACCTTCAGAAGCTTCAACTTCGTCGCGCAGGCGAAATACTTCTTGGTCTGGAAGGAAGGTCACAGATTAATTTATGACTGATATAACTTGAAGGCTGACGTACCTTCTTTGCTCCATGATGCATTGATAGAAATGAAACTTGTGAAATAACACAATATGAAGCATAGTATCTTCATTTTATTGTTGAGCGAAGAATTTTATCATAATTATTAGCTGCTCGGTGTTTGCCTTTTATTACTTGTTCGAGATATCTGTCCAGTGTGAAATGCTGTGGGCCCCACTTTTTATGAAGTAGCGAATGAGAGCCCGAGAGCTATAAGTAAGGGTATAACATCTGCTCACCGCCATCTGATAGACAACATAAGAATTCCCACCGCCACGATAACGGCCCTGTAAACATCTAATCTACCATGTCAAGAAACAGAACGATGTTCTAAGAACTCACTCATTCCAAATTAGTACGAACTTATTCGTAGATAAACTTCCGAGCGAATACATCCACGATTATCCATCATATTTATTTACATCATAATTACCTGTAAGTTTATTCTTCAGTACCTAGTACCACATCACGGATGACTCATATTTGCAAAGATACTTTTACAAGACCAGATAATCCAGACGCCAAAAAGTTAAGCTGCATCGGGATCAATATCAAATCGCACAGCATCATCTAGGACCAGTCCATACATCTTTACGCTTAATCTTTCCCGAAATCTCATTGGAATCGTTGCTTGTTACATTTACCAAGCTTGTAATATCAGCTCCTAAAAGCTTCCAATATGTCGCGGATTCAAATACCTATCGACGCTTTCACATCGCGTTTTAGCCTTTCTGATAGACTCGCTGGTGTGCGATCTCAGTCACTTGCTACAAGATTTTCCAATCTAAGGCCTCTATCTGACTTTTTTGATTTCAAAAGAGTTTCTAAGCCTAACAATTTTTCTGAAGTGCAGTCAAGAGTAAATTATAACCTTGGTCACTTTTCAAGCAACTATGCGGTTTTATTCGTGATGCTCAGTGTTTACAGTCTTCTTACGAATTTCTTGTTGATGTTTGTCATCTTTTTAGTCGTTGGTGGCATGTGGGCCATAGGAAAATTAGATGGACGTGATCTTGATGTCGGAGGAGTTAAAGCTACTAGCTCTCAGCTCTACACCGGCCTGATCTGCGTCGCGGTACCACTTGGCTTCTTGGCCTCGCCAATATCTACCATACTATGGCTTATTGGTGCGTCTGGCGTCACAATACTGGGACACGCCTCATTCTTAGACAAACCAATCGATGAGGCTTTTTCCGGGGAGGCGGTCTAGGTAGTCGGCCGCGATCTCCCAAATCTATGCCCCATTGGGGAAGACAACCTGGTGTTAAGAGCATCAAAAGCCATGGGCAGCGGGAGAAAGGTGTGGGATATGAGATCGAGAGTGACAGTACAGATGAGGAGGAAATGAGCATTTTGGCCACAAGAAGTCATAGCACAGGGAGAGCTACATTATCTGGAGATAATTTATCACATTACAGATCCGGGAAGAACAAAATAAGAGGCCCGGATGACTCCATAGAAACATCAGACTCATGTATCAGCCTAGCTCAACTGACATCAAGGGAAAGACCAAGTTCACATTTACAGTCTGCGCTTTCCCGAATACGTCGAGCTCAAGAGAAGGGAAAGAACGATGTCAAACTCAGCAAAGAAGAGCTAAGTGCTCTGGAATTAAGAAGGAGGCAGCTACAAAATACCGCAAGGTCGAAGGATTACCAAGAGAGTGAAAGCGAAGATGAGCAGAGTAGAACAATTGCAGTACCCCTTTCATCAGCCATTATATCAGATCAAAGCGCAATGGGATATCAACGAAGAGATAAATTAAGAAATAGTGGGGGTTCAGAATCTAAGCCAGCTTCTAGCTCACACAGTTCCAGCAAAATCATCAAGGGCCCGGACGGGAAACTATACGCTCCGTTGGAGAGCCTGAATCAACTCCAAACTACACAGCGATCTTTTGCACCTTGCGTTAATGACACCAGCTCCTCGTTTAATGACCAGGCTGGCTTCAAACGAAACACATCTGATGATGCTCGACAAACCTTCTCAAATGGATCTTACTCGTCGAAATATGACCGTTCTCCAATCTCTAGCACATATCCAAGCCACAGCGACGATCCCTTCAACCATTCGACGTCTTCGAACGCCTCTGTTAATCTTACTCATCGGAGCGCTCCGCAAACTACTCTGGGCTCGCCAGATATTCCGTTCTCTCCTTTTCTCCGCAGCCATACTTCTTCGTACCACAATGATACTACAGATATAAAAAAAAAACACGTGAAGGGTCGTGAAACAGAGGAATCTTTTGTCAATGACTTTGATTACGCAAAGGAAGAAATAGGGCAGTCGAGTGAACAAGAGTTTGCTATGACCCAAACTTCCCAGGGAACCCCGCCCACTCGAAGGTCGACAAGAAAGCGAAGGCCAGTCAAGGGATATTCATAGATAGTTTCATAGATAGACAGCAAAGTATTACAGTGTAGCGATTTATCAAAAGCATAGTGGGTTAGATTTTTCAGTAGTGATTTTTCCTAAATTTAATTAAGCCAAAGAGCTAAGTTGATAGATGTCGCATTCTTATCAGGTCTCGGGCAGTGCCCGTGCATTCATTGTATATCCAATCTCAGTCACACTCCATTTAACGCCGCAGTCATCCAATACCGGGTTACACTTTCTGCCCAATCCCTAATACGCCGGACGATTCTTATTTGAACTGCCTCTATTTGAACAACTTTGCCAATCCAATGATACCACCCACTCCCCCAAGGCCACCCAAAACCATATCCGTCTTTCGGTACCAACCAAGTTTCGCACGCGATTTTCCATGGCCGTGGTGGGAGTCGCCACTGTTCCCAGCTGCTAGGGACAGCGCCCGCTGGATACTTGGGGGCAGACGCACGCCAAACTTGGCTAACAAGGTAGCAAGGGCGCCACTGGTGATTAGAGGCAAGATTACGAGAGTGAAGACCTTGAGCGGATGGCGCTGAATGTAGTAGATGAGATCGCGCAATAGGCGGCGAAGCTTCTTGTAGAGACGGGTGAGATAATTAGGGCGTGGCGAGCGGCGATAGTATGAAGAAGAAGATGAGGAGTGGCGACCAGCACGGTGAGTTAGCCAGAGCTCGCACGAAAGAGGCAAGACCTACCAAAGACCGACGAGGCCGAGGCGCCATTGCCGGTAGACTTGCGTAGGCCCCAAAAGCTGCGCTGGCTCGGGCGCGGACGTAGCGGCGATAGGGAACGGGTACGGTAATGAGAGGTCGAGCGCGCATGTCCGCTAGGCTGTGAGCGCGAGTGGGGAGGGGAGTGGGTGCTATCGACGATGGCTTCGAGATACTCCATGATGCTTCGGAGTGTTAGAGGATCCGGTGGTGGCGGGGAGTGAAGGAGCGTAGAGCGATGGCATGGTTCGCGCCATGCCTGCTTATGCCACAGCCCCGGCAAACCCATCACGTGGCCCTCGGTTCCCCTCTTGTAGACCGTGCGAGCAGTTTGTACCGCTCGGTCCGGACATGGCGGCTAGGCGGAATTAGCTGCGGTTTCACTGCCGAAACACCATCCTAATCTGCTTGGGTGTCAGGAGAAATTGTCCATCTAATCTTCCAATTGCTATCTCGGACCGTGCGAGGCTCAAATCGTCAAGACATAGAATTTCACACCCAGCGCATCTGGGGCTCACCATACCGCGTTGGGAGCTTGTACGATGAATAACTGGTTGCGTGGCTCATGTCACTCTAGCCCGACTCAACGACGGGGCTACTTGGAACGAGAGGCCAGAGAATCTAAATTTGCGCTTACTCTCCTATTCTGTTCCTAGGGTGCAGGCCGCGGAGGACGGATGGCCGCATTGTGGGAGAAAACAACCCATAGCAATCAAAGCCCCGATATCCTGCCACTCTGAAACTACCGAGCTTACTGTCGAGGAATCTTCTTTCGACCATTAGTCTACAAATCTTCCGTAAATTTTGTCAGCCCAGCCCTCAGTAAGGCTAAGCGTAGGTGCGATTGTAGAGAGGAAGGACCTCCTCTCTCGCCGCAGCATGTCAAATTATTCGTAGAGACGACCCCGACGGTTGGTATTCTCTCGTTGTGCCGCATGCTGTCACTCGGGTCATGACTTCCTTCGGTCTAGGTCCAGGCCCTCTAGATGGTGATCAAAGTGAGCCCCTGATCACCCGTCGTTCCGATTGTTTACGATGGCTCCACAGTTGGCTTTTACATGCGTATGTTCGCTATTCAGGATAGCAACTTAGCCCCAGCTTTATTCACACTCCTTGTAGATCTGGCAGGCCCAACACGCTGCTTTGTGCCGCCAACGGTGTTCCTTGCCGTGATTCGTACGAGGAGCCCTCTGCTTGGACAGTCCCAAGTTTGCTGAGCACCAGCACACTCGAACCACCCGACTATCTTTCCACAAAGCGCCTGCATTTGTACCCACTGACTGCCGTTGAAGCACTACTTCGGCTGGGCGCGCGGTTACAACACTTGCGTAGTTTGAAGCTTTGAAGCCAGGATATCTTTGAAACATCCAATCTCCTCGATTTATTAATACCTAATAATTTTAGAGTCTGTTGAGAGATCGAAGCTCACATACAATTCAGTGTCCAAGCACGGGATCTTGAGATCCTGGCTATCGGCTCTTATTTTGGGTCTGTCAAGGCGCCGACACGTCGTGTAGATTGAAACTGGGCTAGCCGAAACGAAAGGGGACGGATAGTCAACACTGGTCAGCGGTATCCCCTACGAACCTCTAGCTCACACAGTCGACTCTGCAGAGCCGAGATGAAGTAAACTCATCTCAACTTTGGCCTGAGTTATCAGCCCCTCCTTCAAAGGTACCTCCGGCGGCTCCTACGACGATAGGGAAAAGCATAAATATTGCAGTACTTAAAACTGTAAGGGCAGGTAGAGAAGCCTTCGTCGCATTCTAATATTTACTGCTCATCGGCGGGCTAACAAGAGCCCACGAAAGTAAAAACACCCATATACCGTCATGAGAAGTAGGTTAGACTTGTCGCTAATACCATATCTTTAAGTCTCTACTTCCAACTTCACCAGCCGGGAGCGCATCTAAAGGGAACGAGTCAGTCGACAATCTATTGTCCAACACTTTTCTGACTTGCTTTGACTACCTTACCCTTGTGCTATGGCCCTAATTTGGGGGGAGGGAGGAAGCTAGGAAGTTTGAGAGACGTCACGAGGTAGTTACAGGGCTGCCGTATCCAGCTGGCCGATCTCTTCAAACACCTTGAAAGAATAGATATATCTTCGGATCTTGTCTGGTGTTGGTAGCAGTGGAGATACATATTCAGTGCTTAAGAGGCTTTTTGCCGCAGGCCAAAGATTCTCAATTGGCCCTCGCTTTGTTGGCTCGGAAGAGGAAGTAATGATGTGATAAGGAACCTCTTGAGTGATAACTCGAACAAAAACCCGTGCGCTTATTACTGCAGAGAAGAAGCTATAGAGAAGGCACAAGAAGAAATAGACTACTCGAGGCAAAGATACTCTTAAGCTTTGGGTGGGATCAAACTACTTGCCCGTGCACAATCATCCGCTCAACAGGACCTCAAGAAGATCACTTCTAATAGCCCATAGAGTACGAAGAGATATTATTATTAATTTATTTTGTTTTATGGTCCTGTGTGAGTCTATGACTATGTAGGACACGCAGGTCCTCTCTACCTACAGGCCAAGGATACCTATACTAGTAGTATATCCCGTCCTATGCCTCCCATACAGACCCCCTCAAACAGTACCACCCCTCACAAGCCTTCATTCGATCATACACTTAGAGGAGCCCTTCGCCCTTCATTATCTCCCTTCTCCGGCCAGAAACGATGGCCATTCGCGGGTCTATGGCAGACGAAGGGATATAATGTAAGGATTAATAACAGCACAGGAGTGGTCTTCTTCGAGGAAGAGAGGTGTTACAAATTTGCATAAACTGATTTAAGTGTAAAATGACGTTGCGTGAAGAGAAAACTCATACAACGGTTTCCTAGCTTTCATTCGCAGGTGCTACCCTGAGATAGGTCTCCCAACAAAGCCCCGTCCGCAGTTCCCCCTTGCCATGATTCGATGCCGGGGAATATCCTGGTGTACCCTCGTCGTTTGGAGCGGGAGCCCGAGTAGTATTTTTGTTTTGTTATGTTCATTGACGTACTAGGTGAAGTGACTCCCGTCGCACTCCTACTGGAGCTTAAGCACGAGTGGGGCCGGGCTGGATCAGGTTAACTGCCGTAAAGTACAAGTGCCTCGTCCCACCTAAATGACGGGAACCATGCCGAAACGCATCCAAGCGTTGAATCATTTCAAGCCCAACCGTCCAGGGAACACTCTTTTGACGCGCCAAAGTGCAAATTCCTCCTCAGCCTCGGCCACCACGCGCCCGAGCCCTTGACATCTTCTTTGACTCCGAAATATAAATATAGTCCCAGGTCTCATCGTTGCTCTATCCTTGTACCTTCATATCATTCCGTTGGGGTATTTTTTTGGTTCATTATCCTGATTTGGCGCCTTTTTTGGCCCATGCAGGTGGTTCCCCGTTGGGTTGTTGTCATCATTGAGGACTTGTGTAATCAGCTCGGTGTATATTCCCTTTTTTTCCTCCTTTATAAACGTCACGTTTCAATCAGGACTTTCCTCATTAGGGCGTGAGTAAGTAGGTGGGTCGCAGGTGTAGAATCGACTGAAAAATGCTTCGTTGCAAGTATATAAGGAGTTTGAGGGGTTTTGTTTGAATAAGACCCCCAGACAGACCTTGGTTCATCCGTGAATCGTACGTTGGTAGTGATGAGATTTTGCTCGGCTTTCTTGCGGTTGTGAAATCTCTGTCGACTGATTTTTCGACCAAAATACCGAGTACAACTCCTTCAAGCCGAAAATCCATCAAATAAAACTCATCGCACCCTTTTTCGTGACTGAATCTCGGCTCTGGGAGAATACTTCACTCCTAGGTTCGTAGAGGACACCACTGACAGGTTCTCAGCCTTCGTCCTCCGCTCGAGTACTGTGTTGATACTGTTTACATATTGACCTGCTAGAAATCTAGCACTCTCCGCTCTCGTAGTGGGGATTGCATACTAATGAGGCCGGGCTGGATCAGATCGGTTACCATTAAGGGCATAGACCTTGTCCCACCCTAACAGTTACTCATCTATAGTTTTTCCTTGTCTATCGTCTGTGTGTCTTTTTCATCATTGGAGGCCTAATCGGACCTATTCCACGTTGATTCCTCTACCAAAGCACGTCCTGCATCCTCATGTCAACATCAACATCTCTGAAGTTTTGAGAACTTACATCCCTCCAGCATTGCCGCCGTAACCTAAATTTGGAGGTCAAGCATGCGCCAAATAACTGTTACTTTGACCGTCATTCATGGCGCGAAGAAGTTGAGGAAGGTCGGATATGCCCTAGCATCTTAGGTCTAGATTCTAGATTCTGGATCGCTTCGCTAAGTGTTGAAAAGAATTATTTTTATTTTAATTAATTTTATTGTTCTGTCTGAGTCTATAACTATGTAGGACATGCAGGTCCTCTCTGCCTACAGGCCAAGGATACCTATGCCAATAGTATATCTCCTCCTATGACTCCCATATAGCTCCCCTCAAACAGTACCGCCCCCCAAAATTACTCATTTGATTATACACTCAGAGGAGCCCTTTGCCCTTCATTATCTCCCCTCTCCAGCCAACGAAACGATGGCCATTTGCGGGTGTATGGCAGCCGGAGAAAATCGCAAAAACCACTGGGTGCGGGGATCTTCTAATACCGACATTAGGACTAAATCCAAAGACATAGTGCCCCTTCTGAAGCGTTCGAAGAGGCCGGCCAGCTGGGCGCAGCAGACCTGTGTGAACCTCGTGTTGAAAAGAATTAATCTAGTAAAGACTTTTTCGAAAATTTTAAGATGGCGGGGAATATCAGTCATTTGAATAAAAACATGAGATAGATTTGAGCCTGTTTGCCGTTCTTACTTGGGCTGTTGATATTTGGTCCCGTTGTGTTGTGCAGTCGCGTAGTCTCCTCAGGTCGGTTTTTCCAACAAAAACTTGCCGAAATTCCTGCTGACTGCCGTCTTGATTGAGCCTCCAAAAGTCACCAGCAGAAATTTAAAGATCTAGGCTCTTGGATTATCTGTCACCCCAGGCCCTACAGAGGACATCATTGTTAGGCGCTCAGCCTCCGATCGCCGAGAATATACCGTGCAGAGGGTCAGCTGGCTTAATCAGAGGCCTTTGTAACTAGTGGCGATGTACGCACCTGCAAATGGTCTAGTTCTCTTGTTAATCGACAGAAAACTACCACAGCAATAGGGGAACTTCCGATACTGAGATGCCCGCGGAAAATGAAACGCCCAGAAACGATACCTTCCCCTCCCTCCCAAAGACAACGCCGCCGCTCGTGACACGAGGCTTAGGACCGTCCAAACACTAGTTGTGTTCGTCTCTTCCATCCGAAGAGAAATCTCGGGTCACAAATGAGGCTGGACATTGCATACCGAGAAGATTCATCGGACGCAGTAATGGCCAGGGCTCATGAATCAACTGGTACTCTACTTATCCACACGCCTTTCTCGGCGAAAAAGGCTTGCTTCCGAGACATTCCGAACCGTCCAATACACCTCATGCAATGAGGGTTAGAGGCAGATTTTCTTGTATAATCAAGAGCGGTGCTCGCATGGCAAATGCCGTAAGACACAACTCCATTATTGCAACAGAATACAAGAATTTTTTGGGTCACATCGATCGAGTTAGAACAGCTTATATCATCGACAAGTCAAAAGCTACTTTACAATCTTGAAAGCCAATCAAGGAATACTAGGCTACTATTTATGAGCTGCATTATAAGACTCAACAATAAACTACGAGAGTCTAAGGTGAGAAGAGAAATGATATCTAGCAGACGAATGAGGCAATGACATTTGAACAAGGGGAGTATAGCTCGTATTAATATCTACTGTAACAGTCTATTTACTGTAGGACGATAAAATATATATTTCAGTTTTACTTCTACACTTGGAATTGGGTTTCTAACCCTCGTCGCCACCCCTATTCAACTCTGCTCGGCACGCATTGATGCCATTCCAAGCAGCATAATATGTAGCAGTGCTGTTTTGTAAGGGGCCCGTTTATCGCCTATTTTGGTACTATCTCCACTCAAGGGTGTAAGATGGTCCTGCCATGTTCGCCACCCCTATTGTGAGCAGCAAATATAGGCCAAGGAGGACCCAAAAAGGAAAGTCAGACCGAGGGGGATGCAAAAATTAACCGCCAAAAGTACAGTAGGTCCTGATCTTCAAACAAATTGGCGTAAGGTGCTCCCTGAATATCTTGCCGCTTGATAGAAACTTGGAAAGCATTTTAATCATTTTTATTATCAAGCCGGTGACTATCCACGCACTGCAATCTGAATAATAACTTAATTCATTCTTGTTCCGGTCGTCTTTGTCCTTCATTTTCATTGACTCAGTAGGGACTTTAATTAAATTCTATTCCTATCGTCTTTTTCGTTGGATTTTGAAACGCAGAGGATCAGTTTCCAAAAATAGCTCTCCTAATCAAGCTCTATGCCACGGAGTATGTTGAAAATACAGAAATTACGCACGTACCAGGTTTTGCCCACAGTTGATGTATTGCTGCGTTTTTTTCGACAAACAAAAGCTGACAAGATTAGATCGCTCATGGTCATCATGTTTCGGCTTGGAATATCATGCGGGGGTCACGGACGTAATGCTTAATATCAGAAAAAAATTTATTCTTTCCTCTTAAGGCCCGTTCTTAGGAGTAATAATATCGCTGTTATCAATAACAGTCTTACCTGTGATTGATTATTTCCGAATAACCAGTCACACCTCAAGTGCGCCAAGATTTGGGATTTTTGAAATCAATCATTCTGGCTCTTGTTCTCTATGGCCCGCTCAGACATAACAACAATTTCCTCCATAAAAGATTAACCGAAAGGGAGAAATGCACATCGATAAGTCTCGAGTGTCTTCTTGGCTCATAATTCCTACATCACATAAATCAACCATAGCCATGCTAGAAACGTGAATATCATCATATATCATCATTTTGACGGAGTTGGGCCAAGGGTAAAGCTAGAGACATTTATTCAGTGACGAGTCCGAAAGTAACTGATTGGATAATTTACTTATGCCATATCTTGCCAAAAAACCCTGGAGTTGGCTTCATATTATGGAAACTAGCCCGTCGTGCTTGAGCGGCTGCATCTGAGTTGTTCCGTTTCTGATCCATGAGACTCGAGAAAAGACCCGATGAACCCTATACCCGCACGTACTTAGTATAGAGCAGGAGCTAGATGCAGCTACAGTCTAGGCTAATGTGCATCGAGACCCATGAGAGAAATGAAGACATACCCGTCGACTTTGTTGCCGTGTCACATTCATTATTGAAGTTGCACTTTCATTTTTGCTCTCGATCTTAGTAGCCACTCTTGTCGAAATGGTGGAAGCCATGGCTAGTGAATGGGAGACTATGTTGTAAGATAAAGATTTGAAGACTCAAGTAATGTAGAAGAAAGCTGGTGGTACATATAACTGGATAATCGGGGGGGGATAGACGTCTCATTAAATAAAATGACCCGAGACATAGCTCGAGGCAAGAGGAGATCAATATCAGATGCCTGCTATACCAAAAATGAGCGTCATTCAACTGCCATAGTCACTTGCCAGATGATCCTGCCCATCTGAATTTTATCGTTCTTCTACCTTCCCTGTCTAATATCCGGCGCGTTAATCCATCTACTATATTTGCTGAATATCCTGATCGTCAATCAAGTTGTCCGGCACTATATTTTGGTAGTTTTGTTGTCAAACGTGCGAGATCATTAGACTTTCCCGAGCATTAGATTATACTAATTTAATAGCGTAGAGTCCGCTGTAAACACACTGACGCACAAACTCTTCTTCAGGCTCAGCCACCTATGCTCAAATCTCTGAGCATTAAGAACCAGCATCTTCCTTACCTGGAATCTTTTAGTTGTAACATTCGCTCGTTAATGCCATCGGAGATCTGGACTACGACGCTAGAGTATGATCCCTTCTGTATGTTATCTCTATCTACTTCCATGTAGTCACATTCGGTACTCATGCAAGCTTTTCTAGTTAGGCCGTGCATTTGTAAGTGACAGTGTAGATGTAGAAAACAGTCAGATCTAGTTTTTCTAAAAAGGTTCATCGCAGACAGTCAAAGAGCCAGAGATTTGATTATTCTCGATCAATAATACCCAATGAGATTGAGGTGCGCTTGTATTGCGCATCTTTATAGTGTCGCCGGCAAAGACGAATTCTTCAACTTCCAGCTGTGTCAGTATAATTGCTCAGTATTCTCTGCATATCTGGGATAGCCAAGAAGAATCGCATCCGAATTAAAGTCGAAAGCAAAGACAAGCACATCTATGATGGACGACTTCTCGTTATATATTGGAACTATCGTTCTCACGCGGGTCCTCTATCTCAATTTTACTACAACACCTCGCCTAAACTACCGACATAGGCATTACTCCCATTGCAATTGGGAATTTGCCATTAACAAAAATCGACCATCTCCCACTATAAAGCTACGATGCTATGTGTACCCGCAAGGAGGAAAGTAAGTCATAATGTATAATTCTCAGGTCTTGGTCTATGGAAGACTGTTGTTCTTATAGGGCTTCACATCTTGAGAGAGGATAGGCAGCTGGGACGTGGGACGAGCGAGTTAAAAGACCACAAAGTGGTATGCTGGGACTCAAGTCATTCAAGTGTTTTCAATTTTGGATACTCGTGGGCGCCATGGCTACGATTACGGATAGTACAACCGTCACTTTAAAAACAGACAATGATGGAAGGTTTTGTGGGCAGCCTCCTGGACTCATCTCCCTGACTTAAAGTCCAGATGTCCTGGACGCCTGACACACTCGGGAAAGGGAGAACTGTGAGGTCAAATTTCATGCGGCGGCGATATACAAGATGACAAAGGCATGTTGGGGTAGCTAAAGGCTTTTCCTGTTTTCCATTTGGTCGATATTAACGGTTGAGGGAATGGTTACAGTATTATGATTGTTTTATGATCTGGGGTTGTACATTTGCGCTGAAACAGCTAAAATTGTTCATAGAGACATATCTCGATTGATTTGTAAAAGTGAGGTTACTGTGATGGTGGTCATGCTGCATAGTGGGGAAAGCTCGTCCCATATCCCCTAGCTAGTTCGCTAATAGATCGATCACGAAGCCAGTAAGTAGCGCACTAAATCGTGCTCCCAGTCGAGCAACCATACCATTTGTACTGAATCAATAACCAATCTCTCATACTGCACACATTAATTCTTGTAGCGCCATTATGGAGAGGCTAGATCTCTTCCTTACGCCATAATAGCATACTGCCATCACAACTAAGTTCGCACCATCAACTAGATCTACGATGCTACAGAGCTGAGCATGACGCGGTCCCTAGCACAAAGGTCTTGGATGGTATCAGCGAATACAACCACTATATGAGTGGTCCAAATGTCAGACCGAGATATTTTCGTCTAAAATTGTCAGGGAAGGACTAGCCTTCGACGTGTCAAGCTATATGAGTGCTAGGCCTGTACCCGTCACCAATAAATATCTATCTTCATTGTACCAATCTTTTTGTTTTAATTTTGTGACGGAATGGAACTCCTGTTGACTGACGGTAGGACCAATATATGAAGTACAGCTATTTCACACTGAATTTCTACCGAATTGATGGTGTTTCGTCCCTAGCCGTGACTAAAATTGCGACTTGAGCTTTTCTATACTTTTCCATAAGTGTGATTTCAGCTTGCTCTTTTCACTGATCTTTTAACGTTACTCATGGGGCTGGACTTTAAAACAATGCGAAGAAATTCAGTATCTCGGATTAAAAGACACGTCGAGTCATTATCTTTCACTAACTATACCTCATGTAGGACCACATGGCTAAACTAAAAATAATTTCTACAGGTGCAACATATAATCAGCAACAACTTAAATGATTCCTCCTATACTCCAAATCTGCATAACGCCATCATCGAGCGCTAGTGCCTTCTACTCATGCGGTTTCATAATCTTGCAAATAAGATCAGCTCCACCAACTGAATCACCCTCTTTTACCTGGATACTCGATACTTCACCAGCGTGCGGTGCTGAAATAACCATTTCCTAAAATTTGTTAGATTCTCAATTTTGGCGACAGGAAAGAATACACATACCATCTTCATAGCGCTAAGGACAGCGATTGGATCTCCTTTCTTTACCTCACCACCATCTTTGACACGAATCTCAATCACAACGCCAGACATTGGCGCACCAACTTGGCTGCTATCTCCTGGGTCAGCCTTAGCCCTACTTGTGTTCTCTACAGCAGCATTATTGTCATCGACAGTCACGACTCGAACCTCTCCATTCATCTCGTAGAAGACTTCTCTCTGTCCAGTAGTATCAGAGAGCGGTCCTACAGCGAGAAGCTTGAGAATCAAGACTTTTCCTTTTTCTAGCTCGACGTGAAACTCTTCTCCAATTTCAGGTTTTGACAAGAAATACCTGGTTGGGACTACACTCAAGTCACCGTACTTTCCAACAAAGTTACGATACTCTTCAAAGACCTTGGGATACATCGCATAGCTTGCCACGTCGCATTCAGTCACGCTTCCATACTTGTTATAGATTTCTTGCTTAATCTTTCCAAGATCAAGCGGTTCCAAGCTCAGCCCAGGTCGCTTGTCAAGCATACGCCTGCCCCTGAGGGCTTTTGTCCGGAGCGGCTCAGGAAATCCACCATATGGCTGGCCCATCAAACCCTCAAGGAATTCAAGCACTGATCCTGGGAAATCGAGCTCGCCTGCCTTTTCTTGAACGTCATCATAGCTGAGTTTATTAGAAACCATAAACTGAGCTAGATCGCCGACAACTTTTGAGGTTGGGGTAACTTTGACTATGTCCCCGAGTAAATAATTCGCATGCTCGTATGCCTTCTTTGTTTCAGCCCACTGTGCGCCTAAGCCAAGCTGCGAAGCTTGGAACATCATGTTTGTGAGTTGGCCGCCAGGTATTTCGTGTTCGTATACTTCTGGATCCGGCCCAGTAAGACCAGCTTCGAATGGTGAATATAGAAGTCTGAGTTGGGCCCAATAGCTGTCAATAGCTCTGACATGTCGCACATTGAGACCAGCATCCTGCTCGCTTCCTTCAAGGGAAGCTAAGACCGCACCAACGCTCGGTTGAGAGGTCATTCCAGACAAGCTATCAGTGGCAGTGTCAACAACATCAGCACCTGCGTCGGCACAAGCGATCATCGATGCGACCCCTGTACCTGCTGAATCGTGCGTGTGTACATGTATTGGAAGGTCAGGATATTTCTTACGAATAGATCCAATCAAAAGAGTTGCTGCCTTAGGCTTAAGAACGCCTGCCATATCTTTAATACCAAGTATATGAATATTCAAAGCCACTAGTTTGTCTACTAGAGCCAGATAATATGGAAGGTTGTACTTTTTCTTTGGGTTCAAGAAGTCACCACTGTAACAGATGGTTCCCTCAACAACACCCCCGGCTCTTTGGACGGCTTTAATTCCGACTTCAAGTTGATCAATGTCGTTTAGCGCGTCAAAAACACGAAATATATCAATGCCATGTTTTTTTGCTTGCTCGCAAAAGTGATAGATTGCGTTGTCTGGTAAAGAAGAATACGCAACTCCATTGGCACCCCTGAGCAACATCTGAAATGGGATATTTGGAACCACCTTTCGCATCTTCCTAAGTCGATCCCAAGGATCTTCGTACAGAAAGCGCATAGCAACATCAAATGTGGCTCCACCCCAGCATTCGAGAGAGTAAAGATTACTGTAAGCGTGACTGGTCTCTTTTCCAATGTTTAATAGATCAATTGTGCGGACACGGGTGGCAAGTAGGGACTGATGTGCATCTCGCCAGGTCGTGTCCATCAGAAGACAACCCTTGTTCGACCTTACAGCTTTCGCGAATGCTGCGGGGCCCTTTTCAGTGATAATACTTCTCCAGCCCTTCTTACAAGGAACCGAAGTATCTATAAGTTGACCATCGTCGTCGTACAACTTCGGAATTATGACATCGCTTTTTAATTTTGGTTCCCCTATTTGACCTTTGATGCTGCTACCATTGACAGCCACGTCGCCTAAGTATGCTAAAAGTTTCTGTCCACGATTCTGACCACCCACCAAGTCGAAAAGAGCTGGAGTATCATCGATGAAAGTAGTCCAACATTCACCAGAGATAAATGTTGGATGAGTCAAGAGTGATGCTAGAAATGGAATATTGGTTTTCACACCACGTATTCGAAACTCAACTAAAGCTCGGAGCATTTTTCGACGCACAATTTCATAAGTGGAGCCAAGACAGGTGCATTTTACCAACATAGAATCATAGTGGGGACTAATTATAGCACCAGCAAACCCATTTCCTCCGTCGAGTCGTACGCCATTGCCTCCTGCAGACCTGTAGACTTCGATCTTTCCAGTATCCGGAGAAAATCCAGTGGAGGGATCTTCAGTTGTGATTCTACACTGAATGGCGAATCCTCTTGTTGAAATCCGATCCTGAGTAAGACCTAGCTGAGCCAAGGTAGCACCCGCAGCAATTTGTATCTGTGCAGCAATGATATCAATTCCAGTGATTTCCTCTGTGATGGTGTGCTCAACTTGTATCCGGGGATTTATTTCAATAAAATAATATCGATTTTGTTGGTCGACTAGGAATTCGGCTGTCCCCGCATTACGATAGTTGACTGATTTAGCTAACTTAACAGCATCACTGAGGAGATGGTCTCTAACATCTTGAGGGAGATCTTTTGCAGGAGCCAGTTCGACGACTTTTTGATGTCTCCGCTGTACCGAGCAGTCACGTTCGTAAAGATGAACAATGTTGCCATGATTATCCCCTAGTAGTTGAACCTCGATATGCTTTGGCTTGTCAAGAAATCGCTCTACAAAGACAGTTCCGTTACCAAAGGCTGATTTTGCTTCTGAAGTAGCTCTTTCAAACGAATCTTTTAGTGATTCCTGTTCTCGAACGACACGCATTCCGCGACCACCACCACCATATGCGGCTTTGATAATGATAGGAAAGCCGTATTCATCTGTGAATTTTTTGACTTCTTCGAACCTTTCCACTGCACCATCTGTTCCAGGAACGACTGGTACTCCAGCTTTAATGGCCAATGTTCTTGCGGAAACTTTATCACCTAGAGAGTCAATCACACTAGGTGAGGGGCCAACAAACTGGAGACAATATTTAGTACATTATTTCTCATAAAGACAGAGAGATGTACAATCAAACCAGCTTTTTCGACATTTCGAGCAAACTCGGCATTTTCCGAGAGGAATCCGTATCCTACAGACAGTTAATTGTGATATTCATTCATTTGGTAAGCGGAAGTTACCAGGATGAATCATCTGAACACCATGTTGAACCGCTATCCTGATGATTTCGTCACCGGCTAAGTATGCGCCGACTGGTGAGTACTGTCCATGGGTACCGATAACGTAGGCTTCGTCGGCCTCTAAATTCAGAAATGATCGTTAGATTCAAAGTTCAAGCCTTGACGTGTAGACTTGAGAGGACAACTAACTTTGACGATGCATACTCAATCTGTCTTCATAGCTATTTACATGATGAGCTTAGTATGTCGGTGTCTATCGGCCCACATTACCTGTAGACAGCTACAGTCTGTAAAGAAAGTTCATGTGCCTGCGCAGATATTAACTTAATGTAATTCTCAAGGTCATGAATCTTACAGTGCGAAAGATCTATTGTGATGCCACGCCCAGTTAGCAGAGATGCAGCAAATTGATTTAGTCCTACTCCCCGTGACTACATACCCGAATAGCTTTGATATGTCAGTACAGGGAACGCATATTGGAATCTTTTCACTTACGTATTTCACCTCTATTGGCGACTAGAATCTTTTTCAACTGCATTATAGACGAGTTTGCTCTAATGCGGTGAATGGTCTGCGGCTGGATTATGTCCATGCCCTCGTCGAAAACCTCGGTGTACGCTCCATTTGGTCCATGATCAGCTGCCATTTTAAGCTGGATGTACAAATGGTCAGCCTTGACGAATCAATCGTTCGCTGTTTGGTGTAAGCTGTTGTATAGATCTGAATTGCTCAAGGTGCACGTCAGCCTTTCTTTAATGGCAATCACTTAAGACAATGGAAATGTTCCCGCGAAGGTTAGATGAAGTAGGCTGAAGGTATAAGGGATACGGAAAGCTAGCAATGACACCTGTTAACAGCAGAATGGGTGTGAGCTTTGTACTCGAAGAGGGGTGGAGGGGCATGGTCTTGCCTCAGGCTTATCAAGTCCCCCCCGAGCGAGAGCTAGGGTAGATCTACTCTGCTAATCCCCAGGTCCGAGGAGCCAGCCTGAAAGTGCTCTGATAACTGACTCATCGCCGAGTTCAACCACCTCGTCATTCTATCTACAAAGCTCCGAATCCAGTTAGATAAATCATTCACCGTAGACGTAATATCTAGAGTTCGCCAAGCAGTAGATACGGTTGTCCATGATTTAATTAATTGGTAGACCCTTGCACTCCTTAAGCTCAAGCATCATTTCCTTCGACCTTATTTCAAATGCGGGGACGTATTATCAACTGACGATAGCTCGGAGCTGCACTCTAAACTATTTAATAGCCGAAGTGCATGTGTAACTGCACGTGCCCTAGATCCCAGCGTAGCCCGGGCCTCTGGGGGGGGGAATGGTCGTTGACCTACATGGCAGGCGATCTAGCTGCAAGTACCGGCGCATTACCATAATTACTTATTGAAGAGGGATGGATACCTAGCTGGAAAAGTGGATTTAGACCTGTGCATGTTAATTATACCAAGATCTTTATCGCTCCACGGTAATCAACAGGCACGTTTACTTTGCCTCGTTAATTCAGCGATGGATCTAGAGGGCAACCTGTCCTGCCCAAGACATTGAGATGAGTCAAGGGAAGGGGGGGATGTCATTGATATCACAGGGATTTATAACTAGCAAGGATATGGCTTGGTCACAAGTTGGAGTCCGAAATAGTGTACCAGTCATTATAGTGTCTGTCTATGATTTTACACATGTGCTCAGAATAAGAAAAAGCTAAGGATTATGAAATGACTGTGCTCCATGGCATAATAAACGCTGCAAATTTCAGAGAGCTACAACCTGGTTATTTCGTTATTATGTACATTAGAACAAACTGCATTGACTAGCTTTTAGTACCCTCCATATCCTGTTACCTGGGATGTAAAACCATTAGTCTGAGGAAAAGTAGCAGGAGGTGTATGACTAGCAACTGATCCAGCTGTGATCATTAATCTATTACCGCCGAGAATCGGTGTGCTGTTTTCTTGTTTTTCTTGTGAACTCTCTCGAGATTTACGCTCAGCGTTATCTCTTTCTAGCATCTCAATAGTTGAATTTTGTTGAGCGAGATAGTTGATCATGAATGGCATCGTAAAATCAGTGAGGCCGTGACGCCATGATATCTCCATGACGAGATGGATGGGAATAAGGTCATAACATGCGTAAAGCATACCCACATAGCACTCACGACTGCCGATGTCTACAAACTATTGGGAAAGTTAGCAAGATTTGAATGATACCGAACAGTTTGCAAACTTACGTATCGAAGTAATTCTTCGACAACATCAGCCTTACCAGACATTGCTGCTGTCTCTATGGCATCTTTGAATAATTTGTCCTGCTTCGATAGAGATATTGATTTTTCCCATCGCTTGTTTTTACGGTAAATACTTGCTGATATTTGGCGAAAGAACACTAAATCGTGCCGCTCAAGTCGCTGAGCGAGCTCAGCGGGGTCATAGTTATCGTAATTCTCAACAGAGTCCCGTAGAGTTTTGTAGTCTTCCTCTTCCATTAAAAGTTCATTGATGGCATTATTAACACTCTTCTTATTTTGTCCTTGAACACTAAACAAGAACGGTTTAATAAGAGGGATATTATCAGATTTCTCAAACATTTTGACCACGCGGTTAACATCGATTCTCGGAGTCAAAATTTGAAGTAGATCAGTAAGAAGAGAAGGCTGCTGTTCAAGATAGAAATTTAGGGCACGATAGTAGATTTCCAGATTGGCAACCTTCACAATAATGTCCTTGAAAGAGTGGTGTTCCCAAGCATCTGAAGCGCGCTCCATCATTGCTAGAGCTGCATTATCCCACTCATCATAGTGGCAGTATAGAAAAACCAACTCTGGCCAGAGATTTGCTTCCTCACATGCGCGAATCATCTTTGGAATATTAATCCGGCTCCAAAATAGTTTGAGGTGTTCCATTACTCGGTCGGGGTGATATTTTGACAGTGAAATTCCCAGCTCAGTAAACATTCCCATGTGAGCTCTTTCGAGCGCTAATCCTTGCTCCAGGAGACTTATGAGCTCATCGAAATAGCCGTTCCGTTCGTATTGTTTGACTAGATCCTGTAGCTCCTCTGCGTCGATAATTAAGTTGAGACCACAAATTTGTGCGAGCCTGAATTCGGTCTTTTCAATACAAGCGGTATTAACTTGCTTCCAGACTTTTATATTATTGGCTTTGCGAGCACACTCGACAGCAGATTGATATTCCTCAAGGTACACGAGCGTGGTAGAAAGCTTAGCCCAATTCGAAATACTTGTGAAAAATATCTTAGCTGCCTGGTGAAGGCTCTCAGCAAAAGCTTTGTCTCCTGACTCTTCGATATCTGCAACATTAGTCCCACGGAGAAAGTCCTCGAGCTCACTCAGTTGATTTGTGCGAGCATATGAAAATGCGAGAGCAGTATCGATAGGCGGTTCTCTGAGAGTTTTTCGGGCCATCCGTAGGAACTTGATCAAGTCTTCGTCCTTACCAGCATGGGTAGAAATCTCAATAACTTCAGAGTAGTTGCTAGGATCCGCAGCTCGAATATACGAGGATATACTATCACTGATACGGAGGCCATCTAATTGTGCCTTGGCGATACGGCTCCAGACTTCAGGTAGTTCTACACGCTCTGCATATTCCTGGGCGCGGTCAATGCTGACAATGTTTTCGACAAGTACGTTGGCAGCACTCTTGTGGTCGTTGATTTTCTTGTAAACTTCGAATGCTTCCTCAAATAGACCGACTTCTATGCAAATATTGGCGATATCAGGTGCATTATATGCTTCCAACCTATTAACATAATCCATCACTCTACTTTTATCGGATTTTGTAGCAGTAAGTATGAGTAAGTTTTGCAAATTCTCATTATCACTGAAAGGTGATGGCTCTAGCACTATCTTTTCGAGAAGCTCGATCAATTCTGTTGGTAGATCAGATGCGAGGAATGAAGCCACAGCTACAGAAACTTTGTCAGGCTCAGTAGATCCAGGAACAGCAGTAGAAATGACTTGATCAATTACAGAGCGGCGGTGGATATTGTTTGCACTAAGAACAAATCCCCAGAGTTCGCGGTCGGCTCTTTCAAGTAAGTATCGAGCTTGAGCTTTAAACATTGAGTTTTCGTTCGTGATATTGACGAGCTCGAGATCATTCTGTCCTTTGCGATAGGCAATGTATGCAAGATTTGGATCACGCTTCTCGCAGTATTTCCCGACAATTAAAGGATCATATTGGTCGTTCTCCTTGAGGAATTTCTCGGGATTATTATTGCTATCAATGTAAATTTTAGCTAGAGCGTTGTAAACCGCTCGTTGCTGATTTCCTGCGGCTAGAGTGGCCTCTAAAAATGGAAGTAGAAGTTTGAGACGATTTCGAGATTCCACTTCTGCTACTAATTCATCAATCGGTACTGATGCAGGATTTACTGTCTGTAGGAGGTTCTTGATGATTGATTCTTCGCAATCGACATCTAGTAAGCCACTGACAACTGCAGGAGTTCGAGCTGGATTTACGCGCTGAACATAGACTTCGATCGACTTGAATTGTTGTTGTTGATAGAGGTAAAGGACGAGATCGTGAATGAAGTTAAATCGGTCACAGACAATTATAAGTGGTAGTTGTTCCGTTAACTTGGCCTCTTTTAGAAAGTTTTTTACTTTCTCGGGATTGTAATCTATTGTTAAAAAGTTAGAAGAATGTTGAGTAAGGTTTGTGTTTAAGTATAAAATAAGTCCTGTGTATATTCAAATATCCATTATTTTGAAGCGAATTCCACAGTTCAGATCATGAAACTAGGCCTATCTATGCGGTTACGTGAGGATTAGATAACCTTGGTTATAGTTTTCGACTCATCTTATATGTATAAGTACCGAGCTATGTTTTATATCGAATAGGGGCTTAGTGATGTAAGGCCCGATTTTTGAGATAGAGTAGCCTCTCAAATCCTGATAGTGTAGACACTGGCCTGCTTATCAAGAAAGAGATTTCCAATAAAAATTGGGTTGAAGCCTGAATGTAGGAGAGTTTAAGATTATATTGGAGGATTGACTTACGATTGCTGTCTCGACAGATGCGTTCGACCTCAGTAAATTGACCCATACTCGTTGCAGCCTCGATGTACTTGAAATTAACATCAGGATCTTCGCTTAGGCTTACAATACTTCCGAGATAATAGAAAAGACCTTCGGAGGTTTTGTATTTTTCGAAGAGGTCAATCAGATTAGTGGGTCCAAGAAGATCTGAATACTTAGTGGCTATCTGCACGACAGCCGCTAAATTCTGGCGCATGTTAGTTTTCAGCATAACATCAAGGCACTCGAGCGATTGTGCGAGTGATAGCCGACCAAAAAAGCCGATGAGCCATTCCTGACTGAAAGTTGGAGTCGCGACAATATTGACGACCACACGTTTTATAGATTCAGGATCATCAAATAACTCCAAGGCACGCTGAAGTAATCCGGCCTGCTCACAGAGGTTTGCTATACGCGATCTATCAAAATGTGAGAACATGTTATTACCGATAATAGCGTCAGCGACTTGTGGAGCGTTAATCAGGTTCATTTCTAATAAGCGCGTTTGCAGTTGGCCTTGTTCTGGTTTATTCTCCTTTAAGGCATCAAGTAAGAAAGCTGTAGCTTGCTGTACCTTTCCTTGGGATTGGAATACATCAACTACACGCTCTATATCGACTGAAGAACCATTCTCGTTGTTCAATATCTGCGTCGCAAATTCGGCACCCTTTTCCGGATTTATTCGCACAATGTTCTGTAGTAATACGATGTAATCACACTGATATCCAACCTGAGCTGAATATGGTAGGATCTTTTCAAATTGACCGGTCTCAGCAAAAGCTGCTACAACCTTTGCCGGAACATTGGCGCGCAGGTATATACTTAGAGCAAGATTTAAGTCATGTGGACGAACAAAATCTCCAAGCTCTTCAGAACAATCCAACTTGTTTTCTTTTAGCCATTTTTCAAGTAAGGGCTTTCGGTTTTGTGCGAGTACAGGCTTGACCAACTCGAGTGTCTCATGCTTGTTAAGAGTCCCCTTGTCGAGAAGCATTCCGAAGTATTGCAGTATAGTGGATAGTTGGCCAGTAGATTGTGGGAGAGCCTTGAACTTTTCAATCGTCTGTGTAGTACGTAGAAATCCCCGGGGAGAATTTGCAGCGATTTTTGCAGCTTCTGCATAGTTACCAGAATTCATCAGCTGGTCAAATTGTGCAGAATAGAGACTGTCAGCTCCAGGTAATCCTGCCCTCGATGCAAGTTTGACTGCAAGATTTGAGTTTGCTGGGTTTCCAAGTAAATATGGGATAATATTATTTTCGTCAATAGTTACCGACAAAACTTGACCCTTGCGGTTCACACCTAGTATGCCCGAAGATTCAGTATCAGGCGCGGTGATGAATATAGTTTCACTGGAAATCCGATTCATGAATATACAAGTTCCTGTTTCGAGGTCATATAGGTGAATAAAACCATACTTTGTAACCAAGTAAATAATGCTGTAGCGCTGCGAGACTTGCATCGCAACTGGAAAATCGTTGACTGCTTCAGTTGGAAAGTATACATCAACAGCTCTCTTGGGAAATGCAGGATTGTCGGCTTTGTGATCGACCTCAACTATGTGAAGTTTTGCACCTGTAGCTGCGCGAACAGAAAACGTGAAGACCTTCGTTTCTGACGGAGCTCCTTCTAACTTCAAGGTTCCAAAAGCGGCAGCGTGACCTTCGATGGGTTGGCTTATATTTCGTTCTTTGGAGTAGAGCTGCATGGCACCAACAACTCGGCCTTGCTGTTGTGAAATGCCTACAACGACCATCCACTTTCCGTCATCGCTTACCCGATAATTTATAATTTGACATCCCTAGTAGCAGGTTAACTATAGCAGTTTTTTATGGTTTTTATGGCCTACTGCTAGATTTTGACTACGCTTGAGAACTTCAACTGGTGCCGGCTGATTCTCGTCAAATATGTCCCAGTGGCATACAGCCGTTTCAGTCACAAGTCCTAAAGTTGTTTCACTGAGCCACTTCCAAAATACAACATCCTCGTTCATTATTGTTGATTTCATCTTTTGCTTCTCAGCAAGATCAAATATTTGGAGAGTTCTAGATTGTGCTTTAAGGGCAATTATTTGTTTAGTCCAGTGCATGATAGCACTGTCAGCTTTAATAGGCCTGCGCTTGACATTATTATTATTTTTAAGTTCAATGATAACCACGTCTGGGGAAGAGGAATCATCTTTCTTGTCACGGACACAAACAAATGAATCTGATTCAAGGGTCTATAAATTATTAGAAACATGAAGTAGTAAATCTTAGTTAACGTAGGAACTCACGCATGAATTAAAACCTATGGAAGCTTGCTGTAGAGGATGTTAGTTGATTTGTTGAACTGGGCAGTTCTCGGCGCCGTGGGTTTCCAGGGTTGTTTTCACATACCTGCACTCCCACGCTAGGATTTGTTAACTATTAAAGGTTATTTCGTTTCCAATAGAATATGATATTGATAAATTACCAGAAGTAACTCTGTAAACTTGATAGGAAGTGGAGCCGCCATTTATTGAATTGCGCTTGCGCGACAGGCGCTTAAGTAAGTTGGTAGCTCTTCAAGGACAGGCGATGAGGGTATTTGGATCGCTGTAACCTGGTATGATAGCTGAAGCTCCTTCAAAGTAAGGAGCACAAAGTGGTGATGAATTAATGTTCAATATGTTCGGTTGGCCAAACGTGGTTGATGAAGACTGTCATTCTCAAAGAGCTTAGGGCCGCTTCTTTTATGACGCGCTCGGGCTCCACATTCTTTGAGCAAATAGTGATTAATAATTCATAAATCCCATATTAATTTGTTTTCACATATCAGTGTAATTGCATAACATTCTACATAGGACACCAAACATTCATCCTGATAAATGGTCCAACGCCAGCTCTTTATTACAATGCCAGCTATGCACTTGCTTCTTGATGCCATTTTACCTATTTATGACACATTTTGAATGGCTATTTTTTTCATGGTAGCCATAAATAGCTTCATATGGTGCCTCTACAATTAATTCGTGTTACGCAGAGATAGAGGTAACAAATTACAATCCAACAGCTGGTTTGCTTTAGATCCTTGTGTTGACTCGATCTCACTCACCCTGTTCATGTCCCCTATTGATTCATCGAGGTATATATCGATTTAATGTTTACGAAAGAATAATATATACGGTAAAACCTCCTATCCTGCCTAGCTTGTATCTATCGAATTTCTAGGATTTTCTTTGAGAGATACGTTCACAGTGTTCACGGAAATTAAGTCCCGTACTATTTTTCTAGATCGCTTCATGTTTGCATTCACTATCACATCTGCCCCTGCAAGCTGATTCTGTAAAAATCAGCCTTTACTTAGTATCCACTTTGAAATTCTCTCTGTATTATCAGGACTATTCTTTAACCTTAAAGATTTATACTTTAACAGCCGTAGCACTTCTTTCCCAACCCACCGATAGCATGCTAAAACCATATGTTTGACATGATATTGGTGATATTTATACAGATGTTTTGGATTGACCACAACTGGGACCGTCATTTGATATAGGTTATGGTCCAGGCCAATTTATTAATCTCTGAGGGGGACCATTCTCAATACCTGTCAGTGGTTTCCCTTACGAATCTCCAGCTCTCACTGCAGAGTCTGCAGAGCCGAGATTGAGTATCAAAGTCCTCACTTCGATGATGATTCCCAAGCGCTTTCACCGTCTGTATCGTCTTCATCCCTAAGCACATCCTCCTGTCATCATTATCATGAAGCTAATCACGATTAGATCAGATGGTAGGGTCGAAGCCAAACTTATCACCAGCACTTGATCATGGAGGAAAAGCCATCCGATGAGTTTCCGGGACGTACCCAGCACCCGATACGTAGAGGGTGGATTGGATTAAGTCGGCCTCGACTGTTACAAAGAAGAGAGATATAGATGAATATGCGCACCTCGTGTAGTCCCGGTGTCAAGGCCTCGCCTGGCTGGGGCTGCAGGTATTTTAAGACTTTTTCCCACGCATGCAGTTTCCATGGTTATTCGTTTTATTTTTTATGGGCAGAAGGTGCCGTGGAAGAGGTGACCGAATTCCACGGGCAAGTACTGAGCTGAATGTCTGCTCAACACGGGCAATATATCAAAGATCTTTCGAGTAACAAAAGAGGCAAGGAGCACTGTACAAGGAGTTGCCTGGGCCAGAGAGGAGCCCTAATTGCTAAATAGTCATTTACTCAAGTAATACAACAAATTCATCTCGCTTTCTCTCACCTAAGCTAACAAGCAGGGTCGGATGGTGTACCACTACACCATCCGGGCCGGTCTTCCAAGTAGGGTCTGGATAGCCTGAACATCTTTCCCACCTGAGACAGAAGATCGCTGGTTCGACTCCAGCAGACCTCACCTTACTGAAGTAAGCTACATTGATGATGGTGGCATGTCTGGATAACCCAAGGTTTTTTGAGAGGTTTCCCTTGGGTGAGTTTCACGGAGGGCATAGTTCGACAGCGGTGAAGAAAAAGCCGCCTTGTCACAGCCGTAGTGAGACTTGCAAATGATATCTGAGGCATGGTGTTCATCACAACTATATCATCATTGTATCTGACTAAAGTCAACACCTGCATGGGCCAAAAAGGCGCCAAATCAGGACAATTGAATAATTTAAGCTAACAAGCAGAAATTTTATGGTATAAGATTACGTAATATATAAGTGGGTCTTTACACGTTAACTTCAGTTTACGTCTGATGCACATGGATGTCATAGACCTAACTAGACCTTGACAAAATAGAGATAATGGAACCAGACAGAGACCGCCAGAGTTGGAGATAACGAAATGGTCATTTATCTCAGGATACAGATGACATCACGATGGAATGTTCTAGCACTAGGCTGTGAACAACACAATAAGTCTGGAGCAAGTTATAAGGAGGTTTCGACCTCTATTCCCTGTCTTAACCAGGTTTCTTTTATACGAAAATTGTTGACAGGACTTAAGCACTAGTGCTGAGGAATGGAAATAGAGTGTACTTAATTGTAATTATGTTATATCATCTATCTAGGGTGTTTCGAACCTCTGTGGATTAGATAAGATGCACAGGCCTCTCCATATTAGTCAGCTAGTATTGTCTGCCGAGCCTAATGGCTTGTGGCCGCAATATCCAACTCGAGTGGAACCAACAAAAATATTAATATAAGTCCTAATTATCACGAGAACAGACGCAATAGCGATTAACGACACCTACTGTAATCACAGCTCCCTCAAGAGTATCCATCGTCTTAGTCCCACGGAGCCTAGCTAATATAAGACCCTTCTATTTGCACAGATAAGAGCTGTATCCGTTTCATTACTAATTTAGTCTTTCTCTTCTCTCATATACTTCCACATCTTATTTCTTTCCTCCACCTTCGACAACCCAACACTAGGTGTCTTACTGTTTGTTGCTCCCTCCGATCGCACATATTGTTCTCTCTTCTCTTCATACGATAGAGGTATGCAGCTGTAATGGCGTGGTTTGATTTAAAATGAAAATACCGGAAAGCTAAGGCTTATGGGACTTAAAAGCAGTCAAATCAAGTAAACTTCTGTCAAGATTCAATTATACGTATTCCTGGATGATTGCTTTCTTCGACAAAGCTCTTCTGTGAACCACTGCCGTCATTCTGTCCATGTTTATTTGGTCATAGTCCTAGCAATTTACACCAGAAACTTGAATCCTTAATACATTATCGTGCGTTTCCTGTTGCATATTCGGCAGCTTGATCTGCTCTGATTTTGACCTCTATTCACTTACACCCAGGAATCTTTTGAATTCGATTTTGATTTCACTCGACCCGATCAGGCACCTGATGGGTCCATGCAGGTGACTATCTTCATTATTTAAAAGGAGGAATCCAATTTGGTGAAATGCCCTGATCCTGTCTTTTTATATTACTACCAATTTGTTCATTTTACCTTCAGGAAATGCAATTCACGCTGTTCAGCTAGTGTGGATTCCGTCTTTTCCCCTTCCAGATTGTTTTATTTTATCCAAAATTGCTACCTTGACTTCCCCTGCTAGTCGAAACTGTTTTATCCATCCTTTGCTTAGTATCCACTGTATGATTCTAGTCAAATCTTCTGGGCTGTTAATCATTGCATCAAATAACCTATCTTTAGCCTGTCAGAGAGAGTTGCCTCTTCCATTTACCCGTTGCGCACACACCAATGCCATATGCTTGATGTTTTGTGACGCATATCCACATTGGCAGCTTGGCTTTTCTACCCTGGGTAATTTCCTTCTGCACAGGTCGGAATTGAGCCGGATATGCCCGCTTCTTAGCTGAATGGCGACACTACTATGGGCCCTGGTTAAGTTGCGGTGGATATTTAAGGGTGTATCTTTGAAATTTATTTTGGTGCTTCCTGTTTGTTCATCAGTAAATATATTTGCCGCTTTCCAATGTTCTAGATCGGCTGATGCTGGTTGGACAAGGCGCTTTTTCCTGTTCTGGCTTGTCTGTGAATTCTTCCACTCTTGAAAGGCCGCTATCTTTCTATTTCCCTTTGTCCTTTTCCCTTCCGCAAGTTCTTGACCATTCTGTAATATCTTGACTCCTGTTGAAAGTATGCAGAGTTTCTCTTCCGTTTGCGGGCAGCTATATCCTCTTACATGTCGATCGTACTGTCTGTTGAATAAGGAGTTTAGCCGATAGTCTGGCGTGCTGAAGCCTCCTATGTTTCAGGTATATCTCTACAGGGAGGACAGACGATTTGTGCTCTAGTACTCTGCTACTAGTGGAGTTGCAGGCACCTGCAACAAGCTTTAAGTATTTTCTTTGAATACTTCTGAGGGTTTCACTATCTCTTCAGGTATCTTTCCCGTTGGCCAGGCCTTGGCCCATATCGAGGACCCATACGTGAGGGCCCATCTCACTATCAATCTATATAACAGCTTGGACTTCATGAATGTCGCTCCTAAAGTTTATTGTGCCATTCTACTTATTTATTGCACTTTGGTTCACGACTTTTGCTTGATATTCTTTATGTGGGCCCCCCAGTGGAGTTTGGGGTCTAAGAAGACTCGGAGAACTAAAAGAGAAGGCTGCGGTGAAGTTAAGCGTCCTTGTATACTTATTATGGCTTTTAGGCTGTGTTTGTTTCTTTCTAGTATGAAATGCATTAATTTGTACTTCTCCGGTGCAAATTTTACTCTGTGTTTCTTTGCCAACTCCTCACATATGCTGTGCTTTCCCTCCAACATTCGGCAGTTTTCCTCAGTAGAACTTGACCACGTCAGTATATTAGTTTCACCTACAAATCTTACCGCTGAGCTAGATGGAATTTGAAGCGTTGGTAAGAGGGTGCTGAAAAAAACCTGAAAATGGATCGGAGACAGAGCTAATCCCTGAGGTATACCTGTGTTAGTAGAGATTTGGTCCCCTTTATACGACCTAGGTACTACAGAAGTCGATCTATCATCTTGAAAGGATTTTATAAAGTTAATAATTCATCTCGAGATTCCCTTTTCATTTAGGATATGGATAATTCTTTCATGAGAGACATTATCAAATTCTCCTGAGATATTGAGACTAAGAAGTGATGGGGCTTGCTTTTTGTCTTTACCCCACATTGTATTGATATGTTCTGTTATGAGCTCTATTGCCGAGATAGTGCTTCTCTTAGTTCATGACCCCATCTACTCATCAGGAAGCAGGTTATAGGCTTCGGCGGCCTTAGAGATGCGATTAGCTACTAACTTCTCTAGAAGCTTCCCCATTGTATTGAGAAGTGCTATTGGCCGATAAGACTTTGGAGTGTCATATCTCGGCTTTCTAAGAACTATGGTCGTCGATTCTTTGAATCTCTTTGGGTGGTACCCAGCCAAACGCATGCATTGAATAGCTCTGTAAGATCTTTACTGAGATTTTTCCTGCATTCTTTGAGGAGTCGATTTGGTATGCCATCTGGACTTGGGGCCTTGACGCTTAGAAGCTTTCCGAGAATATCGTCGACCTCTGCCTGGTTAATGATGTTAGAAATACCCTCCAGCTCTCTAAGATACATAGTTCCCGCAAAATCTGCTATATCCACAGCCATAGACAGGGGAAAAAAGTGCACTACCATAGCTCTTGCAATCTCGGGAGGATCGGTTGAATGATTCCTGCTACTTCTTTTATCTCCAAAATTTGGGATAGCCTTTGTCTTTTTTCTGTATCTTTTCTCGCCCACTTAGCAAGTTTCCATATTTTTGTCGGGGCCCGGGAAGCTTGGGATACTGCTGCTCTCCATCCAATTGTCTTTGCTTTTCTTATTTGAACCTTTTTCAAACTTCTGGCCTTTCGTATGTCTTTTACCGCCTCCGAGCATTGGGTCGTCCAGTAGAGTTTGGCAAATTTCGAGGGTTTGCCAATAGGAATAACTTCTTTAGTTATCTTCTGGATAGCCTCGGTGATGGAGGATACTCTCTGGTCGATGATTTATCTGGAATTGAGATCAAAGACGTCTGCCCTTAACTCACTTGTCTGGACTGCCAATTTTTTCACTAATTTTGCCCCAGTCTGCCTTTTTCAATCGGAGACGTGGCTCTAGTTTTTCACCTACTTATGGCTTGATTGAAATTCGCGTAGATATAGGTAGGTGGTGAGAGGATGCTTCAAGATTGCTATCTGATTGGCAAAATTTGACTTCCTCTTCAAGCTCTTTCGATGGGAAGACGAGATCAAGCGTACTCTGGCTTCCCCTATTATTCCAAGTGATGGTCTCCACCGGAAGAAATAACTCCATATCGTTATCTCCCAGTATTTCTATCAAGTCTTGAGCTAGCTTTTGATGACTTAGAATCGTTTGCTCCCCCATCTAGGGTGATGTAGATTGAAGTCTCCCACAATGATATGCTGGCTTTTTTTACAGAGAAGTTCTGCGAGATATTTTAGGATCCCTAGTTCTGCGCTACCATGTGATAGGGGAGGAGGGTTGTATACCCAGGGATCTATTTATTATTGTTATTACTTTTAATAATATTTAACGTCGTGCCCGCGCACAGCAAGTGAGCTCTTCATGTACCGGGTGGTTTTTTGCATCAGATTTTGATTGCGTATGCAGCTATCTAGCTATGACACAATACCGGAGAAAAGTTACAGAAAGGATGACTCAATATACAAGAAGAGCACTCATGCCTCGGATTTCATTTGCAAGTACCACTGTGAAGTTATGGCGGCTTTTTCTTCATCCCAAGTCAATCCTCATCAGCGAATACCCACCCAGGGAAACACTTTTAAAACCCGAGTTGTGCAGGTATGTCTCCATCATCTATTTATCTGTCTCCGCGCGAAATGTAGTCTGAGGCGTCTCCTTCCAATGTGGATTAGGTGCTCGGGGTGCTCAAACCATACCAGAGAACACCACCAGGAGGCGGACCACGGCACCTTTCATCGTTGGATTGTTTTTACAGTGTCACCTGAACTCTTATTTTTGATTCATCCATTTGTCTAGTAAATCAAAATCTGTCTTCATTGCAGTGTCTGTAGAGCCGAGCTTGAACAGTACTTTCCACCTGACTTTAACGAGGATTCCCAGACACACTTGTGATTTGTATCATCTTCATCCCTCTACACAACTCTTTGCGCCATGAGAATGAAGCTTTCTACTATCAGGTCGGATGTTTGGGTCGAAGATATATTCATCATCCCTTTCTCTTGGTCAAAAAGAAATCAACAGTTAGGTTTCCGGGTCATGCCCAGCACTCGATACGATGATTGTGGATATGATATTGATTTAGATGGAAGTCTCTACTAAGTCTTAGACAGTATAAAACTACGTAAGGATCAAAGCAATCAGTTATTTAATTTATTGGTTAGATTTTCAATAGAGATGTCATGATTTTGTGCTAGTCGACCTTGAGGGTCAAGCTCCGTCATAGATTGTATAAATTTAGCCTCTCAAGCTACAAAGAAGGGAGATGTAGATGGATACCTGTAACTCGTGTGGCTCTGGTGTCTATGCCTCGCCCAGCTGGGGCCGTAGCTTTTATGAAGTTTTTTCCCGCTTACGCGAGTTCCATCGCCACCCTTTAGGAGCTGACGGTTCTATAGAATAGGCGGTTTAATTACGCAGGTAAATACTAAGCTTGCCAGCCTTCCATAATGGGCGAATAATCAGAAATACTTGAGTTATAAGAGAGAATAGGAGTACTGTACTAGGTCAAACTTGTGTCAGAGAGGAGCTCAAAGTGCTAGTTAGTTTTTAAACAAAGTAGCTTAAATCCCCACAAAAAAACCAAGCCAATTCTAGCAATACTCCACCACGCTTCTGGTGATTTTGATGTTCCTGTATGATTTCCATGCTAAGAGCGAGACCAAGTGGCCTTGTTCCCAAATGAAGCAGTGTGGATCGTCCAGTTTCCTAGAAGGAGTAAGGAGTTGGGACTAAAGCTGCATCCCATACAGCCCTATAGTCTTTTTGCAAGACCCGCAGGCAAAGCGGAAAGATGGGAATCGAGCATCGTCATAAGGGGTGGCCAGCTAGCTGAGGATGGCAGACTCTCCATTGTGTATAGTCAGGTCTTGCGTAAATACGTGATGTTTTCCCTAAACGCAACGTCTTCTTTTGCTCGCAATCATACGCAATTATCCTCCTGCACAAAGGGTCTCTTTACACAGTGAGTTTTCAAATATAACTTTATACTTTAATTTGTCCTTCAGGAAGGATTGTTAAGCCCTTTGCAATAACTCTAATTAATCTCCCATGTTGTACCCGGCGGAAAGCATCCCAGGCTATAGCCCTTCAAGGTTTCCTCTCATGTAAATATTCGAGTTTGTAGACACCTGCATGGGCTCGTAGGCCAATAGATCTGGATAATTAAATCAAATCCACAAATGTGAACAAACGAGTAGAACTTCATGCTCGTCACACAATTAGTGCCCATCCCATGCAGCTCAAAGCCTCCAATGCATCCTTATATGATGAGATGGAACAGTCGGATGACAAGGACTAAATACCTGTCCCTGTCCCTGCAGTTCTCTACAAACCTGGAAGCGGAATAATCCTGCGTGGCCAAGCTAAATTAGAATTCGAAATGCTGAAGGAGATGGCCAACGAGGCAAAACTCCGATATTCCACACCAATTAAAGTTACCGACTTCAATAAGATTGTTCCCCACCAAACCCTAATCAAGGCTACAAGTACGCCCTAGACTATCCTCGACTCAATGACCACAGCTTTGATCGGCTTTGTCTATGACCTCAGTCGGCCTCTAATTACACGCTCGCAGCCATATCAATACCTGTCAGACTTGGGAATACTTGCATGTTTCAACTTTCATTAAGTCGCGTCTTATCTTTAGTTTTGGTATATATATAAGGGATATTCCTGGCTAGGATCTTTGCTCGTATATTTCAATAGACGGCTCCGGCATAAATACAACGTTTCCGGAGAATCTTAGTCCTGATACTCTATGGCAAGATTTTCGTGCACTACATTTCGACGTGTAGAAACTTGCATGAGGCATATGTCTACATATAAAAGTTTTCTTTAGATAAGAATAAAAGAGATCTCCATAAAGCTCTATTTTACATTTCATACTTGAGCCTTAGTCTAACCATGCCCGCAGGAGGATACACACCTAAGAAATCGGCCTTTGGTGTAGGTACGGGTGATATTAGTACAGATAGGCACTGAGGCGCTGAGGATAGATGAAATCTTGGATGTTGTTGGTTTCCGATATTTGAGCCACAGGTCTTTGCATTAGAGAATGTTGTGTGCCCCCCGATTTTTTTGACTAGTGTATAGGCAACACCATGAATAACGTCACGGGTGGATGTAGATGTAGTACATCATCCTGGCCGGTATTCCAAATAGATATTGGGTAGCTTGGCTATCCGAGCCACCTGAGACAGGAGATTGCTGGTTCGAATTTAGCGAGACTCTCAAGTTTCTTGCACAGCTGATGTTTATAGTAGGGATGACATGATTGAGTAACCAAAGAATCCGAAATTACCACTGCTGAATACTTAGGGAAGAGTATCAATCATACTTCGTCGTTTTATTAAAATCTTGAGCTTTAGTAAAAGCTTTAGGTCCTATGGCTATAGGGCCGGTGGAGCCGGTAAGGATCCGTGTGCATTTTTCCGTAGCCCACTCATACCAACCGCATGGATCGCTTCCAAAGTCGCAGCAGATTTAACAGAAACTTGAACCAGAAAATCAAAAGATTCCTCCATTTTGGACCCAGGCAATGCGCTTTCACGGCATGCTTGGATAATCAAAGGTTTTAAATTCCCTTTGGTGGGTACTTACGGAGGAGGGTTGACTGTTTGTGTAAGCAAACATACCTCATAGTGGTATTTGCGAATGAAATCCAGAGTATGAGTGTCTAACGTCAAAAGAGTCATCCAATATGTATACATAGTACCGGTCATGTGACATAGCTAAATAGCTGAATACACATTAAATGATTTTTAAAAAATAAAATGCGCTCTCAATGCATTCCCTCCCCCACCACATCCTCCAAATGAAAGATTTCTCAATCTTCGCTGAGAGTGTTATGACACGCAAATTATGGCAAGCAAGCCGGCAAAGACGATTTCTTCACCTTTCAGTGGTGCCGGTGTAATCGCTCAGTATGCTCTGCATATCTGGGATAGCCAAGAAGAATCGCATCCGAATCGAAGTTGAAAGCAACCTCAAGCTTTTCTCCATTTGACGACCTCTCGACAATGTCTTTTTTAACATTCTCATCTGATTCCTCAACCTCTTTCCAACCACGCCTCACCTCGCCTCAACAACCAATAAAGAAGTTACTCCAATTGCAAACAGGAGCTTGCCCCATTGATCACCGGCCATCACTCACTACAAATTTACGACGCTACGTATACCCGCAAGGAGGAAATTAAGTCATAATATACAAAGCTGGGTCATGGTTTATGAGGGACTGATGCTCTAATGGGGCTCTACATCTTGAGGAAGGATAGGCAGCTGAGATGTGGTGTGAGAGAGGGAACAGGTCTCTGAAGACGATGCTAGGACTGACATTTTCCAGGGGTTTACAACTTTGGAACGTTTTTGGGCGCCAAGATGAAGGTCACGGCTAATTAGCCAGGAAGACTTCTATTGTCGATGAGTCAACGGCACTCCCCAGAGCCCTAGACGGCACAAAAGAAGTTGGGCTAAGCTTTCATACAGCAATCACGCTCTGTCAAGACTTTTCCGACATTCCAGCACGACCTTGGGGATGGAGTTGGAAGGAGGCTAGAAAGGCAGAGGGTGAATTTTTTGAGGTACACACAAGTCTGCAGCGCCCAGCTGGCCGGCCTCTTCGAACGCTTCAGAAGGGTCACTATGTCTTCGGACTTAGTCCTAATGTCGGTATTAGGAGAGCTCCGCACCCAGTGGTTTTTGCAATTTTTCCCGGCTGCCATACACCCGCAAATGGCCATCGTTTCGTTGGCTGGAGAGGGGAGATAATGAAGGGCAAAAAGCTCCTCTTAGTGTATGATCAAATGAGAGCTTATGAGAGGTGGTACTGGTTGAGGGGAGCTGTATGGGAGGCATAGGAGGGGATATACTACTGGCATAGGTATCCTTGGCCTGTAGGCAGAGAGGACCTGCATGTCCTGCATAGTCATAGACTCAGACAAGACAATAAAAATGAAATAATAAAAAAATGAAATAAAAATAATATGGCAAGCAAGAACTCAAAGTTTAAAAGGTAATAAAACTAAAGTGCAAAGCTCTACCCACAAGTTACATATTTAATAAGATTGGAATTAAGCGAGTAGTGATAAACATGTTATCAGTGCTTCCATGACGCCAGGCCGCCCTGGGTATTCTCATCCAAGTCCACACCTGTTCACTACATCCAGAGCCACTTTAAAGAGACCGATGGATGGATTAGCAGGTTCCCTTTGTTCAACCGGTATTCTACTTTTGGTTACTAGTGCCTGAAAGGCGGTCTCTAGGTTGTCGTGCCCTCAAGCTTCTTCTTTGGACTCCAAAACTCTGAAGTCTGATTCCTCCGTCACTAAGGTTTCATTATTGGAAGCGAAAATCACTATTTCTGCTAAGTTGGCTGCTGCAAACCTCACATGCTCGATTTGGCCAATTAACGCAACATTGCTTTGTTCATCGGACACAAGTAGTTGGGTTTGGCTTCGCAGTCCCGACAATCTGACTCTTGAGGTCCTTCATAGTTTCGAGGTCTGGTGAGGGCCTTGAAACCTGCTTCTGAGTGCATCTTTGATCCGCAATTCCGGCAGGCTAGAGCGCGGGAGCAATCACGAGCGGCGCGGAAGCCGAGGCAGCGATAATACTGCTAAATTTAACGACGAAACTGGAGCTTTGAAACCCTTCCAGGCTCGTCGAAGATGCGGAAGCCCGCTCGAGGGGAGGAGTCTCGAGGAAAAATGGCAACTCAGTTTCGGTACGGTGCACCAGGACACATGTCTCATGTAGCCCAACTTTAACTAGCTCTTTCCCAGTCACTTGAGAAATCCCCTCAGAGACACCCCTAGCACTAACAGTTAAAAGGCCACATGTTAGTGTTTTGGCTACGTTTAAATTTAATATCCGTAAGGTGACTATCTCTGAAGCTTATCCTACTTTGGCGTTTACACTCTTCAAGAGCGGAGAGGCATTCAGGATCTTATGTCACTATTTTTTGACCTTTACCCTAAGGGCAGGGCCGGTCCTATCTCGGTATATAGGGCTATCCGAATACATAGTGCAGTTCTTATACCTTCGAGGGATAATTTCGTCCATGGGTGGTTGCTATCGAGAAGAAGAAAGAATCGTTCGTTGATTTTCGTCTTCAGGGCACCTTTTTTGGAGCTGTAGCCACAAACTACGGTAATGCTTTCACTATCGGGACTAAGTTTTATTGCAGACCACTTCGTGCCATCGTGGCCAAGGTGCTTTTTAAAGGCTTTACTGGGACGGCAGGTGTAGTTATGCTCCTAGCGTTTAAAGCTCTCGGAGGAAGGGCGGGTGGCGTGGGTAGACTCTTATGGCGTCTACGAATTGTCTGTTTGATCCATTCGTCAAAGGGAGGAGTGTTGCTTCGACGCCTGAGATTGGCGGCGTAATAATGCCAGATTTGCCGTTGTTTGGGTGGCGCGTCGTTCTTCGACCTCGAGAATTGGTCGAAGCTCCGGGGGACAGCTTGAGGCAACGACTCGTTATCTGAAGCTGTTTTTGGTGCAGTTTTCTTCGACGGTTTCGACGCTGTCGGTAAAGAATTTGACGGTCCTCTAATCCCCTTGGGTTGGAGGCGCGTGGAGGAATATCCTTAACAGTTTCAACTGAACAAATCATGTCAGTATCGGGCTTTTTGACGATGGGGAGGGAGTTTTCTTCCCTTCCCTTTCCTTGAGGCCTGGCCCATCTAAACGCGTTTTTGGGAGCGAGTAGGGTCAGGCAATTTTCCGATAACTCTTTGATTGACTTTCAAGTTGTCCGACATAGCGTTGGGAAGCTTTTTTCGAACAGGTGGCTTGATTCAAATGCCAGCTGCTTAATCACAATTTTCTGGCTGAATGTGATGAGTGCGAGGTGAGGGGAAGAGTTGGAAAAAGGGAAATTTTGAAAATCCGTATTTCAAAAACTTGTGATTATGTGAGAGTGCTTTGTTTAGTTTTTTATTGTGTTTCTGAAGTTATATACTACCTAGAACATTGGGCTCCTCTCTAGCCGAGGCCACACCTTGTACAGTGCTCCTTGCCTCTGTTACTCGAAAGATCTTTGATATATTGCCCGTGTTGAAAAGACATTCAGCTCAGTACTTGCCCGTGGAATTCGGTCACTTCTTCCACGGAACCTTCTGCCCATAAAAAATAAAACGAATAACCATGGAAACTGCATGCGTGGGAAAAAGACTCAAAATACCTGCAGCCCCAGCCAGGCGAGGCCTTGACAACGGGACCACACGAGGTGCGCATATTCATCTATATCTCCCTTCTTTGTAACAGTCGAGGCCGACTTAATCCAATCCACCATATCCATATCGGGTGCTGGGTACGTCCCGGAAACTCATCGGATGGCTTTTCCTCCATGATCAAGTGCTGGTGATGAGTTTGGCTTCGACCCTACCATCTGATCTGATCGTGGTTAGAATCATGATAATGGTGATAGGGGGAGGGGATTAGGGATGAAGACGATACAGACGGCGAAAGCGAATGGGAATCCCCATCGAAGTGAGGACTTTGTTACTAAATCTCGGCTCTGTAGACTCTACAGTGAGAGCTGGATGTTCGTAGGGGACACTACTAACAGGTATTGAGAATAGTCTCGAGAGAGCAAATTGTAATGTATAATCAAACACACATTACAGTGTTATTTGCGAATGACATCCGGAGTCTGAATAGTAATGAAATCTAGAGAGTCATCAAGTATGTACACATGGTACTGGTCATAAATCATAGCTCAGTTGCTCAGTATATATCAAATGAAAAAATTATATTGTTAGGTAACGTTAGATCTCGAACAAATATAGGGGTTAAAGCCTGACTTTATACCCCATTTATGTAGAGTAATTCTTTAACAACCTTTTATAGCCTATGAAAAGAGAAAGCCATCACATATTGATATTTAATGTCTATCAGGTGATACTCTAAAAATGTGATTTTAGAACCTAATTTCAGACATCCGAAGCTATTTCAAATTTATGGCTCTTTCGTCACGTGCAAAAATAGTAAATTAACAATATTCTATTTGGGACCGTACTTTAATTAATTATCAAGTAGCTTGTATGTACTTGTGACCAATCATGCCTGACATATATGTTGGAAATTTCCTCAAAAATAGAGCTCAATAACCGGTTAAGAATGCGGTGGATGATGTTAGTCACGATATATAATTCGAGTGTAAGCCCATTCTCGTGGATAGAGGGTTAGAGCATTCTTTCATTGAATCTTATTACAAGATTCAATGCGTAGATTAATGCGTGTGCAGCTGCAGTTGATAGGCCTTTGCTAGAAAGTTTGGTCTCCCCTAACTTACATCTAGACTCATCCCTAGATAGGGCATGACCTACCAGCTCAAAACGTCAACAAGGTCTCAACTGTGGACAGTTACAGGCATGGTGGTCCCTAACTGGCGCTCGCGGCTAATCATCTCCTTGACAGTCTTGAGACTTTCTTTCCATTGATCTAGCTTGGTCGCAATCTCACGCCATTGCTTCTCGCCAAAAACTCTATAAGTAGTACGGTGGACTAGTAACACCTGTTTTTGTTGCGATAATTTGCCTTCAATCAATCCGGCTCGAATTACATCGATGACCCACATCTCAACATCTTCAGGTGGAATGACGAGAGATTTAGCGATTTTCGAGTACTTAATTTCTCTAGTGCTATCTCTTGCAGCAAGACTGGCCATCGTTAATAATCTAATCTTTCGCTGTAGTTTTTCGTGGTCAAGGTTTTCAAGTTCTATCCAGCCTTTGTGTTCTTCTCGGAATTCATTGTAGTCTTCGAGTTCTTTCTCAGAAAAGATAGTTAGTAGTTCGGAGTGAATAGGATGACTTTCACTGAGGGCCTGAACGGCAGGTAGTGACGTAAGGTTGTGAAAATCAAATTGTGTTGCTGAAAGAATTGCGACTTTTAGGGCACGAATGGAGAGATTTTGTGACTCGACGGAGGAAATTTCGGTTGAATCATTAGAATTAAAAGTTCGTAATCCCTTGAGAATGTATTGATAAGCCTGGCTGTAACGACTGTTAATATTTGCCACTGTTGCCTTAAAATAGTGACATACTCTTCATCACCTGCATCCTCAGCTATATCCGCTATTTGGGCATAAAGTTTACGTTGATCCTCCTCGTTAACCTCCCATTCTGCAATCCAGATGTCTAGTTTTTCTAGTTGTGGCCTCAAAAGTTCGAAAAATCCGTTAGCCTTGACATGACGCAAAATTGCTTGAAATACATTGAAGCGAACTTCGTTTTCAGGTTGAAGTAGATTAAATAACGTGGTAAGCACGTTTAAAGCAAGACCGGGACCGTTGGTAGGGGAAGAACTAATAGGCTTAGATAAATTTTCGCAGATTTTAGGTAAAAATTTATTGACGTTTGGAGACTGTAGAACAAGATACACCAGTAGGTTGTATGCTGCGGTAAATTCTTTCTCGGGCGTCGAATTGAGTGAGATACTAGAAGTAACCAGCTTTTTAAGAGCGTCATCCTTTAGATTTGAGTCGAGCAGTGTCTGTATAACTTAATTTGGATGTTGTTAGTAGATGGAAGGGAATTTACCTTAATCTCATCGCCAATCTGCAGGTATTCACCCAGTTCGTTAGCTAAATCATGAAATTTACCTTCGATAAAAACTTGCTGATTTAGCGGTGCCATGGCAAGAGGTTTTGACTAGTAACAAGTATGATATCTACTTCAACTACAGAAGTAATAATGTTTAAGATTGTTTGCAAAGTGTGCGGCTGCGGGTGAATAATAAAATTAGTTGGTCCCAAATTCATTGTCGCTAAGAGGACCCATCCCACATCGCATCACCCATTACCATTTTTTACATGAATCTCCAACCGGTGCAACGGCCCCAGCTGTTGCACCGTCATCGACAACGCCCTCCAATCCAGGAGGGCAACTTCATCCAAGCCTGTTTGGCATCATGAATGCAATGCAAAGAGCAGAACAAGAAAGAAAAAATTTCTTGAATTAACCTACTCCTGGGCTAAGAGCAAAGGAGAGAAGCAAGCAGCAGTCGTCGCGACGCTGATGGAAAAGATCACGCCTGTTATCACTGCCTTTGTAGTAGATCAGGCAGAAACGTATAATTTTTACAGTAAGAAACAACCCACCATGGCAAGCACTCCCAAACCCGTCGCACCTAGGAAAAATACAGCTGTTGAGGATCACAGCCACGCTCTACCCTCATAACCTCAAGAAACCAGCTCGCCGTGGGTGATAGCGGCCAAGCTACCGATGCCGCCAAACGTGCAAGTTCCGCGAAGGCCTGCCCCAACAGGCAACCCGAAATCTCGGACGGCCCCAAATAAGGACAAGCGCCTGTTCCTACGATTGAGGAAAGATCACCACTGGCACAAGCTGTCGCCAGTCACGATCATGAAGATAATTACCGACAAAGCTTGGATAGCAACTTCCGCTATCACTTCCATGTACCCAGTCAGGTCAGGAATCGATCTCGAATGCGCATCAGATGCATTGAGAGACACAATCATAAGAATTGCTCCTTCCTTATAGGAAGACAACACCGTGATTGAGGAAGCGTCCAAATGGACATCTCTGTTAAACCCTCATGTTCGATTGTATATGAAGACCCTTGATGATAGCATTCCAGTCACCAACGAAATGGTGAAGAACGAGTGCCAAGCAGTATGCGGCGCCACACCAATCCGGGTACGGCCAAAAAAACAAAACTCGGGCAGTACTTCACGAGCTGGACTGTTAATTTCCAACAAAAAAATACCAGCAAACACAAAGTTTCGTCTTTATGACGAAAGCAGACCAGCAATTCCCTTCTCGTGTCGACGACCAATCGAACAATGCTAACGGTGCTAGGGATCTCACACTACGCACTCCTGTACCAGGAGGAAACGATGTGGACGATGTGGGAGGACCCATGAGACATCGGAACTCCAGGCAAAGTGCTCAAATTTCGCGGCACCGCACCACTCAAATGAAGGTAGCTGAATGTCCCGACCAAGACGACAAAACGGGATAATTCTGCCTCGAAACCCCGCAGACCTACACATCATCAGAGAACGCGGAAATCGTGACCATCAAGATGCCCTAGCGTACTCAGAGAAGCATAGTAAGGCGGTTGAAACCGTCATTTCCTAGGATTGAACAATATCGTGTTAATGGTATGAAGGCCCTCAACAAAAGCACCAAAATGCAACCACACCATCCTCCATTTTCACCAAGTGAATGTCGAATAGATAGGGAACATTACAATATAGCATTGCAGCAGGCACAGGATGCTCTCAAGTTTAGTCATGGTACAGGAGCCATGGACAAAAAAATAAAGAGGGGAGTTTTATAACAAAAAGTCACCCTGGCTACAATAGTCATATACCATTTTGAGGAACAGACGTCCGGCCCCGCGCGATTACTTTCACGCGCAAAGGTAGTCATGTGACTCATATGTTTTCACCCTCATCAGGCCCTACATCCGACCACTGTTTTGTAAAGATGGGCGGCCTGACTTTTGTCATCGTATGTTGTGCCCCAGGTACTAGTGGAACCTTGGAGCTCCTGCTTCGGCGGAAACTCAAAGGACCGGTGGTTGTTGGTGGCGATTTCAGCTCTTTGTCACAGCGTTGGCAGCTGCTAACGACAAACAAGTACGGCAATGGTAGCTAGATCATGGAATGGGAAACAGCTTAGGACATGGATCTGGTCGGTGTTGTTGGAGAGCCAACGCACAAGGACGAGAACATCCTGAATCTAACGTGGAACAATACAGCCGCCATAGCATCGGTCTTCAACCGTTATCACTCTACCTCAGATCACTCGACCAATGACGGTACCGTGTTGAATCCTACAATTTAAGATCTTTCTGAAATTGCAAGAAACATTCGTGTCAGCGACGCCAACTTGAAGGAATTCAGCCGATGCTTCAGCCAACGGACCAAATCTGGCCCTCTCCACAGTGTCATGGACATCAAAAATTTCACCAACGACCTCCTCCAAGCACATGGAGATTTGCTGAAGATCTAAAGGAAAGTCCCAGCCATCGAAAGCGGAAAACCCGGGCCATGGTGGAGCGATAAATGACGCACGGAATAGCAGAATTAAAAGGCTGCGAGAGACAACCCGGACCTCGCAAAAGAGGCCCGCAAAAGTTTCAGGGCCGTGGCGCGAAAAGCCAGGCGAGAGTACTGGAAGAGGCAAGGGGAGGCAGCTACTACTGATGCACAGGTATTCAAGTTCATGAGATGGGCTATACCTCGACCAGTAGCTGAACCTCCTCCCTTACACATTGACAAAAACCGGTGACTATCTGACCCGCGAGAGCGAGATAGTGCGTTACAAGAAATTGTCTTGGCATGATTCAACAGCGAGAACAATATTTCAACCTGGGATAATGGACAGGTGGAGCGCATCCCATGGGATACGGAAATAACCCTTGATGATGTGACAAGTGCCCCTGTCTTTGTCAACGATACAGCACCGGGAGCTGACAAGATAACGATGCGGTTACTGAAATCCTGTTGGTTCCATCTTGAACCCCTCGTCAAAGACCTCCAGGCTTTCCTGAAAATCGGCCATCTCCAACCATAAACTTACGATGCTATGTGTAACCGCGAGAAGGAAAGTAAGTTATAATACATAATTCTCAGGTCTTGGTCTATGGAAGACCGTTATTCTTATAGGGCTTCACATCTTGAGAGAGGACAGGCAGCTGGGACGTGGGACGAGCGAGTTAAAAGACCACAAAGTGGTATGCTGGGACTCAAATCATTCAAGTGTTTTCAACTTTGGATACTCGTGGGCGCCATGGCTACGATTACGGATAGTACAACCGTCACTTTAAAAACAGACAATGATGGAAGGTTTTGTGGGCAGCCTCCTGGACTCATCTCCCTGACTTAAAGTCTGGATATCCTGGACGCCTGACACACTCGGGAAAGGGAGAAACGTAAGGCCAAATTTCACGCGGCGGCGATATACAAGATGACAAAGGCATGTTGGGGTAGCTAAAGGCTTTTCCTGTTTTCCATTTGGTCGATATTAACGGTTGAGGGAAGGGTGAAAGTCCCAAGTACAAATGTCTCAAGTGGTGTCAGCGAATGCAACCACTACATGAATAGTCCAAATGTCAAACTGAGTCATCGTCGTAGATAGTCGTCGGGGAAGGACTTGTCTTCTCAGTATAATGCTCTATGAGTGCTAGGCTTGTGCCCGTCACGAATAAATGCTCGTTTGTTCATTAAACCTACCGCCTCTAAAAGCCCCCACCGAAACTTGACACTTATATCGATAGCTCATTTTAAGTGATTTTACTTCCACTTCAATATATTGATTTATTGAGCCCCCCGCTATACCTCACTGTGACAGTCATGGGAGTTCTTCATGATAGGGGTGATGAGACGAAGGCGACTGGTACTTGCGTGGATAAATATTTATCCTTAAGTTAGGTACTGCGACTTTTCTTAGCTATCCAGAGACGTGAACAAGCTAGTTTTTAATATCATAATTGGTCATCTTCATTATAAGTCTATCAGGCATGTAGGGAACATAGAAGTTGTGTATACCGGCACCGCAGGAGGGGAAAGAATTCGTCTTTGCCGGCTAGCTGTATCATAGTGGTTTAGAGTGCCCGTTATCTCTGTGGGAAATATGCCGTCCGGAGTGTGATTACAACCGCGATATGCGCATTTACTTGAAGTCAGACCTCATCTAGTTTAGGACAACAGCCAATCTCACAAACCATTCTAAAATTTTATTTTCAAAAGATAATGACTGGTCAAAATCATCTATGACGTGAAATTAACTATTAACGCTTTCGATACCTGCAGAAACAAAATCAACACTTTCTCTCTGGCTTCGTCCCTTTTCCAACTCCTTGCTAATTTTTCGCCGTGAATTTTCGAGGTTATCCGCGTACGCATGATCAGGAAAAGCCTTTGGGTTCCAATAAGATTTTGGAAGGGTAGTTAAATATTGATCAGTCTCATCCATATTAGCCAAATCCATCAGATTCTGCATACAGGTGGGATTTTTGAGAGCTGTGGAGCTTTCTAGTTTTTCGTTGAAGTGGATTCCCCGTACTTTGAGTTCCAGTAGGCGATTGAATTTCAAGTTAATCTCCTTGTTTGGAGGTGTTGTTGGCGACGAAGGAATTTCATAGTTTGGAGATGTTGGCATGGTCAGGTTTCGAAGTATGGCTCTACCTTTGGAGTGTGGAGATAATTGAATTAGATCTGGGTCACTTTCGAATGATATTGACCCCACAATTGTGTTTGGTTCCAAGTGAGGACCGAGTAATGGTGCGTTTACATCTAGGCATTTTGTTATCGAATTTCGAGATCTATCAGTTATTGGAAAATTTGCTACAATATTCTCTGATTTGGGTCAGACTTTATATGCTGATCCAATTATTGGTGTGTCAAACCGGTAATCGAGGATCCTTTGTCATCGATTTTTGAAAGCGTCTTAGCCTCCTAGCAAAACATCGTTAGCATTTACGGCGTATTGCACCTATTTAGTTACATTTTTGAGCCAAGTTTTCTGCATTTTATCTTCTTCATTTTCCTCTTCACTGCTAGAATAATTCACCAACGCTGACATTTTATCTATATTGCATGTGGTTTTCCTAAGAAGAATGACGTTGATGATGCTGCAATTGGTGCTAGCCACAACCCCCTGCAGCCCCGTCAGACACTGCACACAGACCAGCATCTATGTCCATAGGTCATCGTTTCGCGATCAAGTCTCATCATCGTCACTTTCACAATAAATTTCGAAATGAATCACTTTCCTCAGACTTGGGGACGCGTAAGTCTCAAAAACTAGAAATAAAGAATTTATGTATATCTAACAGGCTACAAAGCCCCGTGATGATATTTACGGTCCCTATGACAACTCATTTTTACAAAGCAATGTGCCCAAACAGCATACAAAATCACCTATCGTAACTGGCACCTCAGTCATTGCTGTTAAATTTCGGGATGGTGTCATCATCGCAGCTGACAACCTAGGTGGATAATCTCTACAACTATTCGAAACGGGCTAACGTATCTCCTGCCAGCATCTTATGGATCTCTAGCTAGATTTACAAACGTAAAACGCCTAAGAAAATTTGCAGATACTTCAGTAGTTGGCTTTGGTGGTGATGTCTCAGACATGCAATATCTTGACCGACTTCTCGGCTCTCTCGCTATTGATGAGGCGTACAATTCAACGGGCCATACACTTAATGCCAAAAACATTCATACTTATCTAGCTAGAGTAATGTACAAGCGCCGCTCAGAATTTAATCCTTTGTGGAACCAAATTCTTGTAGCAGGTCTAGATGATGAAGATAAGCCATTTCTCGCAAGCTCAGATTTACTAGGAACGACATTCACTTCTCCCAGCTTAGCCACCGGATTCGGAGCTCATCTAGCACAACCTTTACTCAGGAATTTAGTTCCAGATGAGGAGGCTGTTGCGAACCTCTCACAGGAGTCTGCCATTAGGGCGGTGAAGGAAAGTCTGAAAGTATTATTTTATAGAGATGCCCGAAGTCTTGACAAATACTCTATTGCAGTAATTACCAAAGCCGGCGTTGAACTGAAAGAAAATGAACAGTTGGAGAATCAAAGCTGGAAGTTGTAAGTCTTCAGTCTCATCTCAACCTAAACAGCCGTTGACTTATATTTAGCGCTGAACAAATTCGGGGATACGGAACACAGATAAACTAAGAATAACAGTTTTATACTAATAGAATAACTTACATGTCGAAGGGCATTGAAATTCTATCATCACTCTAGCGTATTCAACTATCAACCTTTTCCTATACATCAATAAATAAAAGATTCTGGCAAAGCTTGAGATTACCTAGTGAATAACCCAGTAACAAAACCCTACAAAATTATGTTAAATGACGGCAGATCTCTCCCTCCGCCTAAATATAGAAAACCTAGGACTTTGGCATAAGATCATCATAATGATAGAATTAATTTTGAAAATCACAAGTCACTTACCAACTTCTGGAGAGAGGATGTAAAAGCTTTATCGGACATTTCGTTCTTTATTTTGTCTGACTTATTGCTGAATGATATAGAAAAAGCTGTCACAAGAAATTCTCAAGCAAAAAAGAACAACAATTATTCTCTAACATCTTCCTAGACAGCCAATTTAATATTGATAATTGTACCGGCCTACAGAAACTTCCATCTCCTGTCAAATACACTTTCAATCTTTACAGTTGATTTAAAAATTTAAAAATTTGTCCTGAGTCTACCAGCCGTAATCAGACTATCTACACGTATGACGCGTCAGATTGAGAGACTTTTGAGCTATTGATAATTCTATTTTGTCAAATTTTAGCTTGTCCTTTTCTAATATCTTTGCGTCATGCCAGTGTATAACAATATAAAATGAGATCCAAGTCTCGTCTAACGCATTCTGCACAGCGTAACTAACGTTCCAACACCCTAAAAAGGGACCAGCTAGATAAACCCAGTCCCAGTGACTAGCAAGCACCTAATTAATTTTTCGGGCCGATAGTTTATGACTATTTTTTCCAATCCCCAGCTGTCACCTTTTGAATTAGATATCTTCTTTTCAATTTGCTTTCAAAATTTGTAAGACTCAGAACCCCTACTATTGCTCTCTGATAATTATGAAATCTGTGGGTTAATAAGCTTGGTCAAAGCTCGACGGAGAGAGTATCCATCATGACGTCAAATATTATCACGTGTTCTAATGTTAACGATTACTCTTGTATAACTTATGTAGATGATGGAAGACGTAGAGGAACACATATACATTTTCGAATAACCAACCTGACATTTGTCGACCCTTGTGATATCACATTGTAAGACCTTCCAACACTGATCAGTGATTGCACAAGGCAATCACAGACTGGCAAGGAAGAAGAGACAGATCAATTCCTGAAGACCTCCCTGGCTTGACCATACTCTCGAGAAGGAATTTCTCTGCTACAGCCCTCAACGTTATTCAGACCTCCCTGGCTCGACCATACTCTCTGAAGACACGTAAGGAAGATCAAGGCTATAAATCAAGGCTTCTGATTCATTTCAAACTTTTGATTAAAGCCAAGATACGCGTCCTACCACGCAACTATCAGTTTTGTACAAATTATCTAATATAATGGCGAACGACACTCCCAAAGTCCCTGCAATTCCTACATGTACTCTAAATGATATCCTAACTGCAGGCACACTCAATATAAGCCCTGTCGCATGGCAGCAAATCGACCCGAGTCTCTGGTTTACCCCCGTCTCTGACAACCCGACTGAAGTTCATGTCACAACGTGGGTTGCACGGCAATTACAAGACTACACATATGGAAACTTGGTTGGAGATGATTTGTTCTATGCTTTTCAAGAGGACTTTGCAACCTGGACGGAAATGAATTTTGATAAGATAAATCAGCCATTTAAGAGAGAACTTAAGCTCCTCCTCCGCAAGCGAGGTATCTATACTGGCAAGAATAATGGTCCTATCGGACGACAACTTGCGAACTTGCTTAAAATAGAGTCATGCCCTGAATGGCCCGTGGATGAGCGTTGCCCAAACCCTCATGAAAGATTTGTCACATACAAACCGGAAGCAAAGCAAGAGGATACAAAAGTTTTGTTGCAAGGAACTTCTTTTCTTGATTCAAATGCCTCTCAACAGAAAGAAAAATTACAAGGATCAGTCACCTCGAACCTTTACAAAAATGAGCAACCACCTAGGCAATCACAAGCCGGAACGTCAACCATGTTACAGAATCCTTACATCACATTACCACCAGAACCAACTGTAAATGAAGATTTAGATCCCCATGTGCTAACCCAATTCGCTAAGCTATGGGATAAAGGAAAAATGTATTCAGGCGAGCCGTATGATATACTTGATGACAAGCTTCGAATTTTCCTGAACATTTGTAAATTTTTGAAAATCCGACCCGGTCAATTCCACGCAGCATTTCCAAGGATTTTAAAAGGTCGGGCTGAAACGTACTACCTTCATTACATCGGCCCGGAAGCGAACTTTGCGTTGGCCTATATGAAACTTAAGGCGCATTTCGATACAGAAATCAACCATAATACGTACTACACAGACTGGACTACAACAACTTTTCATAAAGTTCGCCAAGAAAATAGTGAAAAGTCTTTACAAGAAGTACTCCAGATATTAATTGACAAGCTTGAACTTTGCCAACGCGCCCTTGGTCCGAACTATACTGGAGAAGAAGTGCTACGTACCGCCGTCATTATGGCATGTCGTGGTGTTCCTGAACTTAAGAACGCCTTATTCAAACCAGCAAAATACTGTGAAGAACTTTACTCGGACCTGCGATCATCAATCGAGACCTCTTTGAACGATGTCCCTCCACGCCAATTTATGACCGATAATCAGGAGGATAACGACCAATACTATCTTGACCGACGCTATAACAACAATCGGCAAGGGATGTATAAGAAAAATAACCGAGGGAACTATGATCAGGATGATTCCCGGCGGAGCAAATTCAGACAGGAAAACCTTGACTGTAATACGAGAAGTAATCCCACCTGGAAAAAGAAATGTTTTATTTGTGGTAAAGAGGGGTGTTGGTCTACAAAACATCCAAATGATGAACGTCGTCGAGCACGAACTCGTTACCTCGCCCATTGTCATTATACAGGCGACATTTCAAACGACTTCGCAACTTACCTTGTCGGCTACGAAGGGCACGAAATGGCTGTTCAACAAGATGAAACCCCCAATGACTTTGAAGATGAAACTTATGCAGCCGAAACAGCAAACTATCTAATGAATCAAGCATATCTTCACCAACTTACAGGAACTAATGTCTTTAAAGAGCAAATAGACGCCCCGGCCAACCAGTTTTTTATTGAAGACCGTTACTCAAGAACTGTTTTCCAAGGTATTCTACCTGATACTGGCGCTGCCCAGGTTTCAACGGCAGGATTAGAGCAATACCTCGCACTGCAGCGAGTTGAATCATCTGTGCAACTTGACAAATCAACAGCTGGCCGAGCATCAGTCTGTTTTGGCAAAGGATCAATAGTCAACTCAATTGGCTCTACAGTGGTTAGGACACCAATCGGAGAAATAACTTTCCATGTTCTCGATACTCCAACACCATTCTTGTTATGTCTCGCCGACATGGACCGAATGGGTGTATATTTTAATAACATCACGGACGAGATCATCAGAGGAAACACCCGAATCCCGGTAATCCGAAAATGGGGACACCCCTGGTTTTTCCTCAACAGACTCGAAAGCTGTGCAGCGTTTCTTACTGAGATTGAACTTCGTCGATTACACCGCCGGTTTGGCCATCCATCTACGGATCGTCTTTGTCGTTTGTTAAGGAAAGCCGGACATGATGATGTGAACGAAAAATCGCTTGAGACCATAACCAAATTTTGTCACCAGTGTCAAATGCATAGTCCAGCTCCGAGACGATTCAAATTTACCCTGAAAGATGACCGCGAATTCAACCATGAGATCTTTGTTGACGTACTGTATATCATCGAGCGCCATGTGTTGCACGTTATTGACTCAGCAACTTCGTTTCAAGGTGCCCGATTCCTCAAATCTTTATCAAGCAAAGAAACGTGGGAGACACTCCGTATGTTATGGATTGATACATACCAAGGTCCTCCCGATATCATCACAAATGATGCCGGTACCAACTTTGCTTCTTCAGAGTTTAGGAATGAGGCCAAGATCCTTGGGATCACATGTAAACAGGTACCAACCGAGGCTCATTGGTCAATAGGAAAGATAGAACGATACCACGCTCCTCTTCGCCGTGTTTTCGAGATCCTACATGCTGAGCTATATAGTACTACAAGTCCAGAAGCAATACTACAAATGGCAATCAAGGCGATTAACGATACGGCTGGACCAGATGGTCTTGTGCCAACACTTTTGGTTTTTGGCGCATATCCTCGGATGACCGTAGATTCACCACCATCCCCATCAACCTTGAGGCGAACCGAAGCAGTTCAGAAAGCCATGAAAGCCTTGCGGAAACTCAACGCCGACCGACAGATAAATGACGCTCTGAATACTAGAAACGGACCTTCAACTCACGAGATTCTTTCATTGCCTCTACAAAGTGAAGTACGCGTTTGGCGTGAGAAAGATGGCTGGCAAGGTCCCTACAAGATTATCGCGACCAACGGCCATGATATAACTCTTGACATGGTGAATGGCCCAACAACCTTTAGATCTACGGTGGTTCAACCATACTACCGGAACTCCGGTGAACGTGAAAACTTAGAACCTCAAAATCATCTCGAAGATCAATCCACTAATGATTTTCAGCCTGAAATTCCGATTATGAAGCCTCAGCCACGCAAAAGAGGTCGTCCCTTGGGCTCAATGAACAAGTCGAAGAATGTAAGTGCGGCATACTTGACTAAAAAGGAGGAAGATGACTATGCTCTAGCTATCAAGTTGAGAAACGATGGTGTAATCACGTCACCTGAACCTCCCTTCGAAGAGTCGGATTCAAATGAGATAAATGATCTAATCAGTCGTGGTGTATTCAAATTTGAACTGTTTAATAGCAAGATCCATGGAAACCACCGAATTTTTAAATCACGAATGGTACGTGAGGTTAAAGGCAAAACAACCAAGCCCTATGAAAAGTCTCGCTTGGTAATACAAGGGTACAACGATCAAGCTAAAAGTACCATCCTGACGCAATCACCAACCATCCAGCGAATGAGCCAACGTTTGATCCTTGCTCTCGCCCCTCATTAATGATGAAAGGAATGATCATCGCAATCAGGGATATCACACAGGCTTACCCTCAATCACATACCAATCTCTCCCGTGTCGTCTTAGCAAGCTTGCCCTCGGAACTTAAAACAAAGTACCCTGAAGGAACTATTATTCGTGTAATTAAGCCTCTGTATGGAATTGCAGAAGCAGGTGTTCACTGGTTCTCTACTTACCAAGGTCACCATAGGAAACTGCTAGACATGTCCACTTCGACATTTGATGAATGTTTTCTCATTACAAATGGAGAAATAGATAAATTTGGTATTGTGGGAATACAGACAGATGATACCCTCATGTTATGCACCAAATCTTTTTCTGCAACAGAGGAGGAGAAACTTACTGAAGCTCAATTCCGAGCAAAACCTAAGGTGATTCTATCGGCCGAAACACCTTTAGAATTCAATGGAGCAACAATTATCTTTGAAAATGACGCAATTGTACTTAAACAGAAAGGACAGGGACTTAAACTCAACTTGGTAACTAACAAGGTGTTAGATCGAAATCAGAGGTATATTGAGCAACGTGCCCGAGGAGCGTATATTGCCTCCATATGTCAGCCCGAGGCAGCTTTCGATATGTCGGTAGCAGCACAAGCCAAAGATCCGGACGAAGTGGAATACACTGCTTTAAACCGGCGACTCAAATGGCAAATAAAGAACATACAGCGTGGATTACGTTTCGTTCCAATTAACTTGGCCACGGCTAAGATAATGGTCTTTACGGATGGATCATTTGCTAATAATAAGGACCTCAGCTCACAACTTGGATTTGTATTGATACTTGCTAATGAGGATCAAATCGGATCTAAGACCAAGGTTCGAGGTAACCTTATTCACTGGAGTTCGACAAAGTGTAAACGAGTCACCCGCAGTGTGCTAGCCTCTGAAATCTACGGAATGGTCAATGGCTTTGACATTGGTCTTGCAATCGCATCTTCTTTAAAGATGATAACCGAACATCTTAATCTTCCGGAAATGCCTCTAGTTATATGCACTGATTCTTACTCGTTATACGAGTGCTTGGTAAAGTTAGGTACTACTAAGGAGAAACGCCTAATGATTGATATTATGGCGCTTAGACAGTCTTATGAACGAAGAGAGGTTGCGGAGATTCGATGGATCAACGGGGAAGATAACCCTGCTGATGCTTTGACAAAAGTGTCACCGAATTGTGCCCTGGAACGATTCATCGATAATAATGAGTTAACGATTCGAATTGAAGGATCGGTAATAAGACCGTAATATTAGTCAGTAAGATATGGCAGACGGGGGCTTTCTATTCAGTGCTAGTTCATAAAAGAAAAGATTGCCGGTGTGGGTTAATAAGCTTGGTCAAAGCTCGACGGAGAGAGTATCCATCATGACGTCAAATATTATCACGTGTTCTAATGTTAACGATTACTCTTGTATAACTTATGTAGATGATGGAAGACGTAGAGGAACACATATACATTTTCGAATAACCAACCTGACATTTGTCGACCCTTGTGATATCACATTGTAAGACCTTCCAACAAAATCTCTATAAAAAATTTATACAGAGTTTCTGGAGAGAATTATCATCTATCATGTTCATGTAGTAAATCCTTCATATACAGGTCTTCATACCCAGACTCCGGGCCTTCCCTCCTTAAAGGCGTATTTTTCCAAGTCTTCGAAGCTTGTGGACTTCTTTTATATGGCAGATTAAAAGATTAGTCTCCGAGGCTTGCTTTACGGATGTAAAACAAGTGTTGTTTGGGAACAGCGGATCGCGATATCGCCATTCTGACCTTTGAAAGAGAAATAGAAGACGATAAAAGAATATACCACGGGATTAATGTGGCACTCAATAAACTCTAGACTCTGCTTCATTAGCGGTCTATTATTTTTCGGTTTTTTATCTGCTGAAATCTTCGCAGCAAGTGATCTTGACAAGAAAATTATTGATGTAACTCATATTGTATGATGCTGGAAGATAGAAACATTTCCCCTGCAATTATTATCGTCCATAAGACTGAGGATAGTATATTCACTCAGTGCCGAGTCTCTGTCATGAAAAATGGTAGGCTTGATAGTTTTTAGAGGAAATGGCCATATTTCGTGTCTGCAAAGATAGCGAATCTATCAATTTCACACAAAATATGAACAGCAGATATACACAATTTTTAGTACAGAATAAAACAACTAACACCTTGCACTATGTTAACATTTCTTTAGAGATATTACAAGCTCACCTAATCTTGAAACTCCATCCACATTAATCTCACCACCCGTCGAATCTCACCAAGTATCTAACAATTCAATAAAGATAAAAAGTACTTTCAATGTTCAGCAACTGATGCATGCTGTGTACATACTGTTGAATTCCTGGCTTTCAATCTGTATACATCTCGAAAAAGTAGTCCATAAATTTGGATCTGCGATCAGCCGCAATTGACGAAATTGATTTTAAGTATTATCGGCTCAAAAACTAGAGCCTATGACTAAGTTGGGGGCATAATTGCTTCTGTATTGAGCTCTTACTCCAGGAAACGAAGTCAAACATTATTATGGGGTGTCGACCCTCCATTTTAGCTCGGTTCCAGAACCAATTTTTTGTACAACGTAAGTGCTGAAGTGTGCGATACGGTAGCACACAAGTCTTCTCAGGAATACTTGATCGGCTGTATTGCGCGGATACAATAAGTTTGTTGGGGGACCGTCTATGCTCAGAGGGCACATAATCGCTTATGTTGTATATCGGGCTTCGCGTCGCTGATACTCAAATTTACAGCGCACGGCTTCCACTTTTTATTCACAATCTAAATCATACACCATTTTGCACAACTTTTCTTCATAGAAAAATTCACGCATTTGAATTCGCGAGATTCCTAACAATTACTTCTGTATTCGGCCTCAAAATTTTGGGGAACGGCAGTGATGGGGCAAGGCCACGTGATATTTATATTTCCAAGGTATTGAGATTTGTAAATGTGGCATGGACATGCAACAATTAAGGAATAAAAGGAAAGCAGGCAGGGAAGGCCTTGGTATGCGACTGAATGGGGCCTGTCGTTAAGAAAACAACCCCTAGACTAAACAAGAAATGGCGGAAAGAGGCCAAATTGTAGCGAATAGAACAGAAACAGGAAAAACAAAAAGGTGACGAGATCAGGAACGTGGCAGCTGATTGCAACGGTGAATTAGTGCTTCAGCTCCCCAAAATTGGGTTCTCCGGACAGTTATACCTGACATCTTCAACACATAGGTGAAGTTCACAGTGATCCAATCACGCAGATGAGACGAGGTTTTTGTACTTCATAGTAATTAATTTGAACCAACTAGGTTTCGCTCGTGCTCGAGTTCCCAAACAGACTACATTTCGCGCGGAGAAAATTCAGTGGATGATGAAGGCATGTCTGAATAACTCTGGGTTTTTGAGAGGTTTCCTTGGGTGGGTATTCACGCATGAGGGTTGACTTGGAGTGAAGAAAAAGCCGCCATAACTTCGCAGTGGTACTTGCAAATGAAATTCGAGGGATGAATGCTCTTCTTGTAAATTGAGTCATCTTTTCTGTATATTTTCTCTGATATTGTGTGGTAGCTAGATAGCTGCAAACGCAATATAAATCTGGTGCAAAAAAAATATAGAATTTGTGTCACGTATGTATCAACAACGTGGCCTACTTGGTAGCCCCAATTATTCTACATTCCAATAAATTTTGGAAACGAGTAAAGGAGGGCTGTGTTGTGTGTGTTTATTGTACTACTTGAGTCTTTGACTACTTGGCACATAGGGCTCCTCTCTGGCCCAGGCCACACCTTGTACAGTGCTCCTATCCTCTCATGTTGCTTGAAATATCGTTGATATATTGCCCTTGATGAATAGCCATTCAGCTCAGTATTTACCTATGGAATTCAGCTACCTTTTCCATGGATTCCCAACCCATTTAAAAGCAAAAATGGTAGCAATGGAAACTGCGTGCGCGGGAAAAAGTCTCAAAGAACCTGCAGCCCCAGCCAGGCGAGGCCTAGACACCGGGTCCACACGAGGTGCGCATATTCATCGATATCTCCCTTCTTTGTAACAGTCGAGGCCGACTTGATCCAATCCACCATCTTCGTATCGGGTGCTGGGTACGCTTCGGAAACTCATCGGATGGTGTTACAGTTATGGGTTAGGATGTATCACCATGATGCTGACCTTTGACTGTTAGGAGAGCTTTATTGGAAATAAAGTGTGGAAAGATGTTGATTGATCTATGCTACAATATGGGGAGTTCCGACCCCTATTTATACTATAGCTCCGCATGAATTACAGAAATAAACCTATCAAACATTTCCTCATGCAGTGCTAGCATAACACACCTAATGCAAGGTGTGTCATGCATGGTGAACATGCCAAGGGCACAACAGTTGGCTTTCCCTCCATGATCAAGGGTTGGTGATCAGAAGGGCTCCGACCTTACCATCTGATCTGGTCATGGTTAGCTCCATGATAATGGTGATAGGGGGATGTGCTTATGGATGAAGACGATACAGACCGCGAAAGCGATTGGGGATCATCATCGAAGTGAGGACTTTGTAACTCAATCTCGGCTCTGCAGACTCTACAGTGAGAGCTAGAGGTTCTTAGGGGATACCACTGACAGGTGCTTAGAATAATCTCCCAACGAGTAGAGGATTTTTTTGCCTACAACTAGTTTTCGATAGATATGTAACGTCGATGCTAGAGAGGAGTAGCTATCTGATGGACATACATTCATTTCACATTTTCAATAGACCCTCATTTTCTAACAGAGGGTTTGTCTATAATGGAACTGAGCCTTGTACTGTCCGCACGTTTAGTGTTATGGCCAGGCATCCTTGAAGAAGTTTCGAGGAGAAGGTTTCTGAGAAAATTCTGACGGGTAGAGATGGAGGGGCTGGCGTCATGACTAAATCTACCATAGCCTTAGTTGAGTTCTACTACTATCTCAAGTTAGACTTCAGGAAGCTGGAACTGCCACATAGTCTCGAGGAGTGTATATACTATTTGTCCACCGGGTACAAGTGTGAGTAAATAGGGGGTCAAGGTCTTCCACAAGAAGAGATAGATGGCACGTCGTGATCTGATACGAGTACGGGCACGAAGTGGTCTTCAAAAGGAAGATAGGGAATATCTAGAATGATAATAATACTGAGAAGACGTTGCGTGAAGAAGGCACTTTGACTGTAGACTAAGCTTTATTACGTACATGCTTGTAGTTCATTGTTATGTTATCTTTCCCTACTCAGGCCTGCAAGGTTAGAATAGAATAGAATAGAATTTAATTGAAGTCCCTACTGAGTCTATGACTATGAAGGACTGCTAAACCCAGACAAAACGCCACCAAATTCATTTGTTTTTAATTTTACTTCATTTTCAATTTTTTCCCATGGACATTGAGGGTTTTACCCTGAATGCAAGGTTAGTTTACTAATAGTAAACCATTATTCTAACCTCTGTTATTATTCCGTGAAATCTAGCATTTACATAATTTTACAATCTTATATTCACACAGTCCGATATTCTCAGTCTTTCACTATTCGTTACATTCTTCGTACCTCTTTTGACCTTATGTTATCAGACTTGTTCGCTTGCTCCGCAACTTAACTTCGTGTCCCTCGACCATTCTGCAGTTCTTAGGCCCTTGCCCACCTGGCACCTCGTCAGGTGAATTATATCTGAATATCCTTAGTTAGTGTTGTGATTGATGACATAACTACCCCTGCATTTGGTAATGATGAATCACAGAGATGTAGAATCTCATGGTAAAAACAGAACATATTAGAGTCACATAGAATAGAACAGGATGGAATAGAATGTGGTATATGTATATAAAAGTAGTGATTCTCTAAACTTAAATGAAAGCAGGCAAGTCTACTGGTTCATTACAATCTACCTCTATCTTCAAGTTTCAGTGAACGTGCAGTTATTTACCAGTAACTATTCCACCTCCCATAACCTTACATTTATAACAGTTAGCAGCTGTAATCCTAAAAGTTATAAATACATTACCTTCGGCAGACGGCGATCCCCAGTATCACTAGCGCACGCCGTAACATTTAGCGATTAGCACTCTCCGCACTTGCTTAAGAACCCTTTTTTGCATCTGATAATAATTGCGTATGCAGCTATCTCGCTATGACTCAATATCAGAAAAAAGTACATAATAGATGAATCAATCTAAGGAAGAGCACTCATGCCTCGGATTTCATCTGCAAGTACCACTGCGAAGTCGTGGTGCCTTTTTCTTCACCCCAAGTCAACCCTCAACCGTGAATACCCAACCAGGAAAGCGTATCAAAAATCCTCAGTTATCCAGAAATGCCTACATTATCCATTGAAATTACTCTGCGCGAAACGTGGTCTTAGGCGTGTCCTCCCCATGTGGAGTAGGTGCCCAGGCTACTCAAACTATACCAGAGAACACCACAAATCTGTACTTAGTTTCTCTTCAGTAGTTCCTTAGATCATTGCGCTCTGCAACTTCAATGACTGAGATATGATTATTTCCTTGCTACAATTAAATAGATTTCATGTGTAGAAGGGCAAATAATCTCAGCTTAAAGTTTTGATCATCCCAATTGCTATGTCCGGAATTAAAATCCAAACCCGAGATAATTTATCTGAAAGATTTGTTGGCCAATCAACGAGCTAGGAGTTTTGGCTTAATGCACGAAGGTAATGCCACAGTTATCTATTTTCATTTTCGGCAGAAAATTTAAGATGGAGAAACGGCGCTGCATGCGTGACCGGTTAATATTTCACTACACTAAGTTGATTACAAAATCGCTTGCTCTAGTGACAGTTAGAGGTTTGTTTCATCCCTCCCAAAACCGTTCTGGTTATACAGATGACGTTACATTTCTGGTGTCAGCGCCATCCATAGCTCGCTTTGGAGAGTTACTACATACTAAGTTGGATTTAACACTCTCCCGGGGCCGTGAAAACGGTATCGCTCTTGAAGTCTCGAAAACGGAGCTACAATATTTTTACCGGAAGCATAGATTGCGAGCAGAGCCCAGCGTATATGCTGATGGATTAGATATCATTCTAAATTCTCACATACGCTGGCTTGCGGTCATATTCGATGGAGACCTCCGATTTAGGGAGCACGTCAGACAAGCTTGCGGAAGATTCTTGGCTATTACAAGCTACATCAAAAGTCTTTCAAGAATCACTTGAGGATTGAGCCCTCGAATTTTTAGGCAAGCGCTCCAAGGAGCAGCTTTCGCAACCATACTCTACGGGGCGGAGGGATTGTACTCCAAAGGAACTCCGAAAGTACTGATGCTTCGTATCCAACAAAGGATGAACAATGCTGCTCGTGCTGCACTTCCTGTGTTATTTACAAAACAAACAGCCGTTCTTCTCCGAGAAACAGGTTGGAGTCCTGAAAAAGCCTGGCTTGAATACATACACCATTTCCTCGCCCTCCGCACTGCTGCAGCAGATCCCAGATACCCTCTTCATAAACGATGGAATTCTCCAGGAATGTACTGGATTCGGTAAAGAATTTTACCGGAGCTCTTTGAAGATACCATTCCTCCACAGTGGGAAGTTGGACATGATGGGTGTTTGGGAAATATCGGTGCTGTTGGTCGAGCAGCTGGAGTTACCTTCTTCACCTAATAGGATGCCCAATAATCTATAATGTGCCTATTTGTTTTCTCTGACGGCACTATTATTTATGGATCGAGCAGGAGATAGGTATTCAATACGGCGCAGTATGACTCATGAAATTGCTTGCGGAATCATTCCTCTAGGGGTCTCAGCAGATGTGGATGATGCAGAAATTTCTGGAGCAACAGAGGGCTTTGCAGCTGCTCTCTAGAACCCCATGGCTTTTTACACAACCAATGTAACTATATGTCCAAAAATCCAGGAAGCGGCTCCTCGACTTCTCTTGTTACCCCAACTTTAACGAGCTCTTACCAAATTGCAAATTTCGGCTGCTAGCAGCTGATTGGATGAATAGGGAATGTGCATCCTATACTAAGGGAGGAATAGTTGGCGTCAGATGATACCCTGGGCATTTCGGAATCCCTTAAAATGAAGTAACAGATGCTTTAGCCAACTCAGCTTCTTTAATGACTATAATACCGCTTCCCTCATCAATAGCACGATCAAAGAGAGGAATGTCTCGGTTGTATAACGCTTCCACCACCGCATATTTGGCTCAGGAAGGCCCCACTAGATACAAGGAACATGCAATTAGCTCTTGTATAGGAACAACGCCAGAACAGAAAGGTTTAAGCCAACGTGCACTTGGGGCGTTGATTGTGGCTCGTTCGAGACACGGAGATTTCGCCCAATATCATCGGTGGCTCTCACATGAAGATGCTCTAATCACTTGCTCTTGCGGTGAGGAAAAACTTTCAGGCCACTTCTTCTACTCCCACACAGGAAGAAGCAGATCCCGTCTCCGTAGCGGACCTCGACATCCCCGCTTTAGCGTCAAATGGATACTCGGCACGATCAAGGGTGTCTTTGCTTTTAGAACCTAGCTAAGTCAGAACTTCTAGTAACCGGAGGAAGGCCTAGAAAGAAAATCAACGAGACTGATCTTTACATCTTGGTGAAAGATCGGCGGATCGTACCGTCACTTTATATCCGGTAGCTAGGAGTCTGGCTTGATACCCAGCTAAACTTCAAGTAGTATGTACAGAAATAGACTGAAAAGGCTAATTGTCTAGTCCATTTCTTACGATATAATAACGGAGTCCAACGCGATGCAGCACCAGCAACTTTACTTCGTACGGTGCAGACGTATGTTCTGAGCAAAGCTCTATATGGGACGGAAGCGTGATGGCCGCGTATTACTCGAATAACCATACTGCAAGATAAAGAAGTAAGCAGTGAGTGGACAGGTATATATCTTTACTGGACAAAACGATAATGAAAGCTACCCAAGTAGGACTCTCAGCGTGGTGTATCACTTCCAATGGCGCTCTTCATTTCGAAGTGGGAATACCCCAGGCATCGATAATTCTCCAGCAAAAGTTGCTGCGGTCTGCAGCTCGTATCCGAAGAATGGATATCTGACACCCTCTAGCCCTTCGGGCGGCTGCGGGCCCGAGAGATACAATAAATCGCTTAGGTCTTAGATCGGGACAAAGAAGTCGCTTGTTCAGACAACGAGAATGGTACATGACACGCCTGAAAATGAGTGTGCGTCGAGTTCCCACAGCCGAAGGCCTGGAAAACTATACTTTCCCCATAGTCCCCCGGCCCCGACTCCATGCAGTCAAAAAAAAGAAGCTAGGTCAGGGAGCATCAAACAATGGTTAACTTCCCTTCCGGCTAACACAGTCCCTGACTTCTCTGATAGATCTTCATCGGATCCCGGAAAATCAGCGTGGGGGTATTAGTATATCAAAGAGGCAAGCTAGCTGGGAGCGGTTCGGGTCCAATTCCCGGAGCAGAGGTATTCGACGCGGAAGCTGTAGGCGTCATGAAAGGCTTGGAGGCAGCAACAGCGGATGGAGGAGGCTTACTGATCTACATTCTTCTGGACAAACAAGCTGCCATGCGAGCACTCGAAAGAGGAAGATCTAATTCCTCGCAGGCAGTGGTGGACAAGTTTTCTTCGCTGAGACATAATTTGCGTGTGGAAGTACGCTGGATACCTGGTCATGTGGGGATCCAAGGCAATGAAGAGGCCGATAAGCTGGCCAAATCAGCTCTGGGAGCTCTCAATAACCGGTCACTAACCTCGGCTACGACCAGTGGAATAGATCAAAATCTAACCTTTTCGGCATTATGGAGATGGGTTGAACAGCGCGGCCAAGAGCTCGTGGAATAGTGGTGGCAGAAGCATGGGCCGAAAAGATACAAAGATCTGGACCTCCACTTGCACTATAAATGGCCGCCGGAACTGGCTTTACCGAGATGTGCGTACCATCGTCTTTTTACGGCAAGAACAGGCCACGGGGACTTCGCCGAATACCATCGAGGTTTCAACCCCGAGCATGAAGATCTGAAATGCATTTGCGGCCGAGAGAAAAGGGCCTGGCATTTTTCAGAGTGCCTACCTACTTTGCAACGTTGGAGAAGCTGTGAGAAAATTGCCCCAACTAGAGCTAGGGGAATGATAGGGGAGAAAGGATGGTAGAAGCTCATCCGATTCTTAACTACAAGCAGGTGTTACAGTCTGCCGAAGAATGAATAGGGTGGAAGTGCCCATGCTGAGATTGTCACTAAATTGAGAGGAGATTGGTTTGGAAGATAGGAATGCGGCGCAGGGCACCGTAACTCAGACATGAACTGTACCTATTTTTTCCTTCTTTTCTTTTGTCGCTTCTTGCTCCACTTCCGGTCATGTAGGTAGCAATGAGCTCTCAGAGCCCATCTACTAGTGTCACGTCCAAATAGATGTTAGGTTCTTCCTGTCACACAACAGATTTGAAATCCAAATCAAACTCGCTTGCGCCCACGAGTAAAGGATGGACCCCATGGCCACAAACAGCCCAGCAATAACTAAACATGCCAAGTTCATGATAGCAAAACACCAAATAATTTTCATTATCAGATGAAGCGGTCTCCAAACTATGGATTATTTGAAAATTTACTCTATCATATCCTGGTCGCTTGACTAAATCGGAAGATTACATGCGCCTTAAAGCTGGGTGTAGGCCACGTCTTTATGTGACAAGACATATCGACGTGTCCGATTGGGGAGGGCAAGACCAAATACTTGTCTGTGGTGCCCTCTTCGAACCTGGGAGTTACATATTCACCTATAGCCAAGCTCAGTCAGACTTCGAAACACCAAAGAAGTTGGCCCACGAGGCAATGAATCAAAATATTTAGCCATATCAATTTCTCGTTCCCAATAGATTGACTCCTACCTAAGCCTCATCATGTTTACAAGTACGACTAAGTAAATCCTGGTTTCAATGATAACACCTCACGTCTACATTCTCTAGACTTAGCTGATCATCAAATACATGCCCACGCCGATATTTATACCCAACGGAGGAAGCAAAACGTGGGGCACAAATCTGAGAGATAGTTCTTTGGAATGGGCGTGAGAGGAATCTGGATAAGTTCAAAAGATGATACAGAGGATGGATACAGTTTCTATGGGCGTGAGATTTCGAATTTTTTCGAGTAGTTTTTACAAATTGAGCTTTGTACGTGCCAAAGCTTCAGTTGCGAGAATGCAAGCAACACCATAAACACCGCCATGGCTGGATGGTGCGATGGTACATCTTTTTGGCCGGTATGCCAAGTCAAGTCTGGATAGCTTGGACACATATCCCACTCGAGACAGGAGATCGCTGGCTCCAATCCTGTTATGGTTATGAGATATGCGGAAGTCGTATTACGGAGTGATGAGTATTGGATGATGTTATATTTAGTGGGTGATTGTGAATAGACTTATACAGTACTATGCTGCATAGAGTTTATCCCTCACTGTGTATGAGAGCAAAGGTTAAACTTCAACTGTTGGAATCTTAACAAATGTAGCTGGTATCTTGTATATAGATTCTAAGAGTCCTCAATAGTCATTGACTTAGTTAGGACTATAATCTAAATCAAATCTAATCTAAAACTTTGCTGCAGGTGTACTGCTAGAAAATGTAAGACTAATCCAGTATCCATTCATTGTGGGTACATCCATGAAACTATATAGATGCCTGCTTAACCAGTACACTAGTGACATATTCTGTGGCCTTAAGCCACTCGCGATGCCCTAGCCTCGACTACTTTGGTGTTTCATATCATAACAACCTTTGGTTACACTCAGTATCACAACAGGGATGGTATTGTTTGAGGAGATCTGTATGTTCTATGGTATGCCAAGGGATTTTCAGGAGCTAGCTTACTAAGTTAGCCGAACCGTGTTCATAGAGAATATAGAGTCCACACATCCGATTTGATAGAAACCAAGTTTGAACACAATAGCTCATTGCTCCCAACTCACTCGTTTGTTCTCCTCGCACTTTGCTAGTCACCCACTTTTTTCCATTCAGATATCTTCCGCACGCTCATTATCATTATAGTACGGAAGGCAAAGGAGTTGATTAGATTGGATTTGTATTATAGTCCTAACTATGTCAATGGCTATGGAGGTAGGAGGAGATAAACTACTAGATAGGTTTCTTTGGCCTATAGGCAGAAAGTATTCGCAGATCCTTGGGTCGGATGGTGTAGTGCTACACCATCCGGGCCGATCTTCTAAGTAGGGTCTAGATAGCCTGAACATTTATCCCACCTGAGACAGAAGATCGCTGGTTCGACTCCAGCAGACCTCACCCTACTGAATTAAGCTACATTGATAATGGTGGCATGTCTGGATAACCCAAGGTTTTTTGAGAGGTTTCCCTTGGGTGAGTTTCACGAAGGGCATAGTTCGACAGCGGTGAAGAAGAAGCCGCCTTGTCACAGCCGTAGTGAGACTTGCAAACGTTATCTGAGGCATGGTGTTCATCACAACTATCTCATCATTGTATCTGACTGAAGTCAACACCTGCATGGGCCGAAAAGGCGCCAAATCAGGATAATGAACAAAAATATTAAAAAAAAATATTCGCAGATCCTAAATGATTGTAGATTAAGACATGACAGTAAAGAAAAATTAGAAAATATTTCAAGGAAATAATTACCTTGAGTCACTGGGGCTGTAGAGCGCATTCATTCCATTAACAAACGAAGTGAAACTAGGTATAGAATTTGGAGTCATGTTTATGTCAACGACGTGGCCTTGTTGGTAGCCTCAATTATTCTACTTCTAACAATATATTTAAGGCTACATAGAGTATATAGGTCCTCACTGCCTATAGGTTGGAGAAAGTTATGCTAGTAGTATATCCGATCCTATGCCTCCCATACAGCTCCCGTCAAACAGTACCACCTCTCACAAGCTCTCATTTGATCATACACTTAGAGGATCTTTTTGCCCTTCATTATCTCCCCTCTCCAGCCAACTAAACGATGGCCTTTTGCGGGTGTATGGCAGCCGGGAAAAATTGCAAAAACCACTGGGTGCGGAGCTCTCCTAATACCGACATTAGGACTAAGTCCGAAGACATAGTGACCCTTCTGAAGCGTTCGAAGAGGCCGGCCAGCTGGGCGCTGCAGACTTGTGGGTACCTTGGGAAATTCACCCTCTACCTTTCTAGCCTCCTTCCAACTCCATCCCCAAGGTCGTGCTGGAACGTCAGAAAAGTCTTGACAGAGCGTGATTGCTGTATTGTAGCTTAGCCTAACTTCTTTTGTGCCGTCCAGGGCGCTGGGGAGTGCCGTTGACTCATCGACAAAAACCTCTATATCAATGCGCCACGGGAAAAGAAGTCTTGACAGATAATTTCTCAAAGATTTTCAGATTCGATTATTGTAGGTTACGTGACTAACAAATCCTGGTTACGTGACTAACAAATCCTGGTTGCAGAAAATTACTCAGATGCAGCACAGTATCATGCAAACCCTACACTGGCTGATTTACTAGATTGTTTACTTCATGTAATACCATATGTACAAGCTAGCAATACAAATGAAATTTATTACTGTCTGTAACATATTCTTATCCTTAGAGCTATCACCAAGAACGGCATAATGCTTGATGTGGGTTATACATATGTCTTATTACAATAACTAGGGGAAGATGACCCTTGGGATCTTGAAGAAAAATTTACCTTTCTACATCAAGGAGTCAAATTTAGAGTAATATCAAATAGTTTTTTTTTGCAAAGCTTTATATACTCGGAATCAACAGAGTATTCCATATCAATTTCTTATAATATTAGAGGTGGATGAATGCTGAAAAATATTGGAAAAATGTGGCAATGGTGCCAAACATTTATGTTAAGCAGGTGTTCCGATTAGCGTGCCTACTATCCTGGGATTAGTTTAGATAAATAGGATCAAAATGATTCCAAGATGACCGCCTGGTGAGATCTTATGACGTTATGCTCCAGTGAATTACAATTAATATAATGGGTTGATTGATTATAGAAACATCTACGCCACTGAACGAGGGAAGCGAAACTTGAATGGAGCAGGTCGGATTACATCAGCAAGGTTTGGGGCAGTCTTGCACTGTACTGCTAGCTTCACAAATATGACTCCTATCTATCGCCAGTCAATCATTTCAATCTATCAGTTAGTTTATCCAGCCTATTTAATCTAAAATTAATTGCAATCTGAATATTTCCTTTCAAAGAATGAAATCCATCTAAGGCCGACTCTAGCACTGTAAATGAATGATTTCTCTCTTTTCGTTACAATTATCACTACAGGAAGGCTGGTAAGAGAAAATTTGGTATGCAGCCACTTAGCCATAAAGCTGGATCGCAAAGTCGTAAAGTAAAGGTAGGTTTTTACTTGGTCTAATGTTTTCTCTCCGCTGCCAGAGTGATACAAGTTGAGATCAAAGAACTTATCCATAATAGCTTGCTCATTCATATCAAGAACTTTTACAGTATGTACTACTTAAACTCCTTTAAAATTGACTTCAATTGAATCTAAATCCTAATAGTGAGTTCTCTTCAAAAGATCTCCGAACCGTCGGTAACTATGCCCTTGGGCGATTAATTGGGAAAGGATCATTCGGAAAAGTCTATCTAGCTTCCCACAAGCTCACAAATGGGTCAAAAGTTTGCACCAATTCTTCTTTGAAGATAAATCAGTACCTAACAAGCTTCTAAAGGTTGTTCTGAAGTCTGCCAAAAAAGACGATTCAAATTTAGCACGGGAAATTCACCATCATCGCCAGTTCATACACCCACATATCGCGCGCCTATACGAGGTCATAATTACAGAGAATCTTGTATGGCTTGTCCTAGAATATTGTCCTGGTGAGCTTACGTCGGTTAACATAAGCAATAAATTCTGAAAAATTACAGGTGATGAACTTTACAATTACCTTTTAAAACATGGAACATTATCTGTTGAAAAAGTACAGAAGGTTTTTACGCAATTAGTAGGAGCCGTTGCATATGTACATGCTGCATCATGCGTGCACAGAGACTTGAAGCTTGAAAATATTATGCTCGATAGAAATGAGAACGTCAAGCTTTGCGACTTTGGTTTCACGCGAGAGTACGAGGGGAAAGGAAACTACTTACAGACATACTGCGGTACAGTCGCATATAGTGCTCCAGAGATGCTTAAGGGTGAAAAATATGCGGGTGAAAAAGTTGACGTTTGGAGTCTCGGCGTGATCTTATACGCACTACTTTGCGGGGAGTTACCTTTCGATGAGGACGATGAAAATGCGACAAGGATGAAGATATTAACAAGTGAGCCAAAATGGCCCAATCACTTAACACCCGATGCGCGTTCGCTGTTAGGTTTGCTACTTTCCAAGAGAACCCTAATTAGACCTACTTTATCCGATATTTTAGAACATCCTTTTCTAAATGAGTATGCTCCACAACAGCTGGCAATTCTGAAGCACAAACACCCTCCTCCCTTCTCGACTCAGTTGGAAAAAGAGACTCTGCAACGAATGCGTAGTGCCGGGGTTGATGTTGATCAAGTAATTGAGAACGTGATGGCCAAAAGTTGTGACGCTCTTGCAGGGTGGTGGGCTTTACTTATTGAAAAGGAACAAAGAAAACAGCTTAGGAGAGAGCGAAAGCGCAAAGAGAGAGAGACAGAAAACCGAGGATCAAGAAGGCTGAGCGGTGCAAGCAATGGTAGACTAGATTTCATGTCCACTTCAATAGCTGGAATTTGTGAAGAAGGGTCCCAAACTAGATCTAACGAATCGCCGAAGATAAGGGGAAGAAAAGAGAGACGAAGTACTCATTTCTCCGATGAAAGTCAAGATCTTCCTGGCCTCCCTGAACACCCAGCTCTATTCAATTCCGAAGTAATGAAATCACCACCTCCAATAGAGAAAGATGCACTCAGATCATCCAGCTCATCAAGACAGCGACGCCCGCCACCGCCTCCTAAAGAAGGAACAATACGAGGGGCCAAGTCTCGTGGAAGTACATTACAGCTTGTTACTCCAAACCACGAACTGTTAGACTCCAAGTCGAACAACCTCATGGTTAGAGCCCCCAGGCGAAAACATCAACATTCTTTTATTAATCAGCTGGCTCACTGGAAGCATTGGATCATAGACTCAGCAAAGCGAACAAAATCGCCCAATAGAAAATCATCAAAGTCAACTATAGAACTCCATGAGAAAACATCTTCCAACCCAAGAATTGAGATGGACTCACCAAATTCTAAACCGGCAGCTTCTAAGGCGACACTTACTAAGCCTAATACGTCCTCTTGGTCTCAATCAAATCCTCCTCCAACAAAGTACTCGAACTCAAAGTCTAAAATCCAAACTTCTATGCCATTGACTCCACGCGGAACCTTTCGTTATTCTAATATAGGTCTTCGAGGACGCAAATCTACTTCTTCTTCTGTCTCTTCAGTTCGCAGTATTCATCACCATAATCATACGCATTCTAAAGCTTCTTCAACTTCATCTGACTGCTCTATTTCAACATCTAAGTTTTCTCTTACTTCACGCTCCAGTCCTCATCACTCTGTAAAAGTTCTTCCTGCGACACCCATCGCTGGAAGTTTTCCCTCAAATATTCGTGTTGTGCGTCAGCCAACTTCACTTACTTTGAATGAAGTTCCATGGCGTAACAATGCTAGTGGCGGTATTGTATTTGCTAAGCGGAAAAAAAAAATCCTCAAGGGTCCAATGCTAAGTATGAGCTCACCAACTGGAACAAGTCTAGTGTGCCATTCAAGAAGTACGAGCCAGGGGGGGCGAGGAAGCGGTGAGATCATACAAGAAGAGGATGAAGATGATATAGAAGAAGTCGACGCTTTCAGTCCTACGGCTGGACCAGGAGAAATAGAAGAGCCAGTTTTCCCGGCAGGTGAAGCCCTAAACGATATTAAAGTCATGCTTGAATCTGGTTAGTTAAATTTTGCAAATTTTTGTGACTACAGTTGCCGCTTTTGATATACCTCGAGTATTGTCTCCTAATTAGTTCTGTGAACTTGAAAGACAATCACGCCGATACGATCTTGATGGGTCAGATGTGAGCTTTACGACTAGAGCGTACTAGAGATTTAACGGAACAAAATTTAATGCCCCTGTGCGACCTGATACAATATCTTTGCTACTATCACATTTTTAGATGAGAGCAAACGTCTGACGAATCAAATTTACAACCAATATGGGCTGGTACCTGTTTATCATAATGATCTTCGGATACAACACGGGCGTCAAATGGACTCTAGCCGCTCAAGTGCTAGACAATTGATTGACTGCTAGTCTGGATTACGTTCAAATGATGAAACTTTGCCCAAAGAAGCTCTTACCCATCTTTTCCTCTCATCAGTTAACTTCCGAGCTCACGCATTTAAAACTACCATTTCGCCTACACGGGCTGATCACAAAGATCTGGAGTAACCTAGTAGAGGCAGTCCTTATTTCATTTTTAATGAGGGTGCAACCAGTAATTTAACGAAACAGTTTCGATTAGCTTCACGAAGCCTACTGTTCTATTTACTCATTCTCCGAAAGAAATTTACCAGAGGAACACCATATGTCTTCAACCCTCCCTGAACCCTCATGTAGACATAAACGCCAGACCGTTAAGTTAATAGAAATATAATGTCATGTAGATTTATGCCCTATGAACAACTCAAATTGCTTTCGGAAGTACCTATCCCTCGATAATATCCTTAATCGTCTTCTTGGGATCTTCGAGAGCGGCGTACAAACGTTCTCTCTTACCCATAGCTGCTTTACCCCCGGCACGCTTCGCAAGATGCTCTTCGTCACTGCTACTTATCTCATCATCGCTGTATAAGAACACCATCTGCATATCATGACTCTCTGTCTGTTTGCGCTCACGCTGATCTGCTTTCATCTTAATGTGCTCCTCGTCCGTGCATCTCTTCGTCTGAATGTGAAGGCCAGGAAAATTTTTCAGCAGGAATGCCTCAAGTAGGGGCAACAGATCTCCGTTAGGCCGGTACGTCCCGGAATCATTGTCGATGAAAAGCTGGAAGTCAGAAACATCCCCCGGTACTAGATTTGTGCTACTTATCGACCTCGTGTCTGAGTGGGCATAATCTCTAGAGATAGTGGATGTAGATCTATAGAGCCGACGGCGCACGAAAAACTCGCCAGAGTATGCAATGTACACACTAACATCACTATGCATAGTATGTTTGCTGAGGAGATCAATGCCAAATTCCTTCCCTGTCTCTGTGAAGCGCAGGAGCCCATCTAGGGTGAGGATATAAGTGAACGTTCGCCAGCCTTGGTTAAAATGCACCATTTTGAGAAAGTGTAAGGTGGCTGCTTCAGAACAGGGTGGCACGATACCATACTGGGTTGAATTACTGTAATTGTAAACTCGTGCGTGTTGATGATGTAGAACTTTGTTGAGGACGCGGCCCCGTAGTCCAGCTTTATCAAACATACCCTTAACGAAAGGCTTAAACTCCACGTATCGGTGGTAGAGTTGGGCAGGAACAGGTCCTTGAAGTTGAAATTGGTTGGCTTGAAAACTAGGGTACTTCAAACCTGAGGTACACGATATAGGGGAGGCATATCACTCACTCATATCTCTCAATTTTATTATCTGAATCTCCTTCAGAAGACTTGGGTGCCTTGGTACCGGCTAATCTTCCAATCATAGGAGAAAAATGTTTGACGTAACATGTCAGGCCGAGCGTATACATTCTACCATGAGGTTTCTCTGATTTTCCTAGTACCTCCGCACTCAATATGAGGTAGCTTTCTAGATCAACATCGGAATCGAGTAAGGCTGCACACCCACGCATCATGTACGCTCTCTTGCTACCAGCCCTTTTTTTTACGATAAAAGAGTGTGAGCTAAATCCAGGCCATCTCTTCCATATCTTTTCCACATGGAGCGTTACATTTCCCAAACGATCATCGTGATCGTTTGGGTCCTCATCATAGAGCCGACACTTGAGTTTGAAGCCTGTAGAGGGAATACCTGCCACTATCCACTCAAAATTCCATTCCGGATCCATATTTTTGTGGACTGTGGGCGTTCGCATGCTCATATCTGGGTCGCTCTTGTGCCGTTTGGGCAAATCAGCCGTCAGAGTGGCGCTCACGTATGGATCAGAAGATCTGGAATTGAGGTCGGCCATGGGCAAGTTCTGAGCTCGATGGAAGGTGAACTTGATGGTATATCCGTCCGGCCCAGGGGGAATAGGAGTTGCATCATAGCCGCCAACTAGAGTGTTCTTATCATTCTGATCGGGTTTAATGTGTGCATTGAAATACTCGGTTGCATCACCAGCTTCATCAGAATGCCTGTCTTGATCATCCTCATCATTTTCTACAATGTAGAAGGGTGGAATATCTCTTTGCCATGGCGGTTCTTGGGGTTTCGACATTTATATTGCTATCCGGGCTGGTGTACACGATTCTGAAGGGACTTGCAAATAAGCTAAGCCCTTGCAGTAGTGCAGAGTTGTTGGGATCGCACAGTGACTTTCGTTTTACCAACACATTCATATGCAGCTAAGGGTATCTTGGGATATTTTCAGCACAGAATTAGAGAATAGTCAGCCTTGAAGCAGCCGTCAACTTTCATTTCATGCAGTTGAGGTATTAGAAATAATGATCTTCAGAGACTGTCCCTAGGCCCGAAAAACTATAGATTTCAAAATTGTATCCCAACAATACAACCCCTTTCGATAAAAATCCTTGTCCATTGACTCGCGTATCAGGTAACAATTGTTTTAATGACCAGGCGATTTGTATTAGCCAATAATATTAACTCTTAGACAGTGTTAGGAATATTCATTTGATCACGCTAGGGGATCGAAAATCTCTAAATTGAGCTGAGCAGAGAAGCGAACTAATATTATCAAGGTCAATGGATGCCAAAGTTGGACCGCATGGAACCTTTATATATCATCCACATATTTCGCCGCAGATACAACCTGTTTTACAATCACTCTTTATTCGTTTGAGATAAGAGGTCTTTGGATAAAAATAGTCGATTTTTGTGTTTTTACGCAGATCATCTTCCAAAAAAAATATGATACAGAAAGGCTAGAGATTCAAAAGATTTCGAAGATATCTCTTTTCGTATGTGGATGGTTGGAGGTTGAAGATGAGTCACTGTGACATACCATAACACGGGTAATTGAATAGTAAATTCTCGATGTGAAAATTGCCTTACACCTACATTTGTAATCGAATCAGACATTCGGTGGACGATTACGTTCATACTGAGTATACCCGATTTTATCCAAGGGGTGAAATCGATAAAAATCTAGCACGAATAATTACTCAACTCAGTTCTTGCTGTCTGTACACATGGATATATGTTCTTGATTTCCAAGGTCAGTGATTTAACATGAGGATGCAATTTACACTAGGCATCTAACCCCAACAATAGCATTTCCAAATGATTCCGTCTCTCCTGCTTACAATACCACGATTGTTATTATTTGACTGTGAATGAAGGCTCGCCTACCATATGCCCCTAGAGCCGCCCAATTGCGAATCTATTGCGGAACCAAACGCCTTTAATACTATAGTTTAGAATTACCCTTATCATAATCATAATTTCCCGAAGATAATTTCATAGTTCAGGGATCGGTGCTTTTGCTAATCGCCCTCCCGCGCTTACTCGTTTCTGTAGACGTGCCTCGCGTTCCTTGTGCTGCTTTTCTCCTAGATTCAAACTAGGATTCGGTAACAGCCCGACCGTATCTAATGTAAGTGTCCCCCTTCCACTTTTTTGCTCAACATACAAATTCGCACTGCGACTAAGAGGGAAAGCCGGTAACGAAGATGGTATTTCTGCCCCATTCTGCACAAGTATCTCAGCAATAGGAAACGCAACGTTCCTATCAGAGCTTGTTCTAGTATTCGATGTACCAGATGATGGAGATGCAGGATCTGCAGCAGCCAAAGCCAAGAAAACAGAATGTGTGCCTCTAGACTTGTCGCATACATTAGGATTGGCTTTCAAGGCTAGCGCATAAATAACTCTTTGAATTTCATTTCTCTTGATAGCAGCTACTAGAGTTTCGTCTGGCGTAGCGTATCGTGACAAGGTTGGCGAAATAGGCTCCACAAATTCTCGATCCACATATTTTGAATTAATGTATTTTAACCGTTTTTCCCTGGTTGCTTGAGGTGATGGCTTTATTCCAGTTTCAAGCTTAGCTTCCCAAACTGTGTTAGCAATGCGATTGCCAGTTAGAAGAAGAAGCTCAACTATATCAGTAGTAAAGGATTGTGAGTCAAGAGTAAGGGATCGAATTTTGCTGATATGGGTGCCAAGGGAGCGATGTATACCACTACATTCAATGCATAGGATTACGCCTAAATTGATTGAAACCCATTCAGTTTTCACCCCTGATCCACAATCGGCACACCAGCAGTTTCCTTGGTCAGCTTCACGTAAGACTTGCAGAACTTTGTCTGGACTTTCATCAAACCCACTGCTACCTTTACGGGAATACGCAGGTCTAGCTCCCACTGTAGTTCTGCGAAAAACACTACTGCTTGCGCTATGGCTGTGCCCATTGATGCTATGATGGGTGCTTCCATGGTTCATTGAAGAACTTTTTCCAGTCAGAATAGAGCCAATATCTCTCCTCATTAAATGATGTTCTTGAGGTGAGATTGGTGTAGGTACGTCCCGAATATCTCGACCTTCAACCGCACTTTGAATCGCATTGTTAATGGCAGAAATCCAGTTGTTCATGTCATCTTCAGATGTTGCTTGATAAACCCGCTTATACTGGGGAGTTATGACTTCAAAGCAAAAACGGCGCTCAGCGTTTCGAGCCTCCCGAACAGACGCCATTCGCAAATCGATGGGCTCCATGTGTAAGTCAAGCCTTTGTTTCCAATTGCTGTATTCGGAAACTTTACCAGCATCTACCACAATCCAAAATCTATTATTGATTAACTAGGTCAGTTTACAATTTGCTAAAACTTACTTGTGCCAGGCTTGCTTATTTAAGCCCCTTGGATCTGAGTGGCTACCAGGACGGCTTAATGCCCAGAGGAGACCTTCCTTACGTTGAGTGTTATTTTTGTCAGCCGTATTGCTCCGGTCTTTTTCTTCTAAATCTCTAATACCCTTAAACTTCGAGTTTACTCCTAAGTTATTGGTGGGCGTAAGATATGGGGACGGGCATACCGGAGACCGAGGGTAATCATAGCTAGTATTTGATGTGGAAGGAGCAGATGATCCGAGCACTGGTTGAAGCGTTAGTTTATTTTGAATGGTAGCATTGTCGATACGAAAATTTTCAGTTTCGGGCGTAGTTGTTGTAGTTGGGGTTGTAGCATGAGAAATGTGAAGTGGGGAGGATGCAACTGGAAGTAGTATATCTGGTTCAGTATATGTTGGATTATTCTTTTCTAGATTTCTGCGCTTTTCTTCCCGCTCGGTACGTTGGTACTGAAATTCCTTGTCTGCTTCCTCTACTTTGGCACTTAATGCATCAAGCTGAGGAAGCATTTCTTCAATTTTTTTTGCTGTCGCTAGGTATCCCCTTGTTTGAGCATCAGCATATTTTGTTAGATGTGATAAAACTTCCTGTTCTTTTCGTCCTCCATGAAGATCCTGCATAAATGAAGAGTAATCAAACCGCTTCAGCTCAAAGTTCCTTCGTTTAATTTGATACTTTGAATCACTATCTACTCGCTTCTTCTCTTTTAGAGAGTCCTGACGTTGGCCCAAGTACCGAGAGACATAAGCGTAGTAATCTTTGCTTTCCTCCTCAAAATCCCGCTTTTTTGATTCTGCTTGTTTAATATCAATATGATAAACTTTCATTATTGGTTCTATAATTATCTTTTGAAGATTATTAGTGCTCTGCATTTCGTATGCTAGTATTAGGCGAGCAATTTTGTCAAAGTAGTGTTCCAGGGCAGGCTGTACTGCGTTTGCATTTGATAATGCTGCTTCTCGTAATGAATCAGTAAATGCTGTTATTGCTTCGTTGCACTCCACTTGTGCTAGATGAGCTGCTTCAGCTTTCTTTAACACTTTTTTCATCCGGTGCCGCATACTTCCAGTTTTTTGTTCCAAAGCCTTCATTGTTGCCCGGAACAAAGGGCCATCTTCGGTAGCACTCATGTCCTGACCCGGACGTTGACAAGAAAAATCAACTCTAACTGTATCTTTTTGTGGAATGTAATATAATCCTGTGGGGTCTTCAACTTGTATCATAGTGGGTGAGGGTGGATCATCGTAATCACGCGTATCGATATAGCTAACACGAGAGCCTATAGATTGAGTAGATGCAGCCCGAAATTTCGGAGGGTTAACGAGACTAAATGGAGCTGCAGGTGAGTTTGGTTGACTTGGACAATATTGTTGATCTGTAAATAGGATGATCAGTATTCTGGAAGGCGGCTAGGGAATAAGTCTTACTAGCAATCCAGAAGGAAAAACTAGCCAGTGTATCCAATCTATGCGCACGCTGGTCATATTCGACAAACTGTATAATATTAGAATGTAGGTCTTATAATAGTTTGAAACAACATACACTACAAGTGTTTCTCCACCCACCTCCTTTGTCTTCCACAGCTTTCGGAGGTCTCCATTTCCAAGACCAGTCAAATGAAACTGATTGACTAGATCCAGTCGAAAAATCCCCTACTAACTGAACATTCGCATTTTTGTGGAGATTTGGGTCTGCGTGAAATTCTCTAGTCACTAGGGTCTCAACTTCCTTAGGTGTTGAAGCAGAAACATAAGTGAGACCATTGATATTTGTATCGACAAGGGTCTTTGAGTCTTGGGTGCTGGTCTGCCGGATAATAAAGGTAAACTTGAAAGTAAGTTCGGCGTCATTGTTGAGCTTTAGTAAGAAATTTGGAGATGGCTGCTCTGGGTCCTTGACCAGCGCAATTACAATTAGATAATTACGGCGAGATAGTACATGTGGCACTTTACCTGAACATATTCGATTAAACTTGCATCCAGGAAATCACGGCTACCATATAATTTGGTGGCAGGGAATGCATTAGGAACCAGGTGAAGAATAGTTCGTCGATGAGAGTTGGTTACAACGAGAGAAGAAATAGTTACTGTGACCCCAATCAGCTCGACTCCTTGAATCTGTAGACATAACGCACATCGATTCTGGTCCCTCAGATAGAGCGCGGAGATCTCGTCAGGCTTGCTGCTAATATTTCCCATGTTTTGAGGCTTATCAACCCCAATTGAGCACCAGGGTTTAATTGTGCTAGGTTTTACGCATTAGAGGCGCAGGAGGACACTGTTGGAGCGATTGTTACGAGCATCCAAAAATTGTACGGAAAATTATCATGCAGAAACGTGTAATTGAAGAACTAGAACACGGCACAAAACGAAAAACGAAACTGAGCTGTCTTCGTGTCTCGAGATTGTACTAGTTGTTCCTGAGGCGTTAACATCATAGGGGTGGGGGAGATAGTATTCAGAGAATGGGATGGATGCGGGAGACCTAATATGGAGAGTGCTGTTTCAATGACCTGGTGAAATTGTGACGGGGATCATTGATGATGGTGCGATTACGGCGCGCAGTCCTGTGTGATAGCATACATTTTTTGAAAGGATAGAGCGTCAAATGATGCAGTTCAGAACCACATCTATCTTAATCATTTGCTTGATATACCTCGGTTGTTGAAATGGCTCAAAGACAGTCAGACAGCGGAGTTAGATCAATTTTCAGGTTGGCACTCTCCTCATCCTAGGGCTTGTGGCGAATATCTTCCGCTGACTAATTTACGTCCCATACTGTTCATATTCCAAGCCAACCGTTTTCCTGTGTTTGCTCACAACCTTCAGTCAGCACGGTCAATGTTAATTACAAGTAGAATCTCAATATTACTAGACATCATTGTTTCTCGCACATGCCCTAACCTGTAACTGAAAGGAAATTATTGTGGGACACATATTGAATATTTGAGTGATGATGCTAACGCTCTCCACATGATCAAGTTAGGACAATTTCGACGAATAAGAATACTAGAACAGACGATTCCGGAATACCACTACCAGCACATAAGAAGGTTCCGTGGAAAAGGTGGCCGAATTCCATAGGCAAATACTGAGCTGAATGGCTATTCATCAAGGACAATATATCAATGATCGTTCAAGCAACATGAGAGGATAGGAGCACTGTACAAGGTGTGGCCCGGTTCAGAGAGGAGCCCAATGTGCTAGAGAGTCTATGACTCAAGTAGTACAATAAACACAAACACACAACAGCACATATTTAGAACCAAGGTAACTTCATCAGCACAATAGTTTGTGTTCCTGATCGGTAAAAATTAGTATCATGATGTTTACACAATATGTCAGCGCCAAATGACACAGCCCCTTTTGCCTCTTACTTCATAAAACGTACCGATGCACCAGCGCTAGTTTGCGACGCAAAGTTATACCTACCAAAATTCAATCAAACATGTGTCAATAGCCGTATCGAAGGCGCTAGTCAGGTGGAGATCTTTTGTCGATGGGGCACTTGCATGGCACTATTTCAGGACAACTTGAAACAACTTATAAAATCGGTAGGTATCATTCTTTTATAACCAAATTGTCCAGTAATCCTAACTGGGCGCCTTGAGGCCCATGTAAGTTTTCTCGGAGGATACATAGTTTGAGTAGTACAACTCAAGATAACGACAAGAACACTCACTCAGGGAGACTATTCTCAATACCTGTCAGTGTTATCCCTTTACGGAACTAGAAGTGAAATATTCTTCCAGAGCCGAGATTCATTCACGAACAAGGGTGAGATGAATAATATTTGATGGATTATCAGCTTGAAGGAGTTGTTGATACAGGCTTACCACCCCGTATGGTTTGATTCGAAGTTATTCGATTCCATTTGCGACGACTGTTCACGTGACATCATTTGTTAGTCAAGTTGAAGTGGCTTATCTAAGGCACAGCAAATCCATACTTGTGCAGTTCACATAATTATTTGTTAATACAGAATATAAACTCTATTCTGGATTCAATTGAGCAAACAGCTAGCGTGAACAGTCCTTTATGGCTGTACTCGGTATTTTTGTCGAAAAGTCAGTCGGCAGATTTTTCACAACCGCAAGAAAGGCAAGCAAAAACTTATCACCACCAACATAAGATTCACGGGTAGACCAAGATCTATCTGGGGGTCTAATTCAAACAACCAAAATCTTTCCTGCCGTGGTCCGCCTCCTGGTGGTGTTCTCCCGTATAGTCTGAGTAGCCTCGGCACCTACTCCATTTGGGGAGGACACGCCTAAGACCACGTTTCGCGCGGAGTAATTTCAATGGATAATGTAGGCATTTCTTGGTAAATCGGGATTTTTGATACGCTTTCCTGGTTGGGTATTCACGGATGAGGGTTGACTTGGGGTGAAGAAAAAGGCACCACGACTTCGCAGTGGTACTTGCAGATGAAATCCGAGGCATGAGTGCTCTTCCTTAGATTGATTCATCTATTATGTACTTTTCTTTGATATTATGTCATAGCTAGTTAGCTGCATACGTAATTAAAATCCGACGCAAAAAAAGAAACTAACTACAGAATTTGTGGTCACATGTGTACCGACAACGTGGCCTCATTGATAGCCCCAGTTATTCTAATTTCTCACAGTATTGGATATTTTTGTTAATTTTGTTGACTGGGCTAAGTGAGTTGTTTATCATCATGTTACGCAATTAGCACCCTCCACACTCTTATGGGAGCTTGAGCACGAGTGGAACTGGGATGGATCAGCTTTACTACCATACAAGTATAATAAACCTCGTCCCATCTAAATGGCTGAACCACTTCAGACCTCACCCATGTGTTGAATTATACCAGGCCTGCCTGTCTAGAAGCCTGATGTATATAAGCCGAAGTATAAATTCCTCCTCAGCCTTGGCCACCACGCGTCCGAGCCCTCGACATTTTCATTGACTCCGAAATATAAATGTCGTCCAATATCTAACTGTTTCCCTAGCCTGGAGCCTTCATACCGTACCGTTGGGTTGTTGTCATTATTACGGATCTGAACTCCCTCCAAAATGTGTGATCCCATCGGTATATATTCCCTTTTTTCCTTTGCTGTACACTTTCTGTTCCATCATGACTATCCACATTAGAGCGAGCGTAGGTTGGTGGTGTGACGAGTAGGGAGGTGGGTCGCAAATGTAGGATCGACTAAGAAATGCTTCCTCGCAAAAATAGAAGGATTTTGAGAGATTTTGGGTTTTTTTGCATCAGATTTTAATTGCGTATGCAGCTATCTAGCTATGACATAATATCAAAGAAAAGTACATAATAGATGAATCAATCTAAGGAAGAGCACTCATGCCTCGGATTTCATCTGCAAGTACCACTGCGAAGTCGTGGTGCCTTTTTCTTCACCCCAAGTCAACCCTCATCCGTGAATACCCAACCAGGAAAGCGTATCAAAAATCCCGATTTATCAAGAAATGCCTACATTATCCATTGAAATTACTCCGCGCGAAACGTGGTCTTAGGCGTGTCCTCCCCAAATGGAGTAGGTGCCGAGGCTACTCAAACTATATGGGAGAACACCACCAAGAGGCGGTCCACGTCACCTTCCGTCGTCAACTTGTGTTTATAGTGTCAGCTGCACTCTCGCAAGCAAAGAAATTGCCGCACAAAGCTCAGTTCATGAAACTCCCCACCAAATTTCAAAATCACACGCGCGTGGAGATTGTATCCATCCTCCGTGTCATCTCGTGAACTTATCCTGATCCCTCTCACGTCCATCCCAAAGAACCGTCTCCCGGATTTGTGCGCCACGCTTTGCTTCCTTCGTCGGGTATAAATATTGGCGTGGGCGTGTATTTGGCGGCTAGCTGAGGTCAGAGAATAGTTGATGAGAGGTGTAGTCATTGAAACGAGGATGTTCTAAGTCGTACTTGTAAACTTGAGGAGACTTAGGTAGGAGTCGAACTTGTTAGGAGCGAGATTTGACATGGAGGAGAATTTTGAAATATTGCCTCGTGGGCCAACTTCTTTGGTATCGCGAAATTTGACTGAACTTGGCTCTGGGAGATTATTCACTCCCAGGTTCGTAGAGGACGCTACAGACAGGTGTTCAGCCTTCATTCTTTACGGGTCTGGGAGTAATGCAGGCATTGTACATGATTTCGGCTCGTATATACATAAGGCCTCCTCACTGTCTATAAGAAAATAATTCAAATTTATCATGTTTAAATAAATCATACGTAGCTAATTTCTTTCAGGTAGGTTCTAGGAGTCCTCCATAGTCATAGACTTATATAGAACTATAATAAGATCTAATCTAATCTATACACAGGGAGTGCGCTCTCTCTGTTAGTACCTGAGTAGAATAGATCAGATTAGATTTTAATGTCCCTAATGAGTCTATGGGTATGAAGGACTGTGAAAGCTATCCAAACACGTTTAGAGCTCAATGATAAATTCTAACAGTTATCAAGGAAATAATGGCCCCTCAGTCATTGTGGATGTGTAGTACTTCCATTGGATTTTATTTTATTTTATTAAATTTAACGTCGTGCAAGTGCGCGGCATGTAACTATTAAAATAAGCCGGCCGGCCCAGTCCCCAAAGAACTACCAGACGCTCTGACGTGCCTTAGAGCACTCAGAAACTACAAAAGAGTCCGACCCACTGCCCGCTACGGGGGATGGCAGGGATACCTGTGACCAAGAGGATATAGATCGAAAGCCTTGGTGGTTTGGCATGGAAAGAGGGATCGGAATCGAGGCTCGGGCGCGTGGTGGCCGAGGCAGAATGATGGAAGGGACATTGTGTAAGTTTTTATTTTACAATGCAGGATTTTGCGTGGAAGTTTTCTTTTGTTTTGTTTTCAATTCTGGGCTGCAGGACTCGTCATGATTCAACAAATAGATGCGTTTTGGCATGGTTCCGGTCATTTAGGTGGGACGAGGCACTTGTACTTTACGGTAGTTAACCTGATCCGGCCTGAACCCACCCGTGCTCAAGCTCCAGTAGGAGTGCGACGGGAGTTACTTTACCTAGCACGTTAATGAACAAACAAACTACTGCCCGCTACTCCGATAACCAATGTACTTCCATTGGAGACCAGAGTGAAATTAAGTACAGAATCTGAAGTCACGTGCTTATCAACAACGTAGACTTTGATAGCCCTAATAGCTTAACTTCTAACAACAAATAATATCTCTTGATAGATACGGAGGTTCAAGCCTTCACCTAAGTAGAAAACCTTAGTAATCTAGTCATATGGCAAGATTGGGCCTAAAAAATTTACGCTACCCAACATATCCAAGGAATAATTACGTCTCAGTAATGAGATCCTAGCGTGCAATCACTTAATTAACAACCGAGATGGGACCAAGCATATGATTTGTAGCCACGAGGGTCCCAACAATATAGTCTGATTGATAACCTCGAAAATTATAATCTTTAACACAACCAGTATCACTTATTTAATACCCAACATATTTAGCAATGACCAGATCTTATATAATGCAAAGCATTTTGTTCACTGATAAGACTATTGACAATTTATAGGTTACGTAAAGCTGAAGCCAGGAACCTAAGATTGATAATTATCATTTCATGGAATTAATTTCTTTACTCTATTTGAAAAGCTTAGTTTTTATATTTATGCTTTCAAATTGCTACTTCGGCTATTTTTCTCGCATTGCCTTCAACGTAGTACAAATAAAAGAAAATTACTTGACTTTTTGGATGGAGAATATTTATCCATGGCCAGGATTTTTGTTGTGGCGGGTTGAACCTTCTAGTATAGCCATTTAGTTTTATCAATATGAACTTGAACCTTATCGCCAACTACACTTAATTTTCTTCGAGAAAAATTAAGCACTACATTGTTGTCAATTTAGATTCAAGCCCATTGTTGGTTGTTCAAGAAATAAAGTTGATGAAGCGAATCAAATTTTCCATTCGCACAGTGGGCTGAAGGAAAAACTTGATGAAATGTAATGAGATCTTTGCACATTTTTTTCAGCTTTGGGTATCCTTATAAAGATAATTTTAAAAAGTACTCAAGAAAATCCGTTGGTTCACCCTCAGAAATCTGGAATATATCGATCTCGGATACCAGGCGGATAGAATTTGGTACCATGATGAATACCAGCTTAGGTAATTCAATTTGAATAATCTAGGTTATTTGTTACTTCATTGTAGCAATTCAGGTATTTCTTTTGTTGAAACCTCAAGTAACAAATGGAGATAGAGTGCTGTCTTGGTAGTAACTAACCTCCATCATAATCATCATCAAATGCCAACCTAAAAATGTCGATACGCACAGAAATATTAGTCCCTAACAAGGTACTTAATTCTAGGGTTCATGTAGTTGTGCTTAAACACGTTTCTTCTACCCATGCGAATCAAGAAGATTCGCTTATCCAGAGTTTTCTTTTTTGATATTACAAACGGTATTTATTTGAGAGACATCAGAAATCGTGAGTACCAATGTAGCGCCTACATCAATAGTCTCCAAGCACCTAGTATGAGTGCCGCCGTACCTGCCTGTTGTTAGCATATCAAATACACTAAAGCCAATAAATTTTATACCAGTGCAAACTCCCATAAGCCATTGAAGTGTTTGAAACTTGACTCCTTCTAGTTTTTCCCTTAAATGGGCTACTGCTTGTTCAATTTTGGTTTCTGTTTCTTTAATCTTGAGTTCTTGCACATTTGCCTCTTCTCTTATTCTACCTTTTTCGAGGTTGAGATCTAATCTGACTGATGCTTGCGTACGATTTATCTCATCTCTCAATCTACTGTTCAGTTTGGCAAGATCATTGGTCAGACGCTCGTGAGATGCCCGAGTTGTCGCAGATTCTGTGGAATCAGCAGACAATAACTCGGTTCGAAGTTTTGCAAAGTCAACCTTCTGGGTGTAAGTCGCTTTGGCTTGATCTTCTCGTAAGACCATTGTACGTGTTAAATTCCGAATACTTTTGTTTTCAGCATCAAACTCAATGAGATTGAATATGAACATACCTTTCTTCGATAACATCGCTTAGAACCTTCATCATAGCTACCGACTGTGCTTCAGTAAAACCTTCCTCTTGCAAACGTCGAACGAACTTAAGTGTATCGAAGTGATGGTCCCGGGGTTGTCGAGCTGCAGATCGAAAATCCCGATACTGATTAAAATTGTAACCTGATATGATTGTCCTCAGATGATTTGATCTTGAAAGTTTACTCGTATCAAAGAGGTCACAGTTAGGAGCCTTTAAGACTTTCTGGGTCTTCGTTGGACATAGTGTACTGGAAGTCCAAGTGATGCATTTTTTCGATGCTGGAGACCTCCTACAGCTTCGTTTCGGTGATAAAAACTGCAGTGTATGTGTGGGGAGGCCTCTGCTTGCCATCATGATATAAGTGACGTCGCTGTTCAGATCGTTGAACTGACATTGCTATCCGTCAACAAGATGAGGATGACACGTGATAAGCGCCAGATTTGGCCCACAAATCATATATTCATCACCAGAGCTTTTTGATCTCAAATTTACCTCACGATAAGCCCTGCGCACCAAGTACATTTGAAGACAGTTTCAGAGTTACAGAGAAGAGAATTGATCTAGAAAAATTCCAAATAGTATGATCGAAAACGACAAGTACGGCAATGGCCCTGAATCCGACTCTGATTCTGGCGCTGGCTCTGATTATCATGAAGTCAACACGGTTCAGCCATTAAAATCTTCCCTTAAAACTGTAACAATTCAAGCACCAATAGTAAAGACTATTTTGCCACCGCAGACAGAACCCAAGGACCTCGACGTAAAGTCACTGACTCCTCTTACTCCTGAAATTATAGCAAGGCAAGCTACGATTAATATTGGGACTATTGGACACGTGGCGCACGGAAAATCAACAGTAGTTAAAGCTATATCAGGAGTGCAGACTGTCCGATTCAAGAATGAATTAGAACGTAATATTACCATTAAACTTGGCTATGCTAACGCAAAAATATTCAAGTGCGATAATGAGGAATGTCCTAGGCCAGGGTGTTTTAGAAGCTACAAGAGTGACAAAGAAGTTGATCCTCCTTGCGAGAGAGATGGCTGCTCTGGTACATACAGGCTGCTCAGACATGTCTCGTCAGTTTTCCTTTAGTCCTTTCCAAAATTCTGCTGATTTGAGTACAGCTTTGTTGATTGTCCTGGTCACGATATTCTTATGAGTACTATGTTATCTGGAGCTGCAGTGATGGATGCTGCGCTACTTTTGATCGCTGGTAACGAAACTTGTCCACAACCACAAACTTCTGAGCATCTTGCAGCCATTGAAATTATGAAACTCGATAAAATTATCATACTTCAAAATAAAGTCGATTTAATGCGAGAAGAGGCGGCAAAGGAACATTTCGGCTCTATTAACAAGTTTATTCGCGGGACTGTTGCAGGAGGAGCACCCATAATACCCATTTCGGCCCAGCTGAAGTTTAATATTGATGCTGTTAACGAAGCTATCGTGAACACCATTCCTGTGCCACTTCGGGATTTTTCGATGGACCCTCAGATGATTGTCATTAGGTCCTTTGATGTTAATAAACCGGGTGCAGAGATCGAAGAGCTTAAGGGTGGCGTCGCAGGTGGCAGCATTTTACATGGTGTTATCAAACTTGGCGATGAGATAGAAATAAGGCCTGGAATTGTAACGCGTGACGAAAAAGGAGCTATAAAATGTACGCCTATCTTCAGTCGGATTGTGACGCTAAACTCAGAAAATAATGAGCTGAAATATGCTGTTCCTGGTGGCCTCATTGGTGTAGGTACTCGCATCGACCCTACCCTATGCCGAGCCGATCGCCTTGTCGGCTTTGTTCTTGGATTAAAGGGTCGCCTCCCAGATATTTACATCGAAATCGAAGTCAACTACTATCTCTTGCGTCGTCTCTTAGGGGTCAAGACTGCAGATGGTAAACAAGCCAAAGTGGCCAAGCTAGCAAAAAACGAGGTTCTCATGGTCAACATTGGGTCAACGGCAACAGGAGCAAAAGTAGTTGCAGTTAAACAGGACGCAGCTAAGCTAGTATTGACTAGTCCTGCTTGTACAAATGTCGGGGAAAAAGTTGCACTTAGTCGTCGTATAGAAAAGCACTGGAGATTAATAGGCTGGGCTACGATTGCCAACGGGTCTACTATTTCTCCAAGCATTACATAGGGTACCGCAATATTTTTAACTTGAGCTTACCATCAGGATGATGGTACAATAGAATAGGTCTTTGTTAGACGGAAAGCAGATCTAACGGCGTGATAACTATGCTCTTACTTGGAATATTCTGTAGTTAGCCAGCGTGTTTAGGGGAATGATGGCGAGCCTTGTGGATGATAAGGGCATGGGAAGCTGCATGTTTTTGAGGTGGGTAAGTGTCAGGATGAGCACATAAAACTGTGTTACTATTTATTCCGGTTACCCTTAACGACGATAGGCTCATGAAAATTCTTCTTTCCAGCACCTGTATCATCTAGTTTACATTACCTTTTTGATCGCTTTAGATAAAATTTCAACCCAAAAAATATTAAAGCCCACAAACACTGCTAAAAATACAGAATTTCTTGTACGCCCTTTGAATTTACACATGAATTTCATTTTTTTTTTTTAAATCATTTAATGTGTATGCATGTTGGAAGGTCTTACAATGTGATATCACAAGGGTCGACAAATGTCAGGTTGGTTATTCGAAAATGTATATGTGTTCCTCTACGTCTTCCATCATCTACATAAGTTATACAAGAGTAATCGTTAACATTAGAACACGTGATAATATTTGACGTCATGATGGATACTCTCTCCGTCGAGCTTTGACCAAGCTTATTAACCCACACCGGCAATCTTTTCTTTATGAACTAGCACTGAATAGAAAGCCCCCGTCTGCCATATCTTACTGACTAATATTACGGTCTTATTACCGATCCTTCAATTCGAATCGTTAACTCATTATTATCGATGAATCGTTCCAGGGCACGATTCGGTGACACTTTTGTCAAAGCATCAGCAGGGTTATCTTCCCCGTTGATCCATCGAATCTCCGCAACCTCTCTTCGTTCATGAGACTGTCTAAGCGCCATAATATCAATCATTAGGCGTTTCTCCTTAGTAGTACCTAACTTTACCAAGCACTCGTATAACGAGTAAGAATCAGTGCATATAACTAGAGGCATTTCAGGAAGATTAAGACGTTCGGTTATCATCTTTAAAGAAGATGCGATTGCAAGACCAATGTCAAAGCCATTGACCATTCCGTAGATTTCAGAGGCTAGCACACTGCGGGTGACTCGTTTACACTTTGTCGAACTCCAGTGAATAAGGTTACCTCGAACCTTGGTCTTAGATCCGATTTGATCCTCATTAGCAAGTATCAATACAAATCCAAGTTGTGAGCTGAGGTCCTTATTATTAGCAAATGATCCATCCGTAAAGACCATTATCTTAGCCGTGGCCAAGTTAATTGGAACGAAACGTAATCCACGCTGTATGTTCTTTATTTGCCATTTGAGTCGCCGGTTTAAAGCAGTGTATTCCACTTCGTCCGGATCTTTGGCTTGTGCTGCTACCGACATATCGAAAGCTGCCTCGGGCTGACATATGGAGGCAATATACGCTCCTCGGGCACGTTGCTCAATATACCTCTGATTTCGATCTAACACCTTGTTAGTTACCAAGTTGAGTTTAAGTCCCTGTCCTTTCTGTTTAAGTACAATTGCGTCATTTTCAAAGATAATTGTTGCTCCATTGAATTCTAAAGGTGTTTCGGCCGATAGAATCACCTTAGGTTTTGCTCGGAATTGAGCTTCAGTAAGTTTCTCCTCCTCTGTTGCAGAAAAAGATTTGGTGCATAACATGAGGGTATCATCTGTCTGTATTCCCACAATACCAAATTTATCTATTTCTCCATTTGTAATGAGAAAACATTCATCAAATGTCGAAGTGGACATGTCTAGCAGTTTCCTATGGTGACCTTGGTAAGTAGAGAACCAGTGAACACCTGCTTCTGCAATTCCATACAGAGGCTTAATTACACGAATAATAGTTCCTTCAGGGTACTTTGTTTTAAGTTCCGAGGGCAAGCTTGCTAAGACGACACGGGAGAGATTGGTATGTGATTGAGGGTAAGCCTGTGTGATATCCCTGATTGCGATGATCATTCCTTTCATCATTAATGAGGGGGCGAGAGCAAGGATCAAACGTTGGCTCATTCGCTGGATGGTTGGTGATTGCGTCAGGATGGTACTTTTAGCTTGATCGTTGTACCCTTGTATTACCAAGCGAGACTTTTCATAGGGCTTGGTTGTTTTGCCTTTAACCTCACGTACCATTCGTGATTTAAAAATTCGGTGGTTTCCATGGATCTTGCTATTAAACAGTTCAAATTTGAATACACCACGACTGATTAGATCATTTATCTCATTTGAATCCGACTCTTCGAAGGGAGGTTCAGGTGACGTGATTACACCATCGTTTCTCAACTTGATAGCTAGAGCATAGTCATCTTCCTCCTTTTTAGTCAAGTATGCCGCACTTACATTCTTCGACTTGTTCATTGAGCCCAAGGGACGACCTCTTTTGCGTGGCTGAGGCTTCATAATCGGAATTTCAGGCTGAAAATCATTAGTGGATTGATCTTCGAGATGATTTTGAGGTTCTAAGTTTTCACGTTCACCGGAGTTCCGGTAGTATGGTTGAACCACCGTAGATCTAAAGGTTGTTGGGCCATTCACCATGTCAAGAGTTATATCATGGCCGTTGGTCGCGATAATCTTGTAGGGACCTTGCCAGCCATCTTTCTCACGCCAAACGCGTACTTCACTTTGTAGAGGCAATGAAAGAATCTCGTGAGTTGAAGGTCCGTTTCTAGTATTCAGAGCGTCATTTATCTGTCGGTCGGCGTTGAGTTTCCGCAAGGCTTTCATGGCTTTCTGAACTGCTTCGGTTCGCCTCAAGGTTGATGGGGATGGTGGTGAATCTACGGTCATCCGAGGATATGCGCCAAAAACCAAAAGTGTTGGCACAAGACCATCTGGTCCAGCCGTATCGTTAATCGCCTTGATTGCCATTTGTAGTATTGCTTCTGGACTTGTAGTACTATATAGCTCAGCATGTAGGATCTCGAAAACACGGCGAAGAGGAGCGTGGTATCGTTCTATCTTTCCTATTGACCAATGAGCCTCGGTTGGTACCTGTTTACATGTGATCCCAAGGATCTTGGCCTCATTCCTAAACTCTGAAGAAGCAAAGTTGGTACCGGCATCATTTGTGATGATATCGGGAGGACCTTGGTATGTATCAATCCATAACATACGGAGTGTCTCCCACGTTTCTTTGCTTGATAAAGATTTGAGGAATCGGGCACCTTGAAACGAAGTTGCTGAGTCAATAACGTGCAACACATGGCGCTCGATGATATACAGTACGTCAACAAAGATCTCATGGTTGAATTCGCGGTCATCTTTCAGGGTAAATTTGAATCGTCTCGGAGCTGGACTATGCATTTGACACTGGTGACAAAATTTGGTTATGGTCTCAAGCGATTTTTCGTTCACATCATCATGTCCGGCTTTCCTTAACAAACGACAAAGACGATCCGTAGATGGATGGCCAAACCGGCGGTGTAATCGACGAAGTTCAATCTCAGTAAGAAACGCTGCACAGCTTTCGAGTCTGTTGAGGAAAAACCAGGGGTGTCCCCATTTTCGGATTACCGGGATTCGGGTGTTTCCTCTGATGATCTCGTCCGTGATGTTATTAAAATATACACCCATTCGGTCCATGTCGGCGAGACATAACAAGAATGGTGTTGGAGTATCGAGAACATGGAAAGTTATTTCTCCGATTGGTGTCCTAACCACTGTAGAGCCAATTGAGTTGACTATTGATCCTTTGCCAAAACAGACTGATGCTCGGCCAGCTGTTGATTTGTCAAGTTGCACAGATGATTCAACTCGCTGCAGTGCGAGGTATTGCTCTAATCCTGCCGTTGAAACCTGGGCAGCGCCAGTATCAGGTAGAATACCTTGGAAAACAGTTCTTGAGTAACGGTCTTCAATAAAAAACTGGTTGGCCGGGGCGTCTATTTGCTCTTTAAAGACATTAGTTCCTGTAAGTTGGTGAAGATATGCTTGATTCATTAGATAGTTTGCTGTTTCGGCTGCATAAGTTTCATCTTCAAAGTCATTGGGGGTTTCATCTTGTTGAACAGCCATTTCGTGCCCTTCGTAGCCGACAAGGTAAGTTGCGAAGTCGTTTGAAATGTCGCCTGTATAATGACAATGGGCGAGGTAACGAGTTCGTGCTCGACGACGTTCATCATTTGGATGTTTTGTAGACCAACACCCCTCTTTACCACAAATAAAACATTTCTTTTTCCAGGTGGGATTACTTCTCGTATTACAGTCAAGGTTTTCCTGTCTGAATTTGCTCCGCCGGGAATCATCCTGATCATAGTTCCCTCGGTTATTTTTCTTATACATCCCTTGCCGATTGTTGTTATAGCGTCGGTCAAGATAGTATTGGTCGTTATCCTCCTGATTATCGGTCATAAATTGGCGTGGAGGGACATCGTTCAAAGAGGTCTCGATTGATGATCGCAGGTCCGAGTAAAGTTCTTCACAGTATTTTGCTGGTTTGAATAAGGCGTTCTTAAGTTCAGGAACACCACGACATGCCATAATGACGGCGGTACGTAGCACTTCTTCTCCAGTATAGTTCGGACCAAGGGCGCGTTGGCAAAGTTCAAGCTTGTCAATTAATATCTGGAGTACTTCTTGTAAAGACTTTTCACTATTTTCTTGGCGAACTTTATGAAAAGTTGTTGTAGTCCAGTCTGTGTAGTACGTATTATGGTTGATTTCTGTATCGAAATGCGCCTTAAGTTTCATATAGGCCAACGCAAAGTTCGCTTCCGGGCCGATGTAATGAAGGTAGTACGTTTCAGCCCGACCTTTTAAAATCCTTGGAAATGCTGCGTGGAATTGACCGGGTCGGATTTTCAAAAATTTACAAATGTTCAGGAAAATTCGAAGCTTGTCATCAAGTATATCATACGGCTCGCCTGAATACATTTTTCCTTTATCCCATAGCTTAGCGAATTGGGTTAGCACATGGGGATCTAAATCTTCATTTACAGTTGGTTCTGGTGGTAATGTGATGTAAGGATTCTGTAACATGGTTGACGTTCCGGCTTGTGATTGCCTAGGTGGTTGCTCATTTTTGTAAAGGTTCGAGGTGACTGATCCTTGTAATTTTTCTTTCTGTTGAGAGGCATTTGAATCAAGAAAAGAAGTTCCTTGCAACAAAACTTTTGTATCCTCTTGCTTTGCTTCCGGTTTGTATGTGACAAATCTTTCATGAGGGTTTGGGCAACGCTCATCCACGGGCCATTCAGGGCATGACTCTATTTTAAGCAAGTTCGCAAGTTGTCGTCCGATAGGACCATTATTCTTGCCAGTATAGATACCTCGCTTGCGGAGGAGGAGCTTAAGTTCTCTCTTAAATGGCTGATTTATCTTATCAAAATTCATTTCCGTCCAGGTTGCAAAGTCCTCTTGAAAAGCATAGAACAAATCATCTCCAACCAAGTTTCCATATGTGTAGTCTTGTAATTGCCGTGCAACCCACGTTGTGACATGAACTTCAGTCGGGTTGTCAGAGACGGGGTAAACCAGAGACTCGGGTCGATTTGCTGCCATGCGACAGGGCTTATATTGAGTGTGCCTGCAGTTAGGATATCATTTAGAGTACATGTAGGAATTGCAGGGACTTTGGGAGTGTCGTTCGCCATTATATTAGATAATTTGTACAAAACTGATAGTTGCGTGGTAGGACGCGTATCTTGGCTTTAATCAAAAGTTTGAAATGAATCAGAAGCCTTGATTTATAGCCTTGATCTTCCTTACGTGTCTTCAGAGAGTATGGTCGAGCCAGGGAGGTCTGAATAACGTTGAGGGCTGTAGCAGAGAAATTCCTTCTCGAGAGTATGGTCAAGCCAGGGAGGTCTTCAGGAATTGATCTGTCTCTTCTTCCTTGCCAGTCTGTGATTGCCTTGTGCAATCACTGATCAGTGTTGGAAGGTCTTACAATGTGATATCACAAGGGTCGACAAATGTCAGGTTGGTTATTCGAAAATGTATATGTGTTCCTCTACGTCTTCCATCATCTACATAAGTTATACAAGAGTAATCGTTAACATTAGAACACGTGATAATATTTGACGTCATGATGGATACTCTCTCCGTCGAGCTTTGACCAAGCTTATTAACCCACAATGCAGCTATTAAGCTATGACACATGACCGGTACTGTATATACATGTAGGATGACTCTTTTGACGTTAGAGACACTCATACTCTGGATTTCATTTGCAAATACCACTATGAGGTATGTTCGCTTACACAAACAGTCGACCCTCCTCCGTGAGTACCCACCAAAGGGAAATTAAAAACCTTTGATTATCCAAGCATGCCTTCATCATCCATGCATACCAGCGCCGCGAGAAATGTAGTTAGGTTTTGCCGGATTCGAACCAGCGGTCTCCTGTCTCGGGTGGGATATGTGTCCTAGCTATCCAGACCTTACTTGAGAAACCAGCCAAGATGATGTACCACCGCACCATCCAACCACGGCGGTGTTTATAGTGTTGCCCGCACTCTCGCAAGCGAAGTCTTGGCGTACGCACAAAGCTCAATTCGAAAACTCGTTGTCAAAATTCACGCCCGTCGAGATCGTTTCCATCCTCTGCATCATCTTGTGAGCTTGTCCTAATCCCTCTCACGCCCATCCCAAAGAACTGTCTCCCAGGTTTGTACGCCACGCTTTGCTTCCCCCGTCGAGTGTAAATATCGGCGTGGGCATGTACGTGGTGGTCAATTGAGGCCAGAGAAAGTCGACGAGAGGTGTGATCATTGAAATGAGGATGTACTAAGTCGTACCTGCATACTCGATGAGGTTTTGGTGGTGATTGATCTCGTCAGCTGTGAAAATTTGATTGGGTGCAGAGTCTTGAATCATTGCCTCATGGGCCAACTTGTTCGGTATTGCGAAATTTGACTGAACTTGGCTCTGGGAGAATATTTCACACCCAGGTTCGTAGAAGGCACGGCGTACAGGTGTCAGTCTTGCCCTCCCATGAATTTCATTGTCTTGCGGTAAATAGTGAGATAGAATTACATTCCACTTACCCCTAGTAACAGGACTTGGGTGTTGATGTAACAAAATAATATATTTAATTAGAAAGCGGTAACAGAGCAATGTTCTAAAATTCTCATCATTAAATCGCGTTGGTTATCGCTTCAGTGACTTCTAACAATAAACCGATATTCAAGTAACAGGCAATCAAAATTATCTACAGAACGTATCACGCGCTTTATTTGATTCAACACTTCCAACCTTAGACCGCAGTTCATTTAGCTTGATTTTTTATGAACTAGGTTAACGAATGAATATTAACTCGTGACGGACATAAGCCTAGCACTCAGAGCATGACACAGAGAAGGCTAGTCCTTTCCCGACAACTGTATACGAAGACAACCCATTTCCAAACTCGGACGACTTGAGACCTTTGTGCTAGGAAATTTTACCCTTCCCTCAACCGTGAATATGTTGATATTATTAGCAAAGATCGGACACAGCACCGAAGGTGTGAATCTACTTCTAGCGCTGCCCGCAAGCAAAACAACTGTTCGCCACCAAGCTCCGGACGCGGGAGCGCTCAGATAAGACTAAGCATGGAAGCGATTAGGGTGGCGACACCATAAGCCCCTGGAATATAAGCACTAGCTGCGAGAGGTCAGATACTGCCCGGCGTATATGGAATAGCATCGAGACTACAGGCGTACCTCGAGCGCCCCTAAAGAAAACCAGTACGATCACCCCTGAATAGCTGATTCAGGGGCGATCAATTAGAGTGCTGAGCTGCAATGATGGGGAAATTGCTGCAACTGGCAAGCAGATGGTATACACGAGCCAGAGTAGCAGCGATGGCCGCCGATGAACCGTAGATTCATGAGCGTTGGATTAGTAGTATTATTGCTGTGAATAGTTAATCACGAGATGGAAGTAAGATCATAACACGGATCACAGTGATGTATATAAGAGAGCATATTTTCGCACTTCTGACTGTTTCGAAATCAGAAAATCATCCTCCACATACTCCTATCAGATATAACAAGTGAAAAGTAACTACGTTATCATATGACTCATAACCTTAACAGAATATCTACCAAAGGAAAAACAGGAAAACCCTTTGGCTAACCTAACATGCCTTTGTCATCTTACATATAGCCACCGCGCGAGATATGACCTCATAGTCCCCTCTTTCTCGAGTGAGGTAAGTATCCAGGCTATCCAGACTTTAAGTCGGGGAGACAATGGCCCGGAGGCAGACCAAAAGACTTTCCATCATTGTCTATTTTTAAAGTGTCGGTTTCACTATCCGAAATAGTTGCCTCTGTGCCTACAGACACCCTTGAGTCGAAACCATTCAAAAAATGTGCGTTCCAGAATGCCCATGTATGACCTCATGACTTGCTCGTCTCACGTCCCAGCTGCCTGTCCTTCTTAGTAGGTACAGCCTCATTAGAGCAATAGTCCCACAAAAGCTACAACCTGAGCTTTCTATATTGTAGCTTAATTTCCTCGCTGGTATACGTAGCGTCGTAAATTTGTAGTGGGTGATGGCCAGTAATGAATGAGGCAGGCTCCTTTTTAAAATTATAGTAACGCCTTTATCGGTCGTTGAGGCAAGGTAGTGTGTGATCGGGTTTAAGTGGATGACTCCCGCGCAAATGATAAGACCGACATTGTTGAGAAGTTGCCAATTATAGATATATTTGTGTTTGGTCTTGACTTTAATTCGGATGCGATTACACCGACACAACTGGGAGTTGGAGAAGTCCTATTTGCCCACTGTTACAATTCTCAAGTTTCATCTATCCCACTTGAGACAGAAGATCGCTGGTTCGACTCCAGCAGACCTCACCTTACTGAAGTAAGCTACATTGATGATGGTGGCATGTCTGGATAACCCAAGGTTTTTTGAGAGGTTTCCCTTGGGTGAGTTTCACGAAGGGCATAGTTCGACAGCGGTGAAGAAGAAGCCGCCTTGTCACAGCCGTAGTGAGACTTGCAAACGTTATCTGAGGCATGATGTTCATCACAACTATATCATCATTGTATCTGACTGAAGTCAACACCTGCATGGGCCGAAAAGGCGCCAAATCAGGATGATGAACAAAAATAAAAAAATAATGCATCCTGCTCCTCTTTGATATATAACAAATCTCATAAAGCGTTCGAGATTAGTGCAGGGTTGGATGGTGCAGTGGTACACTTTTTTTTTAAATCATTTAATGTGTTTTCAGCTATTTGACTATGACACATGACTGGTGCACACATTTCCGATAAATTCGAAAATTCGAGAGTTCATTTTTTCCCTCTTCCCCCCTTCTCGTTCTTGTCGCATCCATCTTCGAATTGTGATCTAGTTCAGACATTTTTAAAATGCCTCCAGTCCGAAAAAAGCGTCCCAACGCCAAGTTAGACAACACGAGAGTCCACCCTGTTGAAGCTTTGTCATTGATTGATAGAGATGAGATAGAGGTTTATGGGTCACAATGTATGAGGTTACTGAGTGTGGATGTTAAAGTTCCTTACTATTGTTGTTATACTAGTTAGGGTTGGTTTTTCCTTGTGTTCTATGTACAAGAGGGATGTCTACATCTACAAGTGGGCCAGATCGCTTAGGTGTAGCTAACGGCTTTCGCCGTTCCTTTCCTTCTCCCCCGCATGACATCACGTGCTATACAACTACTGCTCACCATGAAGTCCGAGGATGAAAAGTGTTAGATTACAACACACCCGAGGGCTTTCGAACAATTACCTGGCCTTGTCTAGTCTCCGAAATGCGCGGAGATGAGCAAGGTCTCAATGAAAGGGAAGGAAAAAGCCCTGCCCGCCCTCACTGAGCCCGATACTGACATGATCGGGTCAGTCAAAATTGTTGAGGAAATTCCTCAACCATCCTCCGTCCCCCAAGGAATTGGAGAATCGACCAAATCTCCTCCGACCGTGTCAAAACCGTCGGAAAACGCTGCATCCAAATCAGCGCCAAAATTAACGTTGCAGCCAAAAGCTGCCACAAAAGCAGAGTGTCCCCCAGAGCTCCGACCAATTATCGAAGCCAAACAACCACGCGCCGCCAAAACAGCGGCAAATCTGGCCCTCTGCTCCGCCGCCATCTCTGGCATCGAAGCCACCCTCCTCCCTTTGACCAATGGGTCAAACAGACAATTCATAGACTTGATGAGAGTCTACCTACGCGCCGCCATTGCGCAATACATGGCCATGGGCCCGGCCTCTACGCCATCCGTCCTTCCTCCTCGCCCGGCGAACCCACTCCCAAGGGCTCCCAACACCAGGAGCACACCAACACCCGCCGTCCCAGCACTATCTATCAAAAGCACCTGGGCTACGGTAGCAAAAAATGGACTGCGTCAAAAAGCAGTTCCTATAGCAAAGTCTGTGCCGCGACCTGCCACCAAAGCCCAAAAGAAAGAAACCCCCAAGGCGAAAGTCGACAAGTGACTGTTCCTTCGCTCTGAAAAGGACCACCTGTGGCAAAAACTGTCCACAAGTTGCGTGAGAAGTAAATTGGAGAATAGATTTTTTTTCTTTCACAATAAAATAACCTCGCTTCATTTTCACAGACTAAACCATCATGATGAAGTATTGAAGGTAGGAGCAAAGATGTACTATCTTCGGACGTCTTACCTTTGTCGAGTAATACTCTAGAATTCTCCCTGTCATGACATCATCTATATCGGAATAATCCTACTTGGGTGTTTATGACGCCAATTAATCAATAGCATGCAATATTCTTGAGTCACTGAGAGTATGATATCACCGAAAGTATGACATCATGAAACTCATGATATTATGGAAAGTGTGATGGTTAATTGGATTGGGCTATGTATATAAGAGAGCTAGTATTAGAATATTCAGACCTCACGCAACGTCTTCTGAAAAATATATACGCTGCTACTTCTAACTTCATCTCTTCTTTGGGAAGACCATTACACTGCCTCACTTCTTTTGTCTCCTTCACTCCTCTCAGTGACACCTCAGCCTAAGTTATTGTCGTATGATCCCCATTCCATTTACGATCTCATTTCATACCCTGTGGAACTATCGCTATACTAGGCTCCTTGAGAGTCATCAAGTGAGGACCGGCTCTGCTATGCTAGCAAAGAACGAAAAAACACGACAAGAGATGCTAGATGGCTCTTCAAAGCTGGCAAGTGAAAACGTCAAAATCGGGGCATCTTCAGATCTTGTAGCTTAACTGTCAGAGTAGCATGTAGACAGCAGGGCAGAGACAGGGGTCAAAGAGGTGGTTTTCAGGCTAAATGGCGCCATCCTACATTGTGCATGAGATAGTTGCATAACCACCCGGCCAAAAGGCCATACCAGAGTCATAGATCACTAGAATTTGGTTATCTCCACATATATAGATTATACAGAAGGCAATCCTGACACTTACAGATACTGAAGGTACCTGTAAATATAGTTACAGAGCGAGGCCCCATGGCGGTCAATTCTGAAAGGGTCTTTGACAGGATCGCCCTTACTGTTGAAATATTGTATATCCTGGAATGCCAAGGATAACTCATTTGTAAGTCCGGCTAATTAGGTTATCAAATTCACCTTCCTATATCATTGTCATCAGCACATTCCTCACGGAAAGTTTAACGTACATTGGCATTTATTTCACACTAGCATTCCAGCAGATGACTGTGTCTCAAATGCAGGTTATAGTTCTCTCGGATCTATTACCGACATACATGTGTTTAGCTTTATATTCCTGGCTCATATATCTGTATGTATATAGATTTACATCTACAGGGATCATAACTTATGATTCATGGAGATTGATAAATACTGGTCAAAAACCACAGTTGATAAGATATGCGCACACGCAATCTCACTCTTATCAGCTCAGTTTACTCAGAACCATACATCTCAATACACTTGTTTCCAGTCAATTCTTCCTTCTACAACTTCATACGAGACTTACTGTATTGGTCTAACCGCCGACACTGATTCCGCTATAACCTCCATATTCACTCAAGCTCATAACTTTAACAGACAGTACATACCATATTGTCTTCGTTCCGTGCAAGAAGCTTGTGAGGTCCAGTCCATCCGGCACCTTCTCTCCACACAAGGACGTCGCTTGTGAGAGGGAGCTGCAGTGTGTCGAGAATTTTGAGCCAGTTTCAATTTCCGAGAGCATCTTTCACTTATTGCCTGGCCTTAAGCTTGCGGATCTCAGTCATTGCTTTCTTCACAGCCTTGGCACGCTGTGTAATGTTTGTAGATGGTGGGGATGTTTGAGTCATCTGTGGGTACGCGCCAAAGATGAGCAATGTCGGGACAAGACTGTCTGGATCTACGGTGTTGTTAACCGCTTTCACGACCATCTGGAGGATCTTCTCTGCTATCACATTTCGTAACTCAACTCACAAGATTTCATAAGCTCGCTTTACAGGCCTGTGGTATTTATTGACCTTCCTGATGGAGTTATGTGCTTCAATAAGGACTTACTCCACTGTCAGGCTCGTTAGCTAGATCAGAGGACACGGGTTGGAACGGGTCGGAGTCGGGACAGATATTATCAGGACAGGATGTAATCGGAACAGGACGAAGGCGAGACAAAGCGGAGTCGGGGTATAAGTTAAAGCTTATAATCGGATCAATCTAAAGTCTAGAATAATTACAAGACAAAAAGCTAAAGAACAAATCCAGTCCTAGACATTCCTTAAGTACTCAAGACCGGCTACTATAATCAGGGGTATGATAGTCTACAGCAATAACATAGCAACTGATCACTATGTTGATTAGTAACTGTTACTATCACAACATTGTAACCATTGTAATGCATTGACTATGTTACTAGGGAAGCTCCTGACTTGGTTGACCAGGTTAACGTAGCATCTCAGTATTATCCTAGGGCACAATGGTAGTAACAAGCAGGCCGTTTTCCTCGTGGGAAAACCTGTGACAACCAGAAGGGAGCACAGGTTAGCAGATGAACAAGTCGAATCAGATAAGGACTCAGATCTGGAAAATAATTCATAAGATTCTAAACTAGGGAAAGAAGAGAACAAGAGGTATCTAGAGATATACATATATACATAATATACAGCTGGTCCGTGCACATAAAGGGTCACACTACAATACCAGAAAAGAACAATAGTATCAGAGGCCCTGAAGGTCAGGAATACAAGGCTGTAACAAAACCGGTCTGTGAAATCCACTTTAATACTTAGCAGCCGAGCGTTATCAACAAATTCACTAGCTTTCAGGTTAGTTTCTGCATCTGTGATGATGAAGTTAGTGTTGAAGCTTTGTCGTTGAGTGATAGAGATGAGATAGAGGTTTATGGGTCACGATGTATGAGGTTACTGAGTGTGGATGTTAAAGTTCCTTACTATTGTTGTTATACTAGTTAGGGTTTGGTTTTTTCTTGTGTTCTATGTACAAGAGGGATATCTACATCTACAAGTGGGCCAGGTCGCTTAGGTATAGCTAGCGGCTTTCGCCGTTCCTTTCCTTCTCCCCCGCATGGCATCACGTGCTATACATCTACTGCTCACCATGAAGTCCGAGTATGAAAAGCGTTAGATTACAACACTTCCCCTCGCTTTGCACATCTGATGTGGTTAGATAGTCGATGGTGAGTTGCCTTTGCTAGGGCTTTGGTTAAAAGGTCGGCAAGATTGTTCGTGGATTTTACGTGGAGAAGTTCAAAATCTCCTTCGTTATATTTATCGCGGACGTAGTGGTAGTGTACGTCAATATGCTTTGAGCGATTATGAATCCGTGGATTTCTTGCCAGTTCTTGTGCTCCATTGTTGTCTGTGTAGAGCATAGTGTCGTACTTTTGGCGCAGTTGGTCAAGTCCAAATTTCGTCCAGGTGAGTTGGCGTGCAGCTTGCGACATGGCCATGTATTCGGCTTCTGTAGTTGATAGTGCTACAGATCGCTGTTGTTTGCTGCTCCAGGCGATTGCCGCATCACCAAGTCTGATTACGTATCCTGATGTTGATTTCCTAGAATGGGGATCATCAGCGTAAGAGGCATCAGCATAAACTTCGAGAAGCTCGTTCGACCCGAAAGGATAGTTTAGATCCCAATCGGTGGTTCCTGCTAGATATCGAAGGGTGCGTTTGGCGGCTCGCAAGTGACTTTCGTTTGGACAAGATGCAAACTGGCTTAAAAGTGTGACTGTGTAGGCTAGGTCTGGTCGGCTTCCTATGACAAGGTACATTAAAGATCCGACGATGGCTTGATATTCCTTCATGTTCTCGAGACGATCCTCTTCACATCCTTTGAAAAGGGTTACGCTCGGATCAAGGGGTGTGCTAACTTTGTGTGAGTTTTCAAAACCAAAACGTTTGAGTATCTTTAGTGAGTAGCCTTGTTGAGAGAGCCGGATGCCAGATTTCTCTAGTTTAATCTCTAGGCCCAGGACATAACTCGCGTTTCCCAAATTTTTGCAATCAAAGTCGTTTCCGATTGATGATTTCAGGGCTTGGCGGAACATGTTGTCTGGACCGAAGATTAGAATGTCGTCAACGTATACCGCGACACAGGCATTTTCTGTCGGGTGAACAAAGACGCATGGATCGAAGTTGGTTATCTCGAATTCTTTTTGTCGAAGGGAGTTCGAGATACAAGCATACCATTCACGGCCTGATTGTTTAAGGCCGTAGATACACTTACGAAGTTTAACACATTTTCCGGATGTGCGGAATCCAGGAGGTAGTTCCATATAAATTTCTTCCTCCAAGTTTCCGTAAAGGTATGCAGAATTTACGTCCATTTGTTGGGGTATCCATTGGTTTTGAGAAGCTATCCGTAGAAGGATACGGAGGCTATCATAACGAGCTACGGGAGCAAATGTTTCGTCGAAATCGTGACCAGGAAGTTGACTGAATCCTTGAGCCACTAATCGAGCTTTGTACCGGTCGATAGATCCATCCGCTTTTCGCTTGATTTTAAATACCCATTTGGATCCAACAATGTTGCGATTTAATGGTCGAGCAGTTTCATCCCAGGTGTGGTTTTGTCTTAAGGATTGTAGCTCCTTATTTACTGCATCACGCCAATAGTATCCATCAGGCCCTGAGAGAGCCTCGTCGATGTTTCTCGGATCCTCGTTCGTTTCCGTTGCGGTTTTTGCCGCTAGAGTCATTGCAATGCATCCAGTTTCATCTTGGATTTCCTCAGCAATAACCAGATGTCCTCGCTGGTTATCATGCTCTTCTCGTGTATGAAAGGTCGACCCATAACTTGCAGGGAACCCATAGCGTTGAATGGGTCTGGTCGTCCTTTTAGGTCGAGATTTTGGTGATTTGAGGAATGATCCTGGCATATCGGACGTTTCTGGCTGTGAATCTGGGATAGATAATTCTTTTAGCTGGTGCATCGTTTCAATTTCTCTTTGGATTTGCTTCGAGGGGTCATCGAGTTTGTCATCTGTGGAAAGCTGCTGTTCGGCTATTGATGGTTGTCCTGGTGTGGTTGTTGTTCTGCTTCGTCATTTATTGCTTGTGGCAGGTTGCTTCGGTTTTCAAGGTTAATTGTGACTTCCCCTGAATCGAGCGGCGCAAACTTGACGTTGGTTGATTCCATAACCTTGTTCTTGGAGGGGATCCATATCCGAAAAATTTTTGTGCTACTTGTGTATCCTACAAACTTTCCATCCAGTGCCCTAGGTAGGAGTTTTGAGCCAGGAGGCCGCGAATCCTCGTGAATGTGAACAAAGCAGTTCCTACCGAAGGGTTGAAGATGGTGTATTGTAGGTTTATTGCCGTGTAGTGCCTCATATGGCGTAATGTTTTCGGGTAGCCGTGTGTGAGGTAGGCGATTTTTGAGGTAGCAGGCAGTGGCTATAGCCTCTGCCCACAGCGAGAGTCCAAGGTTCATGATTAATGCTCGGGCCATTGTTGTCAGGGTCTGATTAAACCTCTCTGCAGTTCCGTTTCTCTCATGTTCATATGGTGGAGTTTTTTCGTGAACAATTCCTTTCTTTCGAAAGAATGTTGATACTGTTTGATTGATAAATTCCCCCCGTTGTCTGTTCTCCAACGCTTAACGTCAGCGCTGAATTGCGTTTGTACAAAGTGTACGAAGTCAACCATGTGTGGGCTGCTTCGTCTTTGGTTCGCAGGAACTTGACCCATGAATGTCGGGTATATTCATCAATAAAAGTTATATAATAAAATTTTCCACCTAATGAGGGAACGGAGAACTTTCCAGAGAGATCAGAATGAATTAATTCAAATGGTTCTGTAGCATTTTCATGAGTTTGTTTAGGAGAGACATATTTTGATTTGGTTTTCTCGCATGTAGGGCAATGGAAGTTTGGGGGTGGTAAGGGAAGGTTGGCCTGTAAGTACAGCTTTGAAGGGTTTTTAATGGTGGTTACTCCGGGATGTCCCAACGCCTGATGGAATTCAATGTAAGAGGAGAAGCAAGCATTATATTCCTCTAGCTGTATTAAGTGCGCCTTAACTCCTGCCTTTGCCCACAATACTTCACGCCCATTTTCGTCCCGTAGTATTATATCTTTTTCTTTGCCTATCAATGTGTAACCTTTGCGACTCACAGCGTCCCAAGAAAAAAGTCGTGTCTTTCCAAAAGAAGGTACTAATAGGACATCGGTTAAGATGGTAGAGTAGACCTCTCCTTGTCGGTTCCTAAGGTTAAGACGAACAGTTCCTTTTCCGGTTACAGGGACATGGGAATTGTCTGCAATTTTGACACTGTGATTTTTTAGAGGTATCAGTGTTTCAAAATCACGTTTACATCCCGTCATGTGAGCCGATGCGCCAGTATCGAAGATCCATTCTGGGTGAGACGATGATGTCTGAGACTGCGCCGCAAATGCCGTATCGTATATTTGATGTTCTGATTCAGCGGTGACCGATGACTGGGCGATTTGGGCAGCGTTTTTCATGTCTATCTTCTTTTGTTTGTGCGCTTTTAGCTTCCGACACTCCTTAAAATTATGCCCCTCGTAATTATACTTGCGACTCTTACAATATGAGCATTCTTGTATTTCCTGTTTCGCGACTTGATAAGCTTTTTCATCTGAGATGGGAGCTTTTCGGTTTGCCGACATGTCTAGGAGTTTAGAGGATACACCATCGTAATTGGTGATTTCTTTAGTCACGAGGTTATCGATGACGTTCTCCATAGACTTGGGCAAGGAGGACAGCAGAAAGGCACCTTTTGCGTCCTCCGACGAGGTCAGGTCTTTGAATGCTTTAGTGAGAGAGGTAGTCGAGTGTAGTGAGCGATTTCGGAGGCGGTTCCAGGCATCATTGAAGGTTGAAAGGTATTCCGATATATCATCTCCGTCACGTAATGTGAGATCAGTGACGGCTTTTAGTAGGGAAATAGTGGAACTTGCAGTTTCTCTATCGAATCGTGATTTGAATTGGTCCCATGCCTCTTTTGCTGTTTGGCAGTCTATCACAACGGTCTGCAACGATTCATCAACAGCGTTCAGGAGGAGGCCCCGAAGCTGTTTATTAGCGTTTTGCCACTTTTCAAACTCATCTGATTGTATTTCAGATTTTATTGGTGTCTCTTTTTTCAAGAAGTCAAGTAATCCCATTGCGTCGAAAGTTATCTCCCAACTCCCAACCCATCTGCGATAGTTTTCACTACCGGTCAGTATCGGAAGTCGGTCGAGCTTAAGTGAGATTGGGGCTTGTCCAATGTTTGCCTGAGTTGATGAGAGTGACATTTTGGCAGTGGTTTGTGTGCTAACCGGGCTATAACCTGTTGAAGCTTTGTCGTTGAGTGATAGAGATGAGATAGAGGTTTATGGGTCACGATGTATGAGGTTACTGAGTGTGGATGTTAAAGTTCCTTACTATTGTTGTTATACTAGTTAGGGTTTGGTTTTTTCTTGTGTTCTATGTACAAGAGGGATATCTACATCTACAAGTGGGCCAGGTCGCTTAGGTCTAGCTAGCGGCTTTCGCCGTTCCTTTCCTTCTCCCCCGCATGGCATAACGTGCTATACATCTACTGCTCACCATGAAGTCCGAGTATGAAAAGCGTTAGATTACAACAGTTAGAAGGTCCCAGGTGGGTGTCTGTCACAGTTTGGGTATAGATGCTGGGGCAATCAAATATACAAAGGTTGTTTATTATTTTCTATACCACAATATGTGTGTCCTAACTCAACTATTTATACGCTTATTAGGCCATCTAGGATATTCCTTCCTGTCTGATACTAGCTTCTGTTATGTTCCCCTGATACCAGTTCACAGTCTCACTGCCAGTTGCTAGAATCTTCTAGTCATGTTCAGAATAAACTAGAGTGAAGTTTCGCCTTTCACAGAATTGTTGAGGCACGTGATTGACATCACGTGATACAGGACAATTATTGGCTCACTAGCCGTTACAGTGTCAATCCATATTGCTCATTGTGTTTCCCAGGTTGCCTTGGCAGTCATATTGGCTAGGAACCTTGCTGCTTGAAACGCGGTGGCTCCATTGACTACATGAAAAACTAGCTTCCCTTTTATGTACATTGCATCAACAATCAAGCGAAAATTGAAATCCATGTCTTCAATCAGCGTCTCAAGGGCGAGGTTAGGACAGTGTTCCACAGGGTGCGTATGTGGTCTAACGGAGATCTAGGTGGTAGATGAAGGTGATGAGTGGGTCGAAGGGATGACTGGTCTTCTCTAGGAAGAGACGAATTGGTAGATAGTAGCGATAGAGGCTACACGTGGGTCTTGCTGATGAAGAGCTGGAAAGAGATAAATGGTCTTCCCGAAGAAGAGATGGGTAAACAAATGTATTGTTAAGGTAATTGAAAAAGACGTTGCGTGAAGAATAATGCTTCTTCACACCGAGTATTTATATACATAAAATTACCAAATAGCATGTAACACACCGCCTCTATGCCAAACAATCTGCTACACATCACCTAATGAGACTAGCCTACTCTTATCCGTCTTCCTTGCTGGTTTTAAAAGTGCATTGAACTATTATTTGTGCTTTAGCCTAGCCGTCCACATGACATTTCATATTACGCTATGCCACAACGATCCATGAAACAGCGTGAAGCGGAAACAGCCAGGTGCCTTCAAATGGATCTAACACTGGTGACAGAACTTGTTTATTTGTTGCAAGGTATCTTCATTAAATTCATTGTACTTTGCGTGCGAGAGTAACCTGCTAAGTCGGTCTACAGCTGTTGTGAGGTTAAAGATCGAGAGGGATTTCGGGCTGTTGGAGAGGAAGAAAGGGTGGTATTTGAGCACAGGAGCAGGTGAACAGGGCTTTAGATGTAAAGCTGTGGAGTTGACGAGAGGAGTGATGAATATAGCCTTCAGAGATATTCAGTTAATACAATGAACTATAATATTGGGGAGACTACTGTAATAGGACTTACCTTCAGAGATATTCAGTTAATACAATGAACTGAAGATCTCTGGAGGTAGGAGAGACTACATATACATACAGGAATCAAACTTGGTATGACTAAAGTTGGGGGATTGTTGAGGTATGTGCCAATGTCTCAACTTGACAGCATTATCCAAATGACGTTTTAGCCTTGTGTTTTAGTGAACCCCCGCGACTAAAACAAGAAACAGATGTGACTACATTAAACATGGAATCAGGTAACAAGTTAATTAAGAGTTACATGTAGTAGTGCACAGACAGAGATCCTGCACCAATACTGATGCAGAACTATTTTATTACAACAACAGCTAGATGACCGAATCGACAATGGGGCTACTGAAGCTTGATTTCAGTCATGTGGCAAGCTACTGCGGTGGCTTCCATGTCAAGAAGGAAGAAAGGGTTTCCCCATTTGCGTACGGTGGGATATATTTCTTGCTTGCTCTGTTTATTTGTATGGACAAGTAAGTCTAAAGTATTATCAAGAAACAGCCAATTTTTGTCCATATAAGTTAAGCAAAGCACAAACAGAGTATTTACCTGAACGGCTGTAAATGTGATTGTGCCAAACGAGATTTTCACATTGACTGTTCCGAGGGTTGCCACATGTGGGCTATTGTTGTGCTGGCTCGGTTGAGTTGTTGGGAGACAGGGGAACGGAGGATGGGCTGCTGTATTAGGAAAGGGTGGAAAATACAGGCTGGTGCACAGACGCTGTTCATGTACTTTACAATCTCTTCACCTGCCGAGTTTAGCAAATTAAAATCTATCCAAAATAATATCATACTTCACATCATCCATTAGATGATATTATCAATCGTCGGGATGCACATCTGGCATCACCTTCATAGATCACCATTTGATACTCACTCAGTGTCCATTGTGCTATCACCCAGCGTGAGCGCGCCATCTCCGCGACTCACCATTGCACATGAGCCCGTGCCACTTTTCATGGATAAACGCAGTAGAAGCTAGGATAGTGTTTCATGGGGAGTTCCATGCCAAAACAAAACGCAGTGTTAGATTGAGTTCCTAAACAATTAGGACATACTCAGGAACATAGGGTCGTTTCATAGGAATTACGTAGTATCACTGTTCGAGACAGTGCTTAGGGCTGTCCTATTATCTGATGTACATATATACTCAGCGTGAAGAAGTATTCTTCTTCACGCAACGTCTTCTGTTTATACTCATACCTATTGTTCACCTACTTATCTCTTCTCTAAAGAAGACCGCCGTTATTGTACCATCCTCACCCATTACTTACTTTACCTTTACCTCTTCCGTGAACCCTATACCTCACGCTGATTTATACCTCCTACTCTTAGGAATCACCACTATCCACCACATCTATAACCTACTTGCACCCAACTCGTACCCTACGGAATACCGATAATACAGTGCCTTGAGACCAATCCACCGAAGGACAGCAGAGTCATTTAATCGCCATATACCTCACAGCTCATAACCACAACAGCTATCACCAATAGTTATACAATGGTTACCTGCTGTCACGGTTTCAGTACAAGGTGCATGAGCGATCTTGTAGGTACAGTATATTTATTATAATTCTCTGGAGAGAAAATTCCTCAAAGTAAAGTCTACATATATATACATTCTAAATTACTGCCTTTCAAGATGATTCTCCCTGTGACCTGAATGATTGAGCCGCTTCTACAACTACCTAGAAGTTTCTCGGTACACCTGTTATCCTCATGAACCTTCAGTGTGTTTCCAGAAGGTTCACTGAGAATATTCGAAGTTCTGTGGCTTCCGAGACCCTTCCCAAATATTCCCCTTGTGCCATAGCCTACGCTAGCCAGCATAGGCTACAGGAGTCTTTCGGACTAACAGCTGTCACATCTGCTGTTCTTGTGTCCATCTCGAGCCCTTGGATGATCTTTTGGAGGGCTTTAACTTGGTTTTCTCCAGCTGTTGACAGCCCTGTAGCTCCTGTGTTGGGCAAAATCCTCTGGAAGATCTCTGAATTTTAATGGCTGTGAAACTAAAAAATGGAGCTTGGCTATAATTGGGCCCATTTGAATGGGTCATTGGCTTTCAGAGCATGTTAAGATGCTTGATTGTTGAGTAGGACAGCTGTATTCCTTCCATTGATTGTACTGTAACTTGTGAGGAATTGCTCAGTTTTATCCTCAGACCACGAGTTAAACATGCCAATAAGATCAGTTTCATCATCATTCTGGTTGACTTTGTAGCCTTCATAGTCAATAATGAAATGCCCAGCGTATAATTGTCAGCAGGGAGATCATTCTCAGCCATGTACGTCTGCCAGCTATTGTTTCTTCCTTGACAATTGCTTGGTTTGTGACATGTGGACTAGCACCCTGCCTTTTTACACACGAAGTATATATTCTGGCGGTCGTCATTGCTGCTGGATCCACCTCGAAGCCCACCCTTAAAACTACCTCGGCCACCACTTGATTGAAGTCCCCCTTGTACATAGCCTAGCTTTCCACTGTATCTATGGTCAACAAAGTACTGTCCATTATCCACTTCTTTATTATCGAAGTGTTCTTCTGTCTGATGGAATAGCCCTGAATTCTGTGTAGTGCAGTCTATGTGGACCTTAACAGTAGATCGAAGCTCAGCGCAGGCATCTTTATATCTGTTGTGGGGGCGGATTTGTGCTTGTGCACAGGCTGATACGCCTTGACACGCGGCGAAAAATTTTCCAGTGAGACTGTGGCTTTTGTGACTGTAGTAGTATCTGAGAGCTTCGTATATTTTCTGCAGCTTTTTGATAACCAAGTCAAGACATTGGAGAGTGATTTTGTCAGGATTATCTTTAATTACTTTCTGGATGGTAAAAACTTGCCATTCAGCCAGGTAATTTTGCTCTTCTGTTTTTGTGTGAAATCTTCTCTTAACCTTATGTACCATTTTGTTAAAAGTCAGGTCTTCAAGATGCTCAGCGAGGTGTCTAAAGTAGAAGTTGTGCGCGGCATCTCGTAGCATTGTGGAGAAAGTATCTTTGAACAGGGTTTCTCCAATTCCAGCAATCTGTCATTTTTCGAAGAAGATTCTTAGCTTATTTTCGAGCACCTCATAGTGTCTGGCTCCAAACTTACCTTGAGGATTGACATAAAGTTTGCCTAGATCCATCAGCATTCTCAAGGTATTGATACTTCTGGTAGGTGTTTCTTTCGCCCATTTTAGGATGTATGTCTTGCCGGAGTCATTGTCTGAGTCAATCTCCATGCCCTCTCTTGCCTTCTGCCTCCACTCTGGTTTCTTCTTGTATCCATCACTTTTCCTGTAGAAATCTTTGCATCAATCACTAGGGTACGAGGGATATATTGCTTCCTCCATTATTTCACTCTTTGGCAGGATGTATTTGTTCTTACCAGTTTTCGTGCTTTTGAGGTTGGCAGATACGGTGCTAGTTTCATCACTGTTATTATTATTGGCCACTTTAACTGTACTTTGTATGCCCTCGTTGAAGACAAGTGACTGAAATTCAGGCCCGTATCTAATCATCTTGTCAAGTTCGCGCTTCGGCCACTGGGGTAAGTCTTCGAGATCATTTTCAAGCAAAGCTACCAGCTTCTGTGCGACGGTCGATCGTTTGTTGTTCTCACACCCTACATATATTCCTCTTGACATGAGGAATGTCTTGAATCTTCTTCGAATTGGTGGGTAAACTATGGCAAAGCTATCAGGATCCCACTCAACAAAATCCTCTTGGAAGATTTCAAGGGGAATGTAGTCAATGAAGCCTTGGTGATAATTGTTGATCCATGTAAAAATAGTGATGTTCAGATCCATAACTTTATCACTAACATTTTCCTTTCCTCCTGTATCCTTTTTCGTAATATGTCGCTTCACCCATTAGGCCTGGAGAAGTCCTACAAACTCCAGGAGCTTAGCTTGGCTCATGTTGTTGATTCTGGTGAGGTCTTGGATGTTTGGGAGACAATAATATCAAATTGTGATATGATGTCTCGATTTTTGCACTACTGGAACCCAACTTGTGGGACAAGCAGTAGCTTCCTATCACAACCTGGTCGAACTTGCCAATGGGAATGTCTTCCAATGAAGTACCTAGCTCTCTGTGCTTGCTGTCAGGTCAAGCACTGATCAGTGATGGTGTCACGGGCTGACCCTGTAATGTTGTGTTGCACCTGGCCAACCATGTCATGAGTGTACTCAATATCACAGTTAATGCATTGCGATAGTTACAGTGTTGCGATAGCAACAATTACCACCCAAGATACCAATCAGTTGCTATGATACAGATGTAGTCCATGGCACCACTGGTTATGGTAGCTGCTCACATGTACTTAAGGGAACTCTGAGACTGTATTTGTACTGTAGCTTTTTGTCTTGTAATTTAACTACTCTCTTGACCTCATCTTCGTCCTCGTCCTAGTCCTCGTCTTCGTCTTCGTCCTCGTCCTACTCTCCGTCCTAATCTTAGTCCACCTTCCGCGAGCCCTGACAGATGGTATGGTAGGGTCAATCTGTGATATCACAGGTAATGACAATAAGGTTGCTACTACAGAAAATGGTGACTGATTAAGATGTATGTGTATATATATCTCTATGTATGGACGCCCCTGAAGTATTGATAAAACCCGAGTCCACTTGTGTGCCTAAGGCATGAATACAAACTTCAGGCCTACTGGAGCAAGTGCTTCAACAAATACAGTAGACGAATTTTCTTCAGGTTGATCTTATGTTTGTACAGTTGCAGATGCTAATTTTTTTTAGCTTTAGCCTTGGGGCAAAACCTGACAAAATTCCCAGTTGCTCCACAATATGTACACAAATCATCTGCCCAACAATAGGTATTGCGAAATGCCGCATCAAGTTCCATGGGTTCTCCAGGAGGTAACTGAGGAGCGGAATCTGTAGCGACAGATTGGGACAAAGGTGGGGGCAAATGCTAATTTGAGCTCACTTGCTTCAGTGGATTATTTGGTAGCCTCAGTGGCCCCATGCTCTTTTTCTCTTGTGCCTGTGCCTGATTCTGATTGTCTAATTTAATGCACAAAGCAGCGAATTCATTTATTGTTGATGGGACATCTCTTTCCACTAGCATATCCTTGATTCCATCCTTTAATCCACGACGGAAGTGATGGATTTTCACAGCATCTTTGTTCCAGCTAAGTTGCAATATTAACGCCGAAAATCTAGAAAACTATGCTGAACAAGATGCATATTGCTTGAGCTGATCTAACTCTCTCTCTGATGTGGCATATGAATCAGGATCTGCAAAGGCCGCTTTCAGGGCATGCATCAAGTTGTCGAAGGTATTGAATTGAACTTTCCCATCAGATTTGTTCACAAAAGGCTCCAGCCACTCAAATACCTCACCACGGAGGTAGCTGGCAGCAAAACTAATTTTTTATTATCAAATCTATAACTGTTTGGGTTTTGGCCAAATCAGATTCCTAATTGTCTTGAGAATGCCTAAAATGTTTCGCATTCTCCATAGAATAGGTCAGGCCTGTTGCCTTCTGGCTTTGATGTAGAAGCCGACAGTTTAATTTTGCGGCACAAATCCATACTAAGCGAGAAGTACTCGTACATTAGAAATTGGTGATTATTGCAAGCTGTAGTGGGGATCTATGGTTCCATAATCTCAGGATGGCTGGCAGCTTGTTTACCCATTACAAAAGCTTGGGTACAAAACTTTTCACCTTAGGATGTGCATTCATTGGTATCGGGGCCGAAGAGCTGGTTGGCTGGCTCTGATTTCCTCGATCAAAGCAGATAATTTATCCCACTCGCTCTCAAGTAAATTGGCACTTGCAGTAGATGATTCTCCGGTCGACATTTTTTTGATTTCAACTTAATTAATCCAACAGGATTAATATTTGTCGAAGCTGACTCGAGGTGTGCAATGTGAGTTCTAACAAAGTGTTATGAACTTACTTATGGACTGAATTACGAAGCTGTTAAGCTACAGAGTTCGAGTCAGTTTTGGCAAGACAAAGGTTTAAAAGTTGCAGATAAACCACAGATAGTTGAGCAAGTAGATTTATCGAGTTCTGGTTCTCGAAGGTTACAAGGTCGTATATCATAAAACAAAAATTGTTGGAACTAAAGAGCAAATTCTAAAATTCCAACCTATATAATCTACATTCCATTTGCCTAGCCCTAACTGAATTCAAAAAGTAGTCCGTGCGCTACCCTATCCAAATTACCTACAACTAATTCATAACAGGTAGCATCTTTTATGGAAGAGCTGGAATCCAGTATAGGTATTGAAGATACTACCTCCCCGCCCTTCCAAACTCACTATGGTCTCCCATAGGGTTCACCAGTATTGCCAATTCTATTTCTTCTGGCTATGGAAGGGGCACTACGTCTTTCCACTGGCCGCTTTGGCTATGCAGATGACATTGCCATTTTCGCGTCTGCGTCCTCCTCAGACAAATGTGCACGTAAACTCCAGGAGAATCTAGATAGCACTATAGCATGGGGTCTGACTAGCGGAATTAGTTTCGAACTTCCTAAGACTGAGCTGCAATACTTTCACCGGATGCGAGGCTCACCACTAGAGCCTACTCTTAGTATTGGAGAGACAACTTTAACGCTCAATGATCAAACTCGCTGGCTTGGAATCTTTTTCGATCGCGCTCTTCGATTTCAATATCAAACCCTACAGGCTTGCCGGCAGTCTCTAACTATCACGAGCCATATGAAAAGACTCTCCACGACCACTCGAGGAATTAGCCCTCTTTTTCTAAGACAAGCTCTACAAGTTGCTGCCTTTGCGACCCTTTTCTACGGGGCCGAGAGCTGGTACTCTAAACAGACTTCCCAAAAAATTATCTTGCAAGTCCAACATAGGATGAACGACACGGCACGGGCAGCTCTCCCAGTCTACCGTACCAAACCAATAGCAGCACTTCTACGTAAAGCTGGTTGGGGCCTAGCTCAGACGTGGCTTAACAGAATTCACGGCCGTCTAGCGGTTCGAATTGCTGCAGCTGACCCCTATCACTCTCTTTGTAGGCGTTGGAACACTAGCTGCATACGCTGGATCCGCCAGAGGATTTCACTAGAACTTTCCAAAGATACCATCCCCCCACCATGGTCGGCACCCCGTGAGGAAAAGCTAATAGAAATTGGGGTAGTAGGTAGACTCTCGGAATCAAATTCCTTCAAACAGTGGCAGGCTGCTCGACCTATTCTAAACTTATTCGTATTTTCAGATGGAGCTCTCATAGCAGACCGAGCAGGCGCGGGGTACGTGATCTATCGAGGTCTTACGCAGGAGATTTGGCGAGGATCACTCCTGCTCGGAAACTCGGCAGAGATCTATGATGCTGAAATTGCCGGGACCACGAAAGGCCTTACTGCAGCACTCCTCAACCCACTGGCTTTCTATGCCTCTAACGTCACCGTTTGCCTTGACAACCAGGAAGCCACCCTCCGTCATCTCTCTAATGTTCTCACAGCGTCTAGCTCAGCGAAAATCTTTCTCTTTCGCAAGCTTGCAGCAAACTGGAAAAGAAGATCACGCAGCCAAAATAGAACGCCTGTGGAAGTAGCCATCCGATTGTGCCCGGGCCACGCAGGTATTCTGGGAAACAAAGCAGCCGACGCGCTTGCCAAAGCTGCTTGTGCGGCTCCAGCTCTACACTCGGTATTCTCTATTGCGAGGGCAAGAAGGTAAGTCAAAGCCCAGTACGAGGCTTCTGTTGCACTTTACTGGGCAGAAATTTCTCCATCTAGATATAAAGAATTAGGAATTGGTCCTAATACTAAGATTACTGTCGAGCTTGCCTATCTAGGGCGACGCACACTAGGATATCTATTAGCTGCACGGTCTGTACATCGCAATTTCGCAAACTATTACCGACGCTTTCAATACGAAAACGCCATTCTAACCTGCTCATGCGGAGAAGATAAGTCCCCCAACTACTTCTTCTATTGCCACCTCGGGCAGTACCAGGCACGGCTCCACAGAGCACAGAATCCTAGTCCCAGCATATCTTGGGCTCTCGCTTCCGCAGAGGGAGTTCACGCATTTAATAGCTGAGTGCGTGTCACAAATTTCCTTGGAAAAGCACAACAAGTCTGGCCGAAAGGGGGTCATGTGATTCAACCAAGTTCTCCCTTCCATATTTTTAATTTAATTCATTCATCATTCAATACTATCTGAAAGCATGAGTGTCGGTATATCACGGTAATAAATGTGCTAGCACAATAGGTTCTGAATTTCAGAGGGGTCAGTTGTTCTTGATTCTTTTTCTCTATCTCTAAGCTATCTAGTGAGAGTTACCCTATGTATTTGCCAAGGCACTAATGCGATCAACATCCGTGCACAATGGCCTACGCTTCAGAACGATCAGAGGGATCTAAACACTACTGCTACTTAGTAGGTGATATGATTGTCTCTAAATAACCATATTTTCCAACATTCGCAACTCTCTAAAAGAGACAATCATTTCTATTTATGAAACTAAATTAAAATAGTAGAAGTCTTTCAAAGTTAGAGAGTAATTGTTTCTGAAGTTTAGTCCGGTAGCTTTCTCACGTTCTCCTATCCAACCAACCTTGTAATCTACATTCTAGTTTGTTTGTATCGAAAAGTCGTTGTAAAGCTGTTGTCGGCTTGTGTTTAGTCATAGCGTCAGCTGGATTGTCTTTCCCATGGATCCAGCGGATCTCAGCCAATTCTCTACGCTCATAGGACTCGCGGACGGCCATAATGTCAATCATGAGGCGTTTTTCTTTGGTGGTGCCGAGTTTCACGAGGCATTCGTACAGACTAAGACTATCGGTGCAGATGATGAGGGGTACTGTAGGTAGACCGAGCTGGGCAACTATCTGATTGAGGGTTGTGCAAAGTGGGATAGCAATATCTATGCCTTGTGTCATAGCATAGAGTTCGGAGGCAAGCACAGAACGTGTGACTCGCTTGCACTTCGTAGAGCTCCAATGAATTAAATTGCCCTGGAACGTGAAGGCGTTCTTACCGCGCGTTTCATTTCCAAGAGCTATTACAAACCCAATTTGTGATGTTAGATCTTTATTATTAGCAAGAGATCCGTCCACCCAAGCATATAAAGCCAGACCATCATCTAGATTTAAATCCACATATTTCAATCCGGCACTGGGATTATTCTTTTGAGTTTGAAGGGCAATGTTTAGATCCTTGATTTCTTCGTTCCCTGGTTCCTGGAATTGTGCCGCTTGAGAGAGCCTAAACGAAACGAGCGGTTGACAAAAAGAGGCAAGCCATGCTCCAAGTGCTCGCATTCTCTTGTAGGTCAAGAATCGGCCGGAATCTTCGGGGTCAATGAGATCAATTTTGTTACCTTGGCCGTTTGGTTGAATAAGTAGAGTGTCGTCCTTCAGGGAAATAATAAGGCCATTGAAATGTAGGGATTCGTTCTCCGTAAGACGACTAATATTCTTAGCTTTGAGTTTGGCTTCTTTAAGTTTGGTATCTTCAAGCTTGACAAAATCTTCTGTTCCAATAAAAAGTGTGTCATCTACTGCATTCCAGTGACACCAAATTCGTTTCCATTGGATGTAATTAGCAAGCAAGGATCAAAGCATGAGGGTTTCATATTGAGCATTTCCTTCAGATGCTTAAAGTAGGTACCAAACCAGTGGTTACCAGCCTCTGGTATACCATATAGCGGCTTGAGAATTCGCATGATAATCCCTGGATCTAGATTTAAAGCTCTGACGACTTCTGGAGCAGGCCGACAGAGAATATCTCTTGTTAAAGAAGTTTTGGATTGCGTGTAAGCTTGCGAGATATCTCGAAGAAATATGACGTGATTAAACTTTCTTCTGAGGGGAATAGCAAGTGCTAGGATTAGTCGCACACTTGCTCGCTGCACAGTTGGAGATTGTGTTAATATCATGGATTTGTCTTTGTCGTTGTACGCTTGAACAACTAGCCTTGATTTTTCGAATGGGGCAATAGTTGTTTTACCCTTGATAGTATTAACCATTCTCGAGTTAAAGATTCGCTTGTCAACCATACTTTCATCAAACCGCTTAAATTCAAATACACCAGATTTCATCAGGCCTTCAATTTCCTGTTTTGTTGACGCCTCAAAAGGTTCACCAGGAGTGCGGATTAAACCTGCTGCCCTGAGATTCATCGAAAGTTGTAAGGCTTCCTGCTCTTGTGGCGACATAAAAACTTGAGATGAATCATTCTCTGTTCCTGTCCATTTACAGCACTGGTATTTAAATTGATGGCGTCCATTAAACCGTCCTTCTCTCTGACTTCGACGAAGTAACGGTGTATGGAGTTGCGCATTAGGAAGAGATCGGGGCTGATTTGATAGTTGAATACCAAGACTTTGATTGGATAAACTGCACTGTGACTTTTGATCGTCCTGTTTTGTATCTCGCTGTTGGCAGATATTGTTCGGATCATCATCCTTATCAAACCATTTACCAACAGAAGTGGAACGGAAATTACAGTGCTTGCCATTGATATTAACTGTAATTGTTTCTTTATTTTTGTCAATCAAATTCCACGGTCCGTCCACAATCCCTTTTTGTTATTGCCTTCACGCCATACTCGCACTTGACCTCCGATTGGGACATTTTCAAGATGAGAATGGCTAGGCCCGTTACGCATGTTGGCAGCTTGTTGGACCATCTGATTAGCGCGGTATCTTCTAAGCTCAGTCATCGCTTTCCTGATACTATCTGCTCTCTGGATGGTAGTCGGTGAGGGTGCATCATCCCATGTTAGACGCGGATAGGCCCCAAAAACACAAAGGGTGGGAATAAGGCCATCAGGGCCGGCAGTATCATTACATGCCTTTACAGCCATGGATAGAAGGGTGTCACGGTCGATTGCTTGTCCTGTGAATTGCTCTTTGAATATCTTGTAAGCTCGCCGTAATGGTTTGTGAGCTCTCTCAACTTTTCCCACAGAATTATGAGCCTCTACGGGGATTTCCTTAACCTCAATTTTGCTTTCAGAGCAGTTCTTTCGAAAACTTGAGGAAGAAAAATTCTTGCCCGCATCGTGTACGAGATATTCCGGCGGTCCAACGTAGACATTTATCCAGCATCTCTGGATGGCATTCCAAACTTCTTCTGCACTCTCTCTTTCAGCACCTTTGAGCCATTCAGCTGCAGAAAATGAGGTGGCGTCATCTACAACGTGCACAGCTGGTCCGTCTTCGAGCCAGAGTATATCCACGTATATGGTATGATTGAACTCTTTATCCTGTCTGAGAGAAAATTTGAAGTGAAGAGGCTTGTTGCCGCTTAATTGACAATCCCGACAAAACTTTGTAAGACGTTCAATTAATTTAAATTCAGCTTCATGACCGGCACGTCGAAGAATTTTCCACAGTCTGGTTGCCGATGGGTGCCCGAACCTACGGTGGATTGTGCGAAGTTGTTGCTCTGTAAAGTAGCAAGTTGGCGACTCATCTTCAGTGTAGATAAATAATGATTGTATATGGCCCAAGGTCATCCAGATGTGACCATATTTCCGAATGAGATTTGCTGCAACTTTGCCGTCTTTCACTATTGTATTTTGCAGAGTATTGACAGTGCAATTTAACCGGTCCATATCTTTGAGACTAAGTAAAAACGGAATATTACAAGGTATCACATGAAATTCTACGCTACCAATTGGCGTATCAAGGGAAACCGTGCCGATTGACGCAAACATCCCTTTTCCAATTCCAGTAATTTTAGCCACACCAGCCTTTGAATTATCAACCTGTAAACACTTTCGTAAGCGTTGGAGTGCTTTAACTTGACCGATTCCAGCTGTTGAATGACCAGCAGCTCCTGTATCAACCAACAGACCGTGGAAGTATCTATTGTCATATCTCTCTTCTTTTCTGCCAAGTGTTTGGACATCATCAAATGCTAGAATATTCCCAGAATTAATAGTTTTTGAATAAGGAACATCTGTGTTTGAAAAATCTAGCAAGTCAGGGGGCTCTGCTCTTAAAATATATCCCCGTACTCCTGTTCTTGTGTCGTCATTTATACATATGGGTGGAAATCTAGGTGCCGTAAAAAAATGCTCCGCCATTTGTTCATTGAGATAGGTGATAGACTCTTCGCCACCAATTTCTTTAATGAGACCAGTAAATGCTGGATCATTATCGTCGGGCCACTTGTTGTCTGAAATTTGGACTTCCTCAAATTCGGCATCACATTCTGCCATCATGGCATCGAACTCATCTTCATCTGCTGTTCCTTCAAAATTAACTATAAACTGCCGTACTCTATTTTGATTCTTTGCTGGGAACTTTTGCTTGATACGATCATATGACCTTTGCCGTTCGTCAGAAGTATGATTAGTTGACCAACAGTTTGGCTTTTGACACACAAGACAGCGTTTAGTCCACTTTGTCGGTAACTTAGATCCATTCCTCGCAATAAAAGGTGTGTTTGAAGACACCCTATCATTGAATCTTCTGCCTTTGTGGTTGCTCTCAACAGTGTTATAATGTCGATCAGTCATAAGCACTGAATTTTGGGCTGGTACTGTTCGCATAAAACTTCCTGTTGGACTTGTGAATTCAAGCTGGGCTATTTGGGCTCTAATCTTATTGCAAACGCCTTCGGCATCAGGTGGGGGTTCCAAGAGCACTGGTCGAAGTTCAGCACATCCGTAGCAGGCGCTGATAATCTCTGTCGCAGGGAGAAATCTCCTTGATGGTTTGCTAGTCCCCTTTGGACACGTCGAGTTTCGGTGTTGAGCCATTCAAATGTCTCTGAAAGCGTCTGCCCAGGGTTCTGCCGCAGGAGAAGGGTAAGATCCATCCCATTCCAGATATTTTCTCGTCTTATGCGCCAAGGTTCTGTTTCATAATGATTTTTCATAAGATTGCACCGCTCTTCAAATGTCATCTCAAATTTGTTAAGGGTCCCATCTAGATAGACATCTCTTGCAGGTAAGATAAACATATTTGTTAGTGCACTTGCGTAGTGTTTTGGCTCGACGCAGGCGTTATTACAATTATCTAGGAATATCATCAGCTTGTAGTCAAAACTATCAGTTCCATCCTTATATTTGTCAGTTTCCTTGTAAAGCCTAATAAGGGATTCCAGTTGCCTATTCTTGGGTTGAGGGCGATATTCCTCGGCACGATCATTAATTGGAAGTGAAGTAGCCGATGGTTGCTTGTCAATGGCATCATCTTGTTTTTCCAATTCCTCAAATATTTTAGCCTCATTATCTTCATATCTGATCTTGCCATTTTCTCTCTTTAAATCCCTCGTGTCATATAGCATCTCTTTACTCTTTTGCTTTGGGCCGTTATAGTTGGGGTCGTGCGGATTGCAGATGCTATCAATATTAAAGCGGGCACCAGACATAGGATTAGCCCAAGAGTCGTATTCTTCTATCGACCAATCGTGATACTTTTCGATTTCGAGTGGTTCCATAAGTTGTTTGGCAATGCTACCTTTTCCTTTATCATGAACTCTAACCATAAAAACACCATGTTCGATCAGATACTTTCGTAGGGTTGATTTAGTTACACTATCAATTCGTGTGAAATCTTGTTCTGTCCATCCTTCGAAGCAATTAGTATAAAGCTCCCAGAGCTCCCAGTCACGGAAGTTATGTATGTTCCAGGCATCTATTAGATTGTAAATGTACTCAGCAAGTTCTGTGGGTGAAGCCTTGGACGGTTCCTCAATCATCGAGGGCGGAAGTTTGGGAGTCATATTGTCGTCTTTATCGAGAAGGTGACCGGTTGGTGTATCCTCAAAAAGATGTGGTGGTTGCGTAATTGACGCGTGAAATGTTCCTTGGATTAGGACGTATCTGATCCAATTCTGATTTCAAGGCTTGACACGTAGTCAGGGTTGACTTGCGTTCCTTTGCTGTATACCTTGCGAATCTGTGAACCGTGTATGCGGATTCACTGATCAGTGTCGGTATATCACGGTAATAAATGTGCTAGCACAATAGGTTCTGAATTTCAGAGGGGTCAGTTGTTCTTGATTCTTTTTCTCTATCTCTAAGCTATCTAGTGAGAGTTACCCTATGTATTTGCCAAGGCACTAATGCGATCAACATCCGTGCACAATGGCCTACGCTTCAGAACGATCAGAGGGATCTAAACACTACTGCTACTTAGTAGGTGATATGATTGTCTCTAAATAACCATATTTTCCAACAATGAGAGTTGAAGGGAGACCGGTAACCATGTATAATTTAATCTTCAAGCGCAGGATGATAAGATTCTGGCTTTCATTTGCTTTGTTGGGTCTGTTCAGGCGCCAACTCGTCGGGTAGTTTTACTTAGACTGAGCTAACCGGTAAGTGAGGAGCTCACGTACTGTGCGCGGGCACGACGATGATTATTATAAATAAATAAATAAAAACTTCATGCATCTTCACTACAAAAGTCCCTTCATACTGTTTCTGGGCCCGATACTAACATGATCGAGTCAGTCGAAATTGTTGGTAAAATTCCTCAACAAGCCTCCATCCCCCACAGGATTAAAGAGTCGTCAAAATTCCTTCCGAAGGATCCTACACCGTCGGAGAAAGCTGCACCAAAAGCAGAATGCCCTCCAAAATTCCGGTCGTTTCTTGAAGACAAAGAGCGACGCGCCACCCAAACAGCGGCAAACATGGTACTGTATTCCGCCACCCATCTTCCCTCCGAGAGCTCCCGATGCAGGGAGCCCAATCATATCCGCCGTCCTAGTGCTGTCTATAAAAATGAGCTAGGCTACGGTAGCTAAAAATGGACCGCGACAAAAATCAGTCCCTTCAGCAAAGGCTGTGCCGCGACCAGCGGGAAAAGACCCATAGAAAGATGCTCCGAAGATGAGATTCGATGGACGACTTTTGATCCGCCTCGGTAGTGACCACTTTTAGCGCGAGCTTTCACCTGCATGCGCACGGCAAGCAGTGGAGGATGATCTGGGGTGCATCACGGGTAACGCTAGCTCATTCCACCGAATCAGAACCGGTTTTGCGATCTACCGAAGCTAGAAGGAATAAGGCAATAGCTCCTAGATGCGGCTCCGAAACTGGCGAATGTCAACGCCAAACTCGAGGAAGCTTCCGACCTTGTCGCCTTTCGAGTCCCGAACCTACCCATGACCCTCAAAATACTTGACGGTACTAGTACGGTCAATGCTAAGTGGATCTCAGACAAGATCTACTTCAAATCTCGTGTCAGGGCCCGCGGACGGTGGACTAAGATTAGGATGAGAACGAATACGAAGACTAGGATGAGGATGACGACAAGGACGAAGATGAGGTTCAAGAAAGTAGATAAATTACAAGGCAAAAAGCTACAGTACAAACACAATCCAAGAGCATCCTTAAGTACCTGAGACTGGCCACTACAATCATGGGTGCAATAGCCTACAGCTGTAACATAGCAACTGATCAGTATCTTGACTAGTGACTGTTGCTATCACAACACTGTAACCATCACAACGCACCAACCCTATTGCTGAATGTACTCATGGGGTGGTTGGCTAGGTGCAACACAATATCATAGAGCTGGTCTGTGACAACTCGCATAAAGCCAATCCAGGTGCGACCACACAAAATGTACCGTCCTGGTGGGCCGTATAAAAACTGGCATGCCCTCTTTGCCCGAGATTCCACCTCTCGTGAAGGCTTCCGTATCTTGTACAAGTCTAGAATGGCTCTAAAGCACCAGCCTCGACTCAAAATTTAGCAGTGTTATTGCTGCCTCGGCTTCCACACTACTCGTGGCTGCTCCCGCGTTCTGGCCTGCCGGAAAGTGGATTAACGATGCGCTCTGAAGCAGAGTGCAAGGCCTCCACCGGATGTCGAAACAGTGGGAGACTTCACCGATCAGACTCGCGGGATTGCCCTGACAGACCCAACAAATTCGGTTTGATAGAGAAAGAGCAGCTGGAAGCGATTCGTCTATCAGAGCACTGGAAGTTTGCACAAGCAGTCCGTGGAAAAGCTGCAGCCAAAAGGGTAGAGGATCCGATAATCGCCTCAAACAAGGACGTCTCTTTGGCGGAAGGATGGAGCTTCGGAGTTCTAGAGTCCGAAGAAGAAGCTTGAGGACCCAGAAACCTCGATAATGCCTCTTAGTGGCGTTTTACTAACCAATATCAGGATACCAGTTGTATCAATGGTACCTGCTACCTATCTCGCTCTCAGCAGAGAGTGGAAAAGTTGATATTTGGAAAGTGTGATGAGCGAAGGGAAGTATGAGGATTTCATTGCTTGAGCTTAAAGTGGAGGAATCTTCCGGTTCCTTTCGGGTGTGTTTTTTTTTTCGTTTCGTAATAATCTGCTCCAATTTTGGTAGTGATTCACGCGATTCGAATGAGTGGGCTGCGGAAAAGAAAACAGGGATTCCCGCAGTCTCTACCAGTCCTTTATCCATAGTAGGACGTAGAGCTCTTACTTTAGCTCAGGACTTTGAAAATTCAATAACAAACACCACCGTTCTTTGGACCTTTGGATATTGTATCAAGTCCTCTCTTTATCAAGCTTAGTTAAATAAGCGTGACTCTAATATGTTCCATATTGTTGGAAATATCGCGCAATGAAATGAGCGCAATATTTATGGAACGAAAGTAGAAGTTGACCAAAAGAGTGTCATGTTCGGATTACAGCTAAAATTGTGGGAAGTGTGCGCTACATGTACAAGTGTAAGCGACACGTAGCCTAAGCCACACCATAAACGAGTGTGGCGCCATCTAGGCATGTAAAAACCCCCAATTACCTCCTTGTGCCCACGCAATACAGCCGCTCATATATCCAATAGGTAGCCTGAAGCGCTACCATATTACCCATTCCAACCTCTTAAACACAGACAATATCGTGTCGGGAACCTAGACGAAATGGAGGGCCCGTACGTCCACAACACTCTGTGTCTCCATTTCCAACACATATGCACTATTCTTTTGTAACCCAAGTGTACGATCGTCAATGCTTAAATTAATAGGTCCATTGGCCTGCCGTTAAATTTTGGTGCTCGACTAGTATTTACATCGATAAGTGGCGGGGGACTATTCTCAACACGTATCAGTGGTGTCCGCTACGAACCTCCAACTCTCACTGTAGAGTCTGCAGAGCCGAGATTGAGTAACAAATTCCTCACTTCGATGATGATTCCCAATCGCTTTCGCCGTCTGTATCGCCTTAATCCCTAATCCCCTCCCCCTATCACCATTATCATGATGCTAACCACGATCAGATCAGATGGTAGGTTCGGAGCCCTATTCATCACCAGCACTTGATCATAAAGGAAAAGCCATCCGATTAGTTTCCTGAGCGTAACCAGCATCCGATACGAAGATGGTGGATTGGATCAAGTCGGCCTCGGCTGTTACAAAGAAGGGAGATATAGATGAATATGTGCACCTCGTGTCGTCTCGATGTCTAGGCCTCGCCTGGCTGGGGCTGCAGGTTTTTTGAGACTTTTTTCCCGCGCACGGAGTTTCCATTGCTAACTTTTTTTTTTGCGTAGAAGGTTACGTGGAAAAGGTGGCTGAATTCCATAGGTAAATACTGAGCTGAATGACTATTCATCAGGGGAGATGTGTCAATGATCTTTCAAGAAACATGAGAGGCAAGGAGCACTGTACAAGGTGTGGCCTGGGTCAGAGAGGAGCCCAATATGCTAGATAGTCTACGACTCAAGTAGTACAATAAACACAAACACACACCCCATGAAGAGGCCTATATTTCTGCCTGTAGACCAAAAATATGTGGTGCACCATGTTAGTAAGACCAGAAAGTTTCGAGCCCGACAAGCCTGACGGATCGCCCTGTATCTTTTGTGGCAGCCCGATTGGGCTGCTGAGGGTATGGCTTTGTCTCACCGTGGCCACCCAACGCTGGCATGACGCATGATGGCAGGCAGAATTAGCTTCTGTAGAATAAATTATTCATAGATTGTATGACAGAACTTGACGTCTTTTATCAAGGCTTTTTAAAAATCTCACCAAACTTGACTAGTGTAAATAATATCGCTTAGGAGTAGTTTTGTTTTTCACTGATTATTTCTATTTTTCATTCTCATTAGACAACTATATACGACATTTAATTTAAATATATAAAAAATACGACATATAGATCTTCTCTGCTTACAGGCGAAGGATACTTGTATTAGTACTGTATCTCTTATCGTGCCTCCCATGCCGTCCACATCGAAAACTTATCACCCCTCAAAGGTTCTCATTATATCATACAATTAAAGGAGCTGCTTGATGATCGTGTAACATTTCCGCATTGCAAGGAATAGCTTTTAAGAGAAACGGCTACACATATCCTAAATGATACTAAAAATAGCAAGCTCGCTTAATCTGACCCACCTGCATCATGCGCTCGTGGAAACGCCACGAGCAAGGAGATAGGTGAATGTGCAGGGAATAAAGCTTTCGTCGAGAAGAACGCCCAGTGAAGCAGCTGCAACAAGCGCGATGAATGCTTCTAGGGTCCTCACGCAACAAGTTTATAGACGGGCTCTACATGAATTTAAAATCACTCGCAATTGCCTCTGTATACATAAGGCTCGATTCGACGACTCGGCGCGCGGCCAAAATAGAAGTTATCAAGGTCACTCAAATCCCACACCCAATCGTAGTCCAATCCAGGTTTGGCCATTCATTGCGATCACTTTAGTAGGAACAGGATCATACATTTTGATGGTAAATAGTAGGAAAGGTAGGCGTCCATCTCAATCTTAGTTTGGTACTTGGTTGGACTCAGACTTCACCGGTAGCTTTTCCTCTTCCGTCTGGCTTTGGACTCCTACTTCCATAGCCACTCATAGCTAACACCTTTTGTCTCCATCAGAAATGTCGCCCCAGTCTACTTCGGCTCCTACGCCCCTCTCCAATGAAAAAAAGACACCTCGCTTTTCCCCAGACCTTGTAACGGTCATATTTGTGCTTGGTGGACCAGGCGCTGGTAAGGGAACCCAGTGTGGAAATCTAGTGCGCGACTATCATTTCACACATCTCTCTGCCGGGGATCTACTACGGGCAGAACAGGCACGCGAGGGCTCGAGGTTTGGGGAGATGATCAGAGGTTACATCAAAGAAGGCTTAATTGTGCCGATGGAGGTAACAATTCAATTGCTCGAAAACGCTATGGCTGAAGCAATAAAAAAAAGTCCCGATGGTCAGGGAAAGTTTTTGATTGATGGATTTCCGCGGAAAATGGATCAGGCCCTAATGTTTGAGCAGACGGTTTGTCCGTGCAAGTTTGTATTGTTCTTTGATTGTCCGGAAGAAGAGATGCAACGCCGTCTCTTAGAACGCGGTAAGACCAGTGGTCGATCGGATGATAATGCAGAAAGCATCAAAAAACGCTTCCAAACCTTTGAGCAGACTAGCATGCCGGTCGTCGACTATTTTAATTCTCAGAATCGTGTTGCGAAGGTCAAGGCATCTGGTCGTCCTGAAGAGGTATACAAAAAAACTCAGGAGACGCTTCAACACCGCTTAGACCAAAAATTGCTTCTTGCTTGATGCAAAATCATGTGGACCACTTTTTTAAACCACAATACCACAGTTATAATTCATTTTCCACACTACTAGAGCCTTGGAATCCATTATATTACTTGTATCACCGGCGAAAGCTCTAAATTAGATGATTGTTGTAGACAACACTATTTCCACCACAAAATAATTGCCCAAACCAAGTAATCCCCCTCTACAGTAGTTAATTATAATTTCCTGCGCGAAATAAAGACCAAACTTTTCTTGAGACAACAGCGTTGCTCGATCGAGGCTGGACCTGCTTTGTTTGGATTTCTAGAGCCCGGGAGACTCTAGCTGTAACCAGCTTATCTTCCCTTCAAACCTCAGATTCCAAGTCGGCCAGCTAGTTACAGGACTCAGTCAAATGTTGCGTGCCGTGCAGGCTCTGAGTCTAGATAAAGCCAAGATGTTTCCATCTACCTATTTTTAGAGCTATTTTAAATTTACCAGGGCCGGCAAAGACGAATTCTTCACCTTCCAGTGATGCCGGTGTAATCGCTCTTTCTTTTTAAAAAATCATTTATTGTATATTCAGCTATTCAGCTATGACACATGACCGGTACTGTGTATACATGTAGGATGACTCTTTTGACATTAGAGACACTCATACTCTGGATTTCATTTGAAAATACCACTGTGAGGTATGTTCGCTTACACCAACAGTCAGCCCTCCTCCGTAAGTAGCCACCAGAGGGAAATTTAAAACCTTTGATTATCAAAGCATCTCTTTATCATCTATGCATACTATCGCCGCGAGAAGTGTGGTTTAGTTTTGCTGGATCCGAACCAGCGATCTACTGTCTCGAGTGGGATATGAGACCTAGCTATCCAGACCTTACTTGAGAAACCGGCCAAGATGATATACCATCGCACCATCCAACCACGGCGGAGATTATAGTGTTGCCTACACTGTAGCTGCATGGCCTCATAGAGTGCCTGATCGGGTTAATTAAAACCAATTTCGAAAACCTTACAAAGATATATATATTTACTTATTTTAATGTCTACCGGGCACTAATTACAACTAAAGCCCTATCTCTGAGGGGACATGGTGACACAGTTATTTTCGTTATATCGGAATTAACTGTATGATCTGGGCGGAAAATGATGATCTACTTTCACGCATAACCTGTAAAGACTGATGTATTCGACTAAGATAAGATCAGAATTTTATTAAAGTCCCTTCTGAGTCTGAGACTATGAAGGACTTCTAGAATCTACCAACTAAATTCTGGCTAATATTTCACTTTTAAATTGTGGTTATTTAATCGATGTATTCGACTAGTTTCAGAGAGAAAATGAAGTCTCCATCATGAGGGTGAATAACGCGTCGTTTGACCTGCCACTAAAGTAATGCTGAGTACGAGATTTATTACCTCGTGTAAGTCAAAATTGTAGCACACTTAGTTGCCTTAAATAATCTGAAATAAACGTCAAACATTACATCACTTCACACTACCTTTTATAATAGGTCCAAAGCTGAATTGCTGCGAGTTTACGAAATAAGATATGATGATTGTTGTTTTAAATAAATTACCGGCTCACGCTAATGATCATGTTCATCGAGATTGTGCATCTTTCCAGTACTAGAAGAGTCTTGTGAGGTATATTTTACAATAGTCTTTTTCCAAAACTGCTTTGTAGAAACAGAGTGTATACCTACGTGATAAAATGATAAATGTGAGCTTTTCGAATTATTCGGAGAGTCTCGATAAGGTCAACGGATATTGTAAGATTGCAAAAGAGAGGCCTGGTAACTCGGGACTAAGATATCACGAGGATATTGAATAAGCCAACTGAGCCGCATAAGATGAATCTTCATACGACAAGAGAAAATTTGTTGCGTTTGCTAATCACTCTTCTGTCACCTCGTGCGCTGCAGGTAAAAAAATTGGCAATATGTTGCATTCATCGAACTTTCAGATTGGGGTTTATTTTTTAATTTCATCAATTCAGATTTGGTTGCGTGGCTTCCATTCACAAGTACATTACCAAAACCCAGGGGAGACTGGGAGCTCCACATGTCATTATATAGTTATCGGCTCAGTTTAACAACCACTACGAAACAAATAAGTCACGAGTTCAGCCGCCATAACTTCGCATTGATACTTGCAAATGAAATCCGAGGCATGAGTGTTCTTGTATATTGAGTCATCTTTCCTGTACATTTTCTCTAATATTGTGTCATAGCTAGATAGCTGCATACGCAATTAAAATCTGATGCAAAAATAATAAAAAATAAGAAAACAAGTCGAGCTATCGGTACGAGACGTAGAGTGAAAGCGGTGTAATAAAATTGGCCATATGACTAATGCGAATCTTCGTCAATGTTCCTAATACAGCGATCTAATGCTTTTGTGTTTGTTTGTTTGTTTGTGTTTATTGTACTACTTGAGTCGTAGACTATCTAGCATATTGGGCTCCTCTCTGACCCAGGCCACACCTTGTACAGTGCTCCTTGCCTCTCATGTTTCTTGAAAGATCATTGACACATCTCCCCTGATGAATAGTCATTCAGCTCAGTATTTACCTATGGAATTCAGCCACCTTTTCCACGTAACCTTCTACGCAAAAAAAAAAGTTAGCAATGGAAACTCCGTGCGCGGGAAAAAAGTCTCAAAAAACCTGCAGCCCCAGCCAGGCGAGGCCTAGACATCGAGACGACACGAGGTGCACATATTCATCTATATCTCCCTTCTTTGTAACAGCCGAGGCCGACTTGATCCAATCCACCATCTTCGTATCGGATGCTGGTTACGCTCAGGAAACTAATCGGATGGCTTTTCCTTTATGATCAAGTGCTGGTGATGAATAGGGCTCCGAACCTACCATCTGATCTGATCGTGGTTAGCATCATGATAATGGTGATAGGGGGAGGGGATTAGGGATTAAGGCGATACAGACGGCGAAAGCGATTGGGAATCATCATCGAAGTGAGGAATTTGTTACTCAATCTCGGCTCTGCAGACTCTACAGTGAGAGTTGGAGGTTCGTAGGGGACACTACTGACAGGTGTTGAGAATAGCCCCCCAATCTAATGCTTTACTTGTTACCGAAACTATCCTCTCAGATATTGTGATAACAAAGCATTTTTCTTTAAACGCGAATAGGCTATACATCCCACGGGGATAGCCGGCAAAGACGAGTTCTTCACCTTCCAGTGGTGCCGGTGTAATCGCTCATTATGCTCTGCATATCTGGGATAGCCAAGAAGAATCGCATCGGAATCGAAGTCGAAAGCAACCTCAAGCATATATCCATTTGACAACTTCTCGACAATGCCTTTCTTACCATTCTCATCTGAGTCCTCAACCTCCTTTTAACCACGCCTCATCTCGCCTCAACAACCAATAAAGAAGTTATTCCAATTGCAAACAGGAGCTTGCCCCATTAATTACCGGCCATCACCGACTACAAATTTACGACGCTACGTATACCCGCATGGAGGAAATTAAGTCATAATATACAAAGCTCGGGTCATGGTTTATGAGGGACTTTTTCTCTAATGGTTTTATATATTTGAGGAAGGATATGTAGCTGAGATGTGGAGCGAAAGGGAGAACAGGTCTCTGAAAAGCTTGCTGGAACAGACTTTTCGAGGGGTTTTCAACTTTGTAATGTTAATGGGCGCCAAGACCGATATTTCGGCTAATAAGCCTGGAGAGCTTCTTTTGTCGATGAGTCAACGGCACTCTCCAGCGCCCTGGAAGGCACAAAAGAAGTTAGGCTAAGCTACTATACAGCAATCACGCTCTGTCAAGACTTTTCTGACATTTCAACACGACCTTAGGGAAGGAGTTGGAAGGAGGCTAGAAAGGCAGAGGGTGAATTTCCTGAGGTACACACAAGTCTGCAGCGCCCAGCTGGCCGGCCTCTTCGAACGCTTCAGAAGGGGCACTATGTCTTCGGATTTAGTCCTAATGTCGGTATTAGGAGAGCTCCGCACCCAGTGGTTTTTGCGATTTTTCCCGGCTGCCACACACCCGCAAATGGCCATCGTTTCGTTGGTTGGAGAGGGGAAATAATGAAGGGCAAAGGGCTCCTCTAAGTGTATGATCGAATGAGGACTTGTGAGGGGTGGTACTGTTTGAGGGGAGCTGTATGGGGGGCATAGGAGGGGATATGCTACTGGCATAGGTATCCTTGGCGTGTAGGCAGAGAGGACCTGCATGTCCTACATAGTCTTAGACTCAGACAGGACAATAAAATGATTTAATAATCCCACGGGGATTGACGAGGTTATCTTGAGGGGTTCTTGAGGAGTGAAGATTGTTAAATGAAAACTCTACGCATCGAATTGCGCAAGATACTAATCTTTGTGGTTTAACTCAAGGCAAGGATCATATCGCAAAACTTCTGGAAAATTATATAACTTGATTGTTGTACGTGGAAAGATAGATTCAGGAGGGGTTAAATTGGTCACGTACGAGTCTTGTCTCTGGTAATATGGTAGACGCTTGCCCTCGTAAATTCCAAGGCTGGGCTTGAGACTTCAGGTAGAAGATATTTCATCTCATTTCGTCGGTCTAGCGTAAACACATTAACTTTAAATGGTTATGGCAGGAGTAAAATGCTGATTAAAAATTCAGAATAAGTAGACAATGGATCCAGGGCTTTGCAGTTATGATCCTGAATCTCTAGACTTTTTGTTATGAGCGATTCGGGTGGCGCCCACTCATTCCCGTAGCACGTACCACTGTTATCAATGTCTAAAAACCTGCGGGAGATGCCAATCCAGTTGTTGAACAGCTAGATATACTGTTTCCCACGAATAATCGACAAGATAACAAAAATCCCATGGGGAGGCTTATAACATCTCCTCGAAGTGATGGTACATAATATAATTTGAGTAGATTTTTCCTGATCATTCTCAAATTACCATTCAATTTGTTACTCTATCATTTGGTCATCTGCGGTGATACCTGCTGAGCCAGAGGCATTTAACTCCGTTGAAACATTATTATTAGCACCCCAATAATCTTCCATTTCCGCGTCAAGTTCTTCCTGTGTTTTTTTAGGACGTCCATCTCTAGCTAACCGATCTCGACCACTACTCATTCCGAGTCTTTCGCCTCTATCTTTTCGCATACCAGGTCTGTGCCCCTCATTTCTAGGGGGTCGAGGGCTACGAGTGTAACTCTGCTTCCCAGATACGTAAGCTTCAGTTGCTTGAGACGTTGAGCGATCTTGATTCACATTAGAAAAGTTGGATGTGGTTTTTGAATGCTGGCTGACAGGAGTGATGCGTTCGAATAGGGATCGACCCGGTGGTGGATTCCGACGTCTACTTGGGCCGGACGGAATAGATATCAAACGGATCGGTTGGCCTGAATTTCTTAGTTTGTTCTTTCAATTATTTAGATGTATACACACCCTTTGCGTTTGCGCCATCGAATTCCTGGATAGCCTTCTTTGCATCATATGGAGACTCGTAAGTAACATATGCAATACCCTCAGATCTACCAGCTCGGTCGTAAATTAGTGATAATGAAATTACTGGTCCAATTCTATTAAAAAGGTCCTATGCGAGGGTTTAAAATGTCATCTCAGACTTTTGGGTCTAGATATACTAACGTCTAAGTCGTCCTCCGTGAGGTCGTAATGTAAATTCTCAACTCGAAGCTTCGCGCTTGGCGATTCGCTATAAGCGACACATGTTAATGTTAAAAACTATTACAGAGCTCAAGAACTTACTAATCTGGAGTGGGCGAGAACCGTCTATCTGTGCGACCTGTCCGTCGACCTATAGCTGAAGCTATGTTGGTAAAAAATTCACAGAAAAGGAGAGATCAATTGTACTATGATCGTCAAACTTATCGTGGACCCATTCCCTACGCATGACATTAGTTCTGCAAGTAAAAAGGAAATTGACAAGATTACGAGTCTATGTTCCTACTATCATCTCGCCTCGACTGTGTAGAGCAAGGAAAGGCCTGGGTTAGCTGATTTGTTCAAGTGATATACTTTCCCGCACCGACGCTCAATCTGTCGAAAGTAGTGGATTCGATAGTAGAGGGTCCGAAGTTTTCCAAAATATTTGAATGAACGAGGAATGAGAAAGGAGGAGGTGTATGCACCTGGGAGGCGAAAATTAAGCATGGCATGAAGAGGCAATCTAATGTCTACTGACCTTTCTAACGCCCTCTCGAGGATAATCGATGCGTTCGGGTTTACGACCGCCACGCCGTCCTTGAAATCGACCGCGGGTCCGGTTTTGATTCTGTTGTGTTTATATCAGCTGGCAATTCACTGAGGGCCCAGGTTATGTGTTTAAACTGGACATGCTCACATGGCTTTCTGCAACAATCTCATCCAAAGCACGATCCATTACGAAATACGTCCGATAGGAATGTATGAACGAGAACAAATGCAGACGTTGTAAGTGTTGTCGGACTAGATGGGAAACGATTATCTGGAAGATACGCGGGTGGCACGTAGGCTTTGAGAAGTGATGGTTACTGGCTAGATTTCAAGGCCATCCGACTACCCATGTCTCATTAAGGATATGTGGAACTAACGTAGTCGGGTCATAACACTACCCCTGAATCTTAAAGTTCTATGCTCCTAGACATACTATTACTAAGAAGCTCATGGACCCTACACTATCCCTCTCATCAAATTGTACTAACAAGCCATAACAAACAAATTCTTCACATTCAAGAAATACCCGCGTCAGCATTCAGTAAGCTTTGCATGCCAGAGATAGACAACAAAAATCGAATCCGAATTCTAGTCGAAAGCAAACACAAGCATTTCTATTACAGGCGACTTTTTATCGATGTCGGTCTTATTCTTCTCTCATGAATCCCTAATCCAATATTACTATGGGCTATTTTATCTCAACAAGCAATCATTTAACTGCTTCAATCGCACCCGTGAACTTGTCTCATCAATCACCGCCCATCTACAGCTATAAATTCACAATATTATGTATACCCGCAATGAAAAAATCAAGTGACACTATGCAAATCTCGGTTTACGACGCACTTTTACTCAAATAATTTTGAAATATTACAAAGGTGATAGAGCTTGGGCTTAAAGCAAGAGATGGAAAATATTAATGATGAGCAAGCTGGAACCATCTCTTTTTCTGAGGTATTTTGACCCTGGGATAATGTTTCACTTCTAGGTTCGTAGATACATCGCAGGCAGGTTTTAGTTTTTGTATTCCTAATATACTACGCTTGCTTCCACAGTTGGAGGCGGGAAATAAAACCCGGCCTATACGGCGATAATTGGCGTAAGAAAAGGTTGTATCAAAGAAATTGATAACTCGGTGCATAAATTAGGTGGATTGTGGTGGGGAGCAGGGCATCGGACTTTGAAATTGTTTTTGCTTGCTATTTTTCCTAGCTCCGGGAGTTATCTGACCTCCTTGTCTAGAGTACAGAAGCTTCAGTAAAGTTACGAATTAAGCTCCTTGTAAGAAATAGTACAGATGCATGCAATATAGTAAGACAGACGTTGGAAGAAAATGATCATTCCCGTCTTAAATTACAAAAACCTTTGCCTAATAGAACGGAATAAAATTGAAGTCCCTTCTGAGACTTTACCTATGAATGGCTACTAGTGTTTCTTCAGTTTATTCTTTTAGAATTCTCTGTAAAGCAGCAACAAGAGGAGCTCTATTAATTATACAGATGGTAATGACGTAACGAAATATGACGTAGACTGGTTTTTGAAGCTCATAAATTACGTAGGGCAGGCACGAGAGAATATACTTCTTAGATCAATTGATTAGCCAATTATTGTCCGCTGAAATTTAACTGCAAACCTGAGATATATCGATAGTTATAACTCTCTAAAACCTGTTAAATAGTCTCTTGCTTTTATATATTCCTTATTTTCAATGGTTACCAATGGAAATTGAGGGACTTGCCCAAAACCTTTTTTTGCAGGTTGTTTTTGAAATAATCATTAAATGTCTATGCAGCTCTTTAGCTTTGACACATGACCGATACTTCGTATACGTATTGGATGACGCATTCGATGTTAGAGACACTCATAATCTGGATTTTATTCACAAATACCCGATGTAGTGCGTTTTTTAACGCAGACAGCTGACCCTCCTCCGTAGGTACTCACCACAGAGAATTTAAAAACCTTTGGTTATCCATTCATGCCTTCGTCATCCATGTATGTCAGCGCCCCAAAAGAGCCCAGTAAATTTGCAGTGAGACCCGGCCACTGTTCAGAACCTCATAAATTTAGGAGAATTTCGTAGGGTTGACTGCCTCTGCCAAACTTCCAGGTGATACAATTGCAATCTTGAGTCTTTCAATTTAACCACTTCCAAAGCTTTCACGGCCCAGCATCTCTCCCATCTTCTGTCGCCGGCTCTGATTCCGTCAAAGAACATTCAAACTCAGTGACCCGGGTTTAATGTCCTCAGATAATTTCCCGTCGATCATAGCGTTGGAAGGAGTGTTGCGCGTTGTGTAGTAGCTTTTTTATGGGCATTAATATGGGACTTCGAAAATTATTTAGTGTATCGAGAGGTGGTACGATAATCAGCCTAAGCTGGAATCGGCCTTTACAGTCTTGATAACTTTCATCGTAATTTATGTAGTCGAGAAATCTTTGCTATCAAGGAATTCAGACCAAAATCAGGCCGGTATTACTCCTTACGAGACTCTTATTGAAATTGGTATTACTCGGCAATGAAAACTATTATTAACATGGAACGTGAAAAAGTGCAAGCCTATTAGTCAGGTAGGGAAACTCAATTCAACACCTGTCAGTGGTGTTCCCCACGAGCCTCCAGCTTCCACTATACAGTGTGCAAAGTCAAGAATGAGTAACGCCTTTTCAACTTTGAGCTGAATCATCTCCCCCTCCGTCAAAGATACGCTTCCGATAACACATGAGACGGCCATGACGACGATAATGATGCTAGGAATAAGGAGATATAAAGTTGTACCGAACGCTACAACGGTAGTCAGAGAAGCTTTCGTTACATCACAACATGTGCTACCAACTGGCGGGCAAATAAAAAGCCCACAGAAGTAAAGTAAAAGACCTTTCCGGCTTCAAGAAAAGCAGATTTCGTCTCATCAACAACACCGTCTATTAAAACCATCAATTCTAAATCTACTAGCCAGGAAGGCATCTGAAGTATATGAGTTACTTGAAAACTCCGCGTCCGTAACGACTTTTGAATGACAGGCTAAGCTCCTTCACAGCAGAAACTCTCGACCAAGACTTGTCTGATATCGTACGGCATGAATCAGAGGAGTAAGAAGGAGTCTAGCAAGGTAGAGAGACGCTCTTAGGTATACGTAGGTCTGCTGCACTCGGAAGACAAGACTGAACACCTGTACGTGGTGTCTACGAACCTGGGAGTGAAATATTCTCCCAGAGCCAAGTTCAGTCAAATTTCGCAATATCGAACAAGTTGGCCCACGAGGCAATAATTCAAAATTCTCCGTCATGTCAATTTTTCGCTTCCAACGAGTTCGACTCCTACCCACGTCTCATCAAGTTTACAAGTACGACTCAGTACATCCTCGTTCCAATGACCACACCTCTCATCAACTATTCTCTGGCCTCAGCTAGCCGCCAAATACACGCCCACGCCGATATTTACACCCGAAGAAGGAAGCAAAGCGTGGCGCACAAATCCGGGAGACAGTTCTTTGGGATGGACGTGAGAAAGATCAGTACAAGTTTTCAAGATGACACGGAAGAAGGATATAACTTCGATGGACGTGTAATTTTGATTTTCGGCAAGGAGTTTCACGAATTGTGCTTTATGCGCGCCAAAACTTCGCTTGCGAGAGTGAAGCTGACACTATAAAGACAAGCAAACGATGGAAGGTGCCGTGGTCCGTCTCCTGGCGGTGTTCTCCGGTATAGTTTGAGTAGCCCGGGCACCTATTCCACTTTGGAAGGGGACACTTCAGATAACATTACGCGCGGAGGAAATTCAGTGGATGATGAAGGCATGTCTGGATAACCCTGGATTTTTGAGACGCTCCTCTGGGTGTGTTTTCATAGATGAGGGTTGAATTGGAGTGAGGAATAAGCTGCCATAACTTCGCAGTGGTGCTCTCAAATGAAATCCGAGGCTTGAGTGCTCTTCTTGAAAATTGAGTCATCTTTTCTGTGCTTTTTTCTGATATTGTGTCATAGCTAGATAGCTGCATACGCAATTAAAATCTGATGCAAAAATATTATATTATTTAAATTCCTTCTCTCTTCTTTATAAGTTGTACTTTAAGAAGGAACAGTGAGTGATCACGTGAAAGTAAGGAACAGACCACTATCTACATCTAGCTAGTTTAATTATCCGATAATACGAGATACCTTCGATGTTAATCGGCCTCAGTCAGAACGAAAGTGGATGTCTTCCCACAATTCGATGTTCAGGCGGATTTTCATATAGTTGCATTACTTCTTTGACCGTAGAAGTAAGAATGTGGAACATCAATTTTAGTTGGTAAATTTTCCGCTGACTGAAAGAAAATACCAGATTCAGAGACGCAGCCAAAGTGGCCAGCAATAAATGCAGTACCTGGATCGGAGGCTGAAACTATCTCATCAACAGTGCTAGAAATACTGCCGATAACAATTTGATTTTCAGTCGTACATCTGTGTTGTGTAATGCCTGATGGTTTTCGACTGATCGCACGATAGAACTGAATTGAGGCTCCTTCTTGAGCTATATTTGTTAGAGCGTCTGTATATTTCTCTGGATATTTCGTATTGTTATTAGGCAAATTTATTCCAGCAAAATGTTGCCCTTCAAATGAGGTTTCTGGATCTAACGCAAGTAATCCCTCTTTGTTTCCCCAGCCACCACCACCGCTTACTAGAGAAAGTTAGGGCTAAATTTGAACTTGTCAAAAAAATACTTACAGACCCTGTACAGTTTAGCTCCTCTAACAATAAGTTCTTTTATGTGTGAATAATCGTGTTCAGTTTTATCTTCTTGTCTAGTCATTCCGGGAGGCATAATCATAGCCCATACATTGTTATCATGGTTTTTATTTGGAGTTTTGTTTGTTTCTATCACAGCTTTCTCCAGCTCTTGTGATGCTGGAACGACTGACGATCCCTCAATTATAAGCCTCCGAACTATATTTCCTAGCCCACTTTGAATTTTTCGAGGAAATGTTAAAGGGGAAACTGGAATATCGAAAAAACTTTCACTTCGAGAAATAGATAGATTAATTGAGGCCTTTAATCGGTGTGATGGTCGTTTAACTATCGCCAGATTCCCTCCTTTTTTTTGCCATCGTGAGATCAAAAGGGTGGAACGCCTTCCATTAGTAAAAATTGTATTCGCTAAGGGGGTTGTAATTTGGCAGTAGGGTAGAACATTATCATCGTGATTAATATGAAATTGTAGACTACATTTTTGGTCGGAGGTAACCGCTGGAGCTGATGCTCCGTACAACAAATCTGTAGAGTCTACTGTAGTCGTACCAAGTAGTATTGATATTCCTTCTCGGTTATGTTCTATCTTTGAACTGAGCTCTGCGATGCCTTTATAATAATATTCAGTATAAGCTCATGTTAATTGGAGGTACGAATAGTTGGATTGGTAAAGTTACTTACTTGGAGCAAGACCGTCAACGCATGCACAGATTACATCCAATTCACTTGCATTTTGGTGAGACACGGGTAGCATTAGTTTATCCAAGAGGGCTTGAATGCTATGGGTTTCCAACCACGCTGCGTGTTTTGGGGTAGCAAGAAGCAGAAGTGTTTGACGCTGTTTTTTTTCTGTCTGTTCTCCATTCCAATTTTGAAGGCTTGGTCTCAAGTATTTGGCTATCTTGTCCTGAGCAATCTCATTCTGAATCTGGTACAATTATGATTAGATTGCCAGAAACTCGGAAATAGACTTACATTTGAATAGTCGGAAAGTCTGTAGCTCAAGCATTTAATGGGGAAATTATTAGATATAGATATAGATGGATAATTCTGGGCATGATGTGTATAAAATCTTTTGCTGAGATTTAGCCAATGACTGCCGAAGCTCTGTTTGAAATTGTTCAAATTTCTTGCAGGATGGAGAGCACCTCGGCAGGTGTATGATACCTGCATGGTTAGCCTGGCCTAATTTGGGCTATCATAAGTAGTATTTATCAGTATTAGGGTCTGGACTTATATGTATTAGTATCACATAGAATCACATATCTGAAGTACGATTGTATGCCTATGACGTCTCCATTGTGTACCCCTGCATGATTGTGGTGAACACGAGCCTTTTTTCAAACCCCTGTTCAAACAGGCACAGGGATTATATTAGATTTATATCAGTCTCTACTGAGCAAATGTCTACGAGATTCTGCCAAAATCTGCACGATTAACTTTTCATTTCTTGTTAGAATGCCAATACACTTAATTCAAATTATTCCCATGGATTTTGATGATGTTAGCCTGTCTACGGTGAGATGATGCGGTGGTGTACTAATTCATCACCATTCCGAATCGAGGCTGAAGAGCTTTGATTCTTCTGTTCGATTTTAATGTTATTTCGTTCAATTACACCAATACATGGCTTTACTGCTGTAAAGCAGAAGTATGAAAAGACAACTTAAAATGCGAAATTTATCTACTAAGAAAAGTTTACGGACGGTGATAGACTACATTGAGTGAACGTACTCCATAGTGATATTAGCAAATAACGTCTGGGGGACGATTGTATCTTCAGATGATACATAGAATTGACACTCAGACGTGCCAATTTTCATGAGTAATAACAACTAACGTAATCAAATATTTATGGTATATTGAGCAAAGCCCTATGCGACCACGTCGCTTTGCTCGCATCATGGTTGATTTAAGCTGACCCATGGACAAGCCAAATGTGACTCTTTGGCGTATGCGTCCAGCCACGATATACATAGTTGGATATTTATTCGTGACGGGCACAAGCTTAGAACTGATAGATCTTGACACGGAGAAGGCTTATCATTTCCCGAAGACTAAATACGGAGATAACTCATTTTGACATTTGGACAACTCATGTAGTGAGTGCATTCGCTGATACCACTCGAGAACTTTGTGCTAGGAACTTTCAACCTTACATCAACCGTGAATATCCGCCAAAGGAAAACCAGGAAAACCAGGAATAACCTGACTTCCTTAACATACTATTTTCTTTTTGCGTATAGCCACCGCGCAAGACATGGCCTCGCAGCCATCCCTTTCTCGATTGGAGTAGGTGTCCAGGCTACCCAGACTTTAGTTTGGGGAGATGACGACCAGGGCGCAGACCACAACACCTTCCATCGTTGCCTATTTTTAAATTGTCGGTGTTGCAATCCGAATCGTAGCTTCAACGCCCACGAGCACTCCAAGGTTCAAGATTCCTCGAAACTTTACTCCCAGCATGACCTTCAGTAACCTCTTCCCTGTCTCGCTCCACATCTGAGCCGCTTGTTCTCCATAAAGTTGGTTTTCCCATTAGAATAACAGCCCCCATAAGCTAGGACTCAGGTTTTGTATGATTCGATTCGATTTACTCCTTGCAGTTATAAATAGTATCGTATTCCTGTAGTTAGAGTTAGCTGGTAATTAATGGGGCAAGCTCCCGTTTACAGTTGAAGCAACCTTTTTATCTTTCCTTGAGGTGAGATGATATGTGGTTAGAAAGAGGTTGAGGACTCAGATGAGAATGGTAAGAGAGACATTAGTTATAAGTTGTCAAGTAAAGATATGCTTGTGTTTACTTTCGACATCGATTCAGTTGCGACTCTTCCTTGGCTATCACAGACATGCAGGGCACACTGAGCGATCACACCGGCACCACGGGAAGGAAAGGGATTAGTCTTTTCCGGCCAAGCCTCTGTGTAGTTGACCGGATTCTGCAAGATTAAGCCAAGTTTGCGAGGATTAAGGGCCTCTTCTTTGTCCCAAAAAATATTCATCTGCTCTTTTTCAGCCCTTTATCATGACGATCACGGTTCTATCATCGAGGAAAAATTTGAGTAACCCAATCTTTCTTGACTATCTTGAACCTTTCAAGCCTTTACAGATAAGAGGGTCTTTCGGCATTTAGGAAATACTCTATACTGGCATTGAGTTGTAAAGTACCGCTTGTCAGCTCACAAAATGCCATTAAAGCTACGTATTCGTTGACACAATTTGAAATTGAAATCTTTAACGTGACAGGATGGACCTAACATCTATTTAGACGTGACACAGGTAGATGAGTTCTGAGAACTAATTCCTACCTACATGACCGGCATTAAAGCCAAAAGCGATAAAAGAAATAAAAAGGAACAATAAATATCCGAGTTACGGTACCCTGTGCCACGCCCATATCTTTCAATCACATCCCTTCCCGAGTTAAAATCCGTCTAAGCTTGGTAACCTGCCACCATATTCATTCTTCGGCAGATTGTAACACCTACTTATAGTCAGGAATCGGATGAACTTCTGCCATCCATTCTCCCCTATCATTTCCGTGGCCCCAAGCGGCGCCTTTTTCTAGCAGATTCTCTAAAATTGCAATGCAGGTCGGCATTCTGAAAAATGCCAGGGCCTTTTCTCTCGGCCGCAAACGCATTTCTGATCTTCATGTTCGGGGTTGAAACGTCTATGGTAGTCGGCGAAGTCCCCGTGGCCTGTTCTTGCCGCAATTAGACAATGATACATCCATCTTGGTAGAGCCAGTTCCGGCGGCCGTTTGTAGCGCATGAAGAGCTCCAGATCTTTATCTCGTTTGGGCAGATGCTTCTGCCACCACCCTTCCAGAAGCTCTTGGCCACGTTAGTTAACCCACCTCCCTAATGCTGCAAAGATTAGGTTATTTTCTTCTCAACTGGGCGCAGCTAAGGTAAGTGTCCGGTTATTAAGAGCTCCCAAGGCTGATTTGGCCGGCTAATCGGCCTCTTCATTTGCCTTGGATCCGCACATGACCAGGTATCCAGCGTATGTCCACAGGCGTGTTGTGTCTCGGCGATTAAAACTTATCCACCACTGCCAGCGAGGAGTTAGATCTTCTTCTTTCGAGCGCCAGAGCGGTCGCATGATTGTCCAGAAGAAGGTAGATAGGCTAGTATTCTTCACCCGCTATTGCAGCCTCCAAGGTTTTCATGGCGACTACAATTTCCGCGTCAAGTACCTCTACTCCGGGAAGTGGGCCCGAACTGCTTCCAGCTAGCTTGACTCTTTTGTGTACCACTGCCCCATGCTGATTGTCCAGGGCCCGACGAAGATCAATCAGTGTAAGCACATATTATATCGGCTAGCATAGAAGCTAGACATCGATTTATGTTTCATGACCTAGCTTCTTTTTCTCGACTGTATGGAGTCGATGCTGGGAGCCGTGTAGAAAGTAGGGCTTTCCAGGGCCTTCAGCTATCGGAACTTAAAGCAAGCTCATTTGCAGGCGTGTCATGTACCTTTCTGGCTGTCTGAATAGGCGATCTCTTTATCCGACCAAAGACCTAAGCGTCTGATAGTATGTTTCGGGCTCTCAGCCGTCCGGAGGGCTAGAGGATGCCAGACATCCATTCTTCGTATGCGAGCGGTAGATCTCAGCATCTTTTGCTGGAAGATGATGGATGCCGGTGGTACTTCCGCTTCACGGTAAAGAGCGCTATTCGGAGTGGTACGCCACGCTGGGAGTGCTACTCGGATAGCTTTCATTATCTTTTTGTCCAACAGAGATATGTGCCAGCCTACTCAGATGCCGAACTTTTTATCTTTCAGTGTAGTAATTCTAGTGAGACTCGGCCACCACACTTCTATCCCATAAAGAGCTGTACTAGGAACGCATGTCTATACTGCTCGAATTGGAGGTCCGTGTGTCTGCATACACTTTATGAATTAAAAAAAAAGAGGTCCGTGTGCTGCACCACGTTGTACACTGTTTAAAAATCGTAAGACGTGGACTAAACGGTTAGCTTTTCCGGACTATTCCTGTACATGTTGCTTGAAGTTCAGCTGGGTATCGAGCCAGACTGCTAGCCATCAGATATAAGGTGACGGTTTGTTCCGGCGATCTATCACCAAAATGAAGAGGTCTACCATTTTGATTTTCTTCCTAGGCCCTCCTCCGGTCACTAGAAGTGCTGACTTTGCTGGGTCAAAATCGATCTGATGTTCTCTTGCGAGAGGGATAAGGCTGTCGAGGTCATCTTGGACTGAGGAGATAGCTTTCACCGCGGTATTTCCAACTCTGACAACAGCTTCGTCGTCAGCATAACCAAACCTGCTTGTTATTCCTTGGTCCTCAAACAACACAGCGATGTAGAGCATGAATAGAAGTGGCGATAGTGGCAAGCCCTGAGGTACTCCACATTCTAGAGACTACTCGTCTGTGATTCCACCACGGTATTTCACCTAGACTTTTCGTTGGAATTGAAAGGTCTAAATAAACCGGCACAGGAATCGTGGCCAGCCTTGTTCTCGAAGGCGTTTGAGCAGTCAGTTATGACTGCATCAAAAGCACCTTGGATGTCGAGTGTGACCATAGCCGCACTTTCTCTGCTTCTCATGGCCGCCTTGGCATCGTGGATTACGCAGGAAGCAAGGTCGACTGCAGATCGTCATGGAATAGAGGCGAATAATTGAGGGTGAGCAACTTGGTAACTTATCGTCAGCCATGTCATTCTCTTTATAACTAGTCGTTCAAGCCCTTTGCCTAAACTTGACAGTAGCGTAATCGGTCGCCAGTCCTTGGAAGTGGACAAATTTCGTCCCGGTTTGGGAAGAAGAACAACCTCTGCTACCCTGAAAGCCGTGAGAAAGTGGTCGATATCCAGACAGGCCGGGTGGAAATCATTGACTAGAGGTCCCAGGTGGGGCCAACAGGCTTTAAGTAGACGCACCATTATCTTGTCGGCGCCCGGTGCTCTATCATTGACAGAGATGGTAGCGCTAGTCGCATCTTCAAGTGATATTCCCGTATCCCATGCGTTACAATCCTCCTGTCCATTATCCCAGGTTGAGATATCGTTCTCACCGCTGAACCTTGATAATTGAATGACTCGTAGCGCACTAACACGCTCTCGCGGGTTAGATAGCCACTGGTTTTCATCAATTTGCAGAAGAGGAGGCTTAGCTGCTAGTCGAGGCTTTGCTTATCTCATGAGCTTGAAGACCTTCGCGTAAGTTGTTACTGCTTTTACTTGCCTCTTTTAGTACTCTTGCTTAGCTTTTTGAACCACAGCTCGAATGCTTTTGCGGACCTCTTTTGCGAGGTCTGGTTTGTCTCTCGCTGCCTTTTAATTCTGCCATTCCGTGCGATATTCATCAATCCACCAGGACCCGGGTTTTCCACTTTCGATGACTGAAATTTTGCCTGCGATCTTCGATGCATCTTCAAGTGCTTGAAGGAGGTCATTGGTGAATTTTTCGATTTCCATGACACTGTGAAGAGGGCCAGGTTTGGTCCATTGGCTGACGCATCAGCTAAATTCCTTCAAGTTGGCGTCGCTAACACGAATGTTCTTTATAATTCAAGAGAGATCTGACACTATAGGGTTAAGCACGGTACCTTCGATGGTCGAGTGATCTGAGGTACAGTGGTAACGTTTAGACACTGATGCTATAGCGGCCGTGTTGCTCCACGTTAGATCTAGGACGTTCCCATCCCTATGCGTTGGCTCTCCAACAATGCTGACTAGGTCCATGTCGTGGGCTGTTGCCCATTCCATAACTTGGTTACCATTGCCGTACTGATTTGTCGCTAGTGGTTGCCAATGCTGTGACACAGAATTGAAATCGCCTCCAACAATCACTAGACCTCTAATTTCTCACCGGAGTAGGGGCTCCAAGGTTCCACTAGTGCCTGGGGCACGGTATACGTTGACAAAGGTCAGTCCGCTCATCTTTACAAAGCAGTAATCAGATGTCGGGCCTGACAACGGTGGAAAGAATTGAGTCGCATGACTACCTTTGCGCGTGAAAGTAATCGCGTGGGGCCGGATGTCTGATCCTCCGAACGGTATATGGCTATTGTAGCCAGGGTGATTTTTTGTTTTAAAACCCCCTCTTTCTTACTTGTCCATGGTTCTTGTACCATGACTACATGTGCACCGGCATCCCATACCTGCTGGAATGCTATATCCGTATTTTCCCCACCCCTTCCGACATTCACTTGGTGAAAGTGGACGGTGTTGTACTTGTCTTTTGGTGCTTTTGTTGAGGGGTTTCCTAACATTAACACGACAATGTTGAGTCCTGGGCAATGACGGTTTCAACCGCTTTGCCCTTCCTTTCCGAGTACGCTAGAGCAGCGTGATAATCACGATGTCCGGGTTCTCTTATGATATGTAATTCTGCGGGGGTACGGGGCAGAATTATCCCGTTTTGTCGTCTTGGCCTAGCCATACAGCTACCCTCATTCGAGTGGTGAGGTCCCGCGCAATTCGGGCACTTTAGTACCTTGGCCTGGCACTCCAATGTCTCGTGGGCTCCTCCGCATCGTCCACATCGCTGGCTCCTGGTACAGGAGCGCGTTGTGTGAAATCCCCAGCAGCGTTGGCATTGCTCGATTGGTCTTCGGCGCGAGAAGGGAATGGCTGGTCCGCTCTCGTCAAATAGCCGAAATTTTGTGTTTTCTGGTTTTTGTTGGAAATGAACAATCCAGCTCGTTGAATATTGCCCCAGCTTTGTTTCTGTGAGCCTTACCTGTATTGGTGTGGCGCCGCATACTGCTTGGCACTCGTTCTTCACCATTTCGTTGGTGACTGGGATACTGCCTTCAAGCGTCCTGATGTACAATGGTACATGCGGGATTATCAAAGACGTCCATTTGGACGCTGCCTCGATCACAGTAATGTCTTCCTGTAGGAGAGGTGAAATTCCCATGACTGTATCTCTCAATGCATCTGATGGGCATTCGAGAGCGATCCCTGACCTGACTGGGTACATGGACGTGATAGCAGAAGTTGCTATCCCAGCTTTTTCGGTGATAATTTTCTTGATAGTGACTGGCGATAACTTGTGCCAGTGGTGATCTTTCCTCAGTCGTAAGAACAAGCGCTTGTCCTCCTTTGGGGTTGACTGAGGTTTCGGGTTGCTTGCTGGAGCAGGCCTTCGCGGAACTTGCACGCTAGGCGGCGTTGATAGTTTGGCCGCTTTGCGGGCTACTGTCATCCAGGGCGAGCTGGTGTCTTGGGGCTTTGAGGGAAGGGCGTGGCTATGATCCTCAACAGCAGTGATATTCCTAATGGCAACTGGTTTGGGAGTGCTTGCCATAGTGGGAGGTTTCTTACTTAGTAGGCTGGCTGCTTCTGCCTGATCTACTGCAATGGCAGTTATTACAGGCGTGATCTTTTTCATCAGCGTCGCGACGACTGCTGCTGCTTGTTTCTCTCCTTTGCTCTTAGCCCAGGAGTCGATTAGTTCTAGAAATTCCTGGGCTATACCCAGTCTTTCTTTCCGTTGTTGTTCTGCTTTTTGTATTGCATTCACAATGCCAAGCAGGCTTGGGTGAAGTTGCCCTCCAGGATCGGAGGGCGTTGACGATGACGATGCAACAGCAGGGACCATTGCACCGGTTGGTAGCTTTTTTACGAAGGGTTGTTGGTGATGTGATGTGATGTGAAAAAATGACGATGTGATAATATCAATTGATTTTTTTTGCTTGTTGACACAATTGTTTGTTGTGTGTTTATTTAAATTTTCAATGGATTTGAAGCTTATTATCCCTGAGATATGATCATTGAATTTTAAACTTGAAAAATAGCTCCTAAGATGTCATTCCCATTTTCTAGTTATTATTCGCAAATAACATCACGGAGTATACTTTTTTTGCATCAGATTTCGGTAGTTTGTGCAGCCATCTAGCTAAGATAAAATATCAGAGATGAAGTACATGTTAAATGACTCAATTTTGAAATCGAGCATTCATGCTTCGGATTCCATTCACTATTGGTACTGCAAAGTCGTGGTAGCCTTTTCTTTACCCAAATTCAGCCCTCATCTATGAGTACTCACTTAAGAAAGTTTCTGAAAACCCCAGAGTTAACTAGTCATGTCTCCATAATCCATTGACTAGTCTCTGTGCTAAATGTGGTCTCAGGCTTCTCCTTCCTAAGTAGAGAAGTTGCCCAGGCTGCTGAAACGATACCGGACTACACTATCAGGAGGCAGACCATGGCAACATTTATTGATGGAAATATCGCGTATTAAAATTGATGCAATATTCCAGGATCGAATGAAGAAGTTGACAAAAAGAGTGTCATGTTCGTATTACTACTAATAGAGTGAGAGGTCTATGCTGTAATTACAATTGTAAGCGACACAGGGCCTAAGCTGGAGGGCAAGACTGAACACTTGTAAGCGGTGCCCTTTAAGAACCTGGGAGTAAAAGATTCTCCCAGAGTCAAGTGCGGTCGAATCTCCGAACACCAGAAGTTGGTCCACGAGGCCATGATTCAAGTTAATCCATCACATCAATTTTTCACTTTCAACGAGTTCGACTCCTAAGTCTCATCAAGTCTACACCTACGACCAAGTACATCCTCACTCCAAGAACCACACCACTCGTCGACTTTCTCTGGTCTCAGCTGGTCACCAAATACACGCCCACACCGATATTCATACCCGACGGAGGAAGCAAAGCGTGGCGCATAGATCTGGGGGATAGATCTTTGGAATATGCGTGAGAGGAATCAGGGAAAGTTCGCAAGATGATGTAAGTTATTAATCCATTTATGTCCTATTTCAGTTTTTTTTTTTTTTTTGCATCAGATTTTAATTGCGTATGCAGCTATCTAGCTATGACACAATATCAAAGAAAAGTACAGAAAAGATGACTCAATTTACAGGTAGAGCACTCATGCCTCGGATTTCATTTGCAAGTACCACTGCGAAGTTATGGCGGCTTTTTCTTCTCCCCAAGTCAACCCTCATCCGTGAATACCCACCCAGGGGAACGTCAAAAACCCTGGGTTATCCAGACATGCCTTCATCATCCTCTGAATTTCCTCCGCGCGAAATATAGTCTGAGGTGTTTCCTCCCCAAGTGGAGTAGGTGCCCAAGCTACTCAAACTATACCAGAGAACACCAACAGGAGGTGGATCACAGCACCTTTCATCGTTTGAGTGTTTTTATAGTGTCCGCTGCACTCTCGCAGGCGAAGTCTTGGCACGCACAAAGCTCAATTCGTAAAACTCTGCCAAAATTCAAAATTACACGCCCGTCGAGATTATATCCATCTTCAGCATCATCTTGTAAACTTGTCCCAATCCCTCTCACGTCCGTCTCAAAGAACTTTCTCCCAGATTTGTGCGCCACGCTTTGCTTCCTCCGTCGGGTGTAAATATCGGCGTGGGCGTGTATTTGGCGGCTAGCTGAGGCCAGAGAATAGTTGATGAGAGGTGTGGTCATTGAAACAAGGATGTACTTGGTAGTACTTGTAAACTTGGTGAGACTTGGATAGGAATCGGACTCGCTGGGGGTGAAAATTTGACATGGCGGAGAATTTTGAATTTTTTCCTCGTGGGCCAACTTGTCCGGTATTGCAAAATTTGACTGAACTTGGCTCTGGGAGAATATTTCACTTCCAGGTTCGTAGAAGGCACCACGTACAGGTGTCAGTCTTGCCCTCCTCCTATTTCAGTTTCTAACTATGTAGGACAGACTATTTAAATACAACTTTTCTTATTCATTCCAATTGGGGTTTGCAAGATGATGTAAATGATGGCTGTAATCTCGATGGGCGTGCCATTTTGAATCTTGGCAAGGGGTTTTTACAAATTGAGTTTTGTGTGTGCTAATGCTTCGGTTGTGAGAGTGCAGGCAACACTGTAAACACCGCCGTGGTTGGATGGTGCGGTAGTATATCATCTTGGCAGTTCTTCCGAGTAAGGTCTGGATAGCTAGGACACATATTCCACCCGAGACAGGAGATCGCTGGTTCGAGTCCGGCAAAACTAAACTACATTTCTGGCGGCGCTGGGATACATGAATGACGAAGGCATGGTTGCACAATCAAAGGTTTTAAATTTCCCTTTGGTGAGTACTCACGGAGGAGGGTCAACTGTCTATTTAAAGAAACACACTGCATCGTGGTATTTGTGAATGAAATCCAGATTATGAGTGTCTCTAACATCGAAAGGGTCATCCAATACGTGTACAAAGTACTAGTCATGTGCCATAGCTAACTAGCTGCATACGCATCAAATGATTTTTCAAAAACAAACGACAAAAATAAGAAGGGCCCGAGGGAAAAATTGCTGTAGATCGCCGTTTGCCGAAGGTAAAGTATCAATAACTTTTAGGAATATAACTAATAATCAAGGAGACTCAGCTATAATTCAACTGGCGAGGTGCTAGATGATCAAGGGCCGAAAAACTGCAGGATGGTCTATAGGCACGAAGTCACGAAGTCACGAAGTCGAGATGCTGAGCAAGCTAATAAGTCTGCAACCTAAGGTCAAAAGAGGTACGAAGAATGTAACGAATAGTGTGTTTGTGTGTTTATTGTATTACTTGAGTCATAGACAATCTACCACATTGGGCTCCTCTCTGACCTAGACCACACCTTGTACAGTGCTCCTTGCCTCTCATATTTCTTGAGATCATTGACACATCTCCTCTGATGAATAGCCATTCAGTTCAGTATTTACCCATGGAATTCAGCCACCTTTTCCACGAAACCTTCTACCCAAAATAATGAAAATGTTAGCAATGGAAACTGCGTGTGCGGGAAAAAGCCTCAAGAAACCTGCAGCCCCAGCCAGGCGAGGCTTAGACATCGAGGTGATATAAGGTGCGCATATTCATCTATATCTCTCTTCTTTGTAACAGTCGAGATCGACTTGATCCAGTCAACCATTGCCGTATCGGGTGCTGGCTACGCTCCGGAAACTCATGAATTGGCTTCTGCTCCATGATCAAGTGCTGGTGATGAGTAGAGATTCGACCCTACCACCTGATCTGATAGCGATTGGCTTCATGATAGTGGTGATAGGGGGAGGTGCTTAGGGATAAAGGCGATACAGACGGCGAAAGCGATTGGGAATCATCATCGAAGTGAGGAATTTGTTACTCAATCTCGGCTCTGCAGACTCTACAGTGAGAGCTGGAGGTTCGTAGGGGACACCACTGATACGTGTTGAGAATAGTCCCCCCACTGGTACATGTGTTCTCATCGAGATCACCAAGTGTAGCGCCCTTATTAGACAGGAGTTTGAATTTGAATTTGAAATCTTTTACGTGACAGGTAGAACCTAACATCTATTTAGACGTGACACGGGTAGATGGGCTCTGAAAGCTCATTGCTACCTACATGACCGGCAGTGGAGCCAGAAGGGACAAAAGAATAGAAATAAGACAAAAGGAACAGTATATGTCTGAGTTACGGTGCCCTGCGCCGCATCCCTATCTTCCACACCCATCTCCTCTCGGGTCAGAAACAATCTCAGTGTGGTCACCTCCCACCCTGTTCATTCTTCGGCAGACTATAACATCTGCTTGTAGTTAAGAATTGAATGAACTTCTGCCATCCCTTCTCCCCTATCATTTCCCTTGCCCCAGGTGGGGCCATTTTCTCATAGCTTCTCCAACGTAGCAGAGCAGGTCGGCACTCTGAAAAATGCCAAGGCCTTTTCTCCCGGCCGCAAACGCATTTCAGATCTTCATGTTCGGGTTTGAAACGTCGATAGTAGTCGGCGTAGTCCCCGTGGCCTGTTCTTGCCGCAATAAGACGATGGTACGCGCATCTTGGTAAAGCTAATTCCGGTGGTCTTATTAGACAGGAGATCGAAGGTTTGACGAATATGTCCACCGCCTACTCTTTAAATCTAGCCATTTGTGAACGGCGAATCACTTAAGTACGGTAGGGAAGACGAAAAGTCAACACCTGTCAGCATTGTTGTCATAGGACACTAATCACGTGCTACAATGTACGCTTGGACCAGTGAGGAACCACTTTTATGTGTATATAGTATTGCGTTAGCCACCATGTCTTTCTCTCCTCATAGATTACAATCATATTATTGTTTTGCCTTTTAGTCAGAGTCTTTCCTGACCCTCATGCTATCACATTGATTGTAATCTCCATTTTAGTCTAAACCACTTGTAATCAGCGACGTCTCGCAATTATATGAGTAGTGACGACAATTTTAACCTTGAAGGTATTCTCCGTGAAATTTCTGCGATAGAAATCGACGCCTCAAGTGCAAATACAGAGTCTCACAGACCTGCCCTGGAACCAGAGCCACAGACGCCTGAATCAAAAATCGCAACAACTAAACACGAAACCAGAAATATTAAAGCCACAATGACAAACCAAACCGACGCAGTACAGCACAAGTTCACAACTTGGGATGGAACACCTGATCAATATTCTTTATGCTCAGTCATGTGGCGAGTAGCAGCGGAGGACCCAGCAATCATCAAGGGTTTCGGTGGTGAAAGAGGCGTCTGCCTTGCACTTATGCAGACGTTACCAGCGGAGCACAGAAGCCGAGTGGGGCCTTTCTTTGAGAAACAAGTTAAAGCTAAAGAATTTTACTCAAGTTCACTTCTCGACGAATTCGACCGGCACTTCGTTGATAGGGACCGTGAAGCTCGAAATCGACGCCTCCTTTACTCTGTGAGACAAGGAAACGCGCAACCTTTCGCAAAGTTCCTTCACACTTTCGAAGGTTATCTCAGCAATTCAGGTGAACTTGCTCCTATTGGAGTTTCTCGAATCCACACCCTATCTGAGGCCATTGCTCCGTATCTACGCCGGGCTGCAGCAAACCAGACAGATCTAGAAAAGCTGAACTATGAAAAATACGTCGAACAACTATCGACTTTAGCAACTAATTGGGAATCCTTGCCAGAATTTCAGGCTAAGAGTGTAGATGACACTGGAGAAACCTACACCGAAAATGCGATCGGAGACCTTCCTCTAAACATTCAAGAGCAACTACGGAAGCAAATAGTCAACCAAACAGAAACACAATTACAATCACAATCACCAAAACCCAGCGTAAACTCTCCAATACGTGACCGTGAGGGAGATATAAAAATGTCAGGGACTGACATTATTTCTATTGTTTCTACAGTTATATCAGCTATAAATAATGGAAACAATTCCAAAGGGTTTGGACAGGCTCGGCCACTAGATAAACGTCCAAATGCCCCTCATTGTTCCGAGGAAGAACGCCATCAGCGTCTCAAATCAGGTCGATGTATTCGATGCAATGTATTTCCATCGCACCGTTTTAGAGAATGCAAGTTTAAAGGTTTTCGCTCAGAAATGTCCAATCTAAGGATAGCTTCTGCATCAATAAGCGAGTCGGAAAACTAGCAGCCCCTGTACGAAGTCGTGTTCAGGGGAATGTTGGTGTGTTTGGAGAACTACTAGATCAAATACCACCTGCTAGCGAAATTAGGGAGGCTGTTGAAAGGTTGAATAGTAGTCCATTTTTAATTGATATTTTAATAAATTCTACTTGTTATTCCACCGCACTCTTTGACACAGGATGCCTACCCTACGCAGTTTTTGATCGTAGTTTTGCAGACCAGGCACACTTACCACGCTATCCAGTCACCCACAGATCTCTAAAGCTCGCCAAAGATGGACCTCAAATTCCCATTACCGAAATGACTTGGGCTACACTTGACATTGACGGTAGAGCTGAAAGAGTATTTGGCTACATAGTAGCAAACTTACAATATAATATAATCCTCGGCAAAGGTTGGGCCGAGCGTAACAATGTAACATATGAAGCAGGTAAGAAGTTTCTCACTCTAGGAAGTGGTGCAAACGCAATAAAAGTCAAGGAGTCTGGATGGATGGAACGGGATGAGTTATCAGGCTCTATGCACCAACTACGTCAAGCAAAAAACGTTACAGCTTCAATATTTGCCGCGGAAATCCGTCGTGGAAGAAAAGCAAATAAACATCTACATTTATTCTCCATCACTATAGCAGATATCAACAAGGCCTTGAAAAAATTAGATAACTCAGCGGTCAAGCAAACGGTGGAAGAAATATCAAATCAACTACCTCAGCAGCTTCGACATTTAGCAAAGAACTTTCTAGCTGATGAAGATGGAATCCTCCCAGAATCTAAGCCAGGATGGGACCATTCTATAAACCTTGAACTAGACGATGAAGGCAAACCTAAGGAACCCCCCTCAGGTCCACTTTATGGCATGTCACGAGATGAGCTCCTCGTTCTCCGTAAAACTCTTACAGATTACTTACGTAAAGGATGGATTCGCGCCAGCAATTCTCCTGCAAATGCACCGGTACTATTCGCAAAAAAACCGGGCGGAGGTCTTCGATTCTGTGTTGATTATCGTGGCCTCAATTCAATAACAAAAAGGGACAGATACCCGTTGCCGCTCATCAAAGAAACACTTCAGCAACTCTCCAAAGCCCAATACTTCACAAAACTTGACGTCTGTACTGCATTCCATCGCCTACGTATTCGACCTGGCGATGAATGGAAAACAGCGTTTCGAACAAGGTATGGACAATACGAGTGGCTTGTCATGCCATTTGGATTATGCGGCGGACCAGCTACTTTTCAACGTTACATAAATGCTGTGTTACAAGATATTTTGGACGAATACTGTTCAGCCTATATGGATGATGTTATCATCTATTCTGATGGTGATTTATCCGACCATTATAAAAAGGTTGAAGAAGTTATCAGACGACTCGAAGAATCTGGCTTACGGTTAGACATCAACAAATGTACCTTTGCCACGTCTGAAGTCAAATATCTTGGGTTCGTAATCAAGGCTGGCGAGGGTGTTACAGTTGATCCAGCCAAAATAGAAGCCATCAAAAACTGGGAGGAACCAACGACAGTTTCTGAAACCCGCTCTTTTCTCGGTTTCGCAAATTTTTACCGAGAGTTTATTCCAAAATTTTCGGCCATTGCCCAGCCATTGATCAGTCTCACATCGAAACAAACCCGCTGGAGCTGGGACACGAAAGAAAAAGATGCATTCGAAAAGCTTAAGTCTATGCTATCCTCAGCACCATTATTAGCGCTTTTTTCAGCCGAGAAAGAAACCTATTTGGAAGCAGATGCCTCTGGCTATGCTATCGGTGGGGTTCTTTCTCAAATTGACGAAAAAAATCGTCTAAGACCAGTAGGTTACTTTTCACGTAAACTGACTCCAGCAGAATCAAACTATAACATTCATGATAAAGAACTGCTCGCTATTATAACAACAATGCGCCATTTTGATGGTGAGCTTCGAAGCGTTGAAAATCCTTTTACCGTTATCTCAGACCATCAAAATTTACGATATTTCACAACTTCAAGACAACTTAGCGAACGTCAAGTGAGATGGGCCGAGACCTTGGCAAGGTTTAACTTCAAAATTGTATTCCGGCCTGGCTCCCAGTCCGGTAAACCAGACTTTCTTTCGCGGCGGGCACAAGAAGCCCCGCGGGATACGTCGGACGAGCGGTTACAAGGCCGCAATATCCAGTTGTTCAAAAATAATTTAAGCACGTCTTCACCAGAAGAATTCATCTTAAATACAATAAACATTGTAGACTTTCCGGATATGACCTTGAAACATATTGAAACTGACCAGAATATCATGCCCAGCGGCAAAAAATTATTTGAAGATAAGGAAATTGCTTCTTTGTGGGACGAAGCTCTAGAAAAAGACCAAGCTTTTCACAGTATTCATGCATCAGTCGCTGCAGGCCAGTCTACTTTACCTATAGACCTTAAATTAGGGGTTCAAATGACAGATTGTAGCCTAGATGACAGAGGCGCGTTAACACGACGAGGTGCGCTATGGGTTCCAAATTGGGAGCCACTGAGAACAACGATCATACAACGTTCCCATGACTCAAGTATTACTGGACACCCCGGAAGAGACGGTACCCTTCACATAGTGTCTCGAGCATTTTTTTGGCCTCAACAATATTTAGACATTCGCAGATTCACGCGAAACTGCTCGATCTGTAGTCGATCTAAAGCGTGGCGTCAATGCCCGCAAGGATTACTCAGACCACTCCCTGTACCTGAACGCTTTCATAGTGAGTTGTCGGTAGATTTCATGACAGACTTGCCTGCGCAAAAAGAAGACGACCCAAATATCTTATGGTTATCACTGACCGTTTACTCAAGAGCTGCACCCTAGAAGCAATGAATTCGATGGAAGCTGAAGCTTGCGCAGAACGCTTCCTAACTTGTCATTATCGTTTTCATGGGTTTCCTAAATTTATAACATCAGACAGAGGGGCAAATTGGGTGGGTCATTTCTGGACTTCTTTATGCAAAATGACAGGTATTAACCAAAGATTGTCGACCGCTTACCATCCGCAGACCGATGGTAGTACAGAAAGGATGAACCAAGAAGTGTTAAACTACCTCCGAGCATTTATTAGCTACTCGCAGATAGACTGGTCTAAACTACTCCCAACTGCCATGTTAGCACTCAATAATAGAAAATCGACAGTTATTGGCACTAGCCCATTTTTTGTTACTCACGGCTATGATGCTGAACCAATACAACAAACACATACTAATTCACGAGCAACAAAATCACCGCAAGCCCGCGCGCGAGCATTCGTAGACCGAATAATACAGGGTCAAAGCATGGCACAGGCAGCTATGACAACAGCACAGCAATTAATGGAAGAATCAGCCAACCATCATAGGAGACCAGCGGAACGTTTCAAACCGGGCGATACCGTCTGGCTAAACCTTAAAAACGTCGAAACCCCGCAACAAAAAAAGAAACTCTCATGGACTCAAGCAAAATACAGAATACAAAAAGAAATTGCACCTGATGTGTATCAACTAGATGTACCAACAGGCATACATAATCGATTTTTTGTAGACTTATTAAGGCATGACCCAAATGATCCACTGCCTTCACAAAAAGTCGATGACACACAGCCGCCCCCGTTAGTTGATGGAAAACATCCGTTGTATGCTGTTGAGAAAATAGTTCGCGCTGAAACAATCAATGGGCGTCGCAAAGTCCTGGTATTCTGGAAAGGGTTTGCTGAACCCACATGGGAGCCTCGACAAAATCTTAAGTTAACAGATGCCTACAAAGAATTTGTCAAGCAGTACGGGGATGGCGACAAAGTTGGTCTTCAGTTAGGGATGTTTACAGGTCGAACATTAAGAAATCGAACTATGCAAAAAAGAAAAACAAATAAATGAAACCGGGGGAGGAAAGTAATGTCATAGGACACTAATCACGTGCTACAATGTACGCTTGGACCAGTGAGGAACCACTTTTATGTGTATATAGTATTGCGTTAGCCACCATGTCTTTCTCTCCTCATAGATTACAATCATATTATTGTTTTGCCTTTTAGTCAGAGTCTTTCCTGACCCTCATGCTATCACAATTGTTCCCTACGAACCTCCAGCTCTCACTGTAGAGTCTACAGAGCCGAGATTGAGTAACAAAGTTCTCACTTCTATGAGGATTCCCAATCGCTTTCGCCGTCTGTATCGCCTTTATCCCTAAGCACCTCCCCCTATCACCACTATCATGAAGCCAATCGCTATCAGATCAGGTGGTAGGGTCGAATCTCTACTCATCACCAGCACTTGATCATGGAGCAGAAGCCAATTCATGAGTTTCCGGAGCGTAGCCAGCACCCGATACGGCAATGGTTGACTGGATCAAGTCGATCTCGACTGTTACAAAGAAGAGAGATATAGATGAATATGCGCACCTTATATCACCTCGATGTCTAAGCCTCGCCTGGCTGGGGCTGCAGGTTTCTTGAGGCTTTTTCCCGCACACGCAGTTTCCATTGCTAACATTTTCATTATTTTGGGTAGAAGGTTTCGTGGAAAAGGTGGCTGAATTCCATGGGTAAATACTGAACTGAATGGCTATTCATCAGAGGAGATGTGTCAATGATCTCAAGAAATATGAGAGGCAAGGAGCACTGTACAAGGTGTGGTCTAGGTCAGAGAGGAGCCCAATGTGGTAGATTGTCTATGACTCAAGTAATACAATAAACACAAACAAGCAAAACAAGTGCCAATGGTTAAGCATTTGCGGCGTCGCAGGTACGTTTAGCGCCCCACTGCAATAAATCCCACGTGGGTGCCTTGTAGCCCAACAGAGCGGATCCCCCGGACTGATAAAAATAGCACTTCCGAATTGACGCAAGCTTTAGGAGCTTGCACCTATAAATAGCATAGTACCTTGGAAGCCCGATGCTTATAATGGTGGCAGCGGTGACGCTAAGCACGACCCAGAAAGCAAAAACTTTCCGGGGTGTCAAATTGACCAAAAATGGAAGTCGGAGGGTTTGAGACCGTCGGGCTCGCCAGTCAGATTAGGTGGGACTATTGGCGATCCACAAAAGTAGACTAGCTTCCTCATCCACAGGCTATGGTGCTGGCGGGAAGGAAGTTGCGCCCATTTGGGGATCCTAGAGGCGGAGATGCTGCGAGAGAATTGGCAAAAATAGAAAGCGCTGATGAAACACAGTGATCCAGTTATCTTCCGCTCAAAGTGGGGTCTGAAGTTGCAACAGCTTGGCAACTGCTCCGTGCCGAATAAAATAGTATGTAGACCATGCGCTATGCATCTATATCTCATGCCTAAACTGGTTGGGTCACTCTGATTGGTAGCAATCTTTAGACCTAACATGACTGTGGAATAGAATAGAGTATTATTGAACACTACACTGAGTCGAAGACTATGAAGGACTGCTAAAGCTATTTTACAAGTTTGACGGTTATGGTACTGAATGTATTAAACTTATTCCATGTGTTCTGATAGGTATGGAGGGTCATGTTACAAAGGCAATTTTGATGGACTTTGAGCATTAGTGGTCAGTGGAAAGAATCGTCTGATTTTATTTCTCTGCCCTCTGTTTGTTGTGATCTAACGCTGTTCAGTCTACGGCCTTTGTGGTAAGCAGTTATTACATCTCACATGATGGAACACGGGAGCGTAGTAAAAGAGAGGTCATCCCACTAGCCAAATCAAAGCGATTACAGGCACACAGAGAACTGTAACCCATTCTCTGTAGATATCTACAACAAGTAGTTATCATCAATAGTTAAATCAATTTCCACACAATTGAGACCCATAGAAGTGCCAACCTTTCATACAACCCTCAATTGTATTGTCGCAATCGCATCTGTAATGAGCCACCACTGCATTCTACTGTACACTCTCCAACTGTGATAAGCTACCTCGCCAGGTCTAGCAGACAAATTACAATACTGTTCTCTATGTATATATATATCTATTGGAAAATATTGAATTATCAAAATTATAACTGAATTAATATCAATCAGAATTTAGTTGATAGGTCCTAGAAGCCCTTCATAATCCCAGACTCATAAGGAACTATGATAAGATTCTTATCTTGCTATGTGCATCATCTATACTAAAATATCTACATACCAAGACACTAACGCCGCACATTCCAGGTCTAGCCCCTGCAGTACCATCAACGCCTGTAAGAAACAAGTGCTAAAATCGTAAATCATTTCCCACGGCTGTGGAAATTCAGGCCCTGCCTTTAAATGGAATTCAATAAATTTCTAGGCTGAAGGTTATGATAGGCTGTATCGAGCTGAATTCAAGCTTGACTAACCTCTCGTTTCTCTGAGACGCAACGGTTGATAAAATCAGCACCGAAAAGTTACATTTGAATGATATGGTTAACAGCCAAGTTGGCAGTGATATTTGTGTTGCAGAACTTACATAGAGACATCTCTTACGCCAACCTCTGTGGCTTTTATTTCCAAAAATGGCTAGAGCGTAATCAATGACATTTATGGCTATTCACTAGCTCATTTTTTGTTCATTGTTTGTGTTTATTGTCCTATAAAGCCTATGACTATATAAGGACATGTAGGTCTTTTCTGCCTACGAGCCGGGAGTATCTATGCCTCGGTTAGTGTACTCCTTCCTATGCCTCCTTCACGACATCTTTCCAGCGGTAATACCCCAACAGGTCTTCATTTGCGTCCACACTAAGGGGGGGGCATTATCCCGTCATTATCTCCCCTCTCCAGCCAATAAAACGATGACCATTTGCAGGTGTGTAGCTGCAGGGAAAAGTCTCAAAAACTACTGGGTACGAGGCTCTCTTATTACGAAGCGATAGCCAGCCGATTGCAGCAGATCTGTGTATACCTAAGAGCGTCTCTCTACCTTGCTAGACTCCTTCTTACTCCTCTGATTCATGCCGTACGATATCAGACAAGTCTTGGTCGAGAGTTTCTGCTGTGAAGGAGCTTAGCCTGTCATTCAAAAGTCGTTACGGACGCGGAGTTTTCAAGTAACTCATATACTTCAAATGCCTTCCTGGCTAGTAGATTTAGAATTGATGGTTTTAATAGACGGTGTTGTTGATGAGACGAAATCTGCTTTTCTTGAAGCCGGAAAGGTCTTTTACTTTACTTCTGTGGGCTTTTTATTTGCCCGCCAGTTGGTAGCACATGTTGTGATGTAACGAAAGCTTCTCTGACTACCGTTGTAGCGCTCGATACAACTTTATATTTCCTTATTCCTAGCATCATTATCGTCGTCATGGTCGTCTCATGTGTTATCGAAAGCGTATCTTTGACGGAGGGGGAGATGATTCAGCTCAAAGTTGAAAAGGTGTTATTCAATCTTGACTTTGCAGACTCTATAGTGGAAGCTGGAGGCTCGTGGGGAACACCACTGACAGGTATTGAGCCTCGTCCCCCATGACTGAGACTTAGACATGTAAGTTCCCTACTATCATGTTACGCTATTTCGGGGGGTTTTTTGTATAATACCAACCGATATTTCCATCTACAAGTGGACCAAATTGTTAAAGTTTGGCCAGCAGCTCTCGCCACTTTGTTTCTTGCTGTATTATCCATGTCACTTACCATGGTAGATAGTTAAGGTCACGTCATAGTAGATTCGCGTGACTGTGGAACTAAGCCGTGGGGTGTTTAGTGTGTAATGCGTGTGTGTGTATTATGGACCCAACTAGAACTCGATAGAATAGAGATAATGGAATCAGACAGAGACTGGTGGACTGAGGGAGAATGAGATGGTCAATCCTCGTAGGAGAGAAATGATATCAATAGGGAATGTTCTGGCACTAAGCTATGAACAGCACAGTAAGTCTGGAGCAGGATATAAGGTCTCAACCTCCATTCATCTTACTACTAAGTTTCCTTTATAAGAGAATATAGAATCAAGTCTTACACATCAAGAGAACACACGCGACAGCGATAAAAGAGACCTACTGTGAGCATAACTTCCCCCAGAGTATCCATCGTCCTGCTCCCATACAGCCTGGCTATTATAACACTTCTGCCCCGCAAGGCATGACGTGCTTTGCAACTAATGCTCATTTGAAGTCCGAAGATGAAAGGCGTTGAGTTACAGCATTTCCAACTATGGTAAAGACAGAGATTTATAGAATATTGTTACAGTGTGCGCAAATGATGCTATAGATGGCCGTCTGCTGATGGTGATGAAGTAACAACTTGGATTTCAAATACTTGCGAAAGGTAGTAAAAGATATTTCAACTGGTGAGGTAATAGGCGGTCAATCATGGAAGAGATGAGTCAAAAAGTCGTAATGCGAAGCCGGCGAAGATGCAAAGTAGTCAGATAGTATTCGGATAATATGGAGTACGATGAATGTGACTATTATTATGTGACGGCTTCACCATCTCTTATAGACCTAGGTACCTTAGGTTGTTATGGTTGTAAGCCATGCAAAAGTCATACTGCGGAGTGATTAGGGGTGGATAATGTTATATTTCGTGGGTGACAGTGGATATACCCATGCAATACTATGTTGTAAGTTCATGAACAGAAAGTATGAGACCAAGCCTGTATACTTTTTCTAAGGGTACATCTATGAAACTACTAACGTGATCGTCTGGCCAATACACAAGTGATATACGCTGTTGCCTAAGCAATACGCAATGCCCTAGCCTCCACTACTTGGCCGTGCCATATCATGAAACATACGGCTAATCTCACAACGGTCATGAGGTTAGGGTGAAGGTGCTTTGGGATAGATAGTGCAGTGGTACTGACGGTAAAACCGCATGAATACAAATTGGGTGCCGTCACGAAGTCAGTCAATAAAGTAAGTTAACTGGTATCTCGAAATACATATAACGTTGTCTCCCCCTTTCTTCCTCTGTTCCAAGCGCCTCGCTAAAGAGCTAAGTCAAATCCCTGTCATAGTCCTAGCGACATATTGAACCACGCAATAACATGGAACAATTCAAACCGCCCAAGTATGATCCTTTTGCCGACAGGTACACTCTTCGTGCCGTTCTCCCAAGTATATTCCGGGTAGCTTTTACACTCACCTCATTTGAGGGAAGAGAGATAGAGGTATATTTATTGTAATACTTGAGTTTTAGAGTGTCTACCACATTGGGTTCCTCCCTGACCTAGGCCACACCTTGTACAGTGCTCCTATTCTCTTTTTTAGCTTGAAAGATCATTGATATATTGCCCGTAATGAATAGTTGTACAGTTCAGTATTAGACCGCGGATTCGGCCCCCTTTTCCACGTAAGCTTCTACCCAAAAAATGGTAGCAATGTAAACTGCGTGCGCGGGAAAAAGTCTCAAAAAACCTGCAGCTCCAGCCAGGCGAGGCCTACACACTGGAGCCACATGAGCTGTGTACCCATCTACATCTCTCTTCTTTGTAACAGCCGAGGCCGACTTGATCCAATTCACCATCTCCGTGTCGGGTGCTGGGTACTCATCGGATGGCTTTTCCTCCATGACCAAGGATTGGTGATGAGTAGGGCTCCGACCCTACCATCTGATCTGATCGTGGTTAGCTTCGTGAAAATGGTGATAGGGGGATATGCTTAGGGATGAAGACGATACAAACAGCGAAAGCGATTGGGAATCCTCATCGAAGTGAGGACTTTGTCACTCAAACTCGGATTAGCGGACTCTACGGTGAGAGCTGAAGGTTCGTAGGAAACACTGCTGATAGGTATTGTGAATAGTCCCTCTTGAGGGAGGAGAAAGCTGGTTTGATTTAGGTAATACCCACATCCTTTATTCTCTCGCGGTGATATCGTATCTGTGAGGTGACGAAAGTTCACTCGGATAACCACTGGGTTTTAACGCTTTTCCCTATGGTTGATATGCACGAAAGAAGCTGTAGGCCGTGAGGGTTAACTTTGAGTGGTATCCGCGAACGAAATCCGAGAAACCGTTCCTAATGTGAAGATGAGTCATTCCACAAAAAATATATCTCCCCAAATGACCTGCATGAACATCAACTAGCATTTAATTGTAATATTCAAATGGGAAATTCACCCATTAATTAATGGATTAGTTACAATGATCCTTCAGTAGTCTCTCATAGTCTAGGACTCAGTAGAGACTTAAATTTAGATCAATCAACCGACCTGCATGGGAACTTGGGGCGCTAAATCGGGATAATTGAAATTTTGAATTATCTGATGGGAGTCCTCCTGTTCGAATGACCGAAGCTTTGGTTTTGGCGGCCACCAACATGTCAAAGTCGAAAAAACCCCTCGAAAATATCGGTCCTAATATTACCATTAGAGACATCTTCCTTCACACATTCCACGCCTCTGCCAGCTTTCCATACCTCTGGTGATTTACTCCTGAGCAGTACGTGGCGCGATTTTCTCCTTTGCAATGATCTTCATCCCTCCTGTAGTTATAAATGAAGTTCTAAGCTTTGAAACAAATGTCTTTTTACCTTCCGAGCAGTAAGCGTAGGGAAATGTCTGTTATGAGGTTTAGGCCTGAATAGCTTTACATCTATATTTAACGTTTGGTAACCTCTATCAATAACTGTTGTAAAGTTATTTTTTTGCAGTCAATATAGGATGAAGAAAATAAATTTATACACAGGTGGGAAGAATTTCTGTAGATAGAGTTCCTTTCGCTCAGTTATTCGCCACGCGTATAACCTTTAGATTAGCTTTAGTATACCCTCAATAAACCTTTCTGGGCATGACCCTCAGTATCCATCAGAAATTATTAACTGTATAGATTTTAATATTTATTGATGAGCTTTAACAGTCCCGCGTTTTCATAGACTCACCAGGAACTTTAGACAAATTCTATTCTGATACATCTTCTTTCGGAACCTTTGACTCACCTGTCTTATTTACGACTTCCCCTACTACCTACTGAACCAACCACTAACCTGACATGTTGGTAGATTGTTCCGATGCGTTGATTGAGATTTCGGCATACCACATCTGTATACCTGACTGCCAAAGGTGTAGAAGAATATGGTATCTTTTAGCAAACGCCATGTTGTACATACATGAAAGTGTGGTTGTTTGGCAAGTCCGGATGAGACTAGACAAAGGCGTTGGTTTAGGCCGAATAATCTTGCCTATACCTTGATAACCTTTCCATGGAAATGTGTTGTATTTGGACTTCCAGAAGGAAATGTGTCACCCCAGCCTTGAGAAAAGACGTGACAAGATTATTTGCCAGTCTTCTGAGTTGTTCGGAATATTATATACAGCTCGTGTTTTGGGGTATGAGGTAGTTCGGAGTATTAGACTTCGCAACCGAGAGATCCTTATTATTAGAAAGAGTGGAAGGCGGGAGTGGGGAACATGCCGCACGACCCCTGGTATTTCCCATTGAAAGAGACTGTCAGATGTTGGAATAGCGATGCCGTGATGAGCGGCAACGCGGATTTAGAAGATTTGGTAACCGGAACGATGCTTTTAGAGGTTGCTGGGCTAACGCCAGTGCCAGCAAATTTCGCGCTGAAAGGGTTCAACGTCTCTGCGTCAAGACCCCGCCGTGCAGATAATCTAGGCAGGGTAGCCAGCAGTAGTTCTGGCTACGTATTTGCTGAGTAAGGACAACATGGTACAGTCTAGAGGCTTTGGCGAATTGATAAAATGTATGGAAAAATTCAAGCTCCTCTTTCCGCATTGGAGTCCGAATTGTCGCCGGTGATTTGGCATCCTTATCAATCAGACGCGGACGGAGAGGTCACAGACAACATGGTTTGCGAGGTTCTACTAGGTACTAATATCAGAACCCAGTGAGATGCAATTCGAAAAAATCTTGACTATGGAACTTGAACATATTTTTTGATAATTATTTCGGTGATCCAGTCATTTTGAATAATATAACTGTCATTTTTTCATGACAGACCCTCTAATGTTACCTGGGATGGAACGAATGTCAAAAGGTCGTAGTGAAATTGAGAAGCTGGAACAGTTGAACCCCCCCTGTAATGTAGCATTTTACACATGTGTGACTGGGTCCGAAGGCCCCTCATCTGCCTGAAGCGTAGAGCCTGCAGATACGACTTTTAGCCCAGCACTAAGCAGCAGAACTTCTACTTTCAAAGGGTCTATGGCGTTCTGCATTACCGAAGACGGCACAAGGATTTGACTTTGCTACTTAATATTACACAGTCTAGGTAGAGGCCTTTTCAGCCTTCCAATACGACCTCCAATTCGTCCCAAAGCTAAAGCGACGGAAGGAGTTGATAATAAGCCAAGAAGGCAGAGGCGCTTCACCCAGGCACGCACAAGTATAGTGCGCTCGATTGGCAGGTTTCTTTAAACGCTTCAGAATGGTAGCTATGTCTTCGAGGCTAGTTCTGACTTCAAGATAAGGAGAGTCGGGTGGCAAGTGGTTCTTGCAAGCCTTTCCTGCTGCTAAACAACCGCAAATTGCCGGAGACCTTTCTCAACACCTGTCAGCAGTGTTCTCCACGAACCTCCACCACTCATCGTAGAGTCCGCTAATGCGAGTTTGAGTATAACCTTCGTCCCAACTTCGATGATGATTCCCAATCGCTTTCGCTGCCTGTATCGTCTTCATTCCTCAACACATCCCCTATCACCACTATCATCAAGCTAATCACTATCAGATCAGATGGTAGGGTCAAATCCCTAATCATCATCAACTCTTGATGTGGAGCAGAAGCCATCTCATGAGTTTCCGGAACGTAGCCAGCACCCGATACGGCAATGGTTTACTGGATTAAGTTGATCTCTAATGTTACAAAGAAGAAATATAAAGATGGACATGCGCACCTCGTGTGGTCCTGGTGTCTAGGCCTGTTTTTTTTTTAATTCATAGTGTATTCAGCTCTCTAGCTATGACACATTTCAAATATTCTAAATTTAACTTTCCCCCCAATGGTGTCTAGGCCTCGCCTGGCTGGGGCTGCGGGTTTTTGAGACTTTTTCCCGCACACGCAGTTTCCATTGCTGACATTTTTATTTTTTTGAGTAGAAGGTTCGACGGATTAAGCGCTGAGCTGAATGGCTATTCATCAAGGGCAATATATCAACGATCTTTCAGGCTAAAAAAGATAATAGGAGCACTGTACAAGGTGTGACATGGATCACAGAAGAGCCCAATACACTAGATAGTCATGGATCCGAGCGATCCAATGAACACCAAAAATAATTCACGCCCTTAATAATGGCGGATTGAAAAAGGTCAAAAATCGGTAAAAAAGAAATACATTTTTGACATGGATCCGATGACAGGTTAGTTAACGTAAGCAGTCTGACGTTAATGTAGATGTGTGGTAAATAGGATCACCTGAGACATTTTTCTTTTATATCATTCGATGTATTTTCAGCCATCAAGCTATCCTAGATGATCAGTGCTCGGTGCTCATTTTTCATGGCTCCTGACTCGAGAGAGAGACTCACTGTGCGTTTCAATTCCAAGACTCCTATCAGGTCTGTTCGCCTGAACTAAACCGTCTATCCTCCTCCCTAAGCACACATGGAAGGGTAGTTGTGATGATTCATGTCTTTTGGGGATGTCTTGATCACCCACGCACACTTGCGCCGCGACGTATCCTACATTGCGATACTTGATTCCGAAAAGCCATCTCCTGTCTCAATTGATATATGTGTGCGACTAATCCAGACCAATCCAGACCAATCCAGACTATACCGGAAACCCAGCCTGTATGATTCACCACTGCATCAGCCCATCAAGACGATGTTTACAGTGTCGCCTTTACTCTTGCAACCAAAGTCTTTTTTCAACAGATTTGAATTGCGTATATAGCTATCTAGCTGTGACACAAAGCCAGACTGACTGACCACGGAACAGATGACTCCGTTAAAACCAGAGGACTCATACCTCGGATTTCAATTGCAAGTACCAACGCGAAGTTATGGTAGCTTTTTCTTCACCCCAAGTCAACCCTCATCCGTGAATACCCACCTAGGGGAACGTTTTAAAAACCCTGACTTATCCTAATGTGACTCCTTTATCCATTTACTTATCTCCGCGCCAAATATGGTCTGAGGTGTCTCTTTCCAATTTGGAATAGGTGCCAAGGCTACTCAAACTATACCAGAGACAACTACCAGGGGCTGGACCACAGTACCTTCTATCTTTGATTTATTAATTTATTTTATTGTCCTGATCGAGTCTATGACTATGAAGGGCATGCAGGTCCTCTCTGCCTACAGGCCAAGGATACCTATGCTAGTAGTATAACCCTTCCTATGCCTCCCATACAGCTCCCCTCAAAAAGTACCGCCCCTCACAAGCCCTTATTCGATCATGTACTTAGAGGAGCCCTTCGCCCTTCATTATTTCCTCACTCCAGCTAGCGAAACGATGGCCATTTGCGGCTGTATGGTAGCCGGGAAAAATCGCAAAACCACCGGGTGCGGAGCTCTCCTAATACCGACATTAAGACTAGATCCGAAGGCACAGTGACCCTTCTGAAGCGTTCGAATCCATCGTTGATTTGTTTCTATGGTGTCGGACGCACTCTCCCAATTGAAGGTTTGGCGCGCAAATCGTTCCTAAATTTGCTTCACCCCAGCAAACTTGCGAAACTTCATCCCCCCCGACCTTGTATCTGCTATTAGCATCATCTTGTACACTTATCCTAATTTCTCTCACGTCTAGCACAGAGACTTGTCTCCAATATTTGTGCACGACGACTTTTGTGCTCATACAGGTATACACATCGGCGTGGATGCGTAATTAAAGGTCATTTGAAAACGGAGACCGAGTCAAAGAGAGGTGTGGTAATCGGAACGAAGGTGTCCTGGGTCTTACTTGAAGAGCTGAGGATTTTGTCAGAATTAATCTTGTTGGTATTGATAAATTAAAGTGTTTGAAAACCTTGAATAACTGCCTCGTGGACCAAATTATTCGGTCCTGCGGAATTTGGCAGAACTTAGCTACGGGAGATTATCTTGGTCCTAGGTTCGTAGTGGACACCAGAGACGTGGGCTTAGTATTTGATCTCCCAGAAACATCTCCGTGTAGGAAGTGAAGATAGCTGAACAATATTTGACTCCTGAGTTAACCCATTCTTTATTTATCATTGAACACGACTTTGTGCCACGTATTTCAAAGTGTTATCTATGGGGATTAAGTTTGATAAGAACTGCTGCTTTGTTGGGTAATATTCAATGCACAGACGCCTCGGCCTTGTACATACTAAAAATTCTTCCACACGATAGATCTTCGTACCACTCAATACAGAACAATCAGACCACAAGGTTATCACGTCCTGCGCACAATTCTAAACAGCAGATCCAGCCCATTGACTACCATTAGCTCGCAATCACAATACCACGTCATGTTTGGAGCTACCTACTGAATAGGAGCTTACATGCTCCATATATTACGCTCCTCTATATGACCTCTTGAATGGTTTTTCATTTTAGAAAGTAATTGAATGATAGTTTCTCGCCAGGCGTCCAACTGAATTACTTACCTGAATGGTAAATTAGTGCTAGGTTTAATTGGCACGGAGTGTTGATTTGCTAGAATTGCTCTGAATTTATGTGGCATGCTGCACTACGCTGCAAGGCAGTGCCGCAATCGTTGCCTCGATGGCGAGCAGTTAGTCTCTTCTATATAGTGGGCATAACTTGAGCATTAGTCCTATTCAGGCTAGGAGATGGCTGCGCTTAACGAAAATAGATATGATCGAGTTTCGTATGCTGTTTATATATGATGACATGGGTGTCAAAGGATAATAAAATGTCGTGCATGCTGGTCGGATTGCATCTAATGTGGTACTTGAGTCTATCATGATCCATCACATTAGGCTTCGCTCTGACTCAAGAAACAGATTGTACAGTGCTCCACACTCCGTTCATCACGAAGGGAGGATTTTTGAAATTATGTCTATGATAGATTACCAATCAGATCGGTAATTGCCAGTGGAGATCAACCTCCTTTCCTGTGAAACCATATATTTTAAAGGATCTCGCGTGTGGACCCGCAAAGACGACAGATGTATATCGTACACACACGTACACATTTAAGTAGAATTAAAGATTCGCGATGCAGTTGAGAATATCAGGCAAGGAAATAGAGGTGTTGTAGTCATTAATTCGAGATACCGATTATGTTACATGGGAAAGGTATCGGGGCCAAACCGAGAAGACGAGAGCGTATTGTGCAAGGACATAACACTCTGCAGGCCGAGTAGTGTTATTGCTCACGCGGCGCATTAGCAAGGTTGCATACCCCCAATGTTACCACACTGCACAGCGCTCACCGGTCAAATGAGATCCATGACAAGGTGTGGGTCTTGCTCGACTCATCTGCCGTTTAGTGTAACGGTTATGATTCCTTGGAAATAAAGAACATGTTGGGACTTACTAAGAGCCTCTCTAGTAATATAGAGCTAGCTTCAAGCGTCGCGGCGGCTGCCATCACAAAGCTCACCAATAATCGGTGATCGTGTGCCATAAACCTCAACGAGCGTATGTGTGGAGTATAACGTGTGGGGGCGGCCTGTGTTGAGAATTATTGCCTCATTATGGACGTGCGCGCCGACCGACCCCTGATAAGATCTGGAAGATACCTGGACAGCCACACAGGACCGTGCTCTTCGAAGCATAACAGCATGCAGCCGGCATGGAATAATCATGGCGCGACATTATTATGTAAGACAGAGGCTAAGGTAGAACGCGTGCTCTGCGACTTTGAGGCTGCCAGAAATTGACCAAGCCGCCGAGATTAGTTAAATTCACAATCAACCGTAGCGTGGCATGTTCATGGTACACACCCTCGGTTTCCGTCAGCTCTCCTTGAGCACACAAGCCAAGATTCCCATACAAAACGCTCGGTCTGTAGATATCTTAGCCTTGTGTTGAGCGTAAAGAGCAATAGACGTTAAGTGTATCAGTTTCTCCACTTGATTTCTCGGCGATCACGGTTATAAGCTGTGCGCCTGGGCGGTTAAACAGACTGTCTCGGCACGTTGTCTTAACCGCAGCTGAGAAACCGACCCTTGCGTCGTCATGCGCCACAGTCTCCATCACGATAGTTCGTTTCCAGACCTGTTACACGCGCTTTGTGGGGGGACTATTCTCAACACCTGTCAGTGGTGTCCCCTACGAACTTCCAGCTCTCACTGTAGAGTCTGCAGAGCCAAGATTGAGTAACAACCTCCTCACTTGGATGAGGATTCCCAGTCGCCTTCGCCATCTGTATCGTCTTCATTTCTCATCACATCCCCCTATCACCATTATCATGAAGCTAACCACGATCAGATCAGACGTTAGGGTCGAAGTCCTTCTTGTCACCAACCCTTGATCATGGAGGAAAAGCCATCCGATGAGTTTCCGGAGCGAACCCAGCACCCGATACGGAGATGGTGGATTGGATCAAGATGGCCTCGAATGCTACAAAGAAGGGAGATATAGATGAATATGCGCACCTCATGTGGTCCCGGTGTCTAGGCCTCGCCTGGCTGGGGCTGCAGGTTTTTGGAGACTTTTTCCCGCGCACGCAGTTTCCATTGCTACCATTTTTATTTTTTTTGGGTAGAAGGTTCCGTGGAAAAGGTGGCTGAATTCCACGGGTAAATACTGAGCTGAATGGCTATTCATCATGGGCAATATATCAATCATCTTACAAGTAACAAGAGAGGACAGGAGCACTGTACAAGGTGTGGCCTGGGCCAGAGAGGAGCCCAATGTGCTAGATAGTCGAAGACTCAAGTAGTACAATAAAAACCCACTCACTCACTCACTCACGCGCTTTGCTCGGTGAGGCGCAGCTGCTGAGTTGTCCCCGTAGTGCAAGGGAAAGCTGTAGGTGGTATAGAGCCTTCGTCGATTGAGCGTGAATTGAGACCAGAGTTTGTTTTATGCAAAAAAAGCAAAGGTGGGCTGTAACTCATTTATTTTTGTCACTTTATATAGAATTAGATATCATTGGTATGAAAATAAACCAACTGCATCGTCATCCACAGCAAAAGAAAGCGTTGGACGATCATAATTTGACTGCTATCTAGGCATGTCGTCATGAGTGTCCCTCGCCGTCCGGCCTGCCAGGGCTTGGAACTCATAAGTTACAGGGCTGTCAGGGACAAATGAGTCTCGTCACGCGGGCCCTCATCCTGACGGCCATCGCTGCAAGTTGCCCAAGGTAGTGGGGAATACCCTGTCTCCGCACCGCTGCCTGGTCTTTTCCTTTTTTCGGGGAGAGGGCATGGCCAGTCTTTTCATCTCGCTTTCACTGGATAGAGCTGGTGTGGCTGTAACTTTCATTTCCCCAGGTTTCGTTTCCTTTGCCCCATCCCGGTCCTGGCCCGGGCTTTATCATTATCCCTACCTGTGAGCGTGGAAGGAGACGGTTGACAGCTGCTCTGGACCCGAGCTGGCCACCCGTTCGTGCTCGGCTCTTGGGGATCAGCCGCGGCCCGCCACATAAGCCTCGACCAATCATAGTGACGCTTACCGTGCATTTCTCGGGCCCCCAGAAACACGATGCCCCGAAGTTGATCGCTCCCGCTGGTGGACGTTGGTCACCTCGTAAGATGGGCGAGGCAAGGGTAGAAAAGATTTGTTTATAATGGAGTTTCGGCCGGTTATCATAGGGTCACCCGGTCAACTTTAAGACACCCTCCAGATGAAGGGAAAAGCGTCGATGCTATCGGACAGTTTTTCGTCAGGCACCTTGACCCTTAACGCCGCCCAAACCAACTTTTATGCATTTCCCGTTACTTATGCCGACAGCTACTCGGGGAGCGAAGAGCCGTGCATTTCGCTGCACGAATCATCGCCCAAAAGCAAACTTCGCTCTAGCGACGCTTGTACACATTGGCAACTACAACGAGGCCACTTAAAGTAGCCAAGATCTAAATGGAGCGAGGAGATAATGCATGCGCTTTCAGGTTGCTATCTGGGCCGAAAGCAGGCGTCTCAGGGCGAGTGAGCTTGTAAAGCTTAATTGGCCCCCCTCCCCTGGCGCATAGGAGCGGAATTAAAGAGCCCGTTGCTCCGCTCGGAAGCGGCGCTCGAGCCTCTCTTTCGATCCACCGACTTTAAGGGGTAGATACGGCTGGTTGACTACGGAAATTAGCATCCGGATTTTAAACCAACGCAGCTGAGCACCAAGACAAGCACCTGCTTCTTCCCTATTACTTCTCTTGGGTCCCGGACAGAGCCGTGGGGGGGCTACAGCACCGGAGCCCGAGTACCAGCATCTCATTAATGATGTGACCCGGAATCAGAAAGCGCGATATACAGGATCTTCGTGGTTTGGTTCGTCGGCCGCACTGCCACTTAAGAGCTCGACTCTGTTAAGTCAAGGGGAGTCAGAGATTCGTTGCCATACGAGGTTGGTCGATGCTAGACAGAGATATCACGTCGAGCGGGTGCTGAAGATATGCCCGGGGGAATCAAGTGCCGCGCGGGAGAGAGGCGGGGCAGGCGGCATAACGTCCAGGGCATACAGTTGCTGGACAACATGACGACGAAGCATGGCAACCGGGGTTCGGGTAGACAGCTCAGGACGTCACGATGCAGAAAAGTCCCATCGTAACTCCATCTTCTTCTGCTTGCCTTCTCCTAACGTCCGAACGTCCATTAGTTCGGTAGGCATGTCTACTACATCAGGGACGCTCTGGAGAGCCAGGTTATCTTAGAGATATCCGCATGAGAGAGCCCGGTGAAGTTGATTTTGTCTTATGAACCATGAGTGTCTCCAGGTCGAGGTAAATGTGACAGGCAACGATCGCTGTCTGGAGAATGGAGTAGGGTCCGCTTCACTCGCTCACCCATGCTCGCTGAAACAGGACAAGATGGATAGGTTTTAGGGGCGATACCGTGGTAAAAGGATAAAGAGGTGAGCTTTGATGGCTCCGTCGGAATCCGTGCTAGGGGACCCGAGTTGTGTCGGCCAGGAGAAAACAAGGACGTTTCGGCAACGCTGGTCACAAACCTGGCGACACCAAAGGAGGCGCTCGACGTCTCATTCACCCTCCAGTGCTGGTTGTCATAGAGATTTTGCTTAGTCGCCTTCATTCGCCTCAGCCGTGGTCAGGGGGGGATCAGGACAGGAATGCAGCAGCGGAAGTTATCTTAGCCAAATTAGTGGTAAAAGACGGGTCAATTTACACAGGGAGACGTATGCTTCTAATTCCAGTTCGTGCAATCCACTATCCGGTAAGACATGCAAACATGTCGAGCTTGCAGGACTGAGAGGTGCGATTCACGGAAAGTTTCCTCGACGCCCGAGCGCCACCAGCGTGACTGAGCAGGCCGAAGCAAGTCACTTGACGCACCTGCATCATTTACTTTCTGGAAGAAAATCTGAGAACAGTCCAGCGTCGCAAGCCGTGACAAGGTCAGTGTTGGTTGTAAAGTGATCGTCTCGGCTCGATCACCAAAAGCCGCTGCCTCCCGCGACCCAGAAACAATATTGAAGCAAACGTGGCGTTCAGCTGATCGTAATTAGAGGACAGGCTGCACAGGATTAACCTTCAATCCCCTGTAAGGTGTGCTTTACAGCCGGCGGTCACAACTCCCTTGGACCCTGGCTGCTTTTATTTTCGTAGTCGAGCACTCTTAGGAACGAGATCTCTATCCATGTCGACTTGGAGGGGCCGTCCATTAAAGAATTGAAGCCTTGGGGTTGCGATAATTGACAGGTCAGATTGCCGACTAAATTTAATCCACCCAAGCTCGGGGAAATCAGTGCAGAATTAGGCGCAGGTGTTCAGACCTTGTGCAGGAAAATGAACCCATCTTTGAAGGGCAGGCTGCCCAAGGTGCTGCGGCCTCATTAATAATACTTCGTCATCTCTGATAGCTTCACTTTCGATGTGCCCAGTCGAAATAAGAGGTGCTTCACCCGTCGTGAGAGGGGTCCAGCGCATCATCGCGAAGACTCCCGGCAAGGAGCAAGTGGTGAACTATGCGGCTGGTGTTGTCACAGCGACTTGCGCTCGTCGCCCTCGACACATCTGAGTGGTATGGTAGAGGGTGGCACGGTGCATGCGCAGTACAAAAAATGGCCAAGGAACTTGCCATTCAATCGATCAGAGTCAATGGCTCGCTCTTACTCGGCGTTAGTCCCCCTAAGCTTCTCACCGTAGAGCCTGGACTGCCGTGGGAAACGATACTGGCAATTAGGAGGGAGACAGAGATGGTGGAGGAGCGGAGGATGAGCCTGGTCACGCCAGAACCACCGTTACTAATCTCAATCAACCGTGCTACCAACGTTGGTTACAAGGCTTGTGATGCGAACCATCAACATCATCGCGCAAACCCAAATTAACGCGGCAGGCGCTGAATAGTTCTTTGGATGTTTCACAATAATTCGGGACAATAAGGCCCCTTGGGGTCCAAGTTTTGCTCGTCGGCGCAAAAACTTTACAGACCTCGGTCTCCATAACCTGTCAAGGGGTTCTCCCTGAGACTCAGCGGCGCAGAGTGGCCTCCTTCCCGGGGGGGGGGGAGTTCCTGGCCACTTCATTCTCTATGAAGCAACTTTCACTTCCTTTGCCCCGTCGCGTTAACCTCTCCACCCGGCCTGTGGTGGCCAGTGGACCCACCCCCAGATATCTTTGGGAGCAAAGCCCTGGTCTAGGTCTCATGGAGAAGGACAACATGAATCGCGAAAGACTGTATCTGTACCAGGCGCCCCCAGGGTTGCCTTCGGAAGAGCGGTCGCCTGGAGCCGTCCGACCTGCCATTACGAATTATGACCTGACAAGGAGGTGGTCGTCTTGCGCCAGCTGCTGACTGCTTAGCTGATAGGATAGAAGGCATGCCGGAAAACGCCTTCACCTTGCTGGGAGGGTTAGTCCTTGTTGCTCAACTGCAATGTTCTCAATGAGTAATAAAGATGGGATTCGCTGACTAAGGAATCAAGGATAAATAAATGATCATAATATGAGCACGGAGCTAATGCTTTAGCCCTTCAGGCTCGCTTAGCCAATTGTCTTGGGGAGCTAAGCTGAGCTAGGCTGGCTTGGTTAGTTCGTCACCATGGAAGGTGGCTAATAGCCTTGTCTTGTTACCGAGGGCAATTAGACACTATATCCAAAGTTTCTAATCTCATCGTCCATATCTCTGCGCACATCTTTCCACTCACTCCTCATCTAGGTAAATTTGGTCCACTAGGCTGAGTATCTCTCCATCACCACGAGAATTCTCCGCTCTACTGGACTGTCCACTCTTTTCTAAAACCTCATTCGTTTGAATCACCACCACCTTCCAAGCTTCTGCCAGCTTCGGTTCCTGGCTCTAAGCCCCAAATTCCTCTCGAAGTAGACAGGTACGCGAATAGCCATTTATCTTTCACCTTTTGTAGCTGATTAGAAATAAAGGTTATACACGGTAATATTCGCTCTACGAACAAAGTGCATCCGTAGGAATAGAGACGCTAGTTCTTACGGCTCTTCGCCCAATATCCGGCCTCGACGACTGCTTCATCCGAATAATCTGATTCTAGAGAAGAGAACAAGCGGCTTCCTTGATCGACCCATTTCGAATAATCTTCCGTGGCTTGTCTAAATAAGCAGAGATTCAGGGAGTATGACGGCCGTCCACTCATCATTTGGAGTGCACAGCAGCATGTCGTTCTCCCCCAGCAAAGCTGATATTGTCAATGCCCCCTACATCTCAACCGTCACAAACGTTGTGTCCTCTAATTCAGCTAATCGAATGACTCTATCCGGTCCCTTACCATTGCCAAGTTTTGTGTTTCCGGCTAAAGCTGGTTCAGCCACAACATCAACTTCACCACACGAATTAAGAAACACAAGTCGACGGCCTAGGTCCTTGATTGCATACGGAACAGGTTGTCAACCCAACTCTCCAGACACGATATTTAGGGACTCCACAATATTTCCAAATGAGAAGCTCAACTGCCATTCAAGGTTATCCTCCCAAGTACTAACCTCCCAGAAAAGTGTTCATATGAGGAGCGAAAGTGAGCTCAACGTTGGGATCAAACAAGAATTCATGTCAACTTCCTTTCTTGCCCCCCCCTTCAATTTTGACGGTGGTACGCCTATGGGATCCATAAGTAAACGACGAGGTCACGCCCATCGAAGATCCGCAGCAATCTCTACTGGTGACTTGAGTATTATTTTAAAGCCTAATCCTAACCGAACACTGGGAGGTAGTCTTCCAACATCTCCAAGCCCAGAAGTTCGTGTGTCTCCTACTCATGCTCTGAATCCGAATGACGCAGGAAACGGGATGGAAAATTCAATACGACTCGAAACAAATAACCAGCCTCATAAACCATTAAAGGGCACGCGAGTTGAGTTTTCTGAAGATGTGAAGATTATACCTCCCACTGTCTCTGTAGCTCCAACTGAATCATCGAAGAGAGAATCTCCAAATAACCCGGCTTCTTCTCTGCCTGCTATATTCTCGTTAGAATTAAAGGCAAATGGCTCCATCGACACAGAAACCCAGGAGACCTCTAACGAAGTACGAAATAAATCTAACACTGCCACTACAGAAAATCAACATCGATCCGAACCATCCACCTGCTCTCCGAGAAATTTACCACTCAAGACCCTTGAAGACGTATCTAATGGAATCTCATCAGAACCAACCACTCCTCGGTCCGCGAAGAGGTGGACATTTTTTAATCATGAATCTCCTCCTGTCGAGCAATCTCAAAGACTAGAACCATCATCCCCTAATCTCTCCATGCAAGATAGGGCAGTCAATGAAAATGAAATTTCACCAAAATCATCTTCATATCAGACTGACATACTCCAAATGAAGGCGAATCCCGTGAGGAGATCCTCTTGCGGAAAGCAAGTGAAAAAACCCAAAAAAGTCAGGACTTGGGCAGGCTCGATTTTGTCTCGTAGGTCTCGTAAAATGAGCCAGAAACACAAGCTCAACCGTCGATCGCTGACACCCCCTCGACGCATCAACAGATCTATCGATGCTGGCCTTTTACCTGAAGAACCTTTGCAGAAACAGCCTTCACCTTTGAAGATGCGACTGGAGATTGATTTCACTAATTGGAAGCCGAAGGTAATGTTGCAGGAAGACGAGCCCATAAGTCCAGTTATCGACCTCGATGCTGCTTTAGGACCTTTCAATACTCCTACCTCAAATCTGAACGACTACAATAGTTACACACAACGTAACCGCATGAAAAAGAAGATGATGCACAGTGCTGCAGGACTTGGATGTTTTACGGGTCCTGGAATGCACTACCACAGGCGTTCAGAAAGCGCTCCTGAGTTTGACAACCTCCGATTTGGACCCAACCGGCTCGGAACTAGTTCCAAAATGACCATGGAAGATGTTTTCGAGGAGGATGAGGACGAAGAGTGGGAAGATACTCGAAACTATGAAAAAGATTCCACTGTCTCATTACAAGAGCCTGCTGAAAACAACAACCCAAGCCCAAGTGCCGAAATAAAACCTAATGATTATGAGACTGTCAACGTGGACAAGAACATAAAACTCGAATGCGAGACACATCTAGAAGATTCTAACTCAAGCCACAGTATGAATTCAAAAACAAGCAAACAAATGCCTCTTAACAAGTCAATCAGGCAATGTCTCATGAAGCTCCCAATTGTTATGGCTGATGAAGGTAAAGAAAATTTATGCAGCCTAGAAACTTCAATAATTGCACCGAAAAAGTATCAGAACTCCATTTGTCATTCTGTTTCTGTCGAGGCCAACCCGAAAACTCTTCAACCTCGATTCACAATATCACCGAACTCTACTAATCTGCCTCAACCTCACACTCTACCCATGAAAAACGGGTATGATAGCATATCCATCTCTGCTAAATCAAAAGCCACCCCTGCAGATGAACATGTGTATGAATCATTACTCCTCGGAGAACCTGGTCCTGAGCTTAGAATGTCTGTTGATGATGTACCATCATTGATAAGCTGTGATTCCACCAGTAGTGACCTCCCAGCTCGAGAAAACGACAACATTAAGACCTGTCTTCGTGATGGAAAGCGATCAGCCTCATTTTCGGCAACAATCGCTAATCGAAAGCGCTCCAGTATTGCTAGCCTCTCTCGATTAATCAGCAGCTCTCACGGTGAAAGAGGAAAGTTAGGGAACGGGTCTAGATCAGCTAGTTACTCAGAAGAAGAACGCTCGCAAGAGACACGTACTAAAGGCAGGCGAATCAATCGACTCAAAAAGTTCTGGAAGAAAATCGATGGCTCTTCTTAATGGTTAGTTATTAGATCCTTAAGAGATAAGTGAAATGTGCCGCCGCTCATGCACGACTTTTGAACCTCAGGTATGCCCAAAACATTTGCATTCCATTATTACGGTAATTTCAAGATTTACCGTCATAATCGGTTCTAAATTCAGCGAAATCAGATTCATACCCTCAGAAAACGTATCAATATTCAAACGAAGTTTATTCTAAATAGCACTTAGTCCTTGGTTGCAGAGGATTTAATTCGTGTGCTTTCTACTTACGATATTCACAAACGCGTAATTAATAAGCATGGCATTCTGGGAATGTTATGCGCAAAAATACGCTGACATTTGTAATTGCCATTCATGACTCCGAGAGAAAAATCTTGGCATAGATGGAATTTCAAAAATGAGCCATTGACTGGCGTGAGTTAAGGGATTAATAACGGGGAAATGACGGGCTGATTTCTGCAGGAAGGATCTTTCGCACACATGAAGTACTGAAGATGAGTGATATTGCACGAAATAGTAGCAGACCTAGTCATAGTTGTATAAAGTTAATGATATCAAAAATTGCTATCTTCCAGGGTTGGACTACACTGATTTAATCGAACGGAAAGTTAGTGTGATATTTTATATATCTATCCTCATGAATTCTCATCCCTCTGACCGCGCATCTAGTTATTAGGTTTATAGGAAAATATGGAACATTTGATGGAAAAAGTGAAGATCGGGCGAGAAACAAAATCTTTCCACACCATGTTTTGATAAAAAGACGCAAGTCAGATGATAGGCTACTGACGTGGGGCTAGAACTGATAAAACCCCAAGTGTAACTTAGTAACCAATCTTTATGCGCGCCTTTTCAAGCAAAGTTAAGTGATTGTGGGCAAGGCTGTATGTCGTCCAAGTCACCCTCCCAGCGTTCCTCAGCGCACCAGTAAGTTACCAGGGCGCGCTTCGCAACGAGATCACCATTGCGTTCGAGAGCAGCAACCTCGAGGCCAAGGGGGCTGTCAGTGCCAGCATCAGCAAGGAGTCGGCCGACACACTCGAGGGCAGCGACGAGGCCAAGTACGGGTGTCCAGCGCTGGCGGAGAAGATCTAGACAAATGGCACCAGTATCCCAGCTCACGTTAGCGTGGCAGACCTTAGTGACGAAGCGTAGCCGTGGAGGCACATTTGGGTAGCCAATCGGCACATCGATGGCTAGGCGCCAGCGCCCGCCAGTGTAGCCCGTGGACTCCGGCAACGCACGGCCGCTGAGAATGGCCGCGAGCTCGAGAATGTTGTCGTGCGATGTAGGTGCGAGAGCTTCAACGAAATCCGAGTTGTTGCCACTGGCAGCAAAGTTGCGGAGCTCGGTTAGAACGCGTTTAGCGGCGCTCTGCGACATGATGACGGAGATCGGGCTTCGGGTTCGTTAAAGGTCTGGTTCTCGCGAGATTGAAGTTAGCGTTGATATGTGCGTCGTCAAAAAATAACGGCTATATTCTTGCCAACTGACTGGGTGAGGATTGACTTGAATTAGTGGAGGATACTGCGATTAATGTTGGGGTAAAAGGGATGCTTAGCTGACGTAGATAGTTCAGCTGGTTCGAGGATTTACATGATTTGGTTGTGGTAAGCGAGGCAATGGCGCCACCTAGATGCGCTAGCCCGACCTGCTGGCCAATCCATGTAAGAAGTTGCCGAGCCACAAGACATATTGCTTGGAAGTCAAACTTTTAATTCGTGGGTTCTATCCATTATTCAGACTAGAACTCAAACCGACCCAATACCTGTAAAATATTTGCACCAAGTGCTTTTCCCGTTCCGCATGAAGAATCCTCCATTAATCCATAAAATGTTTGTCTAATCCTCGTCGTGAATAATTACGGGACTTCTATCTAATATACAATGAACGCCTCACCACATAAAATATCGCAAGTTAAGTTGACTATGGCTTCTTAACTGTAGAGCTTGTTTGTTCCATAGCATGACTTCCCCATAAATCGGACCGAGTTACCGATACTTTAAATCGTTCTTCGGCTTATAATAATTGTTATTCCAAAGAGCCGGTTGTGGATAAGAATAATGATGTTTGTAATAAAACAGACAACTTCACTCGTTTTAAGAGGAGTAAAGGAGCGAGGTAAAAAATTCGAGTGTCTTTATTACTTAGTGCACCCAGGTTTGAGAAATAAAGGTGGTAAATTTTCTTTCCCCTCTAGGATACTATGTGAGGCTTACGAGAATAGACCACTTGCAGGAAAGTAAACGATAATTTTTGATTGGAACTGGCGGATATTTAAGACGCCTTCAGATTGTAGCGGGGATAAAAATCTGTACGTATTTAAGTAATACTTCAAATATGTGGAAATATTACATCTGACTTTAAGTGTTGTTATGATAAACCTATAGTTTTGAATGAGTGAGTATTTTGAAGTTAAATGTGGAGGTGTCTTTACCTTGTAGTTAGGCAAGCCGGTCGCATTCCAGCCTAATCGTTTAGCCATCTTGGCAAACCCTTCTGTCTCTATCAAATGGTAAAAAGGAAATGGCGGAAACATAGCACCGTCTCGATGTACTTCTGCCTTCACCAGTAAGACAGTTCCCCCAACCCCATCAAGATCTATTTCCATTCTGGGATCACCATCGTCGGTGGGCATAAACACCATTAAATTTCGGTATGTAGCCAGCTCAGCATAGCCTTCTAGTAGAATATCATCCGGCCCCATTTTCCTAGCAAGATCTTGCGCTGTTTCACTGTCTTGCCAGTTGCTGTAATCATAGGGGCGTTCTGTGAGCTTCTGAGTGCTTTGATCAGGATACTTCTCGAAGCAATTAGGCACGATAATCGGCTTGTTATGGGACGCAAGATCTTGAATGAGCGTTTTAGGTGTTTCGATGATTTCAGAGTCTAGCCAAAGCACCCAGGAAATCGCAGGACCAAGGGTTGTGAAAAGAAGAGAGTTCCTAGCCTTTGACATGGCTGCACGCCTAATCTTCTGGCTCTCAAGTTTGTGACGTTCGGCGTCGCTTTGAGAGGCTAATGGAAATTCGAAGTCTTGCCTTTCAACAATAATGCTTGCAAATCTATCTTTGGCTGGTCCTAACTTTTGTGTTTTGACAATTTGCTCTTGTAGAGCTGCCATTGCAATATTTCCTTGCCTATTCTTCGGAATTATGAATCCAAGGGTGATAAGTTCATGGGGATAGGATAAGAGCATCAGATTGTCCCAGTATCCTTGGTAAAACCGTTCTAGGGGCGTTAAAATAAGTACTCTCTCCCGATTGCCGACAGGATCGCTAGAGGTTGAAACACTATTCATTTGATAGTGCACAACTGGTGGAGGTTTTCGACTCCCATCGGTATTTCTTTGACGCTTTCGAAAGTTTGAAGTGTGAGGGAATAGAGAACTTGATGTTGTACCGGCTGTTCGAAGTTGAGAAGCCACCTTGTCAGTATTGGAATGGGATGAAAAAAAGAAGAATATAATGATACAAAGTACAACCCCCCCAATTATTGTAAGGGGGTTAGTGCGCCGCGATATCCGTATAGAGCCCATAGCACTGAATTTAGGATTGTCCTTGGATAAAGGAGTTACGGGAGTTGCTGAATTTCATGGGAGTGTAATACTTTTAACACACATAAGTACTGAGATAATTGAATTGTTTCACGGCCTCGCTAGATTGCTGGAGGGAGTGAACGTAGTTCTGATGCCGCAGCGTCGAAATAATTTTGACTGACTGCCAGGTGAAGTAGGATGCTGTAACGATGATGCTGTTGGTATGAATCTCACGCTAGTATAAAATAGGTAAGCGGGTCATAAATTGCTAGTGTGACCGGCCCTTGTCTGTTTGCAATTACCATGACTCCTTCACTCGATGCAAGTCTAATGTATTGTCCAAGGATCTTAGCTGCCGTTTTCACACCGACCAAAATAATGTCATGAGAGAGATACTGGCTTAGTTTCTGTTCTTGGTGTACGATATGGACGCCTAGCCCTCGACGTAGAGCCTGCAGGTACGACTTTCAAAGAGTCTATGGCGTTCTGCATTACCGAAGACGGCACAAGGATTTGACTTTGCTACTTAATATTACACAGTCTAGGTAGAGGCCTTTTCAGCCTTTCAATACGACCTCCAATTCGTCCCAAAGCTAAAGCGACGGAAGGAGTTGATAATAAGCCAAGAAGGCAGAGGCGCTTCACCCAGGCACGCACAAGTATAGTGCGCTCGATTGGCAGGTTTCTTTAAACGCTTCAGAATGGTAGCTATGTCTTCGAGACTAGTTCTGACTTCAAGATAAGGAGAGTCGGGTGGCAAGTGGTTCTTGCAAGCCTTTCCTGCTGCCAAAAAAAAGCAGATTTCCCTCACTTGGTAGTTTGGCGAAGGACAAAAGATTTCTCTAAATATGTAATCAAATGTGGACTTATGAAGGATGCTATAAAGCTGGCGAAGGTTTTCCTTGACGAGTAGACTTAAAGGTCATACCTTTCTGATGTGCTATTAGTTGGAAAAGGACAATAACTAAAACATGTCAGACTAACAGCTTCTCGAATATTTGTTGTTACTATTGATACATCGCACCTTCTGATGACATCTAAACGAACATCCGAGCTACCAGGTCTGCTCCCCAACCCATTTTGCAGACTTCACAACTTCATTTATAACGAGTTTTTCCAATTATCATACACATTAGACTATCTGGATAATGAGCGATCCTTTCTACTTAATGGCAAAATGTAGATGAGCCTCTTTTGATAGCTCCTAGCCAATAGCAGCCTCCTTCATAAGTCCACATTTGATTACATATTTAGAGAAATCTTTTGTCCTTCGCCAAACTACCAAGTGAGGGAAATCTGCTTTTTTTTGGCAGCAGGAAAGGCTTGCAAGAACCACTTGCCACCCGACTCTCCTTATCTTGAAGTCAGAACTAGTCTCGAAGACATAGCTACCATTCTGAAGCGGTTAAAGAAACCTGCCAATCGAGCGTACTATACTTGTGCGTGCCTGGGTGAAGCGCCTCTGCCTTCTTGGCTTATTATCAACTCCTTCCGTCGCTTTAGCTTTGGGACGAATTGGAGGCCGCATTGAAATGCTAGAAGGGGACACTGCGAATATTTATTAAGTTATTATCCGACATGAGAATCATAGTTCAATATTGTACGGTTGAGTGAGCGAGTGTTTATTGTGCTACTTGAGTCTATGAGTATCTAATACATTGAGCTCCTCTCTAGCCCAGGTCACACCTTGTCACCATCGTGTATCGGGTGCTGGGTACGCTCCGGAAACTCATGAGATGGCTTCTGCTCCATATCAAGGGTTGATGATGAGTAGGGATTCGACCCTACCATCTGATCTGATAGCGATTGGCTTCATGATAGTGGTGATAGGGGGAGGTGCTTAGGGATGAAGGCGATACAGACAGCGAAAGCGCTTGGGAATCTTCATCAAAGTGAAAACTTAATCACTCAAAACTCGGATTAGCGGACTCCACGGTGAGAGCTGGAGGTTCGCAGGGGACACAACTGACAGGTGTAAAGAATAGTCCCCAATTGGACGGGTAATTTCCCATGCATTCGACAAGGCTATTGCTAAACATTGCGAAAGCCAACGGAAAATCCAAAAAGGTCTCCTGCAGCGATCCCACAAATTCATCGGGGCTAATTTAGACAGGGCATAACCTACTGAATCTATTGGTAAGTATTGACAACAAACTAAAATAACTAATTACATTCTCTCCACTTATCGGTGCCGACACGACAGGAATCCTTGGCATAAATTATTCTTAATTTATTTTATTGTCCTGTGTGAGTCTATGACTATGTAGGACATGCAGGTCCTCTCTGCCTACAGGCCAAGGATACCTATGCTAGTAGTATAACCCTTCCTATGCCTCCCATACAGCTCCCCCCAAAAAGTACCGCCCCTCACAAGCCCTTATTCGATCATATACGTAGAGGAGCCCTTCGCCCTTCATTATCTCCTCACTCCAGCTAGCGAAACGATGGCCATTTGCGGGTGTATGGTAGCCGGGAAAATTCGCAAACACCACTGGGTGCGGAGCTCTCCTAATACCGACATTAGGACTAAATCCGAAGACATAGTGATCATTCTGAAGCGTTCGAAGAGGCCGGCCAGCTGGGCGCTGCAGACTTGTGTGTACCTCGGGAAATTCGCATTCTGCCTTTCTAGCCTCCTTCCAACTCCTTCCCTAAGGTCGTGCTGGAATGTCAGAAAAGTCTTGACAGAGCGTGATTGCTGTATAGTAGCTTAGCCTAACTTCTTTTGTGCCGTCCAGGGCGCCGGAGAGTGCCGTTGACTCATCGACAAAAGAAGCCCTCCAGGCTTATTAGCCGAAATATCGGTCTTGGCGCCCATTAACATTACAAAGTTGAAAACCCCTCGAAAAGTCTGTCCCAGCAAGCTTTTCAGAGACCTGTTCTCCCTTTCGCTCCACATCTCAGCTACATATCCTTCCTCAAATATATAAAACCATTAGAGAAAAAGTCCCTCATAAACCATGACCCGAGCTTTGTATATTATGACTTATTTTTCTCCTTGCGGGTATACGTAGCATCGTAATTTGTAGTGAGTGACGGCCGGTAATTAATGGGGTAAGCTCCTGCTTGTAATTGGAGCAACATCTTTATTGATCGTTGAGGCGAGATGATGCGTGGTTAGAAAGAGGTTGGGGACTCAGATGAGAATGGTAAGAAAGGCATTGTCGAGAAGTTGTCAAATGGATATATGCTTGAGGTTGCTTTCGACTTCGATTCCGATGCGATTCTTCTTGGCTATCCCAGATATGCAGAGCATACTGAGCGATTATACCGGCACCACTGGAAGGTGAAGAATTCGTCTTTGCTGGCTTGGCACAAATTATCACTGACCTAAATCTTAAATTCACAGAACTTCAAGTAAATTAGGCAGTTTCACTTACTGTTCTTACAAATTTTTATAATTTGATTTTGGAAAACTCCAAGGCTCCAAATAGAGGACATCCTCAGAAGTGAACATAGTTATAATCTCTAACCAAAATGATCGTGTCATGCTTGCTCCCTTGTGCCCCAGCATCACTCATGGCTACTCACACCTACATATAGACTTATCTTGAAGATATAAACTTAACCCTGAACATGAATAGTGGCTTGATGAAAGATCTACGTGAGGGGACTATCTAGGTCTTAGTTACAGAGAAGATTGCGCATAGAGACTGGCACTTTACAAGGGTATATTTCTGAATCGTGCCTTCAGTCAATTGGCCCAGTTAGATAATGTAAGAATTAGAATCATACAGTTTGAGTCACATCGTTATACTGCACGCTTAGATTCACCGAGAACCCACGTTATCCAGGTATTAATGCCGGGGATTTTAATTTCGCCTTCTTCACATAGCTTACATTTGAGTTATGTTGTGAACACGGAGTCAATCAAAATCCAGCACATTGGGCTAACCTATAACCCAGGTTTCGCCTTGTACAGCGCTCACATCTACTTGTACTTCAAAAATTGATATCCGACATGACGCCCATGATGGATAACTATTTTGCTCGGTTTTTTTACTGTATCAGTTGAGTCATGTACTATCTAGAATTTCGCTCAGTTTTGACCCGCAAGATTCGGCCACCTTGTGCACGGAACCTTCTGCCCAAAAGACCTGCAATTCCAGCCAGGCGAACCCCAGTGTGACGAAACCAAGCTGGTTATAGTGTACTTTTAGAAAGATTAAACTATATGAAGAGAGAAGTACCACAACTACGGGTAATGACTATTTGTACATCCTCCTAGCTCATCCAGTACGTACTCTGTTGGTGAGAATGACATATTGCTCCGCTTCTGCCCGTCGTCATCTTTGCCATCTAGCTGACTCTCTGACTTGGCAATTCTACTTCGCCGTCTCACATTCCTTCCTAGCTCCAATGTAATGTGGCCAAGTGAAATTTAGTCGCTTGATACAAGATAATATGTAACACTCTCCCTAATACGCCCCCAAACTCCGCTTAGGTCTCCACCTAAGCTAAACCACGGTCAAACCGTGACACCCAGACACCGGGGTTAAAGTTATGAGGTTGAGCGAAGATGGAGGATAGATCAGAATCAGTAAGTGTCGGAATACTCGGTTGGTATTTATACCACAAGCTTTCTATAGCAGTAATAAAAATTAGTGGTTAACATATATCTTCTATTCTTCTCTTCTAAATAAAGGAAACACGTATATACAGCAGTTATCCCTCTCTCCTGACGCCATTCCTAAACAGATAACTCATTACTTATCAACATAATTAGTCATCATTTCTAAGGTAATACATGAAAGGTCATTAAGTCATAAGGTCATTCGACAGTAAGTCTTGTATGAGGTTTTGGAAGGAAGTTTTGAGTGGAAACAATTGCATTGAGATGTGTGGTTCTTAGTAAACTGAGATGATAAACGAGAGATTGCGTGTGCGAATATCTTTTTTTTATTATTATTTTTGTTCATTATCCTGATTTGGCGCCTTTTCGGCCCATGCAGGTGTTGACTTCAGTCAGATACAATGATGATATAGTTGTGATGAACATCATGCCTCAGATATTATTTGCAAGTCTCTTTTTTTTTCAAATCATTTAATGTGTATGCAGCTATTAAGCTATGACACATGACCGGTACTATATATACATATAGGATGACTCTTTTGACGTTAGAGACGCTCATACTCTGGATTTCATTCGCAAATACCACTATGAGGTATGTTTGCTTACACAAACAGTCGACCCTCCTCCGTAAGTACCCACCAAAGGGAAATTTAAAACCTTTGATTATTCAAGCATGCCTTCATCATCCATGCATACCAGCGCCGCGAGAAATATAGTTTAGTTTTGCCGGATTCGAACCAGTGGTCTCCTGTCTCGGGTGGGATATGTGTCCTAGCTATCCAGACCTTACTTGAGAAACCAGCCAAGATGATGTACCACCGCACCATCCAACCACGGCGGTGTTTATAGTGTCGCCCGCACTCTCGCAACCGAAGTCTTGGCGCACGCACAAAGCTCAATTCGAAAACTTGTCAAAATTCCAAAATTCACGTCCGTCAAGATCGTTTCCATCCTCTGCATCATCTTGTGAACTTGTCCTAATCCCTATCACGCCCATCCCAAAGAACTGTCTCCCAGGTTTGTGCGCCACGCTTTGCTTCCTCCGTCGGGTGTAAATATCGGCGTGGGCGTGGACGTGGTGGTCAATTGAGGCCAGAGAAATTCGACGAGAGGTGTGATCATTGAAATAAGGATGTACTAAGTCGTACCTGCAAACTTGATGAAGTTTTGGTGGTGATTGATCTCGTCAGGTGTGAAAATTTGATTAGGTGGAGGGTCTTGAATCATTGCCTCATGGGCCAACTTTTTCGGTATTGCGAAATTTGACTGAACTTGGCTCTGGAAGAATATTTCACTCCCAGGTTCGTAGAGGGCACCGCGTACAGGTATCAGTCTTGCCCTCCTTGCAAGTCTCACTACGGCTGTGACAAGGCGGCTTTTTCTTCACCGCTGTCGAACTATGCCCTCCGTGAAACTCACCCAAGGGAAACCTCTCAAAAAACCTTGGGTTATCCAGACATGCCACCATCATCAATGTAGCTTACTTCAGTAAGGTGAGGTCTGCTGGAGTCGAACTAGCGATCTTCTGTCTCAGGTGGGATAGATGTTCAGGCTATCCAGACCCTACTTAGAAGACCGGCTCGGATGGTGTACCACTACACCATTCGACCTTGGCATATCTTATCGACTGTGGTTTTGACCAGTATTTATCAATCTCCATGGATCATAAGTTATGATCCCTGTAGATGGAGGTGTTGGAAATGGAGACACGGAGTGTTGTGGACGTACGGGCCCTCCATTTCGTCTAGATTCCCGTCACGATCTTGTGTGTGTTTCCAAGGTTGGAGTGGGTAATATAGTAGCGCTTCTAGCTACATATTGGATATATGAGCGGCTGTATGGCGTGGGCACAAGGAGGTTATTGGGGGTTTTTACATGCCTAGATGGCACCATACTCGTTTATGCAGTGGCTTAGGCTACGTGTCGCTTACACTTGTACATGTAGCGCACACTTCCCACACTTTAAGCTGTTATCCAAACATGTCACTCTTTTAGTCAACTTCTACTTTTGTTCCATAAGTATTGCGCCAATTTCATTGCGCGATATTTCCAACAACTTGTCCTCCAGAGCTTCGAGCCATACTTGAAGCCGAAAAACAGCGGGCGGCCCAGACCGCATTTAACCTCACAACATGCACCGCTGCCATCAACGGTGTGGAGAATGCACTCGCACCTCTATCCAAAGGGCCAAGTGTTCAATTTATAGACTCCATGAATTTCTACCTCCGAGCTGCGGTAGCTCAATTCATGTTGTCGGAACCAGGAACAGTCCTTCTCAACCTCCCTCCCCACGACCAAACTGCCAGAACCATGGCGGAAAAATCGTGGAAAAATCGATACAATAATAGCCTGCGCAGCTACAAAAAGAGAACCAGGCAATCAAGGCTCTAGAAGTGGAAGCAGCTATCCTGCCAACAAAAGTCAGACTGATGAAGCATGCATTTAACTATGCCCTCCGACTATTACGCCTTCAGAATACACACCCTGTACAGCAACTGCTGTTTCAGCCATTGAAGGATGAGTTGAATACACTTCTGGAAATAGACCTCGGATTATTTGACCAATTGGATAAGCCAATAAATCAACTAACTAGACTTGGGGGCCATCTAAGATTATTCACCAAGTGCTAGACGCTAGAACAAATAAATTCAGCATGGATGGCACCATGGGAATCACCACCTCTAGTCATAAAAGTTTCATCCCTGACCAAGACCTTAGCTCATGAGCACCATTTGAAAATCATGCAGAAAATAGATCCAGATATAGCTATTGCTTACACAGATGGATCGCTCTCCAAGTGCAATGTGAGCAGCATTGGCTTTGTTATCTATATGCCTTTTACACGAGAGTTGAAAAGTTTCTCCTTCAATTTGGGAAGCTCCACTGGAATCACTGACACTGAAACTTACTGCATTTACAAAGCTATTCAGTACCTAAAGAAATTGCTGCCAAATGCAAGATACCAAATATTCAGTGACAGCCAAGCAAGCCTTCAGAGAATTCAGGGGAAGACGAACCACCTCTCACACAAAATTCGAAACCTCGCCAGGAGCTGTACTTTGAGCATAACCTGGTGTCCAGCCCACGTTGGAATTGAAGGTAATGAGCTTGCTGACTCACTTGCAAAAGGGGCAGTAAAAAAGACTGCTTCAAGAAGTGACAGGTTCACATCTCACTCTTTTCTCAAGATGAAAGCAAAGGAATTCATTTTAAATGCTTGGCATAATGACTGGCAAGCAGAAGTTCTCAGAGAAGAGGAGGGTAGAAGGTGTAGGGGACTTGGAAAGCTTTACAGAATCCAAGCCCAGATGCATACACCCACCTTTACTTTACATCCATTTAACTTTCAAGACCACAGCAGGATGGTTGAATCAGCATTTTTCCAGGCAAGAACTGGGATTGGAAATACTAGAGCTTACCTAAATGTAATTGGGAAAGTCAAAGATCAAAGCTGCAATTTTTGCAAGGCTTAAAAGCAGACCACAAAACACTTAATTCTTCATTGTACTAGATACAGTAATCAAAGGGAACTAGCATTTACTAACATAAAGCCTCTTTCATTACAAATTTTATTAAGAACAAAAAGGGGGAAGGAAGCCCTTCTAGAATTTTTGAAAACATCCAAGTGTATGTCAGCATACAAAGGAGATGATATAGGCACATAAATAATGGACATACAGTAATATGGAGAAGTGAGCTAGGGTGTTAACTGGTGTGATTTTTCAATGTAAAAATAACTGTATATTAAATTGTCATAGCTAGAAAGCTGAATACAATCTGATTCAAAAAAAAAAAAAAAAAAAAAGAGAACCAGGCGAGGATAACCTCGGTCAAGCCTACCTGGGTGTCACGGTTTGACCGTTGTATGAGCTTAGGTGGATACCTAAGCGTAATACTTAGATCGTTTATAATAAGGTCGCACGGGGAGAGAAAGATTGAACTAGACGAAACGATAATACTAAACTAGGACGCTGGATCGCTGTTACAACTAAGTAACACCTAACAATACGTGGCTAGTTAGCGAGTATTATGCCCGGAGGATAGCCATCAGTTAATAGATACACGAAGCGGATCAGTCATTATAAGTACCGGTAGTTGTAGCTAGAGTTCTCTTACCTCTTAGTATAGTTTATTAAATCGATTTATTTATCACCAACTCGGTTCCCATCACACTGGGCAACAGTTACCCGAACTAGCCTCCACACGCCAGCAGCACCTGTGAAGATGTGCGGGTCCATAACGAATCCTCGGCACCAACGAGACCTCCAGCAAATGTCAGTGTTCCTATTCAGCTAGGTAGGATCATCATCTTATGGACGATCTTGATCGCCCAACTTGATGTAATGGGTATGGTTCAATAGTATAATTGAGTGCAGATCAAAATAGGTGGTTTATCAGGTGTTATTTGTAATAGTTAAGGGGAATAAGGGGTTATAGGAAGCTCGTCATATTCTGCTGGAAGTAGTCCGTAATTCGTGTATAAATTAAGAGCTACGCGCACCTGTTAGAGGTCGTGCGACGTTCTTGTAGATTTAGCTTAACCTACGATCTGATATCTCCTTCCGATCCGTCTTCTCACATCTGATCCGTCTTCTCACATCCGATCCGTCTTCTTACATCCGATCCGCCTTCTTACATCCGATCCGTCTTCTCACATCCGATCCGCCTTCTTACATCCGATCCGCCCCCTTACAGCAAAGGCTTAGAAAACTGCCCCTAAAGATGATTGTTTTTTTCTTCGAATCGGAAAAGAACGTGCTTGGAGTGCACTCTTGCAGGCTGATGTGTGAGATGCAGCTGCAAAAATGCTCGAGCTTCCCCAGCAGAATATTAAATATGTATACCGTGTTCTGACTGTCTTCGTACTTGGAGCAAAATACCAGGAGGTACGACAGCTCCTTCTGGACACTGCTGAGTCTTTCGTCCAGGTAGACGCAATCCTGGAGAAGGCCTCAGATTTAGTGGCCCTTCGCATCGCGACAATTCCCGTTGCAATTCACACATTACTAGACAAAGTAGTTGTCACCGACGAGATGGGAGCAGATGAAATCGTCCGAGTCACTAAAAAGATTCCGGTAAGGGTTCGCCCTCATGGAAAAGGGAGAGTCAGAGCTCCCTACCAGATATCAGAAGCTCATTTCGAAAGAGCGTCCGTCTCTAGATCAGGCTTCCGGCTATTTGACGACTCAGGAATTGCTGTTCGCCATCAGCCACGCCAAACTATGGGCCAATGCAAGCGATGCCTCTTATACCACGGGACCCAGAGTTGCTCGCGCGCCCCAGTGTGCTGGAACTGCACCTCAACAATGCATTCCACTTCGGAATGCCAAGCATATATCAAGTGCCGCAATTGCAGTGGCCCTCATAGATCAGATAGCCGAGATTGCCTGGCTCGCCCTAACAAGCCCGGAATGGCCTCTAAAGAAACACTCGAAAAAAAAGGAACGCTAGCCTGTGACAGTCGGGGGGAATTCTCAAGTTGGCTTGAGATGCACGGTCAATAGTTTACGATTCTTCTAAGGAGAGAATATGTATGTACAAGAAGGGCTTATTTATACCCGCGCTCTCCTCCAATACGTGGCCCGCATCTATTCCTAAGAGCGGACAGGTGTATTTATGGAGAGTTTAGGTTTCTGCATTGGTGTTAACTCCCGACGCTCGCCCTACCGCTCGGCTACCTTTCAATCAGTTTTGCTGTGCCAGAAAAAATCCACTCTGAGCCCATTCGAGTGCTGTTAACTTTCTCAATAGATGTTATGGCACATGGTCCACCACACAGTCCTCTAATTATGTCACTCCCCGTGCTCGAGGCAATCCTCCCTGCGACTGTCCGAGTGTTTGCTAGTCATCCGAGCAGTAGAGTGAGTTTTCCATTACCTGAAGTCCTAGCAGATGGAAAGGGTGCCAGCGTTGGCCAACGCAGACTACAGGGTTTACTGTCGGTTCACCAGCCGTCACATAGCCTACGCAAATATGCCGCAGTGATCCGTGTAAAAACCGCCGTTCGATGAGCAGAGGCCAATATCAAAGCCGTCACTGAGATAGGCAAAACAGCTCCACCAAACTACAGCTCCAGTAACAGCCATGAGGTTATAATGACGGATGAGACGCCAAATATGACTGAGGTCACAGTGGCAACCATTCCAAAAAATCACTCATAAAGGACGCCACACAGGCCCCTTTTTGCCACCCTTCTTCTCTGAGTTTCATATCAATAAAGGTAGGTAGAGGAGGTCCGGCGCAGAACATTGCATTTGCCAGAGCATTCGAGCTGAGTGTCAAAGTTGTTCGAATTCAAGAGCCTTGGTGGAAGGGAAATAGGACCGCGCATCTCAGATATGTTTGGCATCTACCTCATGGTGGGAATAAGGTCAGGCCAAGGTCTCTAACCTACACCCGGAAGGATGATAGGAAAATATCTGCGAGGTAGTTCTTCCCTTGCGCTTCGCTGACAGGCGACTATTACTGGGTGCTTGTTAATGGAGTCACCCTCCTCAATGTGTACAAGTCACCTTGAGACATGTCAGCCATACAACCATTTGTCAACTGGAATCTGCTGCCAAACTCGGTTGCTGTGGGTGATTTCAACTCTGTATACTGCGCCTGGAAACCAGCAGTTGCTTGTTTTCACAGAATAATAATAGAGGTTAGAATGTGTCAGGATTGCCATCTGTATAATCTATATATGTGGAGATAACCAGAATCTAGTGTTCAATGATTCTGGTCTGGCCTTTTGGCCGAGTGGTTGTGCATCTATCTCATGCATGATGTAGAGTGGTGCCCTTTAGCCTGAACACCACCTCTTTGACCCTTGTCTCCGCCCTGCTGTCTACATGCTGCTCTGACAGAATGTCAGTTTACTATTAGTAAAAAAACCTTGCAAACTTGAGTATGGAAAGGTAATGTAACAGTGAGCTACGAGCATTTACGTAATAAAGCGTAGTCTATAGTTGAGTTGCCTTCTTCATGCAATGTCTTCTCAATATTATTCTCATTCCAGATATTCCCTCTCTTCCTTGTGAAGACCACTTTGAGCCTATACTTGTATCAGATCACAATGTGCCCTCTAATTCTTCTTGTGGAAGATCTTGACCCCCATGTTTACTAACACTTGTACCCTGTGGACAAATAGCATACAAACTGCTCGAGATTACGTTGCGTCCTCATCCGCACTGCACAACAATGTCAAACTCAAAGACCCCTGCCTGGAATCCACCCACTTCTATCAAGGAGTTTCGAGAACTGTAAAACAGCAATGTAAGCAATCTTTTTAATCAGGTTGGCTCTTTGGTACAGCGGTATTGGTCAGAAAGGGATGTTGCCAGTAGTCAAGTCTCTAATGCCCGCTCTCAGCTAGATGCTGCAAACAAATCAATTGACAATCTAGAGCAAAAAATCAATCAGATTATTGTAGATCTTAATGTCGCTTGTACAGCTGAGATTCCCTCTCCACTACCCAATTCCACAAAAAACTTTTGATCCAAAAGGTTCCCTGATCCAGAAAAGTTTAATGGAGACTGTTCAAACCTACCAGGCTTTGTCACACAGCTACAAATGAATCTCTAAATTAATAGTGATTGATTTCAAGATGAGCCATCAAAAGTAATTTATTCAATTAGTTGCTAAGAAGGTCGATTTCTATAAGGAAATGGTTAAACTGTCCTTTGCAGCTATTGATGGTGACATGAATTAAGATGATGATTGTGATTGAGATAGATTTCTATATTGTTTATAATACATGATATTCTCAGGTTCATATACCTCGAGCCAAGCAACCAGATTATCTTCCTCCAGATCTAGATTCATCAGAATAATTACTTACTCAGTAAAATTCTCCTAGTCTCAGTTGTATGTTTAGGATCTTGACTAGGTTTCTAGTAACTAGTCAATGATGTTTCTCCTATCACTAAGACATAGTCATGGTTGATACAACAGGTACAAACGATGAATTGTGTCTATACATGACGTTGTGATATAGTCATGATTGTCTGAATAATATCAACTCATGAATGAATCATGTCTCTACATGACAATTTCTGTGTCACAGGCTCATACCTGGTTATCATTAGGCTGCTGCCTAACAAATAAGGCTTGAACTCTTCAACCATATCAAACATCAAACATGCCATGAACCCCTCCACGACTTATTAGACCCACGTATAGGCCTTGGCCCAGTTCATGCAAACCTATTCTTAAATAACAAATTTAGATTGCAGACAGGACGACTCAACCACCAGTTGTGAGTCATCTAAACCACATGCATCATAAACTATTTTAATAACTTAAATTGCTAACATTAAAATGAAACTGAATTAAAATAGACGGAGATGCTGGTGTTTGTCGGAGGACAGGTCATGGTTTATTTTGAGAATGGTATGAAATGAGGGAACAAGATCATAATCTTGTAAATAAATAGGAGCCTTTCTGTCATGTCTCTGCTTGTTACTTTAAGATTTTCATTTGTATCTAGCTCTGAGTTCAGTTTGAATAAAACGCCACTTTAAGACCATCACACTCTGCAACAGATTGTTCCCGTTGCTAGAGAAAACCCTTCAGCACCTTTCGCATCAATTCAGTCTCTAATTGCATACTTTAAAGCATCTTTTGGTGACCCGAATCCCTGTGGGACCGCGTGCCAAGAACTTCAGAAGCTTCAGCAGGGAATAGGGAAATTTTCTAGCTACTACTCTGAATTTCTTTGCATAATTGGCTATCTTAACTACAATGAAGATGCAAAGATTGATGCCTTAGATAAAGGACTTTCAATCGACCTAAAAAATTTAATGATTCACCAGATACATAAACCCTCAAATCTTGATGAATACACATTAATATTGATGAACCTAGACAATCAAATTGGTGGGCATAAAGTTGAACAGAATTTAAATCATGGTGCAATAGCCCCTTAACATTTTCACAACTCAGCTCACCCCTTGCATGTTTCAGCTGGTCTTGCTCCTATGGACCTCTCTGCTCTGAAAGCTCACATGACCCTCCGTCCTCCTGTTGAGGATTGATACATGTATGTAAATGGATTACAAAAAATAACTGCATGCGAAAAATAATCTCTGTATGTATTGTGCTGGGGCTAGTCATAGCTCAAGTTCTTGCCCTTCAGCAAATTGGCACCAAAGTCACAATTTTAGAGACCCTGAAGTAACCACAAAGCATCAACAGGATTTTCAATGATCCTAGATTTGAAAAATGGCTCCTGTCTGTAACAGCTGGTGAACTGATAGTAAACCCTGTAGACTACATTGGCCAATGCAGGCACCATTTCCACCTGCCGGCAGGTCCTAGCTAATAGGAAACTCACTTCGCGGCTCGGACTACTTACGGCACTTAGACGTGCACGGAGATGGTTCCCTCGTGCATGGGGTGCCACAAAAGGAAAGGACTGTGTGGCAAAATATCCACTCAGAAAGTTAACAGCACTCAGACGGGCGCATGGAGGATTGTTTCGGGCACAAGAGGCACAATGTGGAAAGTAGCCGAGTTACAGATTACCTGTTCGAAGTGAAAACCATTGTAGAACTCTAAACTTCTTACAGGTAAATCTGTCCGCTTTGTAGGAATGAATGTTGGTCACAAATGGGAGGAGAGCGTGGGTATAAATAAGGCTTTCTTGTACACACAAAGTCTCTCCTTAGAAGAATTGTAAACTATTGATTGTGCATCTCAAGCCAACTTGAGAACTTCCCCGACTGTCACACTATCCAGTGTGATACCTAGGTGATCAAGTTGAAGAAGGGCTCGGAAATGGATCCTAAAAGTATAAGATTTAAAGGTAATGACAGAAGTCTGGGTGTACAGCCCTCTAATCTACAACTATTCTTGGTTCCTCAGGCCAACTATTACTAAGCTAAAAGTACAGCATTATCAAACAAAAATAACTCAATAGTAATCCTCCCTAGATACCACATGAAACGCCTGGGGGCACATCCACATATCTTTGCGGTTTTCTGGGACAGCACGTCACATCCAGGATCCAAACATGTTCCTTCAATGTTTGCATTTTATATCTCTGAATTTTTGGTATCTCCTCCAGAGAATAATCTGGATGGTGATCATTTAGTTGCTGATTGTACAATTAAAAATAAATGCTCACATTTCTCAATGTATGTTCAGATTGATACCGGCTGTTCCGGTTTTGCATTCATTGATGAAATATTTGTGCGCCATAACAATCTTACTCTCTCCCCTTTCCGATTTCCTCGTACGCTCCATGTAATTGATTGAAGACCTATATCTTCCGGAGATGTTACGCACATCTGCCATTTACCTTTAGCAATTGGTTTCCATAATGAAATAGTCCCATTTTTTGTTACAAAGCTAGACTCTTATACTCTAGTAATGGAGATCCCCTAGCTTGAGAAGTGCAATCCAACAATACGATTTAAAGAAAATACAATTTTGATTTGATTCTGAATTCTATAAGCGCAAATGCAATCATTCTACAAATTTAATACCAACTCAAGGGAAAAAACATGAGATAAGTTTTCACATGTCCAGCTCAGACGCTCTCCATAGAATTGCACAAAAAGAAAACTTACAGATCTTTTTCATGAGCACACAAGAAATTAAAGATAAACTGGAGACTTCTGCGGATAATAGTAAGAATTTGGAGGAGAAAATATTACTGCATGATGGATAAAAAGCTCGCAAACAATCTACTTAAAAGACGCCAATATGATCAAAAAATACCACTTATGAAACATAAAAATCCCCCCTTTGGTCCTTTATATGGAATGTCCCCTGACAAGCTTGCGGAATTAAATAGATACATACAAGAAAATCTTGAAAAGAGATTTATTCGAGCAAGTTCTTCACCAGCTGGCGCACCTGTTTTATTTGTCAAAAAATCGGATGGTTCATTACGCCTTTGTGTGGACTATCGAGGTCTCAATGAAATTACAGTCAAAAATGGATATCCATTACCTTTAATTAAAGAGACCCTCAATTGCCTCGCCAAAGCGAAATGGTACACTAACCTAGATCTTTAAACAGATTTGAATGGCGGAAGGGGCAGAATGGAAAACAGCTTTTCGGACTCGCTATGGCCATTTTGAGTATAATGTGATACCTTTCAGACTTACTAATGCACCAGCAACATTTCAACACTTTATCTATGATTGTCTACATGAATGTCAGAGCAGCATGTAGACAGCAGGGCGGAGACAAGGGTTAAAGAGGTGGTATTCAGGGTAAAGGGCGCCATCCTACATTATGCATAAGATAGTTGCATAACCACTCGGCCAAAAGGCCAGACCAGAATCATAGAACACTAGAATCTGGTTATCTTCACATATATAGATTATACAGATGGCAATCCTGACACAGGCCTAAGTTAACCAACATAGGCTACAAGGACCAATCGACTTACCAGCCGTTACACATACAAGACTTACTGTATTGGTCTAACCACCAACACTGATTCCTCTCTAACCTCCATATTTGCTCAAGCTCATAACTTTAACAGACATCATAAGTATATTGTTGACAACTTGGTTACAAAGGATAATCTATCCTATACCAAAGTAAAGCAGCATCTTCTTGACCTTGATCATGAGTTACCCCTACAATCCTATGCTGTCAGATTGGAGCGTATGCGTTTGACCTGAAACGGAATTGGAGGGTGAGAAGAGGTCGGATGGGTCGCAAGAGATGACTGAAGGTCTAGTGGAGATAACTAGGAGGAACTAAAGGTTTGAAAGATGGGTAATATAAATAGCTAAAGAGGTCTAAAGGTTTGAGTGGGTACTAGTGGTAACTAAAGGTACAAGAGGTAATCCGAGGTAATCCGAGGTAATCCAAAGGTGTTGGGTATGACAGAAAACTAAGCGTGGAGAGCTCAGCTTCAGTAGACCAAGCCCTTATTTGTTTACATGATTTCTTTCCGTTGTTCCATCATGACATAAGTCTTATTCTAATAATAGAGTACCCAGTGCCAGGAGCTATGGTATTGACATAGCCGCTTGGAAGAAGACTAAAATTATATACTAAATTAAGAATGAAATATGGAATCCTTACATTTACACATACAGCTTACATTACTGTTATGAATTAGCTGTAGGTAATTTGGATTGGGTGGCGCACAGACTATTTTGTAAATTTGGTTAGGGCTAGGCAAATGGGGCGTAGATTATGTTGGTTGGAATTTTAGAATTTGCTCCTTAGTTCGAACTGTTGAAGCTTTGTCGTTGAGTGATAGAGATGAGATAGAGGTTTATGGTGTTGTAAAGAATAGATACAATGACTGAGAGGCAATGTTGCTGTTGACTTGAAGATGAAAGAGAGGAAGAGTAAACTTGTTGGAGAGAAGAGAGAGAAGTACGAACGTTGGGGTTTGTACTTATCGAGATGAGAGAGAATGAGTCTTTCTTACTGTTGTGAAGTTCAATTTAAAGATTGTATTCCTATTTCAAAGAGATTGAGATGTTCATTTCTACATAATGACAGACAGAAAATTTTACATATATAGAGTGTGCGTCCGTGCACTGATTACTGAAGATTATTCATGCTGATGAGTCATAATATCCTTCCACGATTACAATTCATAGCGCAAGTGTCCATTTGTATGGAAAACTAGACTAGATGCAGTCATGTACCGCTTTTATTTCAACACTTCCCCTCAGGACTGCATCTAACGATTTCTGAGAGTCGTTGATGAGCTGGCTTGGCCAGTGATTTCGTTAGTAGGTCTGCTAAATTTTCTTCAGAGGGGATATATTCCAGCTTGAACGTAGAGTCGACATGAGACCGAATAAAATGGTATCGAATGTCAATGTGTTTCGAGCGTTGAGATATCCTTTGATTTTTAGACAGATCAATAGCCCCATTCGAATCCGCGTGAAGGACCGCCTCATAGAGTTGATCGAGATCTGATAAGGCTTCTTTGACCCAGATCATGTGTCGTGCAGAGTCTGATATGGCCATGTATTCGGCCTCAGTTGTTGACAGTGCAATTGTTTTCTGTTTCTTGGAACACCAACTGATGCAAGCTTCCCCTAAGCAAAAGACGTATCCAGAACAAGACTTCCGATCGTCGATGAAGTTGCCGTATGAAGAGTCAGAATATCCGTGAAGGATGGAATCATTTTTGCGAGGGTAATGGAGTGTCCAAGTTACTGTGCCTTTCAGATATCGAAGTACTCTTTTCGCTGCTGCGAGGTGGATTTGATTAGGGCAAGAGGAGAATTGAGAAAGAAGGGTAACTGTGTGGGCGAGGTCAGGTCGTGTACCGATGCAGGCATACATTAGAGATCCTATGATTGATTGATACATTGTTGAATCGTCGATTTCTTCCTCTGGCACCCCCCTTTGAAGCTGTATACTAGGGTCAAGAGGTGTGCCAACAGGATGACAATTTGACATTCCAAATCTTTCTAGGACTTTATTGATATATGTTTGCTGGTTCAACGAAATGCCTTGCTCTGTGATGTCGACTTGGATTCCGAGAATGTAGTGAGCTGTACCTAGATCTGTACATTCAAATTTTGCATGTAAAATATCTTCTAGCTTATCTAGTTTCTTGGGATCCTGGCCAAAAATCAGAATGTCGTCTACGTAGACAGCGAGATAGGTCTGTTTCTCGTGGTCAACGAAGACGCATGGGTCAAAATTTGTTGAAGTGAATCCTTCTTTGTTTAGGACGGACTTGAGCGTGTCGTACCAGACAAGAGGGGATTGCTTCAGCCCGTAGATACTTTTCCGCAGGAGGTAACATTTGCCAGATTCCTTGTACCCGTCGGGAATCTCCATATATATCTCCCGATCTAATTTTCCGTACAAAAATGCTGATTTAACATCCATTTGTCTTGGAGTCCATTCATTATGCGAAGATAAGGCAAGCAGGAGGCGCAAGGAGTCGTATCGTGCGACCGGTGCATAGGTATCGTCGTAATCCGTGCCAGGCTGTTGAGAAAACCCTTTGGCAACGAGGCGAGCCTTGTAACGATCGACTGATCCATCGGCCTTATGCTTGATCTTAAAAACCCATTTACTGCCGACAACATTTCGATCTTTGGGTTTAGGTACGACTTCCCAAGTTTCGTTACGGTGTAGTGCATTCATTTCTTCATCAATTGCAATCCTCCACAGATCTGAATCGTCATGTTTCATCGCTTGGTGGTACGTTGTTGGTTCAATTGAGACAGCAAGTGCTTGGTACCTTTGGGAATTTGGCACCATTCCTGGACCAGGATCCGCTTGTCGTCGATCTCGGGTTCCTCGCCTTTCTCCAATGAAGTTCTGAAGATGTGGTCGATGTGCACCTGGGATGACAGGTTCAGATTCTGGTTGAGGAGGGTGACTGGTACAGGCGGCTGTGGCGACCTTGGTGTTTCAACAAAAGTTCCAGGAATATGCGGTGAGACAGGTGTAAAAGGACAATTTGGGATTGTAGTAGATGTGGGAGGTTCGTGTGTAACAACTGGTGAAGATGTAGGTGGAATTATTTGGGTTTCAAGATTAGATGGCTCCGAGACTTCGATTAGTACTTCCCCTGACTTTGTGTTCGGGAATTGAACTTGTCGAGTGATTTGAATTGCACGTTTGCTTGGTATATAAATCCGGAAAATTTGGGATGAGCCGGTGTATCCTACGAATATACCTTCCAGCGCTCTTGGTTGTAGTTTTGATCCGCTTGATCTGGCCTCGTCAGGAATGTGAACGTAGACCTTACATCCGAAGGCATGGAGGTGATTTACCATTGGTGTTAATGTTGGTGTGTCGTTTATCAACTCAATCGGAGATTGGTAATCAATCGTCCGATGGGGTGTTCTGTTGTAGAGATAGACGGCAGTGGCTATTGCTTCTGCCCAGAGAAATTTGGGAAGATCAAGAAGCATAGTCCTAGCTTTGGTGACAATTGTCCGATTAAAGCGTTCTGCCACTCCATTGGACTCATGTTCATAGGGTGGGGAGAACTCATGATCGATACCGTGGTTCCCAAAGAATTGTTCAACTCGTCTGTCAATGTACTCTCCTCCGTTATCCGAGAAAACTTTCTTGATAGTAATTCCATGTTGATTTTGAATTCGTTTGATGAATTGCCGAATGGCATCATATGTATCGTCTTTACTGTGAATAAAGTAGATCCATGCATATCGTGTAAAATCATCAATGAATGAAATATAATATTGTTTTCTCCCAAGCGATTCAACAGAGAACTTTCCAGAGAACTTTCCAGAGAGATCAGAGTGGACAATATCAAATAATTTTTCGGCTCGCTTAATCCTTGAGTTTCCTACTTCATGTGTTGATTTGGAGAGGACACATGCAGGACAATGAAACTGTTCTGGTTTGTTTGGGATTTGGCTGGGATACTTTCGCTTCAGATGTAGCATAGCGTTTTGACCAGGGTGACCAAAGCACTCATGAGCTTCCAAGTAAGAGACAAAAGAAGACTTGTATTTGACTCCCTGAACTACAAACTGATTAAACTGATTCAAAGCGCTGAACATATATTCCTTTCCATTTTTAAAAACACGACGAGTTCCATCCTTCGACACAATTTCATATCCCTTCCTATCCAAGACGCTTTCAGAGATTAGATTTCCACCTGTCATGCCAGGTACATATAATACGTCTTCTAGTGTAGCTTTGGTAACTTCTCCAGAGCTAAGCTGAAGATCCAATTGTATGGTCCCGCGTCCGTGGATAGGGTAATCTACGCTCCCAGCACTAGTGACATTACCTGTATGGTTAGACATGGAAGAGAAAAATTCCTTGCAGGATGTTATGTGTGCTGAGGCCCCTGAATCTAGTATCCAGTGAGAGAGGGAAGGTTGGGACGAAGAGGAGACAAAAGCTTTGGCGTAGTTGGAGGCGTAGGAGTCTTCAGGTGAGGATGTATTGGCAACTGCATTGGCTTTTTCATACTTTGGTACAGTTTCCTTCGCCTTTCTTTTGACTTCTGGGAGGCTATCGAGATGAGCCTTCAGCTTCCGACACTCAGTGTGGTAGTGACCTTCGTGACGATCACCATGTTTTCTGCACCATGTACAAGATTTGTTCTTGTCATGCTTTACTGGTGCGGTTTCGGTGAAATATGCCTTTGACGATGAGGCAGCGGAGGACAAGGTGGATGACTTGTTCGTAGAGAGGTCAAGAAGCCGGTTGTTGACATCAGCATATCTCAAATTTTCTTTTGTGGACAAGTTATCAACCACGTTCTCAAAAGAGGGGGGAAGGATAGAAAGAGGCACATAATCTTTACTTCTTCCACAGAGAGAAAGGCTCGAAGTGCGGCGGCTTCAGGGCGGCTGGACATAGAACATCTGTTGTAGAGATGCTCAAGGGAGGTTTCGAATCTGGAGATGTGGTCTGATACAGAGTCGCCCTCATCCATCTTCAATTGTATGAAATTTTTGAATAGGTGGAGGGTGGAAGTTGTTGTCTCGTGGTCAAACTTTGCCTTTAATCTCCGCATGGCAACTCTCGCAGATTCAGGTTCCAGAGCACATCCACCGACAATCTCTTGGAGTTCCTCGGACACCCCAGAGAGCAGGGCAGCATGAGCGATATCATTTCTTTCATCATAATCCTCAATCCGACGGAGGAGGTCTTCTTCTTTCTCATTGCTGTCTTCGTTCTTCATAGCCGACGGGCGACATTCCTTTCCAGGTCCATCGTTGACCACAGACCAGTACTTTGCACCGCGGAGGACCACTAGCCATGCGTTATACCAACGACGATAGTTCGAATGGCCAGTGAGGATTGGAAGGTTTGCCCTAACATTTCCGATGCAAATGGAGGTTGTGGAAGACGATGCAGACATGATTGTATTTATCTGTTATGGAAAAAAAAAAAAAAAATCCGAAGGTTATTCAATGCGTCAAACCCGGGCCCATTACCTGTTGTAAAGAATAGATACAATGACTGAGAGGCAATGTTGCTGTTGACTTGAAGATGAAAGAGAGGAAGAGTAAACTTGTTGGAGAGAAGAGAGAGAAGTACGAACGTTGGGGTTTGTACTTATCGAGATGAGAGAGAATGAGTCTTTCTTACTGTTGTGAAGTTCAATTTAAAGATTGTATTCCTATTTCAAAGAGATTGAGATGTTCATTTCTACATAATGACAGACAGAAAATTTTACATATATAGAGTGTGCGTCCGTGCACTGATTACTGAAGATTATTCATGCTGATGAGTCATAATATCCTTCCACGATTACGATTCATAGCGCAAGTGTCCATTTGTATGGAAAACTAGACTAGATGCAGTCATGTACCGCTTTTATTTCAACATATGGGTCACGATGTATGAGGTTACTGAGTGTGGATGTTAAAGTTCCTTACTATTGTTGTTATAATAGTTAGGGTTGGTTTTTTCTTTGTGTTCTATGTACAAGAGGGATGTCTACATCTACAAGTGGGCCAGATCGCTTAGTTCTAGCTAGCGGCTTTCGCCGTTCCTTTCCTTCTCCCCCGCATGGCATAACGTGCTATACAACTACTGCTCACCATGAAGTCCGAGGATGAAAAGCGTTAGATTACAACACTTCCCCTCGCTTTGCACATCTGATGTGGTTAGATAGTCGATGGTGAGTTGCCTTTGCTAGGGCTTTGGTTAAAAGGTCGGCAAGATTGTTCGTGGATTTTACGTGGAGAAGTTCAAAATCTCCTTCGTTATATTTATTGCGGACGTAGTGGTAGTGTACATCAATGTGCTTTGAGCGATTATGAATCCGTGGATTTCTTGCCAGTTCTTGCGCTCCATTGTTGTCTGTGTAGAGCATAGTGTCGTACTTTTGGCGCAGTTGGTCAAGTCCAAATTTCGTCCAGGTGAGTTGGCGTGCAGCTTGCGACATGGCCATGTATTCGGCTTCTGTAGTTGACAGTGCTACAGATCGCTGTTGTTTGCTGCTCCAGGCGATTGCTGCATCACCAAGTCTGATTACATATCCTGATGTCGATTTCCGAGAATGGGGATCATCAGCGTAAGAGGCATCAGCATAAACTTCGAGAAGCTTGTTCGACCCGAAAGGATAGTTTAGATCCCAATCGGTGGTTCCTGCTAGGTATCGAAGGGTGCGTTTGGCGGCTTGCAAGTGACTTTTGTTTGGACAAGATGCAAACTGGCTTAAGAGTGTGACTGTGTAGGCTAGGTCTGGTCGGCTTCCTATGACAAGGTACATTAAAGATCCGACGATGGCTTGATATTCCTTCATATTCTCGAGACGATCCTCTTCACATCCTTTGAAAAGGGTTACGCTCGGATCAAGAGGTGTGCTAACTTTGTGTGAGTTTTCAAAACCAAAACGTTTGAGTATCTTTAGTGAGTAGCCTTGTTGAGAGAGCCGGATGCCAGATTTCTCTAGTTTAATCTCTAGGCCCAGGACATAACTCGCGTTTCCCAAATTTTTGCAATCAAAGTTGTTTCCGATTGATGATTTCAGGGCTTGGCGGAACATGTTGTCTGGACCGAAGATTAGAATGTCGTCAACGTATACCGCAACACAGGCATTTTCTGTCGGGTGAACAAAGACGCATGGATCGAAGTTGGTTATCTCGAATCCTTTTTGTCGAAGGGAGTTCGAGATACAAGCATACCATTCACGGCCTGATTGTTTAAGGCCGTAGATACACTTACGAAGTTTAACACATTTTCCGGATGTGCAGAATCCAGGAGGTAGTTCCATATAAATTTCTTCCTCCAAGTTTCCGTAAAGGTATGCAGAATTTACGTCCATTTGTTGCGGTATCCATTGGTTTTGAGAAGCTATCCGTAGAAGGATACGGAGGCTGTCATAACGAGCTACGGGAGCAAATGTTTCGTCGAAATCGTGACCAGGAAGTTGACTGAATCCTTGAGCCACTAATCGAGCTTTGTAATGGTCGATAGATCCATCCGCTTTTCGCTTGATTTTAAATACCCATTTGGATCCAACAATGTTGCGATTTAATGGTCGAGCAGTTTCATCCCAGGTGTGGTTTTGTCTTAAGGATTGTAGCTCCTTATTTACTGCATCACGCCAATAGTATCCATCAGGCCCTGAGAGAGCCTCGTCGATGTTTCTCGGATCCTCGTTCGTTTCCGTTGCGGTTTTTGCCGCTAGAGTCATTGCAATGCATCCAGTTTCATCTTGGATTTCCTCAGCAATAACCAGATGTCCTCGCTGGTTATCATGCTCTTCTCGTGTATGAAAGGTCGACCCATAACTTACAGGGAACCCATAGCGTTGAATAGGTCTGGTCGTCCTTTTAGGTCGAGATTTTGGTGATTTGAGGAATGATCCTGGCATATCGGACGTTTCTGGCTGTGAATCTGGGATAGATAATTCTTTTAGCTGGTGCATCGTTTCAATTTCTCTTTGGATTTGCTTCGAGGGGTCATCGAGTTTGTCATCTGTGGAAAGCTGCTGTTGGGCTATTGATGGGTTGTCCTGGTGTGGTTGTTGTTCTGCTTCGTCATTTATTGCTTGTGGCAGGTTGCTTCGGTTTTCAAGGTTAATTGTGACTTCCCCTGAATCGAGCGGCGCAAACTTGACGTTGGTTGATTCCATAACCTTGTTCTTGGAGGGGATCCATATCCGAAAAACTTTTGTGCTACTTGTGTATCCTACAAACTTGCCATCCAGTGCCCTAGGTAGGAGTTTTGAGCCAGGAGGCCGTGAATCCTCGTGAATGTGAACAAAGCAGTTCCTACCGAAGGGTTGAAGATGGTGTATTGTAGGTTTATTGCCGTGTAGTGCCTCATAGGGCGTAATGTTTTCGGGAAGCCGTGTATGAGGTAGGCGATTTTTGAGGTAGCAGGCAGTGGCTATAGCCTCTGCCCACAGCGAGAGTCCAAGGTTCATGATTAATGCTCGGGCCATTGTTGTCAGGGTCTGATTAAACCTCTCTGCAGTTCCGTTTCTCTCATGTTCATATGGTGGAGTTTTTTCGTGAACAATTCCTTTCTTTCGAAAGAATGTCAATACTGTTTGATTGATAAATTCCCCCCCGTTGTCTGTTCTCCAACGCTTAACGTCAGCGCTGAATTGCGTTTGTACAAAGTGTACGAAGTCAACCATGTGTTGGGCTGCTTCGTCTTTGGTTCGCAGGAACTTGACCCATGAATGTCGGGTATATTCATCAATAAAAGTTATATAATAAAATTTTCCACCTAATGAGGGAACGGAGAACTTTCCAGAGAGATCAGAATGAATTAATTCAAATGGTTCTGTAGCATTTTCATGAGTTTGTTTAGGAGAGACATATTTTGATTTGGTTTTCTCGCATGTAGGGCAATTGTCAGATTGGAGTGCTGGCGTTTGACTTGAAGCGGAATTGGAGGGTGAGAAGAGGTCGGATGGGTCGCAAGAGATGACTGAAGGTCTAGTGGAGATAACTAGGAGGAACTAAAGGTTTGAAAGATGGGTAATATAAATAGCTAAAGAGGTCTAAAGGTTTGAGTGGGTACTAGTGGTAACTAAAGGTACAAGAGGTAATCCGAGGTAATCCGAGGTAATCCGAAGATGGTGGTTGTGACAGAAAACTAAGCGTGGAGAGCTCAGCTTCAGTAGCCCAAGCCCTTATTTATTTACATGATTTCCTTCCATTGTTCCATCATGACATAAGTCTTATCCTAATAATAGAGTACCCAGTGCCAAGAGCTACGGTATTGTCATAGCTGCTTGGAAGAAGACTAAAAATATATACTAAATTAAGAATGAAACAGGGAATCCTTACATTACCCCTCCAGTTTTTCAGTTTGCGAGCTCCGTCGAGCCAGCCGCGCGAGGGTAAAGGCCGTGAAATTCTTTTAAGAGATCTGCGCAGCCTGTTAGATTGCTAAGAGGCTCCCATGTAGTATCATCATATCCTGTCCATCTAACTAAGTATTGAACTTTTTTCCGACGAGTTCTCGAGTCTAAAATAGCCTCTACTTCATATGTATCTAAATTTTCATCTGATATGTCGACTGCAGGGGGTTGACTTTGCTGCTGGCTCTTGAACCCAACAAATGCTGGTTTTAAAAGATTTACGTGAAAGTTGTTATCAATTTTCCATTGGGCCGGTAGGTCTAGTTTCACGACGAGAGGTGTTTTAATTTTAATTATCTGCCAAGGGCCAGCTCTGACATGATCCAATTTTTTTGTTGGTCTAGATAAACAAATGTTTTTTAGAGATAAATATACCCGGTCTCCGACCTTATATCTTGGTGTAGGTAGGCGTTTTTCATTTGCGTATGTAGCCTGAAATTCTTGAGCTAATGTGATATTTTCATGGCATTTTTGCGAAATGTTCTGCATTCGTGAAATAAATTCGGGAGTATCACCTGCTACCGTAATCTCTGATTCCGGAAGAAAGTTAAGCCGAGGATGGTGACCAAAAGAAGCGAAGAACGGTGAGATTCCTGTAGATGCATTAACGTGGTTATTGCAACAAAATTCAGCCAAGGCCAGGTGATTGGCCCAATCATCTTGACGATAATTTACAAAGTGCCTTAAATATACTTCTAATGTTTTGTTTGCCCTTTCTGTCTGGCCATCTGTCTCTGGATGATAGGAGGTGGAGAGTTTGTGATTTATTGTCAGCCTTGCGCAAATCTCCTTCCAGGTACTATCAATGAATGCCTTTCCTTGGTCAGACACTAACGAGTCAGGCAAACCCGCAAATCGAACGACGTTATTTAGGAATGCTTGAGCAGTTTCTCGCGCTGTAGGTCGCTCCAAGGCTATAATCCATACCCGTTTTGTCAGTCGATCAACAACTTGCAAGATATATCGATAATAAAAGTTTCTAATGATACAAGTTGGTAAGGGTCCTACAAAATCAAGAGTTAAGTGGCGAAATGCGGCTGAGGGTGCTGGTAAGGGTTTCAAGAATCCGTAAGGTCTTTGTACTGATGGATTATTTCTCTGGCAGGCTTCGCAGCCTCGAGCATACTTGATACACTCGTTATGACACTTAGGCCACCAATAAGATCTACTTAGTAAGGTATACAAAGCAGCAGCTCCGCGATGGCCATACAGCGGATTTTCATGGAGTAGTTTGAGTATTTGCTCGCGGAGCGTTAGAGGTACGTACTCTCTACCATTGAGACAAAATGAGTGTTCAGTAGTTTTACAACTAGCTAATTCGATATCAGTACGGTTAGAATCTGGATTCTCCAAGGCTGCACGAATTTCTTGACAATATTTATCCTCCTCACTGTGACGATTTGTCACGATGCTGATGATGAAGGCGGCCTGAGGCATATAGGCTCGGTTCCCCGCCAATTTTATAATGTCACCCACGTTCATTGTATATAGTTTGGGGTAGATACCCCGCCTTTCATAGTCTCTTTCTTCTCTCTTTAGCTTAATATTCTAAGGATTAATTGAAGTACTTTCAAACATCGATCACGTCACATTATATTAAGCTCTCTTACCACCTTCAGGCTGGCGACGGCCTACAAAAAAAATTAACATCAAGATTTCAGTTCCCTTGTGCCCGGCCTAATCAACGCGAATTACGCCTCGCTTTCCAAGGAAGACCAGATACCGAGAGAAATAGTCATCCTCTCGAAGCATGGTTAATTCATCAGACAACCCCTTCGCGAAGTCCAAAAAAATACGTCGTTCTGAACGTATTGAACTCTCGCAAAACCAATCTCCATCTCAAATCGATTTCCAAGAACAAACTACCAACGACAATCGATTTACACCGCTTCACAACATCCAAGATACCGCCACTACCGCAGCTGCAGCTTTATCTGAGTCATCCTCCTTGTCATCTCCGCCACCATCGCCCTCAATGCCTTCCAGGAACGTGTCAGAGCGTAAGAAGGGCAAAGGAAAAGCCAAGCAACTCGCCTCTCCTAGACTGGAGACCGTTAGAGATCCTTACAGCCCTACCGACCTGGAACACCGTGAGCTAGACCTGCTTAAAAGAGAACGTGCTCTTCTCGCACGCGCACAAGAGTTGGACGACCTAGAGACTGCCATTCGAGGAAGTCGTCTTGGAACATCCTCAAATACCACTGCTAGGCCCTACGAAACCAGTAGTGTTACAAATTTCGCCTCTGAGTCAACCTCCAGGAATCCTGACAATCTAATTCCTTCTATAGAACGTGGCCACGCTCAAGTTCGCTTTCAAGACCCCTCGGATGATGATGAATACCCCAACCGCACTCGAATCACTCGCTTTGCTTCGACCTCACGACCTGCATTCCGACCAGAGACTATCCCCTTGCTACCTTCCAGACTTTCAGATGGTAGGGATATGAAGCCGCGTCTTTGGCAACAGCAAATTCTCGAAAGACTGCAATGGTACAATTCCAGTTTTTTTGACAACAGCCATCGCCGCAGCTATATTGTTGACAACACGGAAGGGATTGCGCGCGATTTCCTTCTTCCTCTGTATATGGACATGAACCCACGTCCATCACCAAACAGACTAATACAGGAAGTTGTAGACTTCTTGTCGGACCCGGCCGAGCAGCAGACCGCCAGTGATGACTACCATGAACTGGAAATGCAACCTTACGAACAGTTCCGTCATTTTTTTCAACGGTTCCGCATTCTGGCTAATCAGGCCGGCCTTACCGATGAGAATATGCTCAAGTCGGACCTTCGAAACAAGATCACTAAACGTTTGAGAAGCGCAGTGGTCAACGAATGGAGGAGATGCCGAACCCTGAATGAGTACGCTAACGTCATCCAGGACGTCGACGCTGATTTTGAAGCTCAAGCCAAGCAATCCGCACGTCGACGAACCCTCACAAATCAGCAGCCTTCCGGAAACTCAAATTCCAAAGGCACAGCGCGTTCTCAGGGTAGGCATAACAATTATGACAAATCGGCTTCATCGGATATGTCGTTGAAAATGGCACCAAGCTCTTCCCCTCCGGTGCAATACCGACAATCTGATCGCCACCGATCGTACGACAAGACGAGGCCCAGGACCCCCGAAGTTTTCTCCGCGTCCCAAAAACTATTCCGGCAACGGAGGACCTCAACATTCGTCAGCTACTCCAGGGCGCTCCTCTGCACCTCCGGCTGATTACCGTTCAAAGTCAATTAACGCTATTGAAGATAGAAGTACATCTTCTTCCTCGGACATTGAATATCATGATGCTCTAGAAGACTCGGCGGACGAAGAACATACTCCGCGTTTAAAAGACAAAGCCTAGGGAAAGCCTCCTTCTTAGGCCAAGTGAAGAATATGCAGTACCTGGATATCAGCCAACTTTTGGGAGGACCCCATCTTACAATGCCTTGCTTTCTAACTAAAAACGGCATTTCATACTCCCTCCAGACACTCATTGATTCAGGAGCTAATGGCTATGGATTACTGGACTCTTCTTTGCTCAAGAGACTCTCACATTCTTTAAAACCTTTCCTTCATCGTCTTCCTCGTCCCATTCCAATCAAAGGGTACAACGGACTCGCTGGCAAGTCCATTACTCATTACACTCATTTGAATCTTACTATTGACAAACGCATTCAATCATTTACTCCTTTTTTAGTCACTTCTCTCGGAAACCACGGATTAATTCTTGGACGCCAATGGCTGGCCGAACATCGCGTACTGCTAGACGCCGCGCGACGCCGACTTATCTGGCCTTCGGACTACCCACCTACCCAATCCTATGCTCGGAACACTATCATAGGACATACAAATCTGGACTCGCCAAGGATCAATCGCTCACACCAACGAGACACAGAACGTAGAGATCGTATTATCGATCGGGATTGGAAAAGAAGAGACGCTGTCACTAGTGCGAGAAAGTCCCGAGAACAGCCGAGGATACTACACAACAAATCCCCGCCTCCAAAAGACAGCATCATCTTAAAAAAGATATTGAAAAAAAATTTACCCGCTCAAGATTCTACACCTACAGTCTCAGACCATTCAGAGCCTCCTCCGACGATCTCCAGTTCTCTTATTACAGAATCTCCGACCATCACACCTTCTTTTTCTTCTCCTTTTTCTTCTTCTTCTTCACACGTCAAACAGATGTATACTGCTCTTACACGAATAAATCGGGAATTATTAAAGCCCGAACACGAAAACTCCCAATCACTAATACCGCGTGTACGTAAGCAACTATGGAAACCAAAACTTCAGCAACCCAATTCCCTTGTCAATATCGCTTTTATCTCGGGTAATGCATTTCATATGAACGCAAAGAAATCTCCCCACGATCATGTCTTCTCATCCAGCATCCATGAACTTGATGCCTTGATCGAACAACATACCGAATTCAAGTCCTACGAGACTGCCACGGCCAATTTGGTTCAGGATTTTCATAATCAATGCAGACAAAGACCAAGTGCCGCCGTCCTCGCTGCCCAAATTCTAGAACTCGACACAGAACCTCCTGTCCCCGATGAGTATGCTGATTACGCTGATGTATTCTCCAAGGATGCATCTAATATCCTTCCACCTCACCGTCCTTACGATCACAAGATACAGTTGGAGGATAAAGGTGAAAATGCTCTTAAGTATTCTCCGTTATACAAAATGTCACTTGATGAACTTGAAGCTGTAAAGGCATATATCACAGACAACCTAGATAAAGGATTCATAGAGCCATCTCAGTCGCCGTACGCCGCGCCCATTCTATTCGTTCGAAAATCCGACGGAAGACTTCGTTTATGTATCGATTTCCGAGCTCTCAACGCCCTCACCCGAAAGGACCGCTACCCTCTTCCTCTTATTGATGAGACGCTATCCCGCCTCGCTCGTGCCAAGATATATACCAAACTGGATATACGTCAAGCCTTCCACCGGATAAGAATGGATCCAGCATCAGAGGAGTACACTACGTTTCGGACCCGATATGGAGCTTACAAGTGTAAAGTCCTTCCATTTGGTCTTACCAATGGTCCTGCCACATACCAACGCTACATGAACGACGTTCTTTTTGATTATTTGGATGTTTTTTGCACTGCTTACCTCGATGGTATTCTTATATATTCTGAGAACGAACTCGAGCATAAGTAGCAAGTGACACTAATCCTCCAACGCCTCCGGGATGCTGGACTGCAAGCTGATCTCAAGAAATCCGAATTCAGTGTCAAACGCACTAAGTACCTTGGTTTCATTGTCTCTACTGATGGAATTGAAGTTGATCCCGAAAAAGTCTCCGTCGTCGAAAGCTGGCAGTACCCTACCTCAGTCAAAGGTATACAATCTTTCCTTGGCTTTTGTAACTTTTACCATCGTTTTATCAAAAATTATGGAATTATTGCACAACCTCTCGTTTATCTTACAAAAAATAATGTTCCTTTTATCTTTGACAGCGAGTGTGCCTACGCTTTTGACACGCTAAAAGCTACTCTCACCTCAGCTCCCGTCCTTCAGCACTACAACGTAGATCTCGAATGTATGCTGGAAACTGACGCCTCCGACGGAGTGGTTGCAAGTGTTCTCTCGCAAAAGCACGGCAATGATTGGCTTCCTGTTGCTTTCTTTTCGAAAACGATGGCACCCGCTGAACTCAACTACGCTGTGCACGACAAGGAAATGCTCGCTATTATTCGATCCTTTGGAAACTGGCGCGCTGAATTGCAAGGAACACCTCACCAGATTCGGGTCTATACTGATCATAAAGCATTGGAATACTTTATGACTTCAAAAGCTTTAAACTCACGGCAAGCCCGATGGGCCGAATTGCTCGCAGATTACAACTTTATGATTTCATATCGTCCTGGAAAAGATAATCCACTTGCTGACGCCTTAACACGCAGAGTTGACGAGCTCGAACCACAGAATAGAGTCAAAAAGAGCCAACGCCTCTTTCGGCTCCTCAAGGAAGATCAGTTAGATCCCAAGATTCTGTCTCGCGAGCTACGCCACGATACACCCGAAGAAAACGTCATTTCCGCCATCGATATCGCACCAATCTCCTCATCCATTGGTGTAGTTGATCAAATCCTCAGCGCAAATCGAAACACGCCATCTCTCCAAGCACTGCGCCTTCAAGCACTCTCTGATTCCCCTGGAAAATTTACGCTGCTTCAAGGACTACTTCTTTTCGACGAACGTCTTGTTGTTCCTGATACGGAAAATCTCCGTACCCTTCTCATTCGTGAAGCCCACGATCAGATATCTACAGCTCATCCTAGCGCCGCCAAGACCCTACGCCTAATCTCTCAATCGTACTTTTGGCGTGGAATGTCCAGGTACGTCACACAGTACTGCCGCAACTGTCACACTTGCCGCCGCAGTTCTGTCCCTCGCGACCGAAAACCCGGATTTCTCCATCCTCTAGGTGTCCCAACTCGGCCTTGGGAGCACGTTACTATGGATTTCTGCTCGTTCAACAAGGATAAACATGGATTTGATAACGTTCTTGTAATCATCGACCGTTTCAGCAAGCAGGCGATTTCGATTCCTTGTCACAAAACAGTCACTTCTCGACAACTTGCAATGCTTTACGTTTACCATATTTATCGATACTTTGGCGCTCCTGTCACTATGCTCTCCGATCGTGGCCCGCAATTCATCTCCTCCTTCTGGGAAGAATTTAACAGGATACTAGGAACAAAGATAAAACTATCAACAGCTGACCATCCTCAAACTGACGGCCAGACTGAAATCTACAACCAGTACCTCCAGAAGCGACTCAGACCTTTCGTCAACTACTACCAAGACAACTGGTCAGATCTCCTTCCCATGATGGATTATGCACAACTTACCCTTCCCCACGATTCCCTCGGCGGTTTAAGCCCATTCGAAGTTGTTCACGGATATCCTCCTCGCACTAATTTCGACTGGAAAAGTTCTCATGCTGGCACCACACCCACTGAAAAACTCAACCTTTCTGACGCTCAACGCCTCGCATCGCGCTTCCAAAATGCATGGACCTTTGCCCAATCACAAATTGTCAAAGCTCAAGAGACCATGCGCCGCAACGTAGATGCTCACCGTCGTCCAGTTGACTTTGCAATTGGTGATAAGGTTTGGTTAGATATGAGATATTACCCATCCGCACGTCCCTCCAAGAAGTTGGACTTCCCAACCAATGGGCCATTTACCATCACTGCTCAAGTGGGTAACTCCTTCAGGTTAGCCCTTCCGGAAACCATGAAAATCCATGATGTGTTTCCACCTGGAAAGCTACGTAAGGCCAGCAACGATCCATTGCCCGGACAATTTCAAAATGAGTCCTTCCCACTCAACATCACTGGAGAGGACAAATGGGAAGTGGAGGAAGTGCTCGCGTGTCGCCTCCGGTATGGAAGGTTGGAGTATCGGGTCACTTGGTTAAATCATGACGTTGATCTCACTTGGTATCCCGCATCTGATCTCAAGTACAGCCCCCACAAGGTGAGGGACTTTCATTTTGCAAACAAGGAACAAGCTGGACCCCCATTGAAGCTGGAGGATTGGATAAAGGCTTGGGAACAAGGTCGAGATAACTATGACGACCTCGACAATGACAAACTAATGAGTAAAACCTCGAGGGCGAGATTTTTTCGAAGGGGGGGATGATGTGACGATTTGTCACGATGCTGATGATGAAGGCGGCCTGAGGCATATAGGCTCGGTTCCCCGCCAATTTTATAATGTCACCCATGTTCATTGTATATAGTTTGGGGTAGATACCCCGCCTTTCATAGTCTCTTTCTTCTCTCTTTAGCTTAATATTCTAAGGATTAATTGAAGTACTTTCAAACATCGATCACGTCACACTCACAATGTCTACTCCACTCTTCTGGCATCAATTCATCTTTATGCAATTGCTCCATCGGGCTAAGATCTATTGGTTTTGATGTTTCAACATGACGAAGAATCTGCTGTGGTTTGAGTAAAATCTGCTGTTGGTGCCTTGTTCGTTCATCGTTTACATCTGATGGTTTATCCTCACTAATTCGTGTTAGGGCGTCGGGTTTAACTCCTTGTTTCCCGGGTCTAAAGACAATCTTGAAATCAAAATCTGCGAGAAACTCGTTCCATCTAGCTTGACGCCGGTTTAACTTCTTGGTGGTGGTGAAATATTCGAGGTTCTTGTGGTCCGATAAGATTACAGTTGGGTGCTCAACAGAGCCAAGCTCACTTTTCCATGTCTCGAATGCATATACAATGGCAAGTAACTCTTTGTCAAATATCTCATAGTTGCACTCGGCTGGTAACATTTTCTTGGACATAAATGCCACTGGACGTAAGATGTTCTCATCATCATACTGCGATAGAATAGCTGCAGTAACATAATCTGAGGCATCCGTTTCCAGCACAGCTTTTCTACGGGGGTCAAAATGGGCAAGCAAAGTCCCCTCTTTAAAGGCGCATTTGATGTTTTTGAACAATTCTTCACACTTTTGATCCCAGGTAAATTTGACATCCTTCTTTGTTAGCTGAGTCAAAGGAGTGGCTAATCTTGAGAATTCAGGGATAAAGCGACGGTAAAAATTCGCAAACCCCAGGAACCCTTGAATATCTCTAACAGAGCGAGGTGTCGGCCATTCTTGAACACAGGCTACCTTTTTAGGGTCCATGGAGATTCCTTTGGTTGAGACTATAAGCCCTAGATAAGTAACGGTAGTTGTTTCAAAGGAACACTTAGATATATCAACTTGCAAGCCATGTTCACGAAGTTGTTGTAAGACCGCTTTAACATGTTTTTGGTGGTCCACAAGGTTTTCTGAGTAGATCAGTATATCGTCCATGTAAGCTGTGCAAAAATCGTCCAGGAGACCTCGAAGAGCATAGTTGATGTAGGTTTGAAACGAAGCAGGCCCATTACATAGACCGAACGGGAGAACTAATGGTTCAAAGAGTCCATAGCGACAAGTAAATGCGGCCTTCCATTCATCACCTTCTTTGATGCGGAGCTTATTAAAAGCGGAGATGACATCAAGCTTAGAGTAGAACTTGGCACGAGAGAGTTGGCAAAGGGTTTCTGTAATTAAAGGAAGAGAGCACCAATTTCTGACAGAGATTGCATTAAGTCCTCTATAATCAATACAGAAACGGAGATCTCCATTTGATTTCTTGACAAACAAAACTGGAGCGGCTGCTGGTGACTTGGAAATCCTAATAAATCCCTTAGAAAGTTCTTTGTCCAAATACTCTCGCAGAGCCTCGAGCTCTTTTTGGTTCATTGCGTATGGGCGAGCGGCAGGGGGTTGCTTTCCGGGCTGGAGATCAATTGAATGGTCCCAGGGGCGATGGGGGGGTAGAATATTGGCTTGCTTGCGATCAAATACATCAAGGAAAGCATGATAATGGGTGGGAAGGTAATTTTTAGGATCAGCGTCTTTTGGTATTATGGTGTTGATATTATTAATTCGGGCTGTGGGTTGTCTTTGCATACTAGAATCACGAAGGATATCTATATCTCTGATGCTTAGAGCAAAAAAGTGATTTCCGGGCTGTTGGCTGAGAGTAACAAACTCATAGGCAGATACCTTAGTTGGCCGGATTTCCTGTAATTCGGATGCCCTGTTAGATATAATTGGAGGAGCGATTTCGGCCTGACGTTTTCCTGTCGAAATAAAATCTGTAGAGTTGACGTATGGAATAGTTGTTTCGAATTTGCAACAGGCATTATCCAAACAATTTTCACCAAACGTCGGTGTGTGTTCGGCCCAATTTATGAAAGGGTTTTGTTTTTCGAGCCAAGGCAATCCCAGGACTAGGTCATACTTAATATTAGGAGTAACGAAAGCAGACATCTCTTCCTGGTGTCTACCAATGGCGAGATTAAAACTAGTCATTTTCGTAATTTGGGCTCCAGGCTTACCCTCAAAACCTACTAGAGCGAGGGGAGTCTTGAGGTCTGTAGAGGTTACATTCAACTTATGGCATAATTTTTCAGATATGAAAGCAAAGCCAGATGCGCCGGAGTCAACGAGAGTGATTAAGGTTATATCTCTTATTTTTGTCTTTATATACATGTGACGAGATGATGATAATTCCTTTAAACTCACTTGTCCTACCGAAACTGACTCCAACAGGCGACTTCCTATTGGAGTTGATCTTTTAACGTTTCCATAGTCTGAGGAATTTCCTCTAAATTAGTGGTCGCGACACTTCGGGATCCCAACTGGCAGTCTCTTGCAATATGACCAAATCTATTACACCATACACATCTACCTAAAGTACGACGTGCATCCTTAGCCTTTTGGGTTAGGCGTCTGCTGGCGTCTTTTTCTCTAGAAATTAGGTCAAGATCCATTGCGGAGCCCCCTTGCGAAACAGGAATCTCGTGGTGGTGAGGACGGAACTGGGGTCGAGATATCAGAGGCGTTGGTACTGGTGTGTAGTTGTTCAAGGGAACCGGTCGGGAAGATCTTGCACGTGATGAGGCTAATATTTCCTGTAATCCAGCATCCTTGCGTCGAAGATAGGCTACAAAGGCGTGGTATTCTACCGGAACATCTGAGGATGAGAGGATCAGACTTCTTAGTTGAACTGACAGGCGTCTTTCCAGCATTAGCTTCCAGCTGGTTTTATCCACTGTCGAGTGGATGGAATCAACCATGTTGTCTTCGAAAGCCGTAATAAAGTCATGGAATTTACTATCGTTTTGGTACAATTTCTCAACTCTTGTGGTAGCCTGGTCCTGCAACGATGGGTCTTCGCATCTCTGCCTTAAGGCCAAAAGAAAGCCTTCCAGTGTTGTTATTTCGGGCGGAATTGATGGATCTTCAAGACAGCGGAATGATGATCTCATCTTAATTAGGGCTCCAGGACCAAGACACTGGTATCCAAATCTAACCTTTTCTGATTCAGCAACAAAGCTCTCTGTTTGGATCTGATTGACAAGCTGAGAGCAAAAAGAGCGCAAGTTCTGAGGTGTTCCGTCATATGGTGTAATAGGCTGGATCGGAAGATGGAGCCTGGGCTTAGGTGATACGGTGGCTGTGGAGGCAGTCGGTGAAATGGAAGAGACTGAAGATGCAAACAGCTGGCTAACACGCTCTCCATCGATTTGGGATGCTGCCTCAAGGATATTTGGCGAGCATGTTATGTAAGGCAAATTCCAGAGATGTGGTGGTAGTAATGTTACGTTTAATCGGGGGTGATGTTGATCTGTGGGTGGGGTCGAAGTGATCTGAATATCAGGCATGGCGGTGTTCATTCTGATGGAGGGTTGACAATCTGGGATACTGTAGAAGGACGCTTCGCTAGGTGTTGAATGAGACAGAGTATCTGGTGAATCAGGTACTCTATAGCGCATATAATTTGGACGCTTAGTAATGTCAGATTGGAGCGCTGGCGTTTGACTTGAAGCGGAATTGGAGGGTGAGAAGAGGTCGGATGGGTCGCAAGAGATGACTGAAGGTCTAATGGAGATAACTAGGAGGAACCAAAGGTTTGAAAGATGGGTAATATAAATAGCTAAAGAGGTCTAAAGGTTTGAGTGGGTACTAGTGGTAACTAAAGGTACAAGAGGTAATCCGAGGTAATCCGAGGTAATCCGAAGATGGTGGTTGTGACAGAAAACTAAGCGTGGAGAGCTCAGCTTCAGTAGCCCAAGCCCTTATTTATTTACATGATTTCCTTCCATTGTTCCATCATGACATAAGTCTTATCCTAATAATAGAGTACCCAGTGCCAAGAGCTACAGTATTGTCATAGCTGCTTGGAAGAAGACTAAAAATATATACTAAATTAAGAATGAAACAGGGAATCCTTACAGCAATGGAAGTTTGGGGGTGGTAAGGGAAGGTTGGCCTGTAAGTACAGCTTTGAAGGGTTTTTAATGGTGGTTACTCCGGGATGTCCCAACGCCTGATGGAATTCAATGTAAGAGGAGAAGCAAGCATTATATTCCTCTAGCTGTATTAAGTGCGCCTTAACTCCTGCCTTTGCCCACAATACTTCACGCCCACTTTCGTCCCGTAGTATTATATCTTTTTCTTTGCCTATCAATGTGTAACCTTTGCGACTCACAGCGTCCCATGAAAAAAGTCGTGTCTTTCCAAAAGAAGGTACTAATAGGACATCGGTTAAGATGGTAGAGTAGACCTCTCCTTGTCGGTTCCTAAGGTTAAGACGAACAGTTCCTTTTCCGATTACAGGGACATGGGAATTGTCTGCGATTTTGACACTGTGATTTTTTAGAGGTATCAGTGATTCAAAATCACGTTTACATCCCGTCATGTGAGCTGATGCGCCAGTATCGAAGATCCATTCTAGGTGAGACAATGATGTCTGAGACTGTGCCGCAAATGCCGTATCGTATGTTTGATGTTCTGATTTAGCGGTGACCGACGACTGGGCGATTTGGGCAGCGTTTTTCATGTCTATCTTCTTTTGTTTGTGCGCTTTTAGCTTCCGACACTCCTTAAAATTATGCCCCTCGTAATTATACTTGCGACTCTTACAATATGAGCATTCTTGTATTTCCTGTTTCACGACTTGATAAGCTTTTTCATTTGAGATGGGAGCTTTTCGGTTTGCCAACATGTCTAGGAGTTTAGAGGATACACCATCGTAATTGGTGATTTCTTTAGTCACGAGGTTATCAATGACATTCTCCATAGACTTGGGCAAGGAGGACAGCAGAAAGGCACCTTTTGCGTCCTCCGACGAGGTCAGGTCTTTGAATGCTTTAGTGAGGGAGGTAGTCAAGTGTAGTGAGCGATTTCGGAGGCGGTTCCAGGCATCATTGAAGGTTGAAAGGTATTCCGATATATCATCTCCGTCACGTAATGTGAGATCAGTGACGGCTTTTAGTAGGGAAATAGTGGAACTTGCAGTTTCTCTATCGAATCGTGATTTGAATTGGTCCCATGCCTCTTTTGCTGTTTGGCAGTCTATCACAACGGTCTGCAACGATTCATCAACAGCGTTCAGGAGGAGGCCCTGAAGCTGTTTATTAGCGTTTTGCCACTTTTCAAACTCATCTGATTGTATTTCAGATTTTATTGGTGTCTCTTTTTTCAAGAAGTCAAGTAAACCCATTGCGTCGAAAGTTATCTCCCAACTCCCAACCAATCTGCGATAGTTTTCACTACCAGTCAGTATCGGAAGTCGGTCGAGCTTAAGTGAGATTGGGGCTTGTCCAATGTTTGCCTGAGTTGATGAGAGTGACATTTTGGCAGTGGTTTGTGTGCTAACCGGGCTATAACCTGTTGAAGCTTTGTCGTTGAGTGATAGAGATGAGATAAAGGTTTATGGGTCACGATGTATGAGGTTACTGAGTGTGGATGTTAAAGTTCCTTACTATTGTTGTTATACTAGTTAGGGTTGGTTTTTTCTTTGTGTTCTATGTACAAGAGGGATGTCTACATCTACAAGTGGGCCAGATCGCTTAGGTCTAGCTAACGGCTTTCGCCGTTCCTTTCCTTCTCCCCCGCATGGCATAACGTGCTATACAACTACTGCTGTTATGGCCAGGCATCCTTGAAGAGGTTTCAAGGAGAAGATTCTCAGGAATAGTGGATAGGAGAAGGTTTCCGAGCAAACTCTGACAGTTAGAGGTGGAGGGGCTGGCGTCATGACTATATTTGCCATAGTATTAGTTGAGTCAAGTACTGTCTCGAGTTAGATATAAGGAAGCTGGAGCTACCACATAGTAGTTCTCCAGCTTCTCAATCTTTCATTCTTTTGATCTTTGATCTCGAAATCTAGCACCTATATAATATCATACTTTTAGATCCTCACAGTCCGATATTCTCAGTCTTCAATTTCGTATTTACATACTCGTACTTGTGTTCACCCTGATCTATCAGCCTTGATCGCTGGCTCGGCAACTCGACTGCTTGACTTTGTGTCTCGACTCTCCTGTAGTTCTCCGACCTTTGACCACCTGGCACCTCGCCGGTTGGATTATATCTGAGTATCCTTCGTTAGCAATTATAATCTGAATAATTATTAGTACATTACCTTCGGCAGACGGCGATCTCCAGTATCCCTAGCGCACGCCGTAACAACTGCTCACCATGAAGTCCGAGGATGAAAAGCGTTAGATTACAACACGAACAACTTTTGTTTTAAGATACACGACCTTATACCCTTCGATAATCAAAACTAAATATATCTACTTGATTAACTATTCGTGATTTACCTGCACCCTTGAAATCTTTGTCTTGCCGAAACTGACTCGACCTCTGTAGCTTAACAGCTCCGTAATCCAGTCCATAAGTAAGATTCATAACACTTTGTTCGAACTCACATTACAGACCTCGAGTCAGCTTTGACAAATCTAAATCCAACTCGATTAATTAAGTTAAAATCAAAAATGTCGACCGAAGAATCAACTACTGCAAATGCCAATTTACTTGAGAGCGAGTGGGATAAATTAGCTGCTCTGATCGGGGAAATTCAGAGCCAGCCAACCAGCTCTTCGGCTCCGATACCAATGGGTGCACATCCTAAGGTCAAAATGTTCTGTGCCCAAGCTTTTGTAATGGGTAAGCAAGCTGCCAGTCATCCTGAGATTATGGGACCACAGATCCCCTCTACAGCTTGCGATAATCAGCAATTTCTGATGTACGAGTACTTCTCGCTTGGTATGGATTCGTGCCGCACAATTAAACCATCGACTTCGACATCAAGGCAAGAAGGCAACAGGCCTGACCTGTTCTATGGAGATCGTGATAAATTTAAGGCGTTCTCCAGACAATTAGCACTCTGGTTTGGTCAAAATCCAAACAATTTTAGATCTGATAATGAAAAAATTAGTTTTGCTGCCAGCTACCTCCGTGGTGAGGCATTTGAATGGCTTGAGCCTTTTGTGAACGAATCTGATGGGAAAGTTCAATTCGACACCTTCGACAACTTGATGCATGCCCTGAGAGCGGCCTTTGCAGATCCTGATTCATACGCCACGTCTGAGAGGGAGTTAGATCAGCTCAAACAATATTCATCTTGTTCGGCATACTTTTCTAGATTCTCGGCGTTAATATCGCAACTTGGCTGGAACGAAGATGCTGTGAAAATCCACCACTTCCGCCGTGGACTAAAGGATGGAATCAAGGATATGCTAGTGGGAAGAGATGTCCCATCAACAATAAATGAATTCGCTGCATTGTGCATTAAATTAGATAACCAGAATCAGGCACGAGCACAAGAGAAAAAGAGCGTGGGGCCATTGAGGCTACAGAATAATCCACTGAAGCAAGCGAACTCAAATTCGTATTTGCCCCCACCTTCGCCCCAATCCGCCCCCCAGCAACCTCCTGGAGAACCCATGGAGCTCGATGCAGCATCGTGCAATGCCTATTGTAGGGCAAATAATTTGTGTACATATTGTGGAGCGTCTGGGAATTTTGTCAGGTATTGCCCAAAGGCTGAAGCAAAAAAAAATAAAGTAGCATCTGCAATTGTACAATCACCAGATCAACCTGAAGAAAATTCGTCTACTATATTTGAAACAAAAAACTAGGACATCTAGAGGATAAGCGGCAATCTTTTAGTAAAATTTGGGCCGCAATACATTCAATTAACTTCAATTTGGGAAATAAACCACCACTTGTTTTAAACACTATAATCAACAAAAATATTTCTTCTTCATCAATGGTGGATTCCGGCGCAACTTTGCTCTTTGTCGATTCTTATTTCCTTGAAAAAAATAATTTAATACCAAAAAAGAAAAAATATCTTGAGACTTTAAAAGTCATTGATAGCCGTGAATCAGTTAGTGGAGCTATAACACACGAGATTGAGTTAAGTTTACAGCTTGGTGATCATTCTGAGTGTGCCCTTTTCCAGGTAACAAAGCTCTCAGATTATCCTATTATACTTGGAAAAGCTTGGCTCAATTGTCATGACCCTACAATTCATTGGTCTTCAAATTCGATCTTGTTCACATCAGAATTCTGTCAGTCTCATTGTCTTCATAATAGGGACTCTGATGTCTCAATCTGTTCTGTCACGCTACCTGTTCTCAACAAATTAGCAAAGCGTGAAAACCTTGAAGTCTTCGCTGTTTCTGTTAGGTAAATTGAGGAGCATCTAGAAAAATCCGAAAAATTCGAATCTGAAGAGTGCAAGGAATTACTTCAGAAAATCCCACCGGAATTCCATGACTTTTTGCCGCTGTTCACTAGAAAGGAAGCAGATAAGCTTCCTCCTCATAGGTATGTCGACCATAGCATAGAGCTTGAGGAAGGCAAAAAGCCTCCATTTGGCCCATTATACAACATGTCGAATTTGGAACTTCGCGCTCTCTGGAACTACCTTGAGGAAAATCTAAAAAAAAAATTCATTTGTCCTTTGTCTTCGTCCTCGGCCTCACCAGTTTTATTCGTTCGTAAGCCTGGAGGTGGATTGAGATTCTGTGTGGATTACAGAGGGCTTAATTCCCTGACCAAAAAAAATCGATATCCACTACCCTTAATAGATGAAACTCTCCGCCAACTACAAGCTGCAAAAATATTCACTCGACTCGATCTTCGTGGAGCATACAATTTGATTAGAATTCGAGAAGGAGATGAACATTTGACGGCATTCCGCACCCGCTATGGACTATATGAATATCTAGTTATGCCATTCGGCCTCACAAATGCTCCTGCTACTTGCCAGCAATATGTTAATGATACCTTGAGACAGTATCTCGATTGTTTCTGTGTCGTCTATCTTGATGACATTTTGATATATTCTCAAAATCTGGAAGAGCATCGCCATCATGTCCGTCAAATACTAGAATCGTTGCTTCAAGCAGGACTCTATGTCAAGGGAGAAAAATGCGAGTTCTTCACTTCTTCGACAAAATTCCTTGGGTTTGTTATCTCGACATCTGGTATATCCATGGATCTAGCCAAAGTTTCTACAATACTCGAGTGGAATCCTCCCACATGTGTAAAAGAGCTTCAGTCTTTTCTTGGATTCGCAAATTTTTATCGTCAATTCATAGAAGGTTACTCCCAAAAGGTGAAACCTCTAACTAAATTACTTTGTAAAAATTCGACTTTTGAATGGTGTAATGAACAACAAGAAACATTTGAGGCTTTAAGGCAGAAATTTTGTTCAGCTCCAATACTCCGACACTTTGAGCCGAATTTGGAAACAATCCTCGAAACAGATGCTTCAGATTTCGCAATCTCAGGAATTCTGTCCCAGTATTTCCAACATTCAGGTAAAAAAATGCTACACCCAATAGCATACTTTTCGAGAAATTTGACTCCAGCTGAGCGCAACTATGGGATTGGTGACAAGGAGCTCCTCGCCATTGTAGCATCACTAGTGCAATTTCGACCATACGTTGTCAATTTGTCACAGCCTTTATTGATTCTTACAGATCATTCGAACTTGACAACCTTTGCCTCAAAACAAATCTTGAACAGAAGACAAGCTCGCTGGGCCAATGAGCTCTCAGAACTAAACTTCAAGATTGTTTACCGTCCAGGCAGTAAAAATCAACGCGCAGACGTGTTAACTAGAAGATCAGGAGATCTTCCTGTTGAAAATGAGGAACTGCAACCTGCAACAATACTCGGACCTGAGAAATTTGAAATTTCGGCGCTAGAAGCGCACTTTGAAGCAGAAATTAAAGAAAATTTGAAATTAGATTCATTTGGGCAGAGCATATTCAAGGCGCTTGATCAGGGACTAACTCGTCACCTAGGTGTCGATTTGGCTACATGCCGCAAAAATGATGATGGTCTTTTAGAAGTCAATGGACTAATTTATATACCACAAAACCTAGAATTCCAGCAGCACATTATCAGCTCACGACATTCGCATCCTGCTGCAGGTCATCCAGGACAGGCAGCTACATTTGAACTAATATCTCGCGATTTTTGGTGGCCTGGAATTCGTAAGACCATCGCTTGTTACATTCGCAATTGTGATACCTGTCAGCGCATAAAACCTGTCCGACACGCACCCTATGGGTATATTAAGCCTCTGGAAATTCCTCAGCGACGTTGGGAATCAGTCTCTCTAGACCTTATCACGGGTCTTCCGTTTTCTAACTCATTTGATTCAGTACTTGTTGTGGTTGACCGTCTCACCAAGATGGCACATTTTGTACCCTGTAATACTGACTTGGATTCTACTAACTTTGCTCGCCTCTATTGCGATTCGATTTTCCGTCTCCACGGTCTTCCGAGCTCAGTAATTTCAGACCGTGTGTTACGGCCTTGTATTCCTAACCTTCGGGGCCTCTGATGCTATTGTTCTTTTCGGGTATTGTAGTGTGACCCTATATGCGCACGGACCAGTTGTATATTATGTATATATGTATATCTCTAGATACCTCTTGTTATCTTCTTTCCCTAGTTTAGAATCTTATGAATTATATTCCAGATCTTTGTCCTTATCTGATTCGACTTGTTCATCTGCTAACCTGTGCTCCCTTCTGGTCGTCACATTATTCTAAACTCACCAATACGCCTGGGAAGGCAAAACAATTTCCTTATCTCATCGAGACTGAGATTTTTCGCAGTTAACCTACTTAACTCGACGAAACGTACAACTACGCGATATCGTGCTCAAAGTACTTTCAGGGAACAACTTGTCACAAAAGTTATTACAGTTGATAAAGTTTTCCTACTCTCAATTAAAAAAAAAAAGAAAAAGAAAAATAAACGCACTAATTTGTTTCTTAATTTCTTCCAAAAATGTCCGACAAGTACAAGACTCCTAAACCCTATCTACTCCCCGCCAACCTCTGATGTGGAGTCTGAAGCGGAAAATTTACATCATGAACTTAGCCCCGACAGGATAACTTCGAACATTGAAATCCCAAATGTTGCTGTTCGAAAAGGTAAACCACGTATTTCGGAAGTCAATCGAAGAGTGGACGAGTTGACAGTAGCTCAAAATGAAACTGGTAGAGAAATGGCTGATGCAATTGTCGACACGGCCTATAAACAAATGAGTCGCCATCACGAGCTTGAGTTCACAAATAGACAACAGCAAAGCGAAATCGAATTCTTAAAAACAAAAATGGCTAGACTAGAGAAGCTTATAGAATCCGCAAGTTTGAATCCGTCTCTATCAAGACCTAATCCTATGCCACGCTCCTCAGAATGCCAAAACGCCTACTCTCCGACAACAAGACAACGCTTTCAAGACGAAGAAGAAGAAGAAGAAGATATTCTGAGGCCATCAATTAGCCACTATCGTACACAGAAATCTCAAACTAGGGAGGGCCCCATTGACTATGATCATATAATTCATCAGTCGAAAGAGGTGCCACTAGGAGGATAGAGTATCAGAGACAAAGTACAGCACGTCTCCGTAGCAGCGAAGAGCCCAATTTTCAAGGGCCTCCTTTTGCAAAATATCGCGATCCATCCGAGACAGTAGGTCAAACCTATGGGAACGTTCGACTAGGTACAGCCGATCGAATCATTAATCCTATTCGCGAGTTCGGAGGTATCGACGATCTGGATTTTTTTGAAAATTGGCTTATTTTACTTCGAGGTAGGATACAAGACAACGACGGACACTGGGGCTCAGATCGGAGGATCATGAATTTTATCTTTGCATCCACAAAAGCCAAAGCTCAAGAAATGCTGGTTCCGTACTTCTCTGGGGAAGATGTAGAAAATGATTTCGTAAATTCGGTTCAAATGGTAAATCATTTAATCGCGAGTCATCGTAGTAGCACGTTACAAAGGGACAGTATGGTGGAGTTTGAATCACTACGACAAGGCACTTATGAAAGTTTTCAAAACTTTAAGACCAGATTTCTTTCATTAGCTGGCAAAGCCAAAATACATCATTCCCTACGAAGAGACCTGATGTATGGAAAGATGAACCGACAGCTAAAATTGGCAGTTTACACCCAGTTACATAGATGTCCGGATTTCAATTCTCTTTGTGAATTTGCAGAACCAGTTGATAAGGAACGAATTCGACTCGAGAAAAGTTCGACTTATAAACCAGAAAAACTAAACTCCAGTAGAAGACTTTACCAACCAGAATCTTCTACCCTCGCTTCAAATAGACAGCCAAATTTTAGACCTGATTCTAGACAAGAACAAAAATTAGGTATAGATGTAACTTGTCACTATTGTAAAAAATCGGGACACACCAAGTCTGAATGCCCTTTTAGAATCCCTAACAATAGGCATGCAACTGTTCAAGTGGTAGCTGAAGAGTCATCCAGCGTGGATTCAGATTTGTGTTCAGAGGATGAGGTAGATATTTTAGAGAATGATCCAAAGGGAAAAGTGGAATCCTAGATAAAAACTCCCTTCTAGGATATTTAGTCAATATACAACATATTGATCTGGGTAAAATAATGTCAGAGAAAACCTACACTTTGCAATGCTCGTTCTCTGGAAATTCGCGAATAGTGGACGGAGTATCTGTACTCCCGGACACAGGAGCAAATGGATTTGCATATATCGATTCAAGATGTGCATACGCCATATCAAAATGTCTTGGAGAGAAGCCTAAAAATCTCGGATATTCTATTCAATCCAAAGGCTTTGATGGAAAGAAAGGCCCTGTAATATCGCAATACATATTATTGTCATTGTGGATAAATGGACGGCGGCTAGATAATCTGCCTTTCTTAATTGTAGAATTAGGATCGCATGATGTAATCCTTGGTAGTAGATTTTTAGCGCACTTCGACATAATGATTGACTCACGACAGCGCCGCCTTGTTTGGCCAACAGACCATCCAGAAACACTATCTTTCTCTTCACCTATTCGAACCTCGTTGCAATATCTCTTAACGGACCGACCCAAACCGTTTAAAATCCATCAAAAAGATGTCACACGTCGGGATAGTTTGTTTAACAAAGAAGACAGAATGGCAATGTACGGCGCTCGGTCTACAAAACGGTCCGTGCAGGACAAGAAAAGTTTTCACCTCGCTTCCAGGTCTGCTCTTCCAATTCAAATATCCAAATTAAATGAAGAATGCAACACAAATGAATCTGTCAGTGATGATTCAGCAGAAAAAAATTTGAAATTGACAAATATTTGATCAAAATCAGATTTAGACTTATGCCAATTAAGCGCTCCCGCCCTTCATTCAAGCCCTGGCTGTACTGACCATACATCTTCTTTCCTTAGTCTCAAAGAAATTCGACACGAAATCGAAGAAGAGGAAGACGATCCAATTGTATGTGAGAGTCAAAACTTAGAACTAGAGAAAATTGTACCTTCATACTACCATGATCTCCTTGATGTCTTCTCCAAATCCGCTTCCAATTTATTACCCCCGCACTGGCCTTATGACCATAAGATTGAACTCGAGAACCTACAACAACTTTCCGCCAGACCCCTATGCCCCATGTCGTCTGAGAAGCTTAAAGCCGTGCACAAATACATCCTAGAAAATCTCGATAAAGGTTTTATTGAACCAAGTAAAGCGCCCTTTTCAAGTCCGGTCCTTTTTGTCAAAAAAGCAGACAGTAGCCTTCGTTTCTGTATTGATTTTAGAAAATTAAATGCAATAACAAAAAAAGACCGGTACCCTTTACCATTGATTGATGAAACATTGGCACGTTTAAATAAAGCGAAAATATTTAAAAAGCTTGATATCAGACAGGCTTTCCACCGTATAAGAATGCATCCCGACTCTGAAGAATTGAAGACCTTCTGTACAAGATATGGCTCCTATAAGTGTAAAGTTCTTCCATTCGGGTTAACAAATGGTCCAGCCACCTATCAGCGATATATGAACGACACCCTTCTCGATTACTTAGACGTATTCTGCACTGCATACCTTGATGACATACTAATTTATTCCGAAAATGAAAGTGAACATTGTGAGCACGTCCGAAAAGTTCTTTCACGACTAAGAAAAGCAGGATTGCAAGCGGATATCAAGAAATGTGAATTCCATGTAAAGAAAACTAAATACCTCGGGTATATTTTGTGTGTGGATGGATTAAGGGTAGACCCTGATAAAATATCAGTAGTAGAGAATTGGCTGCCACCCAAGTCAGTAAAGGGTATCCAATCATTTTTAGGGTTCTGTAATTTTTATTGCCGTTTCATTCCTGAGTTTGGACGAGTAGCAAAACCTCTCATCAATCTCACCAAATCTGAAGTTAAGTTTAACTTTGATGAAAATTGTCATGTTGCTTTCGAGGGTCTTAAAAGCGCTCTTACTTCAACGCCTATACTAAAACATTTCGATCCAGATCGCCCATCGCAATTGGAAACCGATGCATCAGATGGGGTTGTCGCTGCTATACTCTCTCAAAGATATGATAAATACTGGCATCCAGTTGCTTTCTTTTCGAAAACAATGCAACCAGCTGAATTAAATTATGAAGTTCATGACAAAGAAATGTTAGCCATAGTCCGTGGACTAAATAATTGGAGAGCAGAACTGGAAGGGTCCCCGTACAAAATTGACATCATTACTGATCATCGTGCTCTAGAGTATTTCATTACTTCAAAAAATCTAACAGCTCGACAGGCCCGTTGGGCTGAATTACTATCTCAATATTCCTTTCAAATTAAATATCGACCTGGTAAACAGAACACCTCGGCGGACGCGCTATCCCGCCGTGAACAGGATACAGGCCCGCAGGATCAAGTGAAAAGAGAAATCCGATATAAACCAGTATTAAAAAATAGTAATCTATCAAAAGAAGTCAAAGGAGACTTGCACATCTGCCTCATGGAATCTATAAAAGTTATTGATGCAATCATAGAAGCTAATCGAACTCATGACAGTCTACATGATATGCGCGAACAAACGAGATCCATTAATAATTTAAGGATGGATAAAGGTGTATTCTTTTTTAAAGACCAGTTAGTTGTTCCAGACAAAGATAACTTAAAAACGGATCTCATCCGTGATATTCATGACCAGATCTCCACTGCGCACGCTGGTCGTAACAAGACATATCTAGAGCTTAAATCACGTTACTTCTGGAATAACATGCGCCAGGATGTCGAAAGATATTGCAGGAACTGTGTTATAATAACGAGGCTATATAGGAGCGGGATGATGGGTGCTACTGGGGAACTCGTACTTGCAGTAGGTCTCTATTATCACTGTCGCGTGTGTTCTCTTTGTATGTAAGACTTGAATTGTATATTAAGGAAACTTAGTTACAAGTGAATGAACGGAGGTCAAGTCCTCCTTATATGTCGTTCCAGACTTACTGTGTTGTCCACAGCCCCGTGCTAGAACATTCCCTTTGTTACATCATTTCTCTCCTAGGAGAAATGTATCTCTCGCTCTCCCCGATTCCATCGGTCTCTGGCTAGTCCCATTAACCCTGTTTCATCGAGATCTGGTTGGCTCCATATTGCCAATGCACGCATTGCACACTAAACCTATACGGTTTAGCTCCACTGTCACGTGCACTAACCGCGACGTGGCCCCAAGCGTCTGCCCTGGCAATCTACATGGATTATACAACAAACTGTCACCTGTGTCGTGTCCACCATGCTGCACGCGATAAAACGCCTGGTCTCCTCAAGCCATTACCTATACCCGAGAGACCTTGGCAACACATTTGTATGGATTACATGGATATGCCAAAAGATAAAAAAGGGTTTGATAAAGTTGTTGTATTTATTGATTGTTTATCCAAAGTCTCTGTCACCCTACCATGTAAAAAAGGTATTACTGCCCATGACACAGCAGAACTGTACTTCACATATGTCTATCGGTACTATGACCTTCCAGACTCGATTGTCTCGGACAGGGGAGCTCAATTCATTTCGGCTTTTTGGACACATGTCATGGAAATTTTGGGTGTGCAATTACGACTATCAACAGCGTACTTGCCACAAACTGATGGGCAAACAGAAATAATGAACCAATACATAGCTCATCGATTACGCCCGCTCATAGATCACTATCAAGACAACTGGTCTGATCTACTTCCTGCCATGGATAATGCGCAGCTAACACTACCACATGATTCTATTGGCATGTCGCCATTTCAACTTTCCAGGGGCTATACACCTCGAAAATCATACGATTGGAATCCTCCAGCACATCCAAAGACGGCAAGGGAAAAATTAGCGCTAAAAGATGCAGAAGCCTTTGCACACAAATTGCAGGAAACATGGAAGTTCGGCCAAGAGATTATGCGTCGAAGTCAAGAGAAAATGGTCATTCAAGCAAACAAACATCGCCGCGAGCCCGATTTCGATGTTGGAGATAGAGTTTATTTATCAACTAAGAATCTCCGGCTACAAAGGTCCAGCACAAAATTATCACCAAAATTCCTGGGTCCTTACAAGATTTTATCGAAAAAAGGTCACTCATTTAAATTAGACATCCCTAAACAATGGTCCAATCACGATGTCTTTCATGCGCGTTACCTCAGGAAGGCCGCCGACGATCCATTACCGGGACAAATTATTCCTCAACCAGACCCAGTCAGCATCACAGGTGATGATGAGTGGGAAGTTGAAAAAATACTGGATGTAAAACTGCTGAGGGGTAAACTAAAATATTGCGCTAAGTGGCTTGGCTGGGATGACGACCCACAGTACTATCCTGCTTCTGACTTCATGACTGCCCCATCCAAATTAATCGAATTTCACAAGCAGTACCCAAACAAGCCAGGCCCTCCAAAAAATATAATGCAATGGCTAAGTGCTTGGAAGAATGGTGAGGACGATTATAGTATACTCAGCGATGATACTCCTATGAATTCAAGCTTGAGGACAAGCTTTTTTGGAAGGGGAGGGTGATGTTACGGCCTTGTATTCCTAACCTTTGGGGCCTCTGATGCTATTGTTCTTTTCGGGTATTGTAGTGTGACCCTATATGCGCACGGACCAGTTGTATATTATGTATATATGTATATCTCTAGATACCTCTTGTTATCTTCTTTCCCTAGTTTAGAATCTTATGAATTATATTCCAGATCTTTGTCCTTATCTGATTCGACTTGTTCATCTGCTAACCTGTGCTCCCTTCTGGTTGTCACAACATGATGATTAACCAATCCTACATACTTCCAGATAGCCCCTTAACTAGTCTCCTTTAGGAGTGGTCTTCAGGTGAATGTAGTAATTGGGGGTGTGTAATCTATCAATTATCTAGTTCCATTTCCTTGGCCCTGCATGCTACACTACCTGGATGACAATTTACTACTAATGTGAAAAGCGCACTCATGACAGAAGGTTCTCAGTACACCTGTCATCCTCATGAACCTTCAGTATGTTTCCAGAAGGTTCACTGAGAATATTCTAACCTCCGTGGCTTCCTAGACCTATCCCAAATATTTGCTTTGTGTCATTGCCTACGCTAGCCAGCGTAGGCTACAGGAATCCTTCGGCTCAACAGCTGTTACAGCAGCACCTCAATTGTTGTGTATGCTTTGTGACATGGTGCATTGTCATGTGTCAGGATTGCCTTCTGTACAATCTATATATGTAGAGATAACCTGTATCTCGTGTTATATGATTCTAGTCTGGCCTTTTGGCCGAGAGGTTATGCAACTATCTCATGCTTAATGTAGGATGGCACCCTTTAACCTTAATACCACCTCTTTGACTGTTGTCTCTACCTTATTATCTACATGCTGCTCTGACATCATACATGTATAGAATTTCTGGATTTTCCCAGACAAAAGCCTCAAGCTCATCATCTTGTTCCATGCTCAGTTTAGGTGAGCATCCTTTGAGAGGTGCAGGATTCTCAGTCTCTTGTGCACACGCACATTGCACTTGCCTACTTGTGAAGCCACATTTGTCAGATACATGTTGTAATGTCAAGCTAAGTCTTCTTGATGCTCTTATTTCAATACATTGATCGCAAGTTGGTTGGCTGCAAACATTGGTTTCTGAAGCAGACTTTTTGAGAGACATTGTTTGCCAGAATAGAGGATGAATAGGTAGTGGTGTTGATGATGAGGGGTTGTGCAGTCAAAAATGTTGTTGAAAATGTGTTTTTTAAGCAATTGTTAGAATAAGATTCTTGGACCATACTTCATGGCAAGAGGGGTAATGAGGAAAGACATACTAACCTATTACGAGCTAGCCCAATTGCGCCTATAGGGCTAATCCCTTAATCAACCAAGTTTCAAGATTAACCTTTCTGTTCCTAGAGGCACTGTAGTGTGAAATAAATGCTAATTTGCATTAAACTTTCTGTAAGGGATGTATTTTTTTTGTTCATTATCCTGATTTGGCGCCTTTTTAGCCCAAGCAGGTATTGGCTATAATCAGATACAATGATGATGTAGTTAAGATGAACATCATGCCTCAGATATCATTTGCAAGTCTCACTACGGCTGTGACAAGGCGGCTTTTTCTTCACCACTGTCAAACTGTGCCATCCGTGAAACTCACCCAAAGGAAATCTCTCAAAAAACCATGGGTTATCCACACCTGCCACCATCATCAATGTAGTTGACTTCAGTAAGGTGAGGTCTGCTGGAGTCAAACCAGCAATCTTGTGTCTCAAATGGGTTTAATGTTCAGGCTATCCAGACCCTACTTAGAAGACCGGCCCAGATGGTGTACTGCTACACCATGTCACAGTTCCAATATAGAAAGCAAATGGGCATTTGTATGATTGAAAGGTAAAGCTATAATTCATCTATGGGGAAGTAAACTACCTGCAAGTCTCCCGTGCTACTTATACACATCCAGAGGTATCTAAATATAGCCTATGTTCACAGTGGCAATAATACTAGCTTAAGGTTTGTTCTGCCACACGGGTAACGCTTCCAATATCCTTAGCACTATCCTTTACGTAGTCTCAGTGGCGATTACCTATCTATTTTAGTTAGCTGAGAATCCTACAAGTGATAGAACATGAAGGTTTCCTTCAATAGCCATCAAAGGCTATAGGAATTATCGGCTCACAAGCTGTCACACACCATCCGACCTACAAGGGATGTATTGATGACAATCATATAGGATGGGGAATTTGATAGTCTAATTAGCCAGACATACAAATGAGTTATTCTTGGCATTCCGAGATATATCATATTTTAACATTAGGAGGCTGTCACGGGACTAAGGGCTAGCGTCATAGAATAGAACATATGTATAGATATCCCATGTATTTAGACTTCTCTTCTCTTACTATCGCACAACACAGTTATAATCTCTTCCCTTTAGTACCTGACCTGTGAGCCACCGTGACAGAGGCTGGACTACAACCACCTGTTGCACATTCGGGCTTTATAATCAACAGTCAATGCCTGCCTCTGCCTTGGACTACAGATGTGTGATAGAAGAAGGCCCAGTAGGGCTCCAGCAAAATTGCGAATGCAGAGGTCTATGATGCAGAGATCCACAGAGCTATGGCTGCCCTCAAGGCAATTAAAACAAGTAACAGTGACATAAGAGCTTGAGTCATATACATTCTCCTAGACCACTCTGTGGCAGTTGAAGTGCTTATTACAGGAAAATCAATCTCATCTTCTTGGCAGATGCAAAACTTCCATACCACAGTGGCCAAGGCATTTGCGCCAATCATGGTAGGATGGATCCCTGGTCACACAGGACTAGCAAGGAACAAAATAGCTGACAGAGAGCTCAAATCTCTAGACAGCCCCACATTTATGACAGATCAGCTAACACTTGCAGAAATAAGGCGCAGATTCTGTGAACTAACAAGACAGCTGCGGAAAGACTGGTGGGACTCAACCCGGCCATGACAATATATGGACCTCAACCTCAAAATCTGGCACAAAAGATTGGCAGCTGAAAAGCGGAAGACGCAGGGCGCCAGAAATGGAAACCCTGCACAGACCAAGGGGCTGGCAACTGTTGAAGGAGTACGTCCAGGGCAGTAGAATTTACACGGCCGAGAGTCGGAGCAACACAGGGGTGATAATGCCAGGTATCTTGTGAGAGCAAAGCCATTGTTTATGGCAATTATATCGATTTAAATATGAGATGAGGCCCAGGCATATGGTGGCTGGGGCAGAGTATTGGAAGGGGGCAGTGTTCTATTTTTTCCTTTTTTTTTGTTTTTTTTGTTTTTTTTTTAAATCATTTAATGTGTTTTCAGCTATCTAGCTATGACACATGACCGGTACTATGTATACATATAGGATGACTCTTTTGACGTTAGAGACACTCATACTCTGGATTTCATTCGCAAATACCACTATTTTTTCCTTTGTAATGCGGGTCTTTGCAGTGAATTTTCTTTAGTCTTCTTTACCCTGGGCTGCTGGACTTGTAATTATTCAACACATCTATGGGGATTGGTCTGGTTCCGGTCATTTAGGTGGGACAAAGCATGCTTAAACTTTATAGTAGTTAACCTGATCTGGCCTGGCCCCATCCATGCTCACTCTCCAGTAGGAATGCAATGGGTCTCAAATACCTAGCACATTAATGAACAGAACAAAACAAACACAATATCCCAGAAAAAAGTACAGAGTAGTAGACTCAATTAAAAACTAGAGCTCTCAAGCTTTGTACTTCATTTGCAAATACCACAGTATAGTTAAGGAGGCTTTTTCTTCACCCAAGTCAACCCTCACTCGAGAATATTGTTATGATTTTAGACGACAAAATAGTCAAGGCTAGGAAAATGCATGTAGCTTGATACTGCAGCATATATCACTAGTGTATTGGTTAGGCAAGCTTTTTTACAGTTCCATAGATGTACCCACAATGAATGGATATATGATGACCAAGTAAAATCAGGATTATAATTCATAAGATTATAAACTAAGGAAAGCAGAGAAGAAGGGTAACTAAAGATTTACAAACATACATAATATACAGCTGGTCCGTGCGCGTATACTGTTACAAAATAATACCCGAAAAGAACCATAGCATGAGAGGCCTCTAAGGTTGGAAGTACAAGACCGTAACAGGAAACAAGTTTAGTCTTATACTTTCTGTTCACATGCCCACAGCAAAGTATAGTTTGAGTCCATTCACTTTCACCCACAAAATATAATATCATCCACACCTCATCACTCTACAGTATGACTTCTGCATAGCTAATAACCACATCAAATATTGTAGGGTAAAGTTATACTGATGTGAATTTCTCTCCGTGTTGGTTGAATTCTGATTGTCCTTTATGAGGATACCATCTATGTTCTTAAATACATCTGAAGATTATTCTTATAATTGTTACCAAAGTTCAGATATAGGCCAATAATTACAATTATTTATGCAAACAGCTCGTATTTCCCTCCTTTGCATGGTTCTGAGATTAGTCGTGTTTATTCCCTTAATAACAAATTACAAGTGGAAAGTGTAACCAGGCATAGCAGAGTTAATGTGGTTTGATGGGAGATTTAGTGCCTCAATTGTAATGACAAAATACAAATTGCGAATATCAACATAATTATGCAGAAGAAAGTGGGCATCTATCTAATTGCTGATTATAAAATATGCATGGCTCGGCTGTAGCCAGTGACGCTTCTAATCTTGTACTTCAGTTACGTATAGCTTAACAATCATAACAAGTGTGATTCTTTATTTAGATATTATGATATTTTGTTCGACAAATATCCAACCAGGGAAACGTCTCGAAAATGCAGAGTTATCCAGACATGCATCTACCATCCATTTACTTTTATCTACGCAATATATGGTCATGGATGTCTCTCCCCAAGTGGATTAGGTGCACATGCTACTCAAACTGTAACGGAGACAACCACTAGGTGTTAAGGTTCAACCGTTGTTTAAGCTTATGTGAATACCTAAGCGCATTGTTAGGGACTCTAATGATAAGACTGTTATTGAATGATAGACAGGTCCCAAAGAAACAGTGCTAACAACCAAGGGATCGAAGCCATGTCATAGCACAGTAATTATGGGCAACGCGTGGCCGTGCGGTAATTATTCGACCTAAGGAAAAGGCGTAGGCAACAAGATTCATAGACTGGACTGAATGTTTTAAGTATCTTGTAGCTGTAGTTAGGTTTCTCTTCTTCATAGAGTTTGTTAAATTGATTTATTCATCACCAACTCGGTTTCCATCACATTAGGAAGCAGGCTACAGTTAAATCTATCGTAGGTTCGTTTTTGTAGTGTCAGCTACACCCTCACAATCGAAAGCTCTGTCCGCACAATGCTCTTTAACATGTCGATCTCCTGGCCAAAATTCGAAATCTCAAACCCGTCAAGATTGTATCTTTCCTATACATCATCTTGTAATCTTGTCCTGGTTTCTCTCACGCCCATCCCAAGAAATGTCTCCTAAACTTGTGCGTCACGATTTTTGCCCTCCTGCGGGTATTGATATCGTTGTGGGCATATATCTGGTGGCCAGCTGAGACCAGAGAGTGGTTGATGAGAGTTATGGTCATTGAAGTAAGGACGTGTTTGGTTGTACTTTTTTTTTTTTTTTTTTTTTGCATCAGATTTTAATTGCGTATGCAGCTATCTAGCTATGACACAATATCAAAGAAAAGTACAGAAAAGATGACTCAATTTACAGGTAGAGCACTCATGCCTCGGATTTCATTTGCAAGTACCACTGCGAAGTTATGGCGGCTTTTTCTTCTCCCCAAGTCAACCCTCATCCGTGAATACCCACCCAGGGGAACGTCAAAAACTCTGGGTTATCCAGACATGCCTTCATCATCCTCTGAATTTCCTCCGCGCGAAATGTAGTCTGAGGTGTTTCCTCCCCAAGTGGAGTAGGTGCCCAAGCTACTCAAACTATACCAGAGAACACCAACAGGAGGTGGATCACAGCACCTTTCATCGTTTGAGTGTTTTTATAGTGTCCGCTGCACTCTCGCAGGCGAAGTCTTGACACGCACAAAGCTCAATTCGTGAAACTCCTTGCTAAATTTCAAAATCACACGCTCGTAGAGATCGTATCCATCCTCCGTATCATCTTGTAAACTTGTCCCAATCCCTCTCACGTCCGTCTCAAAGAACTTTCTCCCAGATTTGTGCGCCACGCTTTGCTTCCTCCGTCGGGTGTAAATATCGGCGTGGGCGTGTATTTGGCGGCTAGCTGAGGCCAGAGAATAGTTGATGAGAGGTGTGGTCATTGAAACAAGGATGTACTTGGTCGTACTTGTAAATTTGGTGAGACTTGGATAGGAATCGAACTCGCTGGGGGTGAAAATTTGACATGGCGGAGAATTTTAAATTTTTGCCTCGTGGGCCAACTTGTCCGTTATTGCGAAATTTGACTGAACTTGGCTCTGGGAGAATATTTCACTTCCAGGTTCGTAGAAGGCACCACGTACAGGTGTCAGTCTTGCCCTCCTTGGTTGTACTTATGGACTTGGTGAGGCTTAATTAGAAATTGATTTCTTAGGGACTGGAAGATTGACATGGCGGAGTATCTTGAATCACTGCCTCGTGGGCCAACTTCTTTGGTAATGCGACATATGACTGAACTTGAGTCTGGGAGAATATTTGACTTCAAGGTTCATAGAAGACACTGCATGTAGGTGTTCAGTGTTGTCCTCCTATTGTTAGTCATTGTCGATAAAAAAATTAATCGATAATCTAATCAACTCGCTCGGCTTACTCACCCAATTCTTGTATCACACGTGACATACTGCATGCGATTCTGACGAACAATCCCGATCCATCAATATTTACCGGTAAATCAGGTTATACTTACTAATGTCTAATGTGCGCTTTCCGTATCAACAGATTTATGAGTGCGCCTAACTTTCAAACTCAATTCACCGCTTCTAACGCAGTATCACGGACAACTCAACTTGCAGGTCAATTTACCTCTCCTATTTTAAATCACAATAAATTCAAAACCATGGCTTCAAAATATTCTGTACGCAAGATTGGCCAACCTAATACACTCGAGCACCGCATCTACATAGAGAAAGATGGAAATATTGTCTCCCCTTTCCATGATATTCCACTATACGCTAATCCAGAGGGGACAATTCTTAACATGGTCGTTGAGATACCACGATGGACCAATGCTAAGTTGGAGGTGAGCATAGAAGTTTAATTTATATTACAGCTCGGGGGCTCAATCTTATTACCCTATATTTCTTCAGAAAGCTGTCTCCCCACATCGACATCTATGGTTGCTCACCTCATTCTTCAGATCAGCAAAGAGCAGATTATAAATCCCATGTACGTCTGATATACTTACTATAAAATTATGATGGCTGATTTCGCCTTAGAAAGCAAGACATAAAGAAAGGCAAGCTTCGCTATGTTCGTAACTGCTTTCCCCACAAAGGGTATCTCTGGAATTATGGTGCCTTTCCCCAGGTATATATCTAGATCTAATCATCCATGAGAAATTCTGAACGTAATCTAGACATGGGAAGACCCTAATGTTATTCACCCCGAGACGAAAGCTAAGGGTGATAACGATCCCTTAGATGTCTGTGAAATTGGAGAGCTAGTTGGGTACCCCGGGCAGATCAAACAAGTCAAGGTACTTGGTGTTATGGCTTTGCTCGACGAAGAAGAAACAGATTGGAAAGTTATTGTCATTGATGTTAACGATCCCTTGGCAGCAAAGCTTCACGACGTCGAGGATGTAGAGAGACATCTCCCTGGTCTTTTGAGGGCAACCAATGAGTGGTTCAGAATTTATAAAATTCCTGACGGAAAGCCTGAGAATCAATTTGCCTTCACCGGCGAGTGCAAAAACAAAAAGTATATTCAAATTCTTTTTCTCCAATGCCTTGCTTACCAGTTCAGGTACGCCACCGACATAGTTCATGAATGTGCGGAAGCATGGGATAGACTCATCACAGGAAAAATCAACCCTGGAAGTATCTCGACGTCAGTTTTATCAAACACGTTATGGTTATATCACAATCTAATCTATAAATAGGGCAAATGTTACGGTTCAAAAATCGCCAAGCCGCGTCAGCCCTGACCAGCTTCCTCCAATCCCACCCAATGAGAACCTTCAACCCGCCCCTATCGATCCTAGTATTGACAAGTGGTTTTTTATCTCTGGCGCGGCAGCATAATCAAGTGTTCAAAGCTTCTAAATGCGCAACCTGGACGCAAAAAAACAAAAAAACTTTAGAATTTAAAGCTTGATGGTAGTTATAATTACCCTGAATAATAGGGCTCGAATAATAACTTGAAGTCGCAAATGTGATGATTAGGTGAACTTTCAGGCTCTATGATATCCACGTGTCTATTATTCTCAGGTTGCAATTTGCTCTAACAGGTTCTTTCCACTTGAACTCAATCTGTGCGTTTATCCATGAGTGATCAGTGCAAATTATAGATCTCAGCTTAACCATTCAGTTCTTCTTTTCGTAAGAGTATTCTCGAGTGTCTGTCAACTTCATCAAACATTCCTTGGAGACCTAGTACATCCGGCTGTAGACTCATTTCTTTTCCATCTTCTGCAAGCAGATCTTCAGCTACAGCCACTTAATTGACACTAGTTATACTCACTGAACCTTAGTGACAAGCTGCAGGATTCTTTGGATGTCCTTGGCAGTATTTTTGTCTCAATTTTCATAGTCTGGCGCGCGTTTGACGGTAGGAAGGTAAGAAACAATCGTGCAGGTTTTGCTCTAGGAGAGAAAGGATTGAAAACTGCCTTAACTTCTGTGATAAATTTAGTTATCATGTCTAATTTGGTGCTACAACTAGTATGGTTTGTGATAGATAATGTAAACAATCCTGCTCGTAAGGTCTTAGTGTGTTGTGGCAAATCAGAAGCGGAACCAAAAGAGGCAGGCTAGTAGACGAGGAGAAAGCGTCATCAACGGGGAGCCCCTGCAGGGTACGTACAATGGCTACATCGATTACGATCATTCACATCACTTGTCCAATGTTTGAGTGTGCCAAAAGATCGTGTCTTCGCCAGAACTGCAACTCGAAGTCATAGTCAAGCCACATGTCGATTTCCCACATTTTAAACGCTATCCATGCCCTTGAAAGTTCTAATGAGCAATTGCAGGCAGCCATTGAGAGTTTTGAACAAACAAAGTTCGATGCAGAGTCGGGTCCAACCTCTGACCAGAAGGTCAGCTTGACTGAAGTCGTTGAGGATATTATCCTTCGAATCAAGGATCAAGGAGCTGATCTAGATAATCTAGAGGAAGAGATGACCGATTTGTTGGAGGTGATGCCGCCTGGCATGGAAGTACAGTTGCGCGAGATGAAAGACCAGATCATCAGGGCGCGGCAAGCGCTTCAAAGGTAAGTCAGTTATCATCGCTGTTCTACACGAGCGAATGCCGACGTAGTTCTTTAGGTATAAGTGTCGCTTCCGAAATGCTCAACTTTTTGTCAAGCAGCGCCACGAGGCAGCGCTAAGGGAGGAGAGGAGGGCGCGCTCGCAGGCCTCATCGCCCCATTTATCATCCAGTGTCGTAACCACTAAAGTGCAACAGACAGAAATATCGTCAGACGAGAGAGAGATAATGGCAAGTCGGAATGTTACAGCGGCCCTCCGTCGCACCCATAATATGATGGCTGACGAGCTTTCGCGCTCTCAATTTGTTCACGAAACATTGAATCAATCAACGGCCGCGCTCGCCCAGCTTTCTGAATCCTATTCAAGCCTCGATACCCTTCTGTCAAGTTCCAAAAATCTGCTTAGCACACTGCTTCGCAGTCAAAAGAGTGACACATGGTACCTTGAGACTGCCTTCTACGTACTTCTAACAACGATAGCCTGGCTTGTATTTAGGCGTCTATTCTACGGTCCGTTATGGTGGATTCTTTGGCTGCCTCTGAAGACGCTGTTGAAGGGCCTTGCCAGTGTAATCCCAGTATACAAATTCATGGGTAGCACTAACCTAGGGAACGATTTAAAGTCACCTACGCCGAAGCCGTTTCGCGAAAGATATGAGACTGAAAACCCTTTCAAACATATATATGTGTCGCGAGACTCGCGCTCGAAAGTTTGTCGGCGATACGGGATGATGCTGCCCCTCGCTGAGCAAGTCTGCAAGATTTCCGACGAGGCTGAAAAGCAAAGTTATCTCGGTGCACGCATCGAAAGTAATCAAGTGCCTACAAAGGCCGGTAAACCTCAGTATCTATCCCAGAAGACTTTATCCCCCCCACCGAAAGAAAAAATGGGACTGCGCACTATGAATGAGCTCTAGATAGTAAACACTCCAGACAGGCTCTAATTTGTTCCATGAAATTACACAGAATGACGAGAATGAAAATTCGGCAACTTCTCGGCCTGTCTTCAACATTACGATGCGGTCCCTGATTGCCCCTGGGTCCTATCTACTATGAGCCAGCGAAGTATTTTACGTGTAGATTTATTTCTGATATTTTCCTTCAAACCGTGCTCTCGTTGTCCCATTTGAGGCGGGACATATTTTCTTCATTGAATCTCCAGGTGACTATGTCAGGTAACTCCGAGACTCTTGTGGTAATTATCATGAGGAGCACATAAAATAAATGGCGCCTACGTAACAGATTATTATCTTTTTAAACAATTAATGTACTGACTCTAGGTAGACAAGTAGACCTCAGATTCTAGGGCTTCACATAGACCTTCGTTACTACTTAACATGAATTCAAATTTGGGCGCTAAATTCAACTAGAAGTTAGCCCTCACTGATGTATAGTATTTCTAAGATTATCCTGACTTTCAGAGTAGTTCAATCTTGGACCATGATCTTTGGACGATTAGTCATGCAATTTGCGCGCCCTCAAAATAATATCAAACGTCTCGTATTTAATGACTAGAAGTTCTCCAACCCACATCATTTTCTTCGTCATCTGCTGGCTCTACTCGAACTAATATTTCTTCTAAAAGACCCTCAAGAAAGATATCGACGTCCTTACCCATTCCAACCGGTTCCTGTTTGTCCCAATGGTCAATTTCCTTACAAACATGTGCCAACTTGTAAACTAATTTTCTCACCTTCTCGTGAGCTGCTTGTGATCGTTGTTGCTTAGGCGTTGTTCCCGTTCCGCGAAAAGCTTGTTGTAGCCGGAATTGGCGACGCTTTAGAGCCTCTTCTAATGCAGGGAATATGACATCATTCAGGGCATCTAAATCACCTGCTTGACTTCCCGACTCTTGTGATGGCATAGAACTTGAAGAGTAATTTGATTCGGATAATATTTTTTCCTTTGAAAGTTTATTTTCACGGGTTTTTGATGGAAGAGTGGGAAGCGGCTGTTCTAGATTTTGTGGAGGATGACTTTCGAACGCGACTGGTTGCGGAGGCAATGGGTGATGTCTAGTTTTATTAATAGAGGACATTTTCGAGTCTTTTTGCGGGCACTGAGGTTGCCCTCGGAAAGGTGGTATCTCAGATAGCTTAAATGGTCCAAGTTTGGGTATTGGTTCTTGAGGTGGCAGCTTAGGATTTTGTTGGCCTTGGGAATAATTTGATAGTGGCGGGGACGAACCTAGAGAAACTTGTGCATGTTGTGTTGCTATTTTACCAATATTTAATAAGGACATTTCTTGTTCGAGCTGTTTCTGCAACGAATAATTAGGCCCTAGATATTCTTCATTAAGTCGCAGCCCTTGGAATTCATCTGTTTTATTTTCATTTGGTTTTTCTGGGGAAGGAGGTAGAGGTATCTTTCTTGGTGATTGCGGCTCTAGATCTGGTACACATCTTCTTTGAGGGTTTTGGTGAATTTGCCTAGTCTTCGGAGAATTCACAACTTTGACGGTATTGGCAGTAGATATGCTATTAAAATCTCTCCTACTCTCTATTGGAGCCTTTGCTAGTTGATCAGGAAGAGGTTCATCTTCATCTATTGACCCTTGATAAGACCTATCATTCGAAGCGGAATATCCCATCGTATTTATTCCAGCCCAACCCGAGCCTTTGACGGTGGTAGGCTTTATCGTCCCGAAATCCCATAAGTCTTCATTCTGAGGTATAGATTGAGTTTTCTCTTCAGGATCGTCATCCGAATCATATTCCTCCCCTTTATGATGCACTGCCCACCTTTCATATCTTTCAATAAGCTCAGTGAGGTAATAAGTTTTCTTTGCTTTTCGTACAAATGGATGTTTTAAGAGCTCTTTAGCTGAAGGCCGTTTTCTCGGATCTTTTTGCAGACAGAGCTCTACAAATTCTTTAAAGGCCCTAGAGAAATTACCTTCTAACTCTGGAGGCGAATTTTTTGGGATCAGGAAGAGAACCTTCATGGGATGTATATCCGAATAAGGCGGCTCTCCATGAGCTAACTCTAGGGCTGTTATTCCGAGAGACCATATGTCTGCTTTATGGTCATAGCCAGACTGTTTAATCACCTCTGGAGCCATCCAGAATGGTGTCCCGACGAACGTGTTCTTTTTGGTCATAGTTGCTGAAAGTTGCCCGGAAACTCCAAAGTCGGCCAGCTTAACCTGCCCATTAGCCCCGAGAAGAATGTTTGCAGCTGCGACACGAATTGTCAGCCTCACAGCGCATCACTCGGTCTCAGGATCTCCATACCCTTGATATCTCTGTGGAGCTTCTTATCGCCATGAAGATAATCCAATCCTAGTAGTAGTTCGCGCACAATTATTGATATATATTCCTCGCCAATTAATCCAGGTTTCATTAAGTCTCCACAGCTACCACCGGCGCAGAATTCCATTACTATCCACAAATCTGATCCTTTCAGATATGAGCCGTGATACTGAGTGACGAATGGTGAGTGGAGTTCGGATAATATTGATATCTCCTGTATTATATCTTCAACCTCATCTTCTGCATTTTCGACGTCGATGACTTTGATAGCAACGGCTTGACCAGTACGTTTATCAACGCTTCATTAATCTAAGCGTATGTTTCAAAAATTAGGTGGGCTGACTGAGCTGAACATACCCTTTGTAGACTTTACCAAAACTGCCTCCACCTGGTCATCACCTACAGTGAGTAAGAGGGAAAGAGAACAAAGACTGAGATTAAATAGATGTATCCCTTACCTATACAATTCTGCTTCGTGAAGAGTGCCTCTGGATCTACAATTCCATTCATTGTTGATGTCCCACTCACCATCCTTGAATGGCTTATTTGCCAAGCGCTCAATTAAAGCAGCGAGGAAGCAGGTGGAGTCTTCCTAGTGAGCTCAAAAGCACCACCACTTTGATGATGATGAAGTTAATCTCTTCAAAGTTTGATACGGGTTTAACATATGCGAGAAACCTTTTCCTGTCTTAATAAACTTATCACTGTAGTCGTACTACGAACTCTAAGCTGAGCTAATAATTTTTTTGTTAAAGCGAGTAGTTACTTTGAGATCATCTGTGAGACACCTAGACTGGAATTGCGGACGGCTGTGTGTGGTTCGTTACAAGAGACAGGAATATGAGAGAGCACGAAAGAGAGAGAGAGAAATATTTAAAGTATAATTCTCTTGCATTAGACTGGATCGATATCAGACGACTGTGCGGTGTGAAGTTGTGAAGCGTCGGAGGCTGTAAAGCCTAGCGTATCTTACTTGTTACTCGTCCGTTGTTTCCATGCACGATAATCCGGGGTAATTTGGTTATCCCCAGAATAAAGCAGGCTAAGTGGCATTATAAGTGGCCAATCGTGTTAGAAGAAGCAGATTAGATCGAATAATGACGTGGGGAACAATAGAGATCAGACATCTTGTCTCGAAAATAATTGGCGTCATTTGACCCCTCGCATGCAACACTACAGGAGCTACAGTAGGAAAACCTGAAATAGCTGATCACAATGCTTATATTCTTCTTGACTAAATGCACAATCCTATTCATTTTATACCTCATCTGTTGGCGATAATAGCTTTGTCGACTACACAGAATAGACACTAAAGCAGCTGCGCTTGAATTTGATCAATTTGAATACATGATGCGCGGTAAATATTTGCCTAATGTTAAAAGATAGATTGTGGAGCTAGTTCCTAGAACAAAATATTAAGATCTCCAATGGTTCCCGCTAACATGTTGACGCAAATAAACTTGTCAGCATGAAAATTGAGCCATGTTAGTAGTTGTTGTATTAAGTCAGAGTCTTGTTTAGCAATCACAACCACAGCCTATTTCAGTAGATTTGACCAAGCATGGAATAGTAAGATATGTTTGTCTTTAAATCTCACAATACAAGGCATTATGATTTGTCTCTAGCCTACATTAGATTTGAAGGCAAGTCTCGGCTTGAATGGTTGAGTGGTGTACCGTTTGGGCCGTTCTCTCCCCATTTTCCGAATAGCTTGAACACTTAACTTGCTTGAGGAAGGAGAAATTTTATTCGTATGCAGCGAGAACCACACAACACATTCTTTCGTGGTTATTTCATGTTTGTAGGGTGATGAAAGTACTCTCGGATAATAATGGGGTTTTCACGCTTTTCTATGTGGTGGATGCGCGCGGGGGAGGGGGGCGAGATTTAATACCTGTCAGGGGTGTCCCCTACGAACCTCCAACTCTCATTGTAGAATCTGCAAAGCCGAGATTGAGTAACAGAGTCCTCACTTCGATGAGGATTCCATATCTCTTTCGCGGTCTGTATCGTCTTCATCTCTCAACACATCCACCTGTCACCACTATCATGAAATTGATTACGATCAGATCAGATGTCAGGGTCTAAGCCCTTCTCATCACCAAACCTCGATCATGGAGGAAAAGCCAGCCGGTGAGTTTCCAGAGCGTACTTAGCACCCGATATGGAGATGGTGGATTGGACGAAGATGGACTCCAATTTTACAAAGGGAGATATAGATGAATATGCGCATCACGTGTGGTCCCGGTGTCTAGGCCTCGCCTGGCTGGGGCTACAGGTTTTTTGAGACTTTTTCCCGCGCACGCAGTCTCAATTGCTGAGGTTCCTGATGGATTAGATTGTGTGAAAAGTGGGATAAGCTTGACTTTGAGATGATGTGGGTTACGGGTATCTCGTGGCTCCAAACTACCAATACGTAAAGTGGGGCTTAAGACTAGATGTAACTTTATTTTCTATTAATGCAGGGTGTCGTCTACTTAACTACAGTATTCCTTATTTTGCGCCCGGACTCCGACGTGAATAATATTACATAAGCATTACAATTTATCAGAGCCTCGTACTAATCCAGAGTTCTGTCAACCTGGGATCCTCATTGTGTTGTGCTCAGCTACGTAGTATAGTAGATTTAGTAGCTGATGCATAGGTAATTAATATGGCAGTATGTAATTGAGGCGCATGACGACAATCCAGTCTCTGCTTAACCAAAGTAAAAGAAGTATTGTTTGCACTGTGAGAGATGGATTTTTGATATAGGACAAATGGCATGGCTGCACAGTTGTGAGCACACTTAGGTGCGCTGCATACTGATTACGTGATTGGTCTATAAGCGAACTAGCTAGGGGACAAGAGATGAGCTTCCTTCAATCTGTAATGTAATAATTATCATAAAACTTCACTTCTAAACACATTAATGAAGATATCTCTCCACAAACTATCTCAGCTGTTCCAGCGCAAGTGTAAATTCCAAAATAATATACCAATCATAACACATTGTTAACATTTTTTGGGAAGAAGGATCAGTTGAAAAGGTGTCTGAATTCCGCGAGTAAATACTGAGCTGAATGCCTATTCATTACGGGCAATATATCAATGATCTTTTAAGTTGCAATAGAGAATAGGAGCACTGTAAAAGGTGTGGCATGGGTCCGAGCAACAAAATAAACAACTAAGGACTAATTCAAGGAATTGCAGAAATTCGAACTTTTCATTTTTCCCTTTCTCTGTTCCGATGGAAATGTCTGTGCTTGAATTTTCTATTTTATCCATCGCGAGGTGCTCGAAAATGCCTCTGGCAGGGAACAAACGCTCAATGTTGACCACGTCAATTGGCTTTGAATAGACGATTTGTGTCCGAAGCTAATAGGCCTCTCGCAAAAACTCTTAATAATGTTTGCGAGTCAGGTCTTCGTCCGAGAGAAGTCCGTAAACCTTCTCGACAATGAGAGGACGATTGTACCTGTAAAGTCATCTGCAAGGAAAAACGTTGGGCCTGCCTCAAGCAGCTCAGTCCCGACAACAGCGATGGAATTTCTGCCAGAGCTGCACACATTGTAGGCTGTATAGCGTCGCATGGCGCAAATTACGGCCAGATTTTTGGTATGCTCAATTGCAATAAGCAGTGTCGAAGCAGCACTTTCGCCTCTCTCGATAGGTGAAAATGAAGAATTCATAGATAGCATCAAAACCTATCTGCGAGCAGTCATCGAACAGCTCGCAAATACTGGGCCAAGGAGTACACCACTAGCTCATCCCGCTCGCCCAAGTAACCTTCTTCCGCCGAGGCATTAGGAAAAAAATGTTCCAACCCTTCAATAACCCAGGTTTCGGCTCTAAAGACCACATGGGATTTCATAGCTTGAGCTGGTCTAAGCTACAACGCTGGTGTTATGCTATTAATGGCCAGGATTACGATGCACAAGGGTAATGATCACTAAGAGTGAAGGAAGAACATTCCCGGTGGCTCCATGATGAGTAGAGGAACAATGGAGCACTGTGTGGAAAGTGTTTCTAAATTATACTACCAGATGGAGGATACTAGAATATTCCGTGATACTGTTTTGGGAAAATAAGGCGAGGGTCTAGCTACCTCAGATGTGTATATAACTAGCGCTTTCTACCTCCTACATCCTCACAGCTTTGAATATCAATAATAATCAGCAGTTCACATTGACTCAACGATTATCACCCCTAAACCTTCTGCCAATAAATCATCCGTAAACTCTTACCTTTACAAAAGCTGGGCCTTTGACAACAATAAAGGCAGCAACGCCTGCCCTAAAAATATATTTTGTCAATTCGTGGACAGCGGCCGATACGCCACTATTTGTTCGTTTTGGGCCTAGGAATTACCTTCGACTCTTGTCACCATTTGGTATAAGATCGGCCGTGTCGCAGGCTCGTGGTATCGAGGCCAATGGTTTCACGTTGGTATAGCTGGTCAAAATGGGTTTTGCATTGACTGAAAATAACTAAGTCTCTCGGAAAGAGCTCCTAGATTTTTCCGATCTACGGAGGCAGTCCAGCATAAAATCTGGTTGCCATAAAAATTGGCATCGTCCTGGTGACAATTCGAAGTCTTGAAGCTCCCGTCGCCACGATGGCATAGATGGAAACGATTTGGTCACGCGAGTGGCTAAATCGGCGGCCATCTTTTGTTTGTCCCTATGGAACCTGCAAACCCGAGGCGCCCATCAGAATTCATAAACTCTTGTTCCTCGAGAATCTGCGCCTTGAGCTGTATTCTGCATCTTTAACGACTCTGGAGCTGCGAAACGCTTCCAACCTCGTCGAAAAATAGAAAAGTACAAACGATGTCTTGACTTCCATGCTACTCGCAGTTGCTCCCGCGCTCTGGCCTCTTCAAAATACGGATCGAATATGTACTCAGAAGCATGGCGCAAGGCCCTCATACGGTTTCAAAATTATGGGTGTTATCACCTACCAAGTTCTCGGGACTGCCTTGCTAGACCCAGAGAGTACAAACCGGTGTACAAAGAGCAGCTCGCGGCGATTCACGAGGTCTATCGAAAGAGGTAATTATCGCCTCTATTAAATGTTACGGGAAGAGGATGTGGAGCACTGACGAGGTCTAATCTGGTGGATAAAATTGTCTACCTAAGGGAGAGAAATTCCTCCTGGAGACTAAAAAGTACCTAACTACGCACGCGCTTGCGCTCTACGTGATTTCCAAAACTCATGTGACCTGATCTTAACCTAGCTATATCCTAATATGAGGGATAACCGCGTGGTGGGGGATCGGGTTTCAGAATTCTGGAATCCGAAGAACAAGTATGAGGGTGCGACGGCCCTTACTATCAAAAGGTCGAGAGGTGATCGCATTCAGAGGGGTCAAGAGTTCCTAAGAATACAAGACCATAAGCTGCCAAACTCAAGTCACCCAGAATTTCTACCAAATATTTCCCCCACCCCCCCATTGTTCTTGAACTTTCCAGTATACCCTCATATAGCATGGAATAGTGTAGAATAGAATAATGTAGACGAGGTCAGATCAGGACAGAACGGAACGCAACAGGACGTAATAGAATACAATATGTTAGATCAGAACAGTAGAACAGAATAGAACAGAAACTTTGGACATGCTTCCATCAATTCAGAATAGGCTCTTGATCCGTAACACTTACTGGAGTCTGTGAAGGCTTCAACAGTACAGAACAGGTTATCGGTCTACAATGGTAGGTATAAGCAAGCTTATCTATCGCCCTCAGCGGAAATCAGGAAAAGTCCCTTAGAATATGTGGTAGGAAGTGGAACGAACACGAAGCGCAGGATTGTTGTGGTTATGAGCTGTGAGGTATATGGCGATTAAATGACTCTGCTGTCCGTCGGTGGAGTGGCACGGGCTCATGTGCAATGGTGAGTCGCGGAGATGGCGCGCTCACGCTGGGTGATGGCACAATGGACACTGAGTGCGTATCACTGTGGCCAAATGGGTGTCAGTAGGTATCAAATGTGAACTCTTACTGACAATGGTGATCTATGAAGGTGATGCTAGATGTGCATCCCGACGATTGATAATATCATCTAATGGATGATGTGAAGTATGATATTATTTGGATAGATTGTTTCACTAAACTCGGCAGGTGAAGAGATTGTAAAGTACATGAACAGCGTCTGTGCACCAGCCTGTATTTTCCACCCTTTCCTAATACAGCAGCCTATCCTCCGTTCCCCTGTCTCCTAACAACTCAACCGAGCCAGCACAACAAGGATGCAGACCAACAAGGAATTTTTTAGTTTTGATTCCAGTTTTTGGTTTACTGTTGGAAATGGACTATGTGATTATGTTTATGGTCCTAATAAGTCTGTGACTAGGTGATGACATGTAAGTCCTTTCTGCCTACAGGCTGGGAGTACCTATGCCTCGGGTAGTGTATTCCCTTCTTTGCCTCCATCGCGACATCTTTCCAGTAGTAATACCCCCACAGGTCTTCATTCAAGTACACATAAAGAGGAGCCGTTATCCCTTAATTATCTCCCCTCTCCAGCCAACGAAATGATGACTATTTGCAGGTGTGTAGCTGCAGGGAAAAGTCTCAAAAACCACTGGGTGCGGGGCTCTCCTATGACGAAGAGACCGGCTAGCCGGGTGCAGCAGACCTGTGTATACCGAAGAGCGTCTCTCAGCCTTGCTGGGCTCCTTCTTACTCCTCTGATTCATGCCGTAGGATATCAGAGAAGTCTTGGTCGAGAGTGACTGTCGTGAAGCAGCTTAGCCTAGCATCCAAAAGTCGTTACGAACGTGGGGTCGTTGGGTAACTCATGTATTTCAGATGCCCTCCTGGCTAGTAGATTCGGATGTAAAGATTAATAGGGACGACATTATAGACGAGTCGAAATCTGCTTTTCTTGAGGGCGGTAGGGTCTTTACTTTGCTTTCGTGGGCTTTATGCCCGCCCGCCGGTGGGTAGCACATGTTATAATATGACGAGGGCTTCTTTGACTACCGTTGTAGCGTTTGGTACCGCAATATCTTTCCTAATTCCCAGCATCATTATCGTCGTCATGGTCGTCTTATGTATTATCGGAAGCGTATCTTTGACGGAGGGGGAGATGACTCAGCTCAAAGTTGAAAAGGTTTTACTCAATCTCGACTCTGCTGACTCTACGGTGGAAGCTGGAGGTTTGTAAGTGACACCGCTGATAGGTGTTGAGATTTTCCCCCTGTTGGAAATGGAGATACAGAGTATTTTGGACATACGGGCCCTTCATTTCGTCTCTGCCTCCTACACGATAATGTGTATAGTTAAGGGGTTGGAGTGAGTAATATGATACTGCTATAGGCTGCCTATTGGATACATAAGCGGCTGTATGGCGTGAGCACGAGAAAGTTATTGGTGGTTTCTATGCCTAGATGAAAGCACAATTGTTTATACTCTGGCTTGGACTAAGTGTCGCTTACACTTGTACTTTTTTGTTTTTTTTGCATCAGATTTTAATTGCGTATGCAGCTATCTAGCTATGACATCCGGCAGTCACTGGGAGATGGGCGCAGCCTGTAACACACCTTCCCCTTTTCTTCCAGGAACATCACGCCGATTTGATTGTGTGATATTTTCAGTATTTAAGTTTTGATTTTATTTCTGTAAACTCTTACGCTTTCTGTGGAAGTTCAAGCGGTTGGAGAGAGAGTTGGGCTTGTACGCAGAGATCCTCGCTGGCTCTATCGGTCCTGTGCTCAAAATGAACTTCGAGCATCGGATTAGGACCTAATTACTTCAAGAAAAACCATGGCGATGTTCACAATGTCGCGTGCAATCTTGAAATCGAAGTCGCAGCACGCCCAAAGCTCAACTTGTAAAACTGCTCGCCAAAATTTCACATATTGCCCCCTCAAGATGGTATCTATCTCTTCTATCATCTTGTCCAATTCTTCGGGTCTTACTCACACCCAATCCAAAAAACTGCCTCCCAGATTTATGTACCACAACTTATCTCCTTTGGCGGATATACATATTGTTGCGGGTGTGAATGTGGAGATCATTCTAGGCCAAGGACTGATTAGATGAGATGTGGCCATAGAAGCGAGGATTTACTAAGTTTTACCTGTAAACTTGGTGAGGCTCGGATGGGAATCGATCTTGTTGGATGTGAAAGGCTTCCATGGCGGAGATCTTGAATCATTGCCTCGTTGGCCAACTTCTTTCTAGTAAATTTTGATAGAACTTGGACCTGGAAGATTGAATCACCCCCAACTTCGTAGCGGCATCGAGTACAAGTGTTCATGCTTTGCTCCACTATTAATGACATTAGAGGGCATGATTAGAAGGATGTTCGGAAATTACAGGACTACGACTGACTCATAGCAGAGGTTATCCATTATCAGTTCTCGAATTTTTTCTTACATTTTGATGATGCTCATAACACATATGCAGATTTCTCTCTAAGTTTTGTAGCAATTGATTCGAGGATAAACTGATATGACTATCTGTACGCGACAGGAAAACATGTTATCTGGATAACTTTCACAAAAAACGATGGGAAGCATATTTTCGTGATGAGGGGGTTTTGTAGCTTTAGTACCAAGGAAAGATTAAATATCATATTGGCTAACAGTTCTAATAAATTTACCAAAGATTTCGTGTGTACGTTCAATAATTTTATGTAAAATAGTGTTCAAGACAGTCAGAGAGTTATCCAAGAGTGAAAAAACATAGACATCAAAACTTCTACAGCTTCAAGTTTCCCTTACGTACTTCTTTTCCTTCATGCTAGAATGATCTAACTTACTACTATGAATAATAAAGCAGAACGGAACGCTGACTCTCGTACACGCTTTCAACGATGTTAGGGCTGTGCTCAATTTTAGACAGATCAAAGTCTACTAGAGTTAGAGGTAGATTCCATAGTCAAGGCTAGTCGGAGACTCTAGTTCGTAACGATATTTCAATCGTGATTTCATCTTATTAGATGAGTGATAGAAAGCTTATCCTGATCAGCCGGTGAAGCTTTGTGATTAGACCATGAATATGACACTAGTTGGTATGTGATATTTCGTATATCTACCCGCTTCTCTTAATTTTCTGGTTGAAATGTTTGAGTCTAAACTGAAAAACTAGTTATTCCTTCGGCTCTGACCTGGATGTAGACTTGATTTAATTATCCCTCTTATGATGGGTCGAGAAAGAGCCTGTGCCACTATTTACCCGAAAGTCTTGATATCTAATTTCTTTTTCTTTTTTGGCTAAAAGTAGATTCGATCGCTTCGGGTAACTCATCCAAACTGCAAAGAAATCTGTCAACCGTTGCTGCTGATGTGGGAGTAGCGTAAACAACATTCTTTAAAATGCAGTTAACATCGATAATAACTTGAGGTCTATTGATAGAATCTAATACCGTCAGTCAATTATTCATGTAAAGAATTAATAACTTTGAAAGTTGAAATCAAGGTTCACGTACCAGAATCTACTGTGATGGTACTACTAATTATCGGAAATGTATATAAATTGTCACCTAAGTAATTCCAACTGTTTATGCGATCCCGTTCTCCAAAATCTATTTGCCAACAGGCATGAACGACATTGTCGTAGATAAGTTGCCCTGGGAAGTGTTCGGTACCACATCTTGCTTGCCTGAATGCATAATCAGACTGTATTTTCGAGAGGATAATCGAAGTCGACATGTCGAATAAAAAGGTGGATAACGAAAATTCCCGACGAACTATTGCGATTTCAAGAGGGTAGCAAAGTATAAATTATGGTCACCGTAACATATGAGAAGGTAGTTACGAGAATACCATTTAAGAAGCAGTGAGCCTCGTCTAGTGGATTTAGATGTGATTAAGGTAGTGCCAATTGACGGCACTGTCAAGTGCCTAGTACAAGCTATCTATATAAAAAAAGTTTATCTCTAATAGCAATAGCGAATTGGTGTGCGAGTCAAGTAATCTTGTCAGCTCTAGGATTTACGACATTACGTATGTAGAGCCACCGCGAAATATAGTGTCCGTGAGATGAAGTTGCTACTATTACTAATCGAAGGAGATTTTGAATCAAAACATAAATATTGTTCTAAAGCATATAACATTGGCGCATTAGACACGACTGAGGCAATAGATTATGGGCTGTTGATCTGTTGAGGTAACAGGGAAGGATGTCTGGGCGATGAGTAAGTTTCAACTTGGTAAAGGAGTCACTTATTAATGCACGGCAATCCCTTAAATGAAGTCTTTAACAGGCATATGAAGCCTTCATGCAATATCTAAATCAGTGAACAAGAAGATTGAATACCTTTCCGCGTTGTTATCAACGAACCTATGAGTATAATATTTCCCTGGGGACAAGTTCAGCCAAATTTTGTGATGTCGAGTGTGACGAAACTCATCACCTATTAATGATGTCCCCTACAAACCTCCCGCTCTCACTGTAGAGTCTACAGAGCCGAGGGTGAGTAACAAAGTCCTCACTTTGATGAGGATTCCCAATCGCTTTCGCGGTCTGTATCGTCTAAATGTCTCAACACATCCACCTATCACCACTATCATGAAGCTAACCACGATCAGATCAGATAGTGGGGTTGAAGCCCTTCTCATCACACACCATTAATGATGGAGGAAAAGCCATCCGAGGAGTTTCCGGAGCGTGCCCAGCACCCTACACAGAGATGGTGGATTGGATAAAGTCGGCTTCGAATGTTACAAAGAAGGGAGATATAGATGAATATGCGCACCTCGTGTGGTCCCGGTGTCCAGGCCTCGCCTGGCTGGGGCTGCAGGTTTTTTGAGACTTTTTCCCGCGCACGCAGTTTCCATTGCCACCATTTTTAATTTTTTTGAGTAGAAGGTTCCGGGAAAAAGGTGGCCAGATTCTACGGGTAAACACTGGGCTAAATGGCTATTCATTACGGGCAATATGTCAATAAGCTTTCAAGTACCAAAAAAGGATAAAAGCACTGTGCAAAGAGTGGCCTGAGCCAGGAAGGAGCTCACTTGTAACGGCTTGTTTGGTGGCACGTGACTGGGATCACGTGATTCGTATTCTACATTAGTCTAGCTTTATTGCAGATCAGTTTGGCCACAACTGGAGAATTCTAGTAATTGGTAGCAAGACTGGGAACTACTATGAGTGGAATGTGCGAGAAGCTAACATCAGCCAACAACCAACGTTCCGGATATTACAGTAGTCGTATAAATAGCTGAGGTTGTAATCTGATTGCTAGCTACAAAGAAAATTATCAACAACCTTTGTATATCTGATTGCTCATGCATCAATGCCCGAACCGTGACACCAATGTGCTAGATAGTCTGAGGCTCAATTCAAGAAACATCTCTCTCTCCCTCTCTCTCTCTTAGTTCGGCTAGGGCTGAGGCAATGTCACGGAATTTGTAATGGGAATATCGAGGTGTGGATGGGTCGGGATAAATAACTGTGTTGTGCGATAAGGAGAGTAAATCTAATTATGTACAAGGAAGTCTCCAAGTCCCAAGTTCGCTAAGCCATTCCTGGGTCTGAGTCTCGTAACAGGGAATGAGATTTAGATTTGGTCAGGCTGAATATTCGGATCTGTTCACTAATTGTAACAATTGTTACAATCTCGGTATTTTAAGGACTTGCTTATTTGAAATTCACTATTTGATATTCAGACAATTTGACACATGAATTCGTAGCCTTTGATAATTTATCTTTGTTGAAAGCAACTCGACCTCTACAGCTTAACAGTTTCAAAGTTCTACCAATGAGTAGATTCATAAGCCATGGCCTCACAATCCTTCCTTTTTCGAGTGAGGTAGGTGTCCAAGCTACCAAAACTTTAATTCAGGGACATGACAACCAGGAGGTGGAGTAGGAGGCAGTCCACAACACCTTCTATTGTTGCTTATTATTAGAGTGTCGGTGGGATTATCCGAATCGTAGCTTCGGCACCCACAGATACCCCAAAGTCGAAAACACTCGAAAAATATTAGTCTCAGCATGTCTATTTGTGACCTCTTCACTCGCTCACCCCACGTCCCAGCTGCGTATCCTCCCTCAGGTGTAAAGTCCCATTGGAACAAAGGTTCCATGTAGAATGATACCCGAGCTTTGTATATCATGACTTAGTTTCCTCTCCACGTATATATATAGCATCGTAACTTTGTAGTGGGAGATGGCCGATTTTTGATGAGGCTAATTACCGATTGCAATTGGAGTAATTCCTTTAACGGTTATTGGGCTGAGGTGCTGTAGCAAGATTGAGGCAGACGACTCGTGTGGGAATGATAGGTCCGACATTGACGAATAGTCGTCGATTTTAGATATGCTTGAGATTGCTTTTAACTTAGATTCGGATATGATTCTTCTCGGCTACCCAGATATGCAGATCATACTGAGCCATTACACCGGCACCACCGGAAGGTGAAATTTCGTCTTTTCCGTCATCAAAGCACATGCAGTATAGTATAATTTAAATTTACTATTCGGTCGCTTTAGTGTCTCACTATTTCAATCATATGTTATGTAGTCTTTCTCTGATATTATGTCATAACTTCACAACTACATGCGCAGTGGACATCTGACGCAAAAAATAAAAAGTGCCTTAACATTATGTCACCTATGACCATTTATTCTGCGTTGGATATTGAGAATGCAGTAGACTAATTTGATGTAGAGACATCTCTTGCTAGTGTTGGACTCAATCTCGGGCCCACAGGCTCGATGACATCAGCTGAAGGGTTGTAAGTGATCTAAATGATTGGTATTGGATCTTCGTCCGTTTATATAAGTGTAAACCCCCTTTAAAGATTTCAGAGCGGGAGGAGACTATGCCATAGACTGGAGACACCAACAGATCCGGCAACATGTTAACACAGAAGTTAAGTAGATGCCAATCAAGTTAGTTTTAGGCACGAAAGCTTCTATACGCTTAATAAAGACTAGTAAATTTTGAGACAAACGAAGAGAGGCCAAGTAAATTGATTTTGGCTGACACTAATTAAGAGAAATTCTCGATGTTTATGGAAGATTTTTATGACTTATCTTGACCACAGTAGGATTCGAGATGACGATAGTTTATGACTCATCTCATTCATCACGAAGAGATTCCGATTACTCCGCTTCGGGTAATTATTGAATGACAGCTTAAAGTTCCTACAAATACACTCCGATAAATTTCTCCATATTAAGCTCTTTTGAAGTGTAACAAAAATTTGAAAGCTTGAATTGGTGGGAAATTTTGTTCGAACAACATAAATAACTTGGGTATAATTTATACTCACAAGTCATTATTAAATATCACTGAGGCATGCTTCTTGAATTAAAAAGACAGCCATTGTCCGCATGTCTCCACCATAACAAGATTCTGACAAATTTCGTTTTGAAAACATACATCCGTCATCTCGACACATGCACAATAAGAAGTGCAGTCTAGCTTTTCAATATTCTTGCTGGCGATCACCTCATCATAGTGGGGTGGGTGCTTGAACAATCCGAGCTCTTCTCGGGAAGCTAGGGCGGATACTGTACCACTGCACCACTTAACTTTTACTAGGGAGAAATGTGGGCTACAAATGCGGGTCGGCAGGGATACATTTATAAATACTAAATATCGATAGAGTCATGTGATAAATTCATCATCAAGGCTACCCATTTCTGTGGTGCGAATAGTTGACCTCGTCGTAAGACATAATTCTTTACTACTACATAATTCATCACAAATCTTTTCTGACGAAGACATTTGATCACTAACAATTCTATTTCATACAACTCGACTCTGTTCCGACTCAGCGCAGTAGACGACTTCACTTCCTAAACAACTCCATTCGTGCCACTTCGGATTTCATCTGTCCAAATGGACAGGGAAGTTGAAGATTTTATAGCTTTCACCGGTGCCAGTGATCAGGTTGCCCGGCAATACCTAGGACTTACAGACAATAATTCTGAACAAGCAATCCAATTATTTTTTGATTCTCCAGACCTTGCTACTAGTCTAAATCATGCCCCTGTCGAATCGGCTTCGTCGATACCCACTACCACTCGAACACAGCCAAAAATAACAGGTCCCCAGAATTCGAGAAATACGAATAATCTGGATAATAATGATACGATGAGTGTAGATATTGAAGATGATGAGGTGATAGCCATTTCTGAGAAGCAATTTACAGCTAAAGAAAAGAGCAAGACGTTTGATGATGATGAATCTATTGCCCGGAAGATTCAGGCACAGCTTTACGAAGGAGGTGACCCCAAAATTTTAAATGATATTGATAGTGTGAGAGCACCGCTTGAACGTCGTACGGAAATTCTCGTTGGGGGTGCCGAAGAAGACTGGCAAGACAATCCAATGCATGCTTCCGCTTTGCAACAAATGAGGGTAGCATCATCAACTAGACCTGGTTTGTAGACAAACCCCCTTATTCAAAGCATCTCTGATATTTAACTGGTCGAGTAGGGGTTTTCAATCAGATACCAACTCCATCCATATGGGACCAAGGCAATAGTCGTGGGCTTGGACTCGGGATTGCAAGTGGAGGAGTATCAGAAACATCTAAAGCTGCGCGCCTCGCCGAGTTATTCAGGCCACCCTTTGAGCTCATGCGTCAGGTACCCTGGGATATTGCTAGAGATCAGGGTAAAGAGGAAGAAAAATGGATGTTGGTCAATGTACAAGACCAATCAATCTTTGATTGTCAACAGTTAAACCGAGATATATGGAAGAATGATGGAATAAAAGAAATTATCAAGGAAAACTTCATATTCGTGCAGTATTCTAAAGACGACCCTCGAGGAGCCCAGTATATCCAGTACTATTTTCAAAATAAAGACAGTAGTGCAGCATATCCCCATATTGCAATTGTCGATCCTAGAACTGGAGAGCAGGTAAAAGTCTGGTCAGGACGTCCGGTTCCCCAGGCTCCTGATTTTCTCATGCAACTCTACGAATTCCTCGATAGATACAGCCTCGACATTAACAAAAAGAATCCAGTTGCAAATAGAAAGCCAGATGATTCGCTGCCACACGGTATAGACAGTCTAACTGAGGAACAGATGTTAGATTTAGCTTTGCTGAATAGCCTTGCCAACTGTGCAGCCCCTGTACACAAAGAAACTGACCCTGACGACTTGACCAAGCTTCCTGGTATCGTACAGAAGGGGAAAGGCAAGGATTCTGAGCACACCCAAGCCGAATCAAGCTCTCTTGATCCTCCAAAACTTTTCTCTTTAATACCGTCTGATCAACCACACACAGAACCTGTAATGGGTCCTGGAACGACCCGTATACAGTTTAAACATTCAGACGGACGGATCGTTCGTGTGTTTCGTGAGGATGAATCCGTGAGAAGGATATATGAATGGTTAAAGTCTGAGCCTATCGAAAGCAAGGAAGGGGTCGAATTCGAACTGAAGGGAATGGGAAAAGATTTGATCAACCACTTGGATCAATCCATAGGAGAATGTGGGCTAAAAAATGGAACAGTTATGGTAGAGTTCTTACAATCAGATGATTAGATAATTTTGACCGATCGGGCACATTCTAGGGCGTTAGGAACGATAGTAGATGATACCTATTTTGCCTAAATAATCAACGAGGTCTGTTCACCGTGCAACTTGAAAGATATTTCCAAATACAAAAGGACAGATTGTAGGAGGATGAAGGCAAGCAGTAAGACGTAAAATATTTAATCATCATTACAACCATAATGAGTACAGTGAAATTAGACGGGACTAAGAGCGCGGCTATAAGTACCAGCTTAACCCCTTAAATATTTTAACTGTTTTGATTTAGCCTGATTTAGCGCATCAAAGTTCATGCACGTGCCTATGTGCCTGGTGTTTACTTGCAAGGAACTCTCATTTTAGATGCTACTACCCCTATTTATCGACTATCAATCAGTCTAAATTTAATATGTCAAAATGCCCACGACGACTTAGTGTTGTCTGTGTACACCTGTCACTTCGCCCTTTTTTATGGTCAGACTCTTTGCCACCACATTTTGTTCACTTCTTTGGTTATCCAAAAGATCTCTGTACATTATCAGCCTGTAGTCCACCTTGGTACGGGACAATACCTCACACCGGTACACAGTATTGTTGTAATAAACGATATCAATGATTATTCCATCATTAATGAGTTATCACGTGTACTTAGCTGAACGTGGCAATGAAGGGTGTCTTAAAGGATTAATCGAGGTGCACACAACATTAATTGTTCATCCTTGCCTTGTTTTGATTATTGACGCGCTAGGCAAATGCTCCCTCCGCACTCATTTGGGAGCTTGAGCACGAGTAGAGCCGGGCTGGATCAGGTTAACTGCCATATTGGTACAATAAATCTTTTCCTACATAGCATGAAATCTCAACCTTGCCAATTAAGATACACCTCAAGCATAGACGGCTCCAATATATCGGGATATCAAGAAAATTGCCAGTTCATGGGACAATTTTGTCAGTATGCAGGAAAGCAAACCCCCAAGGACCAGAATACTAAATACACGCGATGGTACATAAGCCACGGAATTCTCTGCCTGGGAAGCGATTTGTGGGAAGAACGACCACAAATACCGACAGAAAGCGGCTGGAAAAGTCGCAGGCTTTAAAGATTGGGAAAATCCTGGAATCAACTAACCGCTAATCAGTCTACTAACCATCAAGCGACGGTAGATCCCAAAATTTGGATGGCAGACAAAATTTCCATAGACGAAAAGACGGGAGAGACAAGGATGAACCACAGAGGAGCACCTTCCAGTATCCACAAAAATCTTAACAGGGCCCAAAGTAGCATAGCCATGCAGATGAGAAGTGAGCACATTGGGTTCGACTCTTATCTGCACAGAAGACACGTTCCCGGAGTAGACAGCCCACGATGCCAATGTGGATATCCGTCCCAGAACGTCAAGCTTATGATCATGGCTTGCTCCAACTGTGCCAAAGGAAGAGGAGAGATGCTGAGAAAGACAGAGTCTCGGTCATTTGGGGCCATAATGAAGAACCCGAAAGATGTGGCAAGAATTACAAAGTGGATTGAATATGAAGGGAGATTGGAGCAGTTTCAACTGGCGCTTGAAGTCGAGGCCACGATGAGGGAGGGGAGAGGAGAGCAGGGGAAATATGATCTCCTGACAGTAGCAATGAAGTAGACGGTATCCGCACTGGACATAACAGTGTTAGTGCACTTCTTGAAGGTAACACAACATGAAAGTGTCTATAAATTGGAAATTTAGGGGAGTTTTAACCATAAAGGTTTCCTCCTATATAAATATTAGAGTTCGTAGACACCTGCATGGGCCTTGGGGCGCCAAGTCGGGCTAAATGAAATGAAATCAAATTCAAAAACCTTTTCCTACCTGAGTGACTAGACCACATCCAACTACACCCATGTGCTGGACATGTCAAGTCCAAACGTCCAGAAACCCCGATCTATACAGGCCCAAGCGAAATTTCCGCCTCTACTTCGGCCACCACGCGCCCTTGCCCTTGACGCCCTCGCAGCCTCTAATGTTTCCCATGCGTTCACATCCAGTCCTTTTTGATATTATTTTGCACCAGATTTTAATTGCGTGTGAGGCTACGTAACCTCAACCCGGTACCAGAGAACAAGTGTGGGACAGACGACTCGTTTTATGGAGAGCACTCATGCCCCGGATTTCATTTGCGGGTAGCACTGCGAAGTTATGGCGGCCTTTTCTCCACCCCGTGTCAACCCTCATCCGTGAATACCCTTCGAGGGGAATATCTCAAAAACCATGAGTTGTTGGGACATTCACCCATCATCCATTCACTTGTCTCCGCGCGAAATATGGTCTGAGGCGTCTCCCTCCAAAGTGGAGTAGGTGCCCAGGCTACTCAAACTATACCTGAAAACACCATCAGGAGGCGTACCACGGCACCTTCCATCGTTGACTTGTCTTTATAGTATCAGCTGCACTCTCGCAATCAAAGTCTTGGCGCGCACAAGGCTGAATTCGTAAAACCCCTTGCCAAAATTCAAAATCACACGCCCGTCGAGATTATAGCCATCCTCTGCATCATCTTATAAACTTCTCCTAAACCCTCTCACATCTAACCCAAAGAACTGTCTCCCAGATTCGTGCGCCACGCTTTACTTCCTCCGGCGAATATAAATATGGGCGCGAGCGTGTATTTGGTGAGCAGCTGAGGCCAGAGGAGGTCGACGAGAGGTGTGATCATTGAATTAGGACTTACTAGGTCGTGCCTGTAGACTTGATGAGATTTACATAGGAGTCGATGTCCTTGAGAGTGGAAAATTGGAGCGGTGGAGTATTTTGAAGTATGGGCTCGAGGGCCAACTTCTATGGTATTGCGAAATTTGACTGAACTTGGCTCTGGGAGGATATTTTACTACCAGGTTCGTAGAGGGCATCGCGTTTAGGTATTTAGCCTTGCTCTTCTCAGACCAGGCCGTACCTAGTCCCAGCATCTCATCATCTCATCCAGTAGTGATTTCCTTTATGTGAGACTTCGACCAGCCGCCCACCGAGGTCTCCTCAGTTTTCCCTCCCCTTTCATCCTCTATTGCGGCTGGTATTGACCCTTGTATCGACTTCGCCACGTTAGAAGCCGCTGTAGACTTTCCACTCGCCCGGCCTTGCCCTATCTCTGCCGTGCCTCTGCTTGTTGAGGCCGAATATGGGACAAAAAGCTCAAGACCGAGGCACCGTTGCCTCAGCCTCTATCGCATGCCCCAGTTGACGTTCCGCTGATATATTGTACGTATTTCGTCGCTGGCGATTCGTTGCAGGTCGAATTATCGCTGCCCTTGGCCGAGGTCTGACGAATTCAAGGCAGGTCATCTGGCCGTACCTTCACAGCGCACGGCAGTTGGGAGCAGATGGGTTTCTACTTGAACCTTGGATGGGCATTATGCACTTTGAATTTGGGAGTGCTTCGGTGAGTGGAGAGGATGGCGACACGAGTTTCGATGGAAAGGGTCTTCCGAGACACATTCGCCCGGGTGAAGGTCTTCAGTTGTTTGGGTAGGATCATCAGACAGGTTTTATCCGATCTCTGGTTCGTGTTTGGGGAGCATATGTTTATATTCGTTGGGTTGCACGGTTGTGAAATCTCTGCAAGCCGCATTTCGACCAGAAACTTGCCAATACCACTCCCCCCGATCGCCGCTCAGAAGCGTACTGGGATATACACCCTCTATCACCACTGTAGCTCGGCGCCGGGGCAGTACTTCTCTCCCAGGTTCACAAAAGTCACCATTGACAATTATTCATTTCCCCCTCCCCCTCTTCTGTGCGTATCCACTAGAGGGAAAAGCGTCAAAACGCTACAGTTATCCGAGGATGCTTTCGTCACCCTACAAACGCGATGTCATGGCGAGTGAATGTGTTATCTGTGTCGTACTGTATCCAAGCTACCCAGAATCCACTTGGGAGAATGACTCGAACGGTATACCGATCAATCATTCAACTCTGTAACCATGGTGATAGTTCGACAAAGGGCGGATCTGCCAATCCTCCCAAAGTCGAGTCATCTCAAACTACGCAATGACAAATAGGTTGGCCCACGAAGTGAACTAGCCAGTCATCTTCACAATGTGGAGAGAGATAAGGCTGAGTACTGTCTACTTTCAAGATACATCTAGGAAGTAATTACTGAGGTGGGGCTACATATAGGTTGTCTCAACACTTATCGCATTATCTGCTCTGACACCATTTCCCCAAACTTGTGCATCGGCTATTCGTAGCGGACCTGGGATGCACCGAGTCTAATTTCTGCATGAGGATCGTTAGAGCAGTATCGCATTTTTCCAACCGTCGTGAGACTGTACTAGATAACCAAGTCAGATGTCTCTCTAGAACAAAGCAAAAGGTGTCGTGAAGGATCGTGTCTGCACGACTTATTCACAGGAAGATAGGAGCTGCTCATAGCAAGAGACAGTATTTATGACTCCTTGCTGCGTCAATCTTTCCCCTTCAACAACATCAATTCTGACTAGGTCCTGATCATATCTACAACGATACAGTACATTCTCATTTCGATATCTGCACCTCCCGCCGACTCGGGCTCTGGCCTCGAGAAGCCGCTAAAAATACGCTAACGATAAAGTCATATCCGCAATGGGGAAACAATTCACAGCGCAAAAGGCTGGCAAGTAACATATTCCGGATTGACGTGCGAGTATTCTGGACGGATGGAAAAGGCGTTGCTAAGAATGGTTATGATTACGAGGAAAATGAAATTCCTATTATATGGCAAGGAATTCTCTACGTTTGTGAACATTGCGCGCTACACTAACTCTTTTTTTGAAATCATTTAATTTGTGTTCAGCTATCTAGCTATGTGTACATGATGTATGTCATTTTTGACGTTAGAGACACTCATACTCTGGATTTCATTTGCAAATACCCCTGAAGTATGTTTGCTTGCACAAACAGTCGAGCCTCTTCGGTAAGTACTCACTAAAGGGAATTGAAAACCTTTGGTTATTCACGCATGCCCTCATCGTCCACGTAAACTTGCACCGCGAAAAATGTGATTGTATTTTTGTTAGACTCTGAGGGTCAAATATAGAGTGTGAATTAAAGTCTCTGTCCATGTGTGTGTCCTCTTAGTCTAAATTAATCCTCCGTATATTGATACCACTCTCCTGGGAAAAACTACGTGATGACGAGATGCATGAACATCTTACCCAAGTGTATCGGGACTGATCCTCTCAGGAAACATTGTGGTTCCGCTTGAGATTGCCCTTCAAACATCCGAGGAAATACCCCAAACCGAAGTAGCCTTCAACTATGCACCACTATTCATCAAACCATGTAGTTTGATCGAGGCTACACCATCCAAACAATCCCATATTTGACAGCTTTGCTGGATTCGAGCCAGCAGTCTCCTGGCTCAAGTAGGATAGGTGTCCAAGGTTAGCACAAAACTCAGCCCTATCTTTCGCGACACTCGTGTGCTGGGAGAAATAATGATTTTCAAACTTTCCTGCGTTGGGTTCCCACGGAGGAGAGTTGACTAGTCTGCAAAGATAAAAATATCTTAAGTAGTATTGGAAAATGAAAACTAGGAGATGAGTCACACTAACGTTAAAATACATTGAATGCTATGCTGAGATGGAATGGCGTCCCCTTAGAATGGACGTTTGGACGCGGGCTGCCACGAATTCAAGAGAGTCGAAGTTGACGAGCCTTCTCAGGCGTTTAGTCAGCAAGCTGTGAAAGGACTAATCACAATAGCTTGTCCGTACAGGTGAATCCAAATACGAAGACTCATATTCTGTACGACGAAAGAGCCACTAGGACTACACCATTGAGGAGCTGCCAAGCCTAACTATCCAATGAGGTCACGTGAGCACTATTTGCAAATGAAATCGCACCAGTCCGATTCTAAGCAAACCAGGGCGGTAAGCCCGTAACACGAACAAATCAAAAGAGTTCCAGAATATTCTCCGGTGTGTGTGTCGATTCGGAGATGGTATAACTTTGCCCTCTCTGACGTGCTTCGTTGGTGCAGGGAGCTGCTATATATACACAAATGAGGGGTTCCTGCACACTAATGTCAACTGCAACATCTTTCCCGGTCTGAGCGAGAGAGGAAGAATATCGGGTATCCTACAGCCAAGAGATGCCTCTCTCAATCTGCTAGGAAATTGCCAATGACGCCAATGAGTAATGATATGAGTTGTTCACACTTCAACCCGCGGCTGAGCATTATTCTGATGTGAGCATCTGATGGTAATGTAGCCGTGTAACTTCCGTAATCACAACAATAGAGACACCCCGCATGTATATAAAGCACTCTTCACATGCCGAAGCTAGAAAGGTACACACACAAAATGGTCTTGGAGAGCGACGTTTCTTGTACCGTTAGTGGGGCTGTCCTGGATCCGCCAAGTACGGTAGATGTACGAAAAGGGCCTCGTCTCACCTAAATGGCCGGAACAATGCCGAGGCGCGTCAATGTGGAAAACAATGACGAGTGCTGCGACCCGACATGGGGAAAAGAAAACACAGCGGTGCATCTTCAATTTCCAAGTAAGTAGACTTCACCTTTCGCGTTCGGCCTCGGCCATGGTGCCCCGAGTCCTGGCTCACTCGCCCAATTGGTTTTGTTTCTAGAACAGGTGGCTGCCTCATTAGGATCTGCATGCCACCGCGCAGATTCAACTCCCCTAGACATACCAATCAAACAATTATCCACTGCTTAGTCAAATACAAACTTTCAGCGTCTGAGCTCTCCGCTTTGCACTACAGGTGCTAATCGAATAGCGCTTGTGTACACTGTAAAACCAGAGCTATTTTTTTAATCATTTACTGCGGAGCCAGCATATACTAGCTATGCCACATTTTTATTGTTATTATTTCATTTTATTGTCCTGTCTAAGTCTATGATTATGTAGGGCATGCAGGTCCTCTCTGCCTACAGGCCAAGGGTACCTATACCAGTTGTATATCCCCTCCTATGCTTTCCGTACAGCTCCCCTCACAAGTCCTCTTTCGATCATATACTTAAAGGAGCCCTTTGCCCTTCATTATCTCCCCTCTCCAGCCAACGAAGCGATGGCCATTTGCGGATGTATAGCAGCCTGAAAAAATGGCAGAAAAAACTGGGTGCGGGGTTCTTTTGGTACCGACCTTAGGACTAAATCCGAAGATATAGTGTCCCTTCTGAAGCGTTTGAAGAAGCCAGCAAGCTGGGCGCTGCAGACTTGTGTGTACCTCGGGAAATTCTTCCTCTACCTTTCTAGCCTCCTTCCCGAAGGTCGAGCTGAAATGTCAGAAGGTCTTTACCGAGCGTGATTGCTGTATAGTATCTTAGACTAACTTCTTTTGTGCCTTCCAGGGCTCCAGGGAGTGCCGTTGATTCATCAATAGTAGAAGTCCACCTGGCTAATTTGCCGAAACCTCGGTCTTGGCGCCCACTAACGTTCCAAATTTGAAAACCCCTCGAAAATGTCAGTCCTAGCATGATCTTCAGAGGCCTGTCCCTCCTCAAGATGTATAACCCCATTATGACAACAGTCCCCCATAATCCAGGACCCGAGCTTTGTATATTATGACATAATTTCCCCCTTCCGGGTATACAAACAATCGTAAATTTTTAGCGGGAGATAGCTGGTAATCTATGTGGCAAACACCCGTTTTCAATTGGAACAACACCTTTATTGGTCGTTGAGGCGTTTTTATAGTGGTTAGAACGAGGTTGAAGGCTCAGATGAGAATGGCAAGTGCTATATAACTGAGGAGTCATCAAATGGAGATGTGCTTGAGGTTGCTTTCGACTTCGATTCGGATGCGTTTCTTCTTGGCTATCCTAGGTATGCTGAGTTTACTGAGCGATTACATCGGCATCGCTGGAGGGCGAACTCGTCTCTGCCAGCTGCTATGTGGTTACAGAGAAGATGGTTAGTCCCAGGTGACTTTGTCTGGTTCTGGACACTGTTAGACGTACGAAGAAATATCCTGATAGTACAAGTTCTGACGGCTCATTGCTTCATACCATTCTCGGGCAAAAACTATCTCATGAACTCTGCAAGAAAAAAGCTGGAAAAGGAACTTACCAATACCAAGATCAAAACTACATCCGATGATTTAGCTAATTTTTATTTTATTTTATTGTACTGCCTCAGTCTATGACTGTATAGAACACGCAGGGCTACCTCTCTGTTGTTACTGTCTCTCGGAGGATGCAGACTTATGTAAACCTCGGAGAATAATTCACTCCTTACCAAGACTTCCACGCATTACTCCCTTACTTCACGCCATGAGATATATATAGGTTCAAGGCATCATTATAATCTTCTTGACGGAAATCGTTCAATCTGAAGGAGCCCAAGTCGTGTTCTCTACGCCTTCTGGGATTCGAAGGTGTAACTTATGCCAAGTAAGTATATAAGCTATGTTAAATGGTATATTGACTTCTTCGTAATATCCAACAGGTTGCCCATATTGCGAGAAGATACAGGCTCAGGCACAGTCATAGTTATATAGCTTACGTCAGTCCTCAGTGATCCCGATCGTAAGACTCTGTACATTGAGTGCTGCCACGTGAATCACCACAAGATAATTAGCTAACAGGCCGCAGATGAATAGATTTCTAAGGTATATCGCTTTCCCTCCGACCCTGCAGGCGCGGCCCTTAAATATTTGACTATAGTCATGCAGATCCCCCAGGCTGATTAGTTGTCTGAAATTAGCCATGTCGATGGATTCCCCGCATGGACGTGGCTCAACGGAGCCGCGGTATTTAGAGGGAATGACTTGTGCTCTTGACCACAAGCAAATTACCTTTAATGCCCTTTGAAATAAAACCGAACTCACAGGGTGCGACTGATCAGCTTTACTTCGAGCCGAGTCTTGTTATTAAATAATTGTATCACTTCTGGGCTCTGTGTTAAGGATAAATATTATCCAAAATAATGTCATGAGTTTTTGTTGGCCGACAATTACACTTGTGCGACTTGAAGCTAGTAGGTCACACTTGCATCACCCGAATTCTCTCATGTCCGACTTCTTTTAAAGGTGAAGAATTGTCTTTGTGATGCAAATATGTTCTCACCTTTCAGCTTATCTGAGTACTTAATTGGTATGATCAGCCGAGGTCGGAAATACTTGGTGCCTCAGGCAGCATCACATACCTTCTAATGAGACACATCAGTAGCACTTTTGATAGAACTTCTAGATTCAATGTATATTAGGGATCAGAACCTCTGACAATTACGACTGCAAGACAATCTTGTCATTCTTGTACAGTAAATTTGTTTGTGCCAATAACACTACTGCTTGGTTATCACGGCTGAGTAACATTTCAGACCTCGAGATCAAACGATTTGTGAGTCATCATTACGCACAGATGTTGCAGGTAGGGTATGCATGCATTAGTCGTTTTAGCTTATCCAAGTGCGGATTGATCTACTGTAGGCCAGTGGAATAATCCCACTGCGTAAGGGGTTAAGCAAGCCAATATTCTAGGGGGAATTAGCAGAAATTCCCAGTAGCGAGGGCAGCATGGTCTGTCCAGCTGGGTGCGCAGCTAAACAAAGCACAATGACCCAAACGTTTCAATCACACTGCACTAGATGCCGATAGAGAAGCTGCATCATGCGCTTCACCCTAGTGTTGGGAGAGGTAACATGAATTCCGAGCTCTCTACATGTGGCGTCCATGGTAAATCGATAAGTATGACAATCTTTGAATATTGTTTCAACTTGGTTTGTGCAGTAAACAAAACTAAGCCTGTATAAGTAATACAATATTCCCGGGTAACTCTTGCAGAAAGCTCTAGCCCGAAATTCTTGAGCTTACATTTTAGTCAAACCCTTTCACCGTCATAGCATACTCAGCTGTCACTGCAATATAAACATTCAAACCTTGAAAAGCAGTAATTCTTGCTCAAAATGTGTGGTATATTCGGCTACATTAAGTGAGTGCTTCTATTTCATACCCGATATACACTTTCAAATAAGGACTATATTTAACTGTCATCAGCTATCTTGTTGAAAAAGACCGTAGATGTATACTCGACACTCTCGTCAATGGCTTATCACGCCTTGAATATCGAGGTTACGATAGCGCTGGTCTCGCAATTGATGGAGACAAAAAAAACCAAGTTTTTGCTTACAAAGAAGTTGGCAAAGTTGAGAAGCTGAAGCAACTTATTGATGAGGAAAAACCAGACTTCTCAAAGGTTTTTGACTCGCATGTCGGAATCGCCCACACGAGATGGGCTACTCATGGCCCTCCATCAAGAGTTAATTGTCACCCTCACCGGAGTGATACGACGTGGCAGTTCAGCGTAGTCCACAACGGAATCATTATCAACTACAAGGAGCTAAAAACCCTACTAACTTCCAAGGGCTTCGTATTTGAAACGGAAACTGATACCGAATGTATCGCTAAGCTAGCAAAGTACATTTATGATCAACATCCAACTGTCAGCTTCACTGATTTGGCAAAGGCTGTAATAAAAGAATTACAAGGTGCCTTTGGTCTTTTGATGAAATCAGTTCATTATCCTCATGAGGTTATTGCGGCTAGAAAAGGTTCCCCATTGGTGATAGGGGTACGAACGGAACGACGAATGAAAGTTGATTTTGTTGACGTTGAATATACCGAAGACAGACCTCTACCTGCCGAAACTGCCTCACAGAATGTTGCACTTAAGAAATCAAAGGTTGGTGACTTGCTCAACACGGGGAATCTCCTCGCTCCTGCTGACAAGTCGCTGTTGCACCGATCTCAGTCAAGGGCCTTCATGACTGATGATGGTGCTCCAATGCCCACTGAATTTTTTCTTTCGTCTGATCCCTCTGCGATTGTAGAACATACAAAGAAAGTTCTATATTTAGAAGATGATGATATAGCACACATTCATGAGGGCTCCTTAAATATTCACCGACTTACAAAAACAGACGGCTCCTCAAATGTGAGGACGATCCAGACGCTCGAGCTCGAACTTCAAGAGATTATGAAGGGAAAATTTGATCACTTCATGCAAAAGGAGATTTTTGAGCAACCGGAATCAGTGATCAATACCATGAGAGGTCGTCTAGATGTAGAAAATAAGCAAGTAACTCTCGGTGGTCTCCGCTCATACATTGCGACAATCCGACGATGTCGTCGGATAATCTTCATCGCCTGTGGAACCAGTTATCATTCCTGCATGGCTGTTCGCGGCACGTTTGAGGAGCTTACTGAAATTCCTATCTCGGTCGAATTGGCATCAGATTTTCTAGATAGACAGGCGCCCGTCTTCCGAGATGACACTTGTGTCTTTGTTTCTCAATCTGGAGAGACAGCTGACTCTTTAATGGCTCTCCGGTACTGCTTGGAACGCGGTGCACTGACTGTCGGGATTGTTAATGTTGTCGGCTCCTCGATTTCTCTCTTGACACACTGTGGTGTTCATGTTAATGCTGGACCTGAGATTGGAGTCGCATCAACCAAGGCTTATACATCTCAGTTTATCGCAATGATTATGTTTGCACTGTCATTGAGCGAAGATCGCTCATCAAAACAAAAGCGACGAGAGAATATTATGGAGGGTCTTGGCCAAATATCACGCCAAATCAAACAAATCTTGGAACTTGATCATCCTATAAAACAGTTATGTGCTCGGGTATTTCACAATCAGAAGAGTCTATTACTATTAGGTCGTGGCAGTCAGTTTTCGACAGCTCTGGAAGGAGCTCTAAAGATAAAAGAAATCTCATATTTGCACTGTGAGGCCGTCATGTCAGGAGAGCTCAAGCACGGGGTTTTAGCCTTGGTTGACGAAAATCTTCCTATCATCATGATTCTCACTCGCGACAACATTTTTGCAAAATCCCTCAATGCCTATCAACAAGGTAAGTTCAGTGATATTTATTTGCGTGCAAATTTGCTGAAATTTAATAGTTATTGCCCGGGGTGGTAAACCCATTGTTATTTGCAATCCCAATGACGATGAATTTAAGGACGGCCAAGCTGAAAAAATAGAGATCCCTAAGACTGTTGACTGTTTGCAAGGTCTCTTAAATGTTATACCCCTGCAGCTAATGGCTTACTGGCTTGCTATTGCCGAAGGACTAAACGTCGACTTTCCGCGTAACTTAGCCAAGTCAGTGACTGTGGAGTAGGCTTCTCAGGAAAATTTACCTTTTGTTTTTGATTGCAATTAGCGAGTGAATAAATAGCTGGTTTTAATTACTGAATCGAGATTATTCTACAAAGTTTCATGCGAGACTCGTATATATCACAATTTCGTACTAGGACTACTCTTCATGAACAACTATATTCATGCACACAACTTTTCATATCAACAGTGAGAATAGAGTTTTTGAAATTATCAGCGCCCAATTCTTAATTTCTTATAATCATACTAAGTTTCAAGTTTGATTCTGGCACCCGGAACAAGATTTTTGGTAAAAACAGGGGTGATTACTTCTACTGTAGTGGTGGATATAATCGCCGGTGTTTATACATATCCATTTCTCTCCATATAACTTTCTGTAATATGCATGCCCGGGACAAGCTGACTAGTCATACAATAAAACCCAATGGCAGTAATCCAGGCACAAATACCAGTAAACTAACCGAATAAATACAACCACAACGTTAAAGTTCCGACAAAAGTAGCCTACAGAAAGAGTATCACACGTAGGAATACAACAGTAGATTGGGAAAATAGGCTATATTCCGTGTGAAATATTTCAGGTGCCATAGTATCGTTTATTGAGCACTCGGTACAAGTCTTATGATTGACCAAATGTTTAGGAAGTTTTCAGAGTAAATTTATCTGCTGAGCTGTATTTGTATCGTGATCAATCTTCACCTACTAGTATTGTTTTGCTTGCCTTAGCTAGATATATGGACTAATGTTTGAATTTATTGTCCCAATAAGTCTGTGACTACATAAGGACATATCGGCCCTTTCTACCTACAGGCTGGGGGTATCTCTCGATCGGGTACTGTACTCTATTCTTTGCCACCTTTACAGCTCCTTTGTAACGGGTACTTGCATGGGTAAATAACTCAAAATGTTATGCTGAGTCTCCACAGCGGAAGTTCTGTGGTTAGGGGCCTAGGCATAGCCAGGAGTACAAAAAAGAAGCGTGGTTAGGAGGCGACGACGTTTATCGGAGAGAGTTAGATAGAGGCGCAAGGGATATCGGTTAAGTGAGGTATTTAGAATTTATGCAGAGTACAGGAGTAGACATGCACTCCTCTGACTGCTTAACTAATTCAAGGTTCATGCCAACGATGAAACTGTTCACTGTTATCGCACCTCAGATTTGTTATAGATCGGTTGTAGGTGATTTTGCATCGCTGATTATGCGAAACGGTTAGGAGACCCAACGTCATTATACAATAAATTTTAAATGTGGGGCTGCTGAAATAAGCGCTATTATCAAAACCAAGTGAATAAAAATTTTCTAGAGCTTTTGGTACTCCAGCTTGCCTTCAAGCTTTTTCGATTCCGCAACTTTACGGACAGCCTTGTTAAAATCATCTTGTTTGACGGCGTCCCTGTAATCTTTTATAGCAAAGAGACCTCTACATAGTTGGGTTAATTATTGCGTGAGATCTAAGCGGAGTGACTTACGCTTCGGTAACAACGTTCCGTAAATCAGCCCCATTCAAACCATCACTCATTTTGACGACACTTTCAAAATCAATTTCGCCTTCTGTAACCACAGTGGAGGCGTGAATCTTGAGAATTTCTAGGCGACCAACTTCATTTGGTAAAGGTATCTCGATTTTCCTATCCAAGCGTCCAGCACGAAGGAGAGCGGGATCCAAGGTATCTGGTCGGTTTGTGGCCATAATAATCTTAGTTTTCCCAAGATAGTCAAAACCGTCGAGTTGATTTAGAAGTTCCATTAGTGTCCGTTGAATTTCTCGGTCTGCAGAGGTTCCCTCTGAGAATCTTCGCCCACCTATAGCATCAATTTCGTCCATGAAAATTATACATGGTTCGTGCTCCTTAGCATATCCAAACATTTCTCTGATTAATCGTGCCGATTCACCGATATACTTGTCAACGATAGCAGATGATACAACTTCGTGATTTAGTGGATAGTAATATACAAGACTGAAACCTACATACCTTTAAGAAAATTTGTTTCCAGACTACTGGCTACAGCTCTTGCTAGCAAAGTTTTTCCTGTTCCTGGAGGTCCATACAGGAGTACACCCTTGGGAGGTTTGATTCCGACTCGCATAAATAATTCTGGGTTTTTTAATGGCAAACCTATTACTTCTCTTAGCTCTCTAATTTGTTCGTTAAGTCCACCAATGCCTCCGAAGCTAACTTGTCCTGGATCCTCCAAAGACATATTGTAGACGAGTGGGTCAACTTCTCGCGGCAACATTCGCATTATTGTTAAAGTCGTCATGTCGAGCGATACGCGGGTTCCTTGTTTCAAAGACTCTTTTTCAACTTTAGACCTACAGCCGACTACGTATCGAGGGCCCGATGAAGCCTTAACAATAACTAAGGTGAGCATAATTAGCTTAGTTGACAATTATGAAACCAAAGCCTACATCTCTCTTCATCCAGTTGCTTGAGAACCTCTCCTATAATCTGTCCTACGCTTTGTAAAGCCTTGACATCTTCTTCTGTATTATCGAATTCCTTCTGCAATCCTTTGATCTCTAATCGTAGATTCTTAAGCTTGGCTTCCCATTCTCTTGACTCTAACAATTTAGTCTTGAATAATGAAAGCGCATATTGGCGCTCCACATCGGCCATTATGTTGTTGTAAATTTCGTAAGTTTTTGATCTTTCAATTTCAATTACCGCCTTCAATGCGAGTGATGGTTTTCTGTTCAGCCTGACGATTTCTGTGATTCAATGTGGCAGCCGCTGTACTCATGCAGCTCTTAGGTGTGGTTGGACCGAGCACCGTCCATCACGTGACTACCAGCATGACAAATCTCATAAGCTTGAATCTAATCAAGTCTTATTTGATGGGTGGCTCTTTCCCGGATCTCTTTTAAGAATGATCGATCCTATTTCCTTGTCCCTTCGTCACTGCCAGCATAGAACATTATATCATGACGTTAATCTTGACCTTATCAATGAGATCTAGGTTCAGGGCTCATTGTATCTATCCGTGCTAAGTTTGGAGTATATTAATTTTCGGCATGAGTAGCCAGGTTCTAGTTTGAATATCTAGTATAAACAGGCTAGACTTGTGACAGGCCTAACGAGCACTCAGCTGCTCGAAAAAGTTCTTAGAGAAACGTTGTAAGATTTATGTTTCTTCCCTATATCCGCGGCCCTCTGGTCTTGGGGGTGAGTAGGATCGCTCCTATCATGATCCAACATCGCGATCAGATAGCTAGCTTTTGTATCGTGTAACGATGGACATTTCATGTGTACTGCAAGTCACTGCTAATATAACAAGAAATCTTTGTGATAAATTTTCGCATGGGTCTACCAGGTAATGTAATGTCAACACATGTTGGAGAGCGGCCAAATTTTACCAAAGTAGAGAATCTGGGCGACAAAAAACAGAGTCTTCAAGACTCACCATTCTTTCTACATCGTAGCCTGACAAGGGCCCAAAGCAGTTTGGCGATGCAAATACGAAGTGAGCACATGGTACTCAACTCGTATTTACACTGAAGAAAAGTACCCCAAGTACAAAGTCTAGGTTGTCCATGTGGCTACCAATCACAGAGCCCCAAGCATATGATTATGTCCTGCCCCCGATGGTCAAATGGTAGAACCGAGATCTGGAGACAAGCTAAAGACTGGTCCTACGAAGCGATGATAAACAATCCCGTAGACATCAATAGGATAACACAGTGGATCCTAAACCATGGTTGGATTGAGCAATTACAGATGGCAAAGGCGATCGAAATGCTGCTAAGGGAAAGGAACAGGTCAAGTAATGCTTGGGACGGTTAGAGATGATGTGGTTGTTTTACATGGATGGGAATGTAGTGTAACTGCGCTTCCTGAAGAAAATATGTGAAAACTAATGACAACAAGCAGAAAGGTATGGGGGTTTCACCATAAAGTTTTCCTCCCGGGTAAATATTACAGATTGTAGACACCTGCATGGGCCTACAGGGCGCCAAATCAGGATAATGAAATCAAATTCAAATGTCAACATATACAAGTATTAAATTGGGTGGTACTGTTTGAGGGAAGCTATATGGGAGGCATAGGAAGGGATATACAACTGGTTTAGGTATCCTTGGCCTGTAGGCAGAGAGGACCTGCATGTCCTACATAGTCATAGAACTAGACCGGATAATAAAATGAAATAATAATAATAAGTATTTTTTTCATTTAGCCAGTTCAGGTACCCTGTGGGCCCATGCAGGGATATCTAGCTATAATATTTACACAGGAGGAAACCAAATTCGGTAAAAATCCCCCACAACTGTCTGTCTCGCATCTGTTTGTTTTCTGAGGTTTCCTACAGGAAGTGCGTTTACACTGTTTATACAATGTGAAATCCGTCTTATCCTTGTCCACATCGTCTCATCTTTTCGTCCAATGCTATTTCTACTTCTCCTGCAAGCCGGAATTATTCAAACAAGCCTTTTGCCAGGATCCATTTTGTAATTCTTTCTAAGTCATCAGGGCTGTTCATCATTGCCGCAAATGACCTATCTTTTGCCTTTTGTAGCACCTCTCCCCTTCCCATTGCCCACTGAGGACACGCCAAGACCATATGTTTGACATTTTGAGACGGATATCCACGCTGACATTTTGGATTAATCACTCCGGGGACTTTCCTTCGGTACAGATAAGAAATTGAGACCTATGTGCTCACTTCTTATCTGAATTGCAATACTGCTTTGGTTCCTACTGAGGTTCCGATGGATATCTGAGGGTGTGTTTCTATATGTAATCCTTTTCCTGCCTGTTGTCTCATCTGTATAATAATAAGTATTGAAGTTGTTGTTCTCCGAAGCTAATCAAATAAGGAAGAAGTAGATGACTAATACTATTTTTATTTGATTTTAATTTTTGCTATATAGGTCTAGGTTTGAAGGCCTCAGACTCAACACTTTCTTACACAAGTCTCTCAACTCGTTCTTACCACAAACTATCTTGTCTCTTTGACCGATTTTCAAGGCTGAGGAACGAAGTGCCGCCCAAACGGCGGCAAACCTTGCACTCTGCTCTGTAACGGTTTCGGTATATAAAGCTTGGGCGTTTGTACGTCGAAAGGTAAGTTTATTTACTAACTGAAGAACAAAAGTAATGCTACATCTAACGCCCTATTTATACACATGGTTCCAATATTCCAAACATTAGTAGCTGTCCTCCAGTCGTGCTCCCATTATTCCGGTGTGGGCTAGATTCTAACAGTGTTTCGTGCATGAACAGTACCAGACTTATAATACGAGCATATCTTAGCGCTGGCAGTAAGAATAGGTCTGTGCTGAATAGCACAGGTTACAGGTAATCTATCGGCTGGAGGACGAAGGCTGAACACCTGTCAGTGGTGTCCTCTACGAACGTGGGGGTGAAATATTTCCGCAGATCCTAGATTCCGTCACGACAAAGGGTGAATTTGAGGGTTTTCGTCGAGTTGGCTATCGGGAGGAGTGTTGTTGGCTTATTTTTGGTCGAAAATCCGATTTGCTGGAAATTGACGACTGCATAGCTCAACAAAATCAACCATCTACACCCCAGATACGAACCGCAGACAGGCTATAACCTGTCTGATGTTCGTATCACAACAACCGACACCTTCAAGATCTTAATTACATTCTCTGGAAAATCATTCCCAGCCAAACTCATCTCGCGGCCCTCTCCACAATCATCTCACCAGTTACCGAAGCAATCCCACGCCTCCAAAGTCAAATCGCCAACAAAGAAGTAAGAGAATGTCCGACCCTCTGCAAGTGCCAGTCGCTGTGAAGGTACGGTCGAAATACCGGCCTTGAATGCGTCCTCACCTCGGCCAAGAGCACCAACAACTCGACCTGCGACGAATCGCCACCGACGAAATACGTACGACATTTCGCCGGCACACCGATAAAGGCATTCGATATAGGCTTGGGTATCGGTGCCTGGGTCTTGAGCTCTCAGTCGCATTTTCGACCTCCACGGTTAGGGGTATGGCAGCGACGAGACAAGGCCGGAGGGGTGGACATTCTACAAAGTTTCTGGCATGGCGAGGCTGGCTAGAGTACAAAGGTATGCTGTATGGGGGGGAAAGGGAATATATACTGAGGAGGCCTTGGTGGGCGACTGGACGAGACCTCCAATGAAGAAAAAGATCCCTGGATGAGATAAGGAGATGCTGGGATGAGCCAAAGCTGAGACTAAATGCAAGAGAAGAGTTACAGATCGTGAAGGTGCCAAGGGCTCGGGCGCGAGGTGTCCGAGGCTGAGGAGGAATATGTGCTTCGGCACGTCAAAAGAGGGTTATCTGGACGGTTGGGCTTGATATGATTCAACACACGGGTGAAGTGTGTGGTGGGACGAGGTAGATGTACTTAACGGTAGTTAACCTGATCTAGCCCGGCCCTACCCGTGCTCAAGCTCCAGAAGGAGTGCGACGGGAATCAATGCACCTAGCACGTAAATGAACAAAATAAAACAAAGCAAAACAATCTATCAGCTCACTAACCGTCACATTGCTCCTTCCACTTTTGAGAGGCATTTGAACTTATTTTTTTCCGAAGACGCCGCTTTTGCATCGTATTTTCCTCAGTAGGACCAACAAGTCTTCCCACATTTTCCTCTGGAGGCCCATTATTATTTTCGATCGAACCATAAAGTTCCTCAAACCTATCTAAGGCTTCAGTATCCTCTATGAATTCTATTGGCTCTTATGTCGGGTCCGCTTCACTAGGGCTTTCCGAAATACCCCTCGTCCGCGTCGCACCGTTCTCGCTCGGAGAATATATTCGACTACACATTCTTCATTACCCAGCTCATCCACTGTTGAAGGGTTCTAAGTATCATCCCGTACTTGACTTTGGAAAGGATCTGTGCCGGCTCGTTTGATTAATTCCACATGGAATGTCATGGCGAGAAATCCTTGAAGCAGAGTCTAAGTGGAGGGTCTGAGGATTAAGTTCTCGGAACAGGTTTTCGGCTCACCCTCAATACTTATATGGTGAGACTAGATAATGTGCCAACTCGGATCGATATGGTTGAGGTCATAGTTTAAGTTATGACGAGAAATTACTACTGTCTTAGTTTAACTGTGTTAGATAGCTACTTGTACTTAAGGAAGCTGGAGCTACAACAAATTTGTTTCCCAGCTTCACAATCTTATAATATTATTACAGTATTCTTCTCGAAATTCCGCTTCCTTCTCGTCTAAGTACTTAGTCGGCTCTCCGTCTTTCTTGTATTCACCACCTGACATCTCCATACCCTCGGCAAACGGCGATCTTGATCTAACCCACGACACGCCATAATATTTTGTGAAGCTCTCTTACCGATGTCTAACTTATCACAAATGGATAGAAACACTGCCTTGCCTTCATATGCATCATGGTAGGCCATAGCAGATAACTGGGGAACAGTGGTGTCGAATTCCAAAGCGTTAGAGTTTGTCCTCCATAATGACACCATGCCTTAAATTAGACATTTTCTGGGTTGCACCCACATGGCAGAAAAGTCCAGTTTAGGGACTTCGACCCCACTGGATTATTCCACACTATATCCAACTGTGGTAACAGAACTACAGTCACAGGTCATCGATCAGGCAGTGTGTCTAGTACAGTGGTTAGCACTGGCGGCAACTAAGCCGTCCATTCGAAATTCTTCGAACAATCCCTCAACCTCGTCTGTGTCACATTTAAGACCTCCGGAAAAGTTCGATGGGACTCGTTCCAAATTTGGCAGTTATATCACGCAAATGCAATTGAAGTTTCGCTCTAATCCGGGAGCCTATGTTACAGAGGAATCCAGAATTCTGTATACGGGCTCATTTTTAACCGGGAATGCTTACACTAGGTTTGAGCCCCATGTAGACCAAACTTCTGGGAAAATTAACTTCAGAACTTTTACTCAGTTCTACAAGTCTCTTCGAGCTACTTTCCACGATCCAGATGCGTATGCTTCATCAGAGACACAGTTAGAGGCGCTTCGATAAGGAACCTCCTGTTCAACATACTATGCCAGGATAATCTCACTATTTTCTTTACTTGGTTGGGCTGAGCCTAGAGTCCAAATATATTATTTTCGAAAAGGACTTAAAGATGACCTCAAAGGCGCACTTGTAGGAAAAAAATGCTACCAACTTTCCCGGAGTTCGCATCTGAGTGGATTGCCTTGGATACTGAGATATTTGCGCGCACTGAAGAGAAGAGGTCTGGTGCATCTTCATTTAGCCAATTGATTAACTCGGCACGCATATCCCCGCCAATTCATTCCACAACTACGTCAAGTGGTGACCCAATGGAGTTAGATAATTCCAAAGCTGGAAAGGCAGCTCGAAAAGCCTATCGTCGGGCTAACAATTTGTGTATGTACTGTGGTAAGCCGGGCCACATCGTGGCTAAATGTTCGGTTCTTGCAACACGCTTGTCAGGGCCTAAGTCACGGATTATGAACGCGGAAATGGAGGAGGCCGAAGTTCTCGTCCAAGAATATTCTGAGATGGCAAAAAACTAGAAATGCTAGGTAAAAAGCAACGTTTTCCTAGCAATAATTTTAATACAGGGCTTTCAGTCATACCTTCTCGTGTTGCTATCTCATTTTCCAACCCATTTACCGCTCTCAGCTTAGATTACTTGCCCGATTCTACCCATCATCGGCTTCCCTAAATCCCACTTCGACTCAAAACCACCAATCAAGTTATCCATACTTTCGATCTTAGCAACGAAAAACCCATAAGAATCACATCATCCCTCTCTGATAACCTTAATGCAATTACGATGATTGAATCTGGAGCCTCCTCATCCTTTATTGACGAAGCTTTCCTCATTCAAAATAAACTTACTTCCCATAAGAAAAATCATCCAGAAATTGTGTGAGTAGTTGATGGAAGGCAATCCTCTTCGGGAAAAATCACCCATGAAATTGATTTAAATCTCCAGATTAATACACATCTTGAGGTGTTAACTTTCCAGGTTACTCGAATTGCTCGTTGTAACATAATCCTTGGCAAGTCATTGCTTTCAAAACATGACTCCCTTATTAAATGGAGTAGCAACAATATTTCCTTCACATCACTGTATTGTCAAAACAATTGCATTAACAACTTCGATAATTCACAAAGCCCACACCCATCGATTTTGCATCCATCTCCTGTAGAATCTTTACCACGCACACCTGGCTTGCATAAAACAATAGATGTTGCACCTGTTTCAATTTCTTCTCTACTGAGAATTAGTAAAAGCTGGAACCACCAAACATTCTCAGTAACAATTGAAGATATTTCCGAGTATTTAGATAAGCCTCAAATTTCTGTGGAAGAGGAAATGATGAATCTCCGTCAAAGTATACAACCACCGTACCACAAATTCTTGTCAGTATTCTCGACCAAGGATGAAGAGAGACTTCCTCCTCATCGCTATATTGATCATGAAATTACCATCAACGAACAGAAGAAACTCACTCTTGGGCTCCTGTACTCAATGTCAGATTTGGAGCTAGAGGCTCTCTGTGAATACTTAGGAGAAAATTTAGAGAAAGGATTCATAGAACCCTCAACCTCCTCCTTTGCATCTCCTGTGCTTTTTGAAAAAAACCCTGGTGGTGGTCTTCGTTTTTGTGTAGACTATTGAGCTCTTAATGCCATCACGGAAAAAATTGTTACGGCGTGTTGTGGGTTAGATCAAGATCGCCGTTTGCCGAGGGTATGGAGATGTCAGGTGGTGAATACAAGAAAGACGGAGAGCCGACGAAGTACTTAGACGAGAAGGAAGCGGAATTGCGAGAAGAATACTGTAATAATATTATAAGATTGTGAAGCTGGAAAACAAATTTGTTGTAGCTCCAGCTTCCTTAAGTACAAGTAGCTATCTAACACAGTTAAACTAAGACAGTAGTAATTTCTCGTCATAACTTAAACTATGACCTCAACCATATCGATCCGAGTTGGCACATTATCTAGTCTCACCATATAAGTATTGAGGGTGAGCCGAAAACCTGTTCCGAGAACTTAATCCTCAGACCCTCCACTTAGACTCTGCTTCAAGGATTTCTCGCCATGATATGGAATCTTTTGTGTATATTACCGGGTACATTGAGTTCTACAGTCAGTGCATCAGGTACTCCAGTAACCGTATACTTAGTATGTTGCCAAGCCAACTTTTTTGACAGCTGAGGTGTTTTAATATGCTGCAAATTCAACCAAACTTTATCCCCTGTTCTACAGTGCCTCTAGGATCGGAAATGTAAAACTTGAAACTGAGTTGTTTAAGGGATTAGCCCTGTAGGCGCAGCTGGGCTAGCTCATAATAGGTTAGTATATCTTTCCTCATTACCCTGCTTGCCATGAAGTATGGTCCAATTGTCTTGTTCTAACAATTGCTTAGAGAAACACATTTTTAACGACATTTTTGACTGCACAACCCTTCATCATCAACACCACTATCAATTCATCCTCTATTCCGGCAAACCATGACTCTCGAAAAGTCTCCTTCAGAAACCAACGTTGGCAGGCATATAACTCGCGATCAATGTATTGTAATAAGAATATTAAGAAGACTTAGCTTGACATTACAACATATATCCGACAAACTTGTGTTGTGCTGGCTCAGTTGAGTTGTTAGGAGACAGGGGAACAGAGGATGGGCTGCTGTATTAGGAAAGGGTGGAAAATACGGGCTGGTGCACAGACGCTGTTCATGTACTTTACAATCTCTTCACCTGCCGAGTCTGGTGAATTAATCTATCCAAATAATATCATACTTCACATCATCCATTAGATGATATTATCAATCGTCGGGATGCACATCTAGCATCACCTTCATAGATCACCATTGTCAGTAAGAGTTCACATTTGATACCTACTGACACCCATTTGGCCACAGTGATATGCACTCAGTGTCCATCGTGCCATCACCCAGCGTGAGCGCGCCATCTCCGCGACTCACCATTGCACATGAGCCCATGCCACTCCACCGACGGACAGCAGAGTCATTTAATTGCCATATACCTTACAGCTCATAACCACAACAACTTGGCTTCACAAGAAGGCAAGTGCAATTAGCGTGTGCTCGAGAGACTACAAATCCTGCACCTTACAAAGGACGCTTCCCTGTATTAAGCGCGGAACAAGTTGATGAGCTTGAGGCTTTTATCTGGGAATCTCCTTAAAATTGACAGATGTGCTATTTGGAACTAGCGATGGGACTCTCCAGTCACTGGGGATCCAGTGAGCATTTAATTTCTAATGTCCTCAAACAAAGAGGTTACAGAAGATTCATTTCTCGGAAGAAGCCTTCGTCAAGTGCGTATAACAAGTGCGAAAGATATTAAGCAGTGATAAAGGCAAATGGAGGATACACAAAGTATTAGGATGGAGCAGACTAATTCAAAACATGTAGAACAGGTTCATTTTAGTTGCGAGCCATGCTGAGGGCTTCGATGTTTACTTTCGCAATACAGAACAATTATTTTTGAAAAAGATGTGTATTTTTAGATAATATAAATTGATTTTTATTAAGGAAATAATGACCCCTCTGTCATTGAGGTTGTAGAGCGCATTGATTCAAGTAACTATCGAAGTGAAACTAAGTACAGAATTTGTAGTCACGTGTGTACCAACAACGTGGCCTACTTGATAGCCCCAATTATTCTAAATTCTAACACTTCCCCATAGACTAATTGGGCTTATTCCTTGTCTTTCTGTATGTTTGCTTCATTAGAAGTTTGCTTGAATGGTTAGTTGTCTGCTCCCAAACTGATCTTTGAATTTCCGATGAACCAATCCCAGCTAGGTATTCTCTGGTATTGATTCACCTCTCATTATCCCCCACGTACACCGTAGAGTCCTAAGGATTTCTGGAGTTATTATTAAATTTCTTGTCGTTAGCTTTAAAGGCTCCCCCGAAATTCGGCATCATAGTGTCAGCCTTTCTCAGCTCTCACATACACTCCCCCAGTTCCGTACTATGGTTGTTCCGGTGTATATTTCATCATTTTTGCTAGTGTTCCATTGTCTCTTTTCCCTCTAAGAGCAATATGCCCCACCAGTGTATCCCTTCCAAAGACTTGTATACCAAAGCGTTCCGGGTGACAGCTCTCTCATACCATCACCAAGCTCCACTTGATTTTCTTTCTATCTTGCTTCGGAGTTTGTCACCGATATTTCTTCCACTTCTTGATTTAATCTCCCCCACGATGATATAATATTAAACGCAGATAGCCGTTAAGAGGGTGTTAATGTTGAAGCCTTAGGTTATTGAAGAGATATTTTGTTGTCGGATAACATTACAGAGTTCCCTTTGCCTAGATAATAATGAAGACTGTAAGAAGGGAATGTCTTGAGAGTATGTATGCAGCTTTCGGAGCGGAGCTGCTGAGTTGAGGTTTAAACTGCTGTCGGAAATCAGCAGCGAAAATATTTTTTGCAACAGCTGTCAAAGAGTAGCTGCCAGGTGTGTGTTCTTTTTTTATTTTTCGGGTCGACTCATTTGACCCATGGGCTCTCTCTCTCAGAGTCCATCGACGGGCTGACTACCGTTGCGTTTAGGAACCATCAATCCTCTCGAGGGTTTGCAGCGACCCCGATCTTCAGTACTCGACCTGTGCTTTCCCTAACGAAGGCGATAACCTCCTATCTTCTCAGGCAACGGCCATTCAATTTTCTTTAGAGATTGCAACTCAAAGGCGATGGCCTTGTCTTGGGTTCAAGAAGGTGACGGCCTCCTAGTTGGATTAATTTGGTGCAAGTAGAGCATATGCCCTTCTACTTGCCCATAACGAAGATAGTATCAAGCTCCGGGCGATACAACGAGATTGCGCGAGCGACAATCCGGGCTCATAACCTATTAAGGAAATAATGACCCCTCTGTCATTGAGGTTGTAGAGCGCATTGATTCAAGTAACTACCGAAGTGAAACTAAGTACAGAATTTGTAGTCACGTGTGTACCAACAACGTGGCCTACTTGATAGCCCCAATTATTCTAAATTCTAACAATTTTTTTAATTTTTTATTTTAAATGAGGACCATTTTACTTTTCATTTTGAGTTGAAAACTATCCCCATAATTTAGACTTTCACGGAATATCATTGGATAGTACCCCTTGCTTGCATAACTAGTCAACAAACTAGACATGGGCCTGCATGAAGATCATACCAATTATGGCAATATGTGCAGGGATCTAATCCCAGTTGTTTTGACAATTTTACAATTACACCCCAAAAGAGACTGTAAGAGGTCATACGTTATAGCCATTCTGTCATGGCATAGAATAAGCACAAGTGAGAGTACAGCTTGTATAACTATATATTCAATCTATTGAGCGAATACTAAGACAAAGGAGAAAGAAAGAAAGTCTAATGATAATAGAATCTGCGAGCTTTTGTGTGTGTGCTCTTGCTTCCCAGGGTCGCGTGACTTTATCTTATCTCCTCCCACATATTGGTTCCTCACCCATCATACCTTCTTGGTCACCTGATTTATGTAATGAAATGGCAGAATGCCTTGCTGTTACACCATGGTTAGTTTAATAGTAGGGGTATGTAACTAGATCAAAGTTGTTGTGATCAATGGAAAATGGATTTGGTTGTGATGTTTTTGATGGAATCTGATGGAATCTGATAGAAGTTAGAATAATTGAGACTATTATGTAGGCCAGGTTGTTGACACACACGTGACTACAAATGATGCACTTGGTTTCAATTTGGTTATTACTTGAATGAATGCACTCTACAGCCTCAATAACAGAGGTGTTGGTAAAACTACCAGGTTCTTGGATTTGAATCCGAAGGGAAAGGCAATCAGTAGAATGTATTTTATTGTATCTATCTATCCGAAGTTTTCTGGGTGGCAGCTATTGCTAAGAAATATATTGAATGTGCATGGGCCTCTACAAACCCTTACTCGCTCTTGCCTAGTTTTGTCACAGGCTCATACCTGGTTATCATTAGGCTGCTGCCTAACAAATAAGGCTTGAACTCTTCCAACCATGTTAAACACCATACATGTCATGAACCCCTCCACGACTCAATAGACCCAAGTATAGGCCTTGGCTCAGTTCATGCAAATCTATTCTTAAATGACAAATTTAGATTGCAGACAGGACGACTCGAACACCAGTCGTGAGTCATCTAAGCCACATGCATCATAACTATTTTAATAACTAAAATTGGTAACATTAAAATGAAGCTAAATTAAAATAGACGGAGATGCTGGTGTTTGTCGGAGGACAGGTCATGATCTATTTTGAGAATGGTATGAAATGATGGAACGAGATCATAGTCTTGTAAATAAATAGGCGGCTTTCAGTCATGTCTCTTCTCGTTACTTTAAGATTTTCATTTGTATCTAGCTCTGAGTTCAGTTTGAATAAAACGCCACTTTAAGACCGTCACAAGTTTACAATTATCATATCATACACCCCATTACAATCACATGCCTATATCTAATTCCCAACATATTACCATGGTGCTAATGGTTGCAACAGAGGGATATTTCTTTCCTTCAAAGAAAAGTTTAATTTTTGGAATTTATATTTTTTTCTGTTCTAATTTGCTGTAATTTGGCGGCAATTCAGGCTGTTGAAATGAACTGGACCTGTACACAGAGATTGTTGTCAGCTTCACCGGTCTTGAGCCTAAAGTGAACTTGGAGCTCTAGCATAGGGAATGAATAAATGAATGGATTTGTTGGTTCATAGTTCTCCACTAGAGTAGTGTCAGAGTAGCATGTAGACAGCAAGGAGGACCCATGTTGGAATTTACCATATTTCTTACAATAATTGGCATTCCTTGCAAATATGAACAACTTTCCTACATACTCTATAATACATGCTATATTCTACATTTTAACTTCTTTTTGCTAATAAGCTATTCTCTCATACATTTGCATGTGCGGGGTAGTATGATACTAGATGCAAATGCAGTGAGAAACATAGTCATGTTTACTTTGCGACAAATAAGATGGCGTTAATGGTGCGGGGTCAGTACTGCTTTATTCCCCGCACAATTGTTTCGTGGTCAGCTGTGCTGAAGACTTTTTACTGTAATAATTGTTGTTTGCAGACCCACTTTAACTCTAGGATACGCACACATAAATTCGCGTTTTACATGTAAATTAGAACTTTAATGGAAACAATATTCTTTGAGCTTTATTTTCTGCTCGTCTTACTCGGAAATCGCAACAACCCAGGGGTCAGAGAAGTGGTATTCAGGGTAAAGGGTGCCATTCTACATTGTGCATGAGATAGTTGCATAACCACTTGGCCAAAAGGCCGGACCAGAATCATAGAACACTAGATACTGGTTATCTCCACATATACAGATTATACAGATGGCAATCCTGACAAGTAGATTTGTCATCATGGGGGATCACATGACAAGCTTGCTATGAACACACTAGCTAGGTCCCACTTTAGTTATGAGTTGGGACTCTCTCTCCCTGACGAGACAGACAGACAGACAGAATAGTATTAACTATTTCTCAACCTTTACAATTGATCGTGAAACCACCCTGTAGTCTATCCAACAGGATATCTATTTGTGACCAGCTGTTATGAATCTTACTTATGGACTGGATTACGGAGCTGTTAAGCTACAGAGGTCGAGTCAGTTTCGGCAAGACAAAGATTTCAAGGGTGCAGGTAAATCACGAATAGTTAATCAAGTAGATATATTTAGTTCTGATTATTGAAGGGTATAAGGTTGTGTATCTTAAAACAAAAGTTGTTTGAACTAAGGAGCAAATTCTAATATTCCAACCAACATAATCTACGCCCCATTTGCCTAGCCCTAACCGAATTTTCGAAATAGTCCGTGCGCCACCCAATCCAAATTGCCTACAACTAATTCATAACACCAGCAGAATCCTAGAATTGAAAGAAAAAGGATCACTGAAGACAGAGCGGAGGAGAGTGGACAGATTAATTTAGTAATGTAAAATAGATATTAACATGTGCTGTCTAAAAAGTAGTAAAAGATAATATTGTACTGTCGGTAAAAGGATTATATTTGAGCGTTATGAATTGTTCAATGTAATTGCAGTGTTCAGGTTGTCATTAGGACGCTGACAGGGATATGATTTAGCTCATTAGCGAGTCGCTTGGAGTAGAGGAAGAAAGGACAGAGGGAGAAGGGAAGAGGAGAGACAACGTTTTATGTATTTTGAGATACCAGTCAATTGACATTATTCACCGACTTTGTGCCGACACCCATTTTGTATTACTTTGTGTTTTACCAACAGTGTTAAGCTCAATGCTGTACATGGCCAAGCTCTGGTCACCCCGAGCGCAAGTCAAGCAGTGCTTCAACTGCTGCGAATGGGGACATACTCAAGCCTCGTGCACAAAGGCGAAAAGATGTGGTGAGTTTGCGGGCACTCATCAGACCAGAGACTTGTTGTAATTAAGGCAGCAACATGACTGCAGTAGACAAATAGTTCATATTAGAATAATATGCACTGGCTGTTGTAATTATTAACAGTCCTGCACCTGTAACCCTGGCCATGCACTGTCTTGTTTTCATTTCAATCTGCTGACAAACATGCAAGGTCTGTCTTACACTTAGTTAGCTTGGGGCCTACTGGTAGTAAAGACACACCCAAACCTTGATAATGTTACCATAGTGGAATTAGGGCGCATATCCTAGTTATTTTCTGCATTCGTCCCACTAGGGCTAATTCCTGTATATATCTAGTGGCCTTATCCTTCAGAAATCTTCAGTTCATTATGTTTACTGAATATCTCTGAAGGTCATATTCATACCTACTTCGTGTCAACCTACCAAGATTTATGGAATAAATCGCTATTTACCTGCTTCTTTGTTCGGCAATAACTCTTCACTCTCCTTCATTGCTCCAGCATTCCGCTCTCACAATCCTTAACCTTTCAACACTGGCGCCATGAGATATGATTAACCTATATCATCAATCACCGGCATGAATAGTAATTAGCCAATAGATGCCTTACAGCATACATTGGCTTCAGGATCTCCAACAACCTTCCCATTTAGGTTAGATTAGGAAGTATGGTGGAGTTTACACTAGTGTGCAGAAAACCCCGCTTTCAAGTATACAGAGGGACTTCTCGCTACACAGATAGAATTGTAGCAATTTATTTACAATTAACTATCCATTAAATATCAGTAAACTTCTTTGTATAGAAAACACATTCATCATATCTCTAAATCAACCTCAAGGCTAGTATTTAACTCTTCCAATATCCGGAACTATTTCAATTAGACTGCCCAAGGAAGTCGGTGCTTTGCTGCAACTGCGGTAAAGCCCATAAATTGTGGCAGAAGGGGGCGTGTCCTAACTTCGCGTCATACAAGGCAAGTGTCCAGAGGGCACGGTATGGACTTTTGGAGAGAACAGCAGACCTAAGAAGAGAGGAAAATTTACTTGCGGCCAACATAGTAACAACAGCGGCAAATGAGGCATGAGTGCACTTATTGTAAATTGAGTCATCTATTCTGTACATTTTCTCTGATCTTGTGTCATAGCTAGTTAGCTGCATACGCAATTAAAATCTGATGCAAAAAAAAAACAGCGGCAAAAATAACAGACGACCAAGATGTCACGGACCGAGGGCTTATTCTGAATCAATAGGAACCCTGTACGAAGATATCTGTAGTATTCTGCTATAATCTGTTCTGTTCTAATCTGTTCTGTTCTATTCTGTACTTGTCTAGACTATTCTACACTATTCCATGCTATATGAGGGTATACTGGAAAGTTCGAGAATAATAGAAAGGAATATATAATGGGCAATTGGGATAACTGTAGTTGGGCAGATTATGGTCTTGTACTTTAGGAACCTTATTGATAATCTTGAATATCTTGTACCTCAACCTATTGAACACCTGAACTCTTGATATTTTGACACCAGACATCTTGACTTCTCGACTCATCAACTCCTGAACACCCATTGACCTCTTGAACTATTGACCTCACGAGCTGCCGACCTTCCGAACAATCCAATTATTGACACAAGAGTTCACACTGGTGTCCCACCAAGAGCCTGAGGTATTCAAGAGGGGGCCAGGACGCCCGCACAAACAGCCCCTGGTTAATCCACCACCTCAACTATTTGCGCCATCAGGGTCAAACACAAGACCACAGTCATCACTTTTTAGCACGCGAGGGCAGGGAAAGGATGGCGAGGTTCAATATAATTTCAGCTAGTCCTGTCTCGGACTTAAGGCCAATTGCACTTCCTATAGGAAACCTCAGAAAATAAATAGACACAAGACAGACAGTTGTGGGGGGTTTTTACCGAATTTGGTTTTCTCCTGTGTAAATATTGTGGCTAGATATTCCTGCATGGGCCCATAGGGTACCTGAACGGGCTAAATGAAATCAAATAAAAAGTATTATAAATAAATAAATGAATAGATATCTCTTGTATTTAGACTCCTCTTCTCTTACTATCGCACAACACAGTTATATTCTCTTTCCTTTAGTACCTGACCCGTGAGCCACATTGACACTTATAGTAAAGAAATTTCTTTCGAGAAAAAGGATCCACACACAAGTGAATTAATAGCTGGTATGAAGTATACTCTTAATACAACTGCCGCATAAATATTCAACATTATGAATTCATTTTGTTGTCCTTTCTGAGTCTATAGCTATATGTAGGACATGCAGGTCCTCTCTACCTACAGGCCAAGGATACCTATGTGTTGTGATGTAACTGTCACAGCTGGCATGAGTGCACCCATGTCTAAAATATTAGTGCTAGTATATAAGACAAGGATTAAGTAGCGCCAGCATGACTGCTATTACGATCAGCGCTAAGAGCTGAGTGTTACTGGTACAACCAAGCGCAGAATATGTTGCTCTGGTTACGTGACTGTGGACTGTGTTATGGGTGTAAATTATGTACATATATATCAGTCCTATCTATGGAACTATATCATTAATTAATCATCTTTGAACTTGTCTCACATTCTCAGTGACCCATTATCTCTTCCTATTATAATAACGAGGCTATATAGGAGCGGGATGATGGGTGCTACTGGGGAACTCGTACTTGCAGTAGGTCTCTATTATCACTGTCGCATGTGTTCTCTTTGTATGTAAGACTTGAATTGTATATTAAGGAAACTTAGTTACAAGTGAATGAACGGAGGTCAAGTCCTCCTTATATGTCGTTCCAGACTTACTGTGTTGTCCACAGCCCCGTGCTAGAACATTCCCTTTGTTACATCATTTCTCTCCTAGGAGAAATGTATCTCTCGCTCTCCCTGATTCCATTGGTCTCTAGCTAGTCCCATTAACCCTGTTTCATCGAGATCTGGTTGGCTCCATATTGCCAATGCACGCATTGCACACTAAACCTATACGGTTTAGCTCCACTGTCACGTGCACTAACCGCGACGTGGCCCCAAGCGTCTGCCCTGGCAATCTACGTGGATTTACAACACTTCCTGCTTATTCGCCATTATCCCCAGCCTACACACCATTCTATATCTGCTCATAACCTAGTCATAACACTATGCCAGTAGTATATCCCCTCTTATGCCTCCCTTACAGCTCCCCTCAAACAGTAACACCTCTCAAAATTCTTGATTCGATCACACACTTAGAGGAGCCCTTAGCCCTTCGTCATCTCCCCTCTCCAGCAAGCGAAACGATGGCCATTTTCGGGTGTATGGCAGCCGGGAAAAATCGCAGAAAGCACTGGGTGCAGAGCTCTCATAATACCGACATTAGGACTAAATCCGAAGACATAGTGACCCTTCTGAAGCGTTCTAAGAGGCCGGCCAGTTGGGTGCTGCAGACTTGTGGGTACCTCGGGAAATCACCCTTTGCCTTTCTAGCCTCCTTCCAAATCCTTCCTGAAGGTCGTGCTGAAATGTCAGAAAAGTCTTGAAAGAGCGTGATTGCTGTATTGTAGCTTAGCCTAACTTCTCATATGCCGTCCAGGGCTCTAGGGAGTGCCGTTGACTCATCGGCAAAAGAAGCCCTCCTGGCTAATTTGCCGAAACCTCAGTCTGGGCGCCCATAAACGTTCCAAATTTAAAACCCCCTCGAAAATGTCAGTCCCAGCATAGTTTTCGGAGGCCTCTTCTCATTCTCGCTCCAAATCTCAGCCGCTTGTCCTTCCTAAAGATGTATAACCCCATTAGAGCAACAGTCCCCCATAATTCAGGACCCAGGCTTTATATTTTTCAACTTAATTTCCTCCTTGCGGGTATACGTAGCGTCGTAAATTTGTAGTGAGTGATGGCTGGTGATCAATGGAGCAAGCTGCTGTTTGCAATCGGAGTAACTTCTTTATTAGTTGTTGAGGCGAGGTGAGGCGTGGTTGAAAAGAGGTTGAGGACTCAGATGAGAATGTTAAGAAAGACATTGTCGAGAGGTCGTCAAATGGAGATAAGCTCGAGGTTGCTTTCGACTTCGATTCGAATGCGATTCTTCTTGGCTATCCCAGATATGCAGAGTATATTGAGCAATTACACCGGTTACACTGGAAGGTGAAGAATTCGTCTTTGCCGGCTCAAGGACCGGTTTACACGGCCGAGATCATACTTCCCACATGCCCAACTCGGTCTCACCGCGTGACCCACTACATAACAAGTAGCTAGTTATAAGAAAATTACTAAAATAAATGCTCCCACAAACTCCCATACACAAAATGACGAACTCCATGATCCAATTTGTGGTTGAAAAACGACACTCCTCGTCTCGTTTTCCTACATGTCATGCTTTGTGCTATGATCTAGTTACTACCTGTCACGGAATATATGAATGGAATATCTGGATCTGGATGGGTCGGGATAGATAACTATGTTGTGCAATAAGGAGATGTTACGGTTTGACCGTTATTTGAGCTTAGGCGAATAACCTAAGCGTAATATTAAGGATGTTTACGAAAAGGCTGTATGGGGGGGGGTAGATGAAGCTGAACGAAACGGCACTACTAATCAGGAGGTTGGAGCGTTAGCACAATAAGTGATACCTGGCATTGCGTGGCTGGGTAGCAAGTATAATGCCTATGGATAAGTCATCAGTCTATAGACCCACAAAGATCAACTCTTATAAGTACCTGTTAGTAGTAGCTAGAGTTCTCTTTTCTCCTTATATAGTTTAATAAATCGATTTACTCATCACCAACTCGGTTTCTGTCACAATTTAAACTATATCACTCATACTCTTGCCCGTCATTAGGTATATCGCAGTCTTAGATTACTGTGACCTAGGGTATCTTTAATTATTGGTTACATCGCACAGGGATTTTAAAATAAATCAACAATGGGTTCAGAAATGAACAATTTTTACAACGGAATGGACTTCATGGCATTTGGGTTATCGAATCAGGAATCGACGCCACACGGAGAAATACAATCGGAAGTAGAGCGAATGGTCGAGGAAATGAGATTAAGGGGAATAGAACACAGGAGAGAGCTTGGGATGCTACAATCTCAGATGAACGAAATGATGAAAAGGATGCAGGAACGATCGCAGAAGGATAAGAAATTATCCCTGCAAAACTCAAAAGCTAATATGGAGGGCCAATCAGAACGCAGAAATTGCTTCATTGAAGATGAACCACTTAGATGGCCAGAAGCATACGACCACAAGGATAGAAGTAAGTGGGCTATTACACATGGAATACTTCGCTACATATACAGACGTGATGTAGAAGAGCGATCCATACTTCAACCGTCAGACTTCTCAGTGCAACTATTCAGTCATGCGGTAACAGGAACAGCGAAAGATATGATCACAGGTCAGTTCCAAAATATGCTTGCAAATGGCATGGAATGGGATGCGCTAGGACTATTACAGGCCATGGATGATACTTTTCGCAATAGGAACGAAGAACAACTGGCAGCCGCGCTACTCCATGCATGCAGACAATTCCGGGATGAGAACCTATCGTCATATTTACCGCGCTTCCAACAGTTGCTCTCCCGAAGTCCCAGTTCGAAAGGAAATGAGAAGTGCAAGATCTACTTATTGCGGAATTCGTTAAACAAGACGACAAGGAATTACATGATCGGCAGTGTGCATCCTAAAACACTTCGTGAATTGATCGACTACCTGTCGATCCTAGGTTCTGAAATTGACGAAGTTGGTATGGAAATTACAAGGGAATACCTGCTAGGTCAGACTGGCTACTTCGACGATGGAACACGAGGCGTTGCTGGGGGCAAATTACTGGAGGGAATCTCACGAGAAATTATGCACAACCCTTCAGCCAAAGCCAGCTCATACAGTAAGGATGTTGACAGTAGGACAAGGAAGATTGGTATCGATAAAGTCCGTGCGAAGTGGGTATCACTTGTTGAGTTGAACGAGCGCAAAATAAACGGGTCATGCTTGCGATGTGGGAATAAAGGACACATTATAGCTGATTGTCGACTGCTTCCAGCTAAGCGTCCTGATACACCTATCCAAGCAGCACCATTTACCAGAAAAATTTCAGATACAGTTAAGGCCAAAGTTACGAAGAGCGTGGTAGAAAAAGGATTAGATCTAAAATCAAATTGTCCTCAGTTGCAAGCAAATGGAGCAATGGAATTGATTATCAACTCAAAATCAATTGGAGATAAAGAAGCTGAGGGCACTATGAATGGATCTTCTTTCATTATAGATACGGTAATTAACGGAATTTATTCAGTATCCACTTTGATTGACAATGGATGCGAATGCCTAGCCGCTGTCAGTAATTTATTGGTAGATAGAGCTAACCTAACTCGGATAAAAATAACTCCACGCAAGCTTACAGAGGCAACAGAAAATCGCCACCATAAAGATTTTATCACAGAAATGGTTAAAATGGAGCTAGATATAGATGGGTACCAAAGAACTTTATATGCGTACGTTATACCAATGTTGTCTCATGATCTCATATTGGGAAAACCATGGATGGAGCGAGAAGACGTTATCTACAATGCAAGAGAACATTTCATAGATATTGGAGAAGCAATTGTGAACAATCGACCATTGAGAGTATGGGAAAAGGGCCATCAGGCAATGATGAATTCGTCTTATCGAACAACGAATATCAAAAGTTTATCTGCAGGAGTATTTCTTGCAACGGTCAGGAAAGCCAGGAAGTCAAGCGCTGGCATAACTCAGCTATTTTCTGTAACGTTGGCAGATATTCAGAAAGCGCTTGCGCCATCAAAGAAATCGTCAACGTGTCTGGATAAGCTTCCTGATGAGTATAAGGAATTTTCAGACCTATTTCGAAAAGAACTCACAGATAAGCTTCCACCACATCGGCAAGGATGCGATCACGAGATTAGGCTCGAGTCTGACAAAAGCATCCCATGGGGACCCCTATATGGAATGTCAAGGGATGAGTTACTGGTGTTAAGGAAGACACTGACAGATCTTCTTGATAAGAATTACATTCGAGCGAGTAGTTCACCAGCAGGGGCCCCTGTATTGTTCGTTCGGAAACCAGGTGGAGGCTTGAGATTTTGTGTAGACTATCGCGCCTTGAATGCCATTTCGAAAGCCGATCGATATCCCTTACCGTTGATTAAAGAGACGCTTGCTAAACTGAGCAGAGCTAAGTGGTTTACTAAGCTAGACGTGCGATCTGCGTTTCACAAGTTGCGTATTAAGGAAGGTGACGAATGGAAAACAGCTTTTCGAACACGATTTGGATTGTTTGAGTGGCTTGTCATGCCGTTTGGACTAAATGGAGCTCCGGCATCTTTTCAAAGGTATATCAACGAAGCCTTACGTGAGCACCTCGATGATTTCTGTTCGGCTTATGTAGATGACGTGCTTGTATTCACCAACGGAGACAAAGAGGAACACGAGAGGCACGTGCGATTGGTACTTGAAAAGCTTCAAAAGGCAGGACTAGGGTTGGATATTGACAAGTGCGAGTTTGGTGTCAAGGAGACTAAATACTTAGGCTTCATCATATCTTCCGATGGTGAAAATTCTGCAGTCAAGATGGATCCTGCAAAGGTCCAGGCAATATCGGAATGGAAGGCACCCACAACAACAAAAGGGCTAAGAGGATTTTTAGGGTTCGCCAATTTTTATCGTAGTTTTATCAAGGGGTTTTCAAGAATCTGTGCGCCTTTAACTTCTCTTACAGGCAAGGGTACACCCTGGAAGTGGGGCGCTGAACAAAATGAAGCATTCGAATTGCTAAAGGAAAAATTTTGCAGAGCCTGCTCTAGCCCAATGGGATCCTGACCGAAACAATGTTGGAGGCAGATTGCTCTGGTTATGCGCTCGGTGGATGTTTGTTACAAAAGCAAGAAAATGGCACATGGAAACCAGTGGCATATTCTCGGAAGCTGACTGGAGCAGAAATGAACTATGACGATTCATGATAAAGAACTCCTAGCCATTGTAGCAAGTATGAAAGAATGGGATGCGGAGCTACGGGGTCTAGCACATGCTTTCACTATCCTAAGTGACCACATGAACCTGAAATATTTCCTGACCACAAGAAGGCTGACAGAACGGCAAACTCGGTGGGCAGAATTTCTATCTCGATTCAGGTATACACTTGTGTATAGGAAGGGAGTAGATAATGAACGACCAGATGCACTATCGAGAAGGGATCAAGATAGACCTACGGAAGGCGACCCACGACTTATAAGTCGCGAGCGCCAGGTCTTAACACCAATTTATGCATCAAAGTTACGTGTTGGTAATAGCAACCTAGCAGAAGGGCACGAGTTATTTATCAACGAAGATTTGCAAAATCTCTGGGACCAAGCATTAAAAAACGACAAGGGATATATACAGGTGGTGAATGCAATTCTAAGTGGGGAGCGTACATGGCCTAAGGACATTAAATTGCAAATAGAAGGTTCGGATGAGCCTAGCCCAATTAAAGCAACGATCGCCGCTTGTGCATTTGACAATGATATTGGTGTAGCTCGCTACCAAGGACGGATTTGGGTACCTCTATATGAACCTCTAACAACAGCGCTTATCCAGAATATCCATGACTCAGCTGTCTCGGGTCATCCAGGGAGAGATGCAACCCTTGCCCAGGTCGCTCGTGAATATTTTTGGCCTGGAATAAGTAAGTCAGTAAAACGGTTCTGCAAAAACTGTCATGTATGCGGGAGGTCATCGATCTGGCGACACCAGAAACAAGGGCTTCTTAAACCGCTACCAGTACCTGAAAGATTCCATCAAGAGCTTTCCATTGACTTTATGGTGGACCTTCCCAAATCGAATGGCGCGACAAACATAATGGTAATCACCGATAGACTGTTGAAATCAGTGACACTGGAGGCTATGGATAAAATGGATGCGGAATCTTGTGCTAAACGATTTGTAGAATGTCACTGGCGCTATCACGGATTTCCAATGGCCTTAACCAGCGATAGAGGCACTAACTGGACTAGTAAATTCTGGAGACGACTTTGCGAGTTAGTCGGAATTGAACAGAGGTTAAGCACAGCCTATCATCCTCAAACCGATGGAGCGACGGAAAGAATGAACCAGGAAGTTCAAACCTACCTGCGAGCTTATGTTTCCTATACTCAGCACGACTGGTCTGATTGCCTTGCTGCGGCCCAACTTGCGATTAATAATCGAGATGTGGTATCCTTAGGCGGTATAAGTCCATTTTACGCAATACACGGCTACCATGTCAACCCCATTCAAATCGTTAACAAGCAGTCGATGATACCAGTATCAACAGGAAAAGAAAGGCCGAGAACTTTGTCGACAGATTACAAAAGGTTACGATTTTTATGCAATCTGCAATGGCAGCTATTCAGGAACGCTACAAAGATCTCACAGACAAAAAAAGACATCCCGCACCAAGATATGAAGTCGGTGATAAAGTTTGGCTACTTCTGCGAAACATAAGGCTAGAAGATCAACCTTCCAAGAAATTGGGATGGCAACATGCAAAGTACACAGTCACTAAAGTTATTTCGCCAGAAGTAGTGCAACTTAATATCCCTGGAAAGATACATAATCGGTTTCATGTAGACTTACTCTTACCAGCAGATGAAAATCCGTTGCGGTCGCAAAAATTAGAAGACGAAAATCCAGGTCCAATAATTGATGTTGATGGCGAAGAAGAATATCAGATTGACAAGGTCCTTAGATGTAGAACAAAGAAGGGAGAAAGACAGGCTTTAGTCAAGTGGACTGGATTGGCGTTACCGGAGTGGACATTGCTCACAAACTTGCAGGATGCCGCAGCGCTCGACGTGTGGGAGAAGAAGTGGGGTTCAGCAGAGACAAACAATGGACCAGCGTCAAGGAAAGAAAAGAAGAGAGGGTGAATAGGGGGGTAATGTTACGGTTTGACCGTTATTTGAGCTTAGGCGAATAACCTAAGCGTAATATTAAGGATGTTTACGAAAAGGCTGTATGGGGGGGGGTAGATGAAGCTGAACGAAACGGCACTACTAATCAGGAGGTTGGAGCGTTAGCACAATAAGTGATACCTGGCATTGCGTGGCTGGGTAGCAAGTATAATGCCTATGGATAAGTCATCAGTCTATAGACCCACAAAGATCAACTCTTATAAGTACCTGTTAGTAGTAGCTAGAGTTCTCTTTTCTCCTTATATAGTTTAATAAATCGATTTACTCATCACCAACTCGGTTTCTGTCACAGGAGAGTAAATCTAACTATGTACATGGAAGTCTTTAAGTCCCAAGTTTGCTAAGCCATTCCTAGGACTTAGTCCCGTGACAGTACTCCCCCTCCAAAATTTTAGTTTGGACCCCAAACTTTCACTACTTTTTATATTTTTTATTATGATTATTTCAATTTTTTAATCTGTTTCAGTCTTCTACTTGATCTTTGTGGTTGTTGTTCTGGAATTGATTGATTTGTAGACGGCATCTTCACCCATTCCGGAGGCCCTGGCTTACCAGGGTTTTTGGTGTGGAAATCTATTATTGCCTTGTGACATCCTTTCAACCCTGACACTGGCTGCCAGGTGGGATTTTGATCGTATTTCCACTTCACAAGGTATGTAAGACCGGTCTTATCAATATTTTCATCATGTACATCAAGGATCTTATCAAATTTCCATTTATCGACAATTTTACCGTCATTTTCTCTTTCTACAACCCGGCCTACAGTATTACGACGCTCGTTTACGTTGATACTAGATTGGCCTGGGATTATCGAGTCTGGCCACGGTCGAACCATTGATGTATGAAAGCTATTGTTAACCCCAATATGTTTCGGAAGTTCAACAATTACTGCCCCATCATATACCTTTACCACTTTGAAAGGACCATCCCATTTGTCATCCCATTTATTTTTTGGTCTATTTGTCTTAATATTTTTAAGGCTTATCATGACCTTATCTCCTGGATGATATACTGGGGCCTCCGATCTTCTAGCATTTGCATTATTCTCATATTGTTCTTGAGACTGACGGCTTAGTGCTTTAAGTTTTTCCAATATGCGATTAAAACAATCCGCAATAGCATCAGCCCTTAGGTATTCTTTCTTCATTGATCCATTCAAGTCACAGGTCTTGGGGGCTGGTGGTTCTATTCCAAGGCGTGGGTTGTAGCCATAATTTGCAAAAAATGGAGAGACACCTGTTGTCTTGCTAACACTGTTGTTTCCTGAGAATTCTGCAAATGGGAGCCAGTCAACCCAATCATCCTGCGTAAAATTAACAAATGCACGTAGATACTGGTTCAATGCCGAGTTAATTATCTCCGTTTGACCATCTGTTTGGGGATGAAAAGCAGAACTATGTTTCAAGTTCACAGATAGACGTGTGTTCAGACGATGCCAAAAGTCCGAGACAAATTCAGAGCCCCGGTCGGAGATAATTGATTCTGGTGCACCATGGAGCTTGTACACTTCCTTTATAAAACAACTTACCAATTCTGCACCATCTAGGGATGACGTTGTCACAGTGCAATGGTACGAAGTGCGAGGTATATGTTACGCATGAGTTGTGCGATGAGGAAGGAAGAGTCTATCTAGCTGTGATGGGCAATCAACAAAACAATATAGGAAATGAATGGTGGCCGATTACTGTCTATTTTCTACATACATCTCGGAACTGTCCACCGAGGGGAGGCTACTTAAGGTGTCCCAACTCCTAATGCGCTAACCACGTTATCTGCTCTACTAAACCATATCCTTGATATTCCAAGTAGGCTCGTCATAGCGAATCTGGGTCTTGTTGGTCCATTATTCCATATGAGACTTGCTACAACAATATCCTGTTTACATATTCGTTGCAACCCTGTATTTGTATGGCTGAGTTGGACATCCCTCCACATAGTTAGGCTAATGACGTAATTATGATTAGTGTCCGTGCGATAGTCACTAGGAGATAGGCGCAGCCTGTAACACTAGCTACACGAAGGTCTTTAGAGGCTCAGTTGTCGCTTAACCTTAAACCATGCCAACTACAACGCTACTACCGTGACAGACGTTGGTATGAAGTGGCGCATTTTCGTCAGACGATCCACTACCACGAGGATATGATTAAATACCTTTCCAGAACGCTTACAAGGGGGTAAGTCAACCACATGATCAATTGAGATATTGACCCATGCGCGGACTGGGATATTGAGGGGCTTCAGGAAGCCCAGTGGTGATGTTCTTGGGGTTTTTGTTCTAATGCATAGCTCACACCCTTTAACAAAATTAGCCACAAACTTACTCATTTTAGGCCACCAGTATGATCTTTGTAATAAGTCTAACGTTTTTACTCGTCCTGGGTGACCCGCGGGTCCTGAAGAATGGGTACCATGGACAATTAATAAACGTAGCTCTTTGTAATCTGGCGCAAATAATCGATTCCTAAAATAAATCAACCTGTTATTAATTTTGAACTCTGCCATATCTTTCATTAATAATTTTTTTAAATTTCTAGGCCATTTTCTCCTGGATTGGTCCTTCAAATGCTCAACCATTTCTCTAGCGGTAGGGTTTTCTTTATATGCCTGATATATGAGATCTATCAGTGCAACTTCATTAGAAAGCGGGGCAAGAATTTCGGAATGTTTATATTCAGGAAATTTTTCATCATTTAAACAATCTAGTTTTAAATCCGGGTGAACTTTATCCTCTGGTATCATTGCACAGAAACGTTGCTGAAGACGTTCATCCGAAGCATCTTTCGGCTTCAAACCTGGCAAACGACTCAATGTATCTGGGATTAGTGCTTTAGATCCTGGTCGATAGGATATCACAAAATTAAACTGAGATAGAAATTCAGACCATCTTACTTGACGCTGGTTAAGTTGTTTTGCTGTCAAAAATGTCTTCAAGTTCTTGTGGTCTGTAATAATTTCGAATGTGGACTGGACCCCCGCAAGCTCTGGTCGCCATTCTTCCAATGATTTTACTATGGCTAGCAACTCTTTATCATAAATATCATAATTTGACTCAGCTGGGCTGTGTTTCGAAGAGAAGAAAGCGACTGGATGAAGAATATTGTCGTCCCCTGTCTGAAGCAGCGCACCCCCGAAGCCCAATTTGATGCATCAGTCTCGACCACTGTGTGTCTATGATAATCAAAATACCTGAGTACTGGTGCTTTCGTGAAAGAATCCTTTAAATATCGGAATGCCTCATCCTGATCATCTGACCAATTCCATTTTACGCCTTTCTGTAAGAGGCGGGTTAATGGCTGCATAAGCCCCGAATATCCTTTAATGAAACGCCGATAATAATTTGAGAACCCTAAAAACTGCTGTAACTCCTTTAAGTTAGATGGCTCCTTCCAACTCTCAATTGACTTTACTTTTTCAGGATCCATGCTGAGCCCATCAGTAGAAATAATTAGCCCCAGATACTTTGTCTTCTTTGTATAGAATTCTGATTTTGCAATATCAAGCTGTAGACCTGCATTTCCCAACCGTCTTATTACTTCATCTACATTTTTTGTGTGTTCCTCTCGGGTCTTTGAGTAGATCAGGACGTCATCTAGGTATGCTGTACAATACTTATCCAATGCATCATGTAACGTGTGATTGATATAGTTTTGGAACGTTGCTGGCGCATTGCATAAACCGAATGGTGTTACTAACATTTCATATAATCCAAACCGTGTGGTAAAAGCTGTCATCCACTCGTGTCCCTCTGCAATCCTGATACGATTGAAAGCAGATATGACATCCAATTTTGTATAAAAATTTGCACCAGATATAGAATCCAGGGTCTCCCTGATCAAGGGTAGAGGATAGCGGTTTTTTATTGTAACATCATTAAGACCTCTATAATCTTGGCAGATACGCACCCCTCCATTTTGTTTCGGGACTAGTAGTAAGGGAGCGGCAGCGGGAGAGGATGATTGTCTTATAAATCCTTTATCAAGCATGTCGTCAATCCATTTTTTTATGCATTGCAACTCCGAGGGAGAGAAAGGTCTATTTCTACAGGACGGAACCTCTTTGCCTGGCATTATTTCAATCTTATGGTCCTACTGACGATGAGGTGGTAGTATTCCAGCATTTTTCGGTAAGAAGTGCTCCGCATGATGATTTAACTCATCTGGCAATTTTTGTTTTATCATATCAATGGTTAAATCAGGCTTATTTTCCAAGAATTTTTCCACATCCGCCTGGTCAACTTTCCGGCGAATAAGATCTAGCGAATCACTGTCTTCTGGACTTTCCCAAATTGGAGTTGTCTCCTCCACGACAATCTCTTCTTTCACAGAAATATCTTGACTACTTAAACAATTATTTTCTTTCATTTTTGTTATTAGATGTTCTCCTTCATCTTCGCAATCCTCGACTGTGGTATTGTATGATCTGCATGAAGGTGTCAGCTCATTTTTGCAACGAGGATTACAGAATAAGGAGTCTCTTTTACTAGGTAAGCACATTGTCTCCCAATATCTTCCATGAATACAGTTACGTTTACAATATTCAGACCTGAAAGAGAGCGTCATAGACCTCCAATCACAAACTGGATTATGCAGTTTTAACCATGGTATACCTAGAATAACTGGATTACTCTTGCTGAGTTTTGTTATATAAAAGATTAAATTTTCCGAGTGTTGACCGAGATGCAAACGGAAGACGACATAATGCGTGATGGCTGCTTGTGAGCTACCGTCAGCTAGACGTACGGAGCGAGGGGCGACAAGTGGTTTAGTTTCAATTCCAAACCGCTTTACAATCGACTCTTCATCAGCGAATGCAATAGCTGTGCAACCACTGTCAATCAGACTTGTTGTGGAAATTTTCACACTATCATTAATGCGTGGATTAGAAAGATGAGAACGTAGAAGCATTGAATTACTTGAACTAGTGGAACACATTTCTAGCAGTGAGCTATCTAGTAATACACTTCTTATAAATTCATTCTCATCCCCATAACTCTTTGACCCCTGTCGACGACTTAAGGCAGGGGTTTGTCTTTTAACTGATTGCCCACAGCCCGTACGACATCTTTGGAATCTTCGTCTTAAGGGTAGGTATCTGTGATGCTCCCAGTATTGTCCAAGGCGCGAAGTCGTGCAGGGGCTGTCGGACGTAGATAATCTTACTGGAAGCCCTGTGAATAATGCTGTGAGATGTATTGCGCTTGATTATAATACATATGAGGTGTTAGCCATGGTTGCATGTTCTGGTGCGGAGGATATTTTTGCTGGGAGGATATCGGGGGGACATATGCCCTAGATTGTAAATGACCATTTCCCCCGCTGACTGATGGCTGGTTAATTGAACGTGTTGGCATTGGGATCGGATCTATCTTTCTGTGGTGATCTTTCGCAAAATGGCCCTTCTGGCCACAAGCTAAGCACAAGTGGTTATCCTTTCTATGTTTCCTGTCCGATTCTGTGAGCTTTACACAACCGAGATCCATAGGATCACCAGCATCAATTGCATCCTGACTATGTCTTAGATCTTGGCGTGGAGAATAGCTGGACGTTTGTTGGATTTTTGCAATGTGCTCCTGCTGTCCCAGGTTTCGGGCAATCCTATTGATCATTTGACTCCAACCGTTGAAGTCGTCATCCTCGGGCAGGTTCACTTGATTGTCTATAACATTGGTTATCCTTATATTTAACTGCTTCCTTAACATATCGACTTTTGTCCTGTCATCATATTTAGCCTTTTCTGCAAAATGATCAAAGTCCACTTTGAAGTCTCCGTAGGCGCGCTTTTCTTGAAATAAGGTATCCAATTTATTTTTGGCTGTCTGAGTTACATCTAGCAACATGTATTGCCCGTCCAATACTGACCACAATTCTTCAGATGTCTCCCATGCCCATTTTGCAGGATGGTGAGGGTTCTTGTTCATCATCTGAACACCATCTTGCACGGAATCCCATGCCTTGTCTGTGAGTTGCCCTGTAATGTATGAAATTTTCTCAAATTCTCCAGGGAAGCAGGGTTTATCAACAATTATAGTCTGTTGAACTTGTGTCTTCCATCGCTCGTATTCCAATTGTCTTTTCTCCATGTTGTTATGATTACCAGTATACTTATCATGGTCTGTTGTGGTACGGCGAGGTGTTCGGATAGCCTGTTTGTTAGAAACAATGTTGGAGTTAGCAAGATTGTTTTGAATTTGGGTTTGTAACTTAAAAATTTCATCATTCCCTGATGATATGTGAGCATTCAATTTGCTTATTCTCATATTTAATGTATTGATATCGTTCAGACGGCTTTCTACTTGCTGGTTTTTCGTTTCTATTATTTCTCGTGCCTTTAAAGTATCCTGATCAGCGAGAGTAAGTCTTTTGTCAAGCTCACTGATGTGCCCTTTCATGCTTTTAAAATTGGACTCAAATTCAGATATTGTTGCTGACTGGTGGGAGATCTGCCTGTTAAGTATGCCAAACTTAAGATCAAAACATTTTAACAAACTACAAAACATTTTTTTTCAGGTGAATCGGAAGTTGAGGCTATTGTTGTCAAGAGAGGAGTCGGATTTGAGTCTGGTGGGAATGTGTAGTCTCCAATAGCACTGGCAAGATTTGGCCAACTTCCACGGAAGGAATCTAAAAGTTGATTCATAATGGACGCGTCCTGGTAGCTGGCCATTTTTATAAAAGCTGGATAAATTGATTTTAAGAATTTAGGGGTGCCTTTTTGCGTTCGAGAAGAACCTTCTGAAAGGATACAATTGTTTTCTGGTTACAGGTTACTGGATCAGGGAAGCAGGGCGCGGTAAGGCACGTGTGTTAGAGATCGCACAAAATGTCACGGAATATATGAATGGAATATCTGGATCTGGATGGGTCGGGATAGATAACTGTGTTGTGCAATAAGGAGAGTAAATCTAACTATGTACATGGAAGTCTCTAAGTCCTAAGTTCGCTAAGCCATTCCTAGGACTTAGTCCCGTGACACTACCGTCTCCGCTGAGAGCTGGAGACGGACTCACAGGTGGGTGCCCGAAGCAGCCGATTTCCTGCGCAAATTTTGTAAAGTTCTCAAGGCACTTAGGCCCGAGAAGCTTGTGGGCAAAGTCGTGATCTGACATTGTCCCTCGAAGTCGACGCGTCTGGCGTGCGTGCAGTCGACAGTGAATGAAATGAAGAGGTGATGTTTCCTCTCCACACGCACACTCCAATGAAAAGGCGAAGTTGTTGAAACAGCAGTGACATTCCGCGAAGTTTCTGTGGCCCGTACGGGCTGAGATCAGTTCACAGAGTAGCCGCCAGGAAGGTGTCTGCTCGCGGGGCTTACGCCGTCGCATGAGAAGACCTAGCTTTTGATACCTAGGTGGAAATGCTTCTTCCCACCATTCCTCGAGAAGCGCTTGTCGTTTCTGGTTCATGAGACGACACCCCTTCCCTAATGTTTTCTGGTAAGTTATTTTGCCATGTATTATTGATTGTGTTGGTTCCACTCATGTTGGATGTTGCGACCTCAGGCCATTAGGCTCAGCAGACAACATTAGCTGACTAATCGGGAGAGGCATGTGCATCTAATCTAATCCACAGAGGTGTGGATCCTAAACGTAGCAGGCTACGTAACGTAATATAGACTACTAAATGCGGTTAGCCTACAATTAGTAAGCTACGCACAAAGTGTAGATTTCGGAGTTGGGATAAGATTAGATTTATATTATAGTCCTAACTGAGTCAATGACTATAAAGGACTCCCAGAATCTATATATAAGATACTAGCTACATTTTTTTATTTTTTATTCCAATTTTAAAATTTTTAACTATGATCTCTTGGACAGTGAGGGTCAAGCCCTATGATATAGATAGTTCGGAGTTGGGAGTTTGAAGGAGATATAGACAAATTTATTATAACTCAAGCTTAACTATTGCATTCTGCGGAACTAGCTGTAGTAGAGCCACGAGTTATATTTGTCACCATCCTGTTATAAATGTGATCGATCGAAATCCACAGAGGTTCGAAACACCCTAGATAGATGATAACATAATTACAATTCAGTACACTCTATTTCCATTCCACAGCACTAATGTTTAAGTCCTGTCAACAGATTGTTACATTATCTGGAATGTGAGAAATTTCATGTATTTGAGGATAAGATGGAACGTTAACAGAAATATACGTTTACACTTATTCTCAATCTCTGCACACAGAGATTGACTTAGTCGGAGCTACAAAGCATCCGTGAATTTGACAGTCAATATTTATCATTCTATTCTTACCAACGTGCAAAAGTAATCTCACTACTTGAGTCTATGACTATCTAGCACATTGGGCTCCCCTCTAACCCAGGCCGCACTTTGTACAGTGCTCCTATCCTCTTTTGTTACTTGTAAAATCATTGATATATTTCCCTTGATGAATAGCTATGCAGCTCAGTACTTGCCCATAAATTTCAGCCACTTATTCTACGGAACCTTCTACCCAAAAAAAAAATTAAAAATGGTAGCAATGGAAACTGCGTGCGTGGGAAAAAGTCTCAAAAAACCAGCAGCCCCAGCCAGGCGAGGCCTAGACTCTGGGACCACATGAGGTGCGCATTTTCATCTATATCTCCCTCATTTGTAACATTAGAAGCCGACTTGATCCAATCCACCATCTCTGTGTAGGGTTCTGGGTACCCTCCGGAAACTCTTTAGATGGCTTTTCCTCCATGATCAAGGGTTGGTAATGATTAGGGCTTCGACCCCACCATCTGATCTGATCGTGGTTAGCTTCGTGATAATGGTAATAGGGGCATTTGTCGGGAGATGAAGACGATACAGACCGCAAAAGCGATTGGGGATCCTCATCAAAGACTGTCAGCACACACATGTGTGTGCTGATTCTTTTTATTTATCATTTTCTATCTGGGATCAAGTCTGTCAACAGTTTCAGTAATTCAAAACTTTAATTTTAACATATGCAGCTATTCTTCACTGATAGACACAATTAACCTAGCTGCCCAACATGTTTGGAAATTTTAAAGGCTACGGCTGTTGATACGGCAAAATATCGTATAAATCAAAAGTACTACGTTGCAACGTGGTGGTTAAATCGTGATTTCTTATTTTCTCTCTGTTCAGCCCGCAACAGTGAGATACCCTCATTTGCACGAGCTAATTCTATCTAACCTAACTAGGCTTAGCCAACATCACGTGAAGCTTGATGTTGGATGAAGCTCACAACAACGGCCCTGGTTATTCACAAACTCTTTGTCCGATTCAATAATTTCGCGCAGCTAATGCTAGAGCCGGGTTAGGAGATAAAAACACGACTATGGAATCACTCGAATATATTAAGTTAGGTAAGCCACTTGTTTTGGATGATCGTAAATGAGGCTGATCAACAGATCTTCCGCCGCGAAATAAATGCCTGACAATTTTATTTATGTCCACATCTTTATCCTCTAAATTTTCTTTAATTTTCATGTCATGTCAAAAATAGTCTTGATTGACTATCAAATGTTCTACATATTATTGTGGGCATCCTTTCCGAAATGTGATGCGCAAAGGTCCGGGCGCCAGTACGTTGCCAAGAGAAGATTCTTCTAGAGGCTAGGGCACGGCCTTTTATGACTTGAGGGGGAAGATGAAACAAGAAAAGCCGCTCACAGTATCCGTTCACCACAAGGTAGAAAAGAGGATTTTGAGGAAATTTACCTTTGCCATCAATCTTGTGATGTTAGCATTTCTGTTTTCGAACATCAAGATGGGAGAGAAACCAAGTGGCTAGCTAATAGTTAAAAGATACATTATAGAGTCAGATCTAATGGCTCCATTCTCAGGCTCAATAGTTAATGTATGTGATCATATCACTTGCAGCTGATTGACGAGCCTTCAAATCTGAGACATGAACGGACTCTGTCCATTTGAGTGATCAATATCATAGCTTCAAATTAAAATAGCGCAAAATAAATGACTTACTCGCAATAGGCTGAGGCAGATTGTAATCGTAGCTATGCCCTCCGGCGAGTTCATGTAGGAGCGGCCTTACTGAAAGGGGACGTAGGCTTGTAGGATGATCCCACATCCTTGATCCAGCTTCATGATTGGTGGTGGTGTGAATTCTGGTGTCAGTTCTTGCATGTTTGAAGCTTATCCTGGATAAACTAAACCCTTTCTAGCCCCAACACAAAAGACCTGTAGCTCTTCATATAATTAAGCCCCTCTTCCCCTCCATGATCTGTAAACTCTTCATCCTCTACCATCTATCTTCATATTGGAACCCCAACCTGTAGTGAGTATTTCACTTGTTTCGTTGCTTTGAATTTTCATGTTTTGCTCTTTTGCCAGTGATATGTCCTTTTAATTCTACAGTCGCTGCCAAGAATGCCCCTCTACAATTGTTAAAACTTCTTACCCTATTTAATTAAGCCATTATTATGTCATTGTGTGTACTAACTTCCTCGGTAGCTAAACACAAATCGATCTACATCAGGACTGGTATAATTAGGTAAATTCTCTAACATCACTCGAATATGTGAAGCTAATTTTATCAATCGAAAAAGTCCAATATGGCAATCACAAAAATACATGCGCGCTCTGTCTATGATTCTCGGGGTAATCCAACAGTAGAAGTTGACGTTGTCACCGAGACTGGTTTACATCGTGCTATTGTTCCATCTGGTGCATCTACTGGTTAGTGAACTCGAGTTTATCATAACTTCTATTCTAAATTTTACTACAGGTCAACACGAAGCAGTTGAGCTCCGTGATGGTGATAAGAGCCAATGGGCTGGCAAAGGTGTCACAAAAGCCGTCGCAAATGTCAATGACATCATTGGACCAGCCCTCATTAAGGAAGACATCGATGTGAAGGATCAGACTAAAATTGATAACTTTCTTATCGACCTTGACGGAACACCAAACAAGGGAAAGCTCGGCGCGAATGCCATTCTCGGAGTTAGTTTAGCTGTTGCTAAAGCAGCTGCAGCTGAGAAGGTAAGTACGCTCAATGTGGGTATGAGGTGCATGGTTTAACTATTTGTAGAAAGTACCTCTTTATGCTCACGTCTCCGATCTTTCTGGAACAAAAAAGCCTTACGTTCTACCTGTCCCTTTCATGAATGTTTTGAATGGAGGGTGAGTCATGTAACATTTTACCTACAAAATAGTACTAAATCAATTTAGATCGCATGCAGGCGGACGCTTGGCTTTTCAGGAGTTTATGATTGTCCCCTCGTAAGTAAAACTCTTGAAACCGAGAATTTACTAATATCTGTTTAAGGTCAGCACCGTCCTTCTCAGAAGCTCTACGTCAAGGAGCTGAGGTATACCAAATACTAAAGGGTCTTGCTAAAAAGAAGTATGGTCAATCCGCTGGAAATGTTGGAGATGAGGGTGGTGTCGCACCAGATATCCAGACTCCCGAAGAAGCGCTTGACCTTATCACTGATGCCATTGAAGCTGCAGGATATACAGGTAAAATGTTTATCGCTATGGATGTTGCATCGAGCGAGTTCTACAAAGAGGATGCCAAAAAATACGACTTAGACTTTAAAAATCCTGAAAGTGACCCAACAAAATGGTTAACTTACGTCGAGCTCGCCGATAAATATCAATCTCTGGCTAAGAAATACCCAATTGTCAGCATTGAAGATCCATTTGCTGAGGATGACTGGGAAGCGTGGAGCTATTTCTACAAAACTTCTGACTTTCAGATTGTCGGAGATGACTTGACAGTTACTAATCCTCTTCGTATTAAAATGGCTATAGAGTTAAAGTCCTGCAACTCTCTTTTGCTCAAGGTAAACCAAATTGGAACATTAACCGAATCTATCCAGGCTGCCAAAGATTCTTATGCAGCTGGCTGGGGTGTCATGGTATCACATCGTTCTGGTGAGACAGAAGATGTCACTATTGCTGACATTGTTGTGGGTATTCGAGCTGGACAGATTAAGACTGGTGCGCCGGCCCGATCTGAGCGGTTGGCTAAACTTAATCAAATATTAAGAATTGAAGAGGAACTTGGCGAGAAGGCTGTTTACGCTGGAGGTAATTTCCGAACTGCAATTAATCTATAATAGTGGGGGGAGTTGTGCACACATGACACCTAGATATGATAATGCCCGATGTATGAAGGTTAATGAACGTTTATAGAAATATTAGGAAAATATATTGCATCCCATCTGCTACTAGTAATTTCCAGTGCTTTAGAATAATCTCTCTGCTTAAACTATGCGCCGATTGATGGAAGTCGAAAACACTTTAAAATCAGGTGAATAGAGCCTTGCACAATTTATTCCTGTGGGGCCTAAGTTGTGACACGAAAATTGTGCTACAAACGTATTTGCCCACATTACACTATTTTCACTTACGATTAGCAACTCTAAGTATCATTAAATCTATTCACATTTTCCTAAATTTCACGTCTTACATTTGTTTTGAAAAGCTTACATCCAATATGCCTGATAAATGGGGTAAGTTTCAAACAGTTTCATCTTTAATTTTTGAAGGATGAAGATTTGAGAAAGAAAAATGGAAAATTCTCCTTGCGTTCCTTACTTTAGTCTGTCTCGTTTTTAATATCACAGGAACTATGATTTAGCAATTTAGATTGTTGAGCATTAGCTGATAGCCATTTTCTGGAATAGACGATGAAGATGACGATTCCACACCCCCAGCATCACCACGGGGTGTGCTTCCATCTACGCGAAGAAAATTTGAGGATGAAGAAAATGACAGCGATGTTCTAGACAGCTGGGATGCCGTCGAAGATTCGGACGTGGAGCGTGAGAAGGCAAAAGCTGCTGCTGAGCGGAAAGCAAAGGCAGATGCCGAAGCTGCTGCTAATAAGAAGAGTAAAAGTCAGCGGATCGCCGAAAAATTAGCGGAGAAGGCACGACAACTTGCTGAAAATAATGATGAGTCCAGTGAAGAAGACGTTACCACTCGACGCGAACGCTTGCAGCAAATTGAGCAGGAATCTGATATGGCCCATGCTGTTGAACTTTTTGGTAATATTGGTATCAGTAACAAACGTAAGGTCACGACTGCAGCCAATACAGTTCAGGTTAATTCCAATGATCCAAGCTCTACTGTTGATCTCACTCTTCTTCCACTCTTTGATCCCAAAACAAAGCAACAATTTGAAGTTCTGCGGGATACTCTCGTCCCTGTTATCTCAAAAAATTTCAAGGAGGCGCACTATGTTATGTTTCTACAGGATTTTACAAAGCAACTAGCTAAGGACTTGCCTAGTGACCACATTAAAAAGATTTCCAGCACTTTAACAACACTTAGCAACGAGAAGATGAAAGAAGAAAAGCAAGCAGAAAAGGGTGGTAAGAAGAGTAAGGCTGCAAAGACAAAGGTAGCTTTGGTTTTAAGCAAGAATAGCTCTGCTACCCCTGATGTACATGCCTACGACGACGAATATGCAGAGTAAGTCCAACTATTTCCTAAGTCTAGAATAGAGATTAACTGTAATCAGCGATGATTTTATGTAAGGACTTCAAAGTGCATAGCATCAGTATTGCTCAACACAGGCGTCGTCCAAAAGTTCTAGACACTAATCTCTTGATTGCTGTCAGAGCACAGTAAATTGGACCTTTGGTGATCTCCGTAAGCCTACATAAGATCTCCATCACCTTGAAGTACTTTTCATAACCACCGGGCAAAGCGAAGATCTGATCAGTGGTCAACAGCGTTCAGCTTGCAGGTCACTACATTTATTCTAACCCAATACTTGCGAAGTTAGCCTTGAGGGTGAGAAAAAATCTTCGTTATCAATTTACTCGTATTTGCGCTCGCGTAAAGTTTACAATGTAGTTTCTACAAATCTGCTCTTACACTGCGAACTTTTACGTCGCAAACATTTTTTTGAAGGACTCATGACCCAATGTTGTAATTAGCTGATTCGTAAGCTTAATAAATCTATCATTCCAGGTCTGGGTAATACTGAAATATTTACATGATAGGGAGTCACGATTTCTAGAGAAAATTGCTCTTTGGTGTAGTTTCTTGATAATTGCCATTAATTCCGCCCCGTGACTCAAGGCTAGCAGCCTGTATAAGTTTGGCCTGCTCCCATATTCGTAGTTTTCTCACATTTCGTTTTTACAGAGGAGGTTCAGGACGAAGATCGAATCATGATAAATTTTTACCCCTCAGTGTATGTAATTAAGCTTCACTCTCCCTGATACAATGCCCATTATATCAATGGTATTTAAAGTAGCAAAAGAGGATAGTAACACTGTAAAAGATATAGCCTGGGTCAAGGCCGAGCCCAAGGTGCTAGACAGTCTATGTTTCAAGTAATACAATAAACAACACGCAAACGTTGCCCTCAGCCGCCTGCGAAGCACTAAATGTCTAACATGCATTTTATTATAGATTCCTGATCAGTACGCCAGGGTGTTGCGCCGGTTTAGTTTAATTTAGTTGAGTTTAGTTTAAATTTAACGTCGTGCCTGTCTACAGCTCGTGACCTTAGTCACGTGCTAGACGGCCCAGTCCCTACAGAACTACCCGACGCTCTAACGCGCCCTACAGCACCTAGAAACTACAAAAGAGTCCGACCAGCTGTCCGCCACTCTGCTTTCCAATTTAAATGTAGCAAATTTCTCTCTACCCGGGACTTTACTTCTTATTTATAAGTAGTTTGAAATTACACCATAGACTGCGAAATAGTGAGGGGAACTTCCAAAAAAGAAAGGTCAGAATACAAAAGAAATTATTAGCAGTAATAAATCCCTCCATCTAACATTAATTTCACGCAATATCATAAATCTCAAGGGAAATATCTAATTCACTTATTGGATTTTGTCGTAGAGCTTCGTCAGCTCAACCCATTTTCCGAAGGCGAGTGCGCCTTTGGGCGTGCCAAGAACCCATTTAATACCAGGGCTGGGATGTCGGGGCCCACCACTGAGGCGAGCCCAGCTTCTTCCTATGCTGCAGTGAAAGAAGTGGTCCGGACTTTTTTCTTCGCCACAGGAGCAAGTCATTAAGGCATCTTCGTGTGTGAAACGCCGATGATACTGTGCGAAATCTCCGTGTCCGGAGCGAGCTGCAATTAGCGCCCCAAGTGCACGCCTGCTTAGTCCTTTCAGTTCTGGGGATATTCCTAGACTAGGGCCAATCCCTAGTTCTTTATATCTAATTGAGCCTTCCTGAGCCCAGTAAGTGGTAGTAGAGGCGTTATATAACAGAGAAATTTCTCTTTTTGCTCTTGCTATGGATGGAGGTAGGGATGGCGCACTCATTAGACAAGCCGATTTCGCTAGAGCATCTGCTGCTTCATTTCCAGGGATTCCAGAGTGTCCGGGGCACCATCTAACATTGACTGATCCTGCTTTAGTACAGGATGCTCGTTTTCTTTTCGTCCAGCTAGCTGCTAGCTGCCGGAATTTTGCAATCCGGCGGGAGCTTGTTGCAGTAGGTGTTAACAAGAGGAGTCGAAGAGCTGCTTCTTGGTTATCTAGACATATGGTTAAGTTGGTTGCATAAAAGGCCATGGGATTAAGGAGGGCAGCTGCTAGACCTTCTGTTGCTCCAGTGATTTCCGCATCGTACACTTCTGCAGAGGTACCTAGAGGTATATTTCCGCGGGCAATTTCATGGTTCGTGCCGCGTCTAATTGAGTATCCGGCTCCTGCTTGATTCTCAATCAAAGCACCGTCAGAGAAAACAAAAAGATCCATCATGGGTTGTCTGGCGTACCATTGAGTGAAGGAATCGACTCCCGCTGTTCGGCCAACAGCGCCTATCTTTTCCAAACATTCATCACGTCCAGCTTCCCAAGGAGGGGGGATATTATCTTCTGATAGCTCCGGGGAGATCCTTTGTCGGACCACGCACATTCTCGAGGAATTCCACCGTCTACGAAGAGGGTGTCTGGGATCTGCTGCCGCAGTGCGGAGGGCGAGGCGATCGTGTATGCGCTCAAGCCAGGCCTTTGCGGGCCCCCAACCTGTTTCGCGCAGAAGAACAGCCACTGGTGTGGTACGGTATACAGGCAGTGCTGCGCGGGCAGCATCATTCATTCGTTGTTGGATCCGACGGACCAGTCCTTTCGGAGTTCCTTTGGAATACCATGTCTCAGCCCCGTAGAGCAAGGTCGCAAAAGCTGCTCCTTGGAGCGCTTGTCTCAAAAGAAGAGGGCTCATTCCTCGAGTGACTCTCGAAAGACTTTTAATGTGGCTTGTAAGGGTGTTGCGCCGGTGTCAGGCAATATCGTGACGCTTAGGGGTTGAGATCACTGTGAGTGAAGAACTTTCCAGGAGATTCCATGATATGCAGAAGAACAATGGAGCGGTGGATGCATATTGTTTTTACAATATACCACCCATTGGATGGTCGTAGAAAATTCCGTAATACTGTTTTGGACAAGTAGGCTGCGAGTCTAGCTAGCTCGATTATGGACCTAAAAAAACTTACTACCTCGAAGGTCATCTTGGAGCTTAGTCTTATACATGTCAACAGCTCACGTTGATGTCGTCTTCTCTGGTATGGTTTGGGTAGCCTAGGCACCTAATCCACCTGGGAAGGGGACGCCTCAGTCCACATTTCGCGCGGAAAAAATCCAATGATGACCAAGGCATGCCTGGATAACTCTGAGTTTTGGAGATTTTCCCCTGCGTGGGTTTTCACGGACGATGGTTGACTTGGGGTGAAGATAAAGCCGCCAGAATTCCGGGTTGGTACTTGCAAATAAAATCCGAGGCATGAGTGCTCTAGTCAAAATTGAGTCAAAATTGAGTTATTTACTATCTCTTATGGATAGAAAAGGTATATGTGTCAGAATGACTGGGGTGAGTTCCGTGTAACTGTGGACTTGATTGGTTTGATCTTCATTTAGGCCCATATCTAGTTCGTCCATTAGTTATGCGAACAATGGTACTAACCAATGATCTTCTGTGAAAGTCAAAATTAATGGGGATGGTGTTCACCTTTGAAAGAAAGGTATAGGAGTCTTTGAAAATTAAAAAATCAATTGACATTATCTAAAAATACACATCTATTTTAAAAATAATCGCACTGTATTACAAAGGTATGCATCGAAGCCATGAGTATGGCTTGTAAATAAAATGAAAGCATACTACATGTTTTGTGTTAGTCTGCTCCATCCTAATACTTTGTGTACCTTCCATATTCCTTTATCACTGCTACACATCTTTCGTGCATGCTACCGACTAGTGACAATAGCTCCTCAGAAGGTATAGAGTCCCATACATCCTGCAGCAATGTCTTCAACGTGGCAGGGCGCACAAGCCTAACCCCATTTATCTCAGGACTATTTAACTGAATATAATTTTTTGAGATATTCCTCAATGACTCGATTGGGTTCAGGTCCGGAGAGTAAGGTGGCCATTTAATAGGCGTTATTCCAATCTCATGCAGCGCCTCAATCGTTGAGTGTGCTTTATGGCATGGTGCATTGTCGTGCATATATAAAATATCTGGATTTTCCAAGTGAAATTGATTCAAAAGAGGCAAAATCCTTTCACAAAAGGATGAGGCCCTCATTGATCCCCTATCCTTCTCTCAGACGAGGAATGGGCCTTTCTGTGATCCATAAAATGATCCCCAAAACATCCAGCTATTCCCATGAGCATGATACACCACAATACAGGTCTAATCAAACTCATCGTCAGGCTAAGCTCTGGTATTAGTACAAGAAGGATTTTGATAGAATTACCAAGTACTTTTTTTATGACACAATGTTTCATATGAGAATCACCCGATACCCAGTTTTCATTAGTCCATCGTATTCAACTCTATTGCTCCTCACTCCAATCTTTTCTACTTGTTAACCGCACTTGACGCAGGTGCCTTCCGAGCAATGCATCTGCTGTAACCTCTTTTTTTGAGGGCATTAGATAGTAAATGCTCACTGCATCCCCAGTGGCTGATGAGTCCCATAGCTAGTTTCTAATAGCACATCTGACGATTTTTAGGAGATTCCCACAAGAAAGCCTCAAGCTCATCAACTTGTTCCGCGCTCAATTTTGGCGAGCATCCTTTGCGAGGTGTAGGATTCTCATCTTCTCGAGCACACGCAGGTTGTACTTGCCTCGTTGTGAAGCCAAGTTCGTTGGTTATATTTTATAATGTCAAGCCAAGTCTCCTTAATGTTCTTATTTCATTCCATTGATTGCAAGTTAGCTGCTTGCGAGCTTTGGTTTCTGAAGCAGACTTTTCGAGAGACATTGTTTGCTAGAATAGAGGATGAATTGATAGTGATGTTAATAATTAAAGGCTATCTTAGTTAGGCAGTCAAAAGTGACGTTCGATAAACATTTCTACAGTCAATTGTTTGAATTAGACAATTTGACAATCTAACCATACTCCATCGCAAGCGGGGTAATGAAGAGAGACAGTCTAACCTACAACGAGCTAGCCTAACTGCGCCTACAGGGCTCATCCCTTAAACAGCCCAATTTAAGGTTTTACCTTTTCAATCCCAGAGGGACTGTAGTGCACTTTTTCTCTGATATTGCGTCATGGCTAAACAGCTGCATACGCAATTAAGATCTGATACCCAAAATTATAAGTTCATGTTGATTTACCATTTATCATCCCAAATCTCTAGCCAATAAATCCCTCTCAAGCTCCTATCTTTTCCGCGCAGGTAGAACACTCAGCTTCCAGCCATATATCGCATCTCGCGTCTAAAAGCGATGGCGTGGGGCCAATTGGGCGACTACATGCACGAATCCAGCAGTGGCAAGACGAAAACAAGTGGCTCAAGATGGGTCATGTCTCAGCCGGAGCTCCGGGTCGCGATGCCTTGCCCGTAGCATTGATGACGCATGCAGTGTCAATTAATTACGAAGCAGCTTCTTAAGATAAACTGTGGGACGAAGATAGAATACCCAACCGCCGTGTGCCCTTCGAAACCCGGAGGGGATGTTGTCTTCGCGCCACGTTGAGCCGAATTTCATCGTAACCAAGTGTTTTCTTATGTTTGTATTTATTGCACTACTTGAGTCACAGAATATCTAGTACATTGAGCTCCTCTCTGACCCAGGCCACACCTTGTCACCATCGCTATATTGGGTGCTGGGTAAACTCCAGCAACTAATCGTATAGCTTCAACCCAACCATCTGATCTGACCGTGGTTAGCTTCATGATAATAGTGATTGCGGGTTGTGCTCAGGGATGAAGACAATGCAGACTGCGAAAACGATTGGAAATACTCATAGAAGTGAGGGCTTTATTACTCAATCTCGACTCTACAGACTCTACGGTGAGAGCTGGAGGTTCTTTTTTTTGCATCAGATTTTAATTGCGTATGCAGCTATCTAACTATGACACAATATCAGAGAAAATGTACAGAAAAGATGATTCAATGTACAATAAGTGCACTCGTCTCTCGGATTTCATTTGCAAGTACCTATGCGAAGTTATGGTGGCTTTTTCTCCTCCCAAAGTCAACCCTCATCCGTGAATACCCACCTAGGGGAACGTCAAAAACCCTGGGTTATCCAGACATGCCTTCATCATCCTCTGAATTTCCTCCGCGCGAAATGTAGTCTGAGGTGTTTCCTCTCCAAGTGGAGTAGGTGCCCAAGCTACTCAAACTATACTAGAGAACACCAACAGGAGGTGGATCACAGCACCTTCCATCGTTTGAGTGTTTTTATAGTGTCCGCTGCACTCTCGCAGGCGAAGTCTTGACATGCACAAAGCTCAATTCGTGAAACTCCTTGCCAGAATTTAAAATTAAACGTCTGTCGAGATTGTATCCATTCTCCGTGTCATCTTGTAAACTTATCCCTATCACTCTCACGTCAATCCCAAGGAACTGTCTCCCAGATTTGTGCGCCACGCCTTGTTTCCTCCGTCGGATGTAAGTATCGGCGTGGATGTGTATTTGGTGACTAGCTGAGGCCAGAGAATAGTTGATGAGAGGTGTGGTCATTGAAACGAGGATGTACGAAGTCGTACTTGTAGACTTGGGTAGGTGTCGAACTCGTTGGGAGTGAAAAATCGAGATGATGAAGTATTTGGAATCATTGCCTCGTGGGCCAACTTCTCCGGAATTCCGAAATTTGGCTGAACTTGGCTCTGGGACTATACTTCACTCACAGGCTCGTAGAGGACACCACGTACAGGTGTTCAGTCTTGCCCTCCTGCACGCAATCTACGGCGTTATTGTTGCCTGCTGAAAATATATCGCGATGTGGGTCCCAACAACGACGGTTTTGGCGGAATTGAAAATATTTAGCCATTCCAGACGCCAGCAGGGCTATTCTAGAAGTACTATTTTCGGAACCATGACGGCTTGAAATTTCCAAGTTCCTTGCATCGACTCAACCGCCCCTATCTATTAGCTCTATACCTCGCGAGTCTCCATTCAACCACACACCTAGATTCGCCTTTCGTCTAACAATTTGACCATTCTCAAACCAAGTTGACGACGATCATTCGCGGGTGCCTGACAGCTTGGGAGCCTCAGAAAATCCATCGATGCTGGGCTCTCTTTTTCCAACCTCCAGATTAGTTTCGACGATATAGCCATCCTTCGCATCCTCCAGAGACCGAATAGCGATGTGCAGCAGAATTGTGTGTACACAGGAGAACGACTATCATTGTTCCCAGCTTCACGAAAAATCAGGGACTACGTGTAAATGTTGGGAATGTCTTGATAGACAGGGCGTGCTGTAAAGAAGCCTGTCCTCAGATCTACAAGGTGTATTGGATAAATTGAGTCGTCTTTTCTGTATATTTTCTCTGATATTGTGTCATAGCTAGTTAGCTGCATACGCAATTAAAACCTGATGCAAAAAAAAAGGTGTATTGGCTTCAGGGAGTGAGAAAGAAAACCGATTGAAGCATCCCTTGAACAGTGGAACCATCAGAGCTCTGCAGCCTCTTGTCCGAAAGCTAGAAGGGAGGGCAAGACTGAACACCTGTACGTGGTGTCCTCTACGAGCCTGTGAGTGAAGTATAGTCCCAGAGCCAAGTTCAGCCAAATTTCGGAATTCCGGAGAAGTTGGCCCACGAGGCAATGATTCCAAATACTTCATCATCTCGATTTTTCACTCCCAACGAGTTCGACACCTACCCAAGTCTACAAGTACGACTTCGTACATCCTCGTTTCAATGACCACACCTCTCATCAACTATTCTCTGGCCTCAGCTAGTCACCAAATACACATCCACGCCGATACTTACATCCGACGGAGGAAACAAGGCGTGGCGCACAAATCTGGGAGACAGTTCCTTGGGATTGACGTGAGAGTGATAGGGATAAGTTTACAAGATGACACGGAGAATGGATACAATCTCGACAGACGTTTAATTTTAAATTCTGGCAAGGAGTTTCACGAATTGAGCTTTGTGCATGTCAAGACTTCGCCTGCGAGAGTGCAGCGGACACTATAAAAACACTCAAACGATGGAAGGTGCTGTGATCCACCTCCTGTTGGTGTTCTCTAGTATAGTTTGAGTAGCTTGGGCACCTACTCCACTTGGAGAGGAAACACCTCAGACTACATTTCGCGCGGAGGAAATTCAGAGGATGATGAAGGCATGTCTGGATAACCCAGGGTTTTTGACGTTCCCCTGGGTGGGTATTCACGGATGAGGGTTGACTTGGGGTCAAGAAGAAGCCACAATAACTTCGTAATGGTATATGTAAATAAAATCCGAAGCATGAGTGCACTTATTGTACATTGAGTCATCTTTTCTGTAGTTTTTTCTGATATTTTGTCTTAGCTAGTTAGCTGCATACGCAATTAAAATCTGATGTAAAAAATAAAAAGATTACGTGCAGAGCCCGATTACAACGTAACAAGACGGAGTAATTCAAGTTTTTACCTAGAAAATAGTTATTAAAGAATTTTGAAAGACATCCAAATATTCTTGCTTTAGGTTACATGTTACAACATTTTCTTCGTGGTGCCTTATCCCTGTTTAAGCAGGTCATGTCACTGAAATATGTGGAGTTGACTCTTGAGAGAGCTATCCATACGGGACTATCTTACACTCATATGTGATTGAGGTGTACGATTAGTCTGATGTAGCATAGACGATCCCACTGATTTTTTGAAAATCATTCGCTCATTGACTATCTAGAAATCTCAAGGCTACATTCATAACGCTCATCCTCTAACTCCAATCTTGCAGGTCAACCACTGGTCAACTTTGGGTATCGTACTCGCAATATACGGCTGTCAAGGAATTTTGCCCCGACTTCGCCTTATTTATTGTCACATATGGTTTGAGGACTAGTCCATGGACCATGCTATTTTAGAATAATGGATTTCAGTCTTCCCATATTGTATCTAGGTTGAGATCACCCCTACGTTCGGCGCCACAGACACTCCATCGCTTTCGCTTATCGCGACCATAAACTATACCGGGCATTCTGCCACGCCCAACAGCTGTTGTTTCCGGTGTGTTTTTGGATTCGACTTTGTTGTTGCCTTCTGATGCGTCTGCAGCTGCTTTGCGTTGAGCACTACGTTCCGCTTCTAGGGCTGCCTCTTCAGCGTCTGGAGAATCTGGTATGGTTTCTAAGCTGGAGATACTGGGACTTCGAGATCTTGCAGAGGTAGGTGTAGACGGCATCAGAAAAGAGGAGAGACATCCAGGACTGCTATAAGGTGCCGAATAGCAGTAGTTTGCTCCCAAGAATGAATCGCTGTAACGTGATGAGCGCGTAGCGGGCGGAGAGGTGAGGGGAGGAATAGTGGATGCACTAGTTCCCGGGCTGGTCTCCTGTGAAATGGCATACCGCGGAGAAACAGGCTGGCGTATTCGGTGACAAGGGTAGGTTGCAGATGATAGCGACGTGTTTGGGTCATAAACTCGCGGCGTCAGATGTTCTTTTTCGTTTAAGCTGTTACCTTCTGGGTATACCCCAATCGTGCGATTTGGTATGCCGATAAAAACCTCATCTACTGGTTTTCTTGGAGAACGAGCACGACGCATCGGAATTCGTGGGCTGGGTGGAAGAGGGACTGGGAAGGTCCGTAGTTGACTTTTGCTATTCAATCCCGGCATCGACTGCGTCCTTGACATGGGCGGTGGGCTCAAAGTTCCAGAGGAAGATCGGGAGAGTAGTTGCATTCGAGGTCGCGGTGAAATGTCGGGGGAAATAGTGTATGGACTCGCAGGTGAGCTGGAAGAGAGTGGCGAGGGAAGAGACAGTTCAATGGGGTGTCGTGGAACGGATGAGTTTTCGGATGTGTCTTTCGTTCCCTGGTGCGCGTGGAACGAAGAGTCTTTAAGAGTCAAGGTTGGAGCTGATGAGGCTCTAAACTTCTCCATTCTTTCTGCTTCAGGTACTGGCTCCATCGTGGAATAACCTGTATGCGGAGAGATTAGCATATCCCGACGTAATCTTGTGGGGAATGCAAGTATTTGAAAATAGAACATACCCAGGCCTTGGAGCCAAAAAAACGAACCAGTCTAGGGAGTCAATTTATGCGAGAAGTTCCTATTCTATTCCTGGCGGTGGTCTTGAGAGATTCAAGGGCCACCCAAGTCTTTGTTCGGGCAGCCGCTTTGCATTCAGATGGGGGTTGATGAGCGGCTGACGTTTGAAGGCAGAGTCAGTCCCGATGAATGGGATGGCCAGAGAGTCAGTTGCACCTGGCGATTGAGGCTGATATGATACATAAGACGACCACAATAAGAGGCCAATATTCTAGCGTGATCGGGAAGGAATCTTAGGAGCTTGATGATTATGCGAACATGAGATTGAGGACCAGGAATAGAGTAGGGTGGGGAAATTGAAAGATGGACACTTGATGACAACTAGAAGAGATCTTGAATATTAATTTAAGGTCATGCCAATTGCGGAAATGTCGACACGACGGTGATCCGACTTGTTGATGCTGCGATGGTTATTAATGTAGATTCAGCGGGGCGGGTGATGGGCTGGTTTGGGGACTGGAAAATGGACTCAGTAGGAGTAGAGGATGGAGGTTGGCGAGGAGGAGCCCTTTGTTGCCCAGTCCCCCTCTCCCCCCCCCCCGGTCGCTAGTCTCTCCTCCCCTCCCCCATCTGCGACATTGAAACTCCTGGGTAAACAGACTAGAGCCACTGATCAGCCAATTCTTAGCCCCAAGACGGGCGGGCGATGCGAAGAAGCAATTGTTTCTTGCTTCCTCCACTGTTACCTCTGGCCGCCCCAACCCCTCGCGTCGCTTGCACTCGTTCGTGAGTGATGCCTTTGGCTCTTTGTGTTTGTCCCCCTCCCCGCCGGGCCGCTTGTGCCTCGTCGTCTCTTCTTCCACATACACCCTGTTCGTTCAATGCTAAGCGACGCGTGCTCAGCCTAACAACATCCTTTGCTGCTGTCTTAGCTATGCCGTTCCCATCTTGGCGTTGCCGGCTACACAAGCACCTCTAAACATCACGGCATCATTCGAGCCTCGCAACCATACACTCATGCTTGACTTCTACGGCATCTCGTGGCGCACTGTAATCAGGGTGAAACGGTCCCCAACGTCTGCACTTTGCCTCTTGTTCGGCTGCAGCATGTCGACAGTGGACTATATCCGAGCAATGCAATAACTGCCCTGTCAGGAGTTGGTGTCAGCTGTCTAGCTTAAAGATTTCCATGGCGTTTGTATAGGGCCAATATTGGCATGTACGGATTCAAAGTAACTAGCCGCCCCGTAGCCAGGACACTTGCATTGACGAATCACGTTGGTTGAAGCTTGATGGCGGTTAAGACACGCACTAAAATACATGACAGACCCCCAAAGCAACGGCAACTAGCGTAGCTGAAGACATGGCTATACACTCCAGTGTTCTGGACTCCCCGAAATCACTGTCGCATTTGATGTCATCATACGGTATTCAATAAGGCAGACGAGCTTTCTGGCTGTGCGGGTTGCGCAGCGACGGGGTAGTAGGCAGAGGTTGTCGATAGAGGCGAGTATTATCAGGGCCTGGCAAATTCGACGGGCAGACAGTGGTCACGAGATCCCTGAAACACCAGACCTGGGCCCAGCCAGGCAAGACATAACTGGGTCTAGGCCCTTGGAACGACTACTACGCAGCCACGGCGGAATGAATGTGGTTGTGGAAAAGTTAATGCATGATCGATACCTCTCAATATCGCAGCCGTCAATCTCCTCTACCCGCTCCCGCTCCTCTTGCTTGGCTCCCTCAGCAGCCGGCTGGACATAGTTGATATGCCTCGCTTTCATCGAGGGGCCGAGGCGTGGTGAAGCGTAGCGTAGGGGGCTCTCTATTATTATCGGGCCCAAGCTGTAGTGAAAACGGTCACTGCCACGATTGGATGTTTCACTTCTGCCGCTGTATCCTTGCCATGGGCTTATGAATGATAACAGATATTTCGAGCGCTGCCGCTACAGGGTCTCCTCGTTGTACGCGAGTGTCTGTCATGGAATGTTCAATGATGTGGCTACCGCATTCAGCCTGACAAAGGGACAGCGGAAATTGCTGGTCCCGGAACCTGGCGGATTTAAGCTACATTCTCTCGGCATCCGCGCAAATGATAAGATGCAAGAGCAACAGTGGCCTTCAGGGCCGTGACTGATTAGGCTTTATGCATTGTGTTAATGCCCTTACGCTTCTTTCCGAACACTATCCCTCCTCGTAATTAACCCTTTGCATCCAATCCTATCCTCCTATCCTCCTAGAGCACAATCAAACTCCAGCCTCATCGTTGCCAAGCCTTGTGAATGCCTGGCTACTGATGAATCAGCAGTCTCACGTGATTGGGATCCATGTAGGCCAGGAGTTGCTATTCAATTAAATCGTCGACAGATATTAGTGCACCAACAATGATCCACGAAGCTCATCGCCCATCAACCATCAGTGACCGCCCGTCAATTCTATACAATTTCTCCCTTGTTGCATCCAATCTGCGCACTGACACCAGCAAATGTTCTGGTCACAATACCCGCACATCTATCAAAATATACATCTGGCCTTCAATCACGCCATTACTATTCACGATGCTATTCCGACTTGCATGATTTTGCGCGAGACATCTCCAACCACTTCTAGCCAACAATATGGTACCATGTACTAGATTCGTGGGGATGAACTGTAATACGTCAGGGTGCCAGCAAAAGCATTCGTCACCCTGCCCTGGACGCTGGTTGGCATTGAGTCATTCTCCCGCAGTCCCAGATAGCCCGCCCGCATTGGCTCAAAGTCCTCGAATCTTCTGCTTGTTAAACACGAGTATACGGCTTGATCCGGGTAGTAATGACTCAGCCTCAAGGGTTCCAAGAGATAGTCGCCACGGTGTTCGCCATGCCCCTCCATCCCGCCAGAGCACGAGGCCGATTCCTATGCTTGAAATTAAGCGGTTGACTTGATCCTCGCCGCCATCCCCCATCCCTGACAGCGACGACAGAGAGGCCCTTACACACCAAGCGCGACAAGGATAGTCGTTGATTGTGTTGCCACCCCACAATGGTACTATGTAATTGAATCTTTAACTAGCGACGCGTTTAATCTAGCGTCTCTCTTCTTTCGATCTACCCTGGTATCCCGCATTTACCAGATCAAAGAAGGCTGCCTAAACTTTCGATTCAGTGTCAGATATCCGCAGTGTCCATGCTTTGTTTGGCTTGTGCCTCTACAAATCGCATGCCTTCCCAGCCCAATCTAATTAATGCGCAAAGAACGTCCTCATCTCAAAGTACTCGATAGCTTACCTAAGCAAAATCAGTCTTCAGCTTCTAAACTTCAAGCTGCTGAAAGGTACGCTTCACGCAGCTCCTACAATGCCTATTTTGTAACGGATTATCATTGCATTATTTAATGGCGACTTAAAATCTTTACAGCCTTTTCGATATAAGTCGGTTGCACGATTTAAGAGGCGGCTATAAAGTGTAAGCTCCACTGAATAGATTTATTCGACCTGCATCTACATAACATCCATTCTACACATTCCAAGAAACTTGACTAGTCGACACATCCACCTAATACGCCACATATTTTGATAATTTAAGATTGTCAAGCATGAGATGTTGGGAAAGCATAGGAGCGAAAAGCTTCGTATATCCTCATGGAAAAGTAGATAACCGTCGCAAGATGAGCAAATTTAGGCACTATGTCTAGAATTTGTAACAAGAAATATCAGATCTCGAGGCGGGCCTATTCAAAGTATGACACAAATGGGGTAGGCCAAATAGACTAAATTTCTGATGAGGATAATATGCCAGGTGCTGAAACTTGAGTATGAGGAATAATAGTCCATTCAATTCCTGAAGAGGTCATGACTTTATGATTATTCTCTTAATTAATCTCAAACTAAAAGCCCTTATTAACCTGGCTCTCCTAAATATAGGTCGTGCACCAGCTTTCTCTTTCCATCTATTCCAAACAGTGGCAGGAGGATACAGAGTACAGCATAAACTATATGACTTAGCCGAACCAGGCTGATTAATCAGTCACCTACATGCTCACATAGTTGTGAGGCCATAAAAAAACAGAGGCGCAGGTATAGGATCAACCTGACCCTAGCTCATGGGTGCGAAGGGATTTACCCGGTGTTAGATGGCTAGGCTAGCCTATGGGCCCAGTGTTATATGTTAGTGGGAAGTGTCGAATGGACCTGCCTTTCGCATAAGGCAAAACGTTCTGTAAGTGCCTATGGAAGATGGTCATCAGGATACACCTTACATTGGCACAGCCCAACGGAAGTGATCCCTCATAGTAGACTACAGTTTAAATTGTGGAATTTCTAGCATGCAGCGATCGTAATCCTCGCCCTTTCACAACGGGGCTTAACTCTGAAGGGAGATTTTGAGTAATTCTTTAATTGTCTTTTATATCTACGGGCCAAGCACACATATGTAGTAGTTTATCCCCTTCTATACCTCCAATATCAAGTGTTTCTTGTACTACCTGAGTCTATGACTACCTAGCACATTGAGATCCTCTCTAACCCAGGTCACACCTTGTACAGTGCCCCTATCCTCTTTTGTAACTTGTAAAATCATTGATATATTGCTCTTGATGAATAGCCATTCAGCTCAGTACTTGACCGTAAAATTCAGCCAACTTTCTACGGAACCTTCTACCCAAAAAAAAAATTAAAAATGGTAGCAATGGAAACTGCGTGCGTGGGAAAAAGTCTAAAAAACCAGCAGCCCCAGCCAGGCGAGGCCTAGACTCCGGGACCACATGAGGTGCGCATTTTCATCTTTATCTCCCTTCTATGTAATAGTCGAGGCCGACTTGATCCAATCAACCATCGCCGTATCGGGTGCTGGGTTCGCTCCGGAAACTCATCGGATGGCTTCTTCTCCATGATCAAGGGTTGGTGATGAGAAGGTCATTGACCCTACCATCTGATCTGATAGTGATTAGCTTCATGATAATGGTGATAGGGTGATTTTTTGAGAGATAGAGATGATACAGACCGCGAAAGTGATTGGGAATCCTCATCGAAGTGAGGACTCTGTTACTCAACCTCGACTCTACAGACTCTACGGTGAGAGCTGGAGGTGCGCAGGGGACACCGCTGACTGGTGTCGAGAATAGTCCCCCTCTACATCTTCAGTATGGCACTCCTCAAGAGTCATCGATCATACACTTATCGGAGCCCTTTCTGCGGAGACGTCGAGATATTCTTGCTATAAATAGACTTTCCATATTAGCAGCTAATTACCATGCGCGTAATGCTGCATGCAGGCCAGGGGTAGTGGCCGAGATTAGTGGAAAATTGGATCCCCGATGGCTAGATTCACCCAGAAACCACCCACCCCTACACGAAACTCGTTACCAAGTCGTGATAGAATGCGAATTTTATATTAGTCCTTTCTGAGCCTTGGCCCTTGAAGCATTTCGGAACCTATCAACTAAACTCTGGCTAATTCTGACGGTAAAGATTTTCCACTGGATATTGGGGCTCATACCCTTTACCAAGCTAACAGTGTTTGGGAATTGTTAATCGTCGTATAGGTATATATGTAGCTTATAACATACTACCGGTAACATAGTAGGGCAACGAATCATCACCTGTCCGCTGAATCCTCTGGAAGTCTGCGAGTGAAATATTATCCCCGGACCAAGTCCATCCACATTTCGCAGTACCGAGGCAATAGTTGAAGATCCTCCACCACATCAATATCTCACCCGCAACGAGATTGATTTATCCAAAGCATCATTCATTCTACGCGTATGATCAATTGCGTCTCATCCTCATGACCACACCTCTTATCAAATTGGTCTTTGGCCCCGAATGGACTCCTTACATGTCCACAATGATATAAATATCTGCCGGAGAAGACAGATTGTGGCGCACAAATCTGGCAGGCAGTGTTTTGGCATAGATGTGAGAGAAATCAGGGCAGGTTTACAAGATGATGCAAAGGAAGGACGTAATCTCGATGAGGATGAGATTTCGAATTTTGGAAAGGAGATTTATATAGTGAAGAGCATTGTATGCGCCAGAACTTCGATTGCAAGAGTACAGTCGACACTACAAGCACAAGCCAACGATAGAAGGTACCTTGATCTGCCTCCTGATGGTGTTCTCTGGTATCGTTTGAGTAGCTTGGGCTGTATTTTTCTTTAACATCACTCCGACTTTGTCATGCATTATTTACCTCGGTCAAGGGCATCAGACTTACAACAAAGTTACTTATTGATTTGAATCACATTTCAGTCGTCTTGATGAGTTAACACTATGTACCAACCAGGTTCGCAAGCGTAGAGCAACGACGCCCCGGCTTTATTTTTCGATTTTGGGCACAGAAGCCATGCCATCACATACTCTTTGGGAAAGGACTGGCCTGCACCGAGTAGAATAAATATCTCTGAGCGGCAATGTCTTCATATACGACAGCGAAGCTCAAGCGTACACGATCTTGCAAAACTTTTCGCTAGAATTGAAAATCTCAGCCCTTTGAAGATTGGTGTAGCCGAGAGCCTTGAATCACTGCCTCGGTACCGCGGGATGTGGATGGGTTCAGCTCGGGGAGAATATTTCATTTGCAGGCCACAAGGGAGTTCGGACGACGGGTGTTTGTTTATTCTTCGGATAATGTAGCTATTAGCCATGTAAAAGATCTGCCCAAACTAGCTCACCCCACACGGCGCGCCGGATTCACGCCGACTCCGAGGGTTCCGTAGAAAATGAGATAAGGTTACGAGTAATTACCGAGCTAATTGGCAATCCGTGACGGGCGTTGAGTTGAAGATCTGTTTTTGTGATAATAGAGAATAAAAGTATTGTATGAGCAGTAGCTGGGTAAGAGAGGGGCCATGCACTTGACAGTTATTGACTTATGTAGCCCGATAAATCAAAAAACCACAGCAAAAACACACTGATGGATAATTACTAATAACTATCAGTCCTCGTCCATGAGTACCCACAGAGGAGAAATCCGTATATGTTTGGATATCTAGGCAATCTAGGCTCCACCCGGAAGACCGGCCCAGATGATGTGTCACGACACTTTTCAGACAAATGTTCAAGGTGCTGTCTGCACTCTCGACAGCCAATTCAGGCGCGTGAGATTCTCTTCCGTGCCAAATACTTCTTTCTACCTACCGGAACTAACTCCATTTGAGATTGTATGCGTACTCGGAATCACCTTTCTCAACTCTCCTGAGAGCCCGCACGTCCTTCCGAGTATCTAACCTGCCAAGTTATTGCTCCATGGCTTGTTTCCGCCTGCCGCTACTTAAACTGCACTCGACGCATGCTTGGAGGCCTGACTGGGACGGAGGGTGAGTCCGTGGAGAATAGACTGAATTAAATCGTACTTGCAGACTCGATGAGACCTTGGTCGGGATTGACCTTGTTGGGCTTGAAAGAAGTGATACCCTGTAGCCGTGAGGTAATCCGGGTCCATGTATGACGGCGCCAAGAGCGTTACACCTGGACGGTGAAAGCCGTGGTGCTTTTGATGGTGTGCGGGTGTTCCGGGTGGCTAAAGTTAAATTCAGCTGGATTTCTAGCCAGCGCTTCCGAGAACTCCTAGATGGGGTAGAGGTCTGCGCGGCTCTTTCACAGTCATGATGATCTCAAAAATGTTGTACTATGATGACGGCCATTAGCCGAGCACCATGTCGTGCTTGTATTGCCTGTGATTACCTGGTGAATTCGCAAACTCTGTTACCAGAGCAACAGCGTTACGTCACCAGATGGCATGGCAGGGTATCCCGAATCTTGCAATAGTGATAACTGTTAGTCACTTTCAATGCATCTGCACGTCTTTGGGTTGGTCACTTACTTTGCAACTTGAATCCATAACAATCTCACAGATTGCGGTCATCTCTGACCCAGGCCACACCTTGTACAGTGCTCCTATCCTCAAGCGTCATGTCATAAGATCACTGTGGTAAGCCTTGGATAGCCAATGAGCTCACTAATTACGAGTAGAATTCAATCTTCTCCGCTTTGGCACCTCCTAACATAAAAATTGGAAAGAGTAACAATGGAAGCGGCATGCATGGGGAAAATTCTCAAATAACTTGTTGCCCCAGCCACAAGACGTATGTTGGTCCATCTACATTTTTCTCCCATGTAACATCAGGGGCCAACTAAATCTGATTTACTATCGCCGTGCCGGGTGCATGATATGCCTCGATACTCCTCGGATGGCCTCTCCAGGCACAAGGGTAGGTGATGGGTAGGATTTCGACCCTACCATCTGTTCTGAAGATGGTTACCCTATAATAATGGTGAAATGCTAAGAGATGAAGACTATGTAGGCTACGTAACTACTTAGGAGCCTTTACAGAGGCGAGGACGTAGCTGTTGCTCGACTTCGGCCTTCCAGACCCTGCAGTAAGAGCTGGAGGTTCTAAGGGCAAACCACCGACAGGCGTAGAGTTTTCGTGCCACTACCTTGGGGTGTTACTCCCGAATGTAATTCCGAATGTGAGTGTTGCTCAGGTTAAAAAGATAACCTAACATTAACACATGTTTACGGTCGAATCTCGAATTTATCTGATTGAAAGCAAATTCAATAATACGAATAAAAATTGTGTTGCTATGGAGACCATTATTTTTAAATCAAATTGTACTCGGCCACTTAGCATTGACAAATTCTACCAATCAATGTCCAATATTTCATTGCCAACTTCATCTCCTAAATGTAGACCATTCCTGAGAATGATCCAAGTACTTGCGGCACAATCGAGGCACAACATCCGCCAACGGCCAGTTCATCTAACCCCCAGCAGTCACCCGAGGTTATGCAGAGCCAAGGTCTAGGCACATCTTCTAACCTAATTCATAGTAACATCTGTTTCAATGGACGACAAAGGCTAAACATCTGTCATTGATGCACACTACATACTCAGGGGTAAAATATTTCTCCAGAACTAAGACTCAGCCTCGATAGAATGTTTACACGACTTTTTACGTCAAGATATCGATTACGAGGAGTCCCGTCGGCAAGTTTGGACATGAACTCAATTTGTATATTTGTACGACTGTACAGCCCATCACACCCTAATTATGAACGTCATACAGGTTTGAACCCATCTGATAAGTATTCTAAAATACCTATCACTCTTCACTATCTATATCGTTCTCGAAAGATTTTTGCCTTTGGTAAAATCATTTTATCATACACCAAAGCATCTCAAGATGCGGAAGCCAAAACTACACTCCCAGACATAAGATATTCATCTGTCCTTAGCTGCCGCTTGATTTGAAGGCACAGTCGAAGTACAGGCCTTAAATACGTCTACACTCCAGCCAAGGGCAGCAAAAATTCGACCGGCGACGAGGCACCACTGACATAATATTCACGACATTTTATCAGTATATCAGTCAAAGTATTCATCAAACACTAAGGCGCCGATGCTTCCGTCTCAAGATCTTCGACGCATGCCTGGCCTCCGCAGCTAGGGGCCCAGTTGTCATGGCGAGAAATTCTTGAAGCAGAGTCTAAGCGGAGGGTCTGAGGATAAAGTTCACGGAACAGGTTTTCGGCTCACCCTCAACACTTGTATGGCGAGACTAGATAATGCGCCAACTCGGATCAATATGGTTGAGGTCATAGTTTGAGTTATGATGAGAAATTACTACAGTCTTAGTTTCATTTTGTTGGATAGCCACTTGTACTTAAGAAAGCTGGAGCTACAACAAAGTAGTTCTCCAGCATCACAATCTTATAATATTATTAAAGCATTCTTCTCGCAATCTCGCTTCCTTATCGTCTTAGTACTTCGTCGGCTCTCCGTCTCTCTCGTGTTCACCACCCGGCATCTCCATATCCTTGGCAAACGGCGATCTTGATCTAACCCACCGCACGCCGTAACACCATTGGTGACGGGGCGAGGCCGGAGTGACGGATAGTTTTTAAATTGCCTAGATTAGATGGGAAGTATTTACTATTATCAAAACGGAAATGGGAATCTAGGGGCTGGCATGATTTATTATTACTATGTAAGGCGTAATAGGTAAAAGTTCATCTTATAGTTTCATTCCGTAGTTGATATATAGAATAACCATAATAACGAGCAGCAATTCGAATGTGAAAATTGTGATCACGCTATAAATATACCGACACAAAGTTTCTGAGAAGGTGATATGGGCAGATGGAGAAAGAAAAAAATGATAACTTGATAGCATGAGAAAATGCCAGGATGGGATATGATTAGGGCTGATCAGAAAGAACAAATTAGGGATTGGAAAGATATCGAGGGCTCGGGCGCGTGGTGGCCGAGTCTGAGGAAGAAGTTGGCATTTCGGAGAATATTTCACTCCCAAGTTCGTAGAGGACACCACGTACAGGTGTTCAGTCTTGCCCTCCGTTTGTTGATTCACTAACGTGCTAGGTACAGTGATTCCCGTCGCACTCCCACTGGAGCTTGAGCACGGGTAGGGCTGGGCTAGATCAGGTTAACTACCATCAAGTACATCTACCTCGTCCCACCTCACACATCACCCGCGTGTTGAATCATATCAAGCCCAACCGTCCAGAGAACCCTCTTTTGACGTGCCGAAGCACATATTCCTCCTCAGCCTCGGCCACCTCGCGCCCGAGCCCTTGGCACCTTCACGATCTGTAACTCTTCTCTTGAATTCAGTCTCAGCATCTCCCCATCTCATCCAGGGGTCGTTTTCTTCATTAGAGGCCTCGTCCAGTCGCCCACCAAGCCCTCCTAAATTTACATTCCATCCCCCCATACAGCATACCTTTGTACTCTAGCCAGCCTCGTCATCCTGGGAACTTTGTAGAATGTCCACCCTTCCGGCCTTGCCCCGTCGCTGCCGTACCCCTAACCGTGGAGGTCGAAAACGCGACTGAGAGCTCAAGACCCAGGCACCGGTGCCCAAGCCTATATCGAATGCCTTTGTTGGTGTGCCGGCGAAATGTCGTACGTATTTCGTCGGTGGCGATTCGTCGCAGGTCGAGTTGTTGAAGCTCTTGGCCGAGGTGAGGACGCATTCAAGGCCGGTATTTCGACCGTACCTTCACAGCGATTGGCAGTTGCAGAGGGTCGGACATTCTCTTACTTCTTTGCTGGCGATTTGACTTTGGAGGCGCGGGATTGCTTCGGTAACTGGTGAGATGATTGTGGAGAAGGCCGCGAGATGAGTTTGGCTGGGAATGATTTTCCAGATCAAGTTTTTGAGACCTTTCAGGTGTCGGTAGTTGTAATACGAACACCAGACAGGTTATAGCCTGTCTGCGGTTCGTATCTGGGGTGTAGATGTGTGATTTCGCTGAGTTGTGCAGTCGTGAAATCTCAGCAAGTCGGATTTTCGCCTAAAAATAAGCCAACACCACTCCTCCCGATAGCCAACTCGACGAAAACCCTCAAATTCACCCTTCGTCGCGACTGAATCTCGGCTCTGCGGGAATATTTCACCCCCAGGTTCGTAGAGGACACCACTGACCGCTGTTCAGCTTTCGTCCTCCTACGCCTTAGTTGTGTCACGTTGTCTACGTAATATTTGAGTCTATGCACTACAGGAATTTTTTATTATATCATTTAATGTCGGTTGGTAATATGTACGAATTTGCGTATGTAATGGGTCTCTCGATTATGTGATGATTCTTATTCTTCTATTACTGTAAGGATTCCTCTTCCCGTCTTCACTTAAATTCATAAATTTAGCATTCTTTCAATGTTGTTGTGACAACAGAGCAGTTCCGGGCACTTGTAATTACGTTGGTACTCGTTTAGAGCCTGTGTTATGATAAGCTAGTGGAAGGAAGGCCAGTATATGTATGATGGCTTGGCCTGTATCTTCAGAGTTCTTAACGCCTAGTTTTCTGTCAATCACCACCTTCGGACCATGTCTAGTGCCGTCAGTTACCATTAGTACCCACTCGAACCTCTAGACTCTTTCGATATTTACATTACCCATCTTTCAAACCTTTGGTTCCACCAAATTATCTCCAGTAGACCTCCAGTCATCTTTCGCAATCCATCCGACCTCTTCTAGCCCTCCAATTCCGCTTCAGTTCAAACTCCCACGCTCTAATCTAACATAATTAAGCGTCAAAATTATATGAGCTGTAGAGTACCTGATTCACCAGATACTCTGCCTCATTCAACACCCAGCGAATTTTCCTTCTTCAGTATCACAGATTGTCAACCTCCAATCACCATGAACAACAATATGCCCGATATCCAGATCACTTCGACTCCACACACAGATGAAGATCACCCACAATCATGCACAAGATTATTATCACCACATCTTTGGAATCTGCCATACATAACATATCACCTGATATTCTTGAGATAGCATCCCAAATTGATGGAGAGCAAGTAAGCTAGCTGTTTGCATCTTCAGTCTCTTCCGCTTCACCGACTGCTTCCATGCCAACCAAATCACATCAGCCCAGGCTTTATTTTCCCATCCAGCTTATTATACCATATGACAGAACGCCAGAGAACTTACGCTACTTCTGCTCTCAACTAGTCAATCAGATCCAAGCAGACAGTTCTGTTTCTGAATCCAAAAAAGTGAGGCTTGGATACCAGTGTCTTGGGCCAGGTGCTCTAGTTAAGATGCGATCATTATTCCGCTGTCTCGAAGACACACCAATTCCGCCCGAAATAATAACACTAGAAGGCTTTTTTTGGCATTAAAGCAGAGATGCCAAGACTAATCCCTGCAAGATCAGGCCACCACAAGGGTAGAGAAATTATATCAAATGGAGAATAAATTCAATGGCTTCATCACAGCTTCCGAAGATAACATGGTTGATTCAATCTACTCTACAGCAGGTAAAACTAGTTGGAAGTTAATGCTGGAAAGATGTTTATCTGTTCCACTAAGAAGTCCGATCTTTTCATCTTCAGATGTCCCACAAGAGTACAATGATTTTGTAGCTTACTTTAAACAAAAGGATGCTGGATTGCAAGAAATCTTAGCTTCATCACACATAAGATCACTACAACCAGTACAGTCAACTAACTACACCACAGTATCAGTGCCTACAACACCTCGAACCCTCTTCCAACCTCTACACCTCGAATTTCCAGCATTGCAAGGAGGCTCTGCAATGGATCTTGACCTTGTTTTGTGTCAAAAATGATTAGACAGCCCTGTAGCATTTGAGGCTAAGAATGCCCGCCGTGTGTTAGGCAGATACATGTAGTGTAATATAACTGGTCATATTGCAAGGGAATGCCCTTTGGGAACCCGAAGCGTTCCGTCCACAAATATAGAGGAAGTTCCTTGAAACAGTGCATACACTACAAGACCAACTACAAAATAAAAGCACCCATTGCAATCAGTCTTGGTGGAAAAGTTGAGCCTTAAGGAGTTATTATCCTCTTGACATATGTTTCTAAAGACAAATGAAGGAGATGAAACTTTATTTACCCTTGTTGACTCTGGCGCATCTGGCTCTGCTTTTATATCTGAGAAATTATACAATGAATTGAATCTCATCCCTAACCACCTCGAGTCCCCCATCACACTAGTAGATTTTGAGGGTGAACCTGGTGCCCAAATTACTAAAACAACGAGTTTTAATCTCGCCATTAGTAGACACCAGTTAGAGATGTTTGCTTTCATTACCCCAAATATCAAATATGACCTAAATTTGGGGCTGCGCTAGCTCGAAAAAAATATCCCTTTTATTAATTGGAATGAATATACTCTAAGCTTTGGCAAAACCTGTTTGAATATGGCCTGTTGCATATTTGAGACAACTATTCCATATGTCAACTTGATGGAAAATATTTTGACAGAAAAAAATCAGGCCCAAATTGCTCCTACAATCATATCAAAAAGGGCACCTAAGCTACAGGAAATCCGGCCAATCAAAGTATCTGCCAACAAATTTTATACTATCAGCCAAAAAGCCGAAAGTCACCTTTTTGCCTTTAGCATCAGAGACCTAGATCTCCTTCTAGATTCTAGCATGGAAAGACAACCAACATATCAGATAAATAACACTAACATTGCAATACCAAAGGATGCAGATCCTAAAAGGTACCTACCTATCCATTATCATGAATTCCTTGACGTATGTGATCAAAAACAAGCCAATCTTCTGCCTCCCCATTGCCCTTGGGATCATTCAATTGATCTACAGCCCGGAAAGCAACCCCTGTCGCCCGTCTGTATGGAATCTGCTAAAATAAGCTGGAGGTCCTACGAGAATATTTGGACAAAGAACTTTCCAAGGGATTTATTAGAATTTTGAAGTCACCAGCAGCTGCTCCTGTTCTTTTTGTCAAGAAATCAAATGGTGATCTCCGTTTCTGTATTGATTGTAGAGGACTCAACACTATCTCTGTCAGAGACTGGTGCTCTCTTCACATAATTACAGAAACCCTGTATCAACTCTCTTGCTCCAAGTTCTACACCAAGCTAGATGTCATCTCTGCTTTGAATAAAATCCGCATCAAAGAAGGTGATGAATTGAAGGCAGCTTTCACTTGCTGATATGGACTCTTCGAGCCTTAAGTTCTCCCTTTTGGTCTATGTAATGGGTCTGATTTGTATCAAACTTATATTAACTACATTCTTCGAGGTCTCCTGGATGATTTCTGCACTGCTTACATGGAAAATATATTGATCTGCTCAGAAAACCTTGTTGACAATCAAAAGCATGTTTAAAAAGTCTTACAACAACTTTGTGAACATGGTTTGAAAGTTGATATATCTAAGTGTTGCTTTGAAACATCTAGTCTCACTTATCTTGGACTTATGGTCCAAACCAAAGGAATTTTCATGGACCCAAAAAAGGTAGCCTGTGTCCAGGAATGGCCGACACCATATTCTGTTAGAGTAATTCAAGAATTCCTAGGGTTTGCGAATTTTTACCATTGCTTTGTCCCTGAGTTCTCAAGGTTAGTGTCAGGGCTTGCAGACAGTGGTCTAAGATTAGCATGAAGAAAGATACAAAGAGTAGGGCGAGGACAAAGGCGAGGAGAAAGATGAGGTTCAAGAAAGTAGATAAACTACAAGACAAAAAGCTACAGTACAAACACTGTCCAAGAGCTTCCAAAAGTAACTGACACTGGCCACTACAATCAAGGGTGCAATAGCCTACAGTTGTAACATAGAAACTGATTAGTATCTTGGCTAGAGCCTGTTGCTATCAGAACACTGTAACCATTGCAACACACTAATCCTATTCCTGAGTGTATTCATGGGGCAGTTGGCCGGATGCAACACAATATCACAGAGCTGGTCTGTGACAGTTGGCCCCCACCCTGACTCATTTAACAAAGAAGGATACCAAATTTGCATGGGATCAAAAGTGTGAAAAATCCTTCACAAACATTAAAGGCCCCTTCAAAGATAGGACCATGCTTGCTCATTTCGATCCTTGCAGAAGAACAATCCTGGAAACTGATACCTCAGATTATGTTACTGCAGCTATATTATTGCAGTATGATGCTGATAATATATTACGTCAAGTGGCATTTATGTCCAAGAAGATATTGCCAGATGAATGCAACTATGAGATTTTGATAAAGAGTTGCTTGCCATTGCAAATGTGTTCGAAACATGGAAAAGCGAGCTTGGCTCTATTGAGAGCCCAGCAATTGTCTTGTCTTACCACAAGAATCTGGAGTATTTCACTACGACAAAGAAGTTTAATTGGTGTCAAGCTAGGTGGAACAAGTTGCTTGCAGATTTCGATTTTGAGATTGTCTTTAGACCTGGGAAACAAGGCGTAACACGTGATGCACTAACTAGAATTAGCGAGGATAAACAATCAGATGTAAACAACAAAAGAACTAGCCATCAACAGCAAATATTACTTAAACCACAGCAGACTCTTTATCATGTTGTAACATCAGAGTCAGTAGATCTTTGCCCCATCAAGCAGTTGCGCGCTAATGAATTATTGCTAGAAAATTAGAGTAGACATTGTAAGGATAAGTACTGCCAAGGAATTTTTGCAGCTCTAAAGAATCCAGATTCTAACAGCACAGATATCCAATTAGCAAGTTGTACAACAACCAAATATTTATTTTACCTCAACAGTAGAGAATATATTGTTGAAATACTGAACTCAGATAATAAATATCAGTAAGGAGCATTAGCTTCAGGCTCTAGATATTTCTGGGTATGTTCCTTAGACAGTAAGAGCTGGCTAATAATTAACAATAAGTGTAGTGAATAATCCGATATCATTTAAGGTGATTTCTGTATACTTACTAAGGTGGATGTTTATCTAGCTACATACGCACAGACCATTATGTGCCTCAGGTATAAGATATTACATACATGATTGCTAATATACCATAGTTAATATTTGGGATGCACTTGTAGGATACTGTTGTCAGTAACTTTTTTTCATGGATAAACGCAGTAGAAGCTAGGATGGTGTTTCATGGGGAGTTCCATGCCAAAACAAAACGCAGTGTTAGATCGAGTTCCTAAACAATTAGGACATACTCAGGAAGATAGGGTTGTTTCATAGGAATTACGTAGTATCACTGTTCGAGACAGTGCTTAGGGCTGTCCTATTATCTGATGTACATATATACTCAGCATGAAGAAGTATTCTTCTTCACGCAACGTCTTCTGTTTATACTCATACCTATTGTTCACCTACTTATCTCTTCTCTAAAGAAGACCGCCGTTATTGTACCATCCTCACCCATTACTTACTTTACCTTTACCTCTTCCGTGAACCCTATACCTCACGCTGATTTATAACTCCTACTCTTAGGAATCACCACTATCCTCCACATCTATAACCTACTTGCACCCAACTCGTACCCTACGGAATACCGATAATACAGTGCCTTGAGACTTTTAACATATGTACCTACAAATCTTCGAGAGCAAATCCTCAAACTACTCTATGAAAATCTGCTGTATGGTCATCATGGAGCTGCTACTCTGTTTACTTTACCAAGTAGATCTTATTGGCGGCCTAAGTGTTCTTAAAGAGATACATGGGACATATTTTATAGATTATTAATGTTGACTAATGAGGTCTACTGCTACAGATGAAATCTATGTACTTCTAGAAAGGTCATGTGACGTGACTTGCATAGCTTACATGAGTAGGTGAAATTCTACCTCTTGACTCACCCCCTCACCTATGAAACTATACATAATTTTTTATGTGCAGTGTCAAACTCGAGGGTGCCAAAGGTAGAGTCGGGAGGGTTACTAAGTGGTTTGAGTAACAGCTGAGGAGGTAGGCAAGAGTCAAAGGTATGAATTCGTGATTATAACTAGGTCTAAGGACGAGGGACGAGGGACTAGGGAATCTAGGATCGTAGACAAGGCCAGTGGAAGACGGAAGACAAGACGTGGCCCTCTACTGCGGCTCTGTCCACTCCATATATACATCATAGTAACCAGAGCAACCTAGGTCTCATAGGGTCCACCTCCTATTACTCGATTACTCAATTTGTAACCCATGGCAACCATTGTGACCCAGTAACTTCTATCCTCAGTTCCTGACATGCAGCCTGTGCAAACTCGAGGGACAAGCGCTGGGGCAACTATGTGGTCAATGGTAGTAAATAATAATTCTAAGGAGAGAACTCCCACTACATCTATCTAGTCATATATATACGTGAAAGCCTCCTCGCCACCGAGGCTAATCCCTCTCCTCTTCCTATGCTATGGGGCTCTCCTAGTGTTCTGACTATACCTATAATACAGCACTATCGCGTTGTGGCGCGGAAGGATGGAACTCGGTCTCGTATATTTCCCATTAGTGTAAGCCTATTAACATGTGTTGCAGTGCCGTACTGCCGTGCCGCACTGCCGAGTTCGATGCCACATGCATGCCATGCCAATGCCGACGCAAAAGTATTGTATTGGGTGGCGTCGCACATTAGCGCATTAGTAGTGGTTAATAGCGCCACTCGAATCAGGCCTAAGTTAACCAACATAGGCTACAGGGACCAATCGGCTTACCAGCCGTTACATCGGTACACCATAAACCACCCCCATCTATTTTCCGAGCAAAACATAAAGGTGAATATATTCATTCAGATCTTGCAGGTCCATTCCCTGTTCCATCTTATGGCAACGCGCTTTATTACATAAGTTTCATAGACGATGCAACTCGATGCACTACTATCCGATCCCTAAGATATAAATCTGATGCAGCACAAGCTGTCATAGATTTTATTACGGCCTTGGAAACTCAGTACAATTGCAAAATCAAGTTTCTTAGGACAGATAATGGCGGCGAATATGTCAATGAATCACTCTCCAAATATCTCGCTCAGAAGGGGATAAGTCACCACTTGACTCCTCCCTACTCTCCGGAATCAAATGGTGTAGCCGAAAGACTCAACAGATCAATTGCTGAAGGAGTTCGTGCAATGTTGATCACAGTCAAAGATAAACGGTTGTGGGCTGAAGCAGCGCAAACATTTGTTTACACTTAAAATCGTACTACACATGGCTCTGTAAATGGACAGACCCCATATGAAGCTTTCCATGAGAGAAAACCATCCATTCTACACCTTCAACCCTTTGGAAGAGAATGCTACGTGCATGTCTCCATGGCGAAGCGACCATCTGGAAGCAAGCTTCTACCAAGGGCAGAGAAAGGTTTGTTTGTTGGATACACCGAAGTTGATCACCACTATCGAATATTTGTGTCTCAAAGGAAACAGATAGTTATATCAGGCGACGTGGAATTCCTACCTTACCATGTTGATAATTCCGTCTCTGAGAAAACTTTTGATTCCTATCCACATACCATAAATCAACCAGACTTATCAACATCATCCTTGATGTTGACCAGTTTGTCAGATCCTCCAAATGTTGGACAAGAACAAGATATTCGAAATATTCATCAAAATCAAGATCCATGTCTGGCTGTTCAGCCCAATTTAAGAGAGCCGTCATTGCAAGAACCGTCGTCAATTCCAACTACTGTTCAGATCGAGCCCCAACCAACAGCAGCTTTGTCAAATCCGCCCGACCCATCAAATGAAGATTCAAGAACATCCGTCAACTCCAGACCAAAGCGCACGATACGTCCTCGGACATATGAAGACACAATAACGGGGGAATGGTGGAAAGCTTCTCGTGATCTTCCTCAACCCGCATCGCAGACTTCAACTTGTGGCAATGGAAATGAGTTAGCCTTGTTAAATATTCATGATGAATCTGAGCCCAGCTCCTACAGTGTTGCCAAGTCATCACCTAACTGGGCTTACTGGGAAAAGGCATTTGATGAGGAGATAGCATCCCTTAAAGATAACGACGTTTGGGATGTTGTTCCTCGGCCTACAGGACGAAAAGTTGTCAATGGTAAATGGGTGTGCAAAATAAAAAGAGACGCACATGGGGAAGTTGAACGATACAAAGCACGTTACGTGACCAAGGGATTCTCACAGATCCAAGGGCTTGACTATGACGAAAACTTTGCTCCAGTTGTACGACTTGATTCATTACGGTTAATCTTGGCGATTGCGGCATCTAAGAAATGGAAAACGAGACAGCTCGACATTAAAACTGCATTTCTTTATGGAGTCTTGAATGAGGATATTTACATGGAACTTCCTGAAGGGTACAGGCAAGGAGATCATGTTGCTAAACTTAAAAGGTGTATATACGGACTCAAGCAATCACCTCGGGAATGGTTCTTCAGGTTGGCTGAATATATCATTCCTTATGGTCTTGCTCCTGTTGAAAGGTTAAGGATCGTGAGAGCGGAATGCTGGAGCGATGGAGGAGAGTGAAGAGTTATCGCCGAACAAAGAAGCAGGTGAATAGAGATTTATGGAATAAATCTTGGTAGGTTGACACGAAGCAGGTATGAATATGACCTTCAGATATATTCAGTAAACGTAATGAACTGAAGATTTCTGAAGGATACGGCCACTAGATATATACAGGAATTAGCCCTAGTGGGACAAATGCAGAAAATAACTAGGATATGCGCCCTAATTCCACTATGGCAACATTATCAAGATGTGGGTGTGTCTTTACTACCAGTAGGCCCCCAAGCTAACTAAGTGTAAGACAGACCTTGCATGTTTGTCAACAGATTGAAATGAAAACGAGACAGTGCATGGCCAGGGTTACAGGTGCAGGACTGTTAATAATTACAACAGCTCCTTCCCTATTTGATCCCTGTGTATTCATCCACAACACAGGTAAAATGATCATTGCAGTTTACGTGGACAACATAGTACTGATTGGAGAACAAGATGAGGTCATCGAAGATTTAGTGAACCACTTCAAGACCGAATTTAAGGTCAATGATATGGGAACTCTTCACTGGCTACTTGGAATTCAGATCGAGTACTCCAATGTAGGTATCACTCTATCGCAGTCTGCATACATAAATAGAGTCCTGGATAGATTTTCGATGCAAGATTGTAATATGGTCTCCACGCCTATAGAGTGTAACCAACCGCTAAAGGCTGCGCAAAATGGAGAGCCTAGGGCCAATGCTACTCTGTATCAGCAAATAATCGGATCTATAGTGTATATCATATCTGCCACTAGACCTGATCTTGCATATGCAATCTCTCTCCTCTCTCAATTTAACTCAGATCCATCTGTCACTCATCTAGGTGCTGCCAAGCGAGTTCTACGATATATCAAGGGGACAAAAGATGTTGGTTTGTTATACAAATTTGAATCTCCCCTGGTTCTCAATGGATACTGTGACGCATCATACGGAAATTGTCTCGATACACGCAGAAGTTTCTCTTGTTATTTATTCCAACTTGGTCAATCCACAATCTGCTGGAAGTCTCGCAAACAACGTACTGTTGCTCACTCCACTTGTGAAGCTGAGTATATGGCACTGTCGTACGCAACTAAGCAATTCCTCTGGATTGTACGAGGACTTCACCAAATATTGGATAGAAATATATCTGCTTCTCTGTCGACCGATAATAATTCCGCGATTGATCTAGCACATAATCCAAAGCTCAATGATGCAACAAAGCATATTGACATCGCTTATCATTTCACTAGAGAGCGAGTTGAAGATGGAACGCTCACCTTACTACATATTCCGTCAGCTGATAATCTTGCGGACATCTGTACAAAAGGTCTACCAAAACCAAGACTAATGCACTTGTGCACCAATATCTTTGGTACAAAGTGAGAAGGGGTGTTGAAATTGGTGCTATATGGTAATGAAGGGTATCATTAACATGGAACGTAGAAAGGTATAAGTTCTCTAGCCAGGTTCATGATGACTCATACATTGACCAGCCTCCCAATTATCCACAATAAGCCAGTAATTGTGTCCCTCGCTTAGTTGTAGTAATTAGTTTAAGTAGCACTCTGATACTAAGTGGGTTTAATCAACAACCCTCCACTATAGTTTTCAGACTCTTCAATCCCCCAACTCGCTTCACTAGGTGATATTAAACAGAAGCCTAACAGCTTAAGCTTCTCTACACAACTTCCATTATAACAATTGTGACTTCGATTTATTATTGATTGATCTAAGCTCTCTGATGCAACCCAACTCCCACGCCAGCTAGGTTGGACTTCTAACTCTTTGTGTTGATGGGATATCTGGCCAACAATCTTTGTCCAGGCAAAAAAATTATTCTGTGGGAGAAGATGGTCACAGGCCAAGGCTTTTAGAAGATTCTTATTGAGCAAGCCACGAAGCATTGTAATTTTAGTTTCGTCGGGCCACATATCACCTCTCCCTTTGGTTAACCTGTTTGACCAGGTTGGAATAAATGAATTTCACTGCTGATTTTCCCCCATCTTTAATTTTCCCAATTTGGTTCTCGCCCAGGTGATTTGGGTAAGGTCCCAGTTGCCATGATCCAAGACTTTGATAAAGTCCTCTGGGCTCTCCACTCCATTCTTTCCTCCGGTCTCAAAATATGCGCCGGCTTGCTCCTGAGCTTCTCCCTCCAAACAGTTGTAAATCATGAGAAATACTTGCTGGTCAGTGCATTTGAACGTATTCCAGTCAAGCCGCAGTGCAGACAGCATATCTTTTCTCCACGAATAATATTTTTTTCTATTGCTGTTGTAATTAGGGAGCTGGTTGGTTTTTAAACTTCCCATTCCTCCTTGCTGGATCTTTGATTATTTCAACCTCCGAGGTTTGATCGGGGGTCTTATTTGGCATTGCGGAGATACCTAATTGTCTCCGTATGTTGATGTTTTCTTCCTTCATGGAATTATTTTCATCCAAGGCTAATTCAAACTGTGTAGACATTTTCTAAGCCCTCTGTGATTCCTATATCTTCATTGATCTAACTTTGTATGTATAATGTCGATTATCATTCGTTGTTTGTATTGTTGTTTGTACCATTGTTTGTGTGAGTATTGAGTTTTTTAGATTGAAAATATGTCACAGTCTAAGCATAGGCACTTGGGCAACCTTATGGCCAGAGGTAGTTTTCTATCTGGATCACTTCTCGTATCCCCTTGTTGTGCCCTATTCTTGGAGGTGTTTGCCACTTTGTAAGACTCTGCTTCCAAGAATAGTCCCTGCCTAGTTACATGCTAAGCCTGCGTTAGACAGCGCAGGCTACAGGCAATTACCGGCTTACAAGCCATCACAGTCTTCTTGTGAAAATGTTGTGCTCCACAGAATAGACTCTGTTTGTTCGGATTCCTATGTGAGGAGGGTGTGGGAGGTGTCTAATTGTTGTAATTAGGGGAGTAACATGACTGCATTACAATAAACTGTTCACATTAGAATAATTTGCACATGCGCTATGAGATATGACCAACCCAGATCATCACTCATTGGTATGACATAGTGTTGTGATAGGTATATGACTCGGGTGTACATACAATTTATGGGAGTTAGCTGCTTGTGATCACAGATGAACAGTTAGGCCAAATGGTTCAAATGGTGATGTGTGGAAGGATCTCTTTTATGTGAAGAAAGACTGAGTTCATTGATCTATCTATGTCAGAGGAAAGCTCTCTACTTACAGTCTCTATACTATTGCTTACTAATGATACCAACTCAATGTAGTAGTTAAAAACAGAGCAAATGCATGCAGTTGCGTGACCATTGCAGCTTGAGCTGCATATTGTAGATACGTGAGTCCAGGCACATCACATAATATTTCCCAGTAGATTCCTAATGGTATCTATTGGCGCAAGGATCTCTAACATCCTTCCTTTCTTGGTTAGTGTCGGAATACTCCTACGGAGATATTTAATCACGAGCTTTTTGCAACAATATGGATGGTTCTTAGATAATTCCCTCTAATCTTCTATCCCAAGAGACTATGTACATATTCAACAATTATTTTCTGTTACGCCATACCCAATTAGGCAGCCCCACCAAGTTACCCTTAACATTATGAATTACATATTTAGACAGTTAGATAGGGAAACATGTTGGAACATCCACTTGTGACAGCTTCACACGTGTCGAGAGCTTGGTCACGTGGTAATCCGTTGCATTGCAGATAAGTATTAGAATAGCTGATTGATCCACAATCAATCATTGTGCCTTTTGGCCAGTTGGCGATGTGGTAAAGCTATTCACTCTGCAGCCATCACACACTAGTGTACAGAAACTCCATTATTCATATATATAGAGGAAGGTTCTGTCACATGGATAATATAAGCAATTCATATAATAGGAAATTTAAACAATGTCCACATTATCCACACACTTGAGAATACTTGGGAATATCCTTCAGTTTGTCCATTGATCCAAGTCCTAAGAGTATAACTCACAAACTTTGTTGTAATTAAGGCAGCAACATGACTGCAGTAGACAAATAGTTCATATTAGAATAATATGCACTGACGTCATGAGATATGATTAACCTATATCATCACTCACTGGCATGAATAGTAATTAGCCAATAGATGCCTTACAGCATACATTGGCTTCAGGATCTCCAACAACCTTCCCATTTAGGTTAGATCAGGAAGTATGGTGGAGTTTACACTAGTGTGCGGAAAACCCCGCTTTCAAGTATACAGGGGGACTTCTCGCTACACAGATAGAACTATAGCAATTTCTTTACAATTAACTATCCATTAAATATCAGTAAACTTCTTCGTAAATTAAACAGATTCATCATATCTCTAAATCAACCCCAAGGCTAGTATTTAACTCTTCCAATATCCGGAACTATTTCAATTACAGGTTAGCGCGCCTTGGCATCACGTTGGATGACTGTTACAGTTATGGGTTAGGATGTATCACCATGATGCTGACCTTTGACTGTTAGGAGAGCTTTATTGGGAATAAAGTGTGGAAAGATGTTAATTGATCTATACTACAACACGGGGAGTTCCGACCCCTATTTATACTATAGCACCGCATGAATTACAGAATTAAACCCATCAAACACTTCATCATGTAGTGCTAGCATAACACACTTAATGTAAGGTGTGTCATGCAAGGTGAACATGCCAAGAATACAACAATGACTGAGCACAGCCGAGGGAGATATCTTAGAGAGGGTCGAGAGTAGCTACCTCCTTTCTTTGTCTTTTATTGCCTTTACAAGCGTACCTCTTGATAGCAATATAATAACTTATACAACCTCCTTGACGTGCCATAACATAATAAAAGACCATCACCTCGCTGGGAAGCAGTAATATCCACTTGGAACAAATTCGACGTCAGCACCATCTTTTTGGTACGACTCCTACAACTCCCGCCTTACCTGTATAATTACAGGTGCCTTCTGCCTCATATCTCGATTGCAGACAGTCTCAGAGCAAGCTGGACTCCCTCTCCCTATCGGCATCACCTTTTTGATACAATAGCTCAAACTTTGCAACTTTGCGACACGGATTCGCGCTTCAGCCTCGCCCTCAGCCTCGTGCGCGCATCCTCAACTACCAATCTCGACCTCTGCAAACCCTTCCCTACCTACGCGTATTTGTCTCAATACTACACACACGAAGAGCGGTCCCTCCCATATGCAACCGCGCCGAAACAACCGAGAGCTCTCTAAACCAGCCCGATTTGGATACCCTGCGGAAGAAAAGAAGAAGAAAGGCGATACCGCGCCAGTGGAGGAGAAAATATTGAGCACTATTGAGAGTGATACGATCAAGGAGGAAGACGAACATACAATGGTGGACCAAGCATTCTCTACCAGCCAGTTGGCGGCAATCAACGAGATGCTCAAGACTGCAGTTGCTTCTGCTCTCGCCGTCGAAGCTACCGAAGATGCTGCTAGAAAGTCTCGCGCACTTACTGCAGACCCACAACTAGCTGTTGATCAATACCTCCCAAAGATTGACAATTCTGTCAAGCCTGTCGATTCTCACAAGATTCGCTATCCCCGCCTCCTCTTTACCGACCACAATGGAGAGATTGAGTACAATGCTTGGAAGATGGACATGAAGCTCTTTATTGAGGAGTTCTCTGGTAACTTCTGCGCTGGAGACTCCCAGGTAAAGGCGTACTTCAAGAATACTGGAGGAGAGGCCAAGACTATTATCCTTCAGCATATGGATACAGATGTTACCACCGAATTCAAGGGTGCTGCCGACGTCCTCGCTGCCCTAGATCAACGTTTCTTCGACCACAACTGTGTCCAAAAAGCCAAAGCTGCCTACAGCAACTTGAAGATGACTAGTAATATGACATACAATCAATTCCGCATCAAGTTCACTCTCAAGGAGTCTAATATAGCGGTAGTTCCACAGGGTACAAAATGAGATCGTAAATGGAATGGGGATCATACGACAATAACTTAGGCTGAGGTGTCACTGAGAGGAGTGAAGGAGACAAAAGAAGTGAGGCAGTGTAATGGTCTTCCCAAAGAAGAGATGAAGTTAAAAGAAGAAGCGTACATATTTTTCAGAAGACGTTGCGTGAGGTCTGAATATTCTAATACTAACTCTCTTATATACATAGCCCAATCCAGTTAACCATCACACTTTCCATAATATCATGAGTTTCATGATATCATACTCTCAGTGACTTAAGAATATCGCATGCTATTGATTAATTGACGTCATAAACACCCAAGTAAGATTATTCCGATCTAGATGATGTCATGACAGGGAGAATTCTAGAGTATTAATTGACGAAGATATGACGTACGAAGATAGTACATCTTCGCTCCTACCTTCAATACTTCATCATGATGGTTTAGTCTGTGAAATTCACCAACCTAACCATCACTGGTAAAATCGCCAGGGCTTGTTGGTTTGATGACGTTTGTGAGAAAATCTCTCCCGCCTTAAAGCTCCAAATTATGACTGAGAAGTACAAGATGAGCAATGGCTACACTACTCTCGACGAATTCTTAGCTGTCACCGACCGAGAATCTCGCAACATCCTCGCCGAGGATGCTCTCCATAAGAAGGTAGCCGCTGTTGCCGTCGGAAACAATGCTAGCAGAAACCCGGGTATTTTGAAAAAATTGGGATGGACTGCTGAACGCCTGACAGCTGACGCTGCTCGCAAAAACCCCGCTGTACGCTTCCCTACCACTCCTGAGACCGTACCACAAGTCATACGTCGTACTCTCAGCGCTACCAATACCTGTTGTCTCTGCCGAAAGGAAGACCATTGGGCTAGGGATTGCCCCAACGCCGTAAAGATCGCAGAACTGACTGGTAGATCGGTGGAGGAATTAATATTAGAGCACGATGACAGCGACGAGGACGGCCTACAACCTGTTGAGGTTGACGAGCTGTCTGGAAACTCTTAAGCCGTGGAACCGTCTCCTCTCATGACAAATGCCTCGATTTGTGGAAAGTCTTGAATGCTGATTTCCGTTCTCTTACTGGAGGAAAACAATTCCTATTTAGTATTGAATTAGGTAGAAATGGATCATTCATCAAAACAACTACACATATTGACAGCGGAGCAAATATCTTTGGGGCGCTTCGTACCTCTGTCGCTCTCCAACTTCGTGACCTTTTAGGTGTCAAATTCCTTACTCTCCCCATGCCAATTATACCTACTGGCTATAATGGACAAGCCGGCGCTGCTATCACCCACGTAATTCTCCTTACCCTCACAATCGATCGCCGCCGCGTCAACTTCCCATTCTTGATTACCGACCTGGGAAGCAACGATGTGCTCATCGGCCGAAAGTTCTTAGAACATTACAAACTCAAGCAGAATTACCATCGTCGTACGAAAAACCGTTTAGAGTGGCCGTTTGATATGCCACATCAGCACTACTTCGATAGGCGTCTAGAGCTACTCCTACCTCCCAAGACTCCCATGGTGAACCTACAGCACCAACTTGACCAGCAACGACGAGATGCTCTGTTTGAAGAAGAGCTCTCTAGTGTACAAACTCTCCCTTCCTTTCGACTGAAGAAGACTCAAAAGCGTCCCTCCTCGTTTGTCAGGGAACTTAAGCAAGGCTTCCTAAGAATGAATGAACTACTTGCTGATCATCAACTGGCTAAATCGTCCTCTACCACCCGTGATCCCGGCTCACGAGTCGAGCAAGCTGATCAAGCTCTCCAACGCCAGACCGTCGCCGTGGCAACTCGCCGAGTTAAAAACGAGCCATATAAGACTGATATCAACCTGATCTCCGCCGCCTCAATGCACCAGCTCTACTTGCATCGGAAGCACTGCCAGAAGGCCCATAAAAACGATTCGGAAATTCTCGACGCCTCCCTCAAAGATATTCAAGATGAGATCCAATGACGTCAAAACGAGCTTGCCGCTGTTGCCGTGGAATTATCGGCTCTTGATGCAGGTCTCTCCCCGGCGGAAACTCGCGAAGCTAAATACCGGCAGAACGATAAGTTAGTTACAGAGCGCCTCCCCGAGAAGTGGAAGGGGTTTAAGGACCTATTCTCTACCAGAGCTTCAGACGACCTCGCTGCGAGGAGACCCACAGTCGACCACGAAATTAAACTCACCGGCGATAACACGCTTACGACAGAGCCTCTCCGACGCATGCCAGACGAATATCTCGCTGAAGCTAAGCGTTATATCACTGAGAACCTCCATAAAGGTTTCATTGCACCATCAAACGCGCCCTGGGCTGCGGCTATCCTTATGGCAAAGAAGGCTGGCGGTGGGCTTCGATTTTGTGTCAATTTCCGAAAGCTGAACGAGCTTACCCAGAAAGATCCCTATCCTATTCCCTTGATTGATGAGATGATGACTAGAATCTCTAAAGCAAAGATCTTCACCAAAGTCGATATTCAGCAGGCATTTCACAAAATACGTATGTCAAAAGATTCGGAAAACTTCACTACCTTCCGCACTTGTTACGGAACATATAAGTACAAAGTACTCCCATTTGGCTTGACTAATGGCCCTGCCACCTTTCAACGTTTTATCAACGATATCTTAATGGAATACCTAGACGACTTCTGCTCAGCTTACCTTGACGATATCTTGATCTACTCAGATTCAGAAGCGGAGCATGACCTTCACGTACAAAAAATATTGGAGATATTGCGAGACCACGGCCTCCAGGCAGACATCAAGAAGTCTGAATTCGGCGTGACACGTACGAAATTCTTGGGCTTCATCATTGGTACCACCGGGATTGAGGTAGACCCCGAGAAAATTGAGGTTATCAAGAATTGGGAATATGCTAGCAACGTTCGCGGCGTACAAAGCTACCTAGGTTTCTGTAACTTCTACCGTCGATTTATCAAAGACTACAGCAGTATTTGCCGACCACTCACATTACTGACTGGGAAAGACGTCCCCTTCCACTTCGGTGGAGCTTGTAAGGAGGCATGGGAACGTCTCCGGCACGCCCTACAGACGGCTCCTATCTTGTGTCACTACGATCCATTCAAGCAAACTAGACTCGAAACTGACTCTTCTGATGGGGTAGTGGCTGGCGTGCTTTCACAGCTTCAAGACGATGGAATGTTCCACCCAGTCGGTTTCTTCTCTAAAACCATGATAGACGCAGAGCTGAATTATCCGATCCACGACAAAGAGCTACTTGCGATTTTCCGCTCTTTCCAACAGTACAAACCTGAGTTGCTGGGTGCGCAAAAGACGGTTCACGTCTATACCGATCACCGCGCCTTGGAGTACTTTATGTCAACAAAAGATCTCAACGCTCGACAAGCACGGTGGGCGGAGTTCTTCGCCCAATTCCACTTTGAGATCATATACCGAACAGGAGTTACAAACACCCTGGCAGATACACTTTCCCGTAGAGATCAAGACCTCTCACCATTGGAAGCTAAGAAGCGTGCTCTACGCAACCAACAGATGATTCCCAACGATAAGATCAGTAACGAGATTCTCCAGGAAATGGCACAGACGCAACTAGCTGACCTGCAAATTGTTGACCACGATTATGTGGAAATCTCACCGCTTGGCACCCGTGAGACTGTCTCACCAGTCGATTTAGTACCACTAGAGCTCCCTGAAGAACAGTTTCTAGTTGGAGAGGCCCCTGACGCTACGTCGACAGCTGCTTACGATATCATCGACCAAGTCTTTACAGCAAACAAGGAATCGGAGGAGCTTGAAACTCTACGCGAGAAGGCTCGGCAGCATCATCCCGAGTACACGCTGGCTAGCGGTAAGCTCTTCTTCCATGGGCAGTTGGAGGTTCCTCTGGAACCGCCAGAGCTCCGTACGACTTTAATCCGTCACGTTCACGCTCAACCTCAAGTTGCGCATGCTGGGAACAGTAAGGTCAAGCTCCTCTTAGGCCGCAAATATCACTGGGCTGGAATGACGGCCGATATTACCCGTTATATCTCTAACTGCAGCTGTGCTCGTATGAAGGCGAGGAGAGATAAGACTCCTGGTTTCCTCCACCCCCTACCAATCCCCGCGCGACCTTACCAGCATTTGACCATGGATTTCACGGAGCTACCGCTAGATGAGAACGGTTTTGACGCTGCTTTCGTGATCATGGACAGGCTATCAAAGAAACCAGTCTCGATCCCCTGCCATAAGACCATCACGGCAAAGGAGATGGCGACGCTATTCGCTGTCCACTGGAGTCGTCACTTTGGGATGCCAGACTCCATAGTCTCCGACCGTGGACCTCAGTTTGTATCAAGTTTCTGGAACGAATATTGTCGTATTTTCGGCACCAAGGTCAAGTTGACTACATCATATAACCCCAACGTCGATGGCCAGACGGAAATCATGAATCAGTATATCAAGCAGAGACTTCGTCCATTCTGTACCTACTACCAAGACAATTGGAGCTCTCTCTTACCAATTATGGATATTGCTCAGCTTACGCTACCTCACGAATCTCTTGGCAACTTGTAACCATTCCAACTAATCAATAGCTACGAGGCGCGTGCATCCTGGGACTTACATAACCCTTAGCCTCCTGCTACTGCCACGAAGACCTTGAATCGAGAAGATGCTCTCTGCGTAGCAACTCGTATGAAGGATGCCATGGAATTCGCTAAATCCTCGCTTAAGATTCAACAGGAGAAGATGGAGCGGTTAGCTAATTGTAGCCGTCGGGAAGTCGATTGGGAAGTTGGAGACATGGTTCTAGTCTCTACCGCAAACTGGAAAATGAGCAGACCTTCACGTAAGCTTTCAGACAAGTGGTATGGCCCTGTTGAAGTATTAAAGAAGGTTGGGGAGAGCTGGGAGTTGAAGTTACCGGAAGAATGGAAAATCCATCCTGTATTTCACTCCCAATTGATGCAGAAGTTCGTACAGGACCCACAACCAGGACAGGTTCGACAAGCCCCAGCACCAATTCAACTACTTCCTGAGCAAGACGAATGGGAAATTGAGGGGATATTAAGCTCCCGAGTCTATCGCAACACTCTCCAGTACCAGATTCAATGGAAGGGCGCTGACGAAGACCTCGAATGTTACCCCTGCTCCAACACTATTGTCAGAGCAGCATATAGACAGCAGGGCAGAGACATGGGTCAAAGAGGTAGTATTCAGGCTAAAGGGCGCCATCCTACATTATGCATGAGATAGTTGCATAACCACTCGGCCAAAAGGCCAGACCAGAATCATAGAACACTAGATTCTGGTTATCTCTACATATATAGATTATACAGAAGGCAATCCTGACAGCTATGACAGCACCTCATATGATCAAGAGATTCCATATACGCTACCCAACAGCCAGGGGACCACCTAGACTACTCCCGAAGTGGCTAGAGGCGTACAACAATGGTATCAACGACTACTCCGAATTGGAAGACAATCCCGCTATGACTGCAACTGCGCGGTTGCAGTTCTTCAGGAGGGGGGGTAATGTCACGAACCGTGAGAGCCATATTGCGTGCATGTGGGGATACGGGTTAGCGCGCTTTGGCATCAAGTTGGATGACTGAGCACAGCCGAGGGAGATATCTTAGAGAGGGTAGAGAGTAGCTACCTCCTTTCTTTGTCTTTTATTGCCTTTACAAGCGTACCTCTTGATAGCAATATAATAACTTATACAACTTCCTTGACGTGCCGTAACACAGGAGCTTGGTTGTTTTCTAGGCTACTGTAGCCCACAAAGAATTCTTGTTGTTATGGGCGTGTTATTTTGCAAGGATACTCGTATGTACATAACGTGATTAGATGTTTAGGCTGTTTGAATAGTCCTTGTAATATTTGCTATACCTGTAGAAGGAAGTTTGTGTGTGCAAAAACTGACTAGCAGCCGTACACAAATATAAGCAGCGTGTGTTTGGCGCACAACTAGAATAATAAATGAAGTACAGTTATCCTCCAATTCACCTTCAACCACAATCTAATCTCATCAATCTATATACTCGTACAAGGTCTTCATGCATAGTGATACTCACCAAAACTCATAACTATAATAACTCTGCTGTGACTTGGGTGTGTTACGGGATTAATCCCCTGTGTTTGTGTTGCGATTTCCGAGTAAGACGAGCAGAAAGTAAAGCTCAAAGAATATTGTTTCCATTAAAGTTCTAAGTTACATGTAAGACGCGTATTTATGTGTGCATATCCTAGAGTTAAAGTGGGTATGCAAACAACAATTATTACAGTAAAAAGTCTTCAGCACAGCTGACCACGAAACAATTGTGCGGGGAATAAAGCAGTACTGACCCCGCACCATTAACGCCATCTTATTTGTCGCAAAGTAAACATGACTATGTTTCTCACTGCATTTGCATCTAGTATCATATTACCCTGCACATGCAAATGCATGAGAGAAAATCTCAACAGCAAAAGAAATTAAAGTATAGAATACAGGATGTATTATGCAGTATGTAGGAAAGTTGTTCATACTTGCAAGGAATGCCAATTATCGTAAGAAATGTGGTAAATTCCAACAGTTTGTACTGTCTGCGCCAGACAGTAGGGATGGAATATAGGGCCTAGCCAGCTATGGGGGCTACCAATGTTGCGGTCTGGATATGGTTGCTTAGCAACATAGATTGTTATGATCGGCGCTGACAATTACAATTCCCTATGTATACAGGGAGAAGTAGGAAATCTTCTTTCTCTAGATTTCATTAATTAACTGATTTATTCTGGACTTGCTCTGCTGTATACCAACACCAATTGATCCGGCAACAAGGGGGCAGTTTTTGATGAGCTATCTCCAATACTTTTGTTGCCTTGGGTATAGAAGTTGTTATCCAAATTGGTATGGGCATCGGAATCTTGCACTAGGAGTTTGTGCCATCAATGTACTTATTGCAAAAGCTGTCACAACTCGCGAGATCTTTTCGATAAAAGATGCGACTAAGGCCGTAACTTCTGTTCCACTCTTGGACCTCGCTCAAACGTCGATACTTTGCAGGAACTCCTGAGCTAGGTGTGATAGCATAAGGTTCAGGAAAGGCTCTGACTAAAGGCAAAACAATAATATGATTGTAATCTATAGAGAAAGAAGGATAGGTCGGTTCACTAAACAATGTATATACATAGAAGTGGATCAATGTTAGTCCTAGCGTTCATATAGCACGTGACTAGTTTCCTATGACATTACTTTCCTCCCCCCTTTTTATCCATATTTCTTTTATTATTATTATTATAATTTTTTTAATTGCTTACACTTACGCCTTGGTCTATTTCTTAATGTTCGACCTGTAAACATTCCTTGCTGTAGACCTACTTTGTCACCTTCTCCATATTGTCTAACAAATTTCTTGTAGGCATCTGTCAACTTAAGATTTTGTCGGGGTTCCCATGTTGGTTCAGCAAACCCCTTCCAGACTACTAGGACTTTACGGTGCCCATTGATTTTCTCCGCACGAACTATTTTATCAACAGCATACAATGGATGTTCACCATCAACTAATGGAGGCGGTTGCGTGTCATCAACTTTTTGTGAGGGCAGGGGATCATTTGGGTCGCGTCTTAGTAAGTCTACAAAAAATCGATTATGTATACCTGTTGGTACATCTAGTTGGTACACATCAGGTGCGATTTCCTTTTGTATTCGATATTTTGCTTGAGTCCATGAAAGTTTCTTCTTTTGCTGAGGGGTTTCGACATTTTTAAGGTTTAGCCAGACGGCATCACCTGTTTTAAATCGTTCTGCTGGTCTCCTATGTTGGTTGGCTGATTCTTCCATCAAATGTTGTGCTGTTGTCATAGCTGCTTTTGCTAAGTGTTGACCTTGTACTATTCGGTCCACAAATGCTTGCGCACGAGCTTGCGGTGTTTTTGTTGCTCGTGAATTACTATGTGTTTGTTGGATTGGCTCAGCATCATAGCCATGGGTGGCAAAAAATGGACTGGTACCAATAACCGATGATTTTCTATTATTCAGGGCTAACATTGCAGTCGGGAGTAGTTTAGGCCAGTCTGTCTGTGCATAACTGATAAACGCTCGAAGATAATTCAACACTTCCTGGTTCATTCTCTCTGTACTACCATCGGTCTGCGGATGGTAAGCGGTGGACAATCTTTGTTTAATACCAGTCATTTTACACAAATTAGTCCAGAAATGACCCACCCAATTTGCTCCTCTATCTGATGTTATAAACTTGGGAAACCCATGAAAACGATAATGACTATGTAGGAAGCGTTCTGCGCAAGCTTCGGCTTCCATTGAGTTCATTGCTTCAAGGGTGCAGCTTTTGAGTAAACGGTCAGTAATAACCATTAGATATTTGGGATCTTTATCAGTTTGTGCAGGTAACTCTGTCATGAAATCTACCGATAGCTCACTGTGAAAGCGTTCGGGCACTGGGAGAGGTCGAAGTAGTCCTTGGGGACTTTGACGCCACGCTTTAGACCGACTACAGATTGAACAGTTCCGTGTGAACCTGCGAACGTCTAAATATTGTTGAGGCCAGAAAAATGTTCGCGATAGTATGTGTAGGGTACCGTCTCTTCCAGGATGTCCAGTAATGTTTGAGTCATGGGAGCGTTGTATTAATTGCGTTTTTAGTGGTTCCCAATTTGGGACCCACAGCGCTCCCGTCGCGTTAACGCACCTCTATCATCTAAGCTACAATCTGTCATTTGAACCCCCAATTTAAGGTCTATTGGCAAAGCAGGCTGGCCTGCAGCGACTGAGGCATGAATACTATGAAAGGCCTGGTCTTTTTCCAGCGCTTCGTCCCATAGCGAGGCGATTTCCTTATCTTCGAATAGATTTCGGCCCATGGGCATGATGTTTTCTGTGTCTTCAATTTGTTTCAAGGTCATATTAGGCAAATTTACCATATTTATTGTGTTTAAGATTAATTCTTGTGGTGAAGAGATGCCTATGTTATTCTTAAATAACTGAATATTGCGACCTTGTAGTCGCTCGTCTGATGTATGCTGTGGAGCTTCTTGTGCTCGCCGCGACAGAAAATCAGGTTTTGCGGACTGAGACCCGGGACGAAATACGATTTTGAAATTAAATCTTGCTAATGTCTCTGCCCACCTGACTTGACGTTCGCTAAGTTGCCTTGAAGTTGTGAAATATTGTAAATTCTGGTGGTCTGAAATCACAGTGAAAGGATTTTCGACGCTTCGAAGCTCACCATCAAAATGGCGCATTGTTGTTATAATAGCGAGTAATTCTTTATCGTAAATGTTATAGTTTGCTTCCGCTGGCGTCAATTTACGTGAAAAGTAACCTACCGGTCTTAATCGATTCTTTTCGTCAATTTGAGATAGAACTCCACCAATGGCATACCCAGAAGCGTCTGCTTCTAAATAAGTCTCTCTATCAGCTGAAAAAAGCGCCAATAGAGGAGCTGAGGACAACATGGACTTAAGCTTTTCAAATGCTTCCTTTTGCTCCACACCCCAGCTCCAACAGGCATGCTTGGATGTGAGATAAATCAAAGGTTGAGCAATGGCTGAAAACTTTGGTATAAACTCTCGGTAAAAGTTTGCGAATCCAAGAAAAGATCGGGTTTCAGATACTGTAGTTGGTTCTCCCAGTTTTTGATAGCTTCCACCTTAGCTGGATCAACTGTAACACCCTCACCAGCCTTAATCACGAAACCAAGATATTTGACTTCGGCAGTAGCAAAAGCGCATTTATTGATGTCTAAACGTAAGCCGGCTTTTTCCAGTCGACTTATGACTTCTTCAACTTTTTTGTAATGGTCGGATAAATCACCATCAGAGTATATGATAATATCATCCATATAAGCTGAGCAGTATTCATCTAAAATATCTTGTAATACTGCATTAATGTACCGTTGAAAAGTGGCTGGCCCACCGCATAGTCCGAATGGCATGACAAGCCATTCGTACTGTCCATATCTTGTCCGGAACGCTGTCTTCCATTCATCCCCAGGCCGAATACGCAGGCGATGAAATGCGGTACAAACGTCAAGTTTAGTGAAGTATTGAGCTTTGGAGAGTTGTTGAAGTGTTTCTTTAATTAGTGGTAACGGGTACCTATCCCTTTTTGTGATTGAATTGAGACCACGATAGTCAACACAGAATCGAAGACCTCCACCGGGTTTCTTGGCGAATAGAACGGGTGCATTTGCTGGAGAGCTGCTGGCACGAATCCATCCTTTTCGTAGGTAATCTGTAAGGGTTTTCCGGAGGACAAGCAACTCGTCTCGTGACATACCGTAAAGTGGACCTGAGGGAGGTTCCTTGGGTTTACCTTCATTATCTAGGTTGAGGTTTATGGAATGGTCCCATCCTGGTTTAGATTCTGGTAAGATCCCATCTTCATCAGCTAGAAAGTTATTTGTTAGATGTCGAAGCTGAGGAGGCAGTTGGCTTGACAATTCTTCCACAGATTGCTTGTTGGCTGATTTATCTAATTTTTCTAGAGCCTTTTTGATATCTGCTATGGTAATTGAGAACAAATATAGATTTTTATTTGTTTTCCTTCCACGTCGGATTTCTGCAGCAAATATTGAAGCTGTGACATTTTTTGCCTGGCGTATCTGACGAATATGACTCGATAAATCTTCTCTTTCCATCCATCCAGACTCTTTAACTTTTATTGCATTTCCCCAATTCCTAGGGTAAGAAACTTTTTTCCTGCTTCATAGGTCACATTATTTCGCTCGGCCCAACCTTTGCCGAGGATTATGTTATATTGTAAGTTTTCAACGATGTAACCAAATACTCTCTCAGCTCTGCCATCAATGTCAAGTGTAGCCCAAGTCATCTCTGTGATAAGAATTTGGGGTCCATCTTTAGCAAGCTTTAGTGATCTATGGGTAACTGGGTGGCGTGGTAAGTGCGTTTGGTTTGCGAATCTTTGATCAAATACTGCATAGGGTAGACATCCTGTATCAAATAATGCGGTAGAATAACAAGTAGAATTTATTAAAACATCAATTAAAAACGGACTACTGTTTAATCTTTTTATAGCATCACTAATTTCTCTAGCAGGTGGTACTTGATCTAAAAGTTCTCCAAACACACCAACGTTCCCCTGAACACGACTTTGCTCAGGGTTACTAGTTTCCCGGCTCGCTTGATGACACATTAGCTATCCTTGAGTTGGCTGTATCTGTGTGAAAGCCTTTAAACTTGCAGTCCCTGAAACGGTGAGATGGATAAATGTTGCACCGAATGCAGCGGCCTGATTTAAGACGCTGGCTACGCTCTTCTTCGGAACAGTGGGGGCATTTGGACGTTTATCTAATGGCCGGGGCTGTCCTTGTTTTCGAAAGTTGTTTTCATTATTCAAGGCTGATATAACTGTAGAGACAATAGAAAAAATATCAGTTCCCGACATTTTAACATCCCCTCTAAATCACGTACAGAAGAGTTGTGCATTTGTGGTCTAACAAACTGAGGCTGAGGCGGTGGTTGACTTTGAGTTTGAGTTGCAATTTGTTTACGCATTTGTTCCTGGATACTTAATGGAAGGTCTCCAATCGCATTTTCAGTGTAGGTTTCTACTTTTTCATCCATACCTAAATATTGAAATTCGGGTAAGGACTCCCAATTTGTTGCCAGAATTGATAATTGCTCGACGTACTTTTCATAGTCAAGCTTTTCCAGGTGTGTCTGATTAGCAGCAGCCCGGCTTAGATATGGCGCTATTGATTCAGATAACGTGTGAATTCTGGATACTCCAATAGGAGCAAGATCACCTGAGTTGCTGAGATAGCCTTCGAAAATATGTAAGAATTTTGCGAAAGGTTGCGCTTTTCCTTGCTTCACAGAGTATAATAGGCGTCGATTCCGAGCTTCTCGGTCCCTGTCGACAAAATGTCGGTCAAATTCGTCGAGAAGTGAGCTTGAGTAAAATTCTTTTGCTTTAACTTGTTTCTCGAAGAAAGGTCCCACTCTACTTCTATGTTCCGCTGGTAGGGTCTGCATGAGCGCTAGGCAGACGCCTCTTTCACCACCGAAACCCATTACTACTGCCGGATCCTCCGCTGCTACTCGCCACATAACTGAACATAAAGAATATTGATCAGGCGTTCCATCCCAAGGCGTAAATTTATGTTGGACAGCATTGATTTTAGTGGCCATTGTGACTATAATTATCGGTATTATGTATCACTGTCTGGATAATAAATTCAGGCTTCTATGGCGCTGGGACTTAAAGAGATCTAATTCGATTCTCAGGGTTAAATGTGTCGTCGAAGCTCCCGTAATTGCGAGGCGTCGCTGGTTACGGGTAGTTTAGACTTGAATGGAGATTACAATCAATGTGATAGCATAAGGTTCAGGAAAGGCTCTGACTAAAGGCAAAACAATAATATGATTGTAATCTATAGAGAAAGAAGGATAGGTCGGTTCACTAAACAATGTATATACATAGAAGTGGATCAATGTTAGTCCTAGCGTTCATATAGCACGTGACTAGTTTCCTATGACACTAGGCTCATTCTCTGCTTTTTTTCACGTTCTGACAGCTCCATTGCGGCTGCAATCCTAAGAAGGCTCGGGTGTAAATGATTGCCTGGGTCGATAGACGCTGACGACGGTTGGATGTACGGAGCCATATTGCTGCTTGATTCTAATGTAATTGAGATAGTGTGGTAGATGCGATCTAACAGATAATTCATGTTCGAGACATTGAGATTAACCCAATGTTCTGCAGGGTGACAGTTTAAGTCACCTGACACCACATTTCATCTCGGGTTCCTGTTATGATGTGCAATAACAGAATAGTTGATATCAAGCTGCCAACTCAGGTCATGGGGACCTTGCCTTGTAACACAAATGTTTCAAACACGTAAATGCGCACAATCATTGCAGCTTCAGCAAAATGAAATCTACCAGACACGTATTACAATGTAGTCTGCCTCTCCAGAAACTTCCAACTCCCAGGGCATTCCAAAATAAGTTTTCATCTCTTTTGGGCGCATTCAAAGAGGCTACCAAAACAACCAAGTGGCTTATGGAAACGAGTTTCTTGACGAAAATATGGCCCAGATCCCCCCCCAAGTTTACATGATCATCCTAAAAAAATCTCTGATAACTTACACACAAGAAATCATCAGCATGGTGTACAGGACTGCGTCTCCTTTTCTTGTAAATCTCAGAGTAGCAACAATTTAATTGTCTGTCTAATCTTTTGTAAATTCAGTTTGTACCATAGATTCACGTAATACTGACCTGTAGACGTCAAACAAATGTAGCCTCCGACAACTTGTCCCTCAGGCCCTTCTTTGGGTTGGGGATGTTGAGTGCCTCAAGCTTCCAGTGCAGTAAGCTTTGGTGTCCTTTCCCCCCATTAAGGACCAGTTTATGTAATCATTGGTGTGGCGTGAAATTGAAAACTATTAAATTTGGAGGCCTTCTATAGCTGTATGACTGTAGGAAAGACAAGAGAATAAGCGCCATGGAAGGAGGTCAGATAGAATTAGAAGCGATAGTATTTCGTTCGCAAAGAGTGAGACAAACAAAAACTACCAAGTACAAAATCTCTCCACGCGACTGATCTGTATGAGTAGCGTTATTGACGCGACTCCTAACTTTGACCTTGACTGAGTCGGCTAGTTCTTACACCAACCAGACACATCTTGTCATTTAACAAAAATAGACAAACAATAACCCGATCTTCATCCTACATATATATATAACGATGCTGCTTCGGGCCCTGCTCATGAAAGGCGTTACTAATTACAATTGTCTGTGTGGAGAGGGGAATTTAGATACATTTTCACCATAAAATCTACTAATAAACTGAGCTTATTCCATGTTTTGATCGTCACTCGGTGACATCAATTAATCTGGTGGTATAGTCAAGAGTTAAATCAGATTAATTTGATGAATTATCAGTTTGAAATGGTTAGACCAGTAATTTGGTCAAAAGTATATATTCTTGCTCAGTGTGCAATGCCTTTCATTGAAGCGTATTCATTAGTTATAACGTTCATATGTTGTGAGAAAAAGTGTTCAAGCAAAAATACTCGTTATCACCCCCCTGGCACATCCTTTGTCTTTATGTTGAGAGTTTGGGACATAAACTCGGTACCAATCTGTGATATCCCCTACTTTCACAGAATAATAACAGGGGTCAGAATGACGGTTTACTATTGGTAAACAAACCTTTCAGGCCTGAGTAGGGAAAGGTAACGTAACAGTGAACTACGAGCATGTACATAATAGAGCGTAGTCTACAGTCGAGTTGCTTTCTTCACGTAACGTCTTCTCAATATTACTCTCATTCTAGATATTCCCTCTCTTCCTTGTGAAGAGAACTTCGAGCCCTTATTTTTGAATCATTTAATGTGTATTCAGCTATTAAGCTATGACACATGACCGGTACTATATATACATGTAGGATGACTCTTTTGACGCTAGAGACACTCATACTCTGGATTTCATTTGCAAATACCACTATGAGGTATGTTCGCTTACACAAACAGTCGACCCTCCTCCGTAAGTACCCACCAAGGGGAAATTGAAAAGCCATTGATTATCCACGCATGCCTTTATCATCCATGCATACCAGCGCCGCCAGAAATGTAGTTAAGTTTTGCCGGATTCGAACCAGCGGTTTCCTGTCTCGGGTGGGATATGTGTCCTTGCTATCCAGACCGTACTTGAGAAACCGGCCAAGATGATGTACCACTGCACCATCCAACCACGGCGGTGTTTAAAGTGTTGCCTGCACTGTCGAAACCGAAGTCTTGGCGCACGCACAAAGCTCAATTTGAAAAATCATTGTCAAAATTCTAAATTTCATGCCCGTCGAGATTGTAGCCATCCGCTACATCATCTTGTGAACTTGTTCTGATCCCTCTCACGCCCATCCCAAGGAACTATCTCCCAGATTTGTGCGCCACGCTTTGCTTCCTCCGTCGGGTATAAATATCGGCGTGGGCGTGTACGTGGTGGTCAATTAGGGCCAGAGAAAATCGACAAGAGGTGTGATCAATGAAATGAGGATGTACTGAGTCGTACCTGCAAACTTGATGAGGTTTTGGTGGTGATTGATCTCGTCGGTTGGGAATATTTGATTAGGTGGAGAGTCTTTAATCATTGCCTCATGGGCCAACTTTTTCGGTATTGCGAAATTTGTCTGAACTTGGCTCTGGAAGAATATTTCACTCCCAGGTTCGTAGAGGGCACCGCGTACAGGTGTTCAGTCTTGCCCTCCAACTTCCTTCCCGTACTCGTATCAGATCACGACGTGCCCTCTATCTTTTCTTGTGGAAGACCTTGACCCCTTATTTACCCACACTTGTAGCCTGTGTACAAATAGCATATACACTCCTCGAGGCCTACGAACCTCCAACTCTCACTGTAGAGTCTGCAGAGACAAGATTAAGCCACAAAGTCCTCACTCCGATTATGATTCTCAATCGCTTTCGCGGTCTGTATTGTCCTCGTCACTGGGCACATCTAGAAATCACCATTATCATGAAGCTAATCACTATCAGATCAGATGGTAGGGTTGAAGCCCTTCTCATCACCAAACCTCGATCATGGAGGAAAAGCCATCTGATGAGTTTCTGGAGGGTACCCAGCACCCTACACAGAGATGGTGGATTGGATCAAGTTGGCCTCGACTGTTACAAAGAAGGGAGATATAGAAGAATATGCACACCCCGTGTGGTCCCGGTGTCTAGGCCTCTCCTGGCTGGAGCTGCAGGCTTATGGTGACTTTTTCCCGCGCACGCAGTTTCCATTGCTACCATTTCTAATTTTTTTGGGAATGAGATTTCGTGGAAAAGGTGGCCGAACTACATGAATAAATACTGAGTGGAATGGCTATTCATCACGGGCAATAAATCAATGATCTTTCAAGTAACAAAAGAGGGTAGGAGCACTGTACAAGGTGTGGCCTGGTTCAGAGAGGAGCCAATTTTCAGGAGTGTAATAAACTCAAGTAGCACAATAAATACCATGACTGCCAACTAGCCTCATCTACACTGCCATACTGCCATGCTACACTGTAGACCAGTGAGCAGGGCGCTAGAAATTCAGTTAATATAATGCTCCAAGCTATAAGGTCCGTGCGGTCAAGAAGCCCCGTCAACTTCTGAACCTCTCCACAATGACGCTACGATACATTAATGCACGATCACACAAGATGATCATGCAACGAGGAGAACCTTTCAGGACGATTATATTGGCTGTTGCTTACATTTCAGTAATGTTGTTTCTAGTGGCTTTACTTTTCCAACAACCCAGATCAATCACAGCTCTATTATCAGTAAAGAGTTCAGAGTTTCCAATACCTGATACACCCTCACAGGAAGATAATATCATACCTAATGACTCGTCAGTAATTACTAGTATTCCTCAGTACTTTCAGACTACACCTGAACTATGGGCTGGCCCAACAGCTACGGGAATGGCACCTTTTCTAGCTCAAACGAATCCAGTTTCGTTTACAGGAACTGCTACATTTGTTCCAAACACACCTCTAGAGACTGCTTATCCGATAGCAGGAGCCCAACAAAACCAAAACATATTTCAGCTCATGGGACATCTTTCCCCATACTTTCCAAATATAAACGGGTTTGGGGTAAATGAGTACCCTCTGCCACTAGGGGCTAGAATAACTCAAGCTCAGGTGAGTCTCAGATAATGACTTATCTCGCTGTAAAGAGACTCAATCCCCAAAGATACTATCACGCCATGGATCAAGATATCCAACTTCGGGTGACCCTGTCAATAACTTCGCACAAAAACTTGCAAACAAGAAAGTCGGCTTCAAAGCAAATGGAGCGCTTCAGTTCTTAAATAATTGGAAATATAATCTTGGCTCAAATATTTTGGTACCTCGAGGTCGGCAAGAATTGTTTGAAAGTGGTATATTACACTATTACCAATATGGCCAGCTCTACAATCCAAACAGCAAAATAATTGCTCGGACAACCACTCAAGATCGCATGTTGAAGGTTTGTCTGCTATGTAAGTTTAATTTAAATTTTTTGACGAATATAATAGAGTGCGGAATACTTCCTGGCAGGGTTTTTTGGTCTAGAATGGACACAAAATGCCACTATTGAGGTCATAATTGAAGCTAGTGGCTTCAATAACTCGCTTGCTGGAAGTGAAAGCTGTCACAATGCCAAAAACTTTCGAAATGATGGTGGTAAGAACGCCTCTAGCGTATGGGTAGGTAACTATCTCCAAAATGCTACTTCAAGGTTTCAATCAATGCTTGAAGGCATCGATTGGAATGTCACGGATACTTTTGCGGCTCAAACGCTGTGTCCATATGAGACGGTAAATCACCTTGTTGAACAGCTACGCGTCTGGCTTACCAGATCATTAGGTTGCCTTCGGTTATTCCGCATTCTGTAATTTGTTTACTTATGAAGAATGGGAAGGTTTTGAGTATGCGCAAGATCTTTACTTCGCGGGCTCATCTTCGTTTCAATCTCCAACTAGTCGTGCAGTTGGATTAGGGTATGTGCAAGAAACCATTGCTCGCCTCCAGAACCACACTCTTGGCTATTCTGGGTCCCAGATCAACGTGACACTGGATAACAACACAGATACTTTTCCACTAAACCAATCATTATACTTTGATTTTAGTCACGATACCAATATCATGAGCATTCTGACATCGTTTGGATTTCGCCAATTTAGTGAACTATTACCCCTTGACCACCATCCTGGTGCACATAATCTTACGGTAAGCCATTTAGAACCTTTTGCTGCTCGAATCGATATAGAGATCATTAAGACGCCGTTCCCACTCTCGGCACAACGAATTTACGAGTCTGGCAATGAAACCACTTACGTACACTTTTTGTTAAACCAGAGAACTCTGCCACTCGGAGTCAACTTTCCAGACTGTGGAATAAATAGGCTTGACGGATGGTGCGAGCTAGAGACATTCCTCAAAGTGCAAGAGGATATAATGAAACTTGCCGAATTCGAATATGCTTGTAACGGAGAATACGAAGCACCATCCTGGGGAGAAATAACTGATGGGGTACCGAAAAATAGATGAATAATAACCACGAAATATGAAATTTTAGATTTGATCAAATCAAAATATTTTAGCCACATGCTTGAAAGTCATCATATTCCCGAAGCAAAATCCGAGCGTGAGACAGCACAGTGCTGATGGTATCTTACCACAAGCTAGTATAACACAGATAAATATTACAAAAAGATTGTAGATATAAATTTAAACATCATATTCCAATGAAAGCTTAGCCCTGAACCCCTCGTTCAGAAAGACATTTTCTTTCTTTCGATGTGTGAAAAGTAGATTTTCCTAGAATTCCACCCGCAGCTAAACCAGTTTTATTTTTTCTTGATTTCTTATGGAGACAGCCTTCCGAGTCAAGACCAATGCTCGTATCAACTTCCATTGCACGTTTTTCTAAGTCTACGAGTCCCAGAGCTTTACATGCCTGGGAATAACACTTAGAAGACGTTACTTCTCTGTAGACTGATTGTTTACCGGGTATCAAGTGGTTTAGCAGGTACTTGGTGTTGCCAAATCGATTTTCTAGCTGTAGGCAAATTTTCATATATTGAGCTACTACTTCTTTCCAAGATGCTAGGCCACCGTCAGCTTCGGATCTAAAGCAACTTGAATTAGATTCTGCTGCTGTCGCTATCATAGCACCGTCAACCCCGTACTCAGCCATGAGTAGCTCTGCATGTTTCCTGTCAGCGACATCTCCATTCATGAGACAAGCAACACCGTTTTGACGGCAAATAAGTGCGATCATCTTTAATTGTTCTCGAATAGCCCGCTCGCGGGGTCTCATGGGGGTAGTACGACAGTGTATTGTTAACCCCGTAATCCCTGTGGCGCACAATTTTTGCACGAGGGATTCAGTCAATTCTGGTGTTTCTAGAAGACGAATTTTGACACTTATACCGATCTCAAATTCCGATGTTATTTCCTTGACCAATGCTTCGAGAATAGCGCAGAGTTTATCTGGTGTTTGCAGAAGTGCTGCACCCATGCCACCGCTGGTACTGAATGGCTTTGGACAACCTGCATTCACGTCGATTCCTGCTACATCTCTAGCAACAATTCTTGCGGCTTGGACCGCTCTCGTAGGATCTGACGTACCAATTTGAAAGATGAGTCGGTTTCCTTCTCTTTCCGGATGCAGTCGATAGATAAGAGATTCTTTCTGGTCTGTACGAGGCTCTTTGGAACCATTTGAGGGGAGACGTGTAAAATCAATCGTTTGGAGTACGGTGTTCACCTTGCGAGTTGTCCCGATCATTGATCTATCTACAGTCTCGGGACCTGATATATAAGTTAGCTCGTTTGAAGTAAATTCAGCTAGATTCTCTTAACTTGCCCCAGACAAGATCTGCGCCGTAATGCAGTGCCAAAAGACGAGAAGGAAGCTCCCCTGATCGTACCATAGGTGCGAGTACCACTTTGCCCCGGTAATCCACGCCATTCCGCGGGATGGGCACTTTCTTTGGAATCGCAGTCATAGTACCTGGTCCAAAGCGTAGCATATCATGAGGAATTGACGCCACTGATAAGCCCCTGATATAAACTATCGAGCCTATAATATATGCTTGTCAGGAAAAAACTTGGCTTCCCTATTTGTAACGTACAAATAATAAATCACGTGATATATTTCAAAGCCTGAAAACGCTCTTCAACATTTCGTTGCTTGATTTAAAAAGTAAGTCTCTACTGAGTCCTAGACTATGAAAAACTACTTAAATACCTACCTAAATCACTCCTTGAACGTCCGACTCTTCGCAACTGCCAGTCGCTGTGAAGGTACGGTCGAAATATCGGCCTTTAATGCGTACTCACCTCGGCCAAGGGCACCAACAACTCGACCTACGACGAATCGCCGGCATACCAACTAGAGCGTTCGACATAGGCTGGGGCACCAGTGCGTCGGTCTTGGTCTCTGAGTCGCGTTTTCGACCTCCACGCTTAGGGGTACGGCAGCAACAAGGCAAGTCTGGAGTGGTGGAAATTTAAAAAAGTTTCTAAGATGGTGAAGTTAAAATTATAGTTAATGGCAGCTACAATGGAGAGAGAAAAGGTAAGAGAGCTGAGGAGGCCTCAATTAGCGACTGGATGAGGTTTACAATGAAGAGAACGACCTCTGGATGAGAAAGTGAGGTCAAAGGATGTGAGAATGAGGCATGGCTAAGGCTGATCAGAAAGAATAATATATGGAATTGGGAGGATGTCAACGGTTCGGGCGCGTGGTGGCCAAGCCTGAGGAAGGAATTGCGCTTCGGCGCGTCAAAATCGGGTTTTTTGGACGGTTCAACTTAACATGGTCAACACATAGGTGAAGTCAGAAGTTATCAAGTCACTCATTTGAGACGAGTTTTATTGTACTGACATGGTAGTTAACCTTAAATGATTTAAAAAAAAAAAAATGGTAGTTAACCTGATCCCACCCCGCCCCACTCGTGCTCAAGCTCCCAAAAGAGTGAAGAGGATGCAAAATGCCCAGCACGTTAATTAAACAAACCAAACCATAGAGCTCCCCTCAAACAGTACCACCCCTCACAAGTCCTCATTTTATCATACGCTTAGAGGAGCTCTTTGCCCTACATTATCTCCCCTCTCCAGCCAACGAAACGATGGCCATTTGCGGGTGTATGGCAGCCGGGAAAAACCGCTAAAACCACTGGGTGCGGAGCTCTCCTAATACCGACATTAGGGCTAAATCCGAAGGCATAGTGACCCTTCTGAAGCGTTCGAAGAGGCCGGCCAGCTGGGCGCTGCAGATTTGTATGTACCTCGGGAAATTCAGCCTCTGCCTTTCTAGCCTCCTTCCAAATCCTTCCTGAAGGTCGTGCTGAAATGTCAGAAAAGTCTTGACAGAGCGTGATTGCTGTATTGTAGCTTAGCCTAACTTCTCTTATGCCGTCCAGGGCTCTAGGGAGTGCCGTTGACTCATCGACAAAAGAAGCCCTCCTGGCTAATTAGCCGAACTCTCGGTCTTGGCGCCCACAAACGTTCCAAATTTAAAACCCCCTCGAAAATGTCAGTCTAAGCACCGTCTTCAGATACCTATTCCCTCTCTCGCACCACATCTCAGCCGCCTATTCTTCCTCAAGATGTAGAGCCCCATTAGAGCATCAGTCCCCTGTAAACCATGACCCGAGCTTTGTATATTATGACTTGATTTCCTCCTTGCGGGTATACGTAGCGTCGTAAATTTGTAGTCGGTGATGGCCGGTAATTAATGGGGCAAGCTCCTGTTTGCAATTGGAGTAACTTCTTTATTGGTTGTTGAGGCGAGATGAGGCGTGGTTAAAAGGAGTTTGTGGACTGAGATGAGAATAGTAAGAAAGGAATTGTCGAGAGGTCATCAAATGGAGATATGCTTGAAGTTGCTTTCGACTTCGATTCGGATGTGATTCTTTTTGTCTATCCCAGATATGCAGAGCATACTGAGCGATTACACCGGCACCACTGGAAGGTGAAGAATTCGTCTTTGCCGGCCCACCCTTTCTTTTGTTTCTCGTTCCCTTATCGAATAACTACCGCGTCAGGTTTGCGTGCTGTGAATCGAGTTTGTGTTCACCAACCCACATCACTACGGTCCCTTATTTTGAGGATAGCTAGCGTTAGTAACTATGATAACGAAAAAAATGTACATTAAGAATTCCATATAGCAGGCAACATTTGCGTACATGATAAGGGTTGAAATACTGCCTGATATGAGTAAGAAACAAACCTTAGATGAAGTCATGAATATTTTCCTGGGTGTTCAGCAATCATGTTGCAGAGTGTGAAAGAAACTCAGATTTGACTGTGGTTCAGATTGAGGATGTTGATTTACGCTGGTGATGAGCCTCACGGCCATCAGCCCGAGCTTGAAAGCAGAGCACTCGTGAGAGATGACTGTCTTAAACAGTTATTCTGCAAGATTGAGATATATTCTTTCAAAGAAATTTACAATCAAAATTTCGATCCAGAAAACTTAGCACCAAAAGACAATGATTTAAGACGATCTACCATATCAACCCGCTACTTTCAATAAGCTTGAACCTGACGTAGGCTTCATGTAGTCTATATTAAGATCTAATAGACCCATATCTCTACGACCACTCTTCGCGTTGAAGCTGGCTGTCTTCAAATCGCCTCTTTTTTTTTTTTTTTTTTTGCATCAGATTTTAATTGCGTATGCAGCTAACTAGCGATGACACAATATCGGAGAAAATGTACAGAATAGATGACTTAATTTACAATAAGTGCACTCATGCCTCAGATTTCATTTGCAAGTACCACTGCGAAGTTATGGCGGCTTTTTCTTCACCCCAAGTCAACCCTCATCCGTGAATACCCACCCAGAGGAACGTCCCAAAAACCCTGAGTTATCCAGACATGCCTTCATCATCCACTGAACTTTCTCCGCGCGAAACATAGTCTGAGGTGTCTCCTTCCCAAGTGGAGTAGGTGCCCAGGCTACTCAAACTATACCGGAGAACACCACCAGGAGGCAGACCACGACATCTTCCGTCGTTTGCGGGTTTTTATAGTGTCCGCTACACTTTCGCAAGCGAAGTCTTGGCGCGCACAAAGCTCAATTCGTAAAACTCCTTGCCAAAATTCAAAATCACACGCCCGTCAATATTGTATCCATCCTCCGTGTCATCTTGTAAACTTGTCCCAATCCCTCTCACGTCCGTCTCAAAGAACTGCCTCCCAGATTTGTGTGCCACGCTCTACTTCCTCCGTCGGGTATAAATATCGGCGTGGGCGTGTATTTGGCGGCTAGCTGAGGCCAGAGAATAGTTGGTGAGAGGTGTGGTCATTGGAATAAGGATGTACTTAGTCGTACTTGTAAACTTAATGAGACTTGGATAGGAATCGAACTCGTTGGGAGCGAAAATTAGACATGGCGGAGATTTTTGAATTATTGCCTCGTGGGCCAACTTGTCCGGTATTGCGAAATTTGACTGAACTTGGCCGTGAGGGTTAAACTCTTATGGTTTCTACAAGTGAAATCTGAGTTAGTGTTCAAATCGCCAAAATGTGTCATCCTAATTAAGCACATATCTTCCGAGATAACCTGTATGGGCCCCAAGGCGCCAAACCAGGACAATTGAATAATTTAGTTATTTTTGAGGTGCAATCTCGAAAATAAAAATTTTTGATGGGAGGAACGTTTTTTTATTGTAGTACGCGTGCTACGACCTCCTTTGAGTAAATATAGGTAGCTGTATACTTTATTGGCTCAATCTTGTATTGTAACTAGCTCACTAAGGTTCTCTATCTTGGTTCAACAAGAAAGATCTCCCTTCTTTTATATATGTGCGCATCGATCACCTTTGATTCCTGCATAACTCCCAGTCCTCATATGTCACATGACCATCTAATTGGAGCTAACTTTTCTCAATTATGCATCTACTCACGGCAACGCTGTGTGTTTGTGTTATTGTACTTCTTGAGTTATACACTATCTATCACATTGGGTATTGTAATACTGTAAATACGGTCACGTGCGAATTTGCTATAATGCATTCTCCGGGAATAGTTTTTCAAGTAAGTCCAGATAGATTTGAGAACTATCCCGCTTAAAACTAGAGATCACTCGGTCGAGTTCAGCATGACCCGGCCACTCTCGAGATACACGATTAGAAGATTAGTTTCATGTTTAAGTATACCAAGAGAATGAACATGTTATTTAGAGGGTACTTAAGGGAGAGTGTTGACTCCATAGTGTAAATATGATTCGCATTGGTAGTTGGAGAGACAGAAAAAGACTTCTTACCTGTGCGCAATTAATCGATAGTGTGTCACATTTTGGCAGCTCTAAACATAGAACATGTGCAAGATGTAGTGTTCGGTGTTTGTACTTCAATGAAAACTTTATGGATAGTCACGTTAATATTCCGGCTCTGCCTACGCTAACTTAGCCTTCATATTGCAAGTTGCAACTTATTAGGAATTTCATTAACAAAAACATCCATATTCTGTCATTTGGACATCGTGACAATACTTCCGGTGTGCCAACTTTTTGGTGATGGAACAATTAAATATCAGCTGTGGTTCGACTGAACATGCTCTGTGATGATATCTTTTTTTAAATTGCTTTCAAACACTTCAACATCCAGTTCCTCCATGACGCCTATTACAACGCGTAGACTTTCCATAAATCCATTGATAGCTACCCTGAGTAATCTGTTGGTTGTGGCTCTATACTCCGCTCGTAGTACTGTGCCCTCAGAGACATTTGGGTTCGGAGTGGGGGATTGAAAAGATGGAGATACGATCGAGAGAGATCGGTGTACAAGTGGAGAGAGTTCTTCGTCTACGTGTAGCGCCCGGAGTGCAATGGTTGCAAGCCGAGCGTTGGGAAAAGGAATGTCGATGGTTCTATTTATGGTCAACGACGTCCAAGATATGTCGAGAGGATACACACAAAGCCTTTGAAAGTTTGGCACATGTGATTGCGTCCATAATAATCCTTTGAGTGTTGTTGTCAAGGGAGTAATTATGCGCACAACTGGTACGTTGTTATGGCATTAAGAGCCTAAATTATCAGGACTCATATTTGCGACTCGTGTGAGTTGCTCGGGAAACCACGACCTGGTCACCACCCGAGTACACAAAGATAATCTCCTCCCACCATACATATGTGTAGCTTATCCCACAGATTCTTCGTCTTCGGAGCATATCCTTTCTACCACCTTGATAAACCACAACTGGGAACATTTATACTAGCAGGGTCGTGTATCTTTATCAACACTCTACAAAACTAAAAAGCTGCGTGCCGTCGAATTGGACCAAATATACCGCTTTAGAGGCCCCTTTGAGGCTGTTCCGCGCATCTAGCAATTACTAGGGCTAGAGGCTTAACAGCTCAACTCAATTATGCCGCCATCAATTAAATATGGACAGGTGATTGAGTTCATCCCAGGTAGGCCAGCTTTGACATCCCCCTCATACCTTCATTAAAAAAGTATGGGTATTATGCCCTTTCTACAATCATGTAACCTGAAGCTGTTTCGACTCATTGTGTAGTTTCATCAGATAAATTGTCGGAAACGCAGGACGAAAAGAAGCTGTCAGAAAGCACAATAATTCAGTTCGAGTTACTGACTTGAATAGACCGTTTGTACCTAGCATCATACACTACACCACCCTCTGCCGACACTCTTTTCCCATATCCAGAATCAATATCCACTAGACGCTACACAAGCAAAAGATCTACGAAAGCAATTGATGGTCCATCTGTGATTCATACGTCCTCGAATCGCACACCGCCATGCTATTTCACAATTGATGACACACTTTTCTACAATGCTTTTCACCATGATTTTGGTCCGTTGAACATTGGGCATCTATATCGATTTGCAGTCATGTTCCACGATATTTTAGGTGCACCAGAAAATAAAAGTCGTCCAGTCGTATTTTGGAGTAAGCCAGACGCTCGAAGTACGTAATTCTGTACCACAAGAATTTCGCTCAATCTAACAATCCCCTTTAGGTCGAGCAAATGCGGCTTGTCTATTGGCTTCATATATGGTTCTCATCCAGTCCTGGGCCCCCCACTTGGCACTTGCACCCATAGCTCAAGTCGACCCACCCCTAATGCCCTTTCGCGACGCTGGCTACAGTCAAGCAGACTATGGGATTACTGTACAGGACGTCGTGTACGGCGTGTGGCGGGCAAAAGATCAAGGATTTTGTGCCCTGCCTCAGTTTGACTTGGAAGAGTACGAAAAATATGAACGAGTAGACCAAGGAGATTTCAACTGGCTCACACCTGACTTCATAGCATTCGCTTCGCCCCAACATTCGCCTGTTGCCCCAATATTAAGATCTTCCCCTCTCTACGCATCATTACCGAAGACGATCGAGGATATTGACCTCCACCCAAGCCTTCCAGGTCCATTTAAAAATATTCTTAAACACTTTACATCAAGAAATATAGGGTTAGTAGTACGGCTCAATTCTGAACTTTATTCACCATCTTATTTCACAGCACTTGGAATTGACCATTTGGACATGATTTTTGACGATGGAACCTGTCCCACCCTCAAAACTGTACGGAAGTTTATCACCCTAGCTCACGAAACTATAACCATCAAAAAGAGAGGCATTGCAGTACATTGTAAGGCTGGACTTGGAAGGACTGGATGCCTTATCGGAGCATATCTCATTTATCGCTATGGGTTTCCAGCAAACGAAATAATTGCCTTCATGCGTTTTATGCGACCAGGAATGGTTGTCGGGCCGCAACAACACTGGCTTCACATCAATCAGGCCATCTTTCGTGAATGGTGGCTCGAAGAACAATTTGAAATGAAAATAAAGGAAAAATACCCTACCCCAACACCATCAACGCCATCCAAGCTTATTACTAAGACATCAGAGTTGAGTGCTCAAATCGTCACACCGCCTAATGGAAGTACGCGATCACCTCTTGGGGAAGTTGACCACAGCCAGAGAAACAGCATAGGGGTTCAAGACGATTGTCTCCCGGCACCAACACCGGGACAACCACGCAAGATCAGTAGAGGCAACGAACGTCATCATCCTTACTCCCGAAATGTTTCTTCTCACACATCCAACGATGAAAGTCAGGTCGTTCAGCACGAGACTGAGGTGATCTCAATACATCGTTCTTCAACTGATGATGTAGATGTAAAAGACGAGGTTCAGTTCCGTATGCGATCGAGCCGCAAAATTGCCTGCTCTCCTGGCGGTCGGACCAGTAGCCAAACGACTACAACTTTGTACTCCTCGATTGACCATGACAGCAGTAACGATATCGAAAACTTGGGAACTGTGTCACGTTTAAAGAACCCAAACGTTGCGAAGTCAGCGACATATTCGAGTCCTCTCAGCAAGGTCCGAGGAAGCTCAAAGAGAGCGTCCGAAGTACTCAGAAGTGGAAAAGACAGTCCCGGTATCAGGAAATCAAGCGGCAAGCTGGGCAGCGTGAACACACCTTCACGCAAGGTTCCAGGGTACTAATATACTATATACTACAAATGATGTGTTGAAGATCAGCGATCCAACCACTTTTTATAAGGCTTTACTGAGAATCGGATGCATTTTTAACTTTCTGCTACGGAGAAAGAGGCGTTATATCAACTTTCTTGGGTTAAAGTATAGGGCTTATTGGAAGCAATCTGGAGTCGAGGTATGAATTTGGCCGCTCGGCTTAACATTCGCTTCAGGTTAAATTTACTAGAGTTGAGAATGGGGGTATGGGGCGCGCGATGGGGTTTTAATTGTCATGCTGGTTACAAGTATATGAAGGTGGACCATAGAACGAAAAAGATTAATTTGGGTGCAAAATTCCTAGCGCTATTATTGAATAAAACGAAAGATAGGTTCTATTCGCTCACGTTTTCCACTATTGTTAGCACACGTGAATAAAAAGACACAAATCAGTATGATCTAAATCAGAAACCAGTCCTTTGGTACCTGACAAGCACTATTATAAGGAGATAAACCATTTAGAACAAGTAGTCGAAGTCTTGGTAAGCGTAATCTAGGGAACCCCGTTGCTAATCATTGTGGAGTGCATCACTCACCCCTTGATCATCGTATTAACGAGGAAAAATGGAGAGGGTACAATAAATAAGAGGGCCTGTAAGACCTGGCACAATAATCTAGTCTAAAGGGTTGGGTACTAGGTTTCGGCATGCTAAGCCGAAGGAATTTTGATTTTAAGAGGTGAACAAAGCGGTCTCCGATTGAAATATGAGACCCAATACAGTATCGTTCATTAGAGAGAGGGAGATGCGAAAGCAAACCTACTGGGAATTAACCTCCAGAATATCTTTGTCCAGAACTGCTCCATCTTGTAATTCCACTGTGCTGCCAGACACGAAATACCATATTCCCAGCCCGCTTGCCAGCTCCTCGCATCAAACATCAACGCCAGAGATCACTGCATCTCTCTACTCTGCAGTTGCTTCAGTTGCTGTTTCTTTGGTTACAGCTTCGCTTTCCTTCATGTCAGGAACATTTGTGGTGGCTGCCTGGTCAGCGGTAGCTGACTCGGCCTCCGATGAAGTCCAGAGGGTCTAAAATATGGTCAATGGTAATAATACTAAAGGTTTTCTTCTTTCCTACCAGGTTGTCTCTCAAGAGTTGCATAATGAGAGTAGAGTCCTTGTAACTTTCTTCGCTGAGGGTATCAAGCTCTAAATCATGATTTAGGATCAAATTTGAAAAGTTATTGTCCAGAGAACATACCTGCAATTGCATCATCAAATGCCTGCTTAGCGAGATGGCAGGCTTGATCAGGAGAATTGAGTATTTCATAGTAAAATACTGAAAAGTTAAGGGCAAGTCCAAGACGAATGGGGTGAGTCGGTGCGAGATCAGTTTGGGCAACTTCGGTTGCATTTTTGTATGCCTCAAGGGACATATCAGCAGATTCTTTCCTCTTATCACCAACAGCAAATTCGGCAAGATAACGGTGGTAATCTCCTTTCCTGTAGCTTAAAGTTAAATCCCGAGTGTTAATTACATAAAGAAGCTTACATTTTGTGATAAAAAACCTTGGACTCTCCACTTTTCGCAGAAGGAATCAGATGTTTGTTGAGAACTTCGAGAATGTCCTCGCAAATCTTGGCAAGTTCTGCCTCGATCTTCTGACGGTAATCTTTAATCAGACCAACCTGAGAAGAGTTTCCCTTAGATTCCTCTTTCTGTTCAATAGATGTGACGATTCTCCATGAAGCACGACGGGCACCGATAACATTTTTGTATGCCACAGAAAGTAGGTTTCGTTCTTCGACTGAAAGCTCTTGGTCTTCGGAAGCTACCTGCTTCATGTTCTCTACCATTTCTGCGACAGAATAAGCGGATTTCTTGAATCAAAGGATCGGGCAGCTTTCAAACCCTCATAACGCTCGGCTTGCTCAGCAAGCTTTGCGAGATAAACAGAATCTTCGTAGCCCATCTTGAAAATTTTGTGACTGCAGATTTTGTTAGCAAGTCAATCTTGTGTACATAAGTTATTGCAGTTCAGAGTATTATCCTGGAAGTTGACTGTAGCTTGTGTTCATCTGTCAAATCCCAAATTATGTACTAGGAAACAATCGAGTCTTGCTGTTTAGATTGAAATATTTAAAGCCGGTAATATTTAGCATACTGAGCACTCAGGGACTACCGGCATTCTATACAGTGTCAAGAAACTGCGGTTTCTAATGCCCCTCATGGCGGGGGTAGCTACTCATCACAACTTCACAGCTTTTTAAAATATTCGCAATATTCTGTATTTCCCATAATTTTTACTTTGTAGAGGTAGCCTTGTCGCCAATAGAAAGGTTGAGTCGTAGAGAGATAAGTGGCAAGTAGGTGTAAATCAGGGGAAGTAAGGGATATTAGAGTGGAGCTGCTCGTACCGTGATTCAAAATAGGAGATCTAATTATTTGGCCTTTGTTTGTTAAATGTCAAACCAGAAGGGCGATGTTATCCGCGACGGTGATTTATTGTTGTGATGATAATGGTAAGGAAAAGGGAGACAGCTGGAGGGGGGAAAGGGTGGTGCAGAACGAATGAATGTACTTAGCGGTAGATTTGCATGAATAAGCTGTTTCGGTCGCCGTACCATAATAAGTCGCGCCTGCAAATTTGGAGGAACGGCAAAGATATGTGAACCTTATGCGCGCAGGACTGTGTGTGTCTGTGCTAGTTGTCAAAAATACAGCAGGTCCTTGGTTTGAGGGAATCTGTTCATTCCTAGGCGACAGGGCAGCACTATTCAGTTACGAAAAGCTAATCTTGGCAAGGCAACCCATGTTAATTCTTTCGATCTGTCTGGAAAACCAGACTACAGTAAAGGTACTCGTTCAATTGAACGTTGGCTCGCGCTGGTAGAGATTAATTCCAATGCACATGAATTCTAGAAGAATTGTGAATGCTGGGCTAGTTTGGCTCGTGTCATGTCCTATAAAGCCGTTGTCCAATACTTTGTGCCGTGCCATAGCCCACCTTTTTACCACAGATTCTTTTGTCTCAACGCCTAGAATAGCCGGTTTCAACTTCCCCGTGCAGAGCTGGCCAGAACTGAGTAAACCAATTGACCGCAACATCTTCAAAACATCGAAGATTGAACCGTTCCTCTAAGCCAAGTCCAGACACTTGCGTCGGGCCATAGCAGATCTGGCTACTTGAGGTCTTCATCTTTCACAGGATCAGTGGGTTTTCCTTACACTTTAAGCCTTGATTTTCACGCATCCGAGCGCTAGGGAACGTCACGGTTTTATTTCTGTCTTTCATACGTCGAAGCGTTTTTAGAGTGTAGCTAGCCTATTTTCGTTTCACTTGGGGTACTTTACCCCCATATGCTTCTATTACTAGCGTGCATTGTTCAGTATCTACCAATGATTAGAATGTTCTACAAACACTTATTTCACCTCGCGTCGTGAATTTTGACAAGAAACGTTTCCAATCGTTGATAGACACTAAATTTCCCCTTAATATGATCTACCTGTCTGACTACTCGCAATATGACATGCGTTTCGTGTTCGAAGGTAAATAACACTTGCTCTGGAGGACGAAAACTCATTACCTATCAACGGTGTCTCCTAAAAACCTCCAGTTCTCAATGTCTAACTTGCAGATCCGAGATTGAGTAACAAAGTCTTCACTACGATAGGGGTTCCCAAACGCTCTCATGCTCTGAATCATCTTCACTTCTCAGCACAACTCTCTAGCAATATCAACACGGAATCAACTATGGTCTGATAAGATGGTAGTGTCGAAGCCTCACTCATCACCCATTTTTTTCCATGTTGAAGAAGTCATTCGATGAGTTTCAGGAGCCTACCCAGCAACCAATACAGAGTTGGTAGATTGGATCAAGCCGGGCTCTAATGTCACAAAGAAGGGGGATGGAGATGAATATGCGCACCTCATGTGGTGCCGGTGTCTCGGCCTCGCCTGGCTGGAGCTGCAGGCTTATTGAGACTTTTTCCCGCACACACAGTTTCCAATGCTACCATTAATATTATTTGTGTAGAAAGTTCCGTGGCAAAGGTGGCTGGATTCCATGGGTAAACAATGAGCTGAATGGCTATTCATCAAGGGCAATATATTAGAGATTTTTCAAGGAACATAAAAGGCAAGAAGCACTGTGCAATGTATGGCCTGGGCTAGAGAGGAGCCCAATGTGCCAGATAGGTGATGACTCAAATAGTACAACAAAAAACATCACATCTCATTGTATCGTGTGTCTCCTTGGAACAGTGCGAACGTGTAGTTGGTGGTATTGGCTGAGTCATCAAGACAATGACTCAGCAACGGATAGATGCACCCCGCTTAGTGCATAGCAAATAGAACTACTGTCCGGCAGTCTTATAAAATTTATATAAATTACATTCCTCTAGCTAGGCCTTATAAAGGTTACTTCTAAAATTTTGGAGACCAGACTTACTCTAAGGAACCTAAAGCCCAGACACCGATGCGTCAGCCTTTATCAAATGCTCTACTCGAAATGCTGGTGAAATTTCATTCATGCCTTGTTGGTGGCGATCCATCAAAGGTTGACGTGGTCATGCATCTTATGATATTACTTCAGCCTTACATGTACGGCACATATCAATTGTGAATAGTTAGATGTCCTCAATTATCCTTAGGGCATGTTTTGAAATTTGGATTGTCCCGGTAAATGATAATATAATTTTAGCTGTGAAAGTTCTCTATCAAAAATCCGAGAAAGTGATGAACTTAGTTATTAAAAAACGTCAGTCAGCTTTGAACCTGTCTAAGTCTGGTACTTCTATTGTGTTTGTTTGATCTCGCTGGGTCTTGCGATGGTGACACCTTTGTGGACGGAGTTTCAGATCAAAAACTTGCCAGAGTCGCTCTAACAAATCACAACTTAAACGCTAACTCTCATAAATGCCCTGGGTCGTAGCTGATTCTAGGTATTGAAGAGATAATGCATCTCCAGGCTCATGGAGGACGCCACTAATAGGTGCTCGGGTTTAGTCTTTGCAATCTCAGAAGTGGGTATCTGATATGCGAGTAGGCTGGGCCTATTCTCACAACAAAAGAAGTTGGCCCGCAAGGCAATAATTCAATACTCCCAATAAAATAAAATTGATCAAAAAATTGAAAACAAGTCTGCGATGTGCTCTACAAACCTAGGTGCGAAACATTCACCAAAAACTATGTTCAGTTTAATTTAGTAACGCAGAGGAAGCCGGTATATGATGCAATGATTCAAGATTCCCTACCATATCAACTTTTCACTCCCAAAAACATAGTTTACTACTAGGGCGTCATCCATCCTACATATACGACCAAGTAAATTCCCACTTCTATGGCCAAAACTCTCATCGAATTCGTGCCTGGCCTCAAATGACCGTCATAAGCACGCCCGAAAGAATATGAATACTTGTCGGACGAAATGTATCGTAGTCCACAATTCAGGTAGTCGAAATTTTCGGATTTAGGGGAGAGAGGTTAGTATAAGTAAATTAAGTAATGCCAAGAGTGGAAACAATCTCTGGTGGGATGAGATTTCGAACTCTGGCCAGGAGTTTTACCTATTGGAAGGTATTTTGCGATATACGAATTCGTTCGCGAGAGTACGGACGGTAAGCTAGACATTGCCATGTTTTGATTGTGCAGTGATACATAATCTGGGCCGACTTGCCAAGAAGAGTCTGGATAGCTTGAATATCTATCCCACTTGAGACAGAAGATAGTTGATTCGAATCCAGTAAAACAGGCCATAATTCTCGCCGTGCTGAAACATATTGAAGAAATACTCCAATAAAGAAATCGATCCCAGGATGAGATATGGAGATGCTGAGACGAGCCAAAATTGGGACTGAATGGAAGAGAAAAGTTACAGATCGCGAAGGAGTCAAGGGCTCGGGTGGGTGGTGGCCGAGGCTGAGGAGGAATTTGCGCTTCGGCGCGTCAAATGAGGGTTCTCTGGACGGTTAGGCTTGATATGATTCAACATATGAGTGAAGTTTGAGGTGGTCCGGTTATTTAGGTGGGATGAGGTAGATGTACTTGATGGTAGTTAACCTGATCCGGCCCGACCCCACCCGTGCTCAAGCTCCAGTAGGAGTGCGACGGGAATTACTATGCCTAGCAAGTTAATGAACAAGAAAATATTGAAGACATAGTTAAGCTGGTAAACCAAAGGCTTTGATAATTCGCTTTGGTAGACACCCACGAAGGAAGATCCATTGTTTTTTGTAAGATAATACAACCCAGTGCCAATTGCGAATGAAGTCTCGAGTTAGAAATTTTAAAGTCAAAAGAGACATCCATCATGTACTTATGTCGCTGATTATGTGTCAAAACGATATAGCTGAGTACACTTCAGTGATTGAGAAAAAAGCTAGGGTTTTACGAAGTGAACCTAGCTGGCTCAACGGGTTCTAAACATAAATTTGACGTGATGCCTTAGCTGTGCTCTATTTATTTTTTATTTTGTCTGCTAAGGATCTGACTATCTAGTTCATCGAGTTGCTGTCTGACCTAGGTTATATGCTAGTGCAGCTATATACTTTTGTAGGGGAGAAAGATTTCTGATTTGTCGCTCAAAATAGATTGCCACTCATCTCAGTAATTACCCGCATCATTCCAACTCTTATCCTACAGAGCCAGCTACCAAAAAGCAGAAAAAGATAGTAGTGGTAACTGCGTGTGCGGGAAAATCACGTAAGAAACCTTGCGCCACAGCTAGTTGAGGCTTAGAAAGCAGTGCCACACGAGATGCTTCTACTGTTTATAATTCCCCTCCTCGTAACAAAAGGTGCCAACTTGATCTAATACACACACGCTGTATCGGGAGCTGGGCATGCTCGGCAAGCTCGTCAGATTGCTTCTAAATCATGACCAAGTAAGGATGAAACGAATGATAGATGATTAGAGCTATGACCCTACTATTTGATCTGGTCGTAGCAAGCTTCTTTTTTTTTTTTTTTTTTTTTTTTTTTTTTTGCATCAGATTTTAATTGCGTATGCAGCTATCTAGCTATGACACAATATCAAAGAAAAGTACAGAAAAGATGACTCAATTTACAGGTAGAGCACTCATGCCTCGGATTTCATTTGCAAGTACCACTGCGAAGTTATGGTGGCTTTTTCTTCACCCCAAGTCAACCCTCATCCGTGAATACCCACCCAGGGGAACGTCAAAAACCCTGGGTTATCCAGACATGCCTTCGTCATCCACCGAATTTTCTCCGCGCGAAATGTAGTCTAAGGTGTCTCCTTCCCAAGTGGAGTAGGTGCCCAGGCTACTCAAACTATACCGGAGAACACCACCAGGAGGCGGACCACAGCACCATCCATCGTTTGCGTGTTTTTATAGTGTCCGCTGCACTCTCGCAAGCGAAGTCTTGGCACGCACAAAGCTCAATTCGTAAAACTCTGCCAAAATTCAAAATTACACGCCAGTCGAGATTATATCCATCTTCAGCATCATCTTGTAAACTTGTCCCAATCCTCTCACGTCCGTCTCAAAGAACTGTCTCCCAGATTTGTGCGCCACGCTTTGCTTCCTCCGTCGGGTGTAAATATCGGCGTGGGCGTGTATTTGGCGGCTAGCTGAGGCCAGAGAATAGTTGATGAGAGGTGTGATCATTGGAATGAGGATGTACTTAGTCGTACTTGTAAATTTGGTGAGACTTGGATAGGAATCGAACTCGCTGGGGGTGAAAATTTGACATGGCGGAGAATTTTAAATTTTTGCCTCGTGGGCCAACTTGTCCGTTATTGCGAAATTTGACTGAACTTGGCTCTGGGAGAATATTTCACTTCCAGGTTCGTAGAAGGCACCACGTACAGGTGTCAGTCTTGCCCTCCGTAGCAAGCTTCATGATAATGGCGCGAGGTAGATTTGCCGAGGGGTATAGATAGTACAGACCGCGAGAGTATTTGGGAATGCTCATCGAAAGTAGGATCGAGGTAAAACTATATCTGAGCTTTGCAGTCCAAAGTGGCCGCTGGGGCTCGTGGGAGACACCGCCGACAGGTGATGAGTTTCCTTACTCTGAAGCTGAAGCTGTGGCTGTGGGTCTTGTTAAATTGAACGAGGAATCCCTGCATTGAGCGAGATTAAAGACTGGCTATTATATTATAAGAGCATTGGTCAAACATAAAAACCCCTGCACCTGATGTAACGGATTAGATTAGATTTTTATTAAAGTCCTATCTGAGTCTCTGACTATGGAGCACTTCTAGAATCTACGTGAAGAAGCTAAATCTACATGATTTATTTAATCCTTAAACTTTGAACTATTTTCTTGTAGACAGTGAGGAATGTGACGGAGTTATGCCTGTGATTATATTTTTACTTGCATCAGATTTTAATTGCCTATGCAGCTATCTAGCTATGACACAATATCGGACAAAAAGACCGGAAAGACAAGAATGAACTCCAGAGGAAGACCCATGAGTATCCACAAAAACCTTGACAAGGCCCAAAGTAGCATAGCCATGCAGATAAGAAGTGGGCACATTGGGTTCAACTCTTATCTCTACAGAAGACATGTTCTCGAAGTAGACAGCCCACGATGCCAATGTGGATATCCGTCCCGGAATGTCAAGCACAGGATCATGGCTTGTTCCAACTGGGCTAAAGGGAGAGGAGGAATACCGAGAAGGGCAGAGTCTCGGTCATTCGAAGCGATGCTGAATAACCCGAAAGATTTAGCCAGAATTACAAAGTGGATATAAAAAGAAGGAAGATGGGAGCTGTTTCGACTGATGCTTGAAGTCTAAGCTACGATGAGGGCGAGAGAAGAGGGTAGAAGGAAGACAAACTTCTGCCAGTAGAAAGGAAGTGGTCGGTATCCGCACTGGACATAATAGTGTTAGTGCACTTCTTGAATATAACATAGAATCAAAATGTAAACAAATTGTAAAGTTGAGGGGGCTTTTAACCGCAATGGTTTCCTCCTATATAAATATTATAGTTTGTAGACACGTGCAAGGGCGCCAAATTAGGCTACATGAAATCAAATACAAATATTGGAGAAAACGTACAGAAAAGATGACTCAATATAGAAGAACACTCATGCCTCGGGTTTCATTTGAAAGTATCACTGCGAAGTTATGGCGGCTTTTCTTCATCCCAAGTCAACACTCTTGCGTGAATACCCACCCAGGGGAACATCTCAAAAATCCCGAGTTATCCGGACATGCCTCCGTCATCCATTTACTTTCCTCCGCGCGAAATGTAATCATAAGTGACTCCTTCTCAAGTGAAGTAGGTGCCAAGGCTACCCAAACTATACCAGAGAACACTACCAGGAGGCGGACCACGGCACCTTCCATCGTTTGCGTGTTGTTATAGTGTCCGCTGCACTCTCGCAGGCGAAGTCTTGACACGCACAAAGCTCAATTCGTGAAACTCCTTGCTAAATTTCAAAATCACACGCCCGTCGAGATAGTTTCCACCCTCTGCATCCTCTTGTGAACTTTTCCTAATCCCTCTCACGTACATCCAAAAGAACTGTCTCTCAGATTTGAGCGCCACGCTTTGCTTCCTCCGTCTGGTGTAAATATCGGCGTGGGCGTGTATTTGACGACCAGCTGAGGCCAGAGAAAAGTTGATGAGAGATGCAGTCATTGGAATGAGGATGGTCTAGGTCATACTAGTAGACTTGATGAAACTTAGATGGGAGTCGATCTCGTTAGGGGATAAAAATTGACGTGGTAGAGTATTTTGAATCATTGTCTCGTGGACCAACTTCTTTGGTATTGCGAAATATGACTGAGCTTGGCTCTGAGAGAGTATTCCACTCCCAGGTACGTAGTTGACACCACGTATAGGTGTTTATTTTGCCCTCCAATTGGAGATATTTTATACCCTGCATTTGTAGTTTCATGTTCGCGTGTACATGAGCCTAGCGGTGGTACGGTAATACGAGCTAGGCTGCAGCATTCATGGGGACGACTGAGATTGTCGAAACAATAGACGTCTATGGAACCCTACACATTATCGAATCTACTTCTAGCCACATAGTCCTATCTGTCTAAAGGAATCATAATTCAATAATAGCCTGAAGTATCACTGATGAAACCGTAGTGTGTGCAATGCCCTGCCATAGGAAAACACCTATTAAGATCGAATCACAGCCCCTCGCAAGACTATAGCTGTTCATAATATTATTTCCCCATTTTACTGACGCTGTAACGTCCCGTTTCAGAAATCGGTGTTCTCTCGCGGGTATTCTTTATATGTTGTGCATATGTTTAGAGGCTAAATACAAAGTTATTGAAAAGAGGATTCGCGAGATCTTACTAGTAAGCTTCCCGAGGCTTTGGTCGAAGGCAACCTGAACAAGAGTACAGGGCCGAATTTCCTGAAAGCCTTGAATTATCGCCTGGTGAGTCAACTTCTTTGAGCAGCAAAAATTGAACAACTCGTTTTTGTGACAAGTTCTCACTCCGAAGTTAGAACGGTATACCCCTGATAGGCGTTTATTCTCCATCATCCTTCGAAAAGTTTGATGCTGTTAACTCCAAATCATACAAGATAGCGTTCTTAATTAATGTAACACTTACAATGGATGTCAATGGAAGAAAAAAAACCATTGTAACTCTGTTGGGCTGCATAAATGGCCCAAGCCTTGACGCAATAGAGCAGTGAGGATTTCGTTGGTGAAGAAGAGAATTTTGCGTCAAGGTGTGGCCTGAGTCAGAGAGGAGCCCGATGTGCTAGATAGTCATAGACTCAAGTGGTACAATAAACAAAGCAGACTACATGTACGATCTTACGGCCATGAAAATCCCTGGGGCCTACAAATACCCGACGCGGGCCTCGATCAGTGCGAACCCCCGGACAACATATTAAACCTGCTCATTACGCGCTGCACATCGTAAGCGCCGACTTTGAATGACCATACCACCACATACTGAACATTGATCGTCAACACGCAGCCACCTTCTATTAATCAAAATGGCTCTTATAAAATTCATTAAAATGAATCATCCCATTTCTACCAAACTGGTAGTCCTAGGAATGAGACATCGCGCTCCTTTGTCTACTTTTGCACGAGCTATGGCGGCTGGTGATACTGGATCACCCAAAGCCGGAGGCTCGGCATCTGCGTCAGTGGTCTTTCTGTACCTTTCAAAACCAATATGCTGATATCAACTTAAAATAGGGACGCATTTAGCCAGCGAGAAAAGTCTAACGAAGACTTTCACATTAGGTCAAGGGAAAGAGAGAAGTTGCTTGAGCTTAAAAAACGCATCTCAGAACAACACGATCACCTACGTCGACTAGAAGAACACCTGTGAGACCCCTCATCCCTATTTCTGGCAGACCTCCTTGTACAGATGTTAACACATTGATTTACAGCGATGAACTTTCTAACATGGATCCCGGTGCAGGAGGAGGGGGGAAAGGTAGTAAACAATAAATTTAAGTTCTGGAGACCCCTAGTTTCTTTAGGTCGCTCTCACTTATCACTAGCAAAAGAATTTTAGAAAAGCAAGTCTTATAAGTTAGTCACATTATAGATAATTATTTGTACAATGGAGACAAGATTCCTCTTTTATCTTACACCATTTGGTTACAGTTATTTTTGGCTATATTTTATTTTTGCTTTCATAAATATTAATCTTTTTTGGTCTGGTCCAACTTCCAGCTAATTTCGCACGAGATATATACGTTACAGACCCATCCGTTAATTCACTTGATACAACGCCTAAAATTTCAAATATCATTATTTATGCCCCGTCATCGAACGGTAAAAGTGATCAGCAGATATGGATCCTGACCCTACATAACTGTTGGAGCCAATACTTTGACCAATGCTCTGTGCATTTGCTACTTTGGATTTCAGGGCTTCTGCGTTCTCATCAATCCACTGTAGAGTGGTTAGATGGTTGTTAAGTACTCTGACGATTGACGAAAGCTAGAGAGAAAAGTATTAGTCACAAATTTTGGAGTCTTGGTAGAAGTACTAACAGGGTCATCTGCCTTTCCTGTTTTAGTTAATGTATTGGAGGCATCATTTATTGCATCAATCATTCCAGCTAGATTCTTCCCCATCTCATCAAGCCGATCTGTCAATTTTTCTGCAAGCTTGTATGTCCTTTCTCGTTCCTGATCTGGGCCTTGGAGCGCTTCGCCTTGTCCGACTTGACGTGCTAACATTTCGTCAATCTCACTTTCGTACTTTTCTAACCAGCTTGCAACCTCATCCTGCTGACTCTCGACGTTATCAAGTTGGCGTTCAATTTCAGCGTTCTGCCTTTCAGCCTCGAATGTACTCAAATAGAGCTTTTGTATTTTCTCCCCATTTTCAACCATGAGCCTGTCCCAGGCAGCAACTTTGGTGGCCTGCTCGTGAAATTCTTTCTGGTAGCTGGATAGATCGGAAGCCCATCGAGTGATAATCTCATCCATAGTCTTGTTCTTAAGGCGAGTCAACTGTGGAGTAGGTCCAATAGTGGAAGTACTAAATGGCGGCACATTTGATGATACTGTTGTAGAGGCTTTAGCAACGCTTGGCTGGTTTTTAGCTCCTTCATCTTGGCTTGAAGTTTGGGCCGTTGAAGCGCTTGGTATCGTAGCAGGAGCTGTTGTAGTTGGCTCACTCAATTTCGATGCCAAATTACTCGAGAACGAAGGTTCAGTAGTAGATACAGGAGTAAATGTTGAACTTGTTGCTGGTTTTGGATTCTGTGCTTTTTCGGTGTTATCACTGTTTCCAGCTTTAGGTGCAAGAGCAGATGTGGTCCCGCCTAATGTAGCCCCTTCAAAAATGCCAGGAGTTCCTAGCTTGGATGATTTATCTGCCGTGAGATTTGGTGCTTGGGAACTTGAGGATATATTTGGTTTTTCTGGAGAACTAGTAGTATTAAATAACGTCGAATTTCCTTTACCAAACATGCTAGTCATTGCCGACCCGGTACCACCGAAAAGCGAGCCTTCTGATTGAGGTTTTCCAGATCCAAACATCCCACTTTTAGAGTTTATTTCGGTTTCTTTCGGAGGCGGGCCAGCAGGCGTTGTAGACGTGCCGAATGAAAATGTTTTTGCTGGAGTCATTGTTCCTGCTGCAGACGTCCCAAATAGCTGGGAGCTGGGAGCTTGCGAGCCAGCAAAAAGGGAACCGGAAGATGTTGTGGGATTTTTATCATTACCTGACGCCACTGGACCAGCAAAATTGAATTGGCTACTATTATTAGTCGACATTGGGAATAGGCTCGTAGCTCCTGCTTTCTGACCAAATAGAGAATTTGATGGGCCTGTGTTTTTTTCTGTAGACGCGGTAATCCCAAATAACTTTGGTGGCTCCATATTGGTAGAAGTTGCGGTTGGCGTTGGGGTTGATTCAGAGGTCGTTGTTTTTAATCCAAACGTAGTAGAATTATTTTGTGCAGTAAAGCCCCCAAAGAGTCCATCTTTAGGGGGGTTTTGGGCAAATAGATTATTACCGCTAGCACCAGATGTATTTGGTGCAAATGACATTTTCGTTGCTATGAAGTCCAAAGGTGAGTTTGTCCTGCGTCGTTTGACCAAAAATTGGTTCTCTCAATAAACGTAAAGTATGCCTGCCCGAAAGATAAGGCAGGAAAGAATTTGGCTTTAAACCAAATAGCTTTAGGAATAATTATTCGCACTATTGCGATTAATAAGCTCATGAGGTACCCTGTACTTGCCTGTCAACCGGTGGATAAATCTTTAATGTCGGCTCTCGCTTATTTAGTGCAGAAGTCAGGGTGACAAGGTAAGACACAGTCATTGGATCCTACAGAGACGGCATATATCAATCACTTGATGTACACTATCCTAGGCTTGTTCGAACCGCCAAACCACTAATTCTCAAAATATCGATACTGTTTGATCATGTTCGAAGACGGGAGTGCTAACCAAGTATCAATCTCAACTCATGTCGCTACGGCCCAAAGTTCTGAAGTAAACGATTATGGTCAGTAATTTTACTAAGGCTACGTTTCGCTTTATTTACCAAATATATAACTTTACATAGATTCTTCTGATTCCGATGATCATTTCTCCGACGCGCACTCTGCCATAGATCCTGCCTCCATCAACGTATCGCCAAGCATAACTGAGTACACGTCAGAACAGAAGTTTACCGCGCTAGAGAATAAAAGAAAAACGAGTGTCACATCTCCAAAACTTCAAAACCTTGCCCTTACACCAAGTAGCACAGAAGCAGAATCAAAGCTTCCCGATTCACCTTTTTTTAACAACTATCCCGACAGTACATCATTTTCAACAACGATAGCAGCTAAAATTGATCCCGATTTCCCTAACAATGAAGAATTAATTAATCTGCCAGGCCATGATGAACCATACCTAACCCCGCACAATATTATTGTTCGTTCCGAATCTGAAGAGAACCCTAATTTGAATGATGAAGTTGAATCAAGTAGAGTATTGACGGACCAAGGAATTCCAGCCGTGCTTGATTCATCTAGTCCTAGGCATTTAATTGATGAGTTAACTGAAACCCCTGCTCATGATAATCAAAATGATGGAGTATACCGCGAAATCGAACGTGAAATCTCTGATGTTACAGGTACGATAATTCACAAGATATCACGACCCAGACCAGTTGACCAAATTAGAGCCGCAGACATCCTTCCAATGCCTTAATTTAAGCGAAGTTCGACTGGAACAAAATATTCAAGTAACCACTGAAACATCTTATGATTACAATGAAGAAAATGAAGAAAATGAAGAGCTAGACGAGGGATTTGGTGACGATTTTGACGATTTCGAAGAAGGTATGGAAGACACTGATTTTGGAGAGTTTCATGAGGAATTTGGAGAGGAATCACCTATCCAGTGCATTCCTACGCCTACGAATGTCAAACCTACGCTAGTAAGTTGTTAACAGGCATACGTCATCATTTGATTATCATAAATTTCCGGATAACACTAATACACGCCAGCCAATTTTTGATTTCTCCAAATATAAGTCTAGGGAAGAGGTATGTGATGCAGTCGAACCGTTCTTAGAACTGCTGTTCCCACCAGAATCAATCGATGTATCTACCTTGCCGCCTGTCTCAAATGAAAACTCAATCTTTTTGACTCCCCGTAGCGCCTCGCTGTGGTCGCAGTTAGTCGCACCTCCGCCACTTCAACCGCCTAATTGGATAAGATCCAGGATTAGGCGCCTGTTCCTTGTTTCCCTTGGTGTCCCAGTTGACTTGGACGAGATCTTACCGGCGTCGAAACAAAAGAAGCTAGTCCTTCCATCTATTTCCTCCACTCCGAAGAATTCTGCTCATTCACGAAATGTATCTCGATTAAGGAATGGCAATAATACCAGCCCTACTTCATCTAGCGATCTATCAGCTAAACCCAATCGATACGACCTGCAGAGGAACACACAAGCGAAGTTTGCGCCAGAACTGGATTTGACCTCCGCTAGACAATTATGCACAATTACAGATGAGGCACTAAATGGCCTGACTGACATGGAGCTCGAAAATCATTCCAAAAAACTAAATGAAATGCAAGTAAGGGCGAAAGAAGTACTAGAATATTGGACAGCAAAGACAGACGAAAAACTGGGTGACCGTGATGCCTTCGAAGGCGTTATAGAGAACTTAGTGAAACATGCAAGAAAAACTCGAAAATGATCTAATAGAGATATTTTGCTATTAAGCTAAACTTAATCCTCTTGCTTAAAGGATTCTCAGGGATTAGACTTCATCTACAACACCGCTAAAAGTCGATCTTCTGCTGCGAGCATATCGAGCTCTAAATCTAATTATTAGAGAGCACATAAACTCAAGCCGCTCAACATATCAAGTCAGAAATGACTTCAAGATTCTGTAACCTTCGGCTTACGTTTAATGATTCTGAGAACGTTCAGTGGGCTAGTATATTTTTATTAATAGACTAACTGACGATTAACTTTCCTCAACGCAGCAAGCCGCGTCACAGTATTATCAACATTTTGTTAGTACCCAAGATATAGGTCCCGAAGTACTACGCTCTATTCCAAAAGCACTAAGCAGACTAGAAAGCCTGGACGTCAGAAGAGTATACCCTGGCCCTCTGAAATTGTCAGACTTCGGGCCCAAAAGAATCAGTAGTAAAAATTATATTTTCCCAAGCTAGGATTGTTGCGCATATAATTCAACGAAGGTTTTGCAGCCTCATTTAATGAATAGCCAGTCTTTTACAAATAGCTATCTCTAAGTTCTTCAAGAACTCCCCAGGTGAACTACAGAAACATTAGCGATTACTCTCTTTTGCAGCCACACATCAAAGCTTAAATATTCTGGAAATAGTGAGCCCATTTCGTTTGAACTTTCTCAAGAGTCGAAAGTGATCTTTGCGGGACTTGACCATCAAAAATTCGACTCCGGGAAATTAAATATCCAAATCTTATACAAACTTCCTGTTGTTTTGGAAAAGAACCACTCAAAAGATGCTTCTGTCTGTCTCTTCCCGCATAGCTTGGATTTAAACCTGTTCAGCATTATCCAACCATTCAACTTTACGTGATAGAATTCCACCTATCTCGACGAGATTCCTGTTAAGGATATGAAAATTTTAAACTTTGATTCATCGGATAAGTTCCAACGCTATCACGCATTACACAGATGTAAGGCTCAGGAGAATATGGCATATTGAAATATGTAAAAAGTGGAAGGACACCAAGATCACATAAAGTCTACCATTCAGAGAATCTAGGCCCAGTCTCAAAACAAAATATATTATTTTCTTTGCTACATTTATTTTCACAGCTGGATACAGATTTCAAGCAACTTATCCACGTGTCTATTTATATTATGCGATTTCATCACTTAAATTAATAGAAGGGGTTTAAACTCAAAATAATTCGAATCAAACTAGTCTCTGAGTCGGAGTCTTAAATAATGACTCATTTTTTGTGAGCAAAATTCTGGCTTAATCTCCCCAGTATTCAAAACTAAAGACTATCTTGCAAGCTATTAACTACCACAAAATGCAAGAAACATCAAAATTTCCGACTTTAAGATCACGCTAGATATGGCAATTTTTAATTACATACTAAGATCCGAGCAAAAATTATATTTTCTATGTGGGCAGATTCTTCGTGACAAAATGTTTCATGTCCTATTTTATTTGCCTACTGTCGGTTGATAATTCTAAAGTACTCCAATTTCGGAAGCAACGCAACTGCAACTTTTATTAATTACTTATGTCATGATGGCGTACGACACATGAAAACGAGCGTCAAGTGCCTGTTAGTCCAGTCAACATAGATTAGCCGACGGTTGACGACCCCAAAAGCGCCCAGCTAATTGAAAAAGTAACAAAAAGCCACTGCTCAGTGTCTCAGGAAATTATCAGGGTTTGGGAAGAGGCTAATCTCGATAGCTTGTTCGCATAGCTGTATCCAAAGATAAAGGTTTATATTCTGTATAATGAAAGAACTACATGAACTACATAATTGAGGATCTGTTAATTCTCACGTAAGTCATTCCTAGCACAACTATCCAATGGGGTCACATGAACAATATTTACAAATGGAATCGGATAAGTCCGATTCTGACACTACAAGGACCTAAGCCCGTAACAGGATTGGAGGGATGACAGCCTCTGCCCATTTTATAGGTGATACCCCCAATCCAGAAACCTCCATACCAGCCACTTCCAACGCTTCCATGATACAGCATTTCTCCCTTATTTCCTCATAAGCCTTGGTTATCTCTTCGGGTATGCATAATTAGAAACTCAAGATTTATGTCCACTACTAATCATCCATCATGAACTTTTTTGAAGAGAGCGTTGCGGGTCCTGTCGTGGCTTTTTCTGCATCATCTAAGGAGGATCTGGAAATTTTTGGACGCATCTAAGGGCCTGTGATAGTCAGTTTAATTTAATATCGTCTTGAAAGGTCTCGACTATTTTCTTCGCAACATTTGTGGTCCAGAAATCTCTGAAAACTGGGGGTTCTGACCATTTATAGCCCATCACTACTCCTTGCGACAAGAATCCCAGTCGGAAAATATTAGATTTGACCTTTGGGGAATAGCTGAATCTTGGCTGTGAGAGAATAATTTACTACCAGGTTCGAAGAAGATACCACGGTCAGGTATTGATTCTTTGCCATACGCTGTGGTGGCGATGACAAGCAAATAATATATTTTTATTGCAAGGTTTTATAGGTCGAAGATGTAGATAAAAAGGTGTGTGATAACTACTCCTCGATATTACCTTCAATAGATAAATCCCCCAATATTATGACAAGCGACTCAATTGAGTTGAGCCGTGACGAGCTGTTCGCAGTCGAGTGGTCTCCAAGCTCTGGATGCTGAGCTTATGTTACGGATATTTCCTATCCGCTTGACAAATGAAATTGGCGTTGTGGGTGAGAACGTTTACTCGTGAAGAACAAACTTTTAGTGAAGCTCAAGGTAGAATACCTGGCTCAATAAATCGGCGGATACGTTTTATCAGCTCCCAAGATGGAGCACGATTATCTAACGGTGGATACTAAGGTGAAGCTCGATAGCATCGGGACAGGGCGCCACTTCTCTCTGCGAATCTAACACTACAGTGAGTAACTTTCATGGTAGAATATTCGGTTGACTCTCACGCCCATCTGTGAGGCTACGCCAATAAGCTAGAAAAAATTATCGTCTTGGCAGAAAAAGTGGGAGAAATAGAGTGCCCTAAAAATATTGTGCAGAGAGAATAAAATGAAACACATTTGGCAAGGTTCGCTGTATTAAAGGTCTGGAGGTATCTGAAATGATAGAAGTGAACGTTGACCATCAAGTCAATACTGTATGAATCGTAAGATAATGGGGATTTCAGGATCAGAGATAAAAGATTAGGATCAGTGAGATTTTTGGTTCTAATGAACTTGTATCTTGTTAAAAGTGTTGTTTTATTTAATCTACATATAATTATTTAAGTTCTAGCTCGTTCAGCTAGAAAGAATGTGTTCTTATTAAGTGATGGAATAACATTCCCATCACCGAGATCATTACCAACCGAGACCTTACTGAAGCTGGTAGCGATCAAAGATGAGCAGTCTTCGTCTACTCTGCATTGCGTGCTGTTCGGTCTAGTATGTCTATATTTCAACACGGTGATTGATATATCCAATCACTATTGCGAATTGGAATCCTCATCGACGTGAGGACGAAGATGCTAATCAGTCTCGGCTCTGAAGACTCTACAGTGAGAGCTAAAGATTCGCAGGAAACACCGCTAACAGGTGTTGAGTTTTCGTCCCCCCTTTGTATCGGGTAGATAGGTTTAGTTTCTTTTAAAATATACGTCTCAGAACAGTTATATAATTTTAAGAGAAATATTGTATAGCAAATGTAGGGCGAAGATGATTTAGGATTGTATTGATATCCCGTAGTGGCGATATAAGTTGGATCTTAGAGAAGGCCCACTACATATAACTACAGTCTTTTTATCTACTCAATTCAAAACTTGCCTCATTCTCTGGCTTACCTGAATAGTACTTTGTCAATGACTCCTCATTCACTCAACAGATCTACTGTACGACTTGCTGCTTGCATCGCTTGGTGAATATCGGCTAACGCGTGTACCATCCCTCAAGATCATGATCCGATACCAAGTCAGTTATATGATCTATTACACAAGCTTCTACCTCCATTTAACCAAGATATCTGTTTCGCAAATGTTACCTTTCTTTCGAATCTTTTTGATGCCCAATAAATGGAGCTAATATGCTCAGGGATAGCGTTCTAGAAGGACAATAAGTATCTCTAATCACTCTACTTTAAACAGAACGGGTTTTCTCGTACGAGATAACGTGGAACTATACCTGTACAGAGATTCCAACTTTTTGAATCATCTTAGCTCCGAATTTGAACTTCAATAGAATGTGATTCGAAGCACGCTATACAAGGCATCGGCAACATTAAGCTCCTGCCTTGAGAGCTCTTCTAGAGAGAATATTATTTCCCGCTGATAGTATTTGAGAATCGATACAACGAATTTATAAAGTATTCGAAAGCCATGGACGAAAACTAAGCAAGATAATGTGACTTACAACTATTATTCAAGTTGGATATCAGCAAATATTTTCATAGATGATAAAACAGAAAGTACTGAAATGAATCAAAGAGGAACACCATCCAGTATCCATAGACAACTGAGCAGGGCCTAGTGCAGTATAGCCATGCAGATAAGAAGTGAACACATTGGGTTCAGTTCCAGGAGTAGATAATCCACGATGTCAGTGTGGATATCTGTCCAAAAATTTGAAGCACATGGTCATAACCTGCACTAGTTGGGCCAAAGGAAGAGGAGAAATACCGAGAAAGGCAGAGTCTCGCTCATTCGAAGCGATGCAGAATAACCCGAAAGACATTGCAAGGATAACTACATAGATCCAGCAGGAAGGATGGCTAGAACAGTTTTGACTGACGCTTGAAGTTGAAGCTACGATGAGGGCGACAGAAGAGGGTAGAAGGAAGACAAACTTCTGCCAGTAGAAAGGAAGTGGTCGTTATCCGCACTGGACATAATAGTGTTAGTGCACTTCTTGAATATAACATAGAATCAAAATGTAAACAAATTGTAAAGTTGAGGGGGCTTTTAACCGCAATGGTTTCCTCCTATATAAATATTATAGTTTGTAGACACGTGCAAGGGCGCCAAATTAGGCTAAATGAAATAAAATACAAATATTTGAGAAAAAGTACAGAAAAAATCACTCAATATACAAGAGCACTCATGCCTCGGGTTTCATTTACAAGCACCACTGCAAAGTTATGGCGGCTTTTATGATTATTGCCTAATTAAGAGTGAAAAAGGTAAGGCGTTTGGAGATGTTTTTTTTGAATCAGATTTTAATTGTGTATGGAATCTACTGGTGTCATCAAACTTTCTAGATCCACCTTTTCATCAAGAACTAACTTGCAACACATGCTACAAACCAACAAAGTATACTTTCAGCTTCGCGTTAGTGAGAGCTACAAATTGATATATTTTTTTATATTTGCATCACCTTAGTTCAGTAGACTAAGGCAATTTCACCAATTTTCGATCAATTTGGCTGAATATTTCACTAGACAGTGCCAAGCCTCTGCATGTGATGCGTATCACGGGATTGACGCGTAATCATATGATCATAGTTCAAGTCACATGAATATTTAATTCTGGTGACTTCTAAGGAAGAAAAAGGGAAAAAAGATTTGAATACCAACTTGCATAACTCTGACTTCAGGTATGTCCATGTATGATCCTAGGTCTCCATCCTTAATCAGGACGAAGATTATAACCCAGAATCCCCAGTTATGGACATAGATATCTACCAAGGGCTACAATTCACACCACTAAACTGTCCAGACATAGAAATGGAGATTCCTCCACTTCCCTCATGCCCAAAAAAGCCCAGATTGAACAACATGGATGCTGTGATGGACATGAGTAGTGTCTCAATTGCAGGCCCATTTCAACATTATCAACCTGCAATAGTCAGTAGTTCTACAGCTGCCTTTCCAGAATCAAAACAATCCCTTAAAGACAAAGAAAAAGAATCACTATCTGTTGTGAATACCTCGGGTCAGCTCCGATCGAGCCTCATCGGGCTTCCACCATCGCGGCACTCGGACACTCGGCCACAGTAAGCTAGGTGAGATTAGGGCACTGATAGCACAGCTAAGTACCTAATCACTCTGGCAACATCCTTAAGTCCGAGCGTTGCCTGGTGGACCAATGCATTTAGACTGAAGTGCACATCACTCTGATGGCTACCAAGTGGCAACAGCATACAATGTGACAACAGTGTGTAGCTCTGCAATCCCGGAAGTTCCACACTAGCAACCAGTGTCAATAGTATGTTATGACAGGAGATATTGGCAGGGGCTATGGAAGTGGTTACTGTGATAGAAGTAGGAAGCACCTGTGGTGAGTGCGTGATCAGGACTGGGGTACTGAATGTATATATAAGGAAGCAATACTTCTGCAGTTAGATAGAGAATCAACCATCTAACTACTGTCCATTCTAACACATCTTCTCACTACAGCCACATCAATTATATCCGCGCATCCATAATCACCTGCATCCATTTCAGGTATTCCTCTTTCCCCTCATGACCTCGTTATTATAACACTACCATCTTCAAGATATGCTCAGCCTGCTTCATCAACTACAGAAGAGTGTGAAACCACAAAAACAGTGTTGGAAATTCTGACTCTCGAATTTAGGACTCAACCACTATCTGTTTCGTCTCAAGTTCCCGACAAGATCGACTCTCTCTACACATGTCTTGAGTGCACTAATTGCGCCTACTGTTGCATATATGTTTGGATATTTACGTACTACAGTGTACCTTGGCTCATCATGATATATGAAAGGTGGCTAGTCATCACTAGGTTTGACAGGCACATGAGACTAGTGGGGATTTCTCCCTTAGATATATATATAAATCCGATGTTCTCATAGTTGTAAAATATTAAGTCTTCTTTACTTCATCACTTATATCCATATCATATTGTACAGAGTATATTTTCCAACAAACAGTCCTATTGAAAGCAAGAGACCTAATTGGAAAAGCTCATGATCTAGCTACCAGCAGAACTGAGAAATCTCAACTTTTGGATGTTCTGGAAGTATTCAGGGAATACATTGAAAAAGGAAACCTTTACAAAGCATCTACCATTATTGCAACACAAGTGGCCAATCTCGAAACTGCAACTAGACAAATAGAGACCAAAGCAAGAGCACTTGATAATTATACTACACCAGGTGCCCCCTCCAATTAAGTAAGGCCCTCAACCCAGCAATATAACTAGTCAAAAAACCAAACCAAAAACCAACAAGCAACTATGGCTGTTAGGGGAGTATGGATGTCCACTGACTTACTTCAATGGACAGTTGTAGGAAAGAAAGCCCCGGCCAAACAACAACAATTCCAGCAACCACTCCAGTCAAAACCAAAGGATATCAAAAGGGTGATTCTAGTGCAAGATCCCGAAGCCCTAAATAATTTTACACCTTTACATGCAATAAACCAAAAAAATCATATTTTTGCAGCCAATGGCATCAAAGGACCAGTAGTTAACAAAGTTGTCAAATTGCAAAGCAGTAACATAGTAATCACAACCACTGATGAATACTTTGCAGACTTGTTCCTTGAAAAGAAACCCATCTGGGAAAAAGTTATTCCATTTGTTTCTGTACAAAAAGATGAGCCCTGGTACAAAGCAGTTGCACACAGAATTCTGTTTGCAGACTTTGACAATGAAGATGGGATGGAAATAATTATAAATGAAGTAAAAACATTTAACAAAGGACTTAACCTCATTGGAATGCCACACTGGATTTCAACTAGAGAGAATAGACAAAACAGGCAGGCTCTGTGGCCATTACATTTGCTACCCAAGAAGAAGCCAAAAGAGCCATCAGGAATAGACTATATATTGCGGGGATCATCTCTAGGGTCATCAAGCTCTATAATGTAGCTCAAACAACACAATGCAATAAATGTCAAGCATTTGGAAATGTGGAGAGTTACTGCTGAAGAAATGCAGCTTGCAGACTCTGTGGTTCCCAGGATCATAGTACTCAGCAACACTACTATAGTGTTTATTGATTAAAAGGAGTATAGTGCAGTCATCTTGCACCAAAGTATGTCAACTGTGAAGAAAATCACACTGCCAATTCAAAGAACTGTCAGGTCTACCTAAGAATTAAAAACAAGGCTAAAGAGGTTGACCTTTAATGTCTGACACACCAGATATTAAGGTTTTTGTCAATTGGACTTAAATTACGTATACATAAGTTAGTTCAATGCAAAACAAAAGGTGCGAAAATGAGGTATGTGTATTCATTTTATGTTGTCTATATCTATCAACAATGCGAATATCCAGTTTGCCGTATTGGCTGAGTCATCAAGACAATGACTCAGCAATTGGAGATACACGGCACTAAATGCCTAGTAAAAGACATACATTCCAACAGTTTCCAAATAAATCTCAACAAGAATCAATTTGCAACAGAAAGTGCATTACAAATAGTAATAGAACTTAATGTCACAGACTGACTGATGTGGAGATGATTCATGGTGTTGAGTTACTTTGAAGGCATTCTAAGCTATTCTAGCAATTAGTTTCTAGATGTTTCGGGATGGTATTTTGTACTCTTACCAGTTCACTGGGCTTCGATCAGATTCTAGGTCACTCTCAGGAGTTCGACAGGAATCGGACTGGAACTAGATTACTGTAGTCTGTAGTAGATAGTGTCGAAGTATAAGTAGCTGAGGTATCTTCATGTCGAAAGCTCTCCAGCTTTCAGTCTTGTTGTTATGGCCAGGCATCCTTGAAAATGTTTCAAGGAGAAGGTTCTCAGGAATAGTGGATAGGAGAAGGTTTCCGAGAAAACTCTGACAGTTAGAGATGGAGGGGCTGGTGTCATGACTATATTTGCCATAGTATTAGTTGGGTCAAGTACTGTCTCGAGTTAGATATAAGGAAGCTGGAGCTGCCACATAGTAGTTCTCCAGCTTCTCAATCTTTCATTCTTTTGATCTTTGATCTCGAAATCTAGCACTTATATAATATCATACTTTTAGATCCTCACAGTCCGATATTCTCAGTCTTTCATTTAGTATTTACATACTCGTACTTGTGTTCACCCTGATCTATCAGCCTTGATCGCTGGCTCGGCAACTCGACTGCTTGACTTGGTGTCTCGACTCTCCTGTAGTTCTCCGACCTTTGACCACCTGGCACCTCGCCGGTTGGATTATATCTGAGTATCCTTCGTTAGCAATTATAATCTGAACAATTATTAGTACATTACCTTCGGCAGACGGTGATCTCTGTCACGATCCGTGAGAGCCGTATTGCGTGCGTGTGGGGATACAGGTTAGCGCGCCTTGGCATCACGTTGGATGACTGAGCACAGCCGAGGGAGATATCTTAGAGAGGGTCGAGAGTAGCTACCTCCTCTCTTCGTCTTTTATTGCCTTTACAAGCGTACCTCTTGATAGCAATATAATAACTTATAAAACCTCCTTGACGTGCCGTAACATAATAAAAGACCATCACCTCGCTGGGAAGCAGTAATATCCACTCGGAACAAATTCGACGTCGGCACCACCTTTTTGGTACGACTCCTACGACTCCCGCCTTACCTGTATAATTACAGGTGCCTTCTGCCTCATATCTCGATTGCAGACAGTCTCAGAGCAAGCTGAACTCCCTCTCTCTATCGGCATCACCTTTTTGATACGATACCTCAAACTTTGCGAATTTGCGACACAGATTTGCGCTTCAGCCTCGCCATCAGCCTCGTGCGCGTATCCTCAACTACCAATCTCGACCTCTGCCAACCCCTCCCTACCTACGCGCATTCGTCTCAATACTACACACACGAAGAGTGGTCCCTCCCATATGCAACCGCGCCGAAGCAATCGAGAGCTCTCTACACCAGCCCGATTTGGATACCCCGCGGAGGAAAAGAAGAAGAAAGGCGATACCGCGCCAGTGGAGGAGAACATATTGAGAACTATTGAGAGTGATACAATCAAGGAGGAAGACGAACACACAATGGTGGACCAAGCATTCTCTACCAGCCAGTTGGCGGCAATCAACGAGATGCTCAAGACTGCAGTTGCTTCTGCTCTCGCCGTCGAAGCTACCGAAGATGCTGCTAGAAAGTCTCGCGCACTTACTGCGGACCTACAACCAGCTGTTGATCACTACCTCCCAAAGATTGACAATTCTGTCAAGCCTGTCGATTCTCACAAGATTCGCTATCCCCGCCTCCTCTTTACCGACCACAATGGAGAGATTGAGTACGATGCTTGGAAGATGGACATGAAGCTCTTTATTGAGGAGTTCTCTGGTAACTTCTGCGCTGGAGACTCCCAGGTAAAGGCGTACTTCAAGTGTACTGGAGGAGAGGCCAAGACTATTATCCTTCAGCATATGGATACAGATGTTAACACCGAATTCAAGGGTGCTGCCGACGTCCTCGCTGCCCTAGATCAACGTTTCTTCGACCACAACCGTGTCCAAAGAGCCAAAGCTGCCTACAGCATCTTGAAGATGACTAGTAATATGACATACAATCAATTCCGCATCAAGTTCACCAACCTAGCCATCACTGGTAAAATCGCCAGGGCTCGTTGGTTTGATGACGTTTGTGAGAAAATCTCTCCCGCCTTAAAGCTCCAAATTATGACTGAGAAGTACAAGATGAGCAACAACTACACTACTCTCGACGAGTTCTTAGCTGTCACCGACCGAGAATCTCGCAACATCCTCGCCGAGGATGCTCTCCATAAGAAGGTAGTCGCTGTCGCCGTCGGAAACAACGCTAGCAGAAACCCGGGTATTTTGAAAAAATCGGGATGGACTGCTGAACGCCTGACGGCTGAAGCTGCTCGCAACACCCCCGCTGTACGCTTCCCTACCACTCCTGAGACCTTACCACAAGTCATACGTCGTACTCTCAGCGCTACCAATACCTGTCGTCTCTGCCGAAAGGAAGGCCATTGGGCTAGGGATTGCCCCAACGCCGTAAAGATCGCAGAACTGACTGGTAGATCGGTGGAGGAATTAATGTTAGAGCACGATGACGGCGACGAAGACGGCCTACAACCTGTTGAGGTTGACGAGCTGTCGGGAAACTCTTAAGCCGTGGAACAGTCTCCTCTCATGGCAAATGCCTCGATTTGTGGAAAGTCTTGAATGCTGATTTCCGTTCTCTTACTGGAGGAAAACAATTCCTAGTTAGTATTGAATTAGGTAGAAATGGATCATTCATCAAAACAACTGCACATATCGACGGCGGAGCAAATATCTTTGGGGCGCTTCGTACCTCTGTCGCTCTCCAACTTCGTGACCTTTTAGGCGTCAAATTCCTTACTCTCCCCAAGCCAATTATACCTACTGGTTATAACAGACAAGCCGGCGCTGCTATCACCCACGTAATTCTCCTTACCCTCACAATCGATCGCCGCCGCGTCAACTTCCCATTCTTGATTACCGACCTGGGAAGTAACGATGTGCTCATCGGCCGAAAGTTCTTAGAACATTACGAACTCAAGCAGAATTACAATCGTCGTACGAAAAACCGTTTAGAGTGGCCGTTTGATATGCCACATCAGCACTACTTCGATAGGCGTCTAGAGCTACTCCTACCTCCCAAGACTCCCATGGTGAACCTACAGCACCAACTTGACCAGCAACGACGAGATGCTCTGTTTGAAGAAGAGCTCTCTAGTGTACAAACTCTCCCTTCCTTTCGACTGAAGAAGACTCAAAAGCGTCCCTCCTCGTTTGTCAGGGAACTTAAGCAAGGCTTCCTAAGAATGAATGAACTACTTGCTGATCATCAACTGGCTAAATCGTCCTCTACCACCCGTGATCCCGGCTCACGAGTCGAGCAAGCTGATCAAGCTCTCCAACGCCAGACCGTCGCCGTGGCAACTCGCCGAGTTAAAAACGAGCCGTGTAAGACTGATATCAACCTGATCTCCGCCGCCTCAATGCACCAGTTCTACTTGCATCGGAAGCACCGCCAGAAGGCCCATAAACGATTCGGAAGTTCTCGTCGCCTCCCTCAAAGATATTCAAGATGAGATCCAACGACGTCAAAACGAGCTTGCCGCTGTTGCCGTGGAATTGTCGGCTCTTGATGCAGGTCTCTCCCCGGCGGAAACTCGCGAAGCTAAATACCGGCAGAACGATGAGTTAGTTACAGAGCGCCTCCCCGAGAAGTGGAAGGAGTTTAAGGACCTATTCTCTACCAGAGCTTCAGACGACCTCGCTGCGAGGAGACCCCGTCGACCACGAAATTAAACTCACCGGCGATAACACGCTTACGACAGAGCCTCTCCGACGCATGCCAGACGAATATCTCGCTGAAGCTAAGCGTTATATCACTGAGAACCTCCATAAAGGTTTCATTGCACCATCAAACGCGCCCTGGGCTGCGCCTATCCTTATGGCAAAGAAGGCTGGCGGTGGGCTTCGATTTTGTGTCGATTTCCGAAAGCTGAACGAGCTTACCCAGAAAGATCCCTATCCTATTCCCTTGATTGATGAGATGATGGCTAGAATCTCTAAAGCAAAGATCTTCACCAAAGTCGATATTCAGCAGGCATTTCACAAAATACGTATGTCAAAAGATTCGGAAACTTCACTACCTTCCGCACTTGTTACGGAACATATAAGTACAAAGTACTCCCATTTGGCTTGACTAATGGCCCTGCCACCTTTCAACGTTTTATCAACGATATCTTAATGGAATACCTAGACGACTTCTGCTCAGCTTACCTTGACGATATCTTGATCTACTCAGATTCAGAAGCGGAGCATGACCTTCACGTACAAAAAATATTGGAGATATTGCGAGACCACGGCCTCCAGGCAGACATCAAGAAGTCTGAATTCGGCGTGACACGTACGAAATTCTTGGGCTTCATCATTGGTACCACCGGGATTGAGGTAGACCCCGAGAAAATTGAGGTTATCAAGAATTGGGAATATGCTAGCAACGTTCGCGGCGTACAAAGCTACCTAGGTTTCTGTAACTTCTACCGTCGATTTATCAAAGACTACAGCAGTATTTGCCGACCACTCACATTACTGACTGGGAAAGACGTCCCCTTCCACTTCGGTGGAGCTTGTAAGGAGGCATGGGAACGTCTCCGGCACGCCCTACAGACGGCTCCTATCTTGTGTCACTACGATCCATTCAAGCAAACTAGACTCGAAACTGACTCTTCTGATGGGGTAGTGGCTGGCGTGCTTTCACAGCTTCAAGACGATGGAATGTTCCACCCAGTCGGTTTCTTCTCTAAAACCATGATAGACGCAGAGCTGAATTATCCGATCCACGACAAAGAGCTACTTGCGATTTTCCGCTCTTTCCAACAGTACAAACCTGAGTTGCTGGGTGCGCAAAAGACGGTTCACGTCTATACCGATCACCGCGCCTTGGAGTACTTTATGTCAACAAAAGATCTCAACGCTCGACAAGCACGGTGGGCGGAGTTCTTCGCCCAATTCCACTTTGAGATCATGTACCGAACAGGAGTTACAAACACCCTGGCAGATACACTTTCCCGTAGAGATCAAGACCTCTCACCATTGGAAGCTAAGAAGCGTGCTCTACGCAACCAACAGATGATTCCCAACGATAAGATCAGTAACGAGATTCTCCAGGAAATGGCACAGACGCAACTAGCTGACCTGCAAATTGTTGACCACGATTATGTGGAAATCTCACCGCTTGGCACCCGTGAGACTGTCTCACCAGTCGATTTAGTACCACTAGAGCTCCCTGAAGAACAGTTTCTAGTTGGAGAGGCCCCTGACGCTACGTCGACAGCTGCTTACGATATCATCGACCAAGTCTTTACAGCGAACAAGGAATCGGAGGAGCTTGAAACTCTACGCGAGAAGGCTCGGCAGCATCACCCGAGTACACGCTGGCTAGCGGTAAGCTCTTCTTCCATGGGCGGTTGGAGGTTCCTCTGGAACCGCCAGAGCTCCGTACGACTTTAATCCGTCACGTTCACGCTCAACCTCAAGTTGCGCATGCTGGGAACAGTAAGGTCAAGCTCCTCTTAGGCCGCAAATATCACTGGGCTGGAATGACGGCCGATATTACCCGTTATATCTCTAACTGCAGCTGTGCTCGTATGAAGGCGAGGAGAGATAAGACTCCTGGTTTCCTCCACCCCCTACCAATCCCCGCGCGACCTTACCAGCATTTGACCATGGATTTCACGGAGCTACCGCTAGATGAGAACGGTTTTGACGCTGCTTTCGTGATCATGGACAGGCTATCAAAGAAACCAGTCTCGATCCCCTGCCATAAGACCATCACGGCAAAGGAGATGGCGACGCTATTCGCTGTCCACTGGAGTCGTCACTTTGGGATGCCAGACTCCATAGTCTCCGACCGTGGACCTCAGTTTGTATCAAGTTTCTGGAACGAATATTGTCGTATTCTCGGCACCAAGGTCAAGTTGACTACATCATATAACCCCAACGTCGATGGCCAGACGGAAATCATGAATCAGTATATCAAGCAGAGACTTCGTCCATTCTGTACCTACTATCAAGACAATTGGAGCTCTCTCTTACCGATTATGGATATTGCTCAGCTTACGCTACCTCACGAATCTCTTGGCAACTTGTCACCATTCCAACTACTCAATAGCTACGAGGCGCGTGCATCCTGGGACTTACATAACCCTGAGCCTCCTGCTACTGCCACGGAGACCTTGAATCGAGAAGATGCTCTCTGTGTAGCAACTCGTATGAAGGATGCAATGGAATTCGCTAAATCCTCGCTTAAGATTCAACAGGAGAAGATGGAGCGGTTAGCTAATCGTAGCCGTCGGGAAGTCGATTGGGAAGTTGGAGACATGGTTCTAGTCTCTACCGCAAACTGGAAAATGAGCAGACCTTCACGTAAGCTTTCAGACAAGTGGTATGGCCCTGTTGAAGTACTAAAGAAGGTTGGGGAGAGCTGGGAGTTGAAGTTACCGGAAGAATGGAAAATCCATCCTGTATTTCACTCCCATTGCTGCGAAGTTCGTACAGGACCCACTACCAGGACAGGTTCGACAAGCCCCAGCACCAATTCAACTACTCCCTGAGCAAGACGAATGGGAAATTGAGGGGATATTAAGCTCCCGAGTCTATCGCAACACTCTCCAGTACCAGATTCAATGGAAGGGCGCTGACGAAGACCTCGAATGGTACCCCTGCTCCAACGCTATGACAGCACCTCCTATGATCAAGAGATTCCATATACGCTACCCAACAGCCAGGGGACCACCTAGACTACTCCAGAAGTGGCTAGAGGCGTACAACAATGGTATCAACGACTACTCCGAATTGGAAGACGATCACGCTATGACTGCAACTGCGCGGTCGCAGTTCTTCATGAGGGGGGGGTAATGTCACGATCCGTGAGAGCCGTATTGCGTGCGTGTGGGGATACAGGTTAGCGCGCCTTGGCATCACGTTGGATGACTGAGCACAGCCGAGGGAGATATCTTAGAGAGGGTCGAGAGTAGCTACCTCCTCTCTTCGTCTTTTATTGCCTTTACAAGCGTACCTCTTGATAGCAATATAATAACTTATAAAACCTCCTTGACGTGCCGTAACAATCTCCAGTATCCCTAGCGCACGCCGTAACACTTGTACTATTTCCTAGTCATTCAAGAATCAAGAACTTAGTCTTTGTTAATATACTACACTTATTATCAAGTATCCAAGGTTTCACACCAACCATCTCCAAGTTAAGTAGACAAGTCCCAAGAGAGCCTGACACTTAATATTAAAAAATAACAGTGCAAGAGTTATCGACTTATAAAACGTTTGGACAAAAGGCATAAAATAGTTATGGATTGTCGTATGTCAATATGTGTAAATATACGTTGAGTATTGCAGGAAAATATAATAAGTGTAGATGTAGATGTATATGAAAGATGATTTATTATATTAAATGATATGCTTTCTGCGTAGAACCTGCCCGTCCTCACTTCCCGTCCAGGTCACTTATAAACTATCTATCCCAGGCATCCATACGTCATCCATCCACTTAGCAACACATCAAGACTTAATTGTCAAGTTAGATCTAGTTACAGTCCTGTTTACAGAATGTTACGTTGATGTTCTCGATGGTAGTGTTTTCCTATGCCAAACATGTTCCATGCATCTACACCCCTGAGATATGTAACTGCTAAGCATGCATTGATGTAACAGTTTGACACACATGTATAAAACTCAACCTCTCACACTTTGAATCATAGACATTTGGATTACACCTCAAGTAGAAACAGTAGCCTGGAATATATCCGAGAATCTCTGCATATTTCTAACCCTGGTCTAATCCAAACAAAGAGCCTTGGTTGGTCCCACAGACAACAAATCAACCAGACTTTGCAAATACCAGATCAATAAACCAACAAAACTTTACACAAATTTTTCCAAACTCAGCTATTGATAAGAGGCCTCGGACTATGATCTATGTTGCTCTAGAACTTGGTCCAAAGGTTAAACTATCTATATTTTCATCCCTTGATCCTGACCTTCAAGTCATTGACATCATGTATGGGACTGTCAGGCTCTCTTGGGACTTGTCTACTTAACTTGGAGATGGTTGGTGTGAAATCTTGGATACTTGATAATAAGTGTAGTATATTAACAAAGACTAGGTTCTTGATTCTTGAATGACTAGGGAATAGTACAAGACTGAAAGCTGGAGAGCTTTCGACATGAAGATACCTCAGCTACTTATACTTCGACACTATCTACTACAGACTACAGTAATCTAGTTCCAGTCCGATTCCTGTCGAACTCCTGAGAGTGACCTAGAATCTGATCGAAGCCCAGTGAACTGGTAAGAGTACAAAATACCATCCCGAAACATCTAGAAACTAATTGCTAGAATAGCTTAGAATGCCTTCAAAGTAACTCAACACCATGAATCATCTCCACATCAGTCAGTCCGTGACAGGGATAGGATCAATAAATCTTGTTGTAATTTATGCGACAGTGGAGTTAAGAGTATACTGCATACCAGCTATTAATTCAGCTGCGTGTGGATACTTGATCTCAAAATCAGATTCTTGATAATATAATTTAATATAGAATTTATTGTGTGTATTATAACTACAACTCTTGTGCTGTTGATAATTCTACAATCACAGAAAGTGTGGAATACTAAGCGAGACACATGATACAATTACAGAGCTATCACATGACTTTTAACAAATCTTATAAATATCTACAACCAATCCAGGGAACAGGGAATAACAATTCATTGCTTATCTGTAGATCTCCTGCAAAACTCAAAGACAATTTTGCTGGGCGATTTCAATATGCATCACCCTAGATGGTAACCTGAATCAAATGGCTCCAATGAGTCAGATCTATTTGTTGAATGGCTTGAACGCCTAAATATGGAGCTCATTAATACTCCAGGACAAGGCACATTTTTCAATCACATATGATGAAGCCAACAGTTAATGTTTGGATCCATAGTAGCCTATGGTATGTAGATGCCTTAGGCAGCAAGGTAAAGCGTGGCGTGCACGGGCACCTACGTGAATACTGATATGGATCCCTCATCATGTAGATAGAATAGAGACAACCAATACACAACCAATTTACACCAGTATTCAAGCAAATGCTAGAAACCGTAGCCACCGAGTGCTACCAACAGTTATTGACCTCACTTTTGTATACACATCAATAATTGACCAAATGGTAGATTGGCAGACTTTAGAAGACCTGGGATCTGACCACTATGGCATCATGTTTACTGTGGAAGATCCCGCTAGAAATATTTCAGCACCAGTCCAGTAATTGCTTTTCAATACAAAACATGTTAAATGGGAACATTTTACCTCTGTATTAGTGAATCTAACAAGTCAATGTACTGTCTTGAATGCAGTTGGCAGTGAAAATTTATCTACAAAATTTATAGGACTCCAATATTTATTGTTACAACTGACTTGAGGGTGATACAGGTCTCTAAGAAGAAGAAGTTGTATTTGGACATTAGGCTACGATACGTAGGTAGAAGAAAAGACAAAGAGAAAGGAAATGCTAGGAGCTACGAGCTTGAGGTAAGCTCGACCGAGGCTCCACCTTAGTCCAGCCCACGTCCCCATTATACACTATCACATGATCCCGGATTCTTCCACCAATCTACCTCCAAGTGCTCTAGCGAGTCCAACCATAACATTTATCCTTTGGAGCTATAGGATATACCAAAAACTGTTACAGATCAACTATAGAAAGCAAGGAGAATTTGTGTGGATGATGGTATTTTAACAAGTCAACTGTAGAGATCTAAGTTCTACAAGCTATCCTAGATATATGTACAGATTCTTTGACTTCTAGATTCTTCCTTCTAAGATCAGTTCACATCTAGATTATTCCAGTTGCTGCTTCAAGTATGTCCTTCTAGCAGCTTCTCCGACATTTAGTCCTAGTCTTATTCATATGGGACCTTCTAGATACTTCATCAGTAGTTCTAGTATATTGTGTAAGACTCCTTGTTCGGCCAGATCCCTAATAGTTGTACGCTAGTACTTGCCTGTGACAGAAACCGAGTTGGTGATGAGTAAATCGATTTATTAAACTATATAAGGAGAAAAGAGAACTCTAGCTACTACTAACAGGTACTTATAAGAGTTGATCTTTGTGGGTCTATAGACTGATGACTTATCCATAGGCATTATACTTGCTACCCAGCCACACAATGCCAGGTATCACTTATTGTGCTAACGCTCCAACCTCCTGATTAGTAGTGCCGTTTCGTTCGGTTTCATCTACCCCCCCCATACTGTTAAAGTTATGAGCTTGAGCGAATATGGAGGTTATAGCGGAATCAGTGTCGGCGGTTAGACCGATACAGTAAGTCTCGTATGAAGTTGTAGAAGGAAGAATTGACTGGAAACAAGTGTATTGAGATGTATGGTTCTGAGTAAACTGAGCTGATAAGAGTGAGATTGCGTGTGCGCATATCTTATCAACTGAGGTTTTTGACCAGTATTTATCAATCTCCATGGATCATAAATTATGATCCCTGTAGATGTAAATCTATATAAGTACAGATATATGAGCCAGAAATATAAAGCTAAATACATGTGTGTTGGTAATAGATCCGAGAAACCTTTAACCTGCATTTGATACATAATCATCTGATGGAATGCTAGTGTGAAATAAATGCCAATATGCATTAAACTTTCCGCGAGGAATGTGCTGATGACAATGATATAGGAAGGTGAATATGATAACCTAATTAGCCGGACCTACAAATGAGTTATCCTTGGCATTCCAGGATATACGATATTTCAACACCCCTCCTCACTTTGCATCGAGGATAGATACATAAGTAAAAAACTGTTAGTATATTTATTGTCATTTCTCACCTAATGCTGGTATGGTAGACACGCCAGTGGTTGTACTAGTACCAAAAACTGAAGTGCATGAATCTGTGTGCCTTGGTCTCGGTAAGGCTTTTGTACATATATCTGCGAGATTTTTAGCTGAAGGAACATGTAATAGTGTAAGCAAGCCGTCTTCAATTCGTTCCCTTGTAAAATGATAAGCGATGTTGATATGTTTAGAAGCATCATTTAGTTTTGGATTGTGAGCAAGTTCAATGGCAACCGTATTGTCAGTCGAGATTGCTGCTGGGATGCTGTCTCCAAGGAATCGGTGAAGTCCGCGCAAAATCCAGATATATTGTTTGGATGCGAGCGCTATTGCCATGTACTCAGCTTCGCAGGTTGAATGGGCTACAATACGTTGTTTGCGTGATCTCCAAGAGATAGTAGAGCTACCGAGTTGAAAGATGTATCCAGAAAAACTTCTCCGCGTATCGAGACAGTTACCAAAGGATGCATCACAGAATCCATTAAGTACGAGGGGAGAATCAAACTTGTAGTGGAGCTTTGAATTCCTTGTACCTTTTAGATATCGTAGGACACGTTTTGCCGTATTTAGATGAGCCTAAGTGGGGTCCGAATTGAATTGGGAGAGATGGGTGATTGTATTTGCAAGATCTGGTCGAGTTCCAGAGACTAGGTACATAATAGACCCAATAATTTGCTGATATTTTGTTGTATTAGTTCTAGTTTCCCCTTCTTCCGCAGCCATGAGCCGATGATTTGGATCGATGGGTGAGGATAAAGGATTGCATTCTTGCATAGAAAATCGGCTCAATATCTTATCAATGTAGGCAGTCTGCGACAGAGAGATGTCTGATTCGGAATACTCTATTTGAATTCCAAGGAGCCAATGAAGTGTTCCCATATCGTTAACTTTGAATTCAGATTTTAGTAGGTTGACTGTTTGCTCTATAAGATCTCCTTTTTTTTTCAAATAGTATGATGTCATCTACATAAATTGCCATGATTAGGTTTCCTGAACCATGGACAAGTACACAGGGGTCAAAGAGAGAAGAGGTAAAACCAGAAGGTTTAAGGTATTCGACTAATCGGAAGTATCATTCTCGAGGTGACTGTTTTAGGCCGTAGATACATCGCTTTAGTCGTGCAACGTGATCTTCTTTCCTAAATCCTTCGGGTAGCTGCATATATATTTCTTCGTTGAGAATACCATAGAGAAAAGCAGTTTTAATGTCGAGCTGTCTAGGTTTCCAACGCTTGTTTGCCGCAATAGCTAGAAGTAATCGGAGAGTGTCGTATCGCACGACTAGGGCAAAGGTTTCGTCATAGTCGAGCCCTTGTACCTGAGAAAATCCTTTAGCTACATATCGTGCCTTGAAGCGTTCTAGATTTCCTTGAGCATCCCCTTTTACTTTACAGACCCATTTGCCATCAACTACCTTTCGTCCTTTGGGTCTAGGTACCACTTCCCACACATTATTTTCGCGAAGGGAAGTAATCTCTTCATTGAAAGCCTTTTCCCATTGATCCCAGTGCACAGATTGTTTAGCCATGTTGTAGGATTTTGGTATAGGAATTTCTAGAATGTTTATAAGCGCCTCTTCATCCGGAAGGTCAGTCGAGTTCTCGGTTGAGGGTTGATTGAGGGAAATGTCATTCGATACATTCCACAAATCTCCTATTATAGTTTCATTATATAGCCGAGGTCGAACCTGACGTCCAGATTGCGTTCTTCAATAATAGATCTGATTTTCATCAGAATTACGACTTGTAAGATGAGGTAAGCTTTGAGATTCAGGAGTTGACGAGGGATTTATAGAGGTTGAGTCTGTTGAAGATTGTGAAGATGTTAAGTCGAGAGGCTGCTGAAAATTATCATGGCTTAAAGGTTCATCTTCTATCCCCTTCTGAGTAAATAATCTACTAAATTTCTCATTCAGATATTCCCCGCCGTTATCAGTACGGAATTGCTTAATTCTGACATCATGTTGAGTTTCCATTATTGAAATGTAATCGATGATTGACTGAGGGGTTTCCGATTTAAGTTTTAGAAACTGAACTGAAGAAAGCCGAGTTTCGTCGCCAACAAAACTGATGTAATATATAGCGCATCCATAAGGAAGTACTGGTAATGGTCCACACAAGTCAGATTGTATGTGTTCTCCTTTGATTTTTACTCTTCTTAAAGTTGGTGTAGGTTTGTTGCGATTGGACTTAGCAATTATGTAGTCTTCACACTTGAAATTTCCTGGACATGGGGGAATATTTTTTGGGATACAATATAAGTTTGTTTATCTTAGTGATTGAACATGGAGCTGAATGACGCAAAGCTTCGTACCAGAATCGTAAGTCAGGCGGGTAATGTCTTCAATTTCGATTGAATATGGCACAGGCCCATCAAACTTTGATTCCAATAGTGATTTACCATTTTTTTTTTTAAATTTTTAATTTTATATTCCCGTCATCAAATAAAGTATAGCCTTTGGATCTTTCTCTCTTCCAAGAGAAGAGTGGATGTTGCAGTTGAGGTACATACAAAACATCATTTAAACGAAAGGATGAAACAGAGCCATTTGAGGCTTTACAATCCATCATAACAGTTCCTCTACCTTTCACGGACATACCTGACCAGAGCTTGAAGTTACAAGTCCGGTACAAGTCGAGAGATTCTCGAACCGATTTAGGTAAGGACACATGTGAGAGGTTGCACAAGTATCAGGGATGGTATCTGACCTCTTCGTTCTGAGTTTGTAATGTGAGCCTCATTTAAAACATCATTAAGACGAAGGGATGAAACAGAACCACTTGAGGCTTTACAATTCATCACCACAGTTCCTCTACCTTTCACGGGAATACATTGACCAGAGCTTGAAGTTTCAAGTCCGGTACAAGTCGAGAGATTCTCAACCCGTTTTCAGTAAGGATACATATGGGAGATTGCACAAGTATCAAGGAGGGATGGTATCTGGCATCTTACTTCTGAGTTTGTAATATGAGCCTCATCTCTGCCTCCATCTTTCTTGGAAAGAAAAGTCCTAGACTCCTTTAATTTAATGCAATTGTTATGTATGTGTCCAATGTGCCGTCCTGAAAAATGTTTATCGAGCCAGTTGCATTCTTTAATATTCGAAATCTTGGATTCTTGATTAGATAAAATTTTCGATGCCGATGACACCTTTTGTCATAAAGGCAGAATTGCACGTGGTAACATTTTCATGGTCTTCTCTTCTTCTCTGAACTTCGATAGGAATTTACGATAGGAGTCAGTAGATGCTTTCGACATTTTGTGAAACGTAAGCCATTCGGATTCGTATTTTTGGATGTAATCTGAAATAGAGGAAGACGGATCGTAGGCATTGATGAGATTCATCAAGTTTCGCATTTGAGAGACTAGAGCGAATGCTGTATCCCTCTAAGTAAACCGTGAGGGCATGGTTTTTTAATGAATCGAATGCATTGATTTCCTCTTCGGATGAGTTCTTTTCGGGTTTCTTTCCTTCAACAACAAGTTCATATACTTTCAGGGCTCGCCAAACAATTGTCATGGTTGAGGCCCACACATTGTAATTTTCTTGGCCCGAAAGTTTGGTGATATTTGGTAGCTTTACCATCCTAGTGGTAGCATCGTTTATCTACGATAAGAAAAAAGAGCTAGAAGAGGCCATTTTTTGGATCGGAAGTCTTACTGATTTACTGAGAGCACCGGGCTCATAACCTGTTAAAGTTATGAGCTTGAGCGAATATGGAGGTTATAGCGGAATCAGTGTCGGCGGTTAGACCGATACAGTAAGTCTCGTATGAAGTTGTAGAAGGAAGAATTGACTGGAAACAAGTGTATTGAGATGTATGGTTCTGAGTAAACTGAGCTGATAAGAGTGAGATTGCGTGTGCGCATATCTTATCAACTGAGGTTTTTGACCAGTATTTATCAATCTCCATGGATCATAAATTATGATCCCTGTAGATGTAAATCTATATAAGTACAGATATATGAGCCAGAAATATAAAGCTAAATACATGTGTGTTGGTAATAGATCCGAGAAACCTTTAACCTGCATTTGATACATAATCATCTGATGGAATGCTAGTGTGAAATAAATGCCAATATGCATTAAACTTTCCGCGAGGAATGTGCTGATGACAATGATATAGGAAGGTGAATATGATAACCTAATTAGCCGGACCTACAAATGAGTTATCCTTGGCATTCCAGGATATACGATATTTCAACACATACAGCCTTTTCGTAAACATCCTTAATATTACGCTTAGGTTATTCGCCTAAGCTCAAATAACGGTCAAACCGTAATATTGCCAGTACTGGCTACAGGAAACTACCGACTCTCTAGCCATTACAACAACCTGGATTTTACAGCCCAATATCTAACAGATCATATCAAGCAAACAGCAATTGCAAGTATTCCTAAGAAAAAATATGGACAAAAATCAAAGCCCTGGTGGTCACCTGAGCTGAAACAATTGCGAAAAGAGATGGAATACACACAAAAGCAGCTCAAGACAAACAAGGAAGATACTCTACTCAAGGATGCATACTCTGGATCAAGGAATATATATTTATCAAAGGTAAAGAAGGCTAAACAAGACCATTGGCAAAGCTTTCTAGAAAAGGGAGATGCCAAATCAGTTTTCAAAGCAATGGCTTACACCCGGGATTTAAAGTCTCAAAACATTCCTTCTATAACTAGTAATAATGGTACTTTGGTAAGTTCATTTGAAGGAAAATATGATGCATTCAGAAGCACACTTTTTCTTTCACCTCCAATTTGTGACAATCCCTGTTGGGATGGATATAAACAAAATAATTGGAGCTGGCCAGTACTTTCCAAAGAAGGATTGGAGCAGGGCTGCTCTGCAGATATCAAAGGAAAGACACCTCGGCCAGATGATCTAACCAAAGAAATTATCACAAGGACCTGAAGAGCTATACCAGATAAATTTATGAGGCTCTTATCACAACTCATCAATGTTGCATATTAGCTTAATTGCTGGAAACAAGCAACTGGAGTGGTACTTTGGAAACCAGGCAAGCCAGATTACTCCCAACCTAAAGCCTATAGAGTGATCTCCCTTCGAAACTGTTTGGGAAAGGTCAGTGAACAAATCCTTGCAAAGCGACAGAGCTATCTAACAGTGACAACAACCCTTCTGCACCTGTCACAAATAGAAAGACTACTGAAGAATTCAGCAGCGGACGTTGCCCTCCTGTTAACAAATGAAATAGAAATCAGCAGCCAGCTAAACCAGATTTCATCTACTCTTTTTCTAGATGTAAAAAGGGTTTTTGATCATATAGTCAAGGGTCAGCTGGTCCAAGTCCTACAAAGCCTCAAACTTCCAGTGAACCTCATAGCTGTTGAAATATGATATATCTTGGAATACCAAGAATAACTTATTTGTAAGTCTGGCTAATTAGACTATCAAATTTCCCACCTTATATTATTGTCATCAGTACATCCCTCACGGAAAGTTTAATGCACATTGTCATTTATTTCACACTAGCATCTCAGCAGATGACTGTCTCAAATGCAGGTTAAAGTTTTCTTGGATCTATTACCAACACACATGGATTTAGCTTTATATTCCTGGCTCATATATCTGTAAAGTCTCTTATGGGGTGTAATAGTGTTGAAAGAGATAGAGTATCACTTAAAGCAGAGCGAAGAAGAGTGAATTAATTATTTGTTTAGATATAAAAAGATGTCAATTAAGACCATAAAAAACAACGTGATAATATATGTCAGTGAAAATCAGTAAGTTATAGTAGGCGATCATTTACGCTGTATTCCCTTGTCATAGAAGTAGAGCCACACTAGTACCTGTTCGTGCAAATCTTACAGGGGAGATGGGACTAGAGTGTAAATAGTGGATGTAGGGATTGCGTTGGGAACCCTTACGTAATGAAGGTAATCGTTACTAATAGGATTATATTTCATTTTCCAACAAATAGTACAATTTTCAAAATGACTGGGGTTAGATCCCTGTAAATATTGCCTTAATTGGTATGGTCTTCCTGCAGGCCCATGTATAGTTCCCAGACTATTTATGCAAGCAAGGGGTACTATCCAATGATATTCTGTGAAACTCTAAATTATAGGGATGGTTTTCAATTCTACATGAAAAGTACAATGGTCCTCATTTAAAATCAATTGATATTATCTAAAAATACACATCTATTTCAAAAATAATTGCTCTGTAATGCAAAAGTAAACATTGAAGCCCTCAGTATGGCTCGCAGCTAAAATGAAACCGTTCTACATATTTTGTATTAGTCTGCTCCATCCAAATACTTTGTGTAGCCTCCATTTGCCTTTATCACTGCTTCATATCTTTTGCGCTTGTTACACGCACTTGATAGAGGCTTCTTCCGAGAAATAAATCTTCCGTATCCTCTTTGTTTGAGGGCATTAGAAATTAAAAGCTCACTGCATTCCCAGTGCCTGAAGGGTCCCATCGCTAGTTCTACATAGCAGATCTCTCGATTTTCAGGAGATTCCCGGACAAAAGCCTCAAGCTCATCAGCTTGTTCCGCACTTAATATAGGCAAGCGTCCTTTGCAAGGTGTAGGATTCTCAATCTCTCGAGCATACGCATACTGCACTTGCCTTCTTGTGAAGCCAAGTCTTCTTAATGCTCTTATTTCAATACATTGATCGCGAGTTAGATGCCTGCAGACATTGGTTTCTGAAGCAGACTATTCGAGAGACATTGTCTGTGTGATAGAAATTGAGTTGGTGATGAAAAAATCGATTTAATAATCTCTATGAAGAGAAATCTAACTACAGCTACAAGGTACTTATAACATTCAGTCCGCTCTATGAGTCTCTTTGCTTATATCTTTTCCTTAGGTCAAATAATTACCGCACGGCTACACATTGCCCATATTCACTGTGCTATGACATTGCTTCAATACCAACAGTCTTATCATTAAAGTCCTCAACAATGCGCTTAGGTATCCACATAAGCTTAAACAACGGGTAAGCCATAACAGTTTGCCGGAATAGAGGATGAATTGATAGTAGTGTTTGTTGGAAATATCCCACAACAAAATATGCGCAATAAATATGGAACAAAAGTAGAAGTTGACTAAAAGAGTGTCATGTTCGGATTACGGCTAAAAGTGTGGAAAGTGTGCGCTACAAGTACAAGTGTAAGCGACACGTAACCTAAGCCACACCATAAACGAGTATGGCGCCATCTAGGCATGGAAAAACCCCCAATAACCTCCTTGTGCCCACGCCATATAGCCGCTCACGTACCCAATAGATAGCCTGAAGCGCTACCATATTACCCATTCCAACCTCTTAAATACACACAAGATTGTGTCGGGAACCCAGACAAAATGGAGGGTCAGTACGTCCACGATACTCTGTGTCTCCATTTCCAACTGTGTTAAGTTTCAAGGGCTGTGTTTATTAGGCAGTCAAAATTGTCATTGAAAATGTGTTTCCCTAAGCAATTGTTAGAATAAGACAATTGGACCATACTTCAAGGCAAGCAGGGTAATGAGGAGAGATATACTAACCTATTACGAGCTAACCCAACTGCGCCTACAGGTCTAATCCCTTAAACAACCCGGTATCAAGATTAACATTTCGGATCCTAGAGGCACTGTTGTCACAACCTGACACATCATTACCCTGCAATAGTCATTGACATGGAACCTCTTTGGGTATCTCAGCGCAAGCATCAGATATTACTTAGGACCGAAACAGTAGCCTGGAATATAACTGTACTTCCTTACGCTTTACTTCTCGTAGTGTAACCAAAACACTCCTTCCAACTTCTTCCCGAAGGTTGTGCAGAAATGTCAGAAAAGCCTTGACAGAACATCATTGCTGTATGGTACCTTGGCCCAATCTGTTTTGTGCCATTGACCCATCAACAATTGAAGTCCTGGCTAATTAGCCGAAATCTCAATCTTGTTGCCCACAAATGTTCCAAAGTCGAAAACCCCTTGAATATGTCAGTCACAGAATGGTCTTTATATGTGAAGGCTGGTAAGCCGGAAATTACCTGTAGCCTGTGCTGTCTAATGCAGGCTTAGCATCAAACAATGTGGAGCCTATTTTCGGAAGCGGGGTGTCAGGAACTGAGGATAGAAGTTACTGGGTTACAATTGTTGCCATGGGTTACGAATTGAGTAATCGAGTAGTAGAAAGTGGACTCTATGAGACCTAAGTTGCTCTGGTTACTATGATGTATATATGGATTGGATAGAGCCGTTGTAGAGGGCCTCGTCTTGTCTTCTGTCATCCATTGGCCTTGTCCACTATCCTAGATTCCCTAGTCCCTCGTCCCTCGTCCTTAGACCTAGTTATAATCACGAATTCATACCTTTGACTCTTGCCTAATCTCAAGGATGAGGGTTTGACAGTATTCCACGGGGTGCGTTGTATAGCCTAGTGAAGATCTAGGTGGTAAGTGAGGATATTTAATGGGTCAAAGTGATGATAGGTATTCTCTAGGAAGAGATGAATGGGCAAATAGTTGCTGTAGATGTTACACCTGGGCCTTGCTGATGAAGACTGGATAATGGATAGATGGTCTTCCCGAAGAAGAGATGGGTAAACAAATGTATTGCAAAGGGTAAGTAAAGAAGACGTTGCATGAGGAGTAAAGCTCTCTCACGCTGAACTAATATATACAAGAGTAGAGGCATTTGCCAGCCGGAATTAATTATAATCAGTTCTTGCCAATATCCTCGCACTAATGTCTGTGTTCTTTTCCTTCACTTCATGACTCTCTTGTATATCCTCACAAGGCTTTCTACATGACTTATTATATTAGGGAAAGCTATTCTTAATTTGATTGTTATAATTAACCAACCCTTCATCTCATCACAGATTAATATTAGTACTAAATTTCTAATTACAGATCTGTGAAACAGTGACGCTGTATTACATGATACAAGTTTTAGAATAGAATAGAATTTTATTAATGTTTTAATACAAGTATTGGAATAGAATAGAATGTGTAGGCAGTCAAAGGTTTATTATGCTGGGGTACAGTTCATAGGCAAGATGCAGATCAATAACAGGGATATAGAACTTACTAATTGCACAAGTGGGGGCATTGAAGAAGATACTAGAATAGCCTCATGCACTAGCTGGGGGTGACAAGGGATCACAGAGAGAGGTATTTAATCAAACTCTTGTAGTAGCATAGAAGAATGACATGATGATGATGATGATCTTTATTTTACGTCTGGCGAGCCACGCGCTAGACGCGTGGCCCTGATAAGTTCCTACTGAGACAATAGACGCCGGGTGTTATGGTTTGTCTGTTATCTGAGCTTATGTGGATACCTAAGCGTATTTTTGAGGATTCATGTTGTAAGACTTTAAGGAAATGATACAGGAAACTGGGAGATACGGCACTACTAGCCAAGGGACCAGATCAGTGTCACAGCGTAGTGATTCTCGATAATATGTGACTGGGCGGCAAGTATTCGGCCTAGGGCGAAGAAATCAGTGAAGACAATCACTGAGGGGCTGAATGTTATAAATACCCGTTAGTTGTAGCTAGATTTCTCTTACCTCTTTATACAGTTTATTAAATCGACATAATCATCACCAACTCGGGTTTCCCGTCACACCAGGGTCTAATTCCTGGGCTTCTACATATTTGAAAGGAAAGTGTAAAACTTAGAGGGGCTTTGTGTAAATGTCACGTGATATCAGATTGGAGAAAAGGCGTACGGACTGAAGCGTAATTGTAGTGGAATAGAGGTTAGATAGACTGCGAGAGATGACTGAAGGTCTACCCGAGATCACATAGAGAAACTAAAGGGTTGAATTTGGTAGTATAATTATAGATGCATGGAACATGTTTGGCATAGGAAAACACTACCATCGAGAACATCAACGTAACATTCTGTAAACAGGACTGTAACTAGATCTAACTTGACAATTAAGTCTTGATGTGTTGCTAAGTGGATGGATGACGTATGGATGCCTGGGATAGATAGTTTATAAGTGACCTGGACGGGAAGTGAGGACGGGCAGGTTCTACGCAGAAAGCATATCATTTAATATAATAAATCATCTTTCATATACATCTACATCTACACTTATTATATTTTCCTGCAATACTCAACGTATATTTACACATATTGACATACGACAATCCATAACTATTTTATGCCTTTTGTCCAAACGTTTATAAGTCGATAAAATTATCTAGAGAGACTAAAGGTTCGAGCGAATACTGGTGTTGACTAATGGTACTAAAGGCGACCGGAGATGATCGGGAGGTGTTGGGTATGACAGAAAACTAAGCGTGAAGAACTCTGAAGCTACAGAACAAGCCGTCCTACATATACTGGCTTCCTTCCACTAGCTCATCATAACATAGGCCCTAAACTAGTACCAACATAGTAACAAGTGCCAAGAACTAATCTGTTGTCATAATAACATAGAAGGAATGCTAAAATTATGAACTGAAGTAAGGATGGGAAGAGGAATCCTTACACGTGAATTGTCAAGAATGTAAGAGTGAAAGTATGGAATTATTTACTACTACAAGTCAAGCCTAGGACTATATTGTGTGAGTATCCCCTTGTACGCTCCCTTGAGTATTGCCAGTAGCCAAACATCTGTGTGCGTAGATCTTACTTTCGCCTTTGGACTGGTGCGAAACCCAGACAAGCATAGGTCTGCTTACAGAAAGGAATAAAAAAACCAATACGAGACTTTATATACATAGAAAGTGCATTTACATAGCTACTTCCCGCAGATTGCTCAGCGTCATCCCCTGCATAGGTCAGTCCACACTCCATGTTGACCTCCTGTTAGACTCTTCGAGTCAATTGAATAAATGTAAAATGTTAAAAGTGTCTATTGATTCCTGGCTGCCCTTCTTCTGTCTATTACTATCTAGATTATGCATGTTCAGAAAATGGCAATGCTCGATCTGTCCCCTACTTGTCTCCATGAACTAAGTTTCTCATGGTTTAGAACAAAACATCTCTAGTCAGAAGATATAGAGTTCTTATTACTATAGCCCAAGCGAAATACCTTTGTCCAAAACAAGTAACTCCAAGCTTTGTAAACCTAACACCTTGACTCTAAATCTGACTTTGATCGCTTCCAAACTATCCATAGTTTGATACCTCCACTGCCGAAAAAATAAATTTTGTTGCTCCATTGAGTTACTTTTCTTTCTTATTTAGCTAGCTCGCTTTAGGCGTCTCTTGAATTTCCAAGGTGTTTTATGGGCATATTTCTGTAAAGAATCGAGTTTCTTGTAGCCATTCCCAGAATTTTCGCCCCCCTTCATGTGTGCCAAGAATAAACGGGATCATTTTTGAAGGTGGACCTTGCATAAGACGTAATCTATTTTTCCCTATATGGCAGAAGAAAAAATGTAGTGGGGCCTTTCTACGGCCACATCGGCAATATTTTGATGCATTCTCGTGGTTGAAGCATTCGTGGTAGTTGGCGAAATCGCCATGTCCAGATCTAGCTGCTAGGATACGGCCTAGAGTGGCACGCGAGAGGGTTAGTTCTTTAGGCCTAGGGGGAGCTGATATAATTCCTAGTTTCTCATAGCTTATGTGCTGGGGGAGAAGAGTTCTCCATAGTTTGCCAGTAGTGTCACGGATCAGCTATAGAAAGCAGAGAGCATTTGTATGGGTGATTGTATATTAACAATTCAACTATGGAGAGCTAGGTTCTACATACTAAGCCATATATATGTACAGACTCGTTGGCTTCTAAGTTCTTCCCTCTAAGGCCAGGCTACTTCTAGATAATTCCAGTTACGACTCTAATGATATCATCCTTCTGAAGCTCGATCCTGGTCCTATTCATATGGGATATTCTAGATACTTCATCAGTGATTCTAGTACATTCTGTGGAGCTCTTCCTTCGACCCGACCCCTAGTAGTTGTACGCCAGTACTTGCCAGTACTGGCTACAGGATAGTACCGGCTTTGTAGCCGTTACAAGTAGCTTGTGTTGTGGACTCGTTTGCACAACGCTTCATACCAGCATATGAGAAAACTAGGTCGTCTGAAGTTGGTAATTGGCAGCTGTCTTTTGCGGCTTCATTTCCAATTATGGATGTGTGGCTCGGAACCCATTGAAGCCGTATTTGGCCCTGTCTAGTGTGGGCAAGCCGAGAGCGTTCTTGCCACTTGGGTGTTAAGGTGAGGAACTCGTCAAATTGCGCTTGTGAGGACCCTGAAAAGTGTGACGAGAGTCGAATGGCAACCTCTAAGTTATCTAGACAAATCCAGAGATCTGTAGCAAATTTAGCAGTTGGGAGTGCTAGTGCAGATTTAGCCCCTTCTAGGGCGCCTTTCACTTCCACATGAAAAACTTCGACGCCCTTTCCAAGAGTGATAGTCTTATGTAAAACTTGTACACCACCTTGGTATCCGATGAAGCAAGCGCCTCCCAGGCCATTTAGTTGCTTCGAGCCGTCCGAGTAGATAATGTTCGGACTAGGTCTCAGTCAATGACGTCTAGCCTAATTGTGCTAGGTTGCAGGCTACTGTTACAACTATTCATGGGGTCATATTCAGGGTAGTGAAGTAGTTTGGGTTTGGTATGGGTTATAATTTATTTATTTATAATACTTAACGTCGTGCCCGCGCACAGCACGTGAGCTCCTCACGTGCCAGTTAGCTCAGTCTAAATAAAAGTACCCGACGTGCTGGCGCCTGAACAAACCCAACAAAGCAGATGAAAGCCAGGATCTTATCATCCTGCACTTGAAGGTTAAATTATACATGGTTACCGGTCACCCTTCAACTCTCATGTATTCAGATTGTATTGAATTAAGAATAGATTAAATAAAAAATATGGAAGGGGGAACTTGGTTAAATCACATGATTCCCTTTCGGTCAGACTTGTTGTGCTTTTCCAAAGAAATTTGTGACCCGCACCCAGTTATTGAATACATTAACTCCATCCACCAAAGCAAGAGCCCAAGATACGCTGGGACTAGGATTCTGTGCTCTGTGGAGCTGTGCCTGGTACTGCCCAAGGTGACAATAGAAAAAGTGGTCGGGGGACTTTTCTTTTCCGCATGAGCAGGTTAGAATGGCGTTTTTGTGCTGAAACCGTCGGTGGTAGTCTGCGAAATTGCCATGTCTAGACCGTGCAGCTAATAGATATCCTAGTGTGCGTCGCCCTAGACAGGCGAGCTCGGCAGTAATCTTAGTATTAGGACCAATTCCTAATTCTTTATATCTAGATGGAGAAATTTCTGCCCAGTAAAGTGCAACAGAAGCCTCGTACTGGGCTTTGACTTACCTTCTTGCCCTTGCAATAGAGAATACCGAGTGTAGAGCTGGAGCCGGACAAGCAGCTTTGGCAAGCGCGTCGGCTGCTTTGTTTCCCAGAATACCTGCGTGTCCCGGGCACCATTGGATGGCCACTTCCCCAGGTGTTGTGTTTTGGCCTCGTGACCTTCTTTTCCAGTTTGCTGCAAGCTTGCAAAAGAGAAAGGTTTTCGCTGAGCTAGAAGCTGTGGGAACATCAGAGAGAAAACGGAGGGCGGCCTCCTGGTTGTCAAGGCAAACGGTGACGTTAGAGGCATAGAAAGCCAGTGGGTTGAGGAGTGCTGCAGTAAGGCCTTTCGTGGTCCCGGCAATTTCAGCATCATAGACCTCTGCCGAGTTTCCGAGCGGGAGTGATCCTCGCCCAATCTCCTGCGCAAGGCCTTGATAGATCACGTACCCCGCGCCTGCTTGATCTTCTTTGAGAGCTCCATCTGAAAAAACGAATAAGTCTAAAATGGGTCGAGCAGCCTGCCACTGTTTGAAGGAATTGGATCCCGAGAGTCTACCTACCGCCCTAATTTCGATTAGCTTTTCCTTACGGGGTGCCGACCATGGTGGGGGGATGGTATCTTCGGAAAGTTCTAGTGAAATCCTCTGGCGGATCCAGCGCATGCGGCTAGTGTTCCAACGCCTACGAAGAGGGTGATAGGGGTCAGCTGTGGTATGGGCTATAAGGTTGATACCTGAGCATGTCTCATAGTAGTCAGGCACGCGACTCAAGTGGCAAGTACACGGTAAACCTCGACCCCAAAATGATGATACGTATCAAGTTTAATATGCTAGGTCCTGTATGGCTAGTAAAGATGGGATATGGGGGATTTTACCTGTAGATAGATAAAGACGCTGTAGCCCTCTGATAGTTGGGACAAGTCTTCTACCAAATAATATCGGAATCAATCCTAGCCTCTCATTAAGCAATCTCATGAATTATTTCCGTGTCTATCATTACAGACCAATAAACAGAATCGACGATCAAGATTTAGAAAGTCGATCAGATAAATATGTCTCCAAAGGGGATAGTCTGGAGGAAATCAAGGAAGACTTCTCTGTTTTCATCTGCAGAGCCACTCTTCGGTCCAGCCACCCAGGAGTGTGCGGCTTCTCGGCACTCACATGGATTCCAGGTAGGCATGGCAATTGAATTGATTTGCTCTGATTTTGGGAGAGACAGTACACGCCGAGCAAAACGAGAGGTAGGACGCTGTAAACTGAGAACTCTGTTAGCTCGGCGTAAGAGCGGATGTCGAGGATCTAGACGGCGTAGTCGGACTGTAGCTGTAAGCACACGGATATCGAGAGCTATTTCCGGTTGCTGTAACCCTGATTCACGGTGTAGGATCGCTGTTGGTGTGGTGCGATACACTGGAAGTGTTGCGCGGGCGGAAGTGAGTACGACCTTTGAAAGCTGCTGTAGTAGAGAGTCTACACGGTTTGATATGCGTGCTTTGGGACCTTGTCTAGATCTACCTGGCCACCAAGTTTCTGAGGCATAATACGCAATGGGGAGGACACATGCATCAACTGCATGACGCAGTAAATGAGGTGAAGCCCCTCTTGTCGTGTTTCCAAGGGATAAAAGAGCATGGCTAACCTTGAGGGCCTTTGAGGCAAGAGTTCTGGCATGCCACTTAAAGGAGCGCTTTTTATCAAAGAGTACTCCGAGCCAGCGAGTGTATGGGCGGGCAGTATTTTCAGAGACAGTGATAGGATCAGCTCTTACCATAGGAGTATTTCTCGGCTGTTGATCACATCGGCGGCGAGAGAAGTGTTGGAGCTCGTACATGTCTGCATCAAATTTTAAGCCTTGCTCTAAGCCCCATTGAATTGCTTCTTGGAGGTTCCTTGAAATATTTTCTGCATTTTCTTGGAGGGATTGGGAGGTTTGAAGGAAGGCAATGTCATCTGCATATCTAAATCTTCTTTTAGGGGTTCCCATGTGGAAAAAAGGGGCAAGGTATAGCATGAATATAATAGGAGATACTGGAGAGCCTTGAGGTAGACCACGGGAGACATCAAATTCGGGACCGGTTGAACCATCTAGGCGGATCTTAGCAGCGCGGTTGGAGGTAAAGGAAGCGACTCATCTAACCAGGTTATCAGACCACCCTTGGTCTCTAAGTCGGAGGACTAGTCGGCCAGGAAGTACGCCATCAAATGCCCCCTTCACATCAAGTGTCAGGTGGGAGGCGGTAAGCTTACTGTTCAATGCTGTTTCGATGTCATGTACTAGGCAGGTCGTCAATTCTGTGGCCGAGCGAAGAGGCACGGCTCCAAAGTGTTGTGAAGCCACTATCTTGTGTCTAATAGCTATCCAAGAGAAGCGGCGGGCGATCAACCGTTCAAGGCCTTTCCCCAGGGTCGAGAGGATAGCGATGGATCGATCTGAGCGTGGACTGGATCGATCTGACTTATTAGGCTTGTTTCACATGACCAGTACCACAGTCTTGAAGCAAGCAGGATGGTGACCAGCCTGAAGGCAGCCTCTAAAAAGACTGCTGACCCGAGTTTCAATTAATGGCCAGCCAATCTTCAGGATTGCCGTTAGAATTTCGTCCTCACCGGGTGCTGTATTGTTGGAAATGGAGACACGGAGTGTTGTGGACGTATGGGCCCTCCATTTCGTCTAGGTTCCCGACACGATCTTGTGTGTGTTTAAGAGGTTGGAATGAGTAATATGGTAGAGCTTCAGGCTACCTATTAGATATATGAGCGGCTGTATGGCGTGAGCACAAGGAGGTTATTGGGGGTTTTCTATGCCTAGATGGCGCTACACTCGTTTATGGTGTGGCTTAGGTTAAGTGTCGCTTACACTTGTACTTGTAGCGCACACTTTCCACACTTTTAGCAGTAATCCGAACATGACACTCTTTTAGTCAACTTCTACTTTCGTTCCATGAATATTGCGCCCATTTCATGGCGCGATATTTCCAACATGTATTGCCTGCTTTGATGACCGAGTCCTTGATTTGGGCCGGCGTTGGGTCGGGAAGCGTAAGGCTGGCAGTGCCGACTGACGGAACATCTAATGCAACGTCTGCTACTTCAGAGGCATTTTGCAGTAGGTTCCGAGCTAGGACGTCGCGCTTCTCTTGAAGTGTGTTCGCAGGTGGGGCTCCGGGGTTGGTTGGATCTTTGAGAGGCGGGGTGCGAAATGATTCTACCGTTCGGTGCCAGTTGACCATCCCAAACACATCTTTTGCTGTATTGGCTTGATCTATTTTGTCCTGAAAAAACTTTCGCTTTGCCCTGCGGACAGCTGCACGCAATTGCTTTTTCCCGGCAGTGATAGTGTTTTGGTCAGTTGAGCTTCTTTTGGTTGTCCGGTAAGCCTGCGCAGCGTTTCTGCAGTCGTTGTTCCACCAAGGTTGTCCAGTCCCTTTTCCAAGGGCTCGCCGTGCAGATGCTTTGAGCGAAGAGATCTAGAGAGTTAGGCTGCGGGTTTGCAGGAAGGTTAGAAGAATGACATAGTGAGTTCTTTTGATGATTAATTGCCTTCTCGATCTGGCTCAGTTCTATACAATCACATGACCTTTGCATAATTTTGCTGTGAATTCTTACAGGATAGAGTTCAATTTAAGTCTCTACTGAGTCCAAGGCTATGAATGACTGCTAAAGCCAGACAATTTGCCACTAAATTCTATTTCTTTTCACGTGTGCTTCATTTTCAATTTTTTCCAATAGACATTGAGGGCTTGTCGAACAAAATATGATGATATCTAATTAAAGAATCACATTATTTAAGATTGTTAATATGCAAGCAACTTTCATATAAAATTAATACATCACTAGGTATAGCTGAGTCAAGAGTTCGTTATAACCAGCAATTAGATGAATTCCAAATTACTCATGCGTAATTCCGCTATTACTCGCATTCTATGTTTTGTCATTACAATCTAAGTCACTTAATCTCTTTCTAAATCACATGTATTACATCATCCCTGGCAATAATTTCCACCTGCAATTTGTTATTCAGGATGCAAACACAACCAATTTTGGAACCATGTACAGTAGGGAGAGACGAGCTGTTTGCATGAATAATTGTAATTATCGGTCCATATTTGAAGTTGGAAATAATTACGAAGATAATCTGAACATGTATATAAGAAGTAGATAGAGTCTCTCATAAAGGGGGAATCAATTCAATCAATTCAGAGAGAAATTCATACCAGTATAACTTTACCTAACAGGGCTTAACCCTAAAAGCAAGTGTTGGAGGGAAAACAAGATAGTGCATGACCAATCTAAAAGGTGCATGACTGTTGAAAATTACAATAAAGCTATCTATAGGTTGTTAGGCGCTGCTCAGCTACTCAAGTGGAAAATCATAGGTACTACGCCCAAAGTGAAACTTGGAGCTAGTTTTGAAGTCAGGTGTGTCTCAATAAACGGCCAATTGTTAGCCAGGTGAGAAAGTATAGAGACTCGTAAACAGCATACGGAGAAAGTTTGTGTCATTCAGTCAGTGCGGAATACAAAATTTCTAATATCTACTAATGATTCGGATAACTTTCACTTTTCTAACAAACTGGTTGAGCAGAACTTCCTAAAACCTAATTGACAGCCCAAAGTATTCCCATATCTAGCGAAATTTTCATACAAAGCCTTAAAAGATGTTGTTGGAAATTCTGACTCTCGAATTTAGGACTCAATCATTATCTGCTTCGTCTCAGGTTCCCGACAATGTCGACTCTCTGTACACATGTCTTGAGTGCGCTAATTGCGCCCTCTGTTGCATATATGTTTGGATATTTACGTACTACAGTGTACCTTGGCTCATCATGATATATGAGAGGTGGCTAGTCATCACTAGGTTTGACAGGCACATGAGACTAGTGGGGATTTCTCCCTTAGATGTATATATAAATCCGATGTTCTCATAGTTGTAAAATATCAAGTCTTCTTTACTTCATTACACATATCCACATATATCATACAGAGTATACTTTCCAACAGATTTCCATAAATTATTGTGATTATTAAATAAAAACAGACCAGAAAGAGACGGCTAGACGGTCCACTTAATTTACTCCAGCTGCGTCTCAAGGGTTTCAACAGGCTTGCATTCATAATTTCTACTCTAATTTCTAAAAGCAATCAAACTATATTCTCGTCGGAAGTCAAATGAAAATAAGTATAAAGACCAACCCTAAGACACAAATTATAACCTTAATATTTAAGCTGAAATGATTAAATATTGTCCCATAACCCACTCATACTATGGTCTATTGTTTTCGTGACTTGAAAGTATTATTAAAGATTGATCTTTCCAAGTAATTGATGAAATGTCAGTGAGGCTTCTGTCAAGGGGCATTACACTCTTGCTTCATCGCAAATTTATCTTACCTGTTGTCAGGATCGCTAGCTAGATCAGAGGACACGGGTCGGAACGGGACGAAGGCAAGACAAGACGGAGGCGGAACGGAACGGAGTCGGGGTATAAGGTAAAGCTTATGATTGGATCAATCTAAAGTCTAGAAAAATTACAAGACAAAAAGCTACAGAACAAATCCAGTCCTAGACATTCCTTAAGTACTCAAGACCGGCTACTACAATCAGGGGTATGATAGTCTACAGCTATAACATAGTGTTGGAAATCTAGACTTCGTATGTATGAAGGTTTAGATTTCTAGTTTGATCATCAAGATGAATTTATTTGATTCTATTGCATATGATTAAGCTTAGCTAGGGGACACGAGATTCAGTAGTATCTGTAATGCAGTGGCTAGGAAATACTACCCTGCGGTAATTGAGTGGCTGGTTGTAGCTGGATCACTGGGAGTTCGGGATCACTAAAACCTCGGGGATCTGTATTTAAGGATTGGATTTTTCGTATATGTTAAACTAAGTTAAATTAAACATAATATTTTATTAATTCATATTGAGAAGAGAATTCGATATCCTATACAACTATCAATATATTCTTGTCCGAAATTGTACACTTGTTCTTCGAGATATTTCCTCCTAGAAATCCTTGACAATTTATAACACATAGCAGCTGATTTCTATGTTAATTAGTAACTGTTGCTATCACAACATTTTAACCACCGCAACACATTGAATATGTTACTAGGGAAGCTCCTGACTTGGTTGACCAAATTAAACGTAGCATCTCAGTATTATCCTAGGGCACAATGGTAGTAACAAGCAGGCCATTTTCCTCGTGGGAAAACCGGTCTGTGACACCTGTAATCTGCTCAATAGTTTTATTGAACGCCTCAATCATTTCATCGTACATTGAGCTACAGTCGAAGGGTGTCTTATAGTTTTGGCCGTCTCGACCAAATAAAATCGTTCCGAGGCTCTTTGCTAGGTCCTTTAGGCCCAAAAAGCTGGGTGAGAAATTATATAAAACCCAAAATTCGAAAGAAATGATATAATTCATCTTGAGTGCCAAGTTAGTCTCTATATTATTTGTGCACCAGCAGTCAAGGTTACATGATTTAGACTCAGGGACAACTTCATATTCTATACATCCTACGAGGAGTACATAGAAGAAGGATTCCAAGTCATGGCAAATAGTGCGTTGAATTGTAGTCTTCTCTTTTGCCACAACTTGTAATCTTTCGATTGCCATGAATTTCATGGTGCCTATTAGGTACAGATCATCGTCTGTTTTCAAATTTCGATCCGCCCAACAGAGTAGTCCAGATCAATCAACATCCCCTTTGATTCATCATCTGCAGTTGGTGATGTCAAGATGATATTTCCCTCCGAGATGTCGCCGTGAAGAATGCCCCCATTATACAGGCGTCGGTGGCCCAAGATTGCGTCCCAAATCCTGACAACAAAATCAAGAATCGTCTTGCTGGTCTTCAGGGGTTGACCACAAGGTGTGAAAGCAATCCTGATGAGTTTGCGATCTCTGTCCCATGGGCTCAGGGTCGGTTGCATTAGGTGCGTACCGCTTGATATGATCCACGTCTCTGTCTTCAAGTCCCAAGCTTCAGCATCGAAAAAATCTAAGTTTCCTAAGAGTTTACTGGTCCAATAGACTTCATCCGACGTCAGGTAGTTTACAACGCCGCGTACTGGAAGTGCGACTTTGAGGAAATCGACTTCAGAATAACCCTTCACACTTGTCCAAGCATACTTGACCACAGATAATTTATCTACGATCTCGAAGCAGGTGGTACCCCGAGTAATCAGTCTGTCGAGTTGGACTATTGGCTTAGGGTCGATCTTAATTTGGATAGTGGGATCATCATTGCTTCCTTTTATGGTGACAACTCTATTTTCGCCAACTTGACTGGTTGATAAGTCGAGGCCAAGTTCTTGATCGCTCATTAATAAATACGAGCTTATTGTTACGGCCTTGTATTCCTGACCTTCGGGGCCTCTGATACTATTGTTCTTTTCTGGTATTATAGTGTGACCCTATATGCGCACGGACCAGTTGTATATTATGTATATATGTATATCTCTAGATACCTCGTGTTATCTTCTTTCCCTAGTTTAAAATCTTATGAATTATTTTCCAGATCTGAGTCCTTATCTGGTTAGACTTTTTCATCTGCTAACCTGTGCTCCCTTTTGGTCGTCACACTTATGGCCCGTACAAACATCTCTTTCTCGATGATGATACCTTTTTCGCCCGATCTATATGCGCCGGTGCGATCAAATATCCAGAGTTCAAATTTTGTTTCCAAGAAGAAACAATGTACGAATCGCCGCAAGGGCTGTGCACAAAATATTTCTCGCACATACTTCGATAGTTGAGTGAATCTTGTTTTCCTTGCATTTGTATCAGCCTGTTTGGTGAACTCGCCGACCACTCTCACGTCTTTCATAGGGGCTTCCCAGCTAGCTCGCCACTTTGAACAACGAAGTCAGCTTGAGTGTTGGCTGCCCTACTAAATGTGCTTTTCATGACTTTTGTGTTACAATAATGCCCTCGCAATTGGGGCGCATTCGCTTCTAAAATGACTTTTCATTTCTTCAATGGTTCTTCAATGGGCCCATCAAGCTGATTCAGAAATTTCTCCCTATAAAGATCAAGCCAGTCTCAAACTTGTGTCTCAGTAATTTTTTCTTTCAAAGTTATAATACTCTGGTTTGTTCTCGATATTCTGCGTCCCTCAGCTTCTTCGTAAGACATTTAAGACTCCTATATGCTCGAGTTCTGCTTTGGCCAAGCTTTTTCTTCGAAAAACACATTCCAGAAGTTTGAAATACCAGAGAAGACATTGTCTTGAAGTTTGGATTTCACGGCCTTATCGAGGGTAGCTGCAGTCTTGCCAAAGCCTGATGCCTCTGATGTATATCGATTAATGGTATCGGCGCAGGTATATGATACTGATGTAGGTTGTTCACCGCTTTGAAGCAGAGTCACATCGTGACACGTGGTCTCAGCTAGACGAATGGTATTTTCTAATCTATGGCACAACTCATCCTCACCTAAAATATCCTCAATCATTTGATCGAATCGTTCAAATGCGACGAGATTATTTTGGATTGCCGTCTCGGTATCACGAAACAGATCACTGAGTTTGAAAATATCATTATCTAAATGATAGGTATATTTGCATAAATCACCAAAGTATTTCATGACACCTATTCAGTTAGTTGAAGTTATATAGCTTTCAAGATGACTAGTACTGTATTTTTTATCCTCTGGCACGTAATTGTTGCGAAATTGCTTGAAAATGTGTTCGATTTAGACCTTGTTCTGATCTGCGAAAATTTCTGAATATTGAGACATATCATAAGACAATGGTGTGATAGGGTCTATCTGTTATGGTCCGGTAGTGAAAAGTAGAAGACGAAGTGAGGGATGCGAAAATTGATGAGGACATTGAGGGTGGAAATATTGAATATAAATACACATCAAGGTCACGAGACAGCGCGACACTCTAGCTCTTTGCATCATCGACGGATGTTTCTGGAGGGCAAGACTGAACACCTTTACACGGTGTCACCTACGAACCTGAGAGTGAAATATTCTGCAAATTCCAAATTGAGTCAAATTTTGTAATACAATATAAGTTGGCCCACATGGCATTGTCTCAAAATACTCCAAGAAGTCGAATATTCACTCTCAACGAGATTGACTCCTACCCTAGCCTCATCAAGTCTGTAAGTAAGACCTAGTACATCCTCATTGTAATGGTCTTACCTATTGTCGACCTCATTTGGCCTAATCTTGTCACCAAATACACGCCCATGCCGATATTTCTATCCGCAGGAAGAAGCAAAATGTGTACTGTTTGACTCTTTTTTAAGCTCAGAAGGATACCTAAACTTAATATATAGAATTCTTACGATATTGCTGCATGGGGAGGGAGACGAAGCTGAACTAAACGACACCACAAATCAGGGGGCTAAAGTGCTATTACAACAGTGACACCTGGAAATACGTGGTTGGATAGCAAGTATTATTCATGTTGATCGGTCAACAGTCTGTGCATTTATGAGAATTGTCTCTTTTTAATACATTATATTAGAAGCCAAAGTTCGCTTTTGCCCTCTGAGTTTAATTAATTGATTCATTTATCAACATCTCGGTTCTCTTTGCACAAACCTCGAAAACTGATTTTTAGGACGTGTGTGGGAGATAACTGGACAAGCTTACAAAATGATGCACAAGAAGATTACAACCTCAATGGGTGGGATACTTGGAATATTGGCAGAGTTTCACAAATTGAGCTTTGCGGCGCGTTATTATTTCAATTTTGAGAGTGCAGCTGACACTTTAAACATAAGCCACCTTTGCAGGACGGCGTTGTCCGCCTCCTGGCCGTGTTCGCTGGTATAGTTTGAGTAGCCGGAGCACCTACTCCACTTGGGAAGGAGACCCATGAGATTACATTTCACGCGGAGAAAAGTTCAGTGGATAATAAAGGGATGTCTGAAGAGCCCAGGTGTTTTTAGATTTTTCCCTGGGATGGTATTCACTGATTAGGGTTGACTTGGGGTGGAGAAAAATTCACCACAACTTCGCAGTGGTACTTGCATATGAAAAACGAGGTATGAGAGCTCTTCTTTGATATGGAGTCAACTTTTCTACACTTACTTGCCGAAATTTTTCAGAGCTAAAGAGTTGCATACTGAATACAAATCCGATGCAATAAAATGAAAAAGTAGGCTCTAGGAAGGAGCGGGTGTGGGGGGCCGAGTAACCAATAGGAATGAAAGGAGGGTGGTCTCGGAATTTCAGAACAGCAACAGCTTCAGCAGACATAGCTTGCAAAGACGAGTTCTTCACCTTCCAACGACGCCGGTATAATCGCTCAGTAAGCTTTAAAAATCTGGGATAGCCAAGAATAGTCGGTCATATCCCACTTCAAAGTTACGATGAAATATATACTCGCGAGGGGTAAACCAAATCATAATATACAAAGCAGGAGTCTTGATCTAAAGGGGACCGTTGCACTAATGGGGCTTCACGAGAAAAAGCTACCATAACTTCGCAGTGGTACTTGCAAATGAAATCCGAGGCATGAGTGCTCTTACTGTAAATTAAGTCATCTTTTCTGTATATTTTCTCTGATATTGTGTCATAGCTAGATAACTGCATACGCAATTAAAATCTGATGCAAAAAAAAACAAATGGGGCTTCACGTCTTGGGGGATGTTAGGCAGCTGGGTCGTGGGACGAACGAGTGAAGAGGTCAGAAATGGGCATTCTGGGACGCATAATTTCCGAGTGTTTTCGATGCTGGAGGACTTGTGAGCGCCATGGCTGCGATTTCGAATAGTGCAATTGATACTTTAAAAACTGGCAACGATGGACGGTGTCTTGATCTGCCTCCTGGTCGCCATCTCCTCGCATCAAAGTCTGAGTAGCCTGGACGCCTATCTAAGTAGAGATAGTTGGGACTGATAGGCCACATCTTCTGCGGTGGCTAGAAAAAGGATGACAAAGGTTTTTCATGATTTCACTTTGGTGGTGGTGATGGTTGATGGAAGGGTGAGAGTCCCAGCACAAAGGTCTAGAGTGGTATAAGCGAATGCACCCACAATATGAGTGATCCAAATATCAAACTGAGTCATTGTCGTACATTGTTGTCGGGGAAGGACTTGTCTTTGACGTGTCATGCTCTATGAGTGCTAGGCTTATGCCCCTTACTAAGATATATTCATTCATTTTTTCTTTGTTTTCAAATTGGTGTTATATCATCTGGGTTTTTATAACTTATCGACTTTCCAAGTCTTGGACGACGACTTTGTGTACTGGCCTGTACTGACAGACACGGAAATAATTCATGAGATTGCTTAATGAGAGGCTAGGATTGATTCCGATATTATTTGGTAGAAAACTTGTCCCAACTATCAGAGGGCTACAGCGTCTTTATCTATCTACAGGTAAATCCCCCGTTTTCCATCCACACTAGCCATACACGATGTAGCATATCAAACTTGATTCGTATCATTTTTTTGGGGTCGAGGTTTACCGTGTATTTGCTACTTAAGTTGCATGCCTGACTACTATGAGACACGCTCAGGTATCAACCTGACAACCCACACCAAACCGAAACTACTCACAACCCTGATTATGATGCCATGAATAATTCGAACAGTAGCCTGCAACATAGCATGAATAGCCTGGACATTGTTGATCAGGACCCAATCCGAACGAAAATTATTTCATTTTATTGTCCTGTCTGAGTCTAAGACTATGTAGGACATGCAGGTCCTCTCTGCCTACAGGCCAAGGATACCTATGCTAGTAGTATACCCCCTCCTATGCCTCCCGTATAGCTCCCCTCAAACAGTACTACCCCTCACAAGTCCTCATTCGATCATACACTAAGACGAGCCCTTTGCCCTTCATTATCCCCCCTCTCCAGCCAACGAAACGACGGCCATTTGCGGGTGTATGGCAGCGGAGAGAAATCGCAAAAACCACTGGGTGCGGAGCTCTCCTAATACCGACACTAGGACCACATCCGAAGACATAGTGACCCTTTTGAAGCGATTGAAGAGGCCGGCCAGCTGGGCGCTGCAGACTCGTGTTGACCTCGGGAAATCCACCCTCTGCCTTTCTAGCCTCGTTGCTCGACTTGGTTATGTATGGTCTGATGACGGAGATGACGATTGTTTTCCGCGCTGAGTAAGGGAGATGGCATCCATAAGTGAATATCTTTGAGTTGTTGGATAAGGTAAGCTACACATTATTTGAAAGAGCCCCGGGGGAAGGTAAAGCGAGAATTCACACGAGCGTGTCGGAGAAGCAAGGCGAGTGTGCGATGACCAATTATTACCGTGAAAATTTACGAGCACAGCTGACCAGACAACCAGTGTGCGGAGAATGAGAAAGCCTCGACCCCGCACCATCAGCGCCATCCCACTCGGCGCAGAGTGAGCCTCGGCTTATCTTGCACTAGCATTGCGCCCAACATCATGCTCGCCCGCACACGCAGATGCACGAGAAAATTGCCCGAAGGCGCAAAGAGATTGGAATTTAGAATGGAGGGCGTTGTCTGCAGTATAGAGGAAAGTTGTTCGTATTTGCGAGGACTGCCAGTCACCGTACGAAGTGTGGCAGATTCCACCAAGTCATTCAATTTCCCCTACCAGATTGCCTGGCTATGACTTGAGTCTTACCTTTCGGCGAGGGGCTGGCTACGATATGTAGCTGTTTGAATGTGTTTTCATTTAGCCCGATTTGGCGCCCTATGGGTCCATGCAGGTGTCGACGAACTCTAATATTGACATAGGAGGAAACCTTTGCGGTAGAAGCCCCTCAACTTCTCAATTTGTCGACACTGTGGTGCTGTGTTACCTCTAGGAAGTGCACTATCACTGTCATGTCCAGTGTGAATACCGTCCCCTTCCTTGCTACTGGGAGAAGTCTGGGAACCTTCTTCCCTCTTCTCTCGCCCTCATCGCAGCCTCGACTTCAACAGTCAGTCGAAACTGTTCTAGCCATCCTTCCTGCCGGATCCATTTTGTAATCCCTGCTATATCTTTTGGACTGTTCATCATGGCCTCAAATGACCGGCTCTCTGCCTTTCTTAGCATTTCTCCTCTTCCTTTGGCCCAGCTGGTGCAGGCCATGACCATATGCTTCACATTTTGAGACGGATATCCACATGGGCATCGTGGATTGTCTACTCCTGGAACTGAACCCAATGTGTTCGCTTCTTATCTGCGTGGCTATGCTGCTCTGGGCCCTGCTCAGGTGTTTGGATATGTAGCTACTAATCAGATATGTCGCTTAAAATTGGAGATCAAAACAAGTTATGAAGCCATCATCTAGCCTACAACGCGGGCAATTATTCTCCGCACTACTCAGTGATGTCTCCTACAAACCTCCCGCTCTCACTGTAGAGTTTTCAGAGCCGAGATTGAGTAAACAAGTCCTTTCTTCGATAAGGATTACCAATCGCTCCCGCGGCCTGTATGGTCTTCATCTCTTAAATCAGCCCTATAGCAACATCAACACGGAGTCAACCATAGTCAGATCAGATGGTAGTGTCGAAGCCTCACTCATCACCCATGGTTTTCCATGGTGAAGAAGTCATTCGATGAGTTTCCGGAACGTACCCAGCACCCGATACCAAGATGGAGATAAATACGCACACCTCATGTGGTCCCGGAGTCTAGGCCTCGCCTGGCTGAGGCTGCAGGTTTTTTGAGACTTTTTCCCTCGCACGCAGTTTCCATTGCTACCATTATTATTATTTGGGTAGAAGATTCCGTGGAAAAGGTGGCTGAATTCCAGGGCTAAACACTGAGCTGAATGGCTATTCATCACGGGCAATATACCAATTATCTTTAAAGTAACAAAAGAGGCAAGGTGTACTGTACAAGGTGTAGCCTGGGTCAGAAAGGAGACTAATGTACTAGATAGTCGATAACTCAAGTAGTACAATAAAAACATCACATCTAGACTACAACGTAATCCCTTATAACGAGCAATGAGATGGCAGAAAGTTGGAATAAAGTTTAATTTTTGTTTGAAAAATCTACATCCACGGCGATAGTTCTGCAAGATTGATAAGCAAGCCGGGGGCCTTGCACTATTTTTCTCGAGATTAAGGCTGTGATAGAATTCAATATGATACACCGCATGATTAAATCTTGAGGTTCAAGTTCCAAATTAGAATTGGAGTTGAATTCTCACAAAGGATCAGCGAGGTGACAAAATTGATTCGTCACTGAGCCTCTGCTTGAAATTTGGCCATACTTTTTGAATTTACCATTCATCTTCCTTATATCATATGTGTATTGATGATCAATTCAAAGTCAAATCTATTTCCAGTCGTTCGTGTATCGCTTTTATCCCCATATTTTTGATAAGGCAGACATCATAGGTAACTTGTATCATATCGTTAAATTGTCTTTTATCGGTAATGTTTGAATGGTGGAAGAAATATTCTTCGCTCTATCGAAAGACATTGGTAATATTTAGGAGCTTAGTGACCTGTAAACTGGTGATGTTCCTCGAGATGTACAAAATTTTACAAGTCACGGAATCAACTGGGACGTGCGACAGACAGCCAAGGCCAGCACCAAAGGATAACTAGGTGAGAATTGATCTCACCAACCTCTAATTTCTGCGAAGGGTTGTGAGAAATTTCAATTTAAAAGATTTTTTCTAGATGACATGATGACAATGCCATATAATATTTATAAAAGAGAAGCTTTTGAAGGTGAGATAGTACGTAGTGTTTCTAGAGAGCCCAATCTCTCTGCATATTCGTAAAAGCAAAATTAGACTGAGAAAAAGGGTTGAAAGACTGTATTAGGTTCTGCCCAGCCAATCGATAATTTGTCGTGGAATGAGTTCCAGAAATTCAATGCAATATACACGTTTTAGGAAAGGAGCAACATCAGAACTTTCGTAATCGCATAAAAAAGAAGACATCTAATGCACTTTTTATACATGGGCATCATCTAAATTGCAGATCCCCGCCCATCTGGAACTTTTGCGATAACGCTAACAGGAGAAATAGCTATCCAGGCAATGGACACAGAGAAGTAAAGCCAAGCAGACAGGCAAATTCAAGTGCAAGGAGACGCCATGATCGATATATCAAACTCCATTTGTCAAACATAGACAAGACGCATAGTGGACTGGATCAAAGTTAAGACGATCCCGATGGAAGGCTACTCTCTTACCTGAATTTACTGAAATTGAGCATAATGCTGTGCTGGTGGCATTCCCATTGTGTTATATTGAGGAGGCGGGGGTGCAGGACGATATGGAGTTCCGGCTGGTCCAGAGTTATTCTGAGATCTTCCCCATGAGAGGCGAACACGGGAGTTTCCAATCGGATAGCCTTGCATTTGGTTGATAGCCATCTCTGCTGCATGTCTTTGTACAAACTGAACAAATCCGCATCCCTTTCCAGGTGGAATTTTCACGTATGTTATCTCTCCGAATCCCTGGAAAAACGAGCGTAATTCATCTTCGGTGACATATCCAGAGAGACCTCCCACAAATACGGTTGTGTTGTTGGGATCAGTGAATTGATTCATCGGCTGAGGAGCCCCATAATAGCCCATCGGTGGGGGTGCTCCCATACCGTACATACCAGATGCCGCTCCCATTCCACCTTGAGGAACCATTGTTATGTTGACAGGGCCTCCAGCTGCTCCTGATTTGTTTTTCGGAGTGGCAGTTGATATTCGCATTGGACGATTACCGCAGTAGACACCTTGCATTTCCGTGAGGGCCCGTTGTTGATCTTGTTCGTCGGCAAATCGAACGAATCCATAGCCGCGCGACATTCCGGAAATAGGATCAGTCATTATTTTGGCTGACTTACAAGAAGGAAAACGAGCTTGGAAAAGCGATACCAGAACGTACTCATTAACCTCTGGTCCAAGATCACCGACAAAAATAGAAAACTCAGGACCTCTTTCATCCCTAGGTGATTGTAAGCCAAGTTTTTGGGGGTCTGATAAGTACAATGTAGATTTTCTATTACCGTCTATCAGTAAGGCCTCCTCCGGATGCCCAGTTGAGTTTAAAGGGACGCGAAGTATTTGGAATCATAGATCCATTCAGTGAAAGGGCCTTTGCAGCAGCTGCTGGAGATGTGAAATCAATGAAACAATATCCAGCGTTACTAAACTTATTTAGTCACTACGCATCAGCTCCTCATGTGGTTACATACCCAGAAAATTTGTCGCGAATCATCTTGACATTTACGGTTTCGCCCATTCCGAACCAGACTGATCTTATAAAATTTTCGTCAATCCATGGTTCGAGCTCACCCATCCTGAAAAAGTTATGTTAGCTCCCATTGCTTAATGTTTTTATTGTTATGAAAACTTGTGGGAAAGAGCGATGGAGTTGCGAGCCCCCCCGTAATTGTTACTAGTGTCTCTTGTACACGTCGAGATTCAGATACTTAATCTTGACGGTATCCAGAAATAGTAATCAATATAAAAGTGAAGATAATTTATTTTGACTGGCAAGGTTAATCATTTAAAAACTCACCATAGGGTAGTCTTTGCATCACCGGTTACGCTTCCGCCATTTCCGTCAACACCGCCTTGTTGCACAAAAGCTGCAGGAGATCCATTTTCCTGGACACCCTGCTGAATTGGTTGCTGTGGATTCATGCCTTGAGGTCCATCCTGGTGCAGACCATTGCCGTTATCTTGGGAGAATTGCCCCTGTTGATTTGGATCGTACGAGAATGCCATTTTGTGAAGTGGTCTTGGTGGTGAGCCCAAAGTTACTTAAAATAAGGGCGATATTCGCTTCTTTAATAATTTATGACTCTGTTACTATGATTAGCACTAATAAAACATCATTTATTGTTAGAGAACTGCTGATAAGTTTAGAATGCCACTCTGATTTTATGCTCGAGATAAAGGAGAACTAAGATACTGCTGAACTGCAAGATAATCTTGTAAATATACTGTTGGGAAAGAGTATAAATTGAGCCATGGAAATATTTCGAATGCCACAGTTTTCCAAGTTTATCAAAGTCTTGGATCACTCAGTCAAGTGTGCACAGTAAATCAATCCTGACATGATTTAAATGTAGTTTTTATTGATAGACTGAGATATTGGCGGACTTTACTGACGAACAGCTGTAAGAAAATAAACCTCTTGGTTGAAATTATGCGCTTATGAATTATAATCTGACACTAAATGCAGATTCAATTATTTCATCATGATGAACATTTGCATTATTAACGTTTTTTTCTTGGCATCTCGTCGACCATGTCAGAACCAGCACTTGCGCAGTATAATGAGGATATGCCCAGACTGTTTGGAAAAGTAGCGATCCGATGAAGATTTCCATACTAGATACTGAGACGGCCATTGCTTTAAGCTTTGAGAATTGTTGTAGAGCTAAACAGAGGGGTAGGAGACTATTGGATGTTGAATAACTATCAATCGTGTAAATCGATACTTTGCAACTTTTAATTTCTTAAAAAGATAAGAGTAACAATAGATATCACACCCGATTTACTCTGAGTCATCAAGTTGAGAATATTTGCCGATATTAAGTTGAAATTCTTCAGAATAGCATGGCCAGTCTAAACAACCTCACATTACATGACAAATTGTGTGTATAATAGAGCTTCCCTCGGATCTTTACGGATGCTGTCTGAACTCTCAGACCGTTTTATTTGATAGATCGTCTCAAGCTAGACTGTAGCTAGTATCTATGCAAGAGCCTTGAATGTTGTTTATAAAAGGTGACTAATTTTAAAGGGTATCAAGCGCTTGGTCGGAGGTAGAAAAGAAGATATTGCCGGGCACGGATTAATTTTGTGCACAACTACGGCTAGCTCGGTTCTTTTAGGTCCTAGTCTTACTCTAAAAGCTAGTCGACTACTTTAATGTAAATTTGAAGCAAGTGCTAGTCGACATGGCCTCTTGATTCGTCCAGCTTTGCTCTATCGGGATTTTTGTGTTCTTCGGCTCGAGTTGCAGCCAGGTGTATTCCAGGAGATGCATCCTAATAAGGATAGTTTGAAAGTCGCTCACCTTTAGAATGACTCTGCTCACAGTTTCCAAGAATATATCCAGCGCAGGTCGTCAGTGCGTTAACTCAGGCAGGAAATGATATGTTGCAAAGAACCGTGACACCCAACTTATAGAAACCGCTAGCGCCGATAAATTAAGCGAATGCCAAATTTGATCACAAATGATATTAATCGTTGATTCTGCTGGGGGTATTTCTAATCTGCTGGCACAACGGCACGGTTGTTAGTGAAGCATTCAGAAGTTGAATTAGGGCAGGTTGATAGAGCTTCATAGAGACTGGAAGCAATATCGTGTAGCAACGGTTTAGTTTTATCTTTCTGTGAATCCTGAAAGGATACTGTTTCTTTGTCGGGAAATATGCGTCTAGCGGAAGATACTTTGGTGTAATGGTAGCAACATTAATGATCAAATTCGCTTGATTTGCAAGTATGCTTGTTTAAGACGCTTATTCAGCGAGCATCATGAGTTGCGTAGTGATGCTGTGAATGGTGAAGAGTTGCGATAGCCAGGTGGGGATGACAAAACGAATGGACTTAGCCAGGTTCATACTTACTGTTGATAAAGATCAGGCTCCGGCGAGTAAACAGGAATATCGAAAATAGTCAGCGATACGAAAGGACACTGATGACAAATATGTCAAGAGGAAATAATTGACGCAAACAAGACGGGCAATCGGACAATGAAAGTGGAAGCTTTCGAAATTGAGACGGAGGTTGAAGAGATGAGAAATAGAAATGTAGGGGGGCGTTGGGAGGAGTTAGTGGGGAGGACAGCATAGGTAAAGTCTTCCGTGGGTGGCGCTATGGGAGATGGCCGTGAGCCGAAGAAGGAGGGGGACTGTTTGATGGCCCAATCAGGTGAGGAAATGGATAAACCGGCCAAACTGTATTTAGCTGGGTGGATATGAGGTCGCCCGAACAAATGGGACGTCCATACCTGAGGCATGACCTGATTACGAGTTTAGGAGTGCAGCTCGATTAGCCGCCTTTCAGCTACTCGCACACGGGCACACCAATGCTATATTATCACTTTTTCATCTCGTGCCACTGTTTCTTTCACATGTCCGGCTAGTCCAGACCCTCGTTCCCTCTAGCCGTTTGGATCTAGAGTGGGAGCAGAATTGCCGGAAGTTAGGTGTAGGTCCCTGGATGCTCTAATTGTTTGTGCACAACAAAGGGCTTTAGCTGATTAGTTCGCTCAATCCGACCCCATCATCAAGCCGTAAGTGTCACATTCGCGATCCAACGGCAGCTTCGCTAACCCGGCCGTATAAATCTTAGCTGCCTAGCATGCTCGCGCTTAAGGCAGCGACAGGGATATGCAGCGTGAGAAGTGACCAAGGATACAGGCAGCTAGCCCAGATTCATAAGAGGTTCCAGGGCCAGGCACATATCGCTTGTAGGCGACCCAAGAACAGCGAGGTGCGGTAATCAGTAGCGGCATGGGTGGCTTCTACCGTGTATGCGACTGGGCGCCTCTAGAGCAGTATATACCAACGTAGCCCTCACTTGCGCGCTATCCAAGGGCGGGAAGGCGGCATGGCCCATATGAGCCTCATCAAACCAAGACCCAGGAGAAAGTGAGCATGCAACAATGGGATCAACCAGGCTTGATTCTGCTGACTTGGCGGTTCTTACCTCTACTCTTCATCATTAGGCAGCGTTCGGTCCCTGGCTACTGTCCGGAATTCCTACTCGGAGCTTGGCAGGTGATCGCAGTCCGTGGGATAAGCACTTCGGCTAGAGTAAATGCAGCAGCGAAACAAATCTATGCATCTTCTACATAGCCGGAAACAGGGATCCTGCTTGATCCGGATGCGTCTAACTGATTTATGCATGACATGGTGTTGGGATAATCATTCTTGTGAATAGTCCCACCTCTGCCTGTAACTAAATTTTGCTACAGCCAGACCCGTTTTATTCTGGAACTGGCTTTTGTAGCAGGCTACGACCACAGGCGGCATGGATATTTTTCCATGCCACTGTCTTCGTTCGAGTTTAAAGTTAGCATCAATCTGGGTTGGTTTATTGACTACTTGAGCCTGTGACTATATCATACATTGGGAATTCCTCGATTAGTTTCTACACAACTATAATCTTTTGGGAATCACTAGCCGATCAGTGCCTTCGTGCAGTAGCAGGAACAAAATGAAGACCAGTCCTGACCATACTAGTAGTAGAAGAATACCACTAGATTATATTGCTCAGAATTTCTCACCACAAGACGTCAGATCAGGCTAAAAAGACCCACATAAATAACATTTAATGCTTTGAGACCTCTTACCGTCCGAACATTTAGGAAGAGTTTTGTCACGGATATCACTTGAGACGAGAATTTGCCGCTGCGGATTTAGCTAGTTACATGCAACCTTGGATTATTAATAGATTGGAAAACTTTTTACAATGATCACTTGCAAACGAAGATTGCCGAGAGCTTATGGGTAAAAATACTAAATGGGGATGTTCGCGAGTGGAAGATATTCAATGGATGTCTTTATTTTCACGCGCGTGATGGATGAAATCCAAACCAGACTTTGTCAACATATCACAGTCAGAGGTCTATGAATAGCGATTAGACTGAACGTCCATTTTAGACCTGTACATTTTCATAGACACTACTGTCCGAACTCGAATGCCTTTGCCCCTACTTTTGCCACATACCTCGAGAGAAGCTGTAAGCAGTTTTATTTGCAGGAGAATTATAGGGTAAAGATTTTTTCCGTGTAGGGGTAGAAGTCGGCTATCTGGTGACATTATAGACAGAGGGTAGCTGAGTTTTTAACCTGCTAATGATAAGTCTCATATCTGCCTTGAGTTGAACGCCGGTTGGTTTATTCATATTTATATTGAGGTGTCGGGCAAATGAAATTCGTGGCACTCCAAGAGGGGTTTAGGCAAAGGTGTAGTCGGGCTGGAACACGTTCACTGCCATTAAGCATTAATTCTCGATCAGTCTGAAAGACCAGATGTCCCACGCACACTTTATCTTGTATTCCTAAATTGTAGCGCCCCCTTGTTCTATCTGTCAATCTTTCCAACTCTCCGTTTCTGCCGTACCCCTGAACATTGAGACCAGATGGACGCTGAATATTTCAAGACCCAGGCACCGAAGTCTCAGGATTTCTCGAATGCTCTGGCTGATGTAGGGCGAAATATTTTACATCTTTGATTTGTGTTACCCGGTAATCTCTACAGGTCGGGTTCACGACCAAAGACAAGCCACCGCTGCTTCTCCCGATCGCCAGCTCTTTCAAGCCCTCAAATGCACTTATTTACGTGACTTGATCTCAGCTCTCAGAATTAATTTGTATCCAGGCTCGTAGAAGGTACCGTTGATAGGTGCCCGTCTTTTTTCCTCCCGAACATACGATGCGCTTGTTGATGAAACTTTACTACTTAGATACTGACGGCTAGAAATTTAGAATCATCTTGGGCTGTCTGTGCCCAACCTTTAAATCCACTTCAAAGTGGAGAGCGTACTCCTGGTGTATCCAGTTTGTTATGAAGTTATCTTCCTATTGTCTAGCGTCATTGTTGTTATCGTGCTCGCCGTATACAAGTGCCGGATTTTGGTCATGAAGATCTGGTGCGTGATGTCTAGACTGACACAGAGGCGTGGACGGTCCAGCATCGCAAGGACATGCTCCGCATGTAAGTTCTGGGCTATATAGGTACATAGACCAATCTCTCTCTAATCTACTTGCCTAGGACCAGTTGTGGTTACATAAGCAGTCGGCAGATCTAGACAGGAAATAATGGTTTACTAATGCGACGGCATTCAATATTATTGGGCCTACGTCACTGGCGTATGTATCTAATAGAGGAGACACTTTCTTCCCGACGCACATGACAAGTAACTTAATAGGGATGGAATTTTGGTGGCGAGCTCAAGGTTATCAATTTTAGGACCAGGACTCATCATCTTTCCACTTTTTCCACTAGAAACCTAGGAGTTTGATATTTTCACAGAGCCAAGCTTACCCAAATCTCGAAATACCGTGAAGTTGGTCGACGAGACAATTATTGAAAACTCACTACCGAAAGAATATCTCACCGCAAACAAAATCCATCACCCTAAATCCTCGTCAAGTCTGCATATACGACTTGGATCATCCTCTTCTTATCGACTACAATTTCTCGAATCAATCTCTGGCCTCAGCTGGCCACTAAATATATATTCCCGCGCCATTATTTATACCCGCCGGAGGAGACAAATCGTGGCACTCAATTTGGGAGGCAGCTCTTTGGGATGCACGTGAAAGTAAGCAGGACAAATTTACAAGTTGACGCTGAGGAAAGATTCAATCTTGAAAAAGGTGAGTTTTAAAATTTTCGCATTGAGCAATCTGTGAAGCACGAGTGCAGGCAACACTATAAACACCGCCGTGGTTTGATGGTGCAGTGGTACATCACCTGAGCCAGTCTGCCAAGTAAAGTCTGCATAGCTTAGGCATATATCCCAGTCGAGAAAGGTGATCGCTGGCTCAAATCTCACAAATTACAACCACATTACTCGCGGCGCTGGTATACATGGATGATAAAGGCATGCTTTGATAACCATAGGTTTTGAAGTTCCCTTTGGTGGGTGCTCACGGAGGAGGGTCGACTGTTTGTGTAAGCAAGTACACATCTTAGCGATATCTGCAAATAAAATCCCGAGTACGAGTTTCTCTATCGTCAGAAAAGTCGTGTGTCATAGCTCGATAGCTGTATACACGTAATATGATATACAAAAAGTCTATCATTTGGTTTGGAGGAGAACCGGTCAATGCCGGACTCATAGTTGGTGAATCTCCAGAAGCCCGGTATTCACAAGTCAACAGGGAATAATACGATACGTCTAATTGTCCGAAATATCTTTCTTCTATTCCCGAGCCCAGTCAAAAAAATGAAGATCTCTGTCGGCTTGAAGCAGAGAAACTTGGGCCCGATCAAATCATGGGGTCCGTTTTTGAGCAGGCAGAGCGGTGGACGAATAGGATGCCCGGGCCATGTAGCTTGCACATTGTTATTTGCAAAATGGCCGCCAATCACCCAAGCTCGATTATCAAGTATTGTATAAGGTACGTGGGTCTAGCAACAGCGAAGTTCAAGTTACGAGCTTGGGTAAGAACTATCCTGATTTACAGGATATGAATCTAGAGAAGTATCTTGTGACCCTTTTGCCGAGTCTCAGAGTCGCAGAAGACTCCCACCCTCATTACCATGTGCGCCAGGGATGAGTCTGGGTGGCTAGGATCGGAAAAAAACTGTGCGTACCACAGTTGTTAGCTGCTCATAAGGTGTCTAATTTAGAAACACGCTCAATCTCACCCCTCAAGACCTTAGATGTTAGGTTTTTCCTGTCACGTAAAAGATTTCAAATTCAAATTCACCCCTCAGGACCAGAGTGTCACATGGAACAGAGTTAGTCAGTCTTATGAAGCTTACGTAGTGAGGAACGACGAAGCCAACTAATGGAAAGAGTAAAATACGATACCAAAAAGATGGTGAAAAGGTCCTATAACTTAGTGCACAACTAGCCGACCTCCGGTGAGAATGAGGTGATGAGAGCTTCTCAAAGTAGCCTCCACCGTGTTCTTTAGACAGCGACGCTGCACATAATCCATATAGTGCATTTGATGTTCAACGAGCTAGTGATTGGCTTCAAGTGGAGCGCTTATAAGAGACAATGGTCGGATAGTTCCTGTTCCTAGGACACAATGCGGGAATCACGACTCAAAGTAGTTTGGTTAGTTGACTAACTCGCGTCATAGATTATCAAGTACATTGATCTTTTTTTTTGCATCAGATTTTTATTGCATATGCAGCTATCTAGCTACGACACATTGTTAGAGAGAAAGTAAGTAATAGGTATCTCAATATACAAATAGAGCACTCATGCCTCGGATTTTATTTGCAGATACCACTGCGAAATTATGGCGGTTTTTTCTTCGCCCCTAGTCAACCCTCATCCGTGAATATCGGCCCAGGAAAACGTCTCAAAACCCCAGTTATCCAGACATGTCTCCTTCATCTATTTATCTGTCTCCGCGCGAAATGTCGTCTGAAGCGTCTCCTTCCCAAGAGGAGTAGGTGCCTAGGCTACTCAAACTATACCGGAGAACACCACCAGGAGGCGGAGCACGGCAGCTTCCATCGTTGGCTTCTGTTTAGTGTCAGCTGCACTCCCGCAAGCGAAGTCTTGGCGCGAATAAAGCTAATTTTGTCAAGTTCCTAGCCGAGTTTCGAAATTTCACATCTGCCGAGATTATATCAATCCTCTGCATCATCTTGTAAATTGTCCTGATACCTCTCACGTCTATCTCAAAGTGTCGGTAAGAGGATCATATTCAGGCGGTATGAATTATTCTTTGTGACTGCGGTGTTCAGGATATCGTTTGAACTCTGACAAGGATCTAACTTAGCTCATTAGCGAGGCGCTTGGAGTAGAGGAAGACAGGGGGGATAGAACAGCAGACAACGTTATATGTATTTCGAGATACCAGTTAACTGACTTATTCACCGACTTCGTGACGGTACCCAATTTGTATTACTTCGTGCTTTACCAACACATAACTATCTCCTAGATTTGTGCTCCACGCTTTGTTTCCTTCCTGCGGATATAAATATCTGCCTGGGCGTGTATGTGGTCGCCAGCTGAGGCCAGGGAAAGTCAACGAGAGGTATGGTTATTGGAATGAGAATATACTCGGCCGTACTTGTAAACTTGACGAGACTTAGGTAGGAGTTAATCTTTTAGGAGGTGAAAAATTGACATGGTGGTGTATTTTGAAGTATTGCTTCGTAGGCCAACTTCCATCGTATTGCGAATTTGACTGAATTTGGCTCTGGGATAATATTTCACTCTCAGGTTCGTAGAGGACACCTCGTACAGGTGTTCAGTCTTGCCCTCCAATCGGGGACTAACCGTGTTCAAAATACATCGCCGTATCAGGTATTAGGTTTGCTCCAGAAACTCATCGGATGTGTTCGACCCTACTACCTGATCTGGTGGTAGTTAGCTTCATGATGATTGTGCTAGGGGTTTGTGTGGAGAGATGGAGAGGATACAGGCCGCTAAAACGATTGGGTACCTGCATGGAAATGAGGGTAATTATATCATCTAATCTTAGCTCTGCAGACTCGACATGGAGAATTTGAGGTTCGTGGGGGTCACCGATGACTGGTGTTTAATATCTGCCACCCTGCCTCAGGAAGTATTCGCGAGTGAAATACAGGTTATGGGTGTTTCTATAGTCAAGTGTCACTCGATGTTTACACATTACTGATCATGTACCTTAGCTAGGTAGCTGAATACACGTTAAATGATGAAAAAAGCTGAAACCATATTATCGAATTCTTCTGCTGGCGCTGTGTGGTGGTTGAATAAGGGACCGCATTACCCGAAGCATAGAAAGACGAACTTGCACGTCCAAAAACATCACAGTTTGAGAATGTATCATGATTAAAAAACAGCTAGTTCAGGTTCGGTTTTCTGCGAACATCTGAATTCTTAACTCATGTTTCAGGGAGTAAGCACTTGCGGCTTATTTATCGTAATACTTGAAGACCATTCTAGTTTACGATTACATATGGCATGCAGTACAAAAGCGGATCGAGCTTGAATAGAACTCCGTCGCCTATGCCAGCAACTCCAACTGCCGCTCAGCCAACTGTACACAATTTAACCTGAATGCCGATAATTAGTTTTCGGGTGAATTCCAAGGGCTGGCATGTCGCAGATCCTGGGCCAGTCAATTGTTAACTTATGAAGACTAAATTCTGTGCCGTTGTCGTGCCTAGGCTTCTCTTTGCCCGGCAGCTTTCCGCTTATTTCAGCATCATCTTCCACTTCGAAAAAGGTAGGCCTTGCATGCAGATCAGCCATTACGGACCAAAATATTGACGATCTTTTAGGTGTCATGGGCCACGCTCCGATTGCAAGGGGAAATAAGGACTAAGACCCCACCAACAATATCCTCTAAAAGCCTTCCGCTCTCACTGTCGAGTCTGCAACGATGGGAGTCTGTTCAACTATAGACAGGATGACTTTACTTTCATTCAGCCAATGGCATAACTTATTTCCCCACATGGCACTAAAGTTTGTGCTAGGCTACTGTAAAGCATTTATTCCCTGCTAATTTTTCCAGCACTTATTCCTGACCCCCGATTCGGCCCGAGGCATAATGCTGGAAGTAGCTGTGAGGAGGCTTTGAAGATATACAGTGCTTCTCTTACACATACACAAGCTCGTAGCATCTTGCTAGTCAGCTTCCATATATCTTCAAGAGACCTTCTCTTAATTAGTTACATGGGAAAGAATGTGAGATACTAGCGGTTCGTCCGAGTGTATAATCGTATAAAGACTTGTGGGGATAATTATGTTGGAAGATGACTACGAAGTAGGCGTAGTACAACATAGGTTAGGCGAGGCAAAAGTAACTTTGGCCGGTAGACTGAAGGGTCCTACATGGGTTGTAAAAATATAGCCTGAGAATTGATAGTAGATATTGAGAAGACCTTCGGCCGCCTGACAGACGTAAAGTAGACAAAACCTTAAAGATGATAGTCGCACAATTAGCCTTGTTTACAAGAAGTAGGCGATCTAGAGGGTTGACTAGGGTGAGAGAATTCATTATTCAGTCCAATTCTAGGCAGATCCCGTAATCTACAAGGGATGGATGGGGCGTGAATAGAATGATCATCCAACTCTGACAGTAGCGCGCGAATGGCAACGCATTCATCATCATCATCATCGTCCACAATCTGAACAGGCCTCTCATTCTTTTGTGCATAAACACGTGCATGATTGCAGCATTGGATAGCTGGCTGCCGAGGATGCACAATGCACTATGACCATCCCTGACTTATGCTTGAAATCAAGACGTTGGGAACTAGAACTCTATTTGCACTGGAACTCATGCTTGCCATTGTCAATCATGTGATGACTAACAATCGTCGGCAGCGCAGGGCAATTTGAATCACCCGATTGGTATTTGGCGTAGACCTCTGCACTTCAAGACCGACAGATCAAGATCATATCACTATCTCTCAACCATGCCAGGCTGAAACTTCTCATCATGGTGATTTGATTTGATTGCTATTACTATCAGATCTACGCCTTATACCCAAGGCATGAGATACGGGCAAGTGGTCTCTATGGCCTCACATCTACCTACTTAACCAAGCCCTTTAGGGCTGGAGGAAAGTAGGGGAAAATAACCATGAAATATCGCAGCTACGAGGCCCTTCACAATATCCGCCTCTCATTCACTAACGGACTAGGGTAAAATCCTCAATGTCCATTGGAAAAAATTGAAAATGAAGCACATTTAAAAACTAATGAATTTTGGTGGTGTTTTTTCTGGGTTTAGCAGTCCTTCATAGTCATAGACTCAGTAGGGACTTAAATTAAATTCTATTCTATTCTATTCACTAACGGAGAAAAAAAGGACTATTTTATTTTACTTTTATTCTTGTGAACATCAGTGATGATCCCTATTACCATGTAGGATACCCACATGGTCATAAAATTTAGTTGTTGTCAAGAAGTGCAGAAAAAATTGTCATCCCTCCTCTCTAATCATCGCTTTAACCCGTTGTAGGGCTTTCTGCTCTCAGTTCGTCCAACTCTGCACGGCTGACCGGCACTCTATTAAGTGCCACGACCTCTCCTCTCGACCGCAGTCGCAGGTCAGGTTCTTGTTTTCGTGACAAGAACACCCATGGCAGTCGGCGAAGTCCCCATGGCCGGTTTGTGCTGCTATCAATCAATGGTATGCCAACCTTAGAAGAGATAGCTCTGGAGGTCGTTTTCGTCGCATGCAGAGTTCAAGGCCTTCGTGGTGCCTTGGGCGGTGCTTCTACCATCATTTTTCTACTAGTTCCTGTCCAGGCAAGTTAACCAGACATCCCATTGCCGCATAGGTTAGCTTCTGCTCTCTAGCGTTTGAAGTTCGGTTTCTGATACATCTAATGGTTTCAAAGCTGACTTTGCCTAATTGTCGACTTCTTTATTCCTAGTAATTCCGTTGTACCCGGGGTCCCACAGTATTTCCACTTGGTGGTTTCTTTGGAATGTAGTGACAAAATTGTCCACTACAGCCTGAGAATAACTTGATCTTCTGCACGGAGAGCATGAACCGCTGCTTGCCAATCTAGAAGAACTTTGATGGGTACATCTTCTACTAACTCTATCGCTGCTTCAAGGGCTCTCATGATGATTTGGTTTAAATGCTATTCGTATCAGGCTTACGCCCACCACGAGAGAGGCGTGATACGGGTGTATGATATTGACAGGCTCACTGCCACCTATCCATACAGCTTTCTAGGACGAGTCATTACACGAAAGAAAACAGAAAGAAAATTGCCCAGTGATTTGCCCACATGATGACAATATTTTTTGGAGGGCAAGACTGACACCTGTACGCGGTGCCCTCTACGAACCTGAGAGTGAAATATTATCCCAGAGCCAAGTTATGTCAAATTTCGCAATACCGAACAAGTTGGCCCATGAGGCAATGATTCAACTCTCCACCTAATCAAATTTTTACACCTGACGAGATCAATCACCTCCAAAACCTCATCAAGTTTGCAGGTACGACTTAGTACATCCTTATTTCAATGATCACACCTCTCGTCGACTTTCTCTGGCCTCAATTGACCACCACGTACACGCCCACGCCGATATTTACACCCGACAGAGGAAGCAAAGCATGGCGCACAAACCCGGGAGACAGTTCTTTGGGATGGGCGTGAGAGGGATTAGGACAAGTTCATAAGATGATGCAGAGGATCAATACAATCACGACGGGCGTTAAACTTCGAATTTTGGCAAGGAGTTTTTACAAATTAAGCTTTGTGCGTGCGTCAAGACCTCGCTTGCGAGAGTGCGGGCGACACTATAAACACCACCGTGGTTGGATGGTGCGGTGGTACATCATCTTGGCAGGTTTCTCAAGTTGAGTCTGGATAGCAAGGACACATCCCACCCGAGACAGGAGACCACTGGTTCGAATCCGGCAAAACTTAACTACATTTCTCGCGGCGCTGGTATGCATGGATGATGAAGGCATGCTTGGATAATCAAAGGTTTTTAAATTCCCTTTGGTGGGTACTTACGGAGGAGGGTAAACTGTTTGTGTGAGCAAACATACCTCATAGTGGTATTTGCAAATGAAATCCAGAGTATGAGTGTCTCTAACGTCAAAAGAGTCATCGTACATTTATACATCGTACCGGTCATGTGTCATAGCTAGATAGCTGAAAACACGATAAATGATTTTAAAAAAAAAAGACAATATTCTTTTCTTGACCGGGTACTACCCCAGTACCCAGAGGTCATGGCACTGGTAGTGCAAATATATATAAGGCTCTTCGCTTCCTTCTTGATTGGTTCACAGGAACTAGAAACACAGACCTAAAAACAGCTTAAACCACCATTTCTAAGTTCCCAGTGCCCAGCACTACACCTTAATCCCCATACCTCACTACAGTCAAACCCCTGTTAAGACGATCATGGTTAAGCCGATATTGCCGTTTATTCATATTTTTTTCCGGAACAGAGTTTGTACTCATACATTTATCGATTACTCAATTATCGTTCTTCAACCTCTGAATATTATCTTAACCAGGTTTTTTTTGGTTAGATTGGTGCTAACAATACCGCCAAGAGAGGGAAATTCTGTAGAGTATCGATGTGCTCTGCGATGATGGGCGCACTGCCAGGTCCCAAAACCAGCATAAAAACAATACATTGAGTGGTTCTTTGCTGAGTACGGCCATCGATTAAGCCAGTCCATAGTCTCCGAGTCCTTGAGCAATACCTTGTTACGAGATTAATCCCTTGTGTTTGTACTGTCTGCGCCAGTACGGTAGGGATGGAATATAGGGCCTAGCCAGCTACGGGGGCTACCAATGTTGCGGTCTAGATATGGTTGCTTAGCAACATAGATTGTTATGATCGGCGCTGAAAATTACAATTCCCTGTGTATACAGCGAGAAGTAGGAAATCTTCTTTCTCTAGATTTCATTAATTAACTGATTTATTCTGGACTTGCTCTGCTGTATACCAACACCAATTGATCCGGCGACAAATTAATGAAATCTCACTCTCTAAACTAACCCTTTATAAGCGCATGAAGATACGTGCTCCGTCTGATATAGAATCATCTCCAGCTCACTCCAGCGAATCCTCTGAAGACGAATTTTACAATACCGTAGAAATTCTTGATAACTTGCCACCCAACAGCCTAATGAACGGCTCATCTCAGTTCCGTTCCACCCAAGAATCCTCAAGCAACCAAATGATGAGGGACGCGAATTTTGGCAGGTGGAATTGAGCGGCTCTTACATAGCCTACTCATCATCAGCTTCTTCAGGTCCAATGCGAGGTATACGCACCATTTCTAGTCACAGAGATCGCAATTTGTATGAAGATTTACGAAAGTATTCCGGAACCACAGCGTCAGCAAATTCGAAGTCACTGGATGAATTATGGAACCCACACAGTGAGTTACAACTGGAGGGAATTCTTAGGAAAGTGTAACGAGGCATACTTTGACAAGGTTGGTGCTGAAAAAGCTGAACTTAAGCTACACTCGATGAAACAAGGTGAAGCCCAAATCTTCAGACAGACTCTACAAGAGTGGGAGCTTCAATTCGAATATGCTGGAGGCCACGAATGGCCAGAAAGACTTAAAGTAAACCAGCTTCGCCGATCGACCAGTGAGAAGCTTCTTGACAAGATCGACGCCTTAAAGATGCCCAAAGATAACTACCATGCCTAGGTCGAGGACGTGGCCGAAGTAGCCTCGAATATCGAAATGCGGGATAATTTCGTTCCTAAGGGAGAGTCCCAAATTACTCAATACACTACCCGGAACAAGATTGCTCAGAGTGAGACTACCCAATCACGGCCAAATTTCGCGGATAAAGCGCTACCTTTCACACCAGCATTCAGGATGGACCATGAAGGGGATATAGTAATGGGTGGTATGAAGGTAGATTTGAATGAGCTAGCCGTCTTAATCACATCTTTGAATACAAAACCCAATGGCAAGCGGAATGGGAGTAAAACCCTGGAGCCAAAACCACCTGCATCTTGGCGAAGTGAAAAAGAGTTTAATACCCTTCGTGAAAGAGATGTGTGTATGAGATGTGAAAAACCTGGACACATTTCGCGATTCTCCAGGAAATTTGGACCCCCTAAGCGGCCCACCGAAATCAATAACATGCAGGAGTTGAGTCATTCCTTGGAGCAGGATATGCCGGGAAAAGATTAACCTCCAGTCACAGTCGTGATTGTATAGGAAGGGGATTGAGGACAGATAGTAAAATGGATAAAAATAAAATACACGATATAATTGGCAAATTACACGGCAAACCAGTTTTAATTGATGCAATAATTAATTCTACATGTATTCCTGCGTTAGTCGATTTAGGTTGCACAATTTATTCAGTTTTAAGTGATTCTATTGCAACACGTCTCAACTTCCCGCGCCAAAAAGTTCACCCTAGAGAGCTCAAACTAGCAAAAGATTCTGATAAAGATACGAAATTGATAGTAGACGAGATTTGCTGGGCAGATGTCGACTTAAATGGGAAGTGCAGTACCATTTGTGGGTATGTCTGTCGAAGCATCAGTCTTCAATCCTCGTTAGCATGTGACTTACTTAGCTCGCTTAGCAAGCACACACTGTATATTAAGTTCAGCTGAATACTTTTCAATAAATATAAGATTCCCAAATAATACATTTCTGACCCATTCTGCTTTTCAACAGATTATGAGACCAAACAGCTCATAGAAATTGTTATTGTTTGATTGCGTGATCACAGATTACTTGCAACTTGCGGATTAATTGACTCATTTGTCAGAAGATCATTCTTTGCTTCAAGTGACAAAAAGCGACACGACAAGTGATCGGAATCAGAAAATAAATTCAGAAATAGCTGAGTCAAGTATATCTAAATTATATCCTCGCATTGCTATAGGTGAAGCAATGTCTCAAGATACTGGAAGTAGCGCGGCGTTACCCACTGCCTATCGGTTGAAAGGAGAAGAAAACTATGCCCAATGGAAGTTCGACATAGAGAATATTGCTCGTGTTCATGATCTAAGAAAATACTACCATCCTAAATCGCCTGCTCCACCAAAAGTGGTTGACGAGTTTGACGACAATGCATCTGCCGAAGATATTAAGGCATACGATGAATGGTCAAGAGGAGATGCAAAGATGAAACTAATCATTAGAACTAATGTTTCTACATCTATTGCAAGCCAACTTAACCGTCTTAGTACTGCGAAAGAGATGTGGGACGTAATTGCCAATCTGTACGAAAGCTCTGGCATAGTATTAAATCAAAATGCCATCGAAAATTACATCCAAATCAATTGTGCAGATTACGACAATATAGATGATTTCATTATGTCATTCTAAAATGCCGCCGACAGGTTAAACACGCTTGGTATCGCTCCGCCAGAATTGTGGCACCCGCTAGTATTTCTACTGGCAGTGAAGGATTCATATCCTACATGGGCAGAGAGACAGAGAGCCGTCTGCAGGTCAAGAAGTGATGTGACAATTTCCGAGCTTGTTCATGACCTAAAGGATGAGGCTAGGGCAGATCGGAAGACAGATGGCAATCAAATGGCCTTGTATGGAAAGAATCGAAGTGATGAATGAAAGTCCAAAGCGCAAAGCAAGGGAAAGTCCCAGAATCGACCAAAGCCAGCACCTTGCAGTATATGTGGAAATCCAAAAGCAAGACATGCAAAGGGAAAATGTTTTGAAGATCCTAAGAACAAAGATTTGCAAAAGCAATGGGAGGCCAGAAATAAGAAAAAATGGAAAAACTATAGAGATCTCAAGAAGAGTAACGACAGTAAGTTTGAAGCTGATGATAGTGACGAAGATGTTCCTCGCTTTGGAGGTTTAGCCTGTAGCACTCTCTCAGGGCTATTTTTCCAAAAATCCGATTGATGGATTATTGATACAGGTGCATCAACACACATCACTAACTCTATCAACAAATTCGACTCCTATGAAGAAAGTAATAATTTGCCCAGCATAATCACAGCAAATGGCCCTGTCAAACCCAGAGGCTCAGGTATCATCACCTTGCAGTGTAGATTATCAAATGGAAAAAACCATTCTTTTAAGCTTAGGGATGTGATGTTCCTACCAGAATGTCCTGTTAATCTATTCAGTGGGGGCAAGCTATTCAAAGCAAAGGGGTACATAAGAGACGGAAAGCTTTTTGGGCCCGACGAAATTGAATTTGCAACGTTCGATGACTCGCTTCATATTATTGAATCAGCAATCACAGTTGCGATGCCGGCACTAATAAACCAGCCAAAGCCCACCCTCGATCTATGGCATCGACGACTTGGCCACTTGGGCTTAAGAAATGTCATAGAAACTGGAAAAATAACAACTGGTATTGTGATCGAGCCTTCTAATAAATCAACCTCGACACAAAGTCTTTGCGAGCCTTGTGAGCTGTCGAAACCTCTCCGTCATGTGAGAAAGCATGTTTCTACTCGATCTCGTAATCCACTGGACTCGGTTTCGTTAGATGTGGTCATGATCAACCCAACCGGTAAAATATTAGTCGATGATTCATGGATTCCTGTTCGGTACTGCACCATGTTTACAGATGTAGCGACATCAGCTCGATGGGGCTATTATCACAAAGATAAAAATAGGGCAGCTGATTCCATCAAATATTTTAATGCCCTCATGAAGACTCAATACAACTCCATTGTAAAATCTTGGAGAAAATCCTGAGCTACATCAACGAACAAAGCACATTGACATTAAGCACCACTTTATACGGGAACATATTGATTCTGGACGGGTTAATGCTCGTCACATATCCACGCATGAAATGGTGGCTGATGGGATGACCAAATCACTTTCGCAGAAGAAACATTCTAGATTTGTTGAAATGTTGAACTTGAGAGTTGCAGAATTTGATTAGGAGGAATCATGAGTGATCAGTTTCGGTTTCAGACTGAAGGGGTGTGTCGAAGCATCAGTCTTCAACCCTGGTTAGCATGTGACTTACTTAGCTCGCCTAGCAAGCACACACTGTATATTAAGTTCAGCTGAATACTTTTCAATAAATATAAGATTCCCAAATAATACATTTCTGACCCATTCTGCGTTTCAACAATGTCATTCCTGGACTAGCACATGATATAATTCTCGGAGAGCCATGGATGAGGTACAACGACGTTGTATACAGAGCTCGAGATAGAGTGTTATTCCTAGAAAGAGAAAGGCACATCATTCGCACCCATGGCTCGACATCTCCTACAGTTAAGGTTGAAATGACCCGACATACAGCAATGTCAGCTTTCTTAAGACGAGCAGAGAAACAGCAGAGTCTTGGAGAAGACAGGAAAACTATATCTGTATGCAGCATCAGTCAATGATATCAATAAAGTGCTGGCACCTTAAGACAATTTTCTCGACAAGAAATAAAGGCCAAACTCCCTGAACAGCTACGCCACCATTTTTCAATATTTGAAGCTGACAAAAATGATGAAACTGATCTACCGCCCCTTCGAAAAGGCGTAGATCTGGCTATTGAAATCGAAAAGGATGAGCAGGGGCGGACTAAGGATCTTCCGCGAGGTCCCTTATATGGTATGTCACGGGATGAGCTGCTATGTCTCAGAAAGGAAATTACTTAGCTTCTCGATCGTAACTGGATCAGAGCTAGTAGCTCGCCAGGAGGAGCTCCTGTCCTGTTTGTAAAGAAACCCAGCGGAGGATTACGATTCTGTGTTGACTATCGGTCCTTGAACGCAATTACCAAAAAAGACAGGTACCCCCTTCCTCTAATCAAAGAAACTTTTCAATCTATCTCTACGGCACGCTGGTTCTCGAAAGTTGATGTCAGCGCAGCTGTCACAGTTTCAGTACAAGGTGTATGTGCGATCTTGTAGGTACAGTATATTTATTATAATTCTCTGAGGAGAGAATTCCTGAAGCTAAAGACTACATATATGTACATTCTAAACTATTGCCTTTCGAGAAGATTCTCCCTGTAACCTGAATGACTGAGACTATTCGACAACTACCTAGAAGATTCTTGTTATAATAACGAGGCTATATAGGAGCGGGATGATGGGTGCTACTGGGGAACTCGTACTTGCAGTAGGTCTCTACTATCACTGTCGCGTGTGTTCTCTTTGTATGTAAGACTTGAATTGTATATTAAGGAAACTTGGTTACAAGTGAATGAACGGAGGTCAAGTCCTCCTTATATGTCGTTCCAGACTTACTGTGTTGTCCACAGCCCCGTGCTAGAACATTCCCTTTGTTACATCATTTCTCTCTTAGGAGAAATGTATCTCTCGCTCTCCCTGATTCCATCAGTCTCTGGCTAGTCCCATTAACCCCGTTTCATCGAGATCTGGTTGGCTCCATATTGCCAATGCACGCATTGCACACTAAACCTATACGGTTTAGCTCCACCGTCACGTGCACTAACCGCGACATGGCCCCAAGCGTCTACCCTGGTGTCAGATTGGAGCGCCGGCGTTTGACTTGAAGCGGAATAGGAGGGTGAGAAGAGGTCGGATGGGTCGCAAGAGATGACTGAAGGTCTACTGGAGATAACTAGGAGGAACTAAAGGTTTGAAAGATGGGTAATATAAATAGCTAAAGAGGTCTAAAGGTTTGAGTGGGTACTAGTGGTAACTAAAGGTACAAGAGGTAATCCGAGGTAATCCGAAGGTGGTGGTTGTGACAGAAAACTAAGCGTGGAGAGCTCAGCTTCAGTAGCCCAAGCCCTTATTTATTTACATGATTTCCTTCCATTGTTCCATCATGACATAAGTCTTATCCTAAAAATAGAGTACCCAGTGCCAAGAGCTACGGTATTGTCATAGCCGCTTGGAAGAAGACTAAAAATATATACTAAATTAAGAATGAAACAGGGAATCCTTACACCTTGCAATCTACATGGATTATACAACAATTCTCGGTACACCTGTCATTCTCATGAACCTTCAGTATGTTTCCAGAAGGTTCAATGAGAATATTCTAAGCTCCGTGGCTTTCTAGACCTTTCCCAAATATTCGCTTTGTGTCATTGCCTACGCTAGCCAGCGTAGGCTACAGGAATCCTTCGGCTCAACAGCCGTTACAGCAGCCTTCCATCGACTCAGAATTAAAGAGGGAGATGAATGGAAAACAGCATTTCAAACTAGGCTGGGCAAGTTCGAATGGTTAGTAATGCCTTTTGGCTTATCAGGTGCCCCTGCAGCATGGCAAAGATGGATAAATAGCCTGTTGCACGGGTATCTTGATGAATTCTGCACCGCCTATCTCGACAATGTGCTTATCTGGAACGATGGATCAGAAAATGATCATCTAGAAAAAGTAAACAAAATCCTTGAGCGCCTGGCAAGCGTGGGATTAAAATTAGATTTAAAAAAGTGTGACTTTGCAGTAAAAGAGGTAAAGTATCTCGGATTCATTGTTACCGCAGGAAAAGGTATTTCAGTCGATCCAGAAAAAATCGAGGCTATCAAGAGATGAGATCTACCTCAAACCCAAACTGGAGTGCGTAGCTTCCTAGGCTTTGCAAATTTTTACCGAGATTTTATAGTTGAGTTCGCAAGCTTGAGCGCTCCCCTCCAGCAATACACCAAAAAGGAGTACGCTGGGAAAGGAAAAATTCAATTAGATCATCAAGCTCGTCAATCTTTCGAGAAACTGAAGAATTACTTTATATCCGCACCAATACTTGCGCTATTTGACCCAGAACGTAAAACTGTACCCGAGACTGACTGTTCAGGATGGGCGATGGGTGCTTGCCTGTCTCAATGGGATTCATCTGGAAGATTACGGCCCATTGGATACTTTTCAAAAGAATTGCCGCCCTGTGAATGCAATTATGATATCCACGACAAGGAATTATTGGCCATTGTTTGGGCAGCAGAGTTTTGGAGATCAGAATTAATGTCGCTAAAACACGATATTGAAATACTGACTGATCATAAAAACTTGCAGTACTTCATGAATAAAAGGACCCTTTCAGAGAGACAAATAAGATGGAAATCATTGCTTGATGATCTGCCAGGGATTAAGCTGAAATATTGTTATGAATCTTACTTATGGACTGGATTACGGAGCTGTTAAGCTACAGAGGTCAAGTCAGTTTTGGCAAGATAAAGTTTTCAAGGGTGCAGGTAAATCACGAATAGTTAATCAAGTAGATATATTTAGTTCTGATTATCGAAGGGTATAAGGTCGTGTATCTTAAAACAAAAGTTGTTCGAACTAAGGAGCAAATTCTAAAATTCCAACCAACATAATCTACGCCCCATTTGCCTAGCCCTAACCGAATTTACGAAATAGTCCGTGCGCCACCCAATCCAAATTACCTACAACTAATTCATAACAACTATAGACCAGGTAAAGACGCCGTCAGGCCGGACGCTCTATCAAGACTTGAACAAGATACCCCAAAAGATGCCAACAACTCCCGACTCCTTCACCGCCACATGCAGCTAATTCCAAATAATTGGATAGAACCTAAATTTCAGGTACCAATCAATAATATTCGTACCTCAATTGTGAATTATAATGTGCTGTTTGAAGATATGGAGCTCGTTTGTCTCTGGGAGATAGGTGTCCAGGTGGATGGTCAATTTAGAGATATTTCAAAAGCCCTGAAAGAGGACAAGAGATGCTTCCCCCCTTCGGTAAAGTCCAAAATTTCCATTTCAGAATGCTTGATAGACCAAAATAATCACATCAGATGGAGAAATCGACTTCTAATTCCCGAATATGAGCCTCTGCAGACAGCGTTAATGTGACAGAAACCGAGTTGGTGATGGGTAAATCGATTTATTAAACTATATGAGGAGAAAAGAAAACTCTAGCTACTACTAACAGGTATTTATAAGAATTGATCTTCGTGGGTCTACAGACTGATGACTTATCCATAGGCACTGTACTTGCTACCCAGCCACACAATGACAAGTGCCACCTAGTCGTGCTAACCCTCCAACCTCCTAATTAATAGCGCCGTTTCGTTCAGCTTCATCTATCTCTCCCGCGCAGCCATATCGTAAACATTCTTAGTATTACGCTTAGGTATCCGCCTAAGCTTAAACAACGGTCAAACCGTAACATTACCCCCCCATTTACCCTCTTCTTCTCTCCTTCCCTGACGCTGGCCCATTATTTATCTCTGCCGAGCCCCACTTTTCCTCCCAAACGTCGAGTGCTATAGCATCTTGTAAATTTGTGAGTGATGTCCACTCTGGTTGCGCCATTCCTGTCCACTTAACCAAAGCCTGTCTTTCTCCTTTTCTCGTCCTGCATCTAAGAACTTCGTCAATCTGGTACTCTTCTTCGCCATCGTCACTAGTGATGGGGCCTGGATTTTCGTCCTCAAGTATTTGGGACGGCAACGGATTTTCTTCTGCTGGTAACAGCATGTCCACATGGAATTTATTATGTATCTTTCCGGGGACATTAAGCTGTACTACTTCAGGCGAAATTACTTTTGTGACAGTGTATTTTGCATGCTGCCACCCCAACTTTTTGGAAGGTTGATCTTCTAGCCTTATGTTTCGCAGAAGTAGCCAAACTTTATCACCCACCACATATCTTGGTGCTGGCTGTCTATTTTTGTTCGTTAGTTCCTTAAATCGTTCTTGAACGGCTGCCATTGCGGATTGCATAAAGATCGTAATTCCTTTCAATCGCTCGATGAATTGCTCAGCCCTTTCTCTTCCTGTAGATGCGGGAATCATTGAATCTTCGGAAGCAGTTTGTATAGGGTTTACATGGTACCCATGTGTCGCAAAGAATGGACTTATGCCGCCTAGGGCTACTACATCTCTATTATTAATCGCAAGTTGAGCCGCAGCAAGACAATCAGACCAATCATGTTGGGTATAGGAAACATATGCCCGCAGGTAGGTTTGAACTTCCTGGTTCATTCGTTCCGTAGCCCCGTCAGTTTGAGGATGATAGGCTGTGCTCAACCTTTGTTCAATTCCCACCAATTCACACAATCGTCTCCAGAATTTGCTTGTCCAGTTAGACCCTCTATCGCTAGTCAAAGCTTTCGGGAACCCATGATAACGCCAGTGACATTCCAGAAACCGCTTAGCACAAGATTCTGAATCCATTTTCTCCATTGCCTCTAGTGTTACTGATTTCAATAATCTATCAGTAATTACCATAATATTTGTTGCCCCATTAGAGTTTGGTAGCTCTACCATGAAGTCAATAGAAAGTTCTTGGTGAAATCTATCGGGTACTGGTAGTGGTTTAAGAAGCCCTTTTTTCTGATGTCGCCAAATTGATGATCTTCCGCATACATGGCAGTTTTTACAGAATCGTTTTACCGACTTGCTTATTCCAGGCCAAAAGTACTCTCGAGCCACTTGAGCAAGTGTTGCATCTCTTCCTGGATGCCCAGCGACGGCTGAGTCATGAATGTGCTGTATAATGGCCGTTGTGAGAGGCTCGAAGAGAGGTACCCATATCCGTCCTTGATACCTGACCACTCCTAACGCTTCGTCAAATTCACATGCACCGATCATTGCTTTAATCGGACTAGGATCGTCCGAATCTTCCAATTGTAATTTGAGGTTCTTCGGCCATACACGCTCTCCACTTTGTACCGCATTCACAACTTGAATATATGTTTTGTCGTTTTCCATCGCTTGGTCCCAAAGCTCCTGCAAATCTCCATTGACGAATATTTCCTGGCCTTCTGCAACATTAGTACCATTTATACATAATTTTGAAGCATTAATTGGCATTAAAACTTGGCGTTCGCGGCTCAAGAGACGGGGATCGCCTTCCACTGGTCTATCTTGATCCCTTCTTGAGAGTGCGTCCGGACGTTCACTATCTATTCCTTTCCTGTACACTAGTGTGTACCTGAATCTAGATAGAAATTCAGCCCATCGAGTTTGCCGCTCTGTCAGCCTTCTTGTGGTCAGGAAATACTTCAAGTTCATATGGTCACTTAGGATGGTGAAAGAATGCGCTAGACCCCTTAGCTCTGCATCCCACTCCTTCATGCTAGCTACAATAGCTAGGAGTTCTTTATCATGAATTTCGTAATTCATTTCTGCTCCAGTTAACTTCCGAGAATAGTACGCCACTGGTTTCCATGTAGTATTTTCTTGTTTTTGTAACAAACAGCCACCAAGCGCATAACCAGAGCAGTCTGCCTCCAACATTGTTTCGCGATCAGGATCCCATTGGGCCAGAGCAGGCTCTGCTATAAACTTTTCCTTTAGCAATTCGAATGCTTCATTTTGTTCAGCGCCCCACTTCCAGGGTGTACCCTTGCCTGTAAGAGAAGTTAAAGGCGCACAGATTCTAGAAAATCCTTTGATGAAGCCACGATAGAAATTGGCAAACCCTAGAAATCCTCTAAGCCCTTTTGTTGTTGTGGGTGCCTTCCATTCCGAAATTGCCTTAACTTTTGCCGGGTCCATCTTTACGGACGAATTCTCACCATCTGCAGAGATGATAAAACCTAAGTATTTAGTTTGTTTAACACTAAATTCGCACTTATCAATATCCAATCCCAGTCCAGCTTTTTGAAGCTTTTGAAGTACCAATCGCACGTGCCTTTGATGTTCTTCTTCGTCCCCATCAGTGAAGACGAGAACATCGTCCACATAAGCCGAGCAAAAATCATCTAGGTATTCACGTAGGGCTTCGTTGATGTATCTCTGGAAACTTGCTGGTGCTCCATTCAACCCAAACGGCATCACAAGCCATTCGAACAAGCCAAATCGTGTTCGAAAAGCCGTTTTCCATTCATCGCCTTCCTTGATGCGTAATTTATGAAACGCCGATCGTACGTCTAGCTTGGTAAACCATTTGGCTTTACTCAGTTTGGCCAGTGTCTCCTTTATTAACGGAAGCGGGTAGCGATCAGCCTTAGAAATTGAATTCAAGGCACGATAGTCAACACAAAATCGTAAGCCCCCACCTGGTTTCCTAACAAAAAGCACTGGGGCCCCTGCTGGTGAACTACTGGCGCGAATGTAATCTTTGTCAAGTAAGTCTGTCAGGGTCTTTCTCAGTACCAATAATTCATCCCTTGACATTCCATACAGGGGTCCCCATGGTATTTCCTTATCAGACTCAAGCCTTATCTCGTGATCACTTCCTTGGCGATGAGGTGGTAGTTTATCTGTTAACTCTTTTCGAAATAGATCTGTAAATTCTTTACAATGACCTGGAAGCTTATCCAGATTTGTCGTTGATTTCTTTGATGGCGCAAGCGCTTTCTGAATATCTGCCAGTGTCACAGAAAATATTTGGGTCGTGCCAGCCCTTGACTTCCTTGCTTTCCTAACCGTTGCAAGAAATACTCCTGCCGACAAACTTTTGATATTTGCTGTCTGGTGAGAGGAATCCATTCTTTCTTGTCGACCCTTTTCCCATACTCTCAGTGGTTGATCATTCACAACGGCTTCTCCAATGTCCATAAAATGTTCCCTTGCATTGTAGATAACATCTTCCCGTTCCATCCATGGTTTTCCGAGTATTAGATCATGAGATAAACCCGGTATCACGTACGCATGTAACGTGCGCTGATAACCATCAATGTCAAGTTCCATTCTAACCATTTCCGTTATAGAGTCATTTTGGCGCCGATTTTTCGTAGCCTCAGTAAGCCGTCGTGGAGTTATTTTTATGCGAGGTATGTTAGCTTTACGTACAAAGGAATTACTAACCGCGGCTAGACATTCGCATCCGTTATCGATTAAGGTAGGAATCGAATAAATTCCGTCAACAACAGCATCTATAATGAAAGAGGACCCATTCATAGAGCTCTCGGCTTCTTTATCTTCCACTGACTTTGAGCTAGTGACCTTATTTATGGCTCCATTATTCTGCGTTTGGAGACAATTTGGTTTGGGAGCCAATCTTTTTTCTACCAGTTTCTTCCCAGCTTTGGCCTTAACTGTATCTGCAATGTGTTCGGCGAATTTTGCAACTTGGATAGTTGTTTCAGGATGCTTGGCTGGAAGAAGTCGACAATTAGCTATAATGTGTCCTTTCTTTCCACATCGCAAGCATGACCCAGCTTTTCTGCGCTCGTTCAACTCAAAATGTGATACCAACTCCGCACGGACCTTATCGACACCGATCGTCCTTGAATTGCTGTCTACGTCTCGTGAGATTTCACCTAGTAATCTGCCCCCAGCAACGCCTCGTGTTCCGTCGTCGAAGTAGCCAGTCTGACCTAGCAGGTATTCCCTTGTATTTTCTATACCAACCTCGTCAATTTCAGAGCCCAGGATCGACAGGTAATCAATTAATTCTCGAAGTGTTTTAGGGTGCATACTGCCGATCATGTAATTTCTCGTTGTCTTGTTCAGTGAGTTCCGCAACAAATAGATCTTGCACTTCTCATTCCCTTTCGAACTGGGACTTCGAGAAAGCAACTGCTGGAAGCGCGGTAGATATGAGGATAGGTTCTCATCCCGGAATTGTCGACATGCATGAAGTAGCGCGGCTGCCAGTTGTTCTTCGTTTCTGTTGCGAAAGGTATCATCCATGGCCTGTAATAGCCCTAGCGCATCCCATTCCATACTATTTGCAAGCATGTTTTGAAATTGGCCGGAGATCATATCCTTCGCAGTTCCTATTACAGCATGACTAAATAGTTGCACGAAAAAGTCTGACGGTTGAAGTATACATCGCTCCTCTACATCACGCCTGTATATGTAGCGAAGTATTCCATGTGTAATAGCCCACTTACTTCTATCCTTGTGGTCGTACGCCTCTGGCCATTTGAGTGGTTCCTTTTCAGTAAAACATCTTCTGCGTTCTGATAAGCCTTCCATATCACCTCTTAACTGCTGCAGGGGTGATTTCTTCTCATTCTGCGATCGTTCCTGCATCCTTTGCATTATTCCGTTCATCTGAGATTGTAGCATCCCAAGGTCTCTTCTGTGTTCTATTCCCCTTAATCTCATCTCTTCGACCATTCGCTCCATTTCCGATTGTATTTCTCCATGTGGCATCGATTCCTGGTTCGATAACCCAGTTGCCATGGAGTCCATTCCGATATTAAAATTGTTCATTTCCGAACCCATTGTTGATTCTTAGAATCCCTTTGCGATGTAACCAATAATTAAAGATGCCCTAAGTCACGGTCATATATGACTGCGATTTACTTAATGACGGGCAATGAATATGAAAGATATAGTTTAAAATGTGACAGAAACCGAGTTGGTGATGGGTAAATCGATTTATTAAACTATATGAGGAGAAAAGAAAACTCTAGCTACTACTAACAGGTATTTATAAGAATTGATCTTCGTGGGTCTACAGACTGATGACTTATCCATAGGCACTGTACTTGCTACCCAGCCACACAATGACAAGTGCCACCTAGTCGTGCTAACCCTCCAACCTCCTAATTAATAGCGCCGTTTCGTTCAGCTTCATCTATCTCTCCCGCGCAGCCATATCGTAAACATTCTTAGTATTACGCTTAGGTATCCGCCTAAGCTTAAACAACGGTCAAACCGTAACAGTTAATACATAAAGCACATGACTCACCAGTAACAGGACATCCTGGACGAGAAGTAACTTTGAGTATTCTGAATAGAGACTTCTACTGGCCTCATATGAGCAATATGGTAAGACAATTTGTACGTAACTGCGACACTTGTGGTCGAACGCACATATGGCGGGATAAAAAACGCGGATTTCTCAAACCATTGCCCATTCCAGAGTGTTTCCATCAAGAATTGTCTATTTATTTTATGACAGATTTACCTGCTAATAATAACCAACCACGCTACTTAATGGTGATAACAGATAGTATCAAACTATGGATAGTTTGGAAGCGATCAAAGTCAGATTCACAGTTAAGGTGTTAGGTTTACAAAGCTTGGAGTTACTTGTTTCGGACAAAGGTATTTCGCTTGGGCTATAGTAGTAAGAACTCTATATCTTCTGACTAGAGATGTTTTGTTCTAAACCATGAGAAACTTAGTTCATGGAGACAAGTAAGGGACAGATCGAGCATTGCCATTTTCTGAACATACATGTAACAGTTCCGATATATAAAGCTTGGGCGTTTGTATGTCGAAAGGTAAGTTTATTTATTAACTGAAGAACAAATGTAATGCTATATCTAACGCCCTTTATATACATGATTCCAATATTTCAAACACTAGTAGCTGTCCTCCAGTCGTGCTCCCATTATTCAGGTGCGGGTTAGTTTCTAACGTCTCAAACATAGGCAGTTCCAGACTTTCAATACAAGCGTAACTTAGCGCTGACACTAAGGATATGTCTGTGCTGAATAGCACAGGCTACAGGGATCCTATCGGCTTACTAGCCGTCACAATACATAATCTAGATAGTAATAGACAGAAGAAGGGCAGCCAGGAATCAATAGACACTTTTTACATTTTACATTTATTCAATTGACTTGAAGAGTATAACAAATAGATTGAGTAAAGAGATTATCCTCGAGGCTATGGACACAATGGCTGCCGAATCCTGCGCGAATATATTCTTAAATTGCTTCTACCGCTTTCATGGTTTCCCCAAAGCCATAAGTTCGGGGCGTGGAAGCAACTGGGTTGGAGACTTTTGGAGGCGACTTTGTGAATGGACTGGCATACAACAGCGACTCTCCACAGCCTTCCATCCGCAAACCGATGGAGCGACTGAAAGGGCTAACCAAGAAGTTCAGGCTTACCTTCGTGCATTTGTGACTTATTCGCAGACTGACTGGTCAGAACTACTTCCTGCAGCTCAGTTGGCACTAAATAATAGAGATTCTTCGCTTGGATATAGCTCATTTTTCTAATACATGGATATCATGTTCCAGCTCTTAAAACTAGCGAGACAAATCTTACTCAGTGCACCTCTTCAAAAGCCCGTAAAGCAGATAGCCTAGTTAAAAAACTCGAGGAAGGCCAAGCTTTAGCTCAAGCTTCCATGGCATGGCGTCAGCAGATAATGGAAGATACTGTAAATAGAGGTCGACAACAGGCAGAAATCTTTAGAGAAGGCGACTGTGTATAGCTTAACTTAAAAAACATCTCAACGCCAAGACCTTCGAAGAAACTCGCTTGGTTGCACGCAAAATATAGGGTCCTGAAGATAATCTCTCCCCATGTGATCGAGTTAGATGTCCCAATAGGTATTCATCCTCGCTTCCATGTCGATATGCTAAAGAAGGCTGCCAATGATCCATTACCTTCGCAACAGCAAGACGACAATCAACCAGCACCGGCTGATACTTCAGTACCACGGAATGAACAAGAGTTTGAAATTTAGAGGATCCTCAAGGCCGACAATGTACGTCGTGGAAGGGGAAATTGACGCGTAGTACTTGTAAAGTGGAAAGCACAGTTGGAGCCAACCTGGGAACCACGTTCAGAAGTTGAGAATACCGTTGCTCTCGAAATTTTCGAGCAAAGATATGGAGCCACTGATAACGTTGGACAAAAAAATATTGGTGTGTATACTGGAGTACGAAGACATTCTAAATAGGGGGGGTAATGTTACAGGATCAATCCCTTGTGTTTGTACTGTCTGTGCCAGTACGGTAGGGATGGAATATAGGGCCTAGCCAGCTACGGGGGCTACCAATGTTGCGGTCTGGATATGGTTGCTTAGCAACATAGATTGTTATGATCGGCGTTGACAATTACAATTCCCTATGTATACAGGGAGAAGTAGGAAATCTTCTTTCTCTAGATTTCATTAATTAACTGATTTATTCTGGACTTGCTCTGCTGTATACCAACACCAATTGATCCGGCAACATACCTTTGCGAAACTCGACGAAGCTGCAAGTACTACTGCGCTACGATAGCGAGCTAGAAACTGACCTGAACTTGAGGGTATTCTCCTGGAGTGGTAAATACGAGTTGAACAAGGAGGAGGGATCACAACTGGTGATTTGCTCTGTGAAAAGGCAAAGCAGATCTGGACACAATTACCACAGCACTCTAGCCAACCGTGCCCTGAATTCAGCGCTTGTTGGCTTGAGAATTTCAAGAATCCAAACATGTCAGGATTGCCTTCTGTATAATCTATATATGTGGAGATAACCAAAATCTAGTGTTCTATGATTCTGGTATGGCCTTTTGGCCGAGTGGTTATGCAATTATCTCATGCATAATGTAGGATGGCGCCCTTTAGCCTGAATACCACCTCTTTAACCCTTGTCTCCGCCCTACTGTCTACATGCTGCTCTGACAAAACCATATTCAGAATCGGGTACATCGCAGTTGAGTTGGCTCAATTCCCGCGGCTGTCGAAGCCGAAATGAAAGCTTTACAGACAATTGCAGCAGTCAAACTCGAGGGTGCCAAAGGTAGCGTCGGGAGGGTTACTAAGTGGTTTGAGTAACAGCTGAGGAGGTAGGCAAGAGTCAAAGGTATGACTTCGTGATTATAACTAGGTCTAAGGACGAGGGACGAGGGACTAGGGAATCTAGGATCGTAGGCAAGGCCAGTGGAAGACGGAAGACAAGACGTGGCCCTCTACTGCGGCTCTGTCCACTCCATATATACATCATAGTAACCAGAGCAACCTAGGTCTCATAGGGTCCACCTCCTATTACTCGATTACTCAATTTGAAACCCATGGCAACCATTGTGACCCAGTAACCTCTATCCTCAGTTCCTGACAGCAGGAGAGTTTGAGGAAGAAAACATATTTAATATGGACGAGTCAGGTCTCTTTTCAAAATGCTACCTTCATGTAGGCCATTGTTACAATCTCGACCCGGGCTCAAGGGAAACAAGGACCGAGTTTCTCTCTGTTTTTGTACAAATGCTATAGGATCTGACTGTTATGATCCTAGTCCATGCTAACATAACGCAGAGACGTGCATGGTCTGGGTCATGGATTAACATAGTTGCTGTGCCTACACAATTGAGGTAAACTATGTAGTGTTTGCAGAGATTGGTTGAGGATCAGGATGTTGAGAAGTGATAGCAGTGCATGGACCAGATTCTCATACATTTAGACAGGTAGTCAAGTACTGCTCCCAAAAGTGTCCAACATTGATCACATCATTTTATCCATTATACTTTAGAAAATAACAATCCCTCACAAAGTCTACAAGTTAGTTCTCGTACATTACATTACAACTGACTCTAAGTCCATCCCAAGAATATCTCCAGTGCTCAGCATTTATAACGGGTTATGAGCCCGGCGTTTTCCTCTGCGTACGAGTCAAATATGTCCAAGAACACTTCACTAGTTATCCTCGGCAAAACAGATTCTTTCAGCCGATGGGATGCATCACTTCTGGCACAATTGGCCAAACGCAACCTCACTGGCCACGTCATCCACGATGATCCAGACGTCGATCCCATCTTTCGACCGAGCAAACCAAAATGTGATGAAGATTTAACAAATGATGCCTGGGAGGAGATATGGAGAACTCATCGAAGAGCAGTTCTAACATGGAAGAACCATGAGACAGAGGCGAGGAATATAATCCTTGAACGCCTCAGCGAGAAAGTCTGGCCCAGGGACCACATAAGACTCTCTGCAAAAGCCTTTAACGACAGCGTCTTTTCACCCAGAAGAGAATTGTCGTCGGCAACATAATTTGATGCGCTCTGAGAATTCCAAGTAGTCAAGTTTACCGACTCAATAGAGAGGTACTGCAATGAATTCCGAACACCCTACCAGAACATGTGTTGTGCCTAGACCCACATGGCTACAGTGCACAGCTTCAGTTATGATGGTCACGCGACTGCATGCATTTGCTCTGTTTGCTCCTGCTTCGTTGAGTTAGTATAGTTAGTAAGCAATAGTCTAGGGACTATAAGTAGAGAGCTTTCCTCCACAGTAGATAGAGTAAGCAATACAGTCTTTCCTCATTCTACAGAGATCATTCTCCACTCCTCTTCTTGACCTGTCCGGCCCAGCAGCACATCTGTGATCACTAGCAGCGAGCTCCCACAAATTGTATGTACACCCGAATCATAGACCTATCATAACAGGTTATGAGCCCGGCGCATCCACGTACTTACAGGAGTTAGCTAACCATTGTGAAAAACTAGATTAAGCAACATGAAAATGACTGATCCAAAGGAAATTCTTGGTAATGGTATCTCATTTATCGCTTGGAGAATGGCATTGCGTGCTAAACTTGGACGCAAAAACGTCCTGGGACATGTCTTTCATGACATGCCTGGGATCCGTCCAGTCAACATCCCTACAGATCCTTTATTAGGGAGCCCGAACGCCGAAGATGCCGATAAACTCACGGAAAAGTACCTGGATGAATTCGAGCGCTGGACTTTGGGAGAAATCGAAGCAAAAAATATCATCACCCAACGACTATCTACGACCATCTGCCCCCAACATTATGACAACCTGACGGCCAAAGAACTCTACGACACTGTAGCCGGGACCAGGAATGAAACTGCAACCGCACCATATGCTGCAGCACTCGAAACACTGTTGAGCATCAGGTTTGTTAGTACTGCTGATGATTATGTTGACCGTTTCCTAGCAGCATACCAGAGTGTCAACAACGCGGCCGATGCAATTTCTACTCGGCCGTTAGCCTCTGGGTATCGCATAGGTGACGGACAAGCATCAGCCATTTTTGTGATGGGAACGAAGAGGATCGAATGGCTAAATGTTTGGCGTGATACAAGAGCATTCGATTCCGACAACAAGTATGCACCACTGCGAACTCTGATGTCTTCTTTGCGATCTGTAGCAGGCAATCGGACCCAGACACCCAACACGGTGGCTGCGGTCGTACCCAACAGTATCAACGTAGACCCGGAAGCATACTGCAAGAGGTGCAAACATCGGCACAAGAATAAGTATTGTTATCGTCTACACCCAGAATTGGCACAGGGAAGCAATAACCGTTCTGGGTAAACAGGGGCAATGGCAAACAGGCCTCGGTCAATAGCGTAGGAGACGATAGTGAGTCAGACTCAGGAGGGGTGATAATTGCTGCATCATCTCGAATGAATGAATCCGTTACACTCTATGACACAGGTGCATCGCACCACTTCGTCCCACACCGCTCCATGTTTAGTGAAGTGAATCGCTCCCCTAAACCATTCAAGTTCGATCAGGCTGTTGGTACTAGAGAGCTATGTCAACAAGGAACAGCGACTCTTAAAATCGGGACATTTTCGCTCCAGCTCCATGAAACTTTTCTTTCACCTGAATCTTCGTGCAATATTGTGTCAGCCGGTAGGTTGGAGAGGCTCAGCAACATAGTACCGGATCCAGAAAAGTCTCTGTTGGTGCAGAAACGTGACAATGAGTCGAGTGTTCCCATAGCAAGACTGGTGCGCAAGAATGATGTATACTACATTTATCCCCTTGAAAAAACCGATACATCACGAAGTAATATAGCAGCTCCTGGTGTTGTAAGAATACCGCAGACCACAAGTGCACAACGATGGCACCAAAGACTCGGACACACGGGCCAGAAAATCTTAAAGAAAACCGCCCAACACACAAAGGGACTCGAAAATATAGACCTAAGTCAGCTCACAACATGCGAGACATGTCACCTCAGCAAAGCCCAAAGATTCGTATCTCGAGAACCTAGACCAATCCCGTACGCACCTCTAGATGAAATATTTATAGATACAGTAGGCAAGATTACCACTGCAATTAACGGACTACAGTATGTTGTGATAATTACAGATTCTAAAACTCGCATGAGATGGTCATTATTAACCCAATCCAAAGACCAGATTGCCTCTTCTCTTGTGCAGTGGATTGAATTTCAACACCATCATCATGGAAAGAAAGTTCGCGCAATCTTTAGAGACGGAGGCACTGAATTTTTACGCATTAAATCACACTGTGAACAGCATGGTATTCGTACTGATGTATCCGCTCCAGATACACCAGAGCAAAATGGAGTATCTGAAGCAGCAAACAAAGTAGTTTTAAGACTCGCAAGGTCAATGCTGATTGATGCCCGCATGCCTGCACTTTATTGGCCCTGGGCAGTTCGACATGCATGTTACATTGTTAATAGATTATACTGCTTACGCACTAAACAGATCCCATTACTTGATTTCATGCAAGGCCTTCATCAGCCGCACACTGGTCAAGTAGACCTTACGAACCTTCCAAGGTTTGGCTGTCGAGCATATAAACTAATACAACCGAAGCCAGGTAAATTCGAGCCCAGAGCAGCAAAAGGATGGTTTATGGGTTTCCAGGAAAATACTGACAAGAACTTCATCATTTATTATCCCCATTGGACAACATCACAGGCTGGAAATGGATAGAAAATTTCACTCCCCATGCATCTTTCAATGAAGATATAATGTTTGGTGACGAGCTAAGTCCAATCAATCAGCAGAAAACAACGAACTACTGGGCCAGTGATAACTCATTATTTACAGAAACAATGAATTATCAACATAATCCTCCTTTAACTCCAGAACTTCAAACTCCAGCATCGTTTGAGGGGGAGAGTTCATCACCCACCACGCTAGAATCTGACTCTATTACACAAGATGCAACCGAAGATTCCGCATTAGCCGATAACATAAACAATCGGCCCAAATCAATAGTTCAAGAAGTGACTTCACTCTCGTCATCAGAAGAACAATTACCACCAACAGACATCAGAAATGTGAGTTCCCAAAGTAGTGAGCAAGGTTCATTAAGTGAATCGTACCACTCGAAAGATATAGCAGACTCCCCCCTAGAATCATCCTTCCCTAGCCATTCACAGGAGCTTAGCCTGCAGCCAGAAGATGAGGGGGAGTCCAGTTCTGAAGAAGAAGCAGATGAAACGCCATACGACAAGATCATGACTGGATGGGACCCTATACGCTCTATTGCTGGACAAAAACGAGCGCACTCACCAGAAAGGGAATACTCGCCGGAAAACGAGACCACAAGAACTAGGTATGGCAGAGAGGTTAAGAAACATGACTACAAACGTCTCCACTATGGCAAGGCAGCACAAATCTCCAACGATCCAAAAACCTGGAGCGAAGCCATGACTAGTCCGGAGGCCGTGCAATGGAAAAAGGCTACAGATGAGGAATTTCGCTCCCTCAAAGAAAAAGGAGCCATAAAAATCATTCGCCGCACAGAACTTCCACAAGGACGCAAACCTATGAAATGCAAATGGGTATTTAAGAAGAAATTTAGAGCAGATGGCAGCATCGAAAGGTGGAAGGCTCGTTGTACAGCGAAAGGCTTTACCCAGCGTCAAGGCATTGATTACCATGAAACTTTCGCTCCTACACCACGACCGGAAACTGGTAGAATCATGCTTGTGCTAGCCCACCAATTTGGCTGGCACCGTAGGCAAGGTGATGTTCCAACCGCTTTCTTAAACCCTGACATTGACATTGACCTTTACATGGAAATGCCCCAGGGCTATGAAAAAGAAGGATGCATAATTCTCCTTCGCAAAGGACTCTACGGTCTCAAGCAGGCAGCAGCTCTGTGGTATGATGATGCCAAAGCAACCCTTGCTAGACTTGGTTTCCACCCAACTACATCAGACGTATGTCTATACACCAACGCCCACCAAGATGTATTCGTGGTTATGCATGTAGATGATTTCCAGGTGATGGGTCCTAACTTAGGCAAGATAGAAACACTGATGCAAGCTTTACACAAGAGATATAAGATAAAATCGGTGAGCACAGACTTGTTTTTAGGCATCCATATCAGTTACCCCAGAAAAGATACCCTAGCATTATCACAGGGTCAATACACACGCACACTGATAGATCGACACGGCTTAAAAGACTGCAAACCTGCTTCAACACCCCTTGAGCATCTAATGCTTCCAAGCGATAAAGAAAGCACACCAGAAGAGATTACAAGATACAACTCCATTATAGGTGGCCTGCAGTTTCTCGCGAATAGCACTAGACCCGATATTGCATTTTCTGTCAACCACTTGGCGCGATTTTTGACAAACCCCTCAGGTGAACATCTGCATGCAGCTCACCGGGTGCTAAGGTATCTCTCTAAAGAACCGGATCGAGGAATCACCTTCAACAGATCAATAGGTAAACCCTCACTTAAAGCTTACACGGACGCAGATTTTGCAGCAGATCCATCAACAAGCAGATCAACTTCCGGATCGCTGATTATACTAACTTCAGGACCAATAAGTTGGCGATCCCATCTTCAGCGGGAAGTTGTTTTGTCTACAACTGAGGCTGAGTATCTTGCTGCCACCGAAACATGTCGTCAGCTACAGTGGACAAAATCGCTTCTGGAAGAGTTAAACATTACTGATCACATTGAGGGAGCAAAATGCACCAAGTTGTACGTGGACAATCAATCGGCAATTTCCCTTATCAAAAATCACGACAATCACAGAAGATCAAAGCATATCTCACTTAGGAACTTCTATTGTCGGGAGCAGCATCAAAAGGGATTGATTGATGTGTCCTACGTGCCTTCTTCTGATCAACTAGCTGACTCACTGACCAAGGTTAAATCATCAGTCGCTATTCAATAACTTAAGGAGTCGTTACCGACAGGGGGAGTGTTGTGCCTAGACCCACATGGCTACAGTGCACAGCTTCAGTTATGATGGTCACGCGACTGCATGCATTTGCTCTGTTTGCTCCTGCTTCGTTGAGTTAGTATAGTTAGTAAGCAATAGTCTAGGGACTATAAGTAGAGAGCTTTCCTCCACAGTAGATAGAGTAAGCAATACAGTCTTTCCTCATTCTACAGAGATCATTCTCCACTCCTCTTCTTGACCTGTCCGGCCCAGCAGCACATCTGTGATCACTAGCAGCGAGCTCCCACAAATTGTATGTACACCCGAATCATAGACCTATCATAACAACATGATTACCGCCGCTGAAGCCCTCAGTATGTCTGATAATACACCTAACAAATGGACCATTTATGAGGCCGCAGCTGCGGGATTTTTTTAGTTGGGACTTTTCGCTTATCCTGGTTAAGCTCCTGGAGAGACAACAGAGCCATCGACTCTTCAGACAGACCTGTATCTTTGAGGTCAATGATGTCATCACTCCGCACTGTCACTGCAAACAACCATAGGCAAATAAACACCTATGAACCTATTCACAGCGCCTCCGCAGCCCAATCAAAATCATCACCAAATCCCGACGCCAGGTGCAAGAGATGTAGGCACATACACACTAACAGAAATTACTTCAGTCAACATCCAGAACTTGCAACTGGTCAGAAAGGGCAGAAATGGAAGGAGAATCTCCAAAAATATGGTGAAAGAAAGGGAAAAGGAAAGGCAGTTGCTGAGGCTAGTGACAGTGAAAACGAAGATTATTATATGAAAAAAATGGAAGCGCTGCTCAGCGAGACTAGCGATGGAAAAATATCAAGCAAAGTAGCCACATCAGCATCAAAATATAATAAACTTCCTATAATCTATGACACTGGTGCTTCACACCACTTTATGCCTGACAGATCCGTGTTTGCTGAAATATACAATCGAAAAAATCCTTTTCAATTTGACCAAGCTGTAGGCAGATCAACGCTAACTGAACAAGGAAGCGCAACTATAAAGATCGGGCATCAACATATGATTTTAACTGACTGTCTATACTCACCCAGATCGGCCTCTAGTATTGTCTCCGCAGGTAGACTACAAAGAATAGCAGGGGTGTTCGCTGACTATGCCAAAATGCTCCTAGTAAAACATCATCATGAACAGGAAGATGAGCCCATTGCCCGATTAATTCTCCACAACAACGTCTAATACATTCATCCCCGGTTCCATGATTAATGCACCAAAGATAAATCCATCGCAGCACCTGGGGTGGCGAGGATTCAGAAGACCAGCAATGCGCAACGCTGGTAATAAAGACTAGGACACATTGCACAAATTATTCTCAAGAAGACAAAAGATCACTCTGTAGGACTTGAAGACATTGACACAAGTGATCTTAGAATATGCGAAACATGCCACTTAAGCAAGGCTCAACAATATGTGTCGCGGGACCCAAGACCAACACTGTATGAGCCATTGGACGAAGTCTTTGTGGACACCGTAAGAAAACTAGTCCCATCTGTCAATGAAAGACAGTATGCCGTAATAATCACTGATGCGAAAACTCGCATGCATGGGGTACTCATCAGCCAAACAAAAGACCAAATTGCTGTTGTAATTAAGGCAGCAACATGACTGCAGTAGACAAATAGTTCATATTAAAATAATATGCACTAACGCCATGAGATATGATTAACCTATATCATCACTCACTGGCATGAATAGTAATTAGCCAATAGATGCCTTACAGCATACATTGGCTTCAGGATCTCCAACAACTTTCCCATTTAGGTTAGATAAGGAAGTATGTTGGAATTTACACTAGTGTGCGGAAAACCCCGCTTTCATGTATATAGAGGGACTTCTCGCTACACAGATAGAAATATAGCAATTTATTTACAATTAACTATCCATTAAATATCAGTAAACTTCTTCGTACATTAAACAGATTCATCTTATCTCTAAATCAACCTCAAGGCTAGTATTTATCTCTTCCAATATCCGGAACTATTTCAATTATTGCCCCATCATTAGTGCAATGGGTCAAAACTATGCACCATATTTACGACAAACGAGTGCGAAATATCTTTAGAGACGGAGGATCCGAATTCTCTAAGACAAAAGTCTTCTTTGAACAACATAGAATACGTACCCATACGTCAGAACCCTACACACCGGAACAGAATGAACAATCAGAAGCCGCCAACAAAGTAGTTCTCAGAGTAACGAGGTCCATCCTAATAGATGCAAATATGCCTCCATGTTATTGGTCCTATGCCATGCAACATGCATGCTTCATTCTCTATAGATTATACTGCTTACGTACAAAAAGGATACCCATCATCGACTTCCTACAAAGCCTACAACAATCACACATGGATAAAATTGATCTCAGAAATCTACCACAATTCGGCTGTTGAGCATACAAACTAATCAGTCCTAAACCAAGCAAATTTGAACTAAGGGCAGAAAAAGGGTGGTTCCTAGGCTTCGAAGTAAAAACTTCCAAGAAATTCCTCATACTCCATCCCCACAAAACTCCAACCAAAGGATGGAAATGGATTGTCAGTTTCACCCCACACGCAACATTTAATGAAGATGTTCTATTGGGAGATGAACTAGACCAAATAAATAAGGAAAAAACCACAAACTACTGGAACAACGATCAACTAATCATACCGCCATTAGGCACATATCAAAGTCCTTAATTGCCACACAACAAGCTGCCAAATCAAGATGCGTCAACATTAGATTCAAACAATCTTCAATCCAACGCATCACCGTCAGATCTGAGTCATTACTCAGGAAACACACCTCAATCTGAGCTAAATAATGTCACGGTTTCAGTACAAGGTGCATGTGCATGTGCAATCTTGTAGGTACAGTATATTTATTATAATTCTCTGAGGAGAGAATTCCTGAAGATAAAGACTACATATATATACATTCTGAACTATTGCCTTTCGAGAAGATTCTCCCTGTAACCTGAATGACTGAGACTATTCGACAACTACCTAGAAGGTTCTCGGTACATCTGTCATCCTCATGAACCTTCAGTATGTTTCCAGAAGGTTCAATGAGAATATTCTAAGCTCCGTGGCTTCCGAGACCTCTACCAAGTATTCGCTTTGTGTCATTGCCTACGCTAGCCAGCGTAGGCTACAGGAATCCTTCGGCTCAACAGCCGTTACTAATAACAACCCAATACCTGCACATGAACCTCCGCCACCAAACAATACATTTACGACACTGCCTCCAACAACCCCTCTGGTGCCTCAATCAACCTGGCAACATATGACTCCCAATCCCTTGTCATTAATCAATCCACAACCAGACCCATCGGATTCAGACATAAAATCAAACCCCGACACAAACAATCCAATTGAGCTCAACTCTCTTGAAAGTGATTCAGATGAATATACAAACCCAAAATCATCAGTGTGATGGGAACCAAGTGTCACAGGACTAAGTCCTAGGAATGGCTTAGCGAACTTGGGACTTAGAGACTTCCATGTACATAGTTAGATTTACTCTCCTTATTGCACAACACAGTTATCTATCCCGACCCATCCAGATCCAGATCCAGACATTCCATTCACACATTCCGTGACACTGAGTTGGTGATGAATAAATCAATTTAATAAACTATATTAGGAGAGAAGAGAACTCTAGCTACAACTACCGGTACTTATTGTTAAAGTTATGAGCTTGAGCAAATATGGAGGTTATAGCGGAATCAGTGTCGGCGGTTAGACCAATACAGTAAGTCTTGTATGAAGTTGTAGAAGGAAGAATTGACTGGAAACAAGTGTATTGAGACGTATGGTTCTGAGTAAACTGAGCTGATAAGAGTGAGATTGCGTGTGCGCATTTTTTATCAACTGAGGTTTTTGACCAGTATTTATCAATCTCCATGGATCATAAGTTATGATCCCTGTAGATGTAAATCTATATACGTACAGATATATGAGCCAGAAATATAAAGCTAAATACATGTGTGTCGGTAATAGATCCGAGAAACCTTTAACCTGCATTTGATACATAATCATCTGATGGAATGCTAGTGTAAAATAAATGCCAATATGCATTAAACTTTCCGTGAGGAATGTGCTGATGACAATGATATAGGAAGGTGAATTTGATAACCTAATTAGCCGGACTTACAAATGAGTTATCCTTGGCATTCCAGGATATACGATATTTCAACAATAGCAACAGTTACTAATCAACATAGTAATCAGTTGCTATGTTATTGCTGTAGACTATGATACCCCTGATTGTAGTAGCCGGTCTTGAGTACTTAAGGAATGTCTAGGACTGGATTTGTTCAGTAGCTTTTTGTCTTGTAATTATTCTAGACTTTAGATTGACCCGATTATAGCTTTACCTTATATCCCGACTCCGTCCCGTTCCGCCTCCGTCTTGTCTCGCCTTTGTCCCGTTCCGATTACATCCTGTCCCAAGTATATCTGTTCCGACTCCAACCCGTTCCGACCCATGTCCTCTGATCTAGCTAACGAGCCTGACACTCAATTACCCGGCATCGACTATCAGGAAACCTTCGCCCCTACCCCGAGGCCAGAAACAGGTAGAAATATGTCAGTAATAGTCCATTACCTTAAATGGTACAGATGGCATGGTGATGTTCCAACAGCTTTCCTCAATCCAGACCTCAAAATTGATCTGTACATGGAGTTACCAAAAGGATTTGAAGAAGGAAATCATGTCATTTGCCTAAAAATGGCCTTTATGGCTGTTGGAAATATCGCGCAATGAAATGGGCGCAATATTTATGGAACGAAAGTAGAAGTTGACTAAAAGAGTGTCATGTTCGGATTACGGCTAAAAGTGTGGAAAGTGTGCGCTACAAGTACAAGTGTAAGCGACACGTAGCCTAAGCCACACCATAAACAAGTGTGGCACCATCTAGGCATAGAAAACCCCCAATAACCTCCTTGTGCCCACGCCATACAGCCGCTCATATATCTAATAGGTAGCCTGAAGCGCTACCATATTACCCATTCCAACCTCTTAAATTGTCAGGAACTGAGGATAGAGGTTACTGGGTCACAATGGTTGCCATGGGTTACAAATTGAGTAATCGAGTAATAGGAGGTGGACCCTATGAGACCTAGGTTGCTCTGGTTACTATGATGTATATATGGAGTGGACAGAGCCGCAGTAGAGGGCCACGTCTTGTCTTCCGTCTTCCACTGGCCTTGCCTACGATCCTAGATTCCCTAGTCCCTCGTCCCTCGTCCTTAGACCTAGTTATAATCACGAAGTCATACCTTTGACTCTTGCCTACCTCCTCAGCTGTTACTCAAACCACTTAGTAACCCTCCCGACGCTACCTTTGGCACCCTCGAGTTTGACATAAATATACACAAGATCGTGTCGGGAACCTAGACGAAATGGAGGTCCCATACGTCCACAACACACTGTGTCTCCATTTCCAACAGGAACCAATTGGTAATATCAAAGATACTCTGGCCCTAGAGCAGTTTGAGGAATTGAATGGTCCTATAGAGACAAATAATGAATCGGAAGGTGAGATGGTAGTCCAAAGGCAACTCTTCACAAAAAAAAGAAGAACATAAAAATCCATTTGAAGTTATAGAAGAGGGCTGAATAGGAGAGAGAGCAGTGTATCACTAGGGAGGAGGATTATGTGACAGTCGTAGCCTGTAGATATCTAGGCGCTCGTCTCTTCCCAATGATGCACTCTAATTGGGCTAAACTCGGCATATGGTTAATCCGGGACTCCGTACTCTTTGTAATTTCTATGTAGCAGCAGGAGTCTTGTCTCTTTAGATTAAATATAATTTATAATTCACCACAAGCAGTACGCTTGCCCTTACACTGGAATTCTTAAGAAAGACATGAAACGGATCCTCATAGAAAGAGGGATCTTTGTACCTCTCAAGGGGTATCCAGATTCCGTCGCATTAGAGATTGCTATTTCCAAAGAGCCACATGACTGGACTGATGAAGAGATTCCTGCTGTGCTGAAAAGGAACATAAATTATCACCCCAGAACTTTCCTCCTAGAGAAAAAGCCAACACCCCTATCACCCACAAAGACCGAAGATATAGGTTACGATTCTCGATCGAAAATACCCTGTCAACCTAGTGTGGGTAAAGCATTCAGATATTCCGCTGAAAATCAAACACGGCTACAACAAAACTTTATACCATCCTAACCAATCCAATCAACTATTTCTCAGCAAAATTCACGCGAGATAATTGATGAGGATCGCAAATAATCATTCTGGACGCTCCCACCTGTCCCTATACAGACTGAAATACTCGATCCGGATGTTATCTTCAAGTTCATGAAATGTTTTGACAACAAGAAAAGGTACACTGGAGAACCATATGACATTCTTGAAGACAAAACACGAATATTTCTTGCCCTTGCAGAAAATATGAAAATTTGTGCCAGTCAATTGAAGTCAGTTTTTCCCCGAATCTTGTCAGGAAGAGCTGAATGGTACTTTATAAATCATATGCACCCCCATGAAATGTTCTCGTCAATGCATGAAAAGTTAAAGCAACATTTTGATACAGAGGTGAATCATGAACAATACTATACCGACTGGCCTGCCGTGTCTTTTTGTCACGGTTTCAGTACAAAATGCATGGGCAATCTTGTAGGTACAGTATATTAATTATAATTGTTGCGATTTCCGAGTAAGATGAGCAGAAAGTAAAGCTCAAAGAATATTGTTTCCATTAAAGTTCTAAGTTACATGTAAAACGAGAATTTATGTGCGCATATCCTAGAAGAAAAGTGGGTATGCAAACAACAATTATTACAGTGGGAAATTTTCAGCACAGCTGACCACACAACCATTATGCAGTGAAGTGGGATAGAATTGAACCCCGCACCATTAACGCCATCCCATTAGCCGCAAAGTATGTGTGAAAATTTCTCTCGCTGCATTTGAACCCGGTATCATAATACCCCGCACATACAAGTGCATGAGAGAAAAGATTATCAGCGAAAAGAAACTAAAATGTATCATGCAGGATAGTTGTTCATATTTACAAGGAATGCCGATTATCGTAAGAAATGGGGCAAATTCCAACACTCCCCCTGAACAACGTATCCGAAATTATACGTTCATTTAGAGTTAAAGATTTCTGCGCAAAGAGGCCGAGCCTTTGGTGCAGAAAGAGGTTTGGTGAGAATATCGGCAATCATTTTGCCAGTAGGAATATAAGAAATAGAAATCTCGCCACTATCGACTTTCTCGCGAACAAAATGGTAGGCAACATCAATATGCTTGGTCTTTGAAGAATTAGTGCCCTTTGCAATTGCCATAGCACTCTGGTTGTCGGTATATACTAACATGCCTCCGTTGTAAAGAAATTGGTCGGCGACATGTAGTTCTTTAAGCATACGACTGACCCAGATTGACTGTTTCGAAGCTTCTGAGAGTGCAACATATTCGGCCTCAGCAGTAGATGTCGAAACGGATTTCTGTTTTCGGGACTGCCAAGAAATGGGGCCGTTACCAAGCATAATTATGTGTCCACTTGTAGATCGCCGTGAATGAGTGTCGGAAGCAAAGTCGGAATCAGAAAAAAGAATTGCTTTGTGGTCCTGAGAATGAGAAGCAGGCCCAAAACTGTAAGTAATACAAAAATCGAGGGTGCCTTTCAAATACCTGAGCACCCTACAGACACTGTTCCAGTGTCGTTGAGAAGGAGAAGAATTGTAACTGCCGAGTTGTGAGGTGGCAAAAGAAATGTCGGGACGGGTACTATTTGCAGCATAACCAAGGCTTCCCACAGCACTGGAATAAGCTGACTCATCAGCGCTAGTATCGCCTTCCAGGGTTGGAAGGATCCCATCGTACCCGTCAAGAGGCGAGGAAGATGATTTTGCCTCTCCTAAACCAAAAGAATTAATTTTATCAGAAATATACTCGGACTGAGAAATTTGAAGGGTCCGAGTACTTCGATCACGTGTAATTTGCCATCCGATAACTGTGGTAAGTTCACCGAGGTCCTTAACTGGAAAAGCCGAAGAAAGTTGCTTCTTTAAGTCAAGGATATCGTAAAGAAATTTCCCACATATTACCAGATCGTCAACATATACACCCAGTGCGACAGGCTTCCTGGAGTGTACATAGACGCATTGATCGCTTGAAGAAGAAAGAAAATTGAGTGAAAGTAATTTAGAATTAAGCTTATCATTCCATACCTTGCCTGATTGTTTAAGCCCGTATAGGGCCTTATTCACCAGTAAGAATTTCGAACCAGACAAACCTTCGGGTGCTTTCATATAAATAATCTCCTGAAGATCACCCTCTAGGTATGCTGTTTTAATGTCGATTTGGTGAATTTCCCAGTCAAGGTAGGCTGATACAGCTAAAAGAATCCGCAAAGAATCCATCCGAAGGGTGGGCGAATAAGTTTCAAAGAAATCAACGCCATAGATTTGACGAAATCCCTGAGCGACAAGTCTTGCTTTAAACCTGCCATCTGATTTGACGTTGAACACCCACCTAGATCCAATAGGTTTCCTCCCGTGAGGAACATGAGTAACGGGAGTGAACACCTTCTTTTCAGATAGTGAGTCGAGTTCGTCTTTTATTGCAGCCTTCCATTCTAAACTATTGGGCCATTAATTGCCTCTGAGAAATTTCGGGGGATGGGGGCATCTCCACCGACGTAAAGAATTCGAGGCTCCGGCTGCAAATTAGAACTGCTCTCAATCTGTTTGGCTATCCTGCTACTCCTTCTAAGACTTGCTACAAGAGGTTGAGCATCTGGATCATTTTGCCCTGCTGAAGAAACTGGATGGAGCGTAGCAGTTGGAGGGGTGTTGAAAGGAACACTTGAAGTTATGCCTTCATCAGGGATTAAAAGATATTCCTGAGAGGCAACAGAAGAAGTTGTCGAGAAAGAAATGGGATGAGATTGGTTAGAAGAATCCATCCTTGAGTATACGGGATTGGGGTTAGCCCCCTCAGAGCTTGAGAAATCTTCTTTGTTGTGATTTGAGCTGCCAATGTTTCCAGACTCAATTTCTAAATCACCAAATTGCTCTTGAGCGGACCTACTCCAATCCCAGAATTTGTCCTCCACAAATCGGACATTTGCTGAGACGACAATTTTGTTGCGACCCTGCTTGGAGGGCAAGTAAGCACGGTATTGTGTTGGCGAATCACAATAACCAATAAAAATTCCTTTAAGAGAAGTAGGAGAAAGCTTGTATCGTTGGGGGTCTTCACTGTCTATAAGAACATAACAGAGACAGCCCCAGACTCTCAAGTGAGAAAGGCCAGAAGAAAAACCGTGAAAGATTTCGTAAGGAGAAATCTTTTGGTGAGAATGAGGAAGACGGTTAAGTAAGTAACAGGCCGAAGAAATTGCAGCATCCCAGAATCGAAGAGGGAGATGTGCATGAGAAAGCATACACCTAGCCATCGTGACGAGCGTTCTATTTAATCGCTCTGACACTCCGTTCTGGTGCTGTGTATATGGGGCACTCTTTTGATGAGAAATGCCCCCGAAGTTGATGAGATTATACTCGGTGCCGCCGTCACTTCGAAAAGCTTTAATTTTCTCCCCAGTCTGAAGTTCTTTTGATTCCTTGTATTTAGCGAAACAAGAGGGAACCTCAGTGAGACTCTGAAGTAGAAAGACTTCGCTCTCGCGTGAAAAGTCATCGGTGAAGCTGACAAAGTAATTGGCACCGAGTATACCGTCGCACGACACCTCCCCCAAGTATCAGAATGAACCAGCTGTAGAACACTCTTTGGCCGGAGAGAGGGGTCACGACGGATTTTCTCAACTTGTTTGCAAGAAAGGCAAACATCGCAGTCCTTAATTGACTGTAAGAAAGAATTCTTTTCGAAAGGGACCTTTTTGTCGGTCATCTGATTTAGTTGGCTGTTGTCAAGTAACGAAAGAATTCCAGCACCGATGTGCGCACATCGGTGATGAATAAGCCGAGAAATTTCAGATACAGAATTCGAAGGTAGAGAAGTTAAAGTTGCAGAATTTAAAGAAAGTTTTCCGCGAGAAACGGACGATTTACCCTTCGTTATTAAAGCAGCGGAAGGCACGTCGGAAAAAGAAGAATAGTTATCGCAAGAAGTAGGCGATTTTCCCTTCGTGATCAAAGCAGTGGACGAGGTTAAGTTAGAAGATGAAGAGCGGTGCGACGAAAGTAAAGTACGCGAAGAAATTAAAGAATTGGGTGAAGATTTGACGACGTTGAAGCAGAATAAGCCGTCTTTTACCCGAGCGTTGCTAAAGAATTATTGTCCTCGCCACGGACAATAGACAACCCATTTTTAGAAGTGTGCATTCCATAGCCATCGGAATGCAACTGAGAACCCGAGACAAGGTTCTTGGTACAAGAAGGAAGGTACCAAACATTGTCGAGGGTGATAGTTCTACTCAGTGAACTATCAAAGAAATTTCCGACATCGAAACTGACAGAGCCGATACCCTGAACCGAAAGAATATGCCCAGATGCAGTCTGAACACGTTTTTTAGTTGCAGACAGAGAAGTGAAATAGTTTCTGTCCGCAAAAATGTGGTTAGTTGCACCCGTGTCAAGGACCACATCTTTCACTACCGGGCAGCTGGATGCGGACAAAACGTATTCCGACACAATCCAAGCTTCGCCAGAATTTCGTCTGTTCGAGGCACCTCCGGAGCTAGGCCCATCCCTTTTCCTTCCAAATTTGCGAAAAAGGGATCGAGTTATTGCCGCCTTTTCAGGGTTCTTAGCAGCCCATCTCGATCCATCAGGAGTTCTAAGCCACGAGAAGCAAGTCTCACGAGTATGATTAACTCGTCCGCAGTGTGTACAGGTTTTACCCAGGTGGGGATTAACCGATGTATTTGAGGGATAGTTGGCGGGTGGTGTTCCTGGTTCGCGGCTGCCGGAAGCGAAAGAAGCAGAAGGAAGAGGTTTGTGGCCCTCGTAGTTGGCCTGGGTCGACCGAAGAGATTGCACGGCACTGGCAAAAGAACAGTCCGTATTGTTTCGAAGGGTAGTGACAGACCCAGCAAAGTACCCCCACAGCAGGTATCAAAGAAATCAAGAAGGTAGCCTTTCATAATATCGTCCCTTGGCTTTAGTGTAGGGTCGATACAGGCGATGCGCATCTGACGACGTACTAGTTCTTCAGCGAACTTGTCGACAGTGGTGCCATCGGGCATTTCGAAGCGCCAAAAGTCCTTGAGAAGAGTCACGACAGTACCTTCACATCTCGGCTTAAAGAATGTCTGTATGGAGTCCCACATCTCTTTTGCTGTTTTCAAATTAGAAACGAGGTGGAATAACTCCTCCGGGACAAGCGAGATAAGAGCGACCTGAATTTGAAGGTCCTGTCGATGAAGAGGAGAATTTTTGGCGTTCTCCACATTGAGATCGTGGAGTCCCGATATGTGCTCATAGATGTGAGCTTCAATGTCGAGATTGCTGAAAACCCTTTCGACAAGGTCAGACCACCGAGTGAAAGTGGAGGTACTTAACTGAGGGGCACATTGGAGTGCCTTCAAAATGTCGTTGGTAGACATGCCGAGAGAAGTGGGTAAGAAGAAGTCGAGAAAGTTGATAGATGTCGGGAGATGTCGAAAGCGTTTGAACTTAGTTCAAAAAGAATAAAGAGTAAGCAGGTGAATGGAAGCAAGAAATCGCTGAAGAAAGAAAAAGAAGACAGAGTCAGAAGTATTTATACCCAGAGATAAGTAGAGCGGGTTTGGTCTCATAATCTGTTGCGATTTCCGAGTAAGACGAGCAGAAAGTAAAGCTCAAAGAATATTGTTTCCATTAAAGTTCTAAGTTACATGTAAAACGAGAATTTATGTGCGCATATCCTAGAAGAAAAGTGGGTATGCAAACAACAATTATTACAGTGAGAAATTTTCAGCACAGCTGACCACACAACCATTATGCAGTGAAGTGGGATAGAATTGAACCCCGCACCATTAACGCCATCCCATTAGCCGCAAAGTATGTGTGAAAATTTCTCTCGCTGCATTTGAACCCGGTATCATAATACCCCGCACATACAAGTGCATGAGAGAAAAGATTATCAGCGAAAAGAAACTAAAATGTATCATGCAGGATAGTTGTTCATATTTACAAGGAATGCCGATTATCGTAAGAAATGGGGCAAATTCCAACAATAATTCTCTGGGGAGAGAATTCCTACAGCTAAAGACTACAAATATATACAGTCTAAGATACTCTCCTTTGATAAGGTTCTCTCTGTGACTAAAATGGTTTAGATTCTTCAACAGCTTCCTGGAAGGTTCTAGGTACACCTGTCGTCCTCATGAACCTTCAGTATGCTTACAGAAGGTTCATTAGGAATCTTCCAAGCTTCGTGTATTTCGAGATCCTTCCTGAAAGTTCCCTCGGATTTATTGCCTGCCAAGCCAGAGTAGGCTACAGGAATCCCTAGGCTTAACAGCCGTAACACTTTTGATAAATTACGTCGAGATTACTCAAATGAAAACCTTCACTGTCACAGTTCCAATATAGAAAGCAAATGGGCATTTGTATGATTGAAAGGTAAAGCTATAATTCATCTATGGAGAAGTAAACTACCTGCAATTCTCCCGTGCTACTTATACACATCCAGAGGTATCTAAATATAGCCTACGTTCACAGTGGCCATAATACTAGCTTAAGGTTTGTTCTGCCACACGGGTAACGCTTCCGATATCCTTGGCACTATCCTTTACGTAGTCTCAGTGGCGATTTCGTATCCATTTTAGTTAGCTTGGAATCCTACGAGTGATAGATCATGAAGGTTGCCTTCGATAGCCATCGAAGGCTACAGGAATTATCGGCTCACAAGCCGTCACATTGACCAACCTTTGCAACGCTTGTTCAACAAACTCCTTCTTTGCCAAAAAGCACTCGGCCCCATGTACGCTGGATAGCAACCCTTAAAGACCGCAATAATTCGGGCTTGTCGTGGGATACCTGAACTAGAGTATGCTTTATTCCGTCCTGCAAACGTTGTCGAGAAATTGTTTTCAGAACTCCGCTCCTCTCTCCAAACGTCACTGAGCCGAAACCCATTACATATGACCTATGACGAGAATGCTTACACTGACAATCGAAATGATTTGCAAGAGGATCAAAGTTAATTCTATTTTGATCAACGATTTATGAACAATAATTGAAATCAATTTCGCAGTCAGAATCAGAACCATTTCCGAAAATTTCCCCCACAACAAGGTAAGCCAGTAATCAATCAAGAAAGTAGATGCAAGCAATATGATGAAAAGTGGAAAAAGAGATGTAATGTCTGTAACAAATCTAACTGTTGGTCAACGAAGCACACTGCTGAGGAGCGGCAAAGGTCCAGAGAACACTACATCATTTCATTTCATATGTCCAATACTAACCCTAGTTCCGAAGGCTATTCTAGCTACTTGCAAGGTTATGAAGGCAGCGAAAAATCCATATTATTTGAACAACAAAAAGATGATGAAGATGGATTCGAAGAGGATATATAGAACTCGTACTTGAGCACTGAATGTGGGCCAATGATTGTTAAACATATGCTTTCCCAGTCAAATAACCATCTATTAACATATTTGAACAAATATGAAGAGCCTAAGACGAATATTTCCGCAATGAAATTTACCCTCAACCAGTATGGCGTAGATAGTTTTCATGGAATAATGCCTGATACTGGTGCTGCAAAATTTTCTTCCGTTGGAATAGCCCAATGCTATGCGTTGATGAAAGAAGACCCAAGAGTGCGATTTGATAAATGTAAGGCCGGTGCACACACCATTCAATTTGGCCGTGGTGATCCCATATCTTCAATTGGAACAGCACATTTAGACACCATTTTTGGCTCGATTTTTTTCAAGGTCGTGGAGACACAAACTCCTTTCCTTCTCTGTCTCGCGGATATGGATAAACTTGGGATTTTCCTAGACAACACCACAAATGAGATAAAACAGAGATCAACCGGAAAGTCAGCACCTATTACTAGTAAATGGGGACATCCTTGGTTCCACCTCAGCAAGTGGGAACAATCCCGTGTTTATCTTACAGAACCTGAGATTCGTCTACTGCACCGTCGATTTGGGCACCCGCGAGCCGGTCGACTCTATCAATTATTAACAAAAGCTGGTTATAACGACTTGGATTTAAAGGTTGTTGAGACTATCAACAAATTCTGTCACCAGTACCAGCTAAATTCTCCCGCGCCGAAACGCTTTAGATTTGCATTGCAAGATGATTGAGAATATAACTACGAAACCTTGGTAGATGTAATGTATCTGGATGAAAAGCCTATTCATGTGACTGGCTAGGACTTTCGGTCAGTGCACGGAAGCAATGCCACAAATAACAAAAAAGGCAATTGGTTTCAGCGCAATCTTTCCACAGGTCGACCATAGCCTAAAAACATTTTCACTGGTTTGTAACAAGTTCAGTATATAATCACACTATTTAGAATGCCTCCGGGGAGGCGGAAAAAAGCTCGCAGGGTACTCCAACCCCTGAAGCCAACCGTCTCTGGGACATCAAAAATCGTGAAAAGTCGCGATTCAAACCTCACTAAGACAGCCGTCCTTGAAGCTCTCACTACCAGAGGCTGTTCCAAGATGGACCGCTTGAATGAAAATCCCCAGGCAGAGAACATCGAGATTGACTCTGACTCAGAATTATCATCAGCCCCCGACGACGAGATAATGCTAGATGACACAAGCTCTTATCCTTCAATTGACATGACACCCAGTGCACAAGAGACACATACTAAGGCAACATCATTCCCTATAAAGCCCCTACAGGGTCTAGAATATTCCATACATGCAACTCCTGCAATCAGTGCTCCTCTACCTAATAATGAGGCAACAAGTACACCAGCCATGAATAACCGTCTTGTTACCTCTCAGCTTCCTCCAAAATCTATCAATGAATTCACAGCAGTACTGACTGCCTGGCAGAATGCAGGAGCCAAATATTTAAAAAATCTCCCCCCATCCATTGCTGCAGATCTCCGAGCCATTACCACTCGAAGTGCTGCACGCGTCATTGCCGGCCTGTCAGTTTTTGATGAGCCTAGTACTCATAATCACGCCCCCATGAACAACACCACCAATACAGACATGCTAGATATAAGAACCCAAAAGGAAATGGTGGCCCCCAAACTGGCTCCCACATACGCAATGGCTGCACAGAAAGGTACTAATTCCCCACTACCAACAAAAAAGACACCTGCCAAAAAGTCTATCACTCCAAAACCCGACGCCAGAGTAATTATTCGATTACCCGCGGAACACCCTCTTCGAAGTGTTAGAGTATGGAGAGAACTTCGGAGTAAGAATTGCCTGAGAACGGAGAAGAAGTTCAGTTTGCTTGATTGACTAATAGACTACAGGTATTACGATATATACAGTGGATTTACAAGGAAGAAAGGTTACCCGCAACCGACTCGACTGCAGAAAAGTGAGATCCTAGACCAGAAAAGAATTATCCACTGACTCAGAATACTGGGTCATGCCATAGAAAATACGAACAAACCAATGACTGGATTTGTTCGGGAAGAATTGGATTCAAGCAGACTCAAACGTTGAGTCTGATTGGATCAGAAGTATGGGCTCCTGCCTGAACTCAGAAATATAGTTCAGGCAAGATGCATGCAACCACATTGGTCGATAGAAAGAAATGCAGGAAGCTATATTTCCAACACTCCTCCTGATCAATGCGGTGAATGCGAGAATGCTATCCCATCTGGAAAATCCTTTCAATCAGTGGTTTAGCTTTTTGCTGCGGAAGAGGTTTAGTTAGAATATCCGCCAGCATAGAAGTTGTAGGTATGTAAGACACCTTTATGTGTCCATTAAGAATACATTCCCTAACAAAGTGATAAGCAACATCAATGTGCTTAGTTTTAGAAGAATTTGTCCCTTTCGCAATCGCAAGTGCACCCTGATTATCAGAAAAGGTGAGAATACCATCATCGTGTATGAGCTCGCTAACATGTAGCTCCTTCAGAAACCTAGAAAACCAAATCGCCTGTTTAGCAGCCTCAGACAAGGCAACGTATTCAGCTTCAGTGGTTGAGGTAGATACCGATTTTTGTTTTCGCGATTGCCAACACACAGGACCACCACCAAGCATTAGAATAAACCCGCTTACTGAACGACGGGTGGTAACATCTGAAGCATAATCCGAGTCGGAATATAAGGATGCCGCTTGATTTGTGGTTAGAATATGTGATGGGGGACCGAAGCTGTAAGTAATACAGTAATTTGAAGAGCCTTTAATGTATCGAAATACTCTACAAACACTGTTCCAGTGACGCTGTACTGGACTTGAGTTATAAGCGCCAAGTTGGGAGGTGGCAAAAGAAATATCTGGTCGAGTCCCAATAGAAGCATATCCAAGGCTGCCTACAGCGCTTGCATAGGCGGAATCATCGGCCAGTGGTTCTCCCTCTGCCTGCGGAAGAATACCACCATACCCATCAAGAGGAGAAGAAAAAGATTTTGAATCACCAAGCCCAAGAGAATTAATCTTGTCTAGTAAGTAGCTGGACTGTGATATATGAAGAGTACGAGTTGGGCGCTCGCGAAGAATTTTCCACCCAATGATACTGTCGATCTCACCAAGATCTTTGACAGGAAAGAAAGAAGAAAGTTTGGCCTTAACAATTTTAACATCATCAAGTTGCTTGCCGCAAATTACCAAGTCGTCAACATATACACCTATAACCATCTGGTATATTTTGTGGATGTAAACACAGTGATCACAGGTAGACTTTTCGAACTCAAGAGAAAGAAGTTTAGAGTCTAATTTATCATACCATGCTTTTCCAGACTGTTTTAATCCATATAGGGCCTTGTTGATCTTAAGAAAACCGCTCACGTTCCATCCCTGAGGCGATTTCATGTATATAGACTCTTGAATATCGCCCTCGAGATAGGCTGTTTTGATGTCAATTTGGTGAATTTCCCAATCGCGGTAAGTAGAAATTGCGAGTAGTATTCGGAGAGAATCTAAACGCAGAGTTGGTGAATAGGTATCGAAATAATCGACACCAGGAATTTGGTTAAAGCCTTGAGCAACTAGTCGGGCCTTGAACCTACCATCAGATTTGACGGTGAAAACCCATCGCGAGCCAATAGCTCTCCTCTTATGAGGAACGTGGGTTACTGAAGTAAATACTCCCTTTTGGGAGAGAGAATCAAGCTCCTCCTGAATTGCCATTTCCCACATGGCCTTATCAGGTCCGTTGATGGCTTCAGAGTAAGATTGTGGGATCGAAGTATCTCCACCAACGTAAAGAATAGGAGACTTGGGTTGCCATGCAGATCGTGGCTCAATAGGTTTAGAAATCCTATTGCTCCTCCTGAGCGGAGGAAGGTTAGAAGTAATAGAACCAGGGGTAGTCTGGATTTGATTAACACCCTGAGAAATTTCTGCAGAAGAATAAGGAGTTGGAGTCGAAGAAGATGGATCGGGTTGCACAGACGTAGAAAAGAAGAATCTGGCTCAGTAATAGAATGATGACGAGCAGTCTGGCGAGAAAGTATTTGATCCTGAGAAAGTGTATTCCGAAAAGTAGGCGGGTCAACATGAGAAGAATTTTGCTCCAAAGTTGCAGTAGGTATGTTGACACCAGAGAAAGAATTTTCCTGATCAGTGGTCGCTTGGGGATCCAAGGGACGAGAAGAAGAAGGGAGAAAAGAAGGATCAGGAAAGGGTGACACGCCTGAGTCTGAGTCAGAGCTGTCGTAAGAATTTTCGGAATGAGAAGAGGTAGGATTGTCATCGAGGGGACCTTCGATCTCGCCGAATTGCTCAGATGAAGTTTGGCCCCAATCCCAGAAAGTGTCTTCAAGAAAACGAACGTTGGCCGAAATAATGATTTTATTTCTTCCGGCCTTTGAAGGAACGTAGATACGGTATTGCGTGGAAGATTCGCAATAACCAATAAAGATGCCCCGTAGCGAAGTTGGGGAGAGTTTAGATCTTTGAGGATCTTTTTCATTGATTAAAGAATAGCAAACGCAGCCCCACACACGAAAATGTGAGATAGTTGGCTTGGAACCGCGCAGTAACTCGAAAGGTGTTTTCTTGCCTTCAAGGAGAGGAAGTCGGTTTCGGATGTAGCAAGCTGTCGAGATAGCAGCGTCCCAGAATCGAACAGGAAGATGAGCATGTGATAGCATGCACCTAGCCATAGTTACTAGGGTCCTGTTTAAGCGTTCAGAAACACCATTCTGATGTTGAGTATAGGGAGCTGAAATTTGGCGTGTTATTCCACCAAAATTTATTAGCTTGTACTCGCTACCACCATCAGTCCGAAGAGCCTTGATTTTATGACCAGTCAGAAGTTCTATAGAATCCCTATAGATAGAGAAATGACCTGGTACTTCATTTAGACCTTTGAGTAGAAAAATTTCGCTAAAACGAGAGAAGTCGTCAGTAAAACTGACAAAGAAAGAACTTCCGGAGATTCCCACATGTCGACACTTTCCCAAGTGTCAGAATGCACAAGCTGTAGTGTTTGATCTGACTTATTGCATGGACCGCGATTAATCTTCTCAACCTGTTTGCAAGAAAGACAGACGTCGCAGTTACCCAGAGATTTAGGACAGATATTTAGTTTCGACAATTCCTGTGATTTTAAATTAGGTAGTTTAACTAGTGAAATATCGACCTTTGAGAGAATCTGGGGGCTGACGTGAGCAAAGCGATGGTGTAAAAGGCGATTAGCGTCCATGTTAGATACAATTGTGAGTAGTCCCTGGTTGATATTCGAAGGGAGCGTGGGGTCCTCGGGTTGAGTAGAAAGAGGACTAGAAAATCTAGGACGAGAAGAACTAAGAACAGCAGGAGGAGAAATTACATTGAAATGAAATAAGCCATTCCTTAAACGAGCGGTTGCAGTGAGACGACCTTTAGCTTCAAATATGCCAATCCCACTGTTAGAAGACCGCATTTTGTAACCTGCAGAAAGAATTTGAGAGCCAGAAACAAGATTTTTTGTACAGGAAGGAAGATACCAGACGTTTTCTAGCTTCAAAGTACGAGAACAAGACGAATCGAGATAATTTCCCAAAGAAATTTCCACAGAGCCGATTCCAGAAATAGAAAGTAATTGACCAGAAGCAGTTTGGACACGCTTGTCAACTGGAGAAATAGAAGAGAACAAGCTTTTGTCATGAAAGATATGGTGCGTTGCACCAGTATCAAGAACAACGTCATTGCATTTCCCTGATCCATCAGAAGTGAGAATATGTTCCTCCATCATCCAGGCACCGTCAAGTTTAATAGACTTTCCCTTTTTATCCTTGGAAGAGCCTTTATTCCCGAATTTTTGAAACATAGCTCGCACTATAGCGGCTTTCTCTGGATGCTTGGCGGCCCACTTTGTGCCGTCAGGCGTAGAAATCCAGAGGAAACAAGTGTCCCTGGTGTGACCCTTACGGTGACAGTGCGCGCATGTTTTGTCCTTATTGGGAGAGTAGGATGAGGAGAAGAAGAAGTAGGATCAGGGATGGATTGAAGCTTCGCAGGAGTAGAAAGAAATGCTGCAGATGGACCGGACTGTCGACTTTTAATTGTTGCTTCTGTCGACCGGAGAGAGTTTACTGCCTGAGAAATGTGCAGGACTTATCTCGTCTCAAAGAAGTGACCGATCCAGAGAATTGACCATTGCAACAATAGTCAAAGTAGTCAAGTAAGTAATCCCTCATATGAGTATCAGAGGGGAAGAAAGAAGGGTCTGCAGCAGCAATTCTGCGTTGACGTTTTGTGAGCTCTTCAGAAAACCGATCCACACTAGTACCATCAGGCATAGTGAATCGGAAGAAATCCTTGAGCAAGGAAGTAGGAGTAACCTCACACTCGGGTTTGAAGAAATCCTCAAGAGCAATCCACATTTCCCTGGAAGTATTTTTATTTTCAACCAAATGATAAGAATCATCAGGTACGGCCGAAAGAAGAGCAAATCTGACACAACGGTCAATTTCGTCCAAGTCCACATCTTTATTTTCGCCTTTCTTCTTAGTATCGGCGACGGCTTCGGAAGGGTCGCATATAACGGACTCCGCATTAAATTGTACGAGAATCATTCGAAATAGGCTAGCCCAGCGAGTGTAGGTAGACTTGTCCAAAGTAGGGAGAGAACGAACCGATTTGATGATCTGGTTAAATGCCATTCTGGTTGTAGAAGATTGAGAAGATGTGGTAGAGGTGAGTGTGAGGAAGAGGAAGTTATAGAAGTTGAAGCAGCCAGGCGAAGAAAGAAGTATTAAGTCCAAAGTTGAGCTAACTTGGTCTCATAATCTGTTAGAGTATGGAGAGAACTTCGGAGTAAGAATTGCCTGAGAACGGAGAAGAAGTTCAGTTTGCTTGATTGACTAATAGACTACAGGTATTACGATATATACAGTGGATTTACAAGGAAGAAAGGTTACCCGGAACCGACTCGACTGCAGAAAAGTGAGATCCTAGACCAGAAAAGAATTATCCACTGACTCAGAATACTGGGTCATGCCATAGAAAATACGAACAAACCAATGACTGGATTTGTTCGGGAAGAATTGGATTCAAGCAGACTCAAACGTTGAGTCTGATTGGATCAGAAGTATGGGCTCCTGCCTGAACTCAGAAATATAGTTCAGGCAAGATGCATGCAACCACATTGGTCGATAGAAAGAAATGCAGGAAGCTATATTTCCAACACGAAGTGAGGACCCACTTCTTGTAAGAACCAAGCCACGCCGACTACTTAGTAGTCCAGAACTTATCAAAGATATCCGAAGGGTGCCAACAGGACTGGCACTTGTGGCCCCTAGCCCGTCACAAGCTCAGGATTTACTTGAAGCGGCCATTGATCTTAAACCTATTACAGGTGACGTACTGATGGAACGACAAGAGAAAAGAATAAACTACCTACTGGGCCCGGTACCCAAATACGGATACAACGCGTGGGGAAATCGAGAAGCCCTTACCTATGACGAGATCCGACAGGAGCTCGAAACAGAGAAAATCAGCTCAGAGTCAATATATGTGTTCGGATTAGGTCTTAGTCAACGAGCTCTAGCCTAATCGTGCTAGGTTGCAGGCTACTGTTACAACTATTCATGGGGTCATATTCAGGGTGGTGAAGTAGTTTGGGTTTGGTATGGGTTATAAGGTTGATACCTGAGCGTGTCTCATAGTAGTCAGACACGCGACTCAAGTAGCAAGTACACGGTAAACCTCAACCCCAAAATGATGATACGTATCAAGTTTAATATGCTAGGTCCTGTATGGCTAGTATGGATGGGATATGGGGGATTTTACCTGTAGATAGATAAAGACGCTGTAGCCCTCTGATAGTTGGGACAAGTCTTCTACCAAATAATATCGGAATCAATCCTAGCCTCTCATTAAGCAATCTCATGAATTATTTCCGTGTCTATCATTACAGACCAATAAACAGAATCGACGATCAATATTTAGAAAGTCGATAAATATGCGATGTCTTGGACTCGCCGGTCTAACGAATCCTCGCAAAGCGATGGTACACTACGCTTAGTACTCAAAGCATCATCTATCAAGAATCTCCCAAACTATATACGTCTCTTTGCGAGAGCCGCACGACTTAGGCCAGCCGAAGACCGAGCACAGGTTCCCTCCTGCTCCAATTGTCATGGATTCCACAATGTAAACACATGCACTCGTAGGTCTCGCTACGCTTTCTGCGCCGCTGATTCACACGATGGAACTTGTAGCACCCCTCATAAATGCCTAAACTGTTGTGGACCGCATCCAACAGCTACAGCTAACTGCCCCGCCAGACCTCGCCGCGAGAATGGAACCCTAGTTCGTCCCGACAAGGAAAGGCTTCGGCAAATACGTCAACAAGGTCACAAAGCTTGGCAGGCCAAAAACCACCCTCCAACAATCCAGGCAGTTGAAAATCCAAATATCATACCTGTTGAAAGGTTAAAGATCGTGAGAGCGGAATGCTGGAGCGATGGAGGAGAGTGAAGAGTTATCGCCGAACAAAGAAGCAGGTGAATAGAGATTTATGGAATAAACCTTGGTAGGTTGACACGAAGCAGGTATGAATATGACCTTCAGAGATATTCAGTAAACGTAATGAACTGAAGATTTCTGAAGGATAAGGCCACTAGATATATACAGGAATTAGCCCTAGTGGGACGAATGCAGAAAATAACTAGGATATGCGCCCTAATTCCACTATGGTAACATTATCAAGGTTTGGGTGTGTCTTTACTACCAGTAGGCCCCAAGCTAACTAAGTGTAAGACAGACCTTGCATGTTCGTCAACAGATTGAAATGAAAACGAGACAGTGCATGGCCAGGGTTACAGGTGCAGGACTGTTAATAATTACAACAATACCGACCCCTAATGATAACATGCAGACGTGCGAGAGCCCTACCATCCTAGCACAAGTCATCCCGACGCAGAAGTCCTCCCCTACAACTGAAGTACAACTTTAATGGTCCGAAAGCGAGGACATACAACGCAGACAGCCACTGGCCTCTGCATCTTCCAAATCAATGTTGCTAAATGTGGCCCAGCCCATGACGCTGCCCTCGTGCTTGCTTCTCAATCTAGGGCTGACCTTATCCTTATACAAGAGCCATGGGTTTTCTCAGACATCTCTCAAAAGAAAACTAAAACTCACCCTAGCTTCCTTGCTTTTGCTCCGCTTGCAGACTGGACGAGTCGACCCCGGGTCATGACCTACACACGTAAAGGTTGTGGTCTTTCACCGTTCCAGCCAAGTATCCACTCGCGTGACTTACTTAGAGTCTGTGTCCAAAGAAAAGGAAAGCCCATGATCGACTGCTGGAATATCTATAACGCTCCAATAGGCTCCTTGGATGCAGGGGAAGGTCTGCGTCTACTTCTAACACTCCCTGAAACCCCAGATATCCTTGCCAGAGACTTCAATATACACCACTCCGCATGGGATGCGACGACCAGGAACGACACAGCTGCAGGAGAATCCTTACTCACCTGGGCACTGGAAAAAGGCCTTCTCCTTCTTAACCCATATGGAGTACCAACACACGATGCTGGTGGAGTCATCGACCTCTTGTTTGCTCAGATAGGCCCAAACTTTAAATGCCAAGTTCGCCCGGACCTTGAAGTTGGCTCAGACCACAGGACTCTTCTAACAAAGCTCCCAGACAAAGGGGCCGAAGCTCTTGAGTACGGCCGTCTTCGATATAAGGCTTGCGACTGGAATAATTTCCGCACAATCCTCTCTAATCGACTTATTTTACCCCCGCAGACAGATCCAGAAGAGGAAGCTACCTTTCTTGTAGAAGCAATATCAGGAGCCTTGCGCGCAGCCTGCCCTAGATCGAGTGAGAAAACAAGAGGCTATAGATGGTGGACAGAAGAGTGTACAAAAGCTCACCGAGACTTCTGCCGAGCTAGACGCCTCAATAATGATGCCATTCAGGAACGTCGGATGTTTGGTAAAGTCGTGAGGAAAGCCAAGAGTGAATATTGGCGACAGAAGATCGATGGAGTCGCCAACCTTACAGAGGCATACAAAATCACCAGCTGGCATAAGAAGCAAACCCGCCCGCATACCCCTCCCCTGACTGGACCTGATGGCCCAGCCGTCACTCCCGCAGAAAAAGCAAAGCTTTTCAGGGACACACTTCTTAGCCGTCATCTAAACCTACAAGATATTCCGATAGATGCGCCAGCTGTACCCCGGAAATGTCTCCCCTGGCCATCGCTAACAGAGGACGAAATTTTCCGCGCATGCTGCCAGGCGAAGTCCACCACCCCAGGACTAGATGAAATCACCATAGACGCTCTTAAAAAAGCTTGGCCTATAATAGGTAGACGGATTATAGCTCTGTTTCGCCAATGTGTCCAGCTAGGAATTCACCCATCTGTATTCAAGAAATCTAGCGTCATTATACTACCAAAATCTGGAAGCCGTAATTTCTCCCTCCCCAAATCCTACAGGCCTATAGCTCTTCTTTCCTGCCTAGGAAAAGGACTCGAGCGACTAATAGCCCGAAGACTTTCGTACATCGCCCTCAAACATCGTATCTTAGCTAAGGACCAGTGCAGTGCAGTCCCTCGCCGCTCCTCTACAGATCTTACCATAGCCCTTGCATGCGATATACAAACAGCCTGGGATAAAAAGAAAGTAGCAGGAATTGTAACAGTAGACGTACAAGGTGCCTTTGATGGCATCCAAAAAGGGCGTCTCTCACTTTGTCTACGAAATCAGGGCTGGCCACCCATCGTGGTACTCTGGGTAATTTCATTTATGGAACAACGAGAGGCTTCAATATATCTAGATGGGCACCTATCTTCCTCTTTCCGGACCCTCTGTGGTCTACCCCAAGGTTCTCCTGTTTCTCCTATCCTCTTCCTTCTGGCAATTCAAGGAGTGCTTCGACTGTCCCGTGGCCGCTTTGGGTATGCTAACGACATCTCGCATTTCTCTTCCGCAAATTCCCTGACTTCGTGTGCCAGCCTCCTCCAGACTCAACTTAACAATACCCTGTCCTGGGGCGGGAAAACGGCATCTCCTTTGAAATCTCTAAGACTGAGCTACAGTACTTTCACCGAAAACGCGGCGAAATAGTAGAGCCATCAATCCACGCGGGAGAAATCGAGATAGCGCCTAACAACCATACCCGTTGGCTCGGAGTATACTTTGATCGTGGCTTACGCTTCCGATACCATGTGAGTGAAGCCTGTAGGAAGTCCTTAGCCATTACAAGCCACCTTAAGAGACTCTCATGCACCACCCGTGGCATTAGCCCCTTCCTTCTTCGGCAAGCTATTCAAGGAACAGCTTTCGCTATCCTCTTTTTCGGAGCCGAGACATGGTATTCCAAAAACACGCCACTGGATATAATAAGGCGTGTTCAGCGTAGGATCAACGACGCCGCTAGAGCCGTTCTCCCTGTCTACCGCACTACCCCAACTCCTGCCCTTCTTAGAGACAGGGTGGGGGGCGGCTAGTACTTGGCTAGAACGAATACATGACCGCTTTACGGTACGAGTAGCATCAGCAGACCCACGTCACCCTTTACGGCGGCGATGGACTTCCTCCGAATGTTGTGGATCCGACAAAGAACATCTCCCGAACTTTCTACTGATACAATACCACCCCCTTGGAATGCAGTCGCAAAACACTTCTACAAAACATCGGGGCTATAGGCAGAAGAAATGGCCTCGAAGAATTCAATAGATGGCAAGCTTCTCAATCCCCTTTAGATCTGTTCGTCTTCTCTGATGGCGCCCTTATTGATGGTAGAGCCGGGTCCGGATATGTCATCTATCGAGGCCTCACACAGAGAGTTGGGCAGGGGACTCTTCCTCTCGGAGAATCGGCCGAAGTGTATGATGCAGAAATAGCCGGAGCCACTGTAGGCCTAGATGCTGCTCTCCATAATCCGATGGCCCGATTGGCCACAAATATTACGGTATGCCTAGATAATCAGGAAGCCGCCCTTCGCCTCCTCATAGATACTCCTACCCCAAGCAGTTCCTCTCGTATCGCTCGGTTCCGACACCTCGCTACCAGGTGGATAGAAAGAGAACGCAGCTGCTATTCCAAACCAGGTATAGTTAGAGTACGATGGTGTCCAGGACATGTCGGCATACCTGGCAATGAAGCTGCTGACGCACTTGCTAAACAAGCATGCACAGCCCCTACGCCCCCCCTATCTCCAACAATCTCTCGAGCAAAGAGAGACGTAATCACTCGATACAAATCCTCTATATCTCTGTACTGGTCCCAAAACGCTCCTGAACGATACCAACAACTGGGAATAAACGCCAATACTGGGAGCTCCCCAGAGCTCAAGAGCCTCAATCGCTACGCTCTTGGTCGCCTTCTTGCAGCCCGATCAGGTCACGGCGACTTTGCAGACTATCACCGCCGCTTTCACCACTCGGACGCACCTCTATTATGCGCTTGCGGGCTAGAAAAATCGCCTGATCACTTTTTCTTTTGTCAACTCAATCGTAGCCGGTCCCGCCTCCTTGGCAATACTAGACATCCAACACCGGGAATTCCCTGGATTCTAGGCTCTCCTGAAGGTGCCATAGCATTTAGTAAATGGCTTCATGAAACATGCTTTTTTGAAACATGCAATAACAACACTAACTAGTGCCCCAAACTATAAATATTGGGCATGTATTTGCAAGAGCTCTGATTTAAAGACTATTAGTCTAGGTGATGGATAATTTTCTTGTTAATATAGATAAATATCTTCTCTACTGTATTAGAATACAAAAGTCTCAGCTGGAGAGTACTTTTGACTTCAGTTGATAGTTCGGGATGCATGGCAGGCTGGTCTTGGCCCATTTATTACATGTCGGGCTTAGTTAAAAGCGTCGGCACGTCGGGTAGTTTATATAGACTGAGCTGGCCAACACGAGACCTTACGGTTGTGTTGTGAGCTGGCACGACGTTAAATAAAAAAAAAATGCCACAAATAAATGTTTAAATTTTCTATGCAGTTCATGATCGGGCAGCTACAGCGCTTTATGACTACTAAAGTTATTCTAGATCCCTTAGCCTTACATGTGACGAAACAAGGATGGGCCCTGTAGTTATACACAGCACAGCCAGAACCCAGCCGGGCCTAGCCCGCAACAGTTCAACATATAATTGATGTCGCTACTTCCTTTCAAGACACTGGATTCCTCAAGGACATGACAGCCAAGGAAACATGGGAAACCTTGCGTTGAATTTGGGTCGATACATACCTAGATCTCCCTGATGTAATTACGCATGATGCTGTAAAGAATTTTACAAGGAAGGAATTTTTCAACAAGAACCGAATTATGGGAATCACTTGTAAGGAAGTTGTCACGGACGAGGACGAAGACTATGACGAGAACGAAGACAGAGGCTGATAATGAAGACGAGATATTCAGATTATTGATTAGATTCTAAAACATAGGTAATTTTCAAGACAAAAAGCTACAGTCAAAATCCAGTCCCAGAGTTTCTTTAAGTACACGAGCATCAATACTATAACCAAGGGTGTAATAGTCCACAGTTCTTACGTAGCAACTAACTAGTACTCCGAGTGTCAACTGTTGCTATCACAACACTCTAACCATTACAATTTCTAAATTATGTTATTGTATATACGTCATGACTCGGTTGACTGGGTGCAACGCGATATCCCAGAGATGGTTTGAGACAGAAGTACCTATGGAAGCTCATTGGAGCATTGGAAAAATCGAAAGGTATCATGGGCCTCTATGTCGGGCATGGAATATACTTCATGCAGAGCTTCGTGGCACTACCAGTAAGGAATCCATCCTGCAAATGGCCGTGAAAGCTTTGAACAATACTGCTGGACCTGACGGCTTAGTGCCTACTTTGCTCGTTTTCGGGGCGTATCCACGTATGACATTGGATTTGCCACCTTCGCAAACTACAGCCAATCGAGACCAAACTCTCGAGAAGGCAATGAAAGCACTCCGCCAGATTTCTGGCGAAAGACTGGTTCGAGATGCATTAAATACTCGAAACGGCCCGGATATCACTCCCACTCTCAAGCTACCTATTGGTAGTGAAGTTCGTGTATGGAGGGAAAAGAAAGGATGGATGGGACCGTACAAATTAATTTCTATAGATAATCATGATGTCAATGTTGATATGCCTGGAAATCATAGAGGCCCTACTAAGTTTCGCTCAACAACCGTACAACCGTACCTCCGCGACAAAGATGAAGACCCGAAAGATCTACCTCAAAGTCAAGAATTGCCAGATGACTTTAGCGAAAGTGAAAGTGAGTGTGACAGTAATGACAGTAGTGAGTACACTCCGCAGAGCGCCGAACAATCACTTCCTAGAAAGCGAGGGAGACCCCTAGGTTCAAAAAACAAACCAAAACCTCCGAAAACTGGAGCAGCACTACAGAGTGCATTTGTTCTTTTGGATTCTTTGGAAGAAGTTATGCTCTCGGCAAAAGAGAAAAAATACCGAGAATCTGCTGTGAAGCTACGAGCCAAAGGTAAGATTCTAAGTGACAAGGAGCTGTTTCAGGCTTCTGACCAAATTGAGATTGAGAATCTCATCAAAAAGGGTGTGTTCGAGTTTGTGATTTATGACGAGGCAGTCCACGGTAACAACAGACTGTTCAATTCGCGCTTTATTCGAGAGATTAAAATTAGCAACGAGGGTATGCCATATGAAAAATCACGGCTTGTTATTCAAGGTTATGGGGATGCACAAAAGAAAAATATTTTGACCCAATTGCTTTCACAGATCCGCAATTAGAATTCTAATACTAATATTAATTCGTGATAAGATGAAGGGCTAGTTAATAATAACCATCAATTTAATAATAGCTTCCCCTATACAACAAGTCACGTAAAAAGTCAGGTAAGGATATACAACAGAGTCATGAAGAGAGGGACAAGAACACAGCCATTAATGCGAAGATATTGGCAAGAACTGATTATGATTAATTCCGGCTGGCAAATGTTTTTACTCTTGTATGTAATAGCTCAGCGTGAGAGAGATTTACACCTCATGCAATGTCTTCCTTACTTACCCATTACTACACATTTGTTTACCCATCTCTTCTTCGGGAAGACCATCTATCCATTCTCCAGTTCTTCATCAGCAAGACCCACGTGCAACATCTACTGCAACTAGTTGCCCATTCATCTCTTCCTAGGGAAGACCTGTCATCACTTGACCCATTAAATATCCTCATTCACCACCTAGATCTTCACTAGGCCATACAACGCACCCCGTGGAACACTGTCAAACCCTCATCCTTGAGAATTGCCAACGATCCAACGTGCATCTCAATGTCTTATAATTGCAATTGCTCCTGCAATTATGCAGATAACTAATGCCCAAATATACTTGCGAGATATCACACAGGCATATGTGCAATCTAGGATGGCGCTAAATAGAAAAATCTCCGCAAAACTCCCCAAAGAACTAATCCGTAATTACGCACCTGGGACTATAACGAGAGTGATTAAGCCACTGTACGGAATTGCAGAATCTGGACTTTTTTGGTGGGCTACATATCATCGTCATCATCAAGATGAGATGGCAATGATGGCAATGATGGCTTCAACCTTCGACCCTTGCCTACTCATCACTGATAGCAACAAAACGCCCACCAATAACTGCTTTGGAATTGTCGGTATGCAGACAGACGACACATTGATATTGGCAATGCATGACTTAAATGAGTTAGAGGAAACAAAATTAAAGAAGGCCAATTTTATTGCGAAACCAAGAACAATGCTTACTGATAGACAACCTCTAAGATTCAATGGATGTACCTTAACAACCTCAAATAGTACCTTATTTATCCTCCAAAAAGGACAAGGTAAAATTTGGCATTAATCCCGGAAAATGGAGATAACTATGCAGAAATCTATGTGCGGCAACGCGCAAGAGGGGCATATATGGCCTCAATTTGTCAACCTGAAGCCAGTTACGACTTTTCAAAAGCTGCCCAAACATCTGATCCAGACTCACATGAGTATGCTGAGCTTAACAAGAGGATTAAGTGGCAGATGGATAACATTGATCGAGGAATTAAATGCATAAATATCAACCTACATCAAGTTTCTCTATACGTATTTGTTGATGGGTCTCAAGGCACTGTATTATCGGTATTCCGTAGGGTACGAGTTGGGTGCAAGTAGGTTATAGATGTGGAGGATAGTGGTGATTCCTAAGAGTAGGAGGTATAAATCAGCGTGAGGTATAGGGTTCACGGAAGAGGTAAAGGTAAAGTAAGTAATGGGTGAGGATGGTACAATAACGGCGGTCTTCTTTAGAGAAGAGATAAGTAGGTGAACAATAGGTATGAGTATAAACAGAAGACGTTGCGTGAAGAAGTATTCTTCTTCACGCTGAGTATATATGTACATCAGATAATAGGACAGCCCTAAGCACTGTCTCGAACAGTGATACTACGTAATTCCTATGAAACGACCCTATGTTCCTGAGTATGTCCTAATTGTTTAGGAACTCAATCTAACACTGCGTTTTGTTTTGGCATGGAACTCCCCATGAAACACCATCCTAGCTTCTACTGCGTTTATCCATGAAAATGGGTCATTTACCAACAACAAAGACCTGAGTAGTCAGATTGGCTATGTTATTTGCTTGGCTAATCAGTACAAGCTTATTTTTGACCACCCTGCTTTTGAATTCCGTGGAACTATCATCCATTGGAGCTCCACAAAATGTAAGAGGGTAACCCGAAGTGTCCTTGCCTCCGAAATCTATGGAATGATTCAGGGCTTTGATATGGGAGACTGCATTGCCAAGAGGCTCAGGCTAATTATCACTGCCTTTAACCGAATTCGCGGCGTGAAAGAAATCCCTCCTGTACCGCTTATTCTCTGTATAGATTCATACTCTATGAAGGGGTTACTAAGCTTGGAACTACCGCCGAAAAACTTTTGATTATTGATCTTATGGCACTACGACAATCATATGAAAGTAAGGAGATTGAAGAGATTTGTTGGATCCACAGGGATGATAACCCGGTTGATGGAATGACAAAATGCAACCCAAACAAGTTGTTAAAGAAACTCATTGATGAAAATCAGTTAATTATTTAGGTTGAAGGATCTGTAACCTGTAAGGCTTAGATTACCTTAAAAAAACGTTCCCAGTGTTGTTATTGCTTAATTATGTGTATGTAGTTGACTGTAACATATTGTAGAGTATATGCCTATTATGCCTTAGGCAGTAGTATATCTGAATAATTAACCCAACAATAGAACCATTCCATTCCTCAAACTGCTCTAGGGCCAGAGTATCTTTGATATTACCAATTGGTTCACAAGTGGATACAATATATCCAGTCCATTTTACAAGGGCCTCTCTTCTACTTCCACGACCAATTCATTTAGTTCGTGCCTTTAGTATTTTCTCTACATACCACTCTTCTTGATTATCTTCAGCAATGACTGCCAGAGGCCGCACATCTTCGTTTTCCTGCGAAGGAAAGGGATCCATGCTGACTGGCTGAAGTAATGACACATGGAATACGTCGTGAATTCCTCTCGGTACCTTGAGACGGTGTGCATATGAACCAACTGCTTCTACTACTTCGTACTTTGCGTGAATCCAGTCAAACTTTTTTGATGGCCGGTCAGTTTTAATGTTTCCCAGATGTAACCAGACTTTATCTCCAGTGCGGAATCGGTGGGCAGAAGCTCGATTTTTATTCGCGTGTCGCTCTTGTTCCTGTTGCGCAACAGCAACAGCAATAGCAGCTTGCGCGACCTCCCTTGCGTCTTTCATTTTCTTTACCAGACGCTCTCCTCACGCAACAGGGTTATAGGCACCTTCCATTTGAGTTGGTTTCGTAACTAACTTGATTGGTTCTAGATGATATCCGTGACTAAAGAAAAACGGGCTCACTTTTGTAGAACTAGCAGATCGATTATTTATGGCCAGCTCAGCATGAGTCAAAAGTTCTTCCCAATCGCTCTGCTGATATGTACAGAAAACTCGTATAAAATGTTGGAGCTCTTGATCCATCCGCTCTGTTGCTCCATCTGTCTGTGGGTGGAAAGCTGTACTGAGCCGCCTTTTATTATTCAACACCTCGTATACTTTTTTTCAAATAGCATTTACCCACTGTCAAGGGATGAATGATCGTGGTCGATAAACCGTAAGATGAAAAGATTTACTACAGATCTAGAAAGAGGTTCAAGGTGGAGAGGACCTATATACAGCTTGCTTTACAGGGGAAATATGAGTCCAAGCGCTTTTGCTAATGGTCTACACCTTGATCTTATTGCATGTTCCAGGTCCCAAATACAAATGATCGCCACTTGGAATAACCCAACTCTGCTTCAATGCCATTGTTTCGTTCCCTCACACCCACTGGGATCAACGATCGCTGACATTGTCGGAAGGTAGCCCATGATGTCGATATACTACATTGATAAAGGTGTTGGCAGTTGCTTCTGCAGTCATGGAGTAGATCGGCTCAAAAATTACTCCCTTACTAAGTCTATCTGTTATGACCAAACATGCATTATATCCATCCACTTCTAGCAAGTCTGTGATAAAATCCATCGAAATAGACCGCCAAACGCGATCAGGTACTGGAAGTGGTTTCAATTGTTAAAATTGGCGCTACTTGGCAGTGAAGAGTCGCATTAATATGGAACGTAATAAGGTTCGAGTATAACTAGCAACATCCATGCGGACTCATTCATTGACCAGCCTCACAATTATCTAGCATAAACTGGTGAGTCGTGTCCTTCACTTAGCTGTAGTAATTAGTTTAAATAGCGCTCTGATACAAAGTGGGTTTAATCAACAACTCTCCACAATAGTTTTCAGACTCTTCAATCTCCCAACTCGCTTCACTAGGTGATATTAAATAGAAGCATAACAGCTTAAGCTTCTTTACACAACTTCCATTACAACAGGTAGAACTTTCCATTCAAACAGTCCATATCTTGTACGGAAGGCTGTTTTCCATTCCTCTCCTTCTGCCATACGGACTTGATGAAAAGCTTGACTAACATCAAGTTTGGTGAGCCAATTAGCTTGATTTGGTGATCTCAGTGTTTCTCTTATGAGTGGTAGTGGATATCGATCCTTCTTAGTGATGGACTTCAGGTCTCGGTAATCGACACAGAAACGGAGACCACCGCCTGGTTTCTTCACGAAGAGTAGTGGAGCTCCTGCAGAAGACTTACTTACACAAATAAAATCTTTCTCCAGTAGCTCAGTTAATATTTTTCTGAGCACCAGTAGTTCATCTCGAGAGTTATTATACATTGCACACCATGGAACTGGTTCTTCTTTACCAAAGTTATCACTCTCCAAAGGAATATGATGATCAATTCCTGTTCGATGAGCTGGTAGCTTGTTGGCCTCTTCCAGTAGGAAACTCTTCAAAAACTCAGCACCCAGCCAGTCAGGCGAATATTGCGACGGATCTACATTTTTCTTTGGCTCTAAAGCTTTATCAATGTCGGCGAGTGTGAATGAGTATAACTCAATTTTTATATTTTTATCCTGTTTCTCCCTTACTAATTTCTCATATAATTCTGATGCTATCTCGACTGGGCGTTGGGAGACTCTTGCAAGCATTTTCTTATTAGCTACTATGTGTCCTGTCTTTTCAAACTCGAGAACCTTTATTGCCTCATTTAAATGTACTTTATTATCGACTAGAAATGCGCGTCCAATAATCATATTTTGCATTTGGCGAGGAACAATATACGACCAAACTATCCTTTTGAAGCCAGCAAGATCTACGAAAATCTTTGTAGCATAATTTATTGTAGAGCGGACTCCTGGTATGAATCCTTCCATCTCTCTTGGTGCTATTTCAACTACTTCTGGCTTATGTTTACAGATAAATTCATCACTATCACTGGCGTAAGATTGGCACCCATTATCAACAAGAACTTCTTCACATTGCACTTCATTAATGATAGTATCTATCAGGAAAGATGGAGATTTCATCTGTGGCTTGAATTGAAACCATTCTCTCTTGAGTGACTGAATATTTTCTTGTTTCCTCCAGATTTTTAATCTTAGGAGCTCCACAACACGACTTTGTTGTAGAGCTATTTGTTTTCCGAAATCTTTCTCTCCAAATTTTCACCAGTGCTCCAAAACTCCGGCTCTATCATTAGTAACTTGGGTGTCAATATCTTTGATGACATTTTATTGTTAGCAATTAATTGATCAGGATTATTGCCGGAAGATAAGGACAGTTACTCTGATAATGGTTGCTATTTCCACATCGTAGACAGCATATTGCATCACGGCGTGCCTGAATAGTATCCTTTGATACCCATCAAGCTCGCGTAGTTTTATCTCGTTTATCATTCATACGGAACTGGTTGTTTGACACTGTTGGTGCCCAGTACATCTGAGACGATGGTAGATTTGATACGTGCGTATGTTCTTGCGGCCTTTGGCTTGGTAGAAATGCTTGTCCCATGTTATGGTGTACTTATTTATTTGCCATTGTAGCTGCATCATTTTTTAGGTCAGAAACTAACTCCTCATAAGTCGTGTGCAAATTTGACATTGAGAGGCAGGCCCGAAATCGTGAATTGAGCGAAGTTCGAAGAAACTTTATTTTCACTGATTTGGTAAATGTAGCTCCTCCGGCGTTAGCCAATTCTCTTTCAAACTTAGGATAGTATTTTGCAAACGTCTCCCTTTCTTGCTGTTTCATTGTTTTCAAACATCCTAAAGCCTTCAACTGCTGCGCTGGATCAGTATACAATTTGCCGAGTTCTGCAAGAAGTCCTTCGTAGGTGGCTGTCCCTGCTGAAAGATTACGTGATACCCAATGAGTCACATTTTTTGCTGCATCATCTTTCAACCTGTTGAATATCGAATAGAATTGCGTCAAGGGATCTGAGCCACATGAGATAGCTTTACCGTGTGCCTGCAACTCCCATATTGGCCATAATTTCTGGTCTGCACCTATGAATTCCGCTAATTCGATCTTTGCCCTTATAGCTGGTGGCGGGGCAATGGGTGTTGAGTCGGGTGAGGAATTGGTAGATTGCGATGCAAGATTTTCCATAGCAGATCCAAGTTTCTTCAATATTTTCTGCGTATTTGCCTGTTGTTGAGCATGTTCTTGGGACTACTGCTGCATTGTGGTCATCATTCCCTGTAAGGCTTGCAAAAAACTATTAGCCATAATTTCAGATTTTGATGATGCTGCGGATTCGTTTGCGTTTATTCCTTCCATTTCAAACTACTTTAGGTTCAGACTCCTTGTTTGAACGTTCCTTCTTTCGTAATATAATCGTTCATATTGCGTTTCTTCTTTCGTAATCAAATCTTTCCTAGATTAATTCTTACTGAAATAGATCAAGGGACTTCCTTGACTGCGCTGTCGTTGGAGAGATTAAATATATTGTCAGTGGAAGCGTACTGCTTGTGGTGAATTATAAGTTATATTTAATCTAAAGAGAGAAGACTCTCATTGCTACATAGAAATTACAAAGAGTACGGAGTCCCGGATTAACCATATGCCGAGTTTAGCCCAATTAGAGTGCATCATTGGGAAGAGACGAACGCCTAGATATCTACAGGCTACGACTGTCACAAGAGGCGAGTTCTAGAAAGGTTTTGCGGCGGTTTTCAGGTGAAGACAAAACGTAAGATGTAATCTGATTAACATCATCTTCTTTCAGTCCTGAGGATGTTCTTTTTCTGTTTTTGGGGGAGACAGTTCTGCGGCGCAGTGAATAGCTAGCTTGTCCCCGAGAAACGCCTAGCTGGGCGGCAATCTGCGTCTGGTTTTTGCTAGATTCATAGAGCCCATGAACGTGAAATTTTATTTTAATTTCAATTCTTTAATATTTAATTTTTCGGCACACTAAAGTGCTTTAATCTCTGGATTTTTGTTTGAATCGAGGTGTTGAAGGCGGGGTTTGAGGTGGATTCATCTTAAAAATAAGGTTAGTGTGGATTGAAGCCATGTGTCTGCTGAATAAACAACTCTGTATTTGGGAAATCTAATTCTTATTATCAGTCACGCACAAGATGAAAAGAGCTGTGTAGCTTTTCAGGGCTCAGCGGATAGAGAAATGATGGAGAAGAATTGGAAAATTAGTCTCATAAAACTGATGGTGATAGGAAATCAAATTCTGCCCTAAGCTTAGGCCTTAAAATACAGGACATGAATTGGGTATCCTGCCAAATAAGGCGCTAATAGGGGTCTGGCCCCTGCAGAGAATATCGCCCTACTCAAATCCACAGCAAATTTGAATCCGTGGCCACAGAGAAGATTCCCATTGTCCTCTATGGTCTAAAATTCAAATGGGACTGTAATACAAATCTAATCTAACTCGAAATGTCCAATAAATGTGCTTGGTATAAATGGTAGAAAGATAGAAGGCCCATGCACGATGATAGTAAGGGCCGTCATCTACAATGGTACAGCCCCGCAGAGTTTCATGCGTCTAGCGGCCAAACTAGGCTGAGCTAGCCGGTTTGGTGGACAGGCAATGCTCATGACATACACACTCCACCCGAGATTGTCCAAAAGGAGAGATGAGTTGTATGGCGGGATCCTTTCGCTGCTCTTGCGCGCGAAGGAAGATACCAAGTATCCTTGCATACATCTCTTTCCTACACCAGAATTCCTTCGGCCCAAAGATCAGGAAGAATCTCCGAAATATATAACAAAGGACACGGCGGTGTATCAGCTTGGCTTTGTCCGAATGACGACCCTTTATCGCCGCCTCAATGTCGACTTGTCCCAGAGGCCACACGCGGCTTGCTTTGCTAGTGTGAAAGTCGAAGGAGCGCAACGATGCTTGCGATGCACATCGCCTGAGGCTTCAAACAGTTCGTAAGCTGTAAAGACTGCGCGAAAAATATTATCAACGTCATTATATGCCCCTAGTCTATCCTTGTGGTCTATTAGTAAAGATGTGGATCGTCTCCGTCAGTCTCTAGGTAGCAGAGGGCGGTGATTGAACTCCGGCTTGCGATGCTCTCGATGTAGGATGAATTTGGACATTATTCAGCAGCCAAGGTTCAGCCCTTCCATCTCCGTAGATCTAGGAAGTTTCACGATGAAGTTCGGATAGGAGTTGTGCTAGTGCATCTCGCTTGAAACTCCGTACTGCAGAGATCTAAAGAGCGACCAAACAAATCAAAAAGAATATCACCTTGCCCACGATCAAGTCGGACTCAAGTTTCTCTGAGGACTATAACTACAGCTTGATACCCAGATTATCCTCTACTTCATCACGATCAAACCGTTTCATGGATAGAACATGACTTGCAACTTTTTTTCTAATCACATACCTAACAAAACATAGTGATCGAACTAAGGAGATTTTGGATAATGGAAATGAAGTAGAGCTTCCGGAACGTGCACTGAAGGTGGTTCTCTTGGCTAGCTATGATGCGATGTCCAATAAATGATACAAAGCCACTAGTATCGGGAAAGAAAGATGCTGAGCCACGGAATCTGTCAAGACGGATAAGATGGGGTCAAAATAGCTGGGAGGATATCATTTCAGAGAAAGACGGAGTGTCGCTGCCTCCAACTCTAATCTTACTTGCTGGGCACCAGGTATAGGCGGGCCCGTTTAGTATTCTCGAGCATCTATGGGTGCACTAGCACGTCGTGTAGTCAAAATTGACCGAGCTAACAAATACGTATTCTATGATAGTTTTCTGTGTACCAACATAGCCTTGATTTCATGATAACTCAAAGACCTTGGGGATCGGGTGTTTTGTTTGTATGGTTTATTTTATAATTCTGAATTTCCCTTCTCAGCCTCAGACTTTGTAGGACGTCTGTATGCTCGATACTCACTGGTCAAGGATTTTTACGTGTTGGATAGTAAATCCTCTTCTGCCTCCTCTGTAGCCACCATCCAACTACGACATTCCTCAAAAGTGTACATTTAATAATACACTTACAGGAGCCCCGAGTTTAAATTACTCCCTCAACCAGTTAAATGATAGTCTTTTGCGGATTCTCTCCTGTGGGGGCAAATGTCTAAATACTACTGACTACAGGGTGCCGTAAGTGTGAAAGAAAACCACAAAGTCATCACGGGGTAGTGAGCCCTCATTAAGAATCAAAATCAAAAATGTAAAGTTAGGCTTCACCTGAGACAGAATCCACGTCATAGGCAACGTGCTAAGATATCAGTATGATTCAGATCAACAGTCCGCCCAAGGCCGTGAGTGAGTGAGTGAGTGAGTGAGTGGGTTTTTATTGTACTACTTGAGTCTTCGACTATCTAGCACATTGGGCTCCTCTCTGGCCCAGGCCACACCTTGTACAGTGCTCCTGTCCTCTCTTGTTACTTGTAAGATCATTGATATATTGCCCATGATGAATAGCCATTCAGCTCAGTATTTACCCGTGGAATTCAGCCACCTTTTCCACGGAACCTTCTACCCAAAAAATATAAAAATGGTAGCAATGGAAACTGCGTGCGCGGGAAAAAGTCTCAAAAAACCTGCAGCCCCAGCCAGGCGAGGCCTAGACACCGGGACCACATGAGGTGCGCATATTCATCTATATCTCCCTTCTTTGTAGCATTCGAGGCCATCTTGATCCAATCCACCATCTCCGTATCGGGTGCTGGGTTCGCTCCGGAAACTCATCGGATGGCTTTTCCTCCATGATCAAGGGTTGGTGACGAGAAGGGCTTCGACCCTAACGTCTGATCTGATCGTGGTTAGCTTCATGATAATGGTGATAGGGGGATGTGATGAGAAATGAAGACGATACAGATCGCGAAGGCGACTGGGAATCCTCATCGAAGTGAGGAGGTTGTTACTCAATCTTGGCTCTGCAGACTCTTCAGTGAGAGCTGGAGGTTCGTAGGGGACACCACTGACAGGTGTTGAGAATAGTCCCCCCCCAAGGCCGTGATCTTAAGGGATAACCAAATACCTCTCTAAATACAGCCTTGACATTTCTGCCATTGCACTAGCACACGAAGAAAAGCTAGCTTTAACCCTGAATTTCTACAAGAGGCATTTAACACTCTCGGGCATTGTAGCAGCGGAGGTAATTGCCGGTGATTTGTAGTCAACTCATTATTTGAAGCCGCCATCTATCTACGCAAGCTTGAAGGTAGAGAATGCCTGGGGGGAGCATGTTCGGCTTTTTCCTGCGGCGGGTATTCGCGGTTGAGGAGAGAGTGACGTACCTCGACAGTTGGGTCAGGCAGTGGTGTTACCCACGTTGGACCAGTACATGAGGTGGTCCCTTATGTATGAATACTCCTCCACGTTAGGTAATATGCCGAGGAGTGACCTCTTCTCGGGATGAGCCCAACTCTACCGAAAAGCCGAAGATATTTATTTCCGAACACGAATGAAAATCTCGTCATTATCATCACCATCGTCATCCGGGGATCAAGTAGACGAGGTCAACTGACCTACTACCGTCAATTTGTGATACTGCAGCTCTCAGAACTTACCAATCTAGACCACTAGAGAGTTATCACTCTGTCATGGGAATGTCGTCTCACAGGAGCTGCTCAGGGCCGGCCTTGACCGTCACCTGTACAACTCTCGTCATCAATATATGTATCACTGACATCCTATTTCCGATAGTGAAAACAATGATGAAATATCAGTCCGGGCCAAAACCATATTAGATCACCTACTGCGGTGTAAGACTTCAGCCTCTTTGAAATCGCCGTGTATAATTAGCATCCTAAGAATAAATTAAAAAGCTTTTGCCCTCCGAGTCGCCCAGCCCTAGATCTATTTGCCAAATCCATTATAAACGATGTCTATGTTTACACAGCACATTTAACTATCTTTTCTGAACATGCACTAGAGGGAAACTTCATGAATTTAGTCGCCAGAACGTGATTTCGTCGTGCTGTATCCGAAGACTGCATGGAATCTGTCAGTATATTACTGGACTCGCATCAGCGATCTTCTGTCTTGCGTGGGATTCATCCACGAGCAGGTCACTGGGTGCTTGAAAGAGTAGCCCTCAAGGTATAACCCGCAACGAATGACTGGAAAAATCCAGAATCCAAATATTCCTGTACTTATTCTTAGCTAAGTTCATTCAGAACAATTCCACTTCTAACTAGCAGAGCGATTTAGCGTCTTGAAGGGAATATTTAGTGAGAAGAATATGATTGAACATAGTGTGCTCGTTTATTTTTTGGTTTAAGATGTACAAATAACAAGCAATGCTCTAAATTCTGTCCCTCAACCCCGACTATCTCCAGAAAACTATCCAAATTAATGTAAAATTATAATTCCGGGAATCAAGACTTATTTCCAATCAGTTAACTGGACCGATCGACTGAACTATAGCCAGACAAACGTTCATTTAGATTTTGCTTGTATATTACATGGTCCCTTCCATTCTTGAATAGACGTATCTCATCAGATCTCTTTCATAATACATAACATCCATAAACCTGCAAACCAGCTTTTGATCAGCGAGCTCATAGTAATGCTCAAACTTAGCCATCGATAGAATTTATACCCGAGACGCACTCTAATTTAGAGCGTTTTAAGTGACTTAGACAGTCATTTCATGAACTTTCGATAGACTCCAAGAAAGATCGACTCTCGCTTGACCAATGAGCGAGATAATATTTCGCAGGCTCTCGTTTTTTCTCAAGGTGAATACTCAAGAAATTAATCTTTGTTTTAGTGTATCCGTGACTGATATGAAATAAATCATGTTCGATAAAAGTTAAAGATTTTTCCACGGGTCAATGAAATCAGTTAGCTGTAATTGTCACAAAAATCCAATAAGTCTGATGTTTGGCTCTAAATTAGTTTGGTGATTAAATTATCAGAATCTTATCAGAGTTTTTGCACAATGGACTCATACTTATAAACTGAGTGATTTTTGTGCAAGACCTATATATCTCTTGACCTTTTGATCCGCTCATGTTTTAAGCTGTGTAATTTAAATGTAGAAGCTTTCGTATTGCTTTTACTCTAACTGTTCCCTATACTTTTTAAATCGCGTGGCTTCGATATGGGGCGTGAGCGATGACTTTTTTCGTTGCCTACTGAGGCAGGGGGAACGTCTTTGGCATTTTTGGTACTAGAGGTTTTGGAAGCCTCTTCTTTTGAAATTACCCGAACTTCTCTTTCCTTTTCTAAGAGTGCTCCACCTAGAGTGGCACATTTTAGGATTGTCTGGATCAAATGGTTTTGCTTCAAAGGTTTCGAAAGATATTCGTCCATCTGCGCCTGAATACACTTTTCCCTATCACCCAACATAGCATGGGCAGTAAGGGCGATGATAGGTGTTCTTTGGGTTCCTAGATTGCGTTCGTATTCTCTTATCTTTCCTGTAGCCTCGAACCCACCCTATTTTGCTATTAGCAAATAGTAATTTCTAGGCTTATCTAATGAGCTTACCATAACTGGCATCTGTACGTCCATGAGTATTACATCATACCGTTTGGCTCGGATTGCATCAAATGCTTCCTGTCCATTCCCTACAACTGTGACAATGTGATGATACTTTTCCAAGATTTTTACCGCTAGCCGTTGGTTCACTATATTATCTTCAGCTAACAATATGTCGAAAGATTTTGTGTTATCTGTTAATGATGGTGCAGCTCTATTCTCCAAAGCTGGAATCATTCCGTTCCCCAGATCGATTGTAAGGCATGGAGTAGTCATGTATGATGTAATACCAAGGTCTAAAGCCGACTTTAGGCTGACATGAACGACTGGAGCTAAGAGAACAATTGGATAATACTTAAATTCGTCAATTGAGCGTAATTTTCGGGCTGTTTCGATTGAGTCGACAATTATGACGTCATACATAGAGGCTAGCATAATACTGTCTTCACACAGGTTGAGATTATTCTCTGAATCTACTGTTGTTGGGACGAGGCCAATTTGCTTCAGCATGGCGACAATTTCTTTACCGTGTCCTGTTTGCCCCTTATCAATGAAGAGAACATTATGTGACTGATAAGGTTTAAGTTGCTTTTCAATAAAGCTGATATCTGAAGTAGCGAGGCGGACAGTGCAGGTGAAAAAGAACGTGCTGCCCTTTCCATATTCACTCCTTACCCAGACATCTCCTCCCATGAGATTGACAAGCCTTTTGGATATCGAGAGACCAAGGCCCGTTCCACCAAATTTCCGTGTCATAGAACCATCGGCTTGCTGAAATGTGTCAAATATAAGACCTAATTTGTCTGCTTCGATACCAATTCCAGTGTCAGAAACTGAAAATTCGATAGCATATTCGTTTGATGAGCACTGATCTTGCTTAGCTTTGCGAATAGTCAAAGAAACTTCCCCATGTTCGGTAAATTTGATAGCATTGCCAACCAAATTAAGAATTACTTGCCGTAGACGGAAGGAATCACCAACAACATGGTCAGGAACTGAACTGTCAACTCGATAAGTTAGATCGAGAAATTTCTCGTTAGCCTTCACCGCCATTGTCTTTAGTGCATTAAAAACAGTTCCTCGAAGGGTGTATGGAATCTCCTCCATTACCATTCTATTGGCCTCGATCTTTGATAAGTCGAGTATATCATCGATGATCGTCAAAAGGCTGTTGGCCAAGTTATGAACGATATTAAGCATCTCGCGTTGATACTGTGTAAGGTCTGTGTCAAGTGTGAGCTGAGTCATACCAATTATACCATTCATTCTAAGAGAATTTGTGAGCATTGATCTTGAGCTTATTAGATACTTCAGGAGCTTACGGGGTTCTGATCTCATGACTCATATTTGCTAAAAACTCTGACTTAGTTCTATTGGCGAATTCAGCGGCTTCCCTAGCAGCTGTATTACGCTGGATTGAATCTCTCAAATTGAAAACCATTTTGTTAATTTTTCGCTTCAGTTCATCCATCTCTCCTGAAGCTTCAACAGTTATTAGTTTTGTAAAGTCTCCGTCCGTAGCTGCATTAGTTATATCTCCAAATGCACGGACTTGGGCCGTTAAGTTTTGAGCCATTGTGTTGACGTCTAAATAGTATTAGTACTTAGATCCGGAAAGTATTGTATGAGATTTAGTCTCCTTACCAGTTGTAATCTCTTTCCAACGACCGCCAATCCCGGCAACATCTGCTTGACCACCCATTTTGCCATCAACTCCGACATCTTTTGCCACACGTTGAACTTCATTTGAGAAGATACTCAACCTATCAACCATGTTGTTGATCGTTTCTTTCAAAACTAGAATCTCTCCTGCCGCTTCAACCTCAATTTTTTGGCTCATCACACCATTTGCAATAGCCTGCGTGACGGTTGAAATTCCTCTAACCTGAGAGGTTAAATTACTTGCCATAGTGTTAACATTTTCAGTTAAATCTTTCCACTTTCCTTCAACATTATCAACCTGTGCCTGGCCACCTAATGTACCATCTGTGCCTACTTCTCGCGCCACTTTGCTGACCTCAAAAGCAAAGGTTCCGAGTCTATCAACCATAGTGTTAATGGTATCCTTTAGCGAAGCAATCTCCCCTTGTACCTCGACACCAATTTTTTTAGTCAAGTCTCCTTTGGCTACCGCAGTTGTGACCTTGGCAATCTCTCGTACTTGGGTAGTAAGATTCATGGCCATTCCGTTAACATTTTCCGTCAGATCTCTCCACGTACCCTCCACATCGTGCACAGTTGCTTGGCCACCGAGTTTACCTTCAGTTCCGACCTCCCTGGCTATTTTCGTAACTTCACGGGCAAATTGCTGAAGTTGGTCGACCATAGAATTGATGGTCTCTTTGAGTTGCATTATTTCGCCTTTGCACTCAGCTTTAACTTTCTGCGTAAGGTCTCCTTTTGCAACAGCGGTGGTGACCATGGCAATATCTCGAACCTGTGTTGTCAAATTATTGGCCATAGCATTAACGTTGACTGTTAATGTATTCCACATGCCTTTCACACCTTCAATCTCAGCCTGTCCTCCAAGTATTCCCTCCGTACCTACGTCTCTTGCCACGCGGGTTACCTCGGCCGCAAACGTTCGTAGCTGGTCAACCATGGTGTTTATGGTCTGCTGAAGTTGTAGAATCTCGCCTTGCGCAGGCCTCTCAATTTTTTGAGTCAAATCCCCATGTGCAACTGCTGTAGTGACTGAGGCAATTTCTCGTACCTGGTCAGTTAAGTTTTGGGCCATTATGTTGACTAAGTAGATCATAATTAGCTACTCATGAAGATGAGTTTTAATATAAATTCTCTCTCAAGAAGCCTGCCTGGTTATACAACGCACCATTATCTGTTAACTCTTTCCATGTACCATCAACTCCAGATATTTGAGCTTGACCTCCGAGTATTCCTTCTGTTCCAACCTCTCTAGCAACCCGTGAGACTTCGCTAGAAAAGATTTGAAGCTGGTCCATCATGGTATTAATAACCTGTGGCTATTAGAAAACTTTTTTATTTTGAAAATATCTAATAGAAGCTTACTCTTTTGAAAGTAGTTATCTCCGGATCCATTTCTACTGAGTGGATTTGGACTTTCTTGCTCAAATCGCCTTTGGCGACAGCTGTTATTATCTCTCCTATCTCCCGTAAAGCTTTTTGAAAAGCTTCATTTGCTTGCTGATGCTTTTTGAGCTCTCGCTCAAGGGATGCCACTCGTTTTGCCTCATACTGATTAATCAAATGTTGCTGGTGTTCTGCCTGCTGAATCATTTGAGCTTCAATTTCCTGCTGTCTTGATTTCCCTTCTTTAATTTGCTCTGCTTGGTCGGCGATTTCTTTTTGCAGTGTTTCGATTAATTCATCATTTGCGAGCTTTAGAAGCTTGGGTGATCTTCCTTCAATATTTGAGCTTCCATTGACAAATTTTGAGTTAATATAGTGTTGCCTCGAATCTATCGCTTTGTTAGAACGAGTGAAGCCACCAGTTAGAACGTCGGCAAAAGCAGATGGGGTTGCGCTCTCGCTCGGTGTCGCAGGGAGTATATTTTTGAAAGCATATGCCTTGGACTCAAGGTCCTGCACCCGCAAGATAAGAGCAGTGATTTCATTTTCGAGAGTAAGTTTTGCTGGTGTATTTGCGCCGGGAATTTTAACCTCTAGAAATTGCGGGTTTCGCAATGTCCCTAAATTTTGCAGAATCGAAGCAGCTGCCGCAAGTGTTGAGTCTTCAGCCATATTCAAATGATGTAGCTGAGCTACCCGAAATGAAGGGTGCCCGCAATATTCTCAGCCGGAGAGCATGAAGATTCTAATGTTCTATAAACAGGTTGCCAATAAAAGCTGGATTCCGAGAGTATACGTTTGCTGCTAAAGATCCAGTTCGAGCCGTCGTATGGGCGATGAAGAAGAAAGTTTAGAACTGGAAAGCACTTATCCATCAACTTACGCTGCGCTCTATAACAATGAAAGTGGCAATTACTTCACTGGCCCACAACCAGGTTGGAATGACCAGCAAGGGCTAAGTAACAAGGCTACCCCTGATTCCCCGAAATATAAAACCCTCTCGCTGACGGGGTATTGTTACCAGCATTGACAATTGCGGCTTTATCGCAAAATAGTATACAAGCGATACTCGAAGTTCGATAAGTGACGTGATCACAATCAGCTACCTCCCCTAAGATCTTCCAGATCGTCGACGGGGGGTTTAGGCATTTGTCCGACGGGGGGCACTAACATGTAGTTTTAGTTTTCTCGATAGGGACTAGAGATGCGGGGAGGGTGGCGACGTTGCAATGGTGTGGGACCGAGTTTAAATTGAGGCGGTCGGCAAGTTAGGACGGACTAATTGTGGGGTCTTTTGAACATAAGGAATGAGCCCCCCCCGATATCTCGAGTGATGGGTGAAAATATCTATAATTGGAATCTTTGAGGTCATGTTATCACTATCACCAGCCTTGTAAGGGTCATTTATGATGTAAGAATGTAGCATCTAATTATTTTGAAATACCAACATGTTATTGGTGTTCACCAAAATGTCGCCAGTCGCTACAGTCAATTTTAATGTACACTTCTAGTGGCAAAATATCATCGCCTCATCCAGTCCTGAGCGTAGCCTAGGAAAAAGTCTTCATTGTTCCGCGACAAATGTTGCTATGGATGTCAAAGAGTGGTACCACATTCTCACACAGATGGTTAGGAAACCTTAGACATTATGCATAGATTATTTTCTTGAATCTAACCCTACGTGTATTATTTCATTTCATTATTTCATTTTCTTGTTCTTTCTGGGTCTATGACTATGTTGGACATGTAGGTCACCCCACGAGTGTTAAACGAGTGAAATAATCTATTGTAAGAATTGGTCGAAGGAACTCGAATGGGGCCAATAAAGTCACGGCCGGAGTATAATGTACATTCATGGTATCTGTATGCGACGCCTTTTCAAACCTATTTTCCCATTATAATAATTCGTTTCATCAGTACCTGCTAGATCCCAACCCTTCCGATTCTCCAACACCATCGTAGTGCAAACTTTTACTACATTGAGGCATTACCTACGTTGCACGTTACCTACACTGTATTTGTTCACGCTGCTAGCAGCAAGACTCTGTTTCACAATCATTTCTGCAGCAGCAGCAGCGGCTAGTCTTTCCTTCTGTCTACTTCTATCCCTCAGATAATGAGCCGCTTCTGGTCTCATTCTTAATATCCTGAGGATCATATCGTCGCTAGGATCTGCCTGAGCTTCTTTTCTCTTTTCTTCCTTAGCTTTCTTCATAGTACCTAGATTTCGGCTCATCATTATACTCTTCGTTCTTCGAACCGAAGACGCGCCTAGTAATCCACCAAATGATGCGCCAAAACTCGGCGGCGCAGATAATCGATTGCGGTGTTGATTCGCGCGTTGAGCTGATGCTGTTGCCATACGTTCAGATATGCGTATCAGGTTATCTGTCGTATCAAAATAGAAAAAGTTCAATGAAGCCAGTTCATGGTATTTGGGTGACTTAAGCACGTTTGCTGGGACTCCCATCGCCTCACCAGTACTATCGTCCCGCGCATGAAAAAATTCAAAAAGAAGCTCAAGCCATTTAAAAACTATATCCATTTCTTGTTGCGTAAGTGGCTTTTGTGATGAAGGCTTGTCAGAAAGTGGAGGGACTAATAGGCTCTCAAGTGCTAAAAGGACTTCCTTCCAAAGCCTGTTCATTACCATGACCATAGACGCTTCAGTCAAAGTTTCTTTCATGATTGCAAAGTTTTCATCAAAGTATGTGAAGAGCGGTTTCAATGCATTCTCGATGTCAATTTGTGTCAGCGGTGGTGTCACAGCTTGCCGATTCTTCCATAAATTTGTCACAGCGGCAATGGAGAGGCCTCGGGATAGTAGTTGCTGAAGAGCTTCTTGTGAGAGGCAAGCATTAATATATTGCGAAAGCTATGAATAGAGTCAGTGGATGTAAATACTGTTTTAAGATAGTCAACTTGCTTTATCGGTAATCATGCGCGTCATATCTCTTTCTGTTCTCTTTAGAAGGCGAAATGATTTTCCCAAAAAAAATTGAATATCATCTCTTTCACCTTCCATACTGACACGGAGAAGCATTCTTCCCTGTGTATCGAGATTAAGCCAATATTCTCGTGGTAAGTAGTCACTAAAGTGAATTGGATCAAGTTTTAAAGAGGTTCTTCCCAGATAATCATGATCGCCAAAAGCATCCCAATCCCAAATAGTTGCAATTATATTGAGGGCCCCTTGAACTGTGATATCAATCGATTCGTCCCAACGTGGATTCAAGGTTTTTCTTATCACTCTTGTCTTTGCTAGTCGCTTTTGGAATTCATCCCCCAGTACTAAATACGGATCGCTAGTCCCACTTGCATCGCAAGCCTTAATATCTTCTGCTTCTACAATCTTGATGGTAAATACATATTTTGATGGTTTTATTTGCTTATCCCTTGGAAGTGATGATTTAGCAAGGACATCCGCACATGCATCAACATTCATTGTCTTCTGAAGAATTTCTAGCTGCTCTACTGCGAATTCGATATTGTTCAACTTGACGAATGACTAGGTATTTCAATTATTAAGACTGGCTATAGTCATAGGTTGGAGACTTACCTCTGGATAAAATTGAAATGGCTCAATTTTCTCTTTGTTGTTCCACGCATCTTTTGCTATTTGCATCCATTTTTCTTGTTTGGTTAGTAAAACAACTGCTTCTTGGGATGGCGATAGTCTATCCATTTCCTTGCTAAACATTTGCTCTAATCTTTCACAATATCTTGCGAGACCGATGCCAAATGATTTTGAAAGAGCTGTCATAAACTTCGCATACTGAAGATCATTATCCCAGTTAAGTTGAAATATTTGATTAGCAGTCTCATTAAAAAGTCTAAATATATCGACAATAGAGACACTATGCCGTTCGTCGTCACTTGCAAGATGGCTAGGATCTTGCAAGCGAACTTCGAATTTATCTTGCTTGATTGCTTGGTCAACTAGCTCTATCATATTAGAATCAGTAACACGGATCCAGCGCCAAACAAAATCAGCAAGTAGCTCTTCAATATTGAAAGCAAAAGGTTGGTCTGGAAGGGCATTACGGTGTATTTGTCGAATTTCAACTAGCTCTTTATATAGAGCGAAGCCATCTTCCAAATCAACCTCCATTTTTTTGTCTTGTGCCACAAATAAAATTCGTTGTATTATATCGCCGGCGTCATTCTCAAAACTGGGAAACATGGTTTCCACGAGAATTGTGAGAGGGTTAACACCCATTATTTCTGGATTTTTACGGTAGCGTTTCTGTATACGCTCACATGCTTTTACGACTGATTTCCCCAATAGGACAACATGGCAAAATTGCCAATCTTCTTGATGCTGTGGTACTTCGGCCTCTAGGTATCCCCGATATACTGCCGCAGCTTTACCACGAAGACCATCCTCTAGCTGGATCTTAAAGGCTTCCATATCTTCCGAGCTTACTGAAAATGAATTGTCTCCATGTATATGATTTTCTAAAATCAGTAGTACTGGACCTGGAGATGGACATTTAGAGTCATAACAATGTTGTAACAAGTCGTAGAGATCTCTTAGAAGCCCGTCATTTAGGCTAGAGAGAATTTGACGATATAGTGCAAAGTCTTGAATGGTCCAAAGAGTCTGGTTGAAAGAGAGCAGGCTTACAGAGAAGCGTTTAGTCTCTAGTGGAGGGTTCTTAATAAACTCAAACGCAGCATCAAGTTCTTCTAGCCCAATTTCTTGATCTAAAAACTTCTGGGCTATAACATCTAGAAAGATGACGAGACGAGAAAACTGGGGTATCCGCCAGCGTATACATAGTTCTGTTAGCAGATCAATGGAATTTTTAGAGAGAAGCGACGTAATTTCCGGTTCCTCACCAGGTTGAGTGCAGTGTAGTTGGTCATAAACTATCGCATGAGAAAGTATAGAGCGATAAAATGCTCTAGGTTCAACCGGAATGAAGGTATACCTAGATTCCTCAAGAATTACAGGACCAGGGTGTTCATCTTCTAGTGTTAAAAAACTCATATCAAAAGGTTGGTCGAATGCATATGATGAGCTTGAATCGAGCGGATTTACTATAGTTCGAGCTATATCAGAGTATGCCTGGTCATCTGAATTTGGAGTAGAAGTGCGAATCGCCGGCAAAGATTGATTCAATCCGCAGGATTTGGCAAGATCTGGCCTCACCTTTAGTATGTCAGTTATCATTTGAAATAGTTCAGGCCCTTCTGCTTTGATCCATGCATGATAACCCTCATCTAAGTCAAAATCTTCGCTGCGTAGTGTCTTCTTCGAATTTGCATGGAGGCAATGCTGATAGGTTTTAAGATCGGCAATGGCAGCCTCTTGAGTCCAACTGAACTTGTGTGAGTCAATATCTGATTGGACCTGCGAGTTTTTAAGACCAAATATTCTTGCTACGATTTGAACCATGGCCATATCTTTTACATCGTAGCTAGGTGGAATGTATATGTCTGGAGCGTTTCCGCCAGACCACTGTGAGGATTCAACTAGATTTAGGTCGTTCGTAAGTAGCTTGTTCTCTAGGGTTGTGAGTTTAGCCATAAGTTCAGGCTTGTACTTATCATTGCCATGATCCTTGAGAGTGATACCGATCAATCGGACAAAGAGAGCAACGTGCCTATCTACCAGTAGCTTCCACGATTCTTCATCTGTTGTACCTCCTTTTTGTAGAGCCTTTATGGCATTTGAATAAAATATCAAGACAAGATCCTCTACTCGACGTTCTTTGTCCATTCTTTTCCGGAAACCCTGCTCAGTAAATGCAGTGTATGCTTCAGCAAATATTCGTTTAACTGTGGCATCATTAAATTCAGAAAATCTCTCTTTGCCTGTGAGTACGCCTTGAATTCGCCGTTCTAGTGGTGACATAAATCCATGTGGAAGCTTTGTACCCGTCGAATCCCTCGCGATGGAAAAATCCTGAATTAAGTCCCCCATTGAAACTATTTTTTTAGACGGCTTAGATGCTGCGATAAATTGTTGACCTTTGGGACGCTTTTGAAGGACATGATGTAGATAAGCTGCTCGGAGAGCAAAAGTGTAAGCATCTTCATAGCTGATAGGTTTCGGCCGTAGACGTGATGAATTTCGAGACACGCGATCGATGCTTCGAAGGCTGTGGTTGCGTCGGTTAGGGCGTGACTGGGATGAAATTGAAGACATGGTGGGTTTGTTATTATAACGGACACTCGCCGGCTTTCAAAGCTAGTAGAGCTTAGGAATTATGGCGCAAAGGCGGGGTGTGCTAGACTGGGCCCCGCACCGCCCCTTGTTGGGGCCTTTCCGGAGTTCAAAATTTTAAGAGCTTCTTGGTGGTGTGTTGTCTATCTGAACATCAACTCTTAGAATCTATGGGTGTGGGTGAATATGCTTATGGTTTGGCACTGATGAATTTTGAAGACATAGTTGATGCAGAAACAATAGCTGCATATGCACCTGGTACTTTCCAGTCCTTAACCGACGGGGGTTCACGTGTGATCTGATATATTTTGTGCACGGCACCAATCTTAACTAAGGGGACTGAGACTCAACAGCTGTCAGCGGTGTCCCCTAAAAAATACTACAGCTCTCACCGCAGAGTCTGCAGAGCCAAGATTATGCCCCAAACTAGTCTGGAAAGCTACTTACTTAGATCAACCTACGACGCTCCCTATTACCCAAGACAGCAAAAATCTAGGCTGTCCAATTCAAACATCACATTCTCCATCAAACATTTTCTTTCCTCTTGACTGGATCTTCAATTCTCTTGAGATACTTCTCAATAAACGAGCTATCACGAGGCCAAAAATTTCAAGGTATTTCTTTCTCGATCCACGCTAAACTGTAGCCTCTAGCTGACTAATTCCTGCAACACCTTCAAAAGAGTAGCTGTATGTTACGATTTTGTCCACAACTCAATGTTAGGGGAGCCTCGCTCTAATAGATTTTTCGAGCTTCCAGGCTGCTACACACCTGCATGTGTTTTTTAGTTTGCTGAAGAGAGTTGGATGTCTAGGACGTAATTATCTGTAAGTTTGTCTGATTGTCTATTATCTAACGTTCTTTGGGGCACCGAGCCGAAGCCTAGACCTGCAGTGCCTACTAAACTGTCTAGGGAAATAGACGCCAGTGCTTCGCCCTGATGGCTTAGTTCCTGCTACTCCTTGACTTGTGATACTGGACTTTATATTACCAAAGATTAAGATAATATGTTGTAAATCTCACACATACCATGTGTATCACAATTCATAGATTTACAATCTATCACATTTTTGAGCCTAAGCTTCCTGGGCAATATATATTTCTACATCTTGCTTCCCAAATATTTTAGCACGCGCGTTCCAATCTAGGCATATGTTGGTTTGTATTCTAATCAGTGCGGCCGCAAAACTCTAAATCATGGATGATGGGTCGGCTAGTTCAATTGACTCGCATTACCCGACTTGCCGGGCGCTAATGACACCCGACGATCTAACAAAGAGCCCGTAATTAGCTCAGCGCCCAGCAGTCTTAACCAGAGGGTGTTTGAAAGCTGAAGACCTATCAAAGAAGCACAGTACAAGCCCAGGGGTGAATAATCAGCGGTCTGAGATATATTCAACAAAATCAGCCGATTTAAGAGTCTTCTACGAAATGGCGGTCTGGAAGTGGGCGTCAGCATAAATCTAGTCAAAAATCCAGCTTGCAAAGAATAAGATTGCACAGATCATCCATATAAATTAATCTCATCTGAAATACTATTAACTGAGAGTATCAAAACTGCATGGGGCCTAAATTGAAAATGTTTGAACTTCTTCACCGTCTTGATTCTTTCTGGAAAGTCCTTCCCTGTCAGACTTAAGTCGTGATCCTTCCTTTATCCATCTCACCGCCTATCGGAGCTCCCCCCCCAAAAAAAAGACGAAATTCTAAATTGAGTTTAAAGATTCCGGAGGATGTTTAGCCCTTTACAATTGTCGTGTGTTGTGAAAGTATGGTTAAAGCCCCAGTCAAACGCGTTCAAACACTGGCCTAGATTATCATCAACTCGAGCTAACTCAAGCTTGATGGGTGTAGTTTTTGCCGGCCTATCAAAAGACAAATCAACCGTTCTGAAGTCGTCGTTTTCTCGGGCTTGAGATTTTACTCGCATGTTATGCCTCCATGGCTAGGGATACGGCAGCGACAGGGCCGAGGCAGGAATATTGCATATCTTTTCAGATTTCTGAGATGTAGAGATTGGTATATAGATCACGGCGATGTAATGATAAAGGAATAATAATGAACCAAATCGGAGGCGACTTTGGCAGATGACTGGAATAGACCCTAACGAAGAGAGCAATATCGGCATGAGATACAGAGCCACTGGCACTGGAAGGGGATATGGAAAGTAAGGGAACTTGATGTTCAAAGAGCACGGATATATAGTGGGTTAGCTTGAGGAAAACCCTCCTTTTTTGGTCGTTAATATCCGGCCCGTTAGATGACCAAACTTGAGATGATACAACAAATAGATGGGCCTGAACTGGTCAAGTTAGAACGTATTGGTATTTTATTACGCTACTTGACATAAAAGTTATCGAGTGTTGTAATAAAGGCAGCAACATAACTGCAGTATACAAATAGTACATTTAAGAGTTTTTTTTAAAAATCATTTAATGTGTATTCAGCTGTTTAGCTGGGACATATGACCGGTACTGTATATACATGTAGGATGATTCTTTTGAATTTTTACATTCATGCTGTGGATTTCATTTGTAGATACCACTATGAGGTATGTTCGCTTACACAAACAGTCGACCTTCCTTCGTAAGTTCTCACCAAAGGGACGTTTCAAAACCTTTGATTATCCACACACGTATTCGTCGTCCATGTATACCGGCGCCGCGAGAAATTAAATTTAGTTTTTCCGGGTTCGAACCAGCGGTCTCCTGCCTCGGGTGGGATATGTGTTCTAGCTATCCAGACCTTACTTGAGAAACCGCCCAAGATGATGTACCACTGCACCATCCAACCATGGCAATGTTTAGTATTGCCTGCACTGTCACAATAAACTCTTGGTAGGCACAAAGCTCAATTCATAAAACTCGTCAAAATTCTAAATTCCACGCCCGTCAATATTGTTTCCATCCTCTACATCATCTTGTAGCCTTGTCCTGGATCCTCTGACGCCCACCCCAAAGAACTGTCTCCCATATTTGAGCGCCACGCTTTTTTTCCTCCGTCGGGTATGAATATCGGCGTGGTCGTGTATTTAGTGGCTAGCTGAGGCCAGAGAATAGTTGATGAGAGGTGTGGTCATTGAAACGAGGATGTACTTGGCCGAACTTGCAAACTTGATGAGACTTGGGTATGTGTCAAACTCGTTGGGAGCGAAAATTTGACATGGCGGAGAATTTCGAATCATTGCCTCGTGGGCCAACTTCTTTGGTATTACGAAATTTGACTGAAGTTGGCTCCGGGAGAATATTCCACTCCCAGGTTTGTTGAAGACACCACGCACTGGTGTTCAGTCTTGCCCTCCAGGGCCCATCCTTATCTCGTAAGCGCAAGCGAGCTTGCAAATCCGCTCACGATGTGGGAGTATTATCAGATCACGTGCAAAGGGCCGGGGGATCTGGAACAGGCATTGTTTTTAAAATATATCCCACTACTTGGTTTGTGGACTTGTTGGGAGTGGGAAGCTCATGCAATCCTGAAGGATAACAGGAAATCAATTTGACTACTCTTCTAAACACAGGCACCAGACTCCCTTGGGGGGACTATTTTCAACGCCTGCCAGCGGTGTCCCCTACGAACCTCCAGCTCTCACTGTAGAGTCTACAGAGTCGAGATTGAGGAACAGAGTCCTCACTTCGAGGAGGATTCCCAATCGCTTTCGCGGCCTGTATCGTCTCCATCCATAAGCACATGCCCCTATCACTATTATCATGAAGCTAACAACGATCAGATCAGATGGTAGGGTCGGAACCCTACTCATCACCCGCCATTGGTCATGGAGGAGAAGCCATCCGATGAGTTTCCGGAGCGTACCCAGCACCCGATACGGAGATGGTGGATTGGATCAAGTCGGTCTCGACTGTTACAAAGAAGGGAGATATAGATGAATATGCGCACCTCGTGTGGTCCTGGTGTCTTAACCTCACCTGGCTGGGGCTGCAGGTTTTTTGAGACTTTTACCCGCGCACGCAGTTTCCATTGCTACCATTTTTATTTTTTTGGGCAGAAGGTTACGAGGAAAAGGTGGCCGAATTCCACGGGTAAATACTGAGCTGAATGGCTATTCATCACGGGCAATATATCAATCATCTTTGAAGGAATAAAAGAGGCAAGGAGCACTGTACAAGGTGTGGCCTGGGTCAGAAAGGAGCCCGATGTGCTAGACAGTCTAAGACTCAAGTAGTACAATAAACACAGAACCAATACCCGCGGAGTAGGATACCAGCTGAATTCAGGTTATCTGCGAACTAATCTTTCGCTCTCAGCGGAGATAGGAAAAAGTCACTTGGAGGATGTGGCAGGAAAGGGAACGGGCGAGAAGCGCGGGATCCGGACCAAACAGAATTTCTTCCAAATTTGATTTCAGTTTTTGATTTATGTTTTTGATTTTATTAAATCATTTTATTGTCCTGTCTGAGTCTAAGACTATGTAGGACATGCAGGTCCTCTCTGCCTACAGGCCAAGGATACCTATGCCAGTAGTATATCCCCTCCTATGCCTCCTATGCCTCCCATACAGCTCCCCTCAAACAGTACCACCCCTCACAAGTCCTCATTCGATCATACACTTAGAGGAGCCCTTTGCCCTTCATTATCTCCCCTCTCCAGGCAACGAAGCGATGGCCATTTGCGGGTGTATGGCAGCCGGGAAAAATTGCAAAAACCACTGGGTGCGGTGTTTTTGATTTTAGTTTTGCTGTTAACTTCTACAATTTCAGTAGAAGTTCATGCTGTTGGAATGAGTTGGGCCTGTACGCAGTGATCCTTGCCGGCTCCGCCGGTCCTTGACTAATTGTGGATAAAAAAGCGTTAGCTTAGGACCAGAAATTAGCAAAAATAAAATAACCGCGATGTGGATGACAGGGAGGTAGACTGGTTTCACCATTAAGCCATGGGCACAATAAGAAATTACCTCCATCTAAATTTAATGTGTATCTAGCTCATTCACATTCATATGCACGTGATGCTGTTAGCTCAAGGTCTTACTAATGCAAATGCAGAAATCAGGCAATCTTCATCTGTCACCAAAAACGATATCTTCGTAATTGTTCAAAAGTTTCATCTAGTGGATAACCCAAGAAAATGTCTGCGAGAGGAAAGAAACCCGTCGTCTTGTCTGCGCCAAAACCTGATGTCACCACCACAAATCCTACAAGCAGCTCTGTCGCCCCTGCGGTTCCTGCTCATGTTATCTATAAGTTACTAGCTTTCACGTTTGCTATGATGGCAGGGCCAATATCAATATATTTCTTCTCTCTAAACAGGATCTTTGCTGGCAACTCTACCTATGCAGGCGCAACTGCAGCGATCACAGCAAATGTTGTATTAATAGGTTATGTTATCGTAGCTTTTAAAGAGGATCAGAGTGAGGATTTGCAACAAAAAAAAAACGAATAGAAAAGATTCTACTTGGGCTATTCACGATACACAATCATTGAGTTAGACATCTCGGAACCTGAAATATCAAAATAACATAAAACTTATTTATAGATAGGTGGCTAAAATTAATGAAGATTCCTATTCACATATTCGATCCGACCTTTGAAACTTGGAATACTCTGATTTATGTTTACACGCTTTTCAAGTCAATCTTAATAGCTAATAATCAACGGAAAAAATCTTAAAGCCAAACAATTATATCAGCTACAGAGCTTAAAGCTAAATTTACTTATGGAAAGATGATAAAATAGCATGTGAAGTGGAAATAAATCAACATAGTTTCTCTTCTAATCTTAAAATGTATATGTCATAATCACTAGAATAAGAAGGCAGCTCTAATGTAGGGATGCAAGAAGTAGAATGGCTGTAGGGATGGAGTATGTAGAGATAGGCAGAGACTATATCCTGACACACACGTACCAAGTGTACGCACGTCATCCCGCCTAGGTCCTAGTTGCGGCGATGCCAAAACTGACCTAACTCTTAACGTCCCCTAAAGTTTATCTCATCAAGTCTTTGTTTTCTTTTTGCGCAAAAGCCACAGTCCTATCAACATCTCTATTGTCTAAACAATTGTGTAGGGGTTCATAATGTATTGGAATTTACAAGGAATCGCGTTATACTGTTCCCGCCGCTAATGTCGAGGTCGGAAGTATTAAAATCGACATTTGCTTCTATGTAACAATAGAAGACAAGGGTTCATGGGAGTAACAATGATGCGGTCTACTACAGAACCATTACTTCAGCTTAAAGAAGAATCCCATGCAAGAAATAGTAGGACTGCCACTAATGTGCAACGTAAACCAAATTGCATGGTCCGCCAGTCAGGTAGTTATAATACAATACGCTAGTGCAAAGAACTCTGAAGTCTTGAAGAAGTTGGAATATCGTGTCGATTAGGTTTCCATCTACTACGAAATTTTTATCTTTTACGTCTATGCTCGCAAAAAGAATATAAGTGTGTAAAGGTTTAATGAATTCAGATGTACTTGAAAGACAATAACTCGTTAGGAATTAATAACTTCTTCCTTGGGAAGACAATCTACCACGTACTCTCCCATCCGTTATAAGCTCTGCGTAGACTAGCCTTAACTCCCTCCATTGGCCCCCTGAGAAACATCCTTTCTCCCCGGCTCCTTTCCTTGTCCACTTGAGAATTATCCTTTCCCCCAGGCACGACTCTTCTCCTGTATCATACTCCCCATCTGGTACGTACACCCTCGGAGACGGAGTGGTCCTAGTGACCAGTCCCAATCCGGGCAAAGCCCGTCACAAAGTGTTGGAAATGGAGACATAGAGCTTATCGACGCACAGGCTCTCCATTTCGTCTAGCTTCTCGATACGATCTGGTGTACTTTACAGGAGTTGGAATACGTAATGAAGTAGTGCTTCAGGCTAGCTAATGGATACATGAGCGGCTGTAAGGCGTAGGTACAAGGACTTTACAGGGGAACTTTTTGACTAGACGGCGCCACCATGAGTTAAGCTATGGTTTAGGCTCAGTATCTCTTATACTTATACTTACGGCAGAGTATTGTATGAGTCTATTCACTGTCACATACAAAATATGACACGATCCACTCCTCATCACTCCGAAGTATGACTTCTGCATAGCTCATAACCTCAACAGATGGTCATCCAGCATCATGTATCGCGTCATACTTTGTAAGCCCAATTAGGTAGGCAAGCATTGCCATTTTTTTGAGTGTTTATTGCCTTACTGAGTCTTTGACTATGTGAGGACTCGTAGGTCCGCTCGGCCTACAGGCCGGGAGTATCTGCGCCTCGGGTAGTGTACTCTCTCCTATGCCTCCTTCACGACTTCTTTCCCGCAGTGATACCCTCACAGGTATTCATCCGAATACACAAAAAGAGTAGCTATTATTCTGCATTATCTCCCCTCTCCGGCCAATGAAATGATGGCCATTTGCGGGTGTGTAGCTGTGGAGAATAGTCTTGAAAACCACTGAGTGCGGGGCTCTCCTACGACAAAGAGGCCAGCTAGCCGGGCGCAGCAGACTTGTATGTAACTAAGAGCGTCTCTCAATCTTCCTAGCCTCCTCCTTCCACTTTCCTTGATTCACGCCGCAGGACAAACTGAAGATCGTGAAAGGATGTCAGAAATGTCTTGGTCGAGAGTGACTGTCGTGAAGGAGCCTAGCCTAGCACCCAGAAGTCGTTACAGACGCGAGAGAATCGGGACAACCTACCAGATGACGAAGAGGATGGATATAATCTATACAGGGTTGGGATTTTGAATTTTGGCAAGGAGATTCACACATTGAAGAGTATTGTGCGCGCTAATACTTTGATTGCGAGTGTTACGGCGTGCTGTGGGTTAGATCAAGATGGCCGTTTGCCGATGGTATGGAGGTGCTAGGTGGTGAATACGAGAGAGACGGAGAGCCGACGAAGTACTAAGACGATACTGAAGCGGGATTGCGAGAAGAATACTGTAATAAAATTGTAAGATTGTGAAGCTGGAGAATTGCTTTGTTGTAGCTCCAGCTTCCTTAGGTACAGGTAGCTATCTAACACAATCAAACTACGATTGAGGTAATTTCTCATCTCAACTCAAACTGTGACCTCAACCATATCGATCCAAGTTGGCGCACTATCTAGTCTCACCATATAAGTGTTGAGGATGAGCCGAAAACCTGTTCCGTGGACTTTATCCTCAGACGCTCTGCTTAGACTCTGCTGCAAGATTGTCTGGCCATAACAGCGAGAGTGCACCTGAAATGGGGTGAATTGTAAGTCACCACAACTTCATATTAGTACTGGAAAATGAAGTTGAGTCATAATGTTGGTAATATCGCATGAAGAAATGGACATAGCATTCCTGGAACGAAAGAAGTTGATTAGATGACACAAGTTCGGATCAAAGCTAAAGGAGTGCAAGATGTGCCCTGGAAGTACAAGTGTAAGCGACACGGAGCCAGAGCCATCTCACAAACAATTTTGGTGGCATCTAAGAACAGAGAACCCCCCAATGACCTCCTTGTACTCACGCCATACAGCTGCTCATGTGTCCATTAGATAGCCTGATACACAACAATAAGACTCATTCCTACCTCTAAACTTCACACGAGATTGTGTCGGGAATCTACACGAAATGGACAGCCCGTATATTCATAACATTTAACCTCCATTTACAACACATAGGTACATGGCTATATGCGCAGCTAAAGTATAATGCAAAAAATCAGTTTCAGCTCCCACGCACTTGAGTTCTTGAAATTTTCCTCAGCTTTAAGTCTCTTTACTTTTCTGGTCAACAACATTGGTTTATTTGTGTCTCGAGAGAACAAGTATCCGTCGCCCAAATAAAACTTCCACGGCTTTTCCCACCCCCAGCTTCAACCATTCAAAGCATCTAGATTTTGCCGAGACTTCATTCACACGTGCATGCATTGGTCGCCGGTAAAGAGACTCGATAGCAGCTAGAGCGTCTCCGGAGGAAGAGCCCACTGCAGAGTCTTTAATCGTGCGAGGAGATTTGGTGGTTGAAGCTCTTTCCCCAACAAACTAGGGTCTAGGCATAAATCGCATCTCGATCATGATAAGTCACTGGTTTTTGTCCGATATTTGGCTTTCTGAAAACTCATTCTTCTGCCAGTGTAACGCATAACCTTCCTCAGATTGAAAGCCTCAGAATTATACGTCATAAAATCTCTATGATAAGGGAATAATCTACCAATAAACTGGGAGAGAATATTGTTGGTAGTATTCAGTCGGGATCCTGCCAGATATCCACTTTATCCCAAAACTTTAGTAGTATCGACGCTAGAGGAGGAGCTCTAGGAGGTCGGTCAAATGAATTGGCTACAGCTTTGGCCGCTTGATCTTGTATTCTACTCGGCTTCACCAATGAAATTCCACAGAAGACAGTCTGAAAAATCATTAAAAAATGCCAATCTACCAACTCAATTTGCCAGCTTAATAAATGGAATCGTGTTGGGAATATCGCGCAATCAAATGGGCGCAATATTTATGGAACGAATGTAGAAGTTGACTAAAAGAGGGTCATGTTCGGATTACAGCTAAAATTGTGGAAAGTGTGCGCTACAAGTACAAGTGTAAGCAACACAGATACTAAGCCACAGCATAAACGAGTTTGGCGCCATCTAGCCATAGAAATAACCCAATAACCTCCTTGTGTCCACGCCATACAGCCGCTCATATATCCAATAGGTAGCCGGAAGCGCTACCATAATACCCATTCCAACCTCTCAACTACACACAAGATCGTGTCGGGAACCTAGACGAAATGGAGGGCCCGTGCGTCCACAACACTCTGTGTCTCCATTTCCAACATTACCAAGCATTGTGGAGGCCATGAGCAGCTTGGTTTAATTTCTTAACTGATATTGTATTGAACAAGCTAGCTATGACGATCGATCTCAATCTATTGCACCTTCAAGAGCCTAAGGCGGAGTTAAGGGGTGGAACTTCATGAGCGCCATTACCAACGCTCCTATGAGTACCGCTACGCCAAAGTATGATTGTAAAACTGTTGTAAATGCACTCATTATATGCCGACTTTTTTATACAAGCAGGGATAAGAAGATAGTCTAGTGATGAGATGTGGCCGATCACTATATCAACCTGCAGGAGACTCCTAAAAGAGACCAGTTACGGAGCTGTCTGGAAGTATTTGGATTTAATCATAGTGTAAATACATATATAAGCTGCACAATAATATACGACAATTCAACCTTCGTACTGGTCGCTCATTGCTGCCATATAAGCCAAGAGTGTCCTGATCAACCCGAGCAGCATCATCCATTTCACTGAAGATGCCACGCGTATAATACCAACTCCGCCCACGGCTTAATATGGTAATAGTCGATATTAAACACTGTTTAACCGAGCCCTCAGTATACTCTCCGAGGCACCTCTACTACTATTACCAGGATCGATAGTCTGCAGTCTATAAGCACCACTATTACTTTGTACACTCCCAGATACTTCTCGCAGTTAAAGTAGCGGTCGACTGTGGGCTTAAGCTATCGTTCACCCTCTCACAATAGGCCGAGACGAAGGATTGAACGAGCAAACCTAACTCTTCACGTCGTAACGATTTATCCGGTTGGATTCGGCGCTTGTATTCCGTTGACTTACTTGTCCTGTGAATCCCGACATCCGCAAAAAGAATTGTCTCAATGCACCATATATGACTATTCCACAGCCTCGATGTAGCGTGAGAGGGAGAGAGTGGGCTAGGAAAGACGCCCACCCACCTCACACGCTGTCGGAGGCGCAATACTCTCATACGTCGGCTTAGAGAAGATATGCGCGAAGATGATTTTACCAGTCAACTCCGGATATAGAGGGTTCGAGGAGTTTGGAAGTCTAGCCGAGGCCCATAGGCTGTCTCCATAGACCGCACGCATACTAGTTCTCTGCTGGATTCCCGGACAGCTTATTGCATGATGCTAGGACTAGTACGCTGCGGCGTGGAGCCCAGGATGAGGCATGCCGACCCAACACCAAGTATAAATTCCTTTGACAATTCCATCCCTCACTGCATTACTCGAATAATAATCCTAAGATTTACCCGCCTACAGCCGTCCTGCCGTCCTGCGGGTTAGAGGATGGAAGGTTTGGGCTTAGGACTAGCAAGAAAATGAAAGCACGCCCATTCCTTCCCAACCATCGTTCTTGCTACCTACCCGAGTACCCTCAGCGCCATCAGTAGACCGATATGCTTTAATGCAGGACCTCTGCCGCGTCAGGGCTGGAGGAAAGATACAGTATCATCTACGGGCAGGGGGTCCGAGGGCCGCAAGCAGCTCTCATGGCCTTGGTCCGAGTACCCGTTGGAGCGAAGCCTAGAGTGAGGCGTAGCCTGCTTACGGGACGACGGCGACCAAGTAGATTTCACTCTTTTCCAGCCACAGGCGGGGAACTAGGCTCCGGGCTCACTCATTTCGACGAGTGCGACTAGTGGAGTCGTGGTAGCTTATGCACGAGTGAAGCCTCCATAAATCCACATATTACGACTCACGCTAGTAGAGCACACCTCAAGCTCTGATGAACACTTCACTCCTCGCCGCGTCGAGGGCATTGATAGTGAGATCCTAGCAAATCTTCCTCGGCATGAGATCTTTGAAGTACATGCTAGTCTACCCCAATCTGGTCTGAAGCTCGAATCGGATGGTCACGTTGGCAAAGCAATCATCGGCGACTAACAGGCCTCTGATTTTTCCGTAGATTGTTGGAGATTATATGCCGTACGAGATTGTATGGATATATATGAAGTAAATGAGTCTTGGTATTTTACAGCTATTGCAACACTGGACTTGTATTACATCTATGGGAGAAGCCCCATTAGTCTTGTGTGTCTGACAAACTTAATAATGACCAGCCGCCTCTCATCTACCATGATGGGCTGAGGCACACTGTAGTAGGTAAATATCCAAACGTATATGTCAACATATCTATCTTGATATCGACCCGTACAAACGTGCCGTATAGTAGTAATTCATATTGATACACAGGATTGCAATGGATAGCAGAGATGATGTTTATGGCAGTGCGGGGTTTGGTAGTTGTGGACAGGGATAGTACACATACATATATATATATATCCCGCACTTGACTCCACTAATGTGATGATACTTCCGACTACATTCACAATGCCTATACCTACTCTGAGCCAATCTCCCCTTCCTACATTGGTCTCATCTTCTAATTAATGCCTCTTCGCCCTTTTATCTTAGATGAGAGGTCATGATCACCTTCATCTTGCCGGCAACCATAAGCCCAGAGTTATGCTCCGATTAAATCTCTCAAAGTATATGCAAGAGAAGGTGCGATTAGCGCGCCCGGGAATATACTCAGAGAGAGTCGAGGTTGGTGGGAATCTCGGACGAAAGAGATAACGGTTGAGTCCCAGGCTCGAGGCTCAAAATTCCAACCCAGATGAGCCTTTTTATATCTTCCCCTATTCGCCGGGGCGCAAAGACATTCATGCTTCGAGGTCGATGGCGTGAGAAGTAAGATTCAGCTGGCTGGATTCCTGCGCCGATTTAGGTCTCTCACAGTCAAGGAGGCTGCTTCCAATTATAGAGCCCATGTAAATGGACTTCGAATTGGTTTCTGCAGCTCGAGTTCTCCAATTCATACCTGCCACTTTAATTGAGCAAACACTGTCATTAAATTGCACTCTCAAATCGCGTTTGAACTTGGAAAGATGCATGATTATTTGCAAAATTGTCCCCAAATCCTTGAATATAAAGAGATATTAGCTGATAGTAGCGAGAACTATTGGTAAACGTCAAATGTACAGCTGTACATCCGAAATTTGCCCACACTGTGTAATTTTTGCGGCTGTATGTTCAAATTGTAGCTGATTCGAAGGAAACTGCACATCTTCTCATCAAATAAATTATACGCTTTATCAGTGTACTTCAGAGATTGTTCCTACATCTCTACAATGAGGTCTGTATATTTACATGGACTCTTTCACATGGCACCTTGTGCGGTGGGAAGTCCTTGAATTGTCGAAAAGTCTGCTTCCACCTCCTGCCATATTTACTATTGGTTGTTATGGATACGGGGGTGTTGGTGCAGGCAGAGGCTGGTCGTTTTCCTATGGTCATGGAGTATTCTATCGAATTAAGGTCTGGTACGAGGGGAAATGATTGCGATCTTTGGTGTGGAAAGGAAATAGGCTTGGTATATGTTATTGCTGGTTGGTTGTTTGAGATATCTGTTGGATTTGTAGAATCCTGCGACTGTGAATGGGGTTATGAAGGTGATAGAATGAGGCAAGGGATAACTATTTTCATATTGATTTCTGAGCCTTGGGATCAACAAGGACATTCTTCTTCTCGAAAAAGTGCAACCAATGCAGGTCCTATTGCCATTACACACCTCATTACTATGGAAATATTCAGAGAACTCCCTTTTGAGGAGACTTTTGATTTTTTCGAACATTTCCGTTCCTCAATCGCCGAATTTATCTTCGAATGCGAAGAAGAGGTTCTCCCCTTGCACCCCGAAGTCCATCCATTCTACAAGGAATCTTAACCTATATGTGATGAGCGCAGTTTTTGATGCCTTTCCCACAGGCATTTCCAGCGTGTCTATTTCAAGTCAATGGGCGTACTTTGGTCGAATCCTTGCGCCTTCACGAAGCCCGATAATCTTCTATCTTAACCAGCGCTCTACGAACTGCTGCTGCTACATGGTTTGTAAGTTATCTCTTGAAGCACCAGCCGGCTCTACACCTGTTTCATCTGAAATATTGGGAACTGAAATTGTAAGTTACTGGATTACTTCTTTTTGTACTTGTCGTGCAACCGTTCTGTTCTCCCTCTAATCGTTCATATCCTGACTTAGGTAAGGCGGAGAGAAGATCTAGGTCCTCAAATTTAGCTGGTTTGTATCTTTAAATTTGCTCCTGATTAGTGTCGGTAAACCTCAAAAATTCAGCTCTACGAGGTTCCATTAGTAAAATCTATATGTTGATCCATCCCTCTAACCAGCCACATATGAAATGAGGTATTCTAGTGATCTCCTATCGCTGACTAAGCTGTTACGTAATTTGGAGTACATGGGTTTACCATTATTGTAGCAAAATAAATGTTATTTTAAGAAACGATTGATATGCCTAATACTTTCTAAGCATACCTACAAAGAGACTGAAACGAGGCTAAAGTGCCAATATTTCAGAATTTGTGGGGGATCTGCCCTGTGTGTATGCTTTTGTTTAGGAGGACAATGTATTCTGTCGTCCCTCCAGTTGAGCAAACAAACTCATTTGGCTTCAACCCTCGATAACTAAGCAGAGATGAGGGGGTGCGGTATGACAAGGAAAAGAGTCAACCATTATAGCTAGGGTAACTTCATATCCAAGCTGGACAAGGCGGTCGATTCTGATGGGACCCGATGCTGTCAATATCATCATGACTACTTCCAGCCCTGCTGAACACTCGTAATTTTAGCGATCGGGCATTTGTCGTAGATAAACAGCTGCTCCATTCAACTTGTACCAAAGACACACGTGCATCTCATGGCCCTTCACTCTTGGCATCAACGCCATGCACCTGGGATTGTGCTTGAAACTAACAAAATCTCTCATGTGACGATAGGATAGATCAATACGTAGCCACGTCATCGCGAAAGTTGACCAGTCGTATTATTGAATGTTTTTCGTGGGTAATTTCTAAAGGGCGCAAATAAAAAGAGGCTGGTAATTGATCTCTTGGTAGCCCTTGAATCTTGACTCAGTCTGTCTGGAGCTTGGTTAATTCATAAAACCTGATTTTCTCAAGCAAATTAAGCTCTGGTCTGCTCAAAGATTATAGATCTGACGTTTGGGATTTTTATCTGAGCAAATAAAAGATGGGACATTAACCCTGGCTACTGGTAGAAAAAAAAGTACTCATCTGCCCAAAAATTCCCAAGTCTCTGTAGCGCAGGTAATTGAAAGTAGCTGAGGCTTTGAAATGATCCAATCTTCATTTCAATCAGATGGGTGATTTATGACATGTGGGGGGCTGCCAAGCCTGCAAGTTGCCCACTACAGTATTTCCAGTAGCCCTGTAGGCAATAGCAAGTAGCTTATAATTACACTTGAGTGTAAACGAAACAAAAGTTGCACCATAGCAATATTAACACAAGCTTTACTGTCAAGGGGCCATCCGGGGATCGGTGTGGAGGATAAGTGAAACTGTTATATCATGCAAGGTTAGATGAGTTTTGATACAATATCGCCCAGTAGTCGATAAAACCTTGTATCGTATGCGCAGCGGGGTAAATGGTAGCCATTTGTCTTTTCCAAGAATAAGTCTCTTGGCGCGAACAATGAGAGGCATGGTAAATGGCCAAGCCAATGTTGAAGGGCATGATAGGCCGATAAGTGAGAAGATTTTCGCACTAAAACAAAATTTGACATCTTCAGCATTGAGACGAAGAATAGGGTTGAATACTTGGTGATATATTATAGGCCTCGAATAGTCAGAGGGCTGAAGCGATAGAGAACTTTCGGAATTCCAGGTATTGGCTCGCTCCTCGAGTTAACATTGAACACGGACACGTCTTGAATAGAGGACGCAGCGAGAACGCGGTATACTGATGGTGATCAAGTAGTTGTAGGCACAAGACCTACAGCGTACGAGTCATTCAAATTCTAGTCTTCCAAAACTCGTCACTACCCTCTTCTATGAGCTGAGATATGCACGTTGGCATATGGCCCAGCTATCTCCCCTGACGATTGGGCTACACAGTGAACGTTTCCAGTTCCACGAATGGTCGGAGTGGGAAAATATGGTCGGCTCGTGCTGGCTAAGCAGCTGGGACGCATGACTTGTCGCTAATTTGTCCTCATCTCGAGTCATTTCGAAAATTAAGTATTGCGTGTGAGACAGGGAAAGCGTGAATTCGTGCCAGTCTTAAATGATCGATTGCAAGGAAAGTTGGCATTTAGTTGAGTGGATCAGAAGAGCCTTAGAGTCAAGAGCTTTTGTTCATTTCCCGCACCTACACCCTCTCCACTCCACTAGAGCCTGGAATTACAGGCAGCACAGGGGGGGAATCAAAGTAAATGTATCGGTGCATGTTAAGAAAGAAATGATGTCTGACGACGACTTTGCATCCGGCCAAACTTTCTCACCCACCTCACGTGATGACCTACTAGCCGGCCGATGCCTCGCACGCCGAGCAGGTCCCACGCTGGAATATCGACCTCAAGGGGTGTGCAGTATGAACACAAGGCAAAGCTCAAGGCTGTGGCCAAGGTACCCGTGCGCCCAAATTAATCCGTTGACAGGCCTCATATCTCATACTGCATGGCTTCTAGACGGAACAATTCCGGTACAAGTCCAGAAAACGCGCCCTAGGCATCCAGATACGAGCAAGAAGTGCGCGTAAATGAAATAGAGCTGAGCAAATGGAAGCCATCCCTAGCCTGTTTGACTTCGGAAACTCAATGACCTCCTTCCTCAGGCTGATGTCCGCGGCTAGCTCTCGCGACGTCAATTAGCCACTGACCCCAATCAATTTATCTCTTGACTCATTTGGCACATTGAGACAGAATAATTTTAGAATCGTGCTACTGCTCTATCCCTGCCATATTCAAGTGTCGCGATAAGCTGTAGATTTGTCGCATTGGAGTTAACTCTGGTGTATGATACTCTCTATGAAGGAGGATGTGCCCTCTCGTCGCCTGCTGAAGAATTGAAATATCTCGCATCATGCCTCACGCAAGCTATACCACGTGACCAATGCATTCCACAGTACCTGGACGTTAAACTTTCAAAGTTGTCTTGGCAGCGAAGAATACACGTCTATTAGTTTAATCAACACAATGTACATCAACAGCAAAAGTTGCGTGATGGGCCTACTCTGGAATCGATGCATGAGCCGTAGATACTGACCCAGAAATCACGTGAAATACCCGGGAATCCGGACCATACCTTTGGCGGTGCAAGAGATAAGCCAGACTCATGCGTGTTCCATTCTTACCGAAAGACCTCGATCGATTTGTGGGTTGAAATTTGTAGTTCAAGTCGAATGGAACAAAAATTTCCCATAACTAATCAATACCTTTCGAGGATATTTCTGTTGGAAAGATGTCGATGTATATCTATTTTTAGTCATAACCTTTCAAGTATGAATCAAGCGACTGATACTTTAATACACTTACAATGCCAAGATCTCGAAATAGCCAATTTATCTAGCTGCTATCTCCCGCATCCCCGACGCTCACTCAAATTGAAGTCACGTGGATGAGCATGATCATCGAGAAAGAATTTTGAGTCAAAGCGCTGTAGAGTAAATGATATGATATTGAGACCAAAAAAATAAGTAATAAAATATCTTTAGTTCTCCCTCCCTTCAGCCGCCAAGGTAAAATGATTATGATTTATTTTACAATACGAAAGACAGCCTATTCATCGAACACGTGCTCTGACCAGCCATAGTGACGAGACAGATAATTTCTGGTCTAGAAAAAACTAACTCCAACTAAAAATCCTTTCAAAAATGTACACTAACGGTTTCTACCAACACTCATTGTTTGATTCGTCCCAGTCTATATTTTAGTCACACCATACGCCGCACAATGTATAGACAGGACTCCCCCATAATTTTATAAATTGTTTGTTAGGAACTTCTGCGTTGCTTACATTTGTCGTGTGCGAGGTGACCATTCCTTGCTGTAGTCCGCGTAAACTCAGCACCGCAGTGGGGACAGCTTGATTTCTGAGCTGCGCCAGACTTTTCACGCTGATGGCGAAGTAAGTTGCTGAATGTCGAAAACTGGCGTCCATTACATCCGTGTTCCCAACATTGGGGCTTTGGTCGACTGTGTACAACTCGAACTGGGTCGTTGGATTCAGATTGCCCAAGTGAAGGTCCTGCTGGTTGTGGACAGTACATTCCCAAATGATCTGGTATTGAGGATAAAGGCAAAGAATGTGGTCGTTCAATATAGTTAGGTATGGATGTCTCAACTTGGCCATTATATGACATGGGGTATGCCATCGTTGTTGTAAAGTCGTTTGGTATGCTGTTGGGATTAGACTTGCGCACGATATTGACTTGCACAAGGACTTACATATTAAATGGCTGCCCATAGATATCATTTGGTAGCTGGGAGTTGAGATGGGGCGAGTATGGAGATAAGAAAGGGGTACTTGATAGAGTGGGGGAAGTTTGTACGGAGCATTGCGAGAGAAGAGGTGAGGGAGTTACACTTGTTGCATAATCCGTCTTTTGAAAGAGATCAGGGGAAGTTCCTTGTGAGATGCTGTAATGATTGCTATTATTGCTTGCCGACCGCGCTCTTCTAATGCATGATTTGGTTTCCCTTCGAATTTGGTCCCGACGACGCTTCAAATCTCTTGCCTCAACGCTATTTCTAGCCTGAGGTGGACTTGATGAAGGAGACCTCGAGCACATAGATGAAGATAGAAGTTCGGGCTCTTCAAACAAAATTTCTGGGCTCGGTACCGAGAAGAGCTGATCGTGAAGCTCGAATTCTTAACAATCATCAATTTCGCTCTCAGCTTTAGGAAAGAAACTTACGAGGCCAAGTATGATAACCATCAAACTGTGAGTCATAATGATGAATACCCATGGTACTACTTCACGCTATTAATAAAAGAAGTCGTCAAGAAAACCAAACACCTACTTCATTCCCATAGAATATGTGTTTGAACGATTCACTATTTGATTATTTGGTTGATTTTGGTGACCAGAAAATGCTTGAGCTGGTCCGAGTTTTAATAAGGGAACTGTGCCGATGGGCTCTTCGCTTGAAGGGGGAAATGTAGACCAATTAGCCGCTGAATTGGATTCGGATATATGTGAAAATATAGTTGGATTTTGAGGCACTGAATTAGTTTTATGATAAAGAAAATTGGATGTAGGATAAGCGTCCGAATTTTCCGAGGAAATTCTACTTTGTTGGTTTGTAGAGGTGATATTTTGAATATTTAACCCTTCAAAGTGTGGCGTCGATGTATGACCTGAGTTTGAGCGAGATCTGTTTACAGGTGAAGCAACAATCCTTGGGTCTACACAGACGTTCGAGTCCATCAGGTGTATAGAAGTTGAACTTTTTAATGCTGCATGAACAGATAGACAAGTTGAAGGGAATGTTATAAAGCCGTGATTCTAAAGACACCGGCTTGATTCGGATGGGTAGTTTCTAGAGTTCTGGAGGTCTTAAAAGAACGAAAGACTGAATGAAGATCTGCCTTGGGGAATTTGGAAATGAGAGTAGTTTATTTAGGCTTCTATCTTAGACTATGGGGAAACGGGTCTGTATTGTACCTTTCCACTGAAGATATCGTGGTCCATTTTCCTTAGCTAAAGCACCTGACGTAGAGGTAAATTATCCAATAAGCTGGCAGACTCATCAGCCAGTTAGCTGATTTTGGGCCATTTGCTTAGGGAATTAGTCTTTCCCGGTTATTGGTTGCTGGAAATATCTTGGCGAGTGGTTCTGAAGGATTTGTGCCCCTGAGGGTGTATCTGTTGATGAAGTGCATTTTTTATGAAAAATTAGCCTTGCTAGATATAGGGATTAGGGCTTAAAGCGAGTCGTCTACAGCTTAAAGCCAAGTGGGCTTGAAAGTTCCGAGATAGCATAGATGTGACCTGATGTCAAAATGACAGTTGTAAGCGAGAATTTAAGTGTTTCATGCACGAAAAAATGAACATAATATCCAGCGGAAAATGGCGAGCCAGCTCGGATGCAAATTCAATGAAGCAGCTAGAAATTGGACGTTTGACATTTAGAAGTCTTCATAGAGAGCGTCCGGAAGATATCTCTGACTTGATTGTTCTCTTCAAACACTTTCCGACGGCTGAAGATACACACCCCAGGTGAACTTAACGTCATGACCAATCTTCAGTCGCATTGTGCCATTTCAAACCCATGCCTCGAACGAGATGGGACCTAAGCGCAGGGCGCAGAATGTGGCACCAGCGTACTAGGAGCAAGCACTTATATTGTTTATGACCGAAATTATTCAATTAAGTTACACTTTCAGAGATGGTCATATATGTGAATCTTTAAGCCTATTTCCGGAACGTATTTTCTAGAATTTCTTTTCCCATTGTGGAGGCTAGTTTAAATTTCGACATCGATCTTTGATGTTGCTGTAATAATGTTGATTATTTTGGCAGCTAGACTCCCTGGGTGGACTGAAAGCTTGGAGAGTAGGCTTCGTTTGCTACGTCGCGTGAGGTATTTGTCCGCTGAGTGCCAACGTTGAGCCCTGTTTAACTAGGCGCTAATAGGAAACTTCTAGACGGGCCGTCTCGGCTTCGAGAAGCTATAGTTCCAGATAGGCGCCAAGGAATTATATTAAAATGCCCCACATTGGTCATCAGGTCCTCTTAATAAGCGAGATACGGTGCTGCCTAAAATGAGCGAAGACTCTCCTAGGGTTTTCGGGAAAATGATGTTCCGCTATCCGTATTGGGACTTGGGCGTGAGAGCAAGTTTTGTCGCAGCGCACGCCTGACAATAATAGCATCACTATCATAAACTTATTTCTACGCTAAAGTGAAAATTGAATAAATGACCTAATGCTGGATTGAAAACTGTGATCACAGTCAAGTAATTAAGAGCAGCCTGTTGGCTAATGCAGCGGCTTTGTCAGTATTTGCACCCCAAATTGGTAACATGCACCCAATCATCCAACTAACTAGCTGCGCATTAAAAACTACTACCATACTTTGATCACGCAATCACTTTTATCGAGATTGAATCTCGTGATAGCTACAGAATGCTTGGTCTCTGGAGAGAAGATTTGTAAATAACCTAAGCTTGATGTCCATAGAACAGGCTGAATTGTACGCAAAAGCCAGGTCATATCTTACGGTTATACATTGTTTTCATGAATTTATGTGAGCGTGCCTGTCTACTTTGACAACACGAAGGTTATTGTGAGATTTTTTGGAGAGAGCCCTTGAAATGGCGCAAAGTGCGCGGCATATGACAAATGAAACTAAGCATAATTGACGCAATTAATTGAGGAAAATTTTATATCACGTTTAGTTACTCAATCTATTTTTCATGAATCAAAAGTGATTCTTAGGCTTACGATAGCTAATATTATAGTAACTCTTCCAGCTTAAGTTTTGGAACCAACAAGTCGTAATCAACGGTTCAGGAGATTAATATAGGCATTAGACTCATAGATTAGACCTGTTCATTTAAATTTTATATGATGATCAACAATGAAAAATTTAATCAACGACATGCAACACCGCGTAGCTCAACTAGCCGGCTTCTCTAAGTTTTCTAGACTTAGTAAAGGTGTCGGTATTGCGGAAGCTCATGACATAGATTTTTTTTTAGATTTCGGGCCATCATACTTTCAAGAGTGATTCATGCTTCTAATGGTTTAGAGGGAAGATTGTATGGGTCTGAGGCCTCTTCCGATTGTGTGATCACGTGAGTAATTTGGAGGAGTCTTGCGGTTGGATAAGAGCTATACGCAAGCATAGGTATCCTTATCATGTAATTAGAGCGGACCTGCATGTATCATTTAGAGTCTGATTGAGAAATGATTACAAGATATCTTTGGAGATCAAATAAAGGTAGTTTATCTGGATAAAATTAGTATTTTTACGACGACCTAGAACCTTTGATATCAGAAAGAATTAGGGGCTGGGTTGGGTCAGCCAGCAACCACAGTAGGACAAAGACTTGATATGAGTCTCAAATAGCAGTATGTGCTACAGCTCAGCGTCAGGCGAGCTAGCAGGGACTCCTCGCCGAGTAAATTGTCCAGAGATAATGAGCAGTATTGAGGTGAAGATGGACTTTGGGGTCGCAAACAATGACATCGCAGCGCGTGATGTAGGGACCTTGACTAAACGTGACGTGGGTGGTTTTTGCCCCTGCGCCTTGAATGATTTCCATGGTACGGCGGATCATCTTGTTCCGTCTCCATTTGGCCGACAAAAAAGTTCTTCGCTCTGGTATCCTTCAGCCCTAAGAGGCACTTTCTGTCCATGTTTCAAGTTTGTCAGGCCAGAGTGAAGGGGGCGAAACTGATCTGGATCGACAAGCTATGTACGAGCTGGTGATGACCATATCTTGGCCATTCTCTCCCAACTAGACTCCATCAGCCCAAAAAGCCTTGGAGCCCCGGTAACCAGGTAGACCCAATGAGAACCCTCGAGGGCACATCCCAGATTCTATCAGCTCCCTGATCTACAAACCATGCGGGGTCAAACTAGCTTTAGCGTGTGTCTTTATCCAAACCCATCACATCATATTTAAGATTTTTACAGATAGACGTCCAGTAGGTCTAGTCCTGTTTAGTCGCCTCATCGACCCATTCCATTTCCAATGATTGTTCGGTTTGGCTTTACATGTCCAATGTTGCAAACATATAGCTTTATGTATCAAGTCCGAGAGTGCCTTAAAGACAGTTGCATCAACCAACTCGCCACCTTTAACTCCTCAAACACGACGGTTAAAAAAGACCAATAGAAGCATGAGAAAAATGGGAAATATATATGTGGAAATACTTCAGCTTTACAAACTCGGGTTAAATCACTTCGTTGTACTCGTTGGTGGATAAAAAGTTTGAATTAGAAATCTTCAGCATTAATATCTATATCGGATCCCTCTTGCATGATCGAGATAAAGACTATACATAATGGTTTACATGTGTCTGTTGATTTAGAACAGGCATCAGCATACTTTGTTATTGCCAAGTAGCAATCCAAATACAGACTCTATCGCAAGGCTCAAAAGGTGTGCAGGAAGAAATAAAAAATGCAACAAGTTGAACAAAATAATTTACCCTTTATTTCATCTTCGACAAAAACTTTAACCTGCCCTAAGTAGCAAGAAGACTACTCCGCTTGATCTTTATGTGACACTTAGCTGTCATTAACTACTTAGATTACTGAGTCGACGATTATCTTCTTACGTTTTTATTTGTATTTCTCAGTCTCGTGCCACGCAGGAGATATACATCATCTCTACTTGCAGGCCAAACATACCTATTTTTCGGATTCAAATGCCTCATATGCCTCCTATACAGCTCTCCTCAAACAGTACTGCCCCTCACAATTACTCATTTGATCATACACTTAGAGGAGCCCTTCGCCCTTCATTATCTCCCCTCTTCAGCCAACTAACCATGGCCATTTGCGGGTGTATGGCAGCCGGGAAAAATCGCAAAAACCACTGTCTACGAGGTACTTCTAGTACCGACATTAGGACCAAATCCGAAGATATAGAGACCCTTCTGAAGGGTTCGAAAAGGCTGGCCAGCTGGGCGCTGCAGACTTGTGGGTACCTCGGGGGATTTACCCTCTGCCTTTCTAGCCTCCTTCGCAAGGGTCGTAATGCAACTCCAGGAAAGTCTTGAAAGGTTGCGATTGCTTTATGGCAGCTTAGCCCAACTTCTTTTGTGCCGTCCTGGACTCTTTGGAGAACCGTTGACTCATCAATAATAGAAGTCTTCCAGGTTAATGACCTGAAACCGTAGCCTTTGCGCCCGTAGACATCCAGATATAGAAAACCTGTCAAACAAAAATGAGTTCCCATGTTTATAACGTTGAACTCTCTCCTTCCTCTTTCCACGTCTTAGCTGCCTATCCTCCCTAGAATTGTAGAGCTCCATGAGAGTAACAGTACCCCATGAGGCAAGACCCGAGCTTTGTGTATATCAGAAATATTGTTTAATAAAATGAGCACAACATTCCTGGAACGAAAGAGGAAGCTGGCTTAATGAGTGTCATGTTCGTATCAAAGCTAAAGGAGTGCAAGATGTGCCCTGTAATAACAAGTGTAAGCGACACAGAGCCAGAGCCACCGCATGAGCAATTGTGGTGCCATCTAGGCACAGAGAAACCCCCAATGACCTCCTTGTACCCACGCCATACAGCTGCTCATGTGTCCATTAGATAACCTGATACACAACAATTTGACTCAATCCTGCCTCTTAACTACACACAAGATCGCGTCGGGAATCTAAACGAAATGGAGGCTCCGTACGTCCAAATTACTCTGTGTCTCCATTTCCAACAGGGGGACAAAACTCAACACCTATCAGTAGTGTCCCCTACAAACCTCCAGCGTCAACTGTAGAGTCTGAAGAGCCGAGATTGAGTAACACCTTTTCAACTTTGAGCTGAGTTATCTCCTCCTCAGTCAAAGATACGCTTCTAATAACTCACAAGACGACCAAGACGATGATAATGATGCTGGAAATATGGAAAGATATTGTGGTATCAAACGCTACGAGGATAGTTAGAGAAGACCTCAACATATCACATTATGTGCTACCCACCGGCGGACAAACAAAAGGCCCACGAAAGCAAAGTAAAAGACCTTTCCGCCCTCAGAAAAGCAGATTTCGACTCGCCAAAAATACCGTCTCTTCTAATCCTTACTTCCGAATTTATCAGCCAGGAGGGCATCTAAAAGACGTGAGTTGCCTGCCGATCCCACGTCCATAGCGACTTTTGGATGCTAGGCCAGGCTCCTTCACGACAGTCACTCTCGACCAAGACATTTCTGACATCCTTTCACGATCTTCAGTTTGTCCTGCGGCGTGAATCAAGGAAAGTGGAAGGAGGAGGCTAGGAAGATTGAGAGACGCTCTTAGTTACATACAAGTCTGCTGCGCCCGGCTAGCTGGCCTCTTTGTCGTAGGAGAGCCCCGCACTCAGTGGTTTTCAAGACTATTCTCCACAGCTACACACCCGCAAATGGCCATCATTTCATTGGCCGGAGAGGGGAGATAATGCAGAATAATAGCTACTCTTTTTGTGTATTCGGATGAATACCTGTGAGGGTATCACTGCGGGAAAGAAGTCGTGAAGGAGGCATAGGAGAGAGTACACTACCCGAGGCGCAGATACTCCCGGCCTGTAGGCCGAGCGGACCTACGAGTCCTCACATAGTCAAAGACTCAGTAAGGCAATAAACACTCAAAAAAATGGCAATGCTTGCCTACCTAATTGGGCTTACAAAGTATGACGCGATACATGATGCTGGATGATGTCACGAAACAGGTCGTGATTTAGTCAATCAAAAGAGGGAAAGTAGTCTATTCAGATTCTCTATGAAGAATGAGAGATAAATCCAGAGGGAAAACACGTTCTACATATATGCCAAGTGCGCGCTAATATGCGAGGGATCGACATTAGTTGTGGACCCGTAACAGATGACCATCTGTTGTGGTTATGAGCTATGCAGAAGTCATACTGCGGAGTGATGAGGAGTGGATCGTGCCATATTTTGTATGTGACAGTGAATAGACTCATATAATACTCTGCTGTAAGTATAAGACTAAACAGTTGTAATTTGTGGTCTATGGGGATTACAATAGATTAGAATAAATACCGCCTTGGCTGGTTGGTGCAGTGGTACATTATCTTGGCCGGTTTCTCAAGAAAGGTCTGGCTGGCTCAGATATTTTTCCCACCCGAGACAGGAGATGGCTGGTGCGGATTCGGCAAAACACAACCAAACTTCTCGCGGCGCCGGCATGCATGGACGAAGGCATGCTTGGACATTCCAAGATTTTCGACTTCCCTTTGGTGAGTACTTACGGAGGAGGGTCGACTGTTTGTGTAAGCGAACATACCTTAGAGTGGTATTTGCAAATGAAATCCAGAGTAGGAGTGTCTCTCACGTCAAAAGACTCATCCTACATGTATACACAGTACCGATCATGTGCCATATCTACAAAGCTGAATACACATTAAATTATTCCTAAAAGGAAAGATATCTGCTGTGGCCTTGAGCCATACGCGATGCCCTAGCCTCGACTACTTTGTCGTCTCACATCATAACACCATCACTACACTACTTATGGCCGCTGAAAGTGTGGCCCCAACGGTATCATTATTCGAGTCATTGGCAGTATTTGGTTCGATCTCATTAAGTCCGTTCAGGTACATCTAGCTACAGTATACACACAGGAGGAAAGCAAAGTCGGTAAAACCCCCAAATTGTCTGTCTCACGTCTATTGGATTTTCTGAGGTTTCCTATAGGAACTGCATTTACACTGTTCATCCAGTCTGAATTCAGTCCAATCCTTGTCCACATCTTGCCCTATTTTCGTCCAATGCAATTTCTACTTGTCCTGCGAGCCGCTACGTTCAAACCAGCCTTTTGCCAGGATCAATTTTGTTGTTCTCTCCACATCGTTTGGGCAGTTCATCATTGCCGCAAAAAATCTATCTTTTGCCATTCGAAGCACCTCTCCTCTTCCAATTGCTCATGGAGGACACGCTAAAACCATGTGTTTGATATTATGAGACGGATATCCACGCTTACATTTTGGATCAACCACTTCGGAGACATTCCTTCGATACAGATGAGAATTGAGAGCAATACGCCCATTTCTTACCTGAACTGCAATTCGACTCTGAGCCCAACTAAAGTACATCGAGATATTTGAGGCTGGACTTCTATAGGTAATCCTTTTTCTGCCTGTTGTCTCATTTGTAAAATTACACGGGCTTAAGAGTTTTTGCATTAAATCACGGATATCAGGCTTTGCCGCTTAGTCGGCCGACCACTTGGGTGAAAGGTCGACACACCCCAGGCACTCAGCTTAGAGTAGAATTCAACTAATGTCCCTACTGAATCTTTGACTATGTAGGATAGCTAAAACTATCTGAATACCTGTATAGTTAGTAGTAAGTTTGGATATTGATTTGCTAAGTATTTGCCAATAGATGCTGAGGGTAGAGGCTGCCAAATATGCATATCGAGATAGCAGTTAATTCGCCTTATAAACCGACTTCGTGACGGAGGCTAAATCGTATTAGTTCACCTTTTACCAGCAGTTGTAGAGGGGCTAACTCCATCAACCATGGGAAGAAACTGCTTTTACCGACAGCGTCGAGCAGCTCGATACTCAAAGTGACGAGGCGTGGCCGGAGAGAAGATGCTCTCAAAGCTGCGGATGTGGTGAGGTTCGCAGACGGATACACGAGACCTCGATGCGATGAGAATATGCCGGAACTATATGGAAAGAAAAAGTAACAGACGGAAAGGTTCAAGGGCTCGGGCACATGGTGGCTGGTGATGAAGTGCGTCGTCCAGACGGTGGAACTTGATATCATCCCATACACGAGTGAAGTCTGAGAGGTGTGCTTGTTGTACTACTTGATTCATAGACTGTCTAGCACATTGGGCTCCTCTCTGACCCAGGCCACGCCTTGTACAGTCCTCCTTGCCTCTCATGGTTCCTTCAGAGATGATTGATATATTGCCCGTGATAAATAGCCATTCAGCTCAGTATTTACACGTGTAATTCGGCCACCTTTTCCACGGAACCTTCCACCCAAAAAAATAAAAATGGTAGCAATAGAAACTGCGTGCGCGGGAAAAAGTCTCAAAAACCTGCAGCCCCAGCCAGGTGAGGTTAAGACACCGGGACCACACGAGGTGCGAATATTCATCTATATCTCCCTTCTTTGTAACAGTCGAGACCAGTTTGATCCAATCCACCATCTCCGTATCGGGTGCTGGCTACGCCCCAGAAACTCATCGAATGGCCCATCCTCCATGACCAATGGCGGGTGATGAGTAGGGCTCCGACCCTACCATCTGATCTGATCGTTGGTAGCATCATGATAATGGTGATAGGGGGATGTGTTGAGAGATGAAAACTATACAGACTGCGAAATCGTCTGAGAGTCCTTATCAAGGTGAGGATGAAGGTATTACTCAATCTCAACTCGGTAGACTCTACTGTGAAAGCTGGAGGTTCGTAGGGCACACCACTGACATGTGTTCGGTCTTCAACCTCCTTGGATGTTTTAAGCTCGTGAAGGCTAGTAAGCTAACAGAATGCCTACAGCCTGTGGTATTTAGCACAGGTATGAATGAACATTTATTCGTAACCGGCACAATCCTAGCACTCATAGAGCTTGACACGGAGAAGACTAGTCCTTCTCCGACGACTATATGCGAAGGTAACTTAGTTTGAAATTTGGACCATTCATAAAGTGGATGCATTCGCTGATACCATTCGAATTCTTTGTCTAGGGATTTTCATCCTTTCCTCAACCGTTAGTATCCACCAAAGGGGAAATAGGAAAGCCCTTTGGCTGCCCTAACATGCCTTTATCATCTTGTATATAGCCATCGCGCGGGATATGGCCTCACAGTCCTCCCTGTCTCGAGTGAAGTAGGTGTCCAGGCTACCCAGACTTTAATTCGGGGAGATGACGACCAGGAGGCGGGCCAAAACACCTTCCATCGTTGCCTATTTTTAGATTGTCGGTCACACTATCCGAAATCGTTGCCCCTGCGCCTATACACATCCTTAAGTCGAGAACACTCAAAAAATGTGAGTCCCAGCATGTTCATCTGTGGCCTCTTCAATCGCTCATCCCTTCTCGGCTGCCTATCCTTCCTCAAGATTTGAAGCCCAATCAGAGCAACGGTTCCTCATAGACCAAGACCCGAGCTTTGTATATCATAATTTAGCTTTAGTACAGGTATATTCACAACGTCAGCACGAAGTCACGCTGGTTTTCAAATTCGGCCATGGCCCGTGCACGCTGCATTGCCGGGGACTAGCTGACAGCTGGATAATGATGGCAGTCTTCGGTACAGGAGATTTACGTATACAAATAAGGCGTTGTATGCGGCAGCAGCTCTGATCTCTAGTTGATATGTAGATTAACTCACGACGTAAAACGCCAAAGCTTTCAATGTCGGATGACGAAAATGACGCTCATGAAGTGTGCTAATTGCGGACTGGCCGAAACTCGGAGACTTTTCTCAGTATCATCGACGGCGCTCACACGAGGCTATTCCATTCACTTGCTCCTGCAGCTTTGAATAAGCCAGGACCCCTTGCCCATCAGCCAGGTAGACGGTCCGCCTTTGGAAGATCGGTCGAGCTGGCGAGGCCCTGCTAATTGAAGGGGTCAACTGTGCCGGCAAGTACTGCTGGGTTGGTGCACGTCATCTACTCATTTTCAGCGTGACTTCTTCGAAATATCTCTCCGTAGATTTCAGAATTGGCGTGAGGGATTTCCGAGTGCCTAGAATAGAAAGTCCGGTTCTTGGTAGAGGGGGATCCGCCGTGTCTAGAATGGTACTGGAACGGCGAACTGTCGGTCAGGTTCTAGTAAAGTCCGGGCTGTGTACGTAAATGTAAGTCAATTAACCTGCTCGGCAATTAGCGCCAATGCCTTCCTGAGGTTTCTTCCGTGCACCAGATGTCTATCGGAAACTGAGTGTGTGATTATCACAAATGGTCAGATGGTGCAATGGTTATACGGTGTCCCGTGGCTCCTGACTACGACTTGGATGTGGTAGAGCTTGAGACTAGATTGCGTGCCCCTTGGAAGTGATCTATGCTATAATGAAGTACACTCCTAAAGTCCTCACCAACTTTTACACACCGTGCGCCATCCCTGAATACTATTTGCCTTCTTGCTAACCACTGAGAGCTGCTCCCGTTCACTAGCATGTGACTCCGTCTTACTTATCTAAGAGTAGGACTGATTTGCCTCTGGCTTACTTGGACGACCGGGATTCTTGGAATCCACATGCCCATGCGAGCTGAGTCGCGCTGTGTCAAGTTAATTAGCGGGAAGTAGCTCATGCTTGTCCCGCAAAACTAGCCCGGTCACCTCAGACTTCACTTGAGGGGAACTATTCTCAACACCTGTCAGAGGTGTGCCCTACGAACCTCCAGCTCTCACAGTAGAGTCTATTGACTTGAGATTGAGTAATACCTTCATCCTCACCTTGATAAGGACTCTCAGACGATTTCGCAGTCTGTATCGATTTCATCTCTCAACACATGCCCCTATCACCACTATCATGATGCTACCAACGATCAGATCAGATGGTAGGGTCGGAACCCTACTCATCACCCGCCATTGGTCATGGAGGAGAACCCATTCGATGAGTTTCTGGGGCGTAGCAAGCACCCGATACGGAGATGGTGGATTTGATCAAGTCGGCCCCGACTGTTACAAAGAGGGGAGATATAGATGAATATGCGCATCTCATGTGGTCCTGGTATCTTAACCTTGCCTGGCTGGGGCTGCAGGTTTTTGAGACTTTTCCCGCGCACGCCGTTTCCATTGCCGCATTTCTTCCCGTCGGGGTCTTCGAAGAAAATGAGGCTAAAGCCTATGGACAACTACTGGGCAAAATAGCTATCCTTTATGGGGTTTATATGACAGATCTTATTTTTTTGCGTTAAAAGAAGATTGAAGCACTATACACGGTGTGATCTGGCTCAGAGCGGAGCTCAATGTGCTAGCTAGTCTTTGACTCAAATAGCATGGTAAATACCATACATACATGTATAAACTTTTCAGCGCAGGCTTTATTCCCGAGTTTATATCGATACTACATTGGTCGAAGTCATTTTTGATTGATTAATGTCCTTATTGGCCCTCATTGCTCGAAAATTATTGAAAAGTCCCAACCTTTGGCAATAGGTAACCTGGAATCCGATAAAGCTGTGCGCACGGCTCCGTGGTTACATATGCGACCAAGCTAGGCTTACGCGGGGCTTTAGCCCACATCAAGTAGAGCTCCTGGTGTTTTCCGGAGTACAGTGAGGGCTAATCGGGCTGGACCTTTCTATTATTTTTAGAGTCTTAAGAGCGGTTTCTTTTGGGGCCCCCTCAAAACCATGTCTCGGCCCTGCATAGTAAGGTAGCGATACTTACTCTCTGTGGTTGCTGAAGTTTGGAATTGAGTTAAAGTGTCTGAATAGAGGTTTTTGCACAAATTATTTTGGAGAGAATTAACACTTGGATTTGTAGGTTCCTTGATATTGATATTTTTATTTGATGTATTTTTTTATCAAAAAAATATACTTCCATCTAGATGTGCGCCATATCGCTTGATCTAACCAACGGCTTTTTGTTGTAATTATGCATCATGTGCAAATGTGTTAGCGTGCCGGCGTTCTTTCATTACTCTCTTTAGTCTCCATGTAACATAGTATTGAGTAACTTCTTGTAATTCACGACATTCTATAAGTTGCTCTTTCTCACGATCCATCTTTTCACATAACTTTTGCCACTTTTTCCTACTATCCCAAATCTTACCACGTGATATATAACTACTGTGACATAAAATCCGAAGAATTGGAAGCCGTGAAAGGCTCTTTTCGTATCTAGAGCGAGCACGCCAGCGACTTTGTCTCGGTCCCAGGCATCCGCAATATCGCAAAACATAGCGGTAGTTCGGTTAGAAGAGTTGGGCATTTGAGCGCTGGACGTGTGATGAGAAGCGCTTATACTTCTTCAATCCCACTTCCAGAACACAGATTCAGGCGTTTATTGGAGTGTGGTTATAATTACATATCTGTATTTCTCGAGATACTTAATGGCGTTCCGGCACTCCAGAGCATTCAGCTAATTAGTTTGAGACCCGGCCAATGTAAAGTGCCTCTGGAAGTTTACACAGTCGACAGGTATAATGATTGGTATACGATTTGGGAATCTATACCTGCGCTAGAATGCCAAAATAGTTTCTGAAGAGATATCTTGATTGGTATATAGAAGTTGGATTATTATGATAACTGTAAGGCTCAGAGAGGGGGAAGCTCGTCTCTTATCCCCTAGCTAGAACGCATATAGACTGATCACGTAACCAGTTTGTAGCGCACTAAGGTTTGCTCTCAACTGAGCAACTATGCTATTTTTCCCATACTAATAACTCATCTCTCATACTGCACACAGTACTACTTGTACTGCCATTATGTAGATACTGAATCCCCTTCATGCGCCATAATAAATATCTCTGCACCAACTACTAAATCTACCATACTACATGGCCGAGCATAACACCAGGAAATAGCTGTCCCCGCTAGCTTATGTGGAGTGCACTCCTCCAGCAACTCACGTCTTGAAGATCTGACATCCGATAAGTTCTTCCTTGCATCTCGCCCACATCAAACTCTATAGATTCAATCACAATCGTGGAAAACTTCCTCACCTCGTGCCCCTGTCTGATTGTCAATCCTCCTTAAATGGAGAGATGTTTCCACATCGAATTTTGAAGAAACTTCACACTTGTTTTTCGCAATCGTGGGTCTGTCACGAAATAAGACGATGTCCTTATCAATAGATAGATTTTTCACGAAGCTACAAGAAGCCCAAAAGGACCGTACTACTTATTGTACCTCGCTTATCTGTTTACGCTAGCCACTCTAGTAAGCGAGGGTTAAACGTGACAGGGTCCTAAAATGAATTTATATTTTATTTATGGAGCAGAATAGTATCATCTGCATCGGATTTGAATGGATTGTGCAGCTAGGTAGCAATGTCACGATATCAGAGAAAAAGTGCATAATAGATGACCCAGTTATAACTAGATCACTCAAGCCATGGATTACATTTTAAAGCACCAGTGCGAAGCTATGCTACCATTTTCTTCACCCCAAGTCAACCCTCATCCGTGAATACCCACGCAAGGGAACGTCAAAAACCCTGGGTTATCCCGACATGCCTTCATCATCCAACGAATTTTCTGCGCGCAAAATGTGATCTTAGGTGTCTCCTTCCCAAGTAGAGTAGGTGTCCAGGCTACTCAAACCATACCGGAGAACACCACCAGGAAACATAACACGATACCTTGCATCGTCGGCTTGTTTTCAAAGTGACAGCAGCACTCTCACAATCGAAGTCTTGGCGCGCACAATGCTCATCAATATGTAAACTTCCCTGCCAAAATTCAAAATCACTCGCCCATCGAGATTGTTCTCCTCACTTGCACCATCTTTTGAGCTTGTCCCGAATTCTCTCATGTTCATCCCAAAGATCTATCTCCCAGATTTGTGCGCCACGCATTGTTTCATCCTTCGACTTTAAATATCCGCGTGGCCATGTACGTGGTGTTCAATTGAGGCCAGAGAATAGTTGATGAGAGGTGTGGTTATTGGAATGAGGATGTACTAAGTCATACTTGTAAACTTGATGAGAATTGGGTAGGTGTCGAACTGGTTGGGAGCGAAAACTTGACATGGCGGAGAATCTTGAATCATTGCCTCGTGGGTCAACTTCTAAGGTATTGCGAAATTTGACTAAATTTGGCTCTGGGAGAATATTTCACTCCCAGGTTCGTAGAGGACACCACGGACAGGTGTTCAGTCTTGCCCCCAGAATAGAGGTAATGAATTGAGTGTTTATTGTACTACTTGAGTCATAGACTATCTGGCACATTGGGCTCCTCTCTGACCCAGGCCACACCTTGTACAGTGCTCCTTGCTTCTTATGTTTCTTGAAAGATCATTGATATATTGCCCTTGATGAATAGCCATTCAGCTCAGTATTTACCCATGGAATTCAGCCACCTTTTCCATGGAGGTAATGAAATGGCAGGGACCACCGAAGAAGATTTGTCTAAGGCTCACATATGTTTGAGATCAGAAGCAAGAATCATAGTGACACCGAATGAGGACCATAATACGTACCCACCTCCGCTATTGTCCAAGACGTAGCTTTAATCATTATGGAAAAAAAAGTCTTCAATTGGGGTCAGGAACAAGGGTAAAGGACCAGGCTTGCCTGTAGTTGAAGGATAACAATATGATTAAGAAATGGGCAAAGATTGAAGCATGGCGAATGATTGGGTGAAGAGCCCACACGGTTGGAAGGTTCTAGAGTCATATGGAGATAAGGATGCCGATAAGCGCGGCGATCTGAATAGACCTAGATAAGCTAGGATTTGGCAGGCTGCATGAACTTGAGCCCGTCGTGAGCGAGATGAAGTGCTCAGACGGTTAAGTTAATCCGGCTCGTTGCCCTGTTTGGGCGCTGCATGGATTAGCACTCTAGACTGCAACGGTTAGTTGTATCCCGGCTTGATTCATGACACCTTCCCCGCAGGGTCAGCGCAAGCCGTTTGCTCCCTTACCCATTCACGCCTCTCAACAAAAACCTCACGTCCACTAACTCGGCGTAGCTAGAATCTGAATTCACCTTCCTCCAGCAGGCTCTCTCGCGCCTTGGCGCTGATTAGTCTTACTAGCCCAATGCTAAGCCTAATCACGAGCGAGGGCGAAGATGGTCTACAATAATTAGCCCGTCAAAGCCCCGAGTGGCCCATTCTTGTGCTGCTGAATAGCTGCTTGGCGTCTAGAACTGGGGACACAGCTAGAAAGCCTATCACAGCCGTGCGTTAACTTGGCTCATTTCTCGCTTATCCCCACATCTTGATGACACGCCTGAGTGCACAGTTCAACTGCAATAATCTTTGCCTTGTTATAATCTCCACCCGTTACGCTTATGGGCCCAAGCCCTCGACCAATCACAGCACATCAAATACTCTAGCATTAATTTCGGTGAGAATTTGCAATGTGCTAAGCCCCTATAATCTGCTGTTAGTCGCCAGTAGCTTCAGCCACCACAGCTCATTGAGTCAGTTATGACTTGAAAATCGGACTTCCTCAATTACACAAATTTCATTGTTCGAGCCTGACCGACATATGTATTCAACTCGTAGAATGTTCAATCTAGCAAAAGCTGAAATTATGTCGGTCACAGCGGGATTGATGCGTAATACCATGAAGGCTCATTAATATCCAAAAAGCTAGGCCGGCGTCAACTCAACACGTCGTATTCCATAACCCCAGATCACGCGAATAACACATTTGGAGTCTACGCCTTTCGACGAAGCATTCATTATTTCTTGTGATAAAATATACAAATAGTAGATAAAATTTTCCCAATCCTGTTGCCATGGCGTATCTCAAGCTATCTTCTCATCATCCCAGGGTAGAAACTCCGCCACCAATGTCAGACTCCACTCCCACCAGGCGAGTCAAATAACACGACCACCTTTTCCGACTACGATAACGAACTCCAGAGAAACCATATCTAGTGAGACATCTTTATAAAATTTTAAGTGTTCCAGGGGTCCTTTGCTGCCCAACCGTCGCATATTTTTTTGGATTCGCTTTTTCACAGCCTACCATGACGAGCCTTGAAGATCGCCACTTTGTCATCATAAAAGAGGATTTCACGTAGTCGTAATCGTAAATTGGTTCCATTGTCCTCCGAACATTCAAACGAGTCAGTATCTGAGCTATCGTATTCTGACATTTCAGAATCTGTCTCATCTAGATTGATACCAGGAGTTGATTCGGCCACTGTGTTGTTAAAATTATCGTCCTCATCATCATCACCATCTTCATCATTATCATCTTCCTCGTCTGTCAAAGCGTCACCGGAACCTGAAGCCGGAGTGCTAGAATGAGGATCGGAGTTTCCGTGAGCTTCGTCAGTGGATTGTGTTTCGAGGATCTCGAAACATTTATGAAGGATCCCCATGTAACAAAGTTCTATCTCTGGCCTCAAAACGATCACATCGACTATTTGAAGCGCGAGTTCACGAGGATCAAAACCAGTAGTAGCATGCTCAGCAATGTACGGGATGTTCAGCGATCTAAGATGAGGAACTTGGGGTAGTCTTTGCAAGAAATGATGCTGAAAAGCATACGGATTAGCCAAGATCTCATGAAATAAGGGAATAAGCACTGCACACACCCAATCTTTGTAATCAATCGCCATACTAAGTTCACGTAAATTACTCATTCGTCCACTGGTGATAAAATTGAGAATTTTACGATTAGGCATCCAGAGCATCCATTGAGAACTATCGGAGCCGGGCAGGGATACAGGCGAGACTTTATCAGAGCTATCAAGCATCAACCTTTTTAAACTCGCACGGTGTCTTCTTAGAGGACCGCGGTATATAGCATCCTGCTTTTAAGTTAGACCCATCATGATATAAAAATAATTATGACTCACAATTTGTGTTCGTGAACGATTATAATTATTACGTTTGCGATCTTGTAGAAACAAAGTTTCTAGGCTATTTGGAGCAAGAGTCTCTTTCAAAAACGAAATGAGGGCCGGAGATGCTGCATCAGTATGAACCTTTTTGAGATTAAGATGATACTGTAACGAAGAGTCAGCCCCACTTCTGATACAGATGGGCTTTTCAGAGAGAGGTGTAGGGCTGAAGTTCTTTCGCAACATTTCCCACAATCTTTCATGCTGAGGGCAATCAAGAATAGTTAAGCTGGTTAGATTGGACCAGTCAAACGCTCTTTGCAGCACCGCTATAGATAACGGGACCATTTCAAGCTCTAGAGTCTGAAGTTTTAACTTTCCGTTGCGCTTCTCCCTCTGGATAGGGACAGTATCACAGACATTAGATTGATCCTGAAGGTTCATTCGTGGCTTTAGGGAAGACAAATTAACACCTTCGACAGAAGTTTCTAAATTTTGCACCGTGAAGCTTAAATTATCTTCGTTACTTGACATGGATCTAATTGGAAATTCTGGGCCAGTGTGAATGGGCTCCAGTCTTATTTGAGCCTGTTGAACTTCATCTCGTAAATCTCGGTTCGAATTTGCGGTATTAGAAGAGGGTGGGAGTCCTTCGCTTTGTACTGTATCTTCCTTTGAGCCATCGTCGATAGTTCTGTGGGGAAGATTTGTAACGGCAGAGCTGGATCGATCAAGTGAATTTTGGAATAGATCTGAGGACGGTTCCTGTAGCTGGTGTGTTGATCGTCCGAGTGAAGTAGAACTAGAAACTTGTTGAGCAGAATTGGGTTTTAGGGTCTTTCTGCGGATATCAAAAATTCTTCCAGTAATAATTCCAAGTACACCACCCAGCCTTTTTTCCCCAATTCTGCTCGCGCCGGACCAACAAGCTTTGTGATCGACTTGATAAAAGCCAGGGCCATCCCATGGAATGGTAAAGTCTCGGTCTACTGCTTTGGAAGAAATACCTACACGAAGCTCACGGAGACAATCCTGGGACTTTTCGATAAGTACACTCATTTCCTCGAGATAATCTATCTCGTCAATGTCGAGTACAGAAAGGCTTTTAAGGGACGGAAGCACACTTAGATTAGGATACTCCACCCGGCTATTTGCGTACGGGATCGGCTGTGCCTGAGCTTGTATGGAATTCAGATTGTTTGAGGAAATTTTCCACCCTATAGAAGTCATTGTTGCACGCTCAGAAAGCATTTGAGGAGTGGTTCGCGGTGCAATAGCTGCTCTTTGTGCTGCAGATAGAATTGTTGACTCTGAGTTATCATGCCAGCGGACCCATACTCGTTCTAGCCGGCATTCTCCATTTGGACTGTTTTTCTGAAGAGAAGAGAGTGCAAGCCAGACATCTCGTAGTACTCCTGTTGGCATATCCCAGACGAATGTCTCAAGGTTGATCATCCTGGCTACAGCAATAGCGACTAAAGTTCCAAGCATTTTCCCACTTTCTTTGGTGATGAGATAATCTTGCACCCAGTCGGTTGGGCCATTTCCAAGAGAAAACTTTCGAGTGTATTGAGAATAATGGTTACCAAGACCTCGCTTGTTGGTTCTTGACCCTAACCTCAAGCCATGCCAGCAAGTTATATTACTTTCTGCACCACAATTGGAGCAAGTGGCTTGATTCTCCCTATTATGTACGTGGTAAGAATCCCCCATACACAAGGTTGCAAGGCCGTAGGTTAATGCATCGACACCGGTTCGGGGATTCGTTGTTGCGAGGGCGTCCGGCCACACTATATCAAATCGAGAATATAGCGGAGGGATAGCGAGTCCATGAAGAGCAGAGTGTGTTAAAGCCAATGCTGTTAAATCATTTGTATGGGTGATCTTGGAGTTGTTAGCATGTATAATCTTTGATAAACAGGTATGTCTTCAGATAACTAACTTCCTTGACTATCAACTTTAATATATCGATAGGCAAATCCAAAATTTGCAACGGCCCTTTTTTTGCAACGATGGCAGTCCACTCAATTTCTCTATCCTTGAGTAGATCAGAGATCTTAGCTCTTGGATCGATTTTGCCCTTACCACACTTCTCTTTGCCCAATTTTGGACTGCCAAGCGCAGTTTCTTCCATACTATCAATTGGAGAATCGAAAGCCGTATTTTGAGATGATTGTGGCGCGAGAAAGCCCCAAGTATTTGCAAGGGGGTTTTCAAGTTGCGAGCTATTATGACGAAGATTATGGGTGTGGGCACTGCTCATGATGGCTTAGCAAGGCAATCTATTCAAGCTCCTCGTTCTCTTCTTTGCCATAAGTTGCTGGCGCATGCTTGAATAGTTAATCGAGACAGTCTTTGTCTGCTCAAGAGACGGAAGTAAATGAGCACTTCTGCTGACAGTCTACATGAATGTTAAGAAGATAGGTCCGTGCACTAACCCAGGTCGAAGATGAGGTATGCCTACTAATAGGATTAATCTGCTTAGCCTGAGGCCTTCAAAAGTCTAAATTAAAGATTCGCATGTTGATTTAGCTTGCATGGCTGACAGGCTTCGGAAGCTTCTAGGTCAGCTTTACACCTACCTATTAGTTGATGCCATATTTGCAGTTACGGAGCGGCAATCCACATGAGCCAGACCCACCTGAAAAGAATCACGTAGCTATGGGATCAAATTCACTCTGCCCTACTATGTATAGACAAGCACGTACGTGCATGCTTTGCAGCAGTTAGTCAAGCAGAGCCCTGGCATTTCATCGATCTAGGGCGCATGCTATTAGTGGGCCCTGGCAGGGTCGACTGCCAACTTCTGATCGCACCTCAGTTAACTATCTATTCTGGCAATCTGAATGAAAATTTCCAAACCTGACTTGGATAAAATACAGTTGCGAATGAGACTACAAGACTAAATACCGTAAATTGTAACTGGCACCTGACTGTGCTTATGTAAATATTAATATACCGGAAAACACGCAACCAGAAGTCGCCCATGTCCCCGATAAATGAGCCATGTAGAGCAGGTGAGTCCAACAACTAAAGGGTACAGGGGGTCTCTGCCGTCAACGGTTTGCCGCAACAAGGACCAAGGGCTCAGCAGCTTACGATGCGTTTTAGGCTGCCGTGTTCATTCGACCACAAAACTTTCACGAGTACGTGCCAAAAGCCTTATCAAATTAGGCTTACAGAGATTTCAAGCAACTAAAATTACCATTGAAAAGGGAGAAATGATCTCCAACACACAACCATATCAATCCTTATTACACTGCGCGTTGAGAAATCACTTCAACGAATCCTTACAAGAGACATTATTTCGTTGACTTTCGCAGTCCATTTCTCAGAATGACGGATATTCTCAAGTAGGAATTTTCAAAATGAAAAAAAGGTAGCCTCGAGCATTTGAAACCGATGAAGCTTCGAGACTAACATTGCTACTGATATAGCAACACCCTCTATGGGTGGATTATACAACAAATGTAAATTACGTATCAGAAGCTGCTCATGATCAATTTCAATTATCTGAAAATAAGGATTCCTAGTGTTCCAGTTCTACGGTCACCATTTTAAATACGTGGCTCGCAAACTGTTGTACTGCATATTGAAACAGACAAAATGATTTCTGGTTGAAAATAAGAATGTACTATTCCTCTAATCAGACTCGAAATTTTCGTGATACGATGAGCGGGGTGATGAGAGAGCTAGAAATATGTAATCTAAACAACTAGCTAGCGCTTTACCCTAATCCTGGCTTTAAACATGTAGCGAATCTTAGGGCCGGTTTCTATGAAGGAGGGAGATATAGATGGATGCGCGCACCTCGTGTGTTCAGGAGTCTAGGCTTCGCCTGGCTGGGGCTGTAGATTTTTTGAGACTTTTCCTGCGCACGCAGCTTCCATTGCTCCCATTTTTTTTTGCATCAGTTTATGCTTGGCTATGTAGTATGGTAGATCTAGTAGCTGGTGCGTAGGTAGCTACTATGGCAGTATGGAATTTTGGCGCATGAAGGAGATCCAGTCTTTACATAACGGCAGTACAAGTAGTATTGTGTGCAGTATGAGAGGTAAGTTGTTGCTATGGGACGAATGGCATGGCTACTCAGTTAGGAGCACACTTTATTACGCTTCCAACGTGTCATGTGATCAGTTTACAAGCGAGCTAGCTAGGGAATAAGAGACGAACTTCCCCAAACACTAATATAATAATCACCATACTATCTTCACTTCTGCATATTAATGAAGAGGAGGGCGGAGGTCAAGACTGAACACCTGTACGTGGTGTCTTCTACGAACCTGAGATTGAAATATTCTCCCAGAACCAAGTTCTATCAAATTTCGCAATACCAAAGAAGTTGGCCCACGAGGCTATGATTCAAGATTCTCCGCCATGTCAAATTTTCGTTCCCAACGAGTTCGACTCCTACCTAAGTCTCATCAAGTTTACAAGTACTACTTAGTACATTCTCGTTTCAATGACCACACCTCTCATCAACTATTCTCTGGTCTCAGCTAGCCGCCAAATACACGCCAACGCCGATATTTATACCCGGCGGAGGAAGCAAAGTTTAGATGGCACAGGTCTACAGGGTCACTGCGTCTCCTAAAGATTTACGTCTGTAGGGGAGCTTCTTCACACGAGTATGCACTTACCTTTGCGAATTATGAAAAACTCAACATCGTATTCATTCAAGTGCCGTACATCTACACTGATAGACAGCGCTAGATCACTAAGTTCAACCCCAACTATAAGTGCTTTACCCTCACGGATGACTGATCATCCCAGTCTCGAGTGCTCACACATATGCGCTAAAGAGCTGGAATACAGATGTATCAAAAACGTCCCCTCCCCCTAATGAATACAGCTACGAGAGATTTCCTTTTCTTGGAGGTTATCGCGCCATCTGAAGCAGACCTGTTAGTAGTGAGCGTGTAAAACTCTCCGGCTACTTCAAACAATGGGGGTGGGGCCGTCAGAGTACTGCTCAATCTCATCTTTTTAAACCATCCAAATCGTATCTCCTAGCCAGAGACCTAAAACTCAGGTTCTTGCGATGGCAGGCATCATCCCCAACTACCAATCTACTAGCAGAACAGTTTATTGGGTGGACAGATAGACTCAGCCTCACTTTAATCTCTAATTCAGATATGCCAACCCACAGTCGTGGTAGCGTGTTAGACCTTGCGTTCGCCTCCAGCCCACTGATACTTGCGGGAGCTGAGTCTTCAATAATCTCGGAGCTGGACGTCACATCTGACCATCTACCTATTGCTACTTTAATCTCATGGAACAGCCGCTTCCAGGAGTCAATATCCCGCCTCAAACTCAGCACTCTCGACAAAAGAATTTTCCGCTCCCTTCTTGAACTAGAGATTTCAAGACTCACAGACCTTCCTCCAAACCAGCAGCCCAAGTCTCTAGGTTTCTTTGCTCAAAGCATCCGCACGGCGAGTCCTTGGAAAAGGAACCAGACAACCTTGATGGAATAACGACTTCAGAAACGCTGCGCAGGCCTACTAAATAGCCAGTAGAAACTCAACTGATCAAAATGCCATCACCGCCTGGAAAAAGCGATTGCGTGCAGCTGTCCGTAGGGCAAAGCGAAAGCTTTTTTAGGACAAAATAGATCAAGCCAATTTAGCAAGATATATGTTTGGGATGGTTGACTGGCACCAAACAGTAGGATCTTTTCGCACCCCACCTCTCAAAGACCCAACCGACCCCGGAGGCCCACCTGCAAATACACTTCAAGAGAAGCGCGACGTCCTAGCTTGTTACCTACTGCAAAATACCTCTGAGCAGAAGATGTTCCATTAAATGCGCCGTCAGTCGATATTACTAGCCTTCCGCTCCCCTACCTAATGCCTGCTGAAAATAGGGACTCGGTCATCAAATTAGGCAATACAGCATCCGACGAGGACAAAACACTAACGGCAATCCTAACGATAGCCAGGTCATTAATTGAAACTCGGTTCAGTAGTCTTTTTAGAGGCTACTCTTAGACTGTTCATTGTTATTATTGCTTCAAGGCTGCTGTGTTGGTCGTATTAAATAAGCTCAGTAAGCTAGATATAGCCAGTCTACGCTCATACGGAGCCTAGGGAAAGGCCTTGAATAGTTGATCGCCCGTGACCTCACCTGGATGGTCATTAGGGCCAAAATAGTAGCCTCACAACATTTTGGATCCCTGAATCTTCGCTCGGCCACAGACTTGACGACCTGCATGGTATATGACATCGAAACGGAATTGAACAGTAAGTTTACAACCTAACGATTGATGTGAAGGGTGCGTTTTGTAGCGTACTTCCCGATCAGCTAATCTATTGACTCAAATACGAAAGATGGTCCGATAACCTGGTAAGTTGAGTCGCTTCTTTTGCCTCTAACTGCACTGCCAAAATCCGCCTAGATGGTTCGACTGGTCCCGAATTCGATGTTTCCTGTGGCCTACCCAAAGGCTCCTCAGTATCTCCTATTCTGTTTATTCTGTATCTTGTCCCTCTCTTCCACGTTGGAACCGCCAAAATAATATTTGGATATGCAGATGATATCACCTTTCTTCACACATCCTGATTGCTTCAGGGAAATTCAGAATATCTTCGGCTGAATCTCAAGGAAGCAATTCAATGGGGCTCAGAGCAATATTTAAAGTTTGGCGCAGACAAGTACAAGCTCCAACACTCCTCTCGACGCCAACTTGACTAACAGCCCGGAAATACTCCCTCGGCAAGAGCTGTCTCTATTACTATTTCTAAAAATACTGTCCGCCCATACAGTCACTGGCTCGGAGTAATCTTTAATGAGTAGCTGTCCTTCAGGTGGTATGCTCTAAAACTTGCCTCAAAGGCCCTAAAGGTTAGCCATGCTCTATTATCTCTCGGAAATACAACAAGAGGTGTTCCTACTCGCCTACTGCGTCATGTAGTAGATGCACGTGTTCTTCCAATGGCTTATTACGCCTCAGAATCGTTGTGGCTAGGCAGATCTAGACACAGTCCCAAGGCACGCGTATCAAACCGTGTAGACTCTCAACTACAGCAACTTTACAAGGTCCTACTGAATTCCGCCCGTGCAATACTTCAAGTGTATCTGTGACTGAAACCGGGTTTGTGGTGAATGTATCGATTTAATAAACTGTGTAAGGAAGAAAGGGAAATCTAGCTACAACTAACGGGTGTTTATAACATTCAGCCTCTTGGTGATTGTCTTGACTGGTGTCTTTGCCCTAAGCCGAATACTTGCTAACCAGCCACATATTATCAAGAATCACTACGCTGAGACACTAATCTGGCCCCTTGGCTAGGAGTGCCGTATCTTTCGTTTTCCCCATTATTTCCGTACAGTCTTATAACGTGAGTCCTCCACAATACGCTAAGGTATCCACCTAAGCTCAATCAAGGGTTAAACCGTGACAGTATCGCACCATACCAACAGCGATCTTACATCGTGAATCAGGGTCACAGCTGTTGTAATCATGGGAGTAACATTACTGCATTACAATAAACTGTTCGTATTAGAATAATGTGCACATGCGCCATGAGGTATGATTGACCTAGATCATCACTCATTGATATTACATAGTGTTCCCCAATACTTTCCTAATAGTATCTATTGGCGCAAGGATCCATCACGTCCTTCCTTTCTCGGTTAGACAAGAAGATATTTTGGAACATCAACTAGTGTGTAGGAACCCCTTTATTCATCTATATAGAGGAAGGATCCGTCACGAAGACAATATAAGCAATTCACACGATAGGAAATTTAAACAATCTCCACATTATCCACACACTTGAGAATACTCGGGAATATCCTCAAGTTCGTCCATTGATCCAAGTCCTAGGAGTATAACTCACGAACTTCAATTCTCTTAAAGCCATAGCTACCTCCTTCCATACCTTCATCCTAAAGGTACGTCGTTCCAGCTCAGTATAGCCTTTCAATAACAGCAACCAGAAATAGCTCTCGATGGCCATGTGCTTACAGCTATAGTCTGATTATGCAGTCTAGATCCTCGACATCTGCTCTTACGTCGCGCTAGCAGAGCTCTTAGTTCACAGCGTCCTATCTCTCGCTTTGCTCGGATTATATTCTCTTATCCAAAGTTGGAGCAAATCAATTCAATTGCCATACCTCCCTGGAACTTATATGAGTGCCAAGAAGCTGCACACTCCCGGGCCAAACAGAAACTCCACAGAAGAGGACAGACAGGTCTTTCTTAATTTCCTCTAGACTATCTCCTTTGGAAATATTATTATCTACTTAGACGGCTCTATGCAACTAAATGGCTCAAGAGGCGCTAGATTCATCGGCTACCAATGTAGTGTATAAGACTTACATGAGAGTATCCTCCCCGGAAAGGACGTCTAGATTTTTGATGCGGAAGTGAAAGTCGCCCTAGAAGGAGCAAAGTCTGCACCAGCGCTCCCAAATACCAAATTCGCGACAGACCTCTGGATTTCTATGGATAGCCTAGACTTTGCTACTCGACTGTTATCTAACTTTTCAGAGTCCTTATAAGCATAATTTGATGAGCTCTTCGCTTTAAACCCAAAGTGGTAAGAGCGCCGTCGACCTTCCCACACTAGACGGGGCCAAATTCAGGCTCGATGTGTTCCGAGCCACATATCCATAGTTTTAAATGTAGCCGCAGACAAAGCAGCGTAAGATAGCTACCACTTACCAACTTCAGATGATCTCCTTTTCTTAAATGCTGGTCTAAAGTGCTGGGCAAAAGAGTCGACGACGCAGGTCTCTTGCAAACTATGGAGAACTCTTCTTCTCCAGCAAATAAGCTATAAGAAACTAGGAATTAAACCAGCACCGCCTAGCCCTAAAGAACTCACCCTTCCGCGTGCTATTCTTGGTCGAATTCTAGCAGCTAGATATAGACATGGCGATTAAGTCGACTACTACGAGCATTTTAATCGTGAAAACGCACCAAAATAATGACAATTTGATCATAGAAAGGCCCCATTACGCTTTATCTTCCGCCATATAGGGAAAAGAAGATTGTTGAAATCTAGACATACAAGACCGAACTCCACGTAGTGCGGAGTAGACTAAGACTACTCATCTTTGATCGCTACCAGCTTTGGTGAGGTCTCAGTTGGTGATGATCTCGGCAGTAGGAGTATTATTCAATCGCGTAATTAGAACAAAATGTTTCTACCTAAGCAAAGTAGAACAAAGATAGATAATTAGATTTAGATTAACACCGAACACTTTAATCAATATAAGTTCATTAAACAAAAACTCACTGATTCTAATATTTTATCTCTGATCCTGAAATCCCCAAAATCTTGTAATTCATACAGTATTGACTTGACGGCCAACATTTACTTCCATCATCCCACATACCTCCAGAACGTTAATAAAGATCACACCTTATGCAGGGTCCACCCACGGGGATGATCCCGATCATTCCTGGCACATATGAAGGGAGGTAGAAATTCAGAGAATAGCTACAACAAGCTCAATTCTTTGCTGAAATATGCTCGCAAAAAATTTTGAAGATTCAAGTGACGCCTAAAGGGAGCTAGTCAAGGTAGGAAAAAAAGCAATTTAATAGAATTATAAACTTGTTTTTTTCAAGCAGTGGAGGACAATAGGGAATGTGGGCTTACCCACGCAGGAGATGGTGCCGAGCAAGCATTTTGTGACCACATACGAAAGCTCGGCAAACTGCGGAAAGCAGTTATGTGAATGCACTTTTTGTATATAGAGTCTTCCATCGTATTTTTTTTCTTTCCATTAAAATTTGTAGAAGCCCGGGGATTAAACCCTGGCTGTTTTTGTCTCATTAATGGCTTAATAAGGTCACGCGCTTGACGCATGATTCTTCAGACGTTGAATAAAGATCATGGTCATCGATGAAAGGATATGGATCGTGAGAGGAGAACGCTGAAACGGTGGAGGAAAGTGAAGAGTGATCATCGACCAGAGAAGCAGGTGAATAGAGCTTTATAAGTAAATCTTGGTAGGTGGACACGAAGTGGGTACGAATATGGCCTTCAGATATATTCAGTAAACGCAATGAACTGAAGACTTCTGAAGGATAAGACCACTAGATATATACAAGAATTAGCCCTAGTGGAACAAATATAGAAAATAACCAGGATATGCGCCCTAGTCCCAACATAGCATCATTATCAAGGTGTGAGTATGTCTTTACTATTAGTAGGCCCCCGAGCTAGCTAAGTGTAAGAGAAGGTCTTGCATATTCGTCAACCTAGTAACGAAAACGAGATAGTGCTTGGCTAGAGTAACAGGTGCAGGACTGTTAAAACTACAACAGTCCCAACTATCTGTCTTCTTTCAATTTGTAGAGCTCCATTAGATCAACGGTCCTTCATAGACCAAGACCCGAGCTTTGTAGATTATGACTTAATTTCCCCTCGCCGGTATACATAGCATCGTATTTTTGTAGTGATAAATGCCAGATTACAGTTGGAATGACCCTTTTATCAGTAGATAGGGCGGTTTGGTGCAGTAAGATCGAGGTAGGGGACTCGCGTGAGAGAGATGGGCCCGAAATTAATGAGAAGTCGCCGATTGTAGATTTGTTTATATTTGCTTTCGACTTCTAGTCGGATGCGATTCTTCCTGGACATCCCAGATATGCAGAGCACACTGATCGATTACATCGGCACCGCCATATGGTAAAAAATCCTTCTTTGCCAGCAAGTCTTTCGTGAGGTTATAGGATATATCGTTTGCAAGTGTTGTGATTTAGTCCTTGTTCTTATTTTGAGAAATTCTACACACTATACCAATTCGGTAATACCGAAAATCCTAACGCATTCTTGCCCGTAACACATGCCATGGGCCATTTTGGCCATTACTCTCTCGATACAAAGCTGCAGAACTTAGTCAGAGCATATCGATCTATTAGCTACTCAGGGGCCCGAATAATGAGCGAAACTTTTAGCTCTTGGCTAACATTGAATACTATTGAGGAAACAACTATCCCTCAGTCATAAGGTTGTAGAGCGTATTCACTGAAGAGACTACCGAGGTGAAACTAAGTTCATTATTTATAGTCATATGTATATAAACAACGCAGTCACTCGTTAGACCTAAACATTCCGATTTCTAACAAATACTAGCAATATAAATAAGATGCATTAATAGGAGCTGTATTTTTTGGGTGGGTCCAAAGAAGTCATATGCGGTTGGGTAGGTTTCACATTCCTGATGATGGTTGACTACCATTTCTCCAATTCCATATTCCTCAGGGACAGCCTATCATCGATACGCAAAGGTATGGACATAGACAAACACGAGCTCCCGACCCAGAAGATTGAGGAAACAAGTTGAATTGATTGCTTTTTGATCGCTGCGCGCGCATAATGCAGTGGTAAATCTAGCCAAATGAAGGGTACCGATAGTTTTGCTGAATTTGTATGGTAGGGGCATATCTGAATGATACTCCTAGATCTTCAAATTCTCTTGTCTTGTAATTGAAAATTTAGGGTTGAGATGCGAATTTTAATTCAGTTGTGAACTTTGCCGCAGTTGAATTGGACGGGGCTGTGCCTGAGAGTAGAACTACACACAAATTCCAGACGTTCCAGCTACCTGATGAGTAATAAGATAAAATAAAGGATAAGAATTGCCACCCTACCTTATAATCTGCCGAAGAATGAACAGGGTGGCAGGTGATATGCTGAGACTGTTTCCAATTTGTGAGGAGATATGCTGGAAGAAAGGGATGTGGTGCAGGTTACTGTAACTTAGACATGTACTTTTTTCATTTCTTTTGTCGATTCTGGCTTGACTGCCGGTCATGTACGTAGTAGTAATAGAAATAGTAGTGATTTTCGATCTGAGTTGCTTGGCAGCGCCAAAAAAACTATAGATAGCCTACCTAAGGGCACGAGGTCGTGATAAGCCCGAATGTAGTATTTTTTTTGCATCAGATTTGAATTGCGTTTGCAGCTATATAGCTATGACACAATATCGGAGAAAATATACAGAAAAGATGACTCAATTTACAATAAGAGCACTCAAGCCTCAGATTTCATTTGCAAGTACCACTGGGAAGTTATGGCGGCTTTTTCTTCACCCCAAGTCAACCTTCATCCGTGAATACCCACCCAGGAGAATATCTCAAAAACCCTGGGTTATCCAGACATGCCTTCATCACCCACTGAATTTTCTCCGCGCGAAATGTAGTCTGGGGTTCCTCCTTCCCAAGTGGAGTAGGTGCCCAGGCTACTCAAACTATACCGGAGAACACCATCAGGAGGTGGATCACAGCACCTTCCATCGTTTGAGTGTTTTTATAGTGTCAGCTGTACTCTCGCAAGCAAAGTCTTGGCGCGCACAAAGCTCAATTCGTAAAACTCCTTGTCAAAATTCAAAATTACACGCCCGTCGAGATTATAGCCATCCGCTACATCATCTTGTTGACTTATCGTGATCCCTCTCACGCCCATCCCAAAGAACTATCTCCCAGATTTGTGTGCCACACTTTGTTTCCTTCGTCGGGTGTGAATATCGGTGTGGTCGTGTATTTGGTGGTCAACTGAGGCCAGAGAATAGTTGATGAGAGGTGTGGTTATTGGAATGAGGATGTACTAAGTCATACTTGTAAACTTGATGAGAATTGGGTAGGTGTCGAACTCGTTGGGAGCGAAAATTTGACATGGCGAAGTATTTTGAATCATTGCCTCATGAGCCAACTCGTTCGGTATTGCGAAATTTGACTGAACTTGGCTCTGGAAGAATATTTTACTCTCAGGTACGTAGAGGACACCACGTACAGGTGTTCAGTCTTGCCCTCCAAATAGTTAATCATAACTCATAGCAATTCACGACATTGTATACGTTCCTCTTCCTCACGATCCATCCCTATAATAATTACCAAACCCTGCACTGCCATAAACACTTTCAATCTCTGCTATTCATCGCAATCCTGAGTATTAATATGAGTTACTGTTATACGGTATGTTTGTACGGGTCGATATCAAGATAGAAATATTAACAGTAACTTAGTCCCTCCTTTATCGTGGGAGGGGAGTGTAGTCGTAGCGGCCACAATGCAAACTTTCGCTTGACCATGCGGCAGCGAACCAAGTGATCGGGCGTCTTAGGAATTCTACAAGAGCACTTGGTGTTAGCGTCTTCATGATGATACTTATGGTGATACCATTCAAAACCCCCATACACTAAACGAATCGCGATAATGTGCTGGAGTATGGGTCGAGGGAGCTCGAGATCTTTGAACGATTTGATCTCGTTGGTATTGCGCCATTGCTGACGCCACCTCGAGAGCTTTGGCTTGACTTCCCTCCAGAAGCACTCCTACGCTTCTTTAGTCTTAGCCCGTACAATGAATCTGATACCACTGAGCGTGTGGTGACTGGCTAAACCCTCTATCCGGTTATGTAGATGAAGATATTGAACTCCGAATCCGAGCGCAACGCCAACATATACGGCAAGCGAGCCGCCGGGTTTCAGTACCACATCGAGATTGCATGCCTTATTCAAAATCCAAGCGGCTCAGCCAAGTTCAGGTAAATTTCGCAGTACCATAGAAGTTGGCCCACGAGGCAATGATTAAATACTCTCCGCCATGTCAAAGTTTCGCTCCCAGCGAGACCAATCCACACCAAAACCTTATCAAGTTTACGGGTACGACTTAATACATCCTCTTTTTAATGACCACACCTTTCTTCGACCTTCTCTGGCCTCAATTGACCACCACGTACACGCCCACGCCGATATTTATACCCGACGGAGGAAACAAAGCGTGGCGCACAAATCTGGGAGACAGTCCTTTGTGACTGATGGAGAGGAATTAAGACAAGTTCACAAGACGACACAGAGGATCAATACAATCACGACGGGCGTTAAACTTCGAATTTTGGCAAGGAGTTTTTACAAATTAAGCTTTGTGCGTGCGCCAAGATTCCGGTTGCAAGAGTGCAGGAAACACAATAAACACCGCCTTGGCTTGTTGGTGCAGTGGTACATCGTCTTAGCCGTTATTTCAAGTAAAGTCTGGATAGCTTGGACACATATCCCACTTGAGACAGGAGATCGCTGGTGCGAATCTGGGAAAACACAACCACACTTCTCGCGGCGCCGGTATACATGGACGAAGGCATGCTTTGATAATCAAAGGCTTTTCAATTTCCCTTTCGTGAGTACTTACGGAGGAGGGTCGACTGTTTGTGTAAGCGAACATACCTCATTGTGGTATTTGTAAATGAAATCCAGAGTAGGAGTGTCTCCAACGTCAAAAGAGTCATCCTACATGTATATATAGTACCGGTCATGTTTCATAGCTAGATAGCTGCATACACATTAAATGATTGAAAAAATCTAAGCGGCTAAGCACCCTAATCATTCCCTACTTTATTCTGATAGTTTACCATGTATTATTGATCATTACATTATCTGGAGTATGGGGAATTTCATGTATTTAAGGAGGAGTTGTAACATTAATAGATATACAAGCCTTCATCTAGTCTCAAGCTCTACACACATGTCGATTGTCGTAGTCGGAGCCACGAGATACCCACGAACTTCACAGTCAACATTTATGATTTTATTCTTCATAATGTGCACAAGGAACCTCATAGGTAGCGATAAGCTTCAAGGGCCAATATATCCGTCTCACGTCGAAAAATATGTTTGGTCCTTCCTGCCGCGTAGAAGATTTCAAATAAAGAGCCACTCTAGCAATAGAAATCTACCCAAAGCAGTGCAGGCTGAAATACGTTGGTCGCTCAAAACACCTAGCAGTTCAAAAGCTCATACAATCTGCCCGTAGTAATATTAAGCTCCCCAAACGAGATAGATGAGATATTTGCGCTGGTGATAGGAGATTAGATCTGGCAAACTAAGTGGACATTTGTGGGGAAGATCAGTCTAAAAGTGGGCAGAAGAGAAAATATGATTGGTTTACATGGAGAGCAATACAGTGCAATTGCGCTTCCTGAAGAATACACTAGAAAAACTAAGAAAATAAACAGGAAACTTTGAGAGATTTCCTCCTGAATATTTCCTCCAATGCAAATATTACAGTTGATAGACACCTGCATGAGCCCTTAGGGCGCCAAATGAGGATAATGAAATCAAACTTAAATTCAAAGGATAAGAATATCATCAACTTTGCAGCCGAGTCTATGCAGTACTGGAGCTAGGCCTGTAGGCGATACTGACACAAGCTGCATACCGAGTTTATGTGAGTCATTATTTTCTCTGATCTATCATAGTGAGGTAATCGACGTAAGTAAGAAGCTGCTGTTTCAATAGATTCTGTGCTTAATCTAGCCTATCAGCATGAAGTGCGCTTAATTATGATTCGCAAACTAATTCTCGAGGGGGTATTGAAATTGCGTCTTTGGTCTGTGATCAGAAACATAATTAGAAAGCTAGACGTCTGCTGACGTGTGTTTCTGAGTTGGTAATGGCACGTTTCCATCGTAATTTTTTGGCATTGTAGGACCAGAATGTTGGTTCAAACTCTAGAAAGGTAGTGGACGAAATCAGTGTTTCCTGAGCTGAGTCAGACACACATCAAAGCCAACCTGCATGTTGCCGCTGCGTCTTCGCGCAGATTGCTTTGCTAGAAATATCCACAGTCAGGTGATGAGAACGTGGATCTAGGTTGGTGAATTTGATGGTACATGGGACTTTGTATCAAAGAGTTGTTGGAAGAAGTCTAGATCTTGATAAAGCAAGTCAAAGTGACGAGAGTACACGGCGCGGCAATAATGGCTGCAAAAGTTAGCGCTATCGTGAAATCTTGATTTGGCTTCTCCTCTAATTCACCGGATTAACTCGCAGCCAAATAGTCCGAGCCCAACTCCCTGCAGAACTTTGAAGCGCCAACAGCATCATCACCACCAATTCCAAAATGCCATGCTCATCGCATCCATGCATCTGCGAAGCTAGACAGAAAACGTGTCGCTTTCCACCTAAGATCAATGAGTCATCAGCTCAAGGCACCCCCTCCACCAAATATTCGTCATCACCAACATGCCAACCACGCTTCCTGCGTGCATTAGGGACCCTCTCAATTATGTCGTTCCGGAGGTTAATGCCAATTGTTGATGATAAATTAATCATATTTCTAATAGGCTAGGTCTCATTGACTTAACTTCAACAGATACATTATGATCACAGTGTTTTCCACACGGGCTTTCTTTAATCCGTACCTCAACAATATGCATTGCGTCGGACTGTTGGTGATATGCGAGCGATAAATTTGTGCCAAAGTGTTTATTTGAACATATGGGCTTATTATGTTAACCTTGATCAAATACTATTGATTACTTTGTCAAAGAAATCCGAATAATAGACTCATAGGCACATAATTATTCCAGGATTAATTTTGAAATTTCCCAAACCTTAATTAGCGTTGAGCTTAGGGTTCTTGGTATAGCTCAATACCCTAGACATAATATCTTCAAGTGCTTGACCACCAGATATTTAACATTGTATGGTTTTTTGATTGATCAATTGCGTTATTTTACGTCTAACAGAATAAGGCTCGGGCCTGATCACCATACTTACACGCTGTTGGGCAAAAGACACCAGAGCTTACTGCACTGGCTTGCTCAGGACCCTTACTTTCACAAACATGTAAGCAGAGTGCAGACCAAAACACAGAGTTTGTCGCGTTCAAACTCAGCCATCCAAGTTTTTTAAAAGGCGACATATAATTATTATTATGTATGCAAGAATTACAGTTTTAGGGAGGCTGGATACTTTATCCATGTGCTTTAGGGCCTACAGGATGGAAGCTATGGCATACTTCTATGAATCTATTTTTTGGTGTGATTTGATGAATACATTCGCGTGTAGAATATGAATGTCGTCGCCAAGTGTATACATCTAGATGTATCATGTGTGAGAACTCACTCTTATCAGCTGTCTGATCTAATAGAAAATCATGAATTAGAGGCTTAATTTATACCGAGGACTATTTTCTAAGCTTCCCGCAGGGACACAGCCTCTCCCCAGCCATCCATGCTTGCTCCTCAATACGAAGTTTCGACACCCCTTCGCCGCCCTGACGTACCCAAACACCTTGATTCCATTAGCGAGTATCGTAGAACGAATGTCGACTTCGGAAGCGCTCCTTTTACACAAGTTCATAATGTCAGACTCGACGTTTATCCTTAAAACGCCCTCCGACAAGTCATACCGCAGCGCCATCTGGCCTATCGAATGATTTTGGCAATAATAGATTATTTCGTTAATGTTATGCAGCTGAGCTTCCTTGTCTTGTGAAACGCCGCCTATATCGTGGGGCTGTTACAATTAAGATGACTCCTATTCTGAAATTAACTACCACCCTGTTACATGATGTCTGGGTTAGATTCTTACACCTTGCTACAAGTATTTCATTTATGGTTGAAGGGATGTTAAATTTCAGTATCGGTATCATATCAGATCCAAATTTTTGGTACGATGTGGGAAATAAAACCAAGACTGAAGATATGGCAACGACTATTTTGTCGAAATATTGAACTTTTCAAGTTGTAAACCCGAGTTTCTCTGAAATAAGATATTGATTCCCATTAGTTCCCCCAAGATTTGGATTGAATTGAGAAGCATAGCAGGGTGATAAGCATCAAAGTCAACAAATTGGTCTCTCTAGACGTATAGAAGTCAATAGGTTCATCAGTACCGAGCAATGATCTCGGCTAGATGAATGAGATTGTCGCACCGCAGGCCAATGTACTAAGATTGTGAGACATCGGAAGACCACTAGCATTTTACGGATATTAATTCGACGACGAATCTAGGACATCCATCACCAACTAATTAATTTAATTGAAGTACCCTCTCCATGAGCAATTTTGTCGCAAGTCGGTTGCATTAACATATTCCAGGTAAATATTTTATTTTTCGCCGTCTCTCATCGCTAATTTGTGGCAAGACTTCTTGATTTCAAAGCTAGATATGGGAGCTAGTTTACCACCATGTAACAAACGTTCTCTGCCTGGAACTCAATACCGTCCTGTTGGAATCCCCAAAGTCGATCGAGCCACTAAGCGGGTAAAGCGCATTCTCGTCGAGCCCCATCCCTAAATGTGATTCCGAGATCGACATAACGACAATTCACAGAATCGCTTGCCTGTGTATTTTAGCGGATTTTGGCCTCCACTACTGCATTGCCCTGGCATGAGCTGAACTAAAACAGCCGATGCCAACCCCTCTTTCCCGCAATTTCTTTCGTAGATGGACAAATGATTTTCGGCCGCTGTTGATTACTTTTAGCTTGCGTATGCACTAATCAATTTACAAATTATTGCTGTTACATGTCTCAGCTTTCTGCGGCAGGGATTATGACCACGTGTGCAGCTTCCATTAGGCTCCAAGATACTATCTCAATCCAATCGTATTTCTCCTTCTCCTCCGACGCTATGGAAGCTTATTCTTACCCGTGCACAGATTGACAAAATAATTTTCTTATGGAGCCAGCCTTGACAAGGACAAGGTGCATTGGGTCAAGTGACAAGAAACACAAGTTCTCAGTGTAAGGGGGGTTCTGGGCAAAGAGCGTTGCTAGAACTATCACTGGACACTCAACCTCGACGGGGCATCTTGATGCCAGTACGATGGCGAGTTATCGCTGGCCGACCAGGATCGATAGAGAAACTACCAGGGGTTGACAATCTGATTCGATATGGCGGGGGGAAAAAGTTTAGCAAAGTGCTCAGCCCACAACTACATCTACCCCTACTAGCGCTGGGGTGAGCTAGTGATCGGAACGACGTTCTCGCGGTTGATCAGGGTCTGAGTCAAAAAGTTCACATTCCGCAGTATTGAGGCGGGTGGAAGAATAACCCGACCGGTTGTCAAGGCGGCAGTCCAAGTTGGTCTTCAACCCGAGTCCTTACAACTTCCTATGGAACTTAGGTATGTGATCAGTGGTTACTATTTGGCGTCATTGTCTGTCTATCATTTACATTATACGAGTTCGATTGCAAAACTAACCACACATACTTACGGCTAGGGAACTAAAGAGGTTCTGAGCTAATAAAAAAGGTCACTCTTTCGTGGGTTGATTGAAGTCACACTGAACAGCTCATTTCATGGTCTCACAGAGATTTATCAATCTGACTTTGGCTTCCACATAGTGAGAGCCTTAAAAGCTACTTTTTCATCTTTTTTCAGTGGCCAAAGTTCGGCACTCCATCCGATTCTTGCCCAACTTGGATGCAAATTGTATCTTGGAAATCTGAATCAAGTGACTCACTATATCAAAAGCTGAAGAAGATCCTCTCAATAGAACCGAAAAGGATTATTGTAACAACGTCCTTGCGAGTATCATGAAATTCCATTCTCATTAAAATGTTGATTGGTATGGTTATATGTTGGAGATTCTCGCAGCTATGATGAAGCGAGGATAAGTCAAAGGCTCAAACTTCAACTGTCACCTGCGGCTACAGCACATGCAATAGTAACTCTCAGGTTCCATTCTCAGGAAACGATGATCTTCTTTCAAGTTTGGAAGCTGACGTCAACGGTCCAAAAGGGTTGTTGAGAGCTAATTATATAATCCCGAGTTCCTTGCTGTGAACAAGTCTTCCTCAAGGACCAGGACTCCTCTTGAGTACGATAACTCTGCTCTTTCCGAGCGGCTGATTCACAACGTACTACTCCTAGTCTGAAACGTCTGCAGCCCGAACTTCCATACATGTCACTCAATAATCCCCTTGATTTGAGTGTACCTGTCAAGATATTGATGCAACATCTATGCCGCTGTCACCAAAAAGCAGGATTTGTTCTTGCTAGGGCATAGAACACTTCAGGTCATTCCTGTCGAGGCCTAGTAGCGACTGGATTTCTCCACTCATGCTACAGTCGAAGCACGCGTTTGAGCTCAACAACACTACAAGAGCTTCGGAAGGTCTAACGAAGCATTAAAGATTCCGTTCACAGCTCTTATTCACCTCTAAGTAGCCAGATCTAATTTCAAGCTGATAAATTTTCCTGACTTCAAAGTCAGCATGTCGATCTTGAATGAACTACTAAGAAATATGTCGGTCATCTGGTCATAAAGACTGTGGAAGGCTATTACCAGGATTCTATAATAGGAAAATCGAGGTAGCACTACATGTTTCCCTGAGATAACGATACTGTAGATTCAAAATGGGTGCAGGATGATCGCTACCACTACTAATTGCCAAAAAAGTGGGCATCGCCGTTAATTACTACCCCTGGTCTCTCCTTCACGTTGACCTGGGCGCGTGGTTGCGCGCGCGCGCTATCACTATCACTCTGGGAGAACACGTCCGAGTGTGAAGCTGAGGCTGCATTAAACCTATAATGCCTGCCACAATTTGTAGCTCAAGCCTCAGCTGAAATACAAGAAGGGGTACTAATGAGAAATTTGATTGGTTTCTGTAGGCCATTGGCACCATCTGTTATCGTAGCAAGCAGAACAAGGTCACAACTTTCCTGAAGCCTGACCTATAGAGTTTCCTTCTCGTCGCTCCTCGCCTAGGGACTTGGCTCGGTGGGAATTATCAACAATCGGAGACCGAGTACAACCTCACTCTTACATTCACTTCCGTCGGCTCCGCCATGGAACCCAACAATTATGAGAATACTGTAGTGAAGCTGGAAAAGTTTCATAGGTAACCGGTCGGATGAAGAAAATGAAGGGAGTCGATGCTTCCAAATCGATCGTGAATCCTGAGCTTACTCTCGAAAGCTTTTGACCTCTGTCAATTTCAAGGATTCAAAAAGAAAATCGCGAATTCTGCCTAGAATCATAAGGACTTCAGGTCAATCTTGTTCTCTTTAGTTAATGGGCTGTCAGTATTTTGCGCCATAGAGCGTAGTGACATCAGCCCCAATCGTGGCTCATATTTCATTTCCACAAAGATCACGCGACAGGGTGCTTCTGACAACCTGCTATCCGAAATCCTAGCATCCAACTGGCTTAAGCAGTTCTTTCATCCTGGAAATCAGGGGAGGGTGGGAATCCTGGTGAGACTGAGATACAAGCGGGTCCCCTCTGAATATATTGCCTACTGGGAATTTGTGCTATCATAAACAGCGCAAAAAAACCCAGCTGAGGAAGTATCGAAGCCTCTATTTTCTCTATATATTTGGTATTTCACAATCCATATTTCGACATTAATACCTCCACCTTCATCATTAGAGCTTGCCTCTCTTCTACTTGTATACAAATCCGCCCAACTAAATTCTATATCTACGAGTGACACCAGAATAAATTGAGACTTTTAATCGATCTTGGTGTCACCCCAAATCTGAAAGACTAATCAGGTAACAACAGGCTTATTGGATAATAATCCAGCAAAATATTCTACTGGAGAGACCCACGGTAAGAAAACATATCTACAATATCTTCAGAAACATCAGCCTAAAGTATTAAAAAGAATTGTGAGAATTCACATTGTACACTTGTGCAATAAGTTCTGTTCAAAGTCAGGAACGTGGCACTTAGCGTTAGATTCGTCGTAATTCAATTCTCAATAAAGCCAGCAATATGTCACGGCATCCATTGTCAGCCCCAGAGATTGACTCGAAAAATCTATTCACTTGCTTCCACCAACCTTCCGACTTGGCACAATCATCTTTGTCGGCTCAGACCGGTGAGGCTTCTGAGACTATCCTGAAAAGTCAAATCCTCAAACCGAAACCGACAAAAGTCGGGAAATCGATTCAAACTTCGAATTCCCGCCATAACACCACAGGTCAAGCTGCACCGATCGAAAAGAAACGAAATAAGCTTGGCTACCATCGAACCTCCGTGGCATGTGGTGAGTTGTTAACTGAAGCATAGACTAAATAGTGAAACTAATTTAAGTTGTAGGTCATTGCCGAAGGAGAAAGATCAGATGTATTCCATCTACATCTGATAAAAGATGCTCTAATTGTATAAGGTTAAAGAAAGAATGCAATTTTTATCCAGTTGACCAGCAATCTCCCAAAGTTCTAGGCCGACGTGGTGCAAAGGTATCAGCAGCAACTGAAAGAGCCACCAGCAGGGTATCCTTGCCCACCACAATCTCTGGTCAGGTGATCGATATGTCAGCAATACTGACCTATCCCGCTCACTTGGGTATAGTTCCAGCTACCACTGCAACTAGCTCTCAGAAGAAGAGTCAAAGAACAGGAGAAAATTTTACTCCAAGGGTAAATGAAGGTACTAATCTATTTTTAACCGTACTCCTATTTTGCTAAATAAATATAGCTGTGAATTCTACGCTTGAGCTTGGTTATAACACAGAAACCAGCAATACTGGTATAGGTAACAATTATTGGTTGCCAACGGGAGTTCCCGAGCATACCGAAGAGGTAGATCCTTACTTGCTCGCGAACTCATTGGTACCAAGTTACCCACAATTTACTCCCGGCCTGCAGTCCAATCTGCTTACTGACTGGCCGCCAGCACACTCCGAGGTGCATTCGAGAGAAAATCCGACATGGTCACTCCCCACAAAATTAACGCCCTTTAGCAGTCTGCAAGGAGCCATTCACTATCCGTATGATAACAATTCATATGGCTTTTACAACCCAGATTATGCACAAAATATATGCACACACCAGGCGACGAACTCCACAGACTTTTATTCGGCGCTAACCCCTACAGTTTCAATGCCGATCGCCGCATCAGAGTCGACATTGGCTTCATTTACCGACAGGCAACTTCCACAAGTGTCCAATATTCTTCCTCCTGTCCCTATCTCTACTTGGGAACAGCCCTATGCTTTCCAGCAGCTGTCAGCCCCATCTCCGGGGCTGTTTGAGGGATGGAACGGAGAACCCAATGGGAGGATACCATTAGAGGAAGAATCTAGTCGTCAGGACTTTACAGCCTATGTGCAAAATAAATCTGGAAGTGACTTATTCTACCCAACTCGTAAAGAGAGATAGAATTGCAGGTATCGCTAAGGGATACGGGGCATTTTAAGAGCTAGCTTAAGCTCGAAAATTATGAAAACCAAAAACTGCTTTACTGAGACGAACTAAGAACATTAAATGACGAAGAATATAAATGAATTTAATGCGACGTAGACTCCAGCTTAAAGATAAATAGACGATAATAAGTGGTTAATTTACCCTCGTCTAGATACCAGCAATTAACACGGTGCAAGAAACCGCCAGAACCAGCGCTCCCGAGAATGATCTACGCTCGCCTCATTGCCGCTTAAATTGGATATGGGGACCTTGCGGCATACTATCGCCGCGTCAACCATACCTCAGTCGCACTTCGCTAATAATACGATAGAGAAAATTTAATCGGTCACCATATCTAGTTTAGAAAAGCACTAGCGAAATGGCGGCTGAAAAGCAGAGGCCATAGGGCTCTGGCTTTGAAAACTATGTTTGGATCAAGTGGATGGGAACTGTTGAAAGACTACATCCAAGGCAGTGGAACATATGCGGTAAAAAGCCAAGACAACGTAATGGTAACGATGTCTAGCATTTTGAGAGTCTAAAGCCATTTGTTATGACAATAAAAATGAGGTTTACTAGAGATAAGGCTTAGGCGTGTGATGACTGAGGTAGAGGATTGGAAGGGAGATGTTTACTCTTTCCTTTTGTAATACAGGATTTGACGTGGTGACTTTTGTTTTATTCCGAGCTGCTGGACTCGTCATGATTTAATATTTATATGCTTTTTGGTACGGTTCTTCTCATTTAGGTGGGACGAGGCATACTTGTACTTTACTGTAGTTAACCTGATATGGCCCGGTCCAACTCGTGCACAAGCTCCAGTAGAAGTGCGATGGGTATCATTTTACCTTGCACATTAGTAAACAAACCAAACTAAGCCAGTAATCAACACGTGTCTAATTAAAAGAAACTGGCAAACTATAGAGGCATGAAAAGTTTTCGAAATCCAAAATTTTATGATGAGGAACTCCAAGGTAATAAATTGCATCCTGGGAACAAGACCGAGGATTCAGGGCTTATAACAAACCCTTTTTTCGGATATCATGAATCTCCTTGGAAAAAATATATTGACTAATATAAAAGTTCCTTAATGGTTAAGGAACAGATTATAAACCTACCAAAATATGGCTGCTATATTTTAGGGATTTATTAATATTTTTTCTCTACAAAATCACACAAGGCCTTTCTATCGTGTTTGATGACTAGTTTCCTCCCCATAGTTATTCGCGGTTTAGAGCCGAGTCGCAATGTTTGGCTTCAAGTTCTGATTTTACGGGCCTCGGAAGCCTCAGTCGATCAGCACAGCCCCGAAGCCAACGAGGTAAAGTTTGTAGTGGCAGAAAGTTGAATGCTCTGCGTTTTGTCGCTGTACATGCAAGTATGACTGCATATCCTGATCCACTTTCAGGCTTCTCCCACGCGCGATGTGACAGCCGTCCACTCCGTTCCAGTCGATCGGGTCTGCCATCTCACCACTGCAGCCCACGAATCCCGTCTCGTGCCACCTGACGTGTGGAGCACACTCTGCCACAGCTCAGGCGCAGAGGCTAAGAGGCCTCGCTGCCCCCCCTCTTCCCGACTACACGCTGCAATAGACGAGCGCCACGTGACCTGAGGATGGGCCCAGAAAAGTTTTGATGCGCGCGCCGTGCATGGGTGGGCTGAAGCTCAGCGCAGGCTTGGCTGCACCACCATGTCATCCACATCTCCCGCCGCCACATCCAAGGTATTCAACTTCTGCCACCTCTCTCTTCCCCTCCCACGCACACACACACACACACACCCAGACAAGTCTTGACTGCTACGTCTGTCGTGCAGCTCATTGACGTGCGACTCCCTGCGCCTGCAAGCACATCTGCTCGACTCTCCCGCCGCCCGCTTGCGAGTCCGCTCAAGGGGCGCGCGCGCGCATCAACTGCAATACGAGTGAGGCTAGCGAAGAGATGGCACAGTCAAGTCGAGCGCGCCGACCACCCAGCACTCCCTCGCGAGCAGCGCCTAGTACTGACGAGTGGGTAAGCCCGCACCCTCGGGACCGGTGGGCGACGTGGCCTGCCGTCTACCTCGCGACCTTGTCAGCGCTCCGCACTAACTGCCAGCTGCAGGCTCGTCGAGATACGCGCGGTCCAGCGCACGTTTGAGGGCGCCTACGTGCGCACCGCCCTCGGCCAGTTCTCCTTTGCCCTCGTCATCCTCAAGATGTTCACGCGCGAATTCTACGGCTTCGGCGCCCTCTTTGCCCTCCATGGCTTCGGTATCTTCTCGCTCAGCATCTATCGACGCCATCAGGCCCAACGCCTGTCCTTCAGTGACCCGTCTGGCCAAGGGTCGCATTCGCAGCGCATGTTTCGCACGAGTGGAAACTTCATCATGGTCCTAACCGCCATCAGTCTTGCAACTTACCTTGCCCTTTTGTGTCTGACGCTACATCTGGGTAAATGAGGTTACGACTGCGCGATGATTCAGTCGGTTCAGCCCAGCCTTTTGTATCTCAGTGAGATCTTCGCATTTCCCATACTAATGGAACAACCACATTTCTGCATTTATTCAATGCCCACCGGTTTTCTTCGAATGGAAATAGGGTCAGTCTCTTCACGCACATCTATCTAGTTGTCCTACTTCATCCCATCACAACTGCGTCAGTACTGTTGACCGCAGAAATATAAGGGCATTACCCCATACACACAGTACCCACCGCTTGAAGATCTCGGGTGTGGCAAGAATGATTGAGGTTTTTGGGAATAATTTCACCTAATCTATCCACATTGAGCGATAATGAAAGGAGCAAGTATTTGTCTCTAGAATGATTTCGTGCCTACGTTACACATCAGACCCAAATATGTGTATCACTTGGCTCAGTCTATGTAACGACTTAATGTGCTCGGTGAGATAGAGCTCTACTTTTCCTGATTCTTTCTATATAAAAACAAAAATCTGAAAAGAGATCAAAATGTTCCTACCTCGGGACCCTTGGTTGAATGCAACAAAGTGAAAAAAAGTTCAAACTGCTTATGGACGGGATCATATGTACCCACACCTCGCTTCAGCTTGGGTTAGCTACCTGCCATAGCCTACGCCGAAGCAGTCTCTCGATCTCAGTTGAGAGGGCCCAAGGACCCTCTAAATGCCAAGTGGTCAGGTCGGGATGTTTACCACCGTGTCGGGCCACCAAGCACCGACCCACTTCCATTGCCTTGCGTACCTCATAAAAAAACCCCATAACAGGCGAAAGCGTGACTCGCGTTTTGGTCCGTAGAATTCGCTACGCGAAATGCCTGCCTAGGAGACGCTGCTAACCCTCGTCCATAGGAATCATCTAACCTAGACGAGAGGATTGCAGGGTTATGAAATCTAAAATTTGATATTAACCAATCTTAGTTAATGAAGCAAATTAGGCATGGCCATTCTTATTTAGTTGTTGCACGAACCGTGTGAACAAGCTTTCCTAGGAGGTGGCCATGGTGCTATGTTTGGGAAAAAGTTAATCAAATTCATCAAATAGATGTGTGAATCAAAGGCTGTATTTACTTGGATGATCTGTGCCGCACTAAGAGTGAGGTCTTGACAAGAATCGTGTCTACAAGAGACGATCTAAGTCTGGACCTGACCACATGGGGTAGTGTTCAGTAATGAACAAGTTTCTAATAGCCGTTTCGGCTAGACAAGTATGAAAAAGCTCCTGTCAAGCTAACAGACTGTAGACTTCATCCCATAGGATCCCAGTGATAACCAAGAATCATTTATGCATGTATTTGTCCGAAATCTCCGTCTATGAACCAGTTTCAAAGAGCAGACGTGTCTTGTGTTTTTTAAGTAGAAACTAATTTTTCCTATTCGGCCTTCATACAATTCTTGAGTGAAATGTGACTGTTATAGTAAGTAGCTGAAATAAATTAACAAGAATACCAATATTAATTCTTAATTTAATGGTGTCAAAAGTTTTTAATTCTCAAAAATTTTCCGTCATTATTTATTGTGTGTTTCAGTTTGGTATCCAAGATTTAAATGTTGTGATTACATTACCACACACTCTTTTTCATGATGATCCGCCTTGACACTACTAATGCTGGCCTTTTTAATTTTAGAACCATTGCGTGGCGGGATAACTTCCATTGGTGTTCCTCCGCTGGCAGCAGCTCGGATAGCAGCCAGCCGAAGACTTGCACGCTCGTCGCCTGATTCGGCCGCTTTAACGTACCATACATTGGCTTCGAGGGGATCTCTGCGAGTTCCAATCCCCATCTCTGTAAAATATCCTATAGCATATTCTGCTTTGGCTAAACCTATAAAGATTCAGTGAGGGATTTTGAATGAGAATATTAGTTAACTGACCACAAGCAGCAGCTTGCCGCGCCCACTCATAGGCCTCGTTTTCATCTTTCTCAAGGACAGCTTCTGCACCAACAATATACCAGGCACATAATGCCATCATGGCACCCGAATGTCCTGCTTGTGCTGCATTAGTATAAAAATGAACACTAAGTGCTGGGTCTCGAGGACAGGATAGCCTTCCGTGCTCGTAAGCATCTCCAAGGCGGAAGGATGCTTCAGAGTGTCCTAGATCGGCAGCTTTGGTGAGAAGCTGAGCAGCGTATACTTCGTCCTTAAATACGTCGTCTCCATAGCCAGTTTCGTATAGGATCCCGAGATGATATGGCGCCGCATTGTACTGTTGATCTGCAGACTCCGTGGCCCTCTTAAGCCACTTTAAGCCTTCTCGATGTTTGTTCATACCACTCATACCAAGATCTCCAGAGAGACATGCTCTGCCAAGGCGAGTCATTGAGCCAGGATGATTTTTCGAAGCAGATTGCCGATAAAACTGCACCGCCTTAGCAAAGTCTTTTCTACACCCCCATCCAAATTCGTAACAAAGTGCAGCTCTATAACCAGACTCGGCGTGACCATGTTTGCTTGCAGCTATAAAAAGCGGAAAGGCATTTGAGTAATCGCCCTTGCCTTTGTTGAAAAGTCCGGAAGCATATCCATCGGCTAGATAGTATTGCGCAAATGGATAGCTCTGATTGGCTAGCTTTTGCAGTATATTTTTTGCCTCTTGAAGAAGTTCCTGGGGCGAGCTAGAAGGTTGCTCATTGTCTTGATTATCAAGGTCGCGGCTACTCTGTCTGGGGTGAGACTTCCTTGCGATTGTATTCGATTCTTGGTTCAGGCCGGCTTCCTGAGCAGCTTTTGTTAGAAATAGTGCAAAAGCATATTGTGTCTCTGCGTCGTTGAGTTTTTTTACATTTTGACGATACATCTCAATAGTTTTTGCTGTGCTGAGGAGAGATGCATTGGATCCAATGACTGACCGAAGTTGGGAATTGTCGAGGGAAACAGTTGCAGGAGAGCCTTGAGGATATGATGTATTAGCTAAATCAACATAAGAAATTGGTCTTCCATCTGTTGAGCGGCCTGATTGGGCAGATTGTGCTCTGTGGCCTAAGTGTGGCGAGCCGGAAGAGTGACGGGCACCAGGACGACTTTTTGGTCTCAATTCAGTGTTTGCGGAAGCAGACGCTGGTCTTTGGCTGAAAATTCGTGCTCTCAACTGCGAAGTTGGAGAAAGATGTCGATTAATAGTTCTACCTTCCTCATTGTTTTCTTCGGATCCTGTCGGAGGGGGTCCTAAGTTTTCCGATAATTGAGTTTGGTGGTAGTAATGCAATGGGACTACCGCGGGCACATCATCATTTTCTGCGTCTTCTTCAATTGAAACTGTATGGATTGGTTTTGGATTCGGTCTATCTGGAGAAAAAGAAGCATTCGCTGATAATTGAGATACTGAGCTTGCCTCGGATGTGATAGTTGGTTGCGGTAGATGCGCTTTTTCGGGCCTTTCATTTGTACCATCTAGTCGGAGCGGTAAATTGTGAATGGTTGAGCCTAAATGATCATAAAATTTTGGGCGAGTGTCGTCTATTTTGTATGCTGAAGTCTTGGGGAGACGTTCGTTTTCATTCTCACTCTCCACTACCCCGCCATTCGGTATACTATGAAGCCGTTTTTGGAATGAGCTAGTTTCCTTTTCGAATTTCTCGACGGTACATGCACTGGGTAAGTTAGTACTACTTGCTGATTCTTGCGGATTCAGGATAGTATTCGGAATAGCTGACACTGAAGGCCCAGACATTGAACTGAGATAAATTTATGTCGTCTTTCGCGGTCTGTAGACAGTAGAACAAGGTTAATTGATAAATTAATGAAAGGAGCAACGAATCTTCCAGCCCGCTTTAGGAGGTAATTGAATGTGTGTAGAAGACCCAAGTCGCTGGCTAAGTCTGAAAAGCTGTTTGGCGCTTGTGTTGAACGAAATAAAGAACGGGCTACTTTTGAAGGTTCGGATGGGCGGCAGTAGAAAGGTTTGGGGCTCTTGGAGATCTAACAGATATTCGTAAGAGGATACGTCACTTAAGAGCGAGGTTCGGGGCTTGAATTGTAAGCAAGGGAAAGTTAGCAATGTAGTTATTTGAACTAGCAATATTGTCTGAAGGGAGCAATCGTCGACTCGTCAGATATGCCGGAAAACTTACTGGATTAATTTATCCGATTAATTTCTTGACTAGATGCCAATAAGATTGCTGGACCAGCCAGAGTAAACAGTTGTCAGCAAAATGTAGGCTATACCTCCCGGTAGTGACGGCGTTCGGGGGAAGAGAAGGGTTATGCCGGGAATAACGATCACTTTCATCTACGGTTAATGGATACGGTTTCACGTAAGTGAGCCCAAAAGTTGAAAAAGGCAGTAGAGCAGCTACAGCCCTCCTTGAGCGCGCGGATTCTACCTGAATATAGGATAAGAGATAGAAACAACTTATTCAATTCTGAGGAGTCTCTTCGAATTAATTTAGAATACCCTTGAATCAGTGTGACAGTTAGAGTCTAGTTCCTGATCTAGGTTGCTCAGCAAAGTTAAGGTTTGTGGGTTTCTGGCTAACCTACCATGCGTCCACTCCCCTAGTCTTTGTCAGAGAATCAGAATTACTTCTCCGCCGTAAAGTGGAGAAGGAGGTAGTGACAGAGGAAAAGAGCATCAAAATTAAATTATCCTGCTGGCAATTTTAGATCCTATGAAGGTATTATTAAAGATAATTATGTGCTGTTGCAACTAACTCAACATGCGTGAGCAAAAACTGCAATTAGTTTCTACAGCAAGCGTTTAACCCCGAATCTCAGCTTATGCATACCTTCACGATGTCTTCGCCCACGCACCAGAGAAATCCCGAGGAATTATAACAATTCCTATCGAAATTGAACTAACATTTGGTCGGCATACTTCCAACACACGAAGTCTGGGACAGTCAAACCCGACCTGGTTAAATGTCGTAAGCCCAATACCACGTCTGACTTCGACTCGAGATCGCTGATTCATAGATAGACGTGTTCTCGGGTTCATACAGTTAGCCGTTCCAAGTTATCCACTGAGCCAGTGGTGCTACATCCAGTATCTTGAGGTCAACAGGTTACAAAAAACTGTGATGGGTTTCCGATTCAGACTAATTTACTCTAATCTATGGAACACCACTTGCCTCACCATGGGTATCAACCTTTTTAATTCCCTCAAACGGATATAATCTAAAACTCCTATGAGGGATCAGATCTATCGATGGGTTTTGACCTGCATATTTCTGTAATTTATTGACCTGTAGAGTCTAATGATATTTTAGGACTCTGGGTCCTTTATACAGAAAAGCTGGCAGTGAAACACCACATGCATCTTCCCAGTCGTTGAAACCAACGTTTTTTCTCGTTCGTTGACATGATACATGAATTTGTCGTCTCATTCAAATTAAAACTGAATAAGTCGTGCTACAAGTGCATCTTTAGCCTATCCAGATATGTGGAAACGGCCGAGAACTAGGCTCCATACCATACTGTTTTGTGCATTCGTGTCTCATATGCATCAATTTGCAAGGATTCGTCGATTTGAAAGATGCACCAATCCTTAGCCACGTGATAATATTAGTTTATTTTATTAATCCTATTGATAAGGATTCCATGTCAAACACAGACCTAGCAATCCTTACTGGAAACATGGGCTACTGGGATGAGTGCCAAAGGATGTTTAGTACTCATCTGCCCTTCAAGCCCCTAACGGAATAAAAATATTGTTAAGGTCTGACTGACCACTTGATGGTTGACCTATGGAGTGTCAATTGTGGATAAATCTGTACTTAATTGGCGGTTTTGGGGATAGACACAAAATGTTTCACATCTTGTAAAAATATAGGGTCCAGCCAAGATGTTAAGAGAAGCGCCGAATTAATTTGAGGGGCTTTCCTCGGCTTCAAATCTTACGTGGTTACAGTGCAGGCAACACAATGTACATCGCTTTGGTTGGTTGGTGCAGTGGTACATCATCTTGGCCATTTTTTAAGTAATATCTGTTTTTTTTAATTCAATTTATTGTCCTGTCTGAGTCTATGACTATGTAGGACATGCAGGTCCTCTCTGCCTACAGGCCAAGAATACCTATGCCAGTAGTATATCCCCTCCTATGCCTCCCATACAGCTCCCCTCAAACAGTACCACCCCTCACAAGCCCTCATTTGATCATACACTTAGAGGAGCCCTTTGCCCTTCACTATCTCCCCTCTGTTTTTTTTTTTTTTTTTTTTTTAAATCATTTAATGTGTTTTCAGCTATCTAGCTATGACACATGACCGGTACTATGTATACATATAGGATGACTCTTTTAACGTTAGAGACACTCATACTCTGGATTTCATTCGCAAATACCACTATGAGGTATTTTTGCTTACACAAACAGTCAACCCTCCTCCGTAAGTACCCACCAAAGGGAATTTAAAACCTTTGATTATCCAAGCATGCCTTCATCATCCATGCATACCAGCGCCGCGAGAAATGTAGTTAGGTTTTGCCGGATTCGAACCAGCGGTCTCCTGTCTCGGGTGGGATATGTGTCCTTGCTATCCAGACCTTACTTGAGAAACCGGCCAAGATGATGTACCACCGCACCATCCAACCACGGCGGTGTTTATAGTGTCGCCCGCACTCTCGCAAGCGAAGTCTTGGCGCACGCACAAAGCTCAATTCGAAAACTCGTTGTCAAAATTCTAAAATTCACGTCCGTCGAGATCGTTTCCACCATCTGCAGCACCTTGTGAGCTTGTCCTAATCTCTCTCACGCCCATCCCAAAGAACTGTCTCCCAGGTTTGTGCGCCACGCTTTGCTTCCTCCGTCGGGTATAAATATCGGCGTGGGCGTGTACGTGGTGGTGAATTGAGGCCAGAGAAAGTCGACGAGAGGTGTGATCATTGAAATAAGGATGTACTAATCGTACTTGCAAACTTGATGAAGTTTTGGTGGTGATTGATCTCGTCAGGTGTGAAAATTTGATTAGGTGGAGAGTCTTAAATCATTGCCTCATGGGCCAACTTGTTCGGTATTGCGAAATTTGACTGAACTTGGCTCTGGGAGAATATTTCACTCCCAGGTTCGTAGAGGGCACCGCGTACAGGTGTCAGTCTTGCCCTCCATCTCCCCTCTGTTGTAATTAAGGCAGCAACATGACTGCAGTAGACAAATAGTTCATATTAGAATAATATGCACTGACGCCATGATATATGATTAACCTATATCATCACTCACTGGCATGAATAATAATTAGCCAATAGATGTTACAGGCTAATGCCTTAGTAGTTGAATCCGGACATTATCCGGCTCTTTTTGATTACATAATGCGGCGCTAGTAACACGTTGGGGGTAGTTAGATAGTGATTAGAGTGTAAATATTTTCTCTCCTTAGATTAATATAGACTCATTTTTGGGCACTTTCGAGCGAACAGCAACATTGCCTGTCCTCTCACAATAGATGCCTTACAGCATACATTGGCTTCAGGATCTCCAACAACTTTCCCATTTAGGTTAGATAAGGAAGTATGTTGGATTTTACACTAGTGTGCGGAAAACCCCGCTTTCATGTATATAGAGGGACTTCTCGCTACACAGATAGAATTGTAGCAATTTCTTTACAATTAACTATCCATTAAATATCAGTAAACTTCTTCGTACATTAAACAGATTCATCATATCTCTAAATTAACCTCAAGGCTAGTATTTATCTCTTCCAATATCCGGAACTATTTCAATTCCCTCTCCAGCCAACGAAGCGATGGCCATTTTCGGGTGTATGGCAGCCGGGAAAAATTGCAAAAACCACTGGGTGCGGAGCTTTCCTAATACCCGCATTAGGACTAAATCCGAAGACATAGTGCCCCTTCTGAAGCATTCGAAGAGGCCGGCCAGCTGAGCGCTGCAGACTTGTGGGTACCTCGGGAAATTCGCACTCTGCCTTTCTAGCCTCCTTCCAACTCCTTCCCTAAGGTCGTGCTGAAATGTCAGAAAAGTCTTGACAGAGCGTGATTGCTGTATAGTAGCTTAGCCTAACTTCTTTTGTGCCGTCCAGGGCGCTGGGGAGTGCCGTTGACTCATCGACAAAAGAAGCCGTCCTGGCTAATTAGCCGAAATCTCGGTCTTGGCGCCCACAAACGTTCCAAAGTTGAAACCCCCTCGAAAATGTCAGTCCCAGCACCGTCTTCAGAGACCTATTCCCCCTCTCGCACCACATCTCAGCCGCCTATTCTTCCTCAAGATGTAGAGCCCCATTAGAGCATCAGTCCCCTGTAAACCATGACCCGAGCTTTGTATATTATGACTTAATTTCCACCTTGCGGGTATACGTAGCGTCGTAAATTTGTAGTGAGTGATGGCCGGCAATTAATGGGGCAAGCTCCTGTTTGCAATTGGAGTAACTTCTTTATTGGTTGTTGAGGCGAGGTGAGGCGTGGTTGGAAAGAGTTTGAGGACTCAGATGAGAATGTTAAAAAAGACATTGTCTGTTACGGGGCGAGAGAGTATTCAAGATAGAAGTCACGGGTCAAGATATGAACAAGATACGTAAGATGGAACGTAGACAAGATATGATGCAAACAAGATACGGAAATCTAACAAAACGTCGCACGCCCTCTAAAGACGTGAACGAGGACTACTTAAGGGTCTCCTCGGACTAGCTCGACGCTAGTGTCAATAACAACACCAGTCCTTTCCATTCCTGTACAATTGGGTTACTATGACAACTAGACCCCCCACCGCTGCTTAGGCACATTTTCACCCTTTTATGGAGAGTCATGATAAGAACCATGACATTGTCGAGAGGTCGTCAAATGGAGAAAAGCTTGAGGTTGCTTTCGACTTCGATTCGGATGCGATTCTTCTTGGCTATCTCAGATATGCAGAGCATACTGAGCAATTATTGGTACGTGGTGCCTTCTACGAACCTGGGAGTGAAATATTCTCCCAGAGCCAAGTTCAGTCAAATTTCGCAATACCGAACAAGTTGGCCCATGAGGCAATAATTCAAAATTCTCTGCTATGTCAAATTTTCGCTCCCAACGAGTTCGACTCCTACCTAAGTCTCATCAAGTCTGCAAGTACGACTTAGTACATCCTCATTTCAATGACCACGCCTCTCATCAACTATTCTCTGGCCTCAGCTAGCCGCCAAATACACGCCCACGCCGATATTTACACCCGACGGAGGAAGCAAAGCGTGGCGCACAAATCTGGGAGACAGTTCTTTGAGATGGACATGAGAGGAATCAGGACAAGTTTACAAGATTAGGCAGAGGATGGATACAATCTCGACGGGCGTGTAAATCTGAATTTTGGCAAGGAGTTTTAAGAATTGAGCTGTGTGCGCGCCAAGACTTCGGTTGCGAGAGTGCAGCGGACACTATAAAAACAGGCAAACGATGGATGGTGCCGTGGTCCGCCTCCTGGTGGTGTTCTCTAGTATGGTTTGAGTAGCCTGGGCACCTACTCCACTTGGGAAGGAGACACCGAAGACTACATTTCGCGCGGAGAAAGTTCAGTGGATGATGAAGTCATGTCTAGATAAACTAGGATTTTTGAGACGTTCCCCTGGGTGGGTATTCACGGATGAGGGTTGACTTGGGGGAAGAAAAAGCCACCATAACCTCGCAGTGGTACTTGCAAATGAAATCCGAGGAATGAGTGCTCTACTTGTAAATTGAGTCATCTTTTCTGTAAATTTTTCCGCTATTATGTCATAGCTAGATAGCTGCATACGAAATTAAAATCTGATGCCAAAAAAAAAAAGTGAGGAGCTCACGTGCTGTGCGCGGACATGACGTTAAATATTATAAATAAATAAAAAATAAAACAAGAAGATTGCCCTCACTCTATACCTCGGTGCCGACCGGATATTTACCAAATCATGAGCTCCTTGAAAATAGCACCATGACTTCTAAAACTACTAGCATGTTTTTCTTGTCGGTTCAACCCCCTTGTGCTCCCGTACATCTGCCTTTGGAACCCAATTTCTCCTAATCCTGCCTGCCCGGTCTAACTCCCTTGGTTATCATTCATTCCCAAGTTCCCGTAATTTAGCTCAAACGCCCACAGTTCTCCAAAGCCTCTAACTCAACCTGACCACTCAGGACTCCAGGCCGCTGATTGGCCACTTTTGGGAGTTTGTGGAAAGACTTTACCAGTCGGATATTCTGATATGTTGGGAGCGCTTCTTCCTCTCCGGTCCTAAGGTACTATTCTCGTAAGCGAAAGACTTTTAGGTGGTCCCCATGGTAGGTGCGACCGATGAGTGAGCAGTCGATTTGGCAAATTTTGTACGATTTACCGTGATCTCCGCCAGGGCCGGTGACAACGAAAGGTCCCCTCCAAGAGAGTCGGAATTTCTTTTTTGCGGAGACTCCATCGTACAGCATGACGAGTTGCCCTGGGTGAAAAGAGCGTTGTTTCACCCCACGATCGAATCGGTCCTTTCATTGCTCTCTTGCGACGGCGGCAAGGGCCCTAGTTTCCTCAAACTTCTGCTCTAATGACAACACTCGAGCTACAGCGGCTTCTAAATGTTCGCCCTATGGCGGCATGAAGTCTTGGAAAACCTCCGGGGAGATTTGTTTCAATTTGGCTGCTTGAACGTGTCGATAATAGGAAGGGAAAGAAGTGTTGAGTACCCCCTCTTGGCAATAGTCTCTGTACAGCTCGAATGATGAGAATCCCAAGTGGGCGATTTCTCGACGATGCAAGTGGAACGTACTCCTTGTGAGCAGCTTAGGCCAAGTAAATGGGTTCCCATCTTTGACTAACACCCTTTGCAACAAATCGTTGGCCTTCTCTATCATTCCTACTGAACTTTTGGCGGCTACGGGTGCGGGAATCTAGACTACTCCCATTTTCTTACAAAATTTCTGGGTAGTCTTCTGGAAATGGGGACCTTCGTCTGCGTAGATCCCGACTGGTATTCCTTCTTTTTCGAAAATATCTCCCAAGCATTCGATTGTTTCTGTTGAGTTATTCGTAACATATGGATATGTCCAGATAAATCGCGTGAAGTAGTCAATTCAAAGAAGGATATACTGGTGTTCAGAGTTCTCTGCTCTCGGGAATGAGCCTATGAAGTCAATTCCCCACACTTCGTTGGGTGATGATACCAAGAATTTAGACAAGGTCTTAGACTTAAGCGCGGTTCCGTGCTTTGCGCATGTCAGACGGCCATCGATATAATCCCTCATGTCTTTCAGCATACTTGGTCAGTAAGATTCCCTGAGAAACCGCAAGGTGATGCCACTGGAAAAGTATCCAGCTTCATCATGTGCTTTATGTAATTCCGAGGCGACATCAGCTTGTGTTTGGCACCTTCTCCATCTTTCCTTCCACAAGTAGAATAAGACCCCTTCTTTTTCTCGGTATTTCGCAGTTTGCGTAGAAATGCGGCAGTTTTGATTCTATCTAGACCAGGAGGATAGTTCTGCTGCGAATATACTGTCTGATGTCGTAATACCAACCGGATTCGGTTGTGGTTAGACTATGGGGGATTAGACCCGTATATTTGCAGTTGTGGCCTGCCTTCTGGTGGCAGTAATAGGATACCCGTAATTGTTCTAGGAATTTAGTATCTACCCTCCCCGGCTCTGCTAATTCTTCATCGTGTTCACCGAAGAGTAATTTCCTCCAATCCTTTCCTTTCGCCACTTCCTGTCCGTCCTTCGATCTCAAAAGATATTTATAGCCCCCGTGTCCATCCTTCCAGACCCAGCGCGGCTCTGCGCTTATAGTGTCTAAGATACCAGATTCTCTTATTTCTGAAGTGGCCTCGCATTTAGGGTGATGGAAAATAGTACGTGAGAGCCGATCGGCGACTTTATTTCTCGGTCCTGAGATATACTGGATGGTGATATTAAGGACGCGGAGCTCTGCAGCCCATCGTGAGTAAATTCCTTCTAAGGCTGACGATTCTAGAAAGGAAATGAGTGGGTGGTGATCTGTGAATATTGTTGACGTCTTAGACACTTCAAGCATGTAATCGTGTTTTCTTGCACATGAAACCATGGTAAATAGTTCTTTTTTATACGTTCCGTAATTCTTTTCAGCCTTTGTGAAGGATACTGAGTCGTATAATATGGGTACTTCTTTGCTGTCTCGTATTTGAGTGATGACGCATCCTCATGCATACTGGGAAGCGTCGGTAAATAATCTCACTGGTTCCAAATAATCCCACCCAAACATGTCTACAGCTGTGGAACATTTCTCCCGTAGGATTTCGAACGATAGCTGTTCTAAAGGTCTCCATTTCCACTCTGCTTTACCTGTTAGTCGCGACAGTGGTCTCTGAATCTCCCCAAAATTCTTAATCCACCTTCATGCTATTCCGATCGCTCCAATAAATGCCCTCACCTGAGTTACATCGCTAGGGACTAGCCATTTTCTTATCTTTTCTGAACGTTCGGTTACCACCTGTACTATTCCTATTACTTTGTGAGTTATCCCTAGGGCTACAATAGTTTCCACAAAGAGTTGAAGCTTGTAGAATGGTAAGCGTAGTTTCGCCCATCTAGATCTACTTAACAGGGTCTCTAGCGAATAGTAGGCTGCTTCTTAGGTACTACCTCCGCTGAAGACGTCATCCATGTAGAATGCTGCCATGGCTAGCTCTTCTGGGGAAGTTCCATGAGTGAGCGATGATTCGGCTCCCAATCCCTCGCAGTTGGGTGGGATTTCTCCAAGTGCTAGGTACATGAGCTCTATGAACGAAAATCCTGAAGTATGAGACCCCCGGGGCATTCTGTTGGGTTGGTGTTGTCCTATGCCCGAAATGGTGAATGCGAAGATATCTCGATGGGGCAGGTACACGGGGACACGCCAGTACCCGTGTTTTAGGTCGAATTGGTGGTAAAAGAGGTGGGCTGTTACAAGCTGTGACTTACATCCATGTACTTGTGCCTATCTATGTACTAATCGCCGATGTTGGTTTATTGGATTATAAGTGATCACCGATCTGACAAATACGAATCGTCGATAGATCACCTCAAGAATGCGGATGATCAGCGATCCGATGGATATTAACCTCCCTGGGGTCAGAGCTACATGTATATATGTCCTACAGCCTAGATAGATACCATTTCCTAGATAATTAGAAAATAGACTGTTTTACGGCCAGCTTACTTTGTTCTTATTGCTTCGGTGATAGCCCATCACTTGGGCTGGGCTCGATAAGTAGTCGTGCACTTTTGACATGAGCTCCAGGTAGCATCCAGGCATGTCTTCCCATACATTTTTGTTAATTGAACGTGATGCGTGGTTTTTTCTGGCCCGGTTTGTCGACTAGTACTGCGTCCACGTTCCAATCCGACGATTCCCCATTCGCAGTGAGTGTTCTTTCATACATGCCGCAGGCCATGGCTTCTTTCACGATCTTGATTAGCCAAAATTCCTTTTCTGGGGGCCAACGTCACTGGAATTTGACTGAATATGGTTTGGTGTCTTTTCGAAGGCGTACCTTCTTTGGGGAAGATCAGAAGGCGGGATGTGGTTCAGTTCTATGGTGTTCAATTCTCTGTAAGTGTATAGTAGTCTTTTTACCCGATCTACTTCCATCTGACTGAGAATGAGGGTGCCTAACTTGCACCTAGTTCTCTCAAACCACTCATCAATTACCTCTTGAGACTCCTCGGAAATTGTTAACTTTTCTGGTCTTCTTTGCGTGGGAAAGTTCAGGTGTGTTGGGTTATGGCATATTTCCTGGGCTAAGCAGCTGGTGGGTATCGTGTACTTCTTCTTGTTAAAATAGTGAGCGAGTTCGTTCTAAATTTGTAGGATTATGTCCCAAGCCTTTCTTTCGGGCCTATGGTAAGTGGGTTTGGGATTGATCTTTGTCTACGCTCTTGGATTTTGGTTAAATAATGCCTGTCATCTTCCCATACACGAGGTTTCGGTCCGCTGAATTATTGGTCTGTGCCCCTTAATTAGAGATTTTCGGCAGTGTGTAGGGCGTCTATTGCCTTATTAACTACCGTCAATACAGCGAAAAATGAGGTGAGAGTTGCTTCGGGCAGTTTTTGAACTTGCTCTTTTCTCGTAGATATCGGCGACAAATTAACATCTTGCACGAAACTGATCAGTTTTCCGAATCGGAGGAGCTGTCCAAGTTTAAAGAGCGGTCTGTTGACGTCTCGCTCGAATCTGTGATGTCGCGTTCTGAACTACCCTCGCTTTGGTCAGATTCGGCTGGTAGCTTGACTGGAATCCTGCCTTTACGGGCTGGTTACGGTTCTTTCGAATGTAAAACTAGCTTATGTTTAATGGAGCGCACGAAGGTAGGGCCTTTGATTTTCGCCATTTCTTCTCCTACTGAACTATCCCCAATTTCGATATAGCTGCTGCGGATGAAGATTTTTGCATCGACGTCATTTAGCCATGGTAAGCCCAAGAGTAGGTGTAGGTCCTCTCTCTTATGGGTTTCGGGTCGTATGAAGCACCAAACTCTACGTCTGACTCCATTGGTGCGTATGTTGAGTTTACAGAATTCCGTAAGTTGACTTGTGTTTCCATCTGCAGTCATCATCTGAAGACTAATGTTCCATCCGTGATCTCCTAATTTCCGAAATTTGGCCGATAATGCTGAAGCTAAGGCGGGAGAGCAGACGTTGATATCAGAGCCCTGGTCTGCCTGGGACGCGCCCAGTGGGAGACGTACTGTTGGAAAATATACTCTGTACGATATTATGTGGATATGTGTGATGAAGTAAAGAAGACTTGATATTTTACGACTATGAGAACATTGGACTTATATATACATCTATGGGAGAAATCCCCACTAGTCTCATGTGCCTGTCAAACCTAGTGATGACCAGCCACCCGTCATCTTCCATGATAAGCCAAGGTACATTGTAGTACGTAAATATCTAAACGTGTATGAAATAGTAAGTGTGATTAGCACACTCGGGACATGTATTGAGAAATTCGATCTTGTCAGGGACCTGAGACGAGACAGATTATGATTGAATCCTAAATTCGAGGGTCAGAATTTCCAACACGTACTTGTTTATGCCTTCCATCTTTCCTAATTCGGACAATGGTTGGTATACTGAAGGCTTTATTGTCGGCATCTACGGCTGGAAAAGATCGTTGAGACGTTGATTTATCTTTGTCTAGAAGGTTTGCGCTAGTCGTCGGTACCTGTTTCCCCTCCTTAGTTTTCTGCTTTCGGTTAGTACGAGTGGACATCTTCTTGAAGTTATTGACCAGGTCTGGGGAGATTTGGAAGAGGTCAAGTAGGTTGATAGGGACTTTGATGTCTTCTGCTAGTTTCACATAATCTACTGGGCCTTTTCCCCGACGGCCTACTATTTCCCGCAGTTCCCGGGTCTTTGCCTCCCCTTTCTTTGCTCTGCCGGATCCCTTGGGTGTCGCTTTAAAGTCGTGCTCGTCATTAAGGATGTCCTCAATACGTGCTATTTTCCTGGAATTTTCAGCAGACTCTGCAATGAGTGATAACAGATCTACGATAGGTTCTTCTTCGTCCTCCGTCAGTTCTGATGGGGTTGGCATTCTTGATTTTCCCTTGTCCAACGGAGCCAATTTACTGTTGTCGCTTATCGTCCGACCCTCTCTAGTTTCAACTACGTGAAGGTCCACGTTATAGCAGGGTGCTTCCTGTGAAGGCATCTGTCCGTCTTTCTTACAATAGTGCTCCTCGGTGTAAGTCATTTCATCTTCGAACAAAATTTGAAAGAAGTACGATTGGGCTGATTGAGAAGAGATTGGTTCGAATACAATTTCCTTCAGATATGCTTGTTCCCAATACGGCAAGGATTTGTTGTGATATTCCCTCCGGCAATGGCCGAAATCTCCACAATTAATGCATAGTAGTCCATTGACAGACGGGTTATTGTCAGTCTAAGCATAGGCACTTGAGCAACCTAATGGTCAGAGGTAGTTTATTTTCAATCTATGATGAACTACAGACTAAAGAAGATAATAAAAGCTATTTTATACCTCATTATTATCCCTACCAATGATACAATTTCCCATACGTGTTCACGTATCATGTTCTCGTATCTCGCTCTTTGGCCATCTCCTTGTGCCTCGTCCGTGAGGTTTCATGATGATCTAAGTGACACTTAGAAGCTCCTGCTTCCGGGAATAAGTTTGCGCTAAGCCTGCGTTAGACAGCGCAGGCTACAGGCAAACACCGGCTCACCAGCAGTCACAGTTATGAGGTTTAGTCCCATTAATTACTGGGTGTAATGAGCTTGATACTGGAGGCATACCCGAGTGCATTGGTTTCCTGTCAGTTCCGCCTAGTTGCCGGTCTTTATTGATAAGGTGAGGTGCTGTCAATTGTCGGTTGGGGGGTGCAGTCCCGGAGGACATGGGAGTATTCTTTGAGCCCTGGCCCGACTGAGAACCCAAGCTGTACACTGACTTTCCTGCATCTACATCGGCAAGAACTGAGACGGCAGAGCGCCCATATTGACTGGGAACGGATTCTTCTAGCCTTAATAGCCTGCTTTTTTCAATCAGTTCCATCTCAGTCTGATATAGTAGCTCGATAGATCTCTGGGCTGATTAGATGATCTTAAAAGCTTCCCAAAGGGCTCCGCAGGTAGCTCCGTTCCCTTCGAAGACCTTATGACGAAGTCTAGCGTTGCACAAACCTATGACGTATGCATTCACTATGGTGTTTAGCATAATATTTTCCAGCCTCGTCAAGGCTGGGATCGCTGAATTTTCGCGCGGGAGATCTATGCAGTGGGCTCGGCGGAGTAAATTGACTGCTCTATGATGATATGCGTTTAAGGTTTCTGGCTTCTGATCATCCTGATCTTCCTTCTTTCTCTGCGCGAATTTCTGAATTTCCGACTGTATGTTCTGTTCTACATTGTCTTCGAATTTTTCAGGAAACTCTTCCGTTGGCCACTCGTTAACTTCGCTTATGTTTTCAAATGTGGCAGTTTCCCGATTATTAATAATTCTTCTTATCCTAGTTGTAGCAGACAGTCTGTCAGCTGCGTCGCCGTCCACAAGCATCTCGATAGCCTCCAGGTATAAATCTCCTGGTGGGGGATTATAGCCTGCTCTGCGGAAATCATATTTCAATCGGAGCAGCCATCTGGATGCTGAAATACTACCGTCGTAGCTTCCAGATCTATCAAAGGTTTGGAGCATTGGCTTGGGGTGACGAGCGTTGTTAGACATTCTTGGAGCTTCTAAAAAGTTTTCTAAGACTTCTCTACTACCGGTTAGAACAGACAGTGGAAGCGTCAGAATTTGAAGATTGAATTCATTATCTGAGTTGGCTGATTGAGTAGAAGGTGGGGCGGTGTTATGTGTTGAACTAGAAGTAGAAGACTCCCAGTTTACTGACATGGGGCAACGATGAAGGCCGACTTTCTTTTTTTTGAAACTAGTGGGAAAGCTTTTATCACGCCGGACGCGGAGTTTCTAAAACGGAATTGAAGAATGATATCTGTTACTACACAAGAGGGCGTTAATGGATTTAAAATTTTCGTTTGGTTTTTGAAATATTCCTAGGCTTCAGTTACGAGAATTGAACTCGAATACAGGCATATTGAGTGTGTCTCGCGCCTGAGGGACCAGAAAAGCGCGTACGTACGTTTGGAGTCAGTGCGATCGATGATCCATTACCCCGGACAGTAGGATCGTAACTATAGAGGCCATGATACTAGCTAAGCGAAACCACATGACCTGTTCCATGATAGGAGATTTACACCCCACAGTTACGACACTTTGTGAGGGCCTTGCACTCGGCTTACGAGTGCACGTTAGATCCGCAGTTCCAGCAAGTTGAAGCGCGGGAGTAATCACGAGTGGCGTGGAAGCCCATACAGTGTTTACACTGTTCACTTGGTCGACGAGGCTTGTGGACAATAGCCATACCAGAATGATTGAAGGGGCGGAACCCCAGTGAAAAATGGCATGCCAGTTTCGATAAGGTGCCCCAGGCCGACATGTCCCATTAAGTCGGACATGAATTGGTAACATGCCGGTCGTAACGACGATCTGGGCGGAGACCTATTCAGCATCGGTCGCTCTGTGGCCGGGCTCAGTAACCAAACTTGCAGGTACTTTCGGTATCTGTAAGGCAACAAGATCCGAAGATGCTTCTAGTTTGGCTTTTTTACTTGCCAGCTTCGAAGAGGCATCTAACATCTCTTGTCGTATTTTTTCGTTCTATGCTAACGTAGCAAAGCCGGTCTTCACTCGATGAAACGAGGTCAAGTTATCGTGGAAGTATTTGAGCGTCCTCGCTACATTACTTCTCACGATGTTGATGGATAGTTGTCGCCACGTGTGATCCTTTTCGAGGCTAAGAAATAGTCGTTTGTCGACTTTCACGTTCGGGGTGTCTTTCTATTAGGCCTTAGACGCAGATCGCGGCACAGCCTTTACAGTTTGTACTGCTTTTTAGAGGTAGCACTGGGACGGCGGGCATTGTTTGGCTCCTGGCGTCAGGATCTCTGGGATTGGGTTCGCCGGGCGAGGAGGGAGGACGTGTGGCGTAGAGGCCGGGCCCGTGGCCATGTATTACGCTATGGTGGCGCGTATGTAGACTCTCATGGAGTCTACAAATTGTCTGTTTGACCCATTGGTCAAAGGGAGGAGGGTTGCTTCGACGCCAGAGATGGCGGCGGCGCGTCGTAGTTCGGCTTCGATAAGGGGTCAAAGTTCGGGTGGGCAATCTGCTTATATGGAAGCTTGAGGCTGCGACTCTTTCATTGAAGCTGCATTTGGCGCAGCTTTCTCCGACGGTTTTGACGCGGCCGAAGGAGATTTTGACAACTCTCCAATTCCTTGGTGGACGGAGGATGGTTGAAGGATTTCTTCAGCAATTTCAACTGACCCGATTATGTCAGTATCGGGCTCCGCGATAGCGGGGAGGGCTTTTTCCTTCCCTTTAGAAACGACCTGACCCATCTCCGCGCATTTCGGAGACTGGGCAAGGCTAGGTAATTTTTCGAGAGCCCACGGGCGGACTCTCGTGTTGTCCAACTTGGCGTTGCGACGCTTTTTTCGAACTGAAGGCATGGTGAAAATGCCTGAGCTCGATCATAATTCAAAAATAGATGTGAAGAGTTTGAGAGGGGTGGAAAAGGGAAAAACGGAATTTCCAATTTCTCCAATTTATTTTTTATGTTAAAGTCCTAAGCTAAAGCTCTAGGTCCACTTTGGGTACAAGACTGGTGGAGGCGGTGGGGCCAGCAACGAGTTTTCGGCTCCTGCTGCCTTAATTGAGGGTATGTCGGCCCTTTTTGCGGGCCTTACTTCTGTAAGTCGCGTTTGAGCGGGAACCGTATTCTGCTTTTCGGATGCAACGACGGTTTCTCTTGGGGTTTCTGCGGGCCCTGTGTCTTTTTTCCACGTCTTCTGGGCTGGAGGAAGCCCATTCTTGAATCTGATAGAGATTTCAACTTCTGGACTTCGGCGTCCAACATCTCTACCTCGGTTATATTGCAAACGTTAGCTTCGAGCGCAGCCTGTCACGGATCTGAGGACAGGTGCTGGAGCAACTATGTGATTGATGGTAGTAGATAATAATTCCACGGAGAGAACTACTACAGGATCTATCTACACATGTATATATATATAAAAGAGCCTCATATTCTACGACGTCATTACATTATCAACTAAAGAGGTTGTGACCGATCTCGTATATTCCCAGCCGATGGCTTCTCATCAACAAGTGGTGCAGTGTTGAGCTGCACTGTTGAATCGGATGATTTACAGATTCCGACGCACAGATATTAGATCGATCGATCGTGCGCACCCTAAATCGGACCAAGCCTATGATAGCCAACATAGGCTACAGAAACCAGCCGGCTTACCAGCCGTCACACAGCCTCGATGATATCTAAATTTTTAACGGAGGCCTCTAATCCTTTCTTCGTAAGCTTTTGCCTTGCAATAGTTAGTATAGATTAATGCAATTTATAGGGTTTGTTGACGCGATCTTTGGTGATGCCGCTGATCACGTTTTTGTGCGATTTACGCGTCGGAAGCATTTTGAAATGTCGCCAATGTCAAACAATTACGATTCGTTTCGTTTCGTTTAAAAACTGGTGAGATGGATAAAAGGATGGGAGTTGGCGATATGGGGGTTCTCGAATTATTTGTTTGTATTTGTTTGTATTTGTTTGTATTTGTTTGTATTTGTTTGTATTTGTTTGTATTTGTTTGTATTTGTTTGTATTTGTTTGTATTTGTTTGTATTTGTTTGTATTTGTTTGTATTTGTTTGTATTTGTTTGTATTTGTTTGTATTTGTTTGTATTTGTTTGTATTTGTTTGTATTTGTTTGTATTTGTTTGTATTTGTTTGTATTTGTTTGTATTTGTTTGTATTTGTTTGTATTTGTTTGTATTTGTTTGTATTTGTTTGTATTTGTTTGTATTTGTTTGTATTTGTTTGTATTTGTTTGTATTTGTTTGTATTTGTTTGTATTTGTTTGTATTTGTTTGTATTTGTTTGTATTTGTTTGTATTTGTTTGTATTTGTTTGTATTTGTTTGTATTTGTTTGTATTTGTTTGTATTTGTTTGTATTTGTTTGTATTTGTTTGTATTTGTTTGTATTTGTTTGTATTTGTTTGTATTTGTTTGTATTTGTTTGTATTTGTTTGTATTTGTTTGTATTTGTTTGTATTTGTTTGTATTTGTTTGTATTTGTTTGTATTTGTTTGTATTTGTTTGTATTTGTTTGTATTTGTTTGTATTTGTTTGTATTTGTTTGTATTTGTTTGTATTTGTTTGTATTTGTTTGTATTTGTTTGTATTTGTTTGTATTTGTTTGTATTTGTTTGTATTTGTTTGTATTTGTTTGTATTTGTTTGTATTTGTTTGTATTTGTTTGTATTTGTTTGTATTTGTTTGTATTTGTTTGTATTTGTTTGTATTTGTTTGTATTTGTTTGTATTTGTTTGTATTTGTTTGTATTTGTTTGTATTTGTTTGTATTTGTTTGTATTTGTTTGTATTTGTTTGTATTTGTTTGTATTTGTTTGTATTTGTTTGTATTTGTTTGTATTTGTTTGTATTTGTTTGTATTTGTTTGTATTTGTTTGTATTTGTTTGTATTTGTTTGTATTTGTTTGTATTTGTTTGTATTTTGTTTGCGTTTGTTTGTGTTTATTGCCCTATAAAGTCTGTGACTATGTAAAGGCAAGTAGGTCCTTTCTTCCTACATGCCGGGAGTATCAATGCCTCGGGTAGTGTGCTCCCTCCTATACCTCCTTCACGACTTCTTTCCAATAGTAATTACCCCACAGATCTTCATTCGAGTACACACTAATTATTATTATTATTATTATTATTATTAAATCATTTTATTGTCCTGTCTGAGTCTAAGACTATGTAGGACATGCAGGTCCTCTCTGCTTACAGGCCAAGAATACCTATGCCAGTAGTATATCCCCTCCTATGCCTCCCATACAGCTCCCCTCAAACAGTACCACCCCTCATAAGCCCTCATTTGATCATACACTTAGAGGAGCCCTTTGCCCTTCATTATCTCCCCTCTCCAGCCAACGAAACGATGGCCACTTGCGGGTGTATGACAGCCGGGAAAAATCGCAAAAACCACTGATTGTGGGGCTCTTCTAATACCAACATTAGGACTAAATCCGAAGACATAGTGCCCCTTCTGAAGTGTTCGAAGAGGCCGGCCAGCTGGGCGCTGCAGACTTGTGTGTACCTCGGGAAATTCGCTCTCTGCCTTTCTAGCCTCCTTCCAACTCCTTCCCTAAGGTCGTGCTGAAATGTCAGAAAAGTCTTGACAGAGCGTGATTGCTGTATAGTAGCTTAGCCTAACTTCTTTTGTGCCGTCCAGGGCGCTGGGGAGTGCCGTTGACTCATCGACAAAAGAAGCCGTCCTGGCTAATTAGCCGAAATCTCGGTCTTGGCGCCCACAAACGTTCCAAAGTTGAAACCCCCTCGAAAATGTCAGTCCCAGCACCGTCTTCAGAGACCTATTCCCCCTCTCGCACCACATCTCAGCCGCCTATTCTTCCTCAAGATGTAGAGCCCCATTAGAGCATCAGTCCCCTGTAAACCATGACCCGAGCTTTGTATATTATGACTTAATTTCCTCCTTGCGGGTATACGTAGCGTCGTAAATTTGTAGTGAGTGATGGCCGGCAATTAATGGGGCAAGCTCTTGTTTGCAATTGGAGTAACTTCTTTATTGGTTGTTGAGGCGAGGTGAGGCGTGGTTGGAAAGAGTTTGAGGACTCAGATGAGAATGCTAAAAAAGACATTGTCGAGAGGCCGTCAAATGGAGAAAAGCTTGAGGTTGCTTTCAACTTCGATTCGGATGCAATTCTTCTTGGCTATCTCAGATATGCAGAGCATACTGAGCGATTACACCGGCACTACTGGAAGGTGAAGAATTCGTCTTTGCCGGCAGAGTACACACTAAGACGAGCCGTTATCCTGTCATTATCTCCCCTCTCCAGCCAAAGAACCGATGGCCATCTGTGGGTGTTTTCCAGCCGGTCAAAATCGCAAAACCCACTGAGTGCGGGGCTCTTGCATTATCGAGATTAGGACCAGATCCGAAGACTTAGTGACACTTAAGAAGCATTCAAAGAGGCCGACCAGCTGGGCGCAGTAGACTCGTGAGCACTTCAAGAAATCGTAGGTTCAGAGTGGGACATGGCCGATTTTTGATGAGGCAAATTACCGATTGCATTTGGTGCGACTACTTGATCAGTTGTTGGGGTGGATTGATTCGTAGTATGAGTTTCTTGAAGGATTCACGTGAGAAAGATAAATCCGACTATGATGAGAAGTGATCGCTTCTGAAGATGCTTGAGAATGCTGTCCACTTCTTTTTTTTTTCTTTTTTTAAAAATTTAATGTGTATGCAGCTATTAAGCTATGACACATGACCGGTACTATATATACATGTAGGATGACTCTTTTGACGTTAGAGACACTCATACTCTGGATCTCATTTGAAAATACCACTGTGAGGTATGTTCGCTTACACCAACAGTCAGCCCTCCTTCGTAAGTACCCACCAAAGGGCAATTTAAAACCATTGATTATCCAAGCATGCCTTCATCATCCATGCATACCAGCGCCGCGAGAAATATAGTTTAGTTTTGCTGGGTTCGAACCAGCGGTCTCCTGTCTCGGGTGGGATATGTGTCCTAGCTATCCAGACCTTACTTGAGAAACCGGCCAAGATGATGTACCACCGCACCATCCAACCACGGCGGTGTTTATAGTGTCGCCCGCACTCTCGCAAGCGAAGTCTTGGCGCACACACAAAGCTCAATTCGTAAAACTCCTTGCCAAAATTCTAAAATTCACGCCCGTCCAGATTGTAGCCATCCTCTGCATCATCTCGTAAACTTGTCCTAATCCCTCTCACGCCCATCCCAAAGAACTGTCTCCCAGGTTTTGCGCCATGCTTTGCTTCCTCCGTCGGGTATAAATATCGACGTGGGCGTGTACGTGGTGGTCAATTGAGGCCAGAGAAAGTTAACGAGAGGTGTGATCATTGAAATTAGGATGTAATAAGTCGTACCTGCAAACTTGATGAGGTTTCTGTGGGGATTAATCTCGTTGGGTGTGAAAATTTGATTAGGTGGAGAGTCTTTAATCTTTGCCTCATGGGCCAACTTGTTCGGTGTTGCGAAATTTGACTGAACTTGGCTCTAGGAGAATATTTCACTCCCAGGTTCGTAGAGGGCACCGCGTACAGGTGTCAGTCTTGCCCTCCGCTGTCGACTTCGGTTGGGTGCGATTCTCCTTTGCTTTCTTAGATATGCAGAGCATACTAACCGTTTACACCGGCACCGCTGCAGGGTGATGAATTCGTCTGCATCGGCTCTTTTGGCGTCAATATGTTCCAGGATTTATTTGCGCTATATTTGGTGATTAACCCGATTTAGCCTAACACCGCTTTTATGAAGATGCTCAGGGGTGTAGAAGACGACAGTTGCTTAGGACATTCATCTAGAAAATCAAACAACAAACACGTGGCTACATTAGCTGTGCATTGATGATCGTCTTCTAGAAGCACTTGCTAAGCTCCTTGCCGTCTACTGCAATCTCGGCCACTAAATAATCTGGTTAATATGCAGGGCTTGACCCGCAGGCTGGTCGAGCCTCCACACGGTGGAACCAGTCTGCACCGCCTAGCGCCACGGCCCCAAGCATTATCGGAGCGTCGCAATGGTCTTGAATAAATATGATACCTCTGGTCTAATTTTTTTTTAAATCCTCTAATGTGTATTCAGCTATCTAGCAATGACACATGACCTGTGATATGTGTGTGTTATTATTGTATTTCTCGATTCTTGGACTTTCTAGCACGTTAGGCTAGTCTCTGGCCCATATCGCACCTTTTACAGTGCTCCTTGCCTCTCACGTTTCTTGAAAGATCATTGATATATTGCCCTTGATGAATAGCCATTTAGCTCAGTATCTACCCATAGAATTCTGCCACCTTTTCCACGGAACCTTCTACCCAAAAGAAAATTAAAAAATTAAAAATGGTAGCAATGGAAACTGCGTGTGCGGGAAAAAGTCTCAAAAAACCTACAGCACCAGCCGGGCGAGGCCTAGACACCGGGACCACATGCGGTGCGCATATTCATCTATATCTCCCTTCTTTGTAATAGTCGAGGCCGACTTGATCCAATCAACCATCGCCGTATCGGGTGCTGGGTACGCTCCGGAAACTCATCGGATGGCTTTTCCTCCATGATCAAGGGTTGGTAATGAGTAGGGCTTCGAACCTACCACCTGTCTCGGCTTTGCAGACTTTACTATGAGAACTGGAGGTTCGTAGTGGACAATACTTACAAGTGTTGAAAATAGTTCCCCGCTCAGATTGAGAATCAAGAACCAAGTGACCCACCAGTATCTATCTGCCGAGCTGTATGGTGCAGTGGTAAACCACTCAGGCCGTTTTCCCAAGTAGATTCTGGGTAGCTTGAACACCTAACTCCATTTAAGACCAGAGAAAGCTGGTTCGAATCCAGTAAAACCAATACATCACATTCTCTTTGGCGGTGATGTTGTACTCGTAGGATGATGAAATCACACTCGGATAACCAGAGGGTTTTCACGCTTTTCCCTGTGGTGTGTATGCACGAAAGAGAATATACGCCGTAAGGGTTGAGCTCGAGTGTTATCTGCAAATGAAATCTGAGTGTGAGTGTTCTAAAAGTCAAATTGAGTCATCCTACTTAAAGTACATATCTTCCGATAAAACCTGCATGGGCCTCAAGGCGCCAAATCAGGACAATTGAATAATTCATTCATTATCTATCTGTTAGAAGTTTCAGCCTGTGCCAACAGGTGGAGAGTATATGATTATTGTATTGTGGGCCAGCTTGTTTGGTATCACGAAATTTGACTGAACTTGGCTCTGGGATAATATTTCACTCCCATGTTCGTAGAGGACATCGCGTACAGGTGTTCAGCCTTGCCCTCCGAAGCCTGGGTTCACAACTTTGACGCAGTGCTAAGAAAATATGATGCACCTTGGCAACGGCTTCGTGACCCATCTACCTCACTCAAGTATAGATGACTCTACCTTAAACTGGTCATGGGTAGTGGTTTGCTGCCTGTGATTGGCGATCAAGAAAAAAATATAGGTAATAAATGGTGGCCGATTACTGTCTATTTTCTACATACGTCTCGGAACTGTCCACCGAGGAGAGGCTACTTAAGGTGCCCCAACTCCTAATGTGCTCACCACATTATCTGCTCTACTACACCATATCTTTGATATTCCGAGTAGGCTCGTCATAGCGAACCTGGGTTGTGTTGGTCCATTATTCCATGTGAGACTTGCTGCAACAATATCCTATTTCCATATTTGTTGCAACCCTGTATTTGTATGGCTGAGTTGGACATCTCTCCAGATAGTTAGGCTAATGACATAATTATAATTAGTGTCCGTGCGACAGTCACTTGGAGATAGGCGCAGCCTATAATACCGCCCCTGTTAATGTATCTGTCATAGTATTGTGATAACCAGGTTATGAGAAGTCTAAAAATGGTCGCAATGGATGTAACAGTCAGTGTAGGTAGTTATAGGATAGCGCTTTAAGTCTAAGGTGAAGAAGACGGATATGTATTTTAGATCTGCTATATTGATGACTATTGAAATAAGTGAAAAAGGTTGATCATGTACAGATGTCTAGCAGCGAGTATTTATATACATTGAAAGTACACAAAATATACCATCAATAGCAATAACTCCCAACAATTCCGCCATTCAACAATAATATCATTAAACATGGCTGCGTCATACTGTCATGTATGGCTGAGATGCTGGTTTTGTCATTGCTGTGTGCCGATGACGTACCATTGATACAGGAATGCTTGTCCCGTTGGTTACACTTGCCTAAGCCGTCTTCACGGTTCCGTGTTAAGATACCGCACAGGACGTTCAACTTGGTCAATTCAATTTATTCAACACTTGCTTATGTTGGAAATAGAGACACAGAGTGTTGTGGACGTACGGGCCCTCCATTTCGCCTACGTTCCTGGCACGATCTTGTGTGTATTTAAGTGGCTGGAATGGGTAACATAGTAGTGCTTCTGGCTACCTAATGGATATATGAGCGGCTGTATAGCGTAGGCACAAGGGGGCTATTCCGAGTTTTCTATGGCTAGATGGTGCCACACTCGTTTATGGTGTGGCTTAGGTTACGTGTCGCTTACACTTGTACTTGTAGCGCACACTTCCCATACTTTTAGCTGTAATCCAAACATGACACTCTTTTAGTCAACTTCTACTTTCGTTACATAAATATTGCTACCATTTCATTGCGCAATATTTCCAACAGCTTGATCCTAGCCATTTCAAGTTGTTTGATCAACAAGTGGGCCTGATCACAACATTTAAACCTTGTATCTGTCTTAAATAGACATCTACAAGTTATGCTCATGATATTCACAACAAACACCGTCATCCTCACTCTGATGAGGATTCACAATCGCTTTCGCGATCTGTACCGTCTCCATCCCGAAGCACATCCCCATAACATCATTATCATGTGTTGCGAAACCAAACTAGACACTCCCCGTGCTTGTGGTTTCAGTATATGTCGATCAAGATTGTCAGATGTCGCCTATCTGCTACTAGTTACACCATTTTCTGTCACGTCTGATATTCGTGACTGCGATGAGAATACGCATAACTGGTATCAGATCTGTAGTTTGTTCCGTTGCATCCCGTAATGAGGCATTACACTCTAGCCCATGTCATTGCCAGACATCATTGTATATATTTTTGTTTGTGTTTTTTTTATTTTTTTTATCAATGTATATAGAAAGTCTCATATCCTTTGGTAAAGATTAAGAGTTTCGATCAAGCCTTCACTATAAACATAATTCACATTTACGGATACCCTTTGAAGTTTAAACTTCGTTATTTCTCCGTGATCACTCGAAGAGTTCTGCATATTCTTAGTTTATTTTCAACATCATGAAGCTAACCACGGTCAGATCAGATGGTAGGTTCGAAGCCCTACTCATTACCAACCGTTGATCATGGAGAAGAAGCCATCCGATGAGTTTCCGGAGCGAACCCAGCACCCGATACGGCGATGGTTGATTGGATCAAGTCGGCCTCGACTATTACAAAGAAGGGAGATATAGATGAATATGCGCACCGCATGTGGTCCCGGTGTCTAGGCCTCGCCCGGCTGGTGCTGTAGGTTTTTTGAGACTTTTTCCCGCACACGCAGTTTCCATTGCTACCATTTTTAATTTTTTAATTTTCTTTTGGGTAGAAGGTTCCGTGGAAAAGGTGGCAGAATTCTATGGGTAGATACTGAGCTAAATGGCTATTCATCAAGGGCAATATATCAATGATCTTTCAAGAAACGTGAGAGGCAAGGAGCACTGTACAAGGTGTGGCCTGGGCCAGAGATGAGCCCAATGTACTAGATAGTCCAAGACTGGAGAAGTACAATAAACCCACACATTCACTCACTCACGACGATTCGTACCACTCTTAAGAACCCACAGCGATGCATTCTCTTGAAAGTCAGTTGATAAGCAGCTAAACTAAAGCACGGCTCTCCGCATCTGGCAGAAGATTTCACTAGTCTCAATTTTCAAAATCGTTGAAAGTCATGTGATATCTCTGTAATTGTAAACTGAACGACACATAATTTGTAGTAAATAAGACAACAATAACAATATTATATGTACTGTTGGAATTAGGACGGGGTGGTTTCACGATCGATCGTAATGATGAAGTAAAGAGTCGTACAACTCTGTGTTGGCATAAAAAATGTTCATAATGTCATGTCTTTCACAGCTTTACTGTGGATCCGGGCTAGCGCATGCATGCTAAGGTCAACATGTGATCCCCACATGATGACACATATACTTTTACGTTTTAGGTAAACCGACAAATACAATCTTATTGCATAGGAACTTCTTTCGAGAGCACGCATCCACACACAGTTTAATTTACAGCTGATAAGAAGTATATTCTTGATTCCACTGTCGCGTAAATATTTAACAAAATTATTTGGCTTTAAGTGTCCTATGGGCAAATTCCAGCTATTATTCACATTCATATTCTTAGAAGGGATTTAACTTTAATTCTAATCATATCACACGCAATTACGTCCTAACAGCTAGTATATCTTACAGTCCCAGGGCTGCCTCTCTGCTATCTCCCCACTTCGTAATCCATGCACCCAATTCCTGGACACATCCGGGAGATCTGATTATTCTTCATCTAAAATATAGGATCAAACATGTCTAGCGCCTGAATTTTTCACTTCGGACTAAACATCGTCAAGGGGTATCCATGCCCAATTTTATTATGCACTTGGGGCTTCTATTGTGTATTATTGTCTACTCTCAGTCTAAGACTATACAAGACTTGCATGTCCTACACCCACAGGTGTCACGGATTTGAGAACAGGTGCCGTAGCTGCTACGTGGTTAATGGTAGTAGATAATAATTCCACGGAGAGAACTACTACAGAATCTATCTACACATGTAAAGATAAACAAATGAGCCTCATGTTATACCACGTCATTGCACTATAAACTGAGGAGGTTGTGACCGATCTCGTATATTCCCAGCCAATGGCTTCTCATCAATAAGTGTTGCAGTGTTGGGCTGCACTGTCGAATCGGATGATATGCATGTTCCGATGCTCAGATGTTGATCGATCGTGCGCACTTTAGATCGGACCAAGCCTATGTTAGCTAATGTAGGCTACAGGAACCAGCCAGCTACCATCAATCGGTATGACACTACACAAAACCTCCTTCAACTCAAAGCTGCAAATACCCTTGGTTTAGTTTTTAGTTTTCCTTGAGAAAAACATCACCCATCACACTGGCATCCTCTTTGATCAACTCCTAACCTTGCAAAAATTCCCCATCCCCTTTTATTACGAAAATTATATCTGATGTGTTGCACATGATACAGGGCTGTTTAGCTTAGCAGGTATCCAATGAATTTAGCCTTCTCCCCTGCGGAACCTTCTAACCTATGTAGATAACTATGTAATTAGGAAAAAAGTGTGCGCGGGAAGACTTTCAAACATACTGTAGCTCCAGCAAGACGAGGCTCTATCACCGGTCCTACATGGGATGCAATAATTCATCAACGTCCCAAATCCCGACAATAAGGCCTTTTTGATCCAATCTACTACCACCATATCAGGAGCTGTGCACGTTCGAGACACTTGTGGGGTGGTTTCTTCTCCATGATCAAAACAAGAAAGTTCAAAAGGTGGTATGAAGAGCTCAGAACCTATCGTCTGATCCAATCCGATCACGATTAGATTGATGGCAATGGTGCTTGACAAATGTGCTGATGGATATAGTGAGAGATGCAGACGATACAGACCGTGAGAATATTAGTAAATATTGATTGAAGTGAGGACAACGGTTTTAATCAACCTCAGTTCTGCAGTCTTTAAAGTGAAAGCTGGAAGTTTGTAGAGAACGTTGTTGTCAGGTGTAAAGTTTTCGTAGGACCACACTGATTCCTTCAATTAAACATGCATCGTTGTCGCTTCTCTATCATGAGGATTTTATGTTTGAAGTTTTTTTGAAAGCCGAGATTAGGCAACTTCAGTGATGATTAAAAAGTTCCATGAGTGTATTAAATGTACGATTCCAAGTGATGAGTCGGCGGTCCCACTAGATGTGAGTAAATAATTTAAATATACAGAATTAAATGTATTGTCATCCTTTAAACTAGGTAGAGATGAAACGAAAAGAGGAACTTCTCTACGGGCCTTCTATTACAAAAGACGAAGTATATTTTGTTGACACTTGGTGTAGTGGTTTGCTCTTGCTGATATTACTTCCTAGGCTTCAGCATTGATGCTAACTCTCTTCTCAAGCGATGCAGATTTAAAGGCTATCAAGCCTCTATTTAAGAGACAGGTTAGACAGCGTAAGATTGTACTATGCAACCATAACTGTGTAGATAATTCCACTCACCCTAGGTTTGGTTGTCTCTGCATGTATGACTCTCTTCAAAGTTAAGGACTAATTTCCAAATATCAAATATCCACCATTTTCGATTCTGTACAAATCTTTGCTCAGTCTCATCTATCTGTAAAGGAACTTCTCGCGTCCCTCCCCCCGATGAAATTGGCGGATTTGTTCACTTTAGTTTGAGTCCTCCTGCGCGAACCGATATAGTCGTAGGTGTATTATTGAAAGATGAATGTGCTTGTTTGCAGTCGTAGTCTTCATGAAGAGTTGATTGAAATCTGATACTGTTGGCAGAACAGGATGAACGTGAATAAAAATCTCGGATCATCACCTTGTGGGATAAACTTTTTTGCGTACTTTGAGCATTAGATCTGGAGCAAAATTTGACCCACGAGTTCGTAGGGATCACAGCTGAAAGGTGTTCAAAATTCGTCTTTGCCCATGTCGCACGTGGCCGAGGATAAGTTAATTTTATGGTCTGAATCAATTTACTTTTTCACCTGGCTTTGAGTGAAGATGATAAGGGAGAATTAATGATCAGGAAAGTGTATGTGTTCTAATCAATTTCTCACTAACTGATGTTGGCATAATTAGCGGATTTGCCTATTCTGAGATCGGATTTTGTGAATTAGGTTCATGTGTCCAGTTTATTGAATCATTTGAGTATATGATTATCTTGCACATTGGTCTCCTCTCTGACCCAGGCCAGACCTTCTAGAAAGCACCTATTGTTAGACTCTACGAGTCAATTGAAAAATGTAAAACGAAAGTGTGTTGTTATTTTTCACTTTCTAGTTTGGAGAAAACCTCCGTATATAAACATACGTCTCTGGGGGACATCTACGTGCGACGAAGTGCTTAGAAGTCATACCGTTGCGTATCAGGACAAATTCTCTCTAGAATTATTGTGGTTCTGCTTGACACCGTCCTTCAAACATCTGAGTATACATGCCAACCCGAAACAGCCCTCGAATATGCTCCATGGTTGATCAAACGACGTCGTTTAACGGAAGCTACACAATCCAAACAATACCATGTTTGACACCTATCCTCTTTTGTTACTTCAAAGATCTCTGATATATTACCCTTGACGAGTAACCATTTAGCTCAGTATTTACCCGTGGAACTCGGCCACTTCTTAACACGGAATCTTCGACTCAAAAAAATCGAGTCTATTGGAAACTGCATGGGAAGGAAAAGTCTAAATAGCCCGCAGCCCCAGCAAGGCCGGGCCTAGACACCGGAGCTATACGGGGTGCGCATATCCATCCATATCTCCCTTGTCCGTAATATTGGAGGTCATATTGATCAGTTACACCATCGCCGTTTTTTCTTTTTTTTGTGCATCAGATCTTAATTGCGTATGCAGCTATCTAGCTATGACACAATATTCGAGAAGAGAACTCATCCCTCAGATTTCATTCGCAAGTACCACTGCGAGGTTATGGTGGCTTTTTCTTCCCCCAAGTCAACCCTCATCCGTCAGTACCCACCCAGGGGAACGTCTCAAAAACCCTGAGTTATCCAGACATGTTTTCAGCATCCAACGAATTTTCTCCGCGCGAAATGTAGTCTGAGGTATCTCCCCCCCGAGTGGAGAAGGCGCCCAGGCTACTCAAACCATACCGGAGAACACCACCGGGAGGCGGATCACGGCACCTTCCATCGTTTGCGTATTTTTAAAGTGTCAGCTGCACTCTCGCAGGCGAAGTCTTGGCGCGCACAAAGCTCAATTCGTAAAACTCCTTGCCAAAATTCAAAATTAGACGCCCGTCGAGATTACATACATCCTCCGTGTCATGTTGAAAACTTGTCCAAATCCCTCTCACGTCCATCCCAAAGAACTGTATCCCAGATTTGTGCGCCACGCCTTGTTTCCTCCGTAGGGTGTAAATATCGGCGTGGTCGTGTATTTGGTGGCCAACTGAGGCCAGAGAATAGTTGATGAGAGGTGTGGTCATTGAAACGAGGATGTACTGAGTCGTACTTGTAAACTTGATGAGACTTAGGTAGGAGTCGAATTGGTTGGGAGCGAAAATCGACATGGCGGAGAATTTCGAATCATAGCCTCGTGGGTCAACTTCTTCGATATTGTGAAATTTGACTGAACTTGGCTCTGGGAGAATATTTCACTCCCAAGTTCGTAGAGGACAACACGTACAGGTGTCAATCTTGCCCTCGCCACTATGGCCGTATCGGGTGCTGGGTACGCTCTGGAAACTAATCGTATAGCCCTTCCTCCACGATCAAGGGTTGGTTATGTGTAGGGCTTCGACTCCCCCGTCTAATTTGATCGTGGTTAGCTTCATGATAATGGTGATAGGGGGTAGTTTTAAGAAGTTATTATTTATCAATTTATTTTATTGTCCTGTCTGATTTTATGACTATTTAGGATATGCAGGTCCTCTCTACCTACAGATCAAGAATACCAATGTCAGTAGTATATGGCCTCCTATGCCTCTCATGCAGCTCCCCTCAAACATTACCACCTCTCACAAGTCTTCATTCGATCGTACACCAAGAGGAGCCCTTAGCCCGTAGACCTTCATTATCTCCCCTCTCTAGCCAACGAAACGATGGCCATCGGTAGGTGTTTTGCAGCCGGTACAAATCGCAAAAACCACTAGGTGCGGGGCTCTTCTAATACCAATATTGGGACCAATCCCCAGAATTTTTTGACCCTTAAGAAGCATTCAAATAGGCTGGCCAGCTGGGCGCAGCAGACTTGTGGATACCTGTGTCGACAAGTAAAGATGATACAGACTGCGAAGGCTATCGGGAATTCTTATCGAAAATAGCACCATAGTGTTACTCAGACTACGCCCTGCAGACTCCACAGTGAATGCTGGAGATTCGCGCGGGACACCACTGACAGATGTTGAGTTTCGTCCCCATGGATATTTGTGACGATTGAACGAGTACGAAATTGTTCTTGATAGTGCACGATGTCAAATTTTTTTGAACAATCTGATAAGTCTATTAGACGTATCGTTGCGCTCGATCCCTCTAGTTTGATGAATTCCCTCTACTAGATTTCCTGACTGAAACTACCAAGCAAAGGTTTTCCGATCAAAATATTTAGGCAATTATCAACAATCTACTTTTTTTCGTGATTGAATCTCGTAGTCGAGGAACTTATAATATCGAGATAAGCTAAGTAAGCCCAAGATGGGAGATGTGAATTTCATCCTTCATTTCAATAGGAGCACCTATCCTTGACATGAGGGTACAAATTATCAAATAAGGTGGCCCACAATTCGCAGGGAAGTGGAGCTAACTAACTCTTGGGTCAGGGGCAATAGTGGCTTGGTAGGGGATGCTCGGCAACATGGTGTTTATTTACTAGGCCTCTTAACCGATCTTATCTTCTGGTTACCCAATTTGTTGTTGTCATTAGTCGTACCCCCCGCCACCCCGGCTCCGTTAGTTCGTTATACTCTTGTACTGCTCGTCCCTTTGCACGCTCCTCGAAGACATTCACCGCACCGTTCATGTCAGTACGCATAATTAGAATTTTCAATTTGGTTGCGCAGCTTCACGATATAGGCTTTTCACACATAATACTATTCGGATTTAGTCTCGTCGGACCGGTTCCTCTCACATCATCGCTATTAGCTTTATAGGCACCGACAACTACGAATCAGTGCAGACGAGAAGAATGAAGATGCATATTATCTAGAGTGCTCAATATAACATCCGACAATTGGCCCTTGCTCGTATGAGAGACTTCAGATCATCTTCTATCTGCCAATTTTATTGGAAATCTCCTTTCACAACTCTCTTCAAAAATTGTCACCAATGATTTAAATTAATTTTAGAGTAATTAAGCGTTACTTATCACTTTTTGAATAACATAAAGCCCGCTTTCAGAACGAATAAAGATTATTCTCGGGGAATCTGATTCATTTTAGTCGACCTTTCTAAATAGTTTTAGGGTAAAAGTTAAATTCGAAGTTAAATCATGTCACTTGGTCACTAATTCTTTTTCGCAGAAATATGTCATTACCTAAAAGACCTGATGCGATCGAGTCTCCTAAACACAGTCGTGATGCTTATCGAAGACCTAGGCGCAACCCTCAAGATGAGGAAGTCGGATACTATTCACCTGCACCATCGTTATCACAGTTGCATCAAAGAGAAACCCCCAATAGTTCATCAGTAAATGCAGGTGGTTTTAGCTTGACCGCCGGAACAAAGTCTGTTGCATCAGAGCTCGTTTACCCAAGCGCAAAGTCATCAGCCTCTCACGAGATAGGACGAAAAAGAAGCTTGATCAGACCGGAGAGAAACCGAATTGACTTGAAACATCCAAATTACCACTATCGTCAACATGCAGTTAATATGAGTGTACTACCTTCGTCAACTGGCAATGATCCCATTCTAGAAAAAATGGACAAGGATGGAGACGCGTCGGAAACTGCCCGGCATAGTAGCTCAATTGAAGTTGACTCAGATAAGCTAGTTATTCCAAAGGAAAGTAGAGTCAAAGGAACAAGACCAGTAAACAACGAAAAGGATGAAAAAGAGGGAATTCCTTCGAGAAATCCCACAAAGTTAAAAAGGCGACAGAAATTAACCAAGGAAGAACGAGAATTTCAAAAGCAGATCGATGCTGTAAGTCCGCCGAGCCTATGGAACGTATACTGTGCTACTGTGACAATATGGTGTCCGGACTTTATTCTCAAAATATTCGGCAAGCCAGCCAAGGCTCAGCAAAGAGCCTGGCGAGAAAAGATGGGCCTCATCAGCATTATTCTACTCATCATGGCATTTGTTGGTTTTCTTACTTTCGGCTTCACTGAAACGGTTTGCAAAAATCCAGCTCTTCGGCTTCGCGTCAATCATATAGATAGTGGATTTATGATTTTTCACGGAAGCGCATATGATTTGTCTAAGTCTAGACATCCTGCCGCAAGAGGTATCCCAAGTGGCTCAAACGTACTCTACGATCTCCCTGAAAAGCACGGGGGTCAAGATGGTAGTTTCCTATTCCAGAAGGTCAACGGGAAATGTAAAGGTCTAATTACCCGAACAGAGGGTTCAGATATTCCGACAAATAACGCGAAAGATCTAGCTTGGTATTTTCCGTGCCAAACCTTCAACCAAGATGGATCCAGCTCTGTTGATAAAAACATACCTCCATATCTCGGGTATTCATGTCATACGATTGGTAGCGCACGAGAGGCATTTTACGACCTTCAAAGCGTTGGCGATGTCTATTTTACTTGGGAAGATATAAAGAATTCGTCAAGAAACTTGATAGTTTACTCAGGTAATGTCCTCGATCTCGATCTTCTCAACTGGTTCAATACTTCCCAGGTCACTATTCCACCAAGATTTCAAGAACTTAGCAACAGGGGTAGCCTCCTCAATGCAGCAGTTCACGGTAGAGATGTAACTCATTCCTTTCAAACTAAAACAGACAAGCAGATGGCACAATGTTTCGAGCAGATTATAAAAGTTGGCTCTGTAGACACAGAAAGCGTTGGCTGTATCTCTTCAAAAGTTGTCCTCTACGTTTCTTTGGTCTTCATACTGTCGATTGTCTTATCGAAGTTTATACTAGCACTCTTATTTCAGTGGTTTTTTAGTCGAAAATTCTCTGCTTCCAAGACATCACAATCTTCGGACCCAAAAAAAAGAAATCGCCAAATCGAGGAATGGAGCGACGACATACATCGGGCTCCACCCAAAATTCCAAACGATATCAGGAGTGCAGCTATCCAGTCAGATAGGCAGGGAAAGAGGAGTAGTGCATTTTTACCACGGACATCTCGTTTCACCAGCCCATATGCCGGTGATAGAATCTCTAAGGTTGGACGCACTCAGCCCACTACGATGGCAAGTCAGACCTCATCTGCTGCCCTTATTCCACCAAACTCAGGATTCAGACAACAGGACGGAGCATCTAGTTACACGACCAGGGATTCCCAATGTTACACTACTAGTACTAATGATTACGAAGGCCCGGGTCCAGCAGGATTTGTTCATGACGTAGTTGTTCCCCAACCTCCAGCTGATTGGCAGCCTTTCGGATATCCTCTAGCTCATTCAATTTGTTTGGTGACAGCTTATTCAGAGGGAGAACTTGGTGTGCGAACGACGCTTGACTCTATAGCTATTACAGACTATCCAAATAGCCATAAGACGATTTTGGTCGTCTGTGATGGGATAATTACCGGTAAAGGAGAGCTCAAATCAACGCCGGATGTCATCCTGGGAATGATGAAGGATCACCTGATACATCCTGATGATGTTCCTGCTTTCTCTTACGTCGCAGTTTCAACTGGATCCAAGAGGCACAACATGGCTAAAGTATACGCTGGTTTCTATGACTATGGTGCCAATTCTACTATTCCTGTTGAAAAGCAACAGCGTGTTCCAATGATGTGTATTGTCAAATGCGGAACCCCTGATGAGGCTAGTAAGAGTAAACCTGGAAATCGCGGCAAACGCGATAGCCAGATTATATTGATGTCATTTCTTCAAAAAGTTATGTTTGACGAACGAATGACCGAGCTTGAGTTTGAGATGTTTAATGGTCTGTGGAAGATCACTGGAATTTCGCCCGATTTTTATGAAATAGTACTAATGGTCGATGCTGATACAAAGGTATTTCCTGATAGCTTAACTCACATGATTTCGGCTATGGTTCAGGATCCAGACATTATGGGTCTCTGCGGAGAGACCAAAATTGCAAATAAAAGGGAAAGCTGGGTCTCTATGATTCAAGTATTTGAGTACTTTATCTCTCATCATCTTTCCAAATCTTTCGAATCAGTATTTGGTGGAGTCACTTGTCTACCCGGATGCTTTTGCATGTACAGAATAAAGGCACCCAAGGGAGGCCAGAATTATTGGGTTCCCATCCTGGCCAATCCCGATGTAGTGGAACATTACTCGGAAAATGTTGTGGATACCTTGCACAAAAAGAACCTACTCTTGCTCGGGGAAGATCGTTATCTGTCTACCCTTATGCTCAGGACGTTTCCAAAGCGGAAACAAGTCTTCGTTCCCCAGGCCGTCTGTAAGACTACGGTTCCAGAGAGTTTTAGTGTGCTTCTGTCTCAACGTCGAAGATGGATCAACTCAACCATACATAACCTTATGGAGCTAGTTTTCGTGAGAGATCTTTGCGGGACGTTCTGCTTTAGCATGCAATTTGTAGTTGCGATAGAGCTCATCGGCACTCTTGTCTTACCTGCTGCCATTGTCTTTACCTTTTATGTCGGTGAGTAAACTGATCTTATCCAATATGAACAAAGCTAACAGCTGTAGTTACTATATCAATAGTACATTCACCACCGCAGATCATACCATTGGTTCTTCTGGCCCTCATTCTGGGACTTCCGGCTGTTCTCATCGTACTCACTGCTCATCGATGGTCATACGTCGTATGGATGATCATTTATCTCTTTTCCCTTCCTATTTGGAACTTTGTACTTCCGACTTATGCATTTTGGAAATTCGATGATTTCTCATGGGGAGATACTCGTAAGACAGACGGCGAAAAAACCAAAAAGGCAGGTATCGAATACGAGGGCGAATTTGATAGTAGTAAGATCACCATGAAGCGGTGGGGTGAATTTGAGAAAGAGCGAAGGCTGCGAAACAACGCGGCAAACTTTTCTGGGCTTCCCGGTAAGGAAAGCATTAGCTCTAGCACCGGAAATTGGTCGGCGCATAGACGAGGCAGCTATGAAGATGGATTTTCGGAAAACTTTAACTAAGCCTTATAATTTGTAATGCGGGCGAAGGGGTGTACTGGACCGGGCATGAGTCCATGATTGATTTGGATTCAATGTGAAGACGCCAGGGTGTTGAAACCGTTAATGATATTTTTGTTGGATTGAGCATAGTACAGGAGTTGTCAAAGTAATGACTTGCATAAAAATATTAACATGGGATTCTTTTGAAGATAATTGAGAGTATGCCACTTACCTAGCCATGATATTGGCACTCTCCATCACACGTGTGGTTTAGAAGGTTTTCCACACATCTGTAGATCATAAATGAAACCCGATTTTTTGGAGGGAGCAATCGGCATGTGGATCGGCCTCACTTGCCTCCAATGGCCCGGGTGGCTTAATCCGACGAGAATTCAAGAGTAGTCTTAGTGCTGCAACCAGCCTCGCTTACATCTCGTATGCTGCGGGTGTTGGAATATTGGACAAGATACACCTATCATTTGACTACTTCACTGGTAGAAGCGCACAATCCTCCAGGGCACGGCTCGATTTGTGTCGACGCATGAGGTGCAGCGAGCGGAGGCAGGATGAGGTTACATTACCGCGGAGTCGTTGCTGAGCGAGCTGTGACGTGGCCCACTTACCCCCCTGGCACGAGTGAGGGTTCTATCTGCGGCTGGGGGGACGAGGCGGTCTAGGCCCCGTCTCCAGGAGCGAGGGAGCTGGGCCGACGAAGAAACCAGAGGTGAAGTGCGGAGCGAGCGACTTAAGTAGATGGGAAGAGGGCTTGCGGTGGTGAGGAGCTTAGCTGGCCCCTTGAGCGCTGGACGGGCCAGCGCAGACGCCTTGGGCCATCCGCGGCCCTAGCTCGCATCGGCTCACCGGGCGATGCTACCTGCTGCGACATCCGGGCCGAGTGCGAAGTCAGGCTGCCCATAAGCCCCGGCTCATTGCCGAGACCTGAATGTCCTCTTGCCCCGCGCGGTCCGAGCTTAGGGATTGAGTCTAGGCACCAGCATTGCACTTACGCCGCACCCCATCTACCGGCGGCTGGTAAACAATTTTCTCTTTTTAATTTATTTTTTGTAAACTATTTTCTCAATTTAGTACCAACTACATAGCATGAGATTCGTTGGACAGACGACCTTCATATATACTATAATCTTCGAGCGCAGAATGATAAGATCCTGGCTATCATTTGCTTTGTTGGGTCTATATAGTTGCCAACACGTCGGCTACTTTTATATAGACTGGGCTAGCCGGTACGTGAGGAACTCACATGCTGTGTGCGGGCACGACGTTAAATATCATAAAGAATTAAAAAATCTACTGGTCGCTTGATTCTGGTGGGTATGGCGCACTGACAACACCCATCGTGCTCTAGATAGATCCGACGCATGAGTGGCACTCGGTCGTCTGAGGTCGACTACCGTGAAAAGTACAAAACACACCTCGTTCCATCCAAGTGACCCGAACCATGCCAAAACGCATCTGTGTAGTGGATCACAACGCGTCCGGCGTCCCAGAATGGAGCAAGAGATCTCCACGACCCTCTGCCATTGAGGAGAGTAGATTCTTCCCTACCGCCACCCGGTCTCGTTGCCGTTGCCAGACCCACCGTGCCTATTGGAAATATCGCGTAATGAAGTGGGCGCGACATTTCAGGAAGGAAAGAGGATGGCCAAATGAGCGTCACGCCAGGCCTACTGCTAAAAGAATGAGAAATGTCTCGGTAACCAAGATGAAATGTAGGGTCCATAAGTCCAGAACACAGTGTCGCCATTTCCAACACCTCAGCTGGTATCAAATGACTGTAATACCAAGAAAAACCTTGTGGTGCAAACCGCCTTGATTATCTTCATTAATTCTGCGGTATTATCGATTTGCATTTGGGTAGTGTGCTCACAATGTTACAGCCAGTGTAGGCTCTATCCCAGACCTGTCTTGCCTGATTACAGCCTCTATTTCTCCAGCCAGCAAAACTGTCCAATCCATGCTTCCCCTCAAGTCTCTAATGTGATTCTAGCCACATGTTTGGCGTTATTTGCCATAGTTTAAAAGATCAGCTTGTCGATTTTCGTGCCATTTTCCCCTCCACTCGGCCCATTTTGGACGATACCTCGTCAGATTCTTAGTGCTTCGGCGTTGATGGCGAAACTAGCACCATGGATTTCTTACGTGCAGGTATTCGATGGGAAGAGCATTACTGAGGGCGGAGCGGGAGAGCGCGGATTGATTGTTTGGTTATACGAAAAAGGTATGAGTTGAGACCATCAGGAGCAGTAGGAGAGGTGTCAAGAAAATCCGTGCGAGGAAAATTAGATCATTTCTGCTCTGGTCTCTCGTCATACAAGTGGAGCCACGCTAGTACGTATTCGTACGAATCCCACCGAGGAAACCCGAGTGGAGTGTGGATAGTCAATATCGGGATTGCAATGGGGACGCTTACGTAATCAAGGTAGTCACTTTTAGTAAGATCATACTTCATTTTCAACAATAAGTAGGCCTCAAATCCACTGTGCTCACCTCTTGTGCGGTATTGCTGCTCTAGGCCCAGCTAAGAATTTGGTTGATTTGGACAGTAGTTCTGTGCACACTATTTACTTTGAATTGATGTGTTTGACAATTAGCGCACGCATAAGACCGGCGCTCTGCAGCCGCTTTTCTTGAAATTCATTAGTCTGTTTAATCTCTGGTCCAGAACCCTCTGCCCCTCTTATCCCCGGTGGAAGCCGCCTATGCCGAGCTACATCATCACCTTTAAAACAGTGACGAGCGATAAGCTAGGCTACTTGGCTCCATTTCATTCGAGATATATCTTGTCGATAGCATATGCGGCTAGGTTCTTCGTATGTCTGCCTGGAATCGCCCCGAGTAGCTATCGAGCCACATAATTGTTTGATAATACTGTGTAGGCTACATGCTTTGCGACTAACCACCAGAGACTTTTACGAAGCAGCAGAACTGAGTGATAGATTGTCATGTAGAGATATGATTCATCTTTTGTACTTGTCGTATCATCATGACTATGACTCAGTGATAGGAGAAACATCATTGACTAGTCACTAGAAACCCAGGCAAGATCCTAAACACACAACCGAGACTAGAAGAATTTTACTGAGTAGGTAATTATTCTGATGAATCTAGATCTGGAAGAACATAATATGATTGCTTGGCTCGAGGTATATGAACCTGAGCTTATCATGTATAATAGAACATGCAGAAATCTATCTCAATCACAATCGTCATCTTAATTCATGTCACTAGCAATAGCTGCAAAGGACAGTTTTACCATTTCCTTACATAGATCACCACTCTTATTTGTGCTGATGCTAGTGCCAAATAAGGCAGGACAATTTCTTTTAGCTGAAAATTTTGGGAAAATTATTCCCATTCCATGCCTGACTTTCCATCACACTGCCTAGTGGGAATATAGTCTATAGGAGTTTGCATAGGTGTGAATTTGGAAGATCTAGAAGACTCGTATTTAAATCTACGAAATAGACCTGCATTAGTCTTGCGTTTATGCCATTCATAGTGATAAGCAGCCGCCGTTCATCTATCATGGCAAAGTCCCCTTCACCGAAGCGTGACGGGCTAGAAATTTTGGCCAATGTGAGGTCCCCGGTATTATGATAACCAGGCTATGAGAAGTCTAAGAATTGTCGCAATGGATGTAACAGTCAGCGTGAGTGGTTACAGGATAGCGCTATAAGTCTAAGATGAAGAAGACGGATATGTAATGTAGATCTGCTATATTGATGACTATTGAAATAAGAGTGAAAAAGGTTGATCATGTACAGAGGTCTAGCATTGTTAGACATTCGGAAGTATTTAAGGTTCATTTGGTGTTTGGTGTATGGATCACATTTAGATATATTGGGTCCAATAATATTTATTTTTTTAATCATTTATTGTGTATTCAGCTATCTAGCTATGACACATGACCGGTACTATGTATACATATAAGATGACTCTTTTGACGTTAGAGACACTCATACTTTGGATTTCATTCGCAAATACCACTATGAGGTATGTTCGCTTACACAAACAGTCAGCCCTCCTCCGTAAGTACCCACCAAAGGGAAATTTAAAACCTTTGATTATCCAAGCATGCCTTCATCATCCATGCATACCAGCGCCGCGAGAAATGTAGTTAGGTTTTGCCGGATTCGAACCAGCGGTCTCTTGTCTCGGGTGGGATATGTGTCCTAGCTATCCAGACCTTACTTGAGAAACCGGCCAAGATGATGTACCACCGCACCATCCAACCACGGCGGTGTTTATAGTGTCGCCCGCACTCTCGGTCCAATAATAGAGTAGTTTAAATTAGCTAGTTGAACGCACGGTCCACTTAGAGAAAAGATAACTTCTGGGGACCGATGCTCTAGAGATAGATCAAGTTGTTTCTACTGCGTTGTTGATACCCGTAAATATTCTTCACCTGTTACAGGACAGGTTCACCAATTTCCTGATAGCTATGAGCCCGGTTTTTCGCTTGGAAAATTATACCGATTCAATTTTTCTACCCAACTGACGCCATATATATTTTATCAAAATGGCATCACTCAAATCAGGTACTCTCTCAAACGAAACCTACCTAGAATGGATTGACATGATTCAAGGTCATGCCACAGATAGTGGCATTTGGAGATTTGTTAATGCATCAACTGCTGTTGTGATTGAAGAATCTCACAAGCTAAATTTCTCTGAGTACAACTCAACTGCCACGAGGCTCGCAGATTTAGATGATGTCGAGAAATACATGTTTAAAGAAGATAACGCTCAATACAGAGTTGATATACAGATGTATAAACAAGATTGTCGTGCCATTTGTGAATTCAGGGTCACGATAGTTGATTCACTACATCCTAACCACAGAAAGTTAATCTTTGGCTCTGTAACATGTCGAGATGTTCAAACCCAATTAAAGATTAGACTTGAACCAACAGCAGATATTCAACAACTGAAATTAGTCGAAGATTACACCAAAGTTCGAACGCCACCCATAAATGCAAACGTTGATAATTGGTTAATAGAATGGAAAAGGTTGGACATCATGTTCAAAAGATTAAAAATTGCTGATTTGAGTGATTATAAGTTGATTCAAGATTTTCTTTCGGCTTCGAACTCACTCTTGCTAATGTGGGTAACAAGTAAACGGATGGAAATCATAAAGATACCAAATAAATCGGAGCTCAAGTTTCTAAATGTGCTGCTAGAGTTTCGACAGTTTTGGTCTCTGACCGATTTTGAATCAAAAAGTAGCATAACCGCATTTCCTGCTACTTTACAAAACATGCATCAATCTTCCTATTCTCCCAAAATAAACACCCAGAATATACAAAACGAGCAGAGAACCCAATATGAGACAAATCAATCAAGACCATCTATTTGTGAAATCAACCAACTGGGTGAAGAATGTTTTTATCTCGCCGAAGGAAATGCTTCTATAAGATTTAAAATGGACGTGAAGGTAATGAAGAAATTCCAAAACGCATGTCATCGTCCTCCATTTAGGACTTTTGTCAAAAAATCAAGCTGGACTTCAATATGGCTAAAAGATTTCGTAAAAGATAAATGGCCGACAGATAATTCTAAGCAAGAAAATAGCAAAATTTCGTCCAACGACGATAATCGCGGAATATATGTCGCCTCAATTGACCTGTCCGCATTTGCAACTAACACCATTCATCATCTACGTAATGAAATACTTCTAGATAATGGAGCAGATGGGCATGTGTGTAATAACCTTGGACTAGCCACTTCGGCTATTACCCTACCATTAAGTGCGACACATGTGCAATCAGGTGCAGGTTCTATTCCTATTCTAGGATATGGAAACATGCTTTTTCATGCTAATCTAGGCAACGGAAGAATTTATGAGATGACTTTGACCAATGTTGCTTTTGCACCTCAATTTCAAACATAAGTTGTCTCCTGGAAGATGCTCAAAAATAAAGTTGTGAAGTGGAACTCTGTGTCGCCGGATCAATTGGTGTTGGTATACAGCAGAGCAAGTCCAGAATAAATCAGTTAATTAATGAAATCTAGAGAAAGAAGATTTCCTACTTCTCGCTGTATACATAAGGAATTGTAATTGTCAGCGCCGATCATAACAATCTATGTTGCTAAGCAACCATATCCAGACCGCAACATTGGTAGCCCCCGTAGCTGGCTAGGCCCTATATTCCATCCCTACCGTACTGGCGCAGACAGTACAAACACAAGGGATTAATTGAAATTGAGGAAAAATTCACCTACCCATCCCCTCAACCCTTCAATTCACAGTCTCATAAGCTAATTTCATCAATATCATAGTCGCAAGACCCTGAGTCTCCGAAATGGCGACGGGTCCTACGAAAATCACTCGCCCCGCGCGCCAGCACAAAGCAATGGAGAAAATTAAAATCAGGCTGCAACAGCGCCTAGATGCAAGAAATCTATCGATCGAAACGATAGATCAAGACAAGATGGAGTCAGAGATGACCGAAAGATTGAGAGTCTTCCAGGAAGACTCGAACTCAACAAACCCAGACGTAGAAATGGGCGATATGGTCATTGACCAATACATAATCGAGGGTCTCGACAAGTCCAGATGGAATGTCGCCCAGAAAAATGACGATGTGGTCCCTGTGACCTCCGTCATTCCATCAACAAAGAAGATTGCTGCTCCTGCTGTCAAGAAGGCAGTAATCCCAGAGGTGAATAAGGTTAATCAAGCCTCACATGCCCAGATCGCCAGCACACCCCCATCAGTGGCGACTGAAAAACAACAACCTTCCTGCAGCGAAAGCAGGAAACAAAAAATCAATGGCTGCCCCCCGGAACTACAAGCCATGATTGAAGCTGAAGAGCGCAGGGCAGCTCAAGCAGCAAAAAATATAATGATCTGCACTGCTGCGATCAATGCTGTAGAGACCGCGGTCTCCCTATACTCAGAAGAGTCGAACGATCCGTTCATCGACTCGATGAAAATATATCTCCGAGCAGCAATCGCTCAATTCATGAAGTCGGGACCCAGTGCGGCCCCCCCAGTCCTTCCACAGCGCCCAAGCTGCGAGGAAAATAAAAGCTGTCCTACACCCAAGGCCAAAGAAAGAACTCCGATGAACAGTCAGGAGCCAATACGCCAAGTGACCCAGGCCAAATCGACCTGGGCAACAGTCGCCCGGGGCTCTCCCCAAATGTCAATCGCTCCAGCGAAGACTGTTCGAGTCGCCCCAATCCCAGCAGTACAGGTCAAGAAACAAGCTAGACCTGCGACTGTAAAGCCAAAAGATGTTCGTCTGTTTCTCCGACTCGGAGAGGAGCACGCATGGCGCGCTCTTTCGCCAGCTGGCGTGAGAGATGCCGTGACCAAATTGGTGGAGGTTCCATCCTCCAATATTGAACATGTGTATCGTGTTCCCACCGGCTTCGCAATGAAAGCCAAAAACGAAGAAGCACGCCAGCTTCTCTTAAACGCTGCTGAATCATTCAGCAGAGTTGAAGCTAAGGTGGAGACAGCCTCGGATCTGGCTGCCCTTCGAATCGCAACGGTTCCAGTGGCCCTTTACACACTTATGGGCAAGGTCACAGTCACTGAGGAGATGGTGGCAGAAGAAATAACTCGAACCACCAAGGCGGTTCCGGTACGTGTCCGTCCCTCGGAAAGGGGCGAGTAGGAGCTCCCTACCAAACTTGGATAGCTCACTTCGAGAGAGCGTCTGCCCCTCGACCGGGCTTCCGACTTTTTGACGACTCTGGAATTGCAGTTCGTCACCAGCCTAAGCAGCCAATAAGCCAGTGCAAACGATGCCTGCAATTCCACGGCACTCGAGGTTGCTCACGTGCCCCAGCCTGCTGGAACTGCACGTCAACGATGCACTCCTCCGCAGAGTGTAAGGCACATACAAAGTGTCGCAACTGTGGAGGCCCCCACCGATCGGACAGTCGCGACTGTCTAGCTCGTCCTACAAAGTCTGGACCAGCATCCAAAGAGAACCTCGAAGCAATCAGGCAGGCGAGTCAACGGGAATTTGCTGCAGTTGTACGAGCAAAATCAGCTGTCAGACGCGCTGAAGCCGCAGTTTCAGCAGCCTCCGAAAAAGCGAAAATAGCTCAGACGAGCTTCAAGTCCAGCAACTGCTTCGAAGTGCTGATGACCGATTCATCGCCTTCTGTAACCAAGGTTACAGAGGACGTGAATCGTGAAGAAAGCTTATAAAGGGCGCCACACGGGCCCCTTTTCGCCTCCCTCCTACCTTAAATTTTATGTCGATAAATGTAGGAAGGGGAGGCCCGACACAGGACATCGCGCTCGCCCGAGCTTTTGAGCTGGGAGTCGATGTATTGCTTGTTCAGGAACCTCTGTGGAGAAAACAGAGCAAGTCAACGAAAACTCATCCGGGATATGATTGCCATATTCCCCGTGGTGAGGATCAGTCTAGGCCGAGGGCCGTGACCTACACTCGGAAAAGCGGAAATGAAATAATCTCAAAACAGATCTTTCCCTGTGCCACGCCTACATCAGACTATTGTTGGGTCGTGGTCAACGGAATCACGTTTCTCAATGTCTATAAAGCGCCTAATGACCCACAGGCTGTGCAGCCTCTCATCAACTGGGATCCACCATCAAATTCTGTTGCGGCGGGGGATTTCAACTCAGTTTACTGGGCCTGGCAACCGAGCACCACTCGAATCCACGGACAAGGAGAGGAAATCGATAGATGGGCGCAACAACACCATCTATCCTGTCTCATCATTGGGGAGCCCACGCACAAGGCTGGCAACACCTTGGATCTAGCCTGGACAAACATCAATGGCGCGCAAGCATGGGTAGATCGAAGTGAATGCGTAACCAGCGATCATCTTCCTATCCGGGGACAAATTCCGATTCGTGCTGCAAGAATGAAGGCTGGGATACCCAAGCTCCGAGTGACGAAGAAAAATCTTCCAAAATTTGCTGCCTTCACTGCCAGATGGATCAAGCCGCCTTCAGCCCTAGACACTGTTGACAAAGTTGAAGAGTACGCACATGAACTCTGTTTCCAAATTAATGCAGCTATTAATGCGACAGGAACCCGAGCCAGAACAAGCAGTGGAAAATCTGCACCTTGGTGGACCCCGGCATGCAGGGTAGCACGCGCCGAGTATCAAGCGGCCTTATCCTCTCCCGAACGGGGTATCTGCGCGAAAAAGCTTCGATCAGTTCTCCGAGCTGCGAAAAAAGAATACCAGACGCAACAGGTCGAAGCGATGAAGTTGCCGAGCGATGTGTTCAAGCTGCTGAGAAATGCCAGTCCACGACAGGCTAGCATCCCACCACCACTTATTCATAATGGAACCCTCATCTCGGACCCATTAGAGCGAGCCACGGTACTTCGCGATGAGCTTCTTGCCCGACATCAGGCGTCAGACGACTTGCCACCGTGCACAGCGACAAGTAGCAACTGGATCCCGTGGAATGAAGATATCTCCGAGGAAGAAGTAAGACATTGCACAATCGGCTGTGGTAACACAGCCCCTGGAGCAGACGGAATCTCAGTTGAGCTGCTAGCGGCTTGCTGGAACACAATCGGACCGTACGTCGCTCAACTCTTCCGAGCCTGCGTGAGGATCGGCATTCATCCATCCTGCTTCAAGCTGGCTGAGATCGTTCTTGTCCCGAAATCTAATCGAGACCCAACGACAGTCAAAGGATGGAGGCCTATTGCCCTTCTTTCTTGCCTAGGTAAAGGTCTAGAAAGGCTCTTGGCTAAGCGTATGGCGCATCTAGCTGTGATCTTTGATGTAACGGGACAACAGCAATTTGGCGCGCTCCCAAAACGCTCAGCAATCGACCTCGTCTCCTGTGTGGTACACGACATTGAAGAGGCAAGCTCTCAAAAATGGACGGCTACATTTGTCACCCTGGACGTTCAAGGTGCCTTCGACGCAGTTCTCCATAACCGTCTGGTGATAAGGATGCAGGAGCAAGGTTGGCCAGACTCGATCCTCAAGTGGACGACCTCATTTCTAGCACAGCGAATGGTCCAAGTTCGTCACTCAGGAGGAGTGACCGCTCAACGACAGCTAAGCTGTGGAGTCCCCCAGGGCTCACCGATATCCCCACTCCTTTTCCTTCTTTACATGGCAGAGCCAATGCGAAGCGGAAAGCCAGGTATGAGGTTCAGCTACGCCGACGACTTCGGAATCATCGGATTTGGCCGCACCATAACGGAATCCGCCGCTGCAGCCCAGAGTGAAGTCGACGATCTCCTGGATTGGGCGGGAAAAAATGCGGTTGCTTTCGACACAAGTAAGTCTGAAGTAATTCAATTTCCCGCACGGTGCCGCGAGCCTGCGAAAGGAATCTATGTCAATGGAACCCTCATTGAGCCGGCCGAATATGTTCGCTGGTTGGGTGTCTACCTAGATCCCCGGCTGACCTTTAAGCACCACGTAACAACATGGTGCGGTAAAGCCTTGAAAGTCGCACAGAACATGCGCCGCTTCAACACTGCTCTCCGAGGAGCCGCTCCAGGAGCGCTTATTCGAGCAGTCGACATGTGTGTTGTTCCTATTGCGACATTCGGTGCGGAAATCTGGTGGCCTGGTGTTAAACGCCCGACGAGAAAAGGCATTACAACCCCACCAACAGCACATCTAAGTGGCATGATCGACAAGGCTGTCTTGATGGGACTTCGAGCTGCTCTCCAGGTAATAAGGACGACAGCGAACATTGTACTGCACAGAGAAGGAGGAATCCCACCAGGGAAACTGGAGGGTAATCGACTTCGACTGTCAGTTAGGCTCAAAACTCTGGATGACCGCCATCCACTGAGGACTCGTGCGGCTGTGTGCCCAAATATCGGCACTCGGAAATATAAGAAGAGAAATCGAGGGACTTCGGTCCCCGAAGTAATAATGTCACGAGTCCAGCGGGCGTACCGACAATTACCAGAGGCAGAGCACGCGGAACCACTGCCGCCTACATCCTACTTACCGAAAGCAGGGTCTAAGGAAGAACAAACGGAGATTTGTGGACAATGGATCAACCAGGTGCCGAAGTCGGAAATTTGTGCCTACTCGGATGGCTCATCGGAAGGGAACGGACGCTCTGCTTGGGGTTTCGTTTTAAAGAGAGACGGGCAGACTTTGCTTACGGGAAGTGGCATCAGGCATGGGGGTGAAGCTCTGGATGCGGAAATCACCGGGGCAAGGAAGGCTCTTGAAGCAGCACTGGGACTCCAGAGCGCGACACAACGAGTCAACCTTCTACTGGGTAGTCAGCAGGCAATAAACGCACTCGAGACGGGGAATTCCACGACAAGCCTCGATGAAGTACGCAAATTTCGTGAGTTGTCCAAAACAGCTCGCGTGGAAATTAAATGGGTTCCCGGTCACTCAAGAATCCAGGGTAACTTGGAAGCTGACTCGGCCGCCAGGTCTGCCCTACGAATGCTGCCTAGCCCGGAAATACAGCCAGAATCCATCACTCTGGCTTTTCTTCATGGCCAAATGAATCGTCTGCGGCAGGCGCTACTCGACGAATGGTGGAACGAAGCTTGCCCGCCCCGTTATCGCAAGCTCGACCTGCTCATGCGACGAAGAAAACCACCTGAGCTGGGACTTTCGAGGTTCCTACTCCGAAATCTGATTGCAGCTCGTACGGGCCATGGCAATTTCGCGGCGCATCATCGCCGTTTCAACAATCTGGACGCTCAAATGGAGTGCACCTGTGGGGAGGAGACCACTCCTACTCATTTTATTCACTGTCGACTACACGCACACATCACGCGTCGACTCAGAGGGAGATTGTCACATAGTGGCTTTATCCAAAAACTTCTCGGGCCAAAGTGTCACGAATTTTTCACCATCTTTGAGAAGGAAACCTGCTGTTTTGGGATCCCATCTACAAATTCGTCCTCTGATCTCATCGGGGACAATATAAACTAGTCATACAGATGATATGACAGGAAGGAAGACAAGTCGAGGAGATTTGTTTCCGAACTAGAGATTGGTAAATCTACAGAGCTGGATAGTTTTGTGGTTAGGAGTTTGGGTTTTAAAGGTTGAATTTTATGTACGAGTGCGAATTATATACTAGCTACTATTTGCGTAGTGGTTCAAGCGGTGGGATCAAGTTGGGCTTATCAGGGATATGATCTTGGCTGTGAACATCGGTCTTTGACCCTTAGGGGATAACAGGTATAGCCTAGGACCTAAATTAATAAACAAACAAACAAGGGATTAATCCCGTAACACTCTGACACAAATAAAATGACCTTTAATGGCAACCTTATTTGCCAATTGCTAGATCGTCACAACCATGATGTCTTCACTACGGTACTGCTGCCAGAAGATATTCGTTTAAGTAAAGCAAGCCAAGTCGCTTTAAAATGTATTGAAGTCAATGAAAACCATCTAGAAGATAACGATCGGCTAATTTCAGGAAAGTCGTCCTCGAATTCTCAAGTGCATCCATCAATTTTTGACAATCCTTTTCATGCGAGAAAATCTATTGCTTCTGGAAAGTTATGGCATCAAAGATTGGGGCGTCCAAGACCACAAGTATTAAGTCATATTGACAGCAATACTGTGAAAGTTGATAGTAAGGGCCCTAAAACTTTCGAATACAAAGATTGTGCGCTCAATAAGGCAAAAAAGATCATATCAAGGCGTCCAATAGATCGTGCTCAACATCCTTTTGAATGCATTCATTTTGATCTTGTTATGTAACTGTCAACTGGATTTGACAGATCCAAGTATATTCTTCATTTTACTGATGATCTTACTAGTGTCACAGATCAGCTATATGATATTGTATTTTACCTGGCTAACCGCCCCATGAGTACACTCAGGAATAGGGTTAGTACGTTGCGATGGTCACAGTGTTTTGATAGCAACAGTCACTAGTCAAGATACTGATCAGTTGCTATGCCACAGCTGTGGGCTATTGCAACCTTGATTGTAGTGACCGGTCTTAGGTACTTAAGGAAGCTCTTGGACTGTTTTTGTATTGTCACCTGTGCTGTAACAAAATCTTATAGAGCACAATTCTCAATGTGAAAGATTCCTTTCCAAAATTGAATTCCATTCCTGGTACCATTCTCGTTTTTGGTACTGATATCTCTCACGTCCATTCCAAGAATCTGCCTGCCAAATTTGTGCAGCATATTTTGCCTTCTCTAGAGAGCATTAATATCATCATGAGTGTTAGTATGGAGGCCAGGGGCCAAGATGACGAGCGATTTAATCGTTGAAGTGAGGATATACAAGACAGTATACGTGGCATTGATAAGGCTTTACTAGGAATTGGTCTTATTTTGAGCGAAAGATTGATATAGTAGGGACCCGAATCATCGCTTTATAGGCTAACTTGTTCGATATTCCGCATTTTGGCTGAAATTAGGTCTAGGAGTATATATCACTCCCAGTTTCGCAAAAGAGAACGTAGCCAGGTATTCAGTCTTTCTACTCCAGAATTCAAAGGCCTAAAGTTGCTGAGAGTGGTTGATTCACACTAATTTCCGCCCAACGCCGGCGGGAAAGCCATTGACAAGCAGGCTACGTCGACTTTATAGCCTCTTTCAAGCCTGTACTCGATCACTCATTGCTACAATTTTCCATGGATCCTGTTACCTCTCACTTCATTAAACTAATTTTTTGATATTCGTTGCGATGTTTTTTCTAGATTCACATCACCGTATAAAAATACCCTCGGATGCATTAATCCGAACTTAATGCCTGGAAACAATAGGTGAAACGAGCTTTTGCTACATTTCACCCGCAATAGACAAGTTCACCGTTGCAGATCCGAGTCTGCGATCATCAGACGTATTATAGACCGATTAGTGCCTGGCCTCAGGTAGTAATATCAAGAATCTATTCCATATAAATTCAGATCATTGTAACATCTGAATTCCATGTGAGAACGGTATTAATTTTTTTACCAGCGAATATTTTTCACCTCAAACACAGCTAAATCAAAATTACTTTACAAATCTCGAGTCTATACTAGGCGCATTTATGGGTTACCCGCAAGGTGATGGACATCTCATATTTTAAATAGTGGATACTGCTTCATGCTTAGCTTAATCTTTCGTATGGAAGAGATCCACAGGCTTTTGAAATACCATTCCGCTAGATATCCGTGACACGATGCATCGTCAAATTTTACAATTGCCATGTCCAGTTTAGTAGGTTGACACTCTTTTTCAAAAATAGTCTAGGTCGCAATATCCTGCTATCCCTTTGACGCAATTATCTCATAGCCAATAAGAAAATTATCAGTGAAAAATTTCGCGAGATTTTCTTCTCTTATATCTCATAATTTTCCAACTTGAGGCTGCAAGCTTCGTTACTCAGTGAATCCGACCAATGCTAACTACTTTAAAAGGAGAAAAGTTTTTATCAAATAATTCCTCGTCACGATGACGCAAAGACAGCTAAGTGTAGCGTGAAGAGGACACTGTTAAGATATATAAGTATATATATGAAGAGATGGTTAATCAAAGATAAAAATCGGTCGGAAGAGCTCGAGGCCGAGCAGCGAAGCCCTTACTAAAGCTTAGAGATATAGGTTTCTGTTGAGTCTTAGGGAACTTTAGGTAGTTGATTTTAGTGATGTAGTTATATATGAGGTACGGGATAATAAGGGCCATGGTTTGTGTCAGAGTTTCTAGACTTCAATTTTCCAAAATCTCATGGCTCAGTGTAAACTAAAGTTTTTCTTTGCATAAATTTTTAGTGAACAGGTCAGAGGATTAGAATGATATTATAAATCTTTATAATCTGGTATATCTTTGCGCCAGTTCATTGTGGACGCACAGTTGAATTACAGTCCATGTGTATCTTGCTCGATGAAAATATATATACACAATGTCGCTGGAATAACAATTATTTCTCCAAGGCCAGGATCTCTGCCGGATCTCCTCAACTTGAAAGCTAGAGAGTGTTCAAAATTTTCTGGATCACATCGCGTTGGTACAACCTTGCACAATGTTCACGAGATCCTAATGGCTCCTTTTCGATTTTCGCGAGCATGTAAGTATGCTTGAAAGCTACAGCCAATGAGGAAAAGCTAGACCATCCTATGTTAGAGACTGGACATGATTCAATTTACAACATCTGTTACTTACCGCATAAACAGTTACCGCAGAGAAAACTGTGCTAGCAACGGCAGCACCATTGGAGGGGTCTTCAATGGAGCCCACAAATGAGTGATGGTTGGACTTGAATAGCACTCCTATCACAGAGAGAATGACGATTGCGAAGATAGATATTACGATGCTGCTTCGCGTTAGATATCCCAATTTTGATGGACGAATGGGTGACTTACCAACTCCATGCCTGAATGGCACCGACTACGGGCTTCATTATTGCGCTTGTTCGTTTGGGTAGTTGGATATCTGGAAAGCTCATCAGCCGAGTTTCGACTCTTGATGATGACGTTCAGTAACGTGACATGCGCGTCTCGTCTTAAAGGGTAGATTCGGTGGCAATCACTCTACTTCATTCTTCGTCAGGTTGTCTTGGACCAGTGGCGCAATGGTACACCACCCGGACATTGTAGCGAGAAGGCCGCTTGAATCTCTACCACGTACAAACCATCACAATAGGATAAAATTTATGTCGAGTAGTGATTTACTTGAAGCGATGCAGATTAATTATTTCTTTTAAAGCCTACAAACTCCGATTAGATAATACTCCACAATCAGGAGCTCTACAGGAATGATGAGATTGTGGATCCCAATTGATGGAAACCTGTAGTGGAGAACATCAGATCACGTAATACCATGTACAAACATATTTAATTACTTAGTTCCCTTCCTGCCTCTTCGCACATCAGGTTATGGCCCGTACAACTTCCGCTATGCACATAGCTTCCGGTCAATAATCATGCGAGATTGATTCGATGCTCCCTCATTTATGGCAATGTGCAATAATCGCAACAAATCTCGTCTACGTCACAACGTGGTCGAAATTTATTTCAAAGCTCTCTTTCAAGGCAAAAATTGATTTGAAGGATGCTTCTGATAGCTCATCCATGTGCCTCGTAGACGGCGTAGTCATTGGTAACATCCAGTTTGCGACTTCTGATGAATTAGAAGACTCAATTAAAGTGTTATGGCCAGGCATTCTTAAAGACGTTTTCAGAGAGGTTTTTGGAAAAGCATCACTGAGAAGGTTTCTGAGAAAACTCTAACCGTCAGAGATAGAGGGGTTAGCATCATGACTAAATCTGGTTTAGTCTTAGTTAAGTTCTAGTACTGTCTCGAGTTAGACTTAAGAAAGCTGGAGCTGCCACATAGTAGCTTTCCAGCTTCTCAATATTTCATTCTTTTGATATTCAATCTCGCAATCTAACATTTACATAAGTTTATAATCTTACAGTTGTATAGTCCGATAATCTCAGTCTTTCACTATTCGTAACATTCTTCGTACCTCGTTTGACTTTGGGTTATCAGATTTGTTCCCTTGCTCCGCAATTCGACTTCGTGTCTCTCGACCATCCTGCAGCTCCTCGGTGTAACGGGAACCTGGCATCTCGCCAGTTTAATTACATCTGAGTATCATTCGTTAGTAGCTATAATCCCAAAAGTTATTAATATACTATCTTCGGCAGACAGAGATCTCCAGTATCATTAGCGCACGCCGTAACACAAAGAGTCAAATGAGAGAACAAAAATCTGGACGCTCATAGCACCCCTTGACAATATTGACAAAATTACACCTGTGCCTATCCTTAAGAGGATAAATTGGCAACACCGGCAAAAATCAGTTCAAGATCTTTTGTCATTTTCATCTACTTCGGCCACCTTGCTCTCCGAGCCTACACAAAATAAGGCTGTTCGGTTGTGGACAAATTATTGGGTTGCGAAACTCAGAGATGTTGAGCGGATTGGTTTGCAAAAGCTTGTGGCTGTTAGGCACAGATGATATCACTCGCTTCACCAAGTGATATAATCTGTGCCTAACAGCCACAAGCTTTTGCAAACCAATCCGCTCAACAGGTTATGATCCGGTGCCCCTAAAAGCAAAAAGATTCCATCACTATTAAGCATCCTCATCTTGAAAGAAGTCTTCTATCCGCTCAACAGAAATGGAATCCCCGTCTTGGAAAACCGGCTTCTTCGCTTCGAGACTCGGAACCAAATACTTGCGCGCAATGTCGTTAACCAATGTAACCCACCTCACTGGTCCTGAAACCTATGACTTATGGGCCATTACAATAACTGCAGTATTTGAAGGACAGGGACTTAACGAGATTGTCGTCGACGGCAAAAAGCCGGACAAGGATGCTTCGCCTGAAGAAAAAGGAGCATACAGCCAGCTCTCGAGTATTCCTGTAAATATATATATTCAGGTCGTTGGTTCAAAGATTCTTGGCAAAATCTTAAAACTCAAAGACCCTCACTTGATGTGGAAGTATTTGAAAGAGCAGTACCACCAGAACAGCTCTTTTACATTGATCCACCAACTCAGGTCGGTTGCGCTCCTCGTGAATGCACACGATCCAAGTCGCACTGTCTGTTCGGTCATTGTCGAATTCGAGACAGAGTATGATCGGTTAGCATCGTTAGCCCGAGAATCTTCAAACTCGAACCGTCATAAGCTAGCCGAATTTCTTAATGATGATGAAGTTAATGTTACGGGTCCACAACTAATGTCGATGCCTCGCATATTAGCGCGCACTTGGCATATATGTAGAACGTGTTTTCCCTCTGTATTTACCTCTCATTCTTCATAGAGAATCTGAATAGACTACTTTCCCTCGTTTGATTGACTAAATCACGACCTGTTTCGTGACATATTCAGATTCTCTCATTCTTACTACGTGTTGCGCGACGTCTCGCTTAAGCAGCACGCATCATCTGTTCAACCCCTGACAGCCGTCATATTTCAATAGTCCAATTTGACTATAACAGCTTGGAAGAGTACTAACGCCAAGCACATCAGCTCATAGATACCGAATGGGCACTCCAGAAATTAAAAAAAAAATTCAAACAAACTTTCGAGCAACCACCGTCCAGCCACCTTCCGATAAAAATGTTCGACAAATGGCCAAAGTGGTCCGGCAACGCATCCGATTTTGCCACGTCCCAGATAAGCCTCGAAGGGATTGCAGAAGACGACAATATCAGGAAGTCCCTAGGCAACGAGAAGGCTTTCTGTTACGGGGTCTATACCCACTCCTTACCTCCCGACGCTCAGAAAAGGGTTGCCCCATGGATGATTGAGAAAAAGAAATCCAAAGAGTGGAACATCCTGGATTTTTTGGCTAACCTGGAGGACCTCTTCACTGATAAAGACGCGCCGTCCAAAGCGCAGACTGCTCTGCACTCCATCAAACAAGGACCACGTCAACATTTCGCTAGATTTAGGAGTGTATTCGAACAGCACTGCTCCGAGGCTGGAATACTCGCTCCTAAGGACGCGTCCAAGGTCAACGCGATGAAAGAGGGGCTAGCGCTGCATTTACGTAAAGGCCTTGCCTATAGATCCGGCATATCTAACACGGACTATGACAGCTTTGTAGTCGAAGTTCAGGAAATGGCCAATGAGTTGGAAAAGATGCCCGAGTTCTCTATGGCCACGGGATCAGATAAGGAATTTTACCAACGCATCGACTTTTGGCGGCCTCCTCACACTCAAACCAACCAAGCTCAGGTTACTCCAGCCCATTCACAACATCAGCCTCAACCCAATCCCTACAGCTACTCGTTTACTCCTGTTGATCAGGACGGCGATGTCCAGATGGGTGGGATAAATGCCCTACAGGCCCAAATGCAATCTCTACTAGCTGCATTTAAAGGCACTCAAAGAAGAGGAGACTCTAGGAATAAAGAGTTTAGAACCGATAACCGTCCATTTCCGCCTGATTTACCTCAGCCAGAACGTAACCGTAGGGTTGAACAGGGTCAGTGTGAGAGATGCGGTAGATCTCCTTCACACAGATGGAACGAGTGTAGGTACCGAAATTTCCGCGTTAACCCTACACCTAGAGGCTCTGGTAGGTTCCGAAACTCGGTCGTCAATGCGGCCTCAACTAATTCCAACCTTGTTAATGAAAATTTGTCTCGTTCTGATTCGGGAAACGAATGACCTCTGAGCGAAGTCGTGTTCAGAGGCAACAGGTTTGGGATTCTTTTGGGATAAATCTGGCAACAAGGCCATCTAAAATTGAAATCTTACAGGCTAAGAATAGAATGGATAGCAAACCATTTTTAATAGATGCCTTTATAAATGATCATTTTTATCTCTCAGCTCTTTTTGACTCCGGCTGCCTTCCATATGCTGCATTTAGTGAAGAGACTGTTGAAAAAAGAAACCTGCCACGCATTCTTGTAGAACCTAGAAAGCTTAAGCTTGCGAAAGATGATGATAAAAGCTACAAAATTAACTATATTACGTTCGTTACTTTTGATATTAGCGGCCGAAAAGAAAGATTATGGGGATACATAATCCACGGATTACACTATGATCTAATCCTCGGTAAAGGCTGGGCCGAAAGAAATAACGCTGTCTACTAAGCAGGAGACCATGTCTTGCATATTGGTCAAGGACATCAGAAAGTGAAGATTTACGAAAGTACCGAGAGTAGCAGTGACCAAGCTGAAGATTTAACAAAATATATAAGAGAAGCCAAATTAGTGTCTGCGCATGTATTTTCTGCCCTTACAAGGCGCGCGCGTAACAATAAGGAAGAACTTGTCCTTGCATCTGTCACCATATCGGACATAAATAAAGCGTTGGAAAAACTAAGTGAAACGCGTGTCAGACCTACTGTTGAATCAATCCGTGGGTTACTTCCTGGACAACTGCATGGGCTCGAAGAGGTTTTCCTAGAAGATAGCTCAAGTGACCTACCCCCTCATCGACCTGGACACGATATGGAAATTGACCTCAAAAAAGATGATAAAAATGTTGAAAAGAAACCGCCATATGGGCCTCTTTATGAAATGTCAAGAGAAGAATTGTTAGTTCTTCGCAAAACTTTAGCAGATCTCCTAGATAAGGGATGGATACGCGCGAGTGCTTCACCTGCTAGTTCACCGGTATTGTTTGCCAAAAAACCCTCTGGTGGCCTGCGGTTTTGCGTTGACTACCGCGGTCTTAACGCTATTACAAAAAAAGACCGTTATCCTCTACCGCTCATCCGAGAGACCCTACGCCAACTATCTAAAGCACGTTGGTTCACTAAAATAGATGTGCGCGCAGCATTCCACAGATTGCGAATCAAGGAAGGGGACGAATGGAAAACAGCCTTCCGTACCAGACAAGGTCTTTTTGAATGGCTAGTATGCCCCTTTGGTCTTTGTGGAGCGCCTTCAACATTTCAAAGGTTTATTAATAATACTTTGCGCGAGTATCTGGACATCTTTTGTTCTGCATACTTAGACGATGTGATAATCTATACTGACGGAGACCTGCAAGACCATTATGGTAAAGTCCGTAAAGTTATTGGCGCTTTAAAAATTGCGGGTCTACGCATGGACATTGACAAATGTGCTTTTGGCGTTAAAGAAATAAAATACTTGGGTTTCATCATTGAAATCGGTAATGGCATTAAGGTAGATCCGGAAAAGGTATCTGCTATAACCAAGTGGGAAGAGCCAGAAACTGTGTCAGCTGTTCGTTCTTTTCTAGGGTTCGCGAATTTCTACCGTGAATTCATCCATAATTTCTCTGCCATTTGTGAACCTTTAAATAACCTCACCAAAAACGGTGCAGCTTGGGTATGGGAAGAGCCCCAAAGAAAATCTTTCGATAAGTTGAAAGGACTGTTAATTACCGCACCTGTCCTCAAAATGTTTGATCCAGAGGCGGAGACAATTTTGGAAGCAGACTCATCTGGGTATGCCATAGGGGGCGTAGTCTCACAGATGGATGAAAAACGCCGCCTCCGGCCAGTGGGTTTTTTTTCAAGGAAGCTCACCGCAGCTGAATCCAACTACGAGATTCACGACAAAGAACTGCTAGCTATTCTATCAACAATTAAACACTTTCGAGGTGAGCTACGCAGTGTCAGTACTCCTTTCCTTGTCCTTTCTGACCATCGTAACCTTCGTTATTTCATGTCAACTAGGCAGTTGTCCGAGCGTCAAGTTCGCTGGGCAGAAGAACTTTCCAACTACAATTTCGAAATTAAATTTAGACCAGGAATAGAATCAACCAAACCAGACCTGCTGTCAAGAAAGACAGAATTTAAGCCAAAAGATTTCAACGATGAAAGATTGAAAAGGAGAGAGTTCCAACTCCTTAAACATAGATGGGTCTCACCGTTAGCTAAAAAAGAGCCACCTATCCACTTAAATCTTTCGGTAATGGAAACTAGGAGACGGGCAAAAGCCAGTATAATTTAATTGCCAAACCAAGATCTGAAACCTATTGGCCAGGCGCCGCCATTGTCGAGAGTTACGGTCGTTGAAGGACCTCCTAAGGGAAAAGATATCTTCGACGAAATACATATTCAAAAATTATGGGATCAAGCAACGAAAAAGGATCCATCCTTTAAAATAATTTATTCCAGCGTTGCTAAAGAAGATCGCTCCCTACCCTCTTCAGTAGGAAATTCTATACAAATGCCAGATTGTACCTTCGATGATAAATTTGCCTTAACTTACCGTGGAGCTCTCTGGGTCCCAGACTGGGAACCCTTCCGTACAGCATTAATACAACGAGTACATGATTCCCATGTGACTGGTCACCCGGGGCGCGAAGTGATATTGTCTATTTTAGCACGGAGCTTCTTTTGGCCTCAACAGTACAAGGATGTAAGGAGATTTGTACGAGACTGTCATGTCTGCGGGAGATCTAAAGTTTGGCGCCAGTCGTCTCAAGGACTATTACGACCTCTGCCCATACCAGACCGTTTTCATAGTGAACTAGCACTAGACTTTATGACAGAACTCCCTTTAACAGACAAAAATGAAAGATTTCTTATGGTCATACACGATCGCCTGTTAGGAGGCGCCACACTAGAGGCAATGGAAACCATGGAGGCTGAAAAATGCGCTGAGCGTTTTGTAATAAGCCATTGGAGATACCATGGATTTCCAAATTCGTTAACCTCAGATAGAGGCTCTAATTGGGTCGGCCGTTTTTGGCAGCGGCTTTGCCAGCTTGTGGGTATCCAACAACGCCTCTCCACAGCTTTTCACCCCCAAACCGATGGAGGGACTGAAAGAATGAACCAGGAAGTTCTAACTTACCTACGTGCCTATATCTCATATGCCCAAAATGACTGGGCTAAACTCCTCCCTTCTGCTATGGTGGCGATTAACAATAGGGACAGCTCCAAAACTGGCTTTAGTCCTTTCTTTTTGACCCATGGTTACCACCTCGACCCTATCCAACGTCGAGCCCCTCAATCCGGCTCCACTAAAGACCCAAAATCTAGAGCTAATGCTTTCGTGAATCGACTCTACGATGGTCAAGAACTTGCTAAGGCAGCCATGGCAACTGCACAGCAAATTATGGAACACAATGCCAACAAAGGAAGAAAACCAGCTGAGATTTTAAAAGTCGGGGACAAAGTCTGGCTGAACCTCAAAAACGTTACAACTCCACAACTTAAAAAGAAGTTCTCTTGGACAAATGCCAAATACAAAATTACAAGAGTTGTGGCTCCAGATGTCTACGAACTTGATGTCCCTAGCGGCATTCACCCGAGATTCTTTGTGGACCTCCTCCGTCGGGATCCTGATGATCCCTTACCCTCTCAAATTACAGACGACAGCCAGCCCCCGCCACTGCTTGACGGAAAACATCCTCTTTACGCCGTTGACAAAATCTTAAGAGCTGAGAAATTTAATGGTAAAAGGCTACTATGTGTAAAATACAAAGACTATAAAGAAACATCCTGGGAGCCGCGAGAAAATTTCGTTCTAACAGACGCTTTCCGCGACTTCTTCCAACAGTACGGGGAGGGTGATAATGTAGGTGATCCAGATACAGGTAGCTATACGGGATCCCGAGGCAAAAATAAAAACAAGAGAATATCTGGAAAGAAAAAAACGACTTGATATTTCAGAGCCGAGAGGAGAGAGGTGATGTTACGGGTCCACAACTAATGTCGATCCCTCGCATATTAGCGCGCACTTGGCATATATGTAGAACGTGTTTTCCCTCTGCATTAACCTCTCATTCTTCATAGAGAATCTGAATAGACTACTTTCCCTCGTTTGATTGACTAAATCACGACCTGTTTCGTGACAGTTAAGAGGAGTTACTTGTTGAGTTCGTTCTGTGAACATCATAAAGATGTAGTTGATAACTTAACGACTAAGGACAATTGTACCTATGCCGTGGTTAAACAACGTCTTCTTGATCTAGATCGCACTGCACCTCCTCCAACAGCTCTCATCACACGAGTTGGCAAAGCAGACAATAAATCTCTCAAGCCAAGAAAACCTGGAAGGGTTTCCAAGCGTTCCAAACGCCCCTCGTTGAATGAATGTTCCTTCTGCAAGAAACGTTTTCCGACAGAGTATAAAGGGCATGTTTATAACTCTCGCCCTAGACTTAAAGAGATATTGTCCCAACCAAACTTGACACAATCTGAGATACACTTATAACGGGCATTGATCAGATTAGTCATCTATTTTACCTTGATACTTTCGTAACTGCTCACATATGTCCTTACCCAGAACGATTCGAACAACTCGTGCCTTGATCCGGCTATGTGATGTCAAGTTCAAATGAAAGAATGTCGATCGAAGGGAAAGGAAGTGTGTTGGAAATATCGCGCAATGAAATGGGCGCAATATTTACGTAACGAAAGTAGAAGTTGACTAAAAGAGGGTCATGTTCGGATGACAGCTAAAAGTGTGGAAAGTATGCGCTACAAGAACAAGTGTAAGCGACACGTAGCCGAAGCCACACCATAAACGAGTGTGGCGCCATCTAGGCATAGAAAACCCCCAATAATGTTAAGGCGTGCGCTAGGGGTACTGGAGATCGCCGTCTACCAAAGGTAATGTATTAATATCTGTTCGGATCATAGTTGCTAACCAAGGATACTCAGATATAATCCAACTGGCGAGGTGCCAGGTGGTCAAAGGTCGGAGAACTACAGGATAGTCGAGACACAAAGTCAAGAAGTCGAGTTGCCGAGCCAGCGATCAAGGCTGATAGATCAGGATGAACACAAGTACGAATAATGTAAATACTAAATGAAAGACTGAGAATATCGGACTATGAGGATCTAAAATTATGATATTATATAAGTGCTAGATTTCGAGATCAAAGATCAAAAGATTGAAAGATTGAGAAGCTGGAGAACTACTATGTGGCAGCTCCAGCTTCCTTATATCTAACTCGAGACAGTACTTGACTCAACTAATATTATGGAAAATGTAGTCATGACGCCAGCCCCTCCATTTCTAACTGTCAGAGTTTTCTTGGAAACCTTCTCCTATCTCCCTTTCCTGAGAACCTTCTCCTTGAAACCTTTTCAAGGATGCCTGGCCAGAACAAATAAACTCCTTGTGCCTACGCCATACAGCCGCTTATTTATCTAATAGGTAATCTGAAGTGCTACCATATTACCCGTTCCAACCTCTTAAATACATACAAGATCGCGTCGGGAACCTAGACGAAATGGAGGGCCCGTACTTCCACAACACTCTGTGTCTCCATTTCCAACTAAGTGTGTTGCTACACTGTGAAATATCAGATGGAACTGTGTCAACCTTCAAGGTTAATGATGTACTATATGTGCCAAACTTATCTTTACCGCTATTTTCTTGGAAGAAAGCTAGATCCAAGGGATTCTTACTCCATGACAATGGCAAAGTGATGATGATATATAAAAATAATAAAATCTGGTTGGAAGCTCATTACGACGGTGCCTTACCAGTGATCAGGGAAGTCGCACGTAAAAATGAAGTAGCTTGCTCCACCCATGAATTCTGGCATAAAGCCCTCAGTCATGCATCTCCTTCGACGATAACCAAGACTGAGAAGCTCATACAAAACTCAGGTGTAATTCCAAATTGCCCAAAGAACTTTCACTGTGATTCCTGCATGTCATCTAAATCTGTACATAGCAAACCAGCCTCATCAGCTGCTCGATCAACATCGAAAGGCGAATATATTCACTCAGATCTTGCCGGACCGTTTCCTGCTCTGTCGTATGGCAATGCGCTATACTACATAAGTTTTATTGATTACGCGACACGCTGTACCACGATTTGATTCCTTAAACACAAATCTGGGGCGGCTCAGGCTATTATCAATTTTGTTAAGGCATTAGAAACGCAATACAACTGTCGAGTTAAGTCACTAAGAACAGACAACAGCGGTGAGTATGTCAATGCAACGCTCTCTGGTTTTCTGGTTCAGAAGGTGATAAGTCATCATCTGATGCCTCCTTATTTGCCCGAATCAAACGGAGTAGCCGAAAGGCTAAATCGATCAGTTATCGAAAGAGTCCGTGCAACTCTAGCATCAATTAATAATAAACGGTTATGGGCTGAAGCAGCAAAATCATTCATCTACACTAAAAATCGACAGGCATACAGTGCTGTTAATGGACAGACGCCATATGAAGCTTTCCACGCGAGAAAACCATCCATCTTACACCTTCATTCATTTGATCAAGAATGTTATGTGCATATTCCCACGGCTAAGCGACCATCAGGGTGCAAACTTCTACCAAATGCTGAGAAAGGTATATTCGGTGGATACACCGAAACTGATCATCAATATCGAATTTTTGTTCCCGCAAGGAAACAGATAGCTATATTGGCTGATGTCAGGTTTATCCCCTACAAGGGTGATCAACCTGTCGCTGATCCAACATCAACCTTGACTCCACATAAGATTCATCAACAAACTCCAATAACGTCAACAATATCGTTAAACAATTAGAAAAATTCATCTAATGTTGGTGAAGGACAAAACATTCAAGATCTCTCTCATAATCAAGATCCTAGTTATCTGTCTCAATCAGAACCATCACAAGAGTCATCAGTACCAGCTCATATTGAACTCGAACCTCAACCATCTGCTTCAACTTCTGCTTCAACATCTTCTCAAATTCAATTTAATCAAGATCATAATAACAATATCAATTCCAGACCTAAACGCACTAAACGCCCTCGAACTTATGAAGACACGATAACGGGGGAGTGGTGGAAAACTTCTCGTGATCTTCCTCAACCGGTATTGTACAGTTCGAATGGTAACAATAGTGGTCATGAGGGTCAAGAATTAGCACTGTTAAATGTCATTGATGTATCAGAACCTAGAACTTACAATGGTGCTAAGGCATCAGCAAACTGGGAAGACTGGAAAATTGCATTTGAAGAAGAGATGTCATCCCTCAAAGAAAATGATGTCTGGAACGTTGTTCCTCGTCCTTCAGGTCGCAAAGTTGTTGGTGGCAAATGGGTATGCAAAATTAAAGAAGATGCATATGGGGAAATCAAACGATATAAAGCACGTTACGTCGCAAAAGGATTCTCACAGATCTAAGGACTAGATTACGATCAAACATTCGCTCCAGTCGTGCGATTTGATTCTTTAAGAATACTCTTAGTATTTTCTGCCTCGAAAAATTGGAGACCAAGACAACTTGACATAAAAACCGCATTTTAATATGGGATCTTGAATGAAGAAATCTATATGGAACTTCCTGAAGGGTACAGGCAAGAGGGCCATGTTGCAAAACTAAATAGGTGTATATACGGATTGAAGCAATCACCACGGCAATGGTTTTTCAGGTTGGCTGAATTTATCATTCCCCTCGGGTTTTCTTTGTCACCCTTTGGTCCCTGTGTCTTTATCCACAATACAGGGGAATTATACTTAGCAGTATATGTGGATGATATCGTACTATTTGGACAACAAGATTCGCTACTGAATGAAACTGTTAACCTGCTTAAAGCCGAATTCAAGGTCAAAGACATGGGAACACTTCACTGGCTACTTGGAATTCAAATTGAGTACTCTGATGCTGGAATCAGCTTTTCGCAAACCGCATACATAGATAGAGCCCTGAATCGAATTTCTATGTAAGACTGCAATTTAGTCTCCACGCCTATCGAGTGTAACCAACGACTGATGGCAGCGACAAATGAAGAACCTAGGGCTAACGCAACGCTGTATCAGCAAATAGTCGGATCTATAATGTATGTCGTGTCTGTAACGAGGCCTGACCTTGCATATGCAATCTCACATCTCTCACAATTCAGTTCGGATCCATCAATTATTCATCTAAGTGCTGTCAGGCGGGTCTTGCAATAGATCAAAGGAACAAGAGATTTAAAACTTACATATGAGTCCAAATCTCCCTTGATACTCATTAGGGCTGCTTCTTGAAGTGTTTTAAGAACGGTTTTGACATGCTCCCTATGATCCTTGAGGCTCTCAGAATACACCAAAACGTCATCTATATAAGCTGTGAAAAAGACATCCAGGTATGGGTGTAAGATCTCATTTATACGTGCTTGAAAGGTAGCAGGGGCATTTGTTGGTCCAAAGGGCATGACTAGACTTTCTAATAGGCCATAACGAGTGTTAAATGCCGTCATCCATTCATCCCCTTCAGCAATGCGGATGCGATTAAAGGCCCCTATAACGTCTAACTTGGTGTAGTATATAACTTTGCTTAAGCGAGCAAGAGTCTCTTGGATGAGGGGGATTTGGCATCTATTCTTGATGGTGATTGCACTGAGGCCACGATAGTCTACACAGAAACGAATCCCCCCGCATGGCTTCCTCGCGAACAGAATAGGAGATGCTGCGGGTGATATGGGGAGGCTCGGATGAATCCTTTGTCCAAATATTCTAGAAGTTACTTGCGAAGCACTTTTAGTTCATCTATAGACATGCTGTGCAGCGGTCCTGCAGGCGGAGTTTTTCAGGCAGTAAGTATATTCGATGCTCACAATTTCTGTGTGGTGGAAGCTTATCAGCTTCTTTTTGATCAAAAACCAGTTGAAAATCGTGATACTGAGAGGGTGGTTTACTTGAGGGGTCGATGAATACTTTAGGCTGTAGAGCAATGCGAATGTCATGCGGGGAAGCGCCTCGCAAGTGGGGGTCTATAGGTATGCTGGGATGTTCTTGTTGCAGAGAGTCAGTTGAGCAGGTAGTGAATGGAGACTTTCCTGTGAGTTTATCAATTTCGCGCAATGAGGCCGCAAAAGTCTATACACTTTCATCGCTGGCTAAGACGTAGAAAGATCTAGTGCCAAGCCGACGAGGTTTGAGTAAGCTTGTTGTACTGAGGCTTCTGTTTTTGACTTTTTGCTCGTGCCGACCTCGATATACGGAAGTTGAATTATCTCTTGTGCTTGCGATTTCCGCTTCTACTGCCTCAGTAGTTTCAACTGCCTTCAAATTTTGTTGGAGTTCCCTCGATGATGGTGCCACCCAGGACTTTGGGGCAGGTTCTACGGTTTCCGTAGGATTATTATGGGGGGGGGGGTAGACAATTATTTGAACAAAATGGTTTGTTGAAGTGAAGTATGTCAGTCGAGAAATTAATGTATGGGCTGTGGAGGTTGAGCCATAGTTTCCCGAGAATAAGGTTTAAGTCTCCGAGCAAAGTAACGAATGCAGTAATTTTTTCTTCATAAAGACCCATCTTGAGCTCAAAGGTGCAGAAGAATGGGTACCATCAACAAGATTAAGTTGTTTGGGTGAAGGTAATTAATGTATCTTAATAATAGAGTTGCGCGCAAATACGGCATCAATAAAAGCTTTGCCAGTAGCACCGGTATCAGGGAGAAGATCTGTTTTTACGGGATTAGAATTATCATTGCTATGTTGTACTAAAGTACATGGTAATAACTGCCGTTGAGATCCTTCTATCTCTGCCTTTATTGATGAGATAAAAAGAAAATTATCTCTACTTTCAAGCCTCTGATCGCGACTATGATCAGAGACTACGCGCTTCCCGGAACCTTCTCTTCTGTTCCTATTAAATTGCCCGGCTACTTATTCTTGATATACGGGTTAATGGGACAGACGCTAGTGGAATGACCGGGGTTTGAGCAATAACCACATAAATTGTGCAGACGATTATAGGCACGTCGAGCTTCTTCTTCCTCAAAAGTCCTTGGACGGCGTTTATCGGCTACATCCTTAGCTGTCCAATTTATTATTGTTCCGACACTTAGATCCATCGGGTCTCCTTCCCTATGAGCAGAGGTGTAAACTGGAGACGACGTAGAGGCTGGATTATGGGCTTTATCAACGCTGCAAAGGATATTATCGAAGGATCGTATTAGCGAGATAAAGACTGGGAGAGTAGTAGGAATGGTTCCGGTTTTCTCAAAGGTGAGGCGGTTAAAAATATCCCGATGCAGGGATTCCCGCAGAGTGGCTATTAGCGCTGCTTCGTTGAACTGAGAACGTCCCGCAAGAGCTTGCCACTCAGGGAGAAAATTGGCTAGCGGTCTATCGCCCTGCTTGAGCCGAAGAAGAGATTTCTGAGCCGTTCCTTTCTCATCTAAATCTCCGAAGGCGGATCTCAGAAGTTCAATTATTTCGTCTGTAGACTTAAACGTTATCAACCCTTCAGTATCAATGCCTGCATTGACATTCTCCCTTGCTTTTCCCTTGAGACATGCCATCACGTAACCCATACGCGCTTGTTCGTCTGGCCACCAATCATTATTCTGCCTCAATTTTTGTCGGAATATTTCCTATGGATTCTTTGTTTGAGGTATCTCAATAATGATTATTGCATTCATTCGTGTCTATCTTTCTTTGTGACGGAGCGCCAGGGCCTTAGTGACCTTGAACACTCGTCACATGATACATGCTTCTAAAGCTATTACTAATCATTACCTATTTGTTATTACATCTTCATAATCATCATTACCGCCCAAACTCCAGTATCCTTGCTTTATACACATCCAAATAAAACTTGTGTCCTATTATTCGACAATTTTATTTTTAGGTCGGTAATAAATGCATTAAGTTCGTTAGGCTTACTACCATTGAAAGGAGTAGGGTTTGGGTGTTCCCCAGACAGGTGTGATCTAGAAGATTTTAGTAAGCGGCGCAGTAGGACGTTTTCTTTATCTGTCCAGGCAGATTTCTCTGATCGGAATTGCTCGTGACTATCATGAAGCTCCAATTCACGCTCTGATAACTTTGCTTGCATAGCTTCAACCTCGTCAGCCACTGGTTGGAGGTTGTCCAACTGATCGACGACAGACTTAATTTTGATGAGAAGGTCGCTAAGTTCATTGTGAAGTTTACGGCTATCGCTTTCAGTGATGATTCGAAATGAGGAATTCGTAGCAAGAATGTTGGTGAGAGGGTAAGTTTCGGCAAAACCCTTCAAGTCTTCTTTGTCTATTTCAGGCTGCAATTTGCGGTTTGAGGTTGAACAAAAAAGGTTGCAGATGCAGTAGGAGGTGTTGTAGTGCCTGAAATCTCAAGGGCTTGCAAGCTGTACGTGGGATTGTGGTAGTAAATATGTCAGGGATGAATGAACGTGGTCATAAATCGTATGATGAAAAGATTAACTACAGACCCAAAAAGAGACTCAAGGTGGAGAGGACCTGTATACAGCTTGCTTTACAGGGAAAACATGAGTTGGAGCGTTTTTGCTAATGATCCTCACCTTGATCTTATTGCATGTTCCAGCTGCCAAATACAAATGATCGCCACTTGGAATAACTCAACTCCGCTTCAACGCTATTGTTTTGTTCCCTCACACGAACCTAGCGGTAGGGAGGCCCGGTGCAGCTTCTGCTGCGAGGATAACTGCAGTGACTTCTGCGTCAAATATTTTTAGTTAGGATTGAGTGCTACTGTCTTGTTAAGTAGAAATCTTCCGGCTTGGTACAGAACTAATCCACCCCCAACGCGAGGCTCTATGTCTAGCGAGGCTTGGAGTCTACTCCCATCAGTGTATGCAATGAGGTCCTGGAAAGGAATTTCTGTCGGCAAAGAGATTGGATGTTGGGCTATTCGTCTGATGTTGTCGCGCTAGCTTTCTTTCACGGTCCATGGTGCATTGATTAGGGGATCTATGCCCTTTAATGGGGGGCTTGCCAAGATCCACTCCGAGAAACGGGAGACGCGGCTCTGATTTTTGATGACTAAGTTGACTCTTCGTCGGAGGAGGTGGCTGCTATCAAGACGATGTATTCGCAGGACGGCCTGGCATGCTCTAGAGTCTAGTTCAAGCTTAGGTGGCAAGAGGCCAGATTCTCGAATCAATGCGGGTGTTGGAGAGTTCCTCTACACTGACAGCATAGCCCTGGCACATGTCATTATGACTTTATTCAGGAAAGAAACGTTTCCTTCAACGCAAATCGAAACTGTGCGGGTTTGGTTAATTTTCCTGCTACAGCCTTGCTACCAGGACTTGGCTCCGTAATACGCGATCGGTAGGACGCAGGCTAGAGCAGCTTGACGAAGTAGGTAAGGAGGGGGGGCTCTTTTCGTTCGGTTGCCCAGAGATTTGAGTCCATTCGCGACTTTCAGGGCTTTACCTGCTAAGATTCGTACATGCCATTTAAATGTCAGATTTTTGTCAAAGTGTACTCCCAACCATCTAGTGTATGGCCGGTATGCATTCTCAGTAACCCTCATCTCGCCGGACGATACTTTTGGGGTACTATGTGGATCCCTATCGCAGCGGCGCCTAGAGAAGTATTGCAGCTCAGATTTTCCGGGGTCAAGCGTGATACCCTCGGTCTTACCCCATTAGGAGGCTTGTAGTAGGGACTTTGTAAGGAAGTCACAGTTTTCTGTGAGCAATTTTTGAGTTGCTGGGATGGCCAAATCGTCCACGTATCCGAATACATTTGTGAGGTTTTTGAGTCCGAAGAGAGGTTTAATATAGAGCATTAAAAGGATGGGCGATACGGGAGACCACATATTACTTTATGAAGAGGGCCTATCTCTCCATCTATACGGATCCGTACTGGGCGTCCTGTTGCGGAGGAGCCGACCGGTGACATGGAAGGTTTGGTTTGGTTTATTTGAATTTGAATTTGAAATCTTCTACGTGACAGGAAGAACCTAACATCTATTTAGACGTGACACGGGTAGATGGGCTCTGAAAGCTCATTGCTACCTACATGACCGGCAGTGGAGCCAGAAGCGACAAAAGAAAAGAAATAAAACAAAAGGAACAGTATATGTCTGAGTTACAGTGCCCTGCGCCGTATCCCTATCTTCCACACCCATCTCCTCTCGGGTCAGAAACAATCTCAGTGTGGTCACCTCCCACCCTGTTCATTCTTCGGCAGACTATAACATCTGCTTGTTGTTAAGAATTGAATGAACTTCTGCCATCCTTTCTCCCTTATCATTTCCCTGGCCCCAGGTGGGGCCTTGGTTTGGTTTATTATTTTACGTCTATCTATTATAAATCCCAAGTAGGACAAAAGACGCCAAAGCTTACTACCCTGGATACCTGAGGCCTTTGACTGTCCAAACCTGAATTGCCAAAGCCTTTAGTTTTTCTGGGCAAAGGGTTATAGAAGGGTTATCCTGCTCCATAACATGAAATGAATGTGCGATACCGTTTCTTGGGCATGAAGGTGACATGGAAGGTATTTGGGATAGGGATTCGAAATGCAGGAGCCGATAATATAATGTCACGTGATTCAAGGAAGCTAGAGCACACACAAAAGCCGCGGACTCTTTTGACGTTAGAATTTGTTTCATTCTTTTTTTCTAAGTCTTAGTATTCGCTCAATAGACTGAAAATCCAGTTTATTGTGTGTGTTTATTGTCCTATAAAGTCTGCGACTATGTAAGAACATGTAGGTCCTTTCTGCCTACAGGCCGGGAGTATCTATGCCTCGGGTAGTGTACTCCCTCCTATGCCTCCTTCACGACTTCTTTCCAGCAGTAATACCCCCACAGGTCTTCATTCGAGTACACACTAAGAGGAGCCGTTATCCCGTCATTATCTCCCCTCTCCAGCCAACGAAACGATGGCCATTTGCGGGTGTGTAGCTGCAGGGAAAAGTCTCAAAAACCACTGGGTGCGGGGCTCTCCTATGACGAAGAGGCCGGCCAGCTGGGCGCAGCAGACCTGTGTATACCTAAGAGCGTCTCTCAACCTTCCTAGCCTCCTCCTTCCTCTTTTCCTGATTCATGCCGCAGGATAAACCGAAGATCGTGAAAGGATGTCAGAAAAGTCTTGGTCGAGAGTGACTGTCGTGAAGGAGCCTAGCCTAGCATCCAAAAATCGTTACGGACGTGGGGTCGTCGGGTAACTCATGTATTCCAGATGCCCTCCTGGCTAGTAGATTCGGAAGTTAAGATTAGAAGGGACGATATTATAGACGAGTCGAAATCTGCTTTTCTTTAGGGCGGAAGGGTCTTTTACTTTGCTTTCGTGGGTTTTTTGTTCGCCCGCCGGTGGGTAGCACATGTTGTAATATGACGAGGGCTTCTCTGACTACCGTTGTAGCGTTTGGTACCGCATTATCTTTCCTCATTTCTAGCATCATGATCGTCGTCATGGTCGTCTTATGTGTTATCGGAAGCGTATCTTTGACGGAGGGGGAGATAACTCAGCTCAAAGTTGAAAAGGTGTTACTCAATCTCGGCTCTGCAGACTCTACAGTGAGAGCTGGAGGTTCGTAGGGGACACCACTGACAGGTGTTGAGAATAGTCCCCCTGAAAATCCAGTTATACGAGCTGTACTTTCACTTGTGTATATTTTACGCCGTGATATCAAGTCCGCAACAATTGGTGCAGCTCGAGGTTAAGATGCCTAGAAGGATGTCCTCGTGGTTAACCCGGGGGTGGGGCGGGAGGATTCCAGACGAGGCTTAGCAGACGGGATGTAGAAGCCTTCTTTCTTGATTTATCAATTCATGCCAGATTGGTTATCTTGTTAAAATTTGATCTTTCGCGATTGATCCCCCGTGTCATGTCAAATGCGATATACGGCTCGTGCCCAACTCATTGACATAACAATAAGCTCCCTCACCGCTGCAAAGTCTCTACCGCCTACTTGACCATTTTGATCTACAAGGATCGAGATGAAGTCAATCATTGTAAATTGGCAAGCTTATAGTGAATTCTGTGGATAACAAATCTTTAATGGATTCAACTCTGAGGGCACGTCAGGCAGTGTTCTCTTTTGTTCTGTTTATTGAAGTGCTAGGTACACGTTACCTATCGCACTCCTACTGGACCTTGAGCACGAGTGGGGCCGGGCTGGTCAGGTTAACTACCATTAAGTACATCTACCTCGTCCCACCTAAATGACTTGACCACCTCAGACTTGACCTTTGTGTTGAATCATGTCAAGCCCAACCATCCAGAGATCCGTCTTTTATCGCGCCGGTGCGCAGATTTCTCCTCAGCCTCGGCCACCACGCGCCCGAACCCTTGACATCCTCGTTGACTCCGAAATATAAATGTAGTCCCAGATCTCATCTTTGATCTAGCCTTGCACCTTCAAAGCGTAGCGTTGGGTTGTTTTCGTCATTGGGTATATATGTGGTCTCCTTGGTGTATCTTCCCTTTTCTTCTCCTTTGTACACGTCCCGTTTCCATAATGACTTTCCTCATTAGGACATGTGCCGGTAGGTTATGCGACGAGTATGGAGGTAGGTCGCAGGTGTAGGACCGACTGAGAAATGCTTCGTCGCAAGTATATAAGGAGCTTGACAATTGTCGGATGTTTGAATACGACCCCCAGATAGACCTAGGCCCATCCGTGAATCGTATGTTGGTAGTAGTGAGTTTTGGTTCGACTTTCTTGCGGTTGTGAGATCTCTATCGACTGGTTTTTCGATCAAAATACCGAGTACAACTCCTTCAAGCCAAAAATCCATCAATTACTTCATCCCTCCCATATTCGTGACTGAATCTCGGTTCTGGGAGAATATTTCACTCCTAGGTTCGTAGAGCGTACCGCTGCAGGCGTCCAGCCTTCGTCCTCCACGTCCGGCAGTGTACGGTAATGAATTACGACAGCTGTCAAGCCGAAGGATCCCGGTAGCCTACGCTGTCCAGCATGGTCATGCAGAGAATAATCTTCCGTCAGAACTAGACAATATGGGTTTTTGTCAGATTAAGGATTGAGGATAAGATACCCATTGTTGTATGTCCCTCTATTGAAAATAATGAGTCTTCATCTTATGGTGTAATTAAGCCTGCTTAAATTTACTGATTAATGATTTCAGACCTCTTTAGTCAGAACTTGGCTCATTAAATCCTCTGGCCAGCGGGCCATAGAATAGACCCCACGAGCTGCTGCACCCATTATTGCAAATGTATTTAGAGACTTCATGGAAGTCAACCTCGTCAAACTTATTTGGATAAGAGAGTCTTAGTCCCGGGAGAAAAGTGCATTATCAGAACTCATTACACCTTATACTTCCTCTCCATCGAACCTCGATCTTCATATCAGACGGCTTACTGTCCCGAGTTTACGGTTTGACTCCGAAAAAAGTACATTCTCGAAATGAAGTTTTTCAGTGCTGCTATAGTGGTGGCTTTGGCCGGTCTTTTACCACTGTTACCTACCGTGTACGGAGAGGGATATTACAAATGTCCTAGTGACAACAAATTAAAAGAATCAGAGATTATGGAATACCAATATCTTGCTTCTCCTGATAACAACAAATCTTCACACCCTAAACCTCCCGCGGGGCAAACTTGCAGCTCATATACACTCAGTAGTAACCCATATGGAATAGGTTACTTTCCCCATTCCTCTGATATTTTTCTTATTAACCGTTCTTTCCACAACTAGGTTTGAAGTTTTATGTATTTCAAATAATTGGGGAAACTCCAGAATACCGATTATTTGAATTAAATTCTGAAGAGTGGACGCAATGTGATTATACCAATGAGAATTGACAGACGCCATAACTCAGTACTCATCTATGTCAAGGTAGCATCTGGTAATGAAAATTTGCATATTATCTTTTCGCAATGTAGTTAAAATATTTCAAAAGCTAAGGATAATCACAAAAGAAGTTGGATGGGGAATTGTCTCTGGTCAAAAATATGAACTGTCTATTTGTGCGTGGGTCATTAGCATTTACCAGTGCTGGTAGTTGTCACGGTTAGAGTTTTGATGCTGGAGAGATCAGATATGCAAAGGCACTTTATAATGTTCTCTTTGAAAACTATCAAAGTATTACTTCATTAATTTATACATTTATTAAAAAAATGTAGATGTTTGGATTTGCCACATTTCTGACGGCCACTGGCATTCCTTGCAACTTTGAACAACTTCCCTTCATACTGCAATCTAATTTCCTTTTGCTGATGAGCGATTTTCCCAAGCGTTTGCGTGTGCGGAGTGGCATGAAATTGGCTGTAAATTTAGTGCCAGATAATGTTTACTTTTTGGAGGGCAAGACTGACACCTGTACGCGGTGCCCTCTACGAACCTGGGAGTGAAATATTCTCCCAGAGCCAAGTTCAGTCAAATTTCGCAACACCGAACAAGTTGGCCCATGAGGCAATGATTCAAGACTCTCCACCTAATCAAATTTTCACACCTGACGAGATCAATCACCACCAAAACCTTATCAAGTTTGCAAGTACGACTTTGTACATCCTCATTTCAATGATCACACCTCTCGTCGACTTTCTCTGGCCTCAATTGACCACCACGTACACGCCCACGTCGATATTTATACCCGACGGAGGAAGCAAAGCATGGCGCAAAACCTGGGAGACAGTTCTTTGGGATGGGCGTGAGAGGGATTAGGACAAGTTTACGAGATGATGCAGAGGATGGCTACAATCTGGACGGGCGTGAATTTTGGAATTTTGGCAAGGAGTTTTACGAATTGAGCTTTGTGTGTGCGCCAAGACTTCGCTTGCGAGAGTGCGGGCGACACTATAAACACCGCCGTGGTTGGATGGTGCGGTGGTACATCATCTTGGCCGGTTTCTCAAGTAAGGTCTGGATAGCTAGGACACATATCCCACCCGAGACAGGAGACCGCCGGTTCGAATCCGGCAAAACTTAACTACATTTCTCGCGGCGCTGGTATGCATGGATGATGAAGGCATGCTTGGATAATCAAAGGTTTTAAATTCCCTTTGATGGGTACTTACGGAGGAGGGTCGACTGTTTGTGTAAGCAAACATACCTCATAGTGGTATTTGCGAATGAAATCCAGAGTATGAGTGTCTCTAACTTCAAAAGAGTCATCACATATGTATACATAGTACCGGTCATGTGTCATAGCTAGATAGCTGAAAACACATTAAATGATTTAAAAAAAAAATGTTTACTTTTGGAGGGCAAGACTGACACCTATACGCGGTGTCCTCTACTGTGACAGAACCCGAGTTGGTGATGAATCAATCGATTTATTGGACCGTATGAGGAGAGAAGAGAACTCTAGCTACTACCCAAAGGTATTTGTAAGAATTGGTCCCCTTTGTCAATCTCGAAAATGATGACTCATCCCTAGGCACAATACTTGCTACACAGCCACGCATTGCTAGGTGCTACTTAGTTGTAGTAATGCTACAAGCTCCTGACTAGTAGTACCGTCTGGCTCAGCTTCTTTTTTTTTGCATCAGATTTTAATTGCGTATGCAGCTGTCTAGCTTTTATATAATATCGGAGAAAATGTACAGAAAATATGAGTCAAATTATAAGAGCACTCATGCCTCGTACTTCATTCGCAGGTACCGCTGCGAAGTTATGGTGGCTTTTTCTTCCCCCAAGTCAACCCTCATACGTGAATAGCCACCCAGGGGAACGTCTCAAATACCCTGAGTTATCCAGACATTCCTTCATCATCCACTGAACTTTCTCCGCGCGAAATGTAGTCTGAGGTGTCTCCTTCCCATGTGGAGTAGGTGCCTAGGCTACTCAAACTATACAAAAGAACACCACCAGGAGGCGGACCACGAAACCCTCCATCATTTGCGTGTCTTCATAGTGTCCGCTGCACTCTCGCAAGCGAAGTTTTGGCACGCACAAAGCTCAATTCGTAAAACTCCTTGACAAATTCCAAAATCACACGCCCGTCGAGATTGTATACATCCTCCGTATCATCTTGTTAACTTGTCCCAATCCCTCTCTCGTCCATCTCAAAGAACTGTCTCCCAGATTTGTGCGCCACGCTTTGTTTCCTTCGTCGGGTATAATTATCGGCGTGGGCGTGTATTTGGTGGCCAGCTGAGGCCAGAGAAAGTTGACGAGAGGTGTGATCATCGGGATGAGGATGTACCAAGTCGTACCCATAAAATTTATGAGGTGTTGGTGGGGATCGATCTCGTTAGGAGTGAAAATTTGACGTGGCGGAGAATTTTGAATTATTGCCGCGTGGGCCAACTTAATCGGTATTGCGAAATTTGACTGAACTTGGCTCTGGGAGAATATTTCACTCCCAGATTCGTAGAGGGCACCGCGTACAGGTGTCAGTCTTGCCCTCCCATGTGCTGTCTAAAAAGTAGTAAAAGATAATATTCAACCATAAACGTCTGTAAGTCCGAAAATACATAATCTACGCTGTGTTCCTATTTCGTAGAAGTGGAGCCACGTTAGTACGTATTCTTACAAATGCCACTGGGGAAACCAAAGTCGAGTGTGAATAGTGAATATATGGATAGCGTTCGGAACCCTTAGGTAATAAAGAAAATTGTCACTGATAAGATTATACTTCATTCCCAACAGGACTGCAGTGCATGTCTTAGTTCACAGTCAACTTGATTAATCATAGCTGACAAAGGCAGTGCAAAAGTTACCAAGGGAAAGAGATAGTGCGAGTGATACTAGGAGTCAATAGGGAAGATATGATTGGCTTATATCGACGGCATCTCAGCGTAACTATGCCTCCGGAAGGATAGATAGGAAACCCCTCAGACACTAAACGGAAATGGTTCAAAGGTTTCTACCGAGAGGTTTCATCTCAGGTTAACATAGCTCACCGTCACTTGCATTTACCCGTTGGGCGCCAAATCAGGAAAATGAAATCAAACCAAACACAAAAATGTTAAAATAGGGCTGCATGGTGTTTATTTATAGAAAATAATTTCGTTCCCTGCATTGTTTTATATTTCGGGTCACCGTCTTCAAGCTATGACCAAAGACAATATGTAGGTCCTTCCTTTCCACGGGCCAGGAAAACTATGTCTAACAGGTTCCACCCGTCAGAAACACCAAACAGCGGTATACCCGACGACCCTCCGGCTCTCGCATCCACATCTGCATAAACAACATAATTTCACAGGTGTTATCGACCGGCAAAAGCGAATTCTTCACCTTCTGGTGGTGCTGGTGCAATTGTTCCATATGCTCTGCAAGCCAAGGATATCCAAGAAGAATCGCAACCGGATCGAAGTTGAAAGCCACCTAAAGCATATCTCCATTGAAAAACTACTCTGTCATGCGGCCCTTATCATTCTCATCTGAGTCCTCAAACTCTTTCTAACCACACATCTCGCCTCAACGACAGATAAAGGAGTTGCTCCAAATTCAAGCGGTAGCATGCCTCGTTAATTACCAGCCAATTCCAACTTCAAAATTACGACGCTGTTAAAACCCGTAATTAGGAAATCGAGTCGAAATATATAAAGCTCGGGTAATGGTTTATGGGGGTCTGATGCTCTAATGGGGCTCTACATCATGAGGAAGGATAGGCGGCTGAGATGTGGAGCGAGGAGGAGAAGAGGCCCCTGGATACCATGCTGGGACTGACATTTTCGAGGAGTTTTCAACTTTGGAACGTTTGTGGGCGCTAAGATTGAGATGTCGGCTAATTAGCCAGGAGGGCTTCTTTTGTCGATGAGTCAACGGCACTCCCCAGTGCCCTGGACGGAACATAAGAAGTTGGGCTAAGCTACCACACCGCAATCACGCTATGTCAAGACTTTTCTGACATTCCAGCACGACCTTATGGAAGGAGTTGGAAGGAGGCTAGAAAGGCAGAAGTTGAATTTCCCGAGGTACCCACATGTCTGCAGCGCTCAGCTGGCCGGCCTCTTCGAACGCTTCAGAAGGGGCACTATGTCTTCAGATTTAGTCCTAATGTAGGTATTAGGAGAGCTCCGCACCCAGTGGTTTTTGCAATTTTTCTCGGCTGCTATACACCTGCAAATGGCCATCGTTTCGTTGGTTGGAGAGGGGAGATAATGAAGGGCGAAGGGCTCTTCTAACTGTATGATCAAATGAGGGCTTGTGAGGAGCGGTACTGTTCGGGGGGAACTGTATGGGAGGCATAGGAGGGGATATACTACTAGCATAAGTATCCTTGGCCTGTAGGCAGAGAGGACCTGCATATCTTACATAGTCATAGACTGAGACAGGACAATAAAATCAAGTAATAAACACATGTTATCGGTTTTGATCCTGACTATATTTCCTCTCGTAGAGTCATACTTCTAATGAATTTAACCACGACTATTCCGAAGAAAATGTTAATGGAGAGGAAAAAGTGTCGGAGTTCAATGTGCCATAACGCTATTTTGAGGGGCTGTCGTCATATCCCAAAATATATCATCTACCGGCAGGTGAGCAAACGAATCACGTAAGAAAAGCATGAGATCCATCATCCTCTAGAGCAGCTAAGTACTACTCATCACAAAGGGAGACTATTCTCAACACCTGTCAGTGGTGTCCCCTACGAACCTCCAGCTCTCACTGTAGAGTCTGCAGAGCCGAGATTGAGTAACAAAGTCCTCACTTGGATGATTCCCAATCGCTTTCGCGGTCTGTATCTTCTTCATCTCTTAATATATCACCCTATCACCATTAGATCAGAGGTCGGCTTCGAAGCTCTTCTCATCACCAACCCTTGATCATGGAGCAGATGCCATCCGATGAGTTTCCGGAGCGTACCCAGCACCTGATACGGCGATGTTGGATTGGATCAAGTCGGCCTCGACTGTTACAAAGAGGGGAGATGTAGATGGATATGCGCACCTCATGTAGTCCCGGTGTCTAGGCCTCGCCTGGCTGTGGCTGCAGGGCTTTTGAGACTTTTACCCGCGCACGCAGTTTCCATTGCTACCATTTTTATTTTTTTTGGGTAGAAGGATCCGTGGAAAAGGTGGCCGAATTCCATGGGTAGATACCGAGCTGAACGGCTGTTCATCACGGGCGATATATCAATGATCTTTGAGGTAACAAAAGAGACAAGGGGCACTGTACAAGGTGTGACCTGGGTCAGAGAGAACCTCAATTTTCTATATAGTCTATGACTCAAGTAGCACAATTAACACACACACAATCATGTTTCCAAGTACGACTTAGCACATCCTCATGTCAATGACACACTACTTGTTGAATTTGCCTGGCCTCAGCTGGGCGCTAAATACACGTCCACGACGATATTAACACCCGACAGAGGAAGCAAAGCGTGGCGCATAAATCTGGGAGCCAGTTCTTTGGGATGAGCGTGAGAGAAATCGGGACAAGTTTACAGGATGGTGCAAGCGAAGGTCACAATCTCATTGGGGGTTAAATTTTGAATTTTGGTATGGAGAATTCCAAATTGAAGGGTATTTTGCACGTGAATACTTCGAATGCGAGAGTGCAGCGGACACTATAAAAACACGCAAACGATGGAGGGTTTCGTGGTCTGCCTCCTGGTGGTTGTCTCCGGTATGGTTTGAGTAGCCTGGGAGCCTACTCCACTCGGGGAGGAGACACCTCAGACTACATTTCGCGCGGAGAAAATTTGGTGGATGCTGAAAACATGTCTGGATAACTCAGGGTTTTTGAGACGTTCCCCTGGGTGGGTACTCACGGATGAGGGTTGACTTGGGCGAAGAAAAAGCCACCACAACTTCGCAGCGGTGTCATCTATTCTGTACATTTTCTCCGATATTGTGTCATAGCTAGATAGCTGCATACGCAATTAAAATCTTATGCAAAAAAAAGATTGTCGCAGGCTTGCGAATGGGTTCTGGGTAATGAGATGGTAGATCTCTGCACTACAACTTCTACCGGAGATCATTGCTATACCATATTGCTAGCTCCATAGAACTGAAAGCATTGATTAATGGTCTCGCCACTACCCGGCGAGTTGTTGAGACTCGGCTTCTCATTACATAATTAACCAGAAGGTTTTTAGCCTGCATCTCATTCATGGGCCGCTCAACCCTCTCATGGATAGTGTCGTATTCCGGTTGGCAGGGCTGGGGTTGAATGACAAAGGCGCAGCGCGTTACAAGGGAGTTGAAAGTTTACCTTGAGAGGGTGTCCTGAATTAATAGACACAAGTGAGTTCACTGGTGTTCATAATTCTATCCATCGGTGTGATATCAGCCAAAAGACCTGCGGTAACGAGATCACCCGGGTGTTGTCACGCACTCTCATTCCGGCAAGCGCCCAAACATGTAACTCAAGCGATACGGTCTCATTAGCTAGCGAGCCGATTTAGGACAGGAGAGCCCTGCACTACATGGTAATTAAGCCGAAATGTAATTTCAGGAACCGAAGCCGCTGACCGGCCGAGTGGTTCACTGGTACCTTACTTGAACACATCTCCCGCAAAGAGCTTCGATAGCCAGAGTATCTTTCCACTTTTAGACAGGAGAGCACGGATTACACCCCAGCAGTACCAGACCTCACAACGCGTTGATTGTGTACGGTACAGCAAGGGAATTCTTGCTTAATCAAAGCTCTTGAAACTGTGGTGGAGCCTCAAGAATGTCGACCATTTGTAGAAAGCAAGCATACTTGATGGTGGTCCAGGGGAGCAAAACATGGTGCCTGAATATCTCCCAAGTCAGAGGAATCATTCAACGCTATACAGGAGACTCATCGCTCGTCATGGCCAGATAAGTGAATATGCACAAAATGATTGGGATAAGTAGAGTACGCCGACTAGGGGTATAAACACTATTTGCATCAAGAGCATGAGCCACCCCCACAGCCCCTGACCATCTCAGAATTTGTCGGATCTGTGCAGTCAAAATAATCATTCTCGTCTGTATGCTTGTAAACTGTAATCTAAAGCGCATGCACAAGCTCCGGTGCTGTCTAATTATATCGTTTGCATTTCTTATCATTGGTCCCGCATCCATAAAGTACATGCAATCAGGCCATTGTCCAGACGTTCGTCATGAATTTAAATCACGAAGCTCATTGGTCTACTTCCCGAATTAATCGCAGCCGGTAAGCTAGATTTTGAACAAACGTTTTTGAGAACCCTACATCACCTTTCCCCCACACAGATAAATGTTTCCCATCTGCGTTTCTGTAATGGGATGAATTCTCTTTGCAAATCAAAGATAATAAACAACATGCGTTACGTTCCCCACCTGTTTGCGACAGAGAGAGGTATGTTTATTGTACTACTTGAGTCATTGACTATCCAGCTCATTAAGCTCCTCTCTGACCTAGGCCACAACTTGTATAGTGCACCTATCCCCTTTTGTTAATTGAAAGGTCATTGTGTTTGCGACAGATATTACACAGGAAAGCTCGAAATCACGACTCATTAAATTCCATTTACTCGCCTAAAAATAACCAAATGTGTGGAGGCATGCACTAGGCCTGTAGCAATATGCCAGCCACTTCCACTCACTCGATTCTCGTTCAATGATACGTTTTCGACACGTCTACAACTTTGACCACTCAGTTGCATTAGTGGTACTTCACTCGATCTTCAGTAGATTACAAGTTCACGATAAACTTTAAATCACTTCGTCTACGGGTATCAGAAAATTCTGCACTTAGAAAAAATACTCTTCCTCAACTATGTATTCTTTTTGACACCAATATTTATGTGATAAATGACAAGTTTAAAATATTGTTTCTTAGAGACATGTTGACGCTGAGGAGTTTGGTAATTACGTGGAATGATTTAACCGGGTTATAGGCAGCTAATACCATAGATCTGTCATTTGAGCGGTCCAGTGAGATGCTTCCGAGGAATACTATTCAAATTGGGTTCACGGGGCATCTTGCAAGGAGAACGTGGGAACAGGGAAGGAGTAACAAATATGCAGTCCCTGAACCCGTGAGTGTGTAGTGGCTGAGTATGAAGAGGATCTAGCGTAGAGGCGCGACGAGAAGAGGGTCATCGATGGCCTGATATGCCGTGAACCAGCAAAGACGGTCTCGAGAGGTCCGAGACTGCTTGTCTTGATTCAATGCTTGCCTATCTATGACCAACACAAGGAGAGAGCTTTGCTGGGGGGAGGGGGTTGGAAGAATTCAACTACTCCAACCCATCTCTAGCCGCGCTATCCCAGGACGTGAAATGAATATTATCAAGGGCCTTGGCACATGGTCGGGGCGCGAAGACGACTGGCACACAAGATGTGCACAGAGTCTGGGTTGGGGAGGAATTCTAGGTTGCCGTTGGAAATATGTGGATACTAGGAATGATCTTGGCATTGCACTTGCTACATCTGGACGCTTTCTTCCCGAGCCTCGAGACGCTGGCATGAGAATAAAGATTATTGAGAGACCCAGACAAGGGAATGCCCAAGAGAGTATGACGCGAGTCACTTACTAGCTATCGCTGTGTCAACAGAAGCTACACCGAGAGCTGGCAGTCTCTTTGTTTCGACCATTCCGTCTGCAACAAGGGGGCAATGAAAGGAGGACACCCGTGTCTAAGTCGCAACTGCCATTAATGGCAATGCCACAACGCGGCTAGTGGGTACTTGTGTGTGGGTCTGCCGTCTTGGAGCTTTGTTGATCATCAAGGTCCATCTGCCCAGGAGAATTCGATCTTTCACTCGTAAAAATTATTATGTCCCTACCCATCTCGTTTCACCAATTACCTGCATGAAACTATTGATCTGCGAGCCGCTGCATGATGGTCACATGGCTGCATCCAGCGATTGGCACACGTCAATCCTACGAACCATCGCAGCCATGTTTCCCCGTCTGCCCATACCAGCACTTCAGACTCCCAAGCGCCCGGACCTCATTGAATGCCAGGAAATGTGACGAGGAATTTCACAGTTAGCAGACTACCAGCTTCATGAGTCAAACGAGAAACAAATTAATTTGTCCGGTCGCGGCGGAAGAATGTATGTCATGACACATTCCACGGCGGGTTCCATTTCCAGAGGTAAACGCAGAATGGACAGGCGTGTACAACGAGGCGCACGACCGCAAGAGCTAAAGTCCTGCCTGGACGACAGAGCTTGCCGCGTCTTAACGGATACTGATTGCAGATGACTGGACGTCTAGCGATCGTATTGGTGTGGCTCCCCACAGACATCCCCCGGGTTATATAGGCCTGCAAAGAATTGTCATGCATCTTTAGCCTACTATCCATCCAACCCTCTTTTGCTATATCACCATCTCGCACCCACATATAATCTCCTCAAAGGCATCGACGGTCTCTCACCTACGACTGTTCATCCTTCACCTTCAAACCTAATCAGAATCATGCAGTTCACATACCTCGCTGTCACAGTAGCCCTAACAAACTATGCTGTAGCACAGTCGGTCGTGACTGGAATGCTCGGAAATGCAACAGTGGTTGAAGACAATCCGCCAGGAGTTACTTACACAGCATCTCTACCAAGTATGAACCTAAGTAGTCAAAATAATTCGCGAAGTAATATAATGGGATCCGTCAGCGCTACAGCTAATCCTGATGGGATCGGTGTAATGTTTAATGTCAGATTCTCTAACTTACCCACCACGGGTGGCCCTTTTGGTAAGCTGCTCCCAAGATACTACGACCCGCATGCCAATAATCTTCTAGCATATCATCTCCACGTCGCACCTGTGCCTTCTGATGGAAACTGTACCAGCGCCCTGGGACATCTAGACCCATTTATACGTGGTGAGGATATCGCCTGCAACATGTCGCTACCTCAGACATGTCAAGTTGGGGATCTTTCTGGGAAGCATGGAAAAATTACTTCGGATCCTTTCGAAGCTAGCTATAGCGAGGAATTCGCATCGACCACGACAGGACTCGGCTCCTTTTTTGGAAACCGATCGATTGTAGTTCATTCCAGCGATAAGACTCGTATTGCATGCGCTAACTTTACTCTTGCTGGCGCTGTTGGAGATGGAATGAGTAACACTACAAACGGGACCTATGGCAATAGCACCGATGGAAATGGAACTGACAACACCTCACCAATACAATTTGAGGGGAACGCTAATCACATAGGAGTCACTTATGTTATTGCATTAACAACTCTGATACATCTCGCCCTAATGGCTTGAACCTCTCATAATCTCAACCTTACATGATTAAAGAACGACTGTGTGCGACCACAACTTACGCTCATTTCAGCATATTATTTTACAGAGATGCTGGCCTTCTAATACATTTACCGAGATAAAAACATTGGCGACTTATGCGTACCATTATTTTAATGACATGGGAAATATTATCGCTTGAACGGAAAATATATGATTTACATTACTTTTGTCAACTAAAAAATGGAGTCAGAATGGAAAAATGTGGTTAGGAAGATACAATTAATGGCCATAATATCTGTCCCGAAACCTAGGCAGCATACTCCGAAATCAATAATTACCGAGGAATTTAATGTTGGGTATTGATTGTTGTATTCTGATTGCGGGTTGGATAGGACACTGGACGATCAGATACACATTTATTTTCTTTCCATTTTATGGATTTATATTCTTGTATTTATGCCTTTAAACCATGGCTTACGAATGCTTATCCCAGTGGGAAAAGCTTAATACGTCAGATAAATGTAACTAGTTGAAATTAAAAATTTATACCCATTTTTTTCCCGCGACGCGATCTTAATAAGGGGCAATAGTAGCATCAGACGAAAATGCTAGGCCCGACACGGCTCCGATCCGTCGGGTCGGTAGCTACCCATTCAAATCTTAGATCGGCACAGTGTGTATAGAAACATGATAGCCGAAAGCGCTTCGGGTCGTTTCAAATAATGACGATCTCGCTGAGCGCATGGTAAGAACTTGTTCCCAGCCCCTCTGATCGTCGCATATGGTGAGTTGGTAGTTTAGCAACGATACCTGGCTTGAGGAATGAGCACGTATTCTGCGAAATGGTAACTTGGATAGTGGCAAAGAGCTGCGGCGCCACTACCGAGGTAAAACAACTTGAAGGCAGAAGAATTAGTGCTATGAAGAGTGTGGCCCTACCACTATACAGGGAGGTGGCGTGAGATATGCCTGTTGAGAGTAACCAATTCTATTAAATTTGGTCAGCTACTGGCCCTGCACTACGGCTCAATATTTCTCAACATTTCTCCTCATTTTCTTGAGGCCTATTCACCAATGTTATATTTCTCATCCGTGTATGGCGGGTCTTCATAAATTACTCATTACAGGTTCGAAAATTAAGCATAGTCATTATAAAGCTAAGATTCATATTCTCAGCTCCTCCAGACCTGGTCATACACCAAACTAGACACCCGAAGCTCTGGAAGGCATGCTCTCGACGTCGTATTCGGACGATGATTGCATTTTTTCAGCTCATAGAGCTAGGCTGTAGAGCTGGCCGAGACTCGCGTAGCCGGGATAAATCCAGGGTTTTAATATGCGGCTTTACTGATGCCTAGGGTAGCTAGATGAGGAGTGCTCCGTCATCTTCGGCGGAGGATAGGTCAATGGTGCCGTCGGTAGTCTTGGATGAAGTAGTAGCTGGGCTGAGCATTAAATACAATACACGAGACATACCGCAGGTTCTTGTGAAAGCGAGAAAAAAGCCTGGTAAAGCAATGCTGGCGCGCGTCAAACCTATCGACATGGTTGAGGTAGCATCGTTGAAGGGAGGTGATATCAACAGTATCATGACTGACCGTCGGGATGGAAGAAATGGGGCAACGGCAAAATTGTCGAATGTCTGCGTCAACGATGTAGCAACGGTCTTCAAAGGCCCTGATCGATGATTCGGAGTGCCCTCGTCATTACGAGTGACCAAAAAGAGCTTCTGGTTTAATAAATCACTTTCTTCAGGCTATCAGGCGCCTGCTGCTGAAAGAAGAAATTCTTGTAGTCGTACTAGAAGCGAGTCACTAGTTGGTAGAGGATGGATTGAGATTGCGCTGTCGACGTGGGTAGTTGAGGATGGGAGCAGTCGAGCCTATATCCGGTCGGCAAGTTAAGGGCTAGCTAGGGCGTCTCGAGCCGACGGCGATGCCGTGTGTCCAGCATCGGCTCAGCCATAGCGATACGGGCCTCGTCTTGCAGGCTCTTCCATTCCCGGCTGAAAGTAAGAGTTTGCCAATCCGGGCGACCAATCTTGGAGGCTTCGCTCGAACCCAATAATGGCACCCGATCTGCCAGGATTGCCTACTCGTCTCCGATGCTCCGTCCCTGCTACGTGGTTTAGCCAGAAGCGACGTAGTTGTTTGAGACTTTGGAGAGTCGAATAAGGCAGGTAGAAGGGGAAGCTTTATGGCTAGTAATATGCGGGCATCCGGGCCCGAGCCCAGTAGCATGTTATGGCACATGTGGTTCCCGCTTGTGGTCCGATCTACAAGTCACGTGAACCACAACTATTCTACTAGGTTGTATCATTGGCGCTGGCGCATGAGTGATGTGTAAGTTACTGACTAGTAGCACGATAGGGTAGCTCGTGCGACGTTATATTAATATATTCCCACCCGTACTTCTTCCTTGGATTTCCCTAATCTTCTCGTGACTCCGCTCCAACGAGCCTCACCCGTGATACAGCATTCGGCCCGTGAGATTCGGTCGACGAAAATTTATAGGTCTTGAACTGACTATCATTGCACCTGACGAGGACTCATTGACTATTATCGCAGTGGTTGACGCTCCTTCTCTCTTTTACAGGCCGGTGTTTTTATCACCATGGTCAGCGTCACGGGAACCATCAACTTACTCGTTCAAGTTGATCGGGTGGAGCTGGCCTCGAAATTAGGGACAAAAAGAAACTAGACTTACGTCGCGGCACGATAAAACTACAGCCGTATTTTATAGGGGGTCCCATTAGATGGCATGTTATCCGCTTCATCGCCGCCCTAGCTGGAGAAAAAACTACGAATTTTCAGCACCAACTTCACCCTTACATTCTCCTGAGGCTATATTATATCGCCGGCATTTTGATGAATCAAATCTCTTATAGTACCGCTCTGTGTTTCAGGCCCCTTCTTTGATGAGGCAAGTTGTGTGTTCCAGGTATTCAAAGTTGTAACTTTGGCATCGTTTCTCAACCCATGACTACTATGATGTAATCTTTAACAAGACGCAAGTTATTATACGGATAACGGCCCAAACGACGCTTGCATATGTCCAAACAGAGAAGAGAAAGTATTCGGGCACACAAAAGATGAGAAAAAATAGTCTACTGAGTTATATTTACGGGGAGGATCAACCCAAAAGTCTACAGAAAGAGGCGGGAGAGGTCGCGGCATACCAGGATCGAGAGGAATACTGGACTGACCACAGTTGGTTCAGCAGATGCCGTTATATAGATGGCGGCCAAGCTCTCTCGAAGCCGGCAGTCTGGACAGTAATAACAGAGTTTCCAGGAATCGCCATGTTACCTACTTCGAACCTGGCAAGGGCCTACAGCAGTCAGCAACAAAAATTCGATGCGAACACATGGGAGCGTAGCAGCTAAGTTTTTTACTTTTGCTCCCAGCACCGCAGACGCACCGTTTCTAGAAATCCGTGGCACTCAGTCGAAGAAACATCTCCACGTCAACTTTACTGAAGTACGGAATGTTTATCTCAGCCAGCGTGGATTATCTTGAGAAGTAGGCTCGGTACCGAGTACGTCGCATAACTAATTTCGAAAATTTTCGACTCAGCTCAAGCGTATCTCCAAGGAATCAAATACCCTATAGTGGTCTTAGGCTCACATAGGATGCAGATTGATAAAAATTAAACCTCTGCTTGTTCAGACTCTTGAGTGGCTAAACGTTGTAAATCTTTCTGGGCTCGACACGTTTTGTGCACTGGTATGCAGACGGGCAGCAGCTTTGTACGACACTCCCTCGATCTCAAGATTAGCAGATGTCACACAACCTGTTATCATACGCGTACTGTGACCCATAATCGTACTTTTGGTGTAAAAGTTGCTGTGGGAAATATATGAGATTCTCGGACCACAGCAAATTCGGGGCAACTCATTATTCTGGAAGAGATTTTCGCAATACTATTAAGATGAGGGTTTCAATGGGAGGCATATGTCAATCAGCGTCGATGTCAGCCTTTTGCTCTACTGGCTAGTTATGTGAGAAAGGCCTCAAAAACAAGCCTCGACATGGGCACTATTCTCAACACCTGTCAGTGGTGTCCCCTACGAACCTCCATGTCGGAAAATATATCCTGTACGATATTATGTGGATATGTGTGATGAAGTAAAGAAGACTTAATATTTTACAACTATGGGAACATTGGACTTAAATACACATCTACGGGAGAAATCCCCACTAGTCTCATGTGCCTGTCAAACCTAGTGATGACCAGCCACCTCTCATCTACCATGATGAGCCAAGGTACACTGTAGTACATGAATATCCAAACGTATATGGAACAGTAAGTGCGATTAGCACACTCGGGACATGTGTAGAGAAAGTTGATCTTGTCGGGAAGCTGAGATGAGACAGATTATGATTGAGTCCTAAATTCGAGGCTCAGAATTTCCAACATTCTGTGTAATTGCGGTGTTCAGGATGTCGTTGGCACTCTGACTTAGCTCATTAGTGAGGCGCTTGGAGTGAAGGAAGAGACAATATTATGTATATTTCGAGATACCAGTTAATTGACTTTATTCAATGACTTCGTGATGGGCAGCTAACTTTATGACGGCACCCAATTTGTATTACTGTGTGTTTTACCAACAGCTTTGATGCCAGCGCCGTGCGCTAGCTGTGAGATGTTTAGGCTAAGCCTGGAGCTGCTCTAATCTTTCTATCGAATTTGTTGTGTTATAGTGGTTTTAGGTCATGTGCAACATTTTTTAGATGGAGTTTGGCAAAGGGCATATTCGGACAGCCTTGTCGATATCTGAATAATACCTGTTTTTGAAAGTCTGGATAGATGCTCGCGATTCTCACCAATCTCCCCGCCGAGATAATATTTGAGTTCCAGTATGGCGAGTAGAGATATTCACGCAGATTTAAACATAAGTGTTAGATTATAGAGAGAACTTTGGAGTAAAGATTGCCTGAGCGTGGAGAAGAATTTTACTTTGCTTAATTGGCTATTAGACCACAGATATTTTGAATTTGATTTCATTGACCTGATTTATGAATATGCCGTTTATCAAGTTAATTGTGATGTACTTCATAGCATTAGATGTGTAGCGGTAAAAATCGTCTAATGGTATTCTCCATGTTCTCTCTCCTACGTTTTTCCTCCATGCTGGAATATCTACATGCCAAGACACTAACGCCGCACCTTCCAAGTCTAGCCCCTACAGTACCATCAACTTCTTGAAGAAATATGTAGGAATATAAACTGTAACACCGTTGTCTGGATTTTTTCCTCCTCTTCTAAATTTCCCCAAGGGAATCCCCAAAATCTCAACAGGGTAATCCTACTTTAAGACGCAGAACTACTTTAGTTGCGCCATACTCAAGGCAGCGTCTCGTTGGGAGACCGACTGCATAAACACCTCCGTATCATTGCTCCGCAGCTTCCTTACTGCGTAAGCCCCCTCGATGTATTTTTTTGCAATGTCTAGGAGCTCTGCCAGCTCCATGTTATCTGCTCTTTGAATTCTTATACGTACTGCCGCTTTAGTCGCTAGCGGTGCGACGATTGAGGCGGATGTAGGTCGCCCTCCCATTCCTTGTATTACCGAGGCAGCCGTCTTGCGCGACGGCTCCTCGAGGCTCTTCGTGACTGCCTTTCATAAGGCCAGCATCCATTCTTCCATTCGTGAAGCCTTCAGCTTCGATTGTAGCATCGTAGCGTGGGCTTTGAAGGCATCGAGTGCCTCACCTATTTCGACCATCAGTGTCGCAGATTTGACAGTACCTGCTATCACCAGTCTGTCTCTGACCTTGTATAAGTAGAGCCCTACTGTCTTTAGTGTGTCCATGTTGACGCCTGTAGAGGTCGCGAGAGACTCTACAGCCGTAATTGCGGCGGTTCCGCTGTCCATTGGTGGTGGTTGTGGCGCCGTGAAATCCACCTTTCTGGCTGTCCAACTCGCCATGCCGAAGCGCAACGTGAAAAAATTGGGGAATCAGATAAGGACTGATTAAGATGGTAGCAATTATGAATACGATGAAATAACGTTCATGGAAGGTGGTGCTGCTTTTGACCAAATAATGATGTTTCAGAGACCACAGATATTGTGATATATACAGTGGAGTTACAAGGGAGAAAGTTATCCGGAACCGACTAGACTGCAGGAATAAGTGAGATCCCAGACTAGAAAAGAATATCCACTGACTCAGAATACTGGGTCATGCAATAGAAAATACGAACAAGCCTATTACTGGATTTGTTCAGGAAGATGGGATTCAAGCAGACTCAAAAGTTGAGTCTGATTGGATCAGAGATGTGGACTCCTGCCTAAGCCCAGAAATATAGTTCAAGCAAGATGCATGCAGCCACATAGGTTGATAGAAGGAAGTACAGGAAGCTATATTTCCAATAAGTAAACAATTTAGATTCGTGCAGTGCCTTGCCTATTAAGGGATGTGGTTCCTGCTGCTTGGTCGACTTTAATTGGGCTTGGGGGTATCTAAATATTGATAGATTACTTTTTCGCAGACACAAGTTGGTACGATGCACCATTATCATAAATGAAATGCTGATTAAATTCTTGACAAGAAGCTGCTAGCCCGGTCAAAACTCCTCCTTCTCGCTCGTCGTCACCCTCTGAGTCTGTATCTTGACCTTTGAGAACCAACTTTCCTTTTCCCTTCCCATTATATGATTTTTCCTTGGGCTTACTGTCCTTCCCCTCGATTCCCAGATGTAAGCTCCGGATGTTGCTTGAAGCATTTTTTTTTAATATTTTTGTTTGCAAATCCTGCATCTAGATTCTAGGTTGATTGATTAAGAGATTGAGGCGACTAAGTTTCGCCGTGAGTGTTGTAAGCTGATTTCTGATTCCCCCAATGAGGACATGAATGATCCCAAGGGTTGCAACCTTCCATTGTGGCCTGAAGTTCTGATTTGTCTCCAGGTATCAAGCCATTCAACTCCTTTTGTTCCTCTGATGAAGTATCCTGATGCCTATCCCGGTGTTATCTTATAGTCATTAACGATATCGTTGCCGTTGGGATCAGGTCGTGACATTATGACGTCCGCTGCTATGTTAACTTCCTGCAGATTTTTGGTGAATCGACTGCAGGATTCGTCAGCGGTGGTCATCAGAGTTGTCAGAGAGAAAGATTCATATGCATAGAGGTAGGGAAGGGTGGTTGATGGAACTCTTGCTTCCGCGATTTCATCGAACAGTTGTTTGGCCGTCAGATTGCGCCGTTGAGTGGGCCGAATGCTGGGATCGAGTCGGTCGATTATGATCTGGTAGGCCTGTATCTCGCCACGGGCCCAGTTCCGTAACCTTGTCTCGTACTCTGTCATCCGTTTGGCGAAGTTCTCTGAGCTTTCGCTTGTTCCCAGTGCCGGTGGTTCAGGTTCAATCTCGGGACAAAAACATTTCTCGTTATGGAAAACGTGGCCTACAAGATCTCGTTTCGCAAGTTTGGCCAAAAGAGACGATCTCCAGGATTCGAATGGCACACCATCGTTTAGCATTATTCCCTTAAACTTGTGAGACATTATGCGTAGCGATGTCGATATGAGCTTCGGACTGTTTGATGTTTTGTTTGCGATCGGAAGAGCCGGGCTCATAACCTAATGCGGCTGTGAATAATTCGTAAGCTACACTATGAAGATAATATACATGCTCGCTTAACTGATACACAAATGATATTGTCCTGTGATCTATGATCTCAAGCGATGCCCTAATCTCGAATACTCTGTTGTCGCACATCATAACAATTACTCACTCCAATCTATTTAATACACACAAGATCGTGTCGGATGAGGCAAAAAAGAATATCGTGTTGGAAACCTAGACGAAATGGAGGGCCCGTGCTTCCTCAACATTTTGTTATATTGGATGTTGGGCCTTACTCAAGGAAGATGAAGCTACTATAAATTAGCCCCCAAGTATCCAAGCTTCTCAACTTGCATATTATGTATATAATTCACATTAGCTACAATATATTGCTCTATTTTGTCTCAATCTCCTGTCATCTCGCCAGATTAGACCATTCCACATGTCCGCTACTTGGTACCCTTCTGTCTTATTAAATACTCTGGTCACCACTTGAATATCTTCGGTAGACGGCCATTTTGACTAGATCCTGTGCTCGCCGCACTAGTTACTGGCTTCCAAATCCGCGCCCACGACAATATCAATATCAGTAGAGGGAAATAAATCGTGACGCTAAAATTCACGGGCTAGATCTACAGGATGAATGCGAGAGATATCGGGATAGACAGAAAATTTAACGATCAGGATAGGTACAGTCGTGAGGGGGCTCAACTTTCGGTCACAAGACCTGCATCTAATTTGATGCGATATGGGTAGTTATCGTCGAAAGACTAAATGCTACCAGTATGACCAACAAAAACTAATAACCCCGCCATGGTTGGATGGTGCAGCGGTACATCACCTTTGCCGGTTTCTCAAGCAAGGTCTGGATAGCTAGGACACATATCCCACCCGAGATAGGAGACCGCTGGTTCAAATCCGGCAAAAGTAAACTACATTTCTAACGGCGCTGGTATGCATGGATGATGATGACATGCTTGAATAATGAAACGTTTTTAATTTCCCTTTGGTGGTTGCTTACGGAGGAGGGTCGACTGTTTGTGTGAGCAAATATAAGTCACAGTGGTGTCTCCAATTTCAAAAGAGTCATCCCACATATGCATATAGCACTGATCATGTATCATAGCTAGAAAGCTGAATACGCATTAAATGGTTTAAAAAAAAGACCAATAAAAAAGAAAAAGAGAAAAACAGAGATAAAACGTCTAGCTTTGCTGCACTACGCCTGGCCTTAATCCCCCAATATCATCCACCAAAAGATCAATTCCTTCAACGCCTTGATTCGCGCCAAATATTGCCGTAATTACCAAAGCCATTTCCTCACATCTCCATTCACCGAAGCAAACGCGGTGTGTCTTGTATTTAAAGTGACGGTAGTGTTAAACATTTAATCTGACTACAAGTCTGAGTCGGATCATGGAATTGAAATTGTTCCGGATATTGGAAGAGTTAAATGCTAGCCTTGAGGTTGATTTAGAGATACGATGAATCTGTTTAATGTACGAAGATGTTTACTGATATTTAATGGATAGTTAATTGTAAAGAAATTGCTATATTCTATCTGTGTAGCGAGAAGTCCTTCTATATACATGAAAGCGGGGTTTTCCGCACAATAGTGTAAATTCCAACATACTTCCTAATTTAACCTAAATGGGAGGTTGTTGGAGATCCTGAAGCCAACGTATGCTGTAAGGCATCTATTGGCTAATTAAAATTCATGCCAGAGAGTGATGATATAGGTTAATCATATCTCATAGCGCCAGTGCATATTATTCTAATATGAACTATTTGTCTACTGCAGTCATGTTGCTGCCTTAATTACAACAGATGGCCAACAAGCAGATGAATAACATTGCCTGTGATATAAAGATAAAATGGCGGGCAGATATTAAGTAGCAAATCAAGCCCATGTAAGAAGCCATGAGTTGACCGGAATAGCCAATGGCATCGCGAATTTATTCGGAACATCATCATATGCAAGAGCAGTCAAGTGAGCTCTATATATACACATGTCCTGTCCCTATCCATTATTACCAATCCCCGCATTGCCAAAAACACCATTTATCTCTATTATCCATCGCAATCCTGGGTATCAACGTGACTTACTGTTAGGCGGTATGTTGGTACGGATCGATAACAAGGGAGAAATTTTAACAGCTGTCACTATCCGATACTATAACTTTGGCGCCCACAGGCACTCCAGAGTCGAGAATGTCTCGAAGCTCTTAGTCCCAGCTATTTTTACATCCTTAGGCTGTGAAGTTCTATTAGAGCTACGGTCCCCCATTAGCCAAAAGTCGAGTCCTATTTACCATGATTTAATTTCCTGCACGCGTGCATATGTAGCGCCGTGATTTGATAGTGGGAATTGGCTTATCATTGATGACGCAATCCCCCGTTTGCAGTCGGGTTAGCTCCTTGATCAGTCGTCGAGGCGAGGTGGTATGTGATTCAATGGAGTTGGCGGACTCGTTGGAATGATAGGACTAACATTGAAGAAAGTGTTTGAATCAAGATAGTCTTGTGTTTACTTTCGACCTTAATTTGGTTACAATTTTCCTTAACTATCCTGGATATGCTGAGCATACTGAGTGTTTACATCTGTATCGCTGGAAGGTTAAGAATACGTTTTTGCCGGCTAGCAGTGGATGGTGTACACAGCTTCTACGATTTAGTGAGTGTAAGCGTCGCAATAAATATGGTAATGACTGAGTGTTGCAGTGGTAAATCATCTGGGCCGATCTTGCAAACAGAGTCTGGAGTTTAGACATTCATCCAGCCTCAGACACCAGATGGCTATTTCAAATCTAGCAATTCTTGAACAACTTTTTCGCTATGCTCGTATCCTGAAGGTCATATAAACACTCAGAAATCAAGGGTTTTGAAACCTTTCCTTTGTGGATACTCATGGATGATCGGCTTGTCAGTATAAACGAAAAAACCCCAGAATGAGTTTTAAAAAGATTCTGGAGCATGAGGGACAAAATTCAAAAGAGTTACGTGAATTTTAAGCCTATCACTAATCACATACCATACCTAGATATCTGCACACACATTAAATATTGAAGAGAAAAGAATAGCCGTCTATTTTTACCATGAAAAAATCCTTTATATCAGAATACATAAAAATCCAGACGTACGTGCGTAAAAGAGTGCAATTAATGCGTGCGACATAAACGGAGAAAATCGATCTTGTCGGGAGCCTTAGACGAAATAGATGGCAGACGATTTGTTGTGTAGAAATTTTAGATTTTCCCAAGAAGAGATTCAAAATATGAATGATTGTGGAGTCAAAAGAGCCATTCAATATGTAGATAAAACATAGGTGATATGTCACGGCTTGATTGTTGAACACACATTGAATTCTTAAAAACCCCCATTTTCGCACCTACCCAAGACTTAGATTGCACACTTCTCTATTCGGCTAGCGAGGCTTGCTGGATTCCGGAACACGGTAGCATACTAGGAAATAAAATTTCAGATGCGATGGCAAATTTAGCACTTGCATCAAAAACGAGGGAGAGAAATATACCGATGTCGAAATGCATTTGGGACGAATACCGAAACGCCCCGGGATTTGCGGCGCTTAAGCACCAAGCTACAATACGCTTGAAGAAACTTGCGAAAGATAGGTGGCGTTAAAAGAAACTGAACAGATATAAAGATCTTGACCCATTGATGCGATGAAAACGCCCTTTAGAGCTAACTCTACCTCGACGGGCATATCACCGCCTCATAACAGCAATGGCTAGACATGATGACTTCGCTAGTTACCGCAGACGACCTCAACACCGGAATGGAAAAATACTATGCAAACGCGGACGTGAGAGACGCTGATGGAGTTTTGCAGAGTATCGCCGAACTTTCTAGAAATAACGGACGGAAACAAAGAAACCACGACCTATGATAGATGATATGATAGAGTAAGAATGTTGACTGAAGTTGTGGCGTTTTTTTACTGTAATAAAATGTTACAGCAAGATTCAATGATAAACAGCGGTTTTAATATTCTACTCTAATACCTCTTGAGGCCGTTACATGTGTAGCACGAGGATGAGGAGGAGGTACTAGCACCTTGGAAATGTTCGTTTTAATTGTTTTTAAGTTTCTGCTTTCTATGAGCCAATCGTGTAGGTAGTGATGAGTCTTACATAGATCTAGACTACTCACACCATACATTCTGGGTACTGGGCTATTACTCGGTCACAAGAAGAATATCAGAATAATCATCTAGTCTGGCTCTTTCAGCGCAAATACTGATGAAACTCGACATATTTGCATTGAGAAGATATGTCTTCAAGTTATGCTTTTTTATCATTCAATGCAGACGATCTAGCATGATTATTCTCAACTAGACGGCGTCAGTCGAGCCGTAATCGACACTGGGGTAGTAGAGGTCATTTGACCAGCACTGACAGCAAAAAATCAGCCTCGCCAAAGCCGAAATTTAGAGCCGATAGAATAATTAAGAGACTTTCACTATTCTGACTCTGAGAAATTTGGTTACCGAGTCTGAGTTCCGCTGAATTAAGTTCAAGGCTGGTTCAAATGTGAAGTTTTTCAAATGAGAAACTGTGTTCTTATTTGCATTGTATAGCCCCGCTCTTGTCAAGCTCAGTCAGCCTCTCTAGCATTTAAGAGGCGAAAGCTCCGTGGGGTTTGAATTCTCGGGTCATGTTGCTCTGCTTTTGCGGTACAAGAGAGGAGCGTGCCTGGCGGTGGCGAGGGAGTATCATGGGTCGCCAACTCGGGCAATCTGATTTTTTCTTAAGCAACACGGCTAGGTAATATTGAAGTAAATTCTCTTTTCTGAAGTCGTTTCATAGCTACCTAGCTGCGTACGAAATTCAAATCTGATGCAAAAAGAAGTATAAGTCTTTGACCGTAGCCACTGAGCAATCCAGCTTTGGAATGACCAGCTGACTCGCGATAGTCGGCGAAATTTCCTGGTCCTTACCTGTCAGTGTAAGAGTCATAGCACTGGTAAGGGGGATATCTTGGTTCCGGAAATTTTGCGGCCGGAACCACAATGCTGATTCCCAGATGGGCGATCGAAGCCGTAGAAATTGCAGATACGGCGATTTAGTGCTTCGCTGCAGCTTGTTCAATCGGAGGATTCGCTTTGACATTTGGGTTGAGGTTTGAGCGTTGAAGTTTCCATCTCATCTAGGCTAATGTCTACTGATATCTCAAAGGCAGTTGTAGTCTAGCCTTGATTTTGCGCATCCTCGAATCTTGAAGGAGCTTCTAAAGAGCCTGTGTATAGTTCTGCTACATATATTTTTATCCCTTGGACGTCTTTGGAGGCATTTGACCGTTACCAAGGTGTATATGAGACGCCCTAAGTCATTTTTGTAATTTTATGAAAGGGTTATCAGAGTGTTGGAAAGCCGACAGCGTTCTAAACCAAACCATAAGCGCCTTTGAATGAATGGATAGGATTTTATTCGTAATGGTCACAAGCCTAGCAGTCATCGAGAATGACACGGAGCCTCAGGAAGAAATTGAGCATGGGCGAGTTTGATAGAGTCGGGACGGAGCCCAGGTCACGCGTCGCGCACTAGCTCGACGCAAATTATCTTTGGGCCTAGTGATGAGATCGAGACTTGGCATTAGTAAGAGGCCGACATAGAATAGAATTGAATGTAAGTCCCTACTGAGTCTTTGACTATGAAGGAGTTAAAGCCGACATAAATAACTTGCATTTGTACGACTTCAGCTAACATCTTGCTTCAGTCTTGGGCGGATGGGTTCATGATGCGTGGAAACTGATATCTACTCTGATATTAAGTGCCACAAAGTTGAATGAGAGATCACCCGCCTCTCCCACATCTCGCATCTATTTCATCACATTGTCATCTTTTCCAGCGGTACCAGGAATCCCTGAGGTCAAGGCGGTGGAACAAGTCACTCAGACAGAGAGTGAAGTGCAGAAAGTAAGGGTCTAGATGTTGCTGCGGATATCATGGGCTTCTCTTGCTCCAGACACCTTGCTGTAGCTAGTTCAACTGAACACCGGAGAGTGGCGATGTATTTCTGGTGCATTTATGGCTTTGGGCTCAGGCTGAGCTTGCGTCGTACCGTTATTCACTATCCTTAGGGAGTCATTTCGCTAGGGCAATCACGTCTCTCGGAGCAATTCTGATCACGAGTCTATTCCTTAGCTACAGGTGGCGACTTGCTCAGATATGGCATGTCCCCTAATCATACCGAAAGTTCATGCTTGCTAGCGAACTAGGTAGGTAGGATTCATCAATTCTTACACTAGCGTCTTCTTGAAAAGAAGCTGATATACCTATGCTTCTAGGTCCTTGTCACTTCTAGGATCTACCTTGGGGACTAGATTTTGATTTATCAATTTTATCTGACAGCTTGTCTGAGTGGTGTAATGGTATACCGTCTGCTTCCATCCCAATATACTACACGAATAGCGTAGTGATTTCCGGCAATATCTTCAGAAGTAGCACATTTACCTACTCATCAGCATGTCGTAGGTGAACATTTACTGAAAATTAAATAAACCAGTCATAAACCATAGTGAGCTTTCAAACCCTTCTAATATCTATTCATGCACTAATCTTCAATGTTTTTCGTGGAAGTATGTTAAGATTTATTTGCAAAGAAAATTTGGAGCGGTAGGAATTTTATGATCGACATCGCCATTCTCTCTATTTCTGAGATAATTGTCGCTTGTCTTCCTTAGATAGTGAAATTTTTCATAGGACATGAGTTCCTGAATAATAGTGTATCAAGAGCTATTAGTCTAAGTAATTACTAAATCAAAACAAAGTTTATAATTTTATACACATGTCAATGAAATACGTACATAAATGGATTGAAAAAAAATGAAATATGTGGCCTGACTTCTACTACATGATTAAGATGTGCAAGTTCATCCACATCCATCATATCCCTTACGAACTTTACAGAGTATGATAGAGTTCTATGAGATTTATGACCATAAACTATGTAGTAAACCTCGTTCCTCCTGAGGGCCCAAATTACTTAAAACTTTGATCGCGAGTTAAGTCGTATCAGGTCTGCTAGTCGGAGGAGCCTAATATGTAGGCATCGACGCGCCGCATCTTTCTCAGCCTTAGCCCTGACTCACAATGTTATCATACCTAGTTTCCGCCATAATTTTACTCATCGGAGAGTGGATTAGTAGGGTTTTTTATTCTTTTTTTATTAACTTGCTTGTTACGTGCATCGATAGGTGTTGAGATGATTGTGAAGTTTGGCTACAGGTCTAGCTTTATCCGTGAATGTGAATCGTGGGCTCGAAAGATTTTGAGATCAAGCTTTTGACCCAATGAGATTTCTTGATAAGCCACGGTCTATCTATGAATTGTAGGTTGGTGATGATCAGTTTTTCTCTATCAGTTTAATAGTGATAAGGTTCCTACTTGTTAATTTTCGACAAAAATATCGAGCAAAAATTCTTCAGGTGGCCATCCACTCTGTTAATATACTGTGACTCTTGTTCGTGACTTAACTCCAACTTATGGGATTTTTCATGCCAGATTCGTAGAGGTTACTTCTTCCATGTGATGGGTTATTGAATGTACTAGAGTGATCTCGGTCGTTTTTCAGGAGGGCACTGCAAGTTGGTAGAGACTTAATTTTAACTTTGAAAATTTTTTCCTCAAAAGTATCTATATTAAAAATTATACAATGTAAACTAGTCGCGAAAGGTCATTCAAACTTTTCATGGAAATTTCTATTCAATACCATTTTTTAGTATTATTGTTGTTACGCTCAATGCAAAATTTTCGATTTTGCTAGTAATTAAGATGCCTTAAAGTAGAGCAACTGTCAATTAGGTGAAATGCGAGGTGTGTTGAAAGATCGATCTAGACGCGTCAGACGATGCTCGGATTCCGTGCATTGGGGCAATAAGCACGTCGTAAAGTGTCGTGGTACACTGATACTACCAGCGCTACTAAGCGATGGGAAAATTTTGGAAAACCCCAAGTTCTACACTAATTGCTTAATTGTGAAAGCGAACCCTAGACCATAGCTCAGCCCGAAATTAGCCGACTCCGAGCCCATCGACAAGTGAGTAATCAGATGAAGTCAGAAGCATTAATCTTCTGATAGACATGAATACTACCAAGAGCTTCACCTTAGTTCCCTACCACAGCTACGCTGTATCACAAAACAACCCGAAATGAAGAACGCACTTGCAAAAGAAATAAAGTCAACTTGCAGGAAGGCTAGAAATAACTCACTCCAACCACCTGCGCTTGCCATTGTGATTCGCACTGGGGCCTTGAGCTTCTTAGCACAGGAGATCCAGGATCCAGACTTAGTGCGCTTTCATAATGGGTAGGGACTTACAATTGAGGATAACGCCAGTCCGAGTCGCCGTCACCAGAAGCAATGAAGCTAGCAGCGACCTAGCGCAACGTTTATGCATGGAGGACTTTTAAGTTTGCGCCAAATATAGGATCCAAGAATTCCATATGAATGGTCAAGCTTGAGGGTTATCGCCACTCCACAGTCTCTTGATGTTAGGTGCTAGCTCACGGATCGGGAAACGCAATCATCGATCACTCACGCCGCATAGCGCAAATAGCATGGTAGAAATTTTTTAAGAAATAACATTCAAGTCTTGTATAGCCAATTCTAAAGGGCAAAGGCTTGTTGCATGTAAGATATAGCTGGGTGCGCTGTTTGCACGAAAGAATTAACAAATTTTATGTAGTCGGGCTTCAACCTGCCATTCTCCAGTATGAGGAAGCTATGGCACGTTTAGTGGGTCACTCGCTGTCAGTTCTCACTGGAAGCTGCTACCCCGCCCCCACAAAAGCTAATTAGTACCTTCACTTGCCTGTAATCAGCAGCGAGCGGATATAAAACACGCTTTACTATATCTAGCCTAGCAGCTGCGGGGTACAGGGGAAGGAACCAGACGGAATTACTTGGCCGCGATTAGCTATGGATAAAGTTTGGGGGCAACAATTGAGATTTGGTAGAGCACAACTCCTTTCTCCCCACTCATGCCTGTCGTCGAGGTTGGGCTTGTATCGGTGTCATGAGTACTGCCTATTGGCTGCACGGTATCTTCGAGGTCCTCTTGCCAGATGATGAACAGGTTCTTGCTCGATCAGGATTGGTCTGCACCATGGGGTCTTTACTAACAGTCTCCTCTATCAGCATTGAAAGAGCTTCGACCACATGTTCGGATGTATATATTTCACGCCTCTCATCCATTAGAACCATCAACCAATTCAAAGAAAATGTTATCCACACTCACCCTTCTCACCATTTTCGCCACTGCTCAAGGCGCAAGTCTATTGCCTCGCGGCATGACTTGCAGAGACGTTCTCATACCTACCGTTGTCAATACATCTAACGACTACATCGATCCCACCATTAATTCTCAAGCTAAAGCTCGCAGCTGGATGCAAAAGGTCGACTCACACCGTATCAACTCTACTGAAGAAGTCGATATCAACGATAAATTCAATATTGCTGCACGCTACTGCGAGCCCGAAGTAATAAATCCTTCACGTGCAAATACAATTCAGTTACTTGTTCATGGTATTACCTACACCAAAAACTACTGGTCTGGGTTAGGTCCGCCAGGCGAAGGATATAATGGTGATAGTTATTCATGGATTGCATATGCCTCCAAACAAGGCTATCCTACTTTATCCATCGACCGACTTGGGAACGGCGACTCCGACCGACCCGATGGTATCGCTGCCGTTCAGATGAGCTCGCACGTGGAAGTAGCAGAGTCCCTTGTTAACACACTCAAAAATAGTACAGTCGCCGGTCGCCGGTTTGAGAAGGTTATATATGTCGGCCATTCATACGGATCACTCATTGGAAATCTACACTCTGTTCATTACCCCGACTCGGTTGATTCTTACATACTTACTGGCTTCTCTAAGAATATACGTGCATCTCTTACCCCAACGCTTATTACTGGTGACTTTAGGCCAGCTCGCATGGCCTACCCAGAGAAGTGGGGAGGGCAAACACTCTCTTATTTTGCAGCTTCGAGTGAGTCCGGCGCAGACGGTCTCTTTTTTACTGACGAGACCGTTGATCCAAACCTCAAGGCACTCAATTTCCGGCAGCGCGGTACAGTTACAGTTGGGGAGTTTGTAAGTGGGTATGAGAGCATTCAGGTCGCCACAAATTATCATGGTCATGTCTTTGTGTTAACCGGCAAGAACGACGCTATATTTTGCTCACCGGACGATTTTGGACAAGGCACCCTAAGCGGCCGTGGCGACTGTGGTACCGGCGAGGACAGCATAATTGCCAAGACTAGAGAGTTATATCCTGCTGCTGCCGACTACAGCTATTCGACACCAGAAAATACCGGACACTGTAACATCCTGCATCTGAACGCACAGGATCAGTTCGCCACTGTTCACAATTGGCTCGCACGCTTTTATTAACATCCCTTGTATTTTAATTTGATTCGCCGGACGTATCTGCAAGTACTCGAAGCACCTAGCCACAAGAAGTGCAAGACTTGTGCCTTTTGATTCCCTCATTGTAAATAGAAATTTCCTAGTGTAAATATGGTTTCGGGAGGAGTAAATGCCTAGAGGAGCAGGAGCTATAATTTTAATCTGTGCACCACTTAAAATCTGCCATGACTTTACCTTGATACATGACTGTTATCATGCCTTAGCCCTTGAAAATCCGCGTAGGTGGTCAGTGCAACTTCCAGCTGGAAAACTGGCCGATTTATCTCCAGGTAAATTCCAGGCGTGGATTGCGCTAGGTTTTTGTTTTGTTTTGTTCATTTACGTGCTAGTTACAGTGATTCCCATTGCACTCCTTCTGGAGCTTCAGTACGGGTGGAGCCGGGCTGGATCAGGTTGACTACTATAAAGTACATCTACCTCGTCCCACCTAAATGACCGGACCACCTCAGACTTCACCCATGTGTTGAATCATGTCAAGCCCAACCGTCCAGAGAACCCTCTTTTGACGCGCCGCAGCGCAAATTCCTCCTCAGTCTCAGCCACCACGCGCCCGAGCCCTTGACACCTTCACGATCTGTAACTTTTCCCTTCAATCCAATCCCAGCTTTGGCTCATCTCAGCATCTCCTCATCCAGGGGTCGTTGTCTTCATTGGAGGCCTCATCCAGTCTCCCACAAAGGCCTCCTAAGTTTTTATTCCCTATTTTTTCCCCCATACAGCATCCCTTTATCTTTTAGTCATCCTCGCCATCCCAGAGGTTGCGATAGATGTTAGTTGGAACGGTCAATTCCAAAAGCGTCAGCCTTGAGACTACATAAGAAGCAAGGTAGCTGGCATGACACGGCCTGGAAACAGGATGGTAAAAGTCTGATCCGAGATTTATCATATGTATCATGCCTGGTTGAAAGGGTGATGCCGTCCAGAGCGACGAGCGGTATGTAAACGGTGGAGAGGTCATGTCGGCTCTTCTAGCCTGACACCTGACAGCTGCAGCCCTACCGCCGATCACATTTCCAGGCATCTGGTAGAGTACGTCATGCGGCGATGGGATCAGCAGCTCCTGACAGCTACAGCCCCTGCAGCCCTAGGCTCCTTACTTTGGGACTTGGGCTATAGAGTCAAGACGGAACCAAACACTCACGCCCGACAACGCTGATGCGCGTCGAGTCTTGAGCTCCCGATCGCTGATTGCAGGGCGCAAGAGCTGAAGGTCTAATCCAACCATCGCCGTGCACCAACGGCCGGGCCGAAGCCACCAGCCACACCAAGGCGATTTGGGCCGTACTTGGAGACGCAAACATTCTTTTGCACCCCTAAATAATACCGAATCCAACCACTGTACATAGATGGGAGGCCATATCCAAGTCACAATTTGCTGCAACCATCGTGACCCTAAAATCTCTATCCTTACGTAATCACTCAGCGTCGAAGCTTCAGCCCCGATACATTGGCTCGGTAGAGATTCTTCTCCAGCTGCTACAGGACCTCGCGTAGCCTACCTTAGTCTATTGGCAAGGGGAAATAAGGGTAGCCTGACAGTGGCTCTAATTGTGCCCTTGATTAAAGATTCTCGCGAATATCACTGTTGAACAGAGGCCGTAAATGGTATACACTTTGCGAACTAATCCTGCTTCCAACCAATAGAAGCTACATCTTCAAAAAATATCTTGGACTCCATAGAACTGTAGGTTGTGACATTGCTGTTACGGGCCCTAAAACTTAACTGCACGCTAATGGAGGACATTACTACATGCCTGAAGGCCAGGAGACCCTATATTGGTTAAATTATTTGAAGTAGGAGGTTTGCGTATCAGCTCAAGCGTTGAAGCCTCCCTTGACCCAGATTGCTTTGTAACCATCTCTTACGACTGAGCGAAGGACACAAAGACTCGCATGTTATAGAGAATGACTGATTTGCCGATGAATGAGTAGTTGTGGGAAAAGTGCGCTGAGAGTTTCAACCCTTTGAGTTTCCACTTCAATGGTGATCTTCGTTACCAAGTAGTAGCAGTTTAACCGACTATGCAACATGTACAATGTCTACTAGTGATCTGTACAATACTCTATGCAGTTATTGATGGTGACATGACAATAAATGATGATGGTTGATATTTGATGTGTATGGATCTTCGAGATGTGACGAGGCCCATGGATGATTGAGATCTACTGATATGCCAGGATTCATGCGTCTGAGGCAGCGAATATCCTACGTCGAGCTATTCGGTATTAAAAATGGTGGCAGTGAGGACTTGCTTTTGTTGGCTTGCTATGAAAATCGTTGCCCCTGCTCTATCTCGTCGTCTTAAGGATGCGTGTGCCCATGGGAGCGTGCAGCATGCATGATTCGCAACCAATCCCATACCTGACCTCGACGCTGGTCGGTCGGCGCTTGCTAGCCACGAGAAGCACTATTATTGAGTTCACACATACATGATGGGCGCAAGTGATCCAGGTATCTGAGCTTCAAATTGCGCGTGTGCGGATTATGGGCTGTCCAACCGACGCAGCTTGCCTACGGATCCCATCAATTGCTCAACGGAGAACACCTCGCGTTTTGCAGGGCGCCGAAGCTTCAAAGTGTTGAGATGATTGGAGTTCTGCTTATCGGTTTATTGATGAGCGCTTGAGGGTGCATGCTGGGCATTCGACTTGCAATGTTGGGTCTTAGCAGATACCTCACAGTCCACGACTCGCCTAGAGATTGCTTTCGGACAACGCTAGTCTCGGCGGTCCTTCTATCACCTCTCCCAATCAAGGCGCCAGATGAAGCACCTCGTCATCCGCCAAAATTTCAAGTCTTAAGGCTATAGCGATCAAGCCACCTTCCTACAGGATGAAGAGTTCAATTTCTCAAACTTAATTACAGAGCATATAACAAGCAGATTGGAGGGCAAGACTCAACACCTGCACCCGGTGTCCTCTACGAACCTGGGAGTGAAATAATCTCCCGGAGCCAAGTTCTGTCAATTTTCGCAATACCGAACAAGTTGGCCTACGAGGCAATGATTCAAGACTCTCCACCTAATCAATTTCTCACACCCAACGAGATTAATCCCCACAGAAACCTCATCAAGTTTGCAGGTACGACTTAGTACATCCTCATTTCAATGATCACACCTCTCGTCAACTTTCTCTGGCCTCAGTTGGTCACCAAATACACGTCCATGCCGATATTTACACCCGACGGAGGAAGCAAAGCGTGGCGCACAAACCTGGGAGACAATTCTTTGGGATAGACGTGAGAGGGATTAGGACAAGTTTACGAGATGACACGGAGGATATATACAATCTCGACGGGCGTGTAATTTTGAATTTTGGCAAGGAGTTTCATGAATTGAGCTGTGTACGCGCCAAGACTTCGCTTGCGAGAGTGCGGGCGACACTATAAACACCGCCGTGGTTGCATGGTGCGGTGGTACATCATCTTGGCCGGTTTCTCAAGTTGAGTCTGGATAGCAAGGACACATCCCACCCGAGACAGGAGATCGCTGGTGCGAATCCGGGAAAACACAACCACACTTCTCGCGGCGCTGGTATACATGGACGACGAATACGTGCTTGGATAATCAAAGGCTTTTAAATTTCTCTTTGGTGGGTACTTACGGAGGAGGGTCGACTGTTTGTGAAAGCAAACATACCTCATAGTGGTATTCGCAAATGAAATCCAGAGTATGAGTGTCTCCAACGCCAAAAGAGTCATCCTACATGTATACATAGTACCGGTCATGTGTCATAGCTAGATAGCTGAATACACATTATATGATTTAAAAAAATGTCTTCAGACTCCCAATGTGACGGCCGGGGGGTGAATGGATTTATCACATCGCCCACAAGCCAAATGATGCGATTGATAACCGAAAAAATATTCTATTATTCTACTGCTTATGTATGATGATGATGATGGTATTTTTATCACGACCGGGTACTACCCCAGCACCCTGAGGGCATGGCACGGGTAGTCCAGATCTATGCAAGACTCTTCGCTACCTACATCATTGTTTCGCAGAAATTTAGAAATACAAAACTAAAAATAAATAAAACCACCATTTCTAAGTTGCTAGTGCCCTGCACTGCACCTTAATCTTCGTACCACGCCGAACGGTCCCAAGAAGCATTACAGTCGACCTTTACATCCCCTATTCACGATTTAATCTTGCTGTGACACTTTGTTCCGGTTAAAATACGCCGGAATTTCTGCCATCCTTCTTGCCCTACCATATCCCTGATGGCAGGTCCTAGTTCCTTGGTTTCCGCCCTGAATTTCGGGATAGTCGGGCGACACTCTGCAAAATGCCATGACCGCTTTTCTCGGCCACACGTGCGAAGCAATTCTTCATTCTGCAGTTGGAACTGTCTATGATATTTGGCAGAGTCGCCATACCTAGTCCTTGATGCGAGGAGGCGGTGATTTGCCCATCGAGGTTGTGCTCGCTCCGGAGGGCGTTTCCTCCGCATCAGTAGGTCCGGATCTTCATACCTACCCAATCTGCTCTTAAGCCACCAATCTTCCGCAACTTTTTGTGCCCGAATGTTGACTTGGCGCTTGAGAGCTGCAAAAGTCGGAACTTTGTGGGTTTCCTCCCAAATGAACTCTGATCCCGGTATATTTACTTCTCGATTATTTGACGCAAGGAATTCCTTTGCCATGGCATCAGCCTTTTCGTTTACCGGAATGCCGCTATGTCCCGGAACCCAGTAGACCTCTATCACTGGTCGAGTCTGGCGTAGTTCCCAGAAATTCACTATCTCTACTTGCGAGGAATTTGTTCTGCCATTTTGAAGGGCTCTGGCCGCCTCTTGGTTGTCAAGGAGTACCTTAATATCTGTGCCACCTCCAATTTCTAACGCTGCCTCTAAGCCTCGTACTTCCCCGGTGATTTCCGCATCAAGGACCTCTACCATGAAGGAGATTTCCACCACTCGCTACAAGTTCACCGCCACTATATATGGCGTAGCCATAGGCTGAGTATGCTGGGCCGAACGACGACCCATCTAAGTAGACAGAGAGTGTTCCTGGGGGAAGATTTCTAAGCCCAAGCATGATCTGATTCGCATTTCACTCCTTGTCGCATTTGGCCCTGGCAGTAGTTATCGTGATCTTTGGTTGGTAAAGCTGCCCAGGCCCTTCTGATGCCGGCAGGCTGAGGTTACAATTCTGAAGGCGTATTAAGCATCGCTGTGGAACCTTAAAGACACGTTCTTTCAGCCCCTCTCGCAGTTGGAGTCGCTTGATTGCCTCCTTAGGTGTCTCAACTGACCTTGACGATAGTGGATGATAACTGTCGAGTCGGCGGATCCTTGCCGCACCTCGGAGCTGTCGCTGCTGAAGCATTATTTCTGCAGGAAATATCCCTGATTCCCGGTGCAAAACTATGTTTGGTGTAGTCCACCACACTGGGAGTGCAGCTCGGATTGCAGTCAAAATAGTCCTATCTAGTAGCTGGAGGTGCCATCCGATACCCGTACTTACTTTCTTGTCTCGTATTGTCGTGATACGGGTGAGTCCAGGCCACCAAACTTCTGCACCATATATTGCCGTACTGACTACGTATGCATTCACTGCATGAATTAGTGGTCCCGGGGCTGCACCTCTTTGGACTCTATTTATGCTACGTATGAAGTAGTATAGTCGCTGTGCCTTGCTACACCATTCCTGAACATGCTGTCTGAATGTTAGTTGGGAATCAAGCCAAACTCCGAGCCATCGAATATGCGGAGACGGCGTAATAAGCTGTTCCTCGGCTCTAACTATTAGGTTGGATGAGTCTAGTTTCTTCTTTGGTCCTCCCCAAATGACCATGAGCTCAGACTTCGAAGGGTCAAATCTAATCATGTCTAACAAAGCTCGCTGGGATATCCTGTTCACTTCGACCTGAACAGCCTCAACAGCTTCACTAGGACTTCTACCGACTTGAACAATGGCGATGTTGTCCGCATTTCCGAGTCTACAGTTTGGAGTGCTATCCTCGAGTAGAATTGAGATGTATAACAAGGATAGAAGTGGCGAAAGTGGTGATCCTTGCGGGATACCGCACTCAACAAGCTTCTCGTCTGTTATGCCTTCTTCATGTCTTACCAAGACTGGTAGTTGTGTCAGAAAGGAGTCTACCAAGCGACAGAGTAGTATTGGCCGGCCTTGACTTCGCGTTCGTGCAAGCAGCTGATTGTGTAGACCTGCATCGAAGGCACCTCGAATGTCCAGCGTGACCATAGCTGTGACTTTTTTGGATCTCATGGCAGCTTCTGCATCGTGTATGACACAAGATATCAGGTCGACTGCTAAGTGTCCTGGTAGCGCGTCGAATAGTTGCTTAGGTACTGCCTTATACTTTATCACAAGTCAGGATATCTGTTTTAGCCAGGCATCCTTGGGGGGTTTCCATTAAAAGGTCTTCAGAAAGTTTTCTGGAAAAGGCTTACTGCGAAGGTTTCTGAGAAAACTCTGGCAGTTAGAGATGGAGGGGCTGGCGTCATGATTAAATCTGCTATAGTCTTAGTTGAGTTCTAGTACTGCCTCGAGTTAGACTTAAGGAAGCTGATTCTGCCATATAGTAGCTCTCCAGCTTCCCAATATTTAATTCTTTTCATCTTTAATCTCGCAATCTAGAATTTATATAACATTATAATCTTATATTCACACAGTCCAATATTCTCATTCTTTCACTATTCGTTATATTCTTCGTACCTCTTTTGACCTTAGGTTATCAGACTTGTTCACTTGCTCCGCTACTCGACTTCGTGTCTCTCGACCACCCTGTAGCTCTTCGGCCCTTGGCCAGCTGGCACCTCGCCAGTTGAATCAAATCTGAGTATTCTTCATTAGTAGCTATAATCCTAAAAGTTGTTAATATATATACCTTCGTCAGACGGTGATCTCCAGTATCATTAGCGCACGCCGTAACAGCATTTATTTAGCTATTAGTCTTTCCAGTCCCTTGCCTAAGCTGAAGAGTAGCGATATGGATCGCTATCCTTTTGTACTGGAGAGATCGCGTCTAATTTTAGGAAGCAGTACAACTTCCGCCATCTTGAAAGGTCTTTGAAAATATCCCAAGTTCAGACATGCGTGAAAGAGGTCCCTGACATATATTCCAATCAAGCTCCAGCAAGCCTTCAGTAGTCAGACGGTGATTTTGTCATATCCCAGAGCCGTTTCTTTACTTCCAATGGTTAGCGCTGTAACTTCTTCCAACGAGACCTCTCCATTCCATGGAATAGACTCTGGCTGACCATCTACCCATATTTCTACATCGCTTCTCGCGTCGAATCTTGCAAGGAGGGAATCACGCAGTGCGATTGTCCGCTCTGATGGATCTGAAAGCTACTGGCTTGGTGCTACCTGGAGAGGGGGAGGCTGTTTCGTCGGCTTTGGTTTGACCCAACGCATGAGTTTGAACACCTGTGCCTCTATCTCTGCTGCTTCGATCTGCTTTGTCCAATATTCGTGTTTGGCTGACTTCACTGCGGTTCAGAAAGCCTTAAGTGTCAATCCTACATCTCCAGAAGTCCTTTTGGCCATCCTGTAATCAAGATGACGTTATTTGCAGTCCTTGATCCATCAAGATGCTGTTTTCCCACTCCCTACATCTGGTTCTCGTCCGACAACTTTGGTCGCGTGTTGAAGTACTCGGATTAAACTCTTCGTGAAGTCCTCAATCTCGATTTGACTACAAAGGGGGCCAGGTGTCACAGATCAGGTATAAAAGCAATGAGCATTTGTAGAGAAGATGAAAGTTTATATTCCGACTAATGGTGAGCTATCTAGGGAGTCGGACAGGTATTTATACATTCATTTTCATTCTATCTTTGGCCTTCATCTCAGGAGTAATCACGACTTATTGACCTAGATCCTTCTAGTAACTCCTAGTCTCGTCCCTGGAAGGTTCCTTCTTTATTGCTAGAAGTTTCACGCTCTCTCTAAGTGATTCTCGATCATCTCTGCTCTAGTCTCGAATGTTCCACCAGAAAGACATGCCAGGTAAGCAAATCTAGGAATCTACGAGAATATTCCTGTGAAGTGTGATCAGGAAACAAGGACTGTCCACGCTAGCCAGCGTAGAGTACAGGCATTAATCGGTTTACTAACCGTCACACCAGGCCTTATCCATTGCTTCACGCGTCGAGCAAATTTGTCTAGGTCGCAGTCTCTAACGCGAGTTAGTCTTGAGATTCCATATGGCTCCGAGTATCCGGATGTATCAACTGAGCCCTCAATAGTGGATTGGTCTGATGTACAGTGAAAGCGGTTTGAGACTGATGTAAAAGCCCTCGTATTGCTCCAGGATAGATCTAGCACATTTCCATTTTGGTGAGTACTTTCTCCAATAGTGCTTAGTAGCTGCATATTTTTTTCCCGAGCCCATCTCATGATGAGATCGCCGTTTCCGTATTGACGTTTTATTAATGGCTGCCAGTGCTGTGAGACTGAGCTAAAATCGCCTCCCACTACTGGAGGGCCACTGGGACGCCAGTTTAGTAAAGGATCCAAAGTCTCACTGAGGCCTGGGGCACAATAGACGTTCACAAAGGTCAGTCCGGATACCTGCGCGAAGCAATAGTCTGATGTCTAATGTCTGACTTGACGAAGGTCTAATTTGTGTCGCTTGCAGTCCTTTCCTGATAAAAGTAATGGCGCGTGGTCTCGGTGTCGTATTTCCGAAGGGTATGAAGCTATTGAAGCCATAGTGGCTTTTCGTTCTAAACTCTCCGTCTTCTTGCATGGTCCATGGTTCTTGAACCATAGCTATGTGTACTTCTGCTTCCCAAGCTTGTTGCAGTGCTATGTCCATGTTTGGTCCACCATTTCCCACGTTCACTTGGTGAAGAAGAAGAGTGCTATATTTGTGGTTATGATGATAAGAGTTTGAAGTACTACTCATTATCATGCATTGTTTCTTCTGGTATATTAATGATCTCCCAGACCTTACCTTTTTCTTGAGATCTTAATAAAGCCGCCTTGAAATCTATATGTCCTCGCTCTCGAATAACTCGTAGCTCGGCTGGTGTCCGAGGTGTTACTTGCCCATTATGTCGTTTTGGCCGGGCCACGCAGCTCAAGTGGGTTGAATCGTGCGGTCCAGCGCAGTTTAAACATTTTGGGAGGCTCACTATGCACTCAGCAGCTCCATGCGAGCCAAAATATTTGGTACACTACTGACCTTTAACACAGTTTCTTGTTGAGTGGTAGCCCCAGCAGCGTTGACATTGCTCAATGAGGCGTCGACTAGAACATGGAATGGCAGGCCCACTCACGTCGAATAGTCTAAACTTTAGGTTGGCTAGTACCTGTTTAAAGTGTGCGATCTAACTGGTAAAAAACGGTCCTAATTTGTATCATTTTGGCGCACCTGTATTGGTGTGACTCCACATACTGCCTGGCCTTCTGTCTTCACTATTTCACTGGTTACTCCGATCCTTTCGTCTAATGTACGGATGCAGATTGGGGCATGAGAGACCACGACAGACGTCCAATCTGAAACAGGCTAAATTGTGATTTCCTCCTTTTGAAGCGAACGACTTACACTAATAATCGATTCCCTGAGTGCGTCTGATGCACACTCCATTGCTATGCCGGACCTAACTTGTATCATCGCTATAATTGCTGAGAGAGCAACTCCAGCTCTCTCAGTGATGAGCTTCTTTATTGTGACAGGTGATAACGTCCGCCACTGATGTTCTCGCGCCAGACGAAGGAAGGGTCGATTATCTTCTTCTAGGGGCTCTTGTCCTGATAGTCTTGTCTGCACAGCCGATGTTCGTTTTACCAAATTGGCCGGTGAGTCTAGGAGCTTGGCTACTTTCTGAGCTACAATGGCCCACGAAAAAGCAGTCTTCTTGGTCATTCTTGGCAGCTCACAGAAAGGTTTTTCGGAGAATTTTGTCGCCCCAGGTACAGAGATTTTTAACTATGTACATTCCGGAGATTGGTTCTTGCCTTGGAGAATCGCGGCATTGGCTCTACCTATTGCGAACGCTGTCACGATAGGTGAAATATTTTCAATTATTAATTCATGTTATTGTCCTTTCTGAGTCAATGACCATTTGGGACATGCAGGTCCTCTCTTCCTACAGGTCAAGAATTAATATGCCAGTAGGAGTTCCCCTCCTATGCCTCCCATACAGCTCCCCTAAAACAGTACCGCCCCTCACAAGCCCTCATTTGATCATACACTTAGAGGAGCCCTTCGCCCTTAATTATCTCCCCTCTCCAGCCAACGAAGCGATGGCCATTTGCGGGTGTATGGCAGCCGGGAAAAATTGCAAAAACCACTGGGTGCGGAGCTCTCCTAATACCCACATCAGGACTAAATCTGAAGACATAGTGACCCTTCTGAATTGTTCGAAGATGCCGGCCAGCTGGGGGCTGCAGACTTTCATGTACATCAGGAAATTCGCACTCTACCTTTTTATCCTGCTTCAAACTCTTTCCTGAAGGTCATGCTGAAATGTCAGGAAAGTCTTGACAGAGCGTGATTGGTGTGTGGTGGCTTAGCCCAACTTCTTCTTTACCGTCTAAGGCTCTGGGGGGTGTCGTTGACTCATCAACAATAAAATTCCTTCCGACTAATTTGCTGAAACCTCGGTCATGGCGCTCACAAGCGTTCCAAGGTCGAAAACATCTCGAAAAGATCAGACCTATTATTCCCACAGGAGGTCTCTTCCTTATATCTTTTCACGCCCCAGTCGCCTGACCTTCCTCGAGATGTGTAGCCCTATTGGAGCAATATTCCTTCATAAACCAAGACTCTAACTTTATATATTACGACTTAATTTTATCCTTGCGGGTAGACGTTGTGTCGTAAATTTGTAGTGGGTGATGGCCGGTAACAGATGAGGCAAGCTCCTGTTTGCAATTGAAGTAACGCCTTTATCGGTCGTTGAGGTGAGGTGGTGTGTGGAGAGGTTAAGGTAGAGGACTCTCGTAAGGATGACAAGACCGACATTGATGAGAGGTTTCCGATTAAATATGTGTTTATGTTTACAGTCGGCTTCGATTCGGATGCGATTCATCTTGGCTATCCCAGGTATGCAGAGTATACTGAGCGATTACACCGGCACCACTGCAAGGTGAAGGAGTCGTCTTTGCTAGCGAAATATTTTCAATGAAAGGTTCAACTAAGGCCGCGCCTCCATTTCCTTCCTTGGATTTCGTCCAGGCATCGATATTTTGCAGGAAATCCAGATCTTGACTCATCCGCTGCTTTTTTTGGCGTTCTGATTGCTCCATGGCGGCATCAATCCCAAGAAGGTTCGGGTGTAAGTGGTTGTCTGGATCAATTGATGCTGAGGATGACGACTGGTTGCACGTAGCCATGATGCTGCTTGATTTTACGGGTTTGGCTGTGGGGATAAATGTCTGCGGGTGGGTGTTGCAACGAGATACCTCCTCGACGAAGATGATGATCATGATGCGCCAAATCAGAATAATCCTTCTGCTTGTGGATAATGCAAGGGATTTACAGATAATTGAGGGGGACTATCCACAACACCTGCCATTGTTGTCCCCTACTAACCTCCAGCTCTCACTGTAGAGTCTGCAGAGCCGAGATTGAGTGAAACAGTCCTCACTTCCATGAGGATTCCCAAAAGCTTTCGCCGTCTATGTCGTCTTCATATCTCAACACATCCCCCCATCACCATTACCATGAAGCTAACCACGATCAGATCAGATGGAAGGGTCGAAGCCCTACTTATCACACACCATTGATTACGGAGGAGACGCCATCCGATCGGTTTCCGCAGCGTACCCAGCACCCAATACGGCGATGGTGGATTAGATCAAGTCAGCCTCGACTGTTACAAAAAAGGGAGATGTAGATAGATATGCGTACCTCATGTAGTCCACGAGTCTAGGCCTCGCCTGGCTGGGGCTGCAGGTTTTTTGAGACTTTTTCCTGCGCCCATAGTTCCCATTGCTACTATTTCTATTATTTTTTGGTATAAGGTTCCGTAGAAAAGATGGTCGAATTCCATGGGTAAATACTGAGCTGAATGGCTATTCATCACGGAAAATATATCAATGATCTTTCAAGAAACATGAGAGGCAAGGGGCACTGTAGAAGGTGTGGCCTTGGTCAGAGAGGAGCCCAATGCGCCAGATAGTCTGTTACTCCATTAGTAGAATAGAAAACACCACATCACATCACAGCTGTTGTCATAGCTATGAGGTTCCTAGTGGATTAGAATGTGTAAAATGTGAGATAAGCTTAGCTTTAAGATCGTGTAGGTTACGGGTGTCTCGTGGCTCCAAACTACCAATATCTTTAGTAGAGCTTGAGACTAGATGTAACTTGATTTTCTATTCATACAGGGTATCGTCTATATAAGTACAGTATTCCTTATCTTACGCCCGGACTCCAACATGACAACATTACATAAGCATTACTATTTATGATAGCCGCGTACTAACCTATAGGTTTATCAATCCGGGATCCTCAGCTATATAGATAAATAATTTTTTTTTTCTTAAAAACGTCATTTAACCTGTGGCCCTTTACCACACTCTAATATTGCATTCCTCGGCTATTTTCCTCTGCTAAATTTCAAACTGAATCATGGAGGTGTGAAGGTCTAAAACGCAATAATTTCCCATAAAACTATCATGAGATTTCCTAGATAACTACGCGTGTCCCTATCGTTTCAAATCATGCTGAATGTCAGCAAATTTAAACATAGCACCGTGTCAGAAACGTAAATTCTAGTCAAATCAACCAAAGAGATCTCTGACTATCACCCAGCTTTAGTAGATTCCAGGATAAGCAACCCGAGTAACTTCTACTGCAAGACTAAAGCCAAAACAGCCCAGGATTTCGAAATAAAAACACTGCGCATCATCATCGGTAGTATCGCTTAGAAATATTAACTAAAGCCAAAATCTTTTGACCTAGTGCCAAGAAAGGAACTTCATTATTAATATCTAGAAGTCCTTCGTAGAACTAGACCTAGTGAAAGCTAAGTTATTACCTGTTGTGTTCCGATGCAATCCACAGGCACATTTATGCCAAGAATTTTAGGTCTATTTTTTATTTATCTCATTACTGAATATTTAGCAAAGTTCCAGTTTCTCATGTGCATTTCATATAGAGCTATTTGTATGCGATGCCATATAGTGAGATAGACACGCCAACCTTCGTATGAGATTTATGTGACCAAGCAAGTTATAATATCTAGGAAGAGCCAAACCAAATAGACAAAGGACTGTGAGAAGTTTTATTCCCCAAGGCCTAGGCCATTGTCAAATATTCACTAATAAATAGATAATTCAGTCTAAATGATTCAATGTCTGTGTAAATATCTCTAGGAGATATCGGAGAGTAAAGCATAAGGTATTAAAATATAATTCCTATGGGCGTTCAAAGTTTTGAAGCTTAGACGAAGCATTTTTTTCCAAATGTGCGGAGATCATGACGCAATTAGATGGAATAGTTGGTCTTTACCCATTGATAATGTAGTGCCTTCACTTTGAGCTAATAGACTAACTTGCTGTTGTTAGGAAATAGTTTGTAATAGTGTTCATCCGCTCCGAAGTTAATTTTAAGCTAACCCGTAAAATTTCTTGTGCGACGTCCGGTTCCGTCCTTTGCATCTCAGCCCAGCTCTCACAGTCCATGACCCAAGCTATACAATCGCAGTCCGCAACTACCGTAGCTGTGCGGACTGTCCCAGAGAAGAAAGGTAGCTCACCACAGGTTGTGCCGGCGACAATGCTTTCGCTAAAATGCCCCTGTGGTAAGTCATAATCGGCACGCATAATACCTTTTTGAAGAAGGTAGAATCCCTCGGCTGAATCTCCTCTCCGGAAAATTATAGTGCCTGATAGGAAATGGATTTGACTGAAGTATGGAGCAGCACGAAGCCAGAAATTCTCATTTTTATCTGTCAATATTGAAAATATTTGAAGAATAAGCCGGAGAGGCTCTTTCAAATGAAGATGTTTTGCTACACCTGGACATTCGTCTAAAGTTGTTGCAGCAGCTAGCCGCAATTGACTGCGCCGTGGTGAGCCATAAGAGCCAACTAACGCGTTCAGATGCGAAATTGGAAGTTTAGGAACGTCCAGGCTCCCAACTAACATCGTTTGTTGGTTTCGTGATTCTTGACTTGCATAGAGTGTTTTGAGAAGCTCATTCTCACAATCCTCAAGTGCAGAGTTTAAATCCTTAAACATTTTAACGCCGCTGCTTTGGTTGATCCCAACAGATTCTAGTGTTAACTGTAGCTCTTCTCGGCCACCGAAGCCGCTCAGTATTAGGCATATACCTTTTTTAGACATATTTCGGTTGAGACGACCAAATACTTCAGCGGAAGAATAGTCTATCCCTGTGACTAGAAAAAAATCAAAAACAACAAATCGAAAAGACTGTTCGCTCGAAGCAGCACTTTCAATCATGCTACAGACTTTTTTCTCGAAACTAGCAATTGTGCCAAAGAAAAGATATCCGGTGAGCCTGAAAACTAGGATCTGTTTCCCCACGTTTTTTAGATACCAGGATTGAGCAGGATTCCTGCGAACGGTTGAGCCAGCAACTTCACCAGAGTAGATTGCTCGTATTGCTGACAATCGGGAAGTTTGAAAAACCAGAGACAAAAATGCAAGACCAATACCGACAAAAATACCAGCCACAAAATCGTAGATTCCCATGACAATTACGATCACCAAGACCTAAAACACTGTTAGCTTGGCCTGTAGATGCTAGAAAATTTTTCGGACCGTAATGTATTCTAGGATTTTCAGCTTTTTTCTAGGCTCCCATAAGGCTTCCCTAAGCAAATCAATTCCTAAAATGAAAATCAACACTCCAACCATCATAACAGGTATGTAGCCAATGATTGATGATCCAGTCATCATAAATACGCCAGTAGTCAGTGCAAGAAGAATACCAGCAAGACGAGAGCCACCACCAGTCTTGATAAAGATTACACTATTCGTGTAAACAAGATAATTTTGGACGCTACCAAGAAGCCCAGAAATCACATTCGATGCTCCATGTGCTAGCAATTCTCGATCGATATCAAAATTATCTTCTCGTATGACAAAAGCAAGTGATGGGACATTGATTGGTACATGAAGTATGCCGAAGAATGCTAGTGCAAACATCGCCGGGACACATTTCAATACCGAGCTCCAATTCACAAGACTAAAGTCTATTTCAATTAGAAAATTTCTAGAGCTTGAATGAATGTGACCCACTGTATAGCGTGTAAAAGTGCCACCATGGTTCCCCGTGAGACCCATTAAAGATCCAGCCTGTATTACGTAGATTAGGAATATCTAACTTACTGAATGATGCGACCACAGTGTGAAATATTACTGGGATAAGCATCACAAACGCAGGAAGATAATACTTGAAGTTTAGCTTTTTATCGGTGAAAATTTGAAAGATGGCCAGCGAGAGTGGAATAAGCCACAGCAGAAGGGTTTCAGGATCCAGCAATTTTTGTAGAGTCGTTGTTTTGTACTCCATTTTGTCTAGATGCGCAGTCACTTCTAGACCAGTATTCAACAAGAACCAGCCCACCCCACCAATCGATCCGATGAGGATGTGGCGAGGAATAAAGCCAACAATGTGACCGAGACTGAAGTGCCCGATAAGAAAAAACACTATTCCTGTTAAAATGGAACTAGAGGCGTAGGCTACAAGTGTAGTTGCAACGACAGCAGAGGGATTACCATCCCCCATATCGTCTAGAATGAGTTGTGCCATTGAGTGAAAGAAAGGAACAACCTCAATCTAGAACCCATCAGCTCTAGTAGGACACCTTTTGGAATAATTACCATTTCTGAACCGACTCCTCCTTTAAATCCACTGCCGCCACATGAGAATACAAGTTGAGACACAATGCAGCTCACATAGAACATAGATATTCCTGCAGGACCAAGCTTTGAAAATGGAGCAAGGCCACGAGGAAAAAGTATCATCCCTACCATATAAAGTGATTAGTATTATGATTAATATAATATACTGACTTAATTGGTGGCATGCTACTCAGATGTACTTAATCAATTTCTGGCTTACCATAGGACAAGGCATCCAAAATATTGAGGAGGAGACCTAGTGTAACAGCTGGTAAAACTTGTGCCGGAGTTTGGATGCTTTTAAGCCATAAAGATTGAAAATCCCAAGATTTAGGCCTGCCGATGAGGCGAAATCTTTGAAATTTCTCGATCTTGGAACTCTCTATTAGGTCAGAAATCTTTGACCAGTGACCTTGATGTGTGGGATATTGTCTTTCTACATCTTGTTGATCATTGATAGGGACTGGACCATTCTGATCTCTTTTGCGGATGTCCTGCTGTAGTAAGGGTGTTTGCTCCGATAAATTAGACGAAGCGCTTGGTAAGTTAAATGATAAAGACTCTTCAAAGTCATTATCAAGGCTGGTATTAGTTATTGGTCTTGCTCTTGGATCGTTCATTTCGTCACATTGTAGATTTAGGGATAGATAACATCGAAATCCATTGCTTAATGAACTTTTCCCATGATTTTCAGTATTTAATGGTCTAGCCCTCGATATTATGGACTCTGTCATCCCATCTGTTACTTTTGAGTAAGAGTTCTCCTGACTTTTACTCATCAGGTTATTAAAATTCGGCCCCGGTGAGGGGTTCTCTTCTGGACTTAGATATATATTTCGTTGCCTCGAGGCAGGAGAGAGATTCCGCATGGATCGCCGATCAGAAAGAGCATAGACTGCCAACTCTGCTGTGTCTTGTCGTACATTATTGACTATTGATTTTAAATTATTGACCTGGGCTAACTTTTTAGCAGAGGGAATATTCTCCATCTTTATGCGGCACGGCCTGTTATCTAAAAGGGATAATCTATCATGGTAATGCTGCGAGATTCACTGTAGTGGGGAGGAACTGGTTGGACTCTCAATGGGCATGGAACTCACGACCTCATTTCAAAATAACTAGAGGACGTTAATAGGCAAACCTAAGGTTGGTCGTGGAGGAAGCGTCGGAAAGAGGGCTAGACTGGTGGCAAAATGAAAGATGATGAAGCTTCGTTGGGACGGAAGCCAGTAGCTCTAGCATATCTATGGACTTCAAGGTTGAAAGCACTAATGCCAAATTCATGTGGCCCAAGACGAAGGAAGGGAAGTTCCATGTTGCCAAGCGGGAATGAAAATTGATCCAAGGATATGTGGTGGATACAAGATATTACAGCACCAACAACAGTGAAACCCGCAGATTCATGAGCGCTTGTTTTAGATGAAGGCATGAAGTGACAGACGTCTAGCATGTCGACCGACCGTCACATGAAGATCGCATAAGGTGGCAGTAGCGTAGCCGAGGGAACGTTGAACCAAGAAAACACGCTAGGAACATTGGCCTCACCGTGTATACTTGCCAGCAGCAATGCAGGGCGGTAGAGAGAGGTCTGAACATGGTGCGTGATAATGGCTGAGTTTAACTTGTCAGTGTAGGCCTCTGTTTCCAAAAACGCAGCTGAGGCATGTACATTCAGGATCATGTTAAGGTCCGGCTTAAGCGGGCCCTGTGCCTTGTCGACTATCTTGGGATTTGCAGTGGTTGAAGGGACACGCCAAAGCCGAGCAAAATCTGCGCATCTCAGTGCACAAGTAGCGTGGGGAGGTCGGGCTGGAATAGTGCGGGGGTTCGGGCCGACTGAACTATTGATATCCTTCCTCCCAGCACTTCCGAGTAGGCGAGAGTTGTCGGGCGGTACCTGGGCCTATCCCTGTTGCCAGAAGCCCGCTATGACCCAGGCCACATGGATGACTGAGTAGGGTTGGCGTGTAAGTGATGGCTACACGTTCCTAGCCTGATAAAATCCTTGACCGTCGGAAAACCGCCCCCGAGCCGTCGTTGTTGAAGTCTCGTGACTGGATGGCTACAGGCCTCTCCCCAGATACCAATCTGCGCGACGTATGCGACGGCGCATGTCAGAGCAGGCCGTTCAGCCGTCTTATCTCCTTACTACACCCAGACGCACACCTGCTAGGCTTCAGCAATGCCCATGCCCCCAACATTCCACGCCATATAATGGCTCCAATGGATATTAGCGTCGCACTGAGACGACAAGAAACCACGGTCAAATCCTTCATACTTGTTTCGCTTCTTATCCATATGTGAATAATTTTCTTTGAATTGCTAGAACTTCATATATCACGATACTATTCCCTTCAATCCAGGTCTCCTAATCAGAAGAGAAGCATTTTATAAATGCCATGTATCACGACTTGTTTCTTTCATGCGATGTGTGGCGTTAGCAGACCACCAAATATCGTCGGATAAGTCATCCTTGGTTTTAAATGTACTACCTTGTAGCGGTGTGCATCCCCACCCCCTGTACAAGCTTGACTTTTGCTTTTTCAACCACATAATATATATTCACATATACAGTTATGACATACTATCGGTGTTATGTGTTCATACAACGTCACGCTTTTAAAGTTAAGTTCACTCGTACTCTGGATTTCCTTCGCAAATACAATCTCAGGTATATTCCTTTGTGCTGAAAAGTCCAACCTCCTCGGAGGGCAAAAACTGAATGCATGCACGCGGTGTCCTCTACGAACTGGGGAGTAAAATATTCTCCCAGTGCTAAGCTCAGTCAAATTTTCGCTCCTAACGAGATCGATCCCCACCAAAATCTCATAACTTTTAACGGTTCAACTTAGTTCATCCTCATCCCGATGACCACACCTCTCGTCAACTTTCTCTGGCCTCATCTAGCCGCCAAATACACGCCCACGCCGATATTTACACACTACGGAGGAAGCAAAGCGTGCCGCCAAAATCTGGGAGACAGTTCTTTGGCATGGAAGTGAGAGGAATTGGCACAAGTTTACAACATGATACGGAGGATGGATACAATCTCCACGGGCGTTTAATTTTGAATTTTGGCAAGGAGTTTTACGAATTGAGCTTTGTGCCCGCCAAGACTTCGCTTGCGAGAGTGCAGCGGACACTATGAAGACACGCAAATGATGGAGGGTTTCGTGGTCCGCCTCCTGGTGGTGTTCTTTTGTATAGTTTGAGTAGCCTGGGCACCTACTCCACATGGGAAGGAGACACCGAAGACTACATTTCGCGCGGAGAAAGTTAGTGGATGATGAAGGCATGTTTGGATAACCCAGAGTATTTGAGACGTTCCCCTGGGTGGTTATTCACGGATGAGGGTTGACTAAGGGGAAGAAAAAGCCACCATAACTTCGCAGTGGTACTTGCGAATGAAATCCGAGGCATGAGTGCTCTTATAATTTGACTCATATTTTCTGTACATTTTCTCCGATATTATACAAAAGCTACACAGCTGCATACGCAATTAAAATCTGATGCAAAAAAAAAGAAGCTGAGCCAGACGGTACTACTAGTCAGGAGCTTGTAGCATTACTACAACTAAATAGCACCTAGCAATGCGTGGCTGTGTAGCAAGTATTGTGCCTAGGGATGAGTCATCAGTTTGGAAATTGACGAAGGGGACCAATTCTTACAAATACCTTTTGGTAGTAGCTAGAGTTCTCTTCTATCCTCATACAGTCCAATAAATCGATTGATTCATCACCAACTCGGGTTCTGTCTCAGTAGAGGACACCGCGTATAGGTGTCAGTCTTGCCCTCCAAAAGTAAACATTATCTGGTACTAAATTTGCGGCCAATTTAGTGTCACCCCGCACATGCAAATGCTTGGGAAAATTGCTCATCAGCAAAATGAAATTAGATTGCAGTATGAAGGGAAGTTGTTCACAGTTGCAAGGAATGCCAGTGGCCGTCAGAAATGTGGCAAATCCAAACATCTACATTTTTTTAATAAATGTATAAATTAATGAAGTAATACTTTGATAGTTTTCAAAGAGAACATTATAAAGTGCCTTTGCATATCTGATCTCTCCAGCATCAAAACTCTAACCGTGACAACTACCAGCACTGGTAAATGCTAATGACCCACGCACAAATAGATAGTTCATATTTTTGACCAGAGACAATTCCCCATCCAACTTCTTTTGTGATTATCCTTAGCTTTTGAAATATTTTAACTACATTGCGAAAAGATAATATGCAAATTTTCATTACCAGATGCTACCTTGACATAGATGAGTACTGAGTTATGGCGTCTGTTAATTCTCATTGGTATAATCACATTGCGTCCACCCTTCAGAATTTAATTCAAATAATCGGTATTCTGGAGTTTCCCCAATTATTTGAAATACATAAAACTTCAAACCTAGTTGTGGAAAGGACGGTTAATAAGAAAAATATCAGAGAAATGGGGAAAGTAACCTATTCCATATGGGTTACTACTGAGTGTATATGAGCTGCAAGTTTGCCCCGCGGGAGGTTTAGGGTGTGAAGATTTGTTGTTATCAGGAGAAGCCAGATGTTGGTATTCCATAATCTCTGATTCTTTTAATTTGTTATCACTAGGACATTTGTAATATCCCTCTCCGTACACGGTAGGTAACAGTGGTAAAAGACCGGCCAAAGCCACCACTATAGCAGCACTGAAAAACTTCATTTCGAGAATGTACTTTTTTCAAAATCAAACCGTGAACTCGGGACAGTAAGCCGTCTGATATGAAAATCGAGGTTCGATGGAGAGGAAGTATAAGGTGTAATGAGTTCTGATAATGCACTTTTCTCCCGGGACTAAGACTCTCTTATCCAAATAAGTTTGACGAGGTTGACTTCCATGAAGTCTATAAATACATTTGCAATAATGGGTGCAGCAGCCAGTGGGGTCTATTCTATGGCCCGCTGGCCAGAGGAGTTAATGAGCCAAGTTCTGAATAAAGAGGTCTGAAATTATTAATCAGTAAATTTAAACAGGCTTAATTACACCATAAGATGAAGACTCATTTTTTTCAATCGAGGGACATACAACAATGGGTATCTTATCCTCAATCCTTAATCTGACAAAAACCCATATTGTCTAGTTCTGACGGAAGATTATTCTCTGCATGACCATGCTGGACAGCGTAGGCTACAGGGATCCTTCGGCTTGACAGCTGTCGTAATTCATTACCGTACACTGCCGGACGTGGAGGACGAAGGCTGGACGCCTGCAGCGGTACGCTCTACGAACCTAGGAGTGAAATATTCTCCCAGAACCGAGATTCAGTCACGAATGTGGGGGGGATGAAGTAATTGATGGATTTTTGGCTTGAAGGAGTTGTACTCGGTATTTTGATCGAAAAACCAGTCGATAGATATCTCATAACCGCAAGAAAGGCGAACCAAAACTCATCACTACCAGCATACGATTCACGGATGGGCCTAGGTCTATCTGGGGGTCGTATTCAAACATCCGACATTTCTCAAGCTCCTAACACATTTGCGACGAAGCATTTCTCAGTCGGTGCTACACCTGCGACCTACCTCCATACTCATCAGATCACCTACCTACACACGCCCTCATGAGGAAAGTCAATATGGAAACGGAACGTGTACAAAGGAGGAGAAAAGGGAAGATACACCGAGGAGACCACATATATCCCCAATGACGACAACAACCCAACGGTACGCTATGAAAGTGCAAGGCTAGAGCAACGATGAGATCTGGGACTACATTTATATTTCGGAGTCAATGAGGGTGTCAAGGGCTCGGGCGCGTGGTGGCCGAGGCTGAGGAGGAATTTGCGCTTCGGCACGTCAAAAGATGGTTCTCTGGATGGTTGGGCTTGACATGATTCAACACATGGGTGAAGTCTGAGGTGGTCAAGTCATTTAGGTGGGACGAGGTAGATGTACTTAATGGTAGTTAACCTGACCAGCCCGGCCCCACTCGTGCTCAAGGTCCAGTAGGAGTGCGATGGTAGTCACTTTACCTAGCACGTTAATGTGTTACGGGTTTACCCGCTACTGGTTGTATGGGCCTCGTCTGGCTGGGGCTGCAGGTTTCTTGAGACTTTTACTCGCGCACGCAGTTTCCAATGCTACCTTTTCTTTTTCTATTTTCTTTGGGTAGAAGGTTCCGTGGAAAAGGTGTATGAATTCTACGGGTAAATACTAAGCAGAATGGCTATTCATCACGGGCAATTTACCAACAATCTTTCAATGCACATAAGAGGCAATGAGCACTGTACAAGATGTGGCCTGGGCTAGAGAGGAGCCCAATGTGCTAGTTGCTCATAGAATCAAGTCGCAAATTAGACACAGTCTCCCTCGCCTATTTACTATTGAAACTACAAATATACCAGGATATATAAGTCCTTTTATCTACGAGCCGGGAGTATCTTTACCTCGGACCGTTTACCTCCTCCTATGCCTCATTTACGACCTTTTTCCAGCAGTAACTACCCCACAGATTTTCATTTGAGGACACACTAAGAGGAGCCGTTATCCTGTCATTATCTCCACTCCTCAGCCTACGAAATGATGGCCATTTGCGGGTGTGTAGTTGAAGGTAAGAGTCTCAAAACCCACTGGGTGCGGGGCTCTCCCATGATGAAGAGACCGGCCAGCCAGGCGCAGCAGTCCTGTATATACCTAAGGGTGTCTCTCAACCTTCCTAGCCTCCTTCTTCATCCTGTCCTGATTCATGCCGCAGGATAAACCGAAGGTCATGGAAGGATGTCAGAAAAGTCTTGGTCGAAAGTGACTGCCGTGAAGGAGCCTAGCCTAGCATCTAAAAGTCGTTACGGACGTGGGGTCGTCGAGTAACTCATGTATTCCAAAGCCCTTCTGGCTGGTAGAATCGCAATTGTAGGTCGGCAAAGACGATGTTGTTGAAGAGTCGAAATCTGCTTTCCTTGAGAGCGGATAGGACTTTTACTCTGCTTTTGTCAGCCTTTTGTTTGCTCGTCGGTGGGTGGCATACGTTGTGATGACAGGGACTTCTCTGATTACCGTTGGAGCGTTGAGTGTCGTAATGTCTTTCTTCACTCCCAGCATCATTATTGTCGTCTTGGTCATACGATGTGTTACCGGAAAAGTATCTTTGACGGAGGGGGAGATAGCTCAGCCCAAATCTGAAAAATTGTCACTCAATCTCGGCTCTGCAAATTTTACAGTGAGAACTGGAAGTCCCTAGGGGACGCCATTGAGGGCTGTTGAAAACCAAATAATGGTCATGTTCTACGCGGGGCTGTTTAGTGGACTGAGATCTAGTAACACCTTTGAGACGCCTAAACCATGTTGTACATCTCATGTTGAACGCACTAACTGAAGGTGTTGAATTATTAAAACTTAATTAAATAAGATATTTCGAGCAAACTAGTGATGATGAAATACCACATACAGATAGAGCTGGTGGCTTTATCGAAAATAAACCCTTAGGTAGAGTGGCTGGAACGGTAGATCTCCGTCTAGTTTCATATTTTCCTCCTAGTGCCATCGTTGACTCCCAAGCTAGACCCGATTCTGCACGCAAACTAGGGTATGTGAAGGCGGAAAAAGCAGAATGCGGTGAGTTGGTTCAACAACTCCGCACCTGTAATACTTGAAGCAGCTTCCAAATCGTCAACTACGGAATAGTACCAATCATAATGCAACGCCTCCGCCCAATGAATCGGTTATTAAAAACATTTGCTGTCAGCGACAGCACTCGTCATTACTCTAACTCCCTATTGCGGAATGTTAAAAAATATTCCAGCCCCCAACTTCAATCGAATCGCTGGACGAAATCAGTTCCAAAAAATGCATATATCATCTCACGTAATGCCTCATCAGATACCAAAACTTTAGCCAAAACTCCACTCTATGATTTCCATGTTACCCACGGTGGTAAAATGGTCGGATTCGGAGGTTACCATATGCCTGTTCAATATTCATCTTTATCTATCTCTGAGTCGCATCACTTTACCCGTACGCACGCCTCACTTTTTGATGTTTCACACATGGTTCAGCATATTTTTAGTGGTCCTGGAGCCACCTCATTCTTAGAGCGCATCACTCCATCAGATATAACAGGGCTAGATGTCTCGAGAGCTGGACTTAGTACCATCTTAAAGCCTAAAACAGGAGGGATTATCGACGATACAATTATTTCAAAGCTAGATGTGGATAACTTTTACATGGTGACCAATGCTGGCTGTAGAGAAAAGGATCTCATTTATCTTCGCGAAGAGCTAGATGCCTTCGCGAAAGAAGGTGAGCCAGAGGTTAACTGGAATGTTATGGAAGGTTACGGATTAATTGCCTTGCAGGGACCACTCAGCCAAGATATTCTATCGAGTGTTCTTGACCCAGCGAAGACAGTCAACCTCGTTGATATGCACTTTGGGCAGTGCAAACACATGCAGATTCACCTTTTAAATGGCTCCACCAGCTCTCCACTTATAGTTACTAGAGGTGGCTACACTGGTGAAGATGGGTTCGAAATATCAATTCCACCCCAAGAAGTTGTGGAAGTAACAAATACTCTCCTTCACAGGAGTACTCCAGAAAAGTTGCAACTTGCGGGTCTAGCTGCAAGGGATAGCTTAAGATTAGAAGCAGGAATGTGCCTTTATGGCCATGACCTAGATGAAAACACCACACCTGTTGAAGCTGGACTAAGCTGGGTCATCGGAAAATCTCGAAGATCGAGCGGTGGTTTTCATGGCTCAGAGGTAATTCTTCCTCAACTCACCCCAAGAAGTAAAGGAGGCATGGGAGTCCAAAGACGTCGAATTGGGTTAATTATCGAGGGGGTGCCAGCTCGAGAAGGAGCCGAAATCGTCAATGCAAACGGAGATAAGATTGGCCAAATCACAAGTGGGTGCCCTAGTCCTACCCTGGGCAAGAACATCGCTATGGGCTATATAAAAGACAAATTTCATAAACCTGGAACAGAAGTTGATGTTATCGTAAGGGGTAAGAAGCGTAAAGCTCAGGTGACTAAAATGCCATTTGTTACTACCAATTACTGGAAAGGTAAAGCTTGAAGTTAGATAAGTATACATCTAGCGCAACTTGTCTACTCTCAGCTATGTGGTGCCTAAGGCTGAGATTTTCTTCAAAGAGCCGTAGATAATGGCGACAATGCTATTAATACTTGTAAGGCTGGCCTGTCATTCAGACAAAACTACGACGATAACAAATTTATAGCTATTTAACGGTAAAACCAACAGATTTATATATACTATAAGTAAAATCTAAATTTTTTACCTCCAGTCATGTGGTTGCTTTTGACTAGCAGCACTTATACTTCAGCTGAAAGTGTAATCATGAAAGACTTCATTGCCCAGGCGCGCTTAATGGTGGTCCCTCCTAGGATGAGAATAGATCTTAACCCTTGTGTACTAATACAGGAGTTTATCGTGTCCTACGCCGAGCGACACCTTGTAGATGCAAACGAACTTTTAGTCCTGAATTCAAGATTCGGGAGCAAGGATGGAAAGCTAAATTGGATGAGGCTCCGGAAACACGTTTCACTGTGGCTCTAGGACAAAGCTTAGAATGCCGAGTGGCTCGACTCAAATATATTATAATGACAGATCAGTTCAACTTAGAGGGATTAATAACGTGATAAATCTAGTATGATTGATGAGCACTGCACGAGCGAGATATCTTTGCAGAGGTCGTTGAAGCAGGAGAGCATAGGTTTTGCGGACACAGGCTATAATTACTCCCATATCCATGAATATCTAGTGTGACGAGCACTGAGTAAAGCGATAGCTGTGTTATGAAGCTATTCCGTATGTATGACATTTAGTTGACCCACGCATCCCTTCGGCGGGCAAGGATAATTGCAAGCAGCCACCCGATCTAGCTTATCCTATTATAGGCTAGTAAGCCACATACAGGTCGGCCATGCAAGCACTCATGACGGTACCTGCATTAGGAGGGCTTCAGCCGCTTTCATGAATGCCGTTGGATCGGAAATCCAGGGGGTTCAATCGCATTCCTCGCGTGGGATATCGACGCGAGCGACAGAAACTAGCGCCCATCGCGATGTCAATATTGCTTCGACAGAGAAGATAAGCAAGGAATTTATCTTGGGAATTATATGAACACGGGCACGAGCACGATGGATGATAGTGTGAAATGAGGATAGTGAAGCGGAAGAGATCTAATCCACTTCCGATTTTTTGTTTGGGGCTAGACTGCCGTTTTGACGGGAGCGACGCATGGTTGTGTGAAGAGTCGAAATGTCTAGATCACCTTTGAAGGTTCTATTCTTCATTGCGTCTGACCTCAGGGCTGGGAAGTGAAAATTGAAAGGTGAAAGTATGAATCGTCGACATTTTGCCAGTAAAATATCATGCTAGATTGAGCATTTATCTTGCTTGCTTCATCGATGTTACGATGAGAAGCTCCGAACAGAACCAACGCAGCTGCGATTAGTAAAGTAAATCATGAGATCCGATAGACTAACTGTATCCCAATAGTATTTCTAGCACATGTTGGGTCCGATACATAGGCATAGCTATTATTTCATTCGCTGCTTCGAAGCTAGACTTGAGGGACCTAGTAAATCCAAAAGTGACTGTTAGGAGATAGTGGATGGGTGGGCTTGTTAGCCGTTTCAATGAGACCGGCAACCAGAAACAGATTCACTCCCGCTCGATGCTTTCAGAAAGAAAGCACCAGCTAGTTCTTCTATCCTGCAGCCGAAACAGTTGTTCCCTCGCTTCATCAACCCACCAGCGACTGCACACGAAGAGTATCACACATATCATTCCACCTGCGTCTATCAATTGCACTAGCTTTCAAACGACATCAGAGTATCATAACCTCGACAAACCTCTTGCACCAACTATAAATTTATTAATACACTATTGCCATACACTCGCTGCAGTAAAAAGCATATTCAATACTTCTTTCCTGGTCAGAAACTAGATCGAACGAGCTCAATTTCAAACGATACTGACGGCAAAAATTCAAAATAAACCAATTAAAACTAATCAGATATAGAGCCGCAAATCCTCTAATCCCCTTGTTCAGCCTGGCCTAAGTCTGAGCTTTAGACATTGATAAGCCAGTTGCAATCACTAGAGAAACAGCCGCCAAAGATATCCCATGAGAGCTTGAGCTGTGAATTATTTTTTGGTTTTAGTAGAAAAGCAGTTCATTCGCCTACAGTTTTGAGTAGAATCACTCGCCATTATAATTACAGAAATTTATTGCATCAAAATCTTTTGATCGTTAATCCAACAAAAATACGGCAAAAGCATAAAAATGCACTTGTGCAAACATTGAAAGCCAATTTTACTCAATTTATCGCAACTTGCTCTAAATAAATTTCAAACGATTGCTAATTTGAATGAATTTGAACGAATTATTTTTGGAATTAATCGTGTGTCATAATTAGAAGCATCCTGAGGTACGGCCCCTTGGGAGATAAATTTTTATCTTCAGGATTCTTCCAACAAAAGCCTTGAACGTAAAACTTTTAATCTCATCTTTATCAACATTGAGCTTAGAAAAGATAATGCAAAACAATTTTTACTCCCCTGTATCTGACTACACAAGTTCAATGCAACAGGCTCGGACAATAAAAAATCAAGTAGCAAGCCTACATTCGAAATCCGAATCATTAAGACCAGACAATGCATACTTTCACTCTACTTTTAACCCGACATTGTACCAGCCGGCATTCTATCAAGAAATTATGAATCAATCATGTGTAAGATGAAGGCCTTCTTCTCGCTCTCAAAACATAATAACAGTGAATAGGACGCTTTGGTTGAAAGTGAACCCGTATGTTCAGAAGAAATGTTATCATTTTCTTCTTCAAGCACAGAAACCTGCGGCGAAAATACAAGTAATGGAGTTAAAAATCCCAAAAGAATCCGTAATGTGCCTGTGAGACGTAAAGAACTAAAAAAGCACCTGGAACCTAAAAGAGGAAAGAAGGGATCAACAAGCCTAGACAGAGTTGCGAAGCTTGAAAAACCGCTAAGCGAGCTAACGAAACATCAAACGCAGATTCCACTTATTGACATAGATGCATTTGTTAATCGACCAATAGAAGAAAGACGTAGTGAAGTCGTTAGAAGCAAGATGCCAGGAAAAGTAAAGCGTCCGATGAACTCTTTTATGCTTTATAGAAAAGCATACCAGAATAGAGCAAAGGGTTGGTGTTCACAAAATAACCACCAGGTTGTTTCTCAGGTCTGTGGTACTAGTTGGTTATATGAGCCAAGCGCTGTAAAAGATAAATTCAACGAATGGGCTCGCATCGAGCGCCTTAATCATCAAATTGCTCATCCAGAGTATAAATTCTCGCCAAATAAATCAGTGACAGCGAAACCTTCTAAACAAGGCTTGTCATTTGAGTCAAGTGGGTCAATTTCAGGAGATATCAGTTACGATGATCGTGCTTTCCAATGCTACACGGAGCAATACAACAACAATCCTAAATTGAACGAAAACAATCAAAGTTCTTTCGTATCTCCGAGCAGTGAATCGGTCTATCAGCACTTGCCGAGAGAGCAAGATGCAGACTTTACTTGTCAGAATGACTTGGGTTTTTCTCGTCATATGGATAACCTTAAAGATTCTATGCCTATTATGAGCGGGTTTCATAATCCTGATGCTGTTCATAATTTGAATGCACATACTCGAGATCATGAAATGAACTATGAAGTACACGCTGCTTCATTTGATAGTATGAAGTCGTGTTCGCTGTTTGAGTTTCCAAGAGATCAGACCTTGGCATTTAATACCATGAGTCCAGCGGATAGGAGTGACGCATCAGAGTACTTAATGTTCACCAATCCTAGATTTGACAATGGTCTTTGCTTGGATGAGTGTTCAATTCAAGCTGTGTATGATGCAGGCCAGCAGAATCAGCTCAGAAGTTTTTATTGATGACGAATGAATAATAGATGAAGACAAAACCGTGTCTTATTTATGACCGTGAGAGTAATTGGAAATGATTATGGTCTGTTCAAAAGTTGGCAGGATAGGCGATGAATTTAGTCAGATTCCATATGTAAGATTAAATGTGAGGATAAGTGAGGCTGGTGGGTTGCTCATATAATTGGAGCGTCTCTTACATGGATTGCGCTGTAAACTTCTTATGTTCACAATGCTTGAAGCCCAAGAATTTTTGACGTCTTCCACGCGCTTAGATCTAGGCTAGCTCGCATGATTGGGCAAACCCGATGCACAGACCACAATATTATGATGTAATCTCAATACCTAATTGATTAGTAACTGCATTTTGATAGTGTGTTATCATAAAGTATGAGAGAGACTTTACTGTTATATTTTCAAGTACAAACATGCGGAAGAACAAATACATGTTTGTAAGATTTTGCTTCGAGCTTATCATTGAGACTTATTTCTTTGGGAGTGACGAATAATAGACTCAGGCATTGTTGGTATCACAGTTATTTGATATCTGTTGCAACGTCTAGGCTAATCTCTATATCTTGCGTGGTGCTCTTCTCTCTCGTATCAAAACCTATCAGTGGCGTCCCCTAGGGACTTCCAGTTCTCACTGTAAAATTTGCAGAGCCGAGATTGAGTGACAATTTTTCAGATTTGGGCTGAGCTATCTCCCCCTCCGTCAAAGATACTTTTCCGGTAACACATCGTATGACCAAGACGACAATAATGATGCTGGGAGTGAAGAAAGACATTACGACACTCAACGCTCCAACGGTAATCAGAGAAGTCCCTGTCATCACAACGTATGCCACCCACCGACGAGCAAACAAAAGGCTGACAAAAGCAGAGTAAAAGTCCTATCCGCTCTCAAGGAAAGCAGATTTCGACTCTTCAACAACATCGTCTTTGCCGACCTACAATTGCGATTCTACCAGCCAGAAGGGCTTTGGAATACATGAGTTACTCGACGACCCCACGTCCGTAACGACTTTTAGATGCTAGGCTAGGCTCCTTCACGGCAGTCACTTTCGACCAAGACTTTTCTGACATCCTTCCATGACCTTCGGTTTATCCTGCGGCATGAATCAGGACAGGATGAAGAAGGAGGCTAGGAAGGTTGAGAGACACCCTTAGGTATATACAGGACTGCTGCGCCTGGCTGGCCGGTCTCTTCATCATGGGAGAGCCCCGCACCCAGTGGGTTTTGAGACTCTTACCTTCAACTACACACCCGCAAATGGCCATCATTTCGTAGGCTGAGGAGTGGAGATAATGACAGGATAACGGCTCCTCTTAGTGTGTCCTCAAATGAAAATCTGTGGGGTAGTTACTGCTGGAAAAAGGTCGTAAATGAGGCATAGGAGGAGGTAAACGGTCCGAGGTAAAGATACTCCCGGCTCGTAGATAAAAGGACTTATATATCCTGGTATATTTGTAGTTTCAATAGTAAATAGGCGAGGGAGACTGTGTCTAATTTGCGACTTGATTCTATGAGCAACTAGCACATTGGGCTCCTCTCTAGCCCAGGCCACATCTTGTACAGTGCTCATTGCCTCTTATGTGCATTGAAAGATTGTTGGTAAATTGCCCGTGATGAATAGCCATTCTGCTTAGTATTTACCCGTAGAATTCATACACCTTTTCCACGGAACCTTCTACCCAAAGAAAATAGAAAAAGAAAAGGTAGCATTGGAAACTGCGTGCGCGAGTAAAAGTCTCAAGAAACCTGCAGCCCCAGCCAGACGAGGCCCATACAACCAGTAGCGGGTAAACCCGTAACACATTAACGTGCTAGGTAAAGTGACTACCATCGCACTCCTACTGGACCTTGAGCACGAGTGGGGCCGGGCTGGTCAGGTTAACTACCATTAAGTACATCTACCTCGTCCCACCTAAATGACTTGACCACCTCAGACTTCACCCATGTGTTGAATCATGTCAAGCCCAACCATCCAGAGAACCATCTTTTGACGTGCCGAAGCGCAAATTCCTCCTCAGCCTCGGCCACCACGCGCCCGAGCCCTTGACACCCTCATTGACTCCGAAATATAAATGTAGTCCCAGATCTCATCGTTGCTCTAGCCTTGCACTTTCATAGCGTACCGTTGGGTTGTTGTCGTCATTGGGGATATATGTGGTCTCCTCGGTGTATCTTCCCTTTTCTCCTCCTTTGTACACGTTCCGTTTCCATATTGACTTTCCTCATGAGGGCGTGTGTAGGTAGGTGATCTGATGAGTATGGAGGTAGGTCGCAGGTGTAGCACCGACTGAGAAATGCTTCGTCGCAAATGTGTTAGGAGCTTGAGAAATGTCGGATGTTTGAATACGACCCCCAGATAGACCTAGGCCCATCCGTGAATCGTATGCTGGTAGTGATGAGTTTTGGTTCGCCTTTCTTGCGGTTATGAGATATCTATCGACTGGTTTTTCGATCAAAATACCGAGTACAACTCCTTCAAGCCAAAAATCCATCAATTACTTCATCCCCCCCACATTCGTGACTGAATCTCGGTTCTGGGAGAATATTTCACTCCTAGGTTCGTAGAGCGTACCGCTGCAGGCGTCCAGCCTTCGTCCTCCACGTCCGGCAGTGTACGGTAATGAATTACGACAGCTGTCAAGCCGAAGGATCCCGGTAGCCTACGCTGTCCAGCATGGTCATGCAGAGAATAATCTTCCGTCAGAACTAGACAACATGGGTTTTTGTCAGATTAATGATTGAGGATAAGATACCCATTGTTGTATGTCCCTCGATTGAAAAAAATGAGTCTTCATCTTATGGTGTAATTAAGCCTGTTTAAATTTACTGATTAATAATTTCAGACCTCTTTATTCAGAACTTGGCTCATTAACTCCTCTGGCCAGCGGGCCATAGAATAGACCCCACTGGCTGCTGCACCCATTATTGCAAATGTATTTATAGATTTCATGGAAGTCAACCTCGTCAAACTTATTTGGATAAGAGAGTCTTAGTCCCGGGAGAAAAGTGCATTATCAGAACTCATTACACCTTATACTTCCTCTCCATCGAACCTCGATTTTCATATCAGACGGCTTACTGTCCCGAGTTCACGGTTTGATATTGAAAAAAGTACATTCTCGAAATGAAGTTTTTCAGTGCTGCTATAGTGGTGGCTTTGGCCGGTCTTTTACCACTGTTACCTACCGTGTACGGAGAGGGATATTACAAATGTCCTAGTGATAACAAATTAAAAGAATCAGAGATTATGGAATACCAACATCTGGCTTCTCCTGATAACAACAAATCTTCACACCCTAAACCTCCCGCGGGGCAAACTTGCAGCTCATATACACTCAGTAGTAACCCATATGGAATAGGTTACTTTCCCCATTTCTCTGATATTTTTCTTATTAACCGTCCTTTCCACAACTAGGTTTGAAGTTTTATGTATTTCAAATAATTGGGGAAACTCCAGAATACCGATTATTTGAATTAAATTCTGAAGGGTGGACGCAATGTGATTATACCAATGAGAATTAACAGACGCCATAACTCAGTACTCATCTATGTCAAGGTAGCATCTGGTAATGAAAATTTGCATATTATCTTTTCGCAATGTAGTTAAAATATTTCAAAAGCTAAGGATAACCACAAAAGAAGTTGGATGGGGAATTGTCTCTGGTCAAAAATATGAACTGTCTATTTGTGCGTGGGTCATTAGCATTTACCAGTGCTGGTAGTTGTCACGGTTAGAGTTTTGATGCTGGAGAGATCAGATATGCAAAGGCACTTTATAATGTTCTCTTTGAAAACTATCAAAGTATTACTTCATTAATTTATACATTTATGAAAAAAAATGTAGATGTTTGGATTTGCCACATTTCTGACGGCCATTGGCATTCCTTGCAACTTTGAACAACTTCCCTTCATACTGCAATCTAATTTCCTTTTGCTGATGAGCGATTTTCCCAAGAGTTTGCGTGTGCGGAGTGGCATGAAATTGGCCGTAAATTTAGTGCCAGATAATGTTTCCTTTACTTTGCGCCACATTGGATGGCATAGAAGGCAAGACTGATCACCTGTACGTGGTGTCCTCTACTGTGACAGAAACTGAGTTGGTGATGAATCAATCGATTTATTGGACTGTATGAGGATAGAATAGAACTCTAGCTACTACCAAAAGGTATTTGTAAGAATAAGGTCGGATGGTGTAGTGGTACACCATCCGGGCCGGTCTTCTAAGTAGGGTCTGGATAGCCTGAACACGTATCCCACCTGAGACAGAAGATCGCTGGTTCGACTCCAGCAGACCTCATCTTACTGAAATAAGCTACATTGATGATGGTGGCATGTCTGGATGAACCCAAGGTTTCCCTTTGGTGTGTTTCACGCAGGGCATAGTTCGACATCGGTGAAGAAAAAGCCGCCTTGTCACAGCCGTAGCGAGACTTGCAAATGATATCTGAGGCATGATGTTCATCACAACTTTATCATCATTGTATCTCACTGAAGTCAACACCTGCATGGGCTAAAAAGGCGCCAAATCAGGACAATTGAATAATTTATTTATTTAATTCTAAGAATTGGTCCCCTTCGTCAATCTCCAAACTGTTGACTCATCCCTTGGCACAATATTTCCCAGCCACGCATTGCCAGGTGCTAATTAGTTGAAGTAACGCTACAAGCCCCTGACTAGTAGTGCCGTCTTGTTCAGTTTCATCTCCACCACACAGCCTCATGGTAAGAAAACTCAATGGTAGGCTTTGTTATCTGCCTTAGCTCAAACACTGTCAGTGGTGTCCCCAACGAACATCAAGCTCTCACTATAGAGTCTGCAGAGCCAAGATTGAGTAATAAATTTCTCACTTCGATAAGGGTTCCCATTCGCTTTCGCAGTCTGCAACGTATTCATCCATAAGCACGTCCTGTTGTAAAGGTAAGAGCTTACGGAGGTAAATTGGCAGAAGGTTAACGGATGATTATCGATGAATCAATGTGAACTGCTGATATATTTGGTACTCAGAACTGTAAGGATTCAAGAGGTAGAAAGAGCTAATTATATACACATCTGAGGTGGCTAAACTCTCGCCTCATTTTCCCAAATCAGTATCACAGAATATTCTAGTATACTCCATGTGGTAGTATTATGTAGAAACACTTTCCATACAGTGTTCCATTGTTCCTCTACTCATCATGGAGCCACCTGGAAAGTTCTTCCTTCACCCTCAGTGATCATTACCCTTGTGCATCGTAATCCTAGCCATCACCAGCACAACACATCCCCCATCACCATTATCATGAAGCTAATCACGATCAGATCAGACGTTAGGGTCGAAGCCCTTCTCGTCACCAACCCTTGATCATGGAGGAACAGCCATCCGATGAGTTTCCGGAGCGTACCCAGCACCCGGTACGGAGATGGTGGATTGGATCAAGTCGGGCTCGACTGTTACAAAGAGGGGAGATGTAGATGGATATGCGCACCTCATGTAGTCCCGGTGTCTAGGCCTCGCCTGGCTGTGGCTGCAGGTTTTTGAGACTTTTTCCCGCGCACGCAGTCTCCATTGCTACTATTTTTTTCTTTGGGTAGAAGGTTCCGTGAAAAAGGTGGCCGAATTCCACGTATAAATACTGAGCTGAATGGCTATTCATCACGGGCAATGTATCAATGATCTTACAAGTAACAAGAGAGGACAGGAGCACTGTACAAGGTGTGGCCTGGGCTAGAGAGGAGCTCAATGTGCTAGATAGTCGAAGACTCAAGTAGTACAATAAACAAACCACTCAATCTCTACCCAAGATCCCTTGTAGCTTGGAGCCACGAGATACCACGTGATAATCTTTCACCATTACACCCACCCCCACCATTTACCACGTAAACAACGCGCGCTCAGAAACCTCATCTGTGTCGCTTATCGCGCCTGTACAGACGCACAAATCAACTCAAAGATAGCAACAAGAGGTTCGAATTCGGAATGTCACTCACAAAGACTTTCAGTAACATATTCCTTGGGAACTATGTACGGAGACTCAGGAAATAAGTTGGTTCGTAATACTGATGGTCTTCTTTACGGCATGTCGATTGACCATGTTATGGGCATAGGTACAACATGCGAAGCTCATGGCAAAGCTCGACCACGTGCCTCCATATCAAAGCGACCTAGTACGCAGCGTTGTACACGAAGTACATACGCTCGATCAGAGTGTCAACCGGATTCTCTCAAACGTGTCCGGCTCATTTGACCCGTCAGCAAACCCAGCGCAGGCAGCTACGCTACTTGTCAACCATCTCAGTCTTCGTCGCAATAAACGTTGCTTGCTCGCATATCATCGCACACGCGCTGAAAAGCTCAAGGCACTGGTGTGGCAGGAGAGTGACGGACTTGATTTGCTGCCGGTCGCTGCATCTCCGGGGGCCACAGGGGGTGAGGCCTCTGAGCCATCTGCCTCCCACCATAGTCTAAGTCCAGAAGAGGAGGAGTACATGCGCCAATTTAGTGATTTACTCGCAGCACTCAAGGGTCACTGGACAGATATTGACTTGACAGGCTCGTTGGAGCCGCCGCGCGATCTTTTCATTGACGTGCGTGTACTTAAAGATGCTGGTGAAATTCAGACCGAGTATGGGTACGCTACACCCCTTTCATCTCAGTTAACTCACTCTCATACGTTCAATTTTCTTAAGTACCAAAGATTACTAATGGAAGCTTCACGTAGCACAATTAATCTCAGCAAAAACTCTCAGTTCTACGTTCGCCATGGTGATGTCGAGCGTTTAATTGCACAAGGCTATCTACAAAATCTTAGCTAAAAGCCTCGATTCCTTCATAGTAACAATTCAACATATACTTTCTCCTGGGATCCTAAGGTGATTGTTCCAGATAAGCCTAATCTTTAGAAGTTACAGCACTCATCCACAGTGGGTGAATCTATGAAAAGAATATCAGCTTTGTGTCTCACCCGGGCAATATAAACAAAAGACGTACTTCAAAAAGGTATGATTGACTTACAGACAACAACTACCCATTTATATTCTGCAATACGAACGCCAATAAAGATATCTCTTGAGGGTCCTCCCAATGCCTTTCATTGTAGATCAACACAAAAACATCTATGCTGTGGACCAGTCCTCGTTAACGAGATATGCTACCTAAGTTTCTGGCTCAAGTATACACGTTAGTTTTCACAACTAATTCAGGAGTTGAGCCTTGGAATAGGGTCTGGAGGAGTCCGCCCCGATAAGTACTACGGCGCAACAGATTAATCAGAAAATACTGCGGCCAAAACATGCCGTTTCGCTCTTTATCCATGTATTTAACTGACTAGATCCTATATTTGTTGCTTAAGAATACTCGCTGTCTCTTAAAGTTATCATAACTCTAACTAAAGTCTTTGGAAGCTTTCGAAATCATGGCCCCGGTTAACAATTGTACAAGATTCGAGTATGAATCAAATGGACTTGATCTATTTTGTAAAATTACACGCATCTAATTAGGTCCTTACACCAGGGAGACATGACACGACAATACCAAACGGTTCCAGAGGAATCACAGCCACTAAGATAACTTGGTCAATTTGTGCTGCCTAGTTATATTGGAAGATATATCGTTTTTGGCATTCTTCAGACCTTTTACAGACATGTATATCTCTGCTGATCAGGGTAAAATGTAGTAATAATTAGCTTAATGTAAAAATTATAAATAAGCTATGAGAGCCCTTGTGCGTCAATAAATTCTTAAATTGATTCAAATAAATCCTCTGCGGCGAGGAGTAGATGGATCCGTTCTTACCGTGTATCAACTAATCACATATTTGTATAAATCTTCCCACTTTTGTAAGGTAAAAATGCAAGACGTATTTCTATAACCGCACCAAGGGCAAATTCAGCGGAACCAAAATTTCAGGTCGGTAAACTTTGATCTCTGGCGTGATAAACCAAAAGAAGTTCCTTGTCCCAGAAAAATGAATCGATCCTAAGTCGTTGAGCGACGAAAAAACAATAATGTTGTCTAACAAGGTGCTTGGAGTAATTAGGTATCAGCGTGCAGAAGCACGTAGGACGATGCTTCAGAGTGTTGATACAAGCATCAAATTTTTCATACTGTAGCAGGAGCCTATAGCATCCTTAAAAACAGTACGGCATGATAGATTTTGCCCTAACAGTTCAATCACTCGGTAAAGGTTTTGCAGTTCAGTCGATGGAAACAGGTCCTATAACAAAAGTATACACGATTATGAATCTCATGTCCGAGATAGCATCTTAGGAACCTGACACTGCAATATCTGACATAGTCTAAGCATTTATTCTGATACGGAGCCTGCCTCAAGAATACGATACTATAGCGGAAATCTTAACGAAAAAGGATTAGTTTCCTGGCCTATTCAACATGTTTCAGTTTACCAGGACGACTAAGACTAAGCTTGCTGAGTTGGATGCACTTACACCAGGATCGGAAGTGGCTAATGCAGTGGCAAGCAAGTAAGCTCGACAAAAAAAGAATTGTTGGAAGTGTAATGGTGAACAAGTCAAACCACGTTTTCTAAATGGTTATCGACTGATAAGGGAAGAGAGTTCGAAATATTAGGTCTCGGATGTTATTAGTGACAGGCAATTGTACCGGCTATAGAGCCAGTACTGGCGTACAGCCACCAGGGATTGGACCGGCCAAAATGTCCAGCAGAATAAGCTAGAACGACTGACGAAGGATTTAGAAAATTCTCCATATGAATAAGAGTGAGGTAAAACTTCGGAGAGACTACTAGAAATGATATCCTTGGAGTAGCAACTGGAATCATCTAGAGCTGAGCTGACCTCAATGGGAAGAACTTAGAATGCAACGAGTCTATATATATATATCTGGCTCAGTAGGGAGGAACTATTCTCAACACCTGTCAGTGGTGTCCCCTACGAACCTCTAGCTCTCATTGTAGAGTCTGCAGAGCCTAGAGTGATCAGCAAAGCCCTCACTTGGATGATTGCCAATCGCCTTCGCGGTCTCTATCGTCTTCATCTGTCAATACATCCCCCCATCACCAACCCTTGATCATGGAGCAGATGCCATCCGATGAGATTCCGGAGCGTACCCAGCACCTGATACGGCGATGTTGGATTGGATCAAGTCGGCCTCGACTGTTACAAAGAGGGGAGATGTAGATGGATATGCGCACCTCATGTAGTCCCGGTATCTAGGCCTCGCCTGGCTGTGGCTGCAGGTTTTTGAGACTTTTTCCCGCGCACGCAGTTTCCATTGCTACTATTTTTTTCTTTGGGTAGAAGGTTCTGTGGAAAAGGTGGCCGGATCCACGGGTAAATACTGACCTGAATAGCTATTCATCATGGGCAATATATCAATGATCTTTCAAGAGACGCAAGAGGCAAGGAGCACTGTACAAGGTGTTGCTTGTATTAGAGAGGAGCTCAATGTGCTTGATAGTCTATGACTCAAGTAGTACAATAAAAACATCACGATGACCGGAAATATCTACTCGAGTGTTTAAGTGGAGCTCTAGCTTAACAAGGGCTGTCGGTTCCGTGACACCAAGTGCCTACTCTTAGACTGTGATTCTTAGAGTACCTCTCGCAACTTCAAATCAGTGCCAAACATATGGCGATGGTCAAAGGACTCTGCAAATTGTACTTCCCAAAAGCCGAGTCTATGGAGAAACTATTGGCCGTGTCATGCAGGACAAAACAACTTACGCTAAGCAATGGACAGCAAGCTTTTCGACCGAGATAGTTTGTGCTTCTTCAGACAGCTCATCGTGTGGACCAGCTAGATCTGTGTGGGGGTGCACTTTACACAAAGGAGGCCAGGTGATTGGGAATGACTCTGGTCCATTGCTAGATTCAGACTTTCTTCACGCCTAGTTTTCTGCTATACCCAACACCTTGGGATCATCTCCGGTCGCCTCTAGTACCGTTAGTCACCACTAGTATTCACTCGAAGCTTACGTCTCTCTAGATATTTATACTACCTACGATTCAAACCTTTAGTTCCTCCAAGTGATCTCAAGGTAGACCTTCAATCATCTTTTGCAGTCCATCCAACTCCTTTTCTACTACAATTACACTTCAGTCCATACGCCTTTGCTCCAATCTGACGGTTCTAAACCGTGAGAAATCTGGTTCATAGGGACAAGTTGGGGATACATAGTAAATGGCCAATTCTGAACACACATGATCTAGATGAAAGTAGGAAGAGAAGAGAGCAGCCAGGAATTATTTGATACTTTTGACTGTTTACATTTTTCAATTGGCTTGTAGAGTCGAGCAAGCAACAATTACCCTCATTGCGTAAGGGCTCTCAACGTAATCCCTATATCCACTATTCATACTCTTCTTCGGTTTCCCCAGTAAGATTTGGGTGGTTACCTACCAGCGACGAGTCTACTTTTATGATGAGTGTAAGTGAAGGTAATAAATGGGTCAATGGGGTTGACGGGTCTTGCTGATGAAGAAGTGGGAAATGGATGGATGGTCTTCTCGAAGCAGAATTGGGTAAACAAATGTATTGTAAAGGGTAAGTAAAGAAGATGTTGCGTAAAGAGAAAACCTCTTACACGCTGACTCACTATACACAGGGATAGAAGCATTTAGTAGCCTGGATTAAAGATGAGTGATACCTGTCCATTTCCTCGCATTGATGATAATGTCAGGGCTCGCAGATAGTGGACGAAGATGAGGTTTAAATAAGTAGATAAATCACGAGAAAAGAATCTACTGTACAAACACAGTCTCGCAGGGCAAGACTGAACAACTGTACACGGTGCCCTCTACGAACCTGGGAGTGAAATATACTCCCAGAGCCAAGTTCAGTCAAATTTCGCAATACCAAAGTAGTTGGCCCGCGAGGCAATGTTTCAAAATACTTCACTTAATCAATTTCTCCCATCCAACGAGATTGACTTCTACCCAAGTCTCATCAAGCTTACAAGTAAGACTTAGTGTATCCTCGTTTCAATGACCACACCTCTCATCAACTATTCTCTGGCCTTGGTCGACCACCAAATACACGCCCACGCCGATATTCCCACCTGACGGAGGAAACAAAGCGTGGCGCACAAATCTAGGAGATAGTTCTTTGGGATAGATGTGAGAGGGACCAAGACAAGTTTACAAGATGACGCGAAGGATGTATACAATCTCGACGGGCGCATAATTCTGAATTTTGGCAAAGAACTTTACGAATTGAGCTTTGTATGCGCCAATACTTCGCATGCGACAGTGCAGTAGACACTATAAAAACACGCAAACGATGGAAGTTGCCGTGGTCCGCCTCCTGGTGGTGTTCTTTAGTATAGTTTGAGTAGCCTGGGCACCTACTCCACATGGGAAGGAGACACCTCAGACTACATTTCGCGCGGAGAAAGTTCAGAGGATGATGAAGGCATGTCCGGATAACCCAGGGGGTTTGAGACGTTCCCCTAAGTGGGTATTCACGGATGAGGGTTGACTTGGGGTGAAGAAAAAGCCGCCATAACTTCGCAGTGGTACTTGCAAATAAAATCCAAGGCATGAGTGCCATTCTTGCATTTTGAGTCATCTTTTCTATATATTTTCTCTGATATTGTGTCATAGCTAGATAGCTGCATACGCAATTAAAATCTGATGCAAAAAAAAAAGTGTATATAGGTCTACATCTACAGGGATCATAACTTATGATCCATGGAGATTGATAAATACTGGTCGAAAACCACAGTTGATAAGATATGCGCACACGCAATCTTACTTTTATCATCCAAGTTTACTCAGAACCATACGTCTCAATACAGTTGTTTCACTCATTCCTCCTTCTACAACTTCATACAAGACTTACTGTATCGGTATAACCGCCGACACTAATTCCGCCCTAACCTTCATCTTCGCTCAAGCTCATAACTTGAACAATTACAGGGTCAGTCCGTGACAGATACTGTGCTAGTCATTCTCCTCATGACTCTTTGCATTACTCATTCCCTGAATAAGCAAAGACGACTTGTCTGCTACAATCCAATACCTATTTGCTTTGTATTCTCCATTGAATAACATTTGTTAATCATTGTGACGGCTGTTAAGCCGAAAGACTCCTGCAGCCTACGCTGGCTAGCGTAGGTAATGGCACAAGGCGAATATTTGGGAAGGGTCTCGGAAGCCACGAAACTTCGAATATTCTCGGTGAAACTTCTGGAAGCATACTGAAGGATCATGAGAATAACAGGTGTACCGAGAAACTTCTAGGTAGTTGTCGAAGAGTCTCAGTAATTCAGGTCACAGGGAGGATCTTCTCGAAGGGTAACTATTTAGAATGTATATTTATATGTAGTCTTTAGATTGAGGAATTCTCTCTCCAGAGAATTATAATTAATTTACTGTACTTACAAGATTGCCCATGCATTTTGTACTGAAACCGTAACAATCATGAGAGACAGCGCGAGGCCGATATTCATGTAAATTCAAACTTCGAGCGCAGGATAATAAAATACTAGTTATTGGAATAAGATACTTATATACGAGTGGTACGTAAGTACTGGAAGTAGAATTGATAAAGTATTGAGTTGAACAATCGTGTATGTGTTTCGCAATCGCAGCATCCCTTAATGCTGCGACCATACTCCTACTAATATGTGTCTACCAGCCTCGTCTGTACACTAATACGGAACTACTAATACAGGGTATCTAAGATCTCCAAACGCTTTGCCCTCTATACTCCAAAGTAAGTATTAAATACAACCATAACTACATTATGTTCAGATACAGGAATGATTATGTTTTAACAAAAATCTTATAATTTCACTAGTTTTCATTTGCTATGTTGGGTCAATGTAGGCGCCAACGCGTCGAGTAGTTTTGTTTTTTCATCGTGAACGTCTTAAGCTAAAGCTCCAGGTTCAATATAGGTACTAGACTGGTGGAGCCGGCGCGTATCACTGCTTACAAGCCTAGCTCATTCCAACTGCGAGACCCGCTACAGAAAAACAAGATAAATTACAACTCAGTCAAAAAACTAAATCAACAAATAAAAACCAAAAACTGAAATCAAATCCGAAGAATTTCTCTTGTGGTCCGGATCCCGCGCTCCTCGTCACATCTTCCGAGCGAACTATTCTTGTCTCCGCTGAGAGCGAAAGATGAATTCGCAGATAACCTGAATTCAGCTGGTATCCTGCTTTACGTTGTTGAAGCTTTTGTAGACTTTCCCGAAGCTTGCTGTATCATCATACCTCTTCGGATTCCAGAATTCCGAATTCCGAAACCCGATCTGTCAGCCATGCAGACATCTTAGAGGCGTTCATATTCTCTAAGAGTTTTTCCGCTGCAACTTCTATGCGAGCAAAGTCTACAAGCCTTGCGTGCTCGACCGTGCGAATCACCGCAAGCTGCTCCTTGGTCGCCGGACCGTTCTTAGTGGGTCTGCCTAAATAGTCCCGAGAATCCGATCGGTGAGGTCCCCCACAGTTTCGACACCGTGTGAGGGCCTTGCACTCTGATTCAGAGTGCACGTGAGATCCACAGTTCTGGCATGCTGGAGCACAGGAACAGCCACGGGTAGCGTGAAAACCTAGACACCGTTTGCATTGTACTATTTGTCGGCGGGGCCGAAGGAGCTTTGCAGCTCCAGAGTCGTCGAAGAAGCGGAATCCGGGTCGAGGTGCTTATTCCCGGGGAAAGAGTGCTAGCTAATTGATATTTTGGTGCCTCAAGTTTTTTTTTTTTTAAATCATGTTGAATTCAGCTATCTAGCTATGACAATTAATTTATATTTTTGGTATTTCCTTCAAATCAAAAAACCAACGCCCCATATTTCACCTCAATACACACCCATGCCCAATATTTTTGTGCCTATTTGTCTCCCTTGTATGCTGACATACATTTGGATGTCTTCAAAAATTCTAGAAGGGTTTCCTTCCCCCTTTTTGTCCTCAATAAAATTTGTAATGACAGTGGTTTGATATCAGCAAATGCTAAGTCCCTCTGTTTCTGGAATCCTGTACCATGAAGTAGTACAGTCAAACCCCTGTTAAGACGATGTAATCGGGGTCGTGAAAAATATCGTCATATAGAGGATATTGTTTAAAAGGATATGATTACGTAATCCAGCTATCTAGGCTACTTTGTACTTATGATGCCTATTTTGTGCTCACAATTGCCGTCTCTAATCGCTCTAATACCCTCAAATAGCTTGAATTAAGAGAATCCTGACTCTCAGTATACTAAATCAACACTTTCAGAGCCATTTCGACCTCTTTTTCTGTCCGCCAAGGCTGTTCGTCTTGTTCTACCTCTTCTTCTTCGTCATGATTTGCTCCCAAATATTCTCCTATCACCTCTTGTAATATCATTGCCTCGTCAAGCATAAAATTCCCTTCCTCTTCCTCCTCAATTGGATTAAGAAAATTGTCTATTGCCATTGAGTCTCGTATGTCTCCTTGTAAGGATTCCCTGTTTCATTCTTAATTTAGTATATATTTTTAGTCTTCTTCCAAGCGGCTATGACAATACCGTAGCTCTTGGCACTGGGTACTCTATTATTAGGATAAGACTTATGTCATGATGGAACAATGGAAGGAAATCATGTAAATAAATAAGGGCTTGATCTACTGAAGCTGAGCTCTCCACGCTTAGTTTTCTATCACAACCACCACCTTCGGATTACCTCGGATTACCTCTTGTACCTTTAGTTACCACTAGTACCCACTCAAACCTTTAGACCTTTTAGCTATTTATATTACCCATCTTTCAAACCTTTAGTTCCTCCTAGTTATCTCCACTAGACCTTCAGTCATCTCTTGCGACCCATCCGACCTCTTCTCACCCTCCAATTCCGCTTCAAGTCAAACGCCTGTGCTCCAATCTGACAGTCCAGTTGGGAGTACAGACGTAGGAAGAGCAATTGGCTTGGAAATAAGAGTTGATTTCCGAAAGCAATTATGAATCATTATATTTGTGTCACAGACCGGGTTTCCCACGAGGAAAACGGCCTGCTTGTTACTACCATTGTGCCCTAGGATAATACTGAGATGTTACGTTAATCTGGTCAACCAAGTCAGGAGCTTCCCTAGTAATATAGTCAATGCGTTACGATTGTTACAATGTTGTGATAACAACAGTTACTAATCAAAATAGTAATCAGTTGCTATGTTATCGCCGTAGACTATCATACCCCTGATTGTAGTAGCCGGTCTTGAGTACTTAAGGAATGTCTAGGACTGGATTTGTTCTGTAGCTTTTTGTCTTGTAATTATTCTAGACTTTAGATTGATCCGATTATAAGCTTTACCTTATACCCCGACTCCGTCCCGTTCCGCCTCCGTCTTGTCTCGCCTTCGTCCCGTTCCGATCACATCCTGTTCCGATTACATCCTGTCCCAAGTATATCTGTTCCGACTCCGACCCGTGTCCTCTGATCTAGCAAACAACCCTGACAATTTGTAACTTTGTTATTCCAACTTTGTAATATCCAGCGAATTGCTAGTGGAGTATTGACACTTGATTGTGGATCTGTACCCTCTTCAATTGCTTGTTGAACAAAGCGGAGCCAGTACTGTCTGTAAAATACTTTGCAGTTCTGAATAATACCTTGCTCAAGGACTCGGAGACTGTGGACTAGCTTAATCGATGGCCGTACTCAGCGAAGAACTACTCAATGCACTGTTTTTGTGTTGGTTTTGGGACCTGGCAGTGCGCCCATCGTCGCAGAGCACGTCGTTGCTCTACAGAGATTCAATTTTTGGCGGCATTATTAGCACCAATCTAATAAAAAAACCCTGGTTGAAGAACGATAATTGTGTAATTAGTAAATGTATGGGAACCAAGTCTGTTCCGGATAAAATATCGCATAAACAGCAATATTGTCTTAACAAGGATTGTCTTAACAGGGGTTTGACTGTAAATGTTTTCTGGTTTGCCTGTTTGAGTTGCAAAAATTGCAGCTTTTATCTTTCACTTTTCCAATTCTGTTTAGGTAAGCACGGGTGTTTCCAATACCTGTTCTTGCCTGGAAAAATGATGATTCAACCATTCTGGTATGATCTTGAAAATTAAATGGTTGGAGAGAGAAGTTGGTTGTATGCATGTCATGATTTACCCCAGACTGACATGATGCCGTGTGATGTTCGTCATGACACGAGCTGTTCTACATCATATTTTATCATTTGTGTTCGCAGCAGCTTCTTAATCGAATCAAGACCAACTACCTTACTGACTACAGTCGCTTGCGCTTCCCTTGTTAGGTTGCAATCATCTCTTAGCTTAGAAGTAACGAGTTGGGTCACGTCATGGTTAACCACAAATGATCCTTCCTTTAGTAGTAGGTTCTTACGTATGGATCATAAAGTTAAGGGAATTAGGGAAGTAGGAATGGAATGGTACATGCAAATATGAGCTGGAGTATTAGAGCAGAAAGAAGTATTTAAGGAACTCGAGGGACATTGATGTACAGTAGCTTCTTGTCTTATTCATGTTCTAGAGATACGTTGAACTACACCTTGAATCACATCTTGAAATACATCCAGAACCGCGTCTTGAACCACACAGTGAACCACGCTCACAATGCATTTGGGCTTGGATTCTGTAGAACTTGCCAGGTCCTCTACACTTCCTACCCTCCTCTTCTTGTAAAACTTCTGTTTGCCACTCATTATGCCAAGCATTTAGAATGTATTCTCTTGCCTTTTTTTTCAGAAAGGAATGAGATGTGAATCTGTCAATATTTGAAGCTGTCTTTTTTGCTGCTCCTCTTGCAAGCGAGTCAGCAAGTTCATTGCCCTCAATATCAACATGATCCTGGCACCAGGTAATACTTAGACTACAGCCTTTTGCTAGACTTCGAATTTGGTGAGAGTAGTAGTTGGTCTTTCCCATAATCCTCTGTAAACTTGTTTGACTATCACTGAAAATTTGGTACCTTGCATTAGGCAGCTCCTTTTTCAGACGCATAAGAGCTTTGTAGATGCAATAGGTCTCAGTGTCAGTAATTCACATGGAGTTTCCGAGACTGAATAAGTAGCTTGTTAGCTCTCTAGTGAATGGCTTGTAAATTTCAAAGACAATGTGTTACAGGCTGCGCCTATCTCCTAGTGACTATCGCACGGACACTAATCAAAATTACGTCATTAGCCTAACTATGTGGAGGGATGTCCAACTCAGCCATACAAATACAGGGTTGCAACGAATATGTAAACAGGATATTGTTGTAGCAAGTCTCATATGGAATAATGGACCAACAAGACCCAGATTCGCTATGACGAGCCTACTTGGAATATCAAGGATATGGTTTAGTAGAGCAGATAACGTGGTTAGCGCATTAGGAGTTGGGACACCTTAAGTAGCCTCCACTCGGTGGACAGTTCCGAGATGTATGTAGAAAATAGACAGTAATCGGCCACCATTCATTTCCTATATTGTTTTGTTGATTGCCCATCACACAATGCTACTCATGTTACTTTTGGAGAGGGATCTATCTGTGTAAGCAATAGCCATATCAAGATCTAAATTCTGGATGAGTCTTAAATGTTCCCCATGAGCTCAAGTCTTGGTCAAGGATGAGATAGTGATGACCAGTGGGAGTGAGTCCCATGGGGCCGTCCAGGCTGAGTTGTATACTTCAAGCTTTTGGAAGTTTGAGAATAGTTTGAGAAACATCCCTATTCTTGTTAGTTGGCTTATCCAATTGATCAAAGATACCAAGATCCAATTCTGGTAGTGTATTCAACTCATCCTTCAAAGGCAACAACATCTGTTGCTGCACAGGGTGTGTATTCTGAAGCTGTAATAGTCGAAGGGCGTAGTTAAAGGCATGCATCATCAGTCTGATTCTTGTTGGCAGGATAGCTCCTTCTACCTCGAGAGCCTTGATAGGGGTGTGCTGATAGGCACCAGTGATAAGAATTATAGCTTGATTCTGGAGCCTTTGACATTTATTGATGAGCATGCCAGATCCCCTTCTTCCTTGCCAAAGTATTGAGCCATAGTCTAGCACTGAAACAACACATGCCATATATAAGTGTTGAAGTGCTTTAAATCGAAGCCCCTTTGCAGATGATGCTAGAAGCTTCGCTCTTCTAAGAGCCCCATTGGCTAGCTGGAGTCTTTTGTATACATGTGTCTTGAAAGACAGCTTCCTGAAAAACCAGAATCCTAACCATTGAACCATTTCACTTGGATTTAATAGAACACCATTTTGCAATATAAGTGATGCTGTCGGTGGCTTCCTATGTTGGGAGAAGTGGATAAGCTCACTTTTATCCATCTCAAAGGTGGCTGACAGCTTGTTAGCTCTTAGGATTAGGTCATCTGTTGCAGCTTTTAATAGTTGTATATTTTTGCTCACTGATATTGTTCGGATTAGGTCTTAGTTAACGAGCTCTAGCCTAATTGTGCTAGGTTGCAGGCTACTGTTACAACTATTCATGGGGTCATATTCAGGGTGGTGAAGTAGTTTGGGTTTGGTATGGGTTATTGTTATAATGGAAGTTGTGTAGAGAAGCTTAAGCTGTTAGGCTTCTGTTTAATATCACCTAGTGAAGCGAGTTGGGAGATTGAAGAGTCTGAAAACTATAGTGGAGAGTTGTTGATTAAACCCACTTAGTATCAGAGTGCTACTTAAACTAATTATTACAACTAAGCGAGGGACACGATTACTAGCTTATTGTGGATAATTGGGAGGCTGGTCAATGTATGAGTCATCATGAACCTGACTAGAGAACTTATACCTTTCTACGTTCCATGTTAATGATACCCTTCATTACCATATAGCACCAATTTCAACAGTTATTAGATTGATACCTGAGCGTGTCTCATAGTAGTCAGACACGCGACTCAAGTAGCAAGTACACGGTAAGCCTCGACCCCAAAATGATGATACGTATCAAGTTTAATATGCTAGGTCCTGTATGGCTAGTATGAATGGGATATGGGGGATTTTACCTGTAGATAGATAAAGACGCTGTAGCCCTCTGATATTTGGGACAAGTCTTCTACCAAATAATATCGGAATCAATCCTAGTGTTATGAATTAGTTGTAGGTAATTTGGATTGGGTGGCGCACGGACTATTTCGTAAATTCGGTTAGGGCTAGGCAAATGGGGCGTAGATTATGTTGGTTGGAATTTTAGAATTTGCTCCTTAGTTCGAACAACTTTTGTTTTAAGATACACGACCTTATACCCTTCGATAATCAAAACTAAATATATCTACTTGATTAACTATTCGTGATTTACCTGCACCCTTGAAATCTTTATCTTGCCAAAACTGACTCGACCTCTGTAGCTTAACAGCTCCGTAATCCAGTCCATAAGTAAGATTCATAACAGGGTCTACCTCAATCCCGGTGGTACCAATGATGAAGCCCAAGAATTTCGTACGTGTCACACCGAATTCAGACTTCTTGATGTCTGCCTGGAGGCCGTGGTCTCGCAATATCTCCAATATTTTTTGTACGTGAAGGTCATGCTCCGCTTCTGAATCTGAGTGTCACAGTGCGATGGTACGAAGTGCGAGGTATATGTTACACATGAGTTGTGCGATGAGGAAGGAAGAGTCTATCTAGCTACACGAAGGTCTTTAGAGGCTCAGTTGTCGCTTAACCTTAAACCATGCCAACTACAACGCTACTACCGTGACAGTACTTCCCCCTCCACAAAGTTTGGTCTCCAAACAAATATATTTAATTTATTTCAAAATCCTCAATTTGAGGCGTCGTAATCGTTTGGAACGGCGTAGTGAAGGCTTCGTTCTGGCTTCAAGTATCAATGGCATATCTAATTCGTGCGGGGGTCCCGGCTTGTCCGGATTCTTGACATGGAATTCTCGGAGAGCTTTTTCGCAACCCTTTAGATCAGCCTGAGGCTGCCAGGTAGGCTTGTTGTCGTACTTCCATTTTATGAGATAAGTAAGACCTGATTTTTCAATATCATCAGCATGCACATCTAATATTTTTTCAAATACCCATTTATCCATAATGTTTCCATCATCATCCCTCTCGGCAACTCGACCTACAACATTTCGCTTTTCAATGCTATTAATATCCGTTTGGCCATTAAGTACAGGCTTCGCCCATGGCCTTACTAATGAAGTGTGAAAACTTTTATTAACATGTATGTGGTCTGGCAAATCGACAATCACTGCGCCGTTATATACTTTAAGAACTTGATAAGGTCCGTCCCATTTATCGTCCCATTTTTTCTTTGGTCGATTAGTCTTCAAGTTCTTCAAACTAATCATCACTTTGTCTCCAGGTTGATAAATTGGCGATTCTGATCTTCGAGCATTTGCATTGTTCTCATAACGGTCTCGTGATTGTCTAGTAAGAGCATGTAGCTTTGCCAGTATACGACCAAATCTTTCAGCTATTACATCGGCTCGTAAGTATTCCTTTTTGATACTCTCAGTTAAATTTGGGGGCCGAGGATCTGGAGGCTCTATACCAAGGCGAGGATTGTATCCGTAATTGGCGTAAAACGGGAGACGCCTGTAGTTTCACTATTCTGGTTGTTTGAGGCAAATTCCGCTAGAGGAAGCCAATCGACCCAATCGTCTTGTATAAAATTTGAAAAGGCTCGGATATATTGGTTCAAAGCAGAATTTATAATTTCAGTTTGGCCATCAGTCTGGGGGTGAAATGCCGAGCTAGGTTTGAGTGCTACAGAGAGACGTTTATTTAACCTGCGCCAAAATTCAGAAACAAAAGCTGAGCCACGATCAGATATAATAGAGTCCGGTGCACCATGAAGCTTGTATACATTTTGGATAAAGCACTCAACGAGCTCACTTGCGTCTAGAGATGTGACAGGAATAAAATGTCGCATCTTTGAAAGTCGATCTACAATGACGAGAATATGGAGATACGTTCGCCCGTTGCGTTTACATGGTGGAAGATCTACGACATGATCAATAGAAATATCGGCCCACATGCGAAGGGGAATTTCTAGGGGCTTCAAGAAGCCAGGTGGCGAAGTGCGGGGAGTTTTCGTTCTGAAACAGAGAGCACATCCTCTCACAAAATCAGCCACAAATTGACTCATTCGTGGCCACCAGTATGTGCGTTGGACTAGATCTAGCGTTTTAACACGACCAGGGTGGCCTGCGGGACCGGATGAATGAGTGCGATAAACAATTTCAAGGCGTAAATCTTCCAGATCAGGAATAAAGAGTCGATTTCGGAAGTAGATCAGTCCATCAATTAATTTAAACTCGATTTTATCCTTCCGAAGCACGCGAGAAGTGGAAACTGGCCAGGACCTATGAGACGGAGTTTTTAAGGATTCTACCATAGATAGAGCTGTCTGGTTAGTCTTATAAGCTCGACTTATTAAATCAGATAGAGTTAATTCAGGGGCTAACACCTTGATAAAATCAACATCATGATGATCAGTATTTTTATCTTGCAAGGCTGAATTATTTGCTAGACTGGATTTAACTTTACTAGATGGTATTAGCGAGCGAAAACGATTCTGAAGTCGTTCATCCGAGGCATCCTTTGGCTTGAGACCTGGTAGGCGGCTTAATGTATCGGGGAGCAATGCTTTCGATCCAGGTCGGTATGTAATCTTAAAGTTAAATTGCGACAGAAATTCTGACCACCGAACTTGACGTTGGTTTAGTTGTTTTGCAGTCTGAAAAGTCTGAAGGTTTTTGTGATCAGTTACAATTTCAAATGATTCATGCGTACTCGACAACTCAGGGCGCCATTCATCAAGGGCTTTGACAATAGCGAGTAGTTCTTTATCATAGATGTCGTAATTCGACTCGGCAGGATTATGTTTTGAGGAGAAGAATGCAACAGGATGAGGTATATTATCGTTTCCTAACTGGATAAGAACAGCACCAGATGCCCAGTTAGAAGCGTCAGTCTCTACTACAGTGCGTTTTTGGTGATCAAAATGAGCCATTGTTGGCGCCTGAGTAAACAAATTCTTGAGATTTGTGAAAGCATCTATCTGATCCTTTTCCCAGGCCCAAGGCACATTTTTTCGCAGTAGACGAGTTAAAGGCTCGACTTCTCCTGAATAATTCCTAATAAACCGTCTATAGAAGTTCGCGAAGCCCAAAAATTGCTGTAATTCCTTGACTGTTGTGGGATCTTTCCAGCTAACTACAGCTTTAATTTTTTCAGGATCCATACTAAGTCCCTCAGTGGAGATCACTAGGCCCAGGTACTTGGTCTTTTTTGTGTAAAACTCCGATTTATCAATATCAATTTGTAGACCGGCTTCACCAAGTCGACGAATTATTTCACTAACATGTTTTGTATGTTCTTCTCTGGTTCTTGAGTATATCAGGACATCGTCAAGGTATGCAGTGCAGTAGTCGTCGAGAGCATCGTGGAGAACATGATTGATATAATTCTGAAAGGTGGCCGGCGCATTACACAAGCCGAATGGTGTTACAAGCATTTCGTAAAGTCCAAAACGAGAAGTAAATGCAGTCATCCACTCGTGGCCCTCTGCAATTCGAACACGATTGAAAGCGGCAATTACATCAAGCTTAGTGAAGAATTCAGCTGCAGATATTGAATCTAATGTTTCCCGAATCAAAGGAAGCGGATACCGGTTTTTCACAGTGACTAAATTGAGTCCACGATAATCTTGGCAGATTCGAACACCACCACTAGGTTTAGGAACGAGAAGAAGCGGAGCAGCGGCAGGCGAAGATGATTCGCGTATAAATCCCTTTTCTAACATCTCGTCAATCCATTTTTTGATACACTGAAGTTCGCTAGGAGAAAATGGTCTATTTTTGTGGAATGGGGGTTGCTTCCCTGGTAAAAGCTCGATCTTATGATCCCATGGTCTGTGTGGTGGTAAAAGCTTTGCATTTTTTGGTAAAAAATGTTCAATATAATTGTGAAATTCTATGGGGAGGCGATCTTTGATATCAGTTATTGAAGGTTCGTGCCTGTCTTGAAGAAATCTGTCAACATCAACTTGATCTACTTTTCTTCGTAAGAGATCCATAGAAATTTCCATGTTATCATCTGATATAGCTTTAATATCATGATCAGGGCAATCTTCTACAGTGGCTTGATATAACTCTGGTGTAGTTGGAGGGGGTTTGATCTGGATCTTTAGCGGGGCTTCATGGAATCCAGAAAGTTGTGGGGGCAGGCATAAGTCGGATTTTGACATCCTCCATGGAAGACAATGACGCTGACAGAATTGAGAGCCAAAATTAACTGTCATAGCATTCCAATCACAAAGGGGGTTATGAAGCTGAAGCCATGGCATACCCAGGATTATTGGGTTGCACTCACCCAGAACTGTCACATAGAGCACAATTATCTCTGAATGCTGGCCCAAATGCATGCGAATAGTGAAATAGTCGGTAACAGTAGCTTGGGTACTACCATCAGCTAGACGAACATTGCGGGGTTTGACTAGTTTCTTGGTTGAGATATTGAAGCGCTTTACAATTGACTCCGAGTCTGCAAATGCGAAGGCTGTACAGCCGCTGTCAATTAAACTGGAGGTGTGGAATATTAAAGAGTCACTAGTGCGCGGATCTGAGAGTTGAGTTTGAAGCAACATTGAATTTCTAGAGCCAGTAGAACGTAGCTCTAAAGGCGAGTTATCTAACAACACTGCTCGAATTGATTCATCCTCTTCACCATACCAATCACACCTCTGATCGCGACTTAGATCAGAGGTTTGCCTTTTAACTGATCCAGTTCTTCAGATTCATTTTGGATTCTATAAGGATTTCTATTATCAGAACTAGTATCAGACATGTATCCAGAATTTTCACCTATGGCACGCAAACGAGGCTGTGCTGGTTGCTGAGGGCGTTGCTGCGGCACTATTTTTGGTTGCATGAGGGGATAGTACAACATGGGCATTTGAGGAGGCTGCGGAAAAAACTGAGGATTTACAGAAAGGCTCTGTGAATCAGTGCTCTGAGGTCGAATGCTAGAGCGATTCTCCATATCTTGGCGATTTTGTCTACTGTAGGCTGACGTGATATTGGCACGCTTCGGCATTGGGATTGGGTTGAATTTCCGATGATGGTCTCGGGCAATATGGCCGCTCTGACCACAGGCTAGACAAAGACCTTGACTACGCCGGCGCTGCCTTTCACTATCAGAAATTTGAAGCCGGCTAATATCCATGGGGTCATCTAGAAGATTGGACCCAGAAGCAGCAACTGATATATCTGGAGTGTATTTGGCTGGCTCATTGAATGTCGCATTCTTACTTAAACTGCTAGAGTGATTGATTGTATCATAGTGAGCCTCCTGAAGTTGATTGCGCGCAATATTGTCACATCTAGCAACCCATCCAAGAAAATCTTCATCACCTGGGTTATCTACCTGGGATCGAAGTATCTTTTTGATGTCAACTCCAATAAATCTGCGCCATTTATCAACTTTTTCCCGTGAACCTAACATGGCGCGGTTAGAAAGCCTGATAAATTCAGCTTTCCATTCACCGTATGGTCGAGTACCGTTTTTTGGGCTATCTTGAGAATAATTATCCAGCGTATTCCTTGCAAGTGTTGCCGAGTTAAATAGAACGTAACGGCTGTCAAGATCTTCCCAGAGCGCATTCTCATTCTGCCACTGCCATTGCGAGGAATCATTCAAATTAGCGGTGATCGACTTATGACCGTCACAAACTGCATCCCAAGCGTGGCCATCCATTAAGCCACATATATATAATATTTTGGATGCCTCAGTTGGAAAGCATGCAGAGTCAACCAATATTACCCCTTGTACTTGTGTCTTGAAAGTGTCGTACTTCTCCTGACGCTGGACGGGGTTCTTTTCATTCATTAATGCCGTAAACTTATTTGGATCCTTTTGGGTTCGACGGGCAGTTTGGGCTCTGGCAGCTGTACTCTTGCCTGAGACGTAGTTTTGGGCATTTTGAAGGATTGCAATTTGGAGCTGGGTTTCGGCCGCAAGTTTTTTTTCCAGTGAGTCTGCAAGCTCAACACGAGTTCTTGTGAGTGTGGCTCTATCTGCTTCGAGCTGTGCGCGAAGAACGTCCTTCTCGTTTTCGGTAGCTGCACGAGCATTGCGCGCCCTTACATTTCTAGAGCGCTCATCGTTGTATGCCAATTCATTTTCACTTGCTTTCATGCAAATCTTTTCAAATCCATGCTCGAATGCAAGGAGCATAGCGAAAATGGCTTTTGCGTCATCATCCAAGTTCGGGTTTGGGAGCACATTGATGATTTCTGCTAGCTTTGGGGGGAAAAGGGCCTGTTCGCAAGCGTGTGAGTAAAATCGAACTCGGAGAGAACTCCAGAAAGATTAGGGAAACAAGAAGTAAAGGATTCACTGATTCTATGCTTGAATTCAGTATTTGTAGTGGTCATTTTGCAAGTCTGCATTAGAGAACTTATTTTTTATTTTTATTTTTATTTTTAATATAAAGCTGAAAGCAGAAAGTGAAAAATAAACTTAGAGATTTTCTGATCGGAAGCTGGATATCGAGTAAATTTTGCAAATTTTTACTGATCTAGGTATTCTTAACAAGTTTATTCACCGGGTCGCAAAACAGGCAGGTCAGGGTACAAAATTTGGCTGTATTATGTTGAAAGTGAAAATCTTCAGGCTGGAATATGCGACAGGGTGTAAAAAGAGATCGCACAAAATGTCACAGTGCGATGGTACGAAGTGCGAGGTATATGTTACACATGAGTTGTGCGATGAGGAAGGAAGAGTCTATCTAGCTACACGAAGGTCTTTAGAGGCTCAGTTGTCGCTTAACCTTAAACCATGCCAACTACAACGCTACTACCGTGACACTGAGTAGATCAAGATATCGTCAAGGTAAGCTGAGCAGAAGTCGTCTAGGTATTCCATGAAGATATCGTTGATAAAACGTTGAAAGGTGGCAGGGCCATTAGTCAAGCCAAATGGGAGTACTTTGTACTTATATGTTCCGTAACGAGTGCGGAAGTTAGTGAAGTCCTCCGAATCTTTTGACATACGTATTTTGTGAAATGCCTGCTGAATATCGACTTTGGTGAAGATCTTTGCTTTAGAGATTCTAGCCATCATCTCATCAATCAAGGGAATAGGATAGGGATCTTTCTGGGTAAGCTCGTTCAGCTTTCGGAAATCGACACAAAATCAAAGCCCACTGCCAGCCTTCTTTGCCATAAGGATAGGCGCAGCCCAGGGCGCGTTTGATGGTGCAATGAAACCTTTATGGAGGTTCTCAGTGATATAACGCTTAGCTTCAGCGAGATATTTGTCTGGCATGCGTCGGAGAGGCTCTGTCGTAAGCGTGTTATCGCCGGTGAGTTTAATTTCGTGGTCGACAGCGGGTCTCCTCGCAGCGAGGTTGTCTGAAGCTCTGGTAGAGAATAGGTCCTTAAACTCCTTCCACTTCTCGGGGAGGCGCTCTGTAACTAACTCATCGTTCTGCCGGTATTTAGCTTCGCGAGTTTCCGCCGGGGAGAGACCTGCATCAAGAGCCGACAATTCCACGGCAACAGCGGCAAGCTTGTTTTGACGTCGTTGGACCTCATCTTGAATATCTTTGAGGGAGGCGACGAGAACTTCCGAATCGTCGTTATGGGCCTTCTGGCGGTGCTTCCGATGCAAGTAGAACTGTTGCATTGAGGCGGCGGAGATCAGGTTGATATCAGTCTTACAAGGCTCGTTTTTAACTCGGCGAGTTACCACGGCGACGGTCTGGCGTTGGAGAGCTTGATCAGCTTGCTCGACTCGTGAGCCGGGATCACGGGTGGTAGAGGACGATTTAGCCAGTTGGTGATCAGCGAGTAGTTCATTCATTCTTAGGAAGCCTTGCTTAAGTTCCCTGACAAACGAGGAGGGACGATTTTGAGTCTTCTTCGGTCGAAGGGAAGGGAGAGTTTGTACACTAGAGAGCTCTTCTTCAAACAGAGCATCTCGTCGTTGCTGGTCAAGTTGGTGCTGTAGGTTCACCATGGGCGTCTTGGGAGGTAGGAGTAGCTCTAGACGCCTATCGAAGTAGTACTGAGGTGGCATATCAAACGGCCACTCTAAACGGTTTTTCGTACGACGATTGTAATTCTGCTTGAGTTCGTAATGTTCTAAGAACTTTCGGCCAATGAGCACATCGTTGCTTCCCGGGTCGGTAATCAAGAATGGGAAGTTGACGCGGCGGCGATCGATCGTGAGGGTAAGGAGAATTACGTGGGTGATAGCAGCGCCGGCTTGTCCGTTATAACCAGTAGGTATAATTGGCTTGGGGAGAGTAAGGAATTTGACGCCTAAAAGGTCACGAAGTTGGAGAGCGACAGAGGTACGAAGCGCCCCAAAGATATTTGCTCCGCCGTCGATATGTGCAGTTGTTTTGATGAATGATCCATTTCTACCTAATTCAATACTAACTAGGAATTATTTTCCTCCAGTAAGAAAACGGAAATCAGCATTCAAGACTTTCCACAAATCGAGCCATTTGCCATGAGAGGAGACTGTTCCACGGCTTAAGAGTTTCCTGACAGCTCGTCAACCTCAACAGGTTGTAGGCCGTCTTCGTTGCCGTCATCGTGCTCTAACATTAATTCCTCCACCGATCTACCAGTCAGTTCTGCGATCTTTACGGCGTTGGGGCAATCCCTAGCCCAATGGTCTTCCTTTCGGCAGAGACAACAGGTATTGGTAGCGCTGAGAGTACGACGTATGACTTGTGGTACGGTCTCAGGAGTGGTAGGGAAGCGTACAGCGGGGGTTTTGCGAGCAGCGTCAGCTGTCAGGCGTTCAGCAGTCCATCCCAATTTTTTCAAAATACCCGGGTTTCTGCTAGCGTTGTTTCCGACGGCGACAGCAACTACCTTCTTATGGAGAGCATCCTCGGCGAGGATGTTGCGAGATTCTCGGTCGGTGACAGCTAAGAACTCGTCGAGAGTAGTGTAGTCGTTGCTCATCTTGTACTTCTCAGTCATAATTTGGAGCTTTAAGGCGGGAGAGATTTTCTCACAAACGTCATCAAACCAACGAGCCCTGGCGATTTTACTAGTGATGGCTAGGTTGGTGAACTTGATGCGGAATTGATTGTATGTCATATTACTAGTCATCTTCAAGATGCTGTAGGCAGCTTTGGCTTTTTGGACATGGTTGTGGTCGAAGAAACGTTGATCTAGGGCAGCGAGGACGTCGGCAGCACCCTTGAATTCGGTGGTAACATCTGTATCCATATGCTGATGGATAATAGTCTTGGCCTCTCCTCCAGTACACTTGAAGTACGCCTTTACCTGGGAGTCTCCAGCGCAGAAGTTACCAGAGAACTCCTCAATAAAGAGCTTCATGTCCATCTTCCAAGCATCGTACTCAATCTCTCCATTGTGGTCGGTAAAGAGGAGGCGGAGATAGCGAATCTCGTGAGAATCGACAGGCTTGACAGAATTGTCAGTCTTTGGGAGGTAGTGATCAACAGCCGGTTGTAGGTCTGCAGTAAGTGCGCGAGACTTTCTAGCAGCATCTTCGGTAGCTTCGACGGCGAGAGCAGAAGCAACTGCAGTCTTGAGCATCTCGTTGATTGCCGCCAACTGGCTGGTAGAGAATGCTTGGTCCACCATTGTGTGTTAGTCTTCCTCCTTGATTGTATCACTCTCAATAGTTCTCAATATGTTCTCCTCCACTGGCGCGGTATCGCCTTTCTTCTTCTTTTCCTCCGCGGGGTATCCAAATCGGGCTGGTGTAGAGAGCTCTCGATTGCTTCGGCGCGGTTGCAAATGGGAGGGACCGCTCTTTGTGTGTGTAGTATTGAGACGAATGCGCGTAGGTAGGGAGGGGTTTGCAGAGGCCGAGATTGGTAGTTGAGGATACGCGCACGAGGCTGATGGCGAGGCTGAAGCGCAAATCTGTGTCGCAAATTCGCAAAGTTTGAGGTATCGTATCAAAAAGGTGATGCCGATAGAGAGAGGGAGTTCAGCTTGCTCTGAGACTGTCTGCAATCGAGATATGAGGCAGAAGGCACCTGTAATTTTACAGGTAAGGCGGGAGTCGTAGGAGTCGTACCAAAAAGGTGGTGCCGACGTCGAATTTGTTCCGAGTGGATATTACTGCTTCCCAGCGAGGTGATGGTCTTTTATTATGTTATGGCACATCAAGGAGGTTGTATAAGTTATTAAATTGCTATCAAGAGGTACGCTTGTAAAGGCAATAAAAGACGAAGAGAGGAGGTAGCTACTCTCGACCCTCTCTAAGATATCTCCCTCGGCTGTGCTCAGTCATCCAACGTGATGCCAAGGCGTGCTAACCTGTATCCCCACACGCACGCAATACGGCTCTCACGGATCGTGACAAACTGTGTCAATGAACACTTCATCTAGTGGGTCAAATGGGGTTGGTCTTGGTTCTCGTGAGACATGGCGTTGTGCCTTACCGAGGTGGCATGTTTCACAGATGGTTATTGTTAAATATTGTTAAATATTGATCACAATTGATGGGAGCACGGTGTCAGTTGAATACTTCTATAATGAAATCGTATCTATGTTCATTTTCTTATTCTTTCTAACTACAGGATTTACTAGGCTTTTAATACTACGTCACAGAGAACGCTAGTGATAAATCATGTGGCAACTTGTTGGGGCAAAGAATCTAATCGCGGCTTCCTTACGAACTGTACTCCCTCAACACACCCCTGCAGTTCGAAAGGCCAAAATTTTCACGATGTTTCTCAAATGAGGGTCGTGCTAGTGGTTTGGTCAATATGTCTGCGATATTTTTGCTAGTTTCGACGCTGTGTAGCTTGACGACCCCTTGTTCACACTGTTGTTGTATCCAAAAGTGTTTTCTTTGGATGTGTAATGCCCGCTTATGTGACTCAGGGTTTTCTATAACCCGTGTAGACGCCGAATTATCTATCCAGATATTTATTGGCCCTTGCACAATTCCTAGGTCTTCGAGCAGATCTCTTATCCAAATTCCAGCTTGTGCAGTTTTACAAGATGCAACTAATTCGGATTCCATTTCTGATAAGGTTGCTCCGCGTTGTCGCTCAGAAATCCATTTAATAGCGCCACCAGCCATGAGGTACACCCCTCCTGTTGTAGGGCAGCCAACAGCTGTATTTGTTCCATTACCTGCATCCGTAAATCCGGTGGTCTCAATAGTTGCTGCTCCTTGACACCGATCATATAAAATACCTAGTTTTGCCGTGCCCTTAAGATACCGAAAAATTTTGATCACAGCGTCCCAATGTACACGTGATGGTCTTACATTGAATTGGGCCAATGTATTCACAGCAAATGCAATATCTGGACGGGTAGCTATAGCTGCATACATTAGCGAGCCAATGGCTGATCGATATTTTGTTGCATCAATCAGTTCTTCAGTCTCTGTCGCAAGAATGAGTTTGGTGTGAGGTGACATTGGAATATCCGATGTGTATTCATGATTCAGGTCAAAACGCTCAATTATTTTTTTAATGTACTGCTCTTGAGAAAGACAAATGGAATGATTTTTTTCATCCACTTCAATTTCAATACCTAGCATATACTTTGGAACACCTTGATCAGTAGATTCGAATTCCTGGTGTATTTGTCGTTTGATTTGACTCATGTCTTTCTGCGATTTTGACAAGATATACATATCGTCAACCCAGACACCTACGATATCAAATCGATTTTGGTCTTTTCGTGAGTACACGCAGTGTTCCTTTGTCGCTCTTTGGAATCCAATATCTGTGAGGAATTTGTTTAGCCTTTTATTCCATTCTCGCCCTGCCTGTTTCAAGCCATATAATGATCGACGTAGACGGCATACTTTGCCGTCGCCACTATCGTATCCTGGAGGCTGTCTCATGTATATTTCTTCTTCAATGCTACCGTTTAGGTAAGCACCTTTAACATCCATTTGATTGGCTATAAGTCCTTGTATAACTTTGATCGCACACAGAATCCGTAGAGTATCCAATCTCATCACTGGGGAAAATGTCTCTGAATAATCTTGGCCAGGTATTTGAGAAAAGCCTTGGGCCACAAGTCGCGCTTTGTATCTCGAGAGATCACCATTTTCATCGAATTTCTTGACAAATACCCAGCGACTGCCTATCGCTTTTCTTCCAGCTGGAAGGTCACAGAGTTCCCAAGTCCCATAATTCTGATGTAATAGAAGTTCGTCCATGATAGCCATTTCCCAATGTGGCCATTCACTTGATCTTTTTGCCTGGTCTATACGGTCGGGGACCTGTGTATCGTATGCCGTAAACCCGCAAAGAATATCGCGAGTTACGCCTACAATTTCGGTATAACCTGCGTGTAAATCAGTAGCTTGTTCTGAATTTGTTTTATTTTTGCCACTGGAATATTTTGGATCATGCAGCTTCGAGTAATCTATTTGCTTTCGTTCACGGAGTCCTGTTCTTCTAGGTAGAGGTAGGTTTGATTGTGTTTCATTTTTAACAGGCTCGTCTTGCGTTTGAGGTCCCACGATATTCTCATTTGATTTGTTATTATGAATGGAGCCTTCAGTATCCACTTTCGTGACAGGTGATTCAAGATTGATATAATTTTTAGCCTCTCCCTCAATCGAAGAATCATCAAGGTCCGAAGAATTACTTTGATAATCTTCAAATTCCGTGGATCCATTTGTTGAAGATTCGAATTGGAAGTTTCTTGATATCATAATTTTGTTTAAATTTGCCTTGAAGTACCGCACTGAACGTGATCCATCATTGAACCCTGTGAAAATAAATTGTTTTGCTTTTGGGTCAAGTTTTGAGGTTCTATTTTCGTCTAGGATCCAAACTTTAGAACCAAATTCGTATAGGTGACTGAGATCTGGTCGCCTTCCTGTCCACATCTCGAAGGGAGATTTACCGTCTGGGTTTGAATTTGTTGACACTCGATTTCTGATGTAGTTCATATGAAGAACAGCCTCTGCCCAAAGATTTTTAGGTATATTTTTCTCTACTAACATAGCTCTTGCGCCTTCTACAAGTGTCCTATTGAGTCGTTCTGCGGTTCCATTTTGTTGTGGAGAATAAGGTGCTGTTAATTGGTGCTCAATTCCGTGTGCTTTTAAAAAAGAAGAGACAGCCAAAAACTCGCCTCCATTGTCACTACGCACACTCTGAGGTGGTTTTCCAGTCTGGTTTGTTATCCAGGCAATATGATTTTTGATTGCATTAGCTGCATCGCTTTTCTGTTTCAAGAACTCGATAGTAGTGTAGCGGGTTTTATCATCTATGAAAGAAATAAAGTATGATTTACCCCCTAGTGATTGAACGCTTGAGGGTCCCCACAGGTCTGTATGAAATCTTTCTCCTCGACAAGTGGAACGAGAGCTGCTTATGTTTTTGAATGGGAGCTTTAATGCCTTTGCTGCACGACATGAATCGCAGTGTATTTTTGCAGGCGATTTTTGATCAATTGGCAACCCCGTAACATGGTTTCCAGAAATAAGTTTTTTCATTGACGTGACAGATATGTGACCTAGTCTCCGGTGTACTTCATCCCAGCTGGGGTATTTTGCAATATTTGCAATTTGACTCTCGTCATGTGTGAGCACCCGTCCGTTAAGAAAATATATATTGTGTTTACGTATACCGGTTGCAAGACATTTTAGATTAGAATCCATCAGTTTACATCCATCTTCTTGGATAGTAAATTTACCACCTTTATTTGTGAACTTTCCAATGGATAGGAGAACATTATTAATAGTGGGAACCCATTTTGCATTAGTCAGAATTAGCTTTGAGATGCAATTTCCAACTGTGGCTTCGATAATGACGTCCCCGGTTCCATGTGTCAAAGATGCCCCACCTATTCCAATTATTGTTTCCTTGTTAGGCTGAAAATTTATCAACATATTTCGATCAGGTACCACATGAATAGAAGCTCCGGTATCCGCTATTATTTGGATACTTCGGTGACCATTGTCTTGGTTCCCAGGTGTAGCGGTAAATACATAGCCAACTTCGAGAATTTCCTCTTCTTGTGAGGTATTTGAAATAACTGAGTTGGCGTTGGATAATGTATTTTGTCTTGCTTTGTTTTGCTTTGTCTTTTGGCTTCTTTGTTTAGAACCTTTGCCATGCGCGCCGCCTCCTGATGACCAACATGATAGCCACCCATGTCCAGCTTTATGACAATTGTAGCATTTGCCATCGATATCGTGTTCTGGTTTTGGCGTTTGGTTTTCATCGGAACTTCTCACCGGAAGATTGCGGGCGACATTAGCAAACTGTACGTCTTCATCTTCTTGTGCTAATCGTCGATTGTTTTCTTCACGGATGAGTGAAGAAATTTCTGCAGATTGGAGTTCTTCGACATTTTGGAGACGCGCGAAAATTGTGGAGCGCCAGTTTTCCCAAGAGGACGGAAGTCCACTTAGAAGCAATAGAGCGAAGTATTTGTCAGGGAAGTCTTCTCCTAGTCTAATAATTTCTTCGTTTGCTGTTTCTTGTCTCGCCACGTAGTCTGCAACATCTGATCCTTCTGAACAATTAGTCTTAATCAGATTTTTGAGGGCGACAAGAATGGTAGTAGCTTTTCTTGGGCGATAAATGTCGTTGAGGAGCTTCCAAGCGCCAACTGGATCAGTCGGACGCATTTTAACAAGTTTAGCCCATTGATCTTGGTGAATAGTTTTCTTCAGGTAGTGATGTGCTTGCCTTGCTTCTCTGTCCCATGCAACTTGCTGTTTTGATCTTTTGGATATTTCGGTTGCGTCTTTTGACTTTAGGTCCGGGGGGCGAGGGTATGAGCCATCAAAAAACCTCCAATAATCAAACACATCCAGATCATTTCGAATGGTATCACTCCAGGCTAGCCAATTTTCGCTGCCGCTAAGTTTTGCGTCACCATAACTGTAGAAACAGTTCTGAGCCGCTTTATCTCCGGTACTAATAGACTCGGGGTATTCGTCCCAGTTGTTCGACATGTTTGATGATTTCAATAGATCGATCTTCTTTTCTATATTTCACTGATCACCGAATTGGTGCTGATAACGCTTGTTAAATATTGTTAAATATTGATCACAATTGATGGGAGCACGGTGTCAGTTGAATACTTCTATAATGAAATCGTATCTATGTTCCTTTTCTTATTCTTTCTAACTACAGGATTTACTAGGCTTTTAATACTAGGTCACAGAGAACGCTAGTGATAAATCATGTGGCAACTTGTTGGGGCAAAGAATCTAATCGCGGCTTCCTTACGAACTGTACTCCCTCAACAGTTGAATCATGTCAAGCCCAACCGTCCAGAGAACCCTCTTTTGACGCGCCGAAGCGCAAATTCCTCCTCAGCCTCGGCCACCACGCGCCCGAGCCCTTGACATCCTCATTGACTCCGAAATATAATTGCCGTCCAATATCTCATCGTTGCTCTAGCCTTGCACTTTCAAATCGTACAGTTGGGATGTTGTCGTCATTGAGGAGTAGCACCTGGCAATGAATGGCTGGGAAGCAAGTATTGTGCCTAGGGATAAGTCATCAACTTGGAGATTGAAGAAGGGGACTAATTCTTACAAATACCTGTTGGTAGTGACTAGAGTTCTCTTTTCTCCCAGTACAGTCCAATAAATCGATTTATTCATCACCAACTCGGTTTCTGTCACAGTAGAGGACACCGCATACAGGTGATCAGCTTTGGCTTCCATGCCATCCAATATGGCGCAAAGTAAAGGGACCATTATCTGGCACTAAATTTACGGCCAATTTCATGCCACTCCGCACACGCAAACGCTTGGGAAAATCGCTCATCAGCAAAAGGAAATTAGGTTGCAGTTTGAAGGGAAGTTGTTCATAGTTGCAAGGAATGCCAATGGCCATCTGAAATGTGGCAAATCCGAACATCTAGATTTTTTTAATAAATGTATAAATTATTGAAGTAATACTTTGATAGTTTTCAAAGAAAACATTATAAAGTGCCTTTGGATGTCTGATCTCTCCAGCATCAAAACTCTAACCGTGACAACTACCAGCACTGGCTAATGCTAATAACCCACGCACAAATAGACAGTTCATATTTTTGACCAGAGACAATTCCCCATCCAACTTCTTTTGTGGTTATCCTTAGCTTTTGACATATTCCTACTACATTGCAAAAAGATAACGAGCAAATTTTCATTACCAGATGCTACCTTGACATAGATGAGTACTGAGTCATGGTGTCTATCAATTCTGCTTTCTAAAACGACATTTCGTCCAGCTATCAGAAGTAAATTCAAATAATCGGTATTTTGGAGTTTTCCCAATTATTTGAAATAAATAAAACTTCATACCTAGTTGTAGAAAGGAACGATTAATGAGAAAAATATCAGAGGAATGGGGAAAATAACCTATATCAAATGAGTCACCACTGAATAAATATGAGCTGCAAGTTTGCCCTGCGGGAACTTCAGGATGTGAAGAGTCGTTGTTATCAGGAGAAGCCAGATGTTCGTATTCCATAATATCTGATTCTCCGAATGTCTTGGTACTAGGACATTTGTAATATCCCTCTCCGTACACGGTAGGTAATAGTGGTAAAAGACCGGCCAAAGCCACCACTGTAGCAACACTGAAAAACTTCATTTCGAGAATGTAATTTTGTCGGGGTCGAACCGTGAAATCGGGACAGTAAGCCGTCTAATATGAAGATCGAGGTTCGATGGAGAGGAAGTATAAGGTGTAATGAGTTTTGATAATGGACTTTACTTCCAGGACTAAGACTCTCTTACCCAAATAAGTTGACGAGGTTGACTTCCATGAAATCTATAAATACATTTGCAATAATGGGTGCAGCAGCCAGTGGGGTCTATTCTATGGCCCGCTGGCCGGAGGAGTTAATGAGCCAAGTTCTGACTAAAAAGCTCCTAAAGTAATAATTATTAATTTTAAGCAGGCTTAATCACACCAAAAGATGAAGACTCATTATTTTCAATAGAGGGACATACAACAATGGGTATCTTATCCTCAATCCTTAATCTGACAAAAACCCATGTTGCGTAGTTCTGATGGAAGATTATTCTCTGCATGACCATGCTGGACAGCGTAGGCTACCGGGATCCTTAGGCTTGACAGTTGTCACAATTCATTACCGTACACTGCCGGACGCCCGACTTACTAACCACAGTCATCCGCACGGTAGTTCTGCCACTTGCGATGCACGCAGCGGAATCCTGGTGCCCGGGGCCAACCAGGGAAACATATTGGGGTGTCGCGCGAAACTCTTGCAAGAGACAGTGCAAAGTAATCGACCAAACTTCTGACTTCGGAATCCGCGTGGCTCTACCAACCTGGCGCACCATGCCTTTTATAGCCCTGAGAAGAGGGACTGGTATTCCACCAGCACACATTCTGCTTGTGGAACGCAGGCTCAAGACTGTCGCACGAATCCGGAGACTGGATGATAATCATCCGCTCCTACTTCGGGCCACGGAAAGCACCGACAGCGCTCGTCACCGACTCGGACTAAAGACATGCAACAAAACCAGACTTGGTTTTGACAGAGTTCATGATTCAAGGGTCCAGAGGATGTATCGACTTCTGCCAGAGGCTTAACTACCTCCACCGCTCCCACCTCCGGTTCCTCCGCAGCCAATTCCCTGCTGGACAAGCAAGAAAGAAGCGGCTAGGTTTATAAGAGAGTGGCTACCCACTCTTCAACCCGACTGTCTCTGCGTGTATAGAGATGGCTCTGGGGCTTCCACCGACAGAGTATTATGGGCTTTTGTGACCTTCATCAGTGGCACAGGCACGGTAATTGAGCAAAGTGGCTCAGGCAAAATAACGAAGGCGGAGGTTCATGTGTTTTACTTGGTATATGAAATGGGGAACGTACACTTGCGTTTGACGGCTGGGATATGATGTTTTATCGTGAGTAAATTGTAGATGACTCTATGGGTGTATATGCTAATTTACAGTGGGAAATACTCCCCTTTTATACCCCATGGGCTCGCTTACCAGCGAATCATATGCCCACCATGCTTACTCATGCAGTGTGCCTTGCCTGAACAAATGCGCCAAACATGTCATGTGAGTTGTCTATGTCTGAGGTACAATGATGACACACTCACCCTCCATGCGCTACCTGCCAGGGCTTTCTTAGCTGAGCACAACACTCCCTCTGTCGGTGACGACCTTTTCTCAGCTACTCAATGAATTGCCACAGGAGATTTCACCTTCGTTAGTGCGTCAGCAAGTTGAAGATTTGATGGCACATAGCTAACAGTTATCTTTCCGTTTTCATGCTGTTCGCGGCAGAAGAAGTTCCTGAGGGCTATGTGCTTGGATCGCCTATGATTGTCATGATTCTTAATGAGTGATATGGCTGCTTGATTGTCGACATGTAGATTGGTGCGTGTTGCGCCTTCAACATGGTCAGAAAGGCCGAGCTCTTGAATTAGTGACTTAACCCATTGGAGTTGACGACATGTCTCCGTTGCTGCTAGGTATTCTGCTTCCGTGGTTGAAAGTACGACCTCTCGTTGTAAGTGTGACTTCCAGCAGATGGGACCTGATGCAAGTCTGATCAGCATTCCAGATGTTGAGCGGCTTGTAGATGGGTCGGCTGCGAAGTCTGCATCTGTGTATGCTTCGAGGATCGCTTGCTGATCATGTCGTGTGAATTCAATGCCCTGATCTGGATTATTCGCGATATATCGGAGTACTTGACGTGCAGCTAGCATGTGTTCTTGTGATGGGTTTGTCAGGAATCGTGCAAGGTGATTGACTGCAAATGAGATGTCAGGTCTGGTGTTGTTGGAAAGGTATTGCAGTCCTCCTATAAGGGAGTTGTATTCTGTCATTTCATGCGACATGCATTTCTCCTTATTTCCCTCCATCATGCGCTCGATTGGTGAGCCTGCTTTCTTGCAGTCCGAAAGATTATGTCTATTAAGAAGTGTTCGTGCGTAGTGTCCTTGGGAGAATCTGATCATCTCAGGATATGGATGACTGATCTCTATGCCGAGGAACATGTTTGTGCTCACTGTCTTAAGTTTGTACTTATCGTGCAGGGCTTTCATGAGTTTGTCGATCCTTGACTGATGTGGACTTACAACCTGAAAGTCATCAACATGCATCAGTACAAAGAGGTCTCTTTTGTGGTTGGTGTATAGACAGACGTCGGATGTAGTGGGTAATAGACCTAGCTGTGCGAGTGTTGTCTTTGCATCGTCATACCACAGTGCTGCTGCTTGCTTGAGTCCATAAAGGCCTTTATGGAGTTGGATGACATAGCCATCTTTTTCGTAGCCTTTTGGTAACTCCATGAATAAGTCAATGTTGAGGTCAGGATTGAGAAATGCTGTTGGTACGTCGCCTTGTTTTCTGTGCCAACCTAGTTGGTGTGCGAGGACAAGAATAATGCGTCCTGTTTCTGGTCTAGGTGTGGGAGCGAACGTCTCATGGTAATCAATGCCTTGTCGCTGGGTGAAGCCTTTAGCTGTGCATCGAGCCTTATATTTTTCAATATCGCCGTTAGCTAGGTATTTCTTCTTAAATACCCATTTGCACTTCATGGGTTTGCGGCCTTGGGGTAGTTGTGACCGTGGAATTATCTTAATTGCGCCCTTTTGCTTTAGTGAGCTGAATTCTTCATCTGCTGCCCTTTTCCACTGCAACGCTTCTGTGCAAGTCATAGCTTGATCCCATGTTTGCGGATCAGTGGTTGCTTGTGCTGTCATGCCGTGATGTAGTCGATAGTAGTCTACACGCTTGATGGTTCTCCCTCGCTGTGACCTTGTGATGCTTCCTTCTGGTGAGTGTTGACGCTTAATGCCGGCCATTGGCGGTATTGGATCCCAGCCAGTCATGATACGATCTAGCGGCTGGTCTGGCTCCGATGTTTCTGCAGCATATATCTCCCTCTGATCAGAAAGTTGTTGTTTTGGTCTTTGAATGACTTGCTGATCTGTTTGATGCAGTGTAATTTCGTGAGCAGCTGGCGAATTGGGTATGGTGTGAACGTTATGCGATTCTACTACTTGATCATTGCGTGTGATGCGGGCTGTGTATCATGCGTGTCGCTCGACTGCGGGTTGGTAGAAGGTTGTGGAATGGTTATAGGTTGCTCCCTCTGGTCATCTTGACCATGATGGGGTTGGTAGTTTTGTGGTTGATGCTCCGGTTGATGCTGAGTACTCGTGTTACTATGCGAAGTACATGGTGGTTGAAAATGTTGCGACTCTGAAAATATGGAGTCGTAATTGGTCCAGTAGCTGGTCGTCTGCTGTTGGTCTATGGAGTTTAACTCGTCGCCGAAAACAATATCTTCGTTGAATGATGCATGAGGAGTTATGCTCAATGACCATTTCCAACCATGGGTAGGTGTCCAATGGGATGATAGATGAGGAAATTTTTATTGGTATTTATTTGGAATCCAACAAACCAGCCCATCTCAGCCCTAGGATCAAATTTGCCTGGTTTTGGGTGAATGTATTTATATGCGCGACATCCGAAGCGTGGGAGGTTGGTGAAGTCAATTTGATTGGGATAAGGCTGCTTCAGACCTTGGAGGAAATCTAACAATGGTATCAATTTTGTTCGCAAACAATATAGACATTAGTGATGAAGCAGGCATGTTCGACTGCCCATGGCCAGTAACATGCGGGCATTCTGGCGTCAATAAGCATGGATCTAGCTCGTCTCAGTATGACCTTGTTAGACGCTTCTGAGGTGCCATTCTGCTCGGGTGTGTATGGAGCAGAGATGTCTGTCCTAATGCCATGTTGATCACAATGTAATTTGATACGGGTAAATTCTGATCCCCCATCCCTGAAGATTGTGCGGACTCTTTTTCCGTATTGATGATGCTGTTGCTCGACCCATTGGACTAGTTCTGTTGCAATTTGGTCTTTTGTGCACGTGGAAATAGCCCATCTCATGCGTGTTCTTGCGTCAGTAATGATTACGGCATACTGATGCCCGTTATGTGCTGTTGTTAATGGGCCAACTGTGTCAATGAACACTTCATCTAGTGGGTCAAATGGGGTCGGTCTTGGTTCTCGTGAGACATGGCGTTGTGCCTTACTGAGGTGGCATGTTTCACAGATGGTTAATTCTGATGTATCTAATCCTTCCATTCCTATGGTGCATTGCGCCGTCTTTTTCAAAATCTTTTGACCTGTATGCCCTAGTCTCTGATGCCAACGTTGTGCACTAGACGTCTTCGGGACTCTTGCAACACCAGGGGCTGCGGTGTGTATGTGTTTTTCCGGAAGATGTGTAAGTGGTTTAATGTAGTAGACGTTATTTTTGCAAAGTAGTTCAGCTATTGGCGTTTCTTCATGGTTTGGTTTACACATTATTAAGCGTGTCATGTCAGCGTCACATGTTATGTTGCCTAATCTCTGTAATCTACCAGCTGAGATTATTATGCAAGAAGATTTTGGAGAGTATAGTGCGTCGTGGAGATCAATGACTAATTTGCCAATGGTGATTCGTGCAACACCTTGCTTAGTCAATTGCATGTCTCCTACGGCTTGGTCAAATCTCAATGGTTCATGCCTGGAGTGCATGTTGCGAAACATGGATTCACATGGGACAAAGTGGTGCGAAGCACCAGTATCATAAATGACAAGATGTGTATGGGTACTAAGGGCTGATGCAGCCATGCCTACACTGTCCTCATTCTCGCTGTCGGTATCTATACCGGTCACAGCTCTTACATTCCCATCTGCGACCTGACCCGTCCCGCCTTGTCTACCAATAGCCTTCCTTGCTCGCCATCGTTCACCTCTGGGGCCATTCGCTAACTGAGGATGCTGTTTGAAGCATTCCCTGTTCTTATGCCGATGGTTGCATCGCCTGCATTCGGCCTCCGGATCTAATCTCTCCGTAGGTTCACGCGTGGCAAATACCCGGTTGGGTTGTGGCGGTGGAGCGGCTTGGGCCGAAGGATCAACTGTTCTGTTACCACTAGCAATCCTGATGGTCGACATTAACGACTCCAAGGTAGCGTACGAATTTTGATCCGTACATGCTCGCATGTCCCTCCAATTGGTTAGCCAAGGGATATGCCTAGTGCCCTGGACGAATATTGCCGCCGCCAGCCCTTTCGGCACATGGTACTCTGTTCCCGTGGTGGCATGCAGAGTCTCTGCCGCGTCATTCAAGCCTTGAAGATTTGCTAGGAACTTGTTAATGTAGTCGTCGGCATGCAGCTCAAACTTCGTCCTTAGGAATTCTTCGAGGGCTAATGCGTAAGGTGCTGTGGCCGTCTCTCTGCGCGAGTCGATGATTGACTGGTAGAGTTGGTGTGCAGTGATACGGTCGTGGTTGCGCGGCGCATGGTTGGGTTGAGTCGGCCCAGAATAATATTTTTCGCCCTAATCTCACCCAGTGTCCAGGTCTCGACGGCAGTGGTATAGGCGTCCAGTCCTGGGAGGTAATCTGCAGAATCGATCTCATCTGTTGGGGCAGCCGGTCTGTGAATGGGCCGGATTCCCTCGAACTGGTGGTAAACGTGACCGATAACGCCTTCTTTGGCCAATTTTGCTTGGAGGTCGTTTATCCAATCGTCGAGGGAGACTCCTGGTGACAGGATGATTCTGGTGGAGCTGGATGAGGGTGCGAGCGACATGTTGAAGACTTCTTGGATTCTGTTGAAGAGAATATAGAGAAACTTGCGATATCGTTAGCATGGTTCATTTATGCGTGGCACTGCGCCGGGCTCATAACCTGTTTTACTTGGTATATGAAATGGGGAACGTACACTTGCGTTTGACGGCTGGGATATGATGTTTTATCGTGAGTAAATTGTAGATGACTCTATGGGTGTATATGCCAATTTACAGTGGGAAATACTCCCCTTTTATACCCCATGGGCTCGCTTACCAGCGAATCATATGCCCACCATGCTTACTCATGCAGTGTGCCTTGCCTGAACAAATGCGCCAAACATGTCATGTGAGTTGTCTATGTCTGAGGTACAATGATGACACACTCACCCTCCATGCGCTACCTGCCAGGGCTATCTTAGCTGAGCACAACATCATGGAGTTTTGGCAGCCCTAGAAGCAATCACTGCCATCAAGCGAGACCGAGGCTGCAGTGCAATATATTTCTTGCTCGACAATTCTGCGGCTGTCCAAGCTTTACTGACGGGAACAACGGACTCATTATCCTGGCGGATCCGAAAGTTCATAAAAATGGCCTCAAGATCTGCCGCACCTGTCAAAATAGGATGGATCCCGGGCCACGAAGGGCTGATAGGAAATGAAATTGCTGACGAACTCGCCCGAAGGGAGCTCAACTCGTCGGACAACACTAGGACAAGTCATGGTGTAATGACCCTCGCCTCATCTAGACGAAAAGCCCGCAAACTTGCCAAGCAAATGTTGACGGACTGGTGGCATTCAAACCGCCCCAAACATTACGCCGACCTTGAACTCGAGATGCGCGGCAAGAAACCGCCAGAGCTAGCGCTACCGAGAGTGATCTTTGCACGCTTGATCGCTGCCCGAACTGGACATGGGGACTTTGCAGCATATCATCGCCGCTTCAACCATACAGATGCTACACTTTACTGCGAGTGTGGGAGGGAAAAATCGGTCAGTCACCTCGTCCAGTATCGAAAAGCACTAGCAACTTGGCGGTTAAAAAGTGGAAGGCGAAGGGCGCCAGCTATAGAAACAATGCTCGGATCAAGCGGGTGGCAACTGTTCAGGGACTACGTCCAGGAGAGCGGAATATACGCGGAGGCTAGCCGGGGGATGGCAGGGATACCTGTGACTCGGAGGTGATGAACGAAAGCCTAGGTGATCTGGCATGGAAGTAGGGATAGGAATCGAGGCTCGGGCGTGTGGTGGCCGAGGCGGAACGATGGAAGGGAGATTGTCAAAGTTTTTCTTTTGTAATGCAGGATTTTGCGCGGAAGTTTTGTTTTGTTTTGTTTTCAACTCTGGGCTGCTGTACTCGTCATGTTTCAAAACATAGATGCGTTTCGGTATGTTCTGGTCATTTAGGTGGGACGAGGCATTTGTACTTTAAGGTAGTTAACCTGATCCGGCCCGGCCCCACTCGAGCTCAAGCTCCAGTAGGAGTGCGATGGGAGTTACTTTACATTAAACCTTAATGAATAAATAAAACGCAGATTTCGAGAAATTCAAAAATTCATTTTTTCCCTCTTTCCGTTCCTATGATCACTTCTGTGCTTGACTTCTCGAATTGTTATCCGTCGCGAGGTATTTAAAATGCCTCCGGTGAGAAAAAATCGCCCAAAGCCGACAGCTTCAGTCGGCTTTGAACGGACACCATTGTGTCCAAAACCTACTGGCCTCGCGCAAAAATTATTAAGCCTATTTGCGAGTGAGGCCTTTGTCCCAGGGAAGTCCACAAATCTTCCCGATCAAGAGATGACTGACTCTGAACCGATCAGAGCAGAAAACAATGGTCTCAAGACCAAAACCCCCCGCCGAGCTGGCCCCAGTGGCAAGCAGCTCCAGGAAAGGAAAGGAAGTTGTTCGAGAAAAGACAACCGAACGTGCAGAATCATCCGCAGGAAACAATGCTGTGCCAGCCTCTAAAGGCGCAGCCTCAACATCAGCAATGGAATTTCCACCAGAGCTGCAATCAGTGATGGAGGCCGAAAAGCGTCGCACGACGCAAATAAACGCCCGACTCGCAATCTGCTCGACTGCAATGAGCAGTGTCGAAGCAGCACTTTCGCCTCTTTTGATTGGCAATAATAAAGAATTTGTAGACGGAATCAAAGTCCATCTTCGAGCGGCCATCGGCCAGTTCGTACAATCTGGCCCAGGGAGCACACCACCAGTTTTCCCTGCTCGCCCCGCCAACCCTCTTCCGCAGAGGGCACCATAAATAAGGGTTCCTAACCCTCCAACTGTTGAAATTGGTGCTTCCAATTATGGTAAAGACAGGGATGTGTAGAATACACGTCACTAATCTCCCATTAATTGTGAGGTTAGTATTAATGCGCTTTGACGCAAATACCAGCCACTACATTTTATTATTACAAAAAATAGTTTGTATAGCACTCTGTGTCCTAGTGGGAGTAATTAACAACTCTCCACGACAGATTTACAGACTCCTCTATTTTCCCACTCGCTTCACTAAGTGATATAATCTGTGCCTAACAGCCACAAACTTTTCCAATCCAATCCGCTCAACACCAACAACCCAGGCTCCGGCCCCGAAGACAACTTGGGGCTACCGTAGCTCGGGGAGGCCTAGCCCACAGCGCTGGGCAGTCGAAAAAAAAGGCAGCACCGCCCGCCCCCAAAGCAAAGAATGCCAACCCGAGGACAAAAGTCGATTCACGACTTTTTCTGTGCCTCGACTACCTCCAACCCCGCCATCTCCTCTCCCCAGCTGGCATTAAGTTAGCTGTGTCTCTGGCGCTGGCAACCGCTGCTAATGATATTACGTTGGTTCAGCGGGTAAAGACCGGCTTTGCTATTACAGCAAAGAACGAAGCTTCTCGAAAGGAGCTCTTGGATTCCTCCGCACTGTGGAGAGATCCAGAAATACACCTGGAGCCAGCATCAAATCTGATTGCCATGCAAATTGCCACCGTTCCGGAGACAATTCGAACACTTGCTGGCCCCATCGCCGTGACAGAAAAGATGGCTGCCGACGAAGTCACGCGAGTGACCCAGTTGGTTCCCTTTCTGGCTCGTCCTCATGGGACTAGCAAACCAGGGGCGCCCTATTCATATTGGCAAGCGCTCTTTCCCCGAGAATCCGCTCCTCGACCCGGATTCCGCCTTTTCGACGACTTTGGAGCTGCAAAGCTCTTCCGACCTCGTCGCAAAATCGAACAATACAAACGGTGTCTTGAATTTCACGCCACCCGTGGTTGTTCCCGCGCTCCAGCTTGCTGGAAATGCGGATCTAATATCCACTCAGAATCAGAGTGCAAGGCCCTCACCCAGTGTCGAAACTGTGGGGGATCTCACCGATCGGATTCCCGGATCTGCTTAGCCAGACCTAGCAAGTCCGGACCGGTGACAAAAGAGCTGCTCGCGCGGATCCGCCAGACTCAGCAAGGGGAGTTCGCGAAAGTGGCTCGATTTAGGGCTGCAGCCAAAAGGGCCGAAGAGGCAATCATGGCCTCAGCGAAGGATGTCTCGATGGCCGAGGGATCGGGTTTTGGAATACTGGAATCCGAAGAAGTTTGAGGGTACAGCAACCCTCGGTGAAGTCTACAAAAAGCTTCAAAATATATAGCAGGATACCAGCTGAATTCGAGTTATCTGCAAACTAATCTTTCGCTCTCAGCGGAGATAAGAAAAAGTCACTTGGAAGATGTGGCAGGAAAGGGAACAGGCGAGAAGTGCGGGATCCGGACCAAACAGTATTTCTTCCAAATTTGATTTCAGTTTTTGATTTATGTTTTTGATTTTAGTTTTGCTGTTAACTTCTACAATTTCACTAGAAGTTCATGCGGTTGGAATGAGTTGGGCCTGTACGCAGTGATCCTTGCCGGCTTCACCTGTCCTTGACCCATTGTGGATAAAAGAGCGTTAGCTTAGGACCAAAAATTAGCAAATAAAATCGAGAAATTCGAAAATTCATTTTTTCCCTCTTTCCTCCCCTCTCGATCTCGTCGCATCCATCTTCGAAGTGTGATTAAGCTTAGGCATTTTTACAATGCCTTCAGTTCGAAAAAAGCGTCCCAACGCCAAGTTGGACAACACGAAAGTCCGCCCGAGGGCTCTCGAAATATTACCTGGCTTTGTCCAGTCTCCGAAATGCGCGGAGGTGAGCAAGGTCTCTACTAAAGGGAAGGAAAAAGCCCTCCCCGCCATCGCTGAGCCCGATACTGACATGATCGGGTCAGTTGAAATTGTTGAGGAATTTCCTCAACCATCCTCCGTCCCCCACAGGATAAGCGGATCGTCAAAATCTCCTCCGACAGCGTCAAAACCGTCGGAAAACGCTGCAGAAAAAGCAGCGCCAAAATTAAAGCCGCAGCCAAAAGCTGCCACGAAAGCAGAGTGTCCCCACGAGCTCCGACCAATTGTCGAAGCTGAACAACGACGCGCCGCCGAAACAGCGGCAAATCTAGCCCTCTGCTCCGCCGCTATCTCTGGCGTCGAAGCCACCCTCCTCCCTTTGACCAATGGGTCAAATCGACGATTTTTTGACTCGATGAGAGTCTGCTTACGCGCCGCCTGTTACGACTGACCTGAGGTTGATGCGGGTTTCTAAGAAGATGTTGTATTTAGATATTAGGCTACAATATGTGGGTAGAAGAAAATACAAAGAGAAAAGAAATGCTGGGAGCTACGAGCTTGAAGTAAGCTCGACCGCAGCTCCACCTTAGTTCGGCCCACATCCCCGCTATATACTATCACATGATCCCGGATTCCTACACCAGTCTACCTCCAAGTGCCCTAGCAAGTCCAACCATAACAGCAACGCGACATCCCAGAGATGGTTTGTGACAACTCGCGACTTATTCTGCACCTCTGTCAAGGGATGGTACGTCAGCTACTCGCAAACATGTGTCGAAAATGATATTTATTTTTGTCTGTATATCATGGGTAATAAATGTGCTAGCACAATAGGTTCTGAAATTCAGAGGGGTTAGTTGTTCTTGATTTTCTTCTCTATCTCTAAGCTGCCTAGTGAGAGTTACCCTATGTATTTGCCAAGACACTCATGAGATCAACACCCGTGCGCAATGGCCTACGCTTCAGAACGATCAGAGGGATCTAAACACTACTGCTACTTAGTAGGTGATATGATTATCTCTAAATAATCATATTTTCCAAGAATACTCCTCTCTAAAGGGAAAATAATCTATATGGGATTTACCAGAGTATAAAGACTATGTGTCGCGTCGCATCCTGGACTTTACATAAGCAACCACATGATCCTAACTAAATTAGGAATGACGCCTGTTGGGAGCCAGATAAACACCGGTTCCAGGTAAATGAGGCAGCAGCCTATAACAGCCTCGACCACTACTATCCCCACTGTTTCCCATCTCCAGCGGGCATTAGGATAGCTGTATCTCAGGCGCTGGGAAGCGCAGCAAACGAAATCACCTTGATCCTGCTGAAACTTTGTTGTTGAGTGATAGATATTAAATGAAGGTTTATGGGTCACAATGAATGAGAAACTAATTTTTTAATATCTATCAATCAACAACAAATCTTCAACAGGTTATGAGCCCGGAGCTCTTCTCTGTGGCATCTCGGTATATGCTCTAAAACCAGTCATCCTAACTTCTCCCAAGATAGACCACCTCTAAACATGAACAAAAGCTCGGCAATCATTTTGACCCCTGGAGTAAGCTTTGCCAGTTGGGAATTGGATCTCCAGGCGGCCCTGATAAAGAAAGGTCGTTTAGCCCACGTTTTCCACGACTTTGAGGAAATTCAGCCGGCCCTACGGCCCAGCGAACCAATCAGGGGAGAAGATAAAACCGATGAGGAGGTGGCCAGTATCTCGGCGAAGTACGCCGAGAAACTTGCGAGGTGGAAAGAGGGGAAATAGAGGCAAAGAATGTCCTGCTCCGACGATTAAGTCCAGGCGTTAGACCACAGAATTTTCGGAGAATGTCGGCGAGACAGATATTCGACACCATAGCGACGACTCGAGAGGAGGGCGCGGCAACGCCATATGAGACTGCCGTTCGAAATCTCATCAATAAAAAGTTCACAACAACCGAAGAGTATTGCGACAAATTTATGCAGCACTACTTGAGCGTCAATAGTGCGGCCGAGTCAATGTTACATGAGAATACAAACTGCAACTCAATAAATCCATTTGCAGTGCCTCATGGATTAGCAAGTTTTCTTTTCGTGTTGGGAACTGAGAGTATTGAATTGTTGGACACTTGGAGACAGACCAAGGTCCTGGACGGAATGAATAAGTACGTGCCACTCCAGTCAATGATGTCGACTCTGCGACAGATAGGTCAATCGAAAATGAAGTCGTCGGGGCAGGTCATGGCGATGACTGGTGCGGGTGAGAGAAAAGATGGAGAGAAGAGAGATACTGGGGGGCCTAATGACTACTGCGTGCTGTGTACCCATCTGTTACGGTTTTACCGTTATTTGAGCTTAGGCAGATGCCTAAGCCTAATATTGAGAATTCTTATGATGAGGCTGTATGGGGGAGATGAAGCTGAACGAAACGGCACTACTAGTCAGGAGGCGGAAACGTTATTACAACTTAGTGACACCTGAAAATACGTGGCTGGGTAATAAGTATTGTGCCTAAGGACAAGTCACTAGTCTGTAGATTCACGAGGAGGATTAACGGCTATAAATACCTGTTAGTAGTAGCTAGAGTTATCTTTTCTCCTTATATAGTTTATTAAATCGATTTATTCATTACCAACTCGGTTTCCGTCACACCATCAACACAAAAATAAGAATTGTTTTAAGCAGCACCCAGAGTTAAGGCCGGGTAGAAAGAGTAAGAAGGGAAAACCGAAGGGAAAGCCCAGTGTGCGCGTTGCAATTGAGAGCAGTGATGAAGAAATCGACAGTGAGGATATATCAAGTTGCAGACTAGCTAGAGCTGCAACAGCTAGTTTAATCAAAAACCCTCTACTGTACGACACAGGTGCCTCGCACCACTTCATTCGATGCAAAAATGACTTTACCACACTGACCAAGTTGCGAAAGCCCTTCAAGTTCGATCAAGCTGTTGGGAATTCAGCATTGACACATCAGGGAACCAGTCTTGTAAGGATTGGTAGTCAAATTCTGGAGCTTGATGAGTCCCTTCTATCACCCAACTCTACTTGCAATATAATCTCAGCGGGAAAATTAAAGGATCAACATGGTATTGTTGCAGCTAATGCTAACGAATTATTGATACGGATTAAAGACGATCAACCAGTAGCAAGATTAGTGACAATTGACCATGTGTTGTACATTAAACCGCTGAGAAATAGAGAAGAATCCGCCATGTCGAACAAAATCGCAGCACCAGGAATAGTTAGGATCCCAAAAGTTACGAATGCACATAGATGGCATCAGAGATTCGGACATACTGGACAGCAGACCCTGAAAAAGACTGCACAATGTTCGCTTGGATGGGATGGGATCAACTACTCTGATCTCATCAATTGTGAGACTTGCCGCTTGAGTAAAGCGCAGAGGTTTGTGTCCAGGGAGCCCAGACCAACACCAAGTGAGCCATTAGATGAGATCTTTGTCGATACAGTAGGGAAATTATTAGAGGCGTTTAACGGTCATAAGTATTCAGTCATACTTACAGACGCAAGAACGCGGATGAGGTGGTCTATAACCACAACAGGAAAAGATGAGATTGCGTCACAGTTGTTACAGTGGAGCGAGTACCAACACCACCGGTATGGAAAGAGAATACGCATCATCTTCAGAGACGGAGGCACTGAGTTCAGCCGTATGAGAGAATACTGTACCGAGAAAGGTATTTGCACTGATGTGTCAGCACCAAACACACCCGAACAGAACGGCGCCGCAGAAGCCTCCAACAAGATCATCCTGAGAAAAGCGCGATCTATGTTGATCGACGCACGCATGCCGCCATGTTTTTGGCCATGGGCAGTGGAACACGCGTGTTTTATCACGAATAGGCTATATTGCCTGCGTACCAAGAGGGTACCGATAGTGGACTTTTTGCAAGCTTTGAAGCAGCCGCACCATGAAAAAGTCGATTTCTCTTGCTTACCTCGATTTGGCTGTCAAGAGTACAAGCTCATCGATCCGAAACCGGAAAAGTTTAAAGCAAGAGCAGAGAAAGGGTGGTTTGTTGGATTTCCTAAAAATACCAGCAAAAATTATTTAATTTACCATCCTCACTGGACCCCAAAATACGGCTGGAAATGGATAGAAAGTTGTACTCCACACGTCACTTTCAATGAGGATATCATGTTCGGGGATATGCTCACCAAGTCAGACCAGCAGAGAACCAATAGTTATTGGGCCAGTGAAAATCCATTACCTGTTGCATGAATGCAAGAGAGTCCCTTGCATAATCCTCCTCAGAGTGATCAAACCAGAGACAGGTTTGAGGGGGAGCCGCCATCTTCGTCGGTCGGTCAGCGGAGCTTTGGTTCACCTGATGTATTAAACACGAGAGACAGGAGAACTCAGCAGCCCTCAGAGGAGCAGGATATGTTGCCACCCGCTGTTCCAGAGATATCGCGTGATCAGGAGACATCAAATCAGGCCGCGCCTCCATTAGTTCCACCGCAGACCATTCATAAAGCGCCGGATAGTCAGCGACTAAGATCTGATAGACAAGAGCTCACACTATCTGCGGAAGATAAACCAGTGTCACAACCTCCGGCTGTTCCCGTGATACGAGATGGGCAATGGCCACAAACATCAATCATGAATGACAAATTGAGATCAAGTCCACATCAATCAATTAGGTCACCTTCCGTTGATAGCGCCAGTGAATATGATAGCGAATACGCTGTCGCCGGATCAATTGATGTCAATATACAACAGAGCAAGTCCAGAATAAAATCAGTTAATTAATGAAATCTAAAGTGAGAAGGTTTCCTCCTTCTCGCTGTATACATAGGAAATTGTAATTATTAATGCCGATCATAACAATCTGTGTTGCTAAGCAACTGTATTCGACCCGCAACATTGGTTGCCCCTGTAGCCAGCTAAGCTCTATATTTCATCCCTACTGTACTGGCGCAGACAGTACAAACCCAAGGGATTAATCCCGTAACATTACCCCCCATTTTTAGAAAGTCTCCGCACTCCTGTATACATACCGATATTCTTCTCTCCAACGTTATCGGCGGTTCCATATCTTTGCTCAAAAATTTCTAGGGCAACGGTATTCTCAACTTCTGAACGTGGTTCCCAGGTTGGCTCCAACTGTCCTTTCCACTTTACAAGTACTACACGTCGCTTTCCCCTTCCACGGCGTACGTTTTGGGCTTTAAGGATCCTCTCAATTTCGAACTCCTGTTCATTCCGTGGTACTGAAGTATCAGCAGGTGCCGGCTGATTGTCGTCTTGTTGTTGCGAAGGTAGTGGTCATTGGCAGCTTTCTTTAGCATATCGACATGGAAGCGAGGGTGGACACCTATTGGGACATCTAACTCGATCACATGGGGAGAGATTACTTTCAGGACTCTATATTTTGCGTGTAACCAAGCAAGTTTCCTCGAAGGTCTTGGCGTTGAGATATTTTTTAAATTGAGCCACACGCAGTCGCCTTCTCTAAAGACTTCTGCCTGTTGTCGACCTCTATTTGCAGTATCTTCCATTATCTGCTGACGCCACGCCATAGAAGCTTGAGCTAATGCTTGCCCTTCCTCAAGTTTCTTCACCAGGCTATCTGCTTTGCGAGCTTTTGAAGAGGTGTACTGAGAAGAATTTGTGTCGCTAGTTTGGGAAAAAACTGGAACATGGTATCCGTGGCTTAAGAAAAATGGGCTATATTCAAGAGAAGAATCTCTATTGTTTAGCGCCAACTGAGCTGCGGGAAGTAATTCTGACCAGTCAGTCTGCGAGTAAGTGACGAATGCACGGAGGTATGCTTGTACTTCCTGGTTAGCCCTTTCCGTTGCTCCATCAGTTTGCGGATGGAAAGCTGTTGATAGTCGTTGTTGTATGCCCGTCCGCTCACAAAGTCGTCTCCAAAAGTCTCCAACCCAATTGCTTCCGCGGTCCGAGGTTATGGCTTTGGGGAAACCATGAAATCTGTAAAAGCAATTTAAGAATCTATTGGCCCAGGATTCGGCAGCCATTGTATCCATAGCCTCGAGAATTATCTCCTTACTCAATCTATCTGTTATCACCATTAAGTAGCGTGGCTGGTTATTATTAGCAGGTAAATCTCTCATAAAATCAATAGATAATTCTTGATGAAAACGCTCCGGTATGGGCAACGGTTTGAGGAATCCGCGTTTTTTATCCCGCCATACGTGCGTCCTACCACATGTATTGCAGTTTCGTACGAATTGCCGTATCATGTTGCTCATTCGTGTAACGGCTGGTGAACCGATAGTAAGCCCTGTAGCCTACATTGGCCAACGCAGGCACCATTTCCACCCGCCAGCAGGTCCCAGCTAATAGAAAACTCACTTCGCGGCTCGGACTACTTACGGCACTTAGACGTGCACGGAGATGGTTGCCTCGGCACGGGGTTCCACATAATGAAAGGACCGTGCAATAGACCGTGTGGTGAAACATCCACTCAGATAGTTAACGGCACTCAGACGGGCACAGGGAGGATTGTTTCGGGCACGGGAGGCACAATGTGGAAGGTAGCCGAGTTACAAATTTCCTGTCCGAAGTGAACAGCATCGTAGAACTCTAAACTTCCTACAGGTACATCTGTCCGCTTTGTAGGAATGAATGTTGGTCACGAATGGGAGGAGAGCGCGGGTATAAATAAGGCTTTCTTGTACATACAAATTCTCTCCTTAGAAGAATCGTAAACTATTGATCGTGCATCTCAAGCCAACTTGAGAATTCCCCCCGACTGTCACATACGATTCTTCTCACCCCCTTCCCCACAAACGAACGAACGAACGAACGAATTTTTGTAGACGTACGAGCGTCAATATTTCCCTAACTCTGATTGTCATACGAAGATTTGCTATATTCATCATTCTCTAACGTCGTGTTATTTTTCCGCTCAATTTCCATTCTTATTCTTATTTTTATTTTTATTTTTATTTTTATTTTTATTTTTAAAATTGTTTTGGTCTTGGAAAGTGTGATTGATATTTTTATATCCTTATATATAAATTTTTTATTTGTATTATTCTCTTTTTTTCAAGTTTTCATTCTATGTTATTTTGTTCTTAACTTCCAACTAAGTCCTGTCTTTCACTTCTAACCCCTACGTCATACATTGACATGGCTACCTACCATGATCCCATGAGTGAATCGGAAGCGGAGGATGATAGAGTTCAAATGTTGCAGACGCAGATCGACGTACTAAGGGCTGAACTAACACGTCGTCCTATTGCCATCGAAAAACGCGTAATAATTGAAAAAGACCCCGTCCCAGCCGAGGGTGTAAGATTTCGCCCGACCAGTTTGCCCGAATATGACGGTAACAGGGCACATTACCCTGCCTGGAGACAAGCTGTCCTCGATATCTTCAGGATGGATTGGAACGCCTTTGGTTACAGCGACACTCGGCTTTCCTAATAATTTACACGTCGCTGAAGGGCGAGGCCAAGACAAAATCAGGGTCCTTCTTCGAGGTTGGAGGCATTGGTGGAACACGACGCCCAGAAGATTTCATAGCCTTTCTCGATCGGGGGAACCTAGACGATACACGCTCAGACAAAGCCTACGATGGGCAAGGCGATGTCATCATGGGTGGAGTGAACACGGCCCGACCTAGACAGACGTCAGACAACGAGTCTGGCTTGAACCAATACGCACAGCAACAAGCCCCTCCAAATAGGCGATCTCGTTGGAAAACTCCGGATGAAATTAGGCAGCTACGCAACGAGAACCGCTGCTATCGCTGTGAACGAAAGGGATGCAATACTAGGGTATGTCCTGTATTGCCAGCCATCAATCCGGTCGGAAATAATGTGAGGACTAACGCCGTCGCGCTCGATCCCATTGATGAGGGGGTCTACGAGGAACACGAAGGGTATTACACGGCCGGGCAAGCGGAAAACTAGTCACTCCTGGGGAAAGTCGCCCTCAGGAGTCAAAATTGGTCCATAGTTCTGAATTTAAGATGGTTTCTACACCGTTTCTCGTCAATGCATTGTTAAATGATGTGACAATGGTCCAAGCATTAATTGATAACGGATGCTTGTGTACTGGAATTATTAATGAGAAACTTGCCATCAGACTAGGTCTACCGCGCCTTCCAATTGAACCTCGTCCTTTAGAGACAGCGGAGAACTCAACTAAAGATAAACCCATGATTCGATTTATTACCCACGTTTCATTGGACTTGGATGGGTTCGTGACCCCAAAATTACTACTTTACGTAGTGCCGGGTAGCACACACCAGCTCATTCTTGGTAAGAGGTGGCTCGAAGACCAAGACGCCATAATACACTCAAAAGATCAACAGCTTCACCTTCGGAAGCTTGGTGGGTACGTACAGAGCGCCAAACGCTGGCGAAACGACCTAAAGGGCACTCCAAGACCGAAAGCATCAACTGCAAGCGAACTTACAAATATGCTCAAATCGGTACCAGTGTGTAGAGCGTCGCTCGAGGATATCAACAAGGCACTTCGATCAAAGCCTCGACTAACCATTGGAGAAGCTCGCAAACGACTACCAGAACAGGTGAAAGACTTCGCCCACCTATTCGCCGACGACAGTGGAGCAGACGAACTACCCCCACTCCGAGGCTCACTCGATCACGCTATCAATCTCATCACAAAAGACGGCAAACCAGCGCAGCCCTCCTGGGGCCCATTATATAACATGTCTAGGGAAGAATTACTGGTCCTTAGAAAGACGCTAACAGATCTTTCCGCAAAAGGGTGGATACGGTCGAGTAATTCGCCAGCAGCTGCCCCAGTACTATTTGCCAAGAAACCTAATGGAGGGCTCCGTTTTTGTGTGGACTACCGTGGGTTAAACGCTATCACGATACCAGACAGGTATCCGCTTCCCCTCTTCAAAGAAACACTAAGACAATTATCAAAGGCGCGATGGTTTACGAAGCTGGACGTAAAATCAGCTTTCCATCGTATACGTATACGAGAAGGAGATGAATGGGCTACGGCATTCAGATGCCGCCTAGGGTTGTTTGAATGGCTAGTTACTCCTTTCGGACTTGCTAATGCACCTGCAACTTTTCAACGTTATATTAACGAGCAGCTACGGGAACATTTGGATCATGACGCGACAGCCTACATGGACGACGTACTAGCATACACGAGTGGTATCTGTGAAGATCACTGGAAGACAGTACGAAGTATATTAACCCGGCTAGATAAGGCTGGCCTCTACCTAGACATTGATAAATGCGAGTTCCTTTGCCAAGAAGTTAAGTATCTAGGGTTTATTGTACGTGCCGGAAAGGGAATCACGGTTGACCCGGAAAAAGTAAAGGCCATTCAAAGCTGGGAAGCGCCCATATCCGTCAAGGGGGTTCGTTCATTCCTAGGCTTTGCCAATTTTTACAGGTGTTTTGTAGACGGATTTTCTGAGATTGCAGCTCCCCTGACTGATTTGACTAGGAAGTCAGCATTGTGGAAATGGGGACACGAAGAAAATGCGGCGTTCGAAAAACTGAAAGAAATCTTTGCATCGGAGCCCGTACTAGCCCAGTGGGACCCAGAAAGAGAGACCATACTAGAAGCAGATTGCTCTGGGTATGCCCTTGGAGGCTGTCTTTCTCAAAGAGACGAGCAGGGAAGACTCCGGCCAGTAGCCTATTACTCAAAAAGGCTGAACGGGGCTGAAGCTAACTACCCTATCCACGACAAAGAAATGCATTCCATAGTGACATGCCTCCAAGAGTGGCAGGCGGAGTTGACGTCGGTGGCTAAACCATTTGTTATCATGACTGATCACAAGAATCTCAAATTCTTCACTACGAAACGCCTTCTCAATGAACGGCAAGTTCGATATAACGATGTCTTGCAGCGATTTAATTTTGAGTTAAAATGGCGCCCAGGTAAAGCTTGCGAGCGTCCGGACGCTCTCTCACGCCGAGATCAGGATAAACCTACGAGATTTGACGACGAACGTACGACAGGGCGGGTAATGCAGTTACTCCGAAGATCCCTGTGCACTCAACAAGTGCCAAAAGAAACGACGAAACGACCCAAATCAGGGATACGGCCTCAACGATGAGGATATTTGACGACGACGAACTTCAACGGCTATGGGAACATGGAGTTAACGAGGACAAGCAATGGCGACGTGCACGAGATGCTGTTCAGTCAGGGGAACGCGGGTTCCCACCGGAAATTTCTCACGATATGACAGCAAATATCGCAGAATGTACGGTGGCGGCCGACAACATATTACGAGGACGCGAAAATCGAATTTGGGTACCAAATTATGAGCCATTGCGGACGGCAATAATGCAAAAAACGCACGACAGTTACCTTACGGGTCATCCGGGAAAGGACACCATGGTAGGAATACTGTTACAACGATGGTTCTGGCCTAAGATGAGACATTACGTACGTCAATTTATACGTAACTGTGACGTTTGCGGCCGAACCAACGTTTGGAGGGAGGCTAAAGCAGGATTCCTAAAGCCGCTCCCAGTTCCTGAGAGGTTAGGAAGCGATTTAACAATTGACTTTGTCACTGATTTGCCAGAATCAAATGGGTGTACAAATGTCATGGTTATTACGGATAGACTGGGGAAGGATGTATTCATGTTCGCCGCGCCAACCATGGACGCCGAGAATTGCGCACGTATCTTTATCGACAGATATTATAGATACTACGGATTTCCTAAATTTTTGACGAGCGACAGGGGAAGCGATTGGCTTAGTCATTTCTGGAAATTCTTTTGTAAATCGCTAGGAATATCGCAGCAGCTAACCACAGCTTACCACCCCCAGTCAAATGCTAGTGAACGTGCAAATCAGGAAATGTTCAAATACTTGAGGGCGTTCACCTGCTACGCACAAAGTAACTGGGCAGAACTGCTACCTATGGCCCAGATGGCCTTGAATGCTCGACCAAGCTCGGCAATTGGGGGCATAAGCCCGTTTTTCCTCCGACACGGATATGACGTCAACCCACTTCCAGAGCCCACAAAAGAAAACGACCTATCACGTCACCCAGGTAAAGTTTTAGCAGAAAATTACATTCAACGTCTAAGGAACGCACAAGACTTCGCTCAAGCAGCCATGGCTTCTGCACAGCAACGGTATGAGGAAAATGCCAACAGACTTCGAAGGCAACCGGAAAGATTTAAAGTCGGGGATAAAGTTTGGTTAAATCTGCGAAACATCAGTACCCCGCAACTTTCAAAAAAATTGGCCTGGCTGCACGCCAAATACAGGGTAACGGCTGTACCCGACGCACTAACCGTAGAACTTGATGTCCCAGGTAACCTCCATAAACGTTTCCATGTCGAACTTGTCAAGCGAGCAGGGGACGACCCATTCCCAAGCCAAAAACGCGATGACGCGCAAAACCCGCCTTTGATTGATCAGCTAGAAGAACCAGAATATGAAGTGGAGTCTATACTGAGAGCAAGAACAGTACAACGAGGACGGGGAACTTTCCGTCAAGCACTAGTCAAATGGACAGGCTGGGCTAACCCATCATGGGAGCCAATCGAGCTCATAAAAGACACCATAGCATTGGACAAATACGAAGAAAAATATGGACAAATAGAATCAAACGACGGACCTCCCGAAAACAGTGCAGGTGCATATGTTGGACCAGCAGAACCCCACGCTATGGAGAAACGACGAAGCAGGCGAAAACGGCGGTCATCTTAACCCCACTTCAGCGAGGAAAAGGAGGGGATTGTAACGGCTGGTGAACCGATAGTAAGCCCTGTAGCCTACATTGGCCAACGCAGGCACCATTTCCACCCGCCAGCAGGTCCCAGCTAATAGAAAACTCACTTCGCGGCTCGGACTACTTACGGCACTTAGACGTGCACGGAGATGGTTGCCTCGGCACGGGGTTCCACATAATGAAAGGACCGTGCAATAGACCGTGTGGTGAAACATCCACTCAGATAGTTAACGGCACTCAGACGGGCACAGGGAGGATTGTTTCGGGCACGGGAGGCACAATGTGGAAGGTAGCCGAGTTACAAATTTCCTGTCCGAAGTGAACAGCATCGTAGAACTCTAAACTTCCTACAGGTACATCTGTCCGCTTTGTAGGAATGAATGTTGGTCACGAATGGGAGGAGAGCGCGGGTATAAATAAGGCTTTCTTGTACATACAAATTCTCTCCTTTAGAAGAATCGTAAACTATTGATCGTGCATCTCAAGCCAACTTGAGAATTCCCCCCGACTGTCACANTTGGCCAACGCAGGCACCATTTCCACCCGCCAGCAGGTCCCAGCTAATAGAAAACTCACTTCGCGGCTCGGACTACTTACGGCACTTAGACGTGCACGGGAGATGGTTGCCTCGGCACGGGTTCCACATAATGAAAGGACCGTGCAATAGACCGTGTGTGAAACATCCACTCAGATAGTTAACGGCACTCAGCGGGCACAGGAGGATTGTTTCGGGCACGGGAGGCACAATGTGGAAGGTAGCCGAGTTACAAATTTCCTGTCCGAAGTGAACAGCATCGTAGAATCTCTAAACTTCCTACAGGTACATCTGTCCGCTTTGTAGGAATGAATGTTGGTCACGAATGGGAGGAGAGCGCGGGTATAAATAAGGCTTTCTTGTACATACAAATTCTCTCCTTAGAAGAATCGTAAACTATTGATCGTGCATCTCAAGCCAACTTGAGAATTCCCCCGACTGTCACATACGATTCTTCTCACCCCCCTTCCCCACAAACGACGAACGAACGAACGAATTTTTGTAGACGTACGAGCGTCAATATTTCCCTAACTCTGATTGTCATACGAAAGATTTGCTATATTCATCATTCTCTAACGTCGTGTTATTTTTCCGCTCAATTTCCATTCTTATTCTTATTTTTATTTTTATTTTTATTTTTATTTTTATTTTTAAATTGTTTTGGTCTTGGAAAGTGTGATTGATATTTTTATATCCTTATATATAAATTTTTTATTTGTATTATTCTCTTTTTTTCAAGTTTTCATTCTATGTTATTTTGTTCTTAAACTTCCAACTAAGTCCTGTCTTTCACTTCTAACCCCTACGTCATCATTGACATGGCTACCTACCATGTGATCCCATGAGTGAATCGGAAGCGGAGGATGATAGAGTTCAAATGTTGCAGACGCAGATCGACGTACTAAGGGCTGAACTAACACGTCGTCCTATTGCCATCGAAAAACGCGTAATATAATTGAAAAAGACCCGTCCCAGCCGAGGGTGTAAGATTTCGCCGCGACCAGTTTGCCCGAATGAGGTAACAGGGCACATTACCTGCCTGGAGACAAGCTGTCCTCGATATCTTCAGGATGGATTGGAACGCCTTTGTTAACAGCGACACTCGGCTTTCCTAATAATTTACACGTCGCTAAAGGGCGAGGCCAAGACAAAATCAGGGTCCTTCTTCGAGGTTGGAGCATTGGTGGAACACGACGCCCAGAAGATTTCATAGCCTTTCTCGATCGGGGGAACCTAGACGATACACCTCAGACAAAGCCTACGATGGGCAAGGCGATGTCATCATGGGTGGAGTGAACACGGCCCGACCTAGACAGACGTCAGACAACGAGTCTGGCTTGAACCAATACGCACAGCAACAAGCCCCTCCAAATAGGCGATCTCGTTGGAAAACTCCGGATGAAATTAGGCAGCTACGCAACGAGAACCGCTGCTATCGCTGTGAACGAAAGGGATGCAATACTAGGGTATGTCCTGTATTGCCAGCCATCAATCCGGTCGGAAATAATGTGAGGACTAACGCCGTCGCGCTCGATCCCATTGATGAGGGGGTCTACGAGGAACACGAAGGGTATTACACGGCCGGGCAAGCGGAAAACTAGTCACTCCTGGGAAAGTCGCCCTCAGGAGTCAAAATTGGTCCATAGTTCTGAATTTAAGATGGTTTCTACACCGTTTCTCGTCAATGCATTGTTAAATGATGTGACAATGGTCCAAGCATTAATTGATAACGGATGCTTGTGTACTGGAATTATTAATGAGAAACTTGCCATCAGACTAGGTCTACCGCGCCTTCCAATTGAACCTCGTCCTTTAGAGACAGCGGAGAACTCAACTAAAGATAAACCCATGATTCGATTTATTACCCACGTTTCATTGGACTTGGATGGGTTCGTGACCCCAAAATTACTACTTTACGTAGTGCCGGGTAGCACACACCAGCTCATTCTTGGTAAGAGGTGGCTCGAAGACCAAGACGCCATAATACACTCAAAAGATCAACAGCTTCACCTTCGGAAGCTTGGTGGGTACGTACAGAGCGCCAAACGCTGGCGAAACGACCTAAAGGGCACTCCAAGACCGAAAGCATCAACTGCAAGCGAACTTACAAATATGCTCAAATCGGTACCAGTGTGTAGAGCGTCGCTCGAGGATATCAACAAGGCACTTCGATCAAAGCCTCGACTAACCATTGGAGAAGCTCGCAAACGACTACCAGAACAGGTGAAAGACTTCGCCCACCTATTCGCCGACGACAGTGGAGCAGACGAACTACCCCCACTCCGAGGCTCACTCGATCACGCTATCAATCTCATCACAAAAGACGGCAAACCAGCGCAGCCCTCCTGGGGCCCATTATATAACATGTCTAGGGAAGAATTACTGGTCCTTAGAAAGACGCTAACAGATCTTTCCGCAAAAGGGTGGATACGGTCGAGTAATTCGCCAGCAGCTGCCCCAGTACTATTTGCCAAGAAACCTAATGGAGGGCTCCGTTTTTGTGTGGACTACCGTGGGTTAAACGCTATCACGATACCAGACAGGTATCCGCTTCCCCTCTTCAAAGAAACACTAAGACAATTATCAAAGGCGCGATGGTTTACGAAGCTGGACGTAAAATCAGCTTTCCATCGTATACGTATACGAGAAGGAGATGAATGGGCTACGGCATTCAGATGCCGCCTAGGGTTGTTTGAATGGCTAGTTACTCCTTTCGGACTTGCTAATGCACCTGCAACTTTTCAACGTTATATTAACGAGCAGCTACGGGAACATTTGGATCATGACGCGACAGCCTACATGGACGACGTACTAGCATACACGAGTGGTATCTGTGAAGATCACTGGAAGACAGTACGAAGTATATTAACCCGGCTAGATAAGGCTGGCCTCTACCTAGACATTGATAAATGCGAGTTCCTTTGCCAAGAAGTTAAGTATCTAGGGTTTATTGTACGTGCCGGAAAGGGAATCACGGTTGACCCGGAAAAAGTAAAGGCCATTCAAAGCTGGGAAGCGCCCATATCCGTCAAGGGGGTTCGTTCATTCCTAGGCTTTGCCAATTTTTACAGGTGTTTTGTAGACGGATTTTCTGAGATTGCAGCTCCCCTGACTGATTTGACTAGGAAGTCAGCATTGTGGAAATGGGGACACGAAGAAAATGCGGCGTTCGAAAAACTGAAAGAAATCTTTGCATCGGAGCCCGTACTAGCCCAGTGGGACCCAGAAAGAGAGACCATACTAGAAGCAGATTGCTCTGGGTATGCCCTTGGAGGCTGTCTTTCTCAAAGAGACGAGCAGGGAAGACTCCGGCCAGTAGCCTATTACTCAAAAAGGCTGAACGGGGCTGAAGCTAACTACCCTATCCACGACAAAGAAATGCATTCCATAGTGACATGCCTCCAAGAGTGGCAGGCGGAGTTGACGTCGGTGGCTAAACCATTTGTTATCATGACTGATCACAAGAATCTCAAATTCTTCACTACGAAACGCCTTCTCAATGAACGGCAAGTTCGATATAACGATGTCTTGCAGCGATTTAATTTTGAGTTAAAATGGCGCCCAGGTAAAGCTTGCGAGCGTCCGGACGCTCTCTCACGCCGAGATCAGGATAAACCTACGAGATTTGACGACGAACGTACGACAGGGCGGGTAATGCAGTTACTCCCGAAGATCCCTGTGCACTCAACAAGTGCCAAAAGAAACGACGAAACGACCCAAATCAGGGATACGGCCTCAACGATGAGGATATTTGACGACGACGAACTTCAACGGCTATGGGAACATGGAGTTAACGAGGACAAGCAATGGCGACGTGCACGAGATGCTGTTCAGTCAGGGGAACGCGGGTTCCCACCGGAAATTTCTCACGATATGACAGCAAATATCGCAGAATGTACGGTGGCGGCCGACAACATATTACGAGGACGCGAAAATCGAATTTGGGTACCAAATTATGAGCCATTGCGGACGGCAATAATGCAAAAAACGCACGACAGTTACCTTACGGGTCATCCGGGAAAGGACACCATGGTAGGAATACTGTTACAACGATGGTTCTGGCCTAAGATGAGACATTACGTACGTCAATTTATACGTAACTGTGACGTTTGCGGCCGAACCAACGTTTGGAGGGAGGCTAAAGCAGGATTCCTAAAGCCGCTCCCAGTTCCTGAGAGGTTAGGAAGCGATTTAACAATTGACTTTGTCACTGATTTGCCAGAATCAAATGGGTGTACAAATGTCATGGTTATTACGGATAGACTGGGGAAGGATGTATTCATGTTCGCCGCGCCAACCATGGACGCCGAGAATTGCGCACGTATCTTTATCGACAGATATTATAGATACTACGGATTTCCTAAATTTTTGACGAGCGACAGGGGAAGCAATTGGCTTAGTCATTTCTGGAAATTCTTTTGTAAATCGCTAGGAATATCGCAGCAGCTAACCACAGCTTACCACCCCAGTCAAATGCTAGTGAACGTGCAAATCAGGAAATGTTCAAATACTTGAGGGCGTTCACCTGCTACGCACAAAGTAACTGGGCAGAACTGCTACCTATGGCCCAGATGGCCTTGAATGCTCGACCAAGCTCGGCAATTGGGGGCATAAGCCCGTTTTTCCTCCGACACGGATATGACGTCAACCCACTTCCAGAGCCCACAAAAGAAAACGACCTATCACGTCACCCAGGTAAAGTTTTAGCAGAAAATTACATTCAACGTCTAAGGAACGCACAAGACTTCGCTCAAGCAGCCATGGCTTCTGCACAGCAACGGTATGAGGAAAATGCCAACAGACTTCGAAGGCAACCGGAAAGATTTAAAGTCGGGGATAAAGTTTGGTTAAATCTGCGAAACATCAGTACCCCGCAACTTTCAAAAAAATTGGCCTGGCTGCACGCCAAATACAGGGTAACGGCTGTACCCGACGCACTAACCGTAGAACTTGATGTCCCAGGTAACCTCCATAAACGTTTCCATGTCGAACTTGTCAAGCGAGCAGGGGACGACCCATTCCCAAGCCAAAAACGCGATGACGCGCAAAACCCGCCTTTGATTGATCAGCTAGAAGAACCAGAATATGAAGTGGAGTCTATACTGAGAGCAAGAACAGTACAACGAGGACGGGGAACTTTCCGTCAAGCACTAGTCAAATGGACAGGCTGGGCTAACCCATCATGGGAGCCAATCGAGCTCATAAAAGACACCATAGCATTGGACAAATACGAAGAAAAATATGGACAAATAGAATCAAACGACGGACCTCCCGAAAACAGTGCAGGTGCATATGTTGGACCAGCAGAACCCCACGCTATGGAGAAACGACGAAGCAGGCGAAAACGGCGGTCATCTTAACCCCACTTCAGCGAGGAAAAGGAGGGGGATTGTAACGGCTGGTGAACCGATAGTAAGCCCTGTAGCCTACATTGGCCAACGCAGGCACCATTTCCACCCGCCAGCAGGTCCCAGCTAATAGAAAACTCACTTCGCGGCTCGGACTACTTACGGCACTTAGACGTGCACGGAGATGGTTGCCTCGGCACGGGGTTCCACATAATGAAAGGACCGTGCAATAGACCGTGTGGTGAAACATCCACTCAGATAGTTAACGGCACTCAGACGGGCACAGGGAGGATTGTTTCGGGCACGGGAGGCACAATGTGGAAGGTAGCCAAGTTACAAATTTCCTGTCCGAAGTGAACAGCATCGTAGAACTCTAAACTTCCTACAGGTACATCTGTCCGCTTTGTAGGAATGAATGTTGGTCACGAATGGGAGGAGAGCGCGGGTATAAATAAGGCTTTCTTGTACATACAAATTCTCTCCTTAGAAGAATCGTAAACTATTGATCGTGCATCTCAAGCCAACTTGAGAATTCCCCCCGACTGTCACAATTCGGGGCCAATAGAAGTCTCTATTCAGAATACTTAAGGTTGCTTCTCGCCCAGGATGTCCAGTTACTGGTGAGTCGTGTGCTTTATGTATTAAAGCTGTCTGTAAAGGCTCGTATTCAGGAATTATGAGTCGATCTCTCCATCTAATATGGCCATTGAGATCGATTGAGCATTCTGAAATGGAGATTTTAGACTTCACTGAAGGGGGGAAGCATCTCTTGTCTTGTTTCAGGGCTTCTACAATGTCTCTAAATTGACCATCCACCTGGACGCCTTCCTCCCATAGATGTATAAGCTCCACATCTTCAAACGGTGCATCATTATTGATAGTGGTAGTGCAAATATTGTTAATTGGTGCCTGAATTGCTGGTGCTATCCAATTGTTTGGTATTAGTTGCATCTGGCGGTGAAGGAGTCGGGAGTCATTGGCATCTTTTGGAGTATCTTGTTCAAGTCTCGATAGAGCGTCCGGCCTCGCAGCGTCTTTACCTGGCCTATAGTTCAGCTTTATCCCAGGAAGATCATCAAGCAATGATTTCCATCTTATTTGTCTCTCTGAGAGGGTTCTCTTATTCATGAAGTACTTGTCAGGGCTCTCTTGGGACTTGGTTACTTAACTTGGAAATGGTTGGTGGGAAATCTTGGATACTTGATAATAAAGACAATATATTAACAGAAGACTAGGTTCTTGATTCTTGGGTATCTAGGTAATAGCACAAGACTGAAAGCTGGAGAGCTTTCGACATGAAGATACCTCAGCTACTTATACTTCGACACTATCTACTACAGACTACAGTAATCTAGTTCCAGCCCAATTCCTGTCGAACTCCTGAGAGTGACCTAGAATCTGATCGAAGCCCAGTGAACTGGTAAGAGTACAAAATACTATCCGGAAACATCTAGAAACTAATTGCTAGAATAGCTTAGAATGCAATCGAAGTAACTCAACACCATGAATCATCTCCACATCAGTCAGTCCGTGACATTACCCTCCCGCAAGGCATGCCGAGCTCCTGCGAGGCTCTTGGTAGTCAATTCTTCATTAGTTTTTTTTTTTTTTTTTTGCTGAGATGTGGCCATGAGGTTGATTCGGTTCGGAGGGATTTAGTTCATGAAATTGGCGTACTAATTCCTTAAAACTATCTGCTTGGGATGCTGGAATACTCCAGTCATCTTCAGGTCCATATCCTTTCCATCGGACCAGGTAATGTAAGCTGCCATCAACCCAGTGTGAACCAATTATTTTTTCTATTTCGTACTCAGGGTCATTGCCTTCTGCTTCAAGTAATGGAGGTGGCCCTGATATTTGTCCTGGTAGCGGGTCCTTAGCTGCTGATCTAAGCAAGGAAACATGAAATACTGGGTGTATTTTAATAGTTGGTGGTAGTTTCAATCTATATGCATAATTTCCGATGGTTTGTATAATTTCGAAAGGTCCTCCATTCTTAAAGTCTAATTTTCTACAAGGACGCAGTAGCTTTACATTCTTAAGATTGAGCCAAACCTTGTCTCCCACGCGAAAGAGTCTTGATGCCTTTCTGAATTTATTCGATTGATCCTCATATTCAGCAGAATGATATGTAATATTATCAATTAAGAATTTATCAATTTTTCGAGCATTTTCAACTAGCTCTTCAGCATCGCGTCGCTGGAATTGAATAGAAGCGGGGACTGCTGGTCCAGACAATGGAGCAGAAAGCTCAGATCCTGATCGTGGATGTAAACCGTAAACCGCTAGGAAGGGAGCAACGCCAGTTGTATATGAATCTTGATTATTCATGGAAAATTCTGCAGATGGCAAGTATCGAACCCAATCATTTTGCAAGTAGTTAACGTATGCTCTCAAATACTGTTCAACACGCGCATTCATTCTTTCGGTTTGTCCATCGGTTTGTGGATGAAAGGCTGTTGAAAGGCAGTGATTAATTTGAAGGAGTTTACAGAGCCATTTCCAGAATTCGGATGTGAACTGAGACCCTCGATCAGATATGATAGTATCTGGTAAGCCATGAAGCCGAAAGCATTCTTTGTAAAACAAATAGGCTGTATTCCGCGATGAGAGGTCATTACATGGAATCAAATGAGTCTGCTTTGTCATCCTGTCAACCACAACTAAAATGTTCGAAAACTCATTATCATTCCAGTCTTTGCTTAATGGCAAATCTACTATGAAGTCCATTGACACATGACGCCATCTTTCAGTTGCTACAGGTAGTGGACAGAGAAGACCTTGATTACCTTCCCTAGATACTTTTATTCTAGAGCAGGTATGACAATTCCTAACATATTTCTTGACCTGTTGCAACATCCCCTGCCAGAAGAAGGTTCGAAAAATCGCGGTATAAGTTGAAGCTATTCCTTGATGACCTGAAACTAGTGTATCATGATGGCTCTGGATAATTTCTGCTGTCAAGGTCTTATCCTGATCGCACTGAGGGACAACAATCTTTCCACGATAGTAAAGGAAGCCATTTCTCTTTTCGCATTCGGAGAGTGTAAATTTCATAAATCTAGGAATTCCATTGCTTTCCAGCGCTTTTATTACGGCATTTATTGATTCATCGGATAGAGTTAATCGCCGTATTCGTTCAAAAAAAGATGAGGGACTTCCAGATACTAATAATGATGTGTCTGGCCGTGAGGAGCCAGAAGACTCAACACCATTCTCAGATTGATCTATAATCTCCAATTCATTTGCAAGTAAATTTGTTTCTCCCATACCAGGTGACAAGTTTATCGGTTTCAATAGCCGTTGCTCAAGAAACTGTTTAGAAGCTAAGTCCTGGGTCCCGGCGGGTCTAGATAATGCATCAGCTGATCCGTTCTGACAACCAGGCCGATAGCATATTTTGAAATTGAACCTAGAAAGGAATTCACTCCACCTAGCTTGACGTCTGCTTAGAAGCCGAGATTTCATGAAATATTCCAAAGCCTTATGATCCGTAATTACTTCTACCGGGTTCGGAGATCCTTCCAACTCGGGACGCCATTCCTCGAAAGCCTGTACAATTGCTAACAGCTCCTTGTCATAGATTTCGTAATTCGATTCAGCCGGACTCATTTTTCGTGAAAAGAAAGCGACTGGTTTCCAATTCCCTAAATTATCCGGCTGTAAAAGAACTCCACCTGTTCCACGGTCTGATGCATCAGTCTCTAAACGAGCTGGCCGATCCCAGTTAAAGTGCTGAAGGATAACATCCTCTTTGAACTTAGACTTAATATTTTTAAATGTGGTTTCTTGAGTAGATCCCCATGTAAAAGGTACATCTTTCTTCATCAAATCTGTCAAGGGCATCACAATTGATCCGAACTTATGAATAAACCTTCTATAATAATTCGCAAATCCAATAAACCGATAGACGTCTTTTGTATTTTTCGGAGTTTCCCAGTTCTCGATGGCTTCTAATTTAGACGGGTCCATTTTTATTCCGGCAGTAGTTATGATAAGACCTAGAAACTTAACCTGTTCCACGTGAAATTCGCATTTCTTGATATCAAGCTGAAGTCCTGCCTTCATTAGACGGGCGAGTACTTTTTTTACATGTTCTTGATGTTCTTCTAGAGACTGGCTAAAAATCAGGATATCATCTATGTAGGCTGTACAAAATTCATCCAAATATCCCCTTAAAGTATCATTGATGTAATTTTGAAAAGAACTTGGTGCATTTGCCAAACCAAAAGGCATCACTAAATACTCGTATAGCCCAAATCGCGTTCGAAAAGCCGTCAAATATTCATCTCCCTCTTTGATGCGCATACGATTAAAGGCAGATATAACATCCAACTTAGTGAAATATTTTGACTTTCCTAAAAGCGACAGAGTCTCATTGATTCGTGGTATAGGATACCTATTCTTAATGGTTACATCGTTTAATGCCCTGTAATCTACACACAGGCGGAGGCCCCCACCTGGTTTTTTGACGAAAAGAACTGGCGAAGATGCTGGGGATGAACTTGGTCTGATGAAACCCTTCTCTAAATTTTCCTGGATGTACTTCTTAAGGACTTGAAGCTCTTCGCGAGACATACCATACAGACGACCCCAGGGAGGCTCCGATCCTGGTTTGAGAACAATTTGATGATCGCTTGGCCTGTGTGGGGGTAGCTTGTCAGCTTCATCTTTAGAGAAAACAGAAAGAAATTCGTGGTATGCTTCTGGTAACTTCTTAGCCGGGTCGACTCTTGGTTTTTCTTTAAGTGCCTCCTGGATATCTTCAATTGACACACTCATTATTTTCAAATTTTCTCTATCAGCATAATCTTCAAAGTCTTGATAGTTACAATGTTCTATATTTATCAACTTTTCGGAGTGCCTGGACTTGGAAGATTGTTTCCGGTATTGGTCAATATCACTTTCCGAAATTGCATGAACCGTAGTTGGAAACTTCTTTGAATGATTTTCACAGGTTCTTCGATCAAACGTAAGAAGTTCTTGAGACCAATTGATTTTCGGGTTATGAAATTGAAGCCAAGGAAGACCGAGAACAACGTCAAAACTTGCTAGAGTGGTGACAAATAAGAAGATACGTTCCAGATGTCCGCCGATGTCAATGGTAGTTTGAGCCATGTGTGTTATCTTTCCATGAACTGAATCAGTTCCATCGAAAACTTTTAAAGAGCGTGGGTGAAACAATGGTAATATCTCCAAATCCTGAATACGCGCGAACTCTGCGTCTACGAAGCCATGGGCTGAGGCACCACTATCAATCAGTGCAAAAGTTGGGACATTAATTGATTTTTTATTTTTAATAGAACATTTGACTACAAAGTGACTCATTTTGTCCCTAACATTTCCACCGGTGGCAACTGACGAGAGTGTTAAACAATATGGATTGCCCTTTAGGCGACTTTCTAAAGGGCTTAATCTTTTCCCGACGGCAATGTGTCGTCCTCAATCTTATCCATTTCCATTACCCGAGCCTGAACTGCTGGTCGTGACTTTTTATTGCAATCAAATGACCTGTGGCCTATCTCCCCACAGTAAAAACATAGTCCTAAACGCCTACGTCTTTCTCTTTCGTCCTGAGATAAATTACCTCTTTTCTGAGGCATTGTTGCCGAAAGGTCCATGGGGTCATCGACGGTGCGAGGAGATATTGCATGTGTAGCTGGTTCAGGGTATGCAAAGGACTGAGTCGAACCTCCACTGCGCAAACTTGGTCGAAATTCTGCGTTAGCGCAGGATCTCAGGCGATTTTCTATGTCCTGCAGTCGAGATGCCGCTCATCAAAATCGAGATATTCGATGTCGCGTTCATGGACCAGGGCCTTCTTCAATTCCAGATTCATCTTGTTCAAAACCAGGTCTCGTAGATACCGAGAATTGCCTTCGTATCCGGCAATAGCCGCGTCGCGTCTAATTTCGGCAATCCAGGTACCGAAACTCTTATTCTTCTGCGCGTTTGAGTGTAAACGCGAAGCTGCATCACGCGCTCTGTGCGGATCGCCAAAGATAATTGTCAACTGATCCATCATGTGGGCGAGAGTTGGGAACAGCAAAGATCCATCCTGAACCCAATTCTGCAAATGTGTGCGACTTTCTGAATTCATTCGTGAATACACATAAATCATTCTAGATTGTTCCGTCGGGTAGTGGTCTAGGTTCCCCTTAATTTTCATCATTATTAATTCTTTCCAGTTGTAAAAATCTTTCCTGGTACCACTGAAAATATGAGCATCCGGCAGTAATGCTGACCTCACTGTATTTCGACCTTCTAATGCAACCACTAGTCGCGACATCCAATCTTCATTCACTGATTGACTATTCACATTTCCCGGGGTTGTTGGTTTCTTTTCGAGCTTCTTAATTCGCCGCCTTGCTGATTCCAGTTCCGCTTCGGCTTCTTCATTTCTTATCTTCAATGCCTTAATTGCATCGATGACAACAGCTGGGTCGGTCTGAACCCCTTTAACAAATTGCGACACATCTGAAATGCCGGCAATCTCTTCCAATATTCGTCGTTCCTGGCCTGGTGCTTCTTGATTTCCTGGATTCGAAGACATGACTTGAAAAATGATATAACGAGCTTTCAGTAATGTCAGGGCTCTCTTAGGACTTGGTTACTTAACTTGGAAATGGTTGGTGGGAAATCTTGGATACTTGATAATAAAGACAATATATTAACAGAAGACTAGGTTCTTGATTCTTGGGTATCTAGGTAATAGCACAAGACTGAAAGCTGGAGAGCTTTCGACATGAAGATACCTCAGCTACTTATACTTCGACACTATCTACTACAGACTACAGTAATCTAGTTCCAGCCCAATTCCTGTCGAACTCCTGAGAGTGACCTAGAATCTGATCGAAGCCCAGTGAACTGGTAAGAGTACAAAATACTATCCGGAAACATCTAGAAACTAATTGCTAGAATAGCTTAGAATGCAATCGAAGTAACTCAACACCATGAATCATCTCCACATCAGTCAGTCCGTGACAGTACTGCAAGTTTTTATGATCAGTCAGTATTTCAATATCCTGGCTTAGTGACATTAACTCTGATCTCCAAAACTCTACTGCTCGAACGATGGCCAGTAATTCCTTGTCGTGGATATCATAATTGCATTCACAGGGTGACAATTTTTTTGAAAAGTATCCAATGGGTCGTAATTTTCCCGAAGAATCATATTGAGAAAGGCAACCACCCATTGCCCATCCTGAACAGTCAGTCTCGAGTACTGTCTTGCGTTCTGGGTCAAATAGCGCAAGTATTGGTGCAGATATGAAGTAATTCTTCAATTTCTCGAAAGATTGGCGAGCTTGGTGATCTAATTGTTGGAAATATCGCGCAATGAAATGGGCGCAATATTCATGGAACGAAAGTAGAAGTTGACTAAAAGAGTGTCATGTTCGGATTAAAGCTAAAAGTATGGAAAGTGTGCGCTACAAGTACAAGTGTAAGCGACACGTAGCCTAAGCCACACCATAAACGAGTGTGGCGCCATCTAGGCATAGAAAACCCCCAATAACCTCCTTGTGCCCACGCCATACAGCCGCTCGTATATCTAATAGGTAGCCTGAAGCGCTACCATATTACCCATTCCAACCTCTTAAACACACACAAGATCGTGTCGGGAACCTAGACGAAATGGAGGGCCCATACGTCCACAACACTCCGTGTCTCCATTTCCAACACTAATTGGATTTTTCCTTTCCCAGAGAACTCCTTTTTGGTGTAACGTTGGAGTGGGGCGCTCAAAGTTGCGAATTCATCGATAAAATCTCGGTAAAAATTTGCAAAGCCTAGGAAGCTACGCACTCCAGTTTGGGTCTGAGGAAGTTCCCATCTCTTGATAGCCTCAATTTTTTCTGGATCGACCGAAATACCTTTTCCTGCAGTAACAATGAATCCAAGATACTTTACCTCTTTAATAGCAAAGTCACACTTTTTTAGGTCTAACTTCAATCCGGCGCCCGCCAAGCGCTCAAGTATTTTATTTACCTTCTCTAGATGATCTTTTTCTGATCCATTGCTCCAGATAAGAACATCATCGAGATAGGCGGTGCAGAATTCATCTAGATACCCGTGTAGGAGGCTATTTATCCATCTTTGCCATGCTGCAGGGGCACCTGTTAAGCCAAAAGGCATTACCAACCATTCGAACTTACCCAGCCGAGTTTGAAATGCTGTTTTCCATTCATCTCCTTCTTTGATTCTGAGTCGGTGAAAGGCTGCGCTGACATCAACTTTCGAAAACCAGCGTGCCGTAGAGAGAGATCGAAACGTTTCTTTTATAAGAGGAAGTGGGTAGCTGTCTTTTTTAGTAATTGCGTTCAGGGACCGATAGTCAACATAGAATCGCAATCCTCCGCCGGGTTTCTTTACAAACAGGACTGGAGCTCCACCTGGAGAGCTACTAGCTCTGATCCAATTACGATCGAGTAGCTGAGTAATTTCCTTTCTGAGACAGAGCAGCTCATCCCTTGACATACCATATAAGGGGCCTCGCGGAAGATCTTTAGTTCGCCCCTGCTCATCCCTTTCAATTTCAATGGCCAAGTCTACCCCTTTTCGTATGGGCGGTAGATCAGTTTCGTCATTTTTATCAGCTTCAAATATTGAAAAATGGTGGCGTAGCTTTTCCGGGAGTCTAGCTTTTATTTCTTCTCCAGAAAATTGTCTTTTAGGTTCCAGCATTTTATTGATGTCATTGACTGATGCCGCATATACCGAGATGGTTTTCTTATCTTCTTCGAGTCTTTGCTGCTTCTCTGCCCTCCTTAGGAAAGCTGACATTGCTGTATGTCGAATCATTTCAACTTGTACTATATGAGACGCCGAACTATGCGTACGAATGATATGATTTTCTCTTTCTAGGAATAGCACTCTGTCTCGTGCTCTATAGATGACATCGTTGTACCTCATCCATGGCTCCCCGAGAATAATATCATGGGCTAGTCCCGGAATTAAATATCCACAAATAGTACTGTACTTACCATCTAAGTCAACATTTGCCCAGCAGATCTCGTCTACTATCAATTTCATATCTTTGTCAGAATCTTTTGCTAGTTTTAGTTCCCTTGGAGGGACTTTTTGGCGCGGGAGGTTGAGACGTGTTGCAATAGAGTCACTTAAAACTGAATAAATTGTACACCCCAGATCAACTAATGCAGGAATACATGTAGAATTAATTATTGCATCAATTAAAACTGGTTTGCCGTGTAATTTTCCAATTATATCATGTATCTTAATTTTATCCATTTGCAAATCTTTCTTCAATCCCCTTTTTCTCCAGTCGCGACTGAGACTGGAGGCTAATCTTTTCCCGAAGTTCCCTGCTCCAAGAAATGACCCAACTCCTGCATATTGTTAATTCCAACGGGCCGCTTAGGAGGTCCAAACTTCCTGCAGAATTGCGAGATGTGTCCAGGTTTCTCACATCTTAGACACACATTTCGTTCCCGAAGGATATTGAACTCTACCTCACTTTGCCATGGTGCAGATGGTTTTGGATCCAAAATTTTACCCCCATTTCTCTTGCCATTGGACTAAGTATTCAGAGATGTTATTAAGCTAGCTAACTCGTTCAAATCGACTTTCATTCCACCCATAGATGTATCCCCTTCATGGTCTTTACCTGAAGCTGGTGTGAACGGCAGCGCTTTGAGAGCGAGATTTGGCTGCGATTGGGTAGCCTCATGCTGGGGAATCTTGTTCCGTGTAGTGAATTGAGTAATTTGAGATTCGCCCTTTTGAAAGAAATTATCTCGCATCTCGATATTTGAGGCCACTTCGGCCACATCCTCGACCCAAGCATGGTAATTTTCCTTGGGCATCTTCAGAGAGTCGATCTTGTCAAGGAGCTTCTCACTGATCGATCGACGAAGCTGGTTGACCTTGAGCCTCTTTGGCCATTCGTGACCCCCAGCATATTCAAATTGGAGCTCCCACTCCTGTAGAAACTGTCGAAATATTTGGGATTCCCCTTATTTCATCGAGTGGAGCTTAAGTTCCGCCTTTTCAGCACCAACCTTGTCAAAGTATACTTCATTGCACTTTCCTAAAAATTCCTTCCAGTCGTAACTGACTGCCTGGTTTCCATACTTCATCCAGTGACTCCTGATTCGCTGATGTTGTGGTTCTGGAATACTTTCATATATCTTCATGCAGATTGCTATATCTGTGTCACGGTTTCAGTACAACATGCTTGGGCGATCTTGTAGGTACAGTATATTAATTATAATTCTCTAGAGAGAGAATTCCTATAGCTAGAATACAAATATATATACACTCTGAGATACTCCTCTTCTGTAAGGTTCTCCCTATATCTGGAATAACATGGAATCCTCGACAATACCCTAGAAGATTCTTGATACACCTGTGGTCCTCATGAACCTTCAGTATGCTTCCAGAAAGTTCATTGAGAATCTTCTAAGCTCCTTGTATTCCGAGATCCTTCCCGAAGATTCCCTTGCATTCATTGCCTGCGCTAGCCAGCGTAGGCTACAGGAATCCCTAGGCTTAACAGCCGTTACAATCTGTGACTAAAAAGGGTGTGTATACCTCGCATTGGACCTTAAGAAGCTGATGATGAGTAGGCCACGTAAGAGCCGCTCCATCCCATCTGCCGAAACTGACATCTCTCATCATTTGGTAGCCTAAAGATTGTTGGGTAAAATTGAGCTCGGCTGAATCATTCATTAGGTTGTAGTCAAAGTTGTTGGATGTCAAGTTATCGGAAAATTCCACAGAGTTGTAAAATTCGTCTTCAGAGGATCTGCTAGAGTGGGTTGGAGATGATTCTGAATCAGACGGAATCCGTATCTTCATGCGCTTTATAAAGGGTTAGGTTAGAGAAAGAGATTTCATTAATTTGTCGCCGGATCAATTGATGTCAATATACAACAGAGCAAGTTCAGAATAAAATCAGTTAATTAATGAAATCTAAAGTGAGAAGGTTTCCTCCTTCTCGCTGTATACATAGGAAATTGTAATTATTAATGCCGATCATAATAATCTGTGTTGCTAAGAAACTGTATCCGACCCGCAACATTGGTTGCCCCTGTAGCCAGCTAAGCTCTATATTTCATCCCTACTGTACTGGCGCAGACAGTACAAACCCAAGGGATTAATCCCGTAACATACACATCAAGAAGCCCTTCTGAGAAAAATGATCAGCCAGAACAAAGAGATGATACAGAGAAAGCTAGTCGCCAGTCAGATGAGAACCAAGTCTCCCTCAACGAAGGGAACGTACAGTCTGATCAGGGAGAGATTGGACCAGTTGTTGGACACACCGAGCCAGATGAGGAAGTGTATGACAAAATAATGACAGGATGGGATGAGTTACCTCCTGTCGCGGGACATAAGCGTCAACACTCGATAGAACCTCCAATAACTCGTAGTAAGCGGGGTAGGCCAATCAAGAAGGTGGATTATTATAAGCTTCACCATGGCAGAGCAACAAGACCTCACGGTGACCCAAAGTCACGGTCAGAGGCAATGAGTAGCAAGGAAGCTAGGTATTGGAAACAGGCGGCAGATGAGGAATATCGCTCTTTACAGGACATGGGAGTGATTAAAATTTGTTGTGAATGATGAGCACTGGAGATATTCTTGGGATAGACTTAGAGACAGTTGTGATATAATGCTCGAGAACTGAGTTGTAGACTTTAGAAGGGATTATTATTTACTAAAGTATATTGGATAAAGTGTGTGATCTATGTTGGACACTTTTGGGGGCAGTGCCTGAACACCTGTCTAAATACATGAGAAGCTGGTCCGTGCACTGCTATCACTTCTCAACATCCTGATCCTCAACAGATCTCTACAACCACTACGTTGCTTACCTCAATTGTGTAGGCACAGCGACTATATTAATCCATGACCTAGACCATGCACGTCTCTACGTTATGTTAGCACAGACTAGGATTACAACAAAATTATGCAGCGCAGCCAGATACCAAAAGGCCGGAAACTGATGAAGAGTAAGTGGGTGTTTAAAAAGAAGCTGCTCGCAGACGGACCCCTTGACAAATACAAAGCGCGATGTACAGTTAAGGGATTTACTCAACATCCGGGCATAGATTATAAGGAAACATTTGCACCCACACCACGATTAGAGACCTGGCGTATCATGTTGGTCCTGGCACATAGGTTCGGCTGGCACAGGCAACAAGGAGATGTCCCGGCAGCATTTTTGAATCCGGATCTGGATATAGATTTATAAATGGAGTTACCTGATGGATTCAAGAAAGAGGGTTACGTCGTACGTATAAAAAAAGGTCTTTATGGGCTCAAGCAAGCCGCAGCCTTATGGTACAATGATGTGAAAGCTTTCCTAGCTGATCAAGGGCTGTTCTCATTCACAACAGACGTCTGCCTTTAAAGTAATAAAGAGAAGGATTTGTTTGTCATAATCCACGCTGTAGATTTTCAGGTGATGGGACTAAGCATTGGAAAGGTAGAAAAGTTGATGAGGGCCTTGTACAAGAAGTATAAGCTGAAGACGGTGAAAACGGATCTGTTCTTGGGGATTCACATTAGCAACCCGAACAAGAAAACGCTTAAACTATCGCAAGGCCAGTATGCGTGGAAATTACTCACAAGGCATGGGCTAGAGGAGTGCAAGCCAGCAAACTCGCCACTTGAGCGCTTAATGGAGCCTAACAGCTCCCAGTGTTCAACAAAAGAGAAGGCGGAGTATAATTCGATGGTGGGTGGGTTGTAATATCTGGCGAATAATACACGTCCTAATATAGCTCACTCCGTCAACCATCTGGCTCGATTCTTAGCAAATCCATCAGATGAGCATTTCTTAGCAGCAAAGAGAGTTCTTTGATATATTTCGAAAGACCCAGAGAGAGGGATAACCTTCACGACTGAGAAGAGGAAACCAATTCTAGAGGCATACTCGGATGCAGACTTTGCCGGTGACCCAAAATCAAGCAGATCGACATCTGGCTCATTGATTAAATTAGCATCAGGGCCGGTGAGCTGGAGATCTCACCCACAACGAGAGGTTGTTTTATCAACAACGGAAGCGGAATATTTAGCCGCCACAGAGACATGTCGACAGCTGCAATGGGTGAAATCCTTATTAATTGAATTAGGTCTTACTCAAATAATTGAAGGGTCTGGACGAACGAATTTGTACGTCGACAATCAATCTGCAATATCACTGATAAAAAATCACGATAACCATAAGCGCTCAAAGCATATAGCTCTGCGAAATAATTACTGTCGTCAACAGTATCAGCAGGAAGCGATAGCTGTGATTTATGTGCCATCAGATCAACAACTTGCGGACAGTCTGACAAAACCAAATTCATCGGTTCGAATAGAGTGACTCACCCATTACTCGGAAGCGTTCAGCAGTTATGCTAAACACACTAATTCTGCAGAGCGACATTGAGATTGGTCGACGTCTATTGTCGTCAGGGGGAGTGTTGTATAATCCACGTAGATTGCCAGGGCAGACGCTTGGGGCCATGTCGCGGATAGTGCACGTGACAGTGGAGCTAAACCGTATTGGTTTAGTGTGCAATGCGTGCATTGGCAATATGGAGCCAACCAGATCTCAATGAAACGGGGTTAATGGGACTAGCCAGAGACCAATGGAATTGGGGAGAGCGAGAGATACATTTCTCCTAGGAGAGAAATGATGTAACAAGGGAATGTTCTAGCACGGGGCTGTGGACAACACAGTAAGTCTGGAATGACATATAAGGAGGACTTGACCTCTGTTCATTCACTTGTAACTAAGTTTCCTTAATATACAATTCAAGTCTTACATACTTTTGAAACCTAGAATATACAATGTTAGTATGAGCTAAATAGCAAATGAGTCATACATTTACCTGGCTGATGGTGTTTACCAGCTAGGTAGAACATTTGTGTGGTGTTAGGTTGAAAGAGACGTCAGTCACGTGATGCTGACCTTCCGCCATTAAACGGGAGGCAGGAAGACAGATCACTCGTGGACTACTAATTATGTGTATAAGATAGCAATAGTTTTTAATGGTTTTCTTATGCGTTTTTACTCTAATTAATAGATCAATAATTATTTCATCTCAACAGATTATGAGACCAAACTCTGACCAGCTGAGACAACATTGATTTAAATTAGTAATCTTCCGAGTTGACAAAGATAGCATCCGTACCACTTGTGTCGTACAGCTTGAACACCAGTCCTGTTCATCCCACCTAACCAAAGCTGGAGCCGTAACCAGTTAGTTTTCAATTATGTCGACTGCCGAAATATTAAAAGGCATCAAAAACGAACCTGTCCTGAGCAAATCAACGTATGCCAGATGGAGCAGGCCATTCACGATGTGCTTGTACGGCCTTAACCTTGAAAAGTATGTCTCTGAAGATTTGTCCGAGTTAAATGATGAAAATGATCTGAAGACAACAAGAACTCCTCAAAAATCAGCAAAAACAACTGACAATAACATTCGAGCGGCCCTACTCCAAATTGTGCCCGAAGAGGTTTACTATATTCTAGAAAGTTTGCCTACGGCTCGTAAGATGTGGATATTGCTGAAATTATACTATCAGCCACAAAGTGAGGCAGTGGTGGACACCATCCTAGAAGATTTTTGGAGTTTCTCAATGACCGAAGGGACAGATGTTGATGAGTATGCAAATGAACTCACCCAAAAGCAATCTCAAATAGCGTCACTTGATCCATTAAAACGTCCCTCCAATATGACAAAAAAGAATCGCCTATTACGACATTTCGAATCAGAATGTAATGGATACTATGGCGGTGTTGTTGCTTATCTACGATTAGACGCATCAATCTCTTTTAGTCAGACAGTTAACACTTTGAGGGAGACGCAATCAAGCTTTAATAGACAACATGAAGCGGCGACCATAGCACACATAAACCAGGGAGTTAGAAATAACACTACCAGGGCAATAAGATATTGTGCTCACTGCAAGCGCGCCAATCACATCTGTGAAAACTGCTTTGATTGGATCGAGACTCCTGATGGTACAAAGTGGGCTGCCAAAAATCCTTCTAAGGCTGCAAGTGTGATGAGACGCAAAGAAGCGTATAATAAAAAGAGAAAAGAAAGGGACAATGAAGGCTCATCAAATGAGGGTGCGTGGATCTTAGAAGAAAAATTTGATTTATACTACTCTAGTTCCAAAAACTCAGATGTTGTCAGGATTGCCTTCTGTATAATCTATATATGTGGAGATAACCAGAATCTAGTGTTCTATGATTCTGGTCTGGCCTTTTGGCCGAGTGGTTATGCAACTATCTCATGCATAATGTAGGATGGCGCCCTTAAGCCTGAATACCACCTCTTTGACCCTTGTCTCCGCCCTGCTGTCTACATGCTGCTCTGACAGATGTGATACTTGATACCGGTGCTACTTACCATGTGTTTCACAACAAATCCCTGTTCATCTCCATGTCCCCCACCGAAAAGAGTATTCAAACAGCCTCAGGACACTTGTCAACTGTATCAGGAATTGGGACTGTGGAGTTTCACGTCACGGGATGTGAAGGTGGCAACAAGTATCGGACTATTAGAATTGATAACGTCTGGTACCTACCAACATGTACCAGAAACCTCGTTTCCGGCTCAAAGCTCATTCAAAAAGGATTCCAGATGAGGACAGATAAATACGGCATGGGAATTCACTCACCCGACAATAGACTTCTCGCGGGTGCTCGAATGGAAAATGGCCTTTTTCGATTTAATACAATAAACCCGAAAGAAAGTGCCTCTAAAACACATTCTACTCCAAGCCAAATTTTGATCTCGCAGGATGAGAAGGCACTTACTTCAAAATTGATTCACAATTGTTTTGCCCATGTTGGTACAGGACTATTGAAAAAAATTTACGCCTCAGACCTTTGCTTACATAAAACTAAAGGAAATGATAAGTCAAAACTTAATGTAACATCAGATTTAATTAAAGATTGTCATACTTGTCACTCATGTAAGCAGGTCGAAAGAATAAATAAAGATCCTATACCAAGAGCAGCAAATCTTCTTGATCTTGTGCATTCGGATGTCTGGGGAAAATGTCGTGTCAGTGGAATCCTTGGAAGTAATTATTTCGTTTCATTTACAGATGATGCTTCTCGCGAGAGTAAGATTTACCCCATAAAAACTACAAAAGATGTCCGAGATAAATTCCTGGAATATAAAAATGAGAAGGAACTTCAAACTGGTTTAAAAATAAAAGCTATGCGTTTCGACGGAGGAGCAGAGTACTGTGACGGGCTTTGCCCGGATTGGGACTGGTCACTAGGACCACTCCGTCTACAAGGTAGGGTAGGGGCAGAGCAACGCTCCTGGATAGACGAAAGGGGACTCTAAGGGGGTATTAAAGGGAGTACGATACAAGGAAGAGAGCCAGGGAGAAAGGATGATTCTCAGGGGCCAAGGAATATAGCCAGGGAGAAAGGATGATTCTCGGGGGCCAAGGAATATAGCCGGGAGAAAGGACTATTCTCAGGGGCCAAGGAAGAGAGCCGGAAGAAAGGATTAATTCTTATATGGCTAAAGGGGGGAATTAATACTAGCGTACGCGGAAGACATAAAGGACAGGATACGATACGGTAGTTTAGCTTTCCCCAAGGAAAAATTATTCATTTCCATTGCGTTATCGACTTCAAGTACTTCTGAATTCCTTAAACCTTTTACAAGTACAAAAAGATTAATTTCAATGGTATCACAAAACAAATGAGTGCTCCCTACACACAACATCAGAACGGGGTTGCTGAAAGATTAAATCGTACTATCATTACTATGGCTAGATGCATGCTCAATCATTCTAAACTTCCAATGCGTTTTTGGGATCTTGCTGTTACCACTGCCTGCTATTTAAAGAATAGAATGCCAATTTTACCCGGTAACAGAACACCGTTCGAAACTATGCATGGAAAATTACCAATCATTTTGCATATTAAAGTATGGGGCTGTATATGTTACGTACTGATTGATAGCCAGAACCCACGGAGATATAAATTGCTTCCGACCTCTGACAAAGGCATTTTTATTGGATATTGTGAATCTCCAACCCAATATCGTGTTTACATTCCTTCAAGAACAGGACCAAACAAAATAGTTGTATCCGCAAATGTTCGTTTTCTTGAAGATTCATTCTGGGATTGGAGTAAAACATCCAAGGATCAACTTGACCTTCAACAACTGGAGAATCCAACACATCAAAAGGATAGCAGTTCATCATCAGAAATAAGCAGCTTGTCTAACTCGGAATCTGATACAGACTCTACAGCAGAATCGGAATCAGAATCACTCCCTTCTCCTTTCCTTCGACCATATGAGCGATCAGTCGAGCATCCTACATATTTGCCAGTTGAAAGTACTGGTATGGAAGTTGTCACATCACAACCCCCAGTCGATCAAGCCATCCCAGGTTCATTCAATAACGAAGTGGATTCACCGACTCAAGTTCCTAGAAGAAGCAACCGAGTACGAAAACCAATTGAACCAAGATCAGCATGGCAACCAAGAGCTCACTATATTGGAGGAGATAATAAAATTCCACAATCATATACAGACGCCATAAGCGGACTTGATAAATCGAAATGGGAGAGAGCTATTCATGATGAACTTGAGTCCCTCGGGTCAAAAAATGTTTTTAGTCCAGTAACTCATGTTCCTCATGGGAGGAGACCTATTGGATCGCGCTGGGTTTTTGCTAATAAGTCCGATGGTAGATACAAGGCTAGGCTAGTCGCGCAAGGATTCAGTCAAGTTCCAGGGATAGATTATTTTGATACATACTCACCAACACTTCATATGGACTCACTCAGGAAATTACTAGCTATTTCAGCTTTCCGTGACTGGGAAATCCATCAAATTGATATCAAGACAGCATATCTAGAAGGAGATTTGTCTGAGGAAATATATATGAGGACACCAGAGGGGATTCCCGGATCAAAGTTTGTTAGAATTAATAAAGCGCTATACGGCTTAAAACAATCTGGAAAGGCTTGGAATGATAAACTCAGCAGCACACTATCTCCGTTTCAATTCAAGAAATCCATCAGCGATCAGTGCATCTATATTCACCAGATAAAACAATTGATTATTGGGGTTTATGTTGACGATCTCGTTATATGTGGAAAAGGCATTGAAGATATAATTGAAGCGAAAAGCTGGCTATCTTCATGTTTTCCCGTGAAAGACATAGGCCTTATTGACACGGTAATTGGATGGAAAATAACTCGTGATAGGCCAACTAGAACTCTGAGGATTTCTCAAGCTAGTTATATCGTCAGTAAAGTTGATTCTCTTGGGCTAAGTAATGCCAAAGTTTTCAAGTCTCCAATGGATGGATACGAGGCAATTTTACCTGCTAATGAGGATGAGCCCCTTGCGGACAACTCAGCATATCCTAGTGCAATTGGTAGTTTGGGGTATGCCTCTAATAGCACAAGGCCTGATATTGCCTTTGCAACATCACAGCTAGCAAGGTTTAATGCATCACCTGTTACTCGTCATTGGAATGGCGTTTGCAGAGTTTACAAATATTTGAAAGGTTCCCATGATACCAGTCTTACATATAGCTTTGGAATACCTTCTTGCGAATTATCAGATGAATCAATGGCTACAATATATTCAGACTCCGATTATGCATCAGATGTTGTCACTCGTCGATCTGTTAGTGGGTACCTAATGATGCTGGGTGGAGGACCCGTCAGCTGGCAATCTAAAAGACAAAAGTCAATTGCCACTTCCACAACAGAAGCTGAGTACATAGCAATATTCGAGGCATCAAAGCATGCTATCTGGGCCACTAGACTTCTGGAGGAACTCAATGCTTCTAAGGAACTTATCGGAAATTCCGGGATGAAGGTTTACAAAGATAACCAGAGTGCATTGGCCATAGTCAATGGTACTAATTCAACTAAAGCTAAACATATCAATGTAGCCTATCACTTCGCAAAAGACTGCGTCCAAGAAGGCACTATCAAAGTTGAGTTCAAACCATCATGTGAAATGCTGGCAGATATACTTACAAAGCCCCTACCTCACTCAAAAGCTGTGCCAATTTGCAATAAAATATTTCATAAGTTTTAAGGCGAATTTTCAAAAGCTATGGCACACGCTGGAGGAGCCCTCAGAAAATATTCAACAGACATATCAATTCAAAACACTTGTAATTCGAGTTGTGGTCCCTAACAAGGCTACTAGACTTGTTAGTCAGGAGGAGTGTTGAAACCTAGAATATACAATGTTAGTATAAGCTAAATAGCAAATGAGTCATACATTTACCTGGCTGATGGCGTTTACCAGCTAGGTAGAACATTTTTGTGGTGTTAGGTTGAAAGAGACGTCAGTCACGTGATGCTGACCTTCCGCCATTAAACGGGAGGCAGGAAGACAGATCACTCACTTCTATCAGGGTACCAGTAGAGGACACTTGCACCGTCGTTGAAGAACTAGATCACTCGTGGACTACTAATTATGTATATAAGATAGCAATAGTTTGTAATGGTTTTCTGATGCGTTTTTACTCTAATTAATAGATCAATAATTATTTCATCTCAACACATACAAAGAGAACACACGCGACAGTGATAATAGAGACCTACTGCAAGTACGAGTTCCCCAGTAGCATCCATCATCCCGCTCCTATATAGCCTCGTTATTATAACAATTATCAAGTATCCAAGATTTCACACATACCATTTCCAAGTTAAGTAGCCAAGTCCCAAGAGAGCCTGACATTGTGATAACGAAGTTATGAGAAGTCTAAGAATGGTCGCAATGGATGTAACAGTCAACTTGGGTGGATATAGGATAGCGCTTTAAGTCTAACGTGAAGAAGAAGGATATGTATTATAGATCTGCTATATTGATGACTATTGAAGATAGGAGTAGAAAAGGTTGACCATGTACAGAGTTCTAGCAGCAAGAATTTATACACAAAAATGGTACACAAACTATACCCTCAATAGCAATAACTCCCAACCATTCAGCCATTCAACAATTATATCATTAGATATACCTGCGTCATATGATCATGTTCGGATTAGGTCTTAGTCAATGATGTCTAGCCTAATTGTGCTAGGTTGCAGGCTACTGTTACAACTATTCATGGGGTCATATTCAGGGTGGTGAAGTAGTTTGGGTTTGGTATGGGTTATTAGATTGATACCTGAGCGTGTCTCATAGTAGTCAGACACGCGACTCAAGTAGCAAGTGTTGAAATATCGTATATCCTGGAATGCCCAGGATAACTCATTTGTAAGTCCGGCTAATTAGGTTATCATATTCACCTTCCTATATCATTGTCATCAGCACATTCCTCACGGAAAGTTTAATGCATATTGGCATTTATTTCACACTAGCATTCCATCAGATGATTATGTATCAAATGCAGGTTAAAGGTTTCTCGGATCTATTACCGACACACATGTATTTAGCTTTATATTTCTGGCTCATATATCTGTACTTATATAGATTTACATCTACAGGGATCATAATTTATGATCCATGGAGATTGATAAATACTGGTCAAAAACCTCAGTTGATAAGACATGCGCACACGCAATCTCACTCTTATCAGCTCAGTTTACTCAGAACCATACATCTCAATACAATTGTTTCCAGTCAATTCTTCCTTCTACAACTTCATACGAGACTTACTGTATCGGTCTAACCGCCGACACTGATTCCGCTATAACCTCCATATTCGCTCAAGCTCATAACTTTAACAGCAAGTACACGGTAAGCCTCGACCCCAAAAAATGGCCGCTTCTAGCTCTTTTTTTTTCTTATCGCAGATAAACGATGCTACCACTAGGATGATAAAGCTATCAAATATTACCAAACTTTCGGGCCAAGAAAATTACAATGTTTGTTGAAGGAAAGAAACCCGAAAAGAACTCATCCGAAGAGGAAATCAATGCATTCGATTCATTAAAAAACCATGCCCTCACGGTTTACCTAGAGGTTGTATCCCCAAAACTTATTGAACAGATCATCGAGCTCGAATACCCACATGAAATGTGGAATTATCTCAAGCAACAATTTTATAGGGATACAGCATTCGCTCTAGTCTCTCAAATGCGAAACTTGATGAATCTCATCAATGCCTACGATCCGTCTTCCTCTATTTCAGATTACATCCAAAAATACGAATCCGAATGGCTTACGCTTCACAAAATGTCGAAAGCATCTACTGACTCCTGTCGTAAATTCCTATCGAAGTTCAGAGAAGAAGAAAATACCATAAAAATGTTACCACGTGCAATTCTGCCTTTATGACAAAAGGTGTCATAGGCATCGAAAATTTTATCTAATCAAGAATCCAAGATTTCGAATATAAAAGAATGCAACTGGCTCAATAAACATTTTTCAGGACGGCACATTGGACACATACATAACAATTGCATTAAATTAAAGGAGTCTAGGACTTTTCTTTCCAAGAAAGATGGAGGCAGAGATGAGGCTCATATTACAAACTCAGAAGTAAGATGCCAGATACCATCCCTCCTTGATACTTGTGCAATCTCCCATATGTATCCTTACTGAAAACGGTTTGAGAATCTCTCGACTTGTACCGGACTTGAAACTTCAAGCTCTGGTCAATGTATTCCCGTGAAAGGTAGAGGAACTGTGGTGATGAATTGTAAAGCCTCAAGTGGTTCTGTTTCATCCCTTCGTCTTAATGATGTTTTAAATGAGGCTCACATTACAAACTCAGAACGAAGAGGTCAGATACCATCCCTGATACTTGTGCAACCTCTCACATGTGTCCTTACCTAAATCGGTTCGAGAATCTCTCGACTTGTACCGGACTTGTAACTTCAAGCTCTGGTCAGGTATGTCCGTGAAAGGTAGAGGAACTGTTATGATGGATTGTAAAGCCTCAAATGGCTCTGTTTCATCCTTTCGTTTAAATGATGTTTTGTATGTACCTCAACTGCAACATCCACTCTTCTCTTGGAAGAGAGAAAGATCCAAAGGCTATACTTTATTTGATGACGGGAATATAAAATTAAAAATTTAAAAAAAATGGTAAATCACTATTGGAATCAAAGTTTGATGGCCTGTGCCATATTCAATCGAAATTGAAGACATTACCCGCCTGACTTACGATTCTGGTACGAAGCTTTGCGTCATTCAGCTCCATGTTCAATCACTAAGATAAACAAACTTATATTGTATCCCAAAAAATATTCCCCCATGTCCAGGAAATTTCAAGTGTGAAGACTACATAATTGCTAAGTCCAATCGCAACAAACCTACACCAACTTTAAGAAGAGTAAAAATCAAAGGAGAACACATACAATCTGACTTGTGTGGACCATTACCAGTACTTCCTTATGGATGCGCTATATATTACATCAGTTTTGTTGGCGACGAAACTCGGCTTTCTTCAGTTCAGTTTCTAAAACTTAAATCGGAAACCCCTCAGTCAATCATCGATTACATTTCAATAATGGAAACTCAACATGATGTCAGAATTAAGCAATTCCGTACTGATAACGGCGGGGAATATCTGAATGAGAAATTTAGTAGATTATTTACTCAGAAGGGGATAGAAGATGAACCTTTAAGCCATGATAATTTTCAGCAGCCTCTCGACTTAACATCTTCACAATCTTCAACAGACTCAACCTCTATAAATCCCTCGTCAACTCCTGAATCTCAAAGCTTACCTCATCTTACAAGTCGTAATTCTGATGAAAATCAGATCTATTATTGAAGAACGCAATCTGGACGTCAGGTTCGACCTCGGCTATATAATGAAACTATAATAGGAGATTTGTGGAATGTATCGAATGACATTTCCCTCAATCAACCCTCAACCGAGAACTCGACTGACCTTCCGGATGAAGAGGCGCTTATAAACATTCTAGAAATTCCTATACCAAAATCCTACAACATGGCTAAACAATCTGTGCACTGGGATCAATGGGAAAAGGCTTTCAATGAAGAGATTACTTCCCTTCGCGAAAATAATGTGTGGGAAGTGGTACCTAGACCCAAAGGACGAAAGGTAGTTGATGGCAAATGGGTCTGTAAAGTAAAAGGGGATGCTCAAGGAAATCTAGAACGCTTCAAGGCACGATATGTAGCTAAAGGATTTTCTCAGGTACAAGGGCTCGACTATGACGAAACCTTTGCCCTAGTCGTGCGATACGACACTCTCCGATTACTTCTAGCTATTGCGGCAAACAAGCGTTGGAAACCTAGACAGCTCGACATTAAAACTGCTTTTCTCTATGGTATTCTCAACGAAGAAATATATATGCAGCTACCCGAAGGATTTAGGAAAGAAGATCACGTTGCACGACTAAAGCGATGTATCTACGGCCTAAAACAGTCACCTCGAGAATGATACTTCCGATTAGTCGAATACCTTAAACCTTCTGGTTTTACCTCTTCTCTCTTTGACCCCTGTGTACTTGTCCATGGTTCAGGAAACCTAATCATGGCAATTTATGTAGATGACATCATACTATTTGAAAAAAAAAGGAGATCTTATAGAGCAAACAGTCAACCTACTAAAATCTGAATTCAAAGTTAACGATATGGGAACACTTCATTGGCTCCTTGGAATTCAAATAGAGTATTCCGAATCAGACATCTCTCTGTCGCAGACTGCCTACATTGATAAGATATTGAGCCGATTTTCTATGCAAGAATGCAATCCTTATCCTCACCCATCGATCCAAATCATCGGCTCATGGCTGCGGAAGAAGGGGAAACTAGAACTAATACAACAAAATATCAGCAAATTATTGGGTCTATTATGTACCTAGTCTCTGGAACTCGACCAGATCTTGCAAATACAATCACCCATCTCTCCCAATTCAATTCGGACCCCACTTAGGCTCATCTAAATACGGCAAAACGTGTCCTACGATATCTAAAAGGTACAAGGAATTCAAAGCTCCACTACAAGTTTGATTCTCCCCTCGTACTTAATGGATTCTGTGATGCATCCTTTGGTAACTGTCTCGATACGCGGAGAAGTTTTTCTGGATACATCTTTCAACTCGGTAGCTCTACTATCTCTTGGAGATCACGCAAACAACGTATTGTAGCCCATTCAACCTGCGAAGCTGAGTACATGGCAATAGCGCTCGCATCCAAACAATATATCTGGATTTTGCGCGGACTTCACCGATTCCTTGGAGACAGCATCCCAGCAGCAATCTCGACTGACAATACGGTTGCCATTGAACTTGCTCACAATCCAAAACTAAATGATGCTTCTAAACATATCAACATCGCTTATCATTTTACAAGGGAACGAATTGAAGACGGCTTGCTTACACTATTACATGTTCCTTCAGCTAAAAATCTCGCAGATATATGTACAAAAGCCTTACCGAGACCAAGGCACACCGATTCATGCACTTCAGTTTTTGGTACTAGTACAACCACTGGCGTGTCTACCATACCAGCATTAGGTGAGAAATGACAATAAATATACTAACAGTTTTTCACTTATGTATCTATCCTCGATGCAAAGTGAGGAGGGGTGTTGAAATATCGTATATCCTGGAATGCCAAGGATAACTCATTTGTAAGTCCGGCTAATTAGGTTATCATATTCACCTTCCTATATCATTGTCATCAGCACATTCCTCACGGAAAGTTTAATGCATATTGGCATTTATTTCACACTAGCATTCCATCAGATGATTATGTATCAAATGCAGGTTAAAGGTTTCTCGGATCTATTACCGACACACATGTATTTAGCTTTATATTTCTGGCTCATATATCTGTACTTATATAGATTTACATCTACAGGGATCATAATTTATGATCCATGGAGATTGATAAATACTGGTCAAAAACCTCAGTTGATAAGACATGCGCACACGCAATCTCACTCTTATCAGCTCAGTTTACTCAGAACCATACATCTCAATACAATTGTTTCCAGTCAATTCTTCCTTCTACAACTTCATACGAGACTTACTGTATCGGTCTAACCGCCGACACTGATTCCGCTATAACCTCCATATTCGCTCAAGCTCATAACTTTAACAGCAAGTACACGGTAAGCCTCGACCCCAAAATGATGATACGTATCAAGTTTAATATGCTAGGTCCTGTATGGCTAGTATGAATGGGATATGGGGGATTTTACCTGTAGATAGATAAAGACGCTGTAGCCCTCTGATATTTGGGACAAGTCTTCTACCAAATAATATCGGAATCAATCCTAGCCTCTCATTAAGCAATCTCATGAATTATTTCCGTGTCTGTGACGCCCCGACATTTTAGTGGCCACGTGGTCTTCGGTCCAATAGTTGGTAAGCCGACACAGGGTCAATCCAGGAATTCCAACAACTAGTTTCACACACACGAGTCTTGTGTGTGACAGATTACGATACGAAAGGTTTGTCATGGATATTGGTTTTCATGCGAAACCCTTGGGTTGTAGGCAATGAGGGACAGGAGGTTTCGTGTTGGCAACTTTATTTGAACAGTTGAACCTCCTATGTACATATACAGATTCATATCCTCCTAGATACTTTTCTCTTTAGTTTAGAATCTTATGATTTGAGTCCACGCCAGCTTTTGACCACTCGCCAATCGTCTTTTGTCCCTCGAGTTTCCACAGTGTCTGTCATTACAGACCAATAAACAGAATCGACGATCAAGATTTAGAAAGTCGATCAGATCATATCATCATGTATGGCTGAGATACTGGTGTTGTCATTTGCTGTATGTTAATGACGTATCATTGACACAGGATTGCTTGTCCTGTTGGTTACACTTGCCTAATACTAGCCATTTCAAGTTATGTGATCTATAAGTGGGCCTGATCACAAAACCTGATACACTGATTCCTCTCTCAAACCACAGTGTCAAAATTTCTCAAGGCACTATGTTATTGGTATTCCGTTGTCACAGGCTCATACCTGGTTATAATTAGGCTGCTGCCTAACAAATAAGGCTTGAACTCTTCAACCATATTAAACATCAAACATGCCATGAACCCCTGCACGACTCATTAGACCCACATATAGGCCTTGGCCCAGTTCATGCAAATCTATTCTTAAATAACAAATTTAGATTACAGACAGGACGGCTCAACCACCATTCGTGAGTCATCTAAACCACATGCATTATGTGTTAAACTTATGAGCTTGAGCAAATATGGAGGTTATAGTGGAATCAGTGTCGGCAGTTAGACCAATACAGTAAGTCTCGTATGAAGTTGTAGAAGGAAGAATTGACTGGAAACAAGTGTATTGAGATGTATGGTTCTGAGTAAACTGAGTTGATAAGAGTGAGATTGCGTGTGCGCATGTCTTATCAACTGAGGTTTTTGACCAGTATTTATCAATCTCCATGGATCATAAATTATGATCCCTGTAGATGTAAATCTATATAAGTACAGATATATGAGCCAGAAATATAAAGCTAAATACATGTGTGTCGGTAATAGATCCGAGAAACCTTTAACCTGCATTTGATACATAATCATCTGATGGAATGCTAGTGTGAAATAAATGCCAATATGCATTAAACTTTCCGTGAGGAATGTGCTGATGACAATGATATAGGAAGGTGAATATGATAACCTAATTAGCCGGACTTACAAATGAGTTATCCTTGGCATTCCAGGATATACAATATTTCAACATTATGAACTATTTTAATAACTTAAATTTCTAACATTAAAATGAAGCTGAATTAAAATAGACGGAGATGCTGGTGTTTGTCGGAGGACAGGTCATGGTCTATTTTGAGAATGGTATGAAATGAGGGAACGAGATCGTAATCTTGTAAATAAATAGGAGCCTTTCTGTCATGTCTCTACTCGTTACTTTAAGATTTTCATTTGTATCTAGCTCTGAGTTCAGTTTGAATAAAACGCCACTTTAAGATTGTCACATCCGTAGGGTACGAGTTGGGTACAAGTATGTTATAGATGTGGAGGATAGTGGTGATTCCTAGGAGTAGGAGGTATAAATCAGCGTGAGGTATAGGGTTCACGGAAGAGGTAAAGGTAAAGTAAGTAATGGGTGAGGATGATACAATAACGGCGGTCTTCCTTAGAGAAGAGATAAGTAGGTGAACAATAGGTATGAGTATAAACAGAAGGCGTCGCGTGAAGAAGAATACTTCTTCACGCTGGGTATATATGTACATCAGATAATAGGACAGCCCTAAGCACTGTCTCGAACAGTGAAACTTCGTAATTCCTATGAAACGACCCTATGTTCCTGAGTATGTCCTAATTGTTTAGGGACTCAATCTAACACCGCGTTGTGTTTTGGCATGGAACTCCCCATGAGACACCATCCTAGCTTCTACTACGTTTATCCATGAAACTACAGTTGAAGCTGAATATATGGCTATCTGTCTTTCATTGCAACACTTAATCTGGTTCAGTCGAGCTATTAAAGAACTTCAGCAAGGCTACAGTGCTATCCTTCACGCAGACTCAAATGGAGCAATTGATCTCTCTGGAAATAATAAGGTCAATAAATGCTCAAAACACATCAATATTCAATATCACATTGTTAGGGATCATATCCACAAAGATTTTGAACTTGAATATGTTGCCTCCTGTCACGGGACCAAGTACCATATTAGGTTAGTGCGTAGTGTTTGGGTATTTGGTTGTTTCTCGTGTACATAGACCTCTCTTACTCTCCCATCGCACAACACAGTCATATCCTCGTTACCTATCCTGATTACTTATCCTTGTGACTCATTCCTGTTACGTATCCAGCAAGCCAGATCTACCGTGTGACATTTTGTGCGATCTATATATTGTGTCTTGCCACATCAAATCTCAAAAAAAAAAAAAAAAAAAAAACAAAACAATTTTACCAATTTTTTTTTAGATATTTTTTTTCCAGCATGGCTTCCAATTCCCAGAACTCCCAGATTGTTACGGCATTCCGACAAAGCTGGCCGAATCTAATCACTGCAGTTGAGGGATACCAGTTCCCAGAGGATTTAAATCCCGTCCCCCTTCTTAGTGCAATAGCCTCCACCACTAGTAACCCCGAGAAGGTGATGTTTTGTAGTTTACTCAGTTGTTTTGATTCCGGGTTTGGTGCTTTAAAGGCACAATTAGATGCAAGGGAGACTAGGATTTCTGAGCTCAATGTGGAATTGACACAATTACGTCATCAAACTGCAGAACAACAAAGCTCGATTGGCCTCGCACACCAAGAGGTGCTTAACTTAAATCAGACTATCACAACGAAGAATCAGCAACTTGATTCCCGACTTACTGACATCAGCAACCTGAATACGAGAGTTGCCAAATTAAATGCACAGCGCTCAGTTGACATTGACAGGGTGTCCCAATTGAATGATCAGATCATAAAATTAAATAGTGAAAAAAATGATCTTCATACAAAAGTCAATTTGTTGGACATTAAGACCTCGACCATCAAGGACGGCGAATCCAGTATACCCCGTCGCTCTAGATCAGACCCTGAAAAGTTCAGCGGCTTACAACAAGACACCGAAAAGCGGCAGGTGATGTATGAGCGTTGGAAGACTCAAATGCAACAAGTACTGCTAATTGATGAAAAATGTTTCCCAGATTGTTTTCATCAAATATCTTACATCACGAGTCAACTCACGGGAAAAGCATGGGACGCGGTTCAAGATGGCGTACGAATAATGAATTTTTATCCAGGAGACACAAAACAATGGCCATGGGAAACCTCTGCAATCTTATGGCAAGTACTCGATAACCGGTATATATTACTAGACAGTACTCAGTCAGCCAAAAACGCGCTGGACACCCTTTCTCAGGATAGACGTGCTTATGGTGATTTTAAGGCTGATTTTGACCACTACGCCGAAAGAGCTAAATATGATGACCGTACCAAAGTCGACATGCTCCGAAAACGGCTTAATAAAAAATTCAGTAGTGTAATTGATAATCAAGTCATTCTACCTAGAGCTGATGACTATGCTGGCTGGAGTGAAATGGTCAATAATATTGCCCGTAATCTTCAACAACAGGACCATATAGCAAAGCTTCAGACTCCCAATATAGTCCACCAGAATGAAAATAATTCCTTGATTAACCTACCGTCAGCTGATTTTGGAGACCCTATGGACTTAAGCAGGATGAAATTGTCAAGCGCCGAACGAAAACATCGTATAGAAAACGGCTTGTGTGTTGCCTGTGGTGAAAAAGGACATTATTCTAAAGATCACCATCGAAAATTCGACCCAATACCGATGCCGAAACGAGGCACCAACCAGTCAATGCCCGGGGGCCCAAATAATCGACCGCAACCCGTTACTCCCAATCCTCGTACATTGTACAGTAAAAGAAATTTTCCGCTCTTTAATCCACAACCTGTACAGATGCCCAATATGTACTATAATTTGATGCAACCTTTCCCTCAGCAATTCTCACATAATTTTCAACCTCAGTATTTTCATACATCAATTCCTTCCAGAATTCGGGCGCTAGATGATTCTAATTTTGATACAGAATCTAAAGATTTTAAGAATAATGATAATCCAATTCCAATCTACGAGCAGGAGTTAAAAGACAAACCCTTGCCTTAAGTCGCTGTCAAGGGTTTAATTTGTATGAGGATGAAGATGAGTCTATTCGAGAAGTATTACTAGATAACTCACCGCTGGAGCTGTGCTCCATAAGCTCAAGTAATTCAATGCTTCTTGAATCTCACCTCTCCAATCCGCGCATTCGTGATCCAGTAAGATTTCATACTACTAGTTTAATTGATAGCGGCTGTACAGCTATGGCGTTTGCGGATGAAGAGTCTATTGTTAAGCGTTTTGGAATTCAAACTAAGCCTTTATTGAGTCCACGCTCAGTGCGCCTGGCTGATGGTAGCACGCAGGCTGCCATCACTCGTTATTTTACTTTTCGGTTACATATCGGCAGTCATTCAGAAATTCTCGTCTTTTTTGTTACAAACCTAAGCAAATGCAACCCAATCATTTTAGGAATTCCTTGGCTGCGATTGCACAATCCTATTTGTGATTGGAACTATATGACCCTCACTTTTGCCTCCCCTTACTGCCAACATTACTGCCTTCCATGGAGACAGTTACATCCCAGTTCAGACTTCCACTTTCAATGTTCACCTAATTCTACCGTTCAGAGCTGCCATGATAATGACAATAAAGGTGATAATTTTTCAAACCTAAAAAGTGGTAATAGGCGTGTCTGTTCAGAATTTTTACGCAGAAAAGTGGACCAAACAGACATTGATAAGTTTCTTGAATTAAAACCTGAATTAACGATTGATCACATAAAGAAAAAATTGCCACTAGAATTTCGACATCATGCAGCGCATTTTTTGCCAAAGAATGCAAACACATTGCCGCCGCACCGATTCTGGGATCATAAAATTGATATTATGCCAGGTAAGCAGGTACCTCACCGTAAAAACCGACCATTCTCTCCGGCGGAACTTCTCTGTATTAAAAAATGGATTAATGAGATGCTGGAAAAAGGATCCATTCGGGAATCCTCCTCGCCCGCCGCTGCCCCTCTCCTTCTTGTCCCCAAACCATCTGGAGGCGTAAGAATCTGTCAGGATTATCGCGGTCTCAATGATATTACCATAAAAAACCGATACCCGCTTCCTCTAATTCGAGAAACACTGGACTCGATAGCGGGCGCCCAGTTCTACACTAAACTGGATGTCATTGCTGCTTTTAATCGCATCCGTGTCGCCGAAGGATATGAGTGGATGACAGCATTTACTACGCGGTTCGGATTGTATGAAATGCTGGTTACACCATTTGGCTTATGCAATGCACCCGCAACATTTCAAAACTATATTAATCATATTCTGCATGACGCGCTAGATCAGTACTGCACCGCATATTTAGATGACGTTTTAATCTATTCAAAGACCCGAGACGAACATACTAAACACGTAGACGAAGTAATCCGCAGGCTGGGAAATGCAGGATTACAAATTGATATTGCGAAATCAGAGTTCTACACAAAACAAACCAAATACCTAGGGCTAATTATCTCCACAAATAGACTCAGCATGGACCCTGAAAAAGTTAAAGCAATCTTGAACTGGAGAAAACCATCTACTATCAAGGAATTACAACAATTTCTTGGCTTCTCAAATTTCTACAGACGGTTCATTCGAGGGTACTCAGGTCTGATTGAACCATTAACTCGTTTGCTACACAAGAATACACCCTGGATATGGTCTGCAGATCAAGACCATGCATTTATGAAGCTAAAAAGCTCCTTCTGTTTTACTTGGTATATGAAATGGGGAACGTACACTTGCGTTTGACGGCTGGGATATGATGTTTTATCGTGAGTAAATTGTAGATGACTCTATGGATGTATATTCTAATTTACAGTGGGAAATACTCCCCTTTTATACCCCATGGGCTCGCTTACCAGCGAATCATATGCCCACCATGCTTACTCATGCAGTGTGCCTTGCCTGAACAAATGCGCCAAACATGTCATGTGAGTTGTCTATGTCTGAGGTACAATGATGACACACTCACCCTCCATGCGCTACCTGCCAGGGCTATCTTAGCTGAGCACAACACTCCCTCTGTCGGTGACGACCTTTTCTCAGCTACTCAATGAATTGCCACAGGAGATTTCACCTTCGTTAGTGCGTCAGCAAGTTGAAGATTTGATGGCACATAGCTAACAGTTATCTTTCCGTTTTCATGCTGCTCGCGACAGAAGAAGTTCCTGAGGGCTATGTGCTTGGATCGCCTATGATTGTCATGATTCTTAATGAGTGATATGGCTGCTTGATTGTCGACATGTAGATTGGTGCGTGTTGCGCCTTCAACATGGTCAGAAAGGCCGAGCTCTTGAATTAGTGACTTAACCCATTGGAGTTGACGACATGTCTCGGTTGCTGCTAGGTATTCTGCTTCCGTGGTTGAAAGTACGACCTCTCGTTGTAAGTGTGACTTCCAGCAGATGGGACCTGATGCAAGTCTGATCAGCATTCCAGATGTTGAGCGGCTTGTAGATGGGTCGGCTGCGAAGTCTGCATCTGTGTATGCTTCGAGGATCGCTTGCTGATCATGTCGTGTGAATTCAATGCCCTGATCTGGATTATTCGCGATATATCGGAGTACTTGACGTGCAGCTAGCATGTGTTCTTGTGATGGGTTTGTCAGGAATCGTGCAAGGTGATTGACTGCAAATGAGATGTCAGGTCTGGTGTTGTTGGAAAGGTATTGCAGTCCTCCTATAAGGGAGTTGTATTCTGTCATTTCATGCGACATGCATTTCTCCTTATTTCCCTCCATCATGCGCTCGATTGGTGAGCCTGCTTTCTTGCAGTCCGAAAGATTATGTCTATTAAGAAGTGTTCGTGCGTAGTGTCCTTGGGAGAATCTGATCATCTCAGGATATGGATGACTGATCTCTATGCCGAGGAACATGTTTGTGCTCACTGTCTTAAGTTTGTACTTATCGTGCAGGGCTTCATGAGTTTGTCGATCCTTGACTGATGTGGACTTACAACCTGAAAGTCATCAACATGCATCAGTACAAAGAGGTCTCTTTTGTGGTTGGTGTATAGACAGACGTCGGATGTAGTGGGTAATAGACCTAGCTGTGCGAGTGTTGTCTTTGCATCGTCATACCACAGTGCTGCTGCTTGCTTGAGTCCATAAAGGCCTTTATGGAGTTGGATGACATAGCCATCTTTTTCGTAGCCTTTTGGTAACTCCATGAATAAGTCAATGTTGAGGTCAGGATTGAGAAATGCTGTTGGTACGTCGCCTTGTTTTCTGTGCCAACCTAGTTGGTGTGCGAGGACAAGAATAATGCGTCCTGTTTCTGGTCTAGGTGTGGGAGCGAACGTCTCATGGTAATCAATGCCTTGTCGCTGGGTGAAGCCTTTAGCTGTGCATCGAGCCTTATATTTTTCAATATCGCCGTTAGCTAGGTATTTCTTCTTAAATACCCATTTGCACTTCATGGGTTTGCGGCCTTGGGGTAGTTGTGACCGTGGAATTATCTTAATTGCGCCCTTTTGCTTTAGTGAGCTGAATTCTTCATCTGCTGCCCTTTTCCACTGCAACGCTTCTGTGCAAGTCATAGCTTGATCCCATGTTTGCGGATCAGTGGTTGCTTGTGCTGTCATGCCGTGATGTAGTCGATAGTAGTCTACACGCTTGATGGTTCTCCCTCGCTGTGACCTTGTGATGCTTCCTTCTGGTGAGTGTTGACGCTTAATGCCGGCCATTGGCGGTATTGGATCCCAGCCAGTCATGATACGATCTAGCGGCTGGTCTGGCTCCGATGTTTCTGCAGCATATATCTCCCTCTGATCAGAAAGTTGTTGTTTTGGTCTTTGAATGACTTGCTGATCTGTTTGATGCAGTGTAATTTCGTGAGCAGCTGGCGAATTGGGTATGGTGTGAACGTTATGCGATTCTACTACTTGATCATTGCGTGTGATGCGGGCTGTGTATCATGCGTGTCGCTCGACTGCGGGTTGGTAGAAGGTTGTGGAATGGTTATAGGTTGCTCCCTCTGGTCATCTTGACCATGATGGGGTTGGTAGTTTTGTGGTTGATGCTCCGGTTGATGCTGAGTACTCGTGTTACTATGCGAAGTACATGGTGGTTGAAAATGTTGCGACTCTGAAAATATGGAGTCGTAATTGGTCCAGTAGCTGGTCGTCTGCTGTTGGTCTATGGAGTTTAACTCGTCGCCGAAAACAATATCTTCGTTGAATGATGCATGAGGAGTTATGCTCAATGACCATTTCCAACCATGGGTAGGTGTCCAATGGGGATGATAGATGAGGAAATTTTTATTGGTATTTATTTGGAATCCAACAAACCAGCCCATCTCAGCCCTAGGATCAAATTTGCCTGGTTTTGGGTGAATGTATTTATATGCGCGACATCCGAAGCGTGGGAGGTTGGTGAAGTCAATTTGATTGGGATAAGGCTGCTTCAGACCTTGGAGGAAATCTAACAATGGTATCAATTTTGTTCGCAAACAATATAGACGATTAGTGATGAAGCAGGCATGTTCGACTGCCCATGGCCAGTAACATGCGGGCATTCTGGCGTCAATAAGCATGGATCTAGCTCGTCTCAGTATGACCTTGTTAGACGCTTCTGAGGTGCCATTCTGCTCGGGTGTGTATGGAGCAGAGATGTCTGTCCTAATGCCATGTTGATCACAATGTAATTTGATACGGGTAAATTCTGATCCCCCATCCCTGAAGATTGTGCGGACTCTTTTTCCGTATTGATGATGCTGTTGCTCGACCCATTGGACTAGTTCTGTTGCAATTTGGTCTTTTGTGCACGTGGAAATAGCCCATCTCATGCGTGTTCTTGCGTCAGTAATGATTACGGCATACTGATGCCCGTTATGTGCTGTTGTTAATGGGCCAACTGTGTCAATGAACACTTCATCTAGTGGGTCAAATGGGGTCGGTCTTGGTTCTCGTGAGACATGGCGTTGTGCCTTACTGAGGTGGCATGTTTCACAGATGGTTAATTCTGATGTATCTAATCCTTCCATTCCTATGGTGCATTGCGCCGTCTTTTTCAAAATCTTTTGACCTGTATGCCCTAGTCTCTGATGCCAACGTTGTGCACTAGACGTCTTCGGGACTCTTGCAACACCAGGGGCTGCGGTGTGTATGTGTTTTTCCGGAAGATGTGTAAGTGGTTTAATGTAGTAACGTTATTTTTGCAAAGTAGTTCAGCTATTGGCGTTTCTTCATGGTTTGGTTTACACATTATTAAGCGTGTCATGTCAGCGTCACATGTTATGTTGCCTAATCTCTGTAATCTACCAGCTGAGATTATTATGCAAGAAGATTTTGGAGAGTATAGTGCGTCGTGGAGATCAATGACTAATTTGCCAATGGTGATTCGTGCAACACCTTGCTTAGTCAATTGCATGTCTCCTACGGCTTGGTCAAATCTCAATGGTTCATGCCTGGAGTGCATGTTGCGAAACATGGATTCACATGGGACAAAGTGGTGCGAAGCACCAGTATCATAAATGACAAGATGTGTATGGGTACTAAGGGCTGATGCAGCCATGCCTACACTGTCCTCATTCTCGCTGTCGGTATCTATACCGGTCACAGCTCTTACATTCCCATCTGCGACCTGACCCGTCCCGCCTTGTCTACCAATAGCCTTCCTTGCTCGCCATCGTTCACCTCTGGGGCCATTCGCTAACTGAGGATGCTGTTTGAAGCATTCCCTGTTCTTATGCCGATGGTTGCATCGCCTGCATTCGGCCTCCGGATCTAATCTCTCCGTAGGTTCACGCGTGGCAAATACCCGGTTGGGTTGTGGCGGTGGAGCGGCTTGGGCGAAGGATCAACTGTTCTGTTACCACTAGCAATCCTGATGGTCGACATTAACGACTCCAAGGTAGCGTACGAATTTTGATCCGTACATGCTCGCATGTCCCTCCAATTGGTTAGCCAAGGGATATGCCTAGTGCCCTGGACGAATATTGCCGCCGCCAGCCCTTTCGGCACATGGTACTCTGTTCCCGTGGTGGCATGCAGAGTCTCTGCCGCGTCATTCAAGCCTTGAAGATTTGCTAGGAACTTGTTAATGTAGTCGTCGGCATGCAGCTCAAACTTCGTCCTTAGGAATTCTTCGAGGGCTAATGCGTAAGGTGCTGTGGCCGTCTCTCTGCGCGAGTCGATGATTGACTGGTAGAGTTGGTGTGCAGTGATACGGTCGTGGTTGCGCGGCCGCATGGTTGGGTTGAGTCGGCCCAGAATAATATTTTTTGCCCTAATCTCACCCAGTGTCCAGGTCTCGACGGCAGTGGTATAGGCGTCCAGTCCTGGGAGGTAATCTGCAGAATCGATCTCATCTGTTGGGGCAGCCGGTCTGTGAATGGGCCGGATTCCCTCGAAATGGTGGTAAACGTGACCGATAACGCCTTCTTTGGCCAATTTTGCTTGGAGGTCGTTTATCCAATCGTCGAGGGAGACTCCTGGTGACAGGATGATTCTGGTGGAGCTGGATGAGGGTGCGAGCGACATGTTGAAGACTTCTTGGATTCTGTTGAAGAGAATATAGAGAAACTTGCGATATCGTTAGCATGGTTCATTTATGCGTGGTACTGCGCCGGGCTCATAACCTGTTTTACTTGGTATATGAAATGGGGAACGTACACTTGCGTTTGACGGCTGGGATATGATGTTTTATCGTGAGTAAATTGTAGATGACTCTATGGATGTATATTCTAATTTACAGTGGGAAATACTCCCCTTTTATACCCCATGGGCTCGCTTACCAGCGAATCATATGCCCACCATGCTTACTCATGCAGTGTGCCTTGCCTGAACAAATGCGCCAAACATGTCATGTGAGTTGTCTATGTCTGAGGTACAATGATGACACACTCACCCTCCATGCGCTACCTGCCAGGGCTATCTTAGCTGAGCACAACACCTTCACCCAAGCACCAATTCTGACTTATTTCGATTATCATAAACATACTGTGGTTGAAACCGATGCCTCTAACTGGGCTTCTGGGGCAATGCTTCTTCAAAAAGGAAATGACGGCGTACTTTATCCGGTAGCATTTTACTCGTCAAAACACACCCCTGCTGAATCAAATTATGACATCTATGATAAGGAATTACTAGCCATCATCAAGGCCTTGGAGGAGTGGCGCCCAGAGCTTGCCGGAGCCCAGTATCCGTTTGAGATTATTACAGACCATAAGAACCTACAGACTTTCTTAACTGCGAAACAGCTTAACCAACGCCAAGTACGGTGGTCCGAATTCCTATCTCAGTTTAATTTCTTGATCACTTATCGCCCCGGATCAAAAGCGATACTTCCTGATACCCTAAGTCGCCTACCAGGTCTTAAACCAAATAGCGCCCTAGATGAGCGCCTTCAGCAGCGTTTCCGCACAATGATACCCAATCACAAAGTGGACCCAAATATCCTGAGAAATACATTATCAATTCACGTTAACTCAATACACAATAGCGTTGATTCCCTTGCCACAATTTCCCCTCAACCCGCCCTGATAGATGCTATCCATGAAGCTTACAGAGAAAATAATATTGCTAAGAGCATGGTTGAATCTTTAGAGAACAAGTCGAATCGAAAGTGGTCAGAATCATTGGGAAGATTACTTCGGAGAGATAAAGCAGAATTCAAGCTCATAAATGGACTAGTGTACTTTCGGGATCGACTCTTTGCGCCCGACCATGAAGACTTACGTCTTAATATCGTTCACCGTAACCATTCTTCTGGACCCGCGGGCCATCCAGGACGTTTAAAAACCCTGGACCTATTGCAAAGAACTTACTGGTGGCCCAAAATGAGCAAGTTCGTCGCGGATTTTGTTAGAGGTTGTGCCCTTTGTTTTAGAACTAAAACACCACGCAATTCCCATCCTGGTTTCCTGAAGCCTCTCGATGTTCCTATCCGTGCTTGGGTTGATATATCGATAGATCATGTTGTTGATTTACCACCCTGTAAACGCCAAGGCAAAATATTTCACCATATCCTTGTAGTAGTAGACCGACTAACAAAAATGCGTCATTTCATACCTACCACATCCCTCGAAACTACTGAATTAGTAGAATGTTTTATTGCAAATGTATACAAGCTTCACGGTGCGCCGGACTCCATAATCTCTGACCGTGGCTCTGCTTTTGTTTCCGAGTTTTGGCGCAGGCTAAATGCACGACTCTCTATTACCTTGAAACATAGTTCAGCCTTCCATCCACAGACTGACGGTCAAACAGAGATAGTTAATTCTGCCCTAAATCAATATCTCCGAGCTTTTGTCAATTTCACTCAAGACGATTGGGTTGATTGGCTTCCAATTGCGGAATTTTCAGAAAATAATCATGTAAATGAAACAACGGGCGTATCACCTTTTTTCGCGAACTATGGCTATCACCCTCGCCTAGGAGTTGAGCCACCAGATCCAAAACCTCCTAATTTATCTGAATCTTTGAAGAAGGAATACTTTAGAGCTGATTCGATCGCTAATCGTTTTGATTGCATACTGACAAAACTCCAGGCTCTCACCCGTCAGTCACAGGAAAGATACGAGGATAATGCTAACTCTCGGAGATCAGAGGCCCCGATTTATACACCGGGAGATAAAGTTATGATAAGTCTAAAAAACTTGAAGACTAATAGACCAAAAAAAAGTGGGATGACAAATGGGATGGTCCCTACAAAGTACTTAAGGTGTATAATGGTGCTGTTGCTGTTGAGCTTCCGAAACATATTCATATCAATAATAGTTTCCATACCTCGTTAGTCCGACCATGGACAGATCCTGTGATTACCGGTCAGTCGAGTCTCAACGAAAGAGAATCCCGTGACGTTGCTGGGCGTGTCGCGCAAAGAGATGACGATGGTAATATTGCTGATAAATGGATATTTGAAAAGATAATTGACGTACATGACGAAGATATTGAAAAAAAGGTCTGACATATCTCATCAAGTGGAAGTACAACGACGAGCCATCTTGGCAGCCAGAATTAGACCTGGAAGGCTGCGAAAATGCACTCCAAAATTTTCATAGAAGGAATCCTCATAAACCCGGCCCGCCAGCATGGGTAAAAATGGCATCAAAACCCCCACAAAATCCAAGGCAACAGCTACGTCGATCAGAAAGACAACGACGACCAGCTAAATAAACCATGTGATTTTTTTAATTTGATGAACTTATTTTATTATGAAGTAGATCTTAGAGAGTTTAAGTTTGGAGACCAAACATTATTTGGAGGGGGAGTACTGTCACGGGACCAAGTACCATATTAGGTTAGTGCGTAGTGTTTGGGTATTTGGTTGTTTCTCGTGTACATAGACCTCTCTTACTCTCCCATCGCACAACACAGTCATATCCTCGTTACCTATCCTGATTACTTATCCTTGTGACTCATTCCTGTTACGTATCCAGCAAGCCAGATCTACCGTGTGACACCTCCTCCGATAATTTGTCCGATTTATTTACCAAAGCTCTACCCAAAGCTTCTCACAGAATTCTTGCAGAACAAATTTTGATGCAGATCTGAGGGGAAGTGTTGTAATAAAACAGTTCTGCATTAGTTTCGGTGCAGGATCTCTGTATGTGCACTACTACATGTAACTCTTAATTCACAACAAGTATGACAGCCCCTGCATCCTTCTACAGATGGCTTCTCAAAACCAATGGATACCCCAACAAATGGACGTAAATTCCGCATACCTTTACGGAAACTTGGAGGAAGAAATATAAATGTAACTACCTCCTGGATTCCGCACATCCGGAAAATGTGTTAAGCTTTGTAAGTGTATCTACGACCTTAAAAATCAGGCCGTGAATGGTATGCTTGTATCTTGAACTCCCTTGGACAAAAATGATTCGAGATAACCAACTTCAATCCATGCATCTTTGTTCACCCGACAGAAAATGCCCGTGTTGCGGTATACATTGACGAAATTCTAATCTTCGGTCCAGACAACATGTTCCGCCAAGCCCTGAAATCATCAATCAGAAACAACTTTGATTGCAAAAATTTGCGAAATGCGAGCTATGTCCTGGACCTAGAGATTAAACTAGAGAAATCTGGCATCCGGCTCTCTCAACAAGGCTACTCACTAAAGATACTCAAACGTTTTGGTTTTGAAAACTCACACAAAGTTAGCACACCCCTTGATCCGAGCGTAACCCTTTACAAAAGATGTGATGAGAATTTTCTTGAGAACAAGAGGGAATATCAAGCCATAGTCGGATCTTAAATGTACCTTGTCATAGGAAGCCGACCAGATCTAGCCTACACTATTACAATTTTAAGCCAGATTGCATCTTGTCCAAATGAAAGTCACATACAAGCCGCCAATCACACACTTTGATATCTAGCTGGAACCGCCAATTGGGATCTAATCTATTCTCAAGGATGAGGGTTTGGCAGTGTTCCACGGGGTACGTTGTATGGCCTGGTGAAGATCTATGTGGTAAATGAGGATAGTAAATGGGTCAAATGGATAACAGGTCTTCTCGAGGAAGAGATGAATGGGCAGCTAGTTGCAGTAGATTTTACACATGAGTCTTGCTGATGAAGAGCTGGGAAATGGATTAGTGGTCTTCCCGAAGAAGAGATGGGTAAAAAAATGTATTGTAATGGGTAAGTAAAGAAGAAGTTGCGTGAAGAGTAAAGCTCTCTCACGCTGAACTATTATATACGAGAGTAGAAGCATTTGCCAGCCGGAATTAATTGTAATCAATTCTTGCCAATATCTTTGCATTAATGGCTGTGTTTTTGTCCTTGTCTTCATGACTTTCTTGTATATCCTTACATGACTTTTTACATGACTAATTCTCAAGGGCGAGGTTAGGACAGTGTTCCACAGGGTGCGTATGTGGTCTAACCGAGATCTAGGTGGTAGATGAAGGTGATGAGTGGGACGAAGGGATGACTGGTCTTCTCTAGGAAGAGACAAATAGGTAGATAGTAGCAATAGAGGCTACACATGGGTCTTGCTGGTGAAGAGCTGGAAAGAAATAAATGGTCTTCCCGAAGAAGAGATGGGTAAACAAACGTATTGTTAAAGTAATTGAAGAAGACGTTGCATGAAGAATAATGCTTCTTCACACCGAGTATTTATAAACATAAAATTACCAACTAGCACGTAACACACAGCCTCTATGCCAAACAATCTGCTACACATCACCAAATGAAACTAGCCTAATCTTATCAGTCTTCATTGCTGGTTTTCAAATTGCATTGAACTATTATTTGTGTTTTAGCCTAGCCGTCCGCATGACGTTTCATATTACGCTATGCCACAACGATCCATGAAACTAATTGTATAGGGGAAGCAATTATTAAATTGATAGTTTTAATTAACTACAATTACGCCCTCAGGGCTCCAAACATGCAATGAGCAAGGCAGTGTAGGTGCTTGAACATGAAACACCTACACGTGACATGAATGCCAATCTAGTCTTGGCATTACTCAGCAAACACCCACACCCTATGTATATAGAGCTCGCTGTAGTTACTCCTATTTCTCATGCCATAGCCAATCTATCTTACATTCCCAAGGCCGCCTCTCTACCATTTTCATACCTCGTGATTACTACCCCTTCATCTTATCACAAATTAATAGTAGTATTAAATTTCTAGTTACAGACCCATAAAATCTATTCCTTTGGATCGAACGAGGTTCTCGAAGTTTATGCAGATGCCTCTTACGCCAATGATCCCCATTCTCGGAAATCAACATCTGTTATACTTGATATATGAAATGGGGAACATACACTTGCGTTTGACGGCTAAGATATGAATTGATCGAGAGCGAATTGTAAGTGACTCTGTTGTTGTTGTTGTTTTAATTAAAGTCCTAAGCTAAAGCTCCAAATCCACTATGAGTACAGGACCAGTGTTCACAGCCAGGACTACATCTAAGACATACCCAGCTTGATCCCACCGCGTGAACCACCACAAAACCAGCAGTCAGTTAAAAATATGCGCCACCGCGAACTGCTTCTCCCAAACCCGACAAAAGAAAAATATAAATTGCAAAGAAATTAGGACTGGAAGCAATACCTCTCGCCTCAATTCCAGTTTGGTCAGATTTAGTTCCCTGACAAGTTATATTCGATCTCCACTGAAAGTAGGAGATGGATTCACAGGAGAATACCCAAAACAATTGATATCGTGTGCAAATTATTTGGAACTCTCTAAGCCCTTAGGCCCGGGTAGCTTATGTAGGAGAGCACCGTGTGACAATGATCCTCTGATTCGACGCGTGGTGTTTGCGTTGAGTCGACAATGTATGAAGTGGGTAGGGGTGGTTTCCTCCCCACAGGTGCACTCTGTGATAGCGAGCGGGTTGTTGAAGCGACGATGGTACGCCGCGAGATTGCCGTGGCCAGTACGGGCTGCAATATGATTTTGTAACAGTAGTCTGGAAAGCCCCAGTTCTGGTGATTTGCGACGGCGCATGAGCAGATCTAGCTCACGATACCGTGGCAGGCAAGTTTCATTGCACCAGCTGTCGAGCAAAGACTGTCTCTGGCGACGCATTTTTTGATGTAAAAATGCTGTAGTGTGACAGTCGGGGAAGTTCTCAAGTTGGCTTGAGATGCACGATCAATAGTTTACGATTCTTCTAAGGAGAGAATTTGTATGTACAAGAAAGCCTTATTTATACCCGAGCTCTCCTCCCATTCGTGACCAACATTCATTCCTACAAAGCGGACAGATGTACCTGTAAGAAGTTTAGGGTTCTACGATGGTTTTCACTTCGAACAGGTAATCTGTAACTCGGCTACTTTCCACATTGTGCCTCTCGTGCCTGAAACAATCCTCCATGCACCCGTCTGAGTGCCGTTAACTTTCCGAGTGGATGTTTCGCCACACAGTCCTTTCCTTATGTGGCACCCCGTGCACAATGGAACCATCTCCGTGCACGTCTAAGTGCCGTAAGTAGTCCGAGCCGCGAAGTGAGTTTCCCATTAGCTAGGACCTGCCGGCGGGTGGAAATGGTGCCTGCATTGGCCAATGTAGGCTACAGGGTTTACTATCTGTTGAGCTAAGGTTATTCTAGGTTTATCCGCATTTACTCATAACATGACTCAGGTCGGAGAAGTCAATGATGATACATGATGTGTATCAAGGAAAATATCTTTTTATTCGGATTTTACATAACTCATACTTTGAATTGGGTTTACATTTATGTTTCCGATGATATAATAATCTTATCTATCCTGAGCACGTTTTGGTATGTTTCGGTGGTAGCATTATTGCCAGCGAGTTATCTAGTAGGGTTTCATATGAGGAAAACTATGTATTTTAGATACTCGATAGCCAGAGAATAGAAGAACAACCCTTCGATGATTTGTCACCTTCTACTCCCATTTCCAAAATAGTCCAACACTATCGGTTCACCAGCCGTTACATGTAGAAGTGGTTGCTGGCTCAGTTTCCACGCTAGGAAGTGTTCGTAGGGCGGATTTGGCCGCTGTGTCTGCTTCTTCGTTTCCATGAATTCCCGAGTGTCCTGGTACCCACTTTATTCTTACCTGAGCTAGCCCAGATAATTCGCGAAATCTTCGTACTTCCTCGTGGCTGGTTGAGGACCTGCCCGTGCTCAGTGCATTTATTGCTTGACGGCTATCCATCAACACATTAATGCACTGCGTCGTTCCCTTTGCCTGGTCTTCCTTCCCTCTTAGGTGACCTAACGCTGCTTTCAGAGCTTCTTGTGCCCCCGTAATCTCTGCATCTAGAGCCCCTCCTCCGTGCTTTAAGCCGCTTCCTTTAAGGAAAGTTTTCCCATCCAGCTTTAGGACAAAACTCCAAGCTGAGCGTCCGCTTCCTTCTGATGAACCGTCTGAGTACGCATAGATTTCTGACTTTGGCACATTAGTGATCCAAAGTTTACAGGCTTCTATTTGGTATTTCATCGAACCAGCCTTCGAAACTGGCCGCGATTGATAAAATGGTGAGGCAAGAGGTTCCGCGGCCTCTGCTTCTGGTAGCTGTCTATAAGCACGCTGAGCCCGTGACATTTGAATTTCAGGACGCGCAGATTTTCGATTGTGCTTCTTAAATTTCCGCGTAGCAACATTTGGGCAAACTGCAGCCCAGATCCTGAGCGGATGTCGGTCGTCGAGTGTTTGCATTCTGGCAGAGAGGCGAAGTCGGTTTCCTTCCAGTATGATTTTCCCAGTTGGTATTCCCCCTTCCGTGTGTAGCACGGCGTTAGGTGTTATCCTCATTACCGGTAGTGCCGATCTCAGACCCATTAGAACTGCCTTATCAATCATGCTACATAGGCCAGCAGTTGGCGGTGTGACTATCCCCCTTACTGTTGGGCGTCTAAGACCAGGCCACCAGACGTCAGCTACGTAAGTTGCAATCGGGACAATACACGTGTCAATTGCTTTCACCAGCGCTTCAGGAGCGGCTCCTTGGTAGACTGTGTTAAAGCGGCGCATGTGTTGCGCAGTTTTCAGCGCCTTGCCACACCAAGTTTTGACATGGCGTTTGAAGTTTAGTCGAGGATCGAGGTACACACCAAGCTAGTGGATATTTTGCGACGGTTCTATGAGAGTCCCGTTAACTTGAATTCCAATCAATGCTTCACGGTATGTTCCGGGGAATTGGACGACTTCAGACTTGTCAATATCGAAAGCGACGGCATTGTTTCGAGCCCATTCTAAGAGATGGTTGACCTCTTCCTGTGCCTCAACTGCAGACTCTGCAATCGTCCGGCCTAACCCAAGAATGCCGATATCGTCTGCGTAGCTAAACCTCAGGCCTGGGGTTCCAGCTCGCATGGGCTCTGCCATGTACAGAAGAAAGAGAAGTGGCGAGATCGGTGAGCCCTGCGGGACTCCGCACACTAACTCTCTCTTGGCAGTGACGCCTCCAGAGTATCGCACTTGAACCATCCGGTTGGCGAGGAAGGATTTAGTCCATTTAAGAATTGATTCCGGCCATCCCTGCTCTTGCATACTCCTCACTAGTCGATTATGGAGTACCGCGTCGAAGGCTCCTTGAACATCCAATGTTACTGTTGGAAATATCGCGCAATGAAATGGGCGCAATATTCATGGAACGAAAGTAGAAGTTGACTAAAAGAGTGTCATGTTCGGATTAAAGCTAAAAGTATGGAAAGTGTGCGCTACAAGTACAAGTGTAAGCGACACGTAGCCTAAGCCACACCATAAACGAGTGTGGCGCCATCTAGGCATAGAAAACCCCCAATAACCTCCTTGTGCCCACGCCATACAGCCGCTCGTATATCTAATAGGTAGCCTGAAGCGCTACCATATTACCCATTCCAACCTCTTAAACACACACAAGATCGTGTCGGGAACCTAGACGAAATGGAGGGCCCATACGTCCACAACACTCCGTGTCTCCATTTCCAACAGTTATAAAGGTAGCTGCCCATCCTTGTGAATTTGCCTCTTCGATGTCGTGGACCACACATGAGACCAGGTCTGTTGCTGAGCGCTTCCGTAATGCACCAAACTGTTGCTGGCCGACTTCGTCATGAATAACTGCAAGGTGTGCCATCCGTTTAGCTAAGAGCCTTTCTAATCCTTTTCCCAAGCATGAGAGAAGAGCGATCGGTCTCCAACCCTTGATTGTCGTCGGATCTCTATCGTTCTTTTGAAGCAGGACAACCTCAGCTAGTTTGAAACACTGTGGGTGGGCTCCAAGCAGAATGCAAGCTCGGAACAGTTGGGAAACCCGAGGCCCGATTGTATTCCAGCATGCCTCCAACAGGTTTACGGAGATTCCGTCTGCTCCTGGGGCCGTATTTCCACAACAAATGGTGCAGGCTCGGACTTCTTCATCTGATACGTCCTCTTCCCACGGTATCCGACTACTGCTCGTAACTGTACATGGAGACAAGTCGTCTGATGCCTGGTATCGTACCAGGAGAGCATCGCGAAGTATAGTGGCCCGTTTTAATGGATCTGTTATTAACGACCCATTGTGTTTCAGCGGCGGAGAGATAATAGCCTGTCTGGGGTTACCCATTCTCATTAGCTTGAACACATCGTTCGGCGTAGTAATGGATTCGACCTGTTGGGTTTTGATCTCCTTTTTAGAAGCCTTGACAACTAATCGAAGTTTTTTGCGCAGAGAGCTTGTTGGTGGGGTGCTGTTGTGGCTTTGTACTGGGCGTATGCTACCTTGCACGCTGGGGTCCATCACGGAGCAGATCTACCGGAGCTGGTTCGAGGACGGGTTCCTACCGCATTGATGGCATTGGTGAGATGGAAACAAATTTCTTGAGCATACTCTTCAACCTTCTCGACTATGTCAAGAACTGGTGGTGGTCGAACCCACTTTGCAATGACTTCCGCGTATCTGGGTAGCTTTTCCTTTGTTACTCGGAGTTTTGCCTTTTCGGGTCTCATCACTGAGATGCGAACTGGAATTTCTCCTCGTATAGGGTAATGATCACTGGTGACACATTCTCCACGATCTACCCAAGCACGGGCACCGTCGATGTTACTCCAAACTAGATCTAGCGTGTTTCCAGCTCGGTGAGTGGGCTCCCCAACAATATGACAGGTCAAATGGTGTTTGTCTACCTATTTTTCGATCATTTCTCCTTGTCTGTGAGGGCGTTCTGTGCCAGGTTGCCAAGCCCAGTCTACTGAGTTGAAGTCCCCTGCAGCGACGGAGTTTGGCGGTGGAGTCCAGTTGATGAGAGGCTGTATAGCCGTCGAGTCACTTGGTGCCTTGTAGATGTTGAGAAAAGTGATACCATTCACCTCAACCCAGCAATAGTCTCCAGTAGACACAACATATGGAAAGACCTGTGAGGGTAATATCTTTCTATCGTCTATCCGGGTATAGGTCACAGCCCTGGGCCTAACATTTTCACCGCTATAAGGCAGATGATGTCACGGCTTGTAAGCCGGTAATTGCCTGTTGTTGTGCTCAGCTAAGGTAACCCTGGCAGGTAGCGCATGGAGGGTGAGTGTGTCATCAACGTACCTCAGGCATAAACAACTCACATGACATGTTTGGCGCATTTGTTCAGGCAGGGCACACTGCATGAGTAAGCATGGTGGGCATATGATTCGCTGGTAAGCGAGCCCATGGGGTATAAAAGGGGAGTATTTCCCACTGTACATTAGAACACACATCCATAGAGTCATCTACAATTTACTCACGATAAAACATCATATCTTAGCTGTCAAACGCAAGTGTACGTTCCCCATTTCATATACCAAGTAAAACAGGTTATGAGCCCGGCGCAGTACCACGCATAAATGAACCATGCTAACGAAATCGCAAGTTTTCCATATTCTCTTCAATAGAATCCAAGAAGTCTTCAACATGTCGCTCGCACCTTCATCCAGCTCCACCAGAATCGTCCTGTCACCAGGAGTCTCCCTCGACGATTGGATAAACGACCTCCAATCAAAATTGGCCAAAGAAGGCGTTATTGGTCACGTCTACCACCAGTTCGAGGGAATCCGGCCCATTCACAGACCGGCTGCCCCAACAGATGAGATCGATTCTGCAGATTACCTCCCAGGACTGGACGCCTATGCCACTGCCGTCGAGACCTGGACACTGGGTGAGATAAGGGCGAAAAATATTATTCTGGGCCGACTCAACCCAACCATGCGACCGCGCAACCACGACCGTATCACTGCACACCAACTCTACCAGTCAATCATCGACTCGCGCAGAGAAACGGCCACGGGAACAGAGCACCATGTGCCGAGAGGGCTGGCGGCGGCAATATTCGTCCAGGGTACTTGGTATATCCCTTGGCTAACCAATTGGAGGGACATGCGAGCATGTACGGATCAAAATTGGTACGCTACCTTAGAGTCGTTAATGTCGACCATCAGGATTGCTAGTGGTAACAGAACAGTCGATCCTCCGCCCCAAGCCGCTCCACCGCCACAACCCAACCGGGTATTTGCCACGCGTGAACCTACGGAGAGATTAGATCCAGAGGCCGAATGCAGGCGATGCAACCATCGGCATAAGAACAGGGAATGCTTCAAATAGCATCCTCAGTTAGCGAATGGCCCCAGAGGTGAACGATGGCGAGCAAGGAGGGCTATTGGTAGACAAGGCGGGACGGGTCAGGCCGCAGATGGGAATGTGAGAGCTGTGACCGGTATAGATACCGACAGCCAGAACGAGGACAGTGTAGGCATAGCTGCATCAACCCATAGTACCCATACACATCTTGTCATTTATGATACTGGTGCTTCGCACCACTTTGTCCCATGTGAATCCATGTTTCGCAACATGCACTCCAGGCATGAACCATTGAGATTTGACCAAGCCGTAGGAGACATGCAATTGACTAAGCAAGGTGTTGCACGAATCACCATTGGCAAATTAGTCATTGATCTCCACGACGCACTATACTCTCCAAAATCTTCTTGCATAATAATCTCAGCTGGTAGATTACAGAGATTAGGCAACATAATATGTGACGCTGACATGACACGCTTAATAATGTGTAAACCAAACCATGAAGAAACGCCAATAGCTGAACTACTTTGCAAAAATAACGTTTACTACATTAAACCACTTACACATCTTCCGGAAAAACACATACACACCGCAGCCCCTGGTGTTGCAAGAGTCCCGAAGACGTCTAGTGCACAACGTTGGCATCAGAGACTATGGCATACAGGTCAAAAGATTTTGAAAAAGACGGCGCAATGCACCATAGGAATGGAAGGATTAGATACATCAGAATTAACTGTTGAGGGAGTACAGTTCGTAAGGAAGCCGCGATTAGATTCTTTGCCCCAACAAGTTGCCACATGATTTATCACTAGCGTTCTCTGTGACCTAGTATTAAAAGCCTAGTAAATCCTGTAGTTAGAAAGAATAAGAAAATGAACATAGATACGATTTCATTATAGAAGTATTCAACTGACACCGTGCTCCCATCAATTGTGATCAATATTTAACAATATTTAACAAGCGTTATCAGCACCAATTCGGTGATCAGTGAAATATAGAAAAGAAGATCGATCTATTGAAATCATCAAACATGTCGAACAACTGGGACGAATACCCCGAGTCTATTAGTACCGGAGATAAAGCGGCTCAGAACTGTTTCTACAGTTATGGTGACGCAAAACTTAGCGGCAGCGAAAATTGGCTAGCCTGGAGTGATACCATTCGAAATGATCTGGATGTGTTTGATTATTGGAGGTTTTTTGATGGCTCATACCCTCGCCCCCCGGACCTAAAGTCAAAAGACGCAACCGAAATATCCAAAAGATCAAAACAGCAAGTTGCATGGGACAGAGAAGCAAGGCAAGCACATCACTACCTGAAGAAAACTATTCACCAAGATCAATGGGCTAAACTTGTTAAAATGCGTCCGACTGATCCAGTTGGCGCTTGGAAGCTCCTCAACGACATTTATCGCCCAAGAAAAGCTACTACCATTCTTGTCGCCCTCAAAAATCTGATTAAGACTAATTGTTCAGAAGGATCAGATGTTGCAGACTACGTGGCGAGACAAGAAACAGCAAACGAAGAAATTATTAGACTAGGAGAAGACTTCCCTGACAAATACTTCGCTCTATTGCTTCTAAGTGGACTTCCGTCCTCTTGGGAAAACTGGCGCTCCACAATTTTCGCGCGTCTCCAAAATGTCGAAGAACTCCAATCTGCAGAAATTTCTTCACTCATCCGTGAAGAAAACAATCGACGATTAGCACAAGAAGATGAAGACGTACAGTTTGCTAATGTCGCCCGCAATCTTCCGGTGAGAAGTTCCGATGAAAACCAAACGCCAAAACCAGAACACGATATCGATGGCAAATGCTACAATTGTCATAAAGCTGGACATGGGTGGCTATCATGTTGGTCATCAGGAGGCGGCGCGCATGGCAAAGGTTCTAAACAAAGAAGCCAAAAGACAAAGCAAAACAAAGCAAGACAAAATACATTATCTGTTAAATGACAAGGTGTGTCCAGCTGCTACAGGGGCGATCCGAGTCAGGCAGAGTCAAACACATGAGTCGCGTCAATTACGCTATTCATGCAGATCAGTCGCGTGGAGGAAAATTTGTACTTAGGAGTCTGGCTGTCTCGATCTTAGTATACTTCTAGTTAACTCGAATATCTGATTCTATCTGACCTCAATCCACTGTGCTAATTCCATCGTATTCTATACAGTCATACTGCGATAGAAGTCCTCCAAATTAATAGGTTATGACCACCGGTTTGCCACAGGTATAAATAGAATCAAAATCGACTCCAAAGCCTTGACGGCTTAGCCTAAGATTCGAGAAAGGAATCTACAATTGTCTACGATTCGAGCAAGGAATCGAAATTTCACCTTGGACTAAACCTCACAAGAATGGAGGATAATGAAGCCCTTGTCCGCATCCCCTCGCTATCAAGGGATAACTATGAGAGCTGGTTTAGAGAAATGAAGCTAAAACTTAAATCTAGGTCAGTATTTTTCACCGTTGAAACAACATTGGAAGAATACGCGACCACGAAACAAAACAGAAGTAAAACAATACCTTCGACATCTGGTATCGATGGAGGATCAATCAAAGTTGAAGTGCTGAGTACGGGTTTGGACGAAACAAAAGTTGAAAAGTATGAGAAAGCTGAAGCAACGTCACTTTTCCTCATACTCCAGGCTCTCAGCGCAGAAGATTTTGATATCATCGATGAGCACGAGACAGCACTAAGAGTCTGGAACGCACTCAAAGGAAAGTATTTTAGAACGAACGAGTATACTGCAAACACGTATCTAACTAGAATTGCAACGTTTGAATTCCGTCAAGAAATGGGCTTGGACAATTCTTGGGCTAAGCTAAAAGAGTTTCGCCGAAAACTCATCAGTGCAGATCCTATCATGAAGAACGCTTATCCAGATGCGGCGTTATTCTTAATTCTGACAAAGACACTCCCAGCGGCCTTTAAGGCGACAACAGATGGATTCAGAATACAGGTTACTCTTTCTGTTGAGGACAAGCTGAAGATTTTGAACGAAGTCGAAGAAGATCTACGACTTCAGAATGAAAAAGCCCTCGTTGCTAGGCAAAAGTTGTCTAAGTTTTCACAGAAAATGCGACAAAATCAAAACTCTGATTCTGATAGCCCTGCTTATAGGTGCTATTTATGTAAACGGTCACACACTGTCGCTCGATGTCCTAGGTTAGAAACAGCTGCGAGACTTTTGAAAGAGCACGACAGGAAGAAGAAAGTGCAGGAATTAACTAAACCACGCCTGCAAGATAAAGATAAACCCAAAACTTCTCGATCAGCACAAAAGCAGTCCAGATACCACAATGCCTTCTCTGCTGAAACATTGGCTTCAGAAAATGAAGATTGCGAAGAATGTCACCTGTCAAAAGAAGAAATATGTAAGGCTACTCCATCCGATTGGCCCGTTGATACTGGTGCCACGTCTCACATGTCTGACCAACCTCTTCTATTCAGGAAACTTATACCGATTGTTCCCAAAAGAGTAAAGGTTGGAGGGGGCGAATTAAAGTCTGAATTTTCTGGCGATGTTCAAATGAGGTGTAAAGACGGATCTTCAATGCTTCTTTCCGATGTTTTATTTGTTCCAAATCTGGGAGTTAATCTTCTATCAGTAAGAAGGCTGTGTCAAGCAGGTTTGAACTTTGCGGGTAATCAAAATGAATTGTTCCTTAAGTTAGGCAATAAAGTTATCATTGAAGCTAGAATGAATCAAGGACTATATACTGTGACGCATATCGCTGAAGGATATGAAGAGACTGCGTTTAATTCTGTGGAAAACGACAGGTCAAATAATAACACTTCATATGTGAGCCCGAGTCAAATCTCACATCAAGAAACTATCCGGAAAAACGAAAGGGAAAGATACCTCAAGTACCACCGTCGCTTTGCTCACTTAGGAGCTGAAAAAATTCGAAACTTACATCTGGTTACTACACTCAAAAAGCAGATCAAGATTCCACGAGATCTCGACGTCTGTGAGGTATGTGCACTTACTAAGATGAAAAACAGGATCCCAAAGGTCCTAAGCCCTTGGATCAATGAAATACTGGGACAAGTTCAATTTGATGTCGCTGGCCCATTCCCAACAAGTATCAGAGGCAACAGATGGTTCCTCCTCATCATTGACATTTGCAGCAGAATGAATTGGGTGATTCCAATAAAGACCAAAAGTGATGCATATGAGGCCTTGAAAACCTGGAAAACAGTAACTGAACATCAATCGGGCAAGAAAGTTAAATGTGCAAGATCAGACAACGCACCCGAACTCCTAAAAGCCATCCACGATTGGAAAATAGAAGATGGAGTTCTTGCACAATCAACCACTATTGCCTCTTCGCATCAGAACGGCCCTGCAGAACGTTCGATCCAAACTGTTGAGTTCGATATGAGGGCAATGCTAGAAGAAGCCAACTTCCAATTGAGTTCTGGGATGAAGCAGCAGAAGCTGACTGCTACATACGCAACCGAACTGACTCTGGCCCAATAATTTCGAACATGAAAACCAGTCCAATCAAAGCCTTTACGGGTGAAACCCCTTCAATTGATCATATACGGAAATGGGGGAGTAAATGTTTCTACTATGTAGATAAAAAGACACTGCCTGCTCATGAAAGACACGATAAACTTGTTAACCCAGCGAGAGTAGGCGTATTTGTAGGATATTCTGAGAATACAACAAAACACTTGAAGGTTTATTCACCGGAACGAGGATACACTATTTTATCAAGTCGTGTAGTGATTAACGAGAACGAAAAAGGAGGAACAGTTGATCTAAAGATACGAAATGCAAAGATCGGGCCTCAAGAACACCGAATGTGACCATGGATAGAAGACCAAGAGGTAGACCAAGAAATGTGGAGATTGAACAAAAGTTGAGTCTTCCTCAAGCTAGTACAGAGAAGGATAAACCAAAAGAAACTGAGGAGCATAACTTTAACTCAGAAGCCATCACACTCACTGATCCACGTCCAGCTCATAATAAAGGAGATGCCAGTCGAGAACATGTAAGTATAGTGGGCAGTAGTGAACTCCCCAAAATGATTCAGCCCACTCTTCACAAAGCAGCTCGCAGCAGTAAAAACGTTCGTCAAGACTTAGAGAAGACCTTAATCAACGATCAGCACTTGGAAAATCTGAGCGCGCCTGATATGGATCTGGAAAAAGAACCTGAAAGTGATAACTTGGCTTCAGAAACAGACATTGATACGGACTCTGATTCAGGAGAAGTATATGAGAGATATGAGATAAATGGAAATTGTGAACACCAAAATACAAATCGTCAACCTTACGAGGAGATAATTTCACAAGACGACGAAGAAAACATGAGTGATGGCGAAGCAGAAAAAATTGATGTTGAGAAACTTGCTATGGACAATGATAGGGTCGGATGGTGTAGCGGTACACCATCCGGGCCGGTCTTCTAAGTAGGGTCTGGATAGCCTGAACATCTATCCCACCTGAGACACAAGATCGCTGGTTCGACTCCGGCAGACCTCACCTTACTGAAGTAAGCTACATTGATGATGGTGGCATGTCTGGATAACCCAAGGTTTTTTGAGAGGTTTCCCTCGGGTGAGTTTCACGGAGGGCATAGTTCGACAGCGGTGAAGAAAAAGCCGCCTTGTCACAGCCGTAGTGAGACTTGCAAATGATATCTGAGGCATGATGTGTAAAAGGACGAGAATCACGGACGCTGCACGCAATGGCTGCCACAAAATAATCTATATTTTCTATGAAGAGAACACTTCAGTGGGACAGAGCCAATGTAAGGTGTGTGCTGACGACCACCTTACCTAAGCGCTTACTAAGCGTCTAACCTGTTGCCATAGACAGATCATTTGCCACATCCCACTTACATGCAAGGCTGGGCCCGTAAGTCAGCCCAGCCAACTAACACCGGGTAAAACCCGTAACATGATGTTTATCACAACTATATCATCATTGTATCTGACTGAAGTCAACACCTGCATGGGCCAAAAAGGCGCCAAATCAGGATAATTGAATAATTTATTTTTTATGGACAATGATTCAGATGAATTAGAGGAAGAATATCCAGTTGATGCTAATCATTCAACAGAAATTTTGTCATTGAATTCTCAGACAAAGAATTCAAACGTAGATACCTCATTAGCTAACACTAATCTTGAGCACAATTTTTCGACCTCAAAACATTTACTCCCACTGCAAAGGCACAGATACTTTACACGCTCTACCGTTCAGAAACGTACCTCTCAGCAAGAAACTGAGTCGCTTCGAGATTCCAAACGTGTCAAGGTATTCATTGCACAATTGATTCAAAGTCGAAGAAATGATCTAACGAACAGTTCACTATTGCATCAGCTACATGATAAAGACGTAGAATCTGCACTTCCAGCCGAGGTAATTGCGGGTATAAAAATTCCCTCTAGCTTTGCAGAAGCAACGAAAGACCCATCCTACTCAGAAGAATGGAAAAAGGCAATGAATGAAGAAATGGTGTCACTCCGGAAAAATAATACATTTGTGGAAGTCATACCACCAAAAGACGCAAATCTTGTATCCTGTAAATGGGTATACACAATCAAGACTCATACCGACGGCTCAATTGAACGTTTTAAAGCCCGACTTGTAGCGCGTGGATTCAGTCAGATTCATGGTCTTGACTATAATCAAACATTTGCTCCAACAGTTAGAATGGACACACTTCGATTATTTCTTGCCGTCGCTGCTGCTGAAGACTTAGAATGTTTCCATTATGATATCAAGAATGCGTTTACAGAATCTCATCTTAAAGAGGACATTTTTCTTCAGCCACCTAAAGGAATTTCAATTAAAAGAGGCTACGTCTGGAAAGCACTTCGAAGTTTATATGGGCTAAAACAAGCTGCAAGAGACTGGAACTGTCTGATCAAAGATTCGTTACTGACATGGGGATTCACACAAAGCCTTGCCGATCCGTGCATGTTTACTCACGACAATGGTACAAGTCTATTGGTTTATGTTGACGACATTGTGGCATCGGCTAAGTCTCAAAAACATTTGGATTGGTTCTATAAAAAGTTATCGACAAGATTCAGCGCCAAGAATCTGGGGGAGATAGAAAAGATACTTGGAGCTAGGGTCACGCGAGATAGAAAGAACCGGACCCTATATCTTGACCAAGAACAATACATTCAAAACGTGTTGGAAAAGTTTGGATTCAGAAAAGGTGCTCACAAGCCAAAAACAGTGCCAATCACTGGATATGAACACTTACGGCCCGCCACAAGTGATGACAAAAGAATCGACGTTACAGAATACCAGCAAGCAATTGGAAGCCTTATGTATGCCACAACCGTCACGAGGCCGGATATCGCTTTTGCAGTTGGAAAACTCAGTCAATTCATGAGTGATCCCGCAGAACATCATGGATATGCGCTCAAAACAGTTTTCCGATACTTGAAGTCGACAATAAAATTTCGGATCCGTTACGGTCTCGGAGGAGAATACAGTAGCTTTAAGGTCTATTCGGATGCCGACTGGGCAAGTGATAAAAATGACCGTAAAAGTACCTCAGGAAGCGTCACCATGTTCTATGGTGGTCCAATCTCTTGGTCGAGTAAAAAGCAGCGCTCGGTATCAACATCAAGCTGTGAAGCTGAGTATATTGCTCTATCAATGTGTGCAAAACATGGACAATGGATTGCTCAAATATTTCGAGACCTCGGACTACCAAAGTATATCGGGAAAAACCCTGCACTAGTCCAAATGCTCGGAGACAACCAAGGATCAATTGCGCTAACTGAAAACGCATATCTGAACGAAAGGTCAAAACATATCGATATTTGCTATCACTTTATTTGTGATCTCGCCGGAAAGGGGAGGTTGGCAGTTGATTACATTCCTACTGATGATATGGTAGCAGACGGCATGACCAAACCGTTGGCAAGAGTGAAGTTCCAGAAATTCATTGAACAGCTTGGTATTAACTGTACACAAGTCCCCGTGATAGAATCTACTAAATAACAAGTGATAGGAGACTAGAGTCAGGACAACCTTTGAGGGGGAGTGTTAAATGACAAGGTGTGTCCAGCTGCTACAGGGGCGATCCGAGTCAGGCAGAGTCAAACACATGAGTCGCGTCAATTACGCTATTCATGCAGATCAGTCGCGTGGAGGAAAATTTGTACTTAGGAGTCTGGCTGTCTCGATCTTAGTATACTTCTAGTTAACTCGAATATCTGATTCTATCTGACCTCAATCCACTGTGCTAATTCCATCGTATTCTATACAGTCATACTGCGATAGAAGTCCTCCAAATTAATATTATCCAACGCCAACTCAGTTATTTCAAATACCTCACAAGAAGAGGAAATTCTCGAAGTTGGCTATGTATTTACCGCTACACCTGGGAACCAAGACAATGGTCACCGAAGTATCCAAATAATAGCGGATACCGGAGCTTCTATTCATGTGGTACCTGATCGAAATATGTTGATAAATTTTCAGCCTAACAAGGAAACAATAATTGGAATAGGTGGGGCATCTTTGACACATGGAACCGGGGACGTCATTATCGAAGCCACAGTTGGAAATTGCATCTCAAAGCTAATTCTGACTAATGCAAAATGGGTTCCCACTATTAATAATGTTCTCCTATCCATTGGAAAGTTCACAAATAAAGGTGGTAAATTTACTATCCAAGAAGATGGATGTAAACTGATGGATTCTAATCTAAAATGTCTTGCAACCGGTATACGTAAACACAATATATATTTTCTTAACGGACGGGTGCTCACACATGACGAGAGTCAAATTGCAAATATTGCAAAATACCCCAGCTGGGATGAAGTACACCGGAGACTAGGTCACATATCTGTCACGTCAATGAAAAAACTTATTTCTGGAAACCATGTTACGGGGTTGCCAATTGATCAAAAATCGCCTGCAAAAATACACTGCGATTCATGTCGTGCAGCAAAGGCATTAAAGCTCCCATTCAAAAACATAAGCAGCTCTCGTTCCACTTGTCGAGGAGAAAGATTTCATACAGACCTATGGGGACCCTCAAGCGTTCAATCACTAGGGGGTAAATCATACTTTATTTCTTTCATAGATGATAAAACCCGCTACACTACTATCGAGTTCTTGAAACAGAAAAGCGATGCAGCTAATGCAATCAAAAATCATATTGCCTGGATAACAAACCAGACTGGAAAACCACCTCAGAGTGTGCGTAGTGACAATGGAGGCGAGTTTTTGGCTGTCTCTTCTTTTTTAAAAGCACACGGAATTGAGCACCAATTAACAGCACCTTAATCTCCACAACAAAATGGAACCGCAGAACGACTCAATAGGACACTTGTAGAAGGCGCAAGAGCTATGTTAGTAGAGAAAAATATACCTAAAAATCTTTGGGCAGAGGCTGTTCTTCATATGAACTACATCAGAAATCGAGTGTCAACAAATTCAAACCCAGACGGTAAATCTCCCTTCGAGATGTGGACAGGAAGGCGACCAGATCTCAGTCACCTATACGAATTTGGTTCTAAAGTTTGGATCCTAGACGAAAATAGAACCTCAAAACTTGACCCAAAAGCAAAACAATTTATTTTCACAGGGTTCAATGATGGATCACGTTCAGTGTGGTACTTCAAGGCAAATTTAAACAAAATTATGATATCAAGAAACTTCCAATTCGAATCTTCAACAAATGGATCCACGGAATTTGAAGATTATCAAAGTAATTCTTCGGACCTTGATGATTCTTCGATTGAGGGAGAGGCTAAAAATTATATCAATCTTGAATCACCTGTCACGAAAGTGGATACTGAAGGCTCCATTCATAATAACAAATCAAATGGGAATATCGTGGGACCTCAAACGCAAGACGAGCCTGTTAAAAATGAAACACAATCAAACCTACCTCTACCTAGAAGAACAGGACTCCGTGAACGAAAGCAAATAGATTACTCGAAGCTGCATGATCCAAAATATTCCAGTGGCAAAAATAAAACAAATTCAGAACAAGCTACTGATTTACACGCAGGTTATACCGAAATTGTAGGCGTAACTCGCGATATTCTTTGCGGGTTTACGGCATACGATACACAGGTCCCCGACCGTATAGACCAGGCAAAAAGATCAAGTGAATGGCCACATTGGGAAATGGCTATCATGGACGAACTTCTATTACATCAGAATTATGGGACTTGGGAACTCTGTGACCTTCCAGCTGGAAGAAAAGCGATAGGCAGTCGCTGGGTATTTGTCAAGAAATTCGTTGAAAATGGTGATCTCTCGAGATACAAAGCGCGACTTGTGGCCCAAGGCTTTTCTCAAATACCTGGCCAAGATTATTCAGAGACATTTTCCCCAGTGATGAGATTGGATACTCTACGGATTCTGTGTGCGATCAAAGTTATACAAGGACTTATAGCCAATCAAATGGATGTTAAAGGTGCTTACCTAAACGGTAGCATTGAAGAAGAAATATACATGAGACAGCCTCCAGGATACGATAGTGGCGACGGCAAAGTATGCCGTCTACGTCGATCATTATATGGCTTGAAACAGGCAGGGCGAGAATGGAATAAAAGGCTAAACAAATTCCTCACAGATATTGGATTCCAAAGAGCGACAAAGGAACACTGCGTGTACTCACGAAAAGACCAAAATCGATTTGATATCGTAGGTGTCTGGGTTGACGATATGTATATCTTGTCAAAATCGCAGAAAGACATGAGTCAAATCAAACGACAAATACACCAGGAATTCGAATCTACTGATCAAGGTGTTCCAAAGTATATGCTAGGTATTGAAATTGAAGTGGATGAAAAAAATCATTCCATTTGTCTTTCTCAAGAGCAGTACATTAAAAAAATAATTGAGCGTTTTGACCTGAATCATGAATACACATCGGATATTCCAATGTCACCTCACACCAAACTCATTCTTGCGACAGAGACTGAAGAACTGATTGATGCAACAAAATATCGATCAGCCATTGGCTCGCTAATGTATGCAGCTATAGCTACCCGTCCAGATATTGCATTTGCTGTGAATACATTGGCCCAATTCAATGTAAGACCATCACGTGTACATTGGGACGCTGTGATCAAAATTTTTCGGTATCTTAAGGGCACGGCAAAACTAGGTATTTTATATGATCGGTGTCAAGGAGCAGCAACTATTGAGACCACCGGATTTACGGATGCAGGTAATGGAACAAATACAGCTGTTGGCTGCCCTACAACAGGAGGGGTGTACCTCATGGCTGGTGGCGCTATTAAATGGATTTCTGAGCGACAACGCGGAGCAACCTTATCAGAAATGGAGTCCGAATTAGTTGCATCTTGTAAAACTGCACAAGCTGGAATTTGGATAAGAGATCTGCTCGAAGACCTAGGAATTGTGCAAGGGCCAATAAATATCTGGATAGATAATTCGGCGTCTACACGGGTTATAGAAAACCCTGAGTCACATAAGCGGGCATTACACATCCAAAGAAAACACTTTTGGATACAACAACAGTGTGAACAAGGGGTCGTCAAGCTACACAGCGTCGAAACTAGCAAAAATATCGCAGACATATTGACCAAACCACTAGCACGACCCTCATTTGAGAAACATCGTGAAAATCTTGGCCTTTCGAGCTGCAGGGGTGTGTTGAGGGAGTACAGTTCGTAAGGAAGCCGCGATTAGATTCTTTGCCCCAACAAGTTGCCACATGATTTATCACTAGCGTTCTCTGTGACGTAGTATTAAAAGCCTAGTAAATCCTGTAGTTAGAAAGAATAAGAAAATGAACATAGATACGATTTCATTATAGAAGTATTCAACTGACACCGTGCTCCCATCAATTGTGATCAATATTTAACAATATTTAACATCAACACATGGGTGAAGTCTGAGGTGGTCCGGTCATTTAGGTGGGACGAGGTAGATATACTCAATGGTAGTTAACCTGATCCAGCCCGGCCCCACTCGTGCTTAAGCTCTAGTAGGAGTGCGACGGGAACCAATGTACCTAGCACGTCAATGAACAAAAACAAAAAACAAAAAATTGCCAGGTGCTACTTTTTTTTCTTTTTTTTTGCATCAGATTTTAATTGCGTATGCAACTTTCTAGCTATGACACAATATCGTAGAAAATGTACACAAAATATGACTCAAATTACAAATGTACTCATGCCTCGGATTTCATTTGAAAGTACCACTGCGAAGTTATGGTGGCTTTTTCTTCACCCCAAGTCAACCCCCGTTCGTGAATACCCACCCAGGGGAACGTTTCAAAACCCCTGGGTTATCCAGACATGCCTTCATCATCCAATAAATTTCCTCCGCGCAAAATGTAGTCTTCGGTGTCTCCTTCCCATGTGGAGTACGTGTCCAGGCTACTCAAACCATACCGGAGAACACCACCAGGAGGCGGACCACGGCACCTTTCATCGTTTGCCTGTTTTTAAAGTGTCAGCTACACTTTCGCAAGCAATGTCTTGGCGCACACAAAGCTAAATTCGTAAAACACCTTGTCAAAATTCAAAATTACACGCCCGTCGAGATTGCATCCTTCCTTTGTATCATCTTGTGAACTTGTCCTAATCCCTCTCATATCTATCCCAAATAACTGTCTCCCAGAATTGTGCACCACGCATTGTTTCCTCTGTCTGGTGTGAATATCGGCATGAGCGTGTGTTTGGCGGCTATCTGAGGCCAGAGAATAGTTGATGAGAGGTATGGTCATTGAAACGAGGATATACTAAGTCTTACTTGTAAACTTGATGAGACTTAGGTAGGAGTCGAACTCATTGGGGGCCAAAATTTGACAAGGCGAAGTATTTTGAATCATTGCCTCATGGGCCAACTTGTTCGGTATTGCGAAATTTGACCGAACTCGGCTCTGGAAGAATATTTCACTCCCAAGTTCGTAGAGGGCACCGCGTACAGGTGTTTAGTCTTGCCCTTCTAGTAAACGCTATGTAGATATTAAACAGAGTCTAACACCAACAAAGACAACCATTAATTACTGTAGCCGATGCCGCCATAGGCTCGAGAAGCTGAGCTAGATACAAGCAGGACATAATGCATCTTTTCTGCCAGCTTCACTTCGGTCTCTGTAAAAGGCAGTGATGACCGGCATCTCGGCTTAGCCGGAAAGTACTCGGGAACCATGAGCAAAATGTCGATGGCCGTGTCGTCACAGGCACGTCCGCCAAGCCACGGTACCGGGCCAACACCAATAATAAAATTGGCGAATAGCTCAGAATGATATGCATGTCTCAGACCCCAAGTCGTGTCTGACAACTCCATGCATACCATCAAATGCCGGCGTCCCACTCCGGAAAGATCTATCAAGATACGCTATAGTCATGGCCTATATCGAATCCGGGTCAGATAAACACTACCTCATTTGAATCAAATCTGACATCTGAGATCCAACGGCCTCGGCGCATGAGATTAAGAGGCAAAGTAAACCAAGGAACGCTTAGTCCTATATCGAGAGACAATGATACGCACTGGATATGGAGGCGGCACGCATGATTCATGCAGACCTACATCCTAGGGAGGAATTCATCTTCAAACTTCTCATCAACGTAAAAATTTGCCAAAATATCTGCAGCTTCAAATAACAGGCATGCCGTGATAGCGAGGTGAGCTGCACGAAAAACTGGTTACGCCGTGCTGTTTGTTGGCTTCAAACGTTGTGCCGGTATTTAATTGAAGACCAAAGGCGACTTTTAGTCTAGTTCAGTTTATCTAGGCCTTCCGAATATTCGTTACCGGCCCGCCTTATGCCCAATAAATTAATCATGGCTTGATATTTTCGGTGCTTTCTCCCGCCTCCTCGAGTGATACCCGATCGTTCTTATATTTTACATTCTGTCTGCACCATTCCCACCGCCAAGCATCCTTTCGATCCCATAGCTCAGTCTCTGCATTCCTCACGGATTCTGGCTCCTAGGGTTCCAAGAGAGTTTTTCGACGGGTATATTCCCAATCCTCACTTCATTTCTACGGTCCAGATTTTTGCTGTGATAGATGGTATGGTCGGTGACTGGGAACTAGTCGAATAGTGGTCGTGGACCTTGCTTTGTCTATGGAATTACTGGGTAGAGGGAAATTGTGGACAATCTGGAGAATCAAAATGCAAACCCTGTCCTCAATAACGTCTGTGATCCCCTGGATTAATGATTAGTCGAAGTAGCCCTAGTTTAATTCTCTCAAGAAGCCCCCTCAGTGCAGCATCCTATTATTTAATTGATATTGTATTCAGCTATCTAGCTATGACCAAACTTCAGATTCTTACTGAACACACGTAGAGAGTATCTTTGACTCCTTCACGACGTCTTCCGAGTATTAATACCCCTACAAGTCCATAGTTGAGAACATACTTAGAGAAGCCGTTATCCCGTAATTATATCCCCTATCTGACCAATGAAACGATGGCCATTTGCGGGTGTGTAGCTGCATGGCAAAGTATCAAAAACTACTGAGTACGAGACACTCCGAATGCCGATATCAGGACTAAATTAGAAAAAATAGCTGCCCTTTTGAAGCGTTCGAAGAGATCGGCCTGCAGGTTGCAGTGGACTTGTGTACACCCAAGAAATTCTCTCAATCTTCCGATCAACCCCCTTACTCCTCCTGTTTTACGTAGCGGAACAAACTGAGGGCTTTGAAAGGATGTTAGAAAATTCTTGGTCGAGAGTACCTGCTATGAAGTAGCCTAGCCTAGCATCCAAAAGCTGACATAGTTATGGGATTGTAAAGTGACTTGTGAAGGGGGTCGAAAACTTAGCACCTGTCAGTGGTGTCCCCTACAAACCCCCAACAACCACTGTAGAGTCTGCAGAGCTGATATTGAGTAACAAAGTCCTCACTTCGATGAGGACTCCCAATCGCTTTCGCGGTCTGTATCGTCTTCATTCATAAGCACATCCCCCTATCACTATTATCATGAAGCTAACCACCATCAGTTTAGATGGTAGGGTCGAAGTCCTACTCATTACCTATCCTTTATCATGGAGGAGAAGCCATCCAATGAGTGTCCGGAGCGTACCCAGCACTCGATACGGAGATGGTGGATTGGATCAAGTCGGCCTCGACTGTTACAAAGAGGGGAGATGTAGATGGATGTGCGCACCTCATGTAGTCCCGGTGTCTAGGCCTCGCCCGGATGGTGCTGCAGGTTTTTTGAGACTTCTTCCCGCGCACTTAGTTTCTATTGCTACCATTAATATTTTTTGAGTAGAAGGTTCGGTGGATAAGGTTGCTAAATTCCACGGGCAAACACTGAGGGGAATGGCTATTTATCACAGAAGACACATCAGTGATGTTTCAAGTAACAAAGAGAACAGGAGCATTGTACAATATGTGGCCTGTTTTCCTGGGTGATAATTCACGGATGAGGGCTAACTCGGGGTAAAAAGAAGCCGCCATAACTTCACAATGGTACTTGCAAATAAAATAAGAGGCATGAATGCTATTCTTTTAAATTGAATTACCTAATTTGTTATAGCTAGATAGCTGCATACGAAAATAAAATGTGATACACAAAGAAAGGTGTGGCCTAATTCAGAGATGGGTTAACGCGCTAAATAGACTCAGACTCACTGTACATTTCCTCCGATATTGTGTCATAGCTAGATAGCTGCATACGCAGTTAAAATCTGGTTCAAAAAAAAGACTCAGACTCAAAAACTATTAGAAAACCTAAGAAGCAAATTCACAGTCTAGCGGCCGGCAAAGACGAATTCTTCACTTTTCAGTGGTGCCGGTATCATCGCTCAGAATGCTCTCCATATCTGGGAGAGCCAAGAAGATTCGCATCCGAATCGAAGTCAAAAGCAACCTCAACCTCAAACACATCTAAAATCGTCGAATTCTCGTCAAATGTTTGACCTATCATTCTCACCCGGGTCCTCTACCTCAATCTTACTACACCACCTTGCCTCAAATTCCGATAATTAGCGTGTAACTAATAAAGTCCATCGGAGGGCGAGACTGACCACCTGTATTTGCTGCCTTCTACGAACCTGGAAGCAGGAGGGCAAGACTGACACCTGTACGCGATGCCCTCTACGAACCTGGGAGTGAAATATTCTCCCAGAGCCAAGTTCAGTCAAATTTCGCAATGCCGAACAAGTTGGCCCACGAGGCAATAATTCGAAATTCTCCGCCACGTCCAATTTCCGCTCCCAACGAGTTCGACTCCTACCCAAGTCTCATCAAGTTTACAAGTACGACTTAGTATATCCTCGTTCCAATGACCACACCTCTCATCAACTATTCTCTGGCCTCAGCTAGCCGCCAAATATACGCCCACGCCGATATTTATACCCGACGGAGGAAGCAAAGCGTGGCGCACAAACCTGGGAGACAGTTCTTTGGGATGGGCGTGAGAGGGATTAGGACAAGTTCTCAAGATGATGTAGTGGATGGCTACAATCTCGACAAGTGTGAAATTTAGAATTTTGTCGAGTTTTACGAATTGAGCTTTGTGCATGCGCCAAGACTTCGGTTGCGACAGTGCGGGCGACACTTTTTTTTTTAAATCATTTAATGTGTTTTCAGCTATCTAGCTATAACACATGACCGGTACTATGTAAACATATAGGATGACTCTTTTGACGATAGAGACACTCATACTCTGGATTTCATTCGCAAATACCACTATGAGGTATGTTTGCTTACACAAACAGTCAACCCTCCTCCGTAAGTACCCACCAAAGGGAAATTTAAAACCTTTGATTATCCAAGCATGCCTTCATCATCCATGCATACCAGCGCCGCGAGAAATGTAGTTAGGTTTTGCCGGATTCGAACCAGCAGTCTCCTGTCTCGGGTGGGATGTATGTCCTAGCTATCCAGACCTTACTTGGGAGACCGGCCTAGAAGATATACCACCGCACCATCCAACCACGGCGGTGTTTATAGTGTCGCCCGCACTCTCGCAAGCGAAGTCTTGGCGCACGCACAAAGCTCAATTCGAAAACTCGTTGTCAAAATTCTAAAATTCATGTCCGTCGAGATCGTTTCCACCATCTGCAGCACCTTGTGAGCTTGTCCTAATCCCTCTCACGCCCATCCCAAAGAACTGTCTCCCAGGTTTGTGCGCCACGCTTTGCTTCCTCCGTCGGGTATAAATATCGGCGTGGGCGTGTACGTGGTGGTGAATTGAGGCCAGAGAAAGTCGACGAGAGGTGTGATCATTGAAATAAGGATGTACTAAGTCGTACTTGCAAATTTGATGAGGTTTTGGTGGTGATTGATCTCGTCAGGTGTGAAAATTTGATTTGGTGGAGAGTCTTGAATCATTGCCTCATGGGCCAACTTGTTCGGCATTGCGAAATTTGACTGATCTTGGCTCTGGGAGAATATTTCACTCCCAGGTTCGTAGAGGGCACCGCGTACAGGTGTCAGTCTTGCCCTCCACAGATCATGTTTGTTCCTAAGCGGCACGACGTCCTACGAAGTTTATCTCATCGTTCTAGTTGCTGCTATCATCTTATCCAATCCCTCAGCTTTTTAACGTTGCGCTTCGGTGTTGTCGGTTTAGTCTCACGATTTGAGCATTGATACTGGAGCGACCAGATATACCAAGGTAGTTAATTATTTTCTCTGTGGCTATCTTTGTGCGTCCTACTTGAACTAATTAAACGCTCACTATATTATCTAGAATATTCTTCTTGTCACATATGAGTTTCTGGTATTTCCTCTTGAGGCTGGTTTGCAGTCTTGCTACCATTTGCAAGATTTTCTAGTCATATCCAGATTGATCTTTCAAGAATTAGTGAGTTTCAGAAGTTGTTTGATCACGTGATACACAAGACGTATCGGCTCACTTGCCGCGACATTGGGGAACTAGTCCCGCGCTAGATAGATGTAGAACAGAATAGATTTAGATTGAAGTCCCTAGTGAATCTATGTCTAACAAGGACTAGATAGACGTAAATTACCACAAAACAAAACTAGCCAATAAATGGGGAACTATAACACAACGGGAGTAATTCGTTCCCTCGTTTAGCAGTGCCCATCTTCTTTAGGGGTCGAAAATTTTCGTGGGCTGACAGCTTAAGTCACCTGACACCGCATTTCATCTCGGGCTCCTTTAACTTGAGAAGTTGGGTGCCCTAAGCTCTCAGAGCAGTGGCTTCCTATCCTCCATTAGGAACCAGTGTATGTAATCATTAGTAAGACGTAAAATAGAAAAACAACGTTGGGGAACTAGATAAGTGGATTTTGTGGAACCACAAAAACTACCCACTGGCAGCGGAACAGCCGCAATTACCAGCATATAGTTTGCGGTCGACCCTACAGGCATCAACTTAGATTAAACTAAAACATTGGAGCTCTATTTAAACAAGATTTGAGGTAGGCTAGTGACAGCCGTAACTCAACCAGCCATGGGGCCAATGGTGGAGGTGAGTGAGACCTTCGAGGCCTAAATGGCCTATGCGATAATATTGCAATTGGGTCTAATAGCTATGCCAATGTAGGAACAGATATTGGCCTTAGAAAAGGCAGTCAAGGGGGGTCTCGAGGACCCGATCCGCAAGACGGCTCCACATTCGGCACAGGTAATGAGAGCATGACTAACCAACGCATCTATCGTCACACCTGAAGCGACTAAAGTGAATGTGCGTATACAAGTACAAGTAGTAGATCAGATGTAGACGGTAGAGCTGCGTAAAATGACAATATCACACTTCGAGGATGCATAAGCTGTAAGATAGTCGCAGACCTATGAAACGAAGGTATTTTTACGGTCGGTCTGCCAAACAAATGCTAGGCCGAGGAAGGCTCAACTAACGGAGCTTTGCATCCTAAAATTGAGTTATCCTGTTGAGTTTACAAGTTCCTTTGAAAATAGAGATGCGGGGAGGAAAAGATGCCGACTACAGGGAATTAACATACCAAATGACGGCAGGGACAAGAGTTTCGATCACTGAATTCCAAATCGATAGGATAAGATGGCTTTACGACGGTAATTAGAACCAATATTTGTAGAATATATACCTGTATGGGCGCGGGAGTGTAAATATAAAATTTAGGCATTAAGAACAAAATATCTACGCGAGGGGCCAAAATCTCGATTTCCACTCATATAGATGGAGAACCTTTAGAGTTTAATAAGTAGTAGCCTTCCACACCTTAGATGAACCTAAACTAACGCCAAAAAATAAAATTAATCCACTAGGTCTCTGTGGATATCATTCGACTGAGAGTAAATATGGGAACAACCAGGATGGCTTGAGTAAGGAACATGCAAATCTAACTCCCATCTCAAAAAACCCAGATGACCCACCCGAGTCTTAGCATGCTGGTCACTGATATGCATGGAACATATATTCATAGATAGACTACCACCATTACAATTGTCTAACTCATGGGTTATAAACGTGAATTAAAGCCCCGTCAATACTCAACTTAATTCTTACTCTAAGGCTTCCATAGAAGAAGAAAAGACTCAATATTTGCCTGCAGTATCTCCTACAAGCCTCGAGCTCCCACTGAGAAGTTATAAGGGCCAAGGTCGAGTCAAGTATGGGCTGGGATAGCTCTCTTTATGGATGGGTCTGGGGCACTTCCAAATTCCCTTAACAACGCGAAGCGAATGGACTAGGCTTCTTTACAGAGCACGATAATTACTTGGGACTTCATAACTTACTGCAATATTGAATCTTCCTCAGGATACTCGTTATGGAAAGAAATTAAAGGTTTCTTATGAAATAGAGAGTCCCTCTCTTTGGTGCATACAGGTCTACAGCGCCCAACATTGATGAACAATTCATATTTATAGCTTTATCTCTGTATTTATTTTTGATATAGGTAGTAGGAAAGTCCCACATGAAGTGACTATTTCTATTATTTGGGCTTCTGTACAAACGATTACAACTTTTGTTTCGTGAGTCATGGAGGGGAGACAAATGAGGGCTAAAAACTCCTCGAAGCGTGTGATCGAGTGAAGACTTGTAAGGAGACCAGTTATAGAGGGGGCATAGGAGAGGATTTACAACCTGAGACATATTTATCTTGGCCAAGACGCAGAGAGGTTCTACATATCCGGTATAGTCTAACACTGAGGAAGTACTGGGTCATGTTTGATAAACAAAGGTTTTACGGGTGGAGTCAGGATCCGATCTCGATGAAACCGGGCATACTATGAGCTGGAGCCGGGATCTAGGTTTGAATCTATGAAGAGATTAACTTACGCGCTGTGAGATGGTGTATATTGCACTATTCCAAGGGTCAGCTATTCGATTCATTGTTTGTTTGTTTGTTTGTGTTTATTGTCCTATAAAGTCTATGACTATGTAAAAGACAGGTAGGTCCTTTCTGCCTACAGGCCGGGAGTATCTATGCCTCGGGTAGTGTACTCTCTCCTAAGCCCCCTTCACGACTTCTTTCCAACAGTAATACCCCCACAGGTCTTCATTTGAGTACACACTAAGAGGAGCCGTTATCCCGTCATTATCTCCCCTCTCCAGCCAACGAAACGATGGCCATTTGCGGGTGTGTAGCTGCAGGGAAAAGTCTCAAAAACCACTGGGTGCGGGGCTCTCCTATGACGAAGAGGCCGGCCAGCCAGGCGCAGCAGACCTGTGTATACCTAAGAGCGTCTTTCAACCTTCCTAGCCTCCTCCTTCCTCTTTTCCTGATTCATGCCGCAGGACAAATCGAAGATCGTGAAAGGATGTCAGAAAAGTCTTGGTCGAGAGTGACTGTCGTGAAGGAGCCTAGCCTAGCATCCAAAAGTCGTTACGGACGTGGGGTCGTCGGGTAACTCATGTATTTCAGATGCCCTCCTGGCTAGTAGATTCGGAAGTATAGATTAGGAGGGACGATATTTTTGACGAGTCGAAATCTGCTTGTCTTGAGGGCGGAAGGGTCTTTTACTTTGCTTTCGTGGACTTTTTGTTCGCCCGCCGGTGGGTAGCACATGTTGTAATATGACGAGGGCTTCTCTGACTACCGTTGTAGCGTTTGGTACCGCATTATCCTTCCTCATTCCTAGCATCATTATCGTCGTCATGGTCGTCTTATGTGTTATCGGAAGCGTATCTTTGACGGAGGGGGAGATAACTCAGCTCAAAGTTGAAAAGGTGTTACTCAATCTCGGCTCTGCAGACTCTACCGTGAGAGCTGGAGGTTCGTAGGGGACACCACTGACAGGTGTTGAGAATAGTCCCCCTTCGATTCATTGTCTCAAGTGCCGCCAAGCCCCCAGCATTAGAAACACCCTTCAACTACCGCTAGAGAGATCCACTTGAGCTGAACTTGTCATAATTCCTCCGGATAACAATGATTTTCAACGAAAAGTTTAAACCTCACGCCCGACCCAAAAATTACAGTTTTGCAGCCTCTAAATACTAGCTTGGATTTCTTTAATGAAATTTCCATCTTTGTGATCGAAATATCTCGACATCCCATGTTAAATTGATAAATAGCGCAGTAGAGGCACCGTCAGCCAAGGAAGTATGTTTGGTGTTAAGAAAATCAATCCAGTAAAAGTCCAGGGCTTCAAGTAATCACTTCCCCTGTTATTTGGGACACTGATCTACTAAGTATTTATCCAGAGATATAAGAGCCATATCCACGTCTCTTCGAAGATGGCGGATGTCATGAGCGTGTTGGCTTAGACGAAAAATATACATCAAACACGAGCAAGCAATTTAACTCCACAAATTATCTTCAGCGGTCCACAGTTTTAACAAAGGTATCGGCATGCGCTCCCTAGTTTATGTTGCAGCCTATCTTCTCGTCAAAGCAACTCATGTCAAATGTAATGAAAAAATCTCTGATTTGTTGAAAACCTTTGTGTGTGAGACAAATCACCACCGAAAAATATTTCACGCAGCAGATTTAACCAACAAAAGAGCAACGGCTTGCACTAATGTTTACGGAACCGAAGACTTTGATCCCCTTGATCCCTTGAAACCTTTACATCCTATTGGTGGAAATACATGGGAACTAGATCCAGATTACTTTGTGCGACCCAAGAGACAAAAGGTCGAAATGGATTTGAATACGAAAGAATTTCATGTATTTAGTGATAATGAACCCAAGACACTAATGGAGTCTCACGAGAAACCGCCGAATATAAAATATTATTATCATATTTTTGAAGAAGAAAAAATCTCGCTGGATGTACAACATAATTCTAGACACCGAAAGGTAGACTTTCAAGACTTTAGATTGATTCACCAGAAAGATAAAATTACGGTAAAGTACGCTCTCATCATAGACCAAACTTGCCAGATAGCTGCAATAATGATGGTTCCTGATTCGTCCCCGGCTATTAGAGGCATAAAAAATGTCTCAACTTCAATTCTAAACCTACAAGATCGAGTATTCTGCCGGATTAAGATGCCGCCTCACTTTGCAATTAGGAAACATAAGCAGAATCAAGTTGGAAGTCGCCAGCGTGCTGCGATGAGAAAACAGAGACATCCAGTCGCAATAGATTATTGTACGCCGTCATTATGGTTCACACCAGGCTCAAAAGAAAAAACGCCTCTACTCGAACGCTTCGACTCGTTTGGATCCTCAAGAATCACGGCAGGTGTAAAAGAAAAAACGCCTCTATTTGAACGCTTCGACTCGTTTGGATCCACAAGGATCACGGCAGGTGTAAAAGAAAAAACGCCTCTATTTGAACGCTTGGGCTCGTTTGGATCCACAAGGATCACGGCAGGTTCAAAAGAAAAGAAACCTATACTCGAACACTCGGACTCGATTGGATCCTCAAGATATTTAGACGAACCGTGGCTAGAAATATTGAGTAAAAACTAAACAAAACAAAAGTAATAGGATCAAAAGGATTAATAGTTTTTTGGCTCAATTACAGATAAAATATTTTAATTAGGTTAATTTACCATCTAATTCTTATAAGAAAATAATATATGGATATGATGAAGGATTCTAAATTACCCTCCATCTACAGAATTTAGAATGTATATGTTGAGTCGGAACAGTTTTTCTAGTTTAGTTTCTTTGTAGTCGGTTTTTCCTGACTTGAGTGTAAACTATTTCCTTTGTTATGTGGATTCTAATATTCGGAAAATACAATATCCGAATGGGAGATAATTGTCTTGTAGCTTCATTACAATAAATAACGCGAACCAACTATTAGACCCATCTCTCCTGAAAGATAGTTCAAACTACTTACAAAAGTACTCTCATAACTTGAAGTGAACTAATAGGCTTCCGGTGTATGACCCTTCTCATGCCAACAGGTTATCTTTTCTTACAGGCCGGGATACCTAAGCATCCAGTGATATAATTCTTCTTACAACTTACTTTTAGCTTATATCTAAGAGCTAAAACACTTGCAGGCCCTCATTGAATCGTTTTTACTACCTCAAGAGAGCAGTCAATCTGCGTGTAAAGACCAAATTTGTGGCGTGTTTAGTCGGCAGATTTCGGAACATTCAATAATGAGACTGTAAAATTTATTGGCTCAATCTCGTATTATTATTATTAGATCACTGATGTTTTATACCTAGGTCCAACCAGAAAGGCGGCCCTTCCTTTGTGTTTATACGCACGCTTGACCTTCAATACCTGCATTACTCCAAGTTCTCATATGTTACATGACTGTACGACTAGAACTGACTATACTTATATATGCATCTGCTCACAAGCGGGCAGCACCAGGTACAGCCCTACCACCATCGGGGCCAACTCTTCGAACACTTCGACGACCAACACCGAGTTGGGAGGCGCCTTCTCTTTTTAATTTCTCCTAATGTTAGTCTGATTGAAGGGGGAGTTAACGAATTCTGGGGAAAATTTATAAAATTGTGGTTGAAAGGAACGTCCGCAGCATAAAGCCGGGTCGGTTGAGAGTGGCAGGACATCGGGTTTTTTTTTTTTTTTATATTCATTAAGTGTATCCAGCCTAATTAGCTATGACACATCGGGGTTTATTTGTTGAAAACCTTTTCCCTTACCAAAGCGGCTTACCGTCTTTATGGTTCTGTACATAGATACCGCATAGGACGTTAAACTAGAGAAATGAATGAGGTGTACTAAAATCTGCTCACAAGCTCGCCCCATATTATCGACTTTTCGCACCCAAAAATTCCCTAATGACTTGCTCCTGTGGCGAAGAAAAAGGCCCGGATTATTTCTTCTCCCGCTGTAGAAGGAAAACCCGTGCCCTTCTTCGCGGTGGACCTCGTCATCCTTGCCCCCGGCATCAAATGGATCCTTGGCACGCCTAGAGGCGCCCTCGCTGTCACAGTAGGGAGTGAGTTGGATGGTGACCGACGATGTCTGATCTGGTGAATTAGATTGTCTACAAAGAGGAAAGAATCTAGTACTATGAAACTAATAATTATTTACGGACGCGTTAGCGTGCATCTAGACATGCCCATATATCATGTGACTGCTTTGCCTGAACACCTTGTTTCCTTGACATATGGCCTCTCCTTACTCCCGCTTCCCTCTATTTTGCGTGCGCTAAAAAAGAGATTTTTAGTTCTTCATAGACACCTTTTCTACAGATTTAATTGCTTGTAGCCTTGCTCTATCGATTTCCGCTTTGGTGGGCTGTAATTTTTCAGGGAAACGTCTCTCAAATTCTTGAATGGATGTCTTGGCAAATACGACATTTTTGAGAGGTTCCCAAGTCTTATCTTCATAGTCATGGCCTCTCCACAGAATTTGATATTGGAAATTTTTCTTATTTTTACTACGTTTGGAGTCAATTATGGCCTCGATGGCATACAACTTTTCACCTGATTCGTCGAGTGTGACAGGCTGGGATGGTGGATTAGTTTGGCCTGGTAAAGGGTTAGTGTTGAAAGGTTAAGGATCGTGAGAGCGGAATGCTAGAGCGATGGAGGAGAGTGAAGAGTTATCGCCGAACAAAGAAGCAGGTGAATAGAGATTTATGGAATAAATCTTGGTAGGTTGACACGAAGCAGGTATGAATATGACCTTCAGAGATATTCAGTAAACGTAATGAACTTTAATTAGAAAAACTACAGTATGGAATCTTACCTTCAGAGATATTCAGTAAACGTAATGAACTGAAGATTTCTGAAGGATAAGGCCACTAGATATATACAGGAATTAGCCCTAGTGGGACGAATGCAGAAAATAACTAGGATATGCGCCCTAATTCCACTATGGCAACATTATCAAGGTGTGGGTGTGTCTTTACTACCAGTAGGCCCCCAAGCTAACTAAGTGTAAGACAGACCTTGCATGTTCGTCAACAGATTAAAATGAAAACGAGACAGTGCATGGCCAGGGTTACAGGTGCAGGACTGTTAATAATTACAACACTTCCCCTCAGAACTGCATCAAAATCTGTTGAGTGAGAATTTGGTGAGTTGTTTTAGGCAAAGCCTTAGTAAATAGATCGGCCAAATTCTCAGAAGAAGGAACGTATTCAAGCTCGAAATCTTTACCAACATAATCCCGAACAAAGTGGTATTGAATGTCGATGTGTTTTGAGCGTTGAGTAACTTTGTTATTTCCAGAGAGATCTATTGCTCCATTCGAGTCCGCGTGGAGGATGGCACCGTAGCTTTGGCGAAGTTCTTTGATAGCTCGGCAGAGCCAGATTAAATGGCGGGAAGATAGACAGATAGCCATATATTCGGCCTCAACTGTAGAGAGGGCGACGGCTTTCTGTTTCTGTGCGCACCAAGATATAGAGGCTTCCCCTAGCCTAAAGACGTATCCCGAATAAGACTTGCGATCATCAAGATTATTACCCCAAGATGCATCTGCAAAGCCGTGGATCAGAGAGTCGTGTTTGCTAGGAAAGAAAAGCTTATGGTGGATTGTGCCTTTGAGGTATCGAAGGACTCGTTTAGCGGCAGCGAGATGCGTTGAGCCGGGACAGGAAGAGAATTGAGAGAGGTGTGTAACCGGGAATGCGAGGTCAGGTCGTGTGCCAATATGTCCATACATCAGTGAGCCTACAAGAGATTGGTAAGTGCTGATATGGTCGATTTGATCCGCTGGGTCGACTCGTTGAAGGTGGCCGTTCGGTTCGAGTGGAGTGCCAACAGGATGACAATCTAGCATACCGAATCGTTTGAGGACTTTGAGAAAGTATGAATGTTGACTGAGCGATATGCCTTGCGGTGTGATTTCTATTTCTATTCCAAGAATGAAATGGGCTTTGCCGAGGTCCGTGCATTCAAATTCAGAATGGAGGAATTGACGAGTCCCATTGATAACTTTGGAATCAGAACCAGAGATCAAAATGTCATCAACGTAGACAGCAACATAGACTGTGGTCTTGTTGTGTACGAAGACGCATGGGTCGAAAGAAGTTGAAACGAATCCATACTTGGTCAGGGCATTTTTTAAAGTAAGATGCCAGACAAGTGGAGATTGCTTCAATCCGTAGATACATTTTTGCAACTTATAAACCATATTGGATTCCTTAAACCCATCGGGAATCTCCATATAGATGTCGCGATCTAATTTTCCGTACAGAAATGCTGATTTGACGTCCATTTGTATAACTTCCCAATTATTATGGGCAGCTAGAGCGAGAAGTAGGCGTAGGGAATCAAAGCGTACAACTGGCGCATAGGTTTCTTCGAAGTCAGTGCCGGGAATTTGTGAGAATCCTTTGGCAACAACTCGAGCCTTATATCTTTCGATAGAACCGTCTGCATTGTATTTAACTTTGAAAACCCAGCGGGATCCTACGACTGAGCGATCATCGGGCCTAGGGACAACTGTCCAGGTGTCATTGCGCCGAAGTGCATCCATCTCTTCGTTGATTGCTTCTTTCCATCTCTCGGCATTCTCAGTAGCCATAGCCTGTTTGTGTGTATTTGGCTCCTCAATGACTGCATGCGCTTTGTAGTTTTCCAATCGGTCTGGTTTTCGTTTAATTCTAGTACTCCGGCGAGGGGCAGCAGAATTATTATCTTGTGGTTTGTGACCAACGGATCAAAAACAGCAGGGATAGTCAAGTTTGTGGGAGAGTCAAAATACCCACCAGGCATGTTAGTTTCTTTTGGTGGTGTTACTGAGCAATGTGTCGGAGACGAAGGAGAAGAATCAGCTTTTGATGAAGAGCTTGGTGTCGTCTTCTCAGGAATATTTATATCAAGGGAGACTTCCCCTTGCATGGCAGGGGGGAAGATTACTTGCCTTGATACTATTACGGAGCGTCTTGATGGAACATAAATGCGGAAAATTTTAGTAGAGTTTGTGTATCCTACGAGTATACCGTCCATAGCCCTGGGCATCAATTTTGAACCGGGTGGTCTGGCTTCTTCGGGAATGTGAACAAGCGCATTTGAGCCGAAAGGGTGGAGGTGAGTGGTCGAGGTGAAGGGATGGCCAGTCAGAGCCTCAATCGGAGATTGACCATTAATGCTTCGATGAGGGAGTCGGTTATAAAGGTAGACTGCCATAGAGATTGCTTCGGCCCAGAGGAATTTTCCGTGGTCCATGAGCATTATGCGAGCCTTGGTAACAACTGTTTGGTTAAATCTTTCTGCAATACCGTTTGACTCATGTGAGTATGCAGGAGAGTTTCGCAAGATGATACCAGTTTCTGCAAGAAAATTCTCAACATCTGAATTTACGTATTCACCACCATTATCAGATTGAAAACTTTTGATTGTTGTGTCAAACTGTGTTTTAATCATGTGGACGAAATCTTGGATAGCCTTTGAAGCAGCGGATTTGTGAGTAAGGAAATAAATCCAGGCATATCTTGAGAAATCGTCAATGAAGGTGATGTAATACTCCTTTCCGCCAAGCGACTTGACGGAAAAGCGTCCAGATAAATCAGAGTGTATGAGGTCGAATTTCTTGGAGGCGCGCTTATGCGTAGACTTTGGAGTTTGGTGTTTTGATTTACAACGAAGACATGCAATGCATGTGAAAGAGTCAGGCTTTGGAGGAATAGAGGAATCAACTTTACGCATTTGAGACATGACAGAGGTTCCGGCATGACCGAGAGCTTCATGAGCGTCAAGATAGGAGGCAAAAGCTGATTTTTCTACGACTGTTTGGACGATAAATTGTCCCGAATCTTTTCTTGCATACAACCATTCTTCGCCATTTTTCAAAACACGCCGTTCACCACCGTTCGAAACTATTTCAAACCCATTTTCATCCAATTTTGATTCTGACAATAACCTAACTCCAAGGCCCGGAACAAATAAAACATTATCAAACTTAGCAGTAATTATTTGTCGAGTACTAAGACGTGTGTTAAATTCTATTTTTCCAAAGCCGTGGATAGGTGTGAGCGAACCTGATACCGATGACACAGAGCCATTTTTGGGAGAAAGTGACGAAAAATCTTCCCGGAATGGCGTCATATGGGCTGTGGCACCAGAGTCGAGAATCCATGGGTGAGAGGTGAGAAGGGGACGTGACGCAAATGCCTTTTCTACTGAAAAATCAAGCTCTTGGTACGAGCTTGAGTCGATATTTTCAGTTATGGTGGCAGTATTTGCCTTCTCTTTGCCTTTAGCGCCACGATTCTCCTCTTGAGCAGCCTTTAACTGGCGACATTCTGAATGTATATGACCCTTGTATTTCTTATTCCTAGACTTGCACCAGGAGCACTCTTTTCCTTTCTTTTTGTCTCCTCTTGTTGATGAATTTTTATCATCAACAAAGTAGGCTTTTGAGTCGCTAGACGAAGTCGAGGAACGAGATGCTTGAATGTCAAGCATTCGCTTGTTGACATCATCGAAGGTGAGGCGTTCCTTGGACATGAGATTGTCCACGACGTTTTCGAAGGAGCGGGGAAGAGTGTAAAGAAATGTCATTGTTTTTACGGAGTCGGAGGCAAGGAATTGCTCCAGATGCTGAGCTTCTTCCCTGGACGATTCAGAACATCGGTTAAAGATGTGGGCGTAGGTGGTTTCGAAGTTGGAGATGTGATCGGAGATTATATCACCCTCTTTCATTTCTAGTGTCACTAGAGATTTGAAGAGCTCGAGGGTTGATATAGTGGTCTCGTGGTCAAACTTATTTTTCAAAGCTTTCCACGCGAGTCGAGCAGATTCAGGTTGGCCAACGAAGCCAGCAACTATCCTTTGGAGATCGGTGGACACTCCAGCGAGAATAGCAGCAAGTGCCGCGTTGTTCTTGGTGTCATATTCCTCCTGTTCTGTTGAAGGGATATTCTTCACATTTTCCATTTTGTTACTGCCAGCATTTTTTGGTCGAGTTTCTTTGTTGTGGTCATGGTCCGTGATGACGCGCCAGTAGTTACACCCCATGAGTACAACTTGCCATGTTTGTGCCCACGTTCGATATTGCGATTGTGAGGACAATACTGGAAGATTGGCCTTGAGGTTACCAACGGAAATCGGGGCGGTTTCGACAGACATGCTTGCAGGAAGAGCTGAATCCGGGCTCATAACCTGTTGAAAGGTTAAGGATCGTGAGAGCGGAATGCTGAGCGATGGAGGAGAGTGAAGAGTTATCGCCGAACAAAGAAGCAGGTGAATAGAGATTTATGGAATAAATCTTGGTAGGTTGACACGAAGCAGGTATGAATATGACCTTCAGAGATATTCAGTAAACGTAATGAACTTTAATTAGAAAAACTACAGTATGGAATCTTACCTTCAGAGATATTCAGTAAACGTAATGAACTGAAGATTTCTGAAGGATAAGGCCACTAGATATATACAGGAATTAGCCCTAGTGGGACGAATGCAGAAAATAACTAGGATATGCGCCCTAATTCCACTATGGCAACATTATCAAGGTGTGGGTGTGTCTTTACTACCAGTAGGCCCCCAAGCTAACTAAGTGTAAGACAGACCTTGCATGTTCGTCAACAGATTAAAATGAAAACGAGACAGTGCATGGCCAGGGTTACAGGTGCAGGACTGTTAATAATTACAACAGTTAGTAGGGGCTGGCCTCAGCAAACTAGTGTGGAAAACATTGTGTAATCTATCATATTCGTAAGGGAGCTGTAACTGATAGGCATGAGAATTTATTATTTTTGTCACTCGAAATGGGCCCATAAATTTGCAGTCTAATTTCTTAATTGGCCGTGTGGTTGTGATATTGCGAGCGTCAAGGAAAACTTCATCACCAACACGGTATGCAGGTGCTGGTGAACGATTCGCTGCTGATGCGATCTCCTGCTTTTCTCTAGAACACGTAAGATTTGAGCATAGTACTTCGAGGATATCTGCCATATTAGAAGCAAAGTCATTCCCGGCACTGGTCTGCTGGCGGAGGCTCTTTGAAGACGTTCTATCTGGTGGTCTTGGGGGGCCAAAACTCATGCGCGGATGAAACCCTTTGTTTGCAAAGAACGGGGTGATTTTGGTTGAAGCATTGACAGCATTATTGGCAGCAAACTCGGCCATGGGTAGCCATTCGTAAACATCTTCCTGAGTGTAGTCGATATAGTGTCTTAGGTACTGTTCCATAAATGAGTTAGCGCTTTCTGTCTGACCATCTGTCTCTGGGTGATAGGCAGTGGAGAGTGATATATTGATTTGAAGGCAGCGACAAACTGCTTTCCAGAATTCTGCGATAAATAATGGCCCTCTATCAGATACGATGGAGTCACACAAGCCATGGAGTCGCCAGATATCACGAACAAATAGCTTTGCAAGATCTTTCGATGTCATTTTCGTATGACAAGGGGTGTAGTGTCGTTCTTTGGTGAGGCGATCGACTACGACCATAATGCTATTAAAACCGTTAAATTCGGCCAAAGGACCGACAAAGTCTACCGATATATCGCGCCAGCGTTGGGCTGGAAGGGGAAGGGGCTTGAGTGAACCTTGATATTTGAGCCGAGAGACTTTATTTCGAATGCAATTATGACAGTTCTTGACAAATTGTTCGACTTGTTGGGAGAGGCGGGGCCACCAGTAATGGTCGGATATAGCTTGATATAAGGCGTTCTTACCTGGGTGGCCCTTTTCGCAACTATCATGGGAAGTTTGTAAAATCAGAATTCTCAACTCATTATCTGGGACGTAAAGTCTGCCGCGGAAATAAAGGCGATTATTACGGATTTCACATTCCGAAAGGGAAACTTCTTTTGAATGTGGAATTCCTTCAGGCTTTGTCATCTCAGAAACTATTTTAGTCAGCCATCTGTCATTTCCTTCCCTATAGCCTTGTTCAAGTAACCGGGCGATTTTTGTGTCGAGCGGTTCTTCCACAATTTTTTGGAGGATTACTGGGGACAAATAAGAATTAGGTTTGAGCTCTGGTACGGTTTTAATATCTTTCAGTTCTTCAATGATAGACTCGTCAAGCTTGTCTGACGGAAGTAATGTTTGTTTCTGAAATTGCACCCGGGGGTCGAATCTATCACTAGGGAAATCTTGGGAGCGTCTAGTTAGGGAGTCGGCTTTGGTGTTCTCTCTTCCTGGACGGGACTTTATAATAAAATCGAATTGGGATAAGAATTCGCTCCAACGAACTTGACGTCGAGATAGCTCTTTAGTAGTCATAAAATACTCAAGATTACGATGATCTGTGAGAACAGTGATAGGATGATATGAGCCTTGAAGCTCAGCTCTCCATCCCTCGAAGCATCGAACTATAGCCAGGAGCTCCTTATCGTAAATTTCATAGTTACATTCTGCGCTCTCAAGTTTTTTTGACATGAATGCAACGGGATGAAGTACGTTATTTTCATCTTTTTGAGAAAGTATTCCGGCAGAAACAAAATCGGAAGAGTCGGCTTCGACAAAATTTCTCTCGAAGGGTCAAAGTGATGCAAGACTGGCGCTGTGATAAATGACTTCTGGAGTGATTCAAATGCTGTTTGACAGGCATTGGACCAGATAAATTTAACATCTTTCCGGGTGAGCGCGATAAGGGGCCGAACTATTTTGGAGAAATTCTTTATGAATCGGCATAGAAGTTTGAAAACCCTAGAAAGCCTTGTACATCTTTGAGGCAAGAGGGTGGTTTCCAGTCGACTATGCATTGAACTTTCTGCGGATCCATTTTTACACCCTTAGTGGAGATCACTAATCCAAGGTAGGTCACTTCTTCAGCTTCGAACTCACATTTTTTTATGTCACAATGTAGTCCAGCTCTTCCCAATGCGTCCAGTACGGTATTTACATGATCTCGATGTGAAAGGATATCATCTGAATAGATCAATATGTCATCGATGTATGCAGTACAGAATACGTCGAGATAGGGCCGCAAGACTTCATTGATACGGGCTTGGAAAGTTGCTGGAGCATTAGACAAGCCAAATGGCATAACAAGTGACTCAAACAAGCCATATCTGGTGTTAAATGCTGTCAACCATTCCTGACCCTCGGCAATCCGGATATGGTTAAACGCAGCAATGATGTCAAGCTTGGTATAGTACTTGGCACTACTAAGTTTAGCAAGAGTTTCTTGTAGCAGCGGAAGTGAATATCGGTTTTTGATGGTGATTTCATTCAAACCTCGATAGTCAACGCAGAATCTTAAGCCTCCTCCAGGTTTTTTGGCAAATAGGACTGGAGCTGCCGCTGGTGACTTGCTAGTGCGAATGAAGCCCTTCTCCAATTGTTCATTCAGGTACTTCCGTAAGACTTGGAGTTCATCGATAGACATATTGTACAGAGGGCCATGTGGAGGCGTTGTACCAGGCTTAAGATCGATTTTATGATCGCAATCCCTGTGAGGGGGTAATATGTCTGCACTTTTGTAGTCAAAAACGTTTAAATGATGATGGTAATGTAGCGGAGCTTTTTTGCTGGGTTAGGTCTATCTTTAGTTTGGAGAGCGATTTGGATATCTTCTAGTGAAAATCCAGCTAATTGCATGTCCGAAGCTGTGGGGTCGAATTTTGGTCTATCAGAGGTTTCTCCACTAACAGGATGTACTGCTCGCAGTAATTTTTGTGCATCTATCGAATCAGTGGGGGACTTGGAGGAGCTTGGTTTAGTTGGTAGATTTTTAAGATTGACACCCAGCTCATGGATTCTAGCATCCACTTCGTCTAGAGAAAGGGAAAATATTTGCACGTCACTTTTCTTTGATAGCTTATAGAACACATCAGAACCAACCTTTCTTGGCCGTCCCTCTCCGATTTTTTTTGCGTCAACATCTGGGCTACTAGTACTACTTTTAAAGTTCGGGGAGGAAGCTTTCTGCGTGTGTCTAAGAGCACGATGAAAACAATTTCTTTTACAAAAGATTGAATCGAAAATGACGGTATCTTGAGACCAATTTACTGAAGGGTTATGTCGTCTGAGCCACTTGCGACCCAAAATGAGTTCATATTTGCCGAGTTTTGTGAGAAAAAGTACCAGTGTCTCCCCATGGCCATTCACATCAATGTGTACAGATGTAGTATGAGTAATACGTGCGGCTGGTGTGCCGTCCACAAGGTAAAGTTGACGTGGCTGATAGAGTAAATGAACGGGGAGATTACGTTTTTGCGCGAAGTCGATATCGTAGAAATCATCAGTTGCACCACAATCAAGGAACGCTTGGGTGGAAAAACTTATTTCATTAGACCCTATGGTGCACGGGAGAAGAAGATGGTCTGTGTGGGGGGTTGAAAGGGATGAAATTTGTAGTTCTTCTCTTTCAATGATTACAGCGCCTTCTTCCTCTACCATAGCAGAATCTGATAATCTATCCGACTGACTACTTTGATGTCTCTGATCGCGACAATGATCAGAGACTAAGCTTTTTCCTCCTCAAGGATAGTCTTATTATCAGGGGACTTTCTTTTGCCTTTATTCCAGCGAGCTTCAGCGCACACTCGTGCCCGATGACCTGGATCATAGCACCAGCTACAAAGTTTATTTTCAAAACAGTATATTCGCTTTGCGTTCTTTTCAGCTTCATTCCGAGGTACGCGATGGTTGATGGCATCTGCTGCTGTCCAAATAATGGTGGGGCTAGTTTTAGCAGCGCTCAAATCCATCATATCTTCTCCAGTGGGAACAGGAAGAGAGTTTGTAGGCGGTAGAAAGGACAAGTGATTAGTGGGTGCTGGTTTATTCTTAGTATAATTTGGATTGGAAGATCGGAGCACAGCATCTATATGTCGCACTTCAGCTAGGTATGAATTGAGGTCTGTAGGCATTTTTTGGCGTAACATGACGCGGTTCTGAATCTGCGATACAATTAGCGGGTGGAGAGAGTCGTATAAATGATTTATTAGTGCGTCGTCGGATAGACCGCTCTTCTGAGCAACTTCAGACCAATCAGAGATGTGTGAGGAAGTGTCTTTTTGGCCCTGTTTAATAGTAAGAATCTGGCGACGAGCGTTATTACATTCGTCGACATCGCCGAATGTTTGCTCTAGCAAAGCCAAAATAGCATCACTGGAGAGAAACTTAACCGTGCCATCTCTATTGATACTATGTGAAATTGTCGAGAATGCTTTCCCTCTGAGCCGAGACACCAAATATATCATCTTTGATTGCTCGGATTGGTACCAATCTCCATTAGCAAGGAACTTCATGTTCATTTTACGGACGAAAATTGGGAGTTCTTTGCGCAGTTCAGGTGTGTCTGCCGAAAAAAATTCTGGGTCCGGGTGTTCAGCTGATCGGAGATGGCTTAATGGGGCACCTGTGCCGGTAGCAGCGATTCTTGTTTCTAATTCGTGATATTTTTGTTTAAGAAGTGAGTTTTCCTTCAGTGCTTCAGAGCTGGCGGCAACCTGCTGTTTCATATGTTGGAGTTTTTGTTGCAGCAAATGATTTTGGTGTTCTAATTGGGTACTGGAATTGGTTATTGAATTCTTTAAATTTTGAAAGTTCTGCACTGCGTCTGTCAGCTCCTGGTTCTTCTCAAGTAGTGTGTCGTAATCATTTTTGTATTGATATAATTGTTTTTCGACAAGTACATAAGAACTGGCTAAGGCCATGATTTCATTGCTTAGTCCTGTGATATTTATATCTGTATTACCACCTTGCATGGCGGTAATAAAGAGCTGATTGTTGGGAACTGAACAGAGCAGAGGATAATTCTGGACAAAGGTAGCATCATGGTCTCGAAACTCATTCGAGGAAGCAGGTGTTCCTTGCTGATATTGTGTTGTGACGCCTCCTTCAAGGTTCCAAGGGTTGTGATCCATTTTCGTTAAAGATTCTGAGTTCAAATTTAAAATTGGTCGAGTTGGGTATAAATTTTTAATTTTTTTAAGCTAATCTGTGGAGTATTTCTAAAAACGGGAGATGGATATTACGCACTATGGCAGCAATAGTTGTTTATGATCTGGTGGACAATATGTCACAGTAGGGAGTGAGTTGGATGGTGACCGACGATGTCTGATCTGGTGAATTAGATTGTCTACAAAGAGGAAAGAATCTAGTACTATGAAACTAATAATTATTTACGGACGCGTTAGCGTGCATCTAGACATGCCCATATATCATGTGACTGCTTTGCCTGAACACCTTGTTTCCTTGACACTCGCCTTCGGAAAATGGGTCGAGCTGACGAAGTTCTACGACAAAGTCCAAAGAGCCCATTAAATATTTCCCGAGTAAAATTTTACTATCTGGTGTGGAATGAATGTTAGATGGAAGGACTTATTCTTATGTTCTTTTTCTGCGGGTGCAGTTCAAAGCTACATGTAAAAGAAAAAAAGTCAAGTTCTTGGTAGAGGGAAATTTGCCACATTTAAATTGGAAAGCAGAGTGGCGGACGGCTATTTGTCTGTTAGTTCATTGACGTGCTGGGTAAAGTAACTACCATCGCACTCCTACTGGAGCTTATGCTCGAGTGGGGCCGGGCCGGGCCGGATCAGGTTAACTACCGTAAAGTATAGATATAACTCGTCCCACCTAAATGACCCAACCACCTCAGACTTCACCCATGTGTTGAATCATGTCGAGCCCAACCGTCCAGAGAACCCTCTTTTGACGCGCCGAAGCGCAAATTTCTCCTAAGCCTCGGTCACCATGTGCCCGAGCCCTTGACACCTTAACCATCTGTAACTTTTCCTTCCATTTGGTCCCGGCTTTGGCTCATGTCAGCATCTCCTCATCTTATCCAGGGCTCGTTTTCTCTATTGAAAGGCGGACAGCTGGTCGTGCTCATTTGTAATTTCAAGGTGCTGTACGGCGCGCTGGAGCATTGAGTAGTTCTATAGGGACTGCGCCGTCCAGCACCTGATATTAGTCGCGGGCTGTGCCCAGGCACGACATTAAATTTTATCAGAAATAAAAACCAAAATCAAATCATTCCGAAGACCGCATAATCAATTTTTCTTCCGAACCATACCAAATTGCATCACTCATTACCATTTTTTTACAAGAACCTCTAACCGGTGCAATGGCCCCAGCTGTTGCATCGACATCGAAAACGCCCCCAATCCAGGAGGGCAACTTCACCCAAGCCTGCATGGAATTTTAAACGCAATGCAAAAAAGCAGAACAATAAAGAAAAGAAAGATTCGACGTAGTCCAGGAATTTCTTGAATTAACCGACTTATAGGCGAAGAGCAAAGGGGAGAAGAAAGCGGCAGCAGTCGTCGTGACGCTGATGGAAAAGATCGCGCCTGTCTTATTTGCCTTTGCATAGAATATGCAAGTGCCAGATCTAAGCCAGGATACTAATTCCAAATTTATTCAGAAAGTTAGGCAGCTTTATCCCGCTGGCCTAAACTCTCAGACCACCCCGGGTAATCATGTCAGTTGAGAGCCATGAGAGCAGCAAAATTATTACAGATAACAAGGCAACAGTCTCATTTAACTGGATCCTGTTGGAATTGAAGTATAATCTTATTAGTAACGATTACCTTCATTACGTAATAGGCACCCAACGCAATCCCTACATTTACTATTCATACTCCAATTCGCTTTATCCAGTAAGATCTGTATGGGTACGTACTAGCGTGGCTCCACTCGCTTGACGCGAGCACAAAACGTACATTATCGTTTATTCCTCTCTATGATTTGATGCAATAACTGATTTTTGATTTGATTTGATTTCATTGAACCCGTTCAGGTACCATATGGGCCCATGCAGGAATATCTAGCTATAATATTTACACATGAGGAAACCAAATTCGGTAAAAACCCCCCACAACTGTCTGTCTCGTGTCTATTTGTTTTCTGAGGTTTCCTCCAGGAAATGCATTTACACTGTTTATACAGTGTGAAATCCGTCTTATCCACATCGTCTCATCTTTTCGTCCAATGCTATTTCTACTTCTCCTGCAAGCCGGAATTGTTCAAACCAGCCTTTTGCCAGGATCCATTTTGTAATTATCTCTATGTCATCAGGGCTGTTCATCATTGCCGCAAATTACTTGTCTTTTGCCTTTTGTAGCACCTCTCCTCTTCCCATTGCCCACTGAGGACACGCCAAGACAATATGTTTGACACTTTCTGTTTCGGGGCAAGAGAGTATTCAAGATAGAAGTCACGGGACAAGATATGAACAAGATATGTAAGATGGAATGTAGACAAGATAGGATGCGGACAAGATACGGAAATCTAACAAAACGTCGCACGCCCTCTAAAGATATGAACGAGGACTACTTAAATGTCTCCTCGGACTAGCTCGACGCTAGTGTCAATAACAACACCAGTACTTTCCTTTCCTGTACAATTAGGTTACTATGACAACTAGACCCCACACCGCTGCTTAGACACATTTTCACCCTTTTATGGAGAGTCATGATAAGAACCATGACACTTTCCTTTGGTACAGATAAGAATTGAGACCAATGTGCTCACTTCTTATCTGAATTGCAATACTGCTTTGGGCCCTACTAAGGTTCCGGTAGATATCTGACGGTGTGTTTCTGTATGTAATCCTTTTTCTGCCTGTAGTCTCATCTGTAAAAATATCTGCAGCTTTCCAATGTTCAGGGTCTGCCGAAGCTCGATGACCAGATAGTTTGTTGTTTCCTTGACGTGTCCATGAGTTTTTCCATTCCTAGAACACGGCCATCTTACCGGCTTCTTCTTGTCTCCCTTTCGCATTCTACAGGCCGCAAATTCTGGTCCATTCTTCAAGGTCTTGCTTTCGATTCTTGGCATGCCTTTTTTCGGTTCCCCTTGTGGTCTGCTTGACTTTGCTGCACGTAGATAGTATCGATATCCTGACAGGTATTCCTTCTGATAGCCCGACGTATTGGACCCTCCTTTGTTTCAGGTAGATATCTATCGGGAGAATGCAATAACTGATTGATTACCTTTTGAATTGTCTTGATTAATATACATTTTATATAAATAAATAATTAGTCCGCACTTCTTCGCTCTGACTTAAGTGATTCATTTCCTTTTCAACAGATTATAGGCCAAACAGATATAGGAGGTAATACTGAAGCAGAAAAACTAGCCAAGGAATCTACCAGGATAACCCCAGATACAGTGGATGTCAGTTTTGCTATGATTAGAGGCCAGGTTTTAATAAAAATTAAACATTAATGCCTTGGTCTTTTAAAGCATAATTATAGCAATTCAAAACAGAAGCCACTTGCTTATAGGAAAAAGTTCAATTAGAATATCAGTTCTAAACTTAGGATATCCTCTGAAGTAAGCAGAGGGGTTCCAAGTGCATTCTATCAAATCAAGCAAATACATGGATACAACAAAGCATACATATTCAGAAAAGGATAAAGTGAGAATGACAAGTGCAGATGTGAGAAGCGTGAGATACTAGATCACCTACTCAGTTGCACCAACTTTCGACATGAACGACAATTGCTTAGGCAAAAATTGAATGGAAATATATTGACAATGAATTTGCTTCTTCATACCAAAATAGAGATTAATGAAGTCATTGATTATATTAAAAATACTTAAATATCAACCAGAGAATAGTGTTGAAATCTAGACATGTCTGACCCAACTGCACGCAGTGCGGAGTAGACGAAGACTACTCATCTTCGATTGCTACCAGCTTTGGTGAGGTCTCGGTTGGTAATGATCTCAGTGGTGTGAATGTTATTCCATCACGTAATCAGAACATAACGTTTCTACCTAAGCGAGGTAGAACATAGATAGACAATTAGATGTAGATTAGACAATATACTTTTAACTAACCAAAATATAAGTTCAGTAAAACCAAAACCTCACTGATCCTAACCTTTTATCTCTGATCCTTAAATCCCCAATATCTTACAATTTGTACAGTATTGACTTGACGGTCAACGTTCACTTCTATCATTCCAGATAAACCTCTAGAACTTTAATAAATGGCATCAGGAGAGAATAGAGTATCACGGACTGATTAATGTAGTGATAATATCCTGTCAGCGTTTAGCTTAAAGACATGTGGCTGTGACAGCTGTCAAGTCCAAGGGTTCCTGTAGCCTACGCTGTCTAGCGCAGGCAATTATACGAAGGGAGGTTCCTGGGAAGATCTTTGATGACAGGGAACATAGATGATTCATATTGAACCTTGTTGAAACATACTGAGAGTTCATAAGGGCTACAGGAGTATCAAGGATTTTCTAGGCGACAATTGGAGAGCTTGACTTGTCAAGTCATAGAGTGTTACAGTTATGGGTTAGGATGTATCACCATGATGCTGACCTTTGACTGTTAGGAGAGCTTTATTGGGAATTAAGGGTGGAAAGATGTTGATTAATCTATACTACAATACGGGGAGTTCCGACCCCTATTTATACTATAGCTCCGCATGAATTACAGAAACAAACCCATCAAACATATCCTCATGCAGTGCTAGCATAACACACCTAATGTTAGGTGTGTCATGCATGGTGAGCATGCCAAGGGCACAACATAGAAAGGACCTTATTGAAGAGGGATATTTCAGACTGTATATATAGGTAATCATTAAGTACAGGAATTCTCTCTTCAGAGAATTATAATAAACATATTGTACCTACAAGATCGCCCATGCATTTTGTAATGAAACCGTGACAGCGGCTATTGTTGTAATCAAGGCAGCAACATGACTGCAGTAGACAAATAGTTCATATTAGAATAATATGCACTGACGCCATGAGATATGATTAACCTATATCATCACTCACTGGCATGAATAGTAATCAGCCAATAGATGCCTTACAGCATACATTGGCTTCAGGATCTCCAACAACTTTCCCATTTAGGTTAGATAAGGAAGTATGTTGGAATTTACACTAGTGTGCAGAAAACCCCGCTTTCATGTATATAGAGGGACTTCTCGCTACACAGATAGAATATAGCAATTTCTTTACAATTAACTATCTGTTGGAAATGGAGACACAGTGTGTTGTGGACGTATGGGCCCTCCATTTCGTCTAGGTTCCCGACACAATCTTGTGTATATTTAAGAGGTTGGAATGGGTAATATGGTAGCGCTTCAGACTACCTATTAGATGTATGAGCGGCTGTATGGCATGGGCACAAGGAGGTTATTGGGGGTTTTCTATGCCTAGATGGTGCCACACTCGTTTATGGTGTGGCTTAGGTTACGTGTCGCTTACACTTGTACTTGTAGCGCACACTTCCCACAATTTTAGCTGTAATCCGAACATGACACTCTTTTAGTCAACTTCTACTTTCGTTCCATAAATATTGCGCCCATTTCATTGCGCAATATTTCCAACACTATCCATTAATTATCAGTAAACTTCTTTGTATAGAAAACACATTCATCATATCTCTAAATCAACCTCAAGGCTAGTATTTAACCCTTCCAATATCCGGAACTATTTCAATTGATATTGCTATATCACTGATACACTCATGGCGTTAAGGTGATGTCTGATCCTAGTTTCAGCTGGTATTCCTCAGGACAGGTTCTTGTTGCTTTGATAGCCTTCATAGTTATTCTAATAATTAGTTTCTAGATGTTTCGGGATACCATGTTGTGCTATAACTAGCTCACTAGGATTCCACCAGACTCTAGGCTCCTCTCTAGAGTTCGACAGAGATTGTGCTGGAACTAGATTACTGTAGTCTGTAGTAGATAGTGTCGAAGTATAAGTAGCTGAGGTATCTTCATGTCGGAAGCTCTCCAGCTTTCAGTCTTGTACTATTCCCTAGATATCCAAGAATCAAGAACCTATTCTTCTGTTAATATATTATCTTTATTATCAAGTATCCAAGATTTCACAACAACCATTTCCAAGTTAAATAACTAAGTCCCAAGAGAGCCTTGACAATAGCACGTGATGACTGTCACGGACCAAGGGCCTATTCTAAATCAATAGGAACTATGTACGATGATATGTGTGCTATTCTGTTCTATTCTACCTTAATCTGTTCTATTCTTTTCTGTTCTATTCTACTTTGTTCTGTTACAATCTGTACTTGTCTGTACTTTTCTATACTACTCCATTCTATTCTGTACCAGAGTATACTGGAAATTTCGAGAACATTAGAGAGGAGTATTGTTGAAAAATATGGTTATTTAGAGACAATCATATCACCTACTAAGTGGCAGTAGTGTTTAGATCCCTTTGATCGTTCTGAAGCGTAGGCCATTGCGCACGGATGTTGATCGCATTAGTGCCTTGGCAAATACACAGGGTAACTCTCATTAGATAGCTTAGAGATAGAGAAAAGAATCAAGAACAACTAACCCCTCTGAAATTCAGAACCTATTGTGCTAGCACATTTATTACCGTGATATTCCGACACTGATCAGTGAATCTACATACACAGTTCACAGATTTGCAAGGTATACAGCAAAGGAATGCAAGTCAACCCTGTCACAAACCATCTCTGGGATGCCGCGTCGCACCCAGTCAACTGAGTTATGACGTATATACAATAACATAATTTAGGAATTGTAATGGTTACAGTGTTGTGATAGCAACAGTTGCCACTCGGAGTACTAGTTAGTTGCTACGTGAGAACTGTGGACTATTACACCCTTGGTTATAGTATTGATGCTCGTGTACTTAAGGAAACTCTGGGACTGGATTTAGACTGTAGCTTTTTGTCTTGTAAATTACTGTTAAGGTTATGAGTTGAATGGGAGCATAGTTACTGATTAATTTTCACATATTGTGTTTCAGGATATTGTAGAGTTGGTAAGTTACTTGTTGGCAGGTATCAGATACTTCTTCTTTGATACTGTTCACAAGATAGAACACAGACTACTTATATACTCTAATATGACCCTTGTCATTGTCTACGTTCTCTCTCCCGACTTACTGCCAACAGCGCGCCTAGGTAAAGCTCTGCAGCTTATGAGTCCATCTCTCATGAGAGGCCTCCCCCGTTCCGGAGGCTGGTGCGCGCGGTCCCAGCGCGCGTCGCTGAAATGCCTCATTCACTTACGTGTAATATCCCAGCTGAGCGATCCTGAACCCAGCTGTTCAGGACTAACAGCAGACCTGTCCATGGCTTGCGCTCGTGGTTCGTACATACACCGCGGCGTCGCGCCAATCATTCCCATACAGTGTCTCAATTCTGCAGTCCTTAGTCCATTACTCAGGAGCGGAAGCATTTGCATAGTTCCGGTAGCATACAAGGTCTGCATATACCTATGAGCGCTATCCCGTAATTACCCGGCGATACCTAACCGCACATGGCTAGCGCGTGTGGTCAATAGGCTCATCACGACGCTGCCCCAATCATTGCCCTGCAATGACTCAGTCCGGCGCTCTTAAGTCTCCGACTCAGGGGCGACAGTAGTTGCATCTGTAGTCAGTACACAACGTGCATATGGACCTGTTGGCCCCGAGACAGACATCGAGTGGCGATATCACAACAATTACATATGTTTTAGAATCTAATCATTAATCTGAATATCTTGTCTTCATTATCAGCCTCTGTCTTCAACCTCGTCTACATCCTCGTCCTCGTCCTCGTCTACTTCCTAGTCTTCGTCCTCGTCCGTGACAAACCCTGACTACATGTCAAGCCTTGAAATCGGAATTGGATCAGATACGTCCTAATCCAAGGAACATTTCACGTGTCCATTACGCAACCACCACACCTTTTTGGGGATACACCAACTGGTCACCTTCTCAATAAAGACAACAATATGACTCCCAAACTTCCGCCCTCGATGATTGAGGAAACGTCCAAGGCTTCACCCACAGAACTTGCTGAGTACATTTACGATCTAATAGATGCCTGGAACATACATAACTTCCGTGACTGGGAGCTCTGGGAGCTTTATACTAATCGCTTCGAAGGATGGACAGAACAAGATTTCACACAAATTGATAATGTAACTAAATTAACCCTACAAAAGTATCTGATCAAACATGGTGTTTTTATGGTTAGAGTTCATGATAAAGGAAAAGGTAGCATTGCCAAACAACTTATGGAGCCACTCGAAATCAAAAAGTATCACGATTGGTCAATAGAAGAATACGACTCTTGGGCAAATCCTATGTCTGGTGCCTGCTTTAATATTGATAGCATTTGCAATCCGCACGACCCCAACTACAACAGCCCAAAGCAAAAGAGTTAAGAGATGCTATATGACACGAGGGATTTAAAGAGAGAAAATGGCAAGATCAGATATGAAGATAATGAGGCTAAAATATTTGAGGAATTGGAAAAACAAAATGATGCCATTGACAAGCAACCATTGGCTACTTCACTTCCAATTAATGATTGTGCTGAGGAATATTGCCCTAAACCCAAGAATAAGCAACTGGAATCCCTTATAAGGCTTTACAAGGAAACTGACAAATATAACGATGGAACTCATAGTTTTGACTACAAGCTGATGATATTCCTAGATAATTGTAATAATGCCTGCGTCGAGCCAAAACACTACGCAAGTGCACTAACAAATATGTTTATCTTACCTGCAAAGGTGTCTATTTAGACAAGACCCTTAACAAATTTGACATGACATTTGAAGAGTGGTGCAATCTTATGAAAAATCATTATGAAACAGAACCTTGGCGCATAAAACGAGAAAATATCTGGAATGGGATGGATCTTACCTTTCTCCTGCGGTAAAACCCTGGGCAGACGCTTTCAGAGATATTTGAATGGCTCAACACTGAAACTCGACGTGTCCAAAGGAGACTAGCAAACCATCAAGAAGATTTCTCCCTGTGACAGAGGATTATCAGCGCCTGCTACGGATGTGCTGAACTTCGACCAGTGCTCTTGGAACCCCCACCTGATGCCGAAGGCGTTTGCAATTAGATTAGAGCCCAAATAGCCCAGCTTGAATTCACAAGTCCAACAGGAAGTTTTATGCGAACAGTACCAGCCCAAAATTCAGTGCTTATGACTGATCGACATTATAACACTGTTGAGAGCAACCACAAAGGCAGAAGATTCAATGATAGGGTGTCTTCAAACACACCTTTTATTGCGAGGAATGGATCTAAGTTGCCGACAAAGTGGACTAAATGCTGTCTTGTGTGTCAAAAGCCAAACTGTTGGTCAACTAATCATACTTCTGACAAACAGCAAAGGTCATATGATTGTATCAACCAAAAGTTCTCAGCAAAGAATCAAAATAGAGTACGGCAGTTTATAGTTAATTTTGAAGGAACAGCAGATGAAGATGAGTTCAATGCCATGATGGCAGAATGTGATGCCGAATTTGAGGAAGTCCAAATTTCAGACAACAAGTGGCCCAATGATAATGATCCAGCATTTACTGGTCTCATTAAAGAAATTGGTGGCGAAGAGTTTATCACCTATCTCAATGAACAAATGGCGGAGCATTTTTTTACGGCACCTAGATTTCCACCTATATGTATAAATGACGACACAAGAACAGGAGTACGGGGATATATTTTAAGAGCAGAGCCCCCTGACTTGCTAGATTTGTCAAACACAGATGTTCCTTTTTCAAAAACTATTAATTCTGGGAATATTCTAGCATTTGATGATGTCCAAACACTTGGCAGAAAAGAAGAGAGATATGACGATAGATACTTCCACGGTCTGTTGGTTGATACAGGAGCCGCTGGTCATTCAACAGCTGGAATCGGTCAAGTTAAAGCATTCCAACGCTTAAGAAAGTGTTAACAGGTTGATAATTCAAAGGTTGGTGTGGCTAAAATTACTGTAATTGGAAAAGGGATGTTTGCATCAATCAGCACAGTTTCCCTTGATACGCCAATTGGTAGCGTCGAATTTCATGTGGTACCTTGTAATATTCTGTTTTTACTTAGTCTCAAAGATATGGACTGGTTAAATTGCACTGTCAATACTCTGCAAAATACAACAGTGAAAAACGGCAAAGTTGCAGCAAATCTCTTTCGGAAATATGGTCACATCTGGATGACCTTGGGCTATATACAATCATTATTTATCTACACTGAAGATTAGTCGACAACTTGCTACTTTACAGAGCAACAACTTCGCACAATCCACCGTAGGTGTTATGAATTAGTTGTAGGTAATTTGGATTGGGTGGCGCACGGACTATTTCGTAAATTCGGTTAGGGCTAGGCAAATGGGGCGTAGATTATGTTGGTTGGAATTTTAGAATTTGCTCCTTAGTTCGAACAACTTTTGTTTTAAGATACACGACCTTATACCCTTCGATAATCAGAACTAAATATATCTACTTGATTAACTATTCGTGATTTACCTGCACCCTTGAAATCTTTATCTTGCCGAAACTGACTCGACCTCTGTAGCTTAACAGCTCCGTAATCCAGTCCATAAGTAAGATTCATAACACTTTGTTCGAACTCACATTACAGACCTCGAGTCAGCTTTGACAAATCTAAATCCAACTCGATTAATTAAGTTAAAATCAAAAATGTCGACCGAAGAATCAACTACTGCAAATGCCAATTTACTTGAGAGCGAGTGGGATAAATTAGCTGCTCTGATCGGGGAAATTCAGAGCCAGCCAACCAGCTCTTCGGCTCCGATACCAATGGGTGCACATCCTAAGGTCAAAATGTTCTGTACCCAAGCTTTTGTAATGGGTAAGCAAGCTGCCAGTCATCCTGAGATTATGGGACCACAGATCCCCTCTACAGCTTGCGATAATCAGCAATTTCTGATGTACGAGTACTTCTCGCTTGGTATGGATTCGTGCCGCACAATTAATCCATCGACTTCGACATCAAGGCAAGAAGGCAACAGGCCTGACCTGTTCTATGGAGATCGTGATAAATTTAAGGCGTTCTCCAGACAATTAGCACTCTGGTTTGGTCAAAATCCAAACAATTTTAGATCTGATAATGAAAAAATTAGTTTCGCTGCCAGCTACCTCCGTGGTGAGGCATTTGAATGGCTTGAGCCTTTTGTGAACGAATCCGATGGGAAAGTTCAATTCGACACCTTCGACAACTTGATGCATGCCCTGAGAGCGGCCTTTGCAGATCCTGATTCATACGCCACGTCTGAGAGGGAGTTAGATCAGCTCAAACAATATTCATCTTGTTCGGCATACTTTTCTAGATTCTCGGCGTTAATATCGCAACTTGGCTGGAACGAAGATGCTGTGAAAATCCACCACTTCCGCCGTGGACTAAAGGATGGAATCAAGGATATGCTAGTGGGAAGAGATGTCCCATCAACAATAAATGAATTCGCTGCATTGTGCATTAAATTAGATAACCAGAATCAGGCACGAGCACAAGAGAAAAAGAGCGTGGGGCCATTGAGGCTACAGAATAATCCACTGAAGCAAGCGAACTCAAATTCGTATTTGCCCCACCTTCGCCCCAATCCGCCCCCAGCAACCTCCTGGAGAACCCATGGAGCTCGATGCAGCATCGCGCAATGCCTATCGTAGGGCAAATAATTTGTGTACATATTGTGGAGCGTCTGGGCATTTTGTCAGGTATTGCCCAAAGGCTGAAGCAAAAAAAAATAAAGTAGCATCTGCAATTGTACAATCACCAGATCAACCTGAAGAAAATTCGTCTACTATATTTGAAACAAAAAACTAGGACATCTAGAGGATAAGCGGCAATCTTTTAGTAAAATTTGGGCCGCAATACATTCAATTAACTTCAATTTGGGAAATAAACCACCACTTGTTTTAAACACTATAATCAACAAAAATATTTCTTCTTCATCAATGGTGGATTCCGGCGCAACTTCGCTCTTTGTCGATTCTTATTTCCTTGAAAAAAATAATTTAATACCAAAAAAGAAAAAATATCCTGAGACTTTAAAAGTCGTTGATGGCCGTGAATCAGTTAGTGGAGCTATAACACACGAGATTGAGTTAAGTTTACAGCTTGGTGATCATTCTGAGTGTGCCCTGTTCCAGGTAACAAAGCTCTCAGATTATCCTATTATACTTGGAAAAGCTTGGCTCAATCGTCATGACCCTACAATTCATTGGTCTTCAAATTCGATCTTGTTCACATCAGAATTCTGTCAGTCTCATTGTCTTCATAATAGGGACTCTGATGTCTCAATCTGTTCTGTCACGCTACCTGTTCTCAACAAATTAGCAAAGCGTGAAAACCTTGAAGTCTTCGCTATTTCTGTTAGGGAAATTGAGGAGCATCTAGAAAAATCAGAAAAATCCGAATCTGAAGAGTGCAAGGAATTACTTCAGAAAATCCCACCGGAATTCCATGACTTGTTGCCGCTGTTCACTAGAAAGGAAGCAGATAAGCTTCCTCCTCATAGGTATGTCGACCATAGCATAGAGCTTGAGGAAGGCAAAAAGCCTCCATTTGGCCCATTATACAACATGTCGAATTTGGAACTTCGCGCTCTCTGGAACTACCTTGAGGAAAATCTAAAAAAAAAATTCATTCGTCCTTCGTCTTTGTCCTCGGCCTCACCAGTTTTATTCGTTCGTAAGCCTGGAGGTGGATTGAGATTCTGTGTGGATTACAGAGGGCTTAATTCCCTGACCAAAAAAAATCGATATCCACTACCCTTAATAGATGAAACTCTCCGCCAACTACAAGCTGCAAAAATATTCACTCGACTCGATCTTCGTGGAGCATACAATTTGATTAGAATTCGAGAAGGAGATGAACATTTGACGGCATTCCGCACCCGCTATGGACTATATGAATATCTAGTTATGCCATTCGGCCTCACAAATGCTCCTGCTACTTGCCAGCAATATGTTAATGATACCTTGAGACAGTATCTCGATCGTTTCTGTGTTGTCTATCTTGATGACATTTTGATATATTCTCAAAATCTGGAAGAGCATCGCCATCATGTCCGTCAAATACTAGAATCGTTGCTTCAAGCAGGACTCTATGTCAAGGGAGAAAAATGCGAGTTCTTCACTACTTCGACAAAATTCCTTGGGTTTGTTATCTCGACATCCGGTATATCCATGGATCTAGCCAAAGTTTCAACAATACTCGAGTGGAATCCTCCCACATGTGTAAAAGAGCTTCAGTCTTTTCTTGGATTCGCAAATTTTTATCGTCGATTCATAGAAGGTTACTCCCAAAAGGTGAAACCTCTAACTAAATTACTTTGTAAAAATTCGACTTTTGAATGGTGTAATGAACAACAAGAAACATTTGAGGCTTTAAAGCAGAAATTTTGTTCAGCTCCAATACTCCGACACTTTGAGCCGAATTTGGAAACAATCCTCGAAACAGATGCTTCAGATTTCGCAATCTCAGGAATTCTGTCCCAGTATTTCCAACATTCAGGTAAAAAAATGCTACACCCAATAGCATACTTTTCGAGAAATTTGACTCCAGCTGAGCGCAACTATGGGATTGGTGACAAGGAGCTCCTCGCCATTGTAGCATCACTAGTGCAATTTCGACCATACGTTGTCAATTTGTCACAGCCTTTATTGATTCTTACAGATCATTCGAACTTGACAACCTTTGCCTCAAAACAAATCTTGAACAGAAGACAAGCTCGCTGGGCCAATGAGCTCTCAGAACTAAACTTCAAGATTGTTTACCGTCCAGGCAGTAAAAATCAACGCGCAGACGTGTTAACTAGAAGATCAGGAGATCTTCCTGTTGAAAATGAGGAACTGCAACCTGCAACAATACTCGGACCTGAGAAATTTGAAATTTCGGCGCTAGAAGCGCACTTTGAAGCAGAAATTAAAGAAAATTTGAAATTAGATTCATTTGGGCAGAGCATATTCAAGGCGCTTGATCAGGGACTAACTCGTCACCTAGGTGTCGATTTGGCTACATGCCGCAAAAATGATGATGGTCTTTTAGAAGTCAATGGACTAATTTATATACCACAAAACCTAGAATTCCAGCAGCGCATTATCAGCTCACGACATTCGCATCCTGCTGCAGGTCATCCAGGACAGGCAGCTACATTTGAACTAATATCTCGCGATTTTTGGTGGCCTGGAATTCGTAAGACCATCGCTCGTTACATTCGCAATTGTGATACCTGTCAGCGCATAAAACCTGTCCGACACGCACCCTATGGGTATATTAAGCCTCTGGAAATTCCTCAGCGACGTTGGGAATCAGTCTCTCTAGACCTTATCACGGGTCTTCCGTTTTCTAACTCATTTGATTCAGTACTTGTTGTGGTTGACCGTCTCACCAAGATGGCACATTTTGTACCCTGTAATACTGACTTGGATTCGACTAACTTTGCTCGCCTCTATCGCGATTCGATTTTCCGTCTCCACGGTCTTCCGAGCTCAGTAATTTCAGACCGTGGTTCGATTTTTACATCTGGCTATACTAAGGAACTTAGTAAAATTCTATCCATTGAATCTCGCCTTAGTACAGCATTTCATCCCCAGACAGATGGACAGACTGAGCGAGTAAATGCTATTCTGGAACAATATTTGCGGGGATATATTTCGTACCAGCAAGATAATTGGGTTGAGTATTTGTCTCTTGCTGAATTTGCATACAATAATTCGATTTCTGCAACCACTAAGGTTACTCCGTTCTTCGCAAACTATGGCTTCAACCCTCGATTTGAGATCCTAAGAAAGGATTCAAATAATTTGTCACCTTCGTTACCAGAATTACAACAGTTCCGAGTAAAACTAGAAAAACTCGAGCAGCACCTTCGACAGGAAATTCGGCTAGCACAGGAAACTTATGTTGAACATGCTAACAAGCACCGAATTTCTCCTCCGGTATTTGAAATTGGATCTTCAGTTTGGCTGCTACGGAAAAACATTCGAACAACTAGACCATCTGCCAAGCTCGATTACAAGCGACTAGGACCCTTCAAAATAATAGCGAAAATCTCGACTCATGCTTATAAATTGGATTTACCTTCGACCATGAGAATTCATCCAGTCTTTCATGTTTCGTTACTCGAACCAGTAGCTATAGACCCTCTTCCTGCGCAGAAGAAAATACCTCCTCCTCCAGTTGAAGTTGATGGGGAACTCGAATTTTACGTTGAGGAAATATTAGATGCCAGAAAAACTGGGAAATCAGGTCAGCTTCAATATCTTGTCAAATGGGCTGGTGATTCGCAACCTACTTGGGAACCTTTTGAACATGTAAGAGATTTGGAAGCACTCGATAAGTTTTTCGCTCGTTTTCCGAAGAAGCCGAGACCTGCTGCTCGTAGGAACTCGCACTAAGAGAGGGACCTACTGTTATGAATTAGTTGTAGGTAATTTGGATTGGGTGGCGCACGGACTATTTCGTAAATTCGGTTAGGGCTAGGCAAATGGGGCGTAGATTATGTTGGTTGGAATTTTAGAATTTGCTCCTTAGTTCAAACAACTTTTGTTTTAAGATACACGACCTTATACCCTTCGATAATCAGAACTAAATATATCTACTTGATTAACTATTCGTGATTTACCTGCACCCTTGAAATCTTTATCTTGCCGAAACTGACTCGACCTCTGTAGCTTAACAGCTCCGTAATCCAGTCCATAAGTAAGATTCATAACAGTAGGTTCGGGCACCCATCGGCAACCAGACTGTGGAAAATTCTTCGACGTGCCGGTCATGAAGCTGAATTTAAATTAATTGAACGTCTTACAAAGTTTTGCCGGGATTGTCAATTAAGCAGCAACAAGCCTCTTCACTTCAAATTTTCTCTCAGACAGGATAAAGAGTTCAATCATATCATTTACGTGGATATACTCTGGCTCGAAGACAGACCAGCTGTGCACGTTGTAGATGACGCCACCTCATTTTCTGCAGCTGAATGGCTCAAAGGTGCTGAAAGAGAGAGTGCAGAAGAAGTTTGGAATGCCATCCAGAGATGCTGGATAAATGTCTACATTGGATCGCCGGAATATCTCGTACACAATGTGGGCAAGAATTTTTCTTCCTCAAGTTTTCGAAAGAACTGCTCTGAAAGCAAAATTGAGGTTAAGGAAATCCCTGTAGAAGCTCACAATTCTGTGGCAAAAGTTGAGAGAGCCCACAAACCATTATGTCGAGCTTACAAGATATTCAAAGAGCAATTCACAGGACAAGCAATCAACCGTGACACCCTTCTATCCATGGCTGTAAAGGCATGTAATGATACTGCCGGCCCTGATGGCCTTATTCCCACCCTTTGTGTCTTTGGGGCCTATCCGCGTCTCACATGGGATGATGCACCCTCACCTACTACTATCCAGAGAGCAGATAGTATCAGGAAAGCTATAGCTGAGCTTAGAAGATACCGCGCCAATCAGATGATCCAACAAGCTGCCAACATGCGTAATGGGCCTAGCCATTCTCACCTTGAAAATGTCCCAATTGGAGGTCAAGTGCGAGTGTGGCATGAAGGCAATAACAAAAAGGGATTGTGGACCGGACTGTGGAATTTGATTGACAAAAATAAAGAAAAAATTACAGTTAATATCAATGGCAAGCACTGTAATTTCCGTTCCACTTCTGTTGGTAAATGGTTTGATAAGGATGATGATCCGAACAATATCTGCCAACAGCGAGATACAAAACAGGACGATCAAAAGTCACAGTGCAATTTATCCAATCAAAGTCTTGGTATTCAACTATCAAATCAGCCCCGATCTCTTCCTAATGCGCAGCTCCATACACCGTTACTTCGTCGAAGTCAGGGAGAAAGACAGTTTAATGGACGCCATCAATTTAAATACAAGTGCTGTAAATGGACAGGAACAGAGAATGTTTCATCTCAAGTTTTTATGTTGCCATAAGAGCAGGAAGCCTTAAAACTTTCGATGAATCTCAGGGCAGCAGGTTTAATCCGCACTCCTGGTGAACCTTTTGAGGCGTCAACAAAACAGGAAATTGAAGGCCTGATGAAATCTGGTGTATTTGAATTTAAGCGGTTTGATGAAAGCATGGTTGACAAGCGAATCTTTAACTCGAGAATGGTTAATACTATCAAGGGTAAAACGACTATTGCCCCATTCGAGAAATCAAGGCTAATTGTTCAAGCGTAAAACGACAAAGATAAATCCATGATATTAACATAATCTCCAACTGTGCAGCAAGCAAGTGTTCGACTAATCCTAGCACTTGCTATTCCCCTCAAAAGAAAGTTTAATCACGTCGTATTTCTTCGAGATATCTCGCAAGCTTACGCGCATTCCAAGACTTCTTTAACAAGAGATATTCTCTGTTGACCTGCTACAGAAGCCTTCAGAGCTTTAAATCTAGATCCAGGGATTATGTTTGACTTAGTTATGTATCATATGATGACAAAGATGACAATTGTTTTCTAAGTGGTGTAAATGATATGTCTTCTATAAGTAAATATATTTGTGTTGTTATATAGAAATAAGGTACAAATTATCTAGAAGATGATCAAGTAAAACTGGTTGTGATATCTTCTCCAGTCCCCTCCAATAATCCAGATCATGTCCATATATAACCATTTCTTGTCACGGTTTCATAACAAAATGCATGGGCGATCTTGTAGGTACAGTATATTAATTATAATTCTCTAGAGAGAGAATTCTAACAGCTAGTGACTACAAATATATATAATCCAGAATACTCCTCCTTCCATAGGATTCCCTCTATGACCAGAATTGTTTGGATTCTTCAACAACTTCCGAGAAGATTCTGGATGACACCATTGATCTAATTGCCTGCGCTAGCTAGCGTAGGCTACAGGAATAATTAGGCTTAACAGCCGTTACATTTCTATAACCGCTCCTTAGTCATTTAACCAAATATCTACTAGCTCTAGATTCCGTATACAGGTTTAGATCTAATCACACATGACACTAGAAAGTTACACATATCTCCTTAATTACAGTGTTCGTATGATTAGGCGTCCTGTACGGGTTTCTTCCCTTGACAGTTGTATACTCGCGAGACACGCGACTAGTCACGACCTGATATGTCATTACCCTGTAATAATAATTGACATGGAACCTCTTCGGATGTCTCAGCGCAAGCATCAGATATTCCTTAGGACCGAAACAGTAGCCTGGAATATACCTGTACTTCCTTACGCTTCACTTGTCGTAGTGTAACCGAAACAGATTATCATGCGAATTCTCAAGCCGCTATATGGTATACCAGAGGCTGGTAACCACTGGTTTGGTACCTTCTTTAAGCATCTGAAGGAAATGCTCAATATGAAACCCTCATGCTTTAATCCTTGCTTGCTAATTACATCCAATGGAAACAAATTTGGTGTCACTGGAATGCAAGTAGATGACTCTCTTTTTATTGGAACAGAAGATTTTGTCAAGCTTGAAGATGCCAAACTTAAAGAAGCCAAACTCAAAGCTAAGGATATTAGTCGTCTTACGGAGAACGAATCCCTACATTTCAATGGCCTTATTATTTCCCTGAAGGACGACACTCTACTTATTCAACCAAACGGCCAAGGTAACAAAATTGACCTCATTGACCCCGAAGATTCCGGCCGATTCTTGACTCTCGAGGAGTGTATATGTTATTTGTCCACAGGGTACAAGTGTGAGTAAATAGGGGGTCAAGGTCTTCCACAAGGAGAGGAAGAGGGTCAGTGAACTGAGAGTCAAGGTCTTCCACAAGAAGAGATAGAGGGCACGTCGTGATCTGATACGAGTATGGGCTCGAAGTGGTCTTCACAAGGAAGAGAGGGAATATCTGGAATGAGAATAATATTGAGAAGACGTTGCGTGAAGAACGCAACTCGACTGTAGGCTACGCTTTATTATATACATGCTCGTAGTTCACTGTTACGTTACCTTTCCCTACTCAGTCCTGCAAGGTTTGTTTACTACTAGTAAGCCGTCATTCTAACCCCTGTTATTATTCCGTGAAAGTAGCCCCCTGTTCAAGCGCGAGCTCCTGCGAGGCTTTGAAGCTATGTTGGGTTCTATCGGCTTTGGTTTATGAGGATATTGTTGATGAAAAATTTTAACTGCCTCAGTATCATCAAGGTTTGCAGCTGGTTCCCAAGTAGCATCATTCTCGCCTGTCCATTTGACAAAATACTGGATACCGTTGCGTTTGGTCTCTCTCGAGTCATAAATTTCTTCAACATTAAATTCTTTGTTTTGATCGACAATCACTGGCGGCGGCGGTTCTTGAATTTGGCCTGGAACTGGATCTTCTGCAGTTGGGTGAAGCAATGACACATGAAAGACTGGGTGAATTTTCATGCTTCTCGGTAGGTCAAGTTTGTAAGCATATGCGGATATAATCTCCTTAATGCGAAATGGACCTAACTTTCTCCAGTCAAGTTTTTGGGAATTTCGAGTTGTCCTTATATTTTTTGCAGATAGAAATACCCAATCTCCAAGTTGATAGCGAGGCGCAGGGATTCTTTTTGTATTAATAGCCTGTTCCTGTTGATCTTGTGCCGATCTGATATTGGATCTCAAGAAATCATGAAGTTCCCTCATTTTAATAGCGAAATCTTTTGCATCAAGACTTGCGGAAGATTTTGCATATGGCTTAATACTTATAGTAAATCGTGGGTGAAATCCGTAATTGCCAAAAAATGGAGAGACCTTGGTTGACGTGGAAATTTGGTTATTAGCAGCAAATTCAGCCATTGATAACCACTTGACCCAGTCATCTTGTTGGTATGACACATAACTACGTAGGTACTGTTCCATCACGGCATTAAATCTTTCAGTTTGTCCATCTGTTTCTGGATGGAAAGCGGTTGACATTCTTGACTGTATTCCAAGGTTTCTGCAAAGACTTTTCCAGAAGTGTGCTGTAAATTGTGTTCCACGGTCAGAAGTAATATGAGTGGGTAGTCCATGGTGTTTCCATACATGTTGTAGGTAAAGTTCGGCCACATCTTGGGAGGTAACAGTTGTGTTACAAGGTATCAGGTGTCTCAATTTCGTTAATCGATCCACTACTACCATAATCGCATCAAATCCTTGGCTACTTGGTATTCCTGTTACAAAATCCATTGATACTTCTTGCCATGGCTGTTGAGCAATCGGCAGAGGCCGAAGAACTCCAAACTTGCTATGATTGCTAGGTTTACTTCGCTGGCATACATGGCAATTGCGTACATATCTTGCTACGTAATTGCGCATTGAAGGCCAGTAATAATCTCGACTGATAAGTTCAAATGTTTTTTCCCGGCCTGGATGTCCAGCCGGTGTAGCATCGTGATAGAGCCTAAGTAACTGAAGCTTAAGTGGATCGTGATTTGGTACAAAGATGCATTCACGATACAGTAACCGACCCTCCATTATAGAGCACTCAGCAAGAGATATTTCTTTACAGTGTCGTTTATTTTGTTGAATCATATTTATTATTTGATTTGGAAATCCATCAGTTTTATATCCCTCGTCTAAGAGTCTTTTTATCAAGGCTTGATCGGGAATTTTATGCGATATAGAACCTGCAAACAGCTCTAGACATTGATCAATATCCAGGTTCTTTCTTTTTAATACAACTTGACTTTGGTGTAATAATCTATCATCCCCCTCCTCAGGGAGATCTCCCGATCTTCTTGTTAGAGCGTCTGGTTTTCCTCCTTGCTTACCTGGTCTATATTTGATTACAAAGTTGAAGCGAGAGAGGTATTCTGCCCAGCGAGCCTGTCTTCGGTTAAGCTGTTTTGTGCTCATGAAATATTCCAAATTCTTATGATCAGAAATTACTTCTACTGGATGCGCAGCCCCTTCAAGTTCTGGTCTCCATTCTTCAAAGGCACGAATTATCGCAGAAGTTCTTTGTCATATATCTCGTAGTTGCATTCGGCCGGTGTATGCTTTTTTGAAAAATATGCCACAGGTCTCAGCTTTTTGGAGCTATCGTACTGAGAAAGAATGCCAGCTGAGACGTAGTCGGATGCATCAGTTTCAACAATTATTGGTTTATCTGGGTCGAAGTGCGCCAAAATCGGCGATGTTGTAAAAGCATTCTTTAAGACTTGAAAAGCAGTTTGTTGTTCACTTCCCCAAACAAATTTTATGTCTTTGCGGGTTAGCTTTGTCAAAGGGAATGCAATCTTGGAGAAGCCGTGTATAAATCGACGATAAAGTTGGAGAAGCCTAGGAAAGCTTGCACATCTTTGATATTTTTTGGAGTAGTCCAATTTTTAACAGTCTCTAGTTTCTTTTCATCCATACTAATACCGTTAGGCTCAATTATGAGACCGAGATACTTAGTGCTTTGTGTATGGAACTCGCATTTTTCTGGGTTTAAAAATACATTATTGCGGTATAAGGCCTGCAATATCTTTTCAACATGTATTTGGTGCTGTTCCATAGAATCGCTGTATATAAGAATATCATCTAGATAGGCTGTACAAAATACATCAAGATATTCACGTAGACAATCATTGATAAAGTGTTGAAATGTTGCTGGTGCATTAGTAAGTCCGAAAGGCATCACGTTATACTCAAAATGCCATAGCGAGTCCGAAAAGCTGTTTTCCATTCCTCCCCTTCCGCCATTCGAATCTGGTTGTAGCCTTGGCGAAGATCTAGCTTAGTGTACCATTTCGCTTTGGCGAGGCGATCGAGGGTCTCTCTAATTAAAGGTAATGGATATCTATTTTTGACTGTAATTTCATTGAGACCTCGATAGTCGACACAAAGGCGTAATGAACCATCCGATTTTTTAACAAATAAAACTGGAGCGCCAGCTGGTGAAGAACTTGCTCGAATAAATCCCTTTTCAAGGTTTTCTTTTATGTATCTATTTAATTCCGCAAGCTCTTCCCGGGACATTCCATATAAAGGACCAAAGGGGGGATTTTTATGTTTCATAAGTGGTATTTTATGATCATATTGGCGTCTTTTAGGTAGATTGTTTGCTAGCTTTTTATCCATCATGCAGTAATATTTTCTGTACTGACTTGGAATTTGATCCTCCAAACACTTACTATTTTCCGAAGAAGTCATCGGTTTATCTTTAATTTCTTGCGTACTCATGAGAAAGATTTGTAAGTTTTCTTTTTGTGCGAGTCTATGGAGAGCATCTGAGCTGGACATGTGAAAACTTATCTTATGTTTTTTCCCTTGAGTTGGTATTAATTCTGGAGAATGATTGCATTCGCGCTTACAGAATTCAGAATCGAATAAAATTGTATTTTCTTTAAATCGTAATGTCGGATCGTGCTTCTGAAGCCAGGGGATCCCCATTACTAGAGGATAAGAGCCTAGCTTTGTAACAAAAAATGGGACTATTTCATGGTGGGAACCAATTGCTAAAGGTAAATGGCAGATGTGCGTAACATCTCCGGAAGATATAGGTCTTCCATCGATTACATGGAGTGTACGGGGGAATTGGAGAGGGGACAGAGTAAGATTGTTATGGCGCGCGAATGTTTCATCAATGAATGCAAACCCGGAACAGCCGGTATCAATCAGAGCATACGTTGAGATATGTGAGCATTTATTCTTAATTTTACAATCAGCAACTAAATGATCACCATCCAGATTATTCTCTAGAGGAGATACCGACAATTCAGAGATAGAAAACGCAAACATCGAAGGAACATGTTGGGATCCCGGACAGGGGCCATTTTTCAAATCCGGGATCATTGAAAATCCTGTTGATGCTTTGTAGTTGCTTCAGGATCTCTAGAATCGTGACTTCGGCGCCGATTTGCTGTAGGGCAAGAATTTGAGCTATGACCAGCCCCAGCACAATACATACAGAGGTTATTTTCTCGCCGCCATTGTTTTTCGCTTGCAGATATTTTTCGCAATCCATTTACATACATGTATCGATCCTCAACAGGAGGACGGAGGGTCATGCGAGCTTTCAGAGCAGAGAGGTCCATCGGAGCGAGACCACCTGAAACGTGCGAGGGGTGAGCTAAGTTGTGAAAATTTTGAGGGGCTATTGCAACATGATTTAAATTTTGTTCAGCTTTAAGCCCTCGAATTCGATTGTCTAGGTTCATCAACATTAATGCATATTCATCAAGACATGAAGGTCTATGAATCTGGTGAATCATAGCATTTTTTAGCTCGATCGAAAGTCCTTTATCTAAAGCATCAATCTTCGCATCTTCATTATAGTTTAGATAGCCGATTATGCGAAGAAATTCAGAGTAGTAGCTAGAAAAATCCCCTAATCCCTGCTGAAGCTTCTGAAGTTCTTGGCGCGCGGTCCCACGGGGATCCGGATCTCCGAAAGATGCTTCAAGGTATGTGATAAGAGACTGGATCGATGCGAAAGGTGCTGAGGGGTTAGCTCTAACAATGGGAACAATTTGTTGCAGAGCTCGACCTTCTAAGCGACTAATCGAATAAATTACTTTCGATGGCTCATCTTGAAATCGATCACTATTAATTCTGAGTTTCATTTGTAACTGTGTGACAAAGCCTGGTAGGTTTGAACGGTCTCCATTAAACTTTTCTGGATCCGGGAACCTTTCGGAACGAAAATTTTTTGCGGGATTGGATAATGGAGTGGGAATCTGAACTGTACGAGCGACACTAAGGTCTACAGTGAGCTGATTGATTTGTTGCTCTAGATTATCAATTGATTTGTTTGCAGCCTCTAGCTGAGAGCGAGCATTAGAGACTTGACTGCGTGCGGCATCCCTTTCTGATCGATACCGCTGTACCAAAGAGCCAAGCTGATTAAAAAGATTGCTTGCATCGCTGTCATACAGTTGTCTAAATTCCTCGATAGAAGTGGGGGGATTCCAGGCAGGGGTGTTTGAGTTTGACATTGTTGTACAGTGCGGATGAGGACGCAACGTAATCTCGAGGAGTGTATATGTTATTTGTCCACAGGGTACAAGTGTGAGTAAATAGGGGGTCAAGGTCTTCCACAAGGAGAGGAAGAGGGTCAGTGAACTGAGAGTCAAGGTCTTCCACAAGAAGAGATAGAGGGCACGTCGTGATCTGATACGAGTATGGGCTCGAAGTGGTCTTCACAAGGAAGAGAGGGAATATCTGGAATGAGAATAATATTGAGAAGACGTTGCGGGAAGAACGCAACTCGACTGTAGGCTACGCTTTATTATATACATGCTCGTAGTTCACTGTTACGTTACCTTTCCCTACTCAGTCCTGCAAGGTTTGTTTACTACTAGTAAGCCGTCATTCTAACCCCTGTTATTATTCCGTGAAATTGACCTACCAGAAAATGCGAGCACTTGGAGCATGGCTTGCCTCTTTTTGTCAACCGCTCGTTTTGTTTAGGCTCTCTCAAGCGGCACAATTCCAGGAACCAGGGAACGAAGAAATCAAGGATCTAAACATTGCCCTTCAAACTCAAAAGAATAATCCAAGTGCCGGGTTGAAATATGTGGATTTAAATCTAGATGATGCTCTGGCTTTATATGCTTGGGTGGACGGATCCCTTGCTAATAATAAAGATCTAACATCACAAATTGGGTTTGTAATAGCTCTTGGAATTGAAACGCGCGGTAATAACGCCTTCACGTTCCGGGGCAATTTAATTCATTGGAGCTTGTTGGAAAATGAAGTATAATCCTATTAGTAACAATTACCTTCATTACGTAAGGGTTCCCAACGCAATCCCTACATCCACTATTTACACTCTAGTCCCATCTCCCCTGTAAGATTTGCACGAATAGATACTAGTGTGGCTCTACTTCTATCACAAGGGAATACAGCGTAAATGATCGCCTACTATAACTTAATGATTTTTACTAAATAGATTATCACGTCGTTTTTTATGGTCTTGATTGACATCTTTTTATATATAAACATATAATTAATTCACTCTTCTTCGCTCTGCTTTAAGTGATACTCTATCTCTTTCAACAGAGCTCTACAAATTGCAAGCGAGTCACACGTTCTGTGCTTGCCTCCGAACTCTAAGCTATGACACAAGGCATTGATATTGCTATCCCACTTTGCATAATCCTCAATCAGATAGTTGCCCAGCTCGGTCTACCCACACTACCCCTCATCATCTGCACCGATAGTCTTAGTCTATACAAATGCCTCGTGAAACTCGGCACCACCAAAGAAGAACGCCTCATGATTGACATTATGGCCATCCGTGAGTCCTATGAGCGTAGAGAATTGGCCGAGATCCGCTGGATCCATGGGAAAGACAATCCAGCTGACGCTATGACTAAACACAAGCCGACAACAGCTTTACAACGACTTTTCGAGACAAACAAACTAGAATGTAGATTACAAGGATGGGTGGATAGGAGAACGTGAGAAAGCTACCGGACTAAACTTCAGAAACAATAACTCTCTAACTTTGAAAGACTTCTACTATTTTAATTTCATTTCATAAAGAGGAATGATTGTCTCTTTTAGAGAGTTGCAAATGTTGGAAAATATGGTTATTTAGAGACAATCATATCACCTACTAAGTAGCAGTAGTGTTTAGATCCCTCTGATTGTTCTGAAGCGTAGGCCATTGTGCACGGATGTTGATCGCATTAGTGCCTTGGCAAATACATAGGGTAACTCTCAATAGATAGCTTAGAGATAGAGAAAAGAATCAAGAACAACTAACCCCTCTGAAATTCAGAACCTATTGTACTAGCACATTTATTAACGAGATATACCGACAAGTATAAAATGGGTATTTGGGATAACTCTGGTTCGGCAGATTATGGTCTTGTACTTTTAGGAACTCTTTAGAATTATTGAATATTATCTTATGTCGAACTCTTGAACTGTCGAGCCCTTGAATTATCGAACTCTTGACCCTGGGAATGCGAACACCTCTAGTACCCTTGACAATGCCATGCGGGGGAGAAGGAAAGGAACGGCGAAAGCTGCTAGCCAAATCTAAGCAATTTGGCCCACTTGTAGATGTAGACATACCTCTTGTACATAGAACACATAAGGAAAAAACAACCCTAATTAGTATAACAACAAAATTAAGGAACTCTCACTGTAGAAACGCGAGGGACAAAAGACAATTGGCGAGTGGTCAAAAGCTGGCGTGGACTCAAATCATAAGATTCAAAACTAAAGAGAAAAGTGTATAGAAGGATATGAATCTGTATATATGTACATAGATGTTCCACTGACAAATGGAGTTGCCAACACGAAACCCCCCGTCCCTCATTGTCTTCAACTCAAGGGTTTCGCATGAAAATCAACATCCATGACAACCCTTTTGTATCGTGATTTGTCACACTCAAGACTCGTGTGTGTGAAACAAGTTGTTGGAATCTGTCAGATTGGAGAAAAGGCGTACGGACTGAAGCGTAATTGTAGTGGAATAGAGGTTAGATAGACTGCGAGAGATGACTGAAGGTCTACTCGAGATCACATAGAGAAACTAAAGGGTTGAATTTGGTAGTATAATTATCTAGAGAGACTAAAGATTCGAGCGAATACTGGTGTTGACTAATGGTACTAAAGGCGACCGGAGATGATCGGGAAGTGTTGGGTATGACAGAAAACTAAGCGTGAAGAACTCTAAAGTTACAGACTAAGCCATCATATATACCTGCTTTCCTTCCACTAGCTCATCATAACATAGACATTAACCTAATATCAACATGATCCCATATGTAAAGGATTATACTGTTGTCATAACAACATGAGAAGAAGGGTAAAATTATATGGCGAAGGAAGGATCGGGAGTATCGGGAGAGGAATCCTTACAGAATCCCTGAATTGACCTTGAGTCGGCTTACTGACTATTGGACCGACGACCACCTGGTCAATAAAAATGTCGGGGCGTCACACTCACATCCACACTCACATCCACACTCACATCCACACTCACATCCACACTCACATCCACACTCACATCCACACTCACATCCACACTCACATCCACACTCACATCCACACTCACATCCACACTCACATCCACACTCACATCCACACTCACATCCACACTCACATCCACACTCACATCCACACTCACATCCACACTCACATCCACACTCACATCCACACTCACATCCACACTCAGTTATCTCATACATTGTGACCCATAAATCTCTATCTTATCTCTATCACTCAACGACAAAGCTTCAACACATTAAACAAATTCATCATAACTCTGTGAGAGCCGTAGGAGATCACAGGTTGACAAATGACAAAGTCGAATTGGATAAAGACTATATTCAAAAGATTCTAAACTAAAGAGTAAAATGGAAGGCAAAGTATCTAGAGATCTACAACTCTACATTATCTGCGCTGGTCTGTGCGCTACAAACAAAGGACTCTAGTAATATCTTATGTGAAGTGAATGTAATGTGGATATAACAACCCTATCTAATGATCTAGGGTGGAACCGTCACAAACTCTAACTCATCCTCAAACTTGGTATGTCATTCTTACAACCTCCGGAACCATTCTAATTCCTGTGTCCTAGTGAGAGTAATTAACAACTCTCCACAACAGATTTATAGACTTCTTTACATTCCCACTCGCTTCACCAAGTGATATAATCTATGCCTAACAGCCACAAGCTTTTGAAAACCAACCCGTTCAACAGATTATGACCCGGTGCCCCTAAAAGCAAAAAGATTCCATCACTATTAAGCATCCTCATCTCGAAAAAAGTCTTCTGACCCTTCAACAGAAATGGAATCCTCGCCTTCGAAAACCGGCTTCTTTGCTTCGAGACTCGGAACCAACTACTTGCGCGCCATTTCATTAACCAACGTAACCTACCTCACTAGTCCTGAAACATATGAGTTATGGGCTGTTACAATAACTGCAGTATTCGAAGGACAGGGACTTCACGAGATTGTTGTCAACGGCAAAAAGCAGGACAAGGACGCTTTGCCTGAAGAAAAAGGAGCATACAACCAACCTCTCGAGTACTACTGTAAATATATATATTCGGCTCATTGGTTAAAAGATCCTTGGCAAGATCTTAAAACTCAAAGACCCTCACTTGATGTGGAAGTATTTGAAAGAGCAGTACCACCAAAACAGCCCTTTTACATTGATCCACCAAATTAGGCCGGTTGTGCTCCTTGCAAATGCATACAATCCAGGTCGCACTGTCAGTTCGGTCATTGACAAATTCGAGACAGAGTATGATTGGTAAACATCTTTAGCCCAAGAATGTCAGGATTGACTTCTGTATAATCTATATATGTGGAGATAACCAGAATCTAGTGTTCTAAGATTCTGGACTGGCCTTTTGGCCGAGTGGTTGTGCAACTATCTCATGCATAATGTAGTATGGCGTCCTTTAGCCTGAATATCATCTCCTTGACCTTTGTCTCCGCCATACTGTCTACATGCTGCTCTGATAGAGAATCTTCAAACTTGACCCGTCAAAAGCTAACCAACTTTCTTAATGATGTTGAAGTCAAGAGGAGTTACTTGTCGAGCTCGTTCTGTGAATATCATAAGGATGTAGTTGATAACTTAACAACTAAGGACAAAATATCTGGCAAAGACAAATTCTTCACCTTCTAGTGGTGCTGGTGTAATCGCTCAGTATGCTCTGCATATCTGGGATAGCCAAGAAGAATTGCATCCGAATTGAAGTCGAAAGCAACCTCAAGCTTTTCTCCATTTGATGACCTCTCAACAATGCCTTTCTTACCATCCTCATCTCAGTCCTCAACCTCTTTCCAACCACGCCTCAACAACCAATAAAGAAGTTACTCCAATTGCAAACAGGAGCTTGCCCCATTGATCACCGGCCATCACTCACTACAAATTTACGGCGCTACGTATACCGGCAAGGAGGAAATTAAGTCATAATATACAAAGCTGGGTCATGGTTTATGGGGGACTGATGCTCTAATGGGGCTTTACATCTTGAGGAAGGATAGGCAGCTGAGATATGGTGCAAGAAGGGGAACAGGTCTCTGAAGACCATGCTGGGACTGATATTTTCGAGGGGTTTTCAACTTTGGAGGGTTTATGGGCGCCAAGACCAAGATTTCGGCTAATTAGCTAAGAGGGCTTCTTTTGTCGATGAGTCAACGGCACTCCCCAGCGCCCTGGACGGCACAAAAGAAGTTGGGCTAAGCTACCATACAGCGATCACGCTCTGTGTCAGATTGGAGAAAAGGCGTACGGACTGAAGCGTAATTGTAGTGGAATAGAGGTTAGATAGACTGCGAGAGATGACTGAAGGTCTACCCGAGATCACATAGAGAAACTAAAGGGTTGAATTTGGTAGTATAATTATCTAGAGAGACTAAAGGTTCGAGCGAATACTGGTGTTGACTAATGGTACTAAAGGCAACCGGAGATGATTGGGAGGTGTTGGGTATGACAGAAAACTAAGCGTGAAGAACTCTGAAGCTACAGAACAAGCCGTCCTACATATACTGGCTTCCTTCCACTAGCTCATCATAACATAGGCCCTAAACTAGTACCAACATAATAACAAGTGCCAAGAACTAATCTGTTGTCATAATAACATAGAAGGAATGCTAAAATTATGAACTGAAGTAAGGATGGGAAGAAGAATCCTTACACTCTGTCAAGACTTTTCTGAAATTTCAGCACGACCTTTGGGAAGGAGGCTAGAAAGGCAGAGGGTAAATTTCCTGAGGTACCCACAAGTCTGCAGCGCCTAGCTGGCCGGCCTCTTCCAACGCTTCAGAAGGGTCACTATGTCTTTGGATTTAGTCCTAATGTCGGTATTAGGAGAGCTCCGCACCCAGTGGTTTTTGCGATTTTTCCCGGCTGCCATACACCCGCAAATGGCCATTGTTTTGTTGGCTGGAGAGGGGAGATAATGAAGGGCAAAGGGCTCCTCTAAGTGTATGATCAAATGAGGGCTTGTGAGGGGTGGTGTTACGGGGCAAGAGAGTATTCAAGATAGAAGTCACGGGTCAAGATATGAACAAGATACGTAAGATGGAACGTAGACAAGATAGGATGCAAACAAGATACGGAAATCTAACAAAACGTCGCACGCCCTCTAAAGACGTGAACGAGGACTACTTAAGGGTCTCCTCGGACTAGCTCGACGCTAGTGTCAATAACAACACCAGTCCTTTCCATTCCTGTACAATTGGGTTACTATGACAGCTAGACCCCCCCACCGCTGCTTAGGCACATTTTCACCCTTTTATGGAGAGTCATGATAAAAACCATGACAGGTGGTACTGTTTGAGGGGAGCTGTATGGGAGGCATAGGAGGGGATATACTACTGGCATAGGTATCCTTGGCCTGTAGGCAGAGAGGACCTGCATGTCCTGCATAGTCATTGACTCAGACAAGACAATAAAAATGAAATAATAATAATAATAATAATAATAACTAAGGACAATTGTACCTATGCCGAGGTTAAATAATGTCTTCCTGATCTAGATTGTACTGCACCTCCTCCAACAGCTCTCATCATGCAAGTTGACAAAGCACACAGTAAATCTCTCAATCCAAGAAAACCTGATAGGGTTTCCAAACGTTCCAAACGCCCCTTGTTGTTTGAATGTTCCTTCTGCAAGAAACGTTTTCCGACAGAGTATAAAGGGCATGTTTATAACTCTCGCCCTAGACTTAAAGACAAATTGTCCCAACCAAACTCGACACTATCTGAAATACCCTTACAACGAGCAAATATAACCGTTACAGGCATTGATCAGGTTATTCATCTATTTTACCTTGATACTTGCGCAACTGCTCAGATGTATCCTTACCCAGAACAATTCGAACAACTCGTGCCTTGCTCTGGTTATGTGATGTCAAGTTCAAATGAGAGAATATGAATCAAAGGGAAATATGGGTGCAACAGAGCTCACTTGGTTTAATGCCTCAAAAGTGCTATAAACAAGTGGTTTCATTCTATCTATTCACCCCTGTTTTCTTTCCTCAAGCACTTATATCTAAATTACAAATCAAAGCTTGGCACCCTGTCATAGGCTAGAGATTAAGACAGCCAAGGCTTGGGCTTGGGTGACTGATCTGAGTTGATACCAATCAGGTGACTATTTAGTTGCTCTATTTGGGTGTAGTCTGGTAACATCACAGACCACTTTCTAATGTATATAAGGAAGACTTTTCCTCTTCCATCTTCTTTCTTTAGTTTAAGATCTTCTATACACAGCATACAGTACAATTCGAATACAATTCTACTTCAAGCCCTTACACACCCGTGCCAAATCACGTGATAAATTGACTTATGCTTATTGAAGTACATATCCAAGCCAAGCCTTTTATCCCTATGCTATCCACCTATGAACATACAGGAAAGGGAGTGTGTTGCTACACTTTGAAATATCAGATGGAATTGTTAAAGTTATGAGCTTGAGCAAATATGGAGGTTATAGCAGAATCAGTGTCGGCGGTTAGACCAATACAGTAAGTCTCGTATGAAGTTGTAGAAAGAAGAATTGACTGGAAACAAGTGTACTGAGATGTATGGTTCTGAGTAAACTGAGCTGATAAGAGTGGGATTGCGTGTGCGCATATCTTATCAAGTGTGGTTTTTGACCAGTATTTATCAATTTCCATGGATCATAAGTTATGATCCCTGTAGATGTAAATCTATATACGTACATATATATGTGACAGAAATATAAAGCTAAATACATGTGTGTCAGTAATAGGTCCGAGAAACCTATAACCTGCATTTGATACATAATCATCTGATGGAATGCTAGTGTGAAATAAATGCCAATATGCATTAAACTTTCAGTGAGAGATGAATTGATAACAATGATATAGGATGGGGAATTTGATAGTCTAATTAGCCAGACTTACAAATGAGTTATTCTTGGCATTCCAAGATATATCATATTTCAACAGGAACTGTGTCAACCTTCAAGGTTAATGATGTACTATATGTGCCAAACTTATCTTTACCAAGTTTTTCTTGGAGGAAAGCTAGACCCAAGTGATTCTTACTCCATGACAATGGCAAAATGATGATGATATATAAAAATAATAAAATCTGGTTGGAAGCTCATTACAACAGTGCCTTGCCAGTGATCAGGGAAGTTGCACGTAAAAATGAAGTAGCTTGCTCCACCTTGTTGGAAATTCTGACTCTCGAATTTAGGACTCAACCGCTACCTGTTTCGTCTCAGGTTCCCGACAAGATCGACTCTCTCTACACATGCTTTGAGTGCGCTAATCGCGCCTACTGTCGCATATACGTTTGGATATTTACGTACTACAGTGTATCTTAGCTCATCATGGTAGATGAGAGGTGGCTGGCCATCACTAGGTTTGACAGTCATATGAGACTAGTGGGGGAGGGCAAGACTGACACCTGATATTTATTATGCACGGACGTTTGTATATCTCTGCTGCTCAGTAGACTTGGTAGAAGTAAGACTATTTAATATATCACCATTAAAATACAACAGGATTTCTCCCTTAGATGTATATATAAGTCCAATGTTCTCATAGTTGTAAAATATCAAGTCTTCTTTACTTCATCATATATATCCATATCATATTGTACAGAGTATATTTTCCAACACACCTATGAATTCTGGCATAAAGCCCTCAGTCATGCATCTCCTTCGACAATAACCAAGACTGAGAAGCTCATCCAAAACTCAGGTGTAATTCCAAATTGCCCAAAGAACTTTAACTGTGATTCCTGCATGTCATCTAAATCTGTGCATATCAAACCAGCTTCATCAGCTGCACGATCAACATCGAAAGGCAAATACATTCACTCAGATCTTGCCCAACTGTTTCCTGTTCTGTCGTATGTCAATGCGCTATACTACATAAGTTTTGTTGATGACTCGACACGCTGTACCACGATTTGATTCCTTAAATACAAATCTGAGGCGGCTCAGTGTCACAGATCAACTATAGAAAGCAGGGAGCATTTGTATGGATGATGGTATTTTAACAATTCAACTATGTAGAACTAAGTTACAGACACTTAGCCAGGTATTTATACAGATTACTACGTCCCAAGCCCTTCCATCTAAGGTCAGTTCATTTCTAGATAATTCCAGTTGCAACTCTGAGAATATTGTTTCTAGTAGCTTCGACAATGGTTCTGGTATGTTCTGCAAGGCTATTGCGCCGGCCCAACCCCCCGGTGGTTGTACGCCAGTACTTGCCAGTACTGGCTACAGGAAATTACCGGCTTTGCAGCCGTTACACTCAGGCTATTATCAATTTTGTTAAGGCATTAGAAACGCAATATAACTGTCGAGTTAAGTCACTTAGAACAGACAACAGCAGTGAGTATGTCAATGCAACGCTCTCCTGTTTTCTGGTTCAGAAGGTGATAAGTCATCATCTGATGCCTCCTTATTTGCCCGAATCAAACGGAGTAGCCGAAAGGCTAAATCTGTTATGGCCAGGCATCCTTGAAGAGGTTTCAAGGAGAAGGTTCTCAGGAAAAGGAGATAGGAGAAGGTTTCCGAGAAAACTCTGACAGTTAGAGATGGAGGGGCTGGCGTCATGACTATATTTGCCATAGTATTAGTTGAGTCAAGTATTGTCTCGAGTTAGATATAAGGAAGCTGGAGCTGCCACATAGTAGTTCTCCAGCTTCTCAATCTTTCATTCTTTTGATCTTTGATCTCGAAATCTAGCACTTATATAATATCATAATTTTAGATCCTCACAGTCCGATATTCTCAGTCTTTCATTTAGTATTTACATTATTCGTACTTTTGCTCACCCTGATCTATCAGCCTTGATCGCTGGCTCGGCAACTCGACTTCTTGACTTCGTGTCTCGACTATCCTGTAGTTCTCTGACCTTTGACCACCTGGCACCTCGCCAGTTGGATTATATCTGAGTACCCTTTGTTAGCAACTATGATCCGAACAGTTATTAATACAATACCTTCGGCAGACGGCGATCTCCAGTACCCCTAGCGCACGCCGTAACAAAATCGATCAGTTATCAAAGGAGTCCGTGCAATTCTTGCATCAATTAATAATAAACGGTTATGGGCTGAAGCAGCAAAATCATTCATCTACACTAAAAATCGACAGGCATACAGTGTTGTTAATGGACAGACGCCATATGAAGCTTTCCACGCAAGAAAACCATCCATCTTACACCTTCATCCATTTGATCAAGAATGTTATGTGCATATTCCCATGGCTAAGCAATCATCAAGATGCAAACTTCTACCAAAAGCTGAGAAAGGTATATTTGTTGGATACACCAAAACTGATCATCAATATCGAATTTTTTTTCCCGCAAGGAAACAGATAGTTATATTGGCTGATGTCAGGTTTATCCCCTACGAGGGTGATCAACCTGTCGCTGATCCAACATCAACCTTGACTCCACATAAGATTCATCAACAAACTCCAATAACGTCAAAAATATCGTTAAACAATTAGAAAAATTCGTCTAATGTTGGTGAAGGACAAAACATTCAAGATCTCTCTCATAATCAAGATCCTAGTTATCTGTCTCAATCAGAATCATCACAAGAGTCATCAGTACCAGCTCATATTGAACTCGAACCTCAACCATCTGCTTCAACTTCTGCTTCAACATCTTCTCAAATTCAATTTAATCAAGATCATAATAACAATGTCAATTCCAGACCTTAACGCACTAAACGCCCTCGAACTTATGAAGACACAATAACAGGGGAGTGGGGCAAAACTTCTCGTGATCTTCCTCAACCTGCATTGTAAAGTTTGAATGGTAACAATAGTGGTCATGAGGGTCAAGAATTAGCACTTTTAAATGTCATTGATGTATCAGAACCCAGAACATGCAATGGTGCAAGGCATCAGCAAACTGGGAAGACTGGAAAATTGAATTTGAAGAAGAGATGTCATTCCTCAAAGAAAATGATGTCTGGGACGTTGTTCCTTATCTTTCAGGTCGCAAAGTTGTTGGTGGCAAATTGGTATGCAAAATTAAAAATAATGCATATGGGGAAATCGAACAATATAAAGCACGTTACGTCGCAAAAGGATTCTCACAGATCTAAGGACTAGATTACGATGAAACATTCGCTCCAGTTGTGCGATTTGATTCTTTAAGAATACTCTTAGCAATTTCTGCCTCGAAAAATTGGAGACCAAGACAACTTGACATAAAAACCGCATTTTTATATGGGATCTTGAATGAAGAAATCTATATTGAACTTCCTGAAGGGTACAGGCAAGAGGGCCATGTTGCAAAACTAAATAGGTGTATATACAGATTGAAGCAATCACCACGGCAATGGTTTTACAGGTTGGCTGAATTTATCATTCCCCCCGGGTTTTCTTTGTCACCCTTTGATCCCTGTGTCTTTATCCACAATACAGGGGAATTATACTTAGCAGTATATGTGAATGATATCGTACTATTTGGACAACAAGATTCGCTACTGAATCAAACTGTTAACCTGCTTAAAGCCGAATTCAAGGTCAAAGACATGGGAACACTTCACTGGCTACTTGGAATTCAAATTGAGTACTCTGATGCTGGAATCAGCTTGTCGCAAACCGCATACATAGATAGAGTCCTGAATCGATTTTCTATGCTAGACTGCAATTCGGTCTCCACGTCTATCGAGTGTAACCAACAACTGATGGCAGCTGTCACAGACCGGGTTTTTTTTTTTTTTGCATCAGATTTTAATTGCGTATGCAGCTAACTAGCTATGACACAATATCAAAGAAAATATACAGAAAAGATGACTCAATTTACAAGCAGAGCACTCATGCCTCGGATTTCATTTGTAAGTACCACTGCGAAGTTATGGCGGCTTTTTCTTCACCCCAAGTCCAGACCGGGTTTCCCACGGGGAAAACGGCCTGCTTGTTACTACCATTGTGCCCTAGGATAATACTGAGATGCTGCGTTAATCTGGTCAACCAAGTCAGGAGCTTCCCTAGTAACATGGTCAATGCATTACAATGGTTAAAATGTTGTGATAGCAACAGTTACTAATCAACATAGTAATCAGTTGCTATGTTATTGCTGTAGACTATCATACCCCTGATTGTAGTAGCCGGTCTTGAGTACTTAAGGAATGTCTAGGACTGGATTTGTTCTGTAGCTTTTTGTCTTTTAATTATTCTAGACTTTAGATTGATCCGATTATAAGCTTTACCTTATACCCCGACTCCGTCCCGTTCCGCCTCCGTCTTGTCTCGCCTTCTATTGTGGTTATGAGCTTAGGTTAGTATCACTATGCATGCTGACCTTGTACGAGTATATAGATTGATGAGTTCAGGTTGTGGTTGAAGGTGTATCTGAGGTTCACTGTATTTAATTGTTCTTTACTAATTGTGTGCCGAGCACTCGCTACTTATACTCATGTGCGGCCGCTAGTCGGCTCCTGACCACATGAGCTTTTTCCTGCAGATATCCCAAACGATACAGGAACTACACGAACAGCGTAAACATCTAATCACGTTATGTACATGCAAGTATCCTAGCTGTATAACATGCCCATCACAACACTCCCCTTGTCGGTAACGACTCTTAAATGATGTGGTATTGTTTAGGGTATTTGTTAGATTGCAGCAGAGGGTTACTGTATTGGGACCGGTGACTTAACCTTTGTGAGACTGTCAGCTAGTTGTCTTGATGTAGGTATATATACAGGCTTCATGTATCCTTTGTCGTATTGTTCTCTGCAGTAGTAATTTCGAAGGGCGATATGCTTAGATTGTTTATGGTTGTCATGATTCTTAATTAAAGATATTGCCGATTGGTTATCTATGTAAAGCTTCGTGCACTCAGAACCATCAATGCGATCACTAATGCCCAGCTCTTCAAGTAGAAATCTTATCCACTGGAGCTCACGGCAGGTTTCAGTGGCTGCTAAGTACTCAGCTTCTGTTGTTGAGAGAACTACTTCCCTCTGCAACTTCGAGCGCCAGCTTACTGGGCCGTTTACGAGCGTGATAAGCGAACCTGACGTTGAACGACTACCAGAAGTTTCAGCTGCAAAGTCTGCATCTGTATATGCTTCAAGTTGTGGTTTCGATCTTGTTCTAGTATATGTAAGGCCTCGATTGGGATCTTTTGCAATATACCTTATCACGCGACGCGCGGCTTGATAATGCTCGGATGATGGGTTTGTTAGAAAACGTGCAAGGTGGTTGACTGCAAACGCAATGTCTGGGCGTGTGTTGTTTGCTAGAAACTGCAGACCGCCGACAATTGAGTTGTATTCCGTCTTTTGATGCTCTTCGCACGTTGTTTCATTAGGACCCATGAGGCGTTCGAGTGCAGAGGATGCTGGTTTACAATCTGATAAGCCGTGCCTCTCTATTAATGCGCGAGCATATCGACCCTGTGAAAGTGATAGCGTGTCTATATTTGGGTTCAATATGTTGATTCCCAGAAATAGATCAGTGTTGACTGCTTTTAGTTTGTATTTTTTGTGAAGTGTAAGTATAAGGTCGTCTATTTTCTGGATGTTAGGTCCCAGAATTTGGAAGTCATCAACGTACATCATGACAAATAAGTCCTATTGTTTATTTGTATAGAGACATATATCTGATTTTGTTGGAAGAAGACCGTGTTTGGCTAGGGTGGCTTGTGCGTCATCATAGCATAGTGCTGCCGCTTGTTTGAGTCCGTATAGGCCCTTGCGGAGTTGTATGAGACGGCCACCCCTTTCAAATCCTTGCGGTAGCTCCATATACAGATCAATTTCAATGTCTGGGTTCAGGAAGGCCGTTGGAACATCACCTTGCTTTCTGTGCCAGCCAAACTGGTGTGCTAAAGCTAGCAGTATTCGTCCAGTTTCGGACCTGGGTGTAGGTGCGAAAGTTTCATGGTAGTCAACTCCTTCTCGCTGAGTATATCCCTTGGCTGTACATCGAGCTTTGTATCTTTCAAGACTACCATCTGCTCTAAACTTCTTTTTTTTTTTGAATACCCACTTGCACTTCATTGGTCTGCGTCCTAATGGGAGTTCGTCACGCTGTATTATTTTGATCGCACCTTTTTCTTGTAGTGATTGGAATTCTTCGTTTGCAACGTTTTTCCATTGTGACGCTTCAGGAGAGGACATGGCTTCAGCCCATGTCTTAGGGTCAGTTGATGCAAGCGCTACTTTGCCATGGTGTAGTCGTTTGTAGTCATGTCGCACTACTTCTCTACCACTTCTTGTATGCATGGTTTCTCGCTCTGGGGAATGTGCGCGTTTCTGCCCTGCTAATGGAATTACCGGATCCCAGCCTGTCATGATTTTATCGAGGGCTTTGGGCTCATGCTCATCAGTCTTGCTGTGCACAACATCCAAATTTTGCTCCCCTTCATCCTCTGCTTCTGAGAGCTGGGATTCTGTGTCAGAAAAGTCATTTGTAATTTCTTGCGTGTTGAGCCTCGTTGCTGGGCTATGATTTACCAAGTCTGTTTTGGTAGGCAGGGTTTCAATTTTGAGTGGATGAATGCTCGTGTTGTTGCTCAAATGGTGGAGGAGGTGGTACATGCTCTCCCCTTTGCTCATTTGGTGGAGGTGATATGTGATTTTCTATTTCATCACTTGTTGGAGGAGGTATATGCTCTACTCTTGATGGTTTGTGTGACGGCCCTGCATCATAGTAATGAGTAGGGGTGCAATGACATAATGATAGGTCTGTATTATAAGGAGTTACCCGGTATGGAACGCACGGGCCAGGTGTAAATTATGTGCAGTTATAGATCTGTAGATGCTTTCTTTCCCTTCTCTTCCTTAGTTTAGAATCCTTTATATATTATAATCCTAATTTGAGTATCTATTTGATTCGACTTCGTCATCTCCTAGTTCGTGCTCTCTTCGGACCCCTCACATTATTCTAAACTCATCTCCACGCCTGGGAAGGCAATATAATTTCCTGATCTCATTGAGACTGAGATTTTTTCGCAGTAAACTTTAAGAACGCGACGAAACGTACCATAACACAGTGTTGTTGTAAGAGTACTTTCAAGGAATAACTAACCACATAGGTTACCGTTGTTGGTGAAGTTTTCCTACTCTCAAATAGAAAAATCATATAAGATAAAGCCTATTTTATTATTATTATTTTACATTATTATACCTCATTTTTATTACTCACGCCTTTACTTACACACTCTTCAGTTCAACGTTTCAAGATGAGTGATATATATAAAAGCCCCGAGACACGTTTACCTCCACAACCTGCTTTTGATTCGGAACACGAACACTCAGATGTTAACCCAGGAGAAGATGAAATACCTACAAGAGCCGAGGTGCCACATGTCGCCTTTCGGAAAAAGAAATCACGCATTTCAGAAGTTGATCAAAGGTTAGAAGAATTGACAATGGCTCATAATGAAGTTGGAAAAAAAATGTCGGATGCCATTGTCGAAACTGCATACAAACAATTAAGTAGCTATCATGACTTGGAAATCATCAATCGGCATCAACAAGAAGAAATAGAATTACTGAAGACAAAGATGAAACAACTTGAAAAGCTTATAGAGTCTGTGAATTTAAATTCTTCTTCGACTGATTTAAATTATAATCATCGCTCATCAAGAACACAGCCTCGCTACCCTTCTAGAGTAAGACAGAAATGCGAGGATATTGAAGAGCTTGAGGAAGAAGAATGTCAGGAGAATTTTGCTCCCCAATTTAAAAAAGGGAAATCGCCGAATAGGAACATGCCTAGTGAGTACGGACATCGAGGTCCCTCAGCCGAAAGATACCGAACCAATACACCTGAAACTCAACATAAGAGAATGTCAAGACTTCGAAGTAGTGAAGAGCCAGACTTCCAAGGACCCCCATTTGCAAAATATCAAGACTCGAAAGAAAGCGTTGGACAAACATATGGAAATGTAATCTTAGGAGAGCCAGACCGAAAGATTGACCCCATCCGCGAGTTTGGAGGCTCTTGTGACTTGAAGTTTTTTGAAAATTGGTTGATACTGCTTAGAGGAAAAATAAAAGACAACGAAGGACACTGGGGATCGGACAATCGAATCATGAACTTCATCTTCGCATCTACTAAAGACGACGCACAGGAATTATTGGCTCCCTACTTCACTGGGGAAGATGAAGAAAATGACTTTGTAAATTCAGTCCAGATGGTTAACCACCTCATTTCAACCTACCGGAGTAGTACTTTACAACGTGACAGTATGGTTAAATTTGAGACCCTCCGACAGGGATCTGCTGAATCGTTCCAAGACTTTAAGACGAGATTTATTTCTTTAGCAGGAAAAGCCAAAATCCATCACTCCATGAGGAAAGATCTTTTGTATGAGAAAATGAACCGGCAGCTCAAACAAGCCGTATATACACAGCTGCATCTCTTACCCGACTTCAACTCCTTATGCCAACACGCAGAGCCTGTAGACAAGGAAAGGATCAGACTTGAAAAAAGTATAGTGAACACTCGGCAAGAGAAACTCAATTCGAGGAAACTTTACGACCCCAACTCGTCTGCAATTTACTCAGTTAACCAACCAAGCCCTCGCAAAGAGCTCAATAAGGAATTGTCGGAATTTAGAGGAGTTATATGCCACAATTGTAAAAAAGCTGGACATACCAAGTTAGAATGTCCTAGATATAACTCCAAAATAAGCCCCCAACAGTCCAAGTTGTTGCAGTGGAAGAATCTGGGAGTGAAGTAGAGTCCGAAGGAAATTTGCCAGACCTTAATGAGTTATATGAGGGAAAAGAGGAATCCTAGACAAAGAAGCCCTTCTAGGATACCTGGTCAATATACAAGAAGTAGACCTGGGCAAATTATTTTCAGGGAAAACATATACCTTGCAGTGCTCACTTTCGTTTAACTATCAAGTTGTTGATGGTATATCTGTTCTTCCAGACACAGGCGCAAACGGATTCGCCTACATTGATTCGGAGTGCGCAACAGCGGTTGCGAAGTGGTTGGGTCAGACTCCAATTAATTTGGGTTATTCTATTCAGTCAAAAGGATTTGATGGGAAGAAAGGCCCTATAATTTCACAATACATTTTGCTGTCATTATGGATAGACAAACGGCGTTTGGACAACATACCATTCCTTATTGTGGAGTTAGGAACCCATGATATAATTCTTGGGAGTAGATGGCTGGCACACTACAATGTGATGATTGATTCACGACAACGCAAACTCGTCTGGCCGTTGAACCATCAATTAACACCCTCATTCTCATCACCAATTCGCATTCATCTGAACATTTTGTTACAAAACAAACCTACAGTACAAAATGAGCACCAAAAAGATATTGATTGCCGTGACAAATTGTTGAAAGAACAAGACAAGAATTTTCATTTTGGGGCTAATTCGAAAAAGAGGTCTGTGCATTTGAAAAAAAAAATTCACCGGAATTCCTGCAGTGCACCTCACAGTAATGAATTATCAAGCGAAGCCAACAAGAATCTTGATAATTATAACAGAAGTATAGAAACTCCTGATAATGATGGCAAATCTCATCTTGTTCACATCAAAAATGAATTACCTACTGAAACAACTACACAACCACAACACAAGCCAATACCTATGTGTCAACCCAATACATGTAAATTAATGGGAATGGATATCTGTGAAATAAGCGCCCCCGCTTTTCACTTGAATTTGATACCAGCTGATAGTATATTGTTCTCTATTAGCCTCCATGAGATCGAACAAGAGCTAGCAAATGTGGAACAATCAGTAAATTTAGATGATTTTCAACGAGATTTAAATGAAACCATTAAGAAAATACCCTCGGACTACCACGACCTCATAGATGTTTTCTCTAAATCCGCCTCCGACAAACTCCCTCCTCACCGCACATATGACCACAATATAGTTTTAGAAGATCAGGCTCAACTAAAATCAGGTCCGTTGTACCCTATGTCTGCAGATCAGTTAAAAGCTGTGCATAAATACTTGTTAGAAAACCTCCACAAGGGATTCATTGAACCTAGCCAAGCACCATTCTCAAGTCCAGTCCTATTTGTGAAGAAATCAGATGGAAGTCTCCGATTTTGTATCGACTTCCGAAAACTGAATGCCTTAACCCGAAAAGATCGATACCCGCTACCTTTAATTGATGAAACCCTCTCGCGATTAAATAAAGCAAAAATATATAGTAAACTAGATATTAGACAAGCTTTTCATAGAATTCGCATGCACCCAGACTCGGAAGAATTGACAACTTTCCGCACCAGATATGGCTCATATAAGTGCAAAGTTCTCCCTTTTGGGTTGACCAATGGGCCTGCAACTTACCAAAGATACATGAATGATATTCTTCTCGATTATCTAGATGTTTTCTGTACTGCATACCTTGACGACATTTTAATCTACTCTGAGAACAAAAGTGATCATGTAGAACATGTAAGAAAGGTATTAGTAAGGCTACATCAGGCAGGATTACAAGCAGATGTAAGAAAATGCGAGTTTAATGTAACTAAAACACGATATCTGGGCTTTATTATTTCTACTGAAGGATTGATGGTAGATCCCGAAAAGATTTCTGTTGTGAAAGGCTGGCTACCTCCAAAAACAGTAAAGGGAGTCCAATCTTTCCTGGGTTTCTGTAACTTTTATCGTCGGTTTATTGCAAATTTCGGTCACATTGTCAAACCACTGGTGAATCTAACTAAAAAAGGCTTGTTTTTTGACTTTGACTTGGCTTGTCACAAAGCATTCGAAAAATTAAAAACGGCACTCACTTCAGCACCACTGCTATCTCATTATGATCCAGAGCGCCCATCTCGACTGGAAACTGATGCATCTGATGGAGTCGTAGCTGCTGTGCTTTCTCAAAAAAACGAAGACGACGTTTGGCATCCAATTGCATTCTTTTCTAAGACTATGCAGCCAGCAGAGTTAAACTACGAGGTCCATGATAAGGAAATGCTAGCCATAATACGAGGATTAGCAAATTGGAGGGCTGAGTTACAAGGTTCCCCACATAAAGTAGAAATTTTAACTGACCATCGAGCATTGGAATACTTCATGACTTCAAAAGATCTTACTGCCCGACAAGCACGATGGGCCGAAGTTCTGTCCCAGTTTTTCTTCCAAATTATTTTTCGCCCAGGTCATCAAAACGCCTCTGCAGACGCTTTATCGCGTCGAGAACAAGACTTAAATATTCAAGATAGTATTAAAAGAGAAATTCGTTACAAACCTCTATTACAGGATCAGAATTTGTCTAATGAGATCATAAAAGATTTAAATCTCTGCTATCTTGAGTCATTCAAAGTCATTGATGCCGTAATTGCCGCAAATAAAACCCACGACAGCTTAAAAGATCTACGCCAACAAATCAACAAAAATACTAATCTTTCGATAGATGACGGCATAATTTTCTTCAAAAGTCGATTAGTAGTTCCATTGGTTGATAATATCCGCACAGAATTAATACGAGAAGTGCACGATCAATTATCTAATGCTCACGCCGGACGCAATAAAACTTACCAAGAACTCAAATCAAGATACTTCTGGAATGGTATGCGAAAAGAAGTGGAACAATACTGTCGCAACTGTCATCTTTGCCGTGTTAACCACGCAGCACGAGATAAAACTCCTGGACTACTACATCCACTGCCTGTTCCTGACCGGCCTTGGCAGCATATCTGTGTTGATTATATGGACATGCCAAGAGATAAAAAGGGTTTTGATAAGGTCGTAGTATTTATTGATCGATTATCGAAAGTTTCTGTTACCCTGCCTTGTAAAAAGGATGTTACGGCACGCGATACTGCGGACTTGTATTTTACTTATGTATACCGCTACTACGACCTCCCGGACTCTATTGTATCCGACAGAGGCGCTCAATTCATCTCAGCCTTCTGGAAATTTGTTATGGAACTACTAGGAGTAGAGTTGCGACTATCGACTGCCTACTCTCCGCAGACTGATGGGCAAACGGAAATTATGAATCAGTATATCACACATCGTCTTCGACCTTTTATCCACTACTATCAAGACAATTGGTCAGATCTCTTACCAGCTATGGACAATGCTCAGCTAACACTTCCTCACGACTCAATTGGGATGTCCCCATTTCAGCTCTCTCGTGGCTATACACCTCGAAAGTCTTATGATTGGAAAACACCGCAAAATCCCAAAAACGCACGAGAAATTCTAGCACTTGAGGATGCGAAAGCCTTTGCATCGAAATTACAAGAAACCTGGAAGGTCGGACAGGAAATCATGCACCGGAGCCAAGCTAAAATGATAGCCCAAGCCAATAAAAATCGACGCGAACCTGATTTTGACATAGGCGATCGAGTCTATTTATCGACAAAAAATCTAAGACTTCAACAACCAAATACAAAACTGGCCCCTAAATTTATAGGGCCTTTTAAAATAATTTCTAAAAAGGGGTACTCTTTCAAGTTGAATACACCGAAGCAATGGTCAAACCATAATGTCTTTCACGCTCGTTTTTTGAGAAAAGCTGCTGATGATCCATTACCAGGGCAAATCCTTCCACAGCCAACCCCAATTAATATCGCAGGTGATGATGAGTGGGAAGTTGATAAAATTCTCGATGTCAAATTAATAAGAAAAAAACTTCAATATTGTGCAAAGTGGCTCGGCTGGGACGATGACCCACAGTATTATCCGGCTTCTAACTTCAAAACAGCGCCGCAAAAGATTATGGAGTATCATCTGCAATATCCACATAAACCAGGCCCGCCAAAACACCTGATGCTATGGTTAGACTCATGGAAAAACGGCTTTGATGATTATAACAAATTAGACGACGATTATCCAATGACTCCAAGCTTGAGGACAAGCTTTTTTCGGAGGGAGGGGTGATGTGACGGCCCTGCATCATAGTAATGAGTAGGGGTGCAATGACATAATGATAGGTCTGTATTATAAGGAGTTACCCGGTATGGAACGCACGGGCCAGGTGTAAATTATGTGCAGTTATAGATCTGTAGATGCTTTCTTTCCCTTCTCTTCCTTAGTTTAGAATCCTTTATATATTATAATCCTAATTTGAGTATCTATTTGATTCGACTTCGTCATCTCCTAGTTCGTGCTCTCTTCGGACCCCTCACAGTTTGCTCGTGGCATCGTCTGGTGTTGCTCTTTGGGCTGCTAAAGAGGGTATAGATTGCTCCCCTTCAGACGATGGCAGAGTTTGATTATCTGGCCTAGGATGCGGCGTTTCTATATCTATGGGAAATGATTGATCATTAGTCCAATAGCTCAAGGTATGTTGTTGTACGATAGGGTCTAACTCATCTCCAAACATCACTTCCTCATTAAAGGTTGCATGAGGAGTAAAACTTTCAATCCATTTCCAATCTTGTGAACTTGTTTTGTGAGGATGGTAAATGATGAAATTTTTGTTAGTGTTTTTCTGGAAACCAATAAACCATCCCTTCTCAGCTCTAGCTGTAAATTTGCCAGGCTTTGGAGTGATTTATTTATAAGCTCTACACCCAAATCGTGGAACGAGAGACAAATCTATTTGACCAGTGTGCGGTTGGCTTAAACCTTGCATGAAATCAATTAGCGGAGTATTCTTCGTGCGCATACAATACAGTCTATTGGTAATGAAACAAGCGTATTCAACTGCCCATGGCCAGTATGTCACTGGCATGCGGGCGTCAATCAGCATTGATCGAGCTTTCCTAAGCACTACTTTATTTGTAGATTCTGCAACACCATTTTGTTCTGGTGTGTATGGAGCTGATAGGTCTGTGCGGATGCCATATTTTTCGCAGTGTGCTTTGATGCGAGAGAATTCAGTCCCTCCGTCTTTGAAGATTATGCGAACTCTCTTACCATATTGATGCTGTTGGGTTTCGATCCACTGAATCAATAGTGGTGCGATTTGATCTTTGGTCTCGGTTGTTATAGCCCAGCGCATTCGCGTTTTTGCGTCGGTAATAATAACTACATACTGATGCCCGTTGATTGCGGACTGTATCTTTCCCACTGTGTCAATATGAATTTCGTCAAGGGGTTCATTTGGGGTTGGTCTAGGTTCCCTGGACACAAACCTTTGGGCTTTACTTAAATGACATGTTTCACAGGTCGTGAGTTCACTTAAATCAATGCCCTCAAGTCCTTTCGAGACTTGTGCTGTTTTCTTTAAAATTGTCTGACCCGTATGTCCTAGTCGCTCGTGCCATCGCTGTGCACTGGTTGTTGTTAAAATTCTTGCAATGCCAGGTGCAGCAATCATGGAACTAGACGGCTGGCTAGTCTCAATTGGGAAAATGTAGAAAACGTCATTTTTGCATACAAGCCGGGCTACTGGTCTGTCTGCCTCAGGCAGACAATGCAACACTAAAAACATTCTGTTGTAATCTGGTAGAATCCCAGATATTCTCTCTAGCCTACCAGCAGATATGATATTGCATGAAGAATCTGGTGAGTACAATGCATCATGTAGCTTTAGTGTGAGTTTACCAATCTTGATACGTGCAGTTCCGAGACTGTCAAGTGATGATACTCCTACTGCTTGATCAAATCTAAATGGCTTAGTAGTTTTGTTGATAAATTCAAAAGATTCATGTGGCACAAAATGGTGCGAAGCACCAGTGTCGTAAATTGTACGGCTTTCATTAACTTGAGCAGTTGCAGCTACAATAAAGTCTGTATCACTATCTCCCATGTCATAAGTGGCTGCTACTCTATTTCTTCCTCCGCTAGAATTCGTGCTACCCCCGACTGTTTCTAGATGCAAGTTCGGGGGTGTTGTCTAAAACAATCTTTGTTCTGGTGTCTATGACGACACTGCTTGCAGATAGCCTCAGGATCTACGTTCCGTGTAATGGGAAGAGATGTTGCATGCGCCACTTGGGCTGGCAACATCCGATTTCCTGCAACAGAACGTAGCGATGACATCATTGTCTGCAATGGAACATATTCATTATTGGGCTCATGTATTCTGGTGTCCCTCCAGTTGTTCAACCATTCAATCCTCTTGGTTCCCATCACAAATATGGCTGCTGCCTGACCATCTCCAATGTGGTAACCAGAGCGCTTCGGCGCAGCATGCGACAGTAGTACGTCCGCTGCGTTATTTACGCTCTGAATACCCGCTAAAAACCTGTCAATATAGTCATCAGCAGTGGTCATGAATCTGATCATTAAAAAGCTTTCGAGAGCTGTTGCGTACGGGGCTGTAGCAGTTTCCTGCCGGGTGCAAGCTACCGCATCGAACAGCTCTTTTGCTGTCATGTGATCATAGTTCTGAGGGCACGTTGATGATGAAAGCCTACTAGTAATCACGTTCTTGGCCTCAATCTCCCCCAGTAACCATTGCTCGAGTTTAATTTCATGCTCGGTAGACAGGTTAGGGAGATCTTCGGGGCTCGTATTACTAGAGCTAGCTTCGACAGGGGCGTGCACTGGTCGTAGTCCAGGCATGTTGTGGAATACGTGTCCCAAAACATTGCGTCGTGCGAGTTTTGCTTGGAGACTTGTCTTCCACTTTGCAAACGAAACTCCCGGCTGGAGGATGAGCTTATTGTCGTCTTTTGCCATAGTTGTTTAATACTTGTACATGTTATCGTGATTTTGGCGCAGCGGAATCGCCCGGGCTCATAACCTATTGTGGTTATGAGCTTAGGTTAGTATCACTATGCATGCTGACCTTGTACGAGTATATAGATTGATGAGTTCAGGTTGTGGTTGAAGGTGTATCTGAGGTTCACTGTATTTAATTGTTCTTTACTAATTGTGTGCCGAGCACTCGCTACTTATACTCATGTGCGGCCGCTAGTCGGCTCCTGACCACATGAGCTTTTTCCTGCAGATATCCCAAACGATACAGGAACTACACGAACAGCGTAAACATCTAATCACGTTATGTACATGCAAGTATCCTAGCTGTATAACATGCCCATCACAACACCTTCGTCCCGTTCCGATTACATCCTGTCCCAAGTATATCTGTTCCGACTCCGAACCGTTCCGATCCGTGTCCTCTGATCTAGCTAACGTGCCTGACAGCAGCAACAAATGGAGAATCTAGAGCTAACGCAACGCTGTATCAGCAAATATTCGGATCTATAATGTATGTCGTGTCTACAAAGAGGCCTGACCTTGCATATGCAATCTCATATCTCTCACAATTCAGTTCGGATCCATCAATTATTCATCTAAGTGCTGTCAAGCGGGTCTTGTGATACATCAAAGTAACAAGAGATTTAAAACTTACATATGAGTTCAAATCTCCCTTGATACTCAATGGATACTGTGATGCATCATACTGAAATTGTCTAGATACTCGAAGGAGCTTCTCAGGTTATTTGTTCCAACTAGGAGGATCCACAGTCGCCTGGAAGTCTCGAAAACAACGTACCGTCGCTCACTCCACTTGTGAAGCTGAGTATATGCCACTGTCACTTGCAACCAGACAATTCCTTTGGATGACACGTGGGCTTCATCAACTAGTGAATAAAAATATACCCTTGTCCCTTTCAACAGACAATAACTCCGCTATTGATCTCGCTCTCAATCATAAAATCAATGACACTACAAGGCACATTGATATCGCTTACCATTTCACTAGAGAAATAATTGATGACGCTTCGCTAACTTTACTACATGTTCCTTCAAGTGAAAATCTTGCGGATATTTGTACAAAGGCCTACCAAGACCGAGACTTAGCCACTTGTGCACAAAAATATTTGGTACAAAGTGAGAAGGGGTGTTGAAATTGGTGCTTCCAATTATGGTAAAGACAGGGATGTGTAGAATACACGTCACAAATCTCCCATTAATTGTGAGGTTAGTGTCACGGTAGTAAGATGGTAGTTGGCGTCTTTTAAGGTTAAGCAATAACTGAGCCTCTACAGGCCTTCGTGTAGCTAGATAGTCTTTCCTCTTCTCATTGCACAACTCAAATATAATACTTTGCCACGCACTTAGTAAACCGGCCCTGTGACAGTTAGCTTTAATGCACTTTGACGCAAATACCAGCCACTAGATTTTATTATTACAAAAAACAGTTTGTATAGCACTCTGTGTCCTAGTGGTAATAATCAACAACTCTCCACAACAGATTTACAGACTCCTCTATTTTCCCACTCACTTCACCAAGTGATATAATCTGTGCCTAACAGCCACAAGCTTTTGAAAACCAATCCGTTCAACACCTTTGGACTCCCATCTCACCTTCTAATCCATTATTTGTCTCTATAGAACCATTCAATTCCTCAAACTGCTCTAAGACCAGAGTACCTTTGATATTACTAATTGGTTCCCAAGTGGGAGCAATATATCCAGTCCATTTTACAAGGGCCTCTCTTCTAATTCCATGACCAATATCTTTAGTTCGTGCCTTAAGTATTTTCTCTACATACCACTCTTCTTGATTATCTTCAGCAATGACTGCCAGAGGCCGTACATCTTTATTTTCCTGCGAAGGAAAGGGATCCATGCTGACTGGCTGAAGTAATGGCACATGAAATACGTCGTGAATTCCTCTCGGTACCTTAAGACAGTATGCATGTGAACCAACTGCTTCTACTACTTCGTACTTTGCATGAATCCAGTCAAACTTTTTTGATGGACTGTCAGTTTTAAAGTTTCCCAGATGTAACCAGACTTTATCTCCAGTGCAGAATCGGTGGTCAGTGTTGTAATTAAGGCAGCAACATGACTGCAGTATACAAATAGTTCATATTAGAATAATATGCACTGGCGCCATGAGACATGATTAACCTATATCATCATTCACTGGCATGATTAGTAATTAGCCAATAGATGCCTTACAGCATACATTGGCTTCAGGATCTCCAATAACTTTCCCATTTAGGTTAGATTAGGAAGTATGTTGGAATTTACACTAGTGTACGGAAAACCCCGCTTTCATGTATATAGATGGACTTCTCGCTACACAGATAGAATTATAGCAATTTCTTTACAATTAACTATCCATTAAATATCAGTAAACTTCTTTGTATAGAAAACACATTCATCATATCTCTAAATCAACCCCAAGGTTGGTATGTAACTCTTCCAATATCCGAAACTATTTCAATTGACAGGAGCTCGATTTTTATTTGTGTGTCGCTCCTGTTCCTTTTGCGCAACAGCAACAGCAATAGCAATAGCAGCTTGCGCGAACTCCCTTGCGTCTTTCATTTTCTTTATTGGACGCTCTCCTCGCGCAACAGGGTTATCTGCACATTCCATTTCAATTGGTTCCGTAACTAACTTGATTTGTTTTAGATGATATCCGTGACTCAAGAAAAACGGGCTCACTTTTGTAGAACTAGCAGATCGATTATTTATGGCCAGCTCAGCATGAGTCAAAAGTTCTTTCCAATCCTTCTGCTGGTATGTACAGAAAGCTCGTATAAAATGTTGGAGCTCTTGGTTCATCCGCTCTGTTGCTCCATCTGCCTGTGGGTGGAAAGCTGTACTGAGCCGCCTTTTAATATTCAATACCTCGCATAATTTTTTCCAAAAAGCATTTACCCACTGGGATCCACGATCGCTGACAATTTCGGAAGTTAGCCCATGATGTCAATATACTGCATTGATAAAGGTGTTGGCAGTTGCTTCTGTAGTCATGGAGCAGATTGACTCAAAAATTACTCCCTTACTAAGTCTATCTATCATGACCAAACATGCATTATATCCATCCACTTCTGGTAAGTCTGTGATAAAATTCATCGAAATAGACCACCAAATGCGATCAGGTACTAGAAGTGGTTTCAATAACCCCCAGCGCTTTTGTCGCCATACTGTGGCACTACCGCAAATATCACAATTACGAGTGAACTGCTTAATATCCTGTGAGAATCCTGGCCAAAAGAATTGTCGCCCAAACACATCAATCATGGTATAACGACCTGGATGACCTACTACTTGTGAGTTGTGAACTGTTTGAATTAATTTAGTTCGAAGAGGCTCGTAATCTGGAATCCAGAGTCTTCCTGCTCGACAAATATCACCTGAGTCGTTGATAGTACACTAGCTTAGCTCCACCCCACTGATCTTAAGTTCAGAAAGCCACTGTATTGCAGTTGACTCAACTGTTTTCTTGATTTCTGCGTATGTTTTATCAGCTTTGCAGGCTTTTTCCCAGAGCCGAGTCAATTCGTCATCATGAAATGGAGATTTGATTGCCGAAATCACTGCTGGGAATGCATGGATTACTTTATCCCATTTTGGTAATAGCTCCATGACACTTTCATCCAATTGACTGTCTCTATTTTCTGGCATATCCTGATTTCACAGACTAAACCATCATGATGAAGTATTGAAGGTAGGAGCGAAGATGTACTATCTTCGGACGTCATACCTTCGTCGAGTAATACTCTAGAATTCTCCCTGTCATGACATCATCTAGATCGGAATAATCTTACTTGGGTGTTTATGACGTCAATTAATCGATAGCATGCGATATTCTTAAGTCACTAAGAGTATGATATCACCGAAAGTAAGACATCATGAAACTCATGATATTATGGAAAGTGTGATGGTTGACTGGATTGGGCTATGTATATAAGAGAGCTAGTATTAGAATATTCAGTCCTCACGCAACGTCTTCTGAAAAATATATACGCTTCTACTTCTAACTTCATCTCTTCTTTGGGAAGACCATTACACTGCCTCACTTTTGTCTCCTTCACTCCTCTCAGTGACACCTCAGCCTAAGTTATTGTCGTATGATCCCCATTCCATTTACGATCTCATTTCGTACCCTGTGGAACTGTCGCTATATTAGACTCCTTGAGAGTTAGAGATTTCAAATTAAAATCCTATTATCCCATTCTTCTCGCGCTCGTCGCATACAATGGAAATATTGAGATCGAGCTTCTGGCATGTACAGCATGCTTCCTGTTCGAAAAGAGCGTCCCAATGCCATGTCGGACATCACGATAGTCCGCCCGAGGGTCCTCGATCAAACAAATGGCCTCGCACATTATCCCAAATACGTGTAGATGGGTAAGGCTTCAAGCAAAGGGAAGAAAAAGGTCCTTCCCACTCTCTCTGCGCTCGATACTGACATGATCAGGTCAGTTGAAATTGTTGAGGAATTTCCTCAATCAGCCCCCATCCCCCATGGGATTGGAGAATCATCCAAATCTTCTCCGACAATATCAAACCGTCGGATACCGCTGCTCCAAATACAGCAGCTTAACTAACGTCGCAGCCAAAAGCTGCTACAAAAGCAATGCCCGCCCGAGCTTTGACCCATTCTAGAGGCTGAAGAACGATGCGCCGCCTGTACAACAACTATTCTGGCAGTCTGCTCCGCCGCCATTGCGTAATACATGGCTTTAGTCCCAGCCTCTTCACCACCCATCCTTCCTCCTCTCCTGGGAAATTCTCCTCTTTAGGCTCCAGATGCCAGGAGCAAAATTACACCCACCGCCCTAGCACAGCCTTCAAAAGAAAAAGACTATTAAGACAAAAATGGACAAACGAATGTTCTTGCGATTTGACAGCAAGTACCCACATCGCAAGTTGTCCCCTGCGGGTGTCTTATTCGCATTATTGGATCATACCACATGCGTTTCCATTACACGTAGCTCATTACACTGATCTAAGTCATGTCTTGCCGTTTTGGCAAAAAATGACGAACAAAGACAAGTCCTCCTAGATGCCTCCTCGAAATTTGCGAGTGTCAACGCCATAATCAAGCCATCTCCGAACTTTATCTTCTTTCAGATAGCCAATGTGCCAGTGAAGGTCCAAACATTGAAGGGCGCCGAAGCGGTCAACGCAGAGTAGTTCTCTGATGATATCACTAGATTGACCCTAGAAGAGCCATTACAAGTGTGATCCCAAGGTACATGTCGTCCCGGTACACCAACTCACAAGTGGCAATGACTTTTTCTCAGGAGTTCGCACCTCGTACAGGCTTCCGCCTTTTCGACCAGTCTAGAATTGCTACAAAGCACCAGCATCGTCGCCAAACCGAGCAGTGTCGACGTTGCTTCGGTCACCACGCTACCCCTGGCTGCTCCCGTCCTCCCGCTCGCTGGAATTGTGGCTCAACAATATACTCCGCCGTGGAGTGTAAAGCTACCATCGGGTGCCGAGACTGTGGTGGTCTTCACCGTTCGGATAGTCGAGACTGCTTGGCTCGAACAACCCGAGCTAGCCCGATAACGAAGGAGGAATTGGTTTTTATTCGACAGGCTAGCCAACGATAGTTCGCTACAGTAGCCCGAGCGAAGGCTACTAAAGGGAAATCCGAGTCGGAAAATCAACCTACCTCGAAAGACACTATGATGTCGGGAGAACTAGGCTTTGAGGCATTGAACCCCGAGGTACAGGCGTGAGGTACGAGGAGCACCTGGAAGAAGTCAGTATTGACTTCAACAACTTTTGAAGAAGTGCCAACAATTGTGGATGAAACCCGCCGACTAATCTCCAACTCTCAGCGGAGATTGAGCAATTTTGTCATTTTAGAGATGTGACGGACGAGACAATGTGTGAGGAATACATTGCCTGGGTCATACTTGAAAGAATCTTCTGTTTTTCTATTCTTTTTGCAATTTATCTTGGTTTTTGGTTTCAACTAGCAACCATTTTTGTAGCGGGTTAAGTGGTAGGAACAAGTTGGGCGTGTCACAGATATGACCTTAGCTGTAAATATCAGTCTTTGACCCCAAGGGGATAGCGGGTATAACTTAGGACCTAAAAATATAAATAATAAAAAACATGACCGTTGCCATGTTTACGTGATAGATGACTCTTTTGACGTTAGAGACTCATATTCTGGATTTCATTTGCAAATACCACTATGAGGTATGTTCGCTTATACAAACAGTCGACCTTCCTCCGTAAGTACCCACCAAAGTGACATTCAAAACCTTTGATTATCCAAGCATGCCTTCGTCATCCATTTATACCAGCGCTACGAGAAATGTGGTTATGTTTTGCCGGATTTGAACCAGCGATCTACTGTCGTGAGTGAGATATGTGTCCAAACTATCCAGACCACTCTTGGGAGACCGGCCGAAACGATTTATCGCCACACCATCTAACCATGGCAGTGTTCATAGTGTCGCCTGTACTCTCACAACCGAAGCTTTGGCATGTAAACAAAACTCAGTTCGTGAAACATCTTGCCAAAATTCAAAATTTCACACCCGTCGAGGTTGTATCCATCCTCTGTGTCATCTCGTAAACTTGTCCTGATCCCTCTCACATCTATACCAAAGAACTGTCTCCCAGATTTGTGCTCCACGCTTTGTTTCCTCCGTCGGGTGTAAATATCGGCGTGGGCGTGTAATTGGCGACCAGCTGAGGCCATAGAAAGTCGACTAGAGGTGTGGTCATTTGAATTAGGATGTACTTGGTCGTACTTGTAGACTTGATGAGGCTTAGGTAGAAATCGATCTTGTAGGGAGTGAAAAATTGATGTGATGGAGTATTTTGAATCATTACCTCGTGGGCAAACTTCGGTATTGCGAAGTTTGACTGAACTTGGGTGTGGGAGTATGTTTCACTCCCAAGTTCGTAGAGGGCACCGCGTAGCGACAGAGTGTTAAGCGCATCCTGCTTCTGTTTGGTGGCGGATGCGTACCTCTGGGAAGATCCTCCCGGTGGTGATGACCTGTGATTTTGTCTTTGGTGGATTAGGGGGTTACAGCCATAGCCCACACGTTGGATTGTCTGCTAGATGAGGACTTTGAAAGTGTATCTTGGCTAGCCAGCGCACAACAAATTAATTATACATGTTCCTTACATCGTATGAATACCGTTGAAGCATTTTGAAGCGCAATGCGTTTCCTCCTTCCCAGTCTCATCATTATTGCTTAGATCGTTATAGGAATTATCGGAAGCGTACCTTTGATTAAGGGTGAGATTAATCAGCTCAAAGTTGAAGAGATGTGATTCTGTCTTAACTCTGCAGGTTCAGCAGCTAGTGCTAGAGTCTTGTAGGGGACACCGCTGACAGATGAGGGCTTTCGTCCCTCTGATCATCAATTCGGTGATTCCAGTTGTTGAAGCATCGTCAATCACATTGGATAAGACGGGTATCTAGCTATTGCAACGAAATGTAGGGCGAAGGGAAGGAATGTCTATATCCGATGCACAAAACAATATCACCCAACGTAAATGGGCATTTTGAAGCTTTAGCTCTATTGTTTTAATATCAACAGATCAGATCAATCAGTGAACCGTTCCGTTGTAATGAATACCAATTAGCAGGGATAATCGAGAATTGGTACGTTGAGACTTCAATAGTAAGTTTTAGACACATCTTCACCTTGTCATTACATATCATCTGATCTTTCATCATAGTCCGCCTTATTGCATCTTTTTGAATCTGGATTTTGATAGTAAATGTGAACGATAACCTAAGGCGACGATTGATGTCATTTCTTCGTTATATTTGACTAAATATCGCTTTCTATGCACAAAAATTGCATTGGAGTGCAAAAATTACTACTTTCATTTTTTCAGAGTATCGCAGCTTGCTAAACGTTCTTTTTATTGAAGATCAGCTAATTGCTGGATTGCGAAACCGTCCTGTAGAATAAGATGACGAGGTATAACTAACGATATAAAATACAGGTAAATTTACTCGCTTGCCGCGCCAAGGACCCCGCCATAGCGATTCTTCGACACATTGTCTGCTCAGCAGCGCATCAACTTCATTTGCCGTGATAAGTTTCTATCGACGACTTTTGAAGTCTCCCCCATACAAGGGTTAACACAAGAGCCGACACAAGTTATGAGGGAACTCGACAGCGAGACAGATAGCTGTTACACCAGCTACTGGAGAGATTGGGTGAGCCACTTTTTTTCAATTCCCCACTTCAAACCTCAATTTGGAACCAAAACTTCGAATAAATCGAGATCAATCCACGGGAAGGCTTTTCTAGGTAAAAAAACGTAAAGATCACGAAGAGCGAAAGAAAAAAGCGCCATTATGACTACCATAGCGCATGTTATTGTTCCAAAAACTGGTCTAATCTACAACTCACGGTTATTCTCTTACCACTCGGTCTACTACTCATTCTTTAATTGGCAAGCTGCATGGCTTTCCTTTTTTTTTCTACCAATCTCGCCTTGTGACCATATAATTCTCTGGTCTCCGTTAGTTGTACTTAGAATTCCTCAACGGCAACATGACTGTTTCACTGGACTGAGTCTAAATATATATATTCTAATTACTGGCTTGAAAAAATACTACGAGTGTGCATAAAAATCTCTATAACAGAAACTCCTAGATGACATGTAACTCCAGACTTAGAAGCTATTAAACCTTCTGTGTTTTCCAAAAGAATTGTCGTACGCGATTGTTAGAATTATCACTAACAATAGCCCCACAGTTTATTTCTTCACGTGGCAACGAATATTTCTGCGAAATCGACGAGGATTACTTGACAGACCGATTTAACCTCACTGGCCTTAATACGGAAGTTCAGTACTACCAGTATGCTCTAGACCTCATTATGGACGTTTTTGAGCTAGACTGTGATGAGGGCATGCGAGAAATAATTGAAAAATCTGCTAGGCATTTATATGGCTTAGTACATGCGAGATACATAGTCACGACTCGGGGTTTGGCAAAAATGGTCAGTCTTCTTGTAAGGCTTAAAATTTCTAGACTAAGATATTCACAGCTCGACAAGTACAAAAAGGGAGATTTCGGAAAGTGCCCTCGTGTCATGTGCAAGGCACACCCTTTACTACCCACTGGTCAATCCGACAATCCCAACGTCAAGGCGGTCAGACTTTATTGCTCTAAATGCGAGGACCTTTACAATCCAAAGTCTACCAGACATTCCATGATTGATGGCGCGTATTTTGGCACATCTTTTCATAACATTATTTTTCAGGTATACCCAGCGTTAATACCAGCCAAAAGCTACGAAAGATATATTCCACGCATCTATGGGTTTAAAGTTCATGCACCGGCAACATTAATTCGGTGGCAAAATGGTCGCCGGAATTCTATGCGCAAGCGGCTACGAAAATTAGGGATTGATGGCGGGTTCAAAGATTCTGACGAAGGCGATGTCGATGAATCGGGAGATGAAGATGAAGAGGTAGATATGGACGCAATGGAGCATGGGGAAATCTAATTTGAATATTCTGCGTAAAGAAATACCTGGCCCGCACGAAAATTATACTTTCATGTTCATCCATGGCTAGCTTTTTCGGATGCCTGTAAGTCCTATTGATTATCACACATTTGCGTATGGCGTTGGAATAAATGAAAAGGGCCTAGAGCGAGCACATTTGTGCGGGAATTTGCATATAAGCCTGGAGAAGAAGTCATCAGTTGGGATGATAAATTGTCGGGAATGTTTAAAGATGAATGTGACCATTTCATTCCGGTAAGTGCATACAATTATGCTAGGGCCAGAGTGCAACTTTCTCACACTTTTATCGCTGCTGAAGGTTCTAGTACTCACAAGCAGATGTTTTGTTGGGACTCACACTTCCGCTACTGGGAACCAGTTCCAAAATTCTACACCTACAAAATACACATCTTGTATTCAAAAATCACCCTGGATAAATGATAATGATAATCATAATTAACACTGTTTAAAGAGAAGATCCCAGTTTAACGCGTCTCAAATATTAGATTGCGACTCGACTTGGATATCTAGGGTGACGAACCGGCCTTACGCACATGTACAGTGCTACTCCCTTGACGTTATTTTTCACATATCAAAATAGTTGATATCACGTGATTTTATTGATTTTATTTTGACTTGTGGTTAAGCCTGGATTATTGCTCAAAAATAAGTTTCCTATAATTTCTTACTTTGGGCACCGACTTGATCCCGCACCTTTTCATATGTGATCAAAAGGGAATAAGATCTTCCATTTCTACTTTGAGCCCAACTGAACATTCGACGTAGCGGAAAGATACACGCAAGAAAGTAAGTTGCACGGTGAGTGGGGCGTAAGGAAGTGTGTCACAATTATCCCATATGCATACCATGCTACAAACTTGCTAGGCCTTCAAGGTGACAAATAAAATGAATTTCCTCTGACGCAGATCTTTAACCATGAGCTGCCGAAAGCTGCCACGATAATCAAGAGATCATCTCACACGCGTAACAATCTTTAGTCGCCCCGAGTGCCTAGTGCCGTGTGGTACCACAGCATCAATTCTTACAAGCCTCCTGGTCGTCTTACCTGAACATAATTAATTAGAAAACATTCAGCCTCCAGCTCTGAGTAACATAGCACTACTGTATTCTATTGGATATGTTAGATATAGAGGTAGAGTATTTGTTGACTCAATATGGTAACTAGTAAGGATCGTGCAATTTTTGTACGAGTCGCTGTCGAAATAAAGGCGACCAGTGTGGGTCTCTCTAGCAATCTGTCACAAAAAAAGGTATCTTTTTCGGAATCAAATACACTACATAGGATTCTATCAACAAGTCGACTATAACTGAAATTTTTACTCCTCCTTTTCCCAAACGCTAGTATACTAAATGCCTGCCAATGGTAAGTACTGTATGATCAACCGATGTAATCTATTCCGATTATTCACTTATCCCATGAGAGCTCGGGAAAGTAACTTCAGACTCGGAAAGCATGGATACCAAGTGCTATGCAGCTCTCCCGCATTGTCTCACAAATAGGTCCAATTATGGAATTGGATTGATGGAAGATATGAACCTCACGTGCATGGGCCAGAAGACAGCATTTTGAATCATCAGCAACTAATTTATCGGCATTCTCAGACGTAGCTGAGCCGCGTTCATGGCGTCAAATACGTTGACGTACGATAATCTACAGCTTTGAGCCAATTGTTCATTCCTGAAGTTTCAGCTGATAATTCTGCGCAGTGAGATGCGATGATATACGCTCGATGTCAACCTTAAAGTCGCATATGGTTCAGAGTGTGAGCTTAAAATTATGATCAATGGTGTAGTGCGGAAGACAGGAGGAAGTTTCACATTCGCAATAGAGCTACAAATTTTCGCCATCATTCAAAATACATCTCGAAGCATATAGACACCTGCACAGTTAATTTTTTCAAAGTTTGAGGTATCGTATTAGTAGAATTTCACTATGATCCATTGCCATTAGCACTTTGGACGATACCGATGAAACTTATGCAACTTAGAAGAGTCCTAGAGGAAACTCTACCACCTACCCGTGCGTGCATAGTAGCCGGGCGCAAGCGAGACGCCTAATGATACGCATGAATAACAGCTCAAGCGTCAGTTCTACTAGAAGGATATCCGGCTGATTTCCAAATTGAAATCCTCGTCATGTGTCTGAGGTCCTTGCATGCCAGTCAAACAGTAACTGTAGTCAACTTTACTATCCAAACCGCGAGTGGCCACTTTCAGAAGAATCAATGCGAGCAGCCTACACATTACGAGCGAGATAAGCCGAAAGTAACGGCTACACACAAGCCAATAGGCACGCTCGACTTATATCTCAAACTATCTCCAATCATCTACCAAATTCCATGCATAGAAAAAAAAATTCGGCACACTACAGCCTCTGACAGTTCTCAAACCCGTATTTCTAAATGTAGGAAATTTTCCGCATTGTCAAGAGCTTCACGAAGGAAGAGGAGGTGGGCTTGAATATCTTATCCTCATTTCAACTGCAATTAGAATAATCCTTTTCCACATCATCAAACCAATTACGGGTCCCAACAACATAGGTATAGTGGGACCTACGTGCAGAAGCGGGTAGCTATTCTTAAGGGAGGGAAGCAGGCAGCGTATTGGCCACAGAGAGGTACGTGCAAGGCTAGCATCTTAATCTTAATTCCAGTTCAAGCTGCAGGGTGTCTTGGCACTAATCTTCTTACTTACGATCAAAGGGGCCCCTGAATTACTTCTACAGAGTAACGTTGATCCGACAAACTCTGGGACAAATGAGTACAAGGTTTCTCGGACGTATAGCGAGTGGTCTACTCAGAGCCGAGCATAGAGTTAGCCCTGCAGGCTCAGAGACTGATGTTTTATTGCTGCAGTTACTTTGGGGAACCCCTGACTGGCCAAAAACAAGCTGCATGATTATCGTGTCGATCATTGAAACAGACTAGAAGAAGGTACTTAATTGTTATTGTTCTCATCGGCATAGCTCATCAGTGCAACAACATTTACATTCAAATCATTTTCTCACGCTCTTTAATACAATTCATAATGCTAGCTTCCACATCATTCGCCGCACTTTTTTTAAGTGTCATATCACTGGCTACTGCCGACAAAACATGTGGACCTGGAGCAGGGAGTTGTGCAGCTAATGAGTGTTGTTCGGCCGCTGGATTTTGCGGTACCAGTGCAGGTAACATACACCCCATAACATGAAGCCATCTTTGTTTATTCAAATAGATTACTGTACTTCTCCGGATTGTCAATTTCGTTATGGACCATCGTGTGACGCGAACAGAGTACCCTCTGGAAGGAATACTTCTTCCATCCCTCGAGGAAAGGTTGGATCAGTAATGTACGGTGCTGAAGGAATCTACAACTGCGCCAACGCTGGAGACGTTGCGCTCACCTTTGATGATGGACCTGGACCTTACACGAGCCATATTCTTGATGTTCTCGACAGATACAACGCGAAGGCTACTTTTTTTATCTCAGGAAATAATAATGGTAACTGTATATGCCTACCATAAGATATCTAAAGGCTAAAGAGATAAAAGGGAAGGGAGCTATCGACACGGCTAATCTTCCATGGCCCGAACTAATCCGGTAGGTTTCCGTATACAAATAACTAAGACAATATTAACGTGAATCAGGAGAATGTGTGAGTTTCTGTCATCTAAACCCTCCCCAAATGTTACAGATCAAAATTCCAAACAAGCTACAGGCCCTCAATATGTCAATAATGAACATGTACTCAAATATCTAACATGCCAATCACTACAATTGAGCTACATAATCCTTACGACACTTTTGCTGACCCGCTGTTCGCGTAGACAATAGCGGACACCAAGTAGCCTCCCATACCTGGTCTCACGCCAACTTAGGCAACCTTAACTCGGCCGAGAGACATGACGAGATGTATAAAAATGAGATGGCCCTGCGCAACATACTTGGCGTAATTCCAACTTACATGCGACCTCCTTATTCATCATGTTCAGCTGGTAAGAAAATTTATGTAATAAGACTCAAGTACTATTAACACGCTCCACAGAATCCGGGTGTGAGGCTGACATGAATAATCTTGGATATCATGTCACATATTTCGACCTAGACACCCAAGACTATCTAAACGATTCACCGGACATGATTGGAAAGTCTAAAACAATATTTGACAACGCACTTAATGGTAGATCTGCAGCAGACTCGGATTTTTTGGCAATAAGCCACGACATCCACCAACAGACGAGCGAACAACTAGTAGACTATATGTTGGATCGCCTCCGAAGTCAAGGATATAGGTCTGTTACCGTAGGTGATTGCCTCGGAGACGCAAGGGAGAACTGGTATCGCCCAGATCGGAGTGCAGCATCGTTCAGGGCGAAATTTTAATTGGGGGTAAGACTTAAAAGCGTTTGTCGTAAGTTAGAATTTAGGTGACCAACGCGTCTTCACTTTAAGCTCTTTTTGTCGTTAGGGTACAAGTCGCTGCGCGCATAATATTCCCTTGTTTGTATAGTAAATCATCGTTTACATAAATGAAATCATCTCAAAAGTCTTGTTGCATCATCTATTAATAAATATATATATCGCGAGACACGGTAATACATGCGATTATCTCAACCTAAATCTGGATATAGGAAACAGCGAACAACTTTAAACTGTTACTGATCTAACCCGTGTACCATCGGTTTCGCACGGTTACTTCCAGTTCCAGAATCATTGAGATTGGTACACAACCGAACTCGGCCAGCTAATGCGCAAGTATTTGTCAGTAAGAATCGCCTGATAACGTTCTCGTCATAGAATTCTATATTCCCTACAAGCCCACATAACCAAAAAAATATGGCTCATCAGTAGTTTATGGACGCGAATCTTCATCAGAATAGGAAAAAGACAGCTTGAAGCCTGCAGCAGTGGCTCCTACAAACTAACGGTTCCAACTAAAGAACTTTGAGCTGATAAAGGTTTACAAGTTGGCTAGAATGGCTTCTAGTCTTGATCAGCCTGTCACCCATACCAGCAATCAACACAGTACAAAAAAGTTTGGTTTGGCTCTCTTGCAGCTCAAAGTCGTCGTCTAGAGCTTTACTATCACCTGAATTGGTGTACGGAGGTAATGATAGAAGAGTCTGGAAAGGATGGTAGGCAAGATAGTATTTGGAATTTCACAGAGAAGAAAAGATACAATAGTTTCGGAGCGAAAGAAAATTTGGACTAAAAAAGCATTATATCCAGACTACTATCCAACCAATGAGATTCCCGCACCTTGAGCGCAAGTGTTAGCAATACATAACCAAAGCCATAACATAACTGGTTATAACGCCATCTAAGGATAGAATTACCCTAAAACTTGTTAGGCACTGGCTGGACAGGTGCTCATATATCCCTTCGAAGCCTGGAGTGCCATTTTATTACACATGCCAATCCCTATAAAGCATTCGAGATCGTGTCGGGTACACAGGTTGAATGAACGCTCATAAGTATGGAAAAATTTATTCACCTTCATCAGAGTCCCACTATGAACATATCAGGAGGAGCGTGACCGCGAGCTGAGGCTTCATTTCAGTAATAGAAGAATCTTTCAACCCAGTAGTTTTGAAAATCTTTCCCTATTAATACAGGCCGCATGTGGCCTCTTTTTGTTCGGCTTGTGCGGGGAGACCACTAAGGGCAGAAGGCGCGTTAAGTTGGGCGAGCAAAATAAGTTTTAGGATGGCTGGTGCTATTGAGGGGAAGCTATCGTAGAAGCCAGGGCGGAAGTCTACCAATTCAGGTATGTAGATTAGATTAGATTAGATGTATGTTATAGGCCTAACTGAGTCAATGACTATAGAGGACTCCTAGTATCTATAGATAAGATACTAGCTACATTTTTTCTATTCCAACTTTACAATTTTTAACTATGTATCCTTGGCCAGTAGTCAATAAATAACGACAAGTCGTTCATAGTCACAGACTAAGATAGGTCAATAAACTCTGGCATCAAATCTGGCTGCGAGTGGATGAACAATCCAGGTGGAATTTCCCGAAACCTAAAATAATTAAGATTAAGGATAATTATTGTCATCTTTCTGACCCAAAGGTCCTGTGTGAGCTCACACAGGGCGGTACCCACAAAAAAGGTTCACGTCGGTGTCCAGTGCACGAGAGGAGCTCCCGACAACCAGATTTCACATGACGAAAACATTAGCCCACAATACTGCGTCCCATCCGCCTGTCCGAAATTTTCTGATGGCGGAATCCAATCTTGTCAAGCTAACAAAGCCTTAATCCATGCCCACCCGCAAGACGAGGCTAATTGTGGCATTAATGAAGTGTTCTCCGGCCTTGACCGATTAGCCCTCGGACGCGTGTCGCAAATCCTTGCGGCTATCGACGTTTTAATGAGGATCGCTCCTGATGCCAGCATGAAGCTGCACTCTCGGCCTGCTCCTGCGCTCAAGAGGAATCACCCGACCCCTTTTCGTTCAGCCAGCTCGGCAGTGCGGCCCCCATGTCAGCAACACACAAGGTCTTGGGACGACGAGGCGCAGCAGCGAGAACTGTTACCTGGCTTGGAGACTTGGCGGATGGGGAAATAGCATGCCTTGAACTCCATCGCATTCCTACGCTTCCGCCTAGGGTCAATTTATTGCGCGAACAATTTCCTCAAGCAACCAACATGATTTCTCAGCTCCACAGGCCCCTCCTGCCTCTCGATCTTGAATGGTCGTGCATTCTCGCGCGTATGGCTTTCGCCGACTTTTAGTGGGAGGCTCCTCATACCCACACAGTATCTAGGATTACAGGCAATTTTATGGAAGACGATAGCTCAACGCCTCTCGGCAATGTCCTCTTCCAACCCCAGCTCGACTGCGGGGTCTACAGAGCCGAGATTGAGTAACAAGGTCCTCACCTCGACGAGTCTAGCGGTCTACATCATTTTCATCCCTCAGCACGGCTCCCTAACCTTGTTGCCATGAAGCTAACCACGGCCAGATTAGATGGTGTGTTTGAAGTAATACTCGGTTGGATGGTGCGGTGGTATATCTTCTAGGCCGGTCTCCCAAGTAAGGTCTGGATAGCTAGGACATACATCCCACTCGAGACAGGAGACCACTAGCTCGAATCCGGCAAAACTAAACTACATTTCTCGCGGTTCAAGCTTACATGGATAACGAAGGAATGCTTGGATAATCAAAGGTTTTGAATTTCCCTTTGGTGGGTACTTACGGAGGTTGGTCGACTGCTTTTGTAAGCGAACATACCTCATAGTGGTATTTGCAAATGAAATCCAGAGTATAGGTGTCTCAAACGTCAACAGAGTCATCCAAAATGTAGACCTAGTACGGGTCATGTGTTATAGCTAAATAACTGAATACAAATTAAATGATTTAAAAAAACCCCGAGCCGAACGGCTATCATTCATAGGCAATAAATCAAAGATCCTTCAAGTAACAAAAGAGGCAAGGTGCACTGTACAAGGTGCGGCCGGGGTCAGAGAGGAGCCCAATGTGTTAGATAGTCATAGTTTCAAGGAGGAACGTAAAAATAAGCAAACGTTGCGAGGCTGTAGAGGACACCGGACTCGTTAGAAGTGAGAGATTGATGTGGTGGGGTGTTTTGAAAAATTGCCTCGTAAGCCAACTTCTCTGCTATTGCAAAGTTTGTCTGAACTTGGCTCTTGGAGGATATTTAGCTACCAGGGTTACGGGGGGCACCGCGGACACACCCCCCCAATCCAACCTAATATTACCGTGTCAGCCTTAACGAGGCAAGATAATAAGTAAGATAAATATTACAACAGATGAACGGGTTGTGGGAATCAAATTGAAGGCCACACGCCTTCCATGGAGATGAGCGAGAAACAGTTTGTGTTTACTCATACCTACCCAACGCCTGAGGCATAAATCCATGACGTCTGTCCGCGGTATCTCCTATGATGAGGCTGGGAATGCCATTTCCTCCAGGAACCAAGTTCAGATAACTTTGCAATAGCAGAGAAGTTGGCTTACGAGGCAATTTATCATAACACCCCGCCACATTAATCTCTACCTTCCAACGAGTCCGGTTCCCACCAGAGCCTCATGTATGTTACAAGGATGACGTGATACATCCTCATTCCAATGACTTCACGTCTCGTCAACTCGCCCTCTCGCCTTGGATGGTCTCCAAAGATTCGCCGATGCTGTTGCGCGAAAGTGAAAAGATATCTCGGCGGCCATATTTTCGTCATGGCCCTTGCGATGGAGATGTGAGTTATTAGAAGAGATAGAAAAGATACGCGAAGGATTGATGAAGTCTTGAGGGAGTTGGGAATGCGATTTCTGAGGAGATCCTAGCTTTGAAGAGCATCACGCGCGCCAAGACTTGCATGGCTAGAGAGCAGACACCACTATACTGGCTAATTTGGCTGGATAGTGCAGTGGTATATCACCGAGGTCGCTCCCCAAAGTAGAGTCTGGATAGCCTATGCATCCAATCCGCTTGAGACTGAACACGACCAATTCGCCTCCGGCAAAGTTCGACTGATCATCTCGCGGGGCCACGACGCCTTTGCACATGAACTTCTCGGACCCAAGTGCCTGGATGCCTCCAGAAATTTGGCGCAAACAACCCGACGTTGTGGGTGATCAGCTGCAGGCTGGACCTCTGCTCTCAGCGAGGTCCATATAAATTAGTCATGTAAGATGATTCGATCGGAAGGGTAACGAGGCTCAAAGTTTTGTTTTCCAACTACAAGTGCTGATATTTAGTTGGAGCTCAAAGTTTTGGAACCTGGAGTCATGTTTTTCGAATTTGTTTTCATTTAGCCCGATTTGGCGCCCCATGGGCGTATGCAGGTGTCTACAAACTCTATTATTTATGTAGGAGGAAACCTTTGTGGTAAAAACCCCATCAATTTTTCAATTTATATACTCTTTAAAGTTGTGTTACCCTCAAGAAGTGCACTAACACTGTCATGTCCAGTGCGGATACCGTCCACTAGCTTACTTATGGCAGGAGATCATCTGTCTCCTACTGCCATCTCTCTCCCTCATCGTGGCTTCGACTTCAAGCGTCAGTCGAAACTGTTCTAGCCTTCCTTCCATTTGTATCCACTTTGTAATTCTAGCTATATCTTTCGCGCTATTCAGCATCGCTTCGAATGACCGATTCTCTGCCTTTCTCAGTATCTCCCCTCTCCCTATAGCCCGGTCGGGACAGGCCATGATCATGTGCTTGACGTTCTGGGACAGATATCCACATTGGCATCGTGGGCTGTCTACTCCGGGAACATGTATTCTGTGCAGATAAGAGTTGAAGCCAATGTGCTCACTTCTTAACTGCATGGCTATGCTACTTTGGGCCCTGTTAGGGTTTTTATGGATACTGATAGGTGTTTCTCTAGAGGTCATTGTCGTTCTTCCCGTCTTTGCATCTGTAAAAATATTTGCTGCATTCCACTGGAGTCATGTTATGATTTCTATTTTGTTTTGTTCTGTTTATTGAAGTGCTAGGTACACGTTACCTATCGCACTCCTACTAGAACTTGAGCACGAGTGGGGCCGGGCTGGATCAGGTTAACTACCATGAAGTACATCTACCTCGTCCCACCGAAATGACCGGACCACCTCAGATTTCACCAAAGTATTGATTAATGTAAAGCCCAATCGTCCAGAGAACCCTCTTTTGACGCGCCAAAGCGCAATTTCCTGCTCAGCCTCGGCCATCATGCGCCCGAGCCCTTGACACCTTCGCCATCTGTAACTTTCCCTCCAATTCAGTCCCAGCTTTGGCTCATCTCAGCATCTCCTCATCTCATCCAGGGGTCGATTTCTTCATTGGAGGCCTCATCCAGTCGCCCACCAAGGCCTCCTCAGTTTATATTCCCTATTTTTCCTCTATACAGCATCGCTTTGTCCTTTAGTCAACCTCGTCATCCTAGAATCTTTGTAGAATGTCCACCCCTCCGGCCTTGCCCCGTCTCTGCCGTACCCTAATCGTGGAGGTCGAAAACGCGACTGAGAGCTGAAGACCGAGGCACCAATGCCCCAGCCTGTGTCGAACGCTCTAATTAGTATGCCGGCGAAATGTCGTACGTATTTCGTCGGTGGCGATTCGTCGTAGGTCGAGTTGTTGGTGCCCTTGGCCGAGATGAGGACGAATTTAAGGCCGGTATTTCGACCGTACCTTCACAGCAACTGGCAGTTACGGAGGGTCGGACATTCTCTCACTTCTTTATTGGCGATATAACTCTTGGAGGTATGAGATTGCTTCGGTAGGCGGTGAGATAATTGTGGAGAGGGCCGCAAGATGAGTTTGGCAGGAAATAATTTTCCAGAGAAAGAAATGAAGAGCTTAACGGTGTCGGTTGTTGTGATACGAACGTCAGACAGGTTATGGCCTGTCTGCGGTTCGTATCTGGGGTGTAGATGATTGATTTCGTTGAGTTGTGCATTCGTGAAATCTCTGCAAGTCGGATTTTCGACTGAGAATGAGCCAACACCACTCCTCTCGGTCGCCAACTCGACGAAAGCTCTCAAATTCACCCTTTGTCGTGACTGAATCTCGGCTCTCGGGGAATATTTCACCCCCAGATTCGTAGAGGATAACACTAACAGGTGTTCAGCCTTCGTCCTCCGATCTCTATTTTGTTCTATTTTGTTTTGTTTTTTGTTCATTTACGTGCTAGGTACATTGGTTCCCGTCGCACTCCTACTGGGGCTTAAGCACGAGTGAGGCCGGGCTGGATCAGGTTGACTACCATTGAGTACATCTACCTCGTCCCACATAAATGACCGGACTACCTCAGACCTCACCCATAAATTGAATCAGGTCAAGCCCAGCCGTCCAGAGAACCCTCTTTTCACGCGCCGAAGCGCAAATTCCTCCTCAGCCTCGGCCACCACGCGCCCTTGACATCCTCATTGGCTCCGAAATATAATTGCTGTCCAATACCTCATCGTTGCTCTAGCCTTGCACTTTCATATCGTACCGTTGGGTTGTTGTCGTCATTGGGGATTTTTGTAATCCCCTCGGTGTATCTTCTCTTTTCTTCCTTCTTTGTACACGTCCCGTTTCCATCATGACTTTCCTCATTAGGGCGTGTTTAGGTAGGTGATCTGACGAGTATGGAGGTGGGTCGCAGGTATAGGACCGATTGAGAAATGCTTCGTTGCAAATACATGGGGAGCTTGAGAAATGTCAGATGTTTAAATACGACCCCCAGACAGACCTTGGTCCATCCGTGAATCGTATGTTGGTAGTGATGAGTTTTTGTTCGACTTTCTTGCGGTTGTGAAATCTCCGTTGACTGATTTTTCGACCAAAATACCGAGTACAACTCCTTCCAGCCGAAAATCCATCAAATAAAATTCATCCCACCCTTGTTCGTGACTGAATCTCGGCTCTGGGAGAATATTTCACTCCTAGGTTCGTAGAGCACACCACTGACAGGTGTTCAGCCTTCGTCCTCCAGCCCAAGAGACGGTATATGGCCGAATTTAATCTAGCTAGCTACTATTTGAGTAGCGGATCACGTGGTTGGAACAAGTTGGGTATGCCATAGACATAACCTTAGCTGTAAACCCCGGTCTCTGACCCTCAGGGGATAACGGGTGTATCCTAGGACTTTCAAATAAAAAACAAACATCTCGCGGGGCTCTTGTGCATAAACGACAAAAGTCCTAGATCTTCGCTTTGCTGGGTTTCGACACAATTGAATCTGTTCTGAGTGGACGAACATTCCTCATACTGGTATTTTCAAATCAGATCCAGGCTGTGACTGTCCATGGGGTCAAAAGAGTCACCAAATATTTACTAAAAAGAGTTACAACGTGATATATATAGATAGCTGCATACAAATTATAAGATTTAAAGTAAGGTTCGCTCGCTACTGACCTATCGTAATCACCCACCTTTCACAATTATATTCATCTGTGTAGTTTTAGTCAGATAGTGCATTAACTGGAACCTTTGGGGATCTAAACTGTCTAAGTTCAATGTCAAATTATTTAGTTTGATACTAGTTTTGTTCAGTATTTTTTGTGCCACTTAGATCAAATGGCACATAGTACATTGAATTCCTCTTTAACTCAGGCCACATCTTGTTCAATCATTCTATACATGTTAGTTACCAAAAATGTTCTTATTGTAATGCCTATGTTCGATTGTCATTAGCTCATTAATTACCAGTAGAGTTTATCCTCAATTTCCGTATGTTCTTGTCTGAGGTTCCTACGGAATTAGGATACTTGAGCTAGAGGTAAGTATGGCTTTTTGGTTGCGGGTATCTAGTGGCTCAAAACTATTTTTTTTTTAGTAGATATAGAGGATGAGCAGATCGTATTGCTGTGAATTTTGGTTGTCATGGATCTTAAGACGTAGATTATTTTCTTTCATTTTTTTTTGGAAAAGGTGACCCTCGTTTCATCGTTACCGATATTGTCAAAGTCACATCTAGTACAGAAGTTTATGAAACTGGGATTGAAGTGTTACGGATGGTACGTTGTGATAACGTTAATAGTGAGAACATTGTGAAATTTTGGCCTCCTACTACTTCACAAGAGTTTTCATTATGATTAGTGATTTGGGCTTTGGGACACAGTAGAGTATTGTTTCAGCCATAAGTTATTATATTTCAAGTTTAATTTTCTGACGACCGGGGTCAATAATTCTTACTTTTCAGCCAACAATTCGTTGATACTGATCGATTAACACCTGTTTGACTTCGCATCCCCATCCCAATTAAAGACATTAAAACTTGAAATCCGGAATTCTTTAGAGAGAAAATAAATCTTTACAAAGTCTTGCATCGACGCCCTAGACAATATTTGATGCCGCCAACATCCTGAAGGGTGATATACATTAAATTCTTTTATCCCTATAGCGCAAGAGCCAGGCCCATGATACCAACTGCACCAGCGACGGCACCTTTGGCGTACTCGTTAGCCCAAATACCTGTTGGGGCAGCACCTGCAGTGGAAGAACTAGTTGAGGAGATAGGTGATGCGGTGGTTTTGTGGGTGCTGGATGTAGTCGCAGTTGAGCCCTCGCTCGAGGTTGATGTTCCGTTGTTAAAGATTCCAGTTGATGATGGAGATGAGGTTTCAAGACCTGTACCATGTGGCATTGTAGCAGATGTTGCCATAACGGAAGTAGTATTAGAGGGAGTTCTGGAGTTGGTCAGTTCCTTGTAACAAATTTTCTTGAGCTTATCTTGAGCGAATTTCTTACTCAGTTCGTTTGTTGAATTCGGGGAATGCAGCCGCAGAGGCGCATAGGGAGGCAATTGCAATGATAGAGACACGCATTGTTGTTTTAGGTTCGAGAACGAGTGTGATTAATTGGTGATATGTGATTGTAGATTGTGGGAGATGGTAGAGATTAAATCTGCTTGTGTGATGTGGAAAGGTGAGTGTGGGGGCACATCAGACATTTATACTCCAATACAGCTTGTTGAATGCATTAGTGCAAATAATTCAGTATAAGGCTCGCTTCAAGAGGCAATAAGATCCTCTTCTTCCTTCCCCAAGGAAAAAAACAAACGGCTCCCAAAGAACAATTTTTCCACACACGAGGTCCATGCAGTCCCCCCTCATTATTCACGACATCCAGGGCATGAATCGACGCTCATAATATCCGACCGCAGAACTCCCTTGTGCATCTGATACGTCGATCTTCCCCATCTAAACCTGATTATTGAGTTGTAAAGACTCATGATAGTCCACATTGCCTTTGAGGTTCCTGCGGGAAAACCCTATCTTGATGGCAGGAATAGCCCTGCCGGCTAGGCATCGTGAACAACGGTCATCCGAGCTTGCCCTCACAAGATGATTCTCGCACTCGATAGAGCCCTTGTGAATGTTAGTTGTGAGTGTGACACTATCACAATAAACCAGGCGAAGATTGTTGAAACTACGCGCAGCTCGAGATGATTGGTGAAGAGAATAGGGCTATCTATGCAGGAGAAAACACCAGGCCCTTCTAATGCCTATCCACTAGGCTAGGGGTTACCGGTCATGTTCGCCTAGCCTTCTCAACCCCGGCCTTCTAGCCGAGCCGTCGCTCATGGTGAAAACATCTCTTACATACTTTGCTCTATGAGCGGCATGGACAGCTGCGTTGCTAACACCGACCTGTGGCTCGCAAACTGCTTGGAATATGAGATCGGCATCCAAAAATGTTACGTCTCATTATATTTGCCACGATGGAGGCTCTACCCTGCGCCCCCGAATGAAATGGCTTATGCGACCCAGCATGTCGCGCGTGTTTGTGGCTGAGCCCAGATGAGAGGCTTCGCGGCCCAAGTTGCTAACCATCGGCGTGTGGACACGAATTCCGCGGGAAGATCATGATTTTTGATGCTGATCAGTCTCAGATTACCATCGGAGATCTTCTTTGATTATCCGTTTAACGTCTTCCCAACAGTTTACGCATTCAAGCATCTCTACAACAAACTGTCATATGAGCGATGTGACTAAATCCATCTTCACCACTCGAAATCTACATCTAACTGTCGATGTAAAAGCCAACTACCTATTTACACGACAAATGTCAACGTACGAAAAATCATGGTAATAATCCCCATCATTCCTGCACGGCGTTAGCCAATCCTACATATCATGTTTCCAAGGTTTTTGTAATATTGCCATAGCACTTGGGCGGATTGAGTAGAAAATTTTGGGAGTATCTCTTCCGGGCACAAGAATTTAGGCAGCTTCGTGCGCTACTAGAACGTATTACATGTGTATAGCTCGACTAGTGTTGCTTTAACGTTACCACTAATTCGCGATCAATACCAACGATAACAATGAATCTAATTGCCAGGATCATTTGATGATTAAAGGGACGGATGATGATATTTACTCATTATCGGAAAATGATATATACAATAACGAATATTATTGCTCTCCACGAAAATGAACGCTCCTTGCATAATTTTTTTGCATAGTCTAAATCTCGAAAAGGATAATGACACTCATGAACCTTTGGAAAACAATTAACTCCATGTTAATGATCCAAATTTGTATTTTAAGTTGAACCCGAAATTTTTTAAAAATACAAATATCAGTGGTAGTAGCCAATTCTACAGGGACGTATTATAGCAAAAAGAAAGACATTACAATCGAACACATTTGAACCTGCAATAAGCCACCCCAGTCGAGTAGTTCGTCTCATAGATCTCTGTACAGACTAATAATTTTAGACGAATGTAAACCAAAGGACCAGAATATCTACGTTGCATGTTGACGAATTGCTTAGCACGATTATTAGCTTGACAGGTTGGCAGTTACATAAAAGATTTCCGGGTACAATCGATTTTATACAAAACTCATTAGATCAATTCAAACTGCGTGCTTGCCAGCTTGTCTGTTCAACTACCAACATCCAGGAAAATCATTTTATAGTCTTTCATTGAATCGGGAACCTCCTCTCAGAATGTGCGAGTGAAATAGACGCTATCCTCCACTCTATTTAGGGGGGTGAGGATATGTTGGATATGATGTGCCGGTCATTGGGTGATTACGTGACACAAAACCTTCCAATGAAAATATATCTTCGAATAGTTCTTACTTTTATACATAGCAGAGGAACCATTACTCTACAAGTCGCCCAATCACCTAATTCTATAATGCAAGCAATAAATATACGGTTGTTTTGTGCTGATTAGTGTAGATGTCCGTTTGCTGCTAATTGATATATAAATTGATCTGGTTCACACATAACAACCTAAATATGACAGCAGGTATGCCACTGTGATAGGACTGAAAGCTTGACTGTACGAGGCAATCTATTCTCGGATGTTAAGGAGATTGAAGGAAATTAAGATTGTGCCCGACCAAATAAGTTGACCGGTTCCAGTGACGATCAAATTTGAAGGCGGGTGAACATAAATTAACGTTAGGCTGCTATACCATAATTTTCGTCATTATTTATGGCCAACTCAAGAGCCAACAACTAAGATTCTTTGCATGGACCGGGATTAAGCTACAGTTCGTATTACAAACTACGTTGATCGAAGGGTCTAGGATTTCGACAGCACCAACTCTGCGCTTCTTGTAGGCATGATGGATGAGTAGACCCTAGGGTGGCACCGTAATTTGGTTCAAGTATGGAATTTTCAGAACCGAGATTCGAGTGTAGCATGTATCATTTCGGAGGTACGGGCGGCCCTTCAAATCCGGCATAAACGGGGGCGGCATATCATGGTGACCCGTTAAAGGGGTCGGTCTCAAATGGCAAATTCTCTGTTTCTTGGCACTTTCCAATTAAGCACGAGAAATGAAAAGCTTCACCTTTGTTGCTCATTCACATGTGACGAGTTGAACGCAAGCAACTTTAAAGATCGCGTCAGGAATACGCATTGATGAGTAACCACGTGCTACAGTCGAGTTTGAAGTGTGGGGGAAATCAATTGGAAGGAGTGAGAACTTAGGTGAAGGTTGCTAGTATCTGTAATTTCACAATAGTCATTTATTGAAAAGGCAAGACATCGAGATAGTGACGTGGATACCCGGCCAAACAGACATAACTGAGAAAAAAGAAAATAAAGCAATGTCGTTGCTCTGGTTACTGGTATGCCTTCTCGCCTCCCTGACCTTCACATGAGCTCTAGACTGCAAATGCTCGATAATGCCTGTTACTGTTTCGGACCCGCATTGACTAGCGTTTTCTGAGGTGCAAGGAGACGCCGAAGGATCTAATGACAACATCACTCGCCGCCAACGATAAGCCAATATGATCTTCAAGCCATGTGCCAACATCCGTGACGAAGGCAGTAGCTTCCCTGAAAAACTCAGAATGAATCATTCGATTACGGGCGATTCAGTGAGAGACAAATGAGATTTCGCGCAAACTGTTGCAGCTGTGTCCGTGCGCCGTCCTTTGAGCGTCGAAGGGAAAGCCTTCGCCACGTGGCGATCAGTCTCGCGCCAGGGAAAACGCGATGGAAGACCCCTTTCCTTAGCCTGCCACAGATACAACTGTAGTGGTCGGAGTCTACTGGCCTTGCTGGGGCGCGTGAAGATGTGGAGCCGTAGAGGTTCGCCCCGCCAATTACGGCAGTGATCGAGATCGGACTTTTGTGGAAAACTAATTTCGCGTCGATATTACGCGCAGTTCTGTAACCAAGCGTCATCGTCTATCGGGAAGTCGGTTGAGTGAGGAAACCTGCTGGTTGCTAACTCAAGCCGGCATGGCTTTGGAGAAGGACAAGCTTAGGCAGAAGTGCAATGGGCCTCATGCCGGTATTTCTCGTCCACCCACGTTGCCAATATCACGGGAAGCCTGAGCTTGTACAGTTTCCCGCAGCGATGGTGAATATAAGCCGCTGCGCCTTGACTGTGAACGATTTCCTTATCCACAAGCCACGATGCATTTCACCTGAATTAACTCCAAGTTGGGACGATGGTGGATCATACGCCGTAGCTCTATATTTGGGACGGTTGCTTATGGCCATGCCCGGACCTGGATGTTCCGCGTTCAGCCTGGTGCTGTTATGCATGGCTTCGCTGGCCAAGTTCTAGAAGCTTGCCCATGTCCTGGGCCGGATGAGCTAGGCCGCGTTTGGGCATAATTCGCAAAGCCTGTTCCAGGCAGGCCCATAATTCTAGGTCAAAAGGAACGGCCGGGATCATCAACTGCACGATGATGATATATATACGGACTCGGCGATATCTTCATGCCCGGATCGCGCCGTGGCGATGGGGCCGGCATGCTCCAGCTATCGGCAAAGATTGGAGGGTCACGGATGAAGTTTCACATCACAACAAGACTCCTCAGAATGCAGTAACGGCTCAGATTTGTCGATCTTCTCAGACTTAGCAATGCCCGCTGCAGTGGCTTGCTATTACACTCAACATCCTGCTTGAGTGTGTCCAGATCACAGTACACTGCATTGAGAAGATTAGTGTTAATTACATTACACAACTGTGTATTAGCGTGCTTGTCTCATTAGGAGTTTCCTGTTCGGGTGAGAGAAGACATACGGACATCTTGCATCGGCCCATGCGAACCTCATAGGCACTCTGGGATCATCGATTTCAGGCGTGCTACGAGTTCATGGCCTGTAAATGAATTATTCAGTTGACCTGATCTGGCGCCTCGAGGTGCATGCAGATTCTATCGGGAGATACGTACTGTAGGTGTGAAGACTCGATTTGACGTTTAGAACACTCACACTCAGATTTCATCTGGAGAAACCACTCGAGGTTAACCCATACGGCGAATAAGTTCTTCCGTGCATACCCACCACAGGGAAAAGCGGGAAAACCCAATGGTTATCTGAGTAAGCTTTAATCATCCTACGAGTACAATAACACCGCGAGAGAGTGTGGTATGTGGGTTTTACTAGACTCGAACCAGCCTTCTCCCATTTCAAATGGGGTGGGTGTCGAAGCTATCCTGAATCTGCCTGGGAGAACGGCCCGAATGGTATACCACTGCACCATCCAATCCGTTCATGGCCTATAGTAAGCCACTTTGCAACCACTTCCCACGAACACATAACAATGTCCACTGTCTTCTACAACAGGAATAGTAAAATTTTACAAACCCCTGGTGGCATGACATCATCATTAGTAACCTCATGTAATCTCGGGGAAGACGACCGCATGACGTCAAGTATCGAACGCCAACCTCGACGAGGAGAGTGCAAAGGAAGCCAACAAATCACAGCATCATTGCCCACCAAGCCAGTAATTTATTCAAATGTCCGGGTTTTCATGTTTACTCATTATCTACCTTGAGATAAGGTATCGTGCACTACCCTGATGATGAGATTAGGGTAATTCCATCTTTAGGCTCATGAACAATTCATGTCACACCCGAGACTTCTATATTCGTCAGCACGAGTGCGTAAGTGCTGAGCCAAATCAAATGATTTATCTATATCTCTACTTGCAATAAGCAAAACTTCAGGCCATAAACAGGGCAGAAATTTCGACTACTACTCCATAGACCTATTTTCACATCTTTTTTTTTAATCATTTAATGTGCATTCAGCTATCTAGCTATGATAAGATTAGAGGAGAAGCATAGAATGGATGACTCCATTTAAAAATATAGCACTCATGCCTCGGATTTCATTTGCAAATACCACTATGAGGTATGTTCGCTTTCACAAAAAGTCGACCCTCGTCCGTAACTACCCACCAAAGGGAAATTCAAAAGCTTTGATTATCCAAGCATGCCTTTATCATCCATGCATACCAGCGCCGCGAGAAATGTAGTTTAGTTTTTCCGGATTCGAGCTAGCGGTCTCCTGTCTCGGGTGGGATATGTGTCCTAGCTATCCAGACCTTACTTGAGAAACCGGCCAAGATGATGTACCACCGCACCATCCAACCACGGCGGTGTTTTCAGTATCGCCAACTGTTTGTATAAGCGAACATACCTCATAGTGGTATTTGCAAATGAAATTCAGAGTATGAGTGTCTCTAACGTCAAAAGAGTCATCATACATATATACATAGTATCGGTTATGTGTCATAGCTTAATAGCTGCATACAAATTTAATGATTTAAAAAAAATAAAAAAATAAATAGTGTCGCCCGCACTGTCGCAACCGAAGTCTTGGCGCATGCACAAAGCTCAATTCGTAAAACTCGACAAAATTCCAAATTTCACACTCGTCGAGATTGTAGCCATCCACTACATCATCTTGAGAACTTGACCTGATACCTCTCTCGCCCATACCAAAGAACTGTCTCCCAGATTTGTGCGCCACGTTTTGCTTCCTCCGTCGGGTATAAGTATCGGCGTGGGCGTGTACGTGGTGGTGAATTGAGGCCAGAGAAAGTCAACGAGAGGTGTGATCATTGAAATTAGTATGTAATAAGTCGTACCTGCAAACTGGATGAGGTTTTGGTGGTGATTGATCTTGTCAGGTGGGAAAATTTGATTAGGTGGAGAGTCTTGAATCATTGCTTCATGAGCTAACTTGTTCGGTTTTGCGAAATTTGACTGAACTTGGTTCTGGGAGAATATTTCACTCCCAGGTTCGTAGAGGGCACCGCGTACAGGTGTCAATCTTGCCCTCCCTATTTTCGCATCGTAGAAGTAGAACGAGGAGCCAATTTTTATCTCTCCCCTTGGAACAACACAAAGTCCTCTATGGAGTGGCCCACTAATACAGAGTACTTAAGATAGCTAGAAGCTACCTCATATAATGACTGTGAGATTCCCTAGTCTCTGACATTCTTGCTAAAGGCCCTCTTGGACCCTCAATGATTTTTTAGACAGTGTGGCTACTCAGTTGGTCAAATAGTGGATCTATTCAACACTAACAGTCAGATCAATCATGTGAGCTGAAAGCGTACTGCGATATTTCTCTGGTCTATGCTAATGCACGTTAAATTCAAAAAAATAAATTCAAATTCAATTATAATGTAATCCTTTGTATATGTCGACGTTCATGTCCTGTGAGTAACTATATATCGATAAGAAGTGCTTGAAAACCTCATCACAGTGTATCAGGACTAGTCTTCCCTACAAAAGTAAGGGTTTTGCTCGAAGCGTCCACTCAAACATCAGACCTCAATAACATGTTGTGACTCATCAGACCAAGTAAAATGATCATAACAGTAACATCCAGCGACCCCGAGGGTGGGAGGATCAGAAATGAATTTTCTTTCGCCGTGAACTCCACGGACTAGGATGCAGGGCAAACTCCTGGAGCCAAGTTCAACGAAAATTTGCAATGCCAGATGAATCAGTCTACAAAGGATTGGTCCAAGACCCTTCGCCGAATCAATCTCTCGGTACTGATGAGACAGATTTCCACCAAAGCACCATCCAGTTTATATGTACGATGTAGTACATTCTTCGAAAGATCATACCTTTCATCGACGATTTTCTAGTCTCAGTTGGCCACCAAGTATACGCCCACGATAATACGAATACCTGCTGGGAGATGAAATCCACAGCTCACACATTTCAGAGGAAGTTCTTTGGATGGGCGTTGTGACGTAAACCGAGTTGGTGATGAATAAGTAAATTTAATAAACTATTCAAAAGAGAACTCTGGCTACTACAAACAAGTATTTATAAGAGTTGATCCTCCTTGTGAATCTACAGATTAATGTCTTATCCTTAGAAACAATACTACCTACTCAGAAACGTATTTCCAGGTGTCACTGAGCTGTAATAACGCTTCAGCCTTCTGAATAGTAGTGCCGTGTCGTTCAACTTCATCTACCCCCTACAGCCTTATCGTAAGAAATCTCAATATTGGGCTTAGGTTTACGCCTAAGCTGAAACAACGGTCAAATCGTAATAGGCGTTAGTAGAATCCTTGCAAGTTTGTAAGATTATGCAAAGGATGAGAATAATTCCGACGCGTGTGATATTATGATTTTGGCTAGTTTCAAAAATTAAGCTTTGTGTGCGCCAAGACTTCGCTTACCACAGTGCGGGCGACACTATTTATTTTTTTATTTTTTTTTAAATCATTAAATTTGTATGCAGCTATTAAGCTATGACACATAACCGATACTATGTATATATGTATGATGACTCTTTTGACGTTAGAGACACTCATACTCTGAATTTCATTTGCAAATACCACTATGAGGTATGTTCGCTTATACAAACAGTTGGCGATACTGAAAACACCGCCGTGGTTGGATGGTGCGGTGGTACACCATTCGGGCCGTTCTCCCAGGCAGATTCTAGCTAGCTTGAAAATCTACCCCATTTGAGACAGGAGAAAGCTGGTTCGAGTCTCATAAAACCCACATACCACACTCTCTCGCGGTGTTATTGTACTCGTAGGATGATTAAAGCTTACTCAGATAACCATTGGGTTTTCCCGCTTTTCCCTGTGGTGGGATTGCACGGAAGAGCTTATTCGCCGTATGGGTTAACCTCGAGTGGTTTCTCCAGATGAAATCTGAGTGTGAGTGTTCTAAACGTCAAATCGAGTCATCCCACTTACAGTACATATCTTCCGATAAAACCTGCATGCGCCTCAAGGCGCCAAATCAGGAAAATTGAATAATTTATTTATTTGAATTTGAATTCATTATCCTGATTTGGTGCCCTATGGGCCCATGCAGGTGTCAATTATACTTTCTAATTTATGTGAGTGGAAACCTTTCGGTGAAAAACTCCCAAACCTTCTTGTTTAATATCTATATTTTTCTAATGTATCATTTAGGAAGTGCAGTTACACTATAGTGCCCTTCATGTAGCCCAATCACCTCATCTTTATCGACTTGAAGAATGGCTTGACCTGTTCTTATCCCTCAGCAGCATTTCGACAGCCTTTGTCATCTGGAACTGTTCTATCCAACCACGATTTAGGATCCACTGTGTTATCCTTTTGATGTCTCAAGGATTTTTAAGCATAGCTTTGTAGGACCGATCTTTGGCTTGTCTCCAGATCTCTTCTCTTCCATTTGACCATCGAGGGCAGGACATAATCATGTGCTTGAGGTTCTGCGATTGATAGCCACATGGACAGCTCGGACTGTAGACTCTGGTGCTTTTATTCTATATTAATTCAAATTGAGCCCCATGTGCTCGCTTCGTATTTGCATCGCTAGACTGCTCTGGGATTTATTTAATTATATACGATGATAACTCAGTTTGATATTTGGATTACTCATGTAGTAGGTGCATTCGCTGGTACCACTCAAGACCCTTGCGCTAGGGACTCTCACACTTCTCGCAACCGTCAATATCCACCAATGGAGGAACAGGAAAAACCTTTGGATACCCTAACATGCCTTTGTCATCTTGTATATAGCCGCCGCGCGAAATATGGCCTCCCAGTCTTCCCTTTCTCGAGTGAGGTTGGTATCCAGGCTACCCAGACTTTAATTCTGGGAGATGGACCAAGACACTTTCCATCGTTGCCTGTTTTTAGAGTGTCAGTTGCACTATCCGGAATCGTTGCCCCTGCGCCCACAGATGCCCTTCAGTCGAAAAAACTCGAAAAATGGGCGTCCAAGCATGCCAATTTGTGACCTCTTCACTCGCTCGTCCCACGTCCCAGCTACCTGACTTCCCTCAAGATGTGAAGCCCCATTAGAGCAACGGTCCCCCATAGTCCAAGACTCGAGCTTTGTGGATTATGACTTAATTTCCTCCTCGCGAGTTTACGTAGTATCGTAACCTTGTAGTGGGAGACGGCTGGTTTTTGATGAGGCAAATGCCCGATTGCAGCTGGAGTGACGTCATTATCGGTATTTGAGGCAAGCTGGTGTAGTAAGATTGAGATGAAGGACTTGCGTGAGAATGATAGGTCAAGCATTTGTCGAATTTAGATATGCTTGAGGTTGCTCTCGACTTCGATTCGGATGTGAAACTTCTTGGCTATCCCAAATATGCAGAGCATACTGAGCGATTACATCAGCTCCACTGGAAGGTGACGAATTCGTCTTTTCCGGCTTTGCCTGTCGATTTAGGTGCGAGTTCTGGATGCGGTTTGTAGCATTCCCTATCCGTTCATGGATGCATACAGAGCTCGTAACGCTCATTCGGGTCGTTGTCTAGAACCTTCTCTTACACCCCTCCCTGGTTGGGTTATTTTCATTAACCTGCTAGGTAAACTTAGACCTGTCGCTTCCCAACAGCAGCAATCCTTCTCGACCAAAGACGACTACGGCCAACCGCTCGTATTCAACTCCCGGACGCAGGGCATCCCCTGGCACTGAGACCTAGGGAGGTACCAAAAGATGTAATAAAGCGCCTTGAGCTCCGAGCAGGCCAGAAAGCTCAACCTATCACTGTCTCGGAGCGCTATCTAACACGACTCCAGAATTGTACTTTTAATAAACCGATCGCAGAAGGCTCTAGAAAACTTTTATACCAAAAAACGAACTGGCCCGGCTCCTACCAGGTCTTAATAGAGAAAAGGGATCGGACTATGAAAAGTTACGGATAGAAAATCTCTCGTCGGAGACTGTACCCGCCTATTCAGACGGCTCGTCAAGCGGCCCGGCGAGATTTGCATGGGGATACGCCTTATATTGAGGAATCAGACTGATCGGAAGCGGTGCTGGTACGATTATTGGACCAGAAGTATACGACGTAGAACTTTAAGGCACCCAGAAAGCCCTATAAGAAGCTATAATATTGGCAGGAAAGTTCCTGTTACGGTACTCGATAATTCTGAAGCTGTCGACTCCCTCAGAATAGGCCGACGCAAGTCGTCTCAAGCCACAGACGACCAATTTGCAACTCTATCCCGCACTAAAGGGTTGGTAGAGATACGATGGATTCCAGACTACTCTGATATTCTTGGAAAAATCCATGCCGATAATCTGGCCAAATCAGCTCTGAAAGATGCTCCAGTTTCCACAAATGCATTGGTAATCTGGAGGTCAAACCAAGGACAAAGTTTCACTTTTGCAGCGCTACACCGATACGTTAGAGGCCATTGCGAGGAGTCTTTCGAAGCCTGGTGATGTAAAAATAGACCTAATCGATACAAAGACCTAGATTTACTGATGAAGCGAAAACTTCCACCAGAGCTAGCTCTCCCAAGATAGGCGTTCCATCATCTGATAGTAGATAGGACTGTTCATCGAGACTTTTCCAAATACCATAAAAGGTCTCACCACAAAAGAATAGATTTAGGGTGCAAATGTGGCCGAGAAAGATGCCCGTGGCACTTTTCGGAATGCCGGATAGCACTAAACCAATGGCAAAGAACAACGAAGGAAGCAGTGCCAAGGGGATTGATACTATTATGAGAGAAGGGGTGGGTAGAATTCTATCGATTTCTCACCATGACGGGATGTTATGGAGAGCAAAGTTAGACTGGAAAGACCGAGGTCTTTTGGGATACAAATAAGACAGGCAAGCCGTAATAAGAAAGCTGTTTGGGCGCAGGGCGCCGAGTAAGGGCATCGAAAATTTCCCTTGATATTTTTGTTTTTTTTTCATTCATGTAAATTCTTAGCCATATAGAGCTAGATTCAGCGGCAGCTGTGGGCTCTTCGGAGACACGCTCCCGTGTTAAGCCTTCTGGGTGAATGGCTTTAGCCTGATACGTTAAATTATTCATTTGATTTCAATCCTACTGGAGCTTGAGCGCGAGTGAGGCCGGGCCTGATAAGATTAGCTATCGTGGAGTACAAGTATGCCTCGTCCCACTTACATGACCGGAACCATGCCGAAACACATCCATGTGTTGAATCATGACGAGTTCAGCAGCCCAGAATCAAAACTAAAGTTTACATTCACGCAAAATCCCGCGTTACAGGAGAAAAACTTATACAATCTCTCTTCCATCGTGCCGACAAAGACGAATTCTTCATCTTCCAGTGGTGCTGGTGTTATCGCCCAGGATGCTCTGCACATCTGGTCTAGCCAAGAAGATTCACATCCGAATCGAAGTCGAGAGCAACCTCAAGCATATCTAAATTCGACGACTTCTCGACAAATGCTTGACCTATCATTCTCACGCGAGTCCTTCATCTCAATCTTGCTACACCACCTCGCCTCAATTACTGATAATGGCGTTACTCCAGCTGCAATCGGGCATTTGCCTCATCAAAAACCAGCCGTCTCCCACTACAAGGTTACGATACTACGTAAACTCGCGAGGAGGAAATTAAGTCATAATCCACAAAGCTCGAGTCTTGGACTATGGGGGACCGTTGCTCTAATGGGGCTTCACATCTTGAGGAATGATAGGCGACTGGGGCTTGAAAAGATACAAGGAAGAGACCTCCAGTGGGATTAATAGGTCTGATATTTTCGACTTTGGAACGTTTGTGGGCGGCAAGAACGAGATTTCGGCTAATTAGCCTGGAGGGCTTCTATTGTTGATGAGTCAACGGCACTCCCCAGAGCCCTAGACGGTAAATAGGAAGTTGGGCTAGGCTAATATACAGCAATCATGCTCTGTCAAGACTTTTCTGAAATTTCAGCACAATTTTCGGGAAGCAGGCTAGAAAGGCAGAGGGTGAATTTCCCGAGTTACCCACAAGTCTGCAGCGCCTAGCTGGCCGGCCTCTTTGAATGCTTTAAAAGGGTCACTATGTCTTTGGATCTAGTCCTAATGTCAGTATGAGGAGAGATCGGCGCCCAGTGGTTTTTGGGATTTTTCCCGGCTGCCATACACCCGCAAATGGCCATTGTTTCGCTGGCTGGAGAGGGGAAATGATGAAGGGCAACGGGCTCCTCTAAGCGTATGATTAAACGAGGACTTGTGAGGGCCAGTACTGTTTGAGGGGAGCTGTATGGGAGGCATATGAGGGGATATACTACTGGTATAGGTATCCTTGGCCTGTAGGCAGAGAGGACTTGCATATCCTACATAGTCACAGATACAGAAGAGACAAAAGAATGAATTAATAAAACAAAAAATAAAAATAATTGAAAGCCAAAAAGAGGAGGAAAATAAAGGTGAGGTCAAAGTATCTGCAGAGGTAGAAATGTAAAGCATAAAATTTCTAGTGATTATGATATTAGCGAGGACAATTTATGAAAGATATTTTCAGCCAGATTTAAGAATAATAATCCTTTATTGAATGATACTGGTGCCGCTTGTCACTTTACTCGGTTGAAAAACAACTTTGTTACCCTCAAGAAATTCGCGGATCTATTTGAATCCAATCAAGCCACTAGAAAATCAGCTCTAACACGCCATGGAACTTGCGGTCACAGGGCAGGTTTACTAAGTGCGTGGCAAAGTATTATATTTGAGTTGTGCGATGAGAAGAGGAAAGGCTATCTAGCTACGCGAAGGCCTATAGAGGCTCAGTTATCGCTTAACCTTAAAAGACGCCAACTACCATCTTACTACCGTGACACTTGCCAACTTAAAGTTGTCGATGTTACTCCTGATCTTTATTTTCGCCAAACCCTGCGTGCAATGTAATTTCGGCCGTGAGATCAAAGAGTGATCATGGAATCATGGCAGCAGCCTCCAATGAACTGTTTGTTCGGATTATAGACAACCAGCCTGCTATTATTGTGTGCGTTTATTGTGCTACTGGAGTCATAGACTACCTAACAGTTAAGTTATGACAAAGGGTAACGCAACAAGTCGGTATGATCAAATTGGTCAGAAGAAAGGCGGAACTGTATTTCGGGCAATTACAAACAGGTACCTTGTTGCTTCATGGAAAAGACTACTCGGTACGACATACATTAAGATTATATCAGGAGGGCAAGACTGGACACCTGTACGCGGTGCCTTCTACAAACATGGAAGTGAAATATTCTCCCAAGGGCCAAGTTCAGTCAAATTTCGCAATACCGAACAAGTTGGCCCACGAGGCAATGATTCAAAATACTTCGCCACGTCAAAATTTCCCTCCCAACGAGTTCGACTTCTACCTTAGTCTCATCAAGTTTATAAGTACGACCAAGTACATCCTCGTTTCAATGACCACACCTCTCATCAACTATTCTCTGGCCTCAGCTGACTACCAAATAAACACCCACGCTGATATTTGTACCCGACGGAGGAAATAAAGCGTATCGCGCAAATCTGGGTGATAATTCTTTGGAATGGGCGTGAGAGGAATCTGGACAAGTTGACAAGAAGACACAGAATGGATACTATCTCGACAGACGTGTGATTTTGAATTTTGGCAAAGAGTTTTACGAATTTAGCTTTGTGTGCGCCAAGACATTGCTTGCGAAAGTGCAGCTGACATTATAAACACACGCAAACGATGGAAGGTGCCGTGCTCGACGTCCTTGTGGTGTTCTCCGGTATAATTTGATTAGCCTTGGCACCCACTCCACTTGGGAAGGAGAGACTTCAGACAACATTACGCGCGGAGGAAAGATGATGGATGATAGAGGGATATCTGAATAAGCCAGAGGTTTTAAGACGTTCCCCTGGGTGGGTATTCACGGATGAGGGTTGACTGGGGGTGGAGAAATAGCCACCATGACTTCGCAGTGGTACCTGCAAATGACAACCGAGGCATGGGCGCTCTTCCCTTATGTTGAGCCATCTTTTCTCTGCTTTTTCTCCGATATCGTCTCATAGCTAGATAGCCGCACACGCAATTGAAATCCGATGCAAAAAAAAGCTGCGGTCGATGATATATAGACCTGCACAAGATGTGGTAGTATGACGGAAAGTTGTATGTGGATGAGATGAGGAATAATACAGAATATTCTACATCACAATATCGAATCTGCTGGTCATAGTCAAGATTACAGTACACAGGGTTACGATTACCGAGAGTGAGGGGAGAGCTTTCCAGGCTATCCCTTGATAAGTAGAGGTACAAAGGGGACACTGCATGGAAAGAGTCTCTAGATTATACAACCAGATGGATGATATAAAGATATTCCCTAATAGCGTTTTTGGAAAATAAGGCGAGAGTCTAGCAACCTCATAAGTGTAAACAAGAAGCGTTTCCTACCTTCTAGATCCTCACTTCTGAATATCAAATTACCAGCAGCTCACATTGATTTATATCGATAACCCCAAAACCTTCAGTCATTAAATTGCCCCTAAGCTCTTACCTTTAAACCAAGTAGCTGCCTGAGCGAGATATATAAATAGGAGTATTCTTCTTAACGCAGATAGTAATCACCACAATAACGAACAATATCAGTTCTATGAATATATTTTTCTTCCTACTAAAAGCAGTATCTGCAAAGGCTTAGTTGCCTTAAAAGGCAAGTGCTCCGCTACATGATCGCTCAAACACAATACGATTCCGTGACAAAGGCGATACCGAACCAAGCCCTCGAAACCTTCATCGCTATGGGTAGGATAACTATCAGAGTAGAGAGGTGGGCTGGTCGCAAGAGCAAGGAAATATAGGAAAAACGTTGATATCAAGTGTCAGGATGTATGGCTTAATTCTGGACACGAGTCGGGATAGGATGGTGTTGGAATATGGAGATATATTCATGACAACTGGATTCTTCTAAAGTCTGGAATAATTACAAGAAGCTGCCCTTCACCCACTGTACCATTAATATTATATAAGCAGCAACGAATAGCCTTTACTCTGCGTGGAATTCCCAGTTCGTCCAGCGAAGGCTAACATTCACTCATGGTAAACGAAATAACTACTACGACCAAGCAGAACAAGATACGATGGATCTATGACGCATATTGGAGGTGAGCACTCTGGAGCTCAGGAAGAATTTCAGAACGGACGTGATACTGTGGCAATAGCTAAGGCCAGTTGCCGGCCGGCACTAGCGGTAATTAAGAGTTGGTGTTTGACGCCCTGTCCATCACCCTGGGTCTCTGAATAGTTTCCTGTCAGGTAGATAGCATGAGAGCTTCGCAGTTGGAAATATAAAACCTCTCCAGATTGTGCAAACATTTGTGAATCCTCGGGAGCATTCTCATCTTCATTCATGGACTAGCTTCCCAAGACTAGAACTCACGAAGCATACCTCGACCAAAGCAATAGCAACCCCCTTCCCAAGCTTAATCCAAACAGTTGGTCATTCCAGCCCAGCATAGGCTATTTACCTTTCCTGCCATTCATTCGTGACAATCCCACTCGGCAAAAGGGCCGTATTTGGGCGGTATGAATTAGTTTTATGTAATTGCGGTATTCAGGATGTCGTTGGGACTCTGATGGGGATGTGACTTAGCCCATTGGCGAGGCGCTCGGATTATGATAGAGAGAGAGAGAGAGAGGAAGAGACGACGATTTATGTATTTCGAGGTTGCAGTTAATTTACTTTATTTACCGACTTCGTGACGCCACCCAATTTGCATTTCTTCGCGTTTTACCAACAATCCCGCCAGAGGCTGCAGAGCAACAGCTGTCTGAAGTGAATTGGAGCCTAGTCGAGGAGGGAGCTACCAGAGCGATGGCTGTTAGAGTCGAACGGATATCTTAGATTATCTCTGGACGTTGTGGAGTTTTCTTGGCTTCGTACTGACTGCGACAGCCTCAGCCAGGCCTCAGGTGCCACCTGGTACTAGCAGGCTTTGAACCTCTACAAATCACGCGGGTAATCGAAGGGCGCTTAGAAGTGATGGCCCGCACGGATAGGATTTGATTTGATTTGAATACATTTCGTATCAGGCTTACGCACTACACCCAATAGGCGTGCTACTGGTCTATGCTCCCTGGAGACGCACTAAAACCTAAGTACATAGTTTGCTTGTCAAATCTATACGTAGTAATACATAAAATTTAAATTTCGAGAACAAATAAGCGCCCTGCGCCTGTTCTCTTTCCTCACATCCCTTTGTCCTGAGAGAATTTTTTATTTTATTTTCGGCAGGACTTAATCCTCCCGGTTTGAGCTCTGCCTCTCGTAACACTTATTACTGTTAAGAACTGGAGAAAATTTTCCCAACCTTTTTCTGCCAGCATCTCCTGTCCTCTCAGTGGTGGATCGTACTTTGAGTTCCTCCATTGCTGTAGAGCAATCCGACATTTGGCAAAATGCCAGGGACGTTTTTCTCTTCCGCAAACGCATTTGCAGTTTCCAAATTCATGGCCAGACCTTTCATGGTAGTTCCTGAAGTCGCCATGCCCCGTCCTTACTGCGACCAGGTGGTGATGCGCCCACCTCGGTAGTGCTAACACCGGTGGACGTTTTCGTTTCATTCGGAGATCCAACTCCTCATATCGGCTAGGTCTATGTTTCATCCAACAGGATTCTACCGCTTCTTCACATCTTTGCCTGTCATAACGGGTGAGGGCTGCGAGAGTGTACTTGAGTCCGTCCCACGTTTCTGAGGGAGATGTGGTCATTTCAGCTGGGAGGTTCTTGAGGGCTTCCTTAGCCAGTTTGTCTGCCTCAACATTCCCCGTGATCCCAGAGTGGGCTGGTATCCACCGGATTTCAACTGATCTGTTTGGTCATACAAGCTTTTTGAAAATTTCCACTTCATCCTGTGAGGATTTCGTTTGGCCTGTTTGTAGAGCTCTTGCTGACGTAGAATTATCGAAGAGCACTTTTGTTGGATAGCCGCCAGCTTTCCCTATCGCTCAATCGAGAGCCTTTTGGGTGCCAAAGATTTCAGCATCGTAAACCTCCGCCCCTGGCATTAGACCGGAGTCACTCCTAATCATCTGGCCTCCTTTGTATAAGGTATGTCCCCACGCAGACTTTGCTGTTTCAGATGATGAGCCGCCTGAATACGCGCAAACTGTCTCGGCCGACAGGCCTATCATCCTTTACTTAAAGTGAGCCACTTCATCCTGGTGGTTACCACTAGTAAGTTCTTTGGTAGTCTCATCTTGGGGGAAGTACAATTTGCCGGGTCCTTCGGACATCAGCACAGTTTTGGCATTGATCTGAAGTCGTGTGAGGTATCGTTCTGGGAACTTGAATGGCCGGTTTTTCTGACCTATGCGGAAGCCGAAGCGGCTTATTGTATCCTTTAGCATGTAGGAACATAGCATATGGGGGGATGTCCGACTCTCTGTGCAGCGCCATATTTGGTGTAGTTCGCCACACTGGTAATGACGCTCGAACTGCCTTTAGGATTATGTTGTCAAGAGGATCGGTGTGCCAGCTTATTCCTGTACCAACCTTTTTGCCCTTCTGAGTTGTGATTCGGGTGAGGCCTGGCCACCACGCCTCTGCTCTATACAGTGCTGTACTAAAGACACGGAACTGCACTACCCTGATCATCGACCCAGGGGCTGCGCCGTGCTGTACCGAATTTGTCAGACGTATAAGCTGTGTGGTGCGTTGCGTCTTCCCGCACCATTCTTGGACATGTTGCTTTAAATTGAGTTGGGAGTCTAACCATACTTCAAGCAATCCCACGTATGACAATGGGGCTATACTGTAGCCTTGGATCTGGACAACTAGGCCTGAGGTATTTAGCTTCTTTCTTGGCCCTCCTTTCATTACCAGTAGTTCGGACTTTGCTGGGTCGAAGGCTATCTGGTTTTTGCTCGCTAGTTGGACGAGTTTGTCGACCTCTTTCTGAAATTCGGCCACTGCTTCCGACGCGGTGCTTTCTATCCCGAGTATCGCGATATCATCGGCGTACCCGAACTTTGCATCCTTATTCACGTCTCGATATAGGATCGCAATATATAATAAAAACAGGAGAGGTGAAAGCGGCGACCCTTGTGGGATTCCACACTCTGCTACTTTATCCCGAGTCGTTCCATCCCGGCATCTTATCTTTATCCTTCTTTGGGTTAGAAATGACTCTAGCCACACGCATATTATCCTTGGCCATCCTTGATTCCGCATCCGATGGATCAGACGTTTGTACAGAGCCATATCAAATGCGCCTTGTACGTCCAGAGTAACCATAGCCTTTACCTTTTTGTTTCGCATATTTGCCTCTGCATCGTGTTGTAATTAGGGGAGTAACATGACTGCATTACAATAAACTGTTCATATTAGAATAATGTGCACATGCGCCATGAAATATGATAGACCCAGGTCATCACTCATTGGTATGACATAGTATTTCTCAATAGATTCCTAATGGTATCTATTGGCGCAAGGATCTCTCATATCCTACCTTTCTTGGGTACACAAGGAGACATGTTGGAACATCCACTAGTGGGCAAAAACCCCCTTATTCATGTATATATAGGAAGGTCCTGTCACGTAGATGAGATAAGCAATTCATATAATAGGAAATTTAAACAATCTCCAAATTATCCACACACTTGAGAATACTCGGGAATATCCTCAAGTTCGTCCATTGATCCAGGTCTTAATAACATAACTCACGAACGTCACTTTTCTTAAAGCCATAGCTACCTCCTTCCATACCTTCATCCTAACTGTACGTCATTCCAGCTCAGCATAGCCTTTCAATACATCGTGTATGATACAGGAGACCAGGTCGACTGTTGAGCGTCGTGGGAGTGCGCCAAACAGCTGTTGAAGAACTACTCGGTGCTCTATTGTCAACCAGGCCATTCTCTTGGCAACAAGTCGTTCCAGACCTTTTCCAAGGCAAGAAAGAAGGAAGATTAGTCGCCAACCTTTGGCTGTTGCCAGGCCCCGTCCTGGCTTAGGGAGGAGGATGAACTCCGCAACTCGAAACATGGCGGGTAAGTGTCTAAACTGTAAGCAGGCTTGGAAGTGGTTTTTCACCTAATCTCCAATTTCCTCCCAGCATGCCTTAAGTAGCCGGACTGTGATCTGGTCCGCTCCTGGAGATTTATCGCCTGCCCCAATGGTGCTCAATTTCACATCCTCTGTCGACAATGTTGAGTTACACGGTATAGACTCAGATTGTCCCGTCTCCTATGTGGAGAGGTCATGGGCTGCGGTAAATCTAGTCATCAGGATATCTCGTAGACTTTCTGCCCGCTCGAGTGGATACGCGCGGATAGGAGTTGTACATAAGTTTTGTTGTGCTCTTTATCAGACTTCTATCCTTGGCATGGTTTTCCTCGAAATATAAGTCGATGCACAAGCAACACTATACCCACATGCATTTGCAAAGGCCTATCACGCGGGGTGATCTAGTGCTAGGCAGTACTTGTGTTATGATTATGAGCGTGCGGAAGATATCTTGATGGACAAATATGGGTGACTAGCGATGTGCGAGGAGAACAATCATATGAATTGGGAACAATGAACTAATTTGTGCGGACTTGACTTCTATCTAGTTGGGAGTGTAGACTATATACTCTCCATGTACATGGTTCGGCTAATTTACTAAGCTAGCTCCTGACAAATCTCTTGGCACACCATAACAGCTTGGTTCTCCGGGACGTGTACTAAGGGGGAAGAAAAGGGAATATACACCGAGGGGATTACACAAACCCCCAATGACGACAATAACCCGACGGTACGATATGAAGCTGCAAATCTAGAGCAACGATGAAATCTGGGACTACACTTATATTTCGGAGTCAATGAGGATTTTAAGGGCTCGGGTGCGTGGTGGCCGAGGCTGACGAGGAATTTGCGCTTCGACGCGTCAAAAGAGGGTTCTCTGGACTGTTGGGCTTCACATGGTTCAAAACACGGGTGAAGTTTGAGGTGGTCCGGTCATTTAGGTGGGACGAGGTGTACCTGTACTTCACGGTAGTCAACCTGATCTAGCCCGGCCCCAGTCGAGCTTAGGTTCCAGCAGGACTGCGACGGGAACCAATGTATCTAGCACGTAAATGAACAAAACAAAACAGCTTGGTACTGGAATCGGGTCTGGGGCTCACATCTGCGGGTGAAGCCCTTTTAGCAACCTCAGGTAATTGGTTTGGGGTAGGCGAGCTCTTCCTCACCATATAAGCATAGTATGATGTTATTAGTGCTATCAGAGGACCTAATTCTAAATTAGCTTCAAATTTTGGAGTACTTATTGTTGTGGATATTGTAAGCGTAATTTGAAATGAAAAGTCACGACGGATATATGTTTTACAATATAAACTCTGACCAGGGGCGAAAAGCACCGCTCATGGACGCGTTTGAGGCAAATTCATATTTGCTTGGGTGAAGCAGCCGAGTCTGCATGTTGCGGCCAAGGAGCTTCATATAACTAATTACCGTGTTATAGCTATGAATCTAGGCTCGAGTAATACATGGGTAATGGAAGACACGTCTGAGACGAGAAGTTTCGGCTGTTGTCCTTGATGAAAACAAGACATGTCAGACCGAATTGCACGCAGTGCGGAGTAGACGATGATTACTCATCTTTGATCGCAACCAGCTTTCGTAAGATCTAGGTAGTGGGAATGTTGTTCCATCACGTAATCAGAACACAAGGCTTCTACCTAAGCGAGGTAGAACATAGATTATTAGATGTAGATTAAACCAAAAAAACTGCCTTTAACAAAAAAAAATTAGTTTATTAAAACAAAAAACCTCACTGATCCTAATCCTTTATCTCTGATCCTGAAATCCACAATATCTTACGATTCATACAGTATTGACTTGACGGTCAACGTTCACTTCTATCATTTCAGATACCCCCAGAACTTTAATAGTCCTCGTAGCACTGGCGTATTCATGTGGAGTGAAGATTAGCACGAGAGATGTTTCTATGATGAAGCAACATCTTTGTGGTTAGATAGTATCATTCTTTATCATAATGAATCACCTATCGACTGATTCTATTCCATAAATTATTGACTCCTTGAAGGCCGGAAGGCCAGTGATAACCCAGGTAGTGCCATTTGTCACCATGACTTTTGATTCCATGGCAATAGCTAGAGAGAGAGTACGTACATAGGTGTAGCGCTTCGGAATATTGCTATGCCAACGAATGTGCAGCGATACTAATCATCATGAGCGTTGAGTGATGGCGAATATCATGCAGTGTTGTACACGCGCGTAAATGAGATGAACAAGTGACCAACTCAAACTGAAATTCGCCTTGAGTTCGAGTGCCACGTGTATAGAGCTAGAAGAGCACTGACTATGGATTTATTGTGAGAATATGCTAAATCCATAAACTTATCTTCCAATTCCACCAAAATTGATTCAGTTGGAGATCTTGGTCAGTCGGTAGTAACCCCCAGAGTTGAAGGTGATTACTTGATCTTTATTCGCTTGCCGGCGCGGATGATGACTTTAGCGGGAGATGCGCATGTAGCAGGCTTTTGTGCCTACCAGGAGGCAAGGTACTTGTATCAAGATTTTATTGAACAGTGTGATTAATTTACGGATAATTCATAATTTAGCGAGATGACTGGGTGTTAAGGTCACGGTTCGTATATTCATTAAACGTAAATTATGATCTCTTGAAGGTAAATCGACTCAGAAATTGTATTGTATTTAAAAAGGGAAGTTACTGTTGAAATGTATATTTAATATCTAAACATATTGGAACTATAGCCTATGTAAATCCTCTTACTAACAGTTTCCTCTCACACTAAGTTTGATGGCTGACACTTCAACAAAGTTGAGAAATTTTGGATTAGGAGGGACACAGACATCATGTCTGACTTTTTCTACTTAGCCCGTATAATATATATAACTAATATACTAGTTACAATGTTGTTTTATATAAAGTCAAAGAAAAAGTATTATGTGTCTTTTACCCCTAATATTTGCTATAAATTAGGTGTTTCTACAGTGCCCTTCGATGAGGACTCTTCCTAAAGTATAGCGTCACTAGTTTGTCCTTCCAGAGGATCATTGAGGTTAAAATTTCTCATTGCTTTTTCTAGTGCAGCCCCTGATTGATCCATGGCCATTAAAAAACGTGCTAGTTCTTTACACAAAGGCCAATCCTCTGCCTCCTTAGCTTTGGCGAATAGACGAGCCAGTTGCTCAGAGCTTGAACTTATTTCCTGGAACGTCTGAAGTATTATTAAGTAGCCTCCAGCAGTCTTCAGCAAGCCTCTTCTTAAAGACTCTTCGAAGAGCTCTTGTGCTGGCGGTAGATGTGCAAATAGCGTATGCCAAGATCTTACTTCTGTCTTTCTTGTGCACTGCACCACAATATCGAGATATTGATGAAAGTGCATTAAAAATGAAATAACTCTTGGTAATAGGGCTTCTTCTGTAGAGGGCTTTGTATCAACTTCGAGATCTAGAACGTTGTGAAGAAGTATTTCCAGGGCGTGAGCGAAGTAGTCGAGGCTTTGATACTTTCGTGCTGTATCTAGGGCTGCATTATAGTCATATCGGGAGAGGTGAAATTGAAGTACTAAAGGGATAAGTAGATGTGTCTTATTTGATGTCAGTGATATTGCTTTACTTAAGGAGCTTAATTAGAACATACTCTTATGGTAAATCTTAAAAAGGCAAAGTTTACATCCCTTCGTTGAATAAGATCTGGCTCAAGGCCAAGAACTATTCCTTTGTTAATTAGTATTGAGAGGGGATAGAAGTCAACAGGAATAGAAACCGTCGGTGGAAGATCACGTCCCGATAGAAATGGGTTGGATTGTAGAATTTCTTGGACATCTATCCAGCCTTTCATCTCCACACCTTCAAAAATCCATAAAGAGTCGTGAAGACTGTTTGCCATGTCATAAGTTGCTTGGGAGCTACCCACATTCTGCGACAGAGCTTCGAGATTCTGAAAAGATTTAAAATTTTGTGTTGACAAGTCCCTCATTAGAATGTAGAACTCAACGTTCTGTGCAATGATACGCATATCATACTTGAGTATTTGCTCTTCGTTCAAAGAGGGTTGAAGCAGTACCAATTTTCCATCAACAAGAAATAAGACAGTTGCAAATGCGATTTCTAGAGAGCGATCGTCTTCGAAGCGATCATTGTTTGGTAAAACCCAACTTAGACCTCGTACTCGCGCGGGTGCTCTTATGATGCCATGCAATGCTATTTGTCCCACTAGCTTTATTTTAAAATGTCCAAGATTATGCACAAATATAAAATGATAGAGAAGATTATCACTTGTATAAACTAAAAGGGAATCTTCTCCTGATGGTGCAATGATTACCGCCGGTGCCGCAAGGTTTTCATTTTGAAGCATAGAGGTATTGTTAAGGTCTGCTTCTCTGGAGAAGAGACGTAACTGATATATGTTTCCGTATTCAATAGCGGCAACTAGGATATTTTGATACCAGCACATCCCTCCTCGGACTTGAAACTCATTTTCGATATCTTCGTCAACAAAGGTTTTCCATTTGCCACTGAAAACACTGTAGTGTGCTAAGCCACGTCTCCCTGCGACCGCGATGTATCTTCCATCTGGTGATATGACAGAGCAGCGTATAGGCCATTGATCATGCAGATAACTTGAAGGTATCTGAGCCACGTGCCATAATGAAGGATCCGTTGATATTGTGCTTAAGTCAGAAAGATCATACCCTCGAAATATTGCTATTGTCGAATTAGTCTGCAGTAATGTTCGGAAGGTATTGGCAGGTCCAAAACATCCAGTGATAGCACTCCTGGCCATTTCGAGCATCCAGATTCTATTATCTTCGATGCCAATGATGAGAATTTCTAATCCTCCCCCTAGCCAGACAGCTTCCTTAACACCTTCTAGCCATGTCTCACCCTGAGTCTGGGAAAGTGTAGAGTCAATCCCAAAACTCGTTGCTCCTGGTTTTCCGAATACACTCCACATGGCCCAGCCATGTTGATACCCGGCAAATAAACAGTATCCGTCCGGAGAGTATACAAGGCAATTTAATTTACCAGATTCATTCTCTGAAACGGTAGTTCTATGAATATGGGATGGTGGGATATTTCCATCATAATCTCTGGCGGTGTAAACCCGAATGGTAGAATCAAAACACCCCACAGCTATTAGGGAAAACCTGGCATTAATTGCTACCTTTATACCATAATTTTTGGGTGTGGTAGGGATATGAAAACAATTGCCTTTAAACATTTCTATGATATTTTCTGAACCATTCAAATGTTTCAGTCTCTGAACTGCATATGCTTTCCCATCACTTGTAACCCACGCAGAAAGATTCATTGGTCTGTCATGCACCATATCGATAATACTTATTTTTTTTGAAAGCCATTCCATTTTGCTAAATAGTTGCGTACTAGTTTGTCTTCCTGTTTCATCTGGTATCCATCGAATACACTGAATCGCGGCAGGCTCATGCGTCGCTACAACTAGTTCATCGTCGAGAGCCAACGCCTTTTCGATTCCCGCATCAACTTGGATGGCCATTCGAAAACGAATGCTGACTTCCCGTAATCCGCTTCCCTCGCCTGGTCCTCTTAAGAGACGATCTTCTCGCTGGCTCCTGCTGCCACTGTAGTCACTAGGTCTTCGGATTTGAGAGCTATTTGAGCCAATAAAAAAAGGGTTGTAAACCCTGCCATCTGGATTTGTTGCCAGAGTGTAAGTAATAAGGTATCCAGAAGTTGTGTGGACTACAAATATTGCCGCATCCGGTCGCATTAGAAGAGAAACGTTTGGACCATAAGTGTGTAATGACTTCTTGGAACGAACCACTACAGCTAGAATTGCTGTTGGCTAAAGATTTTATTAGATATTAAGTTGCCAAAAGAAATCTAACATACTTTTGTTTGCCACACTGTTAGAGAAACCGATGTAATAACCGCAAAGAAATATCCATTCCGTGATATCTTCAGAGAAAGCAACGGCTTACTTTCTGCACTAATATGTGAGGCATCTTCAGTATCTCCCAATGAGATATCTTGGTTTTGGCAATCTTGCTCGACGGGCTGAATATTTAGTGTCTTGGGTGTTGTCGGCTGAATCAAATCTGATCCCACCTCATATTTCTGGTCTTCTCCACCCCCTATCTCGGAGGCCCTTCTCTCTGTATCTATACACAAATTACAGCCGTTCTCTGTTGCCACGTATAATGGGCTGTAATCCTCGGTTTCAGTATCATAATCTTTGGTTGCCTTGTTTCTGCATGCGGCGTATATCCGGGGTGCACCAGCAGGCCAGTACATGGCTACGCAATGCTACCGAGTGCTTCATTCATGTGGCTACATGCTATCTAAGGCGGCATGCGATCGATGAATATAAGGCCCTTAGATATTCACAGCCTATTTAGTGAGATAGAGATGGTGATACTCTCAACTAGCGAAAATCGGACTATTGATTTGTCGTAAATTAAACTAGATGTTGCGCCGCAATCTGTCAAGGCTAACGTTAACCCCATGCGTATTTGTTAACGTGAAGACGGTCGGGCGTGCACCTAATCAGATTAATGTTGAACCCATGCAGGGGATATACAAATTTATCAAAACTACAGGTGTGGATTTTATTCTCTAGAATTAAACAGCCCAGCATCTCAATTCCAGCCAAACTACGGTAATATTTGTTCTAATTGGAAATATACTCTCAATCTGCAGCAAGATTCTTGGCACGTCATCATGGCACCACCACCACGTCAGCGTCACAGTTACAGTATAGGAAAGACTAACTTTTCTGCCTTTCTTTCTGGCTTAAAGACACAATCGTATCATGAGCCCATGATATCTCGGACTTCTACTCCACATAGGTGTGTGGAACTCAATCCCTTAGTCGATCATTCAACAGTGAGAGGTACCCAAATATCTTACGAGAAATGAATCCATCAAATTTTTCTAGTATGAAATGACATAACCTGACCTTCAAAACCATACATTGACTATCTGCGGAATTGATGATCTTTATGTATATTTGACAGGTGTACTTAATAAATCAAATACCATTCACGAGCATATTCATGAGCGCTTGAGAAACTGATAAGCGCTAGCAGCATTCGTTCGATCGCCTGGAACCCCCTTGGAACTCTGATAGCAACTGGAGCATCTGACGGGACGATTCGAGTGTGGGTATTGCCCTAATCAATTTCCTCGCCCTTTTCATTCAAGATATTCAGCCGACTCTTGTAGGTGGAATCCGGATAAACCAAAGTCAATATACTCAACTGAACTAAATACGAGCCCCAGCAAGGGCCATCATCGGGCTGGAATCGAAAAGATTGCGTTCAACCCTGTCAAAGATGCGGAACTATGTAGCGTAAGTAACGATGGAGTGGTGAAATTTTGGGACGTGAGGTCTAAGGCCATCATAAACGAAGTTAAAGGCTTAGGTGAAGCTTTTACTCTTGCATGGGCTCCCGATGGTGAAAGTCTAGTCGTTGGTAACAAGGTAACATCATCACCACAAATAGGCTGCTAAAATCACAGAAGATAACAGCTCACAGCTTGATAATATTTTTGTTTTGTCCCCGACAAATGCATCCATAATATCGACTCATCAACAACAAGTCCAAACAAATCAGATAACGTTTTGTTACAGCGGTAAAAAGATTTTTTTAACAACTGGCGAAGGTCGGGTCAAGATACTATCATATCCTGCTTTCGAGCCAGTGTTCCACCTCAGCTACGACCCTACCACCCCCTTCACCCTTAATGGCCACACATCTTCATGCTTGACTGTTGAGTTACAGCCAAGCGCACGCTACCTAGCAACTGGTGGCTCTGATGCAATTATAGCTCTCTGGGATACTACAGACTGGATTTGTCAGAGGACGATAGCAGACATGATAGGGCCAGTCCGGAGTATTAGTTTCAGCTTTGATGGTAGTTACATTGTAGGTGGAAGCGACGAAGGAGTTGGGCTGGAGGTTATACACACTGAGACGGGTGATCAGATTCATACTATCAAAACTCCAGGTGGACAGCCATGCACAATTGTCTCTTGGCACCCCAACAGATACTGGCTTGCATATTCTGATCTCGGAGGCTTGAAAATATTAGGTGTAGATGTATCTACAGAGAGAAAATAGTGTAGAGTTTTGATAGTACCAAATTTTATTCTTGACATTTATATTGCATCATACTAATCAAAGAGAAGCAAAGGTTGGAAACTGTGAAGTAATGACACCATAAAATTTTTACTTGTCTGTCATTTTTTTTTTTTGCTAATTTTTGGTCCTAAGCTAACGCTTTCTTATCCACAATGGGTCAAGGACCGGTGGAGCCGGCAAGGATCACTGCGTACAGGCCCAACTCATTCCAACCGCATGAACTTCTACTGAAATTGTAGAAGTTTACAGCAAAACTAAAATCAAAAACATAAATCAAAAACTGAAATCAAATTTGGAAGAAATACTGTTTGGTCCGGATCCCGCGCTTCTCGCCCGTTCCCTTTCCTGCCACATCCTCCAAGTGACTTTTTCTTATCTCCGCTGAGAGCGAAAGATTAGACTTGTCTGTCATTGATTCAGCTATGGAGCCTTTAAACTGAGTCATCTATTATATACTGTTTCTCTGATATTGTGTCGTAGTTATACAGCTGCATACGCGATAAAAATCTGATGCAAAAAAAGATATGTTTGCTTGTGCAGAACAGCCAAACCTACTCTACGAGTACCCGGCAAAGGGAGCTCAACCCCTATTATACCCAAACGCGCATTCGTCATTTACACACAGCAGCACGGCGACAAATATGGTTGAGTTTTTGTGTATTCAAACCAGCGATCTCCTGTCTCAAGTGGGATAGATTCCTAAGTTCTCCAGAATTAATTTTGCGGGACCAGCCGAGATGACGTACCACCGCACCATCCAGCCAAAGCGGCCAGAAGGGCAAGACTGAACACCTGTACGTGGTGTCCTCTACGAACCTGGGGGTGAAATATTCTCCCAGAGCCGAGTTCATTCAAATTTCGTGAAACCGAAGGAGTTGGCCCACGAGGCAATGATTCAAAATACTCCGCCTTATTAAATTTTCGCTCCCAACGAGTTCAACTTCTACCTAAGTCTCATCAAGTTTACAAGTACGACTTAGTACATCCTCGTTTCAATGACCACACCTCTCATCAACTATTCTCTGGCCCCAGCTGACTACCAAAAACATGCCCAAGCCGATATTCACAACCGACGGAGGAAACAAAGCGTGGCGCACAAATCTGGGATATAATTCTTTGGAATGGGCGTGAGAGGAATCTGGACAAGTTGACAAGAAGACACAGAATGGATACTATCTCGACAGACGTGTGATTTTGAATTTTGGCAAAGAGTTTTACGAATTTAGCTTTGTGTGCGCCAAGACATTGCTTGCGAAAGTGCAGCTGACATTATAAACACACGCAAACGATGGAAGGTGCCGTGCTCGACGTCCTTGTGGTGTTCTCCGGTATAATTTGATTAGCCTTGGCACCCACTCCACTTGGGAAGGAGAGACTTCAGACAACATTACGCGCGGAGGAAAGATGATGGATGATAGAGGGATATCTGAATAAGCCAGGGGTTTTAAGACGTTCCCCTGGGTGGGTATTCACGGATGAGGGTTGACTGGGGGTGGAGAAAAAGCCACCATAACTTTTTTTTAAAACATTTAATGTGTATTCAGCTATCTAGCTATGACACATCCACCATAACTTCGCAGTGGTACTTGCAAATGAATTCCTGGGCAGGAGTGCTCTTGTATATTGAATCATCTATTCTATACTTTTCTTTGATATTGTGCCATAGCTAGATAGCCGCATACGCAATTAAAATCTGATGCAAAAAAAAGTACCCTAGTTAACCATCAAAAGTTGATGGTGGAAATTTCTCTGTACTCTCCTTTCTATTTTACCAACTGCATTTAGCGGGCGCACGCCAATCAACGAAATTGCGACATGGCGAGATTTATAGCCTCTCAAGTGAGAATTATTTCATGAACATGGATAGCTCACCAGGCTGGTGTTCAATTATATCGCTATCTATTTTTAAAATTCAACAATTGCCATGTTTACAATTCTGACAGTCAATCGCGTTGAAATGCTGCGACTGATTGAGAGAGACGTCCCATTGGGGATTAGATATTGATAATTATGAGAGAATTTAATAGATTACTGGACAGAGAAGGATGAGGGGGTAATTTTTTTATTGATAGTGGATTGCGGATTGTGGATTTAGAAACGAGGGAAAAAAGGCCCTATCTACCTGAGTTCCTATCCTTGTTTCCCCACATGTTACTGTCTGTGGGGCCAAAATAACTGCAAGGTACGATAAGTCTAGTGGACACATGGCTATTATGGTGAAAAATTCAGAAGATATAAGTGGTCGGACTCTTAGGGGCTTGCCAAGTCGGTGCACGCTTATTAATTGATGGTGTGTGAAGTTATGGAGTTAATTATTTACAAAAAATGGCATCGACTTCATGAAACGGGTGATTTATCTTTCACTGACAAAAATGTCTAGCAGGCCGAGTTACGCGGAAGCCTTGAAAATATTGTTTGGACTGCCTAGAAAAGGGCAGTCCCATTGTTTATAAATAGAATTTTTAAACTCCCGTAAACCAGATCCTCACTCCGACTGCTCCCCAGGTAAAAGACTATCCTCGCTAATTATATAACACTTCAAAATATAAAATCTTTCATTAAATATACCATGTTAGGATGATTTTCGAGTTTCAAAAGATACTATAAATTCTTGGATGGGTGTAGGTCCGGTTCGGTGTTATTAAATGGAGATCTCACTGAGAGAAGTTCGATAGAGTCCTGAGAAGTTGTTAGTAGTTGAAGGAGTAGAAATAATTTTATGGAATGCTTACATGACTTCGCCTTCTAGTTACCCTTGTGGCATTGACATTTTCCATTCGACCGGAGTTCAGACCCATCTCAGGTTCTTCGATCTCCTCATCTTTTAGACCAGCATAATTGCCGACACCTACACCAGCCCAGAAGCTGCGGTCTCGGCTTCGTGGTCCCCATGACCAACCTGCCCCTTGGCTGATGGGTAGGTGGTACCACCGGAATGAGAATATTGCACTGACAGCTCCAATAAGATAGCCGAATAGGATGTCGAAGCCATGATGGCGGAAATCAGAATAACGGGTTGAGGAGATATATATCGATGTAAAGAATGGTATAATTGCAAATACCAGCAAGTATACTGGGGGCGCAGCAGCTTCGTTCCTTGCACCGATAATGGCTTCATTATGGCCTGACTGTTCAAAAGAGTTTGTCGAACCACTCTTCCGATCCATGGCTATGGGTAGGTTACGGTTATAGGACTTTGAGTAGGTGGGAAAAGCAGTATAACGTTCCTTACTAATTGATGATGGGGATGATGAGAGGTATGGTATGGTGATGGCAAGTTTGGATGCTAGAAAAAGAGAAAGATAGATAAGGCCTCCTGCCGCAAAGGATGAATGACCGCTCGGGTAAGATCGAAACCCATCGTTCAAGATATCCATGTTTGTTTGACGACAAATCGCTGCGGACACTACGTCGGTCCCAAAGAATCCTCCTACTTTATACTTTTGCAGGTCCGCCAAGTCGGGATCACATCTTGCCAGTAGATCGGGTCGTGGCTTTCCAAATAAGTTTTTCATACCGCTAGTAATTAAGAAGGCTGCAGATAGAGAAAGGAATAATCCAAGCCAACCAGTGTGCCATTCCCAGAGCTTCCGAGCCCAAATAACATTTTTTGGTATTGATTTTGAGACTGTTGGGCCAGGTACTAGGAAGATACATACCGCGAGGACAACAATAGCTGGTATGGCCATAGCATAGACTGCTAACATCATGGTAGGCACCTTTTCGTGGTTCTGAAATGGGAACGAAATTTCTGGATTCTCGAGAGCAAACGGCCGTTTATTTGGAGGCATATGAGCGAACCATGCGCCGAACATTGCGGCTGTTAATATTATGACCCAGTCGAAGACATATGATAGGATTAGCGTTGCAGATACCCTCGCATTCTGACTTGATGATGATCTGATATTCTGCCTCATTGTCTTTACAACAGTTCAACTGTTGTTGGAGAGGGAGAAGGTGTAGATGATTGACAGTATTAAGATCAATAACTCAATTCGAAATTTCCTTTCCTGAGTTACCTTGCCTAATAATGGAATGAAGGAGTTAGCTTGTCGCTCGATAGGTCAGATGAAACAGGTGTGTTATAAAGGCTCCTTTGCACTCTAGTCAGCAGTGGGGATCCCTGTCTGGAACAAGCAGATTTGCACAGAGATTTATATTCCCGACGAATAATACCACTTGAGGCGACTTAACTGTCCGGAGCCAGATCGTTTCACCAGCTAAGGGGGGGTTAGGGTAGGGACCTCCGACAGGATATGAGGTCGTAGCAGCCGTTAATTGGTCACAGGTCTCAGGTCGCGTATCCCAAAATATTGGATGATGTGTCGGTGAGAGATGAATGATTTATTCGGATTAGTTGGAATTGGGACTGAAGTACGAATCAAGCATCATGGTCTAAATTTCTGTCGTCTCAGATAGTTCTTCCATCTCCGCCATCTTATCGCCCCTCTCGGAAGAATAATAACCCATGAATATCCAGAAATAATTCATGCGTCACCCGAGTTGTCGACAGGGTAATATTAGAGTGATAGATGTTTAACTAGATGCTTCGGGTCATACTATCGACGAGAACTGGACTAGGTTTCCAGCGAAATTCACAGTGCTCAAAGCATTAACGGTAGAAAAGTGGAAGCAACTTAAATAACGCTGCATTCTTCAAGCCGTCTTGCCACTCGCATGGAGCTCAGAGCCTGACAGGCTTACTTTGATAAAGCTGATTGAAATTAATTCAAGCAATGAGCTCATGTTGAGCTTTTTTAGCTCATTGTGTAAGTCGATTTCTCTTTCCTTTTTTACAGTTTTGTAGAGGTAGCTGGATTTAACGCAACCTGCGGAATTTAGATTGCGGAATCTAGCCACAGTCCTTGGATGGTAAAATTTACCCACTGAGCTTCTCATGAGAGAATAGGTGTAATAGGGTGTAGGATGAAGATATTTGGCATGTGTAATCACTGCTGACCTCAAGATACGTAAAACTCGAGTAATGGATATAGGCTAGCTGAACAGGGATGTTATTTGTCGCCGTAATCCCTGGGTATATTTTTAGCATGTCATCTGAGGAAGGGCCATGGGGGAGTTGGAGAGTTGTGCCTCCACCGCTGTCTGAGCTGGCAGCCGGCATGTTGGAGATTGCCAAGTCGGGCGACTCGTTGGACTAAATTTATTCTACACCATGCCCTCCATTTTAGGCCGTATATAACGAGACAAACAGATTAGTAGCACGATAGCATGAGCGTTGGAGAGATTACCCATTCTCCTTTAACAGATTAGAAACCAAAGCTTGACAGTCTCTTTGGGTAAGCCATGCCAATTAACTCTCTCAAGTCTAATGTAGCTCGTAGTGTACGCAATGCCATTGTCTCGGAAAAAATGTATCAGTAGCCTCGGCTAGGGCTCGGTCTACCCCAGACTTCCCTGGTACATGTCGTCAAACTTATTGGATGATGTTGAGCCACTAGTGCCAACTACCGGCTTCCAAACAAGTCGCGACTGATGAATCTCGTAGCTGCAATACGTGCTGCATAGTGTCAAGGCCAGCGCGCCCGGGCTACCACATGAATTACGCTTACTCTATGACTTACTCTATTTTCGTTTCGGAAAAGTATTTTCCGAGCTTAAATTATTAATGATTTTTTAATCTATCTAGCCACGCCACATGATTAACTTCTCATGTTAGCATTAACTGCATTCATTCTCGAAATTTATCAAGAACATATTGGAAGGCAAACTCGAAGAGTTTGCTTGGCCAAACAATCCATTAACTTGTCATCCGTGATTGTCTATCAAAGCAGTGGCGGAGCATGCAGAATTATCCAAGCTGACTTAAATCGACCTATACATTCTCATGGCGCGACATTTGCTCGTAACTCCCTGTATTTGACCAACAATCTCACATCTTGCATGGAATGGGTGTCTAAGCCACCCTAACTACCAGAGTCTAAAACATACAGTGTACAACTTCATCATTTTCATCTATTAGCTCGTACGTGAGGCTCAAGGTAAATGTTTGTAAGACAATTTCACATTTCTTACGGCTATTAAAATTACTTGCAACTACGAACAACTTCCTTCCATCCTACAATCTAAATTCTTTTCGCCGTTGAGCGATACTCTCATGCTAATGCATAAGAGTTGTTGTATAAAATTGTGCGCAAATTTAATGCAAGGAAAGGTTGCGTTTAACTAACGGCATTTGGGACGGCATTAATAGTGCAGGGTCAATACCTTGTCCTTCTCTGCACAGTGGATGAATAATTGAATGAAAGTCTATTCGTGTCGGGCACAAGCCCTTCACTCAGAAAGCATGACACGGAGAAGACTAGCTTCCCCGACGACTATACACGACAATAACTCAGTTTGACATTTGGAGTACTCATTAAATTATTATTAAATTATTAAATCATATTATTGTCCTGTCTGAGTCTAAGACTATGTAGGACATGCAGGTCCTCTCTGCCTACAGGCCAAGGATACCTATGCCAGTAGTATATCCCCTCCTATGCCTCCCATACAGCTCCCCTCAAACAGTACCACCCCTCACAAGCACTCATTTGATCATACACTTAGAGGAGCCCTTTGCCCTTCATTATCTCCCCTCTCCAGCCAACGAAGCGATGGCCATTTGCGGGTGTATGGCAGCCGGGAAAATTCGCAAAAACCACTGGGTGCGGAGCTCTCCTAATACCGACATTAGGACTAAATCCGAAGACATAGTGCCCCTTCTGAAGCGTTCGAAGAGGCCGGCCAGCTGGGCGCTGCAGACTTGTGGGTACCTCGGGAAATTCACCCTATGCTTTTCTAGCCTCCTTCCAACTCCTTCCCGGAGGTCGTGCTGAAATGTCAGAAAAGTCTTGACAGAGCGTGGTTGCTGTATAGTAGCTTAGCCTAACTTTTTTTGTGCCGTCCAGGGCGCTGGGGAGTGCTGTTGACTCATCGACAAAAGAAGTCCTCCTGGCTAATTAACCGAAATCTCGGTCTTGGCGCCCACAAACGTTCCAAAGTTGAAAACCCCTCGAAAATGTCAGTCCCAGCATCGTCTTCAGAGACCTGTTCTTCCTCTCGCACCACATCTCAGCCGCCTATCCTTCCTCAAGATGTAGAGCCCCATTAGAGCATCAGTCCCCCATAAACCATGACCCAGCTTTGTATATTATGACTTAATATCCTCCTTGCGGGTATACGTAGCGTCGTAAATCTGTAGTGAGTGATGGCCGGTGATCAATGGGGCAAGCTCCTGTTTGCAATTGGAGTAACTTCTTTATTGGTTGTTGAGGCGAGGTGAGGCGTGATTGGAAAGAGGTTGAGGACTCAGATGAGAATGTTAAGAAAGACATTGTCGAGAGGTCGTCAAATGGAGAAAAGCTTGAGGTTGCTTTCAACTTCGATCCGGATGCGATTCTTCTTGGCTATCCCAGATATGCAGAGCATACTGAGCGATTACACCGGCACCACTGGAAGGTGAAGAATTCGTCTTTGCCGGCTTTGGAGTACTCATGTAGTAGTGCCATCGTCGATACCACTCGTCACCTTTGTACCAGGCACGTCTAAAATGGTACTAGCTGTCTGCTAGGGGACTATTCTCATCACCTGTCAGTGGTGTCCCCTACGAACCTCCAGTTCTGACTCTAGAGTCTTCAGAGCCGAGATTGAGTAATAAAGTCCTCGCTTCGATGGGGATTGCCAAACGCTTTCGCGTATGCATCTTCATCTTTCGACACAACCCCTTATCACCATTATCATGAAGCTAACCACGATCAGATTTGATGGTAGGGTCGGAGCCTTACTCATCACCAACCCTTGATCATAGAGTAAAAGCCATGCAATTAGTTAACCGAGTGTACCCGGCACCCGATACGGAGATGGTGGATTGAATAAAGTTGGCCTCGAATGCTGTAAAGAATGGAGATGCAGACGAACAGGCGCACCTCATGTAGTCCTGGTGTCTAAGCCTCGCCTGTCTGGAGCAGCAGGGATTTTGAGACTTTTTCCCGCGCATGCAGTATCCATTGCTACCAATTTTATTCTTATTTTGGGTAGGAGGTTCCGTGGAAAAAGTGACCGAATTCCACGGGTAAACAACAAGCTGAATAGCTATTTATCACGGGAAATATATCAATAATCTTTCAAGAAACATGAGAGGCAAGAAGCACTGTATGAGGTGTAGCTCGAGCCAGAGAGGAGCCCAAAATGTTGGATAGTCTTATACTCAAGTAGGACAGTAAATACATCACACACATATCACACATAACTACCTACCTGAATATCATGAAAAGTCTGGTTAGGTTTGAACATTTCGTATAGGCTGATTTCCCAAGGAGGCGCCGAGTAACCTAGACTGTCATCCTTTTTGAAAAAAAAGATCAATGGGTTAATCCCAAAAAAATAACAGCTCATTCTATTCGACTTTTTGGAAATGTTTCAAGCTAATTAAGCCAGCCAAAGGTTTTCGAGCCTTATCTTCGACAGGTACAAATGGCCATACCTACTCCACTTGGGAAGGAGAAGCCTTAGACCATATTTCGCGCGGAGAAAAGCCAATGTATGATGGAGGAATGACTGGATAACTCCGAGTTTTTGACACTTTTTCTTGGGTGAGTATTCACGGATGAGGGTTGACTTGGGATGAAGAAAAAGCAGCCATAACTTCTCGGTTATACTTGCAAATGATATCAGAGGCATGACTGCTCTAAGTTTTATTTGTGCCATCTATGGTGAACTTTTTCTGTGATTGTAAGTCATTGTTAGATAGCTGCATACCCAATTAAAATCTGATACAGAAAAAATGTGCATGAAATGGATACTAACTCCAATGGTAGGATTAGATTATGATTCAAAAATATACTGCCCACCATGCAGAGTGATTACAGTAATAACCTCTGAATATGCTTGGAAGTCTATGACGTGATGGCTTTCTCGCCCGGTATGTTCAATGAGACCTGGAGGGTGAACGTGTAAGAAAGTAAAATAAAGAAACTAGATTTACGAGTGACATAGAATCTACGTGATCAGCTACCATCTTCTAGATGGAGATTAGTGTTTACATTCCTAGAAAGTGCTTGAATTCTTTAGTATGTATCCGAGCATATACAAATTCGACATCAATGTAGCGCTAAGTCGAGAGTGCTGGTAATTGAAACAGCTAAATTTTATTTGAAAATCTCCGCAATTTAATTTTATAGTGGGCAGACCCGTCGAGCACTTATTGCATGAGTTTTTTGTACTTGCGCCCAACCTTACACAGATCACTTTGTCAGCATAAGTTTGGTTGGAATTGAACTGAATATTTTCATGTTAGACTAGCATTCAACAAGCTTTTGTAACATTTTTGACATCACTAACAATGTATCTTCATATCAGCACTCCACAGTAAATATTTCTTAGGCAAACTGACGTTAGCATGCTAAGCCTACATTTTTACAAAATTGGCCATCGTCAATCATGTCTCTGTTGTTGGAAACTTTACAAAATGCTATTTTCGTGAAAATCTATTTGCAAAGTTCACTGACTAAGTGCACTCTTCATTATTGACTGAGATTCTCTGAATAAGCTTGTCTTGAAAGCTACATGAAAATAGTTGATGGAAAGCCGGAATATAGTCTGTTGGATTGCAATAGACATGTATGCCTTCAAATTTCTGAAATTCATTTCGTGCAAAATTTGGGACTAAAGTTTTTGAAGCCGCAAGTCGATTTTCGGCGTGGTCGAGAAACACATTAATTTCATAATGTAGTGCCAAAATATTATGTTTCGTGGGTGTGATACAGCCATCATTTTAGCTGTAAAGATGTGGGGTTATTTGAAGTTAAGTGCCCCATGTAACCTTCTTATTAGGTGGCCAGGTAACTTTGGATACACGCTGACAACTCTAAAGGAGAAGGAAAAGGTAAACCGATGTAGGTTTAACTCAAATACGGCTAACATTCTCTTCGCTTGCCCTGATTCCTAACCTTGGGCACTACAACCCACTTGTTAGGATTCCTAACTCTGCGAGTCTTATAACCTCCTTTAGCCTATGAGTAGGGTTAGAACTATTCAAATTTTGTAAGGTTGTTGTCTACTAACAGGTAGCCCCCATGGGCTTACTGGATTAACGTTTCCTTTCGATTTTCCTCGTCCACCGCCGTGAGGATGATCCGCTGTCAATATTTAGTTACCAGAAACGTCATTATAGAACATAAAAAGTCTTACCAGCATTCATAGCAACACCTCTTACGGTTGGTCTTATATTTAACCATCTGGATCTTCCAGCCTTGCCAAGCTGTGCGTACTGATGATGCGGATTGCTAGCCACTCCAATAGTTGCGCAAGCGTCTCTGCTCACTCGTCGAACTTCTCCACTCTGTAGACGTACTACAACAAACTTTTTTCCGTCCGACTTAGTTTCGTCGCTCTTAGACACGATTACTGCATATGTACCCGCACTTCGACAAAATACGGCACCGTGACCCTTTCGAGACCCAACATTATAAATAATGGTTCCAACAGGTATCATGTGTAATGGCAAGCAGTTACCTCTCCAGGCTGTTTTGGCTGCCAGCACACCAGGATCTACTACACCTCCCATACTATCCAATAGGTCTTTTGGAATTCCTGCAAGATAGCTTTGAACTACATCTCCCGATCTCATACCCTCGGCTGCTAGGATGTAGCTCTTACGGCCTGTGGCTTCCTCATTGAGGAGGGCAATGTGAGCACTCCGACCAGGATCGTGCTCGATTCGCTCAACTGTATGTGGACCTGGTGTTGCACGCTTGAAATCCACAGTTCGGATCCTAGTTTTATGACCTCCTCCCATGTGCCTGACAGTCACTCGTCCTGTGTTGTTTCTACCTCCCTTTCCGTGTCCTTTCTTGGTGAAGGTGAGAGGGAGAAAGGGTCTTCCTTTCCACAGATGAAGGTTTATCGGCCTTCTCAAGTGTCGCAATCCGGGTGTACGAGGCTTGTATGTTTTCATTTCAAAGGTAGCATTCTTTTCGTTAAATGCCGGTGGTGCGAAATTCGGTATGCTAGCGCTCGGAGTGATGATAGGTCCTCCCTGGACCGCTGTGGCAAAGGCACGAAGCGTAATATGATTGTTCATTACATTGAGGCTAGTGTGTAATGGAGGTTTCATAAATACCATTGTATGTCGAAGGTACTGTCGATGCATGAGCGGCACTTTGCTTTCGAGGCGGATCTGGTTCTCATGAGATGGAGCGTTGCATGGTACGCAAAACGTTAGTCATTTAGAGCGTTGAGAATCTCGGCCTTGAAATTCAGCCACCGGGAATAAGCCACAGTGGCTCATGATCAGCGTCGTTGCTTTGCCGTTGCTATGTATCAACAGAGTGCACCTACCACTTTAAGCACTGCAATTGCAGCTACAGCCTTAATTAAGTGATGATTTTGAAGTGAATCCTGGAGTTCTATAGATCCAAAATATTAAATCCTATCGTAAAGATGGTGCTAGATTATTCAATTAATTTTCTCGTATTTGTGAGCTTTGTTGGCTTCCATAACTTCAACATTGTGGCACGAATTAACCTTGCATCTGGAGCGGGTCTTGCACGCTAAGGTGACGAACAAGCGAAAATCAACCATTCATAGGCCTCTCTTCCCCAGAGGAACATTATAAACCACAAATCATCACCACAGATTTCCTTCTCACCTGGCCTAGAATAATCATCACTCTCCAGCTCCTCATAACTTCGGTGCCAAAGTTGCTTCTGGCTTTAGATTTATTCCACAGGAAAGTTCATATAGCACGTTTTGAGCGTGACTAGCCCATTGTCTAATTCCTAACTTATGGTCTCTGGTAAGCAAAAATCTAATTTCCCCAGAATTAGACGCATCACAAATAATGTATTTGACGCGTTCCACGGCTGGATCACCAATACTTTCGTGTCTGATCCGCTCTGAAAAACCAAAAATTTTATCATCGCGTCTCCCCACCGATTGATTTCCAAAATTACGCGTGTATATTATATTCACTACTGTAATACAGCTAATACCACTATTAGATCATCACGTAAACTACCGGTCCTCAAAAAACTTCTGCAAAAAAGCATCAAAATGCCGCCGGTTAATAACCCTTCTAGTCTGGAAGTTTTTGCTTCCAGATGACTCTCCACCCCTTCCAGCCTTAAATGTCCCAAATCTAACATTTGTCACAGAATCGAGTAGGTTCCCGAACTTTAACCTCGAACATCATTGACGAAAATAATACCGCTGCTGCCACAAGACTCACACGCTCGAAATCTGGTATTTATAATCAAGAATTGAATGTCGCAAAGAAGTCGCTACAAACTACCAAGCAACCTACAAATGCTCATATAACCCGCAAACGACCAGCATTAGGAGATGTCAGTAATGTTACTAAAGGCGATATCACCGAAGGCAAAAAGAACGCGGGCAAGGGTGGTCTAGTATCGAAAGCTTCTCAGCCAAATGGGATTCAGAAAATCCCAACACGCGGTCCTACCTCAAGGTCAGCCCTCGGAGCCAAGGATGCGAACAAAAAATCCGAATCAAAGCGAACACGATCAGGAGCTCCCGCTGGCAAAAGAAAGACAGGATCTACATCTGCGAAAGATGATATAATTACAGAGGTTCAACTACCATCACGCAAAAGGATACACATCGAAATCGAGCAGCGATTACAAGTGGAGGAAACTGAAGAAGATAAGCTTGAGATCGATGAAGAAGACGACGGATATGCAGAACTTGAAGCGCCAGAAATTGTCGAAGACTTGGATCAAGAGGATGTTGACGATCCATTAATGGTAGCCGAATATGTAGTCGAGATTTTCGAATATCTTCGGAAGCTTGAGATAAATACCCAACCTAACGCCCAATACATGGATTATCAAGAAGATTTAGAATGGAAAATGCGCGGTATTCTAGTTGACTGGCTAATAGAAGTGCACACGCGTTTCCACCTGTTACCAGAAACTTTATTTCTTGCGGTTAATATAATCGACCGATTTCTATCTACAAAAGCTGTTCAACTAGATCGTCTTCAGTTAGTCGGTGTAACTGCCATGTTTATTGCCTCCAAGTATGAGGAAGTCCTTTCTCCACATGTAGCGAATTTCCGACATGTTGCAGATGATGGATTCACAGAAGCAGAAATATTGAGCGCCGAGAGATATGTACTCACCGCTCTCAATTACGATCTAAGTTATCCCAACCCCATGAATTTTTTGAGACGTATATCGAAAGCAGACGACTATGACATTCAAACCCGAACATTAGCCAAATACCTAATGGAAATAAGTCTTCTCGATCACCGCTTCATGCACTATCTTCCTAGTCGCATCGCCGCCGCATCTATGTACATGGCACGAATGATCCTCGGGAGGGGAGATTGGGTAAGTAACGTACCCTCAACCAAAACTATCATACTCACTTTGATGCAGACCCCCACCCTCTCTCACTACGCTGGCTATGGCGAAGTTGAAGTTCATCCTGTATTCCTACTCATGGTCGATTATCTCGCACGACCAGTAACCCACGAAGCATTTTTCAAAAAATACGCCAGTAAGAGATTCCTGAAAGGTATGTTGGCAAGTCTCACTACTAGGTTTAAATAACTGACTTCTATAAGCTTCAATTCTTACAAGGCAATGGGCCAAGAAATACGCGGAGAACTTTAACTTGGACGCCTCTCAGCCCCTCCACGTCGCGGCCCGGTAGAAACAACAAAATAATGGCACCTAACATACATAATCCTTCTCATTTTAAATGCTCCATGAAAACCTCACCGGAAGGATACATGAATTCTTATTACGAACTTCAGAACATAAATAAACTTTCGCAACTAGTCATGCACACTTCGCAGGGTCGGTGTCATGGAAGTTTATGTCTGAATTTTACTTCGGCTTTACGCTGTGCCAAACTTTCTTTTGTACCCCGGAATGGCGTCTTATAATATTGGAGGCAGGCGTCTGGCCTGATTTTTTACAACCTTAAAAATCGTGCACTTTTTAGGAAATATCGGATTAGGTTAAGGACTCCGTATCACTGGTAGCACTAAATAGTTTAATTAATGCTCCAGTATTTTGTAAGGGACAGGGGAGCTTTTGTACATATAGCGGGGCGGGCAAATTTACAGAGAAGTGCAAGGATGAATGACCTACCGATGGATTCATCAAAAATCAAGGAATAAGAGTTCCGTGATGAAACCGTTTCAAAACGTCCGGAATCGCTCTCTCAGTTGCAATCATGCGGCGCATTACATAGATACATTTATTGAATAAATGCTGCCTGTTAGGACTCACAACCCTTGCGGATGCTTCCATTCACTGTGGTCATGAAAGCCAATGCCGATGGCATCACTAAGCAAGCTACCGATCCGCAGCACTGCATCCATTTGTAGTAATTATGACGCGAATCCTTACGTGGACATCAGACTCAGAGCGACGAATAGAACCAGGTAACGGCTTTAATAAAACAGTCGACGTTCCGTCTCCACTGGTAAACAATAAATGTCTATGGTTTTCTTACGGCTCTGACCGGGAAGGAACCCATGACCTAGATTCCGTTCGTTATTTCCACAACGACGAACCTTTCTAAACAAAATACGCTCGTCACTCGCCAGTAAGTATCCTCAGAGATCGTGTTTTTAAACTCCGCTTCTCCAAAATTGCCTCTTTTATAAGATATACTAACTCTTCGAGAAATACATTCGACTTGTACCAAATCCGATATAGCGATCTGATCTCTTCAATGAGAAGCGACGTTCCAAATATCAAGTTTTCACTCCAAATTTTTGATAGTCCACAGATTAATCTTCTCAATGTGGCCTGCAGTTTTCCACATCTATTCCAAAGGTAATTTTATCCAGGTATGTGCGCCGGGATACGATTTGTTTTATGGATATTAAATGATTCGTGGGCGTGTAGTTGAAGGCCAGCTGAAGCCAGAGACTGAGTCATCGATTGGCGTAGTTTTGCATACCAGGGTTTACTATCCTGTATCCCCAATGAAGAAAACGATCCCTGAGTGAGATGAGGAGATGCTGCGACTAGCCAAAGCTGGGACTGAATTAAAGAGAAAAGTTTCAGATCGCGAAGGTCTCAAGAGCTCGGGCGCGTGGTGGCCGAGGGTGAGGAGAAATTTGCGCTTCGGCGCGTCAAAATAAGGTTCTCTGGACGGTTGGACTTGACATGATTCAACACATGGGTGAAGTCTGAGGTGGTCCGGTCATGTAGGTGGGACGAGGTAGATATACTTAATGGTAGTCAACCTGATCCAGCCCGGCCCCACTCGTGCTTAAGCTCCAGTAGGAGTGCGACGGGAATCACTATACCTAGCACATTAATGAACAAACGAACTTTCCCATACCCTCAGAAGTTATGTGGTATCGATTGGAGTTCGCGCTGTCAGGAGCAAAGAATTCATGCACCTCAAGGTTCTGCATCATTACCTCTAAAGCCAACAGCTCTACCGCGAAGCCTCGGTGTTAATCTCGTACTTCTAGGATCTGATTTTCTTGCATTTCTGGGTGTGGGGCACTTTAGCCAGTGCACCAGCTTTGACAGCTCGACACTACTAGCGGCCTATTGCCTCGGCGCGACTCGGGTATCCACTATTCCTTCCCGTTTTGTCAGGGAGAAGAAGGCACTCATTTAAGCGAGCGTACTGCCCCTGTTTATAATCCCGCTAAGCGATCCATGCCTTTCATGTCATACCCCTGAGTACATGCAAGGCACCATGCATTGAACATCTAATTAGTAGGTTCTGATCTGGGCCACCAAAATGCATTCCACCTATCGTAAATACTAATCCGCACTAGAGATGCCATGAATGTCCAAACTCGTGTGTCTAAGTGCGCCAGCTAATGCGACGAATTCTAGAAGTGACGGCTTATTCGTCACAATTTCAATGTGTAAATTGTTATGCAGTAGTGGCCTGCCATTGGTGCGATTGCAGCGGACAATCGGGGATGGCATGAAAGTTGGCACCTCAACAACTCTCAATTACGTGGTTAGCATATAATTTCCAAAATTATTGTACTTTTTTGAATTCGATTTCTTGTAGTCCGATCAGGCAATCTATGGGTCCATGTCGGTGACTATATTCATTATTTACAGAGGAGGAAACCCCCTGATCCTGTCTGTATATATTACTCTCAATTTGTTTAGTTTGCCTTCAGGAAGTGTGGTGTACGCTGTTCAGCCAGTGTGCATTCCGTGCTCTCCCCTTCCAGATCGTTTTATTATATCCGATATTGCTATCTCGGCTTCCCCTGCAAGTCGAAACTGTTTGACCCACCCTTTGCTTGGTATCCACTGTGTGATTCTAGCCACATCTTCTGGGCTGTTCATCATTGCTTCAAGTAACCCGTCTTGAGCTTGTCGGAGAAAGTCGCCTCTTCCAACTGCCCATTGCGGATACGCCAATACCATATGTTTGACGTTTTGTGATGGATATCCACATTGACAGTTTGGGTCTTCTGCACCTCGAACTTTTCTTTAAAGGTAGTAATTGAGCCTTATATGCTTGTTTCTTAGCTGAATGGCGACACTACTTTGGGCCCTGGGTAGGTTACGGTGAATGTTTAAGGGTGTTTCTTTGAAAATCATTTGTTTGCTGCCTGCTTGTGGATCAGTAAATATATTTGCCGCTTTCCAACGAAATTCATTGGAATTATTTCTTCATGTGCAAAGTATCGGTTAATATTGTAGTCATGTGATTCAACCCGACAATTGGAATTGGTGGCTGAGTCAGCTTGCTGGGATTTTCAGTATGAGTGGAATAAAGGGGATTTTATTTTTTGCATCAGATTTTAATTGCGTATACAGCTATCTAGCTATGACGCAATATCGGAGAATAAGTACAGAAAAGATGATTCAATATACAAGAGCACTCCTGCCTAGGAATTCATTTGCAAGTACCACTGCGAAGTTGTGGTGGATGTGTCATAGCTAGATAGCTGAATACACATTAAATGATTTAAAAAAAAGTTATGGTGGCTTTTTCTCCACCCCAGGTAAACCCTCATCCGTGAATACCCACCCAGGGGAACGTCTTAAAACCCCTGGCTTATCCAGACATCCCTCTATAATCCATCATCTTTCCTCCGCGCGTAATTTTGTCTGAAGTCTCTCCTTCCCAAGTGGAGTGTGTGCCAAGGCTAATCAAATTATACCGGAGAACACCACAAGGACGTCGAGCACGGCACCTTCCATCGTTTGCGTGTGTTTATAATGTCAGCTGCACTTTCGCAAGCAATGTCTTGGCGCACACAAAGCTCAATTTGTAAAACTCTTTGCCAAAATTCAAAATCACACGTCTGTCGAGATAGTATCCATTTTGTGTCTTCTTGTCAACTTGTCCAGATTCCTCTCACGCCCATTCCAAAGAATTATCCCCCAGATTTGTGCGATACGTTTTATTTCCTCCGTCGGGTACAAATATCAGCGTGGGTGTTTATTTGGTAGTCAGCTGAGGCCAGAGAATAGTTGTTGAGAGGTGTGGTCATTGAAAAGAGGATATACTTGGTCGTACTTATAAACTTAATGAGACTTAGGTAGAAGTCGAACTCGTTGGGAGCGAAAATTTAACATGGCGGAGTATTCTGAATCATTGCCTCGTGGGCCAACTTGTTCGGTATTGCGAAATTTGACTGAACTCAGCTCTGGGAGAATATTTCACCCCCAGGTTCGTAGAGGACACCACGTACAGGTGTTCAGTCTTGCCCTCCTAAAGGGGATTTTGTAGTCGTAGAGATATGATGTTTTAATTTTACTACTTGAGTCATAGGTAATCTAGCACATTGAGCTCCTCTCTGACCCAGGTCACGCCTCGTACAGTGCTTCTTGCCTCCTATGTTTCTTGAAAGATCATTGATATATTGCCCGTGATGGATAGCCATATAGTCGTAGAGAGATAGGGAAGGGAAGTACGAATCATGAAGAATAAGTGAAACCATATACAAACCTCAAGTCTTACCAATAAAAAGTATGTGTTTTAATCCCATAATTGTCCATATCCGCTTGGGCATATTTGCAAAGTTGACCTCTCTTTTTCTTCGACTCCACTTTGAATCACGTCATCCAATATAAACTTTCAGCGCAAATTACGCTAACTTGTCATGGTTAGACAATAGTACCATGAGAGATTACTTGTTATGATTTAATGTTTTTTTTAAATCAATTAATGTGTATTCAGAAAGCGGCAAATTTGTACAATGACAAGAAAACAGGTAGGCTTATAATGAACTACAGAGAGTCACCCATCCAAATCCATAAAAACCTTAGCAGGGCCCAGAGCAGCATTGCCACACAAGTAAGAAGCGAGCACATTGGGCTCAATGCTTACTTATACCGAAGATATGTACCAGGAGTAGGAAAACCACGTTGCCAATGTGGATATCCGTCCCAAAATATAATGCACATGGTGATGTCTTGTCCAAGATGGGCAAAAGGAAGAGGCGAGTTGCTTCGTAAATCGACGACCCGATCCTTCGAAGCAGTGGTAAATAACGTCAAAGATATGACTAGAATAGCGCAGTGGATTCAGAAGGAAGGATGGATAGAGCAATTTCAGATGGCAGGAGAAATCGAGGCGTTAATCAAGCAAAGGGGGAAAACGGGAACACAGGACAAGGACGGAATCCACACTTGCAACAACAGTGTGAGTGTACTTCCTAAAGGTAAGACTATTATGGTACAGAATCCAATCAGATAGCTAAGGGGGGTTTTACTGCAAGGTTTCCTCCTCTATAAATTAGATAGTTTGATAGACACCTGCATGGGCCCATTGGGCGCCAAATCGAGCTAAATGAAATCAAATTCAAATTCAATGTGTATTCAGCTATCTAGCTATGACAAATGACCGGTACTATGTATACATGTAGGATGACTCTTTTGACATCAGAAACACTCATACTCTGGATTTCATTTGCAAATATCACTAAGAAGTTTGTTTGCTTACACAAACAGTCGACCCTCCTCCGTAACTACCCACCAAAGGGAAATTTAAAACCTTTGATTATCCAAGCATGCCTTCATCATCCATGCATACTAGCGCCACGAGAAATGTAGTTAAGTTTTGCCGGATTCGAACCAGCGGTCTCCTGTCTCGGGTGGGATATGTGTCCTAGCTATCCAGACCTTACTTGAGAAACCAGCCAAGGGGATGTACTACTGCACCATCCAGCCACGGTGTTTATAGTGTCGCCCGCACTCTGTAACTTGAATCAATGCGCTCTACAACCCTCAATGACTAAGGGGTCATTATTTCCTAAATATAAATAAATATTCTAACATCCCAACCCACAATGCATATTCATCATCTCATACTAGTTTCTACATATCGTTTTCCTTTCATTCCATCAGGATTGAACACTTCATTCTTGCCCCCTATCTGGTCATCGTGCCAATGAAGGCCGAATACCAAAATCCACCCCCTCTGGTCCAACAGGTCGCTGAAGAGCTTGAGCTTGTACAGCATATATCTAAGGGCCGAGCCACATGGGTCCAGAATGTCCACACCAAGTTTTAGTCATCCGTTGAAGAGGCTGATACCCCCCCTCAAAACCTTGGTGCGAGAACAAATGGACGCGTTTCTTCTTGCGGTAGCGTCAGGTCTCGATGCGGCAGGACAATCTTAGAGAGCCTAAATCGCCGAGCTTTACCCCAAGCCAAGCCGAAATATTCCCCACGCCCTTCCGAGACTGTGTTGAAGCATTCTAGAAACTGGGCAGCAACTTCCACAGCCCTACCCGCAACCTCTATCCAGGTGCCGCCTCAATCTAGGTCCAAAGCTACAAATCACTCCTATTTTACGGCCGCTCCGAAGCAAAGTTCAAGCTTTAAGGGCCCTAGGGCTATCTTTCGTCTAACAGAGGAAGCTCCTCTTTTTAAAGCAGATGTAACTTCAGTCAAGTCGGTTCTTATTCACATAGTTTCAGGTATCAAGGATGGTTTAGCCTCCATTTCTCGCAACTCATATAGCTTTAAAATCACTTTTTCATCTAACGCAACTCTTCAACTTGCGCTGGATAAAGTAGACTCCATAAAGGCGTCCCTCTCAGGATCTCTTCTGAAAATAGAGGACCGTTTCGGGTACGTGATTAAACGCATCCCACGCTCTATTTAGAACCCATTATCCAACCTAGTCCCCACCACGCTCGACGATATCAAGCGTATCGCTCAGGCACAGACAGATGTTGCTCCATCCGGTGCGTATCGGTTGTTTCTTAAAAATCGGCATGATCAATTACAAATGGTGGTTATATATTTTGCAAACGAGGTGTCGACTTTTAGAATCGTCGGCAGCACTCATTTTCGACGCTACATTCACATCCAGAAGGTAGTGTAGTGCGATAACTGCTTTGGGTTTTATCAATCCTTCCACTGCCGCAATCAAGTTTTGTGCGCCAACTGCAGCACACTCCCCAACCACGGAGAATGCTGCCACCTCCGCCGGTGAATTAATTGTCTTGGGCCACACTCTACAGACGATCATAATTGCCCTCTCCATCCTCGCCCTTTCAAGGGCAAAATTATTAGTACTTCAGAAAAAGCGATCACGGAACAAAGCTCAAGCAACCGTAATAATCTTCGAAACACACGCCGTGCAGAGTCTGCTGCTGTAGCTACCGCCATTTCTACTCGTCCAGCTGTGTCTAGTGCGCCAGAAGATGACGCTGAAGTTTCTAATGTTCCTTCTCGGCACTTGCCCTCTGCCAGCCAGAAAAGGTTTGCCTCTCTCGCACCTGCTTCGGCTGCATCTATGGAAGCAGATCCAGATGAGTCAAACACTCATAACGGTTCCTGCCCTAACCTCTATGAATATAAGAGCTTATTTCAAGAGCGCTCTTCCACCTTGACTTCCTTTCCTTCAAGCAAAAGTTGGGTGTGGCAGACCTTCTCACCTTATTCTTCTACAAGCTGCAATTCAGGGAAAGTATGATGTGATCTTTGTCCAAGAGCTTTGGACAAAAACAACAAATATCAAGGATATAACCAAGTTTCATCCAGCCTATGTTATATTCACACCTCCTAATAGAAACTGGAAGCGCGCGCGGCCGCGTGTACTCACCTACGTACGGAAAAAATCTTATCTTCGACCCATCCAGCTGGATATTAGCCCTTCATCTGATATCACAGCCCTCATGTTCCAGTGCCCTTCTCCTCTAGAAGTCATCAATGTCTACCGGCAACCTCAAGCACATATGCCTGAGAGTCTCAGCGCAATCCTGAGCTGGTCGATAAAGCCTAACTCTATAATCTTGGGGGATTTCAATCTCCAACGTGAGTTATGGGGGCCTCGTATTTCTCGCTCACCTGGCGTCGGCAGTTTTGTGGGGTGGATTGACAACAATTTTCCGAGATCGGCATTAGCTTAAAGAGTCCCAACCCATCGTGCTGGTCATGTTCTCGACTAAGTCCTAACTACCATGGAAGGACTCTCAGTTTGTGTAGACCACGAGGCAAATTCAGCTTTTGAATACGTGAAATTATCTAGCTTTATCCAACTCCTCTCAACCCAAAGTCGGAACCCAATCATGAAGCTACCTAAGTTTAACAGTGAGAAAACAGAAATATTTCGTCAGACACCCACTGCCTCCGCACCCCCTAGCCTTTTCTTTGGAGACCCAACTCCCCAGCTTCTTGATACGGTGACTTCATCAGGCGTCGCTACTCTCTTGGCAATTCTGCTAGAAGTTAACCCTCACAGGCCTGCATGCATCGCGTGTAAAGATTTCTGGACCGAAGAATGCTCTGAACATCGTCGTCGGTATCTGGAAGCTCGCCATAGCGATAACCTGGATTTTACTTCAGAGGCTCGCAAAAATTTCCGGAAATCTGTTCAACAAGCCAAACGTGAACTAAAGCACTCAAAACTGGCCAGTATTTGGTCGATTCAGGAGGCTCATAAATTTGTTAAATGTCGTAAATTATCCAGCCACTTTGCTCCCCCCCAATCCAATCAAGAGGTGTTACATAAAGCACCCCTAGCAAGTACGCAGGCATATTCCTCCACAAGAAACTTGCTCGTGTAGTAAGTCAACAATACGTTCTCCTGGATATCCCAACTTGCCCACTATGAGCGATCCTCGCACCTGTCTCCGTGGATGAAGACGAAATGCGCCACTGTCTTCTAAGCGTTATATCTACAACTCCTGGTCACGATAACTTCTCTATCTCTATTCTTCGCCTTATATGGGAAGTGGATGCATGGCATCCTTGGATTTTTAACTTTTTCGACCTCTGTTTTTTGTGTGCTCACCACCCCAAAAATTTCCATCGTGCCGAAGTCGTGATTATTCCTAAGCTACATAAAGACGATCTTACATTCCCCGCTAATTGAGACCGATTTCACTCCTCTCAGTCCTTGGAAAAGGGTTAGAACGCCTATTCATTAGATGCTTCACCTTCCGGGCTTTGTTTAATCGCATAATCTCACCGACACAATTCAGAGCGCTGCATGGAAGTTTCGAGTTGGACTTTGGGAAATGCCTTGTTCATGATGTCGAAAAAGAGAAGAGGAAGCAAGTTTGCACACTCGCCACCCTTGATATTAAGAGTGCATTCGATGGCATCTAACCTGGTCGTCTCTCCGCTTGCCTACGCAAATAAGGATGGCCTTCATAATACGTTGATTAGGCTGCTTTCTTCACTTCATGCAGATAATCTCGTCTCCGATTGGACAATTATGCGGGCGAATTCTTGGATATCCCGCTTCACCCATGGTTTTCCTCCTCTATCTTGATCCTTTATTTAAGCCCGAGCTCCCTACATTTGGATACGTTGATGACGTGGCAATCCTTTCGGTCGCAAAGACTCTGGCTGATACCTAGCCAAATTACTATCAGGGTAGGGACTATCACACAATGGTGCAATGAAAATGATCTCTCTAGATGAAAACAAGATGAAGTTATTACATCTTTATAGATCCTCTCAGATATCTCCTCCAATAACCGTCGATGGCATCACAAGATCTGCAAGCCCAACATGAAAGTGGCTCGGCGTCTTCCTTGACACAAAGCTTTCCTTCAAAATACATGTTGAAGAATGAAGTGCTAAGGCGCAGCAGGTTAGCGCTCACATACGTCAGCTTGGTAACACCAATTGTGGCGTGCCCACTTCTCTTCTTCGCACTACAACTTTGAACTCGGCGCTTCCTGTGCTTCTATACGCTGCTAAAGTTTGGTGGCGCGGGCATTCTCATATCAGTCGTGGCTGCCCCAATTAAACCAGACCACAACACCTTGTCAACATGAATTTAAGACCTTAGTTACCTTGGCCCAAGCAATCCTCCCAGTATATAAAACTACTCCAAGTGAAGCAATCTCAAGAGAGGTGTGGCTTAAATCAGCACATATTTTAATCGAGGAGACATACCTCCACTCTGCTCTTCGACTAGCTGCTGCTGACCCCTTTTATCCGTTGGCTAAAAGATCTAATGATGCTCAAACACATACTCGACTCACAGAAAAACTACAGCTTGTCCCTCCATTTCTCTGACCTCGAGTTGTACCGCCTACCTACAGATCCCCTCTAAATTTTGCTCGAGATGACATAACCATTGATGAATTTTCCGGAATTATCTGTGATCTACCAGCGTGGAATATCCTTGTCTTCTCGGACGGCTCAAAGCAAAAAGATAGATCCGCAAGGGCAGGTTCTATCGTTTTCCACAAGAACATAAGCATAGCAGAATTGAGAATCCCTCTAGTCCCTGACTTTGAGGTCTATGACACCGAAATTATTAGTGTCCTAGGAGGACTAAAGGCTGCCATAGCAGCTCCTTATTCCCGACTTGCAACTAATATTCACGTAATTCAAGACAATCAAGAAGCAGAACGACGCCTCCTTAATTGCTCACCGTCCAAGACTTCACAAAAAGTAATTTTAGAGTTTCAAAAACTAGCCTATCAGTGGCCTTCAAAGAGAATTCTATTAATCACAGCTCCTGGAAAAGTTTACTTGATGTGGTCTCCTGGGCATATGGGTATCCCTGGAAATAAAATGGCCGACAAGTTGGCAGGTAAAGCTGCACGCCAATCGGCTCTCCCTTCTACATCTCTTGCTGGAGCACAAGCAAAGACCAGAAGGCATATCAGGGATTTGACATCCACATAGTGGCAAAGCCATGATCCCTCCACCTAATGCGAGTTAGGGATTCCATATCACAAAAAGCCTCATGACGAGCTTAGACTTCCTCGCCGCCTTTTTGGATATTTTATTCAGTGCCGTACCGGGCGCAGAGACTTCCGTGTCTACCACAATAGCTTCACAAGTTTGTTTCGGGTCTTCTGGCTCTCTTTAGATTATATGATATTATAGATTACATCAGTAACTGTATCCTATCAGGGATGGGGCTACAGCCATAACTGTAGCCCTTTAGACCTTAAAAATAAATAATCTAACTTCTAACAAGTTAGACGTTAAATATTAAACCGAAGAACAAACAAGCAATACATGAAACTTTTCCCACCGCAGGTAAAATACCCGAATGAGCGATTAAGCCTCACTAAAGCATCCAAAGAAAGGCCTCAAGATCGTCATGGGAGCCTATAATTCGACCGGTAGCAAGGTACATGGGCATGAGAACCCTAACTTACCGATGGAAATTTATCTTAAGTCAAAGGAAAGCCCAACACGCTGGATTATCGAAAAGCCTACCTGTTCAAGATACAATATCGTCGGCATTGAGGAAGATTAAGAAACCCCGAGCATGAAGACATGATGCAAGAGCTCTCACAAGGATCCTAGATGTTGCTGAGTGAGGTCAAATATGTGGGAATATCGATACCAAAGACAGACAGAAAGCGGCTGGAAAGGTTGCTACATATAATGAATGGGAACAATCTTGGACGAGACTAACGGCCAGGTAGCCTACTAGCTACCATGCAACAGCAGACTTTAAAATCTGGAACGCATCAAATTTCTTTACCGACAATAAAACAGGAAAGCTTCGAATGAACCGAGGCGGAACACCTTCCAGTATCCATTTACACCTGAGCAGGGCCCAGAGCAGCATAGTCATGCAGATAAGAGGCGAACACATCGGGTTCAACTTCCATCTACATAGAAGAAAAGTTCAAGGAGTAGATGATCCACGATGCCAATGTGGATATCCGTCCCAAAATTTGAAGCATGTTCATGGTCTGCAATAGCTGGGCCAAAGAAAGAGGATAAATACTCAGAAAGGCAGAGAACCGATTATTTGAGACCATGATGAGCAATCCAAAAGATATTGCAAGGAAAGCCAGGTGAATCCAGCAGGAAGGACTGCTAGAATAGTCTTCGACTGACAGTTGAAGTCGAAGCGACAATGATGGAGGGAGAGAGAGAAGAAGGTAGAAGGAAGACAAACTTCTACAAGTCACAGGGGAGATGGCGATATCCACACTGGACATATCAGTATAAGTGCATTTTTTGAAGGCAACACAGGATCGAAGTGTAGACAAATTGAAAAGTTGAGGGGGTTTTTACCAAAAATGTTTCCTCCTATGCAAATATGAAGGTTCCTAGACACCTGCAGGGGCCCATACGGCGCTAAATTGGGCTAAACGAAATCAAGTTCAAACCTTGTCCCACCCAGATGACTTAACCATCTCATACTTCGCCCATTTGCTGAATAACGCCAGGTCCATCCGTCAAGAGAATCTGACTTTAACGCGCCGCGTTGCGAATTCTTTGGGTGCAGGCGACGCTACATAGACCGCCGTTGTTGGATGATGTGGTGGTTTATCATCTCAACTGGTATCCATAGTAGATTCTGGATACCCTAGAAACAGGATGTTCCGACTAGATTAGAATATACGGAACGTGGGCTTAGCTTAGCTTTGTGATGGGGTGAGTTACGGGTATCTTGTGGCTCCAAACTACCAATATGTAAAGTAGAGCTTAAGACTAAATATAACTTATTCCTCTATCTAGACAGGATATCGTCTACCTAAATACAGTAATTGTTTCCTTGTGTCCGGACTCAGACCTGAGTATCATTGTTACGGGTTGACCGTCATTTGAGCTAAGGTGAATACCTAAGCGTAATACTTAGATTTTCTACAATAAGGTTGCGTGGGGAGGGAAAGATGGAACTAGACGAAAATATAATACCAATCAGGAGGCCGGATGGCTATTACAGCTATCACCTAACAATACGCGGCTAGTAAGCGAGTATGATGTCTGGAGGAAAGCCATTAGTTAATAGATACACGAAGCGGGTCAGTCGTTTTAGGTATCTGTTAGTTGTAGCTAGAGTTCTCCTTCCTCATAATATGGCTTAATAAATTGACATAATCATTACAATTTGCAAGAGCATCGTGCTACTCTAAAAATCTATGATCCGACATATAGTTGCATTTTGGCATGGTTCCTGCCATCTAGGTGGGACGCGCCACACTTTTCCACCCGGTAGATAACTGATCCGACCCGGCACCACTCGTGCTTAAGCTCCAGTGTAGGAGCATTGGGTGATGCATTTTTTGCATCAGATTCTAACTGCATATGCAGCTATATAGCTATGATACGATTAGAAGAGAAGCATAGAATGGATGACTCAATTTAAAAATAAAGCACTCAGGCCTCGGATTTCATTTTCAAATACCACTAAGAGGTTTGTTCGCTTACACAAACAGTCAACCCTCCTCCGTAAGTACCAACCAAAGAGAAATTCAAAATCTTTGATTGTCCAAGCATGCCTTTATCATCCATGCATACCAGCGCCACGAGAAATGTAGTTTAATTTTGCCGGATTCGAGCTAGCGGTCTCCTGTCTCGGGTGGGGTATGTGTCCTAGCTATCCAGACCTTACATGAGAAACCAACTAAGATGATGTACCACCGCACCATCCAACCACGGCGGTGTTTATAGTGTTGACTGCACTTTCGCAACCGAAGTCTTGGCGCGCGCACAAAGCTCAATTCGTAAAACTCGTCAAAATTCTAAATTTCACACCTGTCGAGATTGTAGCCATCCGCTGCATCATCCTGAGAACTTGACCTGATACCTCTCACGCCCATGCCAGAACTGTCTCCCAGATTTGTACGCCACGTTTCGCTTCCTCCGTTGGGTATAAATATCGACGTGGGCGTGTACGTGGTGATCAATTGAGGCCAGAGAAAGTCGACGAGAAGTGTGATCATTGAAATGATGATGTAATAAGTCGTACCTGCAAACTTGATGAGGTTTTGGTGGTGACTGATCTCGTCAGGTGTGAAAATTTGATTAGGTGGAGAGTCTTGGATCATTGCCTCATGGGCCAACTTGTTCGGTATTGCGAAATTTGACTGAACTTGGTTCTGGGAGAATTTTTAACCCCCAGGTTCGTGCCATTTTTATCCATAAAATACTGTAACTCATGCGATAAACTTGTCATGCTCAACACTTCCCAAGTAACCAATTTCTACACTCCGTGCAGGTCTAGCCATGCCTCATATCATCATACCCTCGTCTCCGCTAGTACACTTGATCTGCGACAGAATCCTTTCTAGTTTTTCTTCCATTTTGTCCCTCCGTTGTAGCCTCATCTTATTCCTTCTATTGATAACACCATCTCAGAAACTTTGTAAAAGCCCCCATCCCTCTATTAACGCCTCGTCACTGCTTTACTCCTGACCGTGGAGGCCTAAGCCTGGCAATCGGCGAATAGTCTGGTTGATATGTCAACTGAATTAATACGTATCTCGTCAGTGCCGATTTGCTACAGGTCGAGTTGTTGGTTCCCTTCACCAAAGTATGATCGCATTGAGGGGCAGTACTCTGACCGTGAGTTCATAGCGTATAGCAGTTGCGGGGAGATTTGTATTTTTTCCGATCTTAGATTTTGATTTATGGCTTCTGAGTTTTGCTTTGCTTCTGTCGGTGTTAAGATAATTCTAGAGAGGGCTGCAGAATAATTTGACCGGAATAGATGTTTTCGGAGAATCCAAGATGTCAAATAAAATGAATTGTTTTAACACATACAGCAGACAGATTTGATTCTATCTGAGGTTCGTATTTGTTATTATTTTGTCATCAGTCTTTAAATCTCTGCAGGTCGGGTTTCTGGACCAAAAATATGCCAACTCTACTCTACCCAATCACTATCTCGATGAAGTCCTTTTTTGTCTAGTTCTCCACTCTATGAGATTATTTCACTCCCAATTTCTTAGTGGATATAACTGACATTTGTTCAGTCTTCATCCTCTAATACCGAATATTAACATGAGCAGGGCCCAAAGTAGTATCGTAATATAGATGAGAAGTGAGCATATTGGCCTCAACTCTTATCTATGTAGAAAAAAGGTCCCAGGAGTGGCAAATCCAAAATACCAGTGTTAATATCCATCACAAAACGTAAAATATATGGTCTTGGCTTGTCCACAGTGGGCTAAGGGAAGAGAGGTGCTGTGACAGGCGAAAGATATATTTCTTGAAGCTGTGATGAAAAGCCCGAATGATGTGAAGAGAATTATAGAGTGGATAGTTAGTGATAGTTGACTTGAACATTTCCGACTTGCAGAAGAAGTTGAGATGGCAGTCAAAGAAAGGATGACGCAGTCGGGAAAAGGATGGGCTAGGGTTCACACTGGATGAACAGTGTAAACGGACTTCATACTGAACACCCGAGAAAAATCATTAGACTTGAGACAGACAGTTTTTGGAATTTTTACCCAATTGTTTACCTCCTTTATAAATGTTAACGCTAAATACAACTGCATGGGCCAAGTGAAAGAAATTCAAATACCGTTGTATTTGGCTTGTGGGTCAAGAGAGTAGTAGGATCTTATTGTTCTAATGAATCTATAACTATGTTAGGACGTGTAGCTTCTTTCTGCCTACAGGCCGGGAATATCTATACCTCGGGTAGTATACTCCCCCCTATGCCTCCTTCACCAATGTCTTTCAAGCAGTGATACCCCCACAGGTCTTCATTCGAATACGCACTAAGAGGAGCCACTATCCCGTCATTATCTACTCTCTCTAGCTATCGAAACGATGAAAGTTTGCGGATATGTAGCTGCAGGTAAAAGTCTCAAAAACCACTGGGTGCCGGGCTCTCCTATGACAAAGAAGCCGGCCAGTCAGGCGCAGCAGACTTTTGTATACCTGAGAGCGTCTCTTAACCTTCCTAGCCTTCTTCTTCCTCGTTATCTGATTCCTGCCGTAGAAAAAAATCGAAGATCGTGAAAGAATGTCAGAAAAGTCTTCGTCGAGAGTGACTGCCGTGAAGGAGCCTAGGCTAGCATCTAAAAGTCGTCACTGACGTGGGGTTGTAGAGTAATTCATGTATTTCAGATGCCCTCCTAGCTAGTAGATTCAAAATTGAAGGTTAGAAGGGACACTATTTTTGACAAGTTGAAATCTGCTCTTCTTGAGGGCGGATAGGTATTTTACTGTGATTTCAAGGGCTTATTGTTCTACCGCCGTTGAGTTGCTCACATTATGATATGACGAGTACTGACTACAGTTGGAGCGCTTGGTACTGCATTATTTTTCATCATGCCCAGCATCATTATTGTCGTCCTGGTCATCTTGTGTGTAATCGGGGACGTATACTTGACGGAGGGGAAGATAACTTAGCTCAGTGTTGAATAGATGATACCAAATCTCGGCTCTGCAGACTCTACCGTGAGAGCTGGAGGTTCATAGGGAATACCAGAGGCAAGGCTGAGAATCCGATGAGTTATAAAAATAATTTATGTTGCCCCCGGGCTTTAGCGCCAAGCCTATTTAAGGCTAATACGATTACGGCAAGTATAATCTACAGCTTAACAAGCCCTTAACCAGTTACCTCCCAAGCCGTCTAGCATTACCCTCTCCACATATTAGTTTTCTGATTCACCGATATCTCAACTTTCAAAGATGTCTCTTGATCCACCTCCGTACCTGGCATCACTTCAAAGCAACATCCGAACCCGTCCTATCGCTTGGGAAGGAGCCGTCCGTGCTGGGACAATTACTGATGAGCAACTAACCAAGATTAGAGCTGTGGATAAAGTTAGAAACGAGCAGAGAAAGCAGACGATCGAGAGAGATGTAGACGGCTACCAAACCCTTTTTCTTGGAGCTGCAGGAAGGCCGAGCATCCTAGAAGCAGCTATAAAAAGGTCTGACATTGTACAAAATATACTAGTGCTCTTAGCAGACTTATTAGAAGGTAATTATTGAAATGCATCTCCTTGAATGGAAAGTCTAACTAGCCGCAGATATTCCAGAATTCTCCAAGTCTTTCTCAACACATCCCAAACCTTACACAGTCTTCGTAAATCAGCTTTCCCAGTCTAGCGAGCCTGCGAGCCCTATACCCCTACTCACTTCTACAATACTTACCACTTTGATTTCCAGCTCCCCAATTTTTTCAAACAATGAGCTAATAGCTCTGCCTGAGCTACTTAGGTACTTATCATCTCTTACAAAGTCATCAGATGGTGGACTACAGGACATAGCAGTCCTACAATATTCAAGTTTGTTAAGACGCTCCGAATCACGAAAAATATTTTGGGAATTGAGGTCCCAGACAATCAAGCCGCTAATTGAAATACTTCGAGCTGCTGCAGGTACGTCCGAAAAAGATGAACATTCATCTGCATTGAACGGTGCATCATTTTCACGTCCTACTACCGACAACGTAGCAGGAGGTGGAGTCGCATTACAATTGTTATACCATGTCTTACTATCGCTTTGGCAATTGAGTTTTGAAGGCAGTTCAATTGGGAAAGATCTTCAAGAGTAAGCTAATAGTTCTGAAATAAGTTCAATGGAGCTAAAATTTTAGCAGTGAATTTAATATTATACCTTTGTATATCCAACTTGTAAGATCGTCTCCAAAGGAGAAAATAACAAGACTTCTTTTATCAACATTGTACAACATCCTCTCAACCAACCGCCAAACATTACTGCCAGTGGCAGTACTTGCACGTCTACCTGGTCTATTACAAAACATAAGCGGACGTCACTTTTCGGACCCTGATCTCTTGGAAGACTTGAAGAATCTGACTGAAACAATTGAGGAATACACTAAGACTCAGACAACATTCGATGAATACGCTGCCGAAATAAATTCAGGCTGCCTCTGCTGGTCACCACCACATAGAAGCTCGACCTTCTGGACGGAAAACGCTCGCAAAATTTTAGATCATGAAAATGGTGCGCTTGTCAAAAAACTAGCCGAAATAATGAAAAAACCCTGGGAAAGCAACAAGCAAGTCCTTGCCATAGCATGTAACGACATTGGACTTCTAGTTAAAGAGGTTCCCGAAAAAAGGACGCAACTAGAGACATTGGGATTGAAGAAAAGAGTTATGGAGCTAATGACAGATCCCGATGAAACTGTAAGGTGGGAGAGCTTAAACGCACTTTCTGGCTGGTTGAAGTACGGTTTTACGAAGTGAGGAGACGAGAAGATTTGCTCATAGTCACATGTCAAATTCCCAATTTTGTAATACGATGCATATGGTATCAGAATTCTGTCTTGGAATAGGTTTTAATCTGTAATCCCGGACCTTTGGGATGCACAGGGCAAGCAATAGCGAGTGGCACTGACAAATTATATGTTTAGTAATTCTTAATAGCAGATAAGAATCGGGGGATTCATGTATAAAGAAAGCCTTTTTAATGACTATCGCAAAGGATAATAAGTTGAAAGCTAAACGTCATAGCTTAATCATACGACAAACACCTCCCAAAATCGGACCCTAGTTATCCCACGTCCTGTGAGATTATTTTATCCCAGTCAGCATCACCGAATGAAATAAGTTAATATATACACAGTTAATTACTGTGTAAGTTAAAATTTTAGGAATCATTTTATTCAACCAATAGAGCTTTGTTATATAACAGCAAATACAGATCACTTCTTACGTGTGGAGGCCTGGCTATGTAAAAATAACTCACCGGCCCCAATAGAAAAGTAAGATTGCCGTAGAGAAATTTGGGGATATAAAATATATATACGGAAACGAAAATGATATCAAATCAGATTTATTGTCTCGTTAAACAAAGCAGTACAAGGAAATAAACCACGTGTTCTTTGGTAGGCCGGAAGATCATTTGCTTCATTTATTGCATAGCTTCCCGCGATTTCTGTACGGCTCCATTTTAGCGTCAATAACCCTATTGATCTATAATTTAGAATGAACTCAGAGGATTCGTTGTCATGTCATCAACTCCGGTTTCCAGTCAACCATTTGAAAGAAGTTTGAGAGTGTTTGACTGCAACAAAAGTATAAAAAATCACTTGGCTCGAAGCTCTCCAATCTAAAGTAGATTCAAATTCGTAGGTATAACTATAGTTCTAAATGGATCCGAGAGGTATCTCATTTGGGCGTCGCAGACAATGGTGAGCGTAGTAACAGACGTGGCCCTAGCTATAATGGTCAGTAATTCATTGAAGACATAAATTGTCATCGTGTATCTAGGTCATAAAAAGTACAAGAAGCTTCCTACCAGCTTCTTCCTTGGATTATCTAACTTCCAATTACAAAATCAGATCTCCCAGGTCACATTTTCTAATACAACACATCTTATTTTCCTCGGCTTGATGGACCCTATTCAACCACAAAATCTGCGAATGAAGGCATCTTTCAGATATAAGGATAATTAGCGGCTATACAAGATACAGTACGGCCCTTCATCGCTCAGATGTAAAGCAGTTGCAACATCAATATGAAAATATAAGTGGTTGTCGCTGGTGAATCAGTAGATTTTATTGAAGGCAGAATGACCTAAAAGTAACTCTATATTTGTGTATGAAAATTATCTTTTTTGATTAATTTTGGTTCTAAAGGGTGGTATCAATTGTACACAGGTTTCGTTTACTGGATAGGTTGGTGGGCTCGACGTTATTCTTTCATATTTATCTGAGAAATAGTGCAACCCTCGAATACTAAGATAGCAGTCCCGTTTCCATCGCCAGGCGCGTTAAGAGCCCCACAACGAACTGCTGATCAATGAGTATAGATGAAGCATTGAAGAAAGCGTTTTCACAATTAATCTATCATGATTTGGTGTCCTATGGACCAATACAGGTACGTATTAACTGTATTTACTGTATTGGATGATTTAGTTTTATTGTACAACTCGAGTTAAAGACTACCCAGCACATTGAGCTCGTCTTTCACTCAGGCTATATCTTATTCAGGGCCCCTATCCATATTCATACGAAAAAAATATTTCTGATGTCACGCCCATGATATATAGCCATTCAGCTTAGTATCTACCCGTATAATCCGGCCATATTTGCAACTTAAACTTCTAAACCAAAAAAGTAGAGAAATTTCCTCAAAACCCCTGCAATAAAAGCTAAATGTGTCCTTGGCACCTGAACTATACGCGGTGTGTATACCTAAATGTATCACCATATTTTGCTAAAAAAGAGGACAAATTGATCCAATCCACGGAGGGCCATGACTGAAAACCTGTACGTGGTGTCCTCTTCGAACCTGGGAGTGAAATATTCTCACAGGGCCAATTTTAGATAAATTTCGCAATACCGAACAAATTGGCCCACGAGGCAATAATTCAAAACTCTCCACCTGATCAATTCTTCTCCCCCAACGAGATCAATCTCCACATAAACCTTATCGAGCTTACAAATACGACCTAGTACACCCTCCTTTCAATGATCACTCCTTGCATCGACTATTATCTGACTTCAGCTGACCACCAAATAAACGTCCACGTCGATATTCACACCCGACGGAGGAAATAAAGCTTGGCGCACAAATCTGGGGGACATTTCTTTGAAATGGGCGTGAGAGGAATCAGAACAAGTTTACAAGGTGGAAAGGAAGGATAAAATTCCAAAGGGCGTGAATTTTGGAATTTTGGCAGTAAGCTTTGTACGTGCGCTAAGACTTCGATTGCCAAAGTGCAGGCGACACTATTAACACTGCTATGATTGGATGGTGGGCAGGTACATCAGCTGGGCTAGTCTCCCAAGTAGATTCTGTTGAGTTTTGACGCATACCACTTGAGACAGGCGATCTCTGTTTCGAATCCGGCAAAACATAACCACATCTCTCGCGGCGCTGGTGTTCATGGATAGCAGACACATGATCGGATAATGAAAGGCTTTCAAACGTCCCTTTGGTAGCTACTCACGGAGGAAGGTCGACTGTTTGTTTAAGCAAGCATACCTCATAGTGTTATTTACGAATGAAATCCAGAGAAAGAGTGTCTCAGACGTGAAGAGAGTCATGCAACACGTTTACATAGCAATGATCATGTGTCATAGATAAATGGCTGAAAATACGTTAATTGACAATAAGGTCCGCCTGTATACCCATCATGTAACCAGTCTGTAGCGCAGCAAAGCGTGCTCCAAAGCGAAATCCCAGGCATGAGTGCTCTTCCTTTATATTGGGTCATCTATTATGTACGTTTCCTTTACTATAGATTTAGATTTGTATTATAGTCCTAACTGAGACAATGACTATAGAGGACTCCTAGAATCTAAAAAGATACTAGCTACATTTTATATTTCCATTTGTTTGACTTTAAATTTTGCTCTCATGGACAGTGTGGGACAAGCCCTATCCTTAAATATAGTGTCATAGCTAGACAGCTGCACACGCAATTCAAATCTAATGCAAAACAAAAGGTATGCTTCTAACCAAGTAACCATGTAATTTATCCTATATCAATCATCCGTCCCTCATACTACAAAAAGCACTGTTTATGTTTTCATTATTTTTACGAGTATACTACCTTGTATTTGTATTGTCTGCACCACCACGGTAGGGATGGAATCTGGGTTCTAGTCAGCTTTAGGGTCTATCAAGGGTGTAGATTGGATACTGTTGCTTAGCAACAGAGATTGTTATGATCGGCGTCGCTAATTACATTTCCTTTTATATGTGGCAAGACGCGCCAAAACCATTTATCACATTAACTGACATTATTATGGATTTGCACTGCTGCATATTAACATCAACTGGTTTGGCGACAGTTATGTAGAGACTGAACCTTCTCCACGCGACACTGTGCAAAATTCATAGACTTTATACCAGGTACTAGCTCCACCATACTATGTGGCCTGGCACGAGAGAAATTTCGTGAAAGATTCCATTCGTAATGCCCTATGCAACTATTGTAGTCGTGATTTAACCCAACGTTGCATTTCTGCAAGGTCCCATTGACTTGGGTGGAACGATACATGTTTGTACTTTTACGGTAGTTAATCTGATTCAGCCTGGTCACACTCGCACTTAAACTATAGGAGCCCGATTGATGATATCTTACTCAGCGGCTAATTAGTTATCCGATTACTACATGGAACACATCTATATAAATAATGGCTAAAATGGCACATGACAGAAAAATATGAGAATCATGATAAGATAACAGCTTGAAGATATAAATTTTTGCGTGCTGTACTTTTTGATTAGGGGTTCGCAGGAGATGAGCACTGTCTTACCAATATATACGTGATTCGTCGAGTAGTATGCTTATTAACTGACAATAGACTCACTCCGACGTAAATTATTTACATTGCCACTTTTTCTCTTAAAGTACAGTGCACTTGCCTCGACATATGCTCGACAGATGATCCTGATGTTAGTTCTATAAGTTTGTATGGCCACTATCCTTTTTTTGCTAAAAAAATAATGTGTAATGTTGGTAAGCCCATAAATAAAATTTCGATAGCAGAAAGTATAAAACTATCTCTGGACGATCTGTGTTGGTATTAAACGCCTCTATTTTCAATAGTCTTGGCAATAATTAAATTTTAGACAATAGTTCAGGGAAACCAGTTCCGGAACTTAAGGAGGAAATTCCTGTAGAACAATTCGGCGAAATACTGAGGGCAATGAATATTAATTAAAAGATTAGGTGCCTGGTGAATAATACCGCTGATAGATTTTATTGTAATTTAATTATGCTTATCTCACTGGATTTTGCGGTTTAGACCGACCTAGTACGCAATATTATGGATGTTTATGATCTTAATCTTTGTGAGAAACGACATGAAATCGTTCAGCTCGAATTCTAGCCAGGTTGATAGTAAAATTCAGTCAAACATTAGCAGCTTATAGGCTGATCTCTAATTCGGAAATAGAGACCAGTATATAATATACCCAAATAGATAACATAATAAGTATTTTCCTGTCGCTATCGCGAGTTAACCCCATGACAATTGATTCTCTGATCGGCAAATATATTTTTTCGGAAAGTGTACTTGAATAATCCAAACATTGAGGCCGGAGGCTAATTTAGGATGCGTTGAACGTGTAGATTCCAGTGAATTATTAAGACTGATTAAGTACAGATATCTCAGTAATTTGTTGCCATTGCTTGAGGTAAGACAGTTAGACCTGGAGTGAAACGTATCTCTCCACCAGAAAATTTAGCGACAACCTGAAGGGTTATGTGAAATGGAATTTTCATTGCAGATGCGTTAATGGCCTTAGCCCATGCAGATGCTCACAAACTCTTCTCTTCCTACGCCCCCTTTTCCATCGAGGTCGAACTCCTCGATCATAGCGGCTAATTCTTCTTCCTCTAAACCCTCACCCAACTCTCTTGCTACGCGTCGCAGGTCATCGAGACTTATTATTCCTTTATCATCGGCATCAAATAAAGCAAATGCGCGTAGAATTTCGTCCCGAGGATCCCGCTCTGATATAAGCTTAGCAGCGATATTTTGAAAAGCTGGTAGTGTAAGCAATAAGCGGGCAGGAGGCGATGAGTTTAGATTCTTTGCATGCCCCGTTGCTTGAGTAGGTGGTGATCCGTGAGTTGTAAGCAGATTGAGTATACTGGGCTTAGGTAGATCAAAACCAAGGGCTTTTAAGGCAACCTTGAACTCATGGTAATCTATCCGTCCGTCTTTGTCGAGATCGAATAGACTGAACTAGATCAATAAATATCTGCGTTAGTGATCACCGAGGCCAAGTTGATGTTGGGAGAACAAATAAGACGCTCGCTTGGGGCCCTCGCTTTATTGGAGAAAAATTGGAGAAAACATACTGCTTCGTTAATTTCTTCCCGCTGTTCGTCAGTTATATTATTTAAAGCGTTTGTAGAACCGACTTGTGCTTGAGATCCTCGCTCACGCTCAAGACGGTTGTGATCGCGACTGTTGTTTGTTGGAGGAAGCTTGTTGTGATGTGCGAGCGTGCTGCTATAGGGCCTGGAAGGAAATGAGGCGTGTGTTTGTTGAGGCATCGACGCCATATTGTATATCTCAGATCTATTTCGCGTTAATACACTGGATGTCGATTTTCAGACTACTGGGTTGCACACGTGGAAGGAATAAAACACCTACATATAGCCAGCTGTATCGCTGTGACTTAGTTTCGGCCCTCTAGGTAAAGAAGTTTTCCAAAGCTATTAGAAGTTGATGGGTTCGGATGTAACGTGTGGTGAGTTGGTTTTCTGGTCGAAGATCACAGCTCACAGAATATGAAACGAGATTAAAGGAAATCACAATAAATTTTGATTTGGTTACATGAATGTTTGTAGCAATTCTGATTGAGGTTCAAAATTTGACAAGCTTTGATAATACTTTAACAATGCTGAATTATTTCTAAATCTTAATTCTATTCTTAAAGTACCCCGCTACTTCCTGTACACCCGCGTTTGAAGTCGGTACAAACGTTTATTATGGTACCAACAAGTTCGTGTCATATGACATCTCTGGAATAGGACCGGCCGATTTGTCTACACCGACGGCTTCATATATGTATCCAAAGTGAATGATGAAAAAAGTAAATTAGTAAGAAAAAAAAAACGACGATGTTACTACAAACTTGTGTTTCTCGATCTTGGGTTGTGTGCGATATGTAAGTCGTCTCAGCCCACGGGCTACGCAAAGATTCGCCTCTCCTTGAACCCCAGCTCATCTGCTCCATTTTTGAGGAATATTTACTCAATTAAACACATAGAGGAGCATTTGAGGTAGTAAAATTTGATTACTCCAACCAACGAATCCTTAGCCAATTGTGGGTGTATCATACCCAAGTAACCTTCAGAACTACTAAATATGGGCTTAAAATTGTGTCAAAAAGAGCACTAAATCCGAGGACACAACTATCCTCATGCAATTTCCCGACCGGTCAGCTAGCCAGGCACTGCAGGCTTGTTTGTACCCAAGACAAGCACTCTTTCCCTTCATTTATTTTACTCGCTTCCCCCATTTATCCGCACTTCAGCACAATTTGGAGCTTTGCTGAAGTGTTGGGTAAGTCTTGACAGAGAGAGTACTGTAAGGTAAAGTGGCCTATCAAATATGTATATATACAAATGTTTGCATCAGATTTAAACTGCGTATGCAGCTAGCTGCGACACTATACCGGAGAAAAATAACTGAAAAGACGACCAAATTTAAAAGAAGAATACTCATGCCCTTAGAGGGGCCATATCCTAGTTATTTTGCGCTGCCAAGCAAATCCAGTCAATAACCACTGCTACTACGACTACTATAGAACTTCCTGTGGTGTCGGTGTAATCGCTCAATATGCTCTGCATATCTAGGATAGCCAAGAAGAATCGCATCCGAGTCGAAGTCGAAATCAAAAACATGCATATCTCCATTTGACGACTTCTCGATAATGCATTTCTTACCATTCTCATCTGAGCCCTCAACCTCTTTCTAACCACGCATCATCTCGCACAAACGGCCAATAAAGGATTTGCTCTTATTTCAAAGAGGAGATTGCATCATTTGTTACCTATCATCATTCACTACATATTTTCGACGCTATTTATACCCACAAGGGAGAAATTAAGTCAAGAAATACGAAGCCAGTGTCCTGGCTTATGAGGGAGTGTTGCTCTAATGCGACAAACAATTTGTGGAAAGATAGGCGGCTGATATGTGGAGCGAGAGGAAGAACAGGTCTCTGAAGACCATGCTGGGACCGATATTTTCGTGGTGTTTCCGACTTTGGATTGTTTGTGGGCGCCAAGGTCAAGGTTACGGCTAATTATCCAGGAATTCAATTGTCAATTAGTCAACGGCACTCCCAGCGCCCTGGACGGCACAAAAGAAGTTGGGCTAAGCTACCATACAGCAATCACGCTCTGTCAAGACTTTTCTGACATTTCAGCACGACCTTCGGGAAGAAGTTGGAAGGAGACTAGAAAGGCAGAGGGTGAATTCTCCGAGGTACCCACAAGTCTGCAGCGCCCAGCTGGCCGGCCTCTTCGAACACTTTAGCAGGGTCACTATGTTTCCGGATTTAGTCCTAATGTCAGTATTAGAAGAGCCCCGCATCACGTGGTTTTTGCGATTTTTCCCGGCTGCCATGCAATCCGCAAATGGCTATCGTATCGTTGGCTGGAGGGGGGAGATAATGCAGGGCAAAGAGCTCCTCTGAATGTATATCGAATGAGGACTTTTGAGGGGAGCTGTATGGGAGGCATAGGAGGGGATATACTACTGGTATAGGTATCCTTGGCCTGTAGGCAGAGAGGACCTGCATGTCCTACATAGTCATAGACTCAGAAAGGACAATAAAATGGATTAATAATAAAATACAGAAATTAGTTAGAAGTTCGAAAAATTGAGGCTATCAAGTAAGCCACCGTGTTGATACACACGTGAATACAAATTCTGTTTTTGCTTTTAATTCGGTAGTTACTTGAATCAATGCTCTCTACAACCTCAATGGTTTAGGGGTCAATATTTCCTAAATGAAATTTGTTATCAGGCCTGACTATCATGTGACTCTAAGGATTGAATTGAATTTGAATTTGGAATCTTTTACGTGACAGGAAGAACCTAACATCTATTTAGACGTAACACGGATAGATGGGGGTTGAGACCTCATTGCTAACTACATAACCAGCATTAAAGCCAGAAGCGACAAAAGAAAAGAAGAAAAAAAAGGTACAGTAAATGTCTGAGTTACAGCGCCCTGCGTCGCATCTCAATCTTCCAATCACATCCCATATCGAGTCAGAAACAATCTCAGTATGGGAACCTCCCATCCTGTGCATTCTTTGGCAGACTATAACATCTGCTTATAGTCAGGAATTGGATGAACTTCTGCCATATTTCTCCCCTATCATTTCCTTAACCCCAGGCGGCACCCTTTTCTCGCAGCTTCTCCAACGTTGTAAAGCAGGTCAGCACTCTGAAAAATGCCAGGCCCTATTCTCTCGGCTGCAAACGCACTTCAGATCTTCATGTTCGGGGTTGAAATGTTGATAGTAGTCGGTGTAGTCCCCGTGGCCATTTCTTGCCGTAATAAGAGGATGATACGCCCATCTTGGTAGAGCCAGTCCCGGCGGCCGTTTGCAACGAATGAAGAGTTCCAGATCTTTGTATCGTTTGGGCCAATACATCTGCTACCATTCTTCCACGAGCTCTTGGCCACGCTGATTAACCCACCTACCTAATGCCGCAACGGTTAGGCTAATTTCTTCTCCACTGGGCGCAGCTAAGGTTAGTGTCCAGTCGTTGAAAGCTCCCAAGGCCGATTTGGCCAGATTATCGGCCTCTTTCTTGCCTTGAATCCCCACATGACCGGGTATCCAGCGTATGTCCACACGCTTGTTGTGTCTCAGCGATGAAACTTGTCAACCACTGCCTTCGTGAAGTTAGATCTTCCTCGGTCGAGCGCTCGGGTGGCCGCTTGGTTGTCCAGAAAAATGTAAATGAGTAAGTCTTCTTCTACCTCTGTTGCAGCCTTCAAGGCTTTCATGGCACCTAAAGCTTCTGCGTCGAATACCTCTGCTCCGGGAAGTGTACCGGAACCACTTGCAACTAGCTTGCCTCCTTGGTATACTACATATCTCCAAGCTGATTGTCCGGAACCCAATGACGATCCATCAGAGAAGGCCACGACTATATTGGCTGACAGGGAAGCTGACTATTGTTTGATGCTCCCTGACCTAGCTTCTTTTTCTCGACTGCATGGAGTCGATGCTGGGGGACCATGGGAAAGTATAGCTTTCCAGGGCCTTCGGCTATCGGAACTCGACGCACACTCAATTGTAAGCGTGTCATGTACCGTTCTGGTTGTCTGAACAAACGATCTCTTTGTCCCGATCTAAGACCTAAGCGTCTTATTTTCTCTTTCGGGTCCTCGGCCACCCGAAGGGAAAGAGGGTGCCAGGCATCCATTCTTCGTATGCGAGCTGCAGACCGCAGCATCTTTTGCTGGAGAATTATGGATACCGGGGGTATTCCCGCTTCACGATGAAGAGCGCTATTGGGAATGGTACGCCACGCTGGGAGTGCTACTCGGATAGCTTTCTATATCATTTTGTCCAACAGTGATGTATGCTAGCCTACTCCAGTACCAACTTATTTATCTCTCAGTGTGGTTGTTCGAGTAAGACCCGGCCACCACGCTTCTGCTCCGTACAGAGCTGTGCTCAGAACGCATGCCTGTACCACAAGAATTAGGGAACCTGGAGTCGCATCGCGTTGATCTTCATTAATATGTCGCAAGAAAAGGACTAGACGATTAGCTTTTCCAGTCCATTCCTGTAAATGCTGCTTGAAGTTCAGCTGGGTATCGAGACAGACTCCTTGCCACTGGATATGAGGTGACGGTTCGTTCCGGCGATCTTTCACCAAGATGGAAAAATCAGCCGCGTTGATTTTCTTTCTAGGCCCTCCTCCGCTCACTAGAAGTTCTGACTCTGCTAGGTCAAAATCGATCCTGTGTTCTCTTGCGAGAAGGATAAAGCTGTCCAGGTCGTCTTGAGCTGCGGAGATAGCATCCGCCGCGGTGTTTCCAATTCTGACAATAGCTACATCATCAGCATAACCAAACCTACTCGTTAGACTATGATCCTCAAAAAGCACTATGATGTAGAGCATGAAAAGAAGTGGCGATAGTGGTGAGCCCTGAGGTACTCCACATTCCAGAGTTTTCTTGTCTGTAATTCCACCACGGAATCTCACCTGGACTTTTCGTTGGCAAAATAGGGTGACGTTATGGATTATTTACTTATGTTGGAAGGTACTGCTTAGTGAGCTGGGTGATTCGGTTAAGCCCCTCAACCCTTAGTACATGTGACAAACATATCAACCACGGTTAATAATTATTATTATTATTAATTATTATTATTATTAATTATTATTATTATTAATTCATTTTATTGTCCTGTCTGAGTCTATGACTATGTTGGACATGCAGGTCCTCTCTGCCTACAGGCCAAGGATACATATGCCAGTAGTATATCCCCTCCTATGCCTCCCATACAGCTCCCCTCAAACAGTACCACCCCTCACAAGTCCTCATTTGATCATACACTTAGAGGAGCCCTTTGCCCTTCATTATCTCCCCTCTCCAGCCAACGAAACGATGGCCATTTGCGGGTGTATGGCAGCCGGGAAAAATCGCAAAAACCACTGGGTGCGGAGCTCTCCTAATACCGACATTAGGACTAAATCCGAAGACATAGTGCCCCTTCTGAAGCGGTCGAAGAGGCCGGCCAGCTGGGCGCTGCAGACTTGTGGGTACCTCGGAGAATTCACACTCTGTCTTTCTAGTCTCCTTCCAACTTCTTCCCGAAGGTCGTGCTGAAATGTCAGAAAAGTCTTGACAGAGCGTGATTGCTGTATGGTAGCTTAGCCCAACTTCTTTTGTGCCGTCCAGGGCGCTGGGGAGTGCCGTTGACTAATTGACAATTGAATTCCTGGCTAATTAGCCGAAACCTCGGTCTTGGCGCCCACAAACGTTCCAAAGTTGAAAACTCCTCGAAAATGTCAGTCCCAGCATGGTCTTCAGAGACCTGTTCCCCTTCTTGCACCATATCTCAGCCGCCTATCCTTCCTCAAGATGTAGAGCCCCATTAGAGCATCAGTCCCCCATAAACCATGACCCAGCTTTGTATATTATGAATTAATTTCCTCCTTGCGGGTATACGTAGCGTCGTAAATTTGTAGTGAGTGATGGCCGGTAATTAATGGGGCAAGCTCCTGTTTGCAATTGGAGTAACTTCTTTATTGGTCGTAGAGACGAGATGATGTGTGGCTAGAAAGAGGTTGAGGAATCAGATGAGAATGGTAAGAAAGGCATTGTCGAGAAGTTGTCAAATGGAGAAAAGCTTGAGGTTGCTTTCGACTCCCATTCGGATACGATTTTTCTTGGCTATCCCAGATATGCAGAGCATACTGGGCGATTACACCGGCACCACTGGAAGGTGAAGAATTCGTCTTTGCCGGCTACCAACCACGGTTTGATACACCACCAAAAACTTTTCCTCATATGTTGTTTTACCATTTTCCTAACTTCGCTACTGAAACTTCATTTCTCAATAATCCTGTTCACTCGAAACTGACACCTCTAGCAGTAAAAAATATATCTGAGAACATCACATTTGTGCAATTATACCAATTGTATCAAAATTTTGAAAATATCTTAATTTCCAGAGATATCTCAAAAGCTTGTTGAGAATTCATTCTCGAATACTCTCGACCAATTTCGAGATTCTAACACCCTAGATGTTGCTATATATAGTAAGTTTCACACCCATGCTAAGGGGCCTGAAGCTAATTTTGTAGCTCTTGCGGGATTCTTTACTGGATTAGCACCTGTCAAGTCCCCCATCAAAAATCAAATTGACGCGGTAAAGCTGTGCAATAAGGTAGACACTGTGGGCGCCAATATCCTGAATGGTGAGAATAACCTCAAGGAACTTCAACCTATTGACCATGCCATTTCGCAAGAACACCATCAAATTAATTTCTTCAACCTCGCAATTAAATTGCTCAAAAACTTTAACTCATGCCAAGTCTCATACAAAAAAGTGGTCGACCCTCTTCGTCTCATTCTTTTAGTCTTTAGACCCTCAAACGAAATATTCAGAAGGAGTAAATCTAAAACCACGTCCCCAGCTGTTGCTGTTGTCCTGAAGCACGATATCGATAATAACGTGATCATGGGGTTAACAACTTCGGAGAAGTATTTTTTCTAGTCAAAAAATTTTCCTATAAAACTCTCCATATACGGGAATGTAATCAAAGTTATTAAACTGATGAGATAAATATAAAGGAAAAAAATGTTTAAACAAAAAAATAGAAGCTCAGGTGCAGCTTTTTTTTGAAAGGGAGATCGTCGAGAGAAGTTGCCAATAAAACCTGCAAACATCAAAATCTCAAAATCTTTAATGGATTAGAAACAATGAAAGAATGCTTAGCTCCAGCAATATTGGAAGATGTTCTGGAACAACAAAACATGGACGAAGATCGGAACCCAGAATCATCGAAAAAGTTACTATCCCTTAAAATAGAAGCGACGGGCTTTTAACTGCGTATCAAGTACCATATTACAACAGAATATTATTAGATGGAAGGAACATTCAATAATTGGCAGGCTGATTTCCTCCTAAAGAGTATAGAAAAATACAATAACGAAATTCATCGATGGAAGGACGTGTGAGTTCTCGCTGAGTTTACGAAAGAAATTTTTGTTAAGGAGAGGAAGTAAAAATTTCTCCAACTATCTAGACTTGCCCTGGGTGTATTTTCCACCCAGTCTCTACGTCATTCTTACATGGATTCCTCTTTTTCAAAGCAGACTTTAAACCTTAGTTATTCAATCGATCAGGCGCTTACAGCTCGAGCTTATTAAGATTGAAAGATAATAATGAAAAGCTGGTGCGAGCCATGTCCTCATACCTATTGATGAGTAATAAAGAGCTCGGTATTGTCTCGACAATCCAACATTATAATGGACAGTCTTTTGTATCATTTCATGATGAGAAGCTTAAAGTAGATTTGGAATTCAACAACAATTCTGTCCCTATTTTCAGGGCAGGGACACTAATTTCACGTGGCACTGCATGTTACGAAATATACGATGAAAAAGCAGTAGTCAAATACTCGTAGATCAGTACTTTAGGAAAGTTAAAAATTGATATTATGCAAGAAGCAAGTAAGACTGAAGGTGTTAACCATTACATCCGAGGGGACACAAACTGTAAGACAAGTTGTCATCTTAAAAATCTCAATTTTAGCGGTACAAAATATTGGAACTTCAGAGCCCTCGATAATATATATAATGGCGAAGGTGCGGAGGAATCGAAACCAATCCCACGTTTCAGAGATCGAGAACTTACCAGGCTAGCTATCACACCACGCGGTCGCAGTCTCCGACCCAGTAAGACAATACTGGAATTTCTCATAGGCATAAGAGACGCTATCATGGGGCACCAGCGCTTGTTTGTTGAAAAGAAGATATTTCATTGTGATATCTCTGACAGCAACATACTTCTGGCACCTATTGGTGGTAGATTTCAAGGGATATTGATCAACCTTGATCATGCCATCAAAGTTGTAGAAACCTCGAGTAACCTTGAAATAATTTTTTGACCGGCACCTTGAAATTTATGGCACTTGAAAGACTAGAGTACGATTCAAATCACAAAAATAGCATAAAACAATCGTACTATCATGATCTGGAATCATTTTTTATGTCTCTCTTGCAGAATGTGTAGCCTATGAGGTCTGTTCCAAATCGGGAAACGTATCGATTTAAATAAATGGTCCAAGAAAGATACGTTGGATAACTTTAATAATAGGGATGGCAACATGAAATTCTTCACTTGGAGAGCAGCCAAGTTCTATCTGTGCCGATATTCTCGACGTCAAAGAATAAGCTTCCAGGATTCCCCTCTTACCCTTTATAAAAACCTGACAAGGGCCCAAAGTAGCCTAGCGATCCAAATTCGTATTAACACAGAAGAAAAGTACTAGGAGTCTATGATCCTTGCCATCCGTGTGGCTACCAATCACAATATCCCAAGCACATGATCATATGCTGCCCCGTAAGAAACCAACAAACGCACAATTCTAGAAATTCGAAAATTCCCTTCTCCACTTTTCCCTTCTTATGGTTGCTCCTGTGCTTGACCTCTCGAATTGATGACCATCGAAAGGCGTCCCAAAATGCCTCCGATGAAAAGCAAGCGACCAAAGTCGACGATTTCTGTCGGCTTTGAACGGACACAAACGTGTTCTAAACCTACTGGCCTCGCGCAAAAATTATCAAGCCTATTTGCGAGTGAGGCCTTCGTCCCAGGGAAGTCTTCCACCCTTCCCGATCAAGAGATGACTGATTCTGATCCGATCAGAGCAGAAACATATGGTCAACAGACCGCGAAACCCGCCGAGCTGGCCCCCGAGGCCAGCAGCTCCAGGAAAGGAAAGGAAGTTGTTCGAGAAAAGACAACCGAAGGTGCAGAATCATCCGCAGGAAACAATGCTGTGCCAGCCTCTAAAGGCGCAGCCTCAACATCAGCAATGGAATTTCCACCAGAGCTGCAATCAGTGATGGAGGCCGAAAAGCGTCGCACGACGCAAATAAACGCCCGACTCGCAATCTGCTCGACTGCAATGAGCAGTGTCGAAGCAGCACTTTCGCCTCTTTTGATTGGCGATAATAAAGAATTTGTAGACGGAATCAAAGTCCATCTTCGAGCGGCCATCGGCCAGTTCGTACAATCTGGCCCAGGAAGCACACCACCAGTTCTCCCTGCTCGCCCCGCCAACCCTCTTCCGCCGAGGGCACCAGAAATAAGGGTTCCTAACCCTCCAACAACCCAGGCTCCGGCCCCAAAGACAACTTGGGCTACCGTAGCTCGGGGAGGCCTAGCCCGCAGCGCTGGGCAGTCGACAAAAAAGGCAGCACCGCCCGCCCCCAAAGCAAAGAGTGCCAACCCGAGGACAAAAATCGATTCACGACTTTTTCTGCGCCTCGACTACTTCCACCCCCACCGTCTCCTCTCCCCAGCTGGCATTAGGTCAGCTGTGTCTCTGGCGCTGGGAACCGCTGCTAACGATATTACGCTGGTTCAGCGGGTAAAGACCGGCTTTGCGATTACAGCAAAGAACGAAGCTTCTCGAAAGGAGCTCTTGGATTCCTCTGCACTGCGGAGAGATCTAGAAATACACCTGGAACCAGCGTCAAATCTGGTTGCCATGCAAATTGCCACCGTTCCGGAGACAATTCGAACACTTGCTGGCCCCATCGCCGTGACAGCAAAGATGGTTGCCGACGAAGTCACGCGAGTGACCAAGCTGGTTCCCTTTCTGGTTCGTCCTCATGGGACTAGCAAACCAGGGGCGCCCTACTCAAATTGGCAAGCGCTCTTTCCCCGAGAATCCGCTCCTCGACCCGGATTCCGCCTTTTTGTGACAGAAACCGAGTTGGTGATGAGTAAATCGATTTATTAAACTATATAAGGAGAAAAGAGAACTCTAGCTACTACTAACAGGTACTTATAAGAGTTGATCTTTGTGGGTCTATAGACTGATGACTTATCCATAGGCATTATACTTGCTACCCAGCCACGCAATGCCAGGTATCACTTGTTGTGCTAACGCTCCAACCTCCTGATTAGTAGTGCCGTTTCGTTCAGCTTCATCTACCCCCCCCCATACAGCCTTTTCGTAAACATCCTTAATATTACGCTTAGGTTATTCGCCTAAGCTCAAATAACGGTCAAACCGTAACACTTTTCGACGACTCTGAAGCTGCAAAGCTCTTCCGACCTCGTCGAAAAATCGAACAATGCAAACGGTGTCTTGAATTTCACGCCACCTTTGGTTGTTCCCGCGCTCCAGCTTGCTGGAATTGCGGATCTAATATGCACTCAGAATCAGAGTGCAAGGCCCTCACCGGGTGTCGAAACTGTGGGGGACCTCACCGATCGGATTCCCGGGCCTGCTTAGCCAGACCCAGCAAGTCCGGACCGGTGCCAAAAGAGCAGCTCGCGCGGATCCGCCAGATCCAGCAAGGGGAGTTCGCGAAAGTGGCTCGATTTAGGGCTGCAGCCAAAAGGGCCGAAGAGGCAACGATGGCCTCAAGGAAGGACGTCTCAATGGCCGAGGGATCGGGTTTCGGAATTCTGGAATCCGAAGAAGAAGTTTGAGGGTACAGCAACCCTCGGTGAAGTCTACAAAAAGCTTCAAAATATATAGCAGGATACCAGCTGAATTCAGGTAATCTGCGAACTAATCTTTCGCTCTCAGCGGAGATAAGAAAAAGTCACTTGGAGGATGTGGCAGGAAAGGGAACGGGCGAGAAGCGCGGGATCCGGACCAAACAGTATTTCTTCCAAATTTGATTTATGTTTTTGATTTTAGTTTTGCTGTAAACTTCTACAATTTCAGTAGAAGTTCATGCGGTTGGAATGAGTTGGGCCTGTACGCAGTGATCCTTGCCGGCTCCACCGGTCCTTGACCCATTGTGGATAAGAAAGCGTTAGCTTAGGACCAAAAATTAGCAAAAAAAAAAAAAAATATGCTGCCCCGTAAGAAACCAACAAACGCACAATTCTAGAAATTCGAAAATTCCCCTCTCCACTTTTTCCACCCCTTAAATCACCCTTCGAACGTCAAAAAATCAATTTCTCGTGGTACCGCGCCACTCAGCCTTGAAATGGCACCGGTAGCCCCCAAATCCGCGAAAACTGTGTTAACCACGAAAATAGTTAAACACAACCACCAGACACGTCTGGATACTCACAAAACCATGCTCGGAATAGCTAGAAGCGTGGCAGTTCATAGAATGATCCAAAATAGTTTGGAACCTAGCGCCACCGAACTCGACTTGATGGAAGTTGATATTGTCGCCCAGATGAAGGAAAGCGGCCAAACCGACATTAAGATGTTGGAGGTCGATAAAATAATCAAGACAATGATCAGTGAGGGTCAAAAGGGCTCGCGATGAGCAAATGCAGGAGCTGAGAGTTCTCAGACGGCATCAACTACCCCAGAAATTGTCGCCGAGAAGGCTATCCCGTCGACAACGACCAAACCCGCACGCGTTGCGGCTCGAAAAATTGCGGTTCCGATAGCAAATCGGACACCAAAGAAAAGTATACCGAGGGGAACTGAAGTCCCGAATTGCGCGGAGGCGGCAAACGTCTCCAGACCTCCGCCACCCCCGACCTCGATTTCAGGGACGGCTGAGAGCCTCAAACACGCTGCCGGTGGAGCTTCCACTGGCACCACACAAAATAACCAGCCAGAAATTGAAGCTTTGCTTGAAGCCGAGAGAAATCGGGCTGCAATTACTGCCGCCAAGCTCGAAGTAGGCTCGACAGTGTTAAACACCCTACAAAGTGTTATCCTGTCCCTGGAAACGACGGATAATAAAGAATACTTGGACGCAATGAACGTGTGTCTGAGGGGCACCATAGCCAACTTCCTTCGCACTGGAACGACACCAGTGCCGACAAGTCTTCCTCCTCGCCCCACCGACCAGCAGGCCAGCAGGCCAGCAGGCCAGCAGTATCGGGCCCCCACCACAATCGACCGCCAGGCCAGCAAAGCCTGCCGTCGCAGTGCCCCAGATAACATCAACCTGGGCAACTGTAGCCCGGAATGGGTTACCAAATCATCCGACGCCAGTGATAGCAAGTGGTGCCCCGAAAAAGCCGACCCAGCCGACCAAGAAATCGGCCAAGACGGCCCCTTCGTCCTCGCCGGACAACCGACTGTTCCTCCGGCTCAATTTAAAACACCAGTGGCGAAATCTTTCGCCAGCTGGCATCAGAGAAGCAGTGGCGCAGCTAACAAACACGCACCAAGCAACGATTGAACACGTATATCGTGTCCCAACAGGTTTCGCGCTCCGAGCGATGAACCAGGAGTCCCGCCAGCTCCTATTGAACGCGTCGGAATCTTTTACTCCCATCGGAGGAAGACTAGAGGAGGCCTCCGACCTCGTGGCGCTCCAGATCTCGACGGTACCCGTCGCCATCCGCACTCTTATTGGGAGGGTGCAAGTGACAGAGGAGATGGTGATCGAGGAGATAACTCGAGTCACAAAGGCCGTCCCAGTCAAGGCTCGGCCCCACGGCAAAACTCGGCTCGACGCACCGTACAAGTCATGGCTAGCCCATTTCAAAAAGGGAGCGGCCCCAAGAAAAGGATTCCGCCTTTTTGATGACTCGGGCATCGCGGTTCCACACAAACCGCGACAGACTGTGCAGCAATGTAAACGCTGCCTACTATTCCACGGAACGCGAGGTTGCTCTCGTGCTCAAGCCTGTGGGAATTACACTTCCACGATGCACTCGACAGACGAGTGCCGTGCTCACACCAAGTGCCGCAACTGCGGAGGACCACATAGGACCGACAGTCGAGCCTGCCTGGCGCGCCCAACCAAGTCCGGACCCGTTAGCAGAGAGCAACTGTCCAAAATTCGCATCGCGAGCCAACGCGAGCTAGCGGCTGTGGTGAGGGCTAAAGCTGCAGCCCGTCGCGCTGAGGCAGCAGTTCAAGCGGCTGCCAGACAAAAGCAAGCCTCACCCGAAGTGTTGAAATCGAACAACAGTTTCGAAGTTCTGATAACCGACGTCACCTCCGACGCCACGGCCACAGGAACGACGAATCCTGTTGAGTCTTCCTGAAGGGCCCCTCACGGGTCCCTTCCAGCCTCTCACCCACAATAAGTTTTATGTCGATCAACGTAGGTAGGGCAGGCTCATCACACGACATCACGCTTTCCCGAACTTACGAGCTAGGCGTTGATGTAGTGTTAATACAAGAACCTTTGTGGAAAAAAGCCACAAAGGATACAAAGTCACACCCTGGATACGACTGTCATATACCACATGGCGGCCTAAACATTCGACCCAGGGCTGTGACTTATACACTAATCAACAGAGGGAACCTCTCGGCAAGACAAATCTTTCCCTGCGATCCCCCGACTGCGGATTACTGCTGGGCTGTAGTAAATAGAGTCACGTTTCTCAACGTATACAAAGACCCGAACGACCCGACGGCCATTCGACCACTTCTCAGCTGGGACCCACCACCACGATCCGTCGCGGCTAGCGACTTCAACGCGGTGTACTGCGCGTGGCAACCAGAGGTTACCCGCCCACGCGGACAAGGAATCGAAATCGAGAGATGGGCAGAACGCCACAATCTCACTTGTCTGATTGTGGGCGAGCCGATGCATCGAGACGGAAACACGCTGGATCTTGCCTGGACCAACATCAACGGGGCCCAAGCATGGGTGGGTCGCAGCGAGTGTGTAACCAGCGACCATCTCCCAATTCGAGGACAAGTCCCCACCAGATACGGAAAATGCGACCATGAGCTATTGTTACAGGCTGTGGCCTCGTTTATCTGGAACCGGAGTTTATCCGGCTCCGAATAGGCGTTGTACCTATTTTGGGAAAAGCCTCGACCCTGCTTAGTAAAGTCTCACAAGTGATGCATCGCGTAATGTTCATATTAGCCAAATCCTTTCGTAGGTACGACTTTATTCTCTAGATAGAAAATAAACTCATTTTTAACATGCGATTGCGAGAAGCTAGCGTACCGTTCTTTTACATATTTTCTATCTCCTCTTTACACAACTAGTGAAAGTATTGGCTTATACCTCTCCTAGCTGTCCGGTTTTTAAATTGCATGAATACACGCTCTTATCAAGTTCCCCCTCCAGAATCATCTTTATCGGACGACGAATCAGTTACGATCCAAGATTTTTATTCGCTTTCCTCATCTGACGCATTCCCCCTAATCGCTAAATCCGTTGAAGAAAATATGACGGATAATATGGATACAGATGCTCCTGACAATGGCAAGGGCAAGGGCAGGGCTAATCAATTCGTTTCACAGCAAACAACAAATGTCACGCTATCCTTGAATAGTGATCAGCTACAACGGCTATTGGCAATAATTGACACAAGTGACGTCAATCAGGGAAAGACTTTAAGACCTAATCCACACACTGACAAGAAAAAAGCGTCAAGTTGGCCAGAATGGGACGGTTCTAGAGAGATGTACCCGACATACATAATTCAGCTTACAGCAAAAATTGAAGCAGACTGGGATCTGTTGGGAGGCCACAAAGCGGTATGCATGGATATGATGAATACCATCCCCAAGAATCTCTGAAGTCGTGTCTCTCACTGGTACACAACAGGAGGACCAGACAACAATTGGGACTATGAACTCTACATAGAACATTTTAATGACAATTTCGAAGACAAAACGTCGGTTCGGACTGCTAATGAGAAGTTATCAAGGATGAGGCAAGGAAAACATCAGACTTTCGCCTCGTATTTAAACGATTTTGAGCACATGCTAACGCAAGCGAGAGGTATCAACTGGGAAGGCTATATGAAGATAAATGGCCTCAGTCTTGGATTAAACGAGAGTCCAACGAAGCTTTTGATGCCATGTACTCTCTCTGAGACTAAATATACTCTTTTTGTTCGACAGGTGCGAAATATGGCTAGTAAGCTCGAATCACAGGAGGATTATATACCTAAGCATGGCCCTAGACAAACAAAGACATGGTACATTAGCAGACTGGGTGTCGTCCCTCATAATCCTGGCCTCAATTACCAAGCACCAGCACATTCACCATCACAGGATAGAGCAACTACTGTGGACACGGATGGCGACACCCCAATGTCAGGGGTAAGTGGACTAAGCACTTGTCAACTTGCAGCAATAATAAATGCTGTTAACTCTAAAAACAGTGAAAAGAGCAAAGCTATCGGGAACAAGCCACCTGCTCCGTAGAAGACAGCAGAAGAGTTTGCTGCCCTCCGTGCTGCGGGTAAATGCACTCGCTGTGAAGAGAAGGGTCACTACTTCAAGAAATGTCCTAATTTTACATGGGCCAAGAGACCTTCTGATATGAATGCGGTCTTCACTAAAATACCAAAGAATTCTAAGTCCAGATTGATAGAATCAGACGAGGATGAAGATGAATTTGGAAATAACGTTTCGGGAAACGAGTAAACCCTGGGCAAAGTCGGGCTCAGGGGGTGACTAAATCTTTGGTTGACGATGTAAGTGTAATTGTAAAGAATTTGGATAGTTCTCCGTTTTTATTAGAGATAATGCTCAATAAATGCTTTTATGTTGATGCTCTAATGGACACGGGATGTTTATGCTATGCTGCTTTCAGTCACTCGTTTGTCAAACGCCACAAGTTACTGCAAATATCTATTAAAACCAGGGAATTGCGACTCGCAAAAAAGATTCCCAGCGGAGGGTCATAAATAAACTTACTTACGTAGACACAGACATAGATGGCAGGCGCGAAAATAACTATGGGTACGTCATCGAGGATTTATTTTATGATATGATTTTAGGTGACCCATGGATGAGAGCCAATGCCGTGGTTTACGATGCTCGCCGACGCGCTATTCGTTTTGGTCCGAAAGGTGGTCTCATTGTGAAAGCTAAAGGATGGGAAGATCGGATGAGCCAAAGCAGTAAAGCGAAGATAAATTATCTCAAAGTAAAATTAGGAAGTGCTCACCAGGTTCTTGGTTCCCAATTCACGGCAATAGCTACGAGAGTACGTGTTACGGTTTGTCCGTTATCTGAGCTTATGTGGATACCTAAGCGTATTGTTGAGGATTCATGTTGTAAGACTTAAAGGAAATGATAGAGGAAACTGGGAGATACGGCACTACTAGCCAAGGGACCAGATCAGTGTCACAGCGTAGTGATTCTCGATAATGTGTGGCTGGGCGGCAAGTATTCGGCCTAGGGCGAAGAAATCAGTAAAGACAATCACTGAGGGGCTGAATGTTATAAATACCCGTTAGTTGTAGCTAGATTTCTCTTTCCTCTTTATACAGTTTATTAAATCGACATAATCATCACCAACTCGGATTTCCCGTCACAGTACGTGGTAAAAAGGATCAAGAAACGAAATTGTTTGCAGCATCAATGTTTGATATAAATAAGGCTCTTGAGACTAAAAGAAAACAGACACCTGATTAAAATAAGGCTAGTTTACCACCAGAAATTCGTTACAATGCTCGGTACTTTACTGAGGACGAGAATCATGAGCTACCACTGCATCGACCTGGCGTCGACACTAAGATCGAATTGATTAAGGATGAACAGGGCAGGGAAAAGGAAATTCCGTTTGGCCCTTTGTACGATATGTCAAGAGCAGAGTTACTTGTGCTCAGGAAAACGTTGACAGATCATCTTGATCGAAATTGGATCCGGGCTAGGTCTTCATCTGGTGGAGCCCCAGTCTTGTTTGCAAAGAAATCCGGCGGGGGACTACGATTTTGTGTGGACTATCGAGCACTAAATTCAATCACAGTAAAAGATAGGTACCCGATCCCACTGATAAAAGAAACTCTTCGGCAGTTAACAAAAGCGACCTGGGTTTCAAAGGTAGATGTACGCGCCGCATTTCACAAGCTAAGGGTGCGTGAGGGAGATGAAAAAAAACAGTATTTCGCACGCGCTTTGGCTCATTCGAATGGCTAGTTACACCATTTGGCCTAACCGGTGCTCCAAGCGCCTTCCAAAGATATATTAATAGTGTCTTAGGAGAATTTCTAGGTGACTTTTGCTCAGCATATCTTGATGATGTCCTCATTTATACGACTGGAGATGTCGTAGATCATTGGAGCAAAAAGAACATGATCCTAAAAAGGCTCGGACTCGCAGGTCTTAAAATGGACCCCCAAAAAAGTGAATTTGCAGTTAAGCAGACAAAATACCTTGGCTTTATCGTATGCTTAGGAGAAGGAATCAAGGTCGATCCTGAGAAAGTAAAGGCTATTACTAGTTGGCAAGCACCAGTAAGCACGAAATGGATTCGTAGTTTTATAGGCTTTGCAAATTTCTATAGAGATTTCATACCTAATTTTGGACAAATTGCAGCACCTCTGTTAAGCTTAACCAAAAAGCATGCTTAATCTCAGTGGGACACACCTCAACAAAAGGCATTTGAAGAATTAAAACAGCGCTTCATAAAACCCCCGATCTTAGCCATATGGGACGATGAAAAAGAGACCGTACTCGAAGCAGATAGTTCAGGTTACGTAATGGGTGGTTGTTTATCACAAAAGGACGAAAAAGGGCAATTAAAGCCGATCGCATACCTATCAAAGAAATTGACTTCGGTCGAAGTTAATTATGACATCCATGACAAAGAAATGCTATCCATTATTCGTTGTATGGAGGAATGGCGGGGTATGCTAATTGGACTAAGTAAACCTTTCACAGTCCTATCGGACCACAAGAATCTCAGACATTTTATGACTATACGTACACTTAACGAGCGCCAAATGCGTTGGTCGCAGTTTCTGTCAAATTTCAATTTCATTATAAAATTCAGACCGGGGAATCAAGCAGCAAGGCCAGACGCACTGTCAAGACGCGAGCAAGATATGCCACAAGGCTCGGACGATTATAGAATTAAAAATAGGGACGTACAGTTAATAAAAGATTCTTGGGTATTAGGCGTAGCTACCAGAAATCGACTCAAGCAAGTCGAGAAAAATAACACGAATATTATTCCTAAAGGTTCAAGTATATTTGAAGAGGAAAATTTTCAAAGTCTATGGGATAAAGCATTACGCGAAGATAAGGATATTTCCACTCTTTACAAAATTTTGGAAAAGGGAGAAAGAAGCCTTCCACCAACTCTCAAACATCTGAAGATCTCTTTGGCAGAATGTGGCTTTGATACTAGAGGAGCGCTCAGATTTAGAGATAGAGTTTGGATCCCTAACCATGAGCCGCTTCAAACAGCTTTGATTCAGAAAACACACGATTCACAAATTACAGGGCACCCGGGACGAGACAGCACATTAGCAATTTTAAGCCGTAATTTTTTTGGCCAGGTATTTCAAAATGTGTGAGAAGGTTCTGTCGTAACTGCGATGTTTGCGGCCGGAGTCATGTTTGGAGAGAGAGTAAAAAGGGGTTACTGAGACCACTACAAGTACCTGATAGGTTTAATAGCGAGCTCGGCATCGATTTCATGACCGATCTACTGGCAAAAACGGCAAATGAACCACGGTATCTAATGGTCGTGGTGGATCGTTTAAAGGGAGGTGTCGCACTTGAAGATATGACAAGTATGAAAGCCGAACACTGTGCAAGTGTATTCCTTAGATTGCATGTCAGAAACCATGGATTTCCTAACTACATTACATCAGACAGAGGCTCTAACTGGGTTGGAGATTTCTGGACAGAATTATGCAGATTAATAGGTGTAAAGCAGCGTCTATCAACGGCATTTCACCCACAAACAGATGGGGCTACGGAGAGGATGAACCAAGAAGTTCTTGGATATTTAAGAGCTTTTATAACTTACGCCCAATTCGATTGGAAAGAACTCTTACCCTGTGCAATGCTTGTAATTAATAATAGAACCGTGTCTTCCCTCGGTATGAGTCCTTTCTTCGCGGAACATGGATACAACATTGAACCGATTCAACTGGTAAATCCAAAAGATAAGCCATCAGCACCTGAAAAACGAGCACAAAACTTTGTTAAAAGAATTCACGAGGCAGAAGAGCTAGCACAGGCTTCGATGGCTTCGTCACAACAAAGAATGGAAGAATATGCAAATAGAAAACGTTCTGAGGCTGAAACATTCAAGGTGGGAGATAGAGTTTGGTTAAACTTGAAGAACATACAAACTCCTCAACTATCTAAAAAGCTCTCTTGGATCAACGCAAAGTATCAAGTCACTAAAATAATCGACTCCCATTCAGTAGAACTAAATACACCTTCAGGGATTTGGCCGCGTTTTCACGTAGACTTGCTTAAAAGAGCAGCGACAGACCCCCTACCATCACAAATAATAGACGATGTACAGCCGCCACCGATTCAACATGATATGCAAAATGATGTAAACGGTTTTGCTTTTGAGAACGCCAATATACAAGTCGCTGAAAAAATTTTGCGTTCAGAAAAAACTAAGGTTGGACGAGGTCACTGGCGTTTACTCCTGGTGAAATGGAGAGGATTTGCAGAGCCGACATGGGAGCCCCGTGAAAATTTAGAGGAAACTGAAGCGCTGGATATATTTGAAGCAGAATACGGTAAAGGAGATAATACTGGAGAAGACGCTGGCGCAATCATAGGTCGCCGCAAACTGACCAAAAGTTCTCTGTTGGCGAATTCAAAAACTATAAATATTCGGCAATAACGTTCTACCATGGGTGCGGGGGGGGGGGGTAATGTTACAGGCTGTGGCCTCGTTTATCTGGAACCGGAGTTCATCCGGCTCCGAATAGGCGTTGTACCTATTTTGGGAAAAGCCTCGACCCTGCTTAGTAAAGTCTCACAAGTGATGCATCGCGTAATGTTCATATTAGCCAAATCCTTTCGTAGGTACGACTTTATTCTCTAGATAGAAAATAAACTCATTTTTAACATGCGATTGCGAGAAGCTAGCGTACCGTGCTTTTACAGCTATCACCGATTAGGGTAACGCGCGGGAAACTTGCCGAGGTTCGCCCTTGCCGTGACGCAGCTCACTCACCCGCCACCAGTCTTGGACACGGTTTGCCAGGTGGACAAATACTGTTTCGGTTACACTACGACAAGTGAAGCGTAAGGAAGTACAGGTATATTCCAGGCTACTGTTTCGGTCCTAAGGAATATCTGATGCTTGCGCTGAGACATCCGAAGAGGTTCCATGTCAATTATTATTACAGGGTAATGACATATCAGGTCGTGACTAGTCGCGTGTCTCACGAGTATACAACTGTCAAGGGAAGAAACCCGTACAGGACGCCTAATCATACGAACACTGTAATTAAGGAGATATGTGTAACTTTCTAGTGTCATGTGTGATTTGATCTAAACCTGTATACGGAATCTAGAGCTAGTAGATATTTGGTTAAATGACTAAGGAGCGGTTTTAGAAATGGTTATATATGGACATGATCTGGATGATTGGAGAGGACGGAGCACATATCACAACCAGTTTTACTTGATCATCTTCTACATAATTTGTACCTTATTTCTATATAACAACACAAATATATTTACTCATAGAAGACATATCATTTACACGACTTAGAAAACGATTGTCATCTTCGTCATCATATGATACATAACTAAGTCAAACAGACTCGAACCCACGCCACTTTAGTGACCTGGAAATGATGTTGAGGAATCCTTAACCTGGTGCTATAACCAGCTCGGCCATCTGTCCGTTAATGGGAGATTAGTGATATGTATTCTACACATCCCTATCTCTACCATAATTGGAAGCACCAATTTCAACACTCAAAACAGATAAAATCAGCTCAGAGTCAATATATGCGATGTCTTGGAATCGGCGTCTAACGAATCCTCGCAAAGCGATGGTACACTACGCTTAGTACTCAAAGCATCATACATCAAGAGTCTCCCAAACTATGTACGTCTCTTTGCGAGAGCCGCACGACTTAGACCAGTCGACAACCGACCACAGGTTCCCTCCTGCTCCAATTGTCATGGATTCCACAATGTAAACACATGCACTCGTAGGTCTCGATGCGCTATCTGCGCCGCTGGTTCACACGATGGAACTTGTAGCACCCCTCATAAATGCCTAAATTGACGTGGAATGCATCCAACAGCAACGGACAAATTCCCCGACCGACCTCACCGTGAGAATGGGGCCCTTGTACGTCCAGATAAGGAAAGACTACGGCAAATACGTCCACAAGGCCACAAAGCTTGGCAGTTGAAAATCCAAATATCATACTGGCCCCTAATGACAACATGCAGACGTGCGACAGCCCTATCATCATAACACAGGCCATCCCGACGCGGCTGCAATCCCCCGCAATTGAAGTACAACTTTAATGGTCCGAAAGCGAGGACATGCAACCACTTTCTATCCCAATTGGCAGCGAGGCTATTGTCTACCGTGGGGCTAAAAAGGGATGGGTTTGTCCCTACCATGTTAAGCACAGATGGAATCAATGTAACTGTCCAGTGAGGCACCAATCGCTCTGAAATTCGCGTCAATTTCGTCAAGCCATACAAACGCCTTGACCCAGTTATCGCCATTTCATCCGGTCTAGAGCCATTTGAATGCCCGCTTGTAGGACTTTCTCGCCCGCGTGGCCGTCTCGCTAATATTCCAACTCCACCTACTATTCCTAATGATGTTGTGGCTATACGTCACGAAAAACAGTCAACAGCCCGGCCAATCAATCTTTCTTTAAGAAATACAATTGGCCGCACACGCAAAGTTACGTTAAGTGATAAGCAATACTCCAAGGAATCCGAATTGCAGTCCGATCAGCCAATCTCTAGGCGTCTTCTTCCGCGCAATCGTACCCAACAGCCCATTTGTGGCAGTGATTCTGATAATGACTCTACTCCAGATACCGACTTATTCACCATAGCAATGGTTGACGCTACTTCAGTCAAGCAGCTCTTCATAACCCACAAAGAGCATAGCGATAGAGAACTTGCTATCCGTCTCCGTGCTAATGGCAAGATCAATACTGCTGGGGCTCCATTCGAGCTCAATGATATCGCTGAGATTGATGGCCTGCTAGCCCGCGGTGCTTTATTACCTACTTCCAGCAATAAAATCCCAAACGGCTGCCGAATTTTTGGTTTACGTATAGTGCGCGAAATCAAGGACAAGACAACTGCAAATCCGTATGAAAAATCCCGTCTTTTTGTGCAGGGATACAACGATCATGAAAAACACTTTGTCCTAACCCAGTCTCCAACCATTCAGTACTGCAGCCAAAGACTGATTCTTGCCATTGCTCCAACCCTGCTTAAGATAGGCATGATTTTTGCCATTAGTGATATTATACAGGCGTACACTCAGCCTATGACGACTCTTGCCCGTGATATCTTTGCCTGCTTTCCTTCCGAGCTAAAAGAAAAGTACTCCGAAGTCACTATATTCCGCGTTGTCTGGCCTCTATACGGCATCTCTGAGACTGGGGCCCACTGGTTTGTTACATATCAGAACCATCACAAGGAAAACTTACAAATTGCAACTTGCTTATTTTATCTTTGCCTACTAGTCACCAATACCGGCAAGAAATTTGGCATAACTGGCATACAGACAGATGATACGCTGCTCGTTGGCACTGCCGAATTCATGGCTACAGAGGAGGAGGAACTCGAGAATGCAAAGCTCCTGGTCAAGCCAAAAACTTTCCTCGCCGACGGCTCTATAGCTGACCTCAATAGCTGCCGTCTACACATTAAAGGCGAAACTATTGTGATGTCACACAAAGGACAAGCCGATAAGCTCAAAGCTGTTGGTATCAATACTACACATCGTCCACAGGAATATATCCAGCAGCGCGCCCGTGGTGCGTATCTGGCCTCCATTTGCCAACCCGAAGCCGCATTCGACTATTCCTTTGCGGCCCAAGCTCAGGAGCCTACGGATGATGAGTATAATACTCTCAACAAGCGCATAATTTGGCAGCTTACTAACAAGGACCGTGGCCTCAATTTCGTCCCGCTAGATCCAAGCAACTGGAAGATTATGGTCTTCGCGGATGGTTCATTTGCCAACTTAAGAGACCTCTCATCACAGGTGGGTCATATAGTAACGCTGGTGAATGAAATTGCCAAGTCTGAAGAGCAGTTCACTATAACCGGAAATCTTATCCATTGGTCATCCCAGAAATGCAAGCGTGTCACTCGAAGCGTGCTCGCCTCGGAGGTTTATGGTACCGTTGCCGGTGTGGACACCGGCTATGTTGTCGCCAAGACAGTGCAGTTGATTTCAGAGTAGTTAAAATTGCCAACAGCGCCACTAATTCTTTGCACAGATGGCCACAGCCTCTATGAGTGTCTCGTCAAATTAGGTACAACATGCGAGAAACGACTTATGGTCGACGTGCAGGCGCTGAGGCAGAGTTATGAACGCCGCGTAATCAGTGACATCCGATGGATTAATGGTCAGGACAACCCTGCAGATACCATGACAAAGCAACATCCAAACAAAGCTCTAGAAAATTTTATCTCCCTCAAAAAGATTACACTACGACTTGAGGGCTGTGTCGATCGGACAGGCTCCACTGTCAGAACTGTAGTTAACAAATTGGAGGGGTAGAACACGCGAGAGGGACGCGGTGAGAATGAAATCATCCAGCACATATCACAAGTATTTTCGATTTTTCAAATTGGTACCAGTGTCACAGCCATTGACACCATGGTAATTTGATGGGAATAAGATATAGGCATGTGATTGTAATGGGGTGGATGACACGGGAATTGTAAACTAGGTAATAGCGAGTAAGGGTTTGTGGAGGCCCATGCACATTCAATATATTTCTTAGCAATAGCTGCCACCCAGAAACCTTCTAATAGAGAGATACAAAAACACATTATAGTGATTGCCTTTCCCTTCGGATTCGAATCCAAGAACCTGGTAATTTTAACCAACAGTATTAGAATATAAAAGTCTCAGCTGGAGAGTACTTTTGACTTCAATTGATAGTTCGGGGTGCATGGAAGGCTGGCCTTGGCCCATTTATTACATATCGGGCTAAGTTAAAAGCGTCGACATGTCGGGCAGTTTATATAGACTGAGCTGGCCAACACGAGACCTTATGGCTGTGGTGTGAGCTAGCACGAAGTTGGATAATAATAAAAATAAACTTGCATCAGCGTATTTGTTGGATTGAGAAGTTGTTAGTCTTTTAGACATTGACTTTCTCCCAAACTTCAAGACTTGATAGGCATTCCGCGATACTAATTACAGGCGTGCTTGGTGTCCAACAAACAAAATCAACTAGGAAACATTTGCAACGAGTAATATTCCTCAACGTAGCTTCCTCCTATTCATTGCTCATCGCTATCCTTGGGTTCTACAGGGTTCGAATGCGAGCGCCTATCTTACCCACCACTGCTGGAGCTTCAAACGGTGATCCTTGGTGGTTGCCTATTTAGCTTCGTCATGTGTTCGCCTGGGAAAAGTCTGTGGTTCGCGGTTCCGGTCAGGGAGAATCAGCCTCACTGATTGAAGCCGAGGATTCATTTTGAGAATTTCCCTGTAGATTGGTCGCGAAGAGCTGGACCCTCGGCCCGGGGCGAATGCGATTGGAAATTCTGACGCTCGGATTTAGGAGGCAATTATTATCTTTCGTCTCAGCTTCCCGACCACATCGGCTCGCTCTACACATGTCCCGAGTGCGCGCATGGCACCTACTGCGCATATACGTTTGCATATTTACAAACTCCCGTGTGCCTTGCCTCATCATCGCTAGGTCCGACAGGCACATGAGACTAGGGGGGGGTTTCTCCCCTGGATGTACAAGTCCAATGTCCCCATCGTTGTAAAATATCAAGACTTCTTTACTTCAACACATATATCCATGTAATATTGTACATAGTATAGTTTCCGACAAATACTCCCCTCTCGGCTCATTTTAGGGACTGCAGGCAGCTTCTTAACTCTGACAAACGCCAAAGCTTTCATTATTGAACTTTAGATTGATTGGGACTAGAAAGTGGCTCGCGTTCGAAACATACCCTTCACCAGAAGTTATGTGAGTAGTTTCACTCCAATAACTTAGCTAGGTGTAAGTACTCCAACAAATCACGAATAAAAATCTCATTATTGATGTTATTAAAGTCTTGGTTTATTGGGAACTTTTGGATATCAGCTGATATTTCAGTGTTATAAAATTGTTTCACGGCGATATTTGCGAATATATTGCCACGGTAACAGTGTCGCGCTAACAAAGGGAAGTCATACAAGGTAAGATAAGATTTATATTATGGTCCTTACTGTTGAAAACCAGACATACCAGACCGAACTGCACGCAGTGCGGAGTAGTCTTCGTCTACTCTGATCTTTGATCGCTACCAGCTTTGGTAAGGTCTCGGTGGTGGGAATGTTTTTCCATCACGTAATCAGAATACAAAGCTTCTACCTAAGCGAGGTAGAACATAGATAATTAGATGTTGATTAAACCAAAAAAACTGCCTTTCACAAAAAAAATTAGTTTATTAAAACCAAAAACCTCACTGATCCTAATCTTTTATCTCTGATCCTGAAATCCACAATATCTTACGATTCATACAGTATTGACTTGACGGCCAACGTTCACTTCTATCATTTCAGATACCTCCAGAACTTTAATACTTGCTAAGTAAAACTATGAAGGACTTTGAGAATCTACATAAGATATTGAAGTCAGATCATATTTGCACAGGAAACTGAGTATTAATTAGATTTAGAGTGAAATGCACAGTAGACTAACCAAGAAATTGAAAGCTTATGGATAGCTGAACCCGTGTCTATCTCTTGAGAACTTCCATGAAGTTGCTTGTAGTAAAAAAATAAACTTTATGACATACCCAGAGAAAAAAATCAAATACACCAACACGCCAACTCGTACATAGGCGTGAATTTCACATCAATCATCAGGCTATGGTAATCCTCGGGAAAGAACGGGCTAGTTATTCAGATCTTGCTTTTGGGTGCAATGAAGGCGATTTTTCCAGTCAAAGTTTCTTCAGCTTCCCTTTCAATTCGCTTCATGAGCTCATCACATGTTGGAATGTCATGAATAAGCCCCACTGAAGATAGTTAATAAGACTTTGTCTGAAGTCAAAAAACCACTTACAAACTTGACCAGCTGTCCACACCCCGTGTTCAGGGTCACCAGTCAGATAGACCTCTCGCCCTCGCTTTCCAGAGACAAACGGAGCAATCTCCTCGAATTTTCCAGTGGTAGACTCTTTTTCAATTTTGGCTGCTTCTATTGTGATTCTGTTTTTGAAGAGCCGAGTGGTATTAGACCAGCGTCTCATAATGAGATGAGTACTGTTTTCATCTGCGCTGACGATCTCTCGTTTGATATTTTCATGGATTGGAGACTCTACTGTACACATAAATCGAGTTCCCATGTTAATTCCTTCCGCGCCAAGGCATAGTGCTGCTGCTAATCCTTGACCATCGGCAAATCCTCCGGAAGCAATGAACGGAACGCTCAAGGCCTGTCGAGCTCTTGATAATAGTATAAAGTTTGTAATATCACTCTCACCTACATGACCTGCACACTCAAAGCCGTCGATACTTAAAAAATCAACGCCAAGCTTGATGGCACTCTGTGCGTGCCTTATTGTTGTACACTTGTGAATTATGATAGCGTCGGCAGCTTTCAGTTGTTTAATAACGGGTCCTGGGCTATTTCCCGCGGTTTCAAAAATTCGAATTCCTTCTTCAATTGCTACGCTTGCATATTCGGCGTACGGCGGTGGCACCATAGACGGCAAAAGCGTTATGTTTACTCCGAATGGCTTTTTGGTCATAGCTTTACATCGTATTATCTCTTGCCGTAGATCTTCTGGTGTTGGTTGTGTTAAAGCTGTTAGGATACCCAGCCCACCGGCGTTAGAGACGGCTGCGGCAAGCTCAGCATAGCCAACCCATTGCATACCACCTTGGACCACCGGAACTTGAATAGGTTAACATATTATCCTTCTGGAAGCAACCCTAATAGTGCCTACTTTGTATTCCAAGGGCCTTTGTCAGCTTGGTATTGAAAGGCATCCTTTACTACCATAAATTGCGTTATATAGGTATTGTTGCAGTTGTGAGAATAATTGCTGATACCAAAGACGGATGACGAGTTGGATTAGAGCTGTCCAGATCGTAGGCTAACCGAGGCTCGGAGTCTCGGGATTTCGGGGCTTGGCTAGCTTCATGTGACGGTCCCTTTTTATGTGGAGCTACATTTGTGCAACGCTACCATGACGTCATAATAATCATCCTTGTCGGCACCTTGAATATTAAAGATCCCCAGAGTAATTGTATTTTTTTTGCACTCATTTAATTGCCTTGATGTGGGAACGAATGTAGAATTTATTTAGCAGCAATATCTACGAATACGTGGGTAGAATATTCTTTCAACGTCAAGACTCAATCATTAAAAGGAGTGTATTTGATAATCTTCAACGAGGTGGCAGTTGGGTGGAGATTTTTCCATGATTTTGGTCATGTACTCAACCTCCTGGGTTCTCACGACCGCGCATGTCATCGATTTATATCACCTTCCCCACAATTGCAAACCAGTGATAGGCTCAAACCTGCCGAGTGTTGGCGGATAAGCAATCGACAATTCTCACAGTTACTATAAATATATCTCCATCTATGTGCAGGGATATGGGACACTTATGCAAGGCTATAAATAAATAATCCAATTATCCTCATTTGGCCCATGCAGTTTTTTCGGAAGAAAGTTGGAAATATACGTACTCTGATCACTTGTATAACTTGGTAAGAGACACTGCACAGCAAATGTAAGGCGCATGAATCAGTAATGAGTTGATATCCCACAGTGATGATATGAATTGGGTCTTATAGAAGCCCCCATCCACCAAACTGTGTTCTAAACGTGTCTCATTCTCTCGTATAACTGAGAAGTACTCTTTCAATGACTTGAGTTATCAAAGTATGACTGCACCTTCACTTGACAAATCGTCTCTACGACTCGTCGCTTACATCACTCGGGGAATACTATTATGATTGGTGTATGGTTTGGGAATGTACACTTGCGCTGGAACAGCTAAGATAGTTTGTGGAGAGATATCTTCATTAATGTGCAAAAGTGAAGTTACTATGATAATTGTAATGTTACAGTTGGGGGAAGCTCGTCCCTTATTCCCTAGCTTGTTCGCTTGTAGACCAATTCTTCCCCTTCCAGTGGTGCCGGTGTAGTCGCTCAATATGCTCTGCATATCTAGGATAGCCAAGAAGATTCGCATCCGAGTCGAAGTAGAAATCAAAAACATGCACATCTCCATTTGATGATTTCTCGGCAATGCCTCTCTTACCATTCTCATCTGATTCCTCAACCTCTTTCTAGCCACACATCATCTCGCTCAAACGGCCAATAAAGAATTTGCTCCAATTGCAAACAGGAGATTGCCTCATTTGTTTGCTACCATCATCCACTACATAAGATAAGATAAGAATTTTTATTTTAGTCCCTTCTGAGTCTGAGACTATGAAGGACTTCTATAATCTACCAACTAAATTCTGTCTAACATTTTAATGTTAAAATGTGGTTATTTAATGTTTTCCAATAGATGTTGAGGGTCAAGCCCTGATTCACTACATATTTACGACGCAATTTATACCCACAAGGGGGAAATTAAGTCAAGAAATACGAAGCCAGTGTCCTGGCTTATGAGGGAGTTTTGCTCTAATGCGACAAATAACTTGAGGGAAGACAGGCGGCTGATATGTGAAACGAGAGAAGGAACAGGTCTCTGAAGACCATGCTGGGACCGATATTTTCGTGGTGTTTCCGACTTTGCATTGTTTGTGGGCGCCAAGGTCAATGTTACGGCTAATTATCCAGGAATTCAATTGTCAATTAGTCAACGGCACTCCCCAGCGCCTTGGACGGCACAAAAGAAGTTGGGCTAAGCTACCATACAGCAATCACGCTCTGTCAAGACTTTTCTGACATTTCAGCACGACCTTCGGGAAAGAGTTGGAAAGAGGCTAGAAAGGCAGAGGGTGAATTCTCCGAGGTACCCACAAGTCTGCAGCGCCCAGCTGGCCGGCCTCTTCGAACACTTTAGGAGGGTCACTATGTCTTCGGATTTAGTCCTAATGTCGGTATTAGGAGAGCTCCGCACCCAGTGGTTTTTGCGATATTTCCCAACTGCCATGCAATCCGCAAATGGCCATCGTTTCGTTGGCTGGAGAGGGTAGATAATGAAGGGGGCTATATGGGAAGCAAAGGAGGGGATATACTATTGGTATAGGTATCCTTGGCCCATGTGTAGAGCGAACCTGCATGTCCTACACAGTCATAGACTCCGAGAGGACAACAAAATGAACTTTAAAAAAAACTGAGCAACTATGCCGTTTACCCCATATCAACAATCCATCTCTCATACTGCACACAGTGCTACTTGTTATGCCGTTATGTAGAAACTGCATCTCCTTCATACGCTTCAATGCCGTACTGCCATAATAACTACTCATACGCCAGCTACTAGGTCTAGCATACTACATAGCTGAGCATTACAAAGATTGTGACGCAGGGTCCACTCGTAGAGTTCCCGCGCAACATTCCTCTCGCAAACGACATATCAATGTAATTGGATGGCTTGACCACAGTGCAAACTGGCCTACAAAGGCAAAATTTAGATCTATCTGACCTGTATTTATCTAACTATATATTGTAGACTTGTAAGCTCGCACGGGGCGTCAAAAAATACTGGCCGACGCGTCTATCGTTCATACAGTGCACGGCTCGTAGCCAGGTGAGTCGTGTAATGCGATACTGGAGCCTCCGCATTCTATCTACCAGGAGATGATCTATCTCTCTAAGAAGATATGTATTTTGTGTAGATTATGTGGAAAAATCGATTTGAACGTTGAACACTCGCACTCAGATTCGTTTGCGGATACCACTCGAGGTCAACCCTTACGGCGAACAAGGTCATGGTTATGCGGGTGTGCTTTCGTCACCCCCCCCCCCAAGCATAATATCAGCGCGAGAGAATGTGGTGTTTGGGTCGTAATGCATTCGAACCAGCTTTCTCCGCCCTCATATGGGTTAGGTCTTCAAACTATCCAGAATCTACTTGGGAGAACAGCGCGGATGATGTGCCAATGTGCTATGCAGCCCCATGCAAGATTATGGTGTCCCAGTATAACAACTACTGTGATCGTTGCCGGAAGTCTAGCTCTGTAGCAGTGCAGTCTAAGATGGGATGGGATGGAGAGAAAGAAAGTCTGTTTGGATTCACTGTGAACCTTGAGTCTATGAGTGTCTAGCAAATTGGCCTGCTCTCTGACCCAGGCCACACCTTTTACCATGCTCCCGTCCTCTTTTGTTACGTGAAGGATCATTGATATATTGCCCGCGATGAATAGCCATTATTTACTCGTGGAATTCAGCCGCCTCTTCCATGGAACCTTCCACCCAAAAAAAATAAAAATGGTAGCAATGGAAACTGCGTGCGCGAGAAAAAGTCTCAAAAACCTGCAGCCCCAGCCAGGCGAGGCCGAGACACCGGGACCATATGTGGTGCGCATATTCATCTACATCTCCCTTATTTGAATCATTCGCGGCCCACTTAGTCCAGTCCACCATTGCCGTATTGAGTGCTGGGTGCGCTACGGAAATACATCGGATGGCTTTTCCTCCGTTATCAAGAGTGGGTGATGAGAAGGGCTCCGACCCTACTATCTGATCTGATCGTGGTTGGTTTCATGATAGCGCTGATAGGGGATTGTGTTGAGAGGTGAAGACTGTGAAAACTTGCAAAATTACACCCGTAGTTCGAATGAAGAGATAGATGATTCAAACCCTTACAACGACACAGCGCTGCGGATTGAGAGTATCGATTACCCGAATCTACCTTCATGAACATTCATCTCTCGCAGGCTAAGCGTAACCACCGAAGACGTTGGACCGGGAAATGTCTTGAGTAAAAAATAGGGTCTGTCCATGCGCGCGTGGGTTGCTTGCTTTGGTCAGTACTTGTATTCTGTATTTTGAACCGCAGCTTGTTCTTTACCTAGCGCGTGTCTATATTTTGAGATCGAGAGGTCAAGTCAACCATGATGAGTGTGTATAGTCATAGAATTCCGGGACAAATAGGAATGAAGTTGTTTCTACGGAGTTATCTCTTACTTTCATTGTATACACTTTGCCTGCCATGGGTCAGGCTCCCAGCTACCTGACATGATCAAAGTGAGGACTTTGTTACTCAATCTCAGCTCTGCAGATCCTGCAGTGAGAGCTGGAATTTCATGGGGGATACCACTAGCTGGTGTTGAGAATAGCCATCCTGGATATAACTGTAAATCTAGAACAGAACAAGAAACGAAATATAATCAGAAGAATTTTTCCACTGACAGTTATTGCCATCAAGCCCATTCTAATTTCATTAATCGCTCCCTAACTCGTAGGCTGGATCAGTGTCGAAGGGTTCGAGACCGAGTCACCGATGCCCCGAACTTCTTCGAAAGCTTTGATTGATGGGTCGGTAGAATATTGTGAGTGTCTTGACGGCGAAGATTCGTAGTAGATCGAGTTTTTAGTGTTCACGGCCGAGCTCTGAAGGTATTGAAGGTCAGTACTTTGATCGTCCTCTCAAATTAAGCAGTAGATGTGGAGAGCTAGACATCTTCTTAATTGATATAAATCCAAGTATCTACTGAGTCCTAGGCGATAAAAACCACTAAAGGATCCACCCAATCAGCTCCTTAATTTATAGTGTAATTTACAATGTGAATATTAAAATTTTATGCTTGTTGATCCTCTGGGTCAAGCCTGATAGATACCCTCTTGTAACTTGGATGTAGAAATCTTGTACCCTCAAAAGCGTAGGGAATCTCACTAATGGGTGTTCAGCTTTCGTCTCGCAAGCACTTTTGGAGAAATGAAATCTGGGGAAACTCGAAGGCCGGTTGGGATGGTGAGGCCAGCTCCTACCTAGACCAGGGCTAAATACAAAGACATAGTTTCCTCTCTTAAGCTCTAAAAAGGGTCAGCCAGCCGATATATATAGGCCTATGTGTGCCTAGGAGTCGCTCTCTAGCTTTCCAGTCTCGCTTCAGCTACTTTTACTATTTTCGCCCCTGAACAAATTGAGGAATATATTGCGGTACATAAAGTTATGGATAAGTATTTTGGTTGAAGCTACGACACTCCAAAAGCGTACAGACCAATCGCCGACGAAAGGTTACTCTATAGCCTGAGAGAAAAAAGAATTCCAGGGTGTATTGGAAAATTTGGAAAATTGTTTCTCGTAGATAGAACAACTTCCATGGTATTGGGATCACTCCGAGGAAAACAGATCCCTACCAGTAGAGGAATACTCCATGATTCTATGTCACCAATACTGTTTCTATTCTTTGCCAGTAGACTCCTTCCGATGCTGAAAACTTCCTCTACATCCGCAGTTGGGGTTGTCGACGATACCAACATTCTAACCTGGTCAGACTCAGCGGAAGCGAACTGTCGAGAGCTGGAGGGGCAACATAAGGTCTGTGAGCAGTGGGCAAAAACGCATCGAGTCAGATTTGCGCCCGAGAAGTATCAGCTGATGCATTTCTCCCGAGCTCGAAAAAGGCATGACCTCAAAGCGACAGTTAACATCCAAGGCCATACTGCAGCACCACAGCCTTCTCTGCGCGTTCCCAGAACCTAATTTGATCCAAAGTTAGACTGGGGGGGGGGGCGCACGTCAAAAGTCTAAAGCTGAAAGCCGAGACACAGAGCCAGGTCATAAGTAGGTTGACGCAGTCCATATTGGGAGCCACCTTTCACAAGTCAAAGCTGCTTTACAGCGCAATAGTGAGACCAGCCCTTACGTATGGGTCAATGAATTGGGCTGAGGCTGGACCAGGGGGTAGTGATGTTGGAAATATCGCGCAATGAAATGGGCGCAATATTCATCTACATCTCCCTTATTTGAATCATTCGCGGCCCACTTAGTCCAATCAACCATCTCTGTATCGGGTGCTGGGTACGCTCCGGAAACTCATCGGATGGCTTATCCACGATCAATAGTTGGTGATGAGAAGAGCTCCGACCCTAGCAATCTGAACTGATCGTGGTTAGCTTCATGATGGTGATGATAGGGGGATGTGCTTAGGGATGGAGACGATACAGACCGCGAAAGCGATCGGGAATACTCATTGAGGTGAGGACTTTGTGCCTCAATCTCGGCTCTGCAGACTCTACAGTGAGAGCTGGAGGTTCGTAGGGGACACCACTGACAGGTGTTGAGAATAGTGCCCCTCCGGTACTACAGTGTAACTGAGCTTCCTGAAGAATAAATTGCAAGTCTCAAAGACTTCAATCAGAAAGCTGGGGAGGTTCTCACCGAGGGGTTTCCTCCCGTGCAAATACATAGACAGGTTTGTAGCCACCTGCATGGGCCCATAGGGCGCCAAATCAGAACATCAAACCAAAGTATTTTGGATGAATTGCTGCATTGCCTAGATTTTCCAACGTCTTTTTTGCAGAGGAATGTTGTAAAGTTGTGGAAAAATAAGTTTACTTGGTCTGTGTGACTAAATTTTGGAAATCCAGAGTATGAGGTGAGAGCTGTAAGCTTACAGCAGAAGCTTGCAAAAGAGGTTGCGTGTATTACCCTATATTTTTGCCAGTCTCACGGCGAGGGAGTCATGAATGAGCCTCTCCATGCTCATCGTTTTACTAGGATTCCCTCGGTCGAAGTAGATGATGTGGTCTGAGTGATGTATTTTGTGCCAAGGACACTCTCATCAACGAACTTGCCCACTTTCGATACTGGGAAACGAGGCCCTTGACTCCTTGGGCTCTTTGGAGTGGGCGAATATGAAATTGACGAAGCGGAGTTGTAGAAAATATCTGATATCTAGGAAGCTGGACTCGGCAATATCCAAACTAATAGTATTGACTAATCTATAATTTGAACTGAACATCAAAACATATATTCACAATACTATTTCCGCGTCAGTGAGGATGTGAGTCGATTCCAAGTAGATGTATGAGAGGATTCTTTCAATAGCTGTAGGATATCATAGCATCCTATAAAATTCTTGCAAAAGTTTAGACTTCGTCTGTCTTTTATCGGCGTGGCGATTTTTTGGCATGAACTCGTAATTGTGGTTTCGGTGAGCGTTTGCACGTCTTATTTCTAATGGAGATGGCTTGAAATTTCCTTTTGACTCTAACGACACAATGAATATCAGAAAGTTTTTGTCGCCATTTTGAAGGCATTTTATCATATTCTTATAATGCTTGATTCACAAAAACTAAAGCAGTCAACAATTGATCGTTGTTGGAAATGGAGAGGCAGAGTGTTTTAGACGGATAGGCCCTCCATTTCTTCTAAATTGCCGACGCGATTTTGTGTGTGATAGCGGGGTTAAAATGAGTAATATGATAGGGCTTCTATAGGGAAATGCTTAAACTGTCCTTTGCAGCTATTGATGGTGACATGAATTAAGATGATGATTGTTATTTAGAACGATTTCTCTCCTCTCTTTATTATACATGATATGCTCAGCTTCATATACCTCGAGCCAAGCAACTAGATTATGTCCCTCTAGATCTAGATTTATGAGAACAATTGACTACTCAGTAAAATTCTCCTAGTCTCAGTTGTGTGTTTAGGATCTTGACTAGTCAATGATGTTTCTTCTATCACTGAGACAGTCATGGTTGATACAATAAGTACAAACGATGAATTGTGCCTATAAATGACATTGTTATTTATTCATGATCATTTGAACAATATCAACTAATGAATGAATCATGTCTCTACATGACAGCTTCTGGCTACCTAATGATCACATGAGCGGCTGTATAGCGTTGGCACAAGGAGTTTATGTTATAGCTTGGGCTCCATGTCGCTTACACTTGTACTTATTGCGCATAGCTCCCACTCTTTTATCCATAATCTGGATGTGAAACTCTTTTATTCAACTTCGTCTTTCGTTACAGGAATATTACACGATATCCAACAATCGTTAAATAAAGTTGGAAAATTGTGTAGGCGTAAGATAAAGGGTGGTTGAACATTAACAGAGTCATTGCTGGTTCTTCAGCGAGAATTTTTGAGAAAGAATTGATAAGTCTTGAGAAAGACTCAAATACCAAGCAACGAAGGTTTTATTAGAAAGAAGTCACACGAGAAATTTTGTGGCTGATAGGCAAGTATTTATTCTGAAGGAAATAATTTATTCACGAAACATATGAATTGAAATAAGTGTCGGTAAAAGGATCATATTTGGGCGTTCTGAATCGTTCTATGTAATTTCGGTGTTCAAGATGTCGTTAGGACTCTAACAGGGATCTGATTTAGCCCATAAGCGAGGCGCTTGCAGTAGAGGAAGAAATGGGAGAGGGATAGGAGAGGAGGAGACAAGGTTATATGTATTTTGAGATACCTGTTAATTTACTTTATTCACTGACTTTGTGACGGTGCCCAATTTGTATTACTTCGTGTTTTACCGACATTGAGTGTTTTTGAATTTGATTTCATTGTCCTGATTTGGCGCCCTATGGGCCCATGCAGGTGTCTATCAAACTATCTAATTTATAGAGGAGGAAACCTTGCAGTAAAAACCCCCTTAGCTATCTGATTGGATTCTGTACCATTATAGTCTTACCTTTAGGAAGTGCACTCACACTGTTGTTGCAAGTGTGGATTCCGTCCTTGTCCTGTGTTCCCGTTTTCCCCCTTTGCTTGATTAACGCCTCGATTTCTCCCGTCATCTGAAATTGCTCTATCCATCCTTCCTTCTGAATCCACTGCGCTATTCTAGTCATATCTTTGACGTTATTTACCACTGCTTCGAAGGATCGGGTCGTCGATTTACGAAGCAACTCGCCTCTTCCTTTTGCCCATCTTGGACAAGACATCACCATGTGCATTATATTTTGGGACGGATATCCACATTGGCAACGTGGTTTTCCTACTCCTTGTACATTTCTTCGGTATAAGTAAGTGTTGAAAGAGATAGAGTATCACTTAAAGCAGAGCGAAGAAGAGTGAATTAATTATATGTTTTATATATAAAAAGATGTCAATCAAGACCATAAAAACGACGTGATGATATATTTAGTAAAAATCAGTGAGTTATATTAGGCAATCATTTACGCTGTATTCCCTTGTCATAGAAGTAGAGCCACACTAGTATCTATTCGTGCAAATCTTACAGGGGAGATGGGGCCAGAGTGTAAATAGTGGATGTAGGGATTGCGTTGGGAACCCTTACGTAATGAAGGGAATCGTTACTAATAGGATTATACTTCATTTTCCAACACTCCTCCTGACCGACGCAACCAAGTAAAATTGAAGTTCATGAGCCCGTGAGTAATTTAGCGCAAATAGGCCCAGCTTTAGAAAAAGGTAGAGGCTTGGTGAGTATATCAGCAAGCATATCTTTTGTCGGAATATATTGTATACTTATAGTACCATTTTGAACACATTCCCTTGTAAAATGGTAGGCCACATCAATATGTTTTGCCTTTGACGAGTTCGTTCCATTGGCGAGGGCTAAGGCGCTTTGATTATCAGTGTAAATTGTCATTCCATTTGGACTGATAAATTCGTCCGCAACTTGAAGCTCTCCTAGAAGCTTACCAACCCAAATCGCTTGCTTAGATGCTTCAAATAATGCAATATATTCTGCTTCCATTGTTGAAGTTGCAACTGACTTTTGTTTTTTCGATTGCCAGCAAATAGGGCCTCCTCCGAGCATCAAAACGTAACCACTCACAGATCGACGGGTGTGAATATCAGAGGCATAGTCAGAATCTGAAAACATTTTTAAGGTACGTTCTTGATCGAGTGTTGAAGTATTAGGTCCGAACTTGTATGTGATACAGTGGTTTTTTGTAAACTTCAGATACCTATGAACACGACACACACCATTCCAATGTCGCATGTATGGGGATGAGTTAAATCTGGCCAGTTGAGACGTCGCAAAACAGATATCTGGTCGAGTACTATTAGAAGCGTATCCTAACCCCCCTACTGCACTTGGATAGGCAGAATCGTCTGCTTTTTGTTCTCCATCTTCAGCTGGTATGATGGAGTCGTACCCCTCAAGAGGAGAATTTACGCCTTTAGCGTCTTCTAGCCCAAGTGATTCAATCTTACTTGTGATGTAGTCTGTTTGTGAGATAGTTAGAGATCTGCAAGATCTATCTCGGGTTATTTTCCATCCAATGACAGTACCAATTTCAGAAAGGTCCTTGATCGGAAAAATGGAGGAAAGTTGCTGTTTGATCATGTTGACATCAGTAATTTCTTCTCCACAGATCACCAAGTCATCAACATACACACCTATTACTATTACACTCTTATTGTGAATGTAAATACAAGGGTCGCTGGTTGATCTCCTGAAATTGAGAGTTTTAAGTTGGAGATCGAGTTTATCATACCATACTTTACCAGACTGCTTGAGGCCATACAGAGATTTATTTAGTTTCACGTATTTACCACCTTTAATTCCCTCTGGTGTTCTCATGTATACATCTTCAGAGAGATCTCCCTCCAGATACGCAGTTTTCACATCAACCTGGTGAATCTCCCAGTCGCGGAACGTAGCGACTGCTAAAATTACCCGAAGAGAATCCATATGAATTGTTGGGGAATATGTATCAAAATAATCGACCCCTTGCAGTTGACTAAAGCCCTGGGCAACCAATCTGGCTTTGAACCTTCCATCGCTCTTTACTGAGAATACCCACCTTGAACCAATAGGTCGTCTTTCATGGGGGACATGTGTTATAGGGGTGAAAACGTTTTTGATTGCCAACGAATTAAGTTCTTCGTTTATTGCTTCTCGCCATTTTTCTTTGTCATTCCCGATTAGTGCTTCTTTAAAAGTCCTAGGTATTAAAGTTTTCTCTTCCGCAATTTGAGCTCGTGGTTGCCACGCCGAACGGGGCAATATAGGCTTTCGGATTCGTTTACTCCTCCTAAGGGTGATAGGGTTAGAGATAGGCACCGAGCCCGATGATTCTGGTAGATCAGTTAGATTGGCAGGGGGAGGTTGATGACGTTCAGACGGCCGGAGAAAAGGGGAAGGGAGTGATTCTTCAGAATCTTCTGAAGGATCATGAGGTAAATTAGTTTCAATTCTTGAATCAGTGGAGTGCATTTCTGCGTCAGAATCAACTTCGGAATCAGAGTCGGAGTCATGTGAGCAGCTAGTTTCTCTTTCATGGGGGACTTCTTCCTCAGTAGCTATTTCAGGAATTCTATCAAAGTGAATGTCTTGTTGCTCTGATGTTTTACCCCAATCCCAGAAAGTATCTTCGAGAAACCTAACGTTAGCTGAGACTATGATTTTATTACGACCCTCTTTGGAAGGAATGTAAATTTGATACTGTGTTGTAGACTCACAATATCCTACAAATATTCCTTTCAGTGAAGTCGGAGAAAGTTTATTTCTATGTGGGTCCGAAGTTTGAATTAGAACATAGCAGAGACATCCCCATACTCTTAAATGTAAAACTACAGGAATCGAGCCAGTCATTAGTTCGTGAGGGGTTCTGACTTCAGGTTGCGTAGGCAGACGATTTCGAATATAACATGCAGAGCTGATAGCAAGATCCCAGAAACGTAGAGGTAAATTTGCATGGTGTAGCATACATCTAGCCATAGTCACAAGTGTTCTGTTCAACCTTTCAGAAACACCGTTTTGGTGCTGTGTGTATGGGGCGCTCATTTGTTGCAAAATACCGTTAAATTCTACTTTCTTGTATTCACTACCTCCATCAAAGCGCATCGCTTTAATCTTTCGCCCAGTCTGAAGCTCTTTTTCTTCCCTGTATAATTGAAACTTTTCGGGGACTTCTACCAAACTTTTTAAAGTATAAACCTTACTTTCGCGAGTTGCATCATCAGTGAAAGACACAAAATAAAGACTTCCAAGTAAGCCATTTGTCCTACATTTCCCCCACGTGTCAGAATGAACCAATTCAAGAGGGTTAAGTTTCCTCTGTACCTGATCTCTGTTGATTTTTTCCACTTGTTTGCATGAGTTACAAGTATGACAGTCATTGAAGGACGTAGATTTGAGCTTAAGGTCTGTTGGCTTCTTGTTTTTAGGGTCGAGATCTAGGTCTGAATTGGAAATGTTTTTCAAGACGTGGGCACTTACATGTGCAAAACGGTGATGCAATAAATTTTCTATTGTGCATTTGTTGCCTTCTGACACGAGAGCATTAGGATTGTTGCTAAGGAATTGAGAGTGAGCTGAACCTTCCATATTGAAACAAAAAAGTCCATTTTTAGGACGTGCATTCATAACAATTGTGCCGTTAGATGAATAGACTCCTAGTCCATACTCGTTAGTCTTAATTTTATAGCCTCTAGAAATTAACTGAGAGCCTGAGACAAGATTCTTTGCACAAGATGGTAGGTACCAGACATCAGTAAGTTTGACAGTTCTAGTTTGATGTCTATTATTTGCATAATTTACCTCAAAACTTACTGAGCCAGACCAAGAAACTGGTTCCACACGTCCAGATGCCGTTTCAATGGACTTCCTCACAGGTACCATCGACGTGAATAGTGATGAGTCACAGAAAATATGATGAGTTGCGCCGGTGTCAAGAATGACATCGTTAGAAGATAAAGTTGAACATGACAGAACGTACTCATGATCCTGCCGATCTTTATTATTCGACCGGCTACCTCCAAATCTTCTCTTGAGTGACATTACTGTCTCTGCCTTCTGTGGGTTTTTAGATGCCCATTTCGATCCCTCTGGAGTGTCTATCCATTTAAAACATGTTTCACGGATGTGGTTATTCCTCCCACAGAAAGAACAGATCTTCATTGTCATGCCTTTTCCGGAATTAGCTAAATTAGCAACAGCTTTCTCGTTATACTCCAGATAGTTTCTCTGGCTGTCCCTTAACAAATTCACCGCCTCGAGGAATGTCACATGAGAATTTAATTTCATAAATGATACTGCTCCATTATGGAAGCCGTTACATTCAGTTTCAAAATGATCTAGGAGGCGGTTCCTTTTCGATAGATCAGAAGGGCGCTTGGATGGGTCTAATGATGCAATCTTAGATTGCAGTTTTGTCAACTCGGTTGCGCACTCGTCGACGTCAGCGCCTGAACTGAAGTTAAGTCTCCAAAAATCTTTTATCAGCCCATCTATGTAAACTTCGCTGTTAGGCTGGTAGTAGGCTGCAATTGCGTTCCACATTTGAAATGCCGTAGGTAAGGCTTCAATGATGTAGTAAACATCCTCTGGAACTAGCTGGAGGAGCGCTGACTTTATGTCGTTGTCGACAAGTTGCTGAGGGGACATTTCAGAAGTAGACTTTTCATCGACGGGAATTAGATCGGGTACTTTCCTCAGAATATATTCTTGGGCATTATGAGTGTTTAAACTCAATTTAAATATCCGACACCATCTTAGATACGTCTCCTTACTGAGCTCGGGAGCATTCTTACAATGCTTGAGAATCTTGGCAGTAGACATGACGAAAGGTTCCAGTGATAGAATATGCGATGATGAGCGTTAAGGTGTGAGATTAAAGGTTGAGCAGAAAATGGTCCTGTCTCGAAAAGGAGTAAAAAATAGAATGAGCAGAAATGGTTCTGTCTCGTGTAAAAGAGCTGATGTAGTCGTAGCACAGTTGGTTAGAGCTTTGGTCTCATAATCTGTTGAAAGAGATAGAGTATCACTTAAAGCAGAGCGAAGAAGAGTGAATTAATTATATGTTTTATATATAAAAAGATGTCAATCAAGACCATAAAAACGACGTGATGATATATTTAGTAAAAATCAGTGAGTTATATTAGGCAATCATTTACGCTGTATTCCCTTGTCATAGAAGTAGAGCCACACTAGTATCTATTCGTGCAAATCTTACAGGGGAGATGGGGCCAGAGTGTAAATAGTGGATGTAGGGATTGCGTTGGGAACCCTTACGTAATGAAGGGAATCGTTACTAATAGGATTATACTTCATTTTCCAACAGTAAGCATTGAGCCCAATGTGCTCGCTTCTTACTTGTGTGGCAATGCTACTCTGGGCCCTGCTAAGGTTTTGGTGGATTTGGATGGGTGACTCTCTATAGTTCATCATAAGCCTACCTGTTTTCTTATCATTGTAAAAGTTTGCCGCTTTCCACTTATCTGGATCTGCTTGCGCTCGGGGACACAAGCGCCGCCCCTTCTTTTGGCTCGTCCAGGATTCTGACTATTCCTTAAATGCGGCGTTCTTCCCGGCTACTCTCTGTCCTGTTTTAGAATCAATGTTGCTGCAGATTAAGGTCCGTTCCACGAGATTATATCTCCTGTTCTGATCACTCTTATTTAATTTTCCTTCATCAAAAAATTTGATTTTTCTGCGTGCAGTTAAAATTGTCTGTTGGACAGGTTGATTGTGAGATAGCCCGATATATTGACGCCTCCTCTGCTTTAAGTAGATCTCTATTGGTAGAGTAGATGTTTCATGCTCTAGCATTCTAATACTGGTCGAATGGTAGGCACCTGTGACGAGCTTTAGGAATTTCCTTTGAACACTTCTGAGTGGCTTGATTATCCTTTTGGGGATGTTTCCTACCGGCCCAGTCATGGCCCAGATAGGGGATTCATAGGTTAGCGCTGGTCTTACTACCGAGTAGTATAATAGTCGAGCTTTCTTGAAATTTGCACCCCATGTTGACTGAGTTATTCGGCTCAATGCCTGCATCTGTGATTCCGCTTTTGTTTGTAACACCTTAACATGAGATGCTCAGTTTAACTTGGGGTCCAACTGAATTCCAAGAAATCGGAGAGACAATTGGGGGATAATCTCATGGCTCTGTATTTGGATGGTAGCGTTCAAATTGTGACGTTTCCGGGCCCTCGAGAAATGCATTAGCTGATATTTCTCCGGTGCGAATTTAACCACGTGCTTCGTAGCCCATAAAGCACATTTTTCATGTAGTTGCTCCAGTTTTCGGCAGTTTTCTTCTGTTGTATTTGACCATGTTATCAAATTGGTGTCGTCTACAAAACCGATTGCTGACGAAGATTCTGTCTGGAGTAGGGGAAGTAAGGTGCATGCGAAAAATAAAAATAGAATTGACATTGAGTGTTATAAACACTTTTTGATTTTAGCCATAGTTCTCTTGTTTTTGCGGACAATTGAACGGAGATTCACTGCCTGGTTCGGAACCGGCAAGACTGAGCTATATTTCTCGCGGTGCTCGCGTTAATGAAGATGAAGGCATATATGTATAATTAAAAGTTTGATCTTTCCCTTCGATAGGTACTTGTGAAGAATGGTCGGCTATTTGTGTGAGAAAACCTAACTTTTAGTGGTGTTTACAAATAAAATTCAGAGTATGAGTGTCTAACATCAAAAAAGTCATCCAACATGTACAAGTATTACTGAGCATGTGTCATAGCTAGTTAGCTGATTAAATATTAAATGGTTCAAAAAAGGACTTTTTTGTTCACAGTTAGCTCATTATCCTTTGCAAGAATGCCAAATACTTGGTGTTATCTTTATTATAAAGTTCCGGTCGAATATTTGAATAATATAGAGATGAGCTAGATATCTTCGGTTACGCTGACAAAGTCACAATTTATGAGCTTATTCAATTATTTTATTCGAAATTTGCGGCAGTTGAAGGATATCAAAATTATTTTGATGGGCTTTGTTTGTGTGGAGCTCTGAAGGCTTTCGTAGATTGAACTGTAATTAATATTGGCCCGACAACTTCAGAAAAGAGCTCAGAATAAGATAGTAATGGTCTGTGTGATCCTCAAGGGTGATTATGGTGACTTTTTATCGCTGGACCTTGAAGTTATGGGTGCAGATTGTTTGCTTGTAGTTTAAAGTTTTGACTCACCAACTGTCTTGGATTCGGGGTAGAGTCTGACTAGAAGCCCCCACCCCCAATGCCAATAGATCTTTGGTTCAAGGCTCTAGTTAAACTGGTGGGAGTATGACGAGTACAGTGCTTGAGTCTTGGCATAAAATAGTGAAATGGTAGCTAAATTTATTCCAGCTTGCTTAAAGTAGGTATGGTCTAGAAACGAATATGCTTGAAAGGTAATTTGGAAGAGATCATACGCGGATCTAGCCGATTTGAAGGCCTTTTGCGGTATTATTTTCGCTTTCTAGCAAGGGTGAGTTTTCGTCGAAAATTAAAGCAATCATATTGATAAGGTGACTATCTTTGATTTGGATAGCTAATAATCTTTAAAATTACCCGAGATTATTGGGTTTTATAATAATCAAAAAGGGGAGGGATTCTCATTTGAATACTAGAGAAAGCCTGTAGTTGCAGTTCGAAAACCTTTGGGTGTCATTTTACTTTCCAGTGTTTTATCGATGGCTGATGCAGTGCTACGAGAAATCCATGTGTTCAAGGAATGAGAGAGTATCGTCTTATCGCACTAATAAGGCCATGAGACGTTTTTTCAGTTCCCGATAACATGTGGCTAGCATTATTTGCTTGGACAATGTAATAAAACGTCAAATAAATCACTTTTGACCCCACTTCTGAAGGATAGGCGTTTAAGGTTCATGCTATTGAGGAAGTGACAGGAATGATATGCTAGAAATTGTATGCGTCGCTAGGCGTTCCCCACTTAATATAAGGTAAGGTGGAACCATTTCCCGTACTTGTCTTGGGTATCCAATCAAAATCCTCAAGCGTCAAGGTATTCCTGTAACTTGGAATGACTAGACGATCTCAACTTCAGGGTTAGTGGGACAATACATGATTAAATCACCTTTTTAGCAGGCTTCAAGAAGGTAAATTTGTGGATAAATATTTCATGTCTTTGGCAATTCAGAAGTGTCTGTGCCGTGTAGACGGCCGGATTACCGGCATGACTGCCAAGTGAGCGACCCTCAGTTCCAAAAGAAACACCCTAATTCGCTAGTATCGATGGTTGACTTTCAATATCTTAGATAGCTGGAACAAAGCTGGTCTAGAATCTCAAGTCAGAAAATGCGCTTCGTACCGTACAAAGGGATGCTGTGGATTTCGGCGGTAGCCTTGCAGGGCCCGGACTCCGCAAGAATAATACGTAGCCAAAGCAGTACTTTGCCTACCTCTCACCTCTTTGAACGTAGTATTTGGCTCTTTCTGATGAAGATCGTGGCCCCGTGATGAAAGAATGGGTATTTGTAGACACGAGAGTTACAAATAATCAATTAACTAGGGAAGATATCAGCGGAGGAGTTCACGTGTCGCTACAAGTAATGGCGTGGACAATGAGTCATCTTTCGATGGAAACCAAATTAGGAATAGTCTCTGGCCTTCACAAGAGATGCTTTGAGTGTACGGAGAAGGTGTCTATGACTTCATTGAGCGTACGGAGAACGGGCCTACGGAGCGGATTACCAGGATTCACCCTTCGTCCCGAGTTAAGTTGAAGCCGATCGGCGGGATTCAGACGGGACATGGGACTACGTATGTCAACGAAGAGGGGCAAATAGCATAGCATGGGCCCCGGTGGAGGATCCGAACTCAAACAAGGGCCGACAAGCTCGGCACGAAAAATGAAGCAGATAAGAGCTGAGGTTTCTGCGTATGTCAGTTAAGCCATCGCTTTCTACACCATATTAAGATGGGGAAGAAGGATCTTTGGGACCATGATGCGCTAAAGTATAAAGATACACAGTAGTGTTTCCTCCACCATCCAGCCCAAACGACTGTGCGAGTAGGCGTTGTGCACGGCTGGAGTTTCTATTTTCAGGAGGTGCTGCCGGCGGCACTGAAGAACTTTAATTTTCTTCTGCAAAAAGGTACCGAGTATGCCGAGATATGGTAACGCCAACTGCAAGAGCCGTACACTGGCCTGGCTTCAACTGACGGCTGCAATAATTGTGAATGAGGGCTATAGTATCGTTCTAATGAGACTTGCGCCGGTATTTATCCACTGACGTAGATCCGAAGGACCTGTCATTATTGTGGGACGAATGTGGACAGCTAATACCCTCAGATTAGGAGTAGGCAGTAGAATGAGGAATGAGTGAGACTTATCTCTTTTCTGAATGGGTGTGTGGTATATGAGTGACAACATTGTGCTGGAAATCAAAATTATTTTTCCTCTGTTATTTTAATTGGGGACGCCCAAGCATAGAGAAACGACAATCAGCATCTCCAATTCTTCTTGAGTGATGACGAGGGTGAAACACGAGCCACAATAATCATCGACCAACATCCTAGTCAATCCAGGTGCTCAGCACGTGCTCCGTTCCAGGCAGTCTGCCGTCATTCTAGACACTGTGAGTGCGAGCAGCGCGGGTAGCCAGGGGGGTCGGGATTGCGTTGCATGACCCGCGCCGGCACCCTCTTTACGCCCATCCACCCGGCTGTTAAGACTAGGCGAGAGACCCCATGCATGGTGCATCAACCAGGAGACGACCCAGGCATGTCCCGAAGGCCACGATCCGGCCATTTCATTGTAGTCAAGAAGGTTCTAGTCTCCAGGTCTTGCGACATCCGACTATTTCACACCTACACACCCACGGCTAGCTAACGCGTAAAGTTTTCCAAAGCCATGATAAAGTCTGGTATGAACCATTTTGGCACAGTCACGTGTTCGATCGGACTTTAGGTAGGAGCCGTGCTAAGTTTTGGAAAGCTCTCGGGCGGATCATGAAGTCCATGCTTTCATCCCACGCTGCCTATTCGGTAAGGGTTGAGCCCTGCGAGATACATCATGTACGAGACTTAGGCTTCGGAAATAGATTCCGAGCATACTTTTTTACCTGAGAATTGGAGCTTCAAAGTCACTGATGCGTTCACATTCTGTGTCGGGGGAAAGTTTTGAGCTCCCAATTTGGCCCCTATCTCGTGTGACATATAGTACCATCGATGGCTTCCGATCTCCATTTATAGGAAGACAATGCAAGGAGCTAAAATGTTCAGTAGAAGCCTGACCTGAGTGGAATTTAGATTGAGCAGAATGAGCGTAGAGGAAACCAAGTCATGAAGGTGCAGACCTGTTAGCGAGGTGTCAAGGCGAAAATAGGCCCGTACGTCTTGACGGGCGAAACTGTCTGTGCTCAACCGGAGACAGAATGTCCATTACAACGAACATCACCAGTTGCTCATTTTAGCGCTGCGAACCACGCTACCGGGTATCTCCTAGCTTGATTCTTCGAACAAAGTCCACATGGTATTCTGGAGGTTGGAAGCCATAAGCCAATTAGCAATACAAACTTCTAGGTTATTCCGAGCGAGTAATTGGACGAGTATCAAACAGCAATGCCCGCTTAGTCTAGGCTACGTCGGGGATAGAGTATGGAGCTCGTGTATGGGAAAGAAAGGTCACTTGAGGAGAAATATCAAAATATCTGAGTAGATTGAACATGTAAGCGCATACGTGTATGTGCCACGAACCTTCCTACGAGTTTCTTATATGAAATTATTAGACTAAAATTTTAGGTCTTGCATAGCACTAATTTGGAAATATTAATCGATTATTTAAGGAGGATTGAAGCGTGTTGTAGCGCCATTGCTATTGGAAATGAATTGGCTGTATGCTTAGGCTCGAGTGTCAAGGATACTGAGAGACACTTAAACTTCATTCTATCTGAGCTGCAAGCAACTGCGGCACTCTGGCATTTGCGTTTTATCATTGTAGGCATGTCTTGCAAGCTCTGGAAGTTGTCACCAGAAACCGAGGAATCGTCTGGTTGGACTTAAGATAGTAGGACTCGCTCATCAATACCCGCGCATTCGTTCGTAGATCTGGATGTAGGTGGAGCTGGTAGGCGTAAGTGACAAGAGAGATGTCCTGGCGAGCTAATGTGAATCGGAGAGATGGGCCATGGGCGTCTATGAGCGAATGAGCACAGACCCAAGACGCACTCCAGCTCCGAGCGACCCCTGGTCTCGCTTGTATTTATGCGTCTTCCCATTAGCCTCGTACCATGGGAAGCTGAGCGGCTTCTCCGGGGGTATGGTGGTATCTTCTATTCCTAACTCTATCTGAGTGAGGGTAATTACCAAAGATACTTTCTCGTCAAAAATCTTCGCTGGCATCTCCTGTATTCAATGGCTCCTGCAGGGAGCCATCCTGCTCTGGGACTGGCTCCCATGAGCCCTGTAGTTGGCATGAAATAGCTTTGTTCCTTGTCTGTGATGGCAGAATTTAAGATATTATCCCTTCGCGTTCCTACAGTGCTCTCATCACTGAACAGACAAGTCGAATGCATTGGGTACCACCAGTTTCTCATTTGACAACGCATCCATACTTTTTCAAATACTTGTCAGTGCGAAAGCGCCTAAATCGATGCATCTGACTTGGCCCTCAAGCTGAAGTCCCACGAAATCCTTAGTACGTTTCCAGCTCTTGACTAATCAAGCCACCAAATCCACTTACTCTCCGGCTGCTCATTAGTGCTGAGCTGCTCACTCAAACATACAAGGCACTAATACGCTTACTCCAACCAAATCCATCATATCGTCCGCGTTCTGGCTAAGAGAATATCTCGGATCTAAGAGCAAGTGTTTTCTTATAGTTGCAGAGACAGTTGCCTAGAACCATGCACGGAGCTGTTCCCAAAAATCGACCTAAACACCCATTTTTTAAGAATCTTTTAAATTTTACTGTCGTCAGACTTTTAGTGTAAATAGTTATCATCTTTCAACCCAATCTCACCCGCAAGATGAAGTATTGTAGGTTCAAACCGAAAGAGACTCCCATATCAAATCTAGCGATGTATCTCGAGGTGATCTTGGTTAAGGAGCTCACCGATGTAACCTCAAATCATCTGGGTCAGCTTTGGAACCTCACCGGCATAGTAGTCTATCAATCTGTCTGTTGTTTTTTTTCGATCAAGTTAATCAACCATGAGAAGCTCATTTTTAAAGAAATTTTTTTCCTTATAAAAGTTATTTCACGCAGTGCCTTATATTTTCCGAGAAAAAAGTTATTGTCACTTCAATCGGCTTACCGTTGACAGCCCTTGACAGATTTATCGCCCATCTCGTTGATAATTTTCCGTCATTACATTTCTTGTACCGAGTGATATAAAGCGAAGAAAGCGTGACAAGGTCAAAGAGATCACAAACACTACGCAACAGCTGAATTGAGTTCTAAGTCGGATTCTCCAGCAAATATTATTTTGAGTCTACCACGTCAAAGATGGCAGAATGAGGAAACTATAAGCTTCAAACAAGAGACATCTTTAAAAAATTCAATCTGCGTCTTATTTCAAAATTTAATCAAAAGTATAACGTCAACTCTAATTTTTATAATTAAATTCGCTGCAGTCTAGCCACTTATAAAATCAAATTTTAAATACTTCTCAATTCTGGACAGATACCTCTGCGCACTTCAATTTACGAGTTGCCAATTTCAGGCTAGTGAAACCACAGAGATCTCTTTGAGAAAAATTCTAGCATGTCGGAATCCATTAAAACTTATCTTAGATCACCTATCACTCCAAATAAGTCCTTTGAATTTGAATCAGCTTCTACTCCCGCTTCTCCAAGGACAAAAGTAGATTTAGAGAGAATCCCAATGGTTACATCGCCGAAGCTTACGCATGCACGTCTCTCACAGAAAAATACTGTATATCACTCGAACCAAAATTCTTACTTCAATCTATACCAAACAAACTCGATACCTCAAAGTACAGCAGTCCTCGAAACACTAGCCCCGAGTCGATCCTGCAACGGAACACCGGCTTCAACAGTGTCCTCGACAGGGACAATTACTAGCATTCAGAATTCAGTCACCGCAGGTATGCACGCTCAAAAGAGAGCATATCGGCAGAGAAGGAAAGATCCTAGCTGTGATGCATGTCGAGAGCGTAAAGTAAAATGCGATGCCACAGAAACTGTCAGCTGCTCGGAGTGTCTCAGCCGAAATGTCAAATGCCAATTTACCAAGGAGACAAATAGACGTATGTCATCCATTAAACAGGTTCAGGATTTAGAAAGACAGGTTGCTCTAATGAAACGAGAAAATTTCCAACTACGATCAATGCTTAACGTACGTGATGAAAAAGTAAGTATGAATGGCGAAGTATCCCAAATAAATCTTCCGGTTATAGGATCTCATCCCAGGAGAAGATTAAAGCCTCCGTCTCTGCAGGAATTTTCGCGAGCTCGAAATAACATAAGTAATTATGGAAAGGGTATTTTTAAACCGCCACCACCATACCGAATATCAGGAAAACAAATACACATTACACCAACACGATTAGACCTACCTTCAAAGCATCTTTCCGAACATCTTTTGCAATCTTATTTTGAATCTGTACACTTAGTAATGCCTATTCTTCATCGTCCGACATTTGAACAAGAATTTGAGACTTTGTATAAATCTGCAGGCATTTACAGCATGACGCCAGCATGGATATCTCTTTTTTACACAGTTCTAGCAGTTGGCATATTATACTCCACAGAAAATCCTGCGCAGCACATGCAGAAAGGTCGAGAGTATCTTGAGACGTCACGAATGTTAAATGATAGCTGGAATGATGAATTCAATCTCAACCATGTTCGGACTGCGATACTTACCAGTATGTTTCTTATGGAGGTCAATAAGAGATCTGCAGCTTGGGTATGGTTAGCATCAGCAGTTAGTATCTCTCAAGATATTGGGTTAAATTCAGAAGCTAGTTCATGCTCAGAAATTGAAGCAGAAATGCGACGTAGAGTGTGGTGGGCAATATACGTCTGGGATCGTCATATATCATTAGAGCTCGGACTTCCTCTCCTCATCAAGGATGATGACTGCGATGTCAATCTTCCAGCTATCATCAATGAATGTTTTACAGGGGAGGCCGGACCAACCCCAGTGAATAATTTCGGCTCATCTCAAATAAACTTGATTATATCAATCATTCATGTCGTTCGATCATTCTCTCAACTAGCGAAAGCACTAAAATCACCTATCATCTCTGAACCTACTTTGGAAATATTTGATTCTCACTTTGCTGCTTGTATGGCAGCATTCCCACAATCCCTTCAGCTTCAATCTTTAGATCCTCTTGATCCTAGATCACTAATTCCAGTCTGTCACCTAATAAATGCTCGATTAATTTTACATCGACACAATCTCAACATATCTTGTCCCCCAAAGACCAGAGCTAATGCACTAGAACAATGCATACGCGCATCTCTTGACTCATCCTCTCTCATATCACGAGCCATGGCTTGGTCAAACTTATCTCATTCTTTTGGATTAGCGGCACATTCCATGATATGTACTCATATATGGCGCTGCACACTATTTCTTTTATTTGCCGGTCATCTTGATGCAGCACTGGTCTGCATCAGAGCTTCGTCAAATATTGGGTCACTAAGGGATATTAATATTTACTGCGGTCATTATATTACTTTTTTTTTAAGAATTTTGATTGAAAAGCGTCGGTCAAATAGCATAATAATCGGTGGCGATTATCGCGACCGTCATATATTAGACGAAGAACTAATTGTATATGTTACTGGAGATCTACAAACCAACTCTAATAGCAGTTGGGTCTGGCAAAACGGAGATAAAGAGATTAATATCACAGAAAGAGAAGGGAGAAATGTCTCTCAGCCCACTACGAACAAGCATGACGTGGAGGGTATCAGTTTTAATACACCAACAACACCCAAGATTGAATCTGGAGAATGGGGCGGATGGAAAATGATTGAACATCTGGTTGGGGTACTTGCCCGTGAATATGAAGGGCATACTAGACCTACTAACCCACATTTTTTTTCCGGATCAAATACTGAAAATATCACCTCAGCCCAAGATCGACGAAAAGGCAGCGAAAGAATGAGTATAACCAACATTATCTGAGGTACTTACCCGCCACATATAGTGCTTGTTACGGAATACTATGTGACGGCAACTCTCTTTTTCCTTCCGAGACTATTAGTTTATATATGAAATTGATTTTTTAAAAAGTAGCGATGCATAAATATTGGAGAAATAGCGGATCAATAATAAAAATGTGGTGTAAGGGCTTTAACACTTGTCTACGGCGTTATTAGTTGGGGATTCACTGAGCCATATAGATATAGTAAGGTGTAGTGTATAACGCAATGACGGGGATAGAATTTCGCTTGTATCTAGAACTATAATTAACCTTGTAAAAATAATATCATAAGATTTTAGTAAATACGCAAAATTTTATCAGTAAATGTAAAGTCAACAATTTGGGGTAAAATGGTCAGTAGACAGGTACGCCATAGACACTTCGAGATTTCCTACGGCGCCGGTTTCGGGAGACATCCGTTATATTAGTTCACCTATTTAAAGAATTTCTTCGGGAAATAATTACCCTCAGTCATTCAGGTTGTAGAGCGCATTAATACAAGCAGCTGGCAAAGTGAAACTAAGTTCATAATTTATAGTCACGTGTGTGGTCATGTGCATGTCAAAACGTGGCCTACGTCAGAGCCCCAATCTTACAACCTTTTACCCGCGAAGACAATGTGAACTAAATCGAGGTGCAAAATTAATAGGATGGCAGCAGCAAGCATCGACATGATAGTGTGTTGTCTGTGGAGACTAAATGGGACGTCAATAGACAATAGAGATGTCTGACGGCAGTGGGCTATTCAGGCACGCTGAAAGTCCGAAGAGGACTCAGAGGCGGGGATTATCCTGCGTGCCTTCTTAGCGTCAAATTTTTAGAAATAAATTAAGAAATATTCCAAGCTCAAACGAGATTACAACATGAAGCGATTTGTGGAATAATTATCACAAACTGTGAGCGGATGTATATCTGAGTATAATCAGCTCTAGTTAAGTAGGCATTCAAGATGATCAGTGCTTGCATACACATAAGAAGGGAGATTCTTCTGGTTTAGCCTGGGTAGAGAACCTCAGTGATTTAGTTATAATACGAGATTGAGCCAATAACGTTTACACAAACCAATAATATGATAAGTTGATATCACGGTGACATGATTCACTCCATAATGCGACTCGTAATGAGGTATTTAGCTAACAAGTGACCAGTGTCCTCCATATATTGTAGATGACCCGTATGATCTTTTACACACTCATAATCTATATTCCCTAAAATATTACTCAAGAGCCGTTGTCGGAATGATTCATCTCGCTGGGGTTATTTGGAGTCGGCGGTGGTTGCTGCATCGCATGGGCTAGTTCTCTCGATTTGTGCATTCTGAGAGTCGGATAATGCTTTATCCGAATGAGAGGTAAATAGCAATTCCATAGCATCAACTCAGAAGAAGGAGGGCAAGACTGAACACCTGTACGCGGTGTCCTCTACGAACCTGGGAGTGAAATATTCTCCCAGAGCCAAGTTCAGTCAAATTTCGCAATACCAACGATGTTGGCCCACGAGGCAATAATTCAAAATTCTCCGCCACGTCAAATTTTCGCTCCCAACGAGTTCGACTCCTACCCACGTCTCATCAAGTCTACAAGTACGACCAAGTACATCCTCGTTCCAATGACCACTCTTCTCATCAACTATTCTCTGGCCTCATCTAGCCGCCAAATACACGCCCACGCCGATATTTACACCCGACGGAGGAAGCAAAGCGTGGCGCACAAATCTGGGAGACAGTTCTTTGGGATGGACGTGAGAGGGATTGGGACAAGTTTACAAGATGACACAGAGAATGGATACAATCTCGACGGGCGTGTAATGTTGAATTTTGGCAAGGAGTTTTACGAATTGAGCTTTGTGCGCGCCAAGACTTCGCTTGCGAGAGTGCAGCGGACACTATAACAACACGCAAACGATGGAAGGTGTGGTGGTCCGCCTCCTGGTGGTGTTCTCCAGTATAGTTTGAGTAGCCTAGGCACCTACTCCACTTGGGAAGGAGACACCGAAGACTACATTTCGCGCGGAGAAATTTCAGTGGATGATGAAGGCATGTCTGGATAATCCAGGGTTTTTGAGACGTTCCCCTGGGTGGGTATTCACGGATGAGGGTTGACTTGGGGTGAAGAAAAAGCCGCCATAACTTCGCAGTGGTACTTGCAAATGAAATCTGAGGCATGAGTGCACTTATTGTAAATTGAGTCATCTATTCTGTACATTTTCTCCGATATTGTGTCATAGCTAGATAGCTGCATACGCAATTAAAATCTGATGCAAAAAAAAAAAAAAAAAAAAACTCAGAAGAAGACGAATAACCATGAGTGCGCATTTCTTCTGAACGATAGTTCGAACTACTCACACGAGTGCCCTCATAACTTTAAGTGAACCAATAGACTTTTAGTGTATGACCTTTGTTGTACCAACAGTCGTTTATTAATTCAAAAAGTTACCCATGGTTCTTAAATTTTCATGGAAAAAAACCTTGAGCCAATTGGTATTCCAGCCAGACTTGCAATGTTGATACGCAATAGTCGCGTGAGTAACGCTTATATCTTGCTGTTACCGCACCAGAAATCTATAAACTTGAATGAAATAGGCGTTCAGGTCCTCCAACGTGAGGGTTGAAGTTGTTGTGATCTAACGCTTTTCATCCTCGGACTTCATGGTGAGCGGTTGTCGCATTGCACGTGACGCTATGCGAGGGAGAAGGAACAGACTGGCGAAAGCCGCTCGCCAGACCTAAGCGATCTGGCCCACTTGTAGATGGAGAAATCTCTTCTGTATGTAGAATTGAAAAACACCCCTAACTAGTACAATAACAATAGTAAAGAACTCAAACATCCACACCTCAGTAATCTCATAAACTGTTGCCCAAAAACCTCTACCTCATCTCTATCGCTCAACGACAAAGCTTCAACAGAAGGAAGCCCGGCATATCTACAACTTTATTTCGAGGAGGTCAGGTGACAATGGAAATTCATACAGTATGAGAAATAATCATGGAAAGACTCTACAAACAGAGCATGGAACTTATACTGTCGAAAGGGACTACCACTTAGAAGAGTAGAGTGAGCGAAACCACCATTGGTCTTTTCTCTATCTCGAAGGAACTAGAGGAGACCGTCATAAAATGTCAACTAGCCAACAAACTCGAAGCATCTTCCGCAAATATACTCATTCTTACCTGAATTCATATAGGGTCAATACCTCAAACAGAACAGGAATCTCATCCGCCATGGAAGAGGGTAGATTGGGAAACCTTAATCATCAGACTTGCCGCAAACTTCCACTATAAAATGGGCAATCACCAACTTGACTCCCGGCAAGCTATCAGCCTACGAGGAACGACAATCACCGAAGCAATTCAACAAAGAATAAAAGAAATAGCACCTAGAGAGACAGCGTCACTATATTCTATGCCATGGTTCGTATCATGACTATCCATAAAAAGATGAAAATATGCCTATTAAATGGTAGGGTATCTAGTTGTCATAGTGACACACTTGTCTAGTTGAGACAAATTCAAGCTGGTTGTAGTGTACTTAAAGAAAGATTAAACTCAGTGAAAAGAAATGTAATACAACTATAGGTAATGGCTATTTGTTCATTCTTCCAGCTCAACCATTATGTAGTTCGTTGGTGAGCATGACATATTGCTCGGCTACTGACCGTCTTCATCCCAATGAGCCATGTAGCTTGGCTCTATCACTTAGTGTTTCGGCCTTGTATTTCCGACCTCAGGGGTCTTTGATACTATTGTTCTTTTCGGGTATTGGATTGTGATCTTATATGCGCACGAACCAACTATATATTACGAATTTTTGTAAATCTTCAGACACCTTTTCTCTCTTCTTACTTTAAAATTTGAATTTGAATTTGAAATCTTTTACGTGACAGGAAGAACCTAACATTTATTTAGACATGACACGGGTAGATGGGCTCTGAGAGTTTATTGCTACCTACATGACCGGCAGTGAAGCCAGAAGCGACAAAAGAAAAGAAGGAAGAAAAAAAGGCACAATAAATGTCTGAAATACAGTGCCCTGCGCCGCATCCCTATCTTCCAAACCCATCTCCTCTCAAGTTGGAAACAATCTCAGCATGTTCACCTCCCACCCTGTTCATTCTTCGGCAGGCTGTCACATCTGTTTGTGGTTAAGAATCGGATAAACTTTTGCCATCCCTTCTCCCCCATCATTTCCCTGGCCCCAGGTGGAGCCCACGTTGGAGGGCGGAGAGATAGTTACTAGAGTGTAAATATTTTGTCTCTTTAGATTATTTAGACTCATTTTTGGGGCACATTTCGAGCGAACAGCAAGATTGGCTGTCCTTTCACCATCGCCCTCAAACTTTGTAATGAAACCATGACATTAGAAATGCTGTAATCTAAGTAGCAGAACAATCAAAAAAAGGGAACAGATGATGTGAAAAAAACAAACAGGTGATTCTGAGAAACGGCTAATTTGAACAAACTGGACTTGTAGAGGAAGTCGGATGGCAATGAATGAAAGAATTCATCGATAGGGGAAGGGACGAAACGTAACTCGCGCTGGATGAACGGTGTTGGCTTGCTTCCTGAAGGAAACCATCGAAATTTAATAGATAGAAGGCAGATAGGATCAGGTGATTTTATCAAATTGTTTTTCTCCTCTTTATAGTTATTGCTACACATGTCTTCGTGGATCCATGGGGAGCCTGAACAAGATATATAATATCAAACTTAACAAACTAAAGGGGATTAGGTCTTTTGACTTGGAAGTCCTTTTTAAAAGCCAAATAGTATATAATGCATTAATCGATTATCGCTAACACGGAAGCTGCGGTAGCTCAGTGGTAGAGCGGAGGATTGCAGTAGAGTTAACATCCTCAGGTCCTGTGTTCGAACCACAGTCGCAGCTAATCAAGCAAACCTCAATTCGCCCAGCAGTTATTTCTTTTTGTGGTCTTCGGCAATTCTTCATTCCGATACACAATTATTCCTTTCTTTAATTTCATGTGTTCTACTTAGCAGACATTTTCATCCTACATAACAAATTCGAGATGTACAGCGAGCCCCCCTTTAAAAAGAAGGACTATTCTCAACACCTGTCAGCGGTGTCTCCTACGAACCTCCAGCTCTCACCGTAGAGTCTGCAGAGCCTAGATTAAGTAACACTTTTTCAACTTTGAGCTTAGTTATCTCCCCCTCCATCAAAGATACGCTTCCGATAAATAATCTGATGACCAAGACAAAGATAATAATACTGGGAATGAGGAAAGATATTGTGCTACAGAACGCTACTGCGGAAGTCAGAGAAGCTCTCGTCATATCACAACATGTGATACCCACTGGCGGGTGAACAAAAAGTCCTCGAAAGCAAAGTAATAGACCTTTTCATCCTCAAGAAAATCAGGTTTCGACTTGTCGACAATATCGTCTCTTCCACACCTCATCTCTGGATCTGATAGCCAAGGAGGGCATTCAAGAATCTTATTTCTACGCCAGCTATCACACTTAGACAATTCTTTATCACCGAAAACTCCATTCGACCATATACCTGGTGGGTCAGAGTCTGCTTTGACAAAGACTATCCTTCAAGTGGCTCGCAAACGTTCTCGCCAGTAAAGCTCTGAAGGTGTTGGATGCCCTCCAAAGCCTAGGCAGTACATCCCGCGAGCCCACACCAAACACTCTCCGTCAAGCGATAATTGCCTGTATATTACGCATATCCTACTATATTGCTGAAACCTGGTGGCCTGGCCTACACAGAGCCGCGCCTCAAAACCGTAATGTCTCAAACTGAGTCGAAGTCCATTAATCCCTAATACGCAAAGTTATTATTTGCAGTGCCAGGGCCATTTTACCTGTTCATCTGATAACCCCTAAACCAATCCTTTATTGAGAAGCTGGCTTACTCTTACCAAATATTCATCTGGACACCAAGTTACACCAGGCCGCCTTATATACCCACTGTATGGATCCTAACACCCCCTGCACTACTCTATCACGTGGAGCTTATAGCACGGCAGACGCGTACTATGCCGCTCCAGATAGATTCTTGGGTTATCAAAAATAATATTCCTAGACCCCCTCCAACTACCACCATGGCACATTCGAGGAAGCTGGCACGTAAGCACCAAATGGGTCACCAGATCAATTTTCTAACCTCAAGAAATCATCCCATTCCAAGACCTAGTAGTTTACTCGGACGGTGAAAGCCTAGAGATAGAACTCAGCCCCAGGGTAGGTGGTAGAGTATCTATTATGCAAGCTAACTAAGTGGTGTTAAAGAAACCTCTACCCCTCAGCCTGACGCTGAAAACCTTCGATGAGGAAGTCCTCGCTGCACTCGAAGCAGTGGAACTGACTATGTCCCTTCATTTACACGCTTCGCCAACAATCTTTGGGTTCTTTTAGATAATTTTGACGTCGCCTGACGCCTTCTCTCAACTCCAGTCTGCTCTTCTCAAGACACTATTATAAGTTTTGCAATTAATGTAGACGCCTGGCTTCTTCGACAAGGTCTTCCACACACTGCTCCAGGAAAAATTAAAGTTTGCTGGATCCCAGAACATTCTAGGACCCGAGGAAATGTCCTAGCAGATCGTGCCTGCAAAGAAGCTCTATCCATGATCCTGCCCTCGAAATGTCCCCTTTCCGTGACTGCAGCAAAGAGCTAAGCCAAATAGACGCTACTTTCTTCGATATATATTAAAATATACGTACTCTAATCACTTGTATAACCTGATCAGAGGCACTGCACAGCAAATGTAAGGAAGATGAATCAGTATTGAATTGATGTCCCACAGTGGCGATATGAGTTGGGTCTTATAGAAGCCCCCATCAACCAAACTATGGTCCACTATTCTACTCTGTTCTAAAAGTGTCTCATTCTCTCGTATAACTGAGAAGTACTCTTTCAATGACTTGAGTCATTGAAGTATGACTGGTTCTTCACTTGAAAGATCGTCTAAGACTCTTCGCTCAGATTACTCTGTTAGTACTGACTGACGGTCTATCGTTCAGATAGTGCACAGCTCGTAACTAAGTGAGTTGTGTAGACCGATACTGGAGGTTCCTTATTCTATCTATTAGGACATGATATGTTTCTCTAACAATAAATGAGTATTAGGAGCAGAACTCTCCACAATCATACCGTACTCCCAAAATAGGGTTCTCAGTGGGATCTCCCAAAGAATTATCCCTACCTAGGGCTCTCATTGCTCACATCTACGCCGCCCGCTCAGGTCATAGAGACTTCGCCTCGTACCACGAACGTTTCAAACACAAAAATGCGCACAATAATTGCAGCTACAAAGGATAAAAATCTCTCAGACACGTATTAAAATGTTGTCTGCCGCTCAAGAGACCCCCAAGAGCTCCTAGGGCATTCCCAAGTGAGATTTCGTGTCTTTTCAGTACATTCAAAGGAGCCGCCAAAACTACCAAGTGACTTGTGGAAACGAAGTTCTCCACTGAAATATGCCCCAGATCTACCCCTGTGGTTACATTATCATCCTTAAAAAAGTATCTAAATACTCAAAAACTAGAAATTATCAGCATACCTTATAGAACTGTGTCTCCTTTTCTTATAAAGCTCGGAGGAGAAGCAACGGCTCACTCGTCTATCTAATCTTTTGTAACTTCAATTTGTACCGTAGATTTGCGTTTTCCTGGCTTGCAGATGTTAAATAAATGCTGCCTCCGGCTACTTGTCCCTCGGACCCTTCTTTGTTTGAGTGGTTGAGTGCCTCGGCAACTAGAGCAGCTAGCTCAAGTAGCCTTTACCGTTAGGTGTAGTGAGCGCGTATTGGCTGCAGCCTGTGCTAGATAAATATAAAATGACACAAAACCAAAACCAAAAAATACACAGATTCCAGTTGGCCAACCCAATACCAAACTAGTTGCGCACGTACGCCTCAAGCTCGGGTAAGCCTACGGAACAATTATTCACCAATGTTCAACTTGGAAAAATATCATTTTTACCAATGAGCTGCGCAGTGTTCCACGCTTCCTTTGCTATCTTGACATGGTGAATTCGATTTTTATATCTTCTTTAGCCTCCTCCAGTCATTTTGCTTTCCGTACTTCAACATGGCAGGTGTAGATGCTGGCGTGGGTAAATCCAGCGGCTTCGATACGTCGCACAAAGCGCCAATGGCCACTAACAACAACAGCAGCGAAGCGCAGACAGCTTCAAAGGATAAGAATTTGGAACTCCAGGGGAAACTACTTCAACAGGCTAGACTAATCGTGATGGGAGATGTGGGTGAGGGGGGCCTACCATCCATGGAGGATGTTGACGAAGCCGTGAAGGCATTCAATGCTCACAAGAGAGCCTGGACGGAAATGACCCAGAAGATGTCTGAAATCGAAGAGAGGATGACGGCCCAAGAGGAAGTTTTCAAGAAGAGCCTCGCGGATCCTGCTCCAAAAGCTGCTCCAGCAGTGACTTCGGAAGCGCCGACATCAAGGAGCTACGCGGCGCTAAATATGCGACTACCAACCGAATTTAAAATACTGCGGCAAGACTTCCCAGTCGAGGTCGACGGTGTCCCAGTGCGGACATGAATTGAAGGGGGCAGAGGTGCCAACAATTATGCCATCATCAGAAAGATTCAGACGGCGACTAGGGCTCGGATTTCTGACCTCCCAATTAATAGGATACTGATCGACTTTCTAAATCTTGATCATCGATTTTGTATATTGGTCTGTAATGACAGACACGGATATAATTCATGAGATTACTTAATGAGAGGCTGGGATTGATTCCAATATTATTTGGTAGAAGACTTGTCCCAACTATCAGAAGGCTACAGCGTCTTTATCTATCTACAGGTAAAATCCCCCATATCCCATTCATACTAGCCATACAGGACCTAGCATATTAAACTTGATACGTATCATCATTTTGGGGTCGAGGTCTACCGTGTACTTGCTACTTGAGTCGCGTGTCTGACTACTATGAGACACGCTCAAGTATCAACCTTATAACCCATACCAAACCCAAACTACTTCACTACCCTGAATATGACCCCATGAATAGTTGTAACAGTAGCCTGCAACCTAGCAAAATTAGGCTAGACATCGTTGACTAAGACCTAATCCGAACAGATACGATGGTAACATGATGGAAAGGAGCACTAGCGGTCAAAGAAAAACGGCCGCACTCGTGAATAAATTATGGCCAGCCTCCCATCGGAGGCAATGCAAACAGAAGTGGTTCGAGATGGGCTCGGCATCAATGCCATGCTGTCCACCGCGCAAATGCGGTCACTACGGGCCCAACCAAAGTAGTATTTCAACTACAGCCAGTGGGGACACACACCGGCGTCGTGTGGAAAGACAGCTAGGTGCGGTGAGTGCGCTGACACTCACCGAGCTCGGGATTATCCGAGGACAAGAGTTTCTTGCGCGAACTGCGGCAGGGAGCATCGTTCATGGTAAAAAGCAGCGTATCCGATCTATCAGGTCTACAAGAGAAGTGCGGAGAAGGCCCGAATGGAGCAGTTATCGAGAGCAGCGGAAATCTGGAATGAGAAGCCCACAATGGCGCCGATGCGAACAGTCGGAACGACTGATGATCAGGGATCCACTTTGGTTACCAGTAAGAAGACTGCAAGACTCAGAAGAAGTCCAGGACGACCACGCAAGGTAGTCGAAGCCCCAGCAGCACCAACGATGCCCGCGCCAATAGCACCACTATCGGGGCCAACTCTTAGAGCACTTCGACGACCGACGCTGAGCGAGGAGGTGTCTTCTTTGAATTCCTCATAGCAGTAGTCTGATCGAAGGGAGGTTCACAAAATCCGCGGGAAGCTAATGAATTTATGGTTGGAAGAGCCGACAAAGACGAATTCTTCACCTTCCAGTGGTGCCGGTGTAATCGCCCAGTATGCTCTGCATATCTGGGATAGCCCAGAAGTATCGCATCCGAATCGAAGTCGAAAGCAACCTCAAGCATATATCCATTTGACAACTTCTCGACAATGCCTTTCTTATCATTCTCATCTGAGTCCTCCACCTCTTTTTAACCACACCTCATTTCGCCTCAATGACAAATAAAGAAGTTACTCCAATTGCAAACAGGGGCTTGCACCATTAATTACCGGCCATCACTCATTATAGATTTATGACGCTACGTATACCCGCAAGGAGGAAGTTAAGTCATAATATACAAAGCTGGGTCATGGTTTATGGGGGACTGATGCTCTAATGCGACAAACAACTTGAGGAAAGACAAGCGCCTGATATGTGGAGCGAGAGGAGGAAAAAGTCTCTGAAGACGATGCTGGGACTGACATTTTCGAGTAGTTTTCAACTTTGGAACGTTTGTGGGCGCCAACTTCAGGGTTTTGACAAGTTAGCCCTGAGGGCTTCTTTTGTCGATGAGTCAACGGCACTCCCCAGCGCCCTGGACGGCACAAAAGAAGTTGGGCTAAGCTACCATACAGCAATCACGCTCTGTCAAGACTTTTCTGACATTTCAGCACGACCTTGGGGAAGGAGTTGGAAGGAGGCTAGAAAGGCAGAGGGTGAATTTCCCGAGGTACACACAAGTCTGCAGCGCCCAGCTGGCCGGCCTCTTCGAACACTTTAGGAGGGTCACTATGTTTTCGGATTTAGTCCTAATGTCAACATTAGAAGAGCCCCGCACCCCGTGGTTTTTGCGATTTTTTCCGGCTGCCATACACCCGCAAATGGCCATCGTTCCGATGGTTGGAGAGGGGAAATAATGAAGGGCAAAGGGCTCCTCTAAGTGTATGATCGAATGGGGACTTGTGAGAGGCGGTACTGTTTGAGGGGAGCTGTATGGGAGGCATAGAAGGGGGTATACTACTAGCATAGGTATACTTGGCCTGTTGGTAGAGAGGAGCTGCATGTCCTATATAGTCATAGACTCAGACAGGACAGTAAAATGAAATTAAAAGAAAATTGGTGTTGGTATACAGCAGAGCTAGTCCAGAATAAAATCAGTGAATTATCGACAGCTAGGGACGGTAGGCCGCCTACATCTTGCTACTTACATCGGGCATTTTAATGAACGACGCCGATCATAACCGTCTCTGTTGCTTAGCAACCGTTGCCAATCTACACCCTTGGTAGTCTCTATAGCTGACTAGACCCTAGATTCCATCTCTGCCGTACGGCCGCTGACTCGACACACACAACGGAGTATTCCCGCAACAATCAGACGTTAAACCAGGGAAATGATTGAATACTTCACTCACGGTTGCATGGGGTGGATAGTGACTCTCTGACTATTAAAAAAGTATATCTGCTGCAGGTACACAAATCCTGGCATATTTGGGGAAGTAATTGGCGAGACAACACTGCGCTCGAGACATGGCAGTTATCACAAACACAATAACATCGTGCGGCTGCAAGTGTGAGATTTAGGGTGCTATTCTCCCGCCAGCATCACGGACCGTATTGAGTATTTTTTGGCAACTAGTCTGCAGAGGTAGTTCTTGATTTGACTGTTGAACGGCCCTGGCAAGCATAGGGTAGTCTTCGATACTGCAATAAAGTTACCAAAGACCTTGTGCTCTCAGAGCCCCGCTTTTAGCACCCAAGAAACTAATATTCTATTCGGAAAACATTCCCAAGAGTTCTAAAGTCGCTGGTATACAAAGAATTAATTAGATCTAGAACTGATATGATGAAGTTGAAATTTTACAAGGTTTAAGTTTTCGATAGCATACATGAATCCTAACAGGAATCCAAACACTTTACTTCTCATAGTGTCAAACTCATACAGTCAAGTTACAGCAGTGTTAGCATTGCGGAACCTGCCAAACGCCTCTCGCCATTTTTAATAGAGATAGTTCTAATTTCTCTCAATACACTGAATATCGAGTTTAAGAAATACTGTTACCAAGAGAATCCGTAAGCTACTAGTTTTTAAAGTCATTAGGCACCCGCCATTATAGTATGAAGTAACAGAGAGCTTAGTTCAAACGTATGTTCCAAATACTTATCTTCAGTGAGGGGAAGCTTTGGAATTTTGGGAAGATAATTAGTCTGATATAATAAGCATTTAGAAGACTCCTTGAATGTTTGATGTTGACTTACTGCTCCTTGCTTCGCAAAATGAAGCACTGTCTTTGCAACCGTAGAGCTCATTGTTTGAGCGGCCACTTTCTCCATAAAAGATGGGTGCCTTGACTCTTCCATAATTGACGGAAGTCCGCTTAATAATCTTTCGATAACTAGGTCATCTGCAGCGTGCCCCATACTTTCTGAGTCAACTAGTTCCAGAAAATCTTTATATATTTGTCCTCCCAAGTACCATTCTCCAATTACACTGTCCATACCAAGAAATCCTCTGAGAAGTACTCTCAAGCTTTCATAGTCCAGCTCTATAAGGGCTTTGGGGGCTACTTCCCTATAAAAGGTTCGATGAGCTTCACAAAACGAGCCAGCTTTAAGGAGACATTCTACTTCACCCCTAGGATCGTTTTCCACACTTCTTAGATAGAGAGCCTTAGCTCTCCAAATCCAGGATGTAGGAATCTTGTATTTTTTTTCAAGCATGATAAAATTTGGACAGGTCTCATTTTTAATTTGACCTGCATTCCGACCTATATGATCTTGAATTGATCTAGATCTCAAGTCTGGAGATGTTAAATGTAAGAGAACAAAGGTCGCATCAAGCCAGCTACCTTCACTGACAAGTTGAGAGGCAAATGATAAGGTGAGTTGGTCAGCTTTGAGATTACTCTCAGATTTGAATCGGAGAAGACCAGCACAAATCATAGCCTGGCTAAGCTGCCATGAAAGTCGAACATTCATTGGCGATAGTTGAGAATTTTCTGGGCAGAGTACATCTTCCATGTCCGCATTTTCAAAGGAATACAGCTTCAGAAGCCCCCATAGTAAATCAATGCGATCGTTAGCATTAGGATCTTGCCATAAAGCTGGTACTTTATGTTCAATATACCATGGAAAAGGCCATGTAGTCTCTTTCTTTTCCTTTAGGTCTACATCAAATGATTCCACGGCAGATTCGATAGGTTCTTCGAAAGAGATACCGTACCATAATCGAAGTCCAAAGGCCTGTCGCCAATCGAGTCCAAAACGCTTTGATATGGTGAAATAATCGACTCTATCTTCTAAAGGCCCCTTGAGTCCCTCGCATCTACAGACATTTCCTGCAAGAATCTCGTATATTGTCCTGATAGGCTGAGTAAACTCAGATAGTATCTTCGAATTCTTCCAAGCATGAAGTTGTTCTTGTATATCTCTCCTGATGCTTTCTTTGCTTCCAATAAGTGCAACAAGTGTGCTGAGGCGGAGATCACCTGCAGCAATTAAGTTAGAGCACGCATTATCAACCTTATGACCTGAAAGGGAAAATATTGCTTTCTCTTCATAAGATCTTGCCAAGGCGATTTGTTTACTGGAAGAATCTTCGACAACTTTTTCCCAGAATACGGATAACTTTTCCTTTCGTAGTAAAGATTTAATTTGAGGGATATCTTGGAGTTCATCAGGAACTATGAAATCATCCCATAGAATACTAGCCAACTCCCACACAAGTTTCTCATGACTCATTGCCTGGTCGCGAGAACTGCTATTATCAGAGAAATTAGAAAATAAAAATGTGTTGGGCAGAGAAGCAACTGGGATACTATTTGTTTCATCTATACTCGCGATATCCTTATATTTTTGAAACAGTCCAGCCGATGCCTCATTTGTAAATCTTGCAAAATGAAGATCTCTATGCTCAGATACAATTACTCTCCTCTGTATACAGAGCAGTGCGTTACTCTCACGATCCCCTAAAGGAGACTTTTTCAATGAATTCCCAGGAATCGGTGCAGCGTAGATGAGAGTACCATCAGGGCCCCATTCAGGTCGCAAAGAATAATGAAATAATCGTTCGTTTTCATCCATGTTAGAAGTATCGTGCTCACTTGTTTTTGGTCGCTTTTCATATGGCCACTAAAAATATGCCTTAGCAAAAAGGTTCAATTATCAATTATATACAAATATTTGAGAAGACATCTGTTCCTCTTCCTGATATCATTATTGGGGGAGAACACTAACCTCAAACCCCATCCTTTTTGCGGGAGCTTGGGAAAGCTTTCCATAAATTCTACTCTGACCGAAAAGGGAGTTCATAAGATCAATGCTAGTAACAAGTCCATCTCCATCTAAAATCATGCGGTCAGACACAGAGTTTTTGAAGGCACCAAACTGTGATTCTTCGTCTTCTACTTCAACTAGACTCTTAAGCAGTGCACGATCTTGCTTTCGAGGGCTAATTGTCTTTTGTAACGTGGATGTCCAATCGTCGTTTGGAAGAAAGCGTCCTGTCGGTGTGCCAAAATGCCTTGAATCATCCCATACTGATGTTTCAAAAGCTGCTTGATTATCCTTTACTGATCTAATATCGTCATCATCGCCTTCAGAGCTGATAAGCTCTGCTAAATTTCCGTACTCGAGTAGCATGCTGTTTGTTTCGCGGGGAAGGTTGCCGTCTGATTCACAATTATTTGACACAGAAGCTAGTTCCATCGAGTTTTTTGTACTATTATCGGATGAGGAATTTACAGAGCAGTCGTCTGAAAACGAATTTTCTTCTGTTACTGTTAGTTGATTTTGATGGCTATCTTCGTAGATAACTCGGTCGTCAAAAGCACCGGGAAGAAAGATTTTTGATTTTTTGAACTGAAAGGTATCTTCTGGTTCCGAGTCTGTTTGCGTCATTTGTGAGGATACAAATGATGAATCGTAATGATCGGACATGGAAGAGTTTTGTGTTGAACCTTGCGCAACGGGCCCAAAACTTTTAACCAGTTTCGCCTCTTCTTCATTAATTTCATCCTCATCCTCGTCTGGACATCCATAGGTTGTAAAATGTGGAACCATGAAGGTCCAGGTTCCTGTAGCCTTCTCATAATTGACAAATTCTGTGTCTGGGACCTTTTTCAGTTTTTCAATATGTTTTTGTAGCCGTACACCTGATTGATCTGTGAGGGGGGTTTTTTTGTCTTTCTTGCGGGGCCAAGAGTTTTCTAATGTAATAGTTGAAGGTACATTAAGGCCTCTACCCACTGGTGGCTTCTGGCAGTTGTCAGGATACACGGTGACCTGACGGACTTCTATCTTTACTATATGATCCATGATTTCATCAATATTAATCGAGGTTAGATCAACTGGGACATTGAATTTCACCGAACCGATCCCATGCCGACCAACTGTGAGCCCTGATATTTTTTGTCGTTGCACGCGATTCATGGATTCAATTTCTGCTTTACTGGGTTTCATCCAATAATCTCCAGCTTTTCTTTCATCTGGAGATTCTGATACACCAAACTCCCCTGGTTCAGCGGCTTCCTCTTCTCTAACAATAGCAAGTTGATTACTGCTAGTGGTGAGCTGCTCTGTATCGATAGCAGGGACCATTACAGAAGACTGGTTTCCATTTGTTGTTGTTCGGCCTCGAGAGTAGCCAAGCTCTTTTTGTCCGAGAGTGGCAGTATCAACCTGTTTCAACGGGCTGGAAGCACCAATCCCTCCGCTGCCACCTCCGACACTAGAGTCAAATGATACCCTCTTTTTTAGTATTCCAGATGGAATATTTGATTGTTGTTTTTGCGATATGGGAGGCGTGAACAAATCAGAACGAATATTTCGACTAATAGTTAACTTCTTGACACTTCCGGTACTTCCAAAGTTTCCAGCCCCCGAACTCGCCGAGAATGCTCCAGGAGCCAAGATACTATCCTCCGTGTTGAAACTTCTACGAAGACTGCTGGTGGATACGCTCTTGCTGAGTGTGCGACTGAAAGATCCAGCTCCAAGTAAGTTACTGGTATTGAATGCACCTGGGGTACTAGAAGTGCTAGTAGCACTAGCTGGTGAACCATAAGTACTGTATGAAAACCCGAACCCACGTCTCTGGGGGGTAGAAAATCGTGAAGTAGACGCAGAGTTAAGTTTATAGAGAGGTAAAGCTGCATTTTTAGGCCCGTTTGAATTGCGATTACTAGATAGAGGAGTTGCGATGGGGCCAGGATTATTCACTTGTGTAGAGGCTATGTCGGCAAAAAGAGACTGGGAACCAAAGGCAGCATTATCCCCAATACTAGCTGTTAATGCTTGAGGTCCTTGTTGGTTTTGAATAGTATTACCAAACATATTCCCTCCACCAAACCCTGAATTTGTCTGTTGTTGGTTATTGGTACTACCAAATAAAGAGTTATTTTGTTGGATGCCGGCATTTCCGAATAAATTGTTAGTTGAATTTTGCTGGTTTCCTCCAAATAACGAGGGTTTTTGTTGATTATTATTGTTTCCTAAGCCAAAAAGACTGGGGGCCTGTTGATTTTGATTTCCGAAGCCAGAAAAGGCGTTTCCAGCAGTGTTAGCTTGATTATTTTGCGCACCGAAGACATTGTCGTTACCAGAATTAGCAGGTTTGTTTCCAAAAAGGCTTGAGCTAGCCTGATTGTTCATATTGTTACCAAATGCTGAAGTGGCTGTGGTATTGCCAAAGAGGCCTCCGGTACTAGTGGCAGGTGCTGGTGTTCCAAATAGACCACCCGCAGGCTTTTGCTGAGTATTTCCGAAAAGGGATGTAGTTCCGCTAGCTTGGGTATTTGCTGCAATTGCACCGAAAGCGTTATTTGCGTTAGGCTGTTGGGCACCAAAGCCTGAAGTCGTAGGTTGTTGCTGCTGATTGGTATTGCCAAAGAGTCCACCACTGCCAAACCCACCAGATGTCGTTGTAGTTCCGCCAAAGCCTGTTCCAGCCGAAGTTGGTTGCGTGGATCCGAAACTAAAGGCAGGTTTTGCAGGAGCTGCCTGCCCAAATAGAGATCCACCCGTATTTGTACTCGCTGTGCCGAAAGCTCCAGGATTGGTATTCGTATTACCAAATGCGCTTGGAGTGGTGTTCCCAAATAGGCCACTAGTTTGCGGAGTTGTTTGTTGAGTACCAAATAATCCTCCTGTAGTCGGTTTTGCCCCAAAAATACTGCCAGTTCCAGTTGTTGAATTGTTACCAAATCCCCCTGTTGTTTGCTGCGTGGTTCCAAAGGGGGAGCTTGTATTTGCTGTACCAAACATTGTTCCTCCTGTAGTATTATTTGCTGAGCCAAATCCTGTATTACTTGCGCCAAATCCTCCGAAGTTTGTTTGCCCAAAGGCTCCCGCTTGATTACTTCCATTTCCATAACGCCGACCTTGATTATAGTCTACTAACCTTAGCTCTTCCGGAGAGAACTTCTGGTACGGCAACTGAAAAGTTATGTTTTGAAAAGAGTTTTGTTGGTTGGAGCTACTATTTGGCTCTTTCTCAACGAAGGCTTGAAATGGAACACTACCTGTTCCTTGACATTCTCCCGTAGTTGGCTGACTTATGGCAGCTTGTGCAGGAGCACCAAATGCAGAGGTTGCTGCTGATGGTGTGCTCCCAAAAGGAGTACTTGAAGCCGCTGTATTATCTTTGTTAATATCTAGAATGGTAATTTAGTAAAAGGTTTCCTACCTCCGAACAGACTACCTCCGGCATTATTAGCTCCAAACGCTGTAGATGAACCGGTTGCACCAAATCCACCAGTGCCAAATGCACCACCAGTGCTTGTATTGCCAGTACCAAATAATCCACCTCCGGTTGAAGGAGTTGTACCAAAGGTAGCTGGTTTGGCAGCACCAAAAGCGTTTGTTGTATTACCAAAGGCACTTGTAGCTAGTTCTGTTAGCCATTTAGAGCCACTAGTAAATGTATGATAGGCCAGATTTTGAACGCATGCATCTGAATTGTGGATACAAAAGATAAATGTAATTTGGGGAGAGATTTATTAATATGGGTATCTAACCATAGAGCTAGTTGAGAGAATAATTCATTCAGAATATCAAGAGGTTGGCTTTATGACAGCGAGAAGAAATATTTGCTTTGATAACATACCTCCAGGAGCACCAAAAGCGCTTGTAGTACCACTTCCAAATAGACCAGTCCCCGTGGTATTATTTGTTGTTCCAAATCCTGAGGTGGGTGCCGTTCCAAAGCCTGATTTGATGAATAGAGATCGTATTAGCCATTAGTTTAGACTCTAAATGTCACACTCCATAGAGCATCGGTGTATTAAACAAATTCATCTAAGGGACGCAGCGGATGCCAAAGACATACCTGTAGGTTGTGTTGTATTTGTACCGAACCCACTGAATGCGGAACTAGTTGTTTGGTTATTGTTCTGACCAAAACCACCAAAGCCTCCAAAGCCCGACATAATGAGCACAAAAGAGCTTGAGATGGGCTGGATTTAATTTGATTTCCAATTCCAGGACCACTTTGACAAGTGATGTAAGAGTTGGCTGTACGCGTGAAGCGTTTGTCGGGGTTGAATGATTGCACTCAGAGATAAGAGTCGGTCGTATGCATCGGTATTTGGGAAGATTTAGACGAGGAGTTTGATATGTCGATGTTTTACTCTTGAGGGGAAGACGTAGTTAGGCAGGCGATAAGTAGACAGTTTATTAGCCTGTGAGCGCGGGTGGAGGAAATTGAAGGAGGTAAAAATTGATTCAGCCATGCACAACAACCATGACATTAGATGGTTGGCCAATGAAAAGCGTAAGATCGCGTGCTTAACGATAAGAACCCAACCCGCGTCTGCTGTAGTTTGCCAGCCTCGTGTATACAAGGTCGTGAAGGAATAAAACAAGGCTGGTAATGATTATAATCAGTTTTCCAAGAGCCCATATTTAGAATAATCTTTCAAAGCAAAAATTCTCTCACGTCGACGGGCGAATATGAGGGTTATGGCTCGGACCGCAATTGGGGGGATTGTTGTTAACATATTCTTGGTCAAAAATTCGACCTGCAGGGTCGTAACAACTACACAAGTCCTCAAATTTTGTCATCTTTGCTTCTAAAATGAACAGTAGAAAGGCTTAACAAAATTTGATGTCCTCTATGCAACTACTGGCAACATTCAACTTCTTTCTTTTTACTGAAACATAATAATAGTCTTAACTCTTCCAGCAACCCGCTCAAAAATCATCCTCCACTTACCAGTCTGATTCAAACCTCAAAAGTCCAAATCACTATCTAAGATACATAAGGATGTCAAGCATTCGCAATAACTGCATGCAGTAAATGTATTGTCGAAGAAACGGCTTTAAATGCGTTCTTACCTCGGCCAATGACAATTACATTTTAATCAACTACAAACTGCCGCAGATTTAAAAAAGTACTACATTTTGCCAAAATAGTAACAAGAATATTCGAGGGAGGCTGGGGCATCTTTAACTCATTCTTAAGCTTTTCGGCGCGCATTCTGCCTATGAGATTAGGGGCAATATTAAGAGTCGGAATTTTTTTAAAGCTTCTAAGATGAATATATCGGCAAAATGAATACTGAGATGTAGTAACAAGAGAACTAAAGTAGAGTGAAATAGATAAGGCCTAGGTGTGTGGCTTGATCAGGTCTCAAAAGATGAAAGCAAGACCTGGATAAGAAAAGGAGATGCTAGGACGAGGTAGTGCTAAGCTCGAACGAAAGAGAAAAGTAATTTATGGGTGGATTATAGGGCTCTGGCGCATGGTGGCCAAGTGCGGCAAGGAATTCGCGCTTCGGCTCGTCAATATTAGATTTTCTGGACAGTTGGGCTTGACATTTTCAATTCATGGGTAAAGTCTGAGGAGGTTTGGTCATGCAAACGGAATGGAGTTAAACTACTTTATGTTAGTTATCCTCATTCGGCCCAGCCCACTCGTTTACCAAGCTCCTCAAAGACCGAGGAGGCTACCTATGTCCCTAAACGGTCATCTAAAGTCAAAAATGAAGCACTATCTCATTTTTTTTCAGCAGACACTAATACGGTAATCCTCAGATTCATTAATGATACATTTGAAGTTGTCTGGGGGTAACATTTCACCTACTCATGTAAACTAAACTAGACAGGTCACATGTCCTTCCTATCAGTAGATATATTTCATCTGAAGCTACGGGGCTCTTCGGCTCAGCGTATACGCCAATGAAGTAGAGGTCACCCCAAACAACCACACACGTTGGCTTGGGGTCATCTTTGATCGAGGCCTCCGATTTAGAGAACACGTAAGACAATCATGCGGTAGATCCTTGGCCATCACGAGTCACATAAAAAGCCTCTCAAGAATCACTCGAGGAATAAGCCCTCTTGTCTTGAGACAAGCACTTCAAGGAGCAGCTTTTACGATCTTGCTCTACGGGGCTGAGACTTGGTATTCCAAAGGAACCCCAAAAGGACTAGTTCTTAGAATAAAACAAAGGATGAACGACGCGGCCCGAGCAGCTCTTCCGATACTCCTAACGACGCCAGTTGCTGTACTTCTTCGGGAGACAGCTTGGGGTCCTACACAAGCCTGGCTTGAACGTATACACGATCGCCTAGCCGTCCGTATAGCCTCGGTAGATCCCAGACACCCTCTTCGCAGACGATGGAACGCCGCAAGAATGCTCTGGATCCGACAAAGAATTTCTCCAGAACTCTCAGAAGATACTACTCCCCATCCCTGGAAAGCTAATCGGGTTTCATTTTTGGAAAAGATCGGTGCAGTTGGTTGCAATGCTGGAGTCGTTGTCTTCTATGGCTGACTTGACCTGCAATCAATGCTGGACCTCCTTATTTTTTCCGATGGTGCGTTAATCGAGAACCGAGCAGGAGCTGGATATTCGATTTGACGTGGTGTGTCCCACGAGATAGGCTATAGAACCATACCTCTAGGTACTTCAGCAGAAGAGTACGATGCAGGAATTACTGGAGCGACTGAGGGGCTAGCGGATGCCATCCGCAATCCCATGGCATTTTATGCAACAAACATAACCGTCTGTCTAGATACCCAAGAAGCAGCGTTACGGCTGCTCCTGTTACCCCCCACCGCAACAGGTTCCCGTCAAATTATGAAATTTTCGGAAACTCGCAGCCAGCTGGTCCGATAGGAAACGCGCATCCTGCACTAGGGCTAGAATAGTCAGTGTCCGTTGGTGCCCCGGAAATTCTGAAATCCCTGAAAACGAAGCAGCGGACTCTCTAGCCAAGTTAGCTTGCCTACTTCCCACATCATCTCTCCCTCTGTATAGATTAGATTAGATTAGATTAGATTTATATTATAGTACTAACTGAGTCAATGACTATGGAGGACTCCCAGAATCTATATATAAGATACTAGCTACATTTTTTTTCTTCCAATTTTAAAATTTTTAACTATGTTCTCTTGGACAGTGAGGGTCAAGCCCTATGATATAGATAGAGAAAAATATTTATTTCCCTTTTAATGATTTATATTTTTGTTTTAATCCCTCTGTATATAGTGAGGGCAAAAAAGAAGGTTGCTCAGCTCTATTAGGCGTCCACCAACGCTTTCTGGGAAAGAGAGGCCCCTTCAAGATATAAAGAACTCGGAATTGGCCCTAGCTCGGGAATAGCCCCAGAACTGAAAAGCTTAAATCGACGGACATTCGGAGCACTCATTGCAGCTCGCTCTGGATACGAAGATTTTGCCTTATATCATCGACGTTTCGCACACGAAGAAGCTCTAATGACTTGCTTCTGTGGCGAAGAAAAAAGCTCAGATCACTTCTTCCACTGCCGAATAGGAAGAAACCGTGCCCGTCTGCGCGGTAGACCTCGGCACCCCTGCCCCGGCATCAAATGGGCACTTGGCTCGCCTAAAGATGTCCTCTTCTTCGGCAAATGGGTCGAAATGACGAAATTCTACGAACCCACTAGATATTTCCAAGAAATATTTTGCGTTCTGGTGTGGACAATATTAGACGGAAGGAGTTATATTATTTTCTTTTTCTGCGGATGTAATTTCAAAATATCTGTACAACAAAATTGAAGCTTCTGGTACAGGGAGATTTGCTATATTTCAATTGTAAAGCAGAGTGGCGGGCAGCTGTTTTTTTTAATTAATTTTTTGGTCCTAAGCTATGCTCTATTTCTCCTAGGAGTCAAGGACCGGTGGAGCCAGCAAGATTACCTGTAATTTTCCTCACATTCTAACTCGTTCCAACCTCGTGAATAGCTGCCAAAAGTGCGGTTGATTAAACAAAAACGAAAAATCACGAAAATCAAAAACAACTCCGAAGACCAGAAGATTCCTCCATAATGGACCTAGCCAATTCACTTCTCAGACATTCCATTGTCCGTCACAACTTCCAAATTACAAATTTATACCATCTCCGCTGAGAGCAAAAGATTGGTAAGCAGGCACCTTTGATACAGCCGGTATCCTGCTATTGGTTAGTAAAGCCCCAGAAGAGACATCTTCGAGGTTGCTGAATCCTCAAGCTTCTTCTTCAGATTCCAGAGTTGTGAAACCTGTTGACTCGGCGATCGAGACATCCTTCGCCGCGGCGATGATCGCCTCTTCGGCCCTTTTGGCTGGAGCTCGAGCTCGTGCCACCTTCACGAACTCCCCGTGCTCAATGGGGCGGATCCACGCGAGCTGCTCTTTTGTCACCGGTCCGGATTTCCAGGGTCTGGCTTTGTAGACTCGGAAATCCGATCAGTTTGGCCCCCCACAGTTGCGACACTTGGTGAGGGCCTTGCACTCGGCTTCCGTATGCATTTTTGATCCGCAATTGCAGCATGCTGGAGCGCGGGAGCAACCACGGGTGGCGTGGAAACCCAAACAGCGTTTACACTGTTCAATTTGTCCACGAGTATTGTGAAAGGTCGCTGCTCCAGACTCGTCGAGGATGCAGAAGCCCTTAAGAGGGAGTCCCGGGCAAATAGGGCTTGCCAATTTCTATGCGGCACCCCAGGACGGCATGTCCCGTGAGGTCGCACCTGAATTGGAAACTGTCGTATTTTGCGGTAAATCTCCAATGAGATCCTATCCGCATAGACCGTCATAATACCGTCGATTGTTTTTATGGTTGCGGGAACATTCGGGATTCGAAAGGCGACAAGGTTGGAGGCTTCCTCGAGCTTGGCGCTGAAGTCCGAAAACTTTGGTGCGGCATCTAGGAGCCTTTCCCTCCCATTTTTCTTACCTGTCAGAATCGCAAAGCCGGTTCTGAATCGGTGTATAGAGCAGGCGTCACTCAAGGTGCACTGCACCCCATCATGTATAGGTTTCCCTAAAGCGCTAGATGAAAGCTTGCGCCACGGGTGCTCCTTTTCTAGACGAAGGGACAGTCGTTTGTCGAATTTCGCCTTGGGAGTTTCTTTCTTTTGGGCTTTGGCCGCGGGTCGCGGCACAGCCTTTGCTATAGGAACTGCTTTTTGTGGCAGTCCGTTTCTGGCCACCGTTGCCCAGGTGCTTTTTACAGGCATAACTGGGACGGCGGGGATTGTTTTGCTCCTGGCGTCTGGAGCCCTTGGAACGGGGTTGTCAGGGTGAGGAGGGAGGACGGGTAGGGTAGAGGCCGGGCCCATAGCCATGCATGCCCAATGGCGGCCCTTAGTTAGACTCTCATCGAGGCTACGAATTTTCAATTTGACCCGTTGGTCAAAGGGAGAAGAGTTGCTGCGACGCCAGAGATGGTGGCGAAACAGAGTGCCAGATTTGCCGCTGTTTCGGCGGCGCGTCGTTGTTCAGCCTCGACAATTGGTCGAAGCTCGGAAGGGCATTCTGCTTTAGTGGCAGCTTGAGGCTGCGACTTTTTAATTGGAGCTGCTTTCTCCGACGGTTTGGGTTCGGTCGGAGTAAATTTGGATGATTCTCCAATCCCGTGGGGGATGGAGGCTCGTTGAGGAATTTCCTCAACAATTTCAACTGACCCGATCATGTCAGGACCGGGCTCAGTGACGGCAGGGAGGGCTATTTCCTTCCCTTTCGAAACGGCCTTACCCATCTTCGCGCATTTCGAAGACTGGGCAAGGCCAGGGAATTTTTCGAGAGCCCTCGGGCGGACTCTCGTATTGTCCAGCTTGGCGTTGAGATGCTTTTTTCGTACCGGAGGCATGGTGAAAATGCCTTAGCTCGATCACAATTCAAAGATAGATGCGATGATATTGAGAGGGCCGGAAAAAGGGAAACAGGGAATTTCACGAATCGTGCGTTTGTTGGTTCGTTAATGTGCTAGGTAAAGTGACTACCATCGCACTCCTAATGGAGCTTAAGCACGAGTGGGGCCGGGCTGGATCAGGTTGACTACCATGAAGTACATCTACCTCGTCCTACCGAAATGACCGGACCACCTCAGATTTAACCAAAGTATTGATTAATTTAAAGCCCAATCGTCCAGAGAACCCTCTTTTGACGTACCGAAGCGGAAATTCCTCCTCGGCCTCGGCCACCACACGCCCGAACCCTTGACACCTTCGCAATCTGTAACTTTTCCTTTCAATTCAGTCCTAGCATTGTCTCATCTCAGCATCTCCTCATCTCATTCATGGGTCGTTTTCTTCATTAGGGGCCTCATCCAGTCGCCCACCAAGGCCTCATCAGTTTATATTCCATTTTTCTCCCTCATACAGCATCCCTTTGTCCTTTAATTAGCCTCGTCATCCCAGAAACTTTGTAGAATGTACATTCCTCCGGCCTTGCCCCGTCGCCGCCGCACCCCTAACCGTGGAGGTCGAAAACGCGACTGAGAGCTCAATACCGAGGTACCGGCTTATGTCGAATGCTCTTGTTGGTGTGCCGGCGAAATGTCGTACGTATTTCGTCGGTGGCGATTCGTCGCAGGTCGAGTTGTTGGTGCTCTTGGCCGAGGTGAGGACGCATTCAAGGCCGGTATTTCGTCCATACCTTCACAGCGGCTGGCAGTTGCGTAGTGTGGGACATCTTCTTACTTCTTTATTGGCGATTTGACTTTTGGAGGTATGGGATTGATTCGGTAGGTGGTGAGATGATTATGGAGAGGGCCACGAGATGAGTTTGACAGGGAATGATCTTCCGGAGAAAAATATTAAGATCCTGAAGGCGTAAGTTGTTGTGATACGAACATCAGACAGGTTATAGCCTGTCTGCGGTTCGTATCTGGAGTGTAGATGGTTGATTTCGTTGAGATGTGCATTCGTGAAATCTCTGCAAGTCGGATTTTCGACCAAAAATGAGCCAACACCATTCCTCCCGATCGCCAACTCGACGAAAACTCTCAAATTCACCCTTTATCGTGACTGAATCTCAGCTCTAGGGGAAATTTTCACCCCCAGGGTCGTAGAGAACACCACTGACAGTTGTTCAGCCTTCGTCCTCCCTCGATTTTTTTCGTTCATGTAAATTCTTTGCTTTATAAAGCTAGCTTCAGTGGTAGTTGTGAGTTCCTCGCAGATACGCTCCCGACTAAAGCCTCCTGGATATAGGGCTTCAGCCTGATACGTCGAGGTAGTCAGTTCAATTAAATTAATAATCCGGCTTATTCATTACTAATTCGGTTTCAATCACACACTAATAGCATCCAGTCCTTTCTTACAATAACAACCTTTAACTAAAAACTTCAACCTATTATATTATTGAGTACTTCATGTCATGACAAGTTCATTGAGACTGGTTCAGAGGGATTTTGACGATCGGTTATGTGTTTGGTAGTCTGATACGGTCAACAAAGTCAGTTCCCCTTGTTTCTATTGATAAGGTTATATGGCGTAGGACTAGATCACCCTTGAAGTCCATATACGAAGGATCAACCATTTTGCGGAGTATTTACTCCACTTCGAAGCTTTATGTGGGGTAAGAAGTTGATCCTCTCGACAGGCATTCCTATCCTTTTATGGAGGTAGAAATCCGATACCTGTCAGCGGCGTTTCCTTTGAGCTTTCGGCTCTAGCCGCTAAGTCTCCAGAGCTAATACTGACTTTAATCCTAGCTAGTAAACCTTCTATTCTTAATGAGTCTGCACTTTCCCCCACTAAAAGAGAAGGATTGAAATGTCATGCTAGGTTACAGCGAATTTTCACCGTCAAGAGGGGACTTTTCTCAACACCTGTTAGTAGTGTCCCCTACGAGCCTCCGGCTCTCACTGTAGAGTCTGCAGAGCCGAGATTGAGGCACAAAGTCCTCACCTCAATGAGGATTCCCGATCGCTTTCGCGGTCTGTATCGTCTTCATCCCTAAGCACATCCCACTATCATCACCATCATGAAGCTAACCACGATCAGATCAGATTGTTAGGGTCGGAGCTCTTCTCATCACCAACTATTGATCGTGGAAAAGCCATCCGATGAGTTTCCGGAGCGTACCCAGCACCCGATACGGAGATGGTGGGTTGGATCAAGTCGACCTCGAATGTTACAAAGAAGGGAGATATAGATGAATATGCGCACCTCGTGTAGTCCCGGTGTCTAGGCCTCGCCTGGCCGGGGCTGCAGGATTTTTGAGACTTTTTTTCGGGGTACATAGTTCCAATTACTACCATTTTTATTATTTTTTGCGGGAGAAGGTTCCGTGGAAAAGGTGTCCTAATTCCACGGGCAAATTCTGAGCTGAATAGCTATTCATCACGGGCAATAAATCAATGATCTTAAAAGTAATAAAAGAGGCAAGAAGCATTGTAGAAGGTGTGGCCTGGGCCAGAAAGGAGCCCAATGTGCTAGATCGCCTATAATTCAAATAGTAGAATAAAAACATCAGCACATAACTTCGCTTCACCGTCAAGATTCTCCGAGACATAAATAAAAGATTGAATGAAAATATTGTCAGCAAAATTGAAAGAGTTTATTCAAGTCACGCATAAATTGGCACCGCCCGGACACTCCGGACGCGTCAGAAGGATGGTTATTTCTTCAGATATATTTCTTATTCCAGCATAGAGGGCCTCTCATAAAATGGCTTTTGTAAGCCTCAAGTCTACCTTATAGCCATTAATGGCATTCATTTAACTGATGTAGGAGAGGGAAACGATGGGCACGCGGCTCTTCATTAATAATAATTTAACGAGGGTTTGTGAGTGGTGGTGCTGTTGGATGGGAGTAGTTGAGGAGGCAGTACAAGGGGTATGCTAACTGAGGCATAACTATTCTTGGAGTATGGGCAGAGAAGACCAAATAATCCTTTGCATTCATGAGCTAAATATGGACAATAATTAAACCAAGCTAGGTGTTGAAATAACTACGGGGTGGTTTCACGATCGATCGTAATGATTCGGTAAAGAGTGGTATGATTCTGTGCTGTTCTTATGTTCATTGTCATATGTTCATCACTATGTAAATAAATTATTCAATTGTCCTAATTTGGCGCCTTTTTGGCCCATGCAGGTGTTGACTTTAGTCAGATACAATGATGATATAGTTGTGATGAACATCATGCCTCAGATATCATTTGCAAGTCTCACTACGGCTGTGACAAGGCGGCTTTTTCTTCACCGCTGTCGAACTATGCCCTCCGTGAAACTCACCCAAAGGAAACCTCTCAAAAAACCTTGGGTTATCCAGACATTCCACCATCATCAATGTAGCTTACTTCAGTAAGATGAGGTCTGCTGGAGTCGAGCCAGCGATCTTCATCACTATATAGGATTCATCGCTATAGTGTTGATCCTGGCTGGCGCATCCCTGTTGGGTTTATCATGTGACCCCCACACGATGACACATCAACTTTTGCGATATAGATGAGCCATCACTGTGTAATCTCTTTGTATCATGTTTATAAAATAATTTAAGTGTATTTAGCTTTCTAGCTATGATACATGATCAGTGCTATATGCATATGTGGGATGACTCTTTTGGGGTTGGAGACACTACTATGAGGTATGTTCGCTTACACAAACAGTCGACCCTCCTCCGGAAGTACCCACCAAAATGACGTCTCAAAACGTTTGATTACCCATCATACCTTCGTCATCGACGAATACAAGCACCGCGAGAAATTTAGTTCAGTTTTGCCGGATTCAAACCAGCGGTCTCTTGTCTCAGGTGGGATATGTGTACAAGCTATCCAGACTCTACTTGGAAGACCGGCCAAGACGATATACCACCACAGCATCCGACCATAGCGGTGGTTATAATGTTGCCTGCGCTTTCGCTGTTGAATCCTTGGCGCGCACAGTGCTCATTTTGAAAATCTCTTGTACAAAAATCGAAATATAAGCCCCTCCAAGATTGTATCCACCGATCGCATCACCTTACTTATCAGTCCCAATATCTCTCACCTCCATTCCGAATATCTGCCTCCCAGATTTTTGCGACGCAATTTGTCCCTTACGGTGGGTGCGAATATCGTTGTGGGCGTATATTTGGGGACCAGAAACTCATTTGACAATAGGTGTGGTCATAGAAACGAATATTTACTAGGTCATACTTGAAGACTTGGTGAGGATTTGGTGGGAAACAATCTTTCGGGGAGTAAAAATTTTATTTGGTATAAAGTATTTAATCAATGCTTCGTAGGCCAACTTGGGAATTGCGGAATTTGACTGAACTTGGCTCTGTGTCAATATTTCACTCCCAAGTTAGTAGGACACCGCGTGCACGTGTTTGGTCTCTGCCCTCCCATTTATATTTGTTACGCAGATATTTAGTGACGTTTAGTGTGCGATAGAAATAATTGGTATTTTGTAGATAGCCACACGTAGAAATTCAACTTCTAGAAAGTTCAAAGTCTGAGGGGGATGCGAAGTTGCACGACTCAGACATAGCTGTTTTGATTCATTTTTAATTACCGTGAGACGTTTGGGGAAGGCACTTTCCTACCTAAAAATGCCTGATTTCATCGACAAAATTATTCTGGCGCGATGACTAAAATCGTTTCAGAATGTAAACATTGAACAGGCGTAGTGCTGTCCTCAACTGATTTTTAAAAAATAAGATAATTTGTATCTATCAATTTATGCGTATCTACATTAACCTTGACACCTTTGGGAAAGATTGTATAGTTAATGTCTGGAGATAAACCAGGATCTATCTTGTGTGTCACAATGATCGTTCGCGGGAACTTAAAGAATCACTAATGAAAATTCTTGATATGACGCACAGACATTTACGAGTTCTGCGCGAGAAGTTTATCCCTCTGCTAGCAAACTGTCATTTCAACCAGCGGCGTTTAGGTATCAAGAGAAAAATCACTGAGAGCACAAACCGCTGCATAACGCTTTGTCACATTTGGCTATCGTCATGTTAGTATAATGCTCTTATCAGCCATGGTCACGTGACCATTGGGCATGACACCCTATTTGCTATCCAGGGTTGGATATAACGAGCTATTAATTAAACCACTCCGACTACTGTCTTCCTCATTCTAGCTCATAGGCGTCACCAACTTTCGAGTACCGTCTTTGCCCTTGCCAAAAACGGTAGCAGAACTTAATCCCAGTCGTGTTAATAGGACTCTTGATAAATTACTGGGTCGCGTGCGATCGTCTATCCATACGCTGTCACCACTCCATGACTGTGTGTCAACTCTATATCTTTAAAAATCACACCATCTCATATAGTGGCCTCTTTCAAGGGCCTGAATAATCTCGAAAATGTCGAAAGTAATGCGAAGTGTCAAGAATGTTACCAAAGGATATTCAAGCGTGCAGGTAAAGGTTCGAAACGGTGCAGCTTACTCAAAAATAGGCATTTTTCAACTTTCTAACTTTAACCAGCAACAAGTAATGATCCATGGGGGCCTACCGGGTCGGAAATGAGTCAAATTGCACAAATGACCTTTAATTCGTTCGTCGCTGCCAATGATCAAATTCCCAGACCTTAGAACCTGACCCAGATTAGACCAAATGAATTCTATGAAATCATGGACATGATTGACAAACGTTTGAACGATAAAGGAAAGAATTGGAGACATGTACTAAAGGCTCTCAAAGTTTTAGATTATTGTCTACATGAAGGGTCAGAACTTGTAGTTACTTGGGCGCACAAGAATATATACATTATTAAGACATTGAGAGAGTTTCAGTATGTTGATGAGGATGGTCGTGACGTTGGCCAAAATGGTTTGGAACTTGACCAGGCTATCAATAACATAGCTGATTGAAACACAGTTCGTGTGTCTGCAAAGGAATTGACATCTTTAATTCTAGACGAGGATAGGCTACGAGGAGAGCGCAGCGATCGAAGAAACTGGAAGTCAAGAGTAACTGGAATTGAAGAATTTGGCCCATCCCACGATGACTCTACGCGACGAAGTCGCAACTATCGGGCGCAGCGAGCTGATGAGGAAGATGCTGAATACAAGTTAGCAATAGAGGCAAGCAAATACCAAGAGGAAGAAGATCGTAAGAGGAGGCAAAGTCAAAGAGAAGAACCAGAAGATGAAGATCTCGCCAAAGCAATTAAACTTAGTAAGGAGGAAGAAGAACAACGTCGTAGAGAACTAGAAGAACAGAACGCCGCATCTTTGTTCGATGATGATCCTATTCAAACTTCTCAGCCCACTGGATTTAACCAAGGTTATCAACAGCAGACTCAAGTTGACTGGGCAGGAAATCCCATAGATCCAAATATGCAACAACATACAGGCTATATATCAAATATGTATACTGGCTTTATTCCTCAGCCTACTGGCTTTCAACCCGAACCTTCCCTTTACCAAAACGGGTATCCTAATGGATTTGCTCCCCAAGCAACAGGTCTTGACCCCTTTGGACAGCAACAGCTTCAACCTCAGCCAACAGCCTTCAACCCCTACATTCAACAATCTCCCATCACTTTTCAGCAGCAACCTGAGGTAATAGCCCCCACAGGTACTAATAATCCTTGGGCTACAAGCAACCAGACTGCAGCCCAAGCATCTCTCAAGCCTATGCCAACAGGCTCCAATAATCCTTTTGCTTCATCATTTACCCGACCTCAGTCTACAACAACCACGCCGAGACCAATACTCTCCACGTTGCAGGAAAAATATACATCAAATTTTAACAGCAACACGACATCACTTAACATTCCGAAGACCTATTCTCCATCTCCAATTCCCACTCATTCCCAAAATAATTTTGATTCGCATCACTCAAAGCTAAATTCATTACTTGCATCCGGTGATGGTATGGATACATTTGGTAATACTGGAGAAATGCGTATACCTTCGCAGCACACGGCACCGGGAACATTTGTAAACAGTTCTGGTGCCGGTCTCAACCGACTCACATCGTCCAAGACTGGAACCAATCCTTTCTTGCAAACTCAATTTACGGCTATGCCACAGGTACATTACGAAGATAATGCTGCAAGCGGAATTGGAAGAGGACAGTCTCAAACATCCGCCCTGACAGGAATCAGTGATGCACCTAACAGTTATGGTCAACAATCTAGTAATCCCTTTGGACCGAAATCGCAGGAAAAAGGTGGGCATGGGGATCTAATACAATTCTAAAAAGGGGAGTATTGCGAATTGTGGGCTTTCGGAAAGCAGCCGCATAATTTCCTGAGTAGAATCTGAGTTCCCAAATATCGAAAATTGCAGCTGTCATCCTCTACTATTCATACAGAGATTGCAAGGAGACTAGCTACTGGTGGGATTGAATTATTTCGGACGAAAGGCCAAAGCTTTTTATTAACGATAGCAACGATTGTAAGTGAGCGTTCACATAAATCTAACAGCGCTTGTTCTATGTTTTAATGACTTTGAGACGACCGGTGAAATTTTGACGTTTTATACACGTAAGTACTGTATACGCAAATCGTAATCCTAGCAGACCGCTAAGAATTGTAAGTGTGAATTAAGCAAACACGTTTCCTCCCCTTCGGAAACGGCGGAGTGGACTAGATCAAAATTGATACGTTAATTTATGTGATCCTATGTCTATTGTCAGCATTTTTGAACTCTGAAAATATTAGTTGGATTACTCTTACACCAAATAAGGAGCAAAAGTAAATAGTTATTGATATGAATTATGTAATCTACTCCAGTGGTTTTCAATTTCATGATTCTGTCGCTAGTCTATCACGGTATGTCGAATTCACGGATTATGATATTATGTGCTAGAGCCTCCAGGCCTCAACTTGGACTTTGGCTCCAAATTAATTCGCTCCCCGTTAGACACGTACTGATATAGCTTCGCAGCCTGCAGATCACTTATGCAACCATGCCTTGAATCCTGGTTACCATACCCACGTCGTATTCGACAGGGATTCGGTAGCGCATTGGTCTACCATGTAAATGTTGCTAGAAACTGTCACGTGTCATAGGTTGGTATGGCTTGGATTTATTGTAGTACTTAAATCCGTGGGTATCTAGTGCATTGGGTTCACCTACGACCAAGCTCTCTCATATAACAGTACTCCTAACTTTTTTCGTTTTGAAAAAAATATGATATGGAGCCCATGATGAAAAACCATTCAGCTCAGTATTTGCCCGTGATATTCAATTATCGACTTTAAACTTAATGTCACTTTTGTAATGAACGTTTGTTATCACAGACATTGTATTTAATTTAGGAGATTGCTTAATGAGAGGCTAGGATTGATTCCGATACTATTTGGTAGAAGACTTGTCCCAACTATCAAAGAGCTACAGCGTCTTTATCTATCTACAGGTAAACCCCCCATTTTCAACCCACGCTAGCTATACAGGACCTAGCATATCAAACTTGATTCGTATCATCATTTTAGGGTCGGGGTTTACCGTGTATTTGCTACTTGAGTCGCATGTCTGACTACTATGAGACACGCTCAGGTATCAACCTAATAACCAACACCAAACCAAAACTACTCACAACTCCAATTATAACCACATGAATAAGAGGGTAAGACTGAAAACCTATTCGTGTTGTCCTCTACGAACCTGAGAGCCGGTAAAGACGAATTCTTCACCTTCCAGTGGTGCCGGTGTAATCGCCCAGTATGCTCTGCATATCTGGGATAGCCAAGGAGAATCGCATCCGAATCGAAGTCGAAAGCAACCTCAAGCATATATCCATTTGACAACTTCTCGACAATGCCTTTCTTACCATTCTCATCTGAGTCCTCAACCTCTTTCCAACCACGCCTCATCTCGCCTCGACAACCAATAAAGAAGTTACTTCAATTGTAAACAGGAGCTTGCCCCAATAACTACCGGCCATCACTCACTACTTATTTACGACGCTATGTATACCCGTCAGGAGGATATCAAGTCATAATATACAAAGCTCGGGTCATGGCTTATGGGGGACTGTTGCCCTAATGGGGCTCTACATCTTGAGGAAGGATAGGCGGCTGAGATGTTGTGTGAGGGAGAACAGGTCTCCAAAGACCATGCTGGGACTGACATTCTCGAGGGATTTTCACTTTGGAACGTTTGTGGGCGCCAACACCGAGACCTCGGCCAACTAGCCAGGAGAGCTTCTTTTATCGTTGAGTCAACGTATTATGATTAGTATTTGATTTAGTAATATACACTTACGGTGGAACAGCTAAGATAGTTTGTGGAGAGGTATCTTTTCTTTTTTTGCATCAGATTTTAATTGCGTATGCAGCTATCTAGTTATGACACAATATCAAAGAAAAGCGCATGACGGATGACTCAATATACAATAAGAGCACTAATGCCTCGGATTTCATCTGCGTGTAGCACTGCGAAGGTATGGTGGCTTTTTCTTCACCCAAAGTCAACCCTCATCCGTAAATACCCACCCAGGGGAACGTCTCAAGAACCCTGAGTTATCCAGATATGCCTTCATCATCCATTGAATTTGCTCCGAGCTTAATGTGATCTGAAGTGTCTTCTTCCTGAGTTGAGTAGGTGAGATATCTTCATTAATATGCAGAAGTGAAGTAATTGTGATAATGATTATGTTACAGATTGGGGAAGCCTCGTCTCTTATCCCCTAGCTTGATCGCTTGTAAAGCAATCACGTAACCAGTATGCAGCGCACCCAAGTGTGCTCTCAATTGAACAGCCATGCTACTAATCCTACATCATTAACCCATCTCTCATACTACACACATTACTACTTGTAATGCCTTGGGAAGATATTCTTCCCACTATGACTGGCTCTCATCCTCTCTAGGAGGCATGAATTTCTGTAGACAGCGTGACGTAGTAAGTTAACTGACACCGTATCTCATCTCGGGTCCCTTCTTTTCTATTTGGGAAGCTGGGTGCCCCCGGTTCTAGAGCAGTAAGCTCTGGCGTCCTTTTCCAGTCCGGGACTAGTGTATTATATTCATTAGTTAGACGTTAAACAATAAACAAACAACAACGAACAAACTACTTGTAATGCCGTTATGTAGAGACTGGATATCTTTTATGCGCCATAATGCTATACTGGTATAATAACTGACTATGTTCCAGCCACTAGATCTAACATTATACATAGCTGAGCATAACAAATTGTAATTGTAATTAAAGCTAAGGATGAACAATGAAGTTAACAGGAGACAAGTCTAGTGGAAGACGGATAATATAACGTGATCCTCTAACCGAGCTCTGTCCAATCAATAAATACATCATAGTAACCATAGCAACCTAGGCCTCATAGGGTACACCTTCTACTACTCAATTACTCCATTCGCAAATCATGGCAACCAATGTAGCCCAATAATCATTCTAAGGTGAGTAAATATTCGCAGACTGTACAGGGAACGAAGTCGGGGGTGCTCGGAACGGCAGGCAAAACTCCCGAAAGAGTGATTGAGCCACTACGTAGTATTCAAAAGAGATGCCTAAAGATCGTCACGGGAGCGTATAATTCGACCAGCAGTAAGGTACTTGAGCATAATACCTCTACCTTACCGATGGGAATTTATCTCAAACAAAGGAAGGTCCAACACGCCGGACTATCGAAAAGCTTACCTGTTCAATATACAATATCGTCGGCATGCAGGAAAATTAAGCAACCTAGAGCCGGAAGAAAAGATACACGAGCTATCACGAGGACCTTGGACAATCTGGGTACGGCAAAATATGTGGCGGTATCGATTCTGAGGAACGACAGAAAGCGGCCGGAAAGTTCGCAGCTTTTAGAGAATGGGAACGATCCTGGACGAGACAATCGGCTGGGCAGCCTACTAATCACAATGCGACAGCGGATGCTAAAATCTGGAACGCAGCAAATATCTTTACAGATGGAAAGACGGGAAGAATGACAATGACCAAAAGAGGAACACCCATCAGTATCCACCAAAACTATAATAGGGCCCAAAGTAGCATAGCCATGCAAATAAGGAGTGAGCACATTGGGTTCAACTCTTATCTGCACAGAAGACATGTTCCCGGAGAAGACAGCCCACGATGCCAGTGTGGATATCCGTCCCAGAATGTCAAGCACATGAACATGGCTTGCTTCAACTGGGCCAAAAGGAGAGGGGAGATACTGGGAAAGGCAGAGTCTCGGTCATTCGAAGCGATGCTGGACAACCCGAAAGATATAGCTGGAATCACAAGTGGATACAAATGGAAGGAAGATTGGAGCTATTTCGACTGACGCTTGAAGTCAAATCTACGATGAGAGAGAGGAGAGTAGGGGAAATGTGATCTCTCGCTAGTGACGAGGAAGCGGACGGTATCCGCACTGGACAATACAGTGTTAGTGCACTTCTTAAAGGTAACATAGAATCAAAATGTAAACAAATTGAAAAGTCGAGGGGGTTTTTACCAATATAATGATTTCCTCCTATGTAAATACCAGAGTTCGTAGACACCTGCATGGGCTTATATGGCGCCAAATCGGGCTAAATGAAATCAAATTCAAAATACGGGGGTGCTAGTCTATCCTCAGTCCCTGACACCACCCCTCACAAGTCCTCATTCGATCATACATTTAAGGGAGCCCTTTGATCTTCATTATCTCCTAGCTCCAGCCAAAGAGACGATGGCTATCTGCGGAATTGTATGTGAGGGGACTTTACATTTGTTATTCACAATTATGGGTACAAAAATGGCTTTAATTTTTTTTTATATGAAAGGAGAATACCGACGACGTGCGCGCAAGATGTTGTACTGCCATCGACCGCGTTCTCCCGTGACACCAGCGCGCTTTTGTTCATAGCCGGAGCCGGATAGTTCCGGATCCACATACAAGGCTACAGCCAGTAACAATATGGCAGCCGGGAGAAATCGCGACATTCACTAGGTGTGGTGCTCTTCTAATACCGACATTAGGACTAAATGTTGGAACTGGAGGCACAAAGTGTTGTGGACGTACGGGCCCTCCATTTCGTCTAGGTGCCCGACAAGATCTTGTGTGGATTTAAGAGGTTGGAATGGGTAATATGGTAGCGCTTCAGGCTACCTATTAGATATATGAGCGGCTGTATGGCGTGGGCACAAGGAGGTTATTGGGGGTTTTCTATGCCTAGATGGCGCCACACTCGTTTATGATGTGGCTTAGGCTACGTGTCGCTTACGCTTGTACTTGTAGCGCACACTTTCCACACTTTTAGCCGTAATCCGAACATAAAACTCTATTAGTCAACTTCTACTTTCGTTCCATAAATATTGCATTCCGTTCATTGCGCGAAATTTCCAACAGATTGTGAGACCAATGCTCTAACCAAACGAGTTATTATATCCGTCCAATAATTACTCGTCGATATTCTGCTCAACCATCGACCAAGAAAGTATCTTCCCTACCTGAGTCGAAATTTTGCTGTAACACTTTTGGATTATTTTTAATCATCTTTTTGATTTGCCATAATGCCTACAGCCGACATAGTCGCATCCTTCAAAAATGTACCTCAACTTAGCTGAGCCACATTCAGAAGATGGCGCAATATGTTTGAGACTTGCATGGTTGGTCTTGGGGGAGAACAGTATATCCTTCGAAGAATACCAGAACTCACTAAGACTGAAGCGTCCACTGTACTAACAACAGAGGATGCTAATTACAAAGAAAGGAGGAGCTCATGTATAAAATATGACGCTAGGGTCCGGTTAGCAATATTACAGCTGGTTCCTGAGGAAGTTTATTACCTCATAGAATCGAAGGAGACTGCCAGAGACATGTAGGAAACCCTGTGCGATTTTTACCAGCCAAAGGACGAAGGAGACGTCGATAACCTACACAGAGTTTTGGGGTCTTTCCATGGATGAAGGGACTGAAGTGGACCTTTTCGCTTTCAATCTTACAGAGTTAAAGTCCCGAATAGCTTCTATCGACCCATCACAACGTCCTTCCGATATCGCAAAGAAAAATCGCCTTTTAAATTATTTTGACGGTTGCTGCAATGGTCGATACAGTAGATCATTTACGGTTCTAAAGTTAGATAAGTCTATTACTTTCTCAGATGCAGTAAACTCGTTGCGCTCTGCGCAAAAGAACTCTAAACGTCATGATTCGCCGATGGAACCGGTTGTCGCCCTTGCCCATGGGCCTAATTCGAAATTAAGGAGAACCACAGTATGCGCACACTGCCATCGCAAGGGCCATACTAGAGAATGCTGCTTTATCTGGATAGATACTCCGGATGGCACTAAGGGGCCGCTAAAAACCTAGCCAAGCCTTAAGAGTCCGCGAAAACAAGAGCCAGCAAATGGGTAAGATGAATAGCAGAGTAGGGACAAATAGGAGACCTCATAGTCCTGAAGATGGTGCATGGATGGCGGGAGAGAGCATATTTGCTCCTCAGAATAATAGTAATTTGAGTGTTGTACTCAAAACTGGCGCCACACACCACATTTTCTGCGATCGTTCGGCATTCACCTCTCTATCTCCTATCCACAAATCCATACAATCGGCTTCGGGACATCATGCGGCCGTGTCTGGTGTTGGCACCGTCGAGTTTCGCGTTTTCGATCTCGAGAATAGAGGCCTAAGTAAGATGGTGAGATTTGATGTCTCGTTCGTGCCTGGGTGTAGCAAAAATCTATCATCTGGAACACAGCTCCTTGCCAACAACTTCGGAATTTCGTCTAACCAAATGGGAATTTGCGTTCTTTCAGACTCTGGATCGGTTATTGCAACCGCCAGTCCGGAGGCAGGATTATTTTGCTTGAAAACTGCCCAACACGAGCACCCTTCGATAGCTAACGAATTTGTTGGCTTGTGTTCGAAGTCTGTTGTCCCCATGGATAATTTCAGGACGAAAAGTGTCGACAAATTAAATATCTTCGCCGCTTCAAAGACCCGGAAGCCCAATTTTTCCAGTCCGGTTAGAAATTGTTATAAATCGCCGGCTGACGCAACATCAGAATATTCTCCTCAATAATCCCTGCCGTCTAATATCAATGGTGGCCCTATAACTTCTCCTAAGAGAAATCTTTCGTCTTTTAATGACTATTCTCCTGCCTTGATGCATTGCATCTCCAATCGCAAACTTTTAATGTTACGGGCTTAAGGGTACCAATGTTACAGGCTAATGCCTTAGTTGTTGAATCCGGAGATTGTCCGGCTCTTTTTAATTGCATAATGCGGCGCTAGTAACACGTTGGGGGCAGTTAGATAGTCATTAGAGTGTAAATATTTTCTCTCTTTAGATTAATACAGACTTATTTTTGGGCACTTTCGAGCGAACAGCAACATTGACTGTCCTTTCACATATATGAATCTCAACCAATTTCTTGTTTTGAATAACCTTGTATGAGCAAGTTTAGAGTCTCACCGCCAACGGATTCTGCTCATTCCCCTTACTCAAATTCAAGCCTCGGCAGTCAGGAATATTTCTCGTCACCTGAAGAACAAATGGCCAGCACTTCAGCAACACCGGCTATTTCCTTAACTCCGAATCAGATCCATCGCATAATCTCACTGATAGATAACGATCGACTAATCTCCTTGTTGAGTAATGATGAAAATCCCTCGGCCTCGGCACTGAGACCTGCACCTGTAGGAAACAAGCTAGCATCAAGATGGCCGGAATGGAACGGCGCCAAGGAACTTTACGCGACCTATAGCGAGCAGCTAGCTACGAAAATAGGCGTAGATTGGGATCTTTTAGGAGGCCATCGGGCGGTTGGTTCAGACATGATGAGTAAAATCCCGGACGAATGCAAAACTCGAGTCTCTCAATGGTTTTCAACATGTGGCCCCAAGAGTGACTGGAATTATAAAGCTTTCATAGAGCATTTCAATAAAGATTTCGAAGATAAAACATCCACCCAGGCCGCTGGCAAATCCTTGTCTTTAATGAGGCAGGGACAACATCAGAAATTCATGGACCTCTTCGAAGAGCCTACGAGATAATACAGACAGATTGCTTGTCTCCATCAGACATCACCCTCCAGATGGCTGTCAAAGCAGTCAACGACACGGCCGGCTCAAATGGCCTTGTACCTACTCTCCTTGTCTTCGGCTCTTACCCTCGAATTCCAAGCGACAAACCAGCAATTACTCCCAATATCAAACAACGAGCCATGGTAATTCAAAAGGCCATGAAAGAGCTGAGAAAAATTATGGATAAACGCAAGGTTGCCGATGCACTTGGTATGAGGAACGGCCCCAGCACCTTTGAAACCGTCAAGTTGCAACCTGGTGATAAGGTACTAGTTTGGCGAGAATCGGGCAAGTGGACCGGCCCGTACAATGTACTCCCTATCGCCGATGATACTTGTACTGTCGAATTACAGCATGGACCAGCAATTTTCCGAATCACCTCAGTAAAACCATACCATCGTGATCCTCATCAGCAACAACAGAATGGCAATAATGATGACTTCCGACCAAATTCTGATCCTGAGATTGGAGCAGGTGGAGGCGGCATAGTGGAAGAACTCTCTGAGGCAGGACCATCAACATCAACAACGAAAGCTGTCAAGCGGGGCAGAGGTCGACCAAGAGGCTCCAAAGTCAAGTCCAAACTACCTCAGAACGACAGCTATCTTTTATGGATCATTGGGGCACAGTGTAATAGGAAACGTCATGCGGAAGGCTAGGTTAAAACACAAAGAATCGTTCAATGCATTTCTAAGAATGAGAGTGGGAGACTGATAAGATTAGGCTAGTTTCACAAGGTGATCTGTAGAAGATTGTTTGGCGTAGAGGCTCTGTGCTATGCGCTATTTGGTAATTTAATGGATATAAGTACTCGGCGTGAAGAAGCATCATTCTTCACGCAACGTCTTCTTCAATTACCTTTACAATACATTTGTTTACCCATCTCTTCTTCGGGAAGACCATTGACCTCTTTTCCAGCTCTTCATCAGCAAGACCCACGTGTTGCCTCTACCGTAATCATCTACCTATTTGTCTCTTCCTGGAGAAGACTTGTCACCCCCCCCCCCCCCCCCCCATTACTTTCATCTACCACCCAGATCCTCCTTGGGCCGCATACGCACCCTGTGGAACACTGACCTAGCCTCGTCCTGGAGACTATCTCTCGACCAAGGAACACCATGGTCTGGAAGTCTCCCAGCAACTCGGGCGAATTGGCAAGGCCACCAGTCCGGGAGACCCTTGTGAGGGCTCCGACCGCAAAGAAGTTGCTGCATTAGTGGCAGGCGACATCTTCCAATTCGAGAAATACGACCCCCTTCGCCACACGGACCGACTCTCTAACTCGTGAATGGTGAGGGAAATCAAAGATATTAGCACCGCATCGCCTTGGGAGGAATGGCGACTCGTTATCCAAGGATCCGGTGACGAGGGCAAATCGGTGATTCTAGCCCAATCACCTACTATACAGAGAGCTTCGCAGCGTATCATCTTGCCTCTGGCACCGACGTTGAACGAGGAATTCGTGGATGCCTGCGCGATATCACCCAAGCATACACACAGTCGACAACTAATTTGAGCCGACGCATACTTGCACACTTGCCAAAAGAGATCCGGCATCCTTACCCCCGCGCCACCATCATGACAGTCATCAAACCGTCCTACGGGATATCGGAGGTAGACACCCACCGCTAGGAAACATACAGCGACTGTTGGTACGTATCAGTCGGGAGCTGTATACTAGTATACGATGTTGAAACACAAAATTAGCAATTACATTCTTCCTATTATTCTAGTATACTATGCTTCGTACAATTACATGATCGCGTAACTGAGTACATAATATACCCTTCTACCTGGAGTATTTCCGCCAGCAACTATCTAACGCATTGATCGTCCAGCCCAGACGCCATAGTTGCAACAGCAGCCACCACAAAGATCAACTTGGCATGACTACCAGCACGTATGACCTATGCCTCCTGATTTAGAGTGGTAATAGCACCGGATTTGGGATTGTTGGAATACAAACTGACGATACAATTATACTGGCCGACGCTACCTTCAATGGATGTGTCATCACCGATACTGGTGATAGTATTAATATGACCCAGAAAGGCCAGGGTAAAAGGATACAGCTGGTCTCGATTGACGACATCAAATCATACATTGAACGGCGTGCCCGCAGAGCATATCTTGCCACAATTTGCCAACCGGAGGCAACTTTTGACCTTTCAATTGCGGCTCAGACAAGGGAACCCTCCAATGATGACGTTAAAACTATTAAATTTCTAGAGGTTTATCTGGAATGATAGAAGTGAACGTTGACCGTCAAGTCAATACTGTACGAATCGTAAGATATTGGGGATTTAAGGATCAGAGATAAAAGGTTAGGATGAGTGAGGTCTTTGGTTTTACTGAGCTTGTATTTAGTTAGTTGAAAGTATATGGTTTAATCTACATCCAATTGTCTATCTATGTTCTACCTCGCTTAGGTACAAACGTTATGTTCTGATTACGTGATGGAATAACATTCACACCACTGAGATCATCACCAACCGAGACCTCACCAAAGCTGGTAGCGATCGAAGATGAGTAGTCTTCGTCTACTCCGCACTCCGTGCAGTTCGGTCTGATGTGTCTAGATTTCAACACGAATCTAGATCCAGGTTCAACTATAGCCGCTGAGGCAACCGAGGTCGCTTCGGGCACAGCTTTTGTTTGTAGAGTTTCCATCGTCCCTGTTGCTGGGAGTGGGTTTATCGCGGCCCAGGCCCTGTGACCTTCTTGCCGCATAGCCCGCAGTCTATTTTTGTCCGGTCGTACAAATACCCCGTTGACACGTAGTGGGCGAGCTGGGCATCCTAGAGATGATGCTGGGTGAGGTCCGGCGCAATTTAGACACTTAACAGGAGTACTACAAGGACCATTGTGGGAGTCTGCGCCGCAGATGCCGCAGCGAGCGTGCCGGGTACATGCATTTATATTGTGATAGTCATGGCACCTGGGGCATACCTGTAGCTGGGGTCTGTTATCGAGAGCCTTCAGTCTTGTGGCTCTAGAAAACAGACGGAGATGAGTTGGGAGCTTTGTAGTGGCGGAGGCCAAGACTTCAAGACGAAGAGTCCCGTCTCCCTCAGGAGAGGCTAAGGATCGCCGAGTCCAGTTCATTGAATAGACTTTGGAGGTGTCAAAATTTACAGACGCGAGTTCTTGTCTTATATCTTCGTCTGTGAGCGGCTCATGAACTCTGGATGCATTGTATCCATATTTTGGAACCGGTCCTAGTAGAAAGTTTGGCCTTTTCTCTTGTCGTTCTACCTGTACATTTCCAGTAATCGGTTGAAGGGGTTGAGCAGCCTGCAGTAACTCTGGGGCTTGGCTAGCTGAGGGGACCACTAGGACAATGCCAGATGGGACGTTTCGAATGTCTTTAAGAAGTTCTGGCCGTTGTAGTAACCCTCGGAGCCTTGAGCGGACAAGAAGTGTGTCCTGAGATCGAAGAGGGTGGTCAGTAGGGAGGCGAATAATTACCCTGCTGTCAGTCTTCGGAAATTTTGCTCGGTTTCTGGCATTATTAGGTAGATTTTACTACATTGACGTATGTAAGCTTTGTGGCTTTTGGGGCGGGTGGTTCACAGGTTATCACTGCCTTGGGTCGTGACTGAATTGTTGGTTGTAGGCTTGTAGGCACATTTTCAAAAAAGGGAGTCCTGCCTTAACTCGAGCAGCGCTACGTCTGATGACCGCTCTTAGGTCTGCTGCGATTGCAGGGGGTAGAAAGCGAAGATGCTCGAGCCCCGCAATTTGCCAGGCTAGAAGTGCAGTTGCAACTTCATTAGTTCCTGTTGTTGATGGGGATTGGATCACTCTTAAAAGCGGAATTGTCGTCTCCGATGTTTTGTTAAGATTACAGGCCTCATGAGAAGGAGAGGCGTGTATTGAATGCGCGAGCCCTTGTCTTGCTTGGGGTGGCTTAGGGACTTTTGAGGAGGCGCCGCTGCTAACTTTTGAAGCCCGGGTTTGGGAGGCGAGGGCATAGTCTAAGTCAGAGTGTGAGCTTTCTTCGTCAGAGTACTCTGACATGAGCTCGTCTGCGGAATCCATGCTCATATTTTCTTCTTGTGTGTCAGTTAGTTTTTCCTGGAGAGCCGCTATCAATGCTTCTTCACGGGGGTTGAGAGTGAGGAGCCTTTCTTTACGCGTTTAGAGGCGCAGATGGGTATGCGGGAGGTGGGTCCCTGAGGCAGTGTGACGGTTTTTTTTGCCTCTCTGGCGGCATCTTTGTATGTCGTATTTCGGATATAGATCAGGTGTGACGGGGTACTGAAAGAGCACTATAGCTACAGATGAAATCTATGTACTGCTAGGAAGGTCATGTGACCCGTCTAGCTTAGTTTACATGAGTAGGTGAAATGTTACCCCTAGACATAGAGTAAACTGAGCGATTACACCGACACCACTGGAAGGGGAAGAATTCGCCTTTGCCGGCTGTACCTTAAGACATTCCAGTGGTTATTTTTGAGGATTCCTTGACATTTCTTAGACCTAAATGACCAAGTGAGCGATGCCATAGGTCGAGGTAAGGCTTTGTCTAATTGACTGTTGTTGGTAGTGCGACAGTCACAAAAGATTCGTCGATGAGAAGAGAATTATTGTAAGTTGCAAATTGAGTTCTATCGGGGCCGTAGATTGTGCCGCCTTTCAAAACTCCTCCTACTTTTAGTAGTTTATCGCCACTGAAAAGTTTTATCGGACACTCTGGTAGGTACATGACGTTCTTTAGTTCACAGGGGTTGTCCTCCCCATTTGACAACTTACAATGAAGAGCGACTGTACCAGCGCCAGGCAGCTGAGAAGGCCCATTTACGGTTGTAATCAGAGGGAGATTAGGAACCTCCTCATGATAGTCAAACTTGTCGAGAGAATTCACAATATGTGACGAATCACCCGTATCAGCAAGCCAACGATCGGAGCCTTTTTCAACAAAGATAGACATGCTGATGCAGTCGAGGCCTCTAAATCTTGGAATATCATTATCGGTATGAGAGTCCTCTGCTTTGCTTTTCCCACCGGAACTGTGGTTACTTTGATCCTTGAAAATTTTCCGTTTTTTCTTATGATTGTTCTCCCACTGCTTGAGCAGGTCTTTATTTTTGGATCCTTAAGACACTTTCCTTCTGCATACGGAGCTTTTGAGTTTCCAAAGATCTTATATTGCAAAGGCTTTAGCCTAGATTTTATCCTATCATTGTTATTTTCATAGAGAGCCATTTGACTTCCACTAGACTTGCTATCGGCTCGTGCTTCGTCCTTTATGTCATGAATAAGTTCATTGAGAGAGATTGATATTTTTTCCCTGCAGGCCGCTCTTTTTCTTTCTGCCTAGACTGGATATGAATCCTTCAATGCTTCTAAAAGGACAAGTGGGTGCCATGATTCAGGAGGAGGGATGTTTAGGCGATTTAAGTTATCAATAGCGTTTTGGAAAGCTATGATAAATTCGTCTATGGAGGAGTAATCTGTATGCCTAAGATTTATATACTTAGCAATGGCCTGCTGATTCATAACTATTCCAGAGCTTTCGTATGGGTTAGCAAGCATGTCCCACATTTCTCTAGCATTATTGAGGTTATTCAGCTGAGACGAGATTGATGATGAGACATTGTTTGAAATGCACAGCTTCATTTTGGCATCTCCCTTAGCCCACTCATTGTATTTCTTGTACTCCTCTTCCGACACACCTTGTTCAAACTCGTCTATAAACTTTGGAGGAGCTGGTGCTTTTGGATAGTAGAACCTTTGCAATTCGTGAAGGCGAGCGACATTTTCGATGTTGAATTTCCATTATTGGTAGTTTTCTTCACCCCTAGGTTTTAGGTTAGAGGCGAGCGACAAACTGGCACCGAATTCTTGAGATATTATGATCTGGGTCGATGGTCGGGAAATTTTAATGCTACAATCTCTGTGTAGATAATATCGATACGTTGTGAATAATCGATGATTATATTTCCACCTTCTGCCACAGGTCGGAGACCTCTTATGGTTCAGGAAAGATGGTGGTACTGTAAGTTTGGAAATTCATTAACACATTACAATTATGTCTCCTGTGGGCTATTTGGCCTCATAAACTATTGAAGGGTATATGTTTGGATTAGACCAGGGTTAGAAATATGCAGAGATTCTCGGATATATTCCAGGCTACTGTTTCTACTTGAGGTGTAATCCAAATGTCTATGATTCAAAGTGTGAGAGGTTGAGTTTTATACATGTGTGTCAAACTGTTACATCAATGCATGCTTAGCAGTTACATATCTCAGGGGTGTAGATGCATGGAACATGTTTGGCATAGGAAAACACTACCATCGAGAACATCAACGTAACATTCTGTAAACAGGACTGTAACTAGATCTAACTTGACAATTAAGTCTTGATGTGTTGCTAAGTGGATGGATGACGTATGGATACCTGGGATAGATAGTTTATAAGTGACCTGGACGGGAAGTGAGGACGGGCGAGGTTCTACGCAGAAAGCATATCATTTAATATAATAAATCATCTTTCATATACATCTACATCTACACTTATTATATTTTCTTGCAATACTCAACGTATATTTACACATATTGACATACGACAATCCATAACTATTTTATGCCTTTTGTCCAAACGTTTATAAGTCGATAAGTATACCTGGTCAGCAACTGTAGTGCTAGTAAATCTTTGTCTTCCGTTGTGCTAATTATACAACTGCTAGGCAATACATTTGCGATACATTCCAGAGACCCTAGTCTAGACTTGCTTAGAAATCAAGTTCCACGACTTCTAAGACTAACTGACAGACCAACGGATATGTTCATCCGTTCAGAAATAAATTGCCTCTTGAAATATAGACGCCAAGGTTATTTAACAGATTCAGAATTTGATTTCACTTGAACTGATCAGACATTCTGTGGGTCCATGCAGGTGACCATCTTCATTATTTACAATGGAGGTAACCAATTTGGTGTAAACCCCCTGATCCTGCTTGTTCATATTGCTTTCAACTTGTTTAGTTCAACTTCAAGAAGTCCAGTTTGCATTTTTCAGCCAGTGTGGATTCGATCCTCTCCCCTTCCAGATCGATTTATTAAATCCGACATTGCTATCTCGACTTCTCCCGCAAGTCGAAACTGTTTTATCCATCCTTTGCTCAGTATCCACTGTGTGATTCTAGCCACATGTTCTGGGCTGTTCATCATTGCTTCAAGTAACCCGTCTTTAGCGTGTCGGAGAAAGTCGCCTCTTCCATTTGCCCATTGCTGATACGCCAAGACAATGTGCTTTACGTTTTGTGACGGATACACTTATTGAAAGCTTGGCTTATCTACTCCGAGTACTTTCCTCCTGTACAGGTAGGAATTGAGCCCGATATGCTCGCTTCTTAGCTGAATGGCGACACTACTTTGGGCGCTGGTTAGGTTACGGTGGATTATTGAGGGTGTACTTCCGAGTTTCATTTTTGTACTGTCTGTTTGTGGATCAGTAAATATATTTACTACTTTGCAATGTTCTGGATCGGCTAATGCTGGTCGACCAAGGCGCTATTTCTGGTTATGGCTTGTTCATAAATTCTTCCACCCCTGAAAGGCCGCTATCTTTCCAGCTTCTTTCCCCCTCCCAAGTTATTAATATCAAGACTGTTGAATTATCATCCACTGATTCTCATAGGCGATAATACTGACTAAGACCAACTTATCCCCCGATATTTATTGCTTTGCTGATTAAGTTTTTGCTATAAGTTTGAATATTTATTTATAGTATTATTATTATTATTTATTTTATTGTCCCGTGTGAGTCTTTGACTATATAGGACATGCAGCTTCTGTCTACTAACAGGCCAAGTATACCTATGCTAGTAGTATACCCCCTTCTATGCCTCCCATACAGCTCCCCTCAAACAGTATCGCCCCTCACAAGCCCTCATTCGATCATACACTTAGAGGAGCCCTTTGCCCTGCATTATTTCCCCCCTCCAGCCATCGAAACGATGGCCATTTGCGGGTGTATGGCAGCCGGAAAACATCGCAAAAACCACTGGGTGCGGAGCTCTTCTAATACCGACATTAGGACTAAATCCGAAGACATAGTGACCCTTCTGAAGCGCTCGAAGAGGCCGGCCAGCTGGGTACTGAAGACTTGTGGGAACCTCAGGAGATTCTCTCACTTGTCATTCTAGCCTTCTTCCAACCCGTTCCAGAAGGTCATCCTGAAATGTCAGAAAAGTCTTGACAGAGCGTGATTGCTGTATGGTAGCTTAGCCCAACTTCTTTTGTTCCGTCCAGGGCGCTGGGGAGTGCCGTTGACTCATCGACAGAAGAAGCCCTTCTGGCTAGGTAGCCGAGGTCTCGATCTTGGCGCCCACAAACGTTCCAAAGGTGAAAACCCCTCGAAAATGTCAGTCCCAGCATGGTGTTCAGAGACCTGTTCCCCCTCTGGCGCCACATCTCAGCTGCCTGTCCTTCCTCAAGATGTAGAGCCCCATTAGAGCATCAGTCCCCCATAAACCATGACCCAGCTTTGTATATTATGACTTAGTTTCCTCCTTGCGAGTATACGTAGCGTCGTAAATTTGTAGTGAGTGATGGCCGGTAATTAATGGGGCAAGCTCCTGTTTGCAATTGGAGTAACTTCTTTATTGGTTGTTGAGGCGAGATGAGGCGTGGTTAAAAGGAGGTTGAGGACTGAGATGAGAATAGTAAGAAAGGAATTGTCGAGAGGTCATCAAATGGAGATATGCTTGAGGTTGCTTTCGACTTCGATTCGGATGCGATTCTTCTTGGGTATCCCAGATATGCAGAGCATAGTGAGCGATTACACCGGCACCACTGGAAGGTGAAGAATTCGTCTTTGCTGGCATTTCTGTACTTAGTTTCACTTTGGTAGTTACTTGAATCAATGCGTTCTGTATTTCCCGCGGGTACGTATCTTTTGATACCGCGAAAAACCACAAAGTAGAAGAATCGACGGCTATGAAAGATTAGGGGGACCAACATACCCCATTCTCCTATGGGGAGCTTGCCACCAACTAATACTCTTGTCACCCAAAGAAACTCTCACTAGCCAGACCATTTCTCTCTAGACTATGCGCTGCTCGCTCAGGACTTGCTGACTTTGCAGAATACCTCCGCTGTTTCAATCACGAGGGTGCTAACCTACATCGTGGCTGCGAACAGCTCAAAGCCCCATTGCACTTCCTAGAGTGCCACCTAACCACCCACAGACCCTCTCGAGCTCCAGAATCTTCAAAGGACCCAAAGAAGTATTTTCTAGGAACCTGGGAAGGGGTCCTACATGTAGCAAAATGGCTTTCCCTTTCTGGCATTTACTCAAATACCTGCCCTATAAACACCAGGGAATAAACAAATAGATCTTAAACTCTGCCCCAAATTTCAGCCTTGCGATATGAATTGGTTTTTGGTCATTTCTGAATGCATCTATCAGTAACATCCCGAGAGTGGATGTAATACATCAAAGGAGTGGAGGGGCTCGGCGACTAGCTGTAAATTTGTAGGCGCTATCATGTAATTAGACAATTGCCATGCACACCCAGCTGGGAAGTAGCAAGGGCAGTAAGCACTGGTGCCCATGCCTCCAGTTAGTTTTTTTTGCATCAGATTTTAATTGCGTATGCAGCTATCTAGCTATGACACAATATCAGAGAAAATATACAGATAAGATGACTCAATATTCAAGGAGAGTACTCTTGCCTCAGATTTCATTTGCAAGTACCAATGCGAAGTTATGGCGGCTTTTTCTTCACCCCAAGCCAACCCTCATCCGTAAATATCCACCCAGGGGAACGTCTCAAAAACCCTGGGTTATCCAGACATGCCTCCGCCATTCCTTTACTTGACTGCGCGAGAAATGTGGACTTTGAAGTTTCCTTCCCAAGTGGAGTGGGTGGCCAGGCTACTCAAACTATACCAGAGAACACCACTCCAGTTAGTCTAGTGGGTATAGGAACCTAAGCCGAGGCTTGGCACCCCCACGGACGAAGAATAAGAAAAAAACCTCAATGACCGAGGGGTCGTTATTTCCTTGATAGTTTTCCATATTTATTAAATGGGCCCAACTTATCAGCTTCTAGATTTCGATTTGGTATCTGTGTCTAGTATCGCAAGTACGGAAAAATAATTGTGAGATTGCTTGATGAGAGGCTAGATTGATTCCGCTCCTACTTGGTGGGAGACATGCCCCTGCAATAAGAGGATGACAGAGAGTTTATCCTTCTACAGATTTACTCCCGTATGCACCATGTCCGCTAGCCATTCTGGAACTAGCGCGTAAACCCTGATTCCTTTCATGGTTTTGGGTCAGGGCTGTAATTTTCGGACGGTTCTCATCCTGAACTGCTACAATGTACGACAGATGCAGATATAAATAAATTATTCAGTAGACCTGATTTGGCGTCTTGAGGCCCATGCAGGTTTTATCGGGAGATATGTACTCTAAGTAGGATGACTCAATTTGACGTTTTGAACACTCACATTCAGATTTCATTTGCAGATACCACTCGAGGTTAACCCTTACGGTGTATAATCTCTTCCGTGCGTATCCACCAAAGGAAAAATCGTGAAAACCCTGTGACTACCCGAGTGTGCTTTCATCATCCCACAAATACAACATGACCGCGAGAGAGAGGGGTACATGGATTTAACTGGATTCGAACCAGCTTTCTCCTGTCTCAAATGGGGTAGATTTTCAAGTTATCCAGAATCTACTTGAGAGAATGGCCCGAATGGTGTACCACTGCAACCCCCAACTTCAGATTCAGATATACTTTACCATATTAAATTCCAGCCAATCTATACGCCTGTTTGACATGCGACATGGTCGTGGACCAACCAAACAACCGAAGTTGAACCTGAACTCGTCATAACCTCAAGCTGGCAAAGACGAATCCTTCACCTTCCAGTGGTGCAAGTGTGATCGCTCAGTACTCTCTGCATATCTGGGATAGCCAAGAAGTATCACATCCGAATCGAAGTCGGAAGCAATCTCAAGCAAATCTAAAATCGACGACTTCTCATCAATATCGGACAGAACACTCTCATGCGAGTCCTCTACTTGAATCTTCCTACCCCACCTCGCCTTCACTTCTGATAAAAGCTTTACTCCAGTTACAATCGGGGATTTGCCTCATCGAAAATTGGCCATCTCCCACTACAAAGTTACGATGCCATGTATACCCGCGAGGGGGAAACTCAGTCATAATATACAAAGCTCGGGTCTAGGTCTATGTGGGACTGTTGCTCTAATGGGGCTTCATATCTTGGGGGGACAGGTAGCTAGGATTTGGGACGTGGGACGAATGAGTGAAGAGTTCACAAATGTGCATACTGAGACGCATATTTTTCGAGTATCATCGGCTTCAAGGTACTTGTGAGCGCAGAGGCAACGATTTCGGATACTGCGACCGACACTTTCGAAACTGGCAACGATCGAAGGTGTTGTGGTCCGCCTCCTGGTCGTCATCTTCCAGAATTTAAGTCTGGGTAGGTGAGACGCCTACATTATTCGAGAGAGGGATGACTGTGAGGCCATATCTCGCACCGTGGCTATGTACAAGATGGCAAAGGCATTTTAGGATAGCCAAAGGTTTTCCATGTTTTCCCTTTGATAGATATTCGCGGTTGAGGGAAGGGTGAAAGTCCCTAACACCAAGGTCTCGAGTGGTATCAGCAAATGAACCCACTACATGAGTAATCCAAATGTCAAACTAAGTTATCGTCATATATAGTCGTCTGGGAAGGACTAGCCTTCTCCATTTCATGCTCTACAAGTGCTAGGCTTGTGCCCATCACGAATAAAAATTTGTTCGTTCATTCATTCGTCACGACTTCAACAAAGACTCATAAAAATTATAACAGAAGCTTTCAATTTAATATAATGAGGCCAGGAATTACCGACCAGAACTTAATCAGAACACCAACAATCCGAGATCTGATGGAAGGCTAGTGCAAGAATCTTCACGTCTTTGGTTCATATGTTGAGCTCATAAAATCGAATACGGCAGATGAATTTCCACTATAACCAATAGATTGCATCGTAGCTACTATCAGGCCTGGCCTTTCTAATATACGTGTGAGTCATCTCCCACTCTGTCAAAGATACGCTTCCGACAACACACAAGACGACCAAGACGACGATAATGATGCTGGGAATGAGGAAAGATAATGCGGTACCAAACGCTTCAACAGTAGTCAGAAAAGCCCTCGTCATACCACAACATGTGCTACCCACCGGCAGGCGAACAGAAAGCCCATGAAAGCAGAGTGAAAGACTCTTCCGCCTTCAAGAAAAGCAGATTTCGACTTGTCAAAAATATTGTCTCTTTTAATCTTTTATTCCTAATCAAGTAGCCAGGAGGGTATCTGGAATACATGAGTTACCCGACAACCCATGTCCGTAACGACTTTTGGATGCTAGGCTAGTTTCCTTCACGCCAGTCACTCTGGACCAAGACTTCTCTGACATCCTTTCACGACCTTCGGTTTACCTTGCGGCATGAATCAGGGAACAAGGAAGGTTGAGAGACGCTCTCAGATATACACAGGTCTGCTATGACTGGCTTGCCGGCCTCTTCGTAATATGAGAGCCCCGCACCCAGTGGTTTTTGAGACTTTTCCCTGCAGCTACACACCCGCAAATGGCCATCGTTTCGTTGACTATAGAGGGGAGATATTGACGGGATAACGGCTCCTCTTAGTGTATACTCGAATGAAGACCTGTGAGTGTATTACTGCTGGAAAGAAGTCGTGGAGGAGGCAAAGGAGGGAGTACACTACCCGAGGCATAGATATTCCTGGCCTGTAGGCAGAAAGGACCTATTTGTCCTAACATATTTATAGACTTTTTAGGACAATAAACACATCACAAAATAGGTGTGGAAAACTTGAATCGTCTTGGACCCAGACGATGTACCACAGGACCATCTAGCCATGAAGGGGTTTATAATTTCGTTCGCGCCCACGGATTCAGAGCGTTCTAGTGCATGTGACCAATGAGATAAACATCTCCCTAGTATTCGAAATCAAAGCCCATCAAGATTATATTCACCCTTCGCATCGCACCGCCTTGCCAACCTGTCCTGTAATTTCCCTCGTCCATCCCGAGATATGACTCTCAAATTTGTATGCCGCGATTTGATTCCTCTGGTCGAGCTAAAAATTGTGGTGGGCGTACATTTGGAGATTACTTGAAGCCAGAGACTGATTTCACGAGAGGTGTGATTATAGAGATAAAGTTATACAAATTCAATCTTAGAAGCTTGATGAGACTTTGGTTGGCGTTCAAAATTTGGTACAGATGGGAATCTCGAATCATTGCCTAGTGCGCCGAATTCTTAATTCTTACAAAATTTGGCTGATGTTGGATTTGGGAGAACATTTCACACCGAGGTTTGTATAGGATACTGCGGCTTGATGTTCGGTCTCCCCAAAGTGTGTCATTCCCAAAGACCCATCTAATAGCTCTGCTCATGATTCATTGGAAATACGTCCGTAGTCTCACTTTGTGATTTTCGAGCTCTTTTACATGTCCCGATACCTCCCTCGAATGACTCGTCTTGAGAAAGATCATCGCAATGGGTAGTCGAGCTGGCAGTGGGACATCTTGTTGATCGTACGTTACACTTCATGAGCATCTGAAACACTTATTTTCGCAAAAATGGCGCTTTAGATGGGACCATGAGGCTTGGGTGTTGTCTAATAATTTCATCCCGTTCGGGGCGGGCCTGATGGCGTAGCGGTGTGTCGTCTCTACTGATCCAAAAAAAAATTGAATATTCCCATGTTATTAATCTCTCTCAGATTGAGATTGCAGGTTGCTTTCAACCCTTCAACTTTTACTATCGTTTAATGCTAGCTAGGCTCTCGAGGTACGCTAGACATCTCAGCAGTAGGTGGAGCGTTTGACGCAACTGTCACATCCGCGTTTGATTCAACGTCAATATCCCATCTAGAGATGATGGAGCCTGATTCTATTCTGTAACCTTGGATTTTCAGTGAGTGCATTTCAAGGAAAGGCGGTAGATTGCGGGTCGGATGGCTCCAGCGAAGCTCGCGCATGGCGCTACTTTCTGATGATGCATACCCGATAAATGGCTGCATGGAAAAGTGCTGAAACCACTTAGATATCCCCGCTAGACCTATTATGGTGCTCGGTTGAGTCGCTTGATAGGCTGCGCTGCTATGGCGACCAATGTAGCGAGAGAGCGGGATTTTTTTGCTATTGTATACCGTTGGGCCCCTGCCATTGCATATGCCCTCTACCTCACAAGATTTCTGATCGTACAACTGTTACTACTCGTCTATCTCTTCTACCAGTGATCCAACAAACCCCTCAACTATCCGATCAACTAGATCAAGCACAAGTCTAGGAAAAAGGGCAAAACATCCTGGAGGCCGGGCTGGCTAGAAAATATTATACCCAGATACTTGCAGCTGTAAACAACGAATTCGAGGCCTTGTGGAATTTATATCTCAAATATCATACTCTTATCTTGCTCTTTACGTTTAGTCTTCCGACATTAACTCTTTTTAGGGAAAATTCCGACTCCTGAACCTATCGAATCCTTAAACCTAGACCTCACCACGCCAATACTCACGTATGCCTAAAGAATATCGCGGAGGGATGAGATTTTTGCGACTCATCAACCTACCCCTGATCCTATTAATCGCCAAAACCTCAACAGTTCTCGCAGGCCCCTATCCAAAAGATGAAATTCACGATACCGGATTTTCTTTCCTCCAAAGTCGACAATGTGCCTCGTACTGCGGGGCCCAAAATCAGTTTTGCTGTAATCATGGCGAGGCTTGCTTTACTAACCAAGCCAACATAGCATTTTGTTCGGCGGGCATGTCTCCTCCTGCCGGCTACGAGATCTTCACCACTACATACACCGAGACTAACCTGGTGCTTCACACGAGTACTTTCACTTCATGGGGGTCAACACCTACAGTTCCAGCAGTCCCAACCATCACGCCGCCAGCTATATGCACAACCAGCTTAGGTGAGTCGTCGTGCGGCACTATCTGCTGCGCAAGTAACCAGCGCTGTGCCTTTGCCAACTCCTGCACGGCACATGTACCGGCTGCCGGTGATCCCACATATTCGGTACCAGTTCGGCCTACTTCGGGTGGCCTCTTTACAATCTCTGCAACCACCACAGTTCCATTTCAGCCCGCTGCCACTGCCTCTGGAAGCAGCTTCCCCGAAGTGTCTCAAAGCTACAACAATGGACTGTCAGGTGGAGCCATTGCCGGTATAGTCATTGGCGTGACAGCCGGAATCGCACTAATAATACTGCTTTGCTTCTGCTGTCTCGTCAAATCCCGCTGCCAAAGTGCTCTAGCCAAATTCGGCTTCGGCAAGAAGGGACGCTCGGACCGAGTCTCCGAGAACCAAAGTAGAATCAACTCGCAAACCAGCCCGTCGGAAAGGCGGGATAAAAGTAGAATTTTTAAATGGATACTCGCTTTCGGCTCCGCCTTTGTCACTATACTCGGTCTCAAGCGAAGGAAAAATAGGAGCGATGTGTCTAATAGATATAGCGAAACAAACGTCTCCTCAGACTACATTCCTAATAGTCAAACCGAAACTCCCATGAGTAAGTGATATCGAAACCCATAGACTAACGTAGGCTTTTTACTCACGTTTCCATAGGCCAGTCTGATATTTACACTCTGTCAGAGGCGTCTAGGTATGGCCGAAGATGAAGCGATGGCATGCGAGGCATACTTGAAGGAAAATGGCGAATCGAAGCTTCACAAGCTGGCTCGGATGGAGTTTTGGGTTGGATCTTTTGTTTCATTTGCAGCCGGCCCAGCCGGCTTCCATGTGGACGAATGATGTAAATGCGGGACGGTTGTGGAATCTTGTTGCAAGGAAAATGTGCTATCTAATACCAGGTCGTGGGGAGAGATGGAGTGAAGGATGCTGTTGCGCAACCAGACGCTTTGATTAGTAATTTTAGACATGTTGTGTGTGGCTTGCGAGGGATCGGAGATGAAGAAATTTGAGAGTCTGCGGTTCCACCCTTGGATTAACCTTAATATTTATATTGTCCATTGCCGGTATATGGCTACATTGGATGTGGAGGTCCCCTCTGCCCACAGGCCAACGATGCATAAATCCCATACCTCGCAAAAAGCGATCTTTATTCCTGTAGACGCGCTGCGCAAGTGAATGCTCAGCATCTGTCATGGCTACTTCTGGAGACAGAGACTCAGTTTCTGGCTAGAAGCGGATCAAGGGCACAATTTCATACTCTGAACTACGGCCCTGAGCTTAGCATGGCTTCGTCGAGGACTTCCGTTCCATCGCGAAGCTCGTAAGATATGCCGACTGGGAGGCAGTATCAGACACGTGACTCTACTGGAGTGATGCTGGGGCAAGAGGCGGCAGCCAGAGCTTGTCGAGGAGCGGGATAAAGGGCGTAGTGGGCTGGGTGAGATGGAATTTGTTCAGGCGGGGGGGAGATGAGCGGCCGGGACCGTGGAATGGGTGGCGCGCCAACCGGCATTCCACAGGGCGTGGACCCTTGGGAACGATGAGCGAGGCCGAGCCGCAGAGCCGTGACGGGCTTGACGATTCACGTGGGTGTGAGTAGGGGTCAACACATCACATATCACGGCGACGTTTTGGAAAATATGGGATGCACGTCAGAATGGAACACTGAGTGGCGAGCTCGAGATGATTCTACAAGGACGATATTCCCGCTCACACACGACACTGCTCCCTGACTGCCCCCCCCCCTCGAATCCGTGGGCGAATGGAGCTAGCGCCGCGGTCGAATTGGCGCCGGGGGCCCGGAATTCCGCGGGGCTGCGTGAGTGGAGGGCGCATTGAGGGTGGCGCGGGAGTGTCAGTCTTGAGCGGCGGCGGCGAGGGGGAATAACTGGTCGTATGTGAGGATTTTGGAAGGATGCGGGCGCGGCTTGGCTTCGCGGTGATGGAGGCCGGCGGCCCTGAGAACGGCGAAGCGGACCTCGTTGATGCCGAGACGTCGGCCGTGCATCCACAGCTCGGAGCTGCAGGCGATGATTTCGCCGACGGCCGAGCCTTCGTTGAGGCCGTCGCGGCAGATGGCCTGCTTGACGTCGGTGATGACATGGCCAAGGCGCTGGGAGTCGAGGGAGGGCTCGCGATGGCGCGGAGCCATGAGTTTATCGGCCTTGGATAGGATGACCTGGAAGGGCACGGCGACGGCTCGCAGGACGTCGAGCATCTGACGGTCGCTGGTCTTGAGGCCGTGCTCGGCGTCGACGAGGAGGAAGGCGCGGGTGAGCTGGCGTCTCTTCTCCAAATACTTGATGATCTGCTGGCCCCATTCCGCGCGCCCGCCCCTTCCGTAGCCCGGCAGGTCCATGACTATGAGGGGCTCGCTGGCCTCGTCGGCCGACGGATCGACGGCGAAGGCGCTCATGAGCTTCGTGCGCCCCGGCTTGGAGCTCGTGAAGGCGATGCGGCGACAGAGCAGCGTGTTGAGGAGGCTCGACTTGCCGACGTTGGAGCGGCCGAGGAAGCAGACCTCGGCCCTCTCGCCGAAGCGGTCGCCAAAGGGCATGTCCTTGAAGTTCTCCTTGGACCAGAGGAATTCCGTCGAGGCATGTCGGAAGAAGGCGGAGGCGTGTTTGAGCTGCGCCTGCGTCGGCGGCGGCGTCGTCCAGTGGCAGGCGAGCGAGATGGGAGCGGCTGCTTGTGCGTGCTGGGCGACGGTCGAGAAGGGCATGCGAGGGCGGCAGCGGCGGCGAGCGAGCGGCGGCGGCGTGATGCGCGACATGGCGGCCATTACCTGGTGCAATGGAGCGTCGTCGAGCCCGCGCGAGATGTCTTTGAAAGGGCCTAGCGTGCACGCGTCAGACGCGCGGCAAACTCGCCCTTTTGCCGCTGCAGAGTCTGCAGCGCGACCATGAGCTCTACACAACACCACGTCCCCTCATCATGACCTCGCCGACACACATCCGCGCCGTCTACCGCTGCCTCTTGCGCGAACTACCGTACCGTCGGCTCGCCGACCTGGCCAAATCGCCGCTCCACGCTCGCCTCCGCCACGCCATGCTCTCCGAGCGCCACACGTCGATCCAGCTGGCGGAACAGGCGCTGCAATACGCGCGGGCCCAGCGACTCTACGTTACCCTCGTGGAAAGATACAATCCCGGCATGGCCATGGACCAAGGCGAGAAGATTCGATTGACGGCTCGAAGGGTAGGCATGCAGTTGCCCGTGGAATTTGATCCTGCTGCGGAAGAGTCGGGGAATGGAGACGTGCCTCGATAAGGTCGCCTATTCGCAGTCTCCTTCGCCGCCAGAGACGGATGGCAAGGTGCAAGGAGCCTCGCCAGATATTTTATATTGGCCGTGCAGCTCAAGTTATTGGCCGCCGATCTATCCGACAAAATAAGCACATCTCGCCACCATGCCAGCCAACCAACGACACCAAAAGTGGAATGGACATGTCTAGGAAAGGTGGTCTGAGGCTAGACTCATAGGGTATATGGCAATGGGTTGTCTCATGATTCGCTCTAATATAATCTCATCTACAATGTCTGTCATTCGCTGGCTTCGCACATTCATCATTGCAGTGAGGCTTTCAAAGTGCCAACATGCGCACCCAGCTGTCCACGATGGGTGCGAGGGCTTATAGAAACATTTAGGCCAGGAGGCGACAATCCTACAACATCCCCTCTTTGGCTTGTCGAGGATCCCAATTTTCCGCGCATGCGCCCATATGGCGAGCCCCAGGCGCGTGAAACTGTGACATGCCCATTGTTCCCAAGCCCATCCTCCCATTCTGACGGCCGCCTAGCCTCGCATTGCGCCACGTATGATCCCATTGCTGCACTTCCTGCAACTCTTCGGCCGCCCTAGTCGACTTTTCGCGGTGAGGCGCGCACCACTAGTCGACGGGGTGGGGAAAAGGGTTTGAGGCTGACCGTCCTACACAAGCAGCAGCAGCAGCGAGGCCTCGTGGAAGCCCATCATGTACGTTGGTGAAACTGTTGCAGATTCTCGCTCACGGAATATCCGGCGGGCCCATCGCCTAGGTTTAGATGGGCCAGAAGAGGCGTGAGAGCGACTCGGTTGTCGGCACGCAGGGAATACATGTGCAGACGAGACGAGTCGAGGGCCGCGAGCAGATGTAGAGATTTGTCGCTTCTCCTGAGCCTCTGGCTAGTTGCAGTGATGAGGTAATGATGTTCGGGACGAAGGGGGAGAGGGGAAATGCGAGATACAAGTGGATGACACCCTATACTTGGGGAAATCAAATCACAACTCGTCCCCGACTCTGTGGTTAATGTTGGTGGATTGCGGCCACGATACACCCGTCACCCATATTACCAGACTGCTACTCTCATCTTACCTCTCATATGCTTGCGAGCTCTGAGAGGGTCAGGGTGACGGGCCCGTGAACCGTCTAGGAGCAGGGCAGTTGTGGGCCATTCTGCGTGGCCGGCTATCGGCACGCATGGTGGAGGAAATGTCATGCTGACGGTTTAGGGGATCAAGGATCTGCCATTCCGACGAGTACGTTGTTGGAGCTATCATGGCCCGCCTTACACAATCGGCGACGCCGAGGTTCAGCATCTACCGTTTATCCGGCCGCAGAATGCGTCTATTGCGACGGCGGAGAATTGATTTGCCGCGGCTGAGTCCTGACTGTAAAGAGCTATGGGCTAGGCAAATATCCTCTCTGGGCCCTGACTCTGGGCAGCGGAGGATAGAGGGAATCAGGGTAAGTCTATCATTTTAGCTTACGGCATCTGGACCATGGAAAGCGAGGCGCAGTCATACTAGCAAGAGATTGGTGTGTAGGTAGCCGGCTAAGCCTCAGCCCAAGGCTTTGGCTCGATGCGCGACATTCCTACCGTCGGCTCGTCCTATCGAGCAATCATGCCGTATCCGTCACGAGTGCATTCATTCCTTGCAGCGCTGGAATTGCTGTCAACTCATGCAAATGCGTTTGACGACTGAAGAGATGGGTGATGGCTGTGCTCGGAGGCAAACTCTCGGCCACATGGAGCGCTTTCCTTCCAGTCCAGCAACTCTTGCTTCTCAACAAAGTACGTTGGTATCGGCTGATATGCAAATAACTGACTGATGATAGATGCGTGGCGGAAACGGCCATGGCTCGTTTCAATCGAATCCAGACGTCAAGGACAAAGGCCTATCGACGCTTTCTACGAGCCTGCCTGTGAGCTGCGGTTGGGCCATGAAGCCATGATTCAAAAGTGCCCGGCACATCCATCATTCCTCACAGGAGCGACTCGGTCCAAAGCCTAACGAGTCTACAAGAACGAGCTGATGGAAGCTTATTTCAATGGTCCGTCATTGGCCAGGATACAGGCCGTGAGCAGAGATGGGTAGAGGTTGAAGAGCTCCATCATGTTTGGATTGGGCAGTGACACGGATTCAAAGCCACTCTCACACGCAGAGTCTCCTTGGCTCGGACGGGAATTTACGGCAGCGCAGACTGAACAGACTGAACACTTCTATCGTCGTCCGCCGTGGATGGATGCGTGGATGGGCAGGAGCATTGAAGCTGCTCTAGGATGGGAACTCGAGGATGAGGCTCTACTGTTTGATGGAAACTAAGCTACCGCGTAGCCGTGAGTGCGAAAGTCAAAGGAGTCATGGAGCAGGCAGGCCGAACGCTGATTACGTGTCATGTCTCCATGGCTGGTTTGTCAGCGAAAATATCCAACGTCGATACGAGAAGTCATGCGCAATAGAGGTCGGAGGGTGCCAGCCACATGCTGCGGACCTACGGCGTCAAACAGGAAGCATAAAGACAAATCAAATGCTTGCAGCTAGCTACCAGTAGCCGTCACTAGCCTTGCCTATGCGCAGCTGAGTCTCTCCCCAGCCGCAGGTTAGGTGTTGAGAATAGTCATAGCCAGCTTTCCTCTGCTTGTTGCCCATAGACTGTAAATGCAATCAATGTTGCGGAGAATGCCAGGTTTGGTAGCAGTGCACGTGACATGTATTTCCACAACGGACGAGGAAGCCAGGACGCCGCCATGATGGATCTTGGGCAAGGCTGTGTGGGGCAATTGGCCATCGAGGTCGGGCTAGCAAGTGCACGGGCCACTGGCCGTCAACCACGCATGACAGGCTGAGGAGTGTCGCGGAGGCCAATGGATCGGCTTAGTCATCCGGCAGACATGGGATGATGCGAGGGGACAGAGGCCATGAAACATGAGGGCGTCAGCGGGGAAGGTCGAGCCATCAAACACCATGGATGAATGGGGGCAAGTATGCCACACGACGCCTCGGCGAACTCTGATGGCCCATGCTCAGCAAATCCTCTAGGATGGTCGAGCAGTGGCATCGGCCCTTTTGTGGCCGGCGGCGGGTGGAGACGGCAGCCGCATCGGCAGCGGCAAGGCACTGCCCGCAAACACTCGCCTCACCACCTACTAGGCGCGCGCGCGCCGTCGCTAGTCTGGGGCGAGGGCGACGTGCCGGCGAGCCAGTTGCCCGCAGCCGCCTGGCCGGCGCGGCACAACACCGGCCGGGCCCGCTCGGAAGCGAATGCGCAGAGACCCGCACGGCCGACGGCTCTCGTGGGCGAAACAGCTAGCTTCTCCATCCTCACCCTCAAACCGTCACGGGCCTGGCCTTCTAGCTTTCCTCGAGTTTCGCCGACGCGCAATGCTGGCCTCGCGAGCCTCTCCGCCGCCAGAGATTATCACTGTCCCCAAGCCCATTGCGACTTGAATCCCACGCGCAATCCTGCATCCGGCGCTGGCGGACATTCCCCGTCTCATCCTCCCCCCTCCCCCCACCAGGCGCGAGTATCGATGAAACCTGCGCTGCCCGATGCCACGTTGCTGGGACTCGGACCTCGCTCGCTCCAGTTGCAGTCCAGAGTGCGTGGCGTGTCCAGCCTCGTGGTCCTCAGCCCGACCTCCCAGCCCGCCGCAAGGCTGAACGCTGTCAGGGCGAGTCAGGCAGTGAGGCACTCAGGCAGCCATGGGCCCTCCCCGCCTGCATTCCCCCACCTTTTGCCCATCCCTCATCCTGCGCCGACCCACGCTCACGGCACGCCTGGCCCTGTTGCGCGCGCCCCATCGCCGCCGCCGCCGCCGCCGCTCCTACTTCAATCGTAGCTTGCCTCCCATGCCCGTCGCCTCTGCTATTCCTTCATCAATCCACTCTTTGTTATCGAGTGCGAGACAAGAGCCCAACTCGAGGCGCCTCGTGTCCTCTACTCGCCCTGTGCCCGCTCTGGCACTCCGTCCGCCCGACACCTGGCCGTAGCTGCTGCCCCCTGCTCGCCCCACTGCTCCACCGCTCTGCCATTCACTCGCCCGTCCACGCCACGCCACACCCAGCGCCGCAGCCGCAGCCGCAGCCGCAGCCACAGCTACTCTCACTTGTACAAAGCAGCTCCATTTCCAATCATTCCCTGCTGCCTGTGCCGCCTGTGCCGCATCACACCCTTTGTCCTCACAATATCAAGCGGCCCTCTCTTCCACCACTTCGGCCCCTCCACATGGTCACAATATCTCATCACTGCCACAATACCTCACCACCACCACCACCACCACAATACCTCCGCCCTTCACTCATGCGCCCATCCTCTCTGTATAAAGCAAGCTCGCATCTCGGCTTCAGCCAGACCCTCCACTCCTCCACCCCTCAGCCTCTTTGCTCGTCTCTGCCGCCATGTCGTCACAATCCCCTTCACCACCACCGCCGCCGCCGCCGCCATCTTCACACCACAAATACAGGACTCCAAAGTCTCTGCAGCGGGAGGCCCTCGCCAGATTCGTGCGAATGCCCGTCAACACCTCCATGGTGAGTCATCTGGCGCGAAAGGCTGCCAATGTCATCCAATGCGACTGTCCTCCCATCGAGACGCCTCAGCTGCCTCCTTCGCCCCCCCAAACCCCGCCGCAAATCTCGTCCGACATCTCACCTCCATCTCTGCGTCATTTCATATTCAACCTCGTCAGTCGATCCAACGTGCAGGTTGCTACTCTCATGACTACCCTCGTCTACCTCGAACGCCTTCGTCGGAAGCTGCCTCGTGTCGCAAAGGGTCTGCAGTGCACCGTCCACCGAATCTTCCTCGCCACCCTCATCCTCTCGGCCAAATTTCTCAACGACTCGTCCCCCAAGAACATGCACTGGGCCGAGTATTCCCACATGAAGTCTCACGCCGACTTTGGCTTCGCCCGTTCCGAAGTCAACCTCATGGAACAGCAGCTCCTCTACCTTCTCGACTGGGACCTAAATGTCAGCGAACAAGACCTCTTGACTCATCTCGAGCCCTTTCTATCGCCCATTCGCGATCAGCTGCGCTCGCAGGAACCGCGCCACTACGCTCCTCTGGCCATCTCGCGTCGACAGCTAGACCCAGTCAACCCGCTCCTACACGCCACTCGCCCACCCGTCCTCAGTACGTCGGGCCTCCTGGTCAAGGACGAGACCCCGCGATCCCTGGTTGGCCCGCGAGAATCCTCTCTCGTAGCCCGCCTGCCGCCTAAACGCTTGAATCTACGTGCCCTCACCAAGCCCGTACCGCCATCACCAGTTCTTGCGCACGAGCCTCGTCAGGGTGACTCGTCGAACTCGCTCTTCTCGCCTCTACACTTACCACTCACCCTCACCCCTAACATGACTGGTAGTGCCCACGGCCTACCATCTCCACCCGTTTCTGCCACTACACTGCGGCACGCTGTCAACTCACATCTCGCGCGTCCTTACAGCGAGTGCGAGCAACTCCATCACTCGCCTCTTATCCGCCTCCCCAAACGTAACACGGTCCACATTGCCGAACAGTACCTCGCCGCCGACCGCTCGCCTCCCGCCTGCGAAGCTGCCTGCTCTACGACTCTATCCTACCAGCCGCCCCCCTTGTCATCTAAGCCATCGAAGCGATCCCGTGGTGCCGGTTTCATACTAAGTCGCCTCTTGGGCGCGAGATCAGCGGGCAATTCATAGCACAAGACGATGCGGCCCATGCGACAAGATTACGCTACCAAGATCAACGAGTCGGATGGGGGAATTGGCGTATACGGGGCGTTTGGAGGGGGGCTGGGAGGGCTTATTTACCTAGGAGTTGGGTTTAATCGGGCGCCCGCCTGGGTGGGCGGGCCGTTGAGTGGCGGCAGATGCGGAGTTGAAACGAGGTTAATTTGCCTTTCATGTATACAGATGATTGATGAGGAGTGTGATTTTTTGGCTAAACGGAGCCATCATGCCTCAGCTAGAAGGGTTGGACCATGTAGACGATATGATGCCATGGAAAATGAAAACTCTGACCCTTACACCCGACACTACCTGCCTCCGCTGACCCAGACGAGACGGACTAGTCGCTGCGAATGGCAGCCCCGGCACGCGATCGCCGCCCGGATCCCCCGGACTCGGACCCGTGATGCAGACGTGCACAGTAGGGTCATTTGGCGGGGCCGTGCTAGTGACGCGCATGCAATGCCCTGCAGCCCTATGGCCCTCTCTCCAGCGCCCGGTCCCTGTGCCATGGCCGACGAGCCCATGAAGCTGGTGCAGGGTGCGCAGTGTCCATGGAGCAGACAAGCCGTGCCATGGCTTCCGAGTGACCTGGCCGCTTCCCGCCCTCGCCCACTGCATGCCGAGCAAGCATGCATCGGCCCGGCCACGCTGAGGCACATGAGCCCCGGCCTCGCCTCGTGCGTCGAGCCATGCCAGGTCCGACCGTGCAGAGACTCCCATCTCCGTAGGGCGTAGACTCCCCTCCTCCACATTACCCGCCGGCAAGCTCATCCCATCACGCCCGTAGCCGCGGCGGGGCCACGCGTCGCTTGTTTCATCTCGAAACGCAGCCACGTCTGCGCCGCGCTTGGGGCCTCGAAGTGCTGGACGCCCTCACATCTCGCCTGCTCGGCCTGAACGGGCCGTCGTCGTCGCGCCATCTTGGCTCTGTTCCAATACCGCTGCGAGATTTGTAGGCCTGGTTGCTGACATCCACAGAATGAAGTCGTCATCCGAACCACCGAAGGAGAATTAGTCTGATTTTTCAACGTAATGATGGTGTAGGGATGCAGTTTGAGAGGATCTGTAGTAGGGAGCGAATTTACGCCGGGGGGGGGGGGGTTAGCGGGCTCTGAAATCAACATTACACGTGAGCCAATTTACAGTGGATGAGAGGAGTTTGCGCACTAGATCTCGTCTTACTGACAGGTGCTCAACTTTCGTCCTCTACTGTCTTGCCCGGAGCCAAAGTCGTCTAATCTCACATGACGCGCCTTAAGTCTAGGAACACCATGTCTTATGGAGAGCGCCTAGAGCTTCGCAAGGTCCAGTTAGTTCGTCTTGTCTCGAAGCTGGGCCTCATCGATAGAGACCATATAATTGGGCCCAGCAAGGCTATCTATGCCAAAGAATGACTCTCCCCTCCTCACGAGCCCTCTATCGATTCGCGCCGCCGAACAGCTGCAGGTCGTCGTCGAAAGCCAGAAATTGCGGGAAGAGAGCCTACCCTGGCATTCGAGAGTGGTATGGGTGTGAGAAGCAATGCAGCCACTGAATGGTAGAGGCGCGGATCGAGGAAATAATTTCTCTGGCTGGAGAGAACGAAAGCGTCCATTACCTTGCTTTAGTAAGGAGTCGACAAGGGCATCTTGAAATACTGCTCTACCCATTCATTCTTTCATACCCCGCACCATGCTCGCTGGCCGTCGTCCGAGTCATAAATAGCGCATTCCGAGGGGAGAGAATGACTCACTCCAAAGATGAGGTTCTGATTCCCTGCCGACTCAGCTCCCGTCTTCACCTGCACAGAAGGCTACCAGAGAAATGATGATCATACTCTCAGGTATTCAATATCCATAGCGCCGATACTTTCGCTGGCCCCACTTGGGTCCTTTTTATTTGATGAGATAGCTCTTGTCTCATCTGACAGAACTGGACAGCTCAAGATCCTTCTCATTCCTAGCCCTGAGCCCCATTGTAAAAAATCCAAACCGTATGAGTGATCGCAGGAAAGCCTAAATTTTGTCTCGCGAGATGAGTGTGTGCCAGCTTGGTGTGGTCCAACTATTCACCTTCACCATTCATCGACACGATTTCGGCACATTGCCGGGAGGCCTAAAATAGAAACATATCGTCCGTTTCCAATAGATTTGCTGAATCTTTTCCTAATCCCAGATAGTTACATGGCCACTACTGTGGGTCCTGGTAAGATATTGACATGCCAAATTGTGAAACTCACAACAGAGAATTCTCTTGTAATCCATATCTCTTCCTCTCAAGCTCGAGATGGGATTAGCCGTACCAATAGCCTAGCACATCTAGTCATAATAATATTTTTATCGCATTGCTCTCCATAGACCATCCATATTTCATATCCTGTCTTGCTTCGGCCTTCATCAAAAATCTTCACCGTCTCGAAAAGTCACGGCGTCGGGAAGTTCAGTGGCGGAGATCCAAGGGCGAATGGCGATTTGTGCGTATAGATGAGTAGTATTTTTGGTTAGCAAGAGTTCTGACAACAGAAAAAGTGACTGAGGCATACAGTATTCCCCCACTAGTAAATTGCCATGCTTAGGGCTTCGTCATTTTCTAGACATGAGGCTAAAAGTAAGGTTGAATTTGCCTTGTGGCAACTCCAGTAAGGACTGTGTCCGATATCTTGAGCAAAGCCCTATGAGATTGAAATGATTCGAGACTAGCTGTTGGTTACTGGTTGTTTGGTCCAGTCCGGCTTCACTGGCGCGTCGATATACGGCGAGGTCTGGTCCCTGATTTCTCCATGATGCGCTGAGATATTGCTAAGCAGCTGTCAAGGATTTTTAGGAAAACTTCTTCTGCAGAAAAGTTGTACAAAAATCATTGTAGTGCTGATCGAACATTTGCTTGAGCGGCCGTACAGCCTTCGCGTTCCGAGGTTACTAGGGGTGGGGCAAGAAATTTTTCAGGCGAAAATTCTTTCGGGTAGTGCAGGCTACATCAGTACTGCGCAACGGCAACCACAGTATTCCCAGTGACCACCCATAATTCTTCGCGATGCCTGGAAGACAGTCCCACGGAGCCCCGAAAGTGAAGAAAGTCAAGAGCAGGAGCACGTCGAAGAGGAAATCGCTCAACGCCCTCTCTATAGCGACGCGTCAAGACTCCAACAAGACAAAGACAAAATCCCTCCATTCAGGCGCTGAAGTCGGTGGCAATAAGCGGCGGCGCCAAGATTTAGGTCCGGAAGATATAGACGAACTCGAAGATACCAGTGTAAAAAAACCAAAGAAAGATGCTATTAGTAGCAAGCTTGATGATTTCGACTCCGATAAAGGCAGTGATAGCGAAGGTAACGAATGGACCATAGGAAAGGTCGGCACAGATGATGATAGTGAGCTTGACAGTGACGAGGCATTTGGGGAGAGCGATGAAGATCGATTCGAGGGATTCACGTTCTCCGGGAGCTCCAAAACTAAGCCCAAAAAAAAAGCCCACGCCAAAGACATCAACCTTGACGAAAGTGAAGAGGAGCTTTCTGATTCGGAGCTAGAAGAGGGTGATTTAGGAGAAGATGCAGTCGATCTTGCGGCAGTGCTAGATATGTCAGACTCCGAAGATGAGGCAATCAAGGCGCCAAAGCCCGAGAAGAACGGAAGCTCTAAAGCAGCTGACGATATGAAGGAAAGCGATGACAGCGAAGAAGACGACGAAAGCGAAGAAAGTGAAGCCTCGCCCTCTACATCGTCCGAAGAAGATGACTCCGATGACGAGGCGGCCGACCCTCAGAAGCTGGCAGACCTACAAAATCTTATCGCCGAACTATCCAAAGACGATAAAACCTCGAGTCTTACCCAGCAGAAGGCTCAGAACTCAGTCGAGCATCTCGCGCCTTCGACTTTCGGCCTCACATCCAAAGTCAAACTCACACTCGACGATCTTGGAATATCTACCGTGCGAGATTCAAATATCAAAAAATCCCTCAAATTCCTGAAGCCAGACGGCGAGAAGATTACGGGAAAACTAGATGTGCCACTAGCCAAACGCCAACAGGATCGGATCGATCGCAGCGCGGCTTACGAAAAGAGCAAGGAAACCCTCGACCGCTGGACTGAGACCGTAAAACTTAATCGCCGAGCCGAACATCTTTCATTTCCCCTAGTAGACAATGGTCTTGCCTCTACGAAAACAAACCATGAGCTAGCGCCCATCGACTCAAAAAAGCCCTTCAACGATCTAGAAGCGACCATACAGACTATTCTCGAGGAGAGTGGACTTGCCGCAGTCAATGGCAAGGATGAGGAGGATTCCGACCAAATGGGCAATGAGCTCGAGACGAACGATATGAGCCTTGAAGAGGTTAAGGCGAAAAGAATTCAACTACGAATGGCTCGAGAACTATTATTTCGTGAAGAGGCTAAATCGAAACGGATAAAAAAAATCAAGAGCAAGTCCTACCGTAGGGTCCATCGCAAACAGCGTGAGAAGGCTATGCGTCTCGATCAACAGGCTTTGGAGGAAGAGGGGCTTATTCCATCCGAAGATGAAATGATTACCCAAGACCGTCGACGGGCCGAGGAGCGCATGGGCGCCAAACATCGCGGAAGTAAGTGGGCTAAATCTGTTAAAGCGACTGGGCGGGCTGCTTGGGATGAAGATGCCAGGTCTGGCATCGTTGAAATGGCTCGTCGGGATGAAGAACTTCGAAAGCGTGTCGAGGGCAAGCAGATCCGGATGACCTCTCAACAATCGGATGCGTCTGATGCAAGCGACGACGAAAGTGATGATGAAAGCGATGAGCAGAGTAGCAAACTTCGAAACTTACAAAAACTTAAGGAGCTAGGGAAGTCGGATCTCGTCGATAGCTCTATGCCTGGTGCCCGACTGGCAAATATGGATTTCATGCGACGAGCCGATGCGGCACGGAAGAAAAGGAATGATGCCACTGTCGAGGAAATGAGACGCGAGCTCGCAGGAGAAGAAGCTTCAAGCGAGGAAGAGCCAGAGGATATTGGACGTAGGGTGTTTGGGCTAACCTCGGCTCCAAAGGCACCAAAACAAAGAGCAGCTTCGGACGCGGAGTCTGGAGAATCTGGTGTATCCGAGGCTGAGTGGGACCCTGAACCCGAGAAATCTGTAGGTGCGCCTAAAAAGAAAGTGCATCCTCAACCGCGCCTCAAGTCTATACTAGTAAAAAATAATGTAGACCCGCCGACGGAGGGCGGTGCATGGTCAAAAGTAGTTGTCGACGAATCTTTACCAGGGTCAACTTCTAAGAGGCTACGGAAGAGGGCCAACAGTGTACAGGCAGATGAGCTAGATATATCGCAGACAGTGGTCATATCAAAGAAAGCTAAACCTTCGAAGCCTTCCATGGCCGCCGGCGATTCATCAGACGAATCAGACGATGACCAGGGAAATTTAGGGTTTCTGGCTAACGATCAAGAACTAATTAAACGTGCATTTGCCGGCTCGAACGTTGTGGGTGAATTTGAGGTGGAAAAGAAGAAGGCCCAACGAGACGAGGCAGTGAAAACTATCGACAATACCCTTCCTGGCTGGGGAAACTGGGTGGGGGACGGGGTGAGTAAGAGAGAGCTAAAGCGTAACAAGGGTAGATTCCTCAGCGAGACCGACGGTGTGCGAGTGCAGAAACGAAAGGATGTCCACCTTCAACGCGTTATCATCAGTGAGAAGAAAGTCAAAAAGGTAGGCGTGGGCATGCCCCCCCCCCCCCCCCCCAAATTCGGCGCTAATGAATCTCCAGAATGGTAAATACCTCGCTACGAGCCTACCCCACCCGTTTGAGACGCGGCTACAGTATGAGCGTTCCCTCCGACTTCCTATCGGCCAAGAGTGGACCACCAAGGAAACCTTTCAAGAAGCGACGAAGCCGCGTATCTTGCTCAAGCAAGGGATCATTGCGCCCATGTCGAAGCCCCTGCTATGAAAGGCGGAAGTCACCAAATCAGCATGCAGCTCTTATCAATCTTGCCATTTCCCCCCCTCCCTCGAACTCTCGCGGTCCGCAGGTATTGGAACTTGGCTTCTTGCTCTCACAATGCGCCTAGGCGTACATGAGAGGTGGCTAGTTTCGTAGATTTACCTAATGATAACTAATTTCTCCTACAAACGCTTGACTCCCGCCATCTTTTGCCGCTCGATTCTATCGCTTGGGATGTGCCGCGACGTGGGTAAGTCGCACTTCTCCATGCGACTTGAGATGGTCAACGTGACAATATGTAGCCGGCCTCGGTTTGGCCTGTACTGGATATCCCCGCCCTGATAGCCCACAAATCCCTATAGGGCCAGTGACCAAGCTGTTAAAAGTGCGAAAGTAAAACTCCCAGATCCCGAAACTTCCGTGAATTACGACGTATGCCCTCAAGCAAAGCCCGCGCTCTAGGCCCATGTTCCCTTTGGTATTGGAGGGGCAAGGACGTGAGCTCACCATGCGAGTCGAGCACACTTGCAGACTACACGTCCGCCAGATCTCTGATGCAGAGGATGCTGTGACCAATGATGCCTCGGCCGCTATTGCTCTCAGGGCTCCGATGCTCCACACCCAACGACCCGATAATCTCTCTAATTCTATTCTAGACTCCGTAGGCTCTGCGCAGTAATGCCAGCTTCCAAAACGTGTCCACTCGGCCGCGGTGGAATGAGAGGGAGGACTTTGCCTCACCTGGCCTAGCCGTGTTGCCCTTTTCCACCGCAGAGGCGCGCATTGCGTGATTCAATCTTGACCACGCCGCCTCCTTTCGGGAGATTAGCGCGCTTAGTATGCCACTGCGCCATCCATCCATAGCGCCATCCGCGCGCACGGAAGACTCACCTCCGCCGAAACTCGCAACCCGGCCGCCATCATCCACATCCTTCACCAACCCCAGCCCGGACCAGGCGCGGAGCCGATGAGAATTGTAGGGACTGGAGCTGGGATGGCCGGCTCGTGGAGGCAGGATGCGCGCAGGATTGTCATGCTGGGAAGTTGTGAATCATTGCCTCGTGCGCCGACACCTGCCGTATGGCGAACTCTCCGCGAATCTTGACCGTCAGCGATGCCTCCTGTCCGCCCACACCCGCCTTCATCGGTGTATCCAGAGACCTCGGGCCCCGCGTCTAGCCACTCTCCCATGGCGACGCGCTCGTCGCAAGTCCCTTCGTCTTCAAGCGCGTCGTGATACGGGGCAAAGTCGCTGTGCCCTGCTGTAGCTGCTAGAGCGCCGCTGACGGGGCGGCCATTAGCAGATCAACCTTTGATACAGCAGAATGTCGCCATATCATTGAAGCAAGCAATCTATCCCGTCAGCCTCACTGGTGTTGCACTTACGTTGAACGTTCCACTTCGCCCCTCGGGTTGATGTCTAGTACTCGTGCAGGCCCACTGGCGCGAGAAGAGCCATCACTCGCCACCAAATTTATCCAGGAGGTGGGGAAACGAAGCATTGCGTGCATTCATGGAAACTCCGCCATGTATATCCATGCACATGGGAGATTCATCAGCACGCGACATGGCGGCAAGGGGAGAGGAGTTGTAGCTCATTTTAATGTGGGTTGGATGAATTGTCATGGCTGGCCAGCTCAATACAGTGTGAGTTGAAAAAAATGAAAAGGCTCACCGGCCTTCAGCAGGCATCGCCTGGGATTCAGATGCACTCGGCCGGGCGGCAGGGGGAATCGAGACAAACCAGCGAGATCTCCACGATGGAGGCTTACAGTCTTGATTCATTTATTTTTTGCATCGGATTTTCAATTGCGTATGCAGCTATCTACCTATGACACAATATCGGAGAAAATATACAGAATAGATGACTCAATTTACAATAATGTGTCCATGCTTTGCATCATCTTGTAAACTTGTCCTGATCCCTCTCACGCCCATCCCAAAGAGCTGTCTCCTAGATTTGTGCGCCACGCTTTGCTTCCTCCGTCGGGTATAAATATAGGCGTGGGCGTGTATTTGGCGGCTAGCTGAGGCCAGAGAATAGTTGATGAGAAGAGTGGTCATTGGAACGAGGATGTACTAATTCGTACATGCAGACCTGATGAGACTTGGGTAGGAGTCGAACTCGTTGGGAGTGAAAGTTTGACATGGCGGAGTATGTTGAATCACTGCTTCGTGGGCCAACTTCTTCGGTATTGCGAAATTTGAATGAACTCGGCTCTGGGAGAATATTTCACTCCCAGGTTCGTAGAAGGCACCACGTACGGGTGTTCAGTCTTGCCCTCCAGCCCAATAGTTAGTCGGGCTCGTTATGGTACAAAGGAATGATATGGTTCTCTACTAATCTGTGTGAATACCTCAGCACGAAAATCTAGTTGCAATATGCGGCAGAAGATTTTCCCATAGAAACAATAAATCAACTTCTACCAGGGTTGTCTCTCCGAGCATCCAGCTCTTGTGCAGAGTCTGTAGAGCGAAGGCGTAGTCCAATACTTACCTGGAGGGCCCCTTCTATCAATCTCCACTTTCCGAGAAAGCGCAATGGCGTTGGCCGAGTCGACTCTATGGCACGTATTGTCTGTTAAGGATTTTCCGGTGTCCCAGCTTGCTCTCCGCAAACACCCGGGCCGGGAATGGAGAAAGAAGTCAAAAGAGGACTATTGTGAAGACTGCTTCCCTCTGGTGCACACAAGTCTGTTGTGCCCGGATAACCACTCTCTCCGAACATGTTGGAAGGGAAGCTTCGTCTCTAGACTGTTCCTCGTATTGGCATTCACGTAGTGTGCAATTTGCAGCTATATCCAGTATTTCCATCAATCTGAGGTGGTGGAGAGCAGAGGAATCATCTAAATGTACCAAGAGTGAAGACTTGTAGGTGTTGATGTTGGAAGGAGGATGTAAAGGAGACATAGAAGACATAAAACCCGGGGCAAAGTTATCCTCGGTGTGTAAGCATAAGGAGCCTTATGTCCTGTAAAGATTTATGATGATGATGATCAACAAATAAATTCAACTTGTAATCCTGAGCCAATTCATTTTTCAGAGTGTAAAGTCGCATTAAGCTGGGAAAGTTTCAACAATTAAAATTTTACAAATTTGGTTGATTCTTTGGCGTAATGATCAACAGCTGCGGTAGCTCAGTGGTAGAGCGGAGGATTGCAGCATCGATAACATCCTCAGGTCCTGTGTTCGAACCACAGTCGCAGCTACGGATCAATGAGTCCGAAGTGGGGCACTGCTGGCCCCTCAAAATTTTGTTTCTTGGATATTGGTACAACCTTCATTGGAATTTTAGCCACAGACAGTCTGGTTCGTGACTGTCAGTAAAGTCGTCCAAGACCAATGTGGCTAAATCGCTGAAGGAATGAATAATTCGCTTAATTGGCATCTCAATAATAGTACTTTGAGAGAAAAAAGATGTTTAAGGATGCCATTCCACGTTTGTGTAATCGGTACCAACGAACCCATCCTTATTACCTGTGTTTTTGCACAGATGAGCCATTCCTACAGACATTGACTAGCGCTTGACTTGACAGTAAGTGAAGACAGCCAGGTACTTGATTAGAAGACGAATCCAACAGAAAGTCCAAATAAGTCGTGAAAGTAGCCATTTTCCCGTCTCACAACTCGGGTTTTGGCAGTGCAAAGGTTGTGGCATCAAATTACAAGTTGTTATCTCTACCTTCTAGGCGTCCAGGGATAAGCCAAGTTAAGCAAGCAACTAGAGATTGTAGGACTTCCACAGGCCGATTAGATCGCCGCATATCATAGAAAATGGTATAGGAGAAGAATCTACCGAGTGAAATACTTCAACGGACTAGAATTTGCCCACTATCTCTTGGATCCAAAATTAGAATCAAAGTTGAATTGAATACATGCTCAAGATATATTCCGAGAGGACTTTGCTGAATTTGGCCCTACAACTTTTTGCTGATGTCTACCAACCTATTGTCAGAAGACTCAATTTATCTCAATTCCTCACAACGTATCCATGGTACATGAGGATATTAGACGTACGAAGAATGGGCTTTGTGTTGCTTACACTAGCACTTACAGCGCACATCTCCCCCTTATCTAGCAGTAATCCGGACATGTCACTCTTTTAACCAACCTCTTCTTTCGTCCCAGAGATACTGCGCAATGCGTAATATTTCCAACAAAGAGATACAAAGCTCAGCTATCGCGACAGACCGCGAGAAAGAATATGAAAGCGCACCTTTAGATCCTACAGACAAGACGGCTGACGAGGGAAAAATCTAACCGCCTCAAATCGTGAAAGGGAAGGGGAGCGAAGATGTCACAGGATTTGGACTTGGACATTTCCTCGGAGAGAAGCAAAGAAAAAGATGATTGATTTCCCCTATCCTCCATCATCCCACTCCTACACAAGAACAGGCTCGCTCGTCTTTGTTGAGTCAGTTTCCATAGTCTAGTCCACGTAGTCTCACTATCCCGTCTTACCAACAGACTGTCTCATCTAATTTTAAACACGAGATAAAAATATGACCAGCGCTAATGATACAAACAGTAGAATGCAGGCCCAAGCAATTATAGTCAAATTCCCAGATGAATAGTTTATTCGTGTCTGGCACAAGCCCTGCAATCAAAGAGCATGGAGTGCTAGACCCAACACCTGTACGCGGTGCCTTCTACGACCCTGGGAGTGAAATATTCTCCCAGGGCCAAGTTCAGTCAAATTTCGCAATGCCGAAGAAGTTGGCCCACGAGGCAATGATTCAAAATTCTCCGCCATGTCAAACTTCTACTCCCAACGAGTTCGGCTCCTATCTTAGTCTCATCAAGTCTGCAGGTACGACTTAGTACATCTTCATTTCAATGATCACACCCATCTTCGACTTTCTATGGCCTCAATTAACCACCACATATACGCCCGCGCCGATATCTATACCCGACGGAGGAATCAAAGCGTGGCGCACAAACCTGGGAGACTGTTCTTTGGGATAGGCGTGAGAGAGATCAGGACAAGTTCACAAGATGATGCAGAGGATGGCTACAATCTCGATGGGCGTAAAATTTTGAATTTTGACAACGAGTTTTCGAATTGAGCTTTGTGCGTGCGCCAAGACTTCGGTTGCGAGAGTGCGGGCGACACTATAAACACCGCCGTGGTTGGATGGTGCGGTGGTACATCATCTTGGCCGGTTTCTCAAGTAAGGTCTGGATAGCTAGGACACATATCCCACCAGAGACAGGAGACCGCCGGTTCGGATCCAGCAAAACTGAACTACATTTCTCGCGGCTCTAGTATGCACGGATGATGAAGGCATTCTCGGATAATCAAAGGTTTTGAATTTCCCTTTGGTTGGTACTTACGGAGGAGGGTCGGCTGTTTGTGTGAGCGAACATACCTCATAGTGGTATTTGCAAATGAAATCCAGAGCATGAGTGTCTCTAACGTCAAAAGAGTCATCCTACATGTATATATAGTACCGGCCATTTGTCATAGCTAAATAGCTGTATACACATTAAAAGATTTAAAAAAAAAGGTCCCAAGAAGCATTGCAGTTGACCTATACACCCCTTGTTCACGATTCAGTCTTGCTGTAACATTTTGTTATGGTTAAAAAACGCCAGAATATCTGCCATCCTTCTTGCCCTATCATATCCCTTATCATAGGTCGTTTTCCATTCGTTTCCGACAGCCATTTCTGGATATTCGAACAACACTATGCAAAATTCCATGGCCGCTTTTCTCGGCCACACTTTCAAAGCGAATCTTCATTCTGGTGTTGGAACTGTCTATGATAGTTAGCAGAGTCACCATGCCTAGTCCTTGATGCGATGAAGTGGTGATTTGCCCATCAAGGTAGAGCTAGCTCCGGAGGGTGTTTTCTCCGCATCAGTAGGCCCAGATCTTCATACCTGTCTGATCTGTTCATGTGCCCGGATATGACTTTGCGCTTGAGAGCCGCAAAAGACGGAACTTTGTGAGTTTCCTCGCAAATGCACTCTGGTCTCGGTATATTTCTTTCCCGGGTAATTGACACAAGGACTGCCTTTGCCATCGCATCCGTGCTTTCGTTTCCTATAATGTCGCTATGTCCAGGCACCCAGAAGACCTCTATCGATGGTCGAGTCTTGCGTAGTGCCCAGAAACTCACCACCTCTACTTGCGAGGAATTCTTTCTGCAATTTTGAAGGGCTCTGGCTGCCTCTTGATCGTCGAGAAGTACCTTGATATCTGTACTACCTCCAATTTCTGATGCTGCCTCTAAGCCTCGTACTGCCCCGGTGATTTCCGCATCAAAGACCTAAACTCACGGAAGAAAGTTTAAACGACTCGCTATAAGTTCAACGTCCCTGTATATGGCGTAGCGATAGGCTGAGTATGATGGGCCGGTCAATAACCCATCCGAGTAGACACAGAGTGTTCCTGTGGAAAGATTTCTAAGCCAAAGTATAATCTGCATCGCCTTTTCCTCCTTGTCGCATTTGTCCCTGGCACTAACCATCGCGATCTAAGTATGATTAGAGACAATTCTAGAGATGGAGATGGTATTGAGAAGAAACTGAATGCGTGGCTCAAAGTAAGAGTTGGAAAGGGAACTGACTCGGACAAAATAGACACCCCTAAATGGGCAAAAGGAGTGATCATCAAAAGCGCTTACAATTTCGATGAACTAAATATCGACCCCTAGGATAAGTTCGAAGAGAAGCACTTGGAAGTACTCTAAAAAACCCACTGGGAACTTCTCCACGAAATATCGATTCACCGGAATCGTTCAAATTTTGTTGAAGAATGCGTTCACGACAACTTTGCGAGATGACACTTGTGATTACTACTTCCTGTACCTGGCTAAGCACTTTGACAAGCTGATTTTCAACAAGACGATCCATATGGTGAATAGAAGATTTCATACCAAGTCAGAATAGCATATATAACTGTTTGAGTGGCATATTATAATCCTTGTCAAAGTAATTAATGTTAATATTGACATGACATCCCCCATTTTCTGGACCTAGTTATTGAAAACCCTAAAAAGATTCACGAAGCCTTTAGGCACAGCTACGGTCACAAGGCATCATCTTCGCTGGACAGATGTATGCCGCATCGCAAGGAATAATAGCATGCTTAAAAGCACTTATTCACCCTTACGGCACTTACGAAGATGGTTAGTTTGAACTCCGATCAGCCTGGCAGAGAAATAAAGCGATGAAGAAGTAGAATATAGGTTAAATTAATACTCTATGAGCCGCCGGCACGCCGGGAAAGAAAGCTTCAAATAAGGAGACGACTAAAGATTGTTTTAAAGATGAGGTGGCCGAGGAAGTTCTAGGAATAGCTTTCAGGATGAATGAAGTGGACCTAACAGAAACATTTACCACCAAAACACCTGCTTTATCCGTAGCAAGGTGGCCTTTTAGTCTACACCTCATGAATCAAGCGAACGATATGGAAAAATCAAGATCTACCGGAATTTCATGGCGGAGAACGAGCAACCCCACGATGATACTCTTTGCGAGTTTATCGTGGACTACGAAGATAAGGAAATTGACCAAATTGATGAACAACTCGGCCTGATTGCTCGAAAGATCACGCAATCTTCCTGGAACGAAAGAAGAAGTTGACTAATAGAGTAACATTTTCAGATTACTGCCAAATTGTTACGGTTTGACCGTTGTTTGCGCTTAGGTGGATGCCTAAGCGCGTTGTTGAGGATTCATAGTATAAGACTTAAAGAAAACGATGAGGGGAAACTGGAAGATACGGCACTGCTATCTGAGGGGCCACATCAGTGTCACGGCATAGTACTTCTTGATAATGTGTGGCTGGGCGGCAAGTATTCGACCTAGGGCGAAGACATTTGTCAAGACAATTACTGAGAGGCTGAACGCTATAAGTACCCGCTAGTTGTAGCAAGATCACCCTTTCTTCTTTATACATGTCGGTTCATAGGTGAATAGCTTAGGGATAAGAGGCTCGACTTGGATATGTACTTCAATGAGCATTAGTCAATGTATCACGTGATTTAGCTCGGGCGCCAAGCTTCGATTTGTAATTTAGATATTAGTGCTTGTGGAAAGAAAACATGGGAGAATAGATAGAATGACACCACTTTTTTTAGCACTTTTGAGGTATTGAACCAAATGAACTCAGTTGTACCAACACTGATCAGTGTTTGATCAAATACGATTTATTTGTCCTGTATCAACCGCAGACAGCAAGATGACGAAGAGACAGATCTTCTAGAATTCAACGATACCTTTGTGACTTTCTAGTCACCAGAGTTGACTGAATACTCTTGAATACTGTGATAACCTAAGGGTTCGTTAGTACTGACCTTCCAGCTACAAGTACATCTTGAATTCATTCACGAAGTCTTCTTAGCTAGACGTACCATCGACTCCCGCACTCCATCACGCAATTCACAATTCCAGTCAGGGAAAGTGAAAGAAAACCACTACAACAATGAGTGTCAGAATTGTAAATGAAGGCACCCCAGATGTCCCGATCGAAAACTTAAATGGTTATATCAAAGACCAAATTGCTCACTACATGAAGACAGAACATCGAGATGAAGAGCTTTTGGAAGATTTTCGTTTAGACTTTGCGAAATGGTTGAATGAAGATTTTAATAAGATATCCCAGCGTACAAGGAGGATTTTATGAAGCTTTTTACGCGATAATGCAATATACAAGAGGAAGACCGACACAGTTGCGGAGGAATTGTCAAAGCTGCTTGGTACGAGAGAGCTTGCGGAATGGCCAGATAAAGAACTTTCTAAGATCATTGCCGCAGGAGGATTTAATTCGAGAAGAAATCCTGACCTTCCAGGAAGCTATGCTTACTTCAGAAAGGTAGAACAAGAGACAAAAATAGCACAAGTTAATCTACCAAACCCAACAACAAACTCTTTTTATTCAAAGCCACAACCTACCCTAAAGTTAGAATCAGAAGGTCAGGAATTTAAGAGCCAAAGAGATGATGTACAAACCGCTCCTAGGTTAACTTCTGCTGTCCAAGGGGATTCACAACAATCAATGCCAAGTTTGCAGAATTATCCTTCCGGTGATTCGTCTTATGGCTCATCATACGGTGTCCAAACCTTGCACAAAATTTACCAAAAAGAGGAAAAGTACAGCGGTGCCGAAGACGTCCTCGACAAAAAGCTGCGCATTTTTTACGACTTTTGTTACAAGGCAAACGTAAATCCTCCAGACTATCCCAGAGCTTTTGCCACTATTCTCACAGGCGAAGCAAGAGATTAATATTTTAATAAAATCTCTGGTAAGCAGGCTACTTTGGCGGAAATGATCCGAGCAATTAGGGATTATTTTGAAACAGAGCAACGGCAAGAGCGAAAAACGACCGAATGGGAATATATAAGGCTGGAAGACTACAAGGCAAAATATCCCGAAAAATCTCTTCTAGAATGCTTTGATATAATGAGGGATCAGCTTGTCAATAACCAGGCAATTCTACGGCCAGAATTACAAACCAACGCCATCATTCGAGATAAACTTTACAGAGTATGTCGTGATTTGCGAGAGTGCAATATGACTCTATTTCGACGTTCTCCTACTTTCCAAGGCGCCTCCGAAGATATTCGCAACTCCCTTGCTATCCAGTCTCGGAATGTAACCCAAGGAACATTTGCTGTTGAGTTACATAATCCTGATAATTCGGAGACATTTTACACTGATCAGTGTTGGTACAACGGGGTTCACTTGGTACAATGCCTCAAAAGTGCTATAAACAAGTGGTGTCATTCTATCTATTCTCCCCTGTTTTCTTTCCTCAAGCACTGATATCTAAATTACAAATCGAAGCTTGGCGCCCGAGCCAAATCTCGTGATACATTGACTAATGCTTATTGAATTACATATCCAAGTCAAGCCTTTTTCAAAAATCAACAAAACACGCTCATCGAGACAAGCACACACTTTGTTTTCCCAAGCTAAGATACATCTTGTGACTCTATTATTCGACTTTTCATGGTCCCGAGACGTTAAGATGCCCCCCGGGAGGCGTAAAATCCCCACGACACTCGTGTCCCCTGCTCGAGTTGTCTCGCGCGCAGTTAAACGTGCGAGGCCTCGTCCTCCACTTCCAACTGTTCAGGAGGAAGTTATCCTAGCAGCCGCAGCTGAGAAGCAACAATCTCCAGCTGAACCCATCTCCATGGACTCAGAAGACGAGTTCATGGACCTCGGATTGGAAAACGAATTTCCTTCCAACTCTTCCTCGGAAAACCTTTCACTCTCTCCAACGCCAGCTCCCGTATCGGTAACAGCGGCCCTATCGCATTCTCAAATAAAACCCCTGAGAAGAGATTCCACCCAGGGTCTCTCCAGCTCTATCCACGCGTCCACCAAGGACAACGTTGCAACTGAGAAGCAACCTTCCTCAACTCTCCCGCGATCTAGTGCGCGTACAACAGCGCGGATTATCGAACACCCCTCGGCAGCTATGACAAATAACATAGTCGCTTCATTGTTGGCCTGGCAAAATGCTGGAGCCCAACATCTACGTGCTCTACTGCCAACAATCGCTGCGGACCTCAAGGCTATCGTGACGCGTAGCGCAGCTCGAGTCATTGCAGGCCTCCCCGTCTTCGAGCAGTCTCAAACTGCTCCAAATGTTAAAGTTGGCGCACAACCAGCCCCACAAACAGAACCGCCCGCAAGTTCTACTTACGCAAATGCTGCGAAGAAAAACTTGTCCGCACCTGCACACCTTCCAAAGGCTACGCCCAGGGTTACAAGTTCAAAGAAGAAAAACAGGCCGGAAACTAGAGTTATGATACGTCTAGCGCCCGACCACCCTCTGAGATTCCAGGATTCTCTTCTGGTCCGTACAAAGCTGAGAAGCTTTCTCGAAAAAACGGAACTAATCAAGGACATCAGGTCGGTCCCTTCTTGGTTAGCCCTCTTAGCCCCCTCTTCCGATCAAGCCCCCGAACTCATGCAAGCAGCCCTTGCTCTACAGCCCGCCACAGGAGTTGTGCCGATCGAAAGACAGGAAAAACGAGAGAATTTCCTCCTCAGCCTAGTTCCCAAATATAGGTACAATGCTTCTGGATCACCCGAAGCTGTTGGAAATGGAGACACGGAGTGTTGTGGACGTATGGGCCCTCCATTTCGTCTAAGTTCCCGACACGATCTTGTGTGTGTTTAAGAGGTTGGAATGGGTAATATGGTAGCGCTTCAGGCTACCTATTAGATATATGAGCGGCTGTATGGCGTGGGCACAAGGAGGTTATTGGGGGTTTTCTATGCCTAGATGGCGCCACACTCGTTTATGGTGTGGCTTAGACTACGTGTCGCTTACACTTGTACTTGTAGCGCACACTTTCCACATTTTAGCTGCAATCCGAACATGACACTCTTTTAGTCAACTTCTACTTTCGTTCCATGAATATTGCGCCCATTTCATTGCGCGATATTTCCAACAGAAGCCCTTTCCGATGCTAAGATCCGAGAACTCGCAGCGGCAAAAATCGACACAAAATCGATTTTTTCCATCAGCTGGACACGTAACTCTCTGGCATCCCCAGAATGGAAAGGTACTCTTCGACTAGTAGTTGCAAAACCAGCTGCAGATAAACTCCCCTCCAGCGGCCGCCATCCGCAACTCCATGAAATTTTATGTGACTAACGTAACTGTCTGCCTAGACAACCAAGAAGCGGCTCTAAGGCTGCTCCTGTTACCACCAACCGCAACAAGTTCCCGTCAAATTACGAAATTCCGGAAACTCGTAGCCAGCTGGTCTGAAAGAAAACGCGCATCCTGCACTAGGGTCGGAATAATCAGTGTCCGTTGGTGCCCCGAACATTCTGGAATCCCCGGAAACGAAGCAGCAGACTCTCTAGCCAAGTCAGCATGTCTAATTCCCACATCGTCTCTCCCTCTGTCCATAGCAAGGGCAAAAAGGAAGGTGTATCAACTCTACAAGGCCTCCAGCGACGCCTTCTGGGAACGAGAGGCTCCGGCTAGATATGAAGAACTCGGAATTGGACCTAGCTCTGGAATAGCCCCAGAACTGAAAGGCTTAAATCGACGGACATTTGGAGCGCTTGTTGCAGCTCGCTTCGGACACGGAGATTTCGCCCTTTATCATCGACGTTTTGCATACGAAGGTGCCCTTATGACTTGCTCCTGTGGCGAAGAAAAAAGCCCTGATCACTCCTTCTGCAGTATAGGAAAAAACCGTGCCCGTATTCGCGATGGACCTCGTCACCCCTGCCCCGGCATCAAATGGGTACTTGGCTCGCCTAAAGATGTCCTCGCCTTCGGAAAATGGGTCGAGCTGACGAAATCCAAAGAGCCCATTAGATATTTCCAAGTGAAATTTTACGATCGGGTGTGGGGTTAATGTGAGATGGAACTGTGTATTCCTTTTTTCTTGTTCTGTGGGTATAATTTAAAACTACTTGAAAAAAAAGTGAAGTTCCTGGTTGAGGGAAATTGGCTTCATTTAAATTGGAAAACAGAGTGGTGGACAGCTGTCGGCCTTTTTGTAATTTCTAGGTGTTTTAATGCGTGTTAGAGCGTCGGGTAGTTCTGAGGGACTGGGCCATCAAGCACGTGACAGTAGTTACGAGCTGTGGACAGGCACGACGTTAAATTCAATCAAATCAAATCAAATCAAGTCAAGCCATACATAATCATTTTCATCCCACATCGCATTACTCATTGCCCTTTTTACAAGAATCTCCAATCGGTGCAATGGCCCCAGCTGTTGCATCGTCATCGACAACGCCCTCCAATCCAGGAGGGCAACTTCACCCAAGCCTGCTTGGCATTGTTAATATAATACAAAAAGCAGAACAACAAAGGAAAGAAAGACTGAGTATAACCCAGGAATTTCTTTAACTAACTGACTCCTGGGCCAAGAGCAAAGGAAAGAAGCAAGCAGCAGCAGTTGTCGCGACTCTGCTGGAAAACATCACGCCTGTCATCACTGCCTTCGCAGTAGATCAGGTAGAAGCAACCAACCTTCAAAGTAAGAAGCCCCCCACCATGGCAAGAATTCCAAAACCAGTCGCGCCTAGGAATAATTCAGCTGTTGAGGACCACAGCCATGCCTTACCGTCAAAGCCTCAAGACACCAGCTCGCCCTGGGCGACGGTAACCCACAAAGCGGCCAAGCTACCGACGCCACCAGATGTGTAAGTTCCGCGAAGGCCTGCTCCATCAAGCCACCCGAAGCCACAGACAATTCCAAAGGAAGACAAACGCCTGTTCCTTCGATTGGGGAAAGATCACCACTGGCATAAACTCTCGCCAGTTACGATCAAGAAAATCATAACCAACAAGGCTGGGATAGCAGCCTCAGCTATCACCTCCATGTACCCAGTCAAGTCGGAGATCGCTCTCGAATGCGCATCAGATGCATTGAGAGATACAATCATGAGGATTGCACCTTCCATACAGGAAGACAACACCGTGATTGAGGAAGCGTCCAAATGGACATCATTGATCGCACCTCATGGGCCATTGTACATCAGGACGCTTGAAGGCAGCATCCCAGTCACCAACGATATGGTGAAGAACGAGTGCCAAGCAGTATGCGGCGCCACACCAATACAGGTAAGGCCCACAGAAACAAAGCTGGGGCAATATTCAACGAGCTGGATTATTCATTTCCAACAGAAACCAGCGAACACAAAGTTTCGTCTCTTTGACGAGAGCGGGCTGGCTATCCCATTTTTACGCCGACGACCGATCGAGCAATGCCAACGTGCTGGGGGTTCCACACAACGCCTTCCTGTACCCGGAGCCAACGATGTGGGAGATATGTGCGAACCCACGAAACATCAGAGTGCCAGGCAAAGGTGTCAAAGTGCTCAAATTGCGCGGGACCTCACCACTAAAATAAGAATTGCTGTATAGCCCGGCCAAGACGACAAAACGGGATAATTCTGCCCCGTACCCCTGCAGAACTTCACATCATCAGTGAACGCGGACATTGTGATTATCACGATACTCCAGCGTACTCAGAAAGGAAGGGTAAGGCGGTTGAAACCGTCATTGCCCAGGACTCAACAATGTCGTGTTAATGTTAGGAAACCCCTCAACAAAAGCACCAAAAGACAAGTACAACACCGTACACTTTCACCAAGTGAATGTCGGAAGGGGTGGGGAAAATACGGATATAGCATTGCAGCAGGCATGGGATGCCGGTGCACATGTAGTCATGGTGCAGGAACCATGGACAAGAAAGAAAGAGGGGGGTTTTATAACAAAAAGTCACCCTGGCTACAATAGCCATATGCCATTTGGAGGAACAGACATCCGGCCCCGCGCGATTACTTTCACGCGTAAAGGTAGTCATGCAAATCAACTATTTTCACCGTTGTCACGCCCGACATCTGACCACTGTTTTGTAAAGATGGGCGGTCTGACCTTTGTCAACGTATACCGTGCCCCAGGCACTAGTGGAACCTTGGAGCCCCTACTCCGGTGTGAAATTAGATGTCTAGTGATTGTTGGAGGCGATTTCAATTCTGTGTTACAGCATTGGCAACCGCTAGCGACAAATCAGTACGGCAATGGTAACCAGGTTATGGAATGGGCAACAGCCCACGACATGGACCTAGTCAGCATTGTTAGAGAGCTAACGCATATGGATGGGAACGTCCTAGATCTAACGTGGAGCAACACGGCCGCTATAGCATCAGTGTCCAACCTTACCACTATACCTCAGATCACTCGACCATCGAAGTTACCGTGCTTAACCCTACAGTGTCAGGTTTCTCTAGAATTATAAGGAACATTCGTGTCAGCGACGCCAACTTGAAGGAATTTAGCCGATGCGTTAGCCAATGGACCAAATCTGGCCCTCTTGACAGTGTTGTCAACATCGAAAATTTCACAAATAATCTCCTAAAAGCACGTGGAGATGCGCTCAAGATTGCAGGGAAAGTCCCAGCCATCGAAAGCGGAAGAACTGGGCCATGGTGGACCGATGAATGTCGCATAGAATGGCAAGAGTACAAGGCAGCGAGAGACAACCCAGACCTAGCGAAAGAGGCCCGTAAGAGCTTTAAAGCTGTGGTGCGAAAAGCCAAGCTAGAGTACTGGAAGAGGCAAGTAGAGGCAGTGACTACTGACGCACAGGTATTCAAGCTCATGAGATGGGCTATGTCACAGTCTGAGCATAGGCACTGAGGCAACCTTATGGTCAGAGGTATTCTATTTTCAATCTATGGTGAACTACAGATTGAAGAGGATAATAACAGTTACTTTATACATGAATATTGTCCCGGCCAATGACACAGTTTTCTATCCGTATATCCGCATCTCTTCTCGTATCCCTTCTCGTATACCTTTGTCGTGCCCTATTCTTGGAGGTGTTTGCCAAGTTGTAAGACCCTGCTTCCAAGAATAGTCCCTGCCTAGTTTCATGCTAAGCCTGCGTTAGACAGCGCAGGCTACAGGCAATTACCGGCTTACAAGCCGTCACAGGCTAGGCCTCGACCAGCTGCTGAGCCCCCTCCTCTGCAGATTGACGAAAACTGGTGGCTATCTGACCCGCGAGATCGAGCTAGTGCGCTACGAGACATCCTCTTGGCTAGGTTTAGCGGCGAGAACGACATCTCTATCTAGGAGAATGGACAGGAGGGGCGTATTACATGGGATACGGAAACATCACTGGACGATGTGACAAGCGCCACTGTCTCTGTCAACGATACGGCACCGAAAGTGGACAAGATAACGGTATGGTTACTGAAAGCCTGTTGGTCCCATCTAGGACCTCTCGTGAAAGATCTTTACCAGGCTTGTCTGAAAATCGGCTACTTTCCCACGGCTTTCAGGGTGGCAGAAGTTGTGCTTCTTCCAAAGCCGGGTAGAAATCTGTCAACTGCTAAGGGTTGGCGACCAATATCTCTGTTGTCGAGTTTAGGCAAAGGGCTTGAGCGTCTAGTTGGTAAGACAATGGCATGGCTGACAATAAGTCACCAAGTCGTTCACTCACAACTATTCGGCTCCGTACCAGGACGATCTGCAGTCGACCTTGCATCCTGTGTAAGCCATGATGCTGAGGCGGCCATGAAAAGTGGTAAGTGTGCGGCTATGGTCACACTCGACATTCAAGGTGCATTTAATGCAGTCCTTTACAACCGACTGCTCAAACGCCTTCGAGAACAAGGCTAGCCACGATCCCTTTACCGGATTATTCAGACATTTCTTTGTCAACGAAAATTCCAGCTCAAATACCGCGGTGGAATCACAGAAGAGAAGATACTGGAATGTGGAGTACCTCAGGGCTCACCACTATCGCCACTTCTTTTCATGCTCTACATCACAGTGTTTTTTGAGGATCATAGTCTAACGAGTAGGTTTGGTTATGCTGATGATGTAGCTATTGTCAGAATTGGAAACACCGCGGCGGATGCTATCTCCGCAGCTCACGACGACCTCGACAGCTTAATTCTTCTCGCAAGAGAACACAGGATCGATTTTGACCTAGCAAAGTCAGAACTTCCAGTGACCGGAGGAGGGCCTAGAAAGAAAATCAACGCGGCTGATCGTTCCATCTTGTTGAAAGATCGCCGGATCGAATCGTCACCTTATATCCAGTGACTAGGAGTCTGGCTTGTTACTCAGCTGAACTTTAAGCAGTATGTACAGGAATGGACTGGAAAAGCAAATCGTCTAGTCCATTTCTTACGACACATAAACGGAATTCAACGCGGTGCAGCACCCGGACTTCTGATTCGTGCGGCACATGCATACGTTCTGAGAACAGCTCTATACGGGGCAGAAGCGTGGTGGCCAGGTCTCACTCGAATAACCACGCTGCGGGATAAAGAAGTCGGCACTGGAGTAGGCTAGCATTTATCTCTACTGGATAAAATGATAATGAAAGCTATCAGAGTAGCGCTCTTCATCGTGAAGCGGGAATACCCCCGGCATCTTTAATTCTTCAGGAAAAGATGTTGCTGTCTGCAGCTCGTATGCGAAGAATGAATATCTGACACCCACTAGCCCTTCGGGCGGCTGAGGATCCGAAAGAGACAATAAGACGCTTAGGTCTTAGATTGGGACAAAGAACTCGTTTGTTCAGACAACTAGAACGGTACATGATACGCCTACAAATGAGTGTGCGTCGAGTTCCAACAGCCGAAGGCCCTGGAAAGCTTTACTTCCCACGTGGCACCCCAGCATCGATTCCTTGTAGTTGAGAAAATGAGGCCAGGTCTGGAAGCATAAAGCGGTGGTTAGCTTCCCGTCCAGCTAACACAATCTTCGCTTTCTCTGATGGATCATCATCGGGTCCCGGAAAATCAGCCTGGGGGTATGTAGTATACCAAGGAGGCAAGCTAGTTGCAAGTGGCTCCGGTCCACTTCCTGGAGCAGAGGTATTCGACGCAGAAGTTGTAAGTGCCATGAAAGCCTTGAAGGCTGCAATAGAGGTAGAAGAAGACTTACTGATCTGCATTCTTCTGGACAACCAAGCGGCTACCCGGGCGCTCGAAAGAGGAAGATCTAACTTCTCGCAGTCAGTGGTGGGCAAGTTTTCGTTGCTGAGACACAATAAGCGTGTGGAAATACGCTGGAAACCCGGGCATGTGGGGATTCAAGGCAATGAAGAGACCGGTAAGCTGGCCAAATCAGCCTTGGGAGCTCCCAATAACCGGTCACTAACCCCAGCTGCGCCCAGTGGAGAAGATCAAGATCTAACCTTTGCGGCATTAGGGAGGTTGGTTAAACTGCGCAGCCAAGAGTCCGTGGAAGAGTGGTGGTAGAAGTATCGACCGAAACGATATAAAGATCTAGACCTATTCATGCGTTGCAAAAGACCACCGGGACTAGCTTTACCAAGATTGGCGTATCATCCTCTTATTGCGGCAACTGGCCAAGGGGACTATGCCGTCTACTATCGACGTTTCAACCCCGAACATCAAGATCTGAAATGCGTTTGCGGCCGAGAGAAAAGGCCCTGGCATTTTTCAGAGTGCCAACCTACTTTGCAACGCTGGAGAAGCTATGAGAAAATGGCCCCAACTGGGGCCAGGGAAATGTTAGGAGAGAAGGGATGGCAGAAGTTGATTCAATTCTTAACTACAAGCAGATGTTACAGACTGCCGAAGAATGAGCAGGGTGGGAGGTGACCATGCTGAGATTGTTTCTGACCCCAGAGATGGGTGTTGAAGATAGGGATGCGGCCCAGGGCACCCTAACTCAGACATATACTGTCCCTTTTGTTTCATTCTCTTCTTTTGTCGCTTCTGGCTTCACTGCCGGTCATGTAGGTAGCAATGAGCTTTCAGAGCCCATCTACCCGTGTCACGTCTAGATAGATGTTAGGTTCTTTAACACAAAAGACTTCAAATTCAAATTCTACATGACAATTAACCAATCCCACAAACACTCAGAGAGCTCCATAACTAGTCTCTTTTAGGTCTGATCTACGTGTGTATGTAGCGATCAGTGGTATCTAATCTATCACTAATCTGATTCCCTTTCCTTGGCCCTGCATGCTACACCGTGTGGGTGATGACTAACTTCTGATGTGAAAAGTGCAATTATAACACCTTCATCATCCACTGAATTTTCTCCTCGCGAAATGTAGTCTTCGATGTCTCCTTCCCAAGTGGAGTAGGTGCCCAGACTACTCAGACTGTACCAGAGAACACCACCAGGAGGCGGTCCACGACACCTTCCATCGTTGACTTGTGTTTATTGTGTCAGCTGCATTCTCGCAAGCAAAGCCTCGGCGCGCACAAAGCTCAATTCGTGAAACTCCTTGCCAAAATTCAAAATCTCACGCCCATCGAGACGGTATCCATCCTCTATCTCATCCGGTGAACTTGCCCTGATTCCTCTCACGTCTATCCCAAAGAAGTGTCTAGCAGATTTGCGCGCCGCGCTTTGTTTCCTCCGTCGGGTGGGAATATCCGCGTGGGCGTGTATTTGGTGGCTAGCTGAAGCCAGAGAAAGTCGACGAGAGGTATGTTCATTGGAATGAGGATCTACTTGCTCGTACTTGTAAACTTGATGAGACTTAGGTAGGAGTCGAACTCGTTGGGAGCGAAAATTTGACATGGCGGAGAATTTTGAATCACTGCCTCGTGGGCCAACTTCTTCGGTATTGCGAAATTTGACTGAACTTGGCTCTGGGAGAATATTTCACTCCCAGATTCGTAGAGGACACCGCGTACAGGTGTTCAATCTTGGCCTCCTACCGACCCAGATCTTTCCCTAAAACTATTGTGTATTCAGCTGCATAACTTTAGCTAATAATCAACCATTTTTGACATATAATATAGCCCTTCAACTTCAGTGCCATTCAAATCATGTCCTTCATTCCCAAGTACCATGGTGAGGTCTATTTTCCATACGTAACAGAGGATCTTCGTCTTTAACTACCCACCAGACAACTTTTAAACTTTTCGTTAGCAATTCTTACCACCGTCGACCATGCACGCTAAATCAATTTATGATGAAGCTTCAATGGGTTTGGGCCAGCGATCTCCTAGCCCAACCTGTGCATGTATCCAGTTCATCTAATCTGTACTTTGACGACTAGCTTGGACAACATAGCTGTGACATAAGCGGCATCTCTAATCTAACTTCATGGTCGAATGTAGCATTTTTTTAGCAATCCCGTCTTGTAAATGTGTTCCACGAAAAGGCTTCGATGTTGATGTGTGGAATTTTTTTCGCAACGAGCACCAAAGACTTGAACCAATTTTTTAGTTTTGATTACAGTTAGTTGGGGGACGGAAATTGAACATTTGTAAGTGGTGTTGCCTACGGACCTCCAGCTCTCACTGTAGGGCTGCAGAGCCGATTTTGAATGACACCTTCATCACCACATTGTTGAGGATTTCCAAGCGCTTTCGCGGTCTTTTTCGTCTTAATTTATCAGCATTAGTCCCTGTAACCATCATCATGAAGCTATTCACAATCAGATCCGGTAGCAAGGTCGCGTCCCTACTCATCGGTTGTCCTTGGCCATGGGTGAAAAGCCATATAAAGGTTTCCAGAGCGTGCCAAGCAACGGATATGGCGATGGTGTGTTAGATCAAATTGACCCCTTTAGTTATGAGGAGGATGTAGATGGACATGTGCAGCTCGTGGCTTCTGTGTTTTGTACTTGCCTGGCTGTGGCTTTAAGTACTTCGAGCCATTTTTCCACCCGCGCAGTTCCCAGCGCTACAGTTTTATATCTTTTGGGTAAAAAGTTCTGTGGAAAAGGAAGCTGAGCTCTGAGGTGTTGTTGCAACGAAGTATCGTCCAAATCAAAAGTAATCCGTTGCAAAGCAAAACTTGAGTAAACTGATTCGCGATTCTCGTCATCTACCCTTGCAAGTAAGTGTACTCTCATCAGTACGAACCAGGCCCTTCCTACTAAGACTCAGCCTGCATTACGAGACACGTGTAATAGTGAAAACTTCGAGGTACCAGCAAGCACTGAGCTAAATGGATGTCTATTATAGGCATTATATCAGGTATTTTTTTGGTGACATAAGATGATAGGAGCACGATACAAGTTGTTGTCTATGCCAGAGAGGAGCCCAATGTTCTAGATAGCCTCAAAATCGAACAGCACAATAAACCGTCCCAGATGAGCAACTTTACCTATGAGTTACTTAATGCAGACGTAAACCCCTTCCAAGTCAGTTTCGAGTCAAAGGACATGCTGTCAACACTTCTCATCGTCTCGTAAATGAGTACCAGTACTATGCCTTTCTTTATCTGATGCCCGAAATTTATAGACGATAGTAGTGAGGCGGGACTACCTGTTGCCAGTATTCGGATTTTCCAAAAAGTCTCTGACTAGGGGGGGATTCGAACCCCCGCGGGTTGCCCCATGAGAAGACACCACTGTTGTGGAGTAAGGAATGGTACCTTGAGTCACACGCCATAACCGCTCGGCCATCTAGCCTATACAGGTGAGCTAAATAAAATGTTTATATTCCACCCTGCATCTTTAGCAACTTGTTACCGGAACAAATTAACGCCCGAGAGGATCCTATAGCTAAAGTAATTAAAACGTTTGGGACTGACGGTTATTGGTTCATTTGGAGACTTAAGATTTGGCTCTGGTAAAGTCTTTTGTTGACGCTTGCAGCCCTGACCGGGTAGTGAGTAATGTTACGAATGTCGGCTTCGTGCAATGAAATGACAAATTACGTTACGAGACAAACAGATCGGCCAAGGATGATATTAGTGAGTGCGATGATGGGAATAGCCAAGGCTTATTTATTTGTATCTTGTACCTGCTTGACACTAGTTTAGGTCATCTTACCAGCCTTCATTCCAAGACAGCCTTGTAGCTACAGCAACATAAGCCCTGATAATTAGATTAGATTAGATTTATATTATAGTCCTATCTGAGTCAGCCCTGATAATATTTGTTTTTGAATTAATGTCGAACTAGCTCCGATAATGATCGTAGGGTGTCCTAGAAGGACTAGAAAACATGAAGGGTCGAAATAGACCGAAGTAGATCAACTTTCAGGAGGGCAAGACTGACACCTGTACGTGGTGCCTTCTACGAACCTGGAAGTGAAATATTCTCCCAGAGCCAAGTTCAGTCAAATTTCGCAATACCGATCAAGTTGGCCCACGAGGCAATAATTCAAAATTCTCCGCCATGTCAACTTTTCACCCCCAGCGAGTTCGATTCCTATCCAAGTCTCACCAAGTTTACAAGTACGACCAAGTATATCCTTGTTTCAATGACCACACCTCTCATCAACTATTCTCTGGCCTAAGCTAGCCGCCAAATACACGCCCACGCCGATATTTACACCCGACGGAGGAAACAAAGCGTGGCGCACAAATCTGGGAGATAGTTCTTTGTGATGGACGTGAGAGGAATTGGGACAAGTTTACAAGATGACACGGAGGATGGATACAATCTCGACGGGCGTGTAATTTTGAATTTTGGCAGAGTTTTACGAATTGAGCTTTGTGCGCGCCAAGACTTCGCTTGCGAGAGTGCAGCGGACACTATAACAACACGCAAACGATGGATGGTGTCGTGGTCCGCCTCCTGGTGGTGTTCTCCGGTATAGTTTGAGTAGCCTGGGCACCTACTCCACTTGGGAAGGAGACACCTCAGACTACATTTCACGCGGAGAAAATTCGGTGGATGACGAAGGTATGTCTGGATAACCCAGGGTTTTTGACGTTCCCCTGGGTGGGTATTCACGGATGAGTGTTGACTTGGGGTGAAGAAAAAGCCGGCATAACTTCGCAGTGGTATTTGCAAATGAAATCCGAGGCATGAGTGCTCTACCTGTAAATTGAGTCATTTTTTCTGTACTTTTCTTTGATATTGTGTCATAGCTAGATAGCTGCATACGCAATTAAAATCTGATGCAAAAAAAAAAAAAAAATATCAACTTTCAGTATCCTTGAACACATGATCAGGGCCCAGATCAGCATAGCCTTGCTGATAATAAACAAACACATCGGGTCTAATTCATATTTGCACAGAAAAAGATTCAGGAGTAGATAGTCCATGATGCCAATGTGGATATCTGTCCCAAAATGTGAAGCAAATAGTCACGGCCTGCACCGGCTGGGCCAAAGGTGTTGAAATATGACATACCTTGGAATACCAAGAATAACTTTTTTTTTTGCATCAGATTTTAATTGCGTATGCAGCTAACTAGCTATGACACAATATCGGAGAAAATGTAAAGAATAGATGACTCAATTTTCAATAAGTGCGCTCATGTCTCGGATTTCATTTGCAAATACCACTGCGAAGTTATGCCGGCTTTTTCTTCACGCCAAGTCAACACTCATCCGTGAATACCCACCCAGGGGAACGTCAAAAACCCTGGGTTATCCAGACATGCCTTCGTCATCCACCGAATTTTCTCCGCGCGAAATGTAGTCTAAGGTGTCTCCTTCCCAAGTGGAGTAGGTGCCCAGGCTACTCCAAGAATAACATATTTGTAAGTCTGACTAATTAGTCTACCAAAATTCCCATCTTATATCTTCGTCATCAATACATCTCTCACAGCCTGCAAAGACGAATCCTTCATCTTCCAATGGTGCCGGTGCCATCGCTCAGTATGCTCTGTATATCTGGGATGGCCAAGATGAATTGCATCCGAATCGAAGTCGAAAGCAACCTCAAGCATATATCAATTTGACGACTTCTCAATAATGCAGCACTCGCTATCATCCTCTGGGTCCTCAATATCTTCTAACCACAAAACATCTCGCCTCAAAGATCGATAAAGGCGTCACCCCAATTGCAAACAGGAGCTTGCCTCATTAATTACCGGCTATCACTCACTACAAATTTACGACGCTACGTATACCCGCAAGGAGGAAATCAAGTCATAATATATAAAGCTCGGGTCATGGTTTATGGGGGACTGATGCTCTAATGGGGCTATACATCTTGAGGAAGGATAGGCGGCTGAGATGTGGTATGTGAGAGAACATGTCTCTGAATACCATGCTGGGACTGATATTTTCGAGGGGTTATCAACTTTGGAACGTTTGTGGGCGCCAAGATTGATATTTCGGCAAATTAGCCAAGAGGACTTCTTTTGTCGATGAGTCAACAGCACTCCCCAGCGCCCTGGACGGCATAGATGAAGTCGGGCTAAGCTACCATACAGCAATCACGCTCTGTCAAGACTTTTCTGACATTTCAGCACGACCTTCGGGAAGAAGTTGGAAGGAGGCTAGAAAGGCAGAGGGTGAATTTCCTGAGGTACCCACAAGTCTTCAGCGCCCAGCTGGCCGGCCTCTTCGAACGCTTCAGAAGGGGCACTATGTCTTCGGATTTAGTCCTAATGTCGGTATTAGGAGAGCTCCGCACCCAGTGGTTTTTGCGATTTTTCCCGGCTGCCATACACCCGCAAATGGCCATCGTTTCGTTGGCTGGAGAGGGGAGATAATGAAGGGCAAATGGCTCCTCTAAGTGTATGATCGAACAAGGACTTGTGAAGGGTGGTACTGTACGAGGGGAGCCGTATGGGAGGCATAGGAGGGGATATACTACTGGTATAGGTATCCTTCGCCTGTTGGCAGAGAGGACTTGCATGTCTTATATAGTCATAGACTCAGACAGGACAATAAAACGAAAAAAAAAATCTCGCCCCGGGATAGCTGTGAGAAGGGACAGGTGTAGTTTTAGATCGATCAGTTATCAGCCGGAGTGAAACGCGGAGCGAAAAGAAATTTCTCCGCACACAAAACGTTTGGATTAAATTTACTGTTCCTTTTTTTAATCCAGTTACATCCTATGCAAGTCTAAGACTATTGTAGGGTGTGCCTTCCGTTATGGCTGCATCTTCTAAACCTGCTACTACTAATCCTTTATCACGATAGAAAAAAATGAATTGTACGATTAGGACGAGGATTTTCCTTCTTGTTCGTAGGTTAATTACGCGCTTTTCGGAAGTGATCAGCCTCCTAAAACCGTGCGATTTAATATGTTGAACTGCATTTAAAGACGGATTTTTAGCTCGTTCCTTGTAAAAAATTACTGACGATGGATGAGTCCGGATTTAAGGCATTCAACATTTTAGATGCGAGTAACAGTTTTACTCCTTACAGACGAGAGGCTTAAAAAGTAACATATTGGCGACACCCTCAAGGCTCCAAAGCAAAAATTGAAAGACTTGTACTCTACTTGTAAGCAACAGATAAGCCGTCAGACAAGTTTGTGGACGCGGAAATATGGCATGCCATTCATGAACATAATTCCTTGCTTAGTCTTTGGTACACCAATAGAGCCGACGGATGTGTCGGCTTTCGATTAGCTGTTATGTGGGTTTATCCCTCCGGACTCACCGAGTTTGGAGATGCCAGATGAGTGAGGCATTTGAATTTTTTTAATTATTTTTGCTAATTTCTGGTCCTAAGCTAACGCTTTCTTATCCACAATGGGTCAAGGACCGGTGGAGCCGGAAAGGATCACTGCGTACAGGCCCAACTCATTCCAACCGCATGAACTTCTACTGAAATTGTAGAAGTTAACAGCAAAACTAAAATCAAAAACTGGAATCAAATTTGGAAGAAATACTGTTTGGTCCGGATCCCGGAGGCATTTGAATTTGAATTAATTTAAGCCGATCAGGCACTCTGTGGGTCCATGCAGATGACTATCTTCATTACTTACAATGGAGATAATTAATTTGGTGAAAATCCCCTGATCCTGCCTGTTTATATTGCTATCAACTTGTCTGGTTTACCTTCAGAAAGTGCAGTTTTCACTGTTTAGCCAGTGTGGATTCGGTCCTCTCCCCTTCCAGATCAGTTTATTTCATCCAACTTTGCTACCTTGACTTCCCCTGCAAGTCGAAACTGTTTTATCCATCCTTTGCTCAGTACACACTGTGCGATTCTAGCCACATCTTCTGGGCTGTTAATCATTGCTTGAAATGACCTGTCTTCAGCTAGTCGGAGAACACATTGCCTCTTTCACCTGCTAACTGAGGACATGCCAAGACAACGTGCTTTACGTTTTGTGACGGATATCCACATTGTCAGCTTGGATTTTTTACTCCAGGCGCCTTTCTTCAGCACCGGTAAGAGTTGGGCTCAATATGCTCGCGTGTTAGCTGAATGGAGACACTGCCTTGGGCCCTACTTAGTTTACGGCGGATATTTTAGGATGTACATCCGAAGTTCATTTTTTACTACCTGTTTATGGATCAGCAAATATTTTCGCAGTTTTCCAATTTGTCCTGGATCGGCCAGAGTGCAACTTCATATTCTGACGTGTTCAACGATTTCTTCCATTCCCGAAAGACCGCTATCTTTCCGGCTTCTTTTTGCGAGTGAGGCATTAACATACTAGTAATGTAACATCCCGGAAAAATATACTCGGTCATAGTTAGTTGTAGCCATAGGTTGATTTCCTTTTCGGAAGATGGTTTTTCTGAAGAAATATGCCGTGAAGACAATCTACTTGAAAGCGAGACTACGACTGATTTACCGACAAACTTGTTGAATAAGATCAAGATGTTCACTTCAATGACAAATATGAGAGAGGGAAGGTCGTTTATGGATTTGCTGAAACTACCAAAGACGTGGCTGTGGCCGGAAAGTTTTGCAATTCTATTGGAAGACGATAAGTGTGGGGTTTAATTAGGCTAGCTAGGATCATATACGAAGTGTAATGAGGTTCTGGAAGCTCACTCGCCCACAAGCCTATCTTCATCGTTCGTTGGAAGAAACTCGAGGTGGAGATTTCAATCCATACGACAGTCAACGCAGGATACAGTAGCCTATGAAGTCAAAGCTTTTGTGGAGTTTAATTTGCTCAAGTACCGAGCTGTACCACTATAATGAGAAGCCAGCTGTTGCCTCAGGCATATAAAATAATGGCCACAAATATCTTATACTTGACCTTGGATACTTCGAATTACGGACAAAGTTATCCGATTTTAAGCCACTCTGCGGAAAATTCACCACACCACTATTGTCCCAGATCTCAATTAATATTCTCCTCAAATACCTAATAAATCTATTCTCATGGCATCGCCCGCCGTATCTACCGGCTCAACAAAAATTGATGCCGCCATAAAAAAGGTAGCTCCGGAAACACCAGAAAAACTCAGCGGTGTCGCTCTATATTCGAGATTTGCACTAGCAGGCGCCGTATGCTGCTCCATTACTCATGGAGGTCTAACGCCCGTCGATGTGTGAGTATACATTTTCATCCGCTTAATCCATAATCACAGGATATCGTATATACCCAATGTTGGATTCTTTCGCACTAACCTCTATCCTCTAGAGTAAAAACTCGAATACAACTTGATCCTGCAACTTATAATAAAGGACTTATCGGAGGATTCCGTCAGGTCATAGCAAAGGAGGGTGCGGGTGCTTTATTAACTGGAGCTGGACCAACATTCGCTGGCTACTTCCTACAAGGCGCATTTAAATTTGGAGGCTACGAACTTTTTAAACAACAATTCATAAATTATTTAGGATATGAGACGGCCTCAGCAAACCGCACAGCTGTATACCTTGCGTCTTCAGCCACTGCTGAATTCTTTGCCGATATTGCTCTGTGCCCTCTCGAGGCTACCCGAATCCGGCTTGTATCAGACCCAAATTATGCAAGCGGTCTTATAAGCGGATTCAGCAAAATGCTAAAGAACGAAGGTATTGGTGCCTTCTATGCAGGATTTGGCCCTATTTTGTTCAAGCAGTAAGTATCTCAGTTATTTCAGCTTGCATAGGAGAATAACTTACGAGGCTCAAAGGGTTCCATACACAATGGCAAAGTTCGTCGTCTATGAGAAGGTTGCTGAAGCCATATACCAAAAAGTTGATAAGAATACCACTTCAAATGGAATGCAAACGACCATCAACCTTGGATCTGGTCTCATTGCCGGTTTCGCCGCTGCGCTTGTCTCTCAACCTGCTGACACAATGCTAAGCAAGATCAACAAGACCAAAGGACTCCCTGGAGAGGGAACTACTAGCCGTCTTATCAAAATTGCGAAAGAACTTGGGCTTAAAGGTTCATACACTGGAATTGGCGCACGTTTGTTCATGGTCGGGACATTGACTGCTGGTAAGTTTCTTTATAAATCGAAATAAATGGTACCTTCTAATATCAAAACAGGTCAATTTGCCATATACGGTGATGTTAAAAAGGCTCTCGGTGCGACTGGTGGTGTGGAGATTTCAAAGTAGTTGAGGTCTGGGGATAATTGGTAGCTAGTAATAGCTTTAGCGTCATCACAGTCGCAAGACTTGTATGGGAAGAATGCGAGGCTAGGCTTGTCACAGTTAAAGGTTGGAGATTATGGATCTCTCACTCAAGTTTTGCTCTTTCTATGTAAGGGTTGGTTCAGGTAAATATTACTCAAAGTTTGCCGTTGTATAATAGGTTACATGATTTTTAAAAGAATTGGCTTCAAACTACATTAAAAATTAACTTTCAAAACGTCCCTTCAATGCTTGAGCGGGTATGGTTCCAGATCTCTCACATGTTCAGGCGAGAGATAAAACTGGTTAAAGTGTTTGTTCTATAAGGCTCGGCCCATTTCCACCTGATAGCCCCCAAGGCAATTGTTTAATAGAATTGATGCCATCGTGCCTCGTCAGAAACCGGTCTCAGTCAACCATTGAATCAGGTAAATAAACGATATAAAATACACAGTCTAGCGAAAAGGACTTACCTACTTATACGGTCTAATCAGACTATTCCAGAAGGCAAATTCCTCTACTGGATTCTTCCACTATCCGCTCAGTACTATCTCTGAATGGGGAAGTTTTACACCAAAAGATATTTCTGTGAGTGACTGAAGTTGAAAATCTTAGCACTCGACGGATAATGGCAAAGACCTGGCAGTCCATGACAAATGACTCAAACGTTGCATGTACACATGTATTTGACATATGTAGATCGATATCCTGCTCTAACCTTGGTAAGTTACCAGTGACGTATATAACACCACGCCATATACCTTTAGTAGAACCCGTGAGTAGCTGACAGGTGCAAAATCTCATTTGCTTGTCTGTGAAACCCTCTCGGAAACTACCTCAGCACAGCTAGATACGCGCTTCATTAGGGGACGAAACTAAATGCCTATCACTGGTACACCCTACGAACCTCCAGCTCTCACTGTAGATTCTACAGAGCCGAGATTGGGTATTAAAGTCCTCCGCTAAGGATTCCCAATCATTTCCACGGTCTCTATGGACTTCATCTCTCAACACATCTTCCTATCACCATTATCATGAAGCTAACCACCATCAGATCAGATGGTAGGGTCGAAGCCCTTCTCATCACCGACCCTTGATCATAAATGAAAAGCCTGTTGTAAATAGGGGAGTAACATGGCTGCATTACAATAAACTGTCCACAATAGAATAATGTGCACATGCGCCATGAGATATGATCGATCCAGATCATCACTCAATGGTATGACATAGTATTCCTCAATAGATTCCTAATGTATCTATTGGCGTAGGGATCTCTCACATCCTTCCTTGGTTAGACAAGGAGATATGTTGGAACATGTACTAGTATGCAGAAACACCCTTATTCATGTGTGTAGAGGGGGGTCCTATCACGCAGAAAAGACAAGCAATTCATACAATATGAAATTTAAACAATCTCCACATTATTCACACCCTTGAGGATACTGGGGAATATCCTCACGTTCGTTCATTGATCCAAGTCCTGAGAGTATAACTCACGAACTTCACTTCTCTCAAAGCCATAGCTACCTCCTTCTATATCTTCATCCCAACGGTACGTCACTCCAGCTCAGCATAACCTTTCAATAAAGCTATCCGAAGAGTTCCGGAGCGTACCTAGTACCCGATACGGAGATGGCGGATTGGATCAAGTCGGCCTCGAATGTTACAAAAAAGATAGATATAGATGAATATGCGCACCTCATGTGGTCGTGGTGTTTAGGTCTCGACTGGCTCGAGCTGCATGATTTGAGACTTTTTCCCGTGCACGTAGTTTCCATTGCAACCAATCTTTTAATTTTTTTTGGGAAGGTCCCGTCGAAAAGATGGTTAAATTCCACAAGCAGATACTAAGCTGAATGGCTATCCATCACAGACGATATTATAGATATTTCAAGGAACAAAGGAGCATAGGAGCTCTGTACAAGGTGTGGCCTGGGTCAGAGATAAGCTCAATGTGCTAAATAGTTGTAGACTCAAATCGCATAGTCAATAAAACACACATACAAGCTTTATTAAAGTGAAAGAATTGAGTTAGTTTACTCAACGTAAATTCCTGATGACAAAAAATTTATCCTATCCAATATATCACAACACCTAGATTGTTTAGACTTGGCATTGCTCAAGAACGTTTGAGCAAATTATCGATAAGGCTTGTAAATATTGTTGAGACCGAGGTTAATCCCTTTATGAGCTCTGTACTGCATAGCCAAACTTGATCTTGACCCAACGCTTTCTTTTTGGTGCGGGGTGAGTAGGGTACTTAAAAAAGGTTGTAGACGTCATATTTTCAACCTTCAGATTCGGATTAATTTAAAGACTGTTAGGTGTATTTTCTCGTTTTGGGATTCAAAACCTTGAGATTTTATCCATCTTCTGTAACTTCTCTTTCCTCGATTTTTATGAAGTGCCCATCTGACCTTTATTTGTCTTGTACTAACTAGTAATCATAGAGAGAATTGTATGCTAACTTCTCTAGCCTCATCCTAAAAAAGCTATCATGGTTCACCTTGCATGCATTCCAAATGATAAAGACGACAATGAAAACCTTGCCGAAGAAGTAGAGAAGCTCGCTTTTAATACCGCTACTCAAAACGACGTATCAAATGCATCAATCTACGGCTCCATATATTCGACACAGCAAGTACCTATGTACGAGATTCCAGAGGACGAGCTGCCAAAGGAGGTTGCTTATCGCATGATAAAAGATGACCTAAGTCTTGATGGGAATCCAGTTCTCAAGTAAGATCGCAAGTCCATATCTTTATGAGTAAGTTGCTGAACCGTTTAAGCCTAGCTTCTTTTGTGACGACTTACATGGTATGATTGATTTAATTGTTTTATGCTACGGTCTAATCTGTTTCTAATGCCCGAAAAGGAGAAAGAAGCTGAGGATCTGATGATGGAATCCCTATCGAAAAACTTTATTGATTATGAGATTTATCCACAAACCGCGGAGATACAGAACCGCTGCGTTTCAATGATTGGGAGTCTCTTTCATGCTCCTAGTAGCCAGGGTTCTCAATTGATAGGCACCTCATGTGTCGGTTCTTCGGAAGCCATTATGTTAGCAACAATTGCGATGAAGAAACGATGGCAAAATTCTCGAAAAGCTACAGGAAGCTCCTGGGACAAACCTAACCTAGTAATGAGCTCAGCAGTTCAGGTTTGTTGGGAGAAAGCGGCAAGATATTTTGAGATTGAGGAAAAATATGTTTTTTGCACTCCTGATAGACATGTTATCGATCCCGTTGAGGCTGTAAGTCTCGTAGACGAAAATACGATTGGAATATGCGTCCTCCTTGGTACCACTTATACAGGAGAATATGAGGATGTTAAAGCTATCAATGACCTTTTGATAGAGAAGAATATTGATGTAGTTATTCACGTGGATGCTGCTTCTGGAGGTTTTGTGGCGCCGTTCGTCGTACCAGAATTAGAATGGGATTTTCGGCTTGAAAAAGTAGTATCAATCAATGCTTCTGGTCACAAGTACGCGTCACGCCTCTATTACTTTGATAATACTGACACTGCTAGGTACGGTCTTGTGTATCCAGGTGTTGGATGGGTGGTTTGGCGCGCTCCGGAGTTTCTCCCTCAGGAATTAGTCTTCAATATCAACTATCTTGGTGCTAACCAAGCATCCTTCACTTTAAATTTTTCTAAAGGTGCATCACAGGTTATTGGTCAGTATTATCAATTCCTCCGTCTCGGCAAGCATGGATATAAGGCCATCATGACTAACCTAACTAATACCGCCGACTATTTGTCTGAGAGACTCCAAAAGTTAGGATTTATAATCATGTCTCAAAGATCAGGTAAAGGGCTACCTATTGTTGCTTTTCGTTTTGATCCTATGGCTCGAAAGTCGTACGATGAGTTTGTTTTAGCACGTGAGCTACGCTCTCATTATTGGGTTGTACCTGCCTATACGATGGCCCCTAATGCGAATAATTTAAAAATGCTGCGTATCGTAGTTCGCGAAGATTTCTCAAGAACTCGGTGTAACCAGCTTCTCAGAGACTTGAAGCAATGCTTGCAATTTCTCGACTTAATGAATCCAGAGGAATCAAAAAATTATGTAGCTCAGATTAGTCCACGTCTTGCTCATGGCAAAAATGGGGAACAGAGCCCTCTAAATTATAAAAACGAGAAGCATAGTTTACAAGGAAGGACAGGAAAAACGCATGCTGTCTGTTAGACCCGCATGAGGCTAAAGGCCACTGTAGAAATAATTGATATAAAATTGCCCAAAGATAGAAAAAGCCTCGACTTATGCTTTCTCATTCAGTGTTCACCCGGAGCCAAGAGCGTGTTATCTTTGAACTGTGTCTTGTTCAAAAACTCTTAGAAGAATCTTAAATTGTGTCTTATCTTAAACCCATCTACATGAAGAGTATAATATTCGAGGCTCTGTTTAGACGTGTTGGATCTCCATATATTTAGGGCAAGTAGTGTTTAGTCTGAAGTTATTCTTGTAGATACAATAAATTTCTGAGGTATTTGTGCTTAGCATGGGAGTATGTCTGGTCCAGGAGATTAAATTTGTAATTATTTAGGAAGTTACTTCGGCGATAGTCCTATCGGTATTTGTGGAGTTATATCCACAGATCCCACAGTATGAACAGAAAGTCTTACGATCACCTTCTATACTCCTAAAGATACTTAGCGTCAACGTAAGGATATTTACCAGATTCTCGAAAGCTTTGTCCAAATAGAGTGGTTGGTTGGTCATAAATAAGACAAGCTTCTGTCCTAAAAGATTTTTCTGTGTATATTTTTTTGCGTCAGAGTTTAATTGCGTACGCAGCTATCTCTTCCTATGAATAGCTGGAGAGTATTTTTGATCGCTATAAGTTGGGCTTCAATAGGCGCTAATTGACGACAGTGGTCTAGCAAGAGTTTGTAGGCTTTTTTCTTACATATTCAAACTCGAGAAGAGGCTATACCAATGCTAGTGGGTTTGCCAGTGTCAAAGTCTAAGAATAACCAAAAAAAATGGGACTGTCCATACGTGCATACGTGGGCTGGTTGCTTGGGCCAGTGCTTGTATTCTGTATCTAGAGCCGCAGATCATCTATTTCCAACGCATGTCTATATTTCGGGATCGAGCGGTCAAGTCAACCACGATTAGTGTATATGGTCCTGGAATTCCTGGGGAGATAGGAATGAGGTTGTTTTTACTGAGGTATTTCTTTCTATGGTTACGAATACACCTCGCCTATTAGAGGCCAGGCTACGAGGTACCTGACGATTAGTGATTCGTCCCGACTGTGGGTCACTTCAACAAGAGAACTATTTGTTGCTTGGAAATCTGACGTGCTAGGCCACTGCCATTCTCCGTATCCTTTTGAGGCTTGGGCTCGAGTGGATACAGGCTGGATCAGGTTGACTATCATTTGTGACACAATCTTCGTGCCATCTCAAGGATTGAAATACCCAAGACTTCAAGTATGTGTAGAGTCTCGCCATTCAGAGAGGCCAATGAGCATTCCCGGGTGCGCATATGCTCTTCAGCCACCAGATCTTATCTCTTTTCATTGAGCGCCAGCTTTACATCATCGATCCCATGAGTCGATTGTCATTCGAGTGGCTCGTCTAACGTCTCAAAAGAGTTACTTTCAGACTTTTTTCGTTTTTTATCCGTATGATACTCCCTATCTATCGGTCCAGCTCTACCCATGACTGTAGATGTCGAGCCGCACAAACTAGCTTGAGGTCGAGACACGTGTATCCAAGCTTTGGCCGAGTACTCGGGTTGTTATGGCGACGAGATATTGATCCAATGTCATGGATGTTGGTTTGTTAGGATCTACTTCCTTGATGCCTTTGGTTAAAGTGTTAAGGCGTCTGAGTCGGCCATATCGACCGTACCCCAATAGTGGACGGGGTTTATAGAAAGTTCATCTTCCTCCTGTGCATTTAAAATCGATTTTTAAATTTAATTTTGGGAATAATCGTCCGTGTCACGGTTTAGATAATTGATTGCTTGATTGAGGTCTAGATATTCCTGCCTGAATGGTCCGAGTCTCCTAGCACGAGTATGGGGCTTGATGGCATGTTTTGAGATTTGATTAGATTCTACTTCCTGTAGGCCTGATTCACAAGGCTAGAATCTCAACGGCACTAGTATTAGAATCTCGCTTGTCATGAACTAATAGACTGAAGCGCGCAGTGGAAATTGATTACGTCACGTTCGGCTAGTTAAATCTAGCCTGGATCCACCGGACTCTTCATCACGTTGACATGGCACCTCTCACCCTTAACAGTCCAGCAATTAGACGATTTTAACGAGTCGCAAGGTGGTTTCAGCATGCCTTGATTCCGAAGAAGTGAAGAGCACGAAGGGTGTTTGCCACTCATATGGAATCTTCAAGCAGGGTTTGGCCTATTTCCTGTCTAATTTGAGGTAAAGATGATGAAAGCCGCTGATTTTCGTGACCGAGTCTCAGCTGTAACAGAACATTCGGACTCTAGATTCAAAGTGTACAGCATTGACAGGTGTTCAACTTTCAATGCGCTAGTGAAGATATCTCATTCTGTGATAATTTCACTTATCTTTGTATCTGGGTGAGTATGCGTAGGGTAATTTGTATGCTTTAAAAAGAATTCAATGGTGAAGATAAATAATGGGTGTAATTCCCCATCATATCATATCTCATCATTTCCTAATGTGCCACCTTTCTATAGATCACCTGCAAAATGTCATGGACTTACTTTCAACGGCGAGACAATAGTTTAGTCAGAGTGCTGGCGACGCTTAAATTACTGCCATGGTTGAATGGTACAGTGGTACATCATCTCGGTCGGTCATCCAAGTAGAGTCTAGAGAGCTTGGAGATATGTCTCACTCAAGACAGTAGATCGCTGATTCGAATCCGGTAAAACTGAGCTACATTCCTTGTGGTGCTCGTGTTAATGGATGAGGAAGGCATGTTTGTATTATCAAAGGTTTTGAATTACCATTTGGTGAATACTTACGGATGAGGGTCGACTGTTTGTGTAAGTTAACAGACCTCAGAGTGGTATTTACAAATGGAATCCAGAATATAAGCGTTTCAAACGTCAAAAGAGGCATCTAACATATATACACAGCATCGATCATGAGTCATAGCTAGAGAGCTGAATAGAAACTAGATGATTTAAAAAAAACTATTTTAGTCGGGCATAGCTAGTCGATTTGGAGAACCGGAATAGAGATAGGCTGTGCTTGCACAGTTGTTGGTATGTAGAGTGGAATGCTCGTACAATTCATCATGGAAGGCTTCTCAAATTCGTCATTTAATTCCAAGGTATCAGAATGCGCCGGAGATTTTAAACTGCTACTTTCTCGCATAAAAGATAGCTTCAATGGATTAGGGATCGAGGTGAACGTGCTCGGAAGGGTCTGGAATACCTTTTCGTTACCTTTTTCGCCCTGCATACGGAAGAATAGACGCATTTTTAGTAGACGGAGGAATGTACCAAATGGTAAGACTCCCAGTTTGAATGAATGCAAGCCGGTCAAGAAGAAAGCAGATTAGAAACAAATATAGGGCCGATATGGAAGATAGTCTTGTGGATATAAGAACCTATTGAGTAAATAGTGATCCCGCAGTGATTGAGGTTGTCGAATGTATTAGGTCGGGCAAATACCGAAGTAAAACTTAGTACATCATTTATAGTCACGTGTGTATCGACAACTTGGCCTACTTTTTATAATCTATTCACATCCAATGTAAGTCTAGGACTGTTGTGGGATGTGCACTCCATTAGGACTGCATCTTCTAATACCTACCATATACAAGGTTATGCAGGGGGACTATTCTCAACACCTGTCAGTGGTGTCCCCTGCGAACCTCCAGCTCTCACTGTAGAGTCTGCAGAGGCGAGATTGAGGAACAGAGTGCTCACTTCGCTGAGGATTCCCAATCGCTTTCGCCGTCTGCATCGTCTTCATCCCTAAGCACGTCCCCATATCACCATTATCATGAAGCTAACCACCATCAGATCAGATGGTAGGGTCGGAGCCCTTCTCATCACCAACCCTCGACCATGGAGGAAAAGCCATCCCATGAGTTTCCAGAGCGCACCCAGCACCCGCTACAGAGATGGCAGATTGGATCAAGTCGGCCTCGAACGTTACAAAGGAGCGAGATATAAATGAATGTGCGCACCTCATGTTGTCCTATTGTCTAGGCCTCGCCCGGCTGGGGCTGCAGGTTTTTTGAGACTTTTTCCCGCACACGCAGTTTCCATTGCTACCATCTCAATTGTTTTGGATAGAAGGCTTCGTGGAAAAGGTGGCCGAATCCCACGGGTAAATACTGAGCTTTTTTTTTTTTGCATCAGATTTGAATTGCGTATGCAGCTAACTAGCTATGACACAATATCGGAGATGTACAGAATAGATGACTCAATTTACAATAAGAGCACTCATGCCTCGGATTTCATTTGCAAGTACCACTGCGAAGTTATGCCGGCTTTTTCTTCACCCCAAGTCAACCCTCGTCCGTGAATACCCACCCAGGGAAACGTCTCAAAAACCCTGAGTTATCCGGATATGCCTTCGTCATCCACCGAATTTTCTCCGCGCGAAATGTAGTCTGAGGTGTCTCCTTCCCAAGTGGAGTAGGTGCCCAGGCTACTCAAACTATACCAGAGAACACCACCAGAAGGCGGACCACAGCACCATCCATCGTTTGCGTGTTTTTATAGTGTCCGCAGCACTCTCGCAAGTGAAGTCTTGGCGCGCACACAGCTCAATTCGTAAAACTCTGCCAAAATTCAAAATTACATGCCCGTCGAGATTGTATCCATCCTCCGTATCATCTTGTAAACTTGTCCCAATCCCTCTCACATCCGTCTTAAAGAACTGCCTCCCAGATTTGTGCGCCACGCTTTGCTTCCTCCGTCGGGTGTAAATATCGGCGTGGGCGTGTATTTGGTGGCTAGCTGAGGCCAGAGAATAGTTGATGAGAGGTGTGGTCATTGAAATGAGGATGTACTTGGTCGTACTTGTAAACTGGATGAGACTTAAGTAGGAGTCGAACTCGTTGGGAGCGAAAATTTGACATAGCAGAGAATTTTGAATTATTGCCTCGTGGGCCAACTTGATCGGTATTGCGAAATTTGACTGAACTTGGCTCTGGGAGATTATTTCACTCCCAGATTCGTAGAAGGCACCACGTACAGGTGTCAGTCTTGCCCTCCGCACAAGTCTCTTGTAGCGTGGCCTAATTCTAAGCCCTAATGATTTCGGCTTTTGGAGGACAAGGCTGAACACCTGTACGCGGCCTCCTCTACGGCCTATCCAATATTAAAACCTCGGGTCATTACCCGAGCGCAAACCAAGGGCTACTATTTCGTCTTTGACTACCCTCTCCAACTAACCAAACGAAAATCAATTGGGGTATGCAGCCACAAGGAAGAACCGCAAAAGGTAATGGGCGCCGAGCCCTCCTATCAACCTCAGTATTAAGTATGAAATGGCCGTCTAGCTTGGCGCAAAAGACCTGTGTATACCTTAGAATGTTTCTCAACCTTCCTGGTATCCCCCGGTCCCCCCTGAATTATGACGCAGCTTAGCTAGAAGGCTGTTACAAAACGTTTGAACTACAGTCAAGAGGGATCACTGTAAATTGGGTTAGCCTATCATCCAAAAGCTGTTCTGAACAAGACATTGCCAATTAGTTGGTGTGGTTTGGCAGCCTTACTGGCCAACTAGATAGTATTAACGTGCAAGGAGACGAAGCTTCTGATGAGTGAAATCCTTCCATTCTCAAGCAAGAAGTGATCTTGCGATTACTTTCCTTAGTTTTTTATCCACCCATCGACAATTGGACATGTTTGAGTATAGCGTGGGACATCGCAACTATCATTGTAGCGTCTGGCTATGCAACGCTTCGTCCTTTTTCTAGCGCTGTAGTCGTCGTTGTATTTGAATTCGAAATTATTTACTTGACAGGAAGGACCTAACATCTATCTAGACGTGACACGGGTAGATGGGCTCTGAGAGCTCATTGCTATCTTAATGACTGGCGGCAAAGCCAGAAGCGTCGAATGAAAAGAAGAAAAAAAGGGACAGTAAATGTCTGAGTTAGGGTGCCCTGCGCCGCATCCCTATCTTCCAAACACATTTCCTCTCGAGTCAGAGACAATCTCAGCATGGTCACCTCCCACCCTGCTCATTCTTCGGCAGTCTGTAACATCTGCTAATGCTTAAGAATTGGATGAACTTCTGCTATTCCTTTTCTCCAATCATTTCCCTGGCTCCAAGTGGAGCCATTTCCCCACAGCTTCTCCAACGCTGCAAAGCAGGTCGGCACTCTGATAAATGCCAGGGCCTTTTCTCCCAGCCGCAAACGCGTTTCAGATCTTCATGTTCGGGGTTGCAACTTTGATAGTAGTCGGTGAAGTCCCCGTGGCCAGTTCTTGCCGCAATAAGAGGATGATACGCCCATCTTGGTAGAGCCAGTTCCGGTGGCCGTTTGCAGCGCATATAGAGGTCCAGATCGTTGTATCATTTCGGTCGATACTTCTGCCACCACTCTTCCACGAGCTCCTGGCTGCGCTGTTTAACCCACATTGTTTTCGTCGTTGTGATCGTCGAGGTTTTATCATAAGCGTCTCTTTGGAGGGGGATATAACTTGACTCTGCAGCAGATGCTAAAGGTTTGTAGGGGGTTGCTGACACGTCTTGAGTCTTGATATCCTTACGTCACGAGCTCTTTTGGGTACAGATGTGTAGAATTGATATCGTTAAGTGGTGAGATAGTACATGACCTCACGCATGTACACTGCTGAACCGAACTTGAACGCCAAGACCGTGCACGGTAGTATCTTTGCTCGGAATAAGATTTGGAGGCGATGAAGCCGGCCAGGGATTGAGAAATAAGCTCTTCAGATCCCAACAAGCGTCTATTGACCATGAGATTGCACTGCCTCCGATGAACATTCGACCTCGACCTCGAACGTACGACTTGTTAGCGCCCAAAGATACGCAAGCTAGTCATTGGATAGGAAATACGATCGGTTCGCCAGGCTGAGTGCCTGCCTGATGCGAATGGCTCCAAGTCAAGTCCCTAGAACTAACCAGCGCTGTGTCAACAGTTTCTCCTGGCCCCAGACTAAGATGAATTCCGATGATCAATATTATCGGGTCTCGTGGCCTTTGCTTGGCATTCACTTGGCGTTGTCTCAATTCAAGGAGACTCAGCTACTCGGAAATCGCCGACCGCGCCCTAAAGACCTCTTTCACTAGGACCGCTATACTCTGATACGTGGTCACAGCTTCACTTCTAATCTCGACCGGGTCGGATCCAAGACTAGTAGGTAGCTGGCGTAGAAGGCCCACAGTAAGAGCGATCGGCAGTTTCGAGCTTCGACAAGTCAGAAATGGACTACACCCGCTTCACACGCACTCTAAAGCCGCCAAGGCCATGAAGTCTCGAATTCATGGCATCCGGTAGGACTACCCGAACTAAGCAGCAACAGCTGTAGCCTAGTCGCCGGACAACTACCATCACCCACTCCAGATAATTTCATTAATATGCGTTTCGTATATGCAGATAGGCGGCGCACGTTGCCTCTTTCCAGAAGGAGTCTAGTGGCTAGTCGACAACATTTGTTTTTATCCGAGCTACAAAGTTCGCTGATGATCCACAGTGTCACGGCCGGATTTCCTTAGATAGGTCGGTACCAAAGCTTGTCGATGATTCATGGCGACATGCGTAATTCGTGCCGCTGACCAGCTCGACGCCTGCACCAGACCCTCAAATAAACGCTCATACTCAGATGATTTCTGCAGTATGATGCGAATTCCAATTAAATCGCTGGAAGCAAGCCATGGCCTAGCTGTACTGGACAATGAGTCGCTTTCTTCCGCCTCGTGGGACATGGTCTATGAACACTTACACTACGCCCACTCATCTTCTGATCCAATCGTTGTATTGAAATCTATTGAGCCAGACATGTCTTGTTCCTTGATCGTCTCTACCCCGTCGCTACTGTAGCTCATTTGTATCCATGAGAGTCTCAATCCTCACCCCTTGTCCTCGCTTGGCGGGGCCTAAGTAAGAGAGGTCTCACGGCTCAGATCAGCTACTTACGGCAGCTCGCCAGGGAAATTTAAATTGTGAAATCGCGTCAGATGGAAAAGCTGATATGAGCAGGGGGGAAAATGTCAACCTTGGACTGGTGGGTCGGTTGGGTCGAGGAGAAAAGGAGCTGCAGAAATGATTACAATCGCGCATAGAGCTGCGGAAGCGGCTCTGCAGGTCACTTTGGAACTTTGCCTGTTTTAGCTCAAGTCTCTAATTCTTGTAGAAAAAGCAGCGCGTCGCGGCCTGACTGATTGCTGTAATTGAAGCAATCAGCCGGAACCATAGAACGTAGAGTTTAAAGAGTCACCTCTTGATGAATTCAAGTCTATTCAATCCTATGCCTTTCTTGTAGCTTGTGTCTGGCAATGATATCCCCACGGGTCTTCTTTTTAGTACGCAGTGGAGGAACATTTTTCCGTGTCTCCCCTCGTGCGCCAACGAATTGAAGGCCAGGGAGAACCACATATGTCAGGTGTAATGCTGCCGGCCGCGAAGCTTGTCGCTTGATCCCTGCATGAAAGCGAAGCACGCGCTCGCGTAGACTATTGGTCGTCGGAACTAGACGCGATACCTGATCTTAACCGACAAGTAGCCCTCGTGAACCCGACCTATCCATATTCGATCATGCCCGCCAAAAAGAAAGTCAGATCCAGAGCCTCGCCTCCCCTCGACCCAGAAGGCCCTGAGACCACTCCTCCCGTGATCAATCCTTACCAGGTGCTTGGTATTGAGCCATGTGCAAGCGCCGATGATATCAAAACCGCGTATCGGAAAGCAGCTCTAAAGCATCATCCAGGTAAGAGTGAATTAAGCTCTATAACCCCCAATGCTGGGGCTGGCTTACAGAGAGCTGGAGCGGCAATGATTCACTTTCGATTACGCCTACTAACATCTGCCAACAGACAAAGTTCCTCCTGACCGCAAGATAGAAGCGCATGCCAAGTTCCAGGAAATAGCCTTTGCCTACGCTTTGCTCTCCGATGCCAGGCGCAGGGAGCGCTACGATGCTACCGGCTCAACAGCCGACTCCCTATCGGTCGATGAAGACTTTTGCTGGAGCGACTTTTTCCGCGCGCAGTTTAAGGACGTTATCACGCAGAGCTCAATAACGCAGTTTTCTCGTAGCTACAAGGGCTCCGACGAAGAGATGAATGATATCCTTGCGGCATATACCCTGTATCAAGGAAAGTGGGATAAGATCTTTGAGAGTGTCATGTTGAGCGATCCACTGGAAGATGAGGATCGAATTCGGGCCATCATTAATGAGGCTATTCGCCTTGATAAAGTAAAAGCCTACAAGGCCTTCACACATGAAAGTGCTGCTGCCCGCAAGCGACGCTTGTTAAAATGGCAGAAGGAGAGAGATGAGCTTGCCTCGATGGCCGAAGCAGCGCATGCGGAAGACTTGCTTAAGACAGCACCTGATGGAGGAGAAAATACGCTCAAAGCACTCATTCAAAAGAACCAGATGAATCGAAGCGTTCATCTTGACGAATTAGCGGCAAAGTACGCGGCCCGGGAAAAGTCGGTGGCTGAGACCAAGAGTAAAAAAGCTAAAAAGCGTGCAGCCGAAACTGAGCCGTCGGAAGAAGAGTTCCTTGCCGCTCGTGCTAAGTTGGAGTCTGGTGATAGTGGACGGCGTTCAAAGCGCACAAAACGATGAGCTTCATCGGTACGGATCCGACGAAGGACTAGGGTATGAAAGGGTTAGTCAAAGGATCAAATATTATTAGGTTATGCGGTTAGACCACGCGGATAACAATCATAATTCCTTGGTTTGCAAGAATACCTTGCTCTAGCTTCCCAAACACGATGCCGAGCTGTAGTTCTAATGAATCAATTGTAAATTGCGGGGAAGCGAGATGAGTGCACTTGTAGCCTTGGCCAGATACGCCTGCGTGATTAACAGTGGTCCGTGCGATACGCTCATTTGGCTGGACGTCCCTGAAATGTATATTTTCCCTAGACACAGCGAATCTATTCGGAAAACTTGACGTGCCAACCTAAAAGTTCAGAGCTATCACCTGTAAGCAGGTGAGCTGAAACATTCTGTTACAACAACAGTGTTGATAGCGAAATTGTTAGAAAACGCTACCAATATGCCACGCGTCATCGACGCGCTTGCGACTGACCCTCCAATCTATCCGGAATACTGCCATATTCTCTCGCCGACGATTGGCAAGTGGTGTCCAGTACGGACGATTGATGTACATGCTTTGGATGATGTGGGCATGTTCTGCGACGGCAGGTAAAGCGCACACGCGCTGTTTCCTTCCATTCTCCTGTTGTCTCAAGGGGTGTTAGGCTAACCGTTACACGTAATTATAGGCCATCGCCTCTTGCACTGGGGGAATCATCCGGTGAAATGGGCTCGACTCACCGGTATTATCGTAGCCGTCGCTGAGCGCGGTAACGGAACTAGGGCTGTGCGGGTTTACACGCTCGATGATAGTAGTGGAGCTTGTATCGACTGTCCGGCCAGCACATCGCATGGAAACCCCGGGGCAAAGTCAAAAGATATTGGCAGTGGCGGAGACAAAGCGATGCCATCAGTACTCACTCCAAGCGTGCCCTGGGACCTCATCGTCGTTGGATCAGTGGTAAAAATCAAAGGACGTATCGGCGTGTGGTGGGAGCAGCGACAGGTAGAGGTGGTTAAGATTGAGATCTTAGGATGCACCGACATGGAGGTGCGCTGTTGGAACGAGGTTCGCGAGTTCCGACAGAATATCCTCAGCCAGCCGTGGCACTTAAGCCACGAAGAGAAAAGGCTTTGTCGCAAGCTGATGGAACGGCAGGAGCATCGAGCCCGGAAGGCGCAGAGAAGAGGTGTAGAGCGTTAGGCAACAGTTAGGCACTCGGTAAAGTGGGATACATAAAGTCTTTTGCCCATTATTGCTAGTTATGCTATGGGATTGACGTTGACGAAATAGGCACCTCTGATCTGCATAGCAGCAGAGTATGCCTGAATAACTTAGTTAACAGGGCCAGCTGCAAATAATTTCCTACCAATGGCGCGTATGGGGCGAGGGGATGTGGCGGAGAGAGGTCGCATGGAGGTCCTGGAAGATAGACAAACATCTAGTCTTTGGGGAGTCTTACATCGTCCAGCCGAAAGGGAGACATGTCAAATCCGATAGATTGATCTAGGAACGGAACTGTAACTGGCAGCAACCCCCGGTAACCCGGTAACCCCCCAGCCACTCCGGGGCTCCGCCTGCGGCTCGGTCGATGCTAGTTGCAACGTTGTGGCATCAGTGTGACGCCAAGCATGGCTGTGCAAAGATCCCCGGACCACGGGAAGGGGCGACGTATCTACCGAGCAGGCAGAAGCTGGTTCACGGGACTGTGCAGCATTATACCACTAGGCCACAACATCAGTTCACGAGTAGACCACCTCACCACTCTCCTCACTGCCAGCCTGGCCTGACCTGTCGCTCATCGAAAACTTCCTTTTCCCTCAACCGCTGCTTTATTTACCCTGACCGAACATCATCCACTAGAGATCATCCGTTCCCTCATTTCGTCACTCACCACTTTTCACTGCTGCTGCCGTCCCTCTACTTGGTCAAGCTAAGGTCGCCAAGATGGTGTGTAAGTATAGTTTAATCTCCTTGTTGCCCCGGTCCTCGTCGGGGCCCCCCTCAATGTTACAACATTCTCATACATCATCCTGGTCTACCTCATTGCCATGGGCTCCTCTTGGAAAAAAAATATATTGAGGCCCTCTCGCACTAAAGTCTAGATTTTGGCACGAATATTGAGTAACTATCCTGTCGCTCTCTCTCTACTACTCTCAGAGAATAAAGCAAATCAAGATTATTCGATAAATCTAGTCGAGTGACAAGATCCAACTGATTCTGCTGCTCATTCAACCCACCTTCTACTTGCCTGCAACGACGAAGATATCCTACAGCTCGCCATCATACTTACTAGTTGTTTGTAGCAGGTCCCCCCTTTCGCCGAGAATTACGAAAAGCGACGAACTTGCAAAAACCTAAGCCCAACCCAGGAAACTCATCCAGTCGTAACATGACTGTGACTGAAGCCACCGGCCTCATCAGCGGGCAAACTGTTCCATGTCGAAAACACTCTATACTACGCTTTCTTGGGTCCGTCGAAGAAAGTGAAAATAGAGCAACGAGGGTTTTGGTACACACAGTCCGAACAACTGAACTTACCCTCTACAGCAGCTATGTCAATATACTACTAGTTTTTGTGCCATTAGGAATTTTTTCTGGTCTTCAAAACTGGAATCCAAATCTCGTTTTCGCATTTAACTTTTTGGCTGTTGTCCCCCTCGCTGCTGTCTTATCCTTTGCTACCGAAGAAATTTCTATGAAACTCGGCGAGACTCTAGGCGGTTTACTGAATGCTACCTTTGGGAATGCGGTTGAAATGATTGTATGCCTTTAAATCCGCAACCGATTGACCCTTCTAATAGTCCCTAGGTTAGTATTGTTGCCTTGCGAAAGGGTGAGCTTCGGATCGTGCAGTCTAGCATGCTAGGCTCAATCCTTTCCAATATGCTTCTTGTGCTTGGATGCTGCTTTTTGGCTGGTGGTATCCACAATAGCCGAACTGGCACCGCGGCTGGTATCCAACAAAATTTCAACTCCACAGTCGCCTCCACTATGTCATCCTTGATGACAGTTGCTTCTGCTACGCTGATCATACCTGCTACAGTAAGCCTGCACCTACTTTACATATTTCTTGTGCCTAACTCGAATAGCTCTATGCAGCACTTGCCCAGTCTTCGGAGGGCTCGATGAAAAATATCCTACTTCTCTCCCACGGCACATCCATTATATTGCTTATCCTATATATTCTCTACCTTGTGTTTCAACTACGAACCCACTCTTCTCTTTTCGATGCAGAGTCTGAAGCTCTCGAAACTGAAGAAGAGTGTGAAGAAGAGCACATGGGAGTATGGGCGGCCACAAGCGTACTAATCGTTGTTACGATTGCTGTAGCCATATGTGCCGAATACCTAGTCGACTCAATAAATCCGATAGTCTCAACTTTGCACATCTCAAAGACATTTATTGGCTTAATACTTATCCCAATCGTCGGAAATGCCGCTGAACACGCCACAGCAGTTGTTGTTGCAGTGAAAGACAAAATGGACCTAGCCATGGGTGTTGCTATTGGTAGTTCGTTACAAATCGCTCTACTAGTTACACCTACATTAGTTATCCTTGGATGGATAATCGGTCAGCCATTAACTCTTCACTTTGAAACATTTGAGACCATGGTTTTTTTCTTAAGTGTTTTGGTAGTGACATACGTTATCCAGGACGGAAAGAGCAATTATCTAGAGGGTGCTATGGTACGTCGAATCATCTTTTTACATAAAATTTCGCTAACTCACTACTCAGTTACTCGGATTATACATCATAATAGCACTAGCTTTCCTAGTATATCCTGATGACGCAGGAGATATTGTACTAGACTCAGCGCTAGTGATCAAAAGGTCTATACAAAATTTGGTGGGGTATTAATATTTATTTTATTCCTTAAACGCTGGCCAGTGTGTTTTATCCTAGCCCAGCTTTGAAATTATTGCGCTTGTATTGGAGAATCAAAAGAATCAATCAATGATTAATGGTTTATATGACGGTGAAAATCATGAAATTGTTTAATTAAGGACACGGAGTAGGGTAAGGTTTCATAGTGTAATTAAATTGTTAAAAGTGGAAATTTCTCCGTTTGACTATATTCCAGTCTTTAGATTATGTTTTGTTTGTACTATGTTGGTCAACCACGTAACGGCTTAGACTCTCCAAAAATTAGAACCTTCCAAAATTAGTATTAGTATTCACCTGTTATTGTTTCCTACTGTGTTTCTAAACTGGTGTGAATAAAGCGAACGCCAACCCTAATTGCTCTCCGCTGGTATATACCGTCTCATGAAATTGTTTAACAGATGTCTATGGGCACAATTGCCGACTAGGCAATAATAAGCGTTGCAGTTAGGCCCTACAAATTTGGGCGTCGCCGACCCAAATGCAAAGCGGCAGCAGGGCTTAAACTAGTGCCAATTGAATTCATAGCAGTTTGGCCTGCAGATATTGGGGGGGACGGTGAAGAAGGGGCATAACAAGGCCCACCGAGGCATTTAGTCGCAGTGTGGGAGAGGGATAAAGAAGTGGAATGCGCGTCATCTCGTAAGAGACAGCGCTAGATGTAGGGCCGGGCAAGCTCGACTCGCCGGCACGTAGTGAGCGAGTTAGGCGCTGCCACCGAATCCTATGTCTGTTAGCGCGGGAGGGGGGAGAGAGAGAGAGGAGAAGGTTACCGGCGGCGAGGGCCATATACCAGGTGCGACTGGCACCGCCGTCAAGCGTGGCGTCATTGAAGGTAGAGGAGCTGAAGTAGTTCCACGAGCTCTTGGCGTCGATGAAGGCGAGGTTGGCGTAGAGCAGGCTCTTCCAGCCGCCCTGCGCGCTATCCACTCGGCCCTGCGAGAAGAAATCATCCCACTCCTGCTGGACGAATGGCTGAGTGCGCGTGAGGCCGCTGCTCGGCAGGAGGGGGAGCATGTGGATGCCGTGAATGAGCTCCGGCCGCGACCCAAAGAAGGTTGTATAGTCGATCTTGTTCTCAAACATGATGCCGGCCACGCGATTCCCCGTAAACTTGCGCGGCTCCACCATGTTATCCCGGAGGTAGAGGTAGTAGTTCTGGATGCTGCGCGCATTGATTGCCAATTGCAGGTTGCCGCGCGCTTCCATGTTCGAATCTCCGCTCACGTGACCCCACATCTTCAGCGCATAGGCAGACATGCTATCTTCGGACGAGGACTCCTGATCTTTTCCATCGAAGGATTCGTAGAGGCCATGTGCCCAGGAATGTCCATGGTACCAGTCAAAACTACGCGAGACGGGAAAGTAAGGATCCAGCTCTGATGGATTGGCGATATCGCGCACGAGCGTATTGACGTAGGCCTTATTAACTGAAACCCAGCTCGGGTCCATTGATCCAATAATGGCAGCTGTGAGAATGAAGTAGCCGTAGTGAAAGTGGTGATCGTTGTAGTATGTGTTTCCGAAATCAACGCCTGGATCACCCGTACTGTAGGTAGCTGATGAGACTATCCCCTTCCAAGCACTCTCATAGAGCAGCGGAAATTTGTTGGTGTTGGAGGAAAAGAGGGCAAAGCTATCTTTGAGATTTTCCAGGCCGGCCTGCGCCATGGCCGGATCGCCAAGGAGCTCTTGAAGAGTGTAAGTGATGCCGGCAAATTTGGCCAAGGCCTTTCCGCTGAAGTAAATTGAGTCGAGGTCTGTCTGCTTGGTCATATTCTGCGATATTTCACTGCAAGCAACAGTGTGAATGACCTTGATTGTGGCTGCAGAGAGAGCATATTTCTTCTTTTGCATCTGAGGGTTCCAAGGCCCGAATCCCATATCCGTCGGAAGTTTCTCTAACATGGTCCAGGAATCAGCGATGATAGCAGTAGCTTTGCCTTTCGTAGTTGTTTCTAATTGCAGTGTGCTTACTGATGCTGACGTTTCTGGCGAAAGCGAGGATATATGATGCGGAAGGGCAAACATGGCAAGAGTAGTATTGGCCAGTCCACCCTTGGCAAATGAAAAAGTGTAAGAGCCGGATTCACCATCTGCCGATCCCGAAATATCGACAGAAGTGGCAAAGGCACCGCAGGCCGCATCGTAGAGATGCTCTGCTGTGGTATCTGTGGAGGGAATTTTGGCAATTTGAATAGTGCCTTCGAATTCAGATGTAGCTTGGATCAAGTCATTTGAGACGACAGTGAAATCAAGATCTGCCCCCGAAGGCGAATATGCATACAAAAGCCAGGTTGTATCGTCTTCGAGAATCATCTTAAATTTGGAGACACATGGCTTGGGAGCAGAAGAAAATTTAGTAAATGTTCGAAACAAAGTCGCGCTTTCTAGGGTAGGAGTGCCACTATTAAAGACTGCCGTTACAAATCCCATTCCTTGCACGAGAGGAAATACAATCTGCGCTGGGGCACTATCGTCTGGATGTAAGTTGACATTGGCAGACATAGAAGTTAAGGAGTCGGTGGTGAGGCAAGTCGAAGACTTGAGCTCAGATGAAGAGAGTACAAGGGACAAGATTCCGAGAGGGTGGGTGAAATAGCCAACAGGATTAGCCGAGGCATCGGGCCCATAAACTTTCTGGCTGGCGTCAAGCTGGGTGATGGACATTCCCCAGCTCTTTAGGCTTCCGCCGCCTTTGACCCACGAAAGGCTGTAAGGATGCGTCCATGTTTGAGCGGTTTGGCTGCCGAGATAAAAGTTTGAGTAAAACTTATTTGTTGACAACGGCTCAGTTTGGGACTTGATCCCTTTTCTGGGTACGGGATGATCAGGACGCGTGCTGAACACACTAGGCGGGGAATCCGTGGCGATCGGTTGAAATATGTTGTGAGAAATAGGGGTAGACTCAATTGATCCAGTCCTTAGCGTTACGGAGGCTGGTGATATGAGTTTTGTGGGGGATGGTATTTGTGTTTGAATCACGGGAGGATTGGTGGCATGTCCGAGCATGTCTAAAGTGGTGAGTACCGTACCCAAAGTCTCCGGATGTAGGGTGCCCGGAGAAGGCAGAATTTGCATCACACCAGAAATAGTCGAAGTCGTACGCACAGCTACAATTGGCGTCACAGTTGACGTGACAATAAGTTCTGGATTTTTAGATGGAACTAGAAAGGTAGAAAAAATATCTTCGGCTAGAGCTATTGGGCTAGGTCTGTCCAGTGGCCCAAAGGTAGGAGTTGGCATAGCCTCTGATTGGGAACTGGTGATAGGCCCAGGTTTTATCTGGTCCAAAGGCTTTGCTTCAGCTATTGCTGCAAGCACCAGTACAAGGAACATGAGTGGATCCATTTTCGATGGGAGGATTGGCACGGCGGTGAGTGTAAAGTTGGACGGTATTTTGAAGAGTGTGTTGCTAGACGTTTGGGCCTTAAAAACAATAAAATTTTCAGTCCAGTGTGGGATATCAAACTATAGATGAATAAAGTAGCTTGCACGATAACGATAGACCAGAAGTCGAAAAAAACAAGAAATTAATGTCCAAATGAGTTGAGTTGGCACAAATTATATTATGAAGAGAAGTTGCCTGGTTGAGCAATTGGAAAAGAACCCCCAAAAATTCCACACAGCCATCTGGTGTTGCAAGAGGCCTTTTGATATATGTGTGACTGACCAGATGAACTCAGGGCACAGAGGCAGAGGGGTGGCATTCAACTGCACCAGGGGTCAGTGCTGAATTAAAAGGGGCGACGGCGGCGGCGGATGAGTAGATGATGAAACACAGCATGCGAAGTGGCTAAGGAGTGATAGTGGCCAAGAACCAAGAAATCTTACGGTATAGACGACGGTAATAGTTGTGTTTGAAAAAAATGACATTTTGGGATGACCACTAGGCGTGGAGTTGTTTTTGGAGCATTGCTAGATATGTTTATGTGTACTTTGTGGGAATGCGAAAATAAGAAGTCACATCCATGTTGGTGCGAAATGTAGGTGCAGATACGTTGGACGAGAGTTGCTTGACCGAGACCATGCGTATAGTTGTTAGGGATGCGCATTATGTGCAAATGTCTCGGCCGTTTGTGGAAAATATTTACAGTGAAGAGTGGATAGAAGGCAATGGACGCGTCCACTTGATTTGAAATAGACTCGTTTGCGACTGATTTCCCAGCCGTGGCTCCAGGTTTCTTAATTCGATATACACGTGACGAACTGGTGGTAAAATCAAAAAAAGATCTTAATAAGTTCCAAAGCCCCAAAGAACCTGCCTGCCAATTATTACGTGAACCACAGTGTGGCAATGGTAAATCAGCTTTCCGTTTGCGCCCGTGAAGTTAGCAAAGTGAGAAGCGCATATTTACGTCGACAAAATTGGATGATGATGTCAGCGTATGCAATCATAATTGTGGAGTGGCCATTGATGTATTAACTGTCAATGGGTCCGAACTTTCGAGAAGGGGTCTGGCCTCTGCCCGTGACATGGGGTGTTGAATACAGGGCTCACAGAGTTTGCGATTCGGACAAAGCTTAGCTCCAATCAAAAAATTAAAAATAAATGACCATCTCAAAGTATTACCGATGGTTTTTGGGATGAGGCCTCGGACCAGCTTGCGGCGGCGAGCCCCTGAAGGTTGCAGGGAGATAGGCACCCTCTTGGCTTGTGGGACTCTTTACTGTTGACAATTGTTGTTCCAACCGGGCCGGTTGATCGACACAGCTATGGCCCAGCTTCTCTTGACCTGTTATAGCTACCCGAGGCACCCGCGATGCCGTAAACACCTAGACAGGGCCCCAAAGCGCATGGCACAGCTTCATTATCAAACTGTAGTAGGGTGCCAGCCCGGTGAAAAGTCTGTGCGGAAATGTACAAGGCCTGATTAGATCGTCAACTCGGACAAGGGGATGAATTGTTTACCTAGAATAAGGTTCAATCTGATGCCTACGGTTGAAACTTTGGAGCTGAAGTTCGCAGTGAAACATCATTGCGGCGAGTTTGGCCAAGACAATGTATTCATCACTGTCAGCAGTGCCGGGTATGACGACTATCGGCTCCCATTCCATCGACAGAACTCAGCAAGATTAGGGGCGAACATGACGAAGCTGATGGAAGGAATGTTGGCCAGTAACGGTACGGCTGAAGGGAGGATCCAGGAACCTTCGATGACTTGGGACGTTCATTCTGCAGGAAAAGACCGTGTTCAGCAGCCCGTGCGCTAGAACAATGGTCTAATCTCCGGCCCTAGTCTATTACGCATCTTTCAGAGGGATGCACACTCAATTTATTTATCAATTTTTTCTTTTTTTAGATTCAACTACCAACTATTCCGATATCTGTAGATTACCCTTTATTTTCGAACCATATTTAAATTGCCTATGCGGCCATATAGCTATGGCATAATAACAAAGAAACGTACAGAATACGTGATTCGATACAAGGAAGAGCACTCATGCCTCGGATTTTATTTGCAAGTCACACTGCAAAGTTTTGGCAGCATATACTTCACCCAAAGTCAGCCCTCATCCGTGAATACCCACCGAGGGAAACATCTCAAAAACCCTGAGTTATCCAGACATGCCTTCATCATCCACTGAACTTTCTCCGCGCGAAATGTAGTCTTTGGTGTCTCCTTCCCAAGTGGAGTAGGTGTCCAGGCTATTCAAACCATACCAGAAAACACCACCAGGAGGCAGACCATGACACTAATCATCGTTGACTTGTGTTTATAGTGTCAGCTGCACTCTCGCAAGCGGAGTCTTGGGGCGCAGAAAGCTCAATTAGGTAAACTTCTTGCCAAAATCCAAAATCACACGCCCGTCGAGATTGTATCCATCCTCTGCAACATTTTGTTAATTTTTCCCTATCCGTCTTACGTCCATCCCAAAGAACTGCCTCCCAGATTTGTGCGCCACGCTTTGTTTCCTCCGTCGGGTGTAAATATCGGCGTGGGCGTGTATTTGGTGGCTAGCTGAGGCCAGAAAATAGTTGATGAGAGGTGTGGTCAATGAAATGAGGATGTACTTGGTCGTACATGCGGACTTGATGAGGTTTCTGTTGAGATCGATCTCGTTGGGTGGGAGAGTTTGATTTCATAGAGACTTAGATTATTGCCTCATAGGCCAACTTCTTTGGTGTTGCGAAATTTGACTGAACTTAGCTCTTGGAAAATATTTCACTCTCAGGTTCGTAGAAGATACCGCGTATAGGTGTTCAGTTTTGCCCTCCTATATATTAGTCAGTGCTAGGAGGAAGTGGATAATGAATTGTCAAACTCATTCTAGACATGACGAACCACAGGACAGAAATTTGCCTGATCATCAAAATGAGAGACCAGCATCAATGCTACAGCAAAGGAGGGCTTTGAGCAATAAATTTCGTGACGAGGAATAGTTTTTTCAACAATCGTGAGTACGCAAATGTTTAAATATTTATAATTTTATTTTTCAAAAAGGATACATTATGAGTATGTCGGTATATGCTTATTGTCCTACAAAGTCTATGACCATGAAAGAATATATGGGCCCTTTCTGTCTACAGGTCGGGAGTATCTCTGCCTCGGGTAGTGTACCCCCTCCTTTGCCTCCTTCACGACTTCTTTCCAGCACTTACACGTCCACATGTCTTCATTCAAGTATACACTAAGAGGAGACGTTATCCCGTCATTATCCCCCCTCTCCAGCCAACGAAACAATGGCCATTTACGGGTGTGTAGCTGCAGGGAAAAGTCTCAAAAACCACTGGGTGCGGGGCCCTCCTATGATGAACAGACCGGCCAGCTGGGCGCAGCAGACCTGTGTATACCTAAGAGCGTCTCTCAACCTTCCTAGCCTCCTCCAACCTCTTTCCCTGATTCATGCCGCAGGACAAACCGAAGGTCGTGAAAAGATGTTGGAAAATTCTCCGTAGTCTTATGTGTTATCGGAAGGGTATCTTTGAAGGAGGGTGAGATAGCTCAGTTTATAGTTGAAAATTCGTTACTCAGTGTCGGCTTTGCACATTCTACAGTGAAAGCTGGAGGTTCGTAGGGGACACCACTGACAGGTGTTGAGATTCGTCACCCATACTCGATGAGTTTTTGCATTGAAGCTAGACATACCCTTTCCCTTGATTTTGATTGCAAATACCTGCATTGGGTTATTTCACTATGCCGTACAGTCAACACTCATGATTTTTTTTTAGGAAAGTACAGCAGAATATGCAACACCAGTTGTTCCATTAACCTAAATTTTGAGGCCAAAGAAACAGATATTTTCAGGGCATAGAGCCAAGAACACTTCCAATATTATTTCGAACAAAGAGAGGAAAGGAAGCTCTTCTTAAATATTTGGACACATCCAAATGCATGGCAGCACACATAGAAAATTAAAATAGGAAACACCAATTGGAAATTGACGATGAATTGAGTTTGGGGGATATGAATTATGAATATAATGTGTCATTGCTAGATAGCTGAATTCATTGTGAAACAAAACAAAAAGTCAACTCTTATCCGCGACTACTCACGAAAGGAAATCCTCAGTTATCAGAGTAAAGCCTTGTCATCTTGTAAAAGATCACTGTAGCTAGTGTTGTCAGGTCAATCTGGACTATTTTTTTATTTTATCATTTAATGTGTATTCAGCTATTTAGCTATTACACATGACCGGTACTATGTATACATGTTGGATGACTCTTTTGACGTTAGAGACACTCATACTCTGGATTTCATTTGCAAATACCACTGTGAGGTATGTTCGCTTACACAAACAGTCGACCCTCCTCCGTAAGTACCAACCAAAGGGAAATTCAAAACCTTTGATTATCCAAGCATGCCTTCATAATTCATGTATACCAGCGCCGCGAGAAGTATAGTTCATTTTGCCGGATTCTAACCAGCGTCCTCCTGTCTCGGGTGGGATATGTGTCTTAGCTATCCAGACCTTACTTGAGAAACCGGCCAAGATGATGTACCACTGCACCATCCAACCATGGTAGGTGAGAGTGAACATCCTGAACGGTTTCTCACTACACCATCCAACTTTCAAAGAAATAATGGGGTCGCGATGAATGCCTTGCTTCAGGAAGCCAAGTTTTCCCCAAATCTTTCCGCAGACCCTTGGCAACAGACTGATAATGCCCAGAGTGGGTTGGTGACTTTGGGTTTCTGAGTTATATTTTCGGAAATTCTTCACGTTGAAGTCAGGGCCTGAAGAGGACCAAGGTTTTCGGAGGCTTCTCGACCTCTCTCAAGAGTGACAACATTCGATCGCGTCCGAAGTCTCGATCACGACGGACAACAGTGTTGGGTAACATTGGCCTGTGTCTGTAAGAAGAGGGAGGCAGATGGACTGTATGATCGTTACCAGTTCAGTTTGGGGACTGATCCTAGAAACACGCCACTAGCTGGTACTATGATTAGGCGATTGCGAGTGATGTGAGGTTAGTGGCAAACAAAAACCCTGGTTCCAGGGAGAAAGTAGAAGGGAGATGGAGCAGATGTATTTTGATGCAGTACAGTGTGTTGCAAGTATTGATGGGAGGCTGTAGATTCAGTCCTTGCTCTCTCCACGTCCTGGCCAGTGGCACAGTTGCCTCACGTGGGACGTGGCTCGTGCAAAGTCTAGAGTCTGTGAGGGAGGGCAGGGAGTCGCAAGACACTGTTGTGGTCATCGTCCAAGATGAGGGGAAGTCATCACCGACTCATATTCACCTCCACCATGAAGAACTGTCGAATGGCTCATGACTGCCAGTGATCCTATATTGAGAGTACTAAACGAATCATTCAGAATAGTCATGGGCGTAGCTATATTCAACCACACTCTATCCGATTAGAAGTATGAAGAGCCACGAACAGTCATTTTCAAAATATAACACAAGTCAACCTTCTATGAATCTTAGCGCTTTACTAAATTGGTTGCGTGTTCTACGCGATCCAGGGATTTTTTGCAATTAGAAGTAGATACTCGATCCTCCAACATTGAGTGCAATAAAATCATCTTCAATTTCCAAAAAGATATCACTTCAGCAAAAACGATTGGGTAGAGGTCAAAATAATCTGGTAAAGGCAAAACATTTGCTGCGATTTCAGAGTAAGAAGAGCAGAAAGTAAAGCTCAAAGAATATCGCTTCCATTGAACACCAAAATTACATGTAGAACGAGAAATGAAATGCGCATGTCTTAGAAGTAAAGTAGGCATGCAAAAACAAATTATTACAGCCAAAAATAATCAGCACAGCTGACCTCACAACTACGGTGCGGAGAATGAGAAAGTTTTTAGCCGGCACTATTAATGCTATCCCTTGTGGCGCAAAGTTGACGCAACCTTATCTTGAACTAGATTTGCGCTCAATATCATACTACCCGGCTCATGCGAATGCATAAGAAAACCACTCAAGAGTGTAGAGAAATCAGAATGTAGAATATTAAACGCAGTATGCAGGAAGGTTGTTCATATTTGCAAGAATGCCAATTTCTGTAAGAAATGTGGCAAATTCCAGCAAAATCTCCTGAGCTTATTAAGGTCGAGACCATTATTGAATTTGCGCGCACGACTGGTTCCTTGAAATCCCATCTTTGAACTACTCCTCCCCCAGATGCAGGTATGGTCTTCGTGTGAGACGCATAGATTAAGGGAAGACAAGGCCAAGATAAATATGGAAAATGCAGCCCTGGCTCTTTTTAAAAACCTCTTCAGTGATCATTCTTCCACCACTCCTTTCCGCACTCATTACAAAGTACGAACGGGCCTGCCACGCAGCCTCCACCATAAATGGGGTGTATTTCTTGACGACCTGATCCTTTACCTTCCAAGAGGCTGCAAAGAAAACAAAGACTGAACATGTGCCTATGGCGTCCTCTACCAATCTGCATGGAAATTATCCTCTCAGAGTCACGTTCAGTCAAATCTCGCAATACCAAAGAAGTTGACCCATGAGACAATAATTCAACTCCTAACCAAGTCAATTTCTCACTCTCAACAAGCTCCATTCCACCCACAGCCTCATCGAGTCTACAAGTGTTACCTAATACATCCCATTTCAATGACCGCACCTCTCGTTGGCTCAGTATGTGACTTCAGCTGGCCCCCAGATATTCACTCACGTCAGTATGGATGTCCGTGTGTCGCCGGATCAAATAAAGTCAGTATACAATGGAGCAAGTCCAGAATAAAATAAATTGGAGATATCTAGACAAAGAAGAATTGCTATAACTAGCTGTATACATATTTTCAATTTGGTTTTATTTAGCCAGATTTACTCCTAATCTCTTCTCTCTCCCTCATCGTGGTTTAGACTTCAAGCGTCAGTCGAAACTTTTCTAGCTTTCTTCCTGCTGGATTCAACTACTTATCTTTGCTATATCCTTTGGATTGTTCATCATGGCCTCAAATGATCGGTTCCCTGCCTTTCTCAGTATTTCTCCTCTTCCTTTGGCCTAGCTGGTGCAGACCTTGACCATGTGCTTTACATTTTTGGGACGGATATCCACATGGGCATCGTGGATTGTCTACTCCCGAAACATTTCTTCTGTACAGATAGGAATTGAACCCAATGTGTTCGCTTCTCATCTACGTGGCTATGCTGCTCCAGGCCCTGCTCAGGTGTTTGTGGATACTCGAAGGTGTTCTACTTTGGTTCATTGTATTCCTTTCTGTTTTATCATCTGTAAAGATATTTGGTACCATCCAGATTTTGGGCGGGACTATTAATTGTTGAGTCTAGTAGGATCGACAAAGTGTATCCCAACACAGAAATAATAGAAAACTTAACAACCAGACTTCTTATCAATAACTTCCATTAGACATCACCTCACTTATCTCTGTACCCTACATCTTCAACAACAGCTTGCTATATACAGTAATCAGAAGTAATTCTGAAAATTTCCGAGTAATTTTCGAAATTAAATGAGTAATAGCTGCAGGGAAAGACTACCATTTTCATTGTATACTGTCGCATTCAAACCCCTCAAGCGCGAATGTCCGGCCGTAGAGAGGGATACAAGTATCCTCGCACAACCTCGGAACGCCACAATTCAACCGCCAATTACTATCATCATTAATTAATATGAAAACTGTGACGCCCCGACATTTTCAGTGGCCACCGGTCCAATCGTCGGTAAGCCGACACTGCGTCACTCCAGGGATTCCAACGACTAGTTTTGAACACACACGAGTCTGGTGTGTGACAAACCACGATACGAAAGGTTTGTCATGGATATTGGTTTCCACGCGAAAGCCTTGGGTTGTAGACAATGAGGGACAGGAGGTTTCTTGTGGGTAACTTTACTTGAAAATTTGAACTCCTATGTACATATATACAGATTCATATCATCCTAGATAATCTTCTCTTTAATTTAGAATCTTATGATTTTAGTCCACGCCAGCTTTTGACCACTCGCCAATTGTCTTTTGTCCCTCGAGTTTCCACAAAAACATTGGTTATGATGTGGTTTTGCGTGCGTCTGAAGATTTATACCCATGTACTACTGTACTACTATTATGGTTGTGAGGTATGCGGAAGTCATATTGCGGAGTGGATGATGTTATATTTGGTGAGTGAAAGTAAATAGACCTATACAATACTATACTATAGATACATGGACAGAAAGTATTAGACAATAGCTGTATCCATTTATTGCGGGTATATCTATGGAACTATATACATGCTCGCCCAATCAGGACACTAGTCATGTATGCTGTGGCCTTGAGCCACGCGCGATGCCCTAGCCTCGACTGCCTCGTTGTCTCATACCACAACAACCACACCATCTTATCGTTTTCAAAAATCGTAGTATCCATGTGGGTACGCCGAGATGCCGTCTGACTTTCTCTAGGGGGATCGTTCTTGGATTTGCCCGCAAAAGCCAAATACTCGCAACTCTGCTGCAAGATAAAGTGAGAGTTGACAGAAAGCCTTCTCGCTCGATATTTGTAAGATTGCGAAATGAGGATTTTCGCTGAATTTCTCCATAGGTTGAACTCATCTCTGTTGGAAAAATGGTCTCTTGGAAATGGAGACACATGGGCCCTCTATTTCATGTAGCTTCCCGACGCGATCTTGCGAAATAGGCATGGGCTGGAATACGTGATGGGGTGGTGCCTCGGCCTACCAAGGGGTATGTGATGATGTGATGTTTTTATTCTACTACTTGAGTCTATGACCATGTAGCACAATGAGCTCCTCTCTGGCCCAAGCAACACCTTATATAGTGCTCCTTGCCTCTTATGTTCCTTGATGGGCCCTTCACATATTTCCCATGATGAATGGCTATTCAGCTCAGTAATTACCCGTGGAATCCGGTCACCTTTTCCACGGAGCCTTCTACCCCGAAAAATAAAAATGGTAGCAATGGAAACTGCGAGCGCGGGAAAAAATCTCAAAAAGCCTGCAGTCCTAGCCACATGAGGTGCGCATATCCATCTATATCGCCCTGCCTTGTAACAGTCGAGGCCGACTTGATCCAATCCGCCATCTCCGTAGCGGGTGCTGGGTACGCTCCGGAAACTCATGGGATGGCTTCTCCTCCATGATCAAGGGTTGGTGATGGGTAGGGCTCCGACTCTACCATCTGATCTCATGGTGGTAGGGGATGACGACGATGCAGACGGCGAAAGCGATTGGGAATCCTCATTCAAGTGAGGACGGTGCTACTCCATCTCGGCCCTGCAGACTCTACAGTGAGAGCTGGAAGTTTATAGGAGACACCACTGAAATGTCGTGAGAATAGTCCCCCAAGGAATATGTGAGCGGCTACAATGCGTCGACACAGGCAGTTTACCAGGGAACTCCTATGCCTAGATGGGTGACATCTTGACATACGAGACAAAGACCACTCATCTCCGATCGCCACCAGCTTTGATGAGGTCTCGGCTGGTAATGACCTCGGCAGTGGGAATCGTTGTAATAAAACAGTTCTGCATCAGTATCGGTGCAGGATGTCTGTCTGTGCACTACTTCATGTAACTCTTAATTCACTTGCAACCAGATTCCATGTTTAATGCAGTCACGTCTGTTTCTTGCCTTAGGCCCGGGGGTTCGCCAAAACACAAGGCTAAAAGGTCATTTGGATAATGCTGTAAGGTTGAGACACTGGCACGCACCCCATCAATACCCCAACTCTCGTCGTGCCAAGTTTAATTCCTCTACATAGATGCAGTCTCTCCTACCTCCTGAGTTCTTCAGTTCGTTGTATAAACTGAATATTTCTAAAGGTAAGTCTCCTTACAGTAGTCTCTCCAATATCATAGTTCATTATGTTGACTGAATATCTCTGAAGGCTATATTCATCGCGCCTCTCGTCGACTCCACGGCTTTACATGAAAAGTTCCGCTCACCTGCTCCAGTGCTCGAATACCACTCTTCCCTCCCGGTCCTTAACCTCACAACACGAATGTTATTCCATTACGTAATTTAAGGAAACGGTTAAACTGTCCTTTGCAGCTACTGATGGTGACATGAATTAAGATGGTGATTGAGATGGATTTCTATATTCTTTATTGTAAATGATATGCTCAGGCTCATATACCTCGAGCCAAGCAACCAGATTATATTCCTCCAGATCTAGATTCAGCAGAATGATTACCTACTCGCAGTCGTGTGTTTAGGATCTTGACTAGGGTTCTAGTGACTGGTCAATGATGTTTCTCCTCTCACTGAGACATATTCATGGTTGATACATCAAGTACAAACGATGAACCGTGCCTATACATGACGTTGTGATATAGTCATGATCGTTTGAACAGTGTCAACTCATGAATGAATCATGTCTCTACATGACACGTAATCAGAACACAATGTTTCTAGCTAAGCACGGCAGAGGATGGATTGACAATTAGGTGTAGTTTAACATCTAGCACTCTTAATATAAGTTCAATAAACTAAACCCTCACTGATCCTATTCTGTTGTCGCAGATCCTGAAATCCCCAATACCTTACAGTCTATAGAGTATTGACTTGACGCTCAACGCTCACTTCTTTCGTTACAGATACCCCCAGAACTTCAATGTAGATGGCACCACAATCATTGTCGTCGAATCTTCTCTTCCTCCGGGCGCAGGATCAATTTAGTATTCGTCTATACCTTGAAGCAGTATATTCTTCCGTCTTCAGACGAGGAGAGTGATTGACTAGATTGATTCAATGCTTTCCAGCAGAAGACCTGAGCCAATAAAGCGAGGACTTGGACGTCTTGAGCTATCTACAGATTCATTTCCATATTCTTCATGTCTGCTGGCCATTCTACACCTAGCCTGCAAGACTTGACTCATCTCAAGGTTCTGGGTGAGGGGCTGTAGTTTCCAAACAATGGAATTCTGCAGCTGTTACTGTCCTTACCAGCTCCAGATGTGATCATCGTGAGATATGCCTTCTGAGTTACGTACCAGCTTGACGTGCGACACGCTCAGGGATCAATTATATAACCGAAACCAAACCTAAAATACTCACAACCTTAACCATAACTCTACAACTCTCTCTAGCAGTAGCCTAAAACTCAACAAAATTGGGTTGGCAATCATTGACTGGAACCTAGTCTAGAGAAATGGCCAGCACACAAACACCAAGGTTTCCCTGGGAGCTCTTTAGTGCTCTCTTAGCACGCTCAGTCGCCAGCCAAATATGGCGAAGTCAATGAGATGCAAAAGACTCAGTGTATAAAAAGAAGGTCATCAATATGGTAGCCGGCGAAGTCCAAGGCGAACTTGCTTAGGCCGTCTAAAATGCGTTTCAGACTAGATGCAGGTGTAAAAGTGGCTCCAATCATTTATTCACCCAGCCTATACTTCATGTTTGGGATCAAGGTAAAGCGATGCAAGGCGAAAAGTGAGACCTGAAAATTTCACCACTCCTGCTGTTTTTTCCTCTTTATCGCTATTCCAGTGCTAAATGGAAAAAGTAGGTCCGCACTCACCGATGAAAGTGCGCTGGTCGGTACCGGAAGAGCTGCGGCCAGGCCAGCAGCAGTTGCCTGTAGAGAGATCGATATACTCGTCTACTTGCTAAACCAACAATTTTGTTGACAGCAACGCGGCCTGATAAGAGGCTGAATAGATGGGCTTGGACTTCCCAGTTGAAGTGTTCGGTATGCTCTAGCCTCAATATGTTTGGTGGCTTCGAAAGACCCATCAGCTGTGTCAATCACCACGTCGTCCCTTTGCGGATGTCGTTGATAGCTAAGCTTTTTGTCTGCAATATAGGACTGATTTGCGAGATAGTGGCCTGACGTCAGGCTGCAGAGTCCAAAGCTCCCCGAGAAAAAAGTCCTTGTGAGAAGCCTGTGGAGAGAACAGGGTAAGTGTAGGGCACGGATTTTCAACGTTGAAGTATTTTTCATTTTCAATGAGGCGCCTTTTCCACCATACAAAGCTAGCAACGTTTTTTTGTGTATTAAAGTGCTGGGCACATGACATCTCCGTAATCCTTTGAGAGCCTGAGATTGAATAGGGCCGGGCTGGATCCGGTTGACCACCACAAACTACATAAACCTCGTCCCGCCTTATTTCACCCCTGTGTTGTATATGTTGAGTCTGACCATCTTGAGAACCCGATTCAGACACACCGAGGCGCTGATTCCTCTTCAGGCTCGACCACCACGTATCGGAGCCCGCAAAATCTTCCCCATCTCCACTTTTACCCTTCATTCCAGTCTCTGTCTCATCTCCTCATGTCATCCAGGGGCCATTTTCTTCAGTCGAGGCTTCTTGGGTTCTGCTTCCTCTTTACTACTCTATTGGTGTCTCCGCCCACCTCGTCATCTCGGGAACGCTGAAAACCTTCCATTTTGACCCGTCGCTGCCGTACCTCTGGCCTCACAGGCAAAACATACGAGGGAGAGCTTAAGAATATGGCGCTAGTACCGTGGCTTCTGGAGAATCCTTGGGTTATAATTCCAGCGATACACGTACTTGTCTCGTCGTTTGTGATTCATCGCTGTTCGGGTCGGTGGTGCCCTTGGCCAGGATTTCGACTTATTTAAGTTCGTTACTTTGTCCGCAACTTCATAGCACACTGTAGTTTTAGGGGTTCGGAAACACTCCTACATGCTTAATTGTGATTTTCACATGGATGTTTGGAGACGTTGGCAAGGTGCTAAGGTGACTGTGGAAAGGCTCACCACGTGAGTTTAGCTAGTAAATATCTTTGGGCGGACTCAAGACGGTGAATAGCGTCAGCTATCATTGATCATGTTTACGGCCCAAATTGGCGTTGCCGATGACTGAAGTTGATAATTTGTGCAGTTGTGATATCTCTGTAGATCGAGTTTTTAACCAAAATCCCGCCAATGCCATCAACTAGAACCCCGGAGTTCACCCGTTTCTGTCATCAGATCCCAGCACCGAGAACATACTTCACTTCGGGACTCATAGAGGACGCCACGAACATGTGTTCACCTTTCCTCCTCTACACAGCCAGCTATATTGGTAGTAGTGTATCCTCACGGGGCTCATCGTGACTGGCTTTGCACGGCTTGGAATTGGTCACAAGGACCGCTCCGTCTTCGAGGTTAGGCTGCGGTAGAGCAGCACTCCTGGGAATGCAAGCGGGGCGCATAAGAGGTATCAAGGGGGGTATGTAGCAGATAGGGAGTATGGTACAGGAGAAGAGGTGAGCTGCAGAGAAAGGGTGTTTCTCAGGTGGACAAGGTGGGGAGCTAGGACTAGTCTGCGTAAAGCATATAAGTGATAGGAATCTACCTGATAGATTGTCTTCCCAAAGAAAAAGTTATTGCTTCCTATCGAGTTATCGTCTTTCAAGTACATCTGAATTCTTTAGACCCTCAAGACTCCTGAGCTTACGACTGCAGCCTGGTCCCATGTGATGTATTTCAAACTTATGCTACATCGTAAAGACGGATATATGATGGTTTTGATTGACCGGTAACAACTAGTCCGAGCAGGTCTCCTAGGTAGAGTCTCTTGGTATGAAAGACTGCTTCATTTGTAACAGAATGATCACAAGTTCAGAACTAGCAGTACCTACTGCGCTCTAACTGGACTGAGATTCTTCTATTTTGACCTACAAAGTAAGATCAAGGGGCTTGTTGCTTTGTCTTAGTAGTAGATCCATAGTTGAGGGTATGACTATCATGTACGCCTATTGATTGCAGAACTCGTTCTAGGGAAATTAAAAATTCAATAAAGCGCAGATTAATGTACTCTGAATCTATGTCATCTGGAAAAAAACCTTTTATATTTGGGGTCCCATACAACATTCATGGCCTAATTTTACATATTTAAAAATTACCGTGTAGCGTTAGTACAAGAATGATATTCCTGTTGAACAGAAGCTTGATCAAAATCAGTAAACCTGTTAATCTAGGTGTATAAGAGTTGAAAGGCGTTTACTACAATGACTGAGCATCACAAACGAGTTAGTAGAGTTTAGTATCCGCTTGCGTTCCTAAGGCTTGTATTTGAACACTCTGCGTCACAAAAGATTGTTGGAAGTATAGACATTGGAGTATTAGGAAGAAATTAGATACACTAGGCTCTACTTGAAGGGTCAATTAGAGACCAGATATTTCAATATTCAGAGTTTTATGTAGTCTAACGATGAAAATAAATTTTAATTTATTTTTGACCAGCTTTGGTTACATCTTCTGCCGTATCAATAATGAGCCATGGGACAATAGAGCCAACACTAAAAGAGTAGTAAGATACCAAATTAACATTATTTAATTCAGTGCAAAGGAGGGTGGCAGTTGGTTTGTTCTAGCCTCGCAAGGTTAATTTAGCAGAAAAAATTCAGATTAATTTTGAAGACAGTTTGAACGTGAGCTTTTGATTGCCAGCACATCTAAAATCTCGTATGTTTACATAATCTATTAGTCCCGCCACGGATGAAAAATAAACATACTTTGCCGTATAGCTTACTTGTTTTGAGAGATATATAACAAGAGTACTTTTTTCGACATATTCTATAAAGTGGGTTCAGAATAAAGAGCATTCTCTCAAGAGATATTAATGAATTAAGCCTTTTCTTCGGGATTTTCGGTAGAATTTTCATTCTCCCCACCCTCCTCTTTGTTGTTCTTAACATACTCATCGTAGACGGTAAGAGCCTCTTCTACCTTTGCTCGAAGAGCGGTATTATCCTCAATGCTAAAAACTCGTTAGAAATACAGATAGATGGTGATGGCAATACTTACAGGTTGACTAGCTCTTGGTTTTCCATTTCCAAGAGCATACCGGTTATTTTTCCAGCCAGCTCTGGTTGTAGGACCTGAATTTTAGGGAAGAGCGCTTCACCAAGTACCTGCTTCTGTTGCTGTGGAGGGACACTAGCTAGCTGAGCCTGTAAGACGCTCTCTGGTGAGCCTTGTGGCATTCCTATCATCTGCGGGGGCATTCCACTTCTAACAGCTTGAGGAGTTGCTCCTTGGTACTGATTAGGACGCGGTCCTTGTGAGCCTCGACCGGCAATACCTGGTTGTCGACTAGCCTGGTTGAAGGCTGGGGGCATACCTTGTTGCCCTTGTAGAACTGCTATGTTAGGCGGCATACTGGGAATACCCTGTAGAGGCACGCGGGCACCTGGTCCAGGTCGTCCCCCAACTAAAGCAGCTGCCTGGGTAGCCTGTTGCATCGCAGCAATGAATTGAGGATTTTGCTGTTGGCCATAAGGGTTATTGGATGGAAATTGAGCAGGAAGACCGTACATGCTTGGAGGAAGTTGTTGTGGTCCTGCGCCTCCACGACCACCTTGTGGAGGAAATCCAGCTGAAAAATGTCGACCGACTGGTGCGTTAGACATTCCAGAATGAGGAAATGGCATACCACGACCACCGGCCTGGGGAACAAATCCAGGCTGCCCAGGTGGGTAGAAAATAGGCGTTTGCATGTACTGTTGTGGCATACCAGCAGCAGCAGCAGCTTGTTGCATACGAACTTGGTTACGAGCCTGAATACTGGCTTCCAGTTGGCTCTTTCGCACATCTTTTCGTTGCGCCAGTGCAACGTATAGAGGTTTATTGTTTATCATTCGCTGGTTCATTTCCGCAACAGCTTTGGTGGCCTCCTCGGGATTGTTGAAGCAGACGAACCCGAAACCCTTGCTTTTTCCCATTGGTCGCTTCTCCAACTTGGTCGCATCAGATTCAGTTTCGTCTTCCTTTTCTTCTTCTTTTATATTTTCTTTATCTTTTTCAGCATCTTTCGTTTCTTTGTCGTCGAATTCTGTAGGCTCTGCGACATTATCGCGCATTACCTTAGCCGAGGTGATGGACCCGAATGGAGTAAACAGTTCACGCAGCTTTTCATCATCAAAATCGTCATCTAGATTTTTCACATAGAGGTTGACTCCCTGATATTTGGATGCCTTTTCAATCCGTGCCGCTTCATAAGACTTGCGGAGTTCCTCTTCACGTTCATGCTTCTTTTGTGCGCGACCGACGTATAGGTCTTGTCCTTTGAAATTGTTCCCGTTCAATTCATCCACTGCAAGTGCCGCATGTTCATGATTAACAAAGTTGACAAACCCAAATCCTCTGCTTTTCCCGGTATCCATGTCACGCGCGAGAGATGCTGATGTTACTTCACCATACTTCTCGAAAAGATCACGGAACTCTTCGTCTGTGACCTCGACCGGTATGTTTTTAATGTAGACATTAGTGAAATTCGCCTTCATCTCCTCAAATTTACTTTGACGATCTTTTTTCGGGATATGGTGCCCGACAAAAACCTTTTTCTCGTTCAGTAACATGCCGTTTACGTGCTTGATAGCTTGGCTTGCAGCCTCATCTGTTTCATAATGAACAAATCCATAGCCTTTCGAGGCTCCATTTTCGTCCTGGGCAACCTTACAACTCAATATGTTACCAAAAGCTGCAAATGTGTCGTGAAGGGCTTTGTTGTCAATTGCCGTGTCTAGATTCTTGATGAAAATGTTGCCCTGTCCAGTCTTGCGAAGAGCAGGGTCGCGTTGTGACCACATGATACGACATGGGCGGCCCTTGATTAAGGTGTAGTTAAGTTCTTCCAGAGCCTTTTCACCGTCGATTGTGGTGTTGTAATTGACATACGCATAGCCAAGAGAACGACGAGTTACAGCATCACGGCAAACACGGATTGAGGCGACGCTTCCAATCTGAGAAAACAATTCAAATAACATTGCCTCGGTTACCGAGGGGTCAAGCTCACCAACATAGAGGGATGCAGATGCCTGAGGATGAGGGGCTACGGTACTTTGAGGGGTTTGACAAGCATTGTCGAGATCCTCGGATGCAGTGTTGGAGACGGTGGTGTTAATTGCAGGAACATCATTAGTTTCATTGGTGTTCAAGGAGGTGTCGTTGAGTTCTGAAGTAATCTGATCAACAGTGGCGTTAGACATTATGGCTCTCTTTGGAAATTCTATCCTTGTTTGAACTAAAGTACCATATAAGCAACCGAATTATACTTCCTATGATGATTAATTTGGCAGGATACTAACATTTGATGTTGAGTTTCTCGCGGAAACAAGGTACTAGAGAAAGCTAGAATTTTGAAAATAAAATTCTTTAAATGACGATGTAGAAATCTTTTCTTGCGAAGAAGATTATAGCGCCGATTGAATCGAAATTTTTGAGAAACTGGTTTTATAAGTTTTCAATTTTTTTTGTGTCTCAAAGTGAGAATTTTGAAAGAGAAGAGGTGGGTTAGACCGAAAGAAACAGGAATCGTACTTGATCCGCCTCCGTTGGAAATCGTTGAATAAAGTTGGATTGAAAGATGACAAATGGCAGCGGGAATTTTTTTGATAAGTCAGTGGTAGCCGCTAGCTGTATATAGTTAGCCTGTGGGCGAGGCTATGAAACTTGTTGCAACTGAGTCGCTGCTCCTTGCATGGTTGCACTCCACACTGAGTACCAAAAGCCTCTGAGTGATTAACAAGTCCCAATAATTACATTCAATTACAAACGCCATTACCCCAAATTCTATGATATGTTTTTCTCTAGATCTGAGTTCAACGTCTGGTAAGAAGAAGAAATAATCTCAAGGCTTCTTCACAACTAAAGTTTTGACGAAATGATATCATTTAATGAATCGTAATTCAAGACGTATCTGAGGCTTATAAGACCGAAATGTTTCAAACTTTCAGTGGCAGCTCTCGTCGTCCGCGGCAGGTCAACCTCTCGGGCCAGAACTTGAACCCCTTTGCTACGACTCCAACACCTTGGGCAACTCCGGTATCTGGGAGCCAGATAATTGTTGCTAATGCCCAACAAAAGCGATTGAAACGGCAGCAAGAGCGAGAGCAACTTAGGTCTGCTATAAGGATACAACGAGTATGGAGAGGATATAGGTCAAGGCGGGAGGTGGATGACCTGAGGCGGAAAGAATGGGATGACCTGGAGATTAATCAAGGGGGGTTTGATTTGGACTCACGTTTGTTGGCTCAGATTAAACTTCTGGTCTCTTTTTACAGGCAAACGAGAAAAGATGACCTAAAAAGGATAAAAAGACTGAGCTCTAACGTAGTTACATGCGGGCTTGCAACCTGCCTGACTTCTGACCGATCAGAGCATTTAATTTTACCATTGGCATTTATTCTAGTTGACGCACTTAATTCGTATGTTTCTAACGTATCTTGCGTTGATGATCTGATAGCTCAATTGCTAATATCTGTCAGTTCCCTACCAGAATACCAAGATGATTTGTTTCAGTTGCTCATTTCAATATTTGAACATTGTCCTAGTTTATTCACGCGAATGTCACGGGAATACTTTATTCTTCTCTCAGCTATGTCCAAGAATAGGTTATTTATCGACAATACAAGCAGTTTTCAGACAGCATTAAAACTTGCTCTAACTCAGTGCACAAACTTAGAGGATGATTGTAGGAACATCCTTATTCCTTATGTTTCGGATACTAATTTGATAATTTTAAAAAGGTATGATAAAGATATATGAATCGTTTGCAGTTCATTACTTGACTACCCCCGAATTGCCAAGCCTTATAAACCGATTCGACGAAATTTCTTTCATCATTGATGTTAATCTCCTTTCTACTACTTTGGTTTATCTGTTCTCCGCAGGCAACGCGAGTCAAGTAGATGATGAAGGAAAAATATGGTTACTTGCTTATATTATCTCATTCAATCGATTTCATAAGCAGACTACCAATAACCAGAAGTTTTTGAAAGCTCTTTCAGTGCTACTATCCGAATCTTTTGATGAAATAATTTGTAGAATTGACCATCAAAACGATGATATCTTGAACGAATTGAGATATACTGATGATAATGCTAAATATGCAAAACCTTTGCCCGAGTTTATTTTAGATGAGTTGAACTCCTTAATCACGCAGGAAAGTGTTTCCGCATTGATTACTAACCTTGAAATTGATCACTTAACATCTTCCCATATCACTGGGAAATGCTTACACTTAACTACCAACTATGCACTCACACTCCTACGAATTTTTCCGCGACGTGGAGATGAAATTAAGATGTGGCTATATCTCGCTTCAGTAACGACGCCAAACAGTGACCCAGTTCCTACTTCAAATCTCCTATGGCGTGCTACGTGTGCAACCTACATTTTCTCAGCCATTACTTTTGAATCAAGGACCGCACTATCTATCTTACGCCGTGCCATCCAAGAGAATTCAGAAGTCTCAAAAGATCACTCAGAAGATCAAGATTGGTCCATAGTACTTCTTTTTCTCGAGATTTATTTATTCACATTAAGATTTATTGATGATGAAGAGTTCTTGAGTTTAAATGTCCCTCACGCGGACCTAGAAAGCAACTCAGTGTCTCGCCCTCGTCAATGTGCTCTCTCCATCCAGGATTTGAAGAATTTGACGTCATTTCTTAAAAATTTAGCCTTTGCTATCTACTACCAAGGTCATGAACTTCTAGATGATACCGCGGGCTTGAATGAAAGTTGTGTTGGAACTTTCTTCGGAAATCATGCAGCCGTATCAAACCAGCAATCGAAATATCTTGGTCTAGCTGGTAATAATCCAAGCAGCCGGCCTTTTTACGGGAAATTGGGGATTAGTATCAATTACGTTAAAGTAATAGTCACTAGAGCCATGCACACAATTTATGAAAGAGATTCAAGAAGGAATTTTCTTCCGAAAGATCATTGGTTAATGACGGCTCAGTTCGAGATGGGGGGTTTTATACCAGCAGTAGTTGTAGAAGAAGAGAGGCTGCACGATCTTAGTGGGGATAGTGACGATGGAATTGAAAGTAACGAAAATCTAAATCTTTTTGAAAGCAGATCCACATCTCAATTTATCGGAACAACAAGACCACGACAAGCGTTTCAGGATGAAAACTTGAGAAGTATGCCTCATTCAATAGTCCAGCCAAAATATACGGCCGGTGTCGGGCCGCGTCTTAATGTTCTCCAAAATATGCCTTTCGTTATTCCGTTTGAGACCCGTGTCAAGATTTTTCGACAATTTGTTCTGCTCGATCAGACAAGAAGAAGAGGAGGCTATGTAGATCCGGATATCTGGCGTGTCTCAATTCTTCAGCATCCACTAAATCAAAGAAATAATACAAGCTCATCTCATGATATCCTCAGACGCCATCATGCAAAAATAAGGCGCAGCAACGTATTTGAGGATGCTTATCATCAATTTTACGGTCTTGGCGAAGGAATAAAGGAGCCAATTCAAATTACTTTTGTAGACCAGTTTGATGCAGCTGAGGCTGGCATTGATGGTGGAGGAGTAACGAAAGAGTTTCTGACAAGTATCAGCAATGAAGCATTCTGTTTGAAGAATGACCCTAGGCTATTTATTACGAATGACCAAAACCTCTTGTATCCGAATCCCTCTGTTCTAGATGAGGCAAGGGAATCCTTGCGGCTTGAAGGTCATCAGGAATCATCCCTGTATTGGAAAGAGAGGATTAACGAAATCTTGAGTCAATTTGTATTTTTAGGTCGCATTGTGGGGAAGTGTTTATATGAAGGCATTCTTATTGATATGGAGTTTGCCGGCTTTTTCCTCCTGAAGTGGGCTACTTCGGGACTGATGGGATCAGACTTAAGGTATCGTGCTAATATCGACCACCTTAGAGACCTCGACGAAAGCTTATACCAGGGCCTACTTAAGCTTAAAAATTATCATGGCAACGTAGAAGATTTTTTTCTAGACTTTACAATTACAGATTCAATCACACTGAAAAATGGAGTCGATAAAACAATTACGAGAGAACTAATACCTAATGGCTCACAAGTACCTGTCAATAATGAAAATAGACCCCTCTACGTGTCTTATGTAGCACGTCACCGGCTTCAAGTACAGCCCCATCAGCAAACACAAGCATTTTTAAAAGGGTTGACTGACGTAATAAACCCAACCTGGATATCAATGTTCAATCAATCTGAGCTACAGAGACTTATTAGCGGCGACTCGTCAGAAATTGATATTGATGATCTCCGGAGAAATACCGTGTACAGTGGTGTATATGAAATCGGGGATGATGGTGAAGAGCACGATACTATTAAAATTTTTTGGAAAGTCTTCAAATCCTTTGATGACTCAGATCGTCGGAAAGTGTTGAAGTATGTTACTTCAACACCCCGCGCCCCGCTACTTGGTTTCTCTCAACTAAATCCCCTATTCACCATTCGAGATTCGGGTAATGACGAAGAGAGGCTCCCAAGCACAAGCACATGTGTAAACCTGTTGAAACTTCCCAGATACGCAAACGAATCTAATTTGAAAGAGAAATTGCTATATGCGGTCCATTCGGGTGCAGGATTTGATCTCAGTTAGAGAAAAAAGAAGAATTGAGATTATTGTAGGTACGTAAAGAGAAGACATGGAAACATTTATATCATTCAAGTCTCGTTTTAGATGGTGGCGTATCAACCAACTTTAACCCAGATCTCGGAAATAATCACAATGATGATCAAATTCTGTCATTTGGGATATAAGGCAAGTAACTACCTTAGCTTCGATGTTCTGCGAAATCTTGAATGTAACTTAACAGGAATATCACAAACTTGGGATGAAGCATGGGATTTTACTAGAATCATTGTCCAAATATATTTATAATAGTTAAAAAACACATCATCATACGAAAAGCTGCGCAATGCTTCATGTTTACTGCATCACAGTCTAAAATTATAAAAATCATTTTTATTTATCACACGCTTTCTCCATCTTTAAATCTGCCACAAAATAAATGGCGAGTTAGAGAGCCAATGAGGTGAAAATTAGTAATCTTAAGGGGTTGCATAAAGAAGTAACAGTATCTGAATTATAGGATAGGGATAAAAAATCGGCACCTAATAACAAAAATGCCGGAATCTTGAAGCCCCTATTGAAAAAGATAAAATCTATTTATGCGTTTGGGTAGGAGTTGGAAAATATGAACTGCCCATCGAAGAGACTAATGAAGCCATCAAAGTCTTTATTACTACAAGAACTAGCATGAGACCCTGCCTAAGCTATCTACAAAGGAAAGGACGTCGAGGAAAGACGTGGGAGCTCAGCCTGAAATGTCGCTTCTGAAAAAGCTACTGTACCACCAGCGTCGGGAATATACACGTCAGTCGCTGTGCCACCCACGGAAAAAGGGGAACTATTCTCGAAACCTGTCAGTGGTGTTCCCTACGAACCTCCAGCTCTCACTGTAGAGTCTGCAGAGCCGATATTGAGTAACAAAGTCCTCACTTCGATGAAGATTCCCAATCGTTTTCGCCCTCTGTATCGTCTTCATCCCCTAGCACGTTCCCCTATCACCATTATCATGAAGCTAACCACCATCAGATCAGAAGGTAGGTTCTGGGCCCTTCTCATCACCAACCCTTGATCATGGAGGAGAAGCTATCCGGTGAGTTTCCGGAGCATACCCAGGGTCCCATGCGGAGATGGCGGATTGGATCAAGTCGGCTTTGACTGTTACAAAGCAGGGAGATATAGATGGATATGCGCACATCATGTGGCTTGGGCTGTGGGCTTTTTGAGACTTTTTCCGGCGCACGCAGTTTCCATTGCTACCATTTATATTTTTTTGGGTGGAAGGTACCGTGGGAAAGGTGACCGGATTCCATGGTTAAAAACTGAGCTGAATGCCTATTAATCACGAGCAATGTATGAATGATCTCTTTTCATAACAACAGAAGAAAGTAGAAATGTACAAAATGTGGTCTAGGTCAGAGAGAGGCACAATGCTCGAGACAAATGTGAACTTCAAAAACACATTAAAAATTAAACTCGAAATCCTCTTGTTCTACAGTTTCAACAAAAAAAATGCGCGATGTGATTCCGGTTTCCTGGATTCAGGTGACACCCCAACATGATTGTTGTTAGATATTACAGTAGTTTTGTTGTAATGATTAGAGCTTACGGATGTAACAGTTTCGATATGGAAAGCTTGGGCGTTTGTATGTCAAAAGGTAACTTACTAGTTAACTGAGGAACAAAACTAGGGCTACATCAAATGCCCTATTTATATACATAATCCCAACGTTCTGAACACTAGCAGATGTCCTCCAGTCGGGCTACCGTTATCCAGGTGTGGGATAGTTACCAACAATGTCCCGTGCACGGCCATGCTGTTCACCGCGCAGGTCTCGTCACCACGGGCACAGCCAAAGCAATGTTTCAACTGCAGCCAGTGGGAACACACCCAGGCGTCATGTGGAAAGGCAGCCAGGTGCGGTGAGTGCGCTGGCGCTCACCAAACTCGGGACTGTCCGAAGAAAAGGGTTTCTTGCGCCAACTGCGGCAAGGAACATCGTTCATGGCAGAAAGCAGCGTGTCGGACCTACCAGGTCTACAAGGGAAGTGTGGAGAAGGTTCGGATGGAGCTATTATCAAGAACGGCGGACATATGGAATGAGAAACCAATGATGGTGTGGATCCCGAAGGGTAGATAATCGTGAGCTGGAGACGAGGTACGAGCGTCGTCTTACCACTAGTTAGGTAAGACCGGAACGCCACTCAGGGCAATAGCGTATGATGTATATAGAGCATGGTAGTCCTTAGAAGAAAGGCTAGAGAACCTTCTGCTTATTTTAGACTTCGATATTGATCACCCCGTGAATCCAATATCGTGAGTCCCGAGCGATAACTGTCTCAACTACTTACCAGTACCCTCAATGGCACCGATACGAACAGTCAGAACGACTGATGATCAAGGGTTTACTTTGGTAACCAGTAAGAAGGCTGAAGCACCCAAGAGAAGGCCGGGACGACCACGCAAGGTAGTCGAAGCCCCAGTGGCACCAACCAACCCCGCTCCAATCCCACCACCAACCATACCATCTCTTCGAACACTTCGACGACCAACGCCGGGCGAGGAGGTACCTTCTCTTTTCAATTTCCCATCACGATAGTCTGATCGAAGGGGGAGTTAACGAAAACTGCGGAAAGTTTTTGAAGTTATGGTTGAAAGGAACGTCCTCGGCATGAAGCCGGGTCGGATCAGAGTGGCAGGACATCGGGTTTTGTTTCGTTAAAAGCTTTTTCCCTTACCAAAGCGGCTTACCGTCTTCATGGTTCTGTATATAGATACCGCATAGGACGTTAAACTAGAGAAATGAAATGATGAATGTCCCGTGCACGGACAGTTCCAGACTTTTAATACGAGCCTAACTTAGCGCTGACCTAATAATGTTGTAACTAGCCAAAGATTGCCGCATGATATTTGTTATGCACGGACCTTTGTATATATTCTCTGTTCTTTTTTTTTGCATCAGATTTTAATCGCATATGCAGCTTTCTAGCTATGAAACAATATCAGAGAAAATGTACAGAAAATATGAATTAATATTCAAGAAGAACACTCATGCCTCGGGTTTCATTCGCAAATACCACTGCTAAGTTATGGCGGCTTTTTCTTCACCCCAACTCAATCCTCATCCGTGAATACCCATCCAGGGGAACGTCAAAAACCCTGAGTTATCCAGACACGCCTCCATCATCCATTCACTTTTCTCCGCGCGAAATGTGGTCTTAGGCGTTTCCTTCCATAGTGGAGTAGGTGCCCAGGCTACTCAAACTATACCAGAGAACACCACCAGGAGGCAGACCACAGCACCTTCCATCGTTGGCTTGTTTATTTTTTATTTATTAAATCATTTTATTGTCCTGTCTGAGTCTAAGACTATGTAGGACATTAGTATATCCCCTCCTATGCCTCCCATACAGCTCCCCTCAAACAGTACCGCCACTCGCAAGTCCTCATTCGATCATACACTTAGAGGAGCCATTTGCCCTTCATTATCTCCCCTCTCCAGCCATCGAAACGATGGCCATTTGCGGGTGTATGGCAGCCGGGAAAAATCGCAAAACCACTGGGTGCAGGGCTCTCCTAATACCGATATTAGGACTAAATCCGAAGACATAGTGCCCCTTCTGAAGCGTTCGAAGAGGCCGGCCAGCTGGGCGCTGAAGACTTGTGGGTACCTCAGGAAATTCACCCTCTGCCTTTCTAGCCTCCTTCCAACTCCTTCCCTAAGGTCGTGTTGGAATGTCAGAAAAGTCTTGACAGAGCGTGATTGCTGTATGGTAGCTTAGCCAGACTTCTTTTGTACCGTCCAGGGCGCTGGGGAGTGCCGTCGACCCATCGACAAAAGAAGTCCTCCTAACTAATCAATCAAAATCTCGGTCTTGGCGCCCACAAACGTTCCAAAGTTGATAACCCCTCGAAAATATCAGTCCCAGCATGGTATTCAGAGACATGTTCTCTCTCATACCACATCTCAGCCGCCTATCCTTCCTCAAGATGTATAGCCCCATTAGAGCATCAGTCCCCCATAAACCATGACCCGAGCTTTATATATTATGACTTGATTTCCTCCTTGCGGGTATACGTAGCGTCGTAAATTTGTAGTCGGTGATGGCCGGTAATTAATGGGGCAAGCTCCTCTTTGACATTGGAGTAACTTCTTTATTGGTTGTTGAGGCGAGATGAGGCGTGGTTAAAAGGAGGTTGAAGACTGAGATGAGAATATTAAGAAAGGAATTGTCGAGAGGTCATCAAATAGAGATATGCTTGAGGTTGCTTTCGACTCCGATTCGGATGCGATTCTACTTGGCTATCCCAGATATGCAGAGCATACTGAGCGATTACACCGGCACCACTGGAAGGTGAAGAATTCGTCTTTGCCGGCATCGTTGGCTTGTGTTTATAGTGTGCGCTGCATTCTCGCAAGCGAAGTCTTGGCGCGCACAAAGCTCAATTCGTAAAACTCCTTGCCAAAATTCAAAATCACACGCCCGTCGAGATTGTATCCATCCTCCAGTATGGCTGCGCACAACCAGCCGTCGTCCTCGGCGTCAATCGACCCAGGCGACCCTTTACACCCGAGCCTTCTTGAGATTGCTGCCGCCATGGAGCAAACGGAACGCCAAAGAAAGCAGAGAATGAGCCTAGCTCAGGATTTCCTGCAAAACATCGACGCCTGGGCGAAATCAAAGGCAGGAACCGAAAGCGCGGCCTTAGTCGCGCCTTTCATAGAAAATATTTCACCCATCGTGACAGCGTTCGCGATAGGTAACGCCAATGCCGCGATTCCCCAAGGCAAGAACCCATCACCAGAAGGTACACAGCCAAAAACCTCTGTACATAGGGCGACAAAACCCCTCCATGAGCTACCAAGAAAGCCCAAGGAGACTGCTTCCTCGTGGGCCACAGTAGCTCAGAAAGCAGCCAAGCTCCCGGACCCGCCAGCCAATCTGGTAAAACGAAGACCAGCCGTCCAGACTAGACCAGCCGGACAAGAGCCCCCGAAAGAAGACAAACGACTCTTCCTTCGTATGGGACGAGAACATCAGTGGCGGACGTTATCGCCTGTTACAATCAAGAAACTCATCACTGAAAAAGCTGGAGTTGCACCTTCAGCAATTATAGCGATGACACAAGTTAGGTCCGGCCTAGCAATGGAGTGTGCATCAGACGCACTCAGGGAGTCGATCCTGGGTGTGGGTCCTTCCCTTCAAAAGGAGGAAATCACAATTGAACCCGCTTCAGATTGGACGTCCGTCATGGTCCCTCATGTCCCAATCTGCATCCGTACATTAGACGGAAGGATTGACGTTACTCCTGAAATGGTGAAGACGGAATGCCAGGCAGTATGCGGAGTTACACCGATACAGGTGCGCCCAAACGACATAAAAATAGGAAGCTATTCAGTTAGCTGGATAATACACTTTAAACAGGTGCCATCCAACCTAAGATTCAGACTTTTCGACGAGAGTGGACCCGCCATTCCGTTTTCTCGTCGACGCCCCATCGAGCAATGTCAACGCTGTTGGGGATATCACTCAACAAGAAACTGTGTCAAAGGACAGCGGTGTGTTAAATGTTCTGGTATACACGAAGTAGCAGAATGCACGGTCAACATTCCCAAGTGTTCAAACTGTGCTGGGCCGCACGAATCAACCAACTTGAGCTGCATGGCTCGACCAAGGCGACATCATGGCCAAGTAACGCCAAGATCACCAACAGAACTACGAGTTATTCGTGAGAGAGGGCATCTGGATTTCAAGGCAGCATTGTTAAGATCCCAAGAAAAAGGTAAGGCCCGCGAGGTCATCAACATACCAGAAGAAATAATGCATGATAATGAGTAATACACCAAACTCATATAATCACAAACAGAGACATAGCACCCTTCTCTTTCACCAAGTGAATGTGGGAAAGGGCGGACCGAATATGGATATAGCACTGCAACAAGCTTGGGATGCAGAAGTACACATAGTCATGGTACAAGAACCATGGACCTTGCGAGAAGGCGGAGATTTCACTACGAAAAGCCACCCTGGCTTCAATAGTTTCATACCCTTCGGAAAGACGGTACCGAGATCACGACCACGCGCCGTCACTTTTGTCAGGAAAGGACTGCAAGCGACACAGATCACACCTTCGTCATCAAGCCAGACGACAGACTATTGCTTCGTGCAGGTGTCCGGACTGACCTTTGTAAACGTATATCGTGCCCCAGGCCCCAGTGGGACTTTGGATCCTGTACTAAACTGGCGACCCAGTGGCCCTTCAGTAGTGGGAGGCGATTTCAATTCAGTCTCACAGCACTGGCAACCGTTAATAGAACGCCAATACGGTAATGGCGATCTCATCATGGGATGGGCTCGCGAAAATAATATGCAGCTACTAAGCACCATTGGAGAAAGCACCCACCGAGAAGGAAATGTGCTAGATCTAACCTGGAGTAATACGACGGCTTTTGCATCAGTCTCAACCCGCTTTCACTGTACATCAGATCACTCTACTATTGAGGGCTCAGTTGACACACCCGGGTACTCGGAACTATCTGGAATCCCAAGACTAACTCGCGTTAGAGACGGAGATCTAGAAGAGTTCGCACGATGCGTGAAGCAATGGGTAAGGCCTGGCCCCCTAAAAAGTCGAATCGAAATCGAGGACTTCACGAGGAGTTTAATCCGAGTACTTCAAGACGCGGCCAAAGTTGTCGGACGATCACCCGCTGTAGGAAGTGGGAAAACAGCGCCTTGGTGGACTGAGGACTGCAAAAATCGACAGATTGACTACAGGGCAGCTAAAAGGACATCTGGAGATGTAGATATGACTCGTAAGGCTTTCCGAGCCGCAGTGAAGTCAGCCAAACGCGAATACTGGACAAAACAGGTTGAAGCAGCAGAGACAGAAGCACAAGTGTTCAAACTCATGCGGTGGGCCAAACCAAAGCCGGCGAGACAGCCTCCTCCTCTCCAAGTAGCACCAAACCAGTGGCTTTCAGATCCATCAGAGCGGACAATCGCATTGCGCGATTCCCTTCTCGCAAGATTCGATGCTAGAAGTGATGTAGAAACATGGGAGAATGGTCAACTAGAGTCTATCCCATGGAACTCAGAGGTCTCGTTGGAAGAAGTTACAGCGTCAACCATAGGATGTAAAGAAACGGCTCCAGGATATGACAAAATCACCGTCCGACTTCTCAAGGCTTGCTGGAGCTCGATTGGAACATATGTTAGGGACCTGTTCCAGGCTTGTTTGAACTTGGGATATTTTCCAACACCTTTCAAGGTTGCGGAAGTTGTACTGCTTCCTAAAATTGGACGCGATCTCTCCAGCCCAAAAGGATGGCGACCTATATCGTTACTCTCCAGCTTAGGCAAGGGATTGGAAAGACTAATAGCGAAACGGATGTCCTGGCTTGCGCTTAAGTACAAGGCAGTACCTTCCCAACTGTTTGGCGCGCTACCAGGACGCTCGGCAGTCGACCTAGTATCATGTGTCACACACGATGCAGAAGCTGCAATGAGATCCAACAAAGTCACAGCTATGGTCACGCTGGACATTCAAGGGGCCTTCGATGCAGTTCTACACAATCGGCTGCTTGCACGAATGCGAAGCCAAGGCTGGCCGATACCACTCTGTCGCTGGGTAGAATCCTTTTTGACACAACGAACAGTCTTGGTAAGACATGAAAAAGGCGTAACAGATGAGAAGCCTGTTGAGTGCGGTGTCCCCAAGGATCACCACTTTCGCCACTTCTATTCATGTTATACATCGCAATTCTACTTGAGGATGGCACTCCAAACTGTAGATTCGGATATGCAGACGACATTGCCATTGTTCGAGTCGGTAAAAGTCCTAGTGAAGCTACCGAGGCTGTCCAGGTCGAAGTAGACAGGATCGTTCAACTAGCTTCGTTACACATGATTAGATTTGACCCTTCGAAGTCTGAGCTCCTGATTATTGGGGGTGGACCAAAGAAAATACTAGACTCATCCAACCTAACAGTTAGAGTCGAGGATCAGTTTATTTCGCCGTCTCCGCATATTAGATGGCTCGGAGTTTGGCTTGACTCCCAACTAACATTCAGACAGCATGTTCAGGAATGGTGTAGCAAGGCACAGCGACTTTCCCACTTCATACGTAGCATAAATAGAGTCCAAAGAGGTGCAGCTCCGGGACCATTAATACGCGCGGTAAATGCATGTGTAGTCAGTACGGCTATCTATGGTGCAGAAGCCTGGTGGCCAGGACTCACCCGTATCACGACGAGACGAGACAAGAAAGTAAGTACGGGTGTTGGATGGCACCTCAAGTTACTAGACAGGACTATTTTGACCGCAATCCGAGCTGCACTACCAGTATGGCGAACTACACCAAACATAGTTCTTCACCGGGAGTCAGGGATCTTACCTGCAGAAGTAATGCTTCAGCAGCGACAGCTCCGAAGTGCGGCAAGAATTCGCCGACTTGACAATTATCATCCGCTATTGTCAAGGGCAGTCGAGACACCTAAGGAGGCAATCAAGCGACTCAAACTGCGAGAAGGGCAGAAAGAACGTGCCTTTAAGTTTCCACATCGATACTTAACACGCCTTCAGAATGGGAACCTCAGCCTGCCGGCATCAGAAGGGCCTGGGCAGCTTTACCAACCAAAGATCGCGATGGCTACTACCAGGCCCAAATGCGACAAGGAGAAAAAGGCGAAGCAGATCAAGGTTTGGCTCAGGAATCTTCCCCCAGGAACACTCTGTGTTTACTCAGATGGGTCATCGATCGTCCCAGCATACTCAGCCTATGGCTACGCCATATATAGGGGCGGCGAACTTATAGCGAGTGGTGGAAAACCCCTTCCCGGAGCTGAGGTCTTTGATGCGGAAATCATCGGAGCAGTACGAGGCTTAGAGGCAGCGTTAGAAATTGGAGGTAGCACAGATATTAAGGTACTCTTGACAATCAAGAGGCGGCCAGAGCCCTTCAAGACGGCAGAACAAATACCTCGCAAGTAGAGGTAATAAATTTCTTGGAACTACGCAAGACTCGACCAATGATAGAGGTCCACTGGATTCCGGGACATAGCGGCATTCCAGGAAACGAAAAGGCCGATTCGATTGCAAAGAAATGCCTCGCGTCAAATAATCGTGATGGGAACATGCCGGAACCAGAGCGCATCTGGGAGGAAACTCACGAAGTTCTGACTTTTGCAGCTCTCAAACGCCAAGTTAACATCCGGGTACAAAAACTTACGGAAGAATGGTGGCTTAAGAACAGATCCAGTAGGTATGAAGATCTGGACCTACTTTTGCGGAGAAAACGCCCTCCAGAACTAGCACTACCTCGATGGGCATACCACCGCCTCATCGCAGCAAGGACCGGGCATGGTGACTTTGCCAGCTATCATAGACGGTTCCAACACCAGAATGAAGAAATGCTCTGCAATTGTGGCCGAGAAAAGCGACCATGGCATTTTGCAGAGTGTCGCCCGACCATCCAGAAATGGAGGACGGAAACGAAGGAACCACGTCCTACGATCAGGGAGATGATAGGACAAGAAGGATGGCAGAAATTCTGGCGTTTTTTAACTGTGACAAAGCGTTACAGCAAGATTGAATCGTGAACGGGGGATGTCAAGGTCAACTGTATTGCTTCTTGGGACCGTTCGGTGTGGTACGAGAATTAAGGTGTAGCGCAGGGCCTAACACATTAGAAATGGTGTCTTTATCTGTTTTAGTTTTGTGTTTCTAGGTTTCTATGAAATGATGATGTAGGTAGCGAAGAGTCTTATAGATCTGGACTACCCGTGCCATGCCCTCTGGGTGCTGGGATAGTACCCGGTCACGATAAAAATATCATTATCATTATCATTGTATCCATCCTCAGTGTCATCTTGAAGACTTGTCCTGATCCCTCTCAAGTCTATCCCAAAGATCTGACTACCAGATTTGTGCGCCACGCTTTGCTTCCTCCGTCGGGTATAGATATCGGCGCGGGCGTATATGTGGTGGTTAATTGAGGCCATAGAAAGTCGAAGATGGGTGTGATCATTGAAATGAAGATGTATTTAGTCGTACCTGCAAACTTGATGAGACTAAGATAGAAGCCGAACTCGTTGGGAGTAGAAGTTTGACATGGCGGAGAATTTTGAATCATTGCCTCGTGGGCCAACTTCTTCGGTATTGCGAAATTTGACTGGTCTTGGCTCTAGGAGAATATTTCACTCTAAGGCTGGTAGACACCGCATAAAGGTGCACAGTCATGCCCTCCGAGAGTTACGGTCAATGAAGTAAGGATGTCCAAGGTCTTACTCGCAGACTTCGTGAGGCTCTGGCCACAATGTCAAGGGATGAATGATCGAGATCGATAAACCGTAACATGAAAAGATTTACTACAGATCTAGAAAGAGGTTCAAGGTGGAGAGAACCTACATACAGCTTGCTTTACAGGGGAAACATAAGTCCAAGCGCTTTTGCTAATGATCTACACCTTGATCTTATTGCATGTTCCAGGTCCCAAATACAAATGATCCCCACTCGGAATAACCCAACTCCGCTTTTTTTTTTTTGTTAATCATTTAATGTGTATGCAGCTATTAAGCAATGACACATGACCGGTACTATATATACATGTAGGATGACTGGAGAGCAAGACTGAACACCTGTACGCGATGCCTTCTATGAACCTGGGAGTGAAATATTCTCCCAGAGCCAAGTTCAATCAAATTTCGCAATACCGGACAAGTTGGCTCACGAGGCAATAATTCAAAATTCTCCGCCATGTCAAATTTTCGCTCCCAACGAGTTCGACTCCAATCCAAGTCTCATTATGTTTACAAGTACGACTAAGTACATCCTTATTCCAATGACCACACCTCTCATCAACTATTCTCTGGCCTCAGCTAGCTGCCAAATACACGCCCACGCCGATATGTACACCCGACGGAGGAAGCAAAGCGTGGCGCACAAATCTGGGAGACAGTTCTTTGGGAAGGACGTGAGAGGGATCAGGACAAGTCTTCAAGATGACACTGAGGATGGATACTATCTCGACGGGCGTGTAATTTTGAATTTTGGCAAGGAGTTTTACGAGTTGAGCTTTGTGCGCGCCAATACTTCGCCTGCGAGAGTGCGGCGGACACTATAAAAACACGCAAACGATGGATGGTGCTGTGGTCCGCCTTCTGGTGGTGTTCTCTGGTATAGTTTGAGTAGCCTGGGCACCTACTCCACTTGGGAAGGAGACACCTCAGACTACATTTCGCGCGGAGAAAAGTGTCTGGATAACTCAGGGTTTTTGAGACGTTCCCCTGGGTGGGTATTCACGGATGAGGGTTGACTTGAGGTGAAAAAAAGCCGCCATAACTTCGCAGTGGTACTTGCAAATGAAATCTGAGGCATGAGTGCTCTTATTGTAAATTGAGTCATCTATTCTGTACATTATCTTCGATATTGTGTCATAGCTAGTTAGCTGCATACGCAATTAAAATCTGATGCAAAAAAAAAAAAATGTAGGATGACTCTTTTGACGTTAGAGACACTCATACTCTGGATTTCATTCGCAAATACCACTATGAGGTATGTTAGCTTACACAAACAGTCGACCCTCCTCCGTAAGTACCCACCAAAGGGAAATTTAAAACCTTTGATTATCCAAGCGTGCCTTCATCATCCATGCATACCAGCGCCGCGAGAAATGTAGTTTAGTTTTGCTGGATTAGAACCAGCGTTCTCCTGTCTCGGGTGGGATACGTGTCCTAGCTATCCAGACCTTACTTGAGAAACCAGCCAAGATGATGTACCACCGCACCATACAACCACGGCGGTGTTTATAGTGTCGCCCGCGCTCTCACAACCGAAGTCTTGGCGCACGCACAAAGCTCAATTCGAAAACTCGATGTCAAATTTCTAAAATTCATGCCCGTCGAGATTGTAGCTATCCGCTACATCATCTTGTAAACTTGTCCTGATCCCTCTCACGCCCATCCCAAAGAACTGTCTCCCAGGTTTGTGCGCCACGCTTTGCTTCCTCCGTCGGGTGTAAATATCGGCGTGGGCGTGTACGTGGTGGTGAAATGAGGCCAGAGAAAGTCGACGAGAGGTGTGATCATTGAAATAAGGATGTACTAAGTCGTACTTGCAAACTTGATGAGGTTTTGGTGGTGATTGATCTCGTCAGGTGTGAAAATTTGATTAGGTGGAGAGTCTTGAATCATTGCCTCATGGGCCAACTTGTTCGGTATTGCGAAATTTATCTGAACTTGGCTCTGGGAGAGTATTCCACTCCCAGGTTCGTAGAGGGCACCGCGTACAGGTGTCAGTCTTGCCCTCCCAACTCCGCTTCAATGCCATTGTTTCGTTCCCTCTCACACAACCGACCTTGTCGAGGGTGTCAAATTGACTAGATTGGGAGTATGGATTCATAGCTTCGTGGGCCAACTTTGGTTTTGCGAAATTTGACTGAACCTAGTACTGGGAGAATATTTCACTTTCATGTTAGGAGAGGACAACGCATAGGGGCGATCAGTCTTTGAAGCCTCCATGTCTTCGGAGTGGTACTTGCAAATGAAATCCGAGGCATGAGTGCTCTTCCTTCATATTGAGTCATCTATTATGTATCTCTTTTTAATATTGAGTTATATATAGATAGCTGCACACACAATTAAAATCTGATGCAAAATAAAATATTAGGTTTTCCCTCTTTGCATGTATCTTGTGGTGGCTAGGTACATTATAGTAAAATAATAATTAAATAACCAAAGTTTTTGAAGCTTTTCTTTTAGTAATCACGAATGATATTCGGCGGTTATCCGTAATAATGTTAGACTCAAGGTAACATCTGCGAAAGAAATTTAGAGTAGAGGAGTCTTCCATATCAAAAGACTAACGTAATATTTACACAAGATTTTAGTTATCAATCAGTTAGACAACAGGACATTAACGACAAGATAAAACTGGATATCAAACAAAATCATGACACAGATTAATTTATCACTAAAGCTCGTCTTTCAACCGAAACACTTTACCCAGTTTGTGTGCGTATTATGTAATACTCGGACCATGAGATTTGCACGAGGTAGATAGATAAGTTTATGTCCCATTCATGACAAAATTCCAGCCCTTACAAGCCAACGTTCTAACCAAGAGGACGAAGGATAGAAACCTGTTAGTGGTGTACTCTACGAATCGGAGGGTGAAATATTACCCCAGAGCCAAGAATCAGTCACGACAAAGGGTGAATTTGAGAGTTTTCGTTGAGTTGGCTCATTTTTAGACGAAAATCCGACTTGCAGAAATTTCACGACTGCACAACTCAACGAAATCAATCGTCTACACCCCAGATACAAACCGTAGACAGGCTACAACCTGTCTGATGATCGCATCACAACAACCGACATCTTCAAGATCTTAATTACACTCTTTGGAAAATCATTCCCAGCCAAACTCATCTCGCGGCCCTCTCCTTAATGATCTCACCACCTACCGAAGCAATCCCATACCTCCAAAAGTCAAATCGCCGACAAATAAGTAAGGAGATATCCCACACTCCGCAACTGCCAATCGCTGTGAAGGTACGGTGGAAATACCGGCCTTGAATGCGTCCTCACCTCAGCCAATACCACCAACAACTCGACCTGCGACGAATCGCCACCGACGAAATATGCACTACATTTCGTCGGCATACCAATTAGAGCGTTTGACTAAGGCTAGGGCACCAGTGCCTCGGTCTTGAGCTCTCAGTCGCATTTTCGACCTCCATTGTTTTGGGTACTGCAGCGACGGGGCAAGGCCGGAGGGGTAGACATTCTACAAAGTCTCTGGGATGGCGAGCTTGACCAAAAGATAAAGGGATGAATTTTGGTAGAAAAGAGGGAAAATAAACTGAGGAGGCCTTGGTAGGCGACTGGACGAGGCCTCCAATGAAGAGAATGACCCCTGGATGGGATGAGGAGATGCTGAGATGAGCCAAAGCTGGGATTGAATGGAAAAGAAAAGTTAAAGATCGCGAAGGAGTCAAGGGCTCGGGCGCGTGGTGGCCGAGGCGGAGGAGGAATTTCCGCTTCGGCACGTCAAAAGAGGGTTCTCTGGACGATTGGGCTTGACGTTAATCAATACTTTGGTGAAGTGTGAGCTGGTCCGGTCATTTCGGTGGGACGAGGTAGATGTACTTAATGGCAGTTAACCTGATCAAGCCCGGCCCCACCGGTGCTCAAGCTCCAGTAGAAGCGCGACGGTAGTCACTTTACCTAGCACGTTAATTTACAGACAAAACAAACAAAAATACGTTCTAACCATGTTGATCATGATCAAATTTCGGTTGCCCAATTCTCTTCAGGTGCATAAGTGTACTTTGACACTCAATGTAAGATTTCGGTACTAAATTACATTACTGCTGTACAAAGGCCCTGAAGCAGTCCGGACAAGGGGGTTCTTACCCCTGTCATACATACTCCTGGCATGTAGAGTGAAAGGACCCTCAATTTTACATATAGTCAGGTGCTCTACAGGCCAAAAAAATCAATCTAATTTTATTCAAAATGGATACTTTTCCTTTCTCTTTGCTCACGGGTAGTTTGAAAGTGAGGGTATTGGGGGTCTCGGTGTGGCTCAAAATAGAGCACACAGACAATGATTTCTAGGGGCTAGGCAATAGGATCGACGGTTAATCTTATTCGCGGATAAGGTATTTATTGGCCAACTTTAGTGTGACTGGAGAAACCGGGGATGACGTACCCAAGCGTTTAGCTACATTACGACCTAGCCGTAATCATTCGACACATGAAATGGCAACGGCTTATCTTCGTGATCTCCAGTTACACCCGTTTGAAGTAGAAATTGGCTCAGTCACAGTACATATAGACAACTACCATGGCTGGGATTGGGCCGTTTGGGCGACAAGCAACCATCTCTCCTCGATATAGCTATCGTGAGCACTATCGAACGCTTAGTTATTGTGCGAGGGTATCTCAGAAAGAATAACTCAATTTTGTTTATACGCAAGATCGCTTGCGGCAGTTTGGTAATAGTTCCACCCAGGACGAATCCTGTGAATAAACTAGGTGCAGACGAAGCATTAAACCCGCTTAGAAGCCAGAAAATAAACAGATATTTACATCTGTGATGAATACTCCCGGAAACCATAAATTATCGTGCATCGTTGAAGATATAGAGAGAGAGAATTGTGTTTATTGTACTACTTTAGTCTTAGACTATCAAGCACGTTGAACTCCCCTCTGGCCTATGCCACACCTTATACAGTGCTCCTATCCTCTTTTGTTACTTGAAAAATCAATATGTTGAAGATAAAAAGACTGGGCTGGTAAGGATTTTCGTCACACTCCATCGATGGTTTCGAGCAGAATTGTGTAGAAACTGTAAGAAGCCTGGGCGAGAGAGAACAATAAATTTGTACGTTTTGAATTGACTTCCTCAAATAACCGGAAGATCTATCACTACCCATAAGCTGCCAACTTTTTCAGATTTTCGTTTTAGCGCCATTTGAACCCTTGGCATAAATGCATTTGATTTACAGCGAAGAATCACTGAGGCTCATCTGCTAGTTCCCACTTCCACGTGGACTACATGGGAACCGGACAATAACTTCCCAATCGTGGACAAACTAGTAGCCCTAGAACAACTCGCTCACATCGTCTTCTCGCTCATTCTCGTTGGCCATCTTACTTACGCATCACTTCCCCATTTTTTATTTGTTTTTCTGACTACATTGAGATCTCACTGTGGTGTCCACGCATACCTTTTTATTCTCACACAAATTTCTTGATTGAAGCATCACAGCGTGTTGGAATATTAAGAAATCAAACCGCAGCATTTAGCACACATTATTTAACAATGAAAGGTTGACTGTCACACGAAAAAAATATTTATCATGTCCTAACACGTCAAATAGCCCTTATTCTCGTCGGTGGATTCGGAACACGTCTAAGACCTCTAGTAAGCCACCTCTCAAAAGCTTCCACATGAACAGATTATGGTAGTTTGTCGCCATGAAAAGAGCCGATGTTAATTAACTTGATGACAGACTCTCACCCTTCCAAAACCCCTTGTTGAATTTGGAAATAAGCCTATGATCCTGCACCAGATAGAGGCATTGGCGAACGCAGGAGTCAGTGATATTGTCTTGGCTGTGAACTACAGACCTGAGGTTATGGAAAAAGTATTGTCAGAAGTTAGTGCTGGTTCATCACAAGCGTTTAGTTCTATTCGCTGACCCTTCTCCTATACTAGTATGCAACCAAGTTCAACGTCAAAATAACTTTTTCGATCGAGCATGAACCACTCGGTACAGCTGGGCCTCTCAAACTTGCCGAGAAAATTCTCGGCAAAGATGATACTCCTTTCTTTGTTTTAAACTCTGATGTTATATGCGAATATCCATTCAACAACCTCGTTGAGTTCCATAAACAACATGGACAGGAAGGCACGATTGTGGTTACCAAAGTCGAAGAGCCATCAAAGTACGGTGTTGTAGTCCACAAACCTAATCATCCATCGCGCATTGACCGATTTGTTGAGAAGCCCGTTGCATTTGTCGGAAATCGTATTAATGCTGGAATTTATATCTTGAATCCGTCGGTACTCCGTCGAATTGAGCTGCGCCCTACTTCCATCGAACAAGAAACTTTCCCCGCCATCTGTAAAGATGGCGAGCTACATTCGTTCGACCTAGAAGGGTTCTGGATGGATGTTGGACAACCAAAGGATTTCCTTTCTGGGACTTGTCTCTATCTCTCGTCTCTTACTAAGAAGAACTCTGCCATGCTAACGCCGACATCGACTCCCTTCGTCTACGGTGGTAATGTACTAATTGACCCTACAGCAAAAATCGGAAAAAATTGCCGAATCGGACCCAACGTTACCATTGGACCCAACGTTCTGATCGGTGATGGTGTACGCTTGCAAAGATGTGTTCTTCTTTCTGGCTCTAAGGTCAAAGATCATGCTTGGGTTAAGAGCTCTATAGTAGGATGGAATTCAATCGTGGGTAAATGGGCTCGATTAGAGAATGTTACCGTCCTTGGAGATGATGTCAATATTGGAGACGAGATCTATGTTAACGGAGGAAGCATTCTACCTCACAAATTTATCAAAGCCAACGTGGATGTCCCGGCAATCATTATGTGATATTTTTTGGCTCGAAAAATTGCGAAGCTTCTCTTCATTGCTCTTCCCCAGCCTCAAGGATATGCAAAATTGTGTTTAAATCGCAGCTCCGGCTGCGCTTTTACACATTGTATCACAGCTACGACGATCTTGAATACACATTTATTAAACCTGTATATGTGGATGTCATTAAATAATATGATCTGTGGAAGAATTTGGCATGAGGCGTTCAAGAGGATGGAAATTATATGGATCTCGCCCTATCTTGGTAAATTTTGGGAAAATAAAGAAAGCCCATCTAAATGAAGATACAACAAAATACTTACGGTTATGAATTAACTAACGAGGCTGCACCACGGATCACAAGGGCGCTTAGAATCAGATCAGAAAAAGCTTGGGCAAGTTCAGATTAATAGTGGTAATTAGATTCTCTATATTAATTAGAGTCTTACTGACTAGAGGGAGAAGATTATGGAACGGGGTCCAAATTATCAGGTATAAAAAATTTATCAAACTGACACCTAAGAAAAGTCTCTCATCGTCTTACATAGTCGTATCGCATGAACTGCAATGCCAGGTAGAGGAATTAATCCTGTTTATGAAAAACTTGCAAATAAATAAATTGAAATCAGGCCTAGTGACCATGAGATTGTCTCCCAAAAACGAATTATGGTTAAAGAGGCATGAAGTCAGACTGCGGCTCAAGGAATCGCGTCTTAGCTCTGGTCAAAATTAGCTCGAGGGTCAAGAGATAGACAAGACTCTTAGGCCACAGGAGCCTTTCAACACTGAGAAGCTTCCGCAGCTCCTAGACGCACAGTTAGCTTCCACAAATTGCTCTTTAACTTTTGCGATAAGAATTACTTAGGTACTATCAGTCCAAGCGAGATTACTCGTTCATTTTGACAACTTTGTCCCCTCTTCTATGCTTTTATATTTACCGCACTCCCCTTCACTCGTCAAAATCTACACCTACGAGTTACCAAAAAAAAACTTGACGAGAAAGAAATTTCCCCTTATCTACCCATATCGACTTGTCTGACAAAGATCTTCGCCAACAAACTACGTGAAGCTACCGAAATAGCGTTCGGGGAAGCAAATTAATATTGGATTAGACATCAATTTTTCCATGGTCAATTATTGTTATCTAAAATATGTTTTAGGTCTTGAGCTGGAAATAAGCGTTATGGAAAAGATGGAAAATAAGAATGATGGCTTACGCACCTAACGCCAAACTTAATCAAACAAACGTGAAACAGGGTTTCCTGTTGTGCTGGTGATAGTTTAGATTATGACTCACAAGCGTGATGATCACTGGAAGTGAAGGAAGAACTTTCCAGTTGATTCTATGATTAGTAGATGAATAATGGAGGACTTTATGGAAATTTCTTCTAAATTATACTACAAGATGAACGATATAAAAATCCTCCGTGATACCGTTTTGGGAAGATATGGCGAGAGCCTAGCTACCTCAGATTTGTATATAAGTAGCGCTTTCTATCTCTTATATCATCACAGTTCTGAATATCTATAGTCAGCAGCTTACATTAATAATTAATAATCATCCTTATACTTCCAGCCAATAAATCCTCTGTAAGCTTATAGCTTAACAACAATTGCACACGACTTATTTAAAAGAATGTTCCCTTAAGAAGCCCGGTCCCAAGATTAAGCTGTATTAACTACATCTTATTTGGAGGATTGGAGAACACTGTTAATGGAAATTGTCTGCATACTTAATCACGGTGCCAATAAAGTTGTATGTCAAGTTTCTACGAATGTGTTAGTGGATGAATGAATGAATGAAGATTTATTCGTGACGGGCACAAGCTATACACTCGGAGGGCAACAATAAAAACCTGTACGTGGTGTCCTCTACGAACCTGGGAGTAAAATATTCTCCCAGAGCCAAGTTCAGTCAAATTCCGCAATACCGAAAAAGTTGGCCCACGAGGCAATTCAAAATACTTCACCACATCATTTTCTTCACTCCCAAAGAGATCTAAGCCTCATCAAGTCTACAAGTACGACCTATTACATCCTCATTCCAACGACCACACCTCTCGTCGACTTTCTCTGGCCTCATCTGGTCACCAAATACACGCCCACGCCGAAATTCACACACGACGGAAACAAAACAAGGCGCACGAATTTGGCAGACAGTTCTTTGGGTTGGGAGTACGAAGGATTAAGACAAGTCCACAAGATGATGCAGAGGACGGATACAGTCTTGAAGGGCGTGTGAATATGGAATTTGGCATAGAGTTTTTATTATCTGAGCTTTGTGCGTGCCAAGGCTTCGCTTGCGACAGTGCAGGCGACACTATAAACACCGCCATGGTTGGATAGTGCAGTGGTACACCATTTTGGCCGATTTCTCAAGTAAGGTCTGGATAGCTAGGACACATATCCCACCCGAGACAGGAGGCCGCTGGTTAGAATCCGGCAAAAATAAACTACATTTCTCGCGGCACTGGTATGCATGGATGATGAAGGCATGCTTGAATAATCAAAGGTTTTAAACTTCCCTTTGGTGGGTACTTACGGAGGAGGGTCGACTGTTTGTGTACGCGAACATACCTCACAGAAGTATTTGCAAATGAAATCCAGAGTATTAGTGTCTTAAACGTCAAAAAAGTCATCCAACATGTACACACAGTACCGGTCATTTGTCATTTGTCATAGCTAAATAGCTGTATAAACATTAGATGATTTGAAAAAAATATGTACCACTACACCATCCAGCCAGACATGATTTAAACCAAGAATTTTTTACATCACAATTTTATTGCGTATGCAGCTATCTAGCTTTGACAAAATACCAGATAAAATTTACCGAAAAATGACTCAATATTCAAGGAGAGTACTCTTGCCTCGGGTTTCATTTGCAAGTACCACTGCAAAGTTATGGCGGCTATTTTCTTCACCCCAACTCAATCCTCATCCGTAAATACCCACTCAGGGGAACATCTCAAAACCCTGAGTTATCCAGACATGCCTCCATCATCCATTCACTTTTCTCCGCGCGAAATGTGGTCTTAGGCGTTTCCTTCCAAAGTGGAGTAGGTGCCCAGGCTACTCAAACTTTACCAGAGAACACCGCCAGGAGGCAGACCACGGCACCTTCCATCGTTGACTTGTGTTTATGGTGTCAGCTACACTCTCGCAAGCGAAGTCTTGACACGCACAAAGCTCAATTCGTAAAACTCCTTGCCATATTCAATAATTCACGCCCATAGAGGTTATATCCTTTCTTTGCATCATATTGTGAGCTTTTCCTGATACCTCTTACGTCCATCTCAAAGAGCTGTTTCCCAGATTTGTGCGCCACGCTTTGCTTCCTCCGTCGGGTATAAATATCGGCGTGGGAGTGTATTTGGCGACTAGCTGAGGCCAGAGAATAGTTGATGAGAAGTGTGGTCATTGCAACGAGGATGTACTACGTCGTACTTGTAAACTTGATGAGACTTAGGTAGAAGTCAAACTCGTTGGGAGCGAAAATTTGACAAGGTGGAGAATTTTGAATCATTGCCTTGTGGGCCAACTTCTTTGGTGTTGCGAAATTTGACTGAACTTGGCTCTGGGAGAATATTTTACTCCCAGGTTTATAGAAGGCATCGCGTACGGGTGTTCAGTCTTGCCCTTCTAGTATAATTATCATACACCTTCGCTAATAAACTTACCCATATATTGGTCATCGCTCGTCTCGAATAGTCGTGACTTTCGTAGATGAGGATATTAGAAAAGATCCACTAACACAATAGTGCAACCGACACTCTAAAACAGGCAACGATGGAAGGTATGATGGTCCGCCTCCTGGTCGTCATCTCCCCGAATCAAGGTCTAGGTAGCCTGGATACCTACCTCACTTGAGACAGGGAGGACTGTGAGGCCATATCTCGTGCGGTGGCTATAGACAAGATGACAAAGGCGTGTTAGGGTAGGCAAAGGGTTTTCCTCTTTTCCCTTTGGTGGATATCAACGGTTGAGGGAAGGGTGAAAGTCTCTAGCAAAAAGTTCTCGAGTGGTATCAGCGAATGCATCCACTACATGAGTAGTCCAAATGTCAAACTGAGTCATCGTTGCATATAGTCGTCGGGGAAGATAGTATTCTCCGTGGCATGCCCTTTGAGTGCATGGCTTGTGCCCGTCACGAATAAACTTTCATTCATTCATTGTCCCCATGAGGCACATCGGTGGAGAGCTCAAAAATCTTGATAAACCGTTCAATGTTTCTCTGATCATTGAAATTTATAGCATTTCATGAAAACAAGCCAGATTTCAGACGGCCAAGTTCGATGGGCCCGTAACGGCTTGTGAGCTGATTATTCTCTTGTGGCCCGTGATTATAATTATGTGCTCCATTAACTCTACGGTAGTTGCTGGGATGTGTAGAGAGTATGGTCACAAGGATGAGAAAATAAGAAGGATAGAATGCGGTATGTGAAGTATATGTAGAGCTGAGCCCGAAATTCTTTCCTGAAAACCCGAGTTCAAGCCAAAAATTCGGATGATGAATCTCGTGTAGATGGAAGTTCAACTCCTGAAAGATAACTGGTTGCTGTCTATGTTGTGGTTATGAGCGGAGAGGTGTATAGCAATTTAATGACTCTGCTGTCCGTCGGTGGAGTGGCACGGGCTCATGTGCAATGGTGATTCGCGGAGATGGCGCGCTCATGCTGGGTGATGGCACAATGGACACTGAGTAAGTATCACTGTGGCCAATGGGTGTCAGTAGGTATCAAATTTGAACTCTTACTGAAAATGATGATCTATGAAGGTGATGCTAGATGCGCGTCCCAACGATGGATAATATCATCTAATGAATGATGTGAAGTATGATATTATTTTGGATAGATTGATTTTGCCAAATTCGGCAAGTGAAGAGATTGTAGAGTACATGAACAGCATCTGTGCACCAGCCTGTATTTTCCACCCTTTTCTAATACAGCAGCCCATCCTTTGTTCCCCTGTCTCCTAATAACTCAACCGAGCCAGTAGAACAGTCTATCTTGGAAAAAGATCAGTTGATTTCATCCTCAAGTCTCTCAGCAGTAGCCACGATGTAACAAGCACGACGTCCAGAAATAGATAGAAACAAGGCTCTACCAGTATTATGAATCTACCTATTGGCAGATTTTTGAAGCTGTTAGGTGTTGGAATGAAATAACAATTGTTATATTAATAAAGACTAAATAAAATTTCAATACACGTTTCCCATCTTGTACAAATCATTCATAGTCCACGAGTGATCCATCTCTATAGAGCCAACAATAATTTCTTCCACTCGTGTCCTGAATGGAGCGAGTGATCTGTGTTCCTGCCTCTTGTTTAATATCCAAAGGCCAATGTCACTTGACCTGTATCTTCAACAAAACATATCACGCAGACTTCCTGCCCAACTGGTAACCACTGACAGTCAGGTAAGTATGTGACCCATACGTTATTTACCCCGTAATAATATTGTATATTTTAGGACTCAACATTAAGCTGCAGAGGTCGAGTCGGTTTCGACAAAGACAAATTATCAAAGCTTCGGAGGTACGAATTGGTTACAAAGAGATGAGTAGAATAATCAAAGTTCGGATTATCAAGGTTACAGATTCATATGGCAATTCATTAAAATATCGAATAATCAATTCAAAATAATTAAATCCTTAACAAGCCAAAATTGCCAACTTGTTACAACTAGAGAACAAATCTAAATCTATTCGCCTTGGCCCAAACCGAATTATAAATTAACCACTGCACCACCACATCCTGATTACATCTAACATATTCATAACAGCCACTAACCATCAGGCAGTCAATAAGTTTCCCTCTTAATGCCGACGGCCCACCGAAAGAAAGCAAATTGGCTGTAGAGATAGAGATCCAAAAACTTTGGAATCGAGCGGTGGGAAAAGATCCTTCTTTTCGTGAAGCTTAAACGAATCTAGAGAGAGGTACTCGTTTGTTGCCGCAATCCACTACATCTTCAATGTAGATCATAGACTGTACTTTTGGTGATAGGAATGCCTTAGTCACCAAGATACATTGTAAGTATCAAAGTGAGTACCTCCTCAAGCAGCTTTAATTCAAAAGTTCCAAGATTATTATATGGCTGGGCATCTATGCAAGGAGATAACTCTTTCTAAATCTTCACGGAGAACCTGTTGGCCTGAGAAATTCAAAAATAATGAAAGTTTGGCAGGTGGACGTCATATCGGTAAATAGTTCTTTCGATGGAGCAAAACTCATTATTTTCTTTGCACTCCAATTCGATGTCAACTGTCAGGTTACACACGTCGAGGTAAAGTGCCTACTTCAGGTGAGTAGTTCTCCCATGATCTGATGGCGGGACACGGGTAGATGGTTGTGGCGCAGGTCTAGCAAAAGGTTGGGTCTTACCGCGATTCGAACGCGGGGCCTCTCGCAATCAACTTTGGGTGTTCCCTAAGCGAGAATCATACCTCTAGACCATAAGACCTTGTTGTTGGAATTAAATTATTAGATTATAATAACTTTCAATTTCTGCTGCGTCAAAGAGTTGTGAGCCTATTAGAATTTACTGATAGCCTTCTCATGGGTTATTAAGGTTAAAAAATTGAAGTCTCGGGACAAGAGATAGACTAGGCAAATAGAAAATTGTTGACAAGATACGTAAACTTAACCCATTATCGCACGTTACACACATGCGTGAGAGATTCACTTTAATGGTCTCCTCGTACTAACTCGACGCTAGTGTCAATAATGAGATCCGCCCTCTCCATTTCTGGACAATTGTGTTCCTATGACAACTAAACCCCCAACTACTGTTTAGGTGAGGTTTCTGAATGCGCATTGTGAACTTAGAAATTAATGGAGGGTGGGTGTAAGAATGAGATTTTATCACGTGGTATCTCGTGGCTACTGAATAGAATGGATCTTATGTAGAGCTTGAGACTAATGCGTGAATTCTATATCCTCTGAATGTAGGATGACTATGCGCCTAGATGAATCAATTCCCCGTTACCCCTCAACTCTAGTGACACCTGCTCTTGTGACTGTGCCATCTGATTGTGTGAGGTCATAAGGCATTAGTAGTTTGTCAATGTGCCGTGCATTCAAAATCTGATCAGCCCGTTACTATGTAGATCTTTTATGGATCCACATAGGCAAGCTTTCGCCTGTCGCGGTGGCCTCCACGAACCTGGGAGTAAAATATTTTCCCAGAGCTAAGTTCAGTCACATTCCGAAATACCGAACAAGTTGGCCCATGAGGCAATAATCCTAGACTCTCTACGAAATCAAAATCACCCACCCAACGAGATCGATCTCCGCAGAAACCTCATCGAGTTTACAAGCACGACCTAGTACATCCTCATTTCATTGACCACACCTCTCATCAACTATTCTCTGGCCTCAGCTAGCCACCAAATACACGCCCACGCCGATATTTATACCCGACGGAGGAAACAAAGCGTGGCGCACAAATCTGGGAGACAGTTCTTTGCGATGGACGTAAGAGGGATTGGGACAAGTTTACAAGATGTCACAAAAGATGGATACAATTTCGACGGGTGTGTAATTTTGAATTTTGGCAAGGAGTTTCACGAATTGAGCTTTGTGCGCGCCAAGACTTCGCCTGCGAGAGTGCAGCTGCCACTTTTAACACAAGTCAACGATGGAAGGTGCCGTGGTCTGCCTCCTGGCAGTGTTCTCTGGTATAGTTTGAGTAGCCTGGGCACCTACTCCACTTGGGAAGGAGACACCTCAGACTACATTTCGCGCGGAGAAAAGTGTCTGGATAACTCAGGGTTTTTGAGACGTTCCCCTGAGTGGGTATTTACGGATGAGGGTTGACTTGGGGTGAAGAAAAAGCCGCCATAACTTCGCAGTGGTACTTGCAAATGAAACCCGAGGCATGAGTGCTCTTCCTTTATATTGAGTCATCTATTCTGTACTTTTCTTTGATATTGTGTCATAGCTAGTTAGCTGCATACGCAATTAAAATCTGATGCAAAAAAAAAAAAACGGCTCAGACGTATGGTGGCCATGCGTGACACGATCCAAAAGACGGAGACTCGTGACTCCCCAGACGACGCATCTATGCAAGTCAATCGACAGGGCCCTAATTCTAGCCTTAACAGCAACACTCCCAGCGTGGAGAACCATACCAAACTCTGCGCTTCGTAGGGAAGGAGGCATTCCACCAGCCAGGATTCTCTTAGAATGCAACAGCCTAAGATATTATGCGAGGTTGAAATCCATCGATGATCGTCATCTCCTATGTATTCGTGCAAAGATGTGCCTTTTCGAGGGAATGATTAAATACAAAAGGCGGAAAAGGCTGTCTCGCGTCCAACGGATTTATCGCCATATGCCTCAAGCGGAGGCTGCTGTACTGCTTCCTGGGCCAGTATATTTGAAACCCCCCAAATCAAAAATCGATGAAGTGGAGGATTACCAAAAATGGATTAGGAAGGTCCAATCATCTGAGATATGCGCTTAATCAGATGGGTCCTCAGATGGCTACGGTCGATCAGCTTGAGGGTATGTTCTTCAAAGAGGATGAATTACTTTCAAGAAGGAACGGGGGGTGCTATTCGGAAGCGAAACTTTCGACGCTGATATTGTCGGGGCAATAGGGGCTCTAAGAGCCGCTATCAACGCAAGATAAGGGGGAGAAAAGATCACCGTGCTGCTTGACAACCAAGCTCCGGTTAGGGTGTTGCAAACGGGAATTTCGTCCTCTACCTATCGCTTAATCCGCATCTTTCATGATGCTGTGCAAAACTCCATCACAGAAATTAGATGGGTCCCAGGACACTCGAAGATAGAGGGGAATGTGAAAGTAGACAAAGAAGCTCACGCCGCACCAAAACTACTTCCAGATAGCCAGAAACAACCCAGCTATATCAGCCTTGCCTACCTTCGGCGTCTTATGCAAAGGCGAAGACAAGAATTGATAGACAGATGGTGGTCAACTGCTTGTCAAGCCTGAGACCAAGACTTGGACCTGCAAATGCGACGACGTAAACCTCCAGAACTATCTTTATCTCGGAGATTTCTTCACGAACTCATTGCTGCCATAATATGGCATGGAGACTGTGCGGCGTATCACCGTCGTTTCAAGCACAAAGGTGCAAACCTGGCTTGTAGCTTTTGGCTAGAAAAAACGCCCACTCACTTTATACGCTGTCGGAGATACAATACTCTGACGCATAAACTTAGAGAAGAAACCAGCTTAGATACTTTTACGGGGCAACTCCTCGGACATAAAGGGTTAGAGAAGTTTAAAAATTTTGCACGGGTCACAGACTACTTCGGCAGACTGGATTTGTGCTAGTTCTTTGCTGAATACCAGGAAGATTTTTGAGATAAATGCTAGGAAAAATACGCTGGTGGAGGAAGGCTTAGGATGATGAATGCTGACTCAACACCAATAACTGTTCCATTTGTTTATTTCTTTTATCTTCACTGCATTGGATTTTGAATTTGATTTCATTTAGCCAGATTTGGCGCCCTATGGGCCCATGCAGGCGTCTACAAACTCTAATATTTACATAGGAGGAAACCTTTGTGGTAAAAACCCCCTCAACTTCTCAATTTGTCTACACTGTGGTGCTGTGTTACCTTTAGGAAGTGCAATATCACTGTCATGTCCAGTGTGAATGCCGTTCCCTTCCTTGCTACTGGGAGAAGTCTGTCAACCTTCTTCCCTCTTCTCTCTCCCTCATCGGAGCCTCGACTTCAACAGTCAGCCGAAACTGTTCTAGCCATCCTTCCTATTGGATGCATTTTTGTTGGAAATATCGCGCAATGAAATGGGCGCAATATTCATGGAACGAAAGTAGAAGTTGACTAAAAGAGTGTCATGTTCGGATTAAAGCTAAAAGTATGGAAAGTGTGCGCTACAAGTACAAGTGTAAGCGACACGTAGCCTAAGCCACACCATAAACGAGTGTGGCGCCATCTAGGCATAGAAAACCCCCAATAACCTCCTTGTGCCCACGCCATACAGCCGCTCGTATATCTAATAGGTAGCCTGAAGCGCTACCATATTACCCATTCCAACCTCTTAAACACACACAAGATCGTGTCGGGAACCTAGACGAAATGGAGGGCCCATACGTCCACAACACTCCGTGTCTCCATTTCCAACACTCCTCCTGACCGACAAGATCGACCAACTCAGGTGAAACCATAGTATCCAGCAACCCGACTCAAGCAACATATGTGTGGCGGGAAAACATTACGTCCGGAGGGGAACACCTTTAAGTATGAGTGGCCTTAGAAGAAATCCCAACGAGGGATGGCGAGGAGACTGGAAGAGGTCCCGAGAGGCGGAAGAGAAAGGGGCAGCTGGCTGTATAATTGTGCCTCGAACGGCATTGGCGGAAGAAAGAATGGCAACAAGAAAATAGGTCGATTGGTGAAAGTGCCAGCTTGAAGAAAAAGTAAATCCGAAATATAAGAACAAGTGGTTGAAGTGCCAACTTGTTAGAGAATGTATCCGAAGGAAGGTATTCGGTAAGTGATGTCGAGTGGTAAATGCTCCAACCCGACAGAGAAAGAAAGCTTCCAAGTATAATAAATACAAGTCGGTATTGTGGCCGGCTTGAGTGAAAGTAGAAAATAAAATAAGTCGACCCATAAATATCCCATCAAACTTTGTGTGCAAGAAATACCCCATAATCCAAAGTAGTCGAATTATAATGCCTCCTTTTCTATTCACTGCCTTCAACAGTCCTTAACTGAGACTGAAGAAGGGTATCACGGCTCCTCCAAATTAAAGTACCCCTCAACCAAAAACTCTTCTGCTAAACCAGACAGAAGGCACACAAGGTTGAGAACTCGGGGAGATTTGGAGGGAGAAAGATGCCGAGAAAGTGCCACGGCTCCTCCAACGAAGAATATCCCTAGACCAAGAAACTCTTCTGCTACAACAGACAGAAGGTATAAATAGGCGAAAAGTTGGGAACGTATGGAGGGAGAATTGCGCCGGGAAAGTGTGAAAGACTTAGGTAGGCGATAATAGGCAAAGAAAGTGGACGTGAGGGTTCTGCAGAATTGATCGATCGATGGACTGTTACATCGTATCGGAGATGGGGCGGAATCGAAAGAATTGAATCCGAACGAGAAAATTTGACGACTATACTCAGTTAGTTAGAGTCATATTGGTCTCATAATCTGTTGGAAATATCGCGCAATGAAATGGGCGCAATATTCATGGAACGAAAGTAGAAGTTGACTAAAAGAGTGTCATGTTCGGATTAAAGCTAAAAGTATGGAAAGTGTGCGCTACAAGTACAAGTGTAAGCGACACGTAGCCTAAGCCACACCATAAACGAGTGTGGCGCCATCTAGGCATAGAAAACCCCCAATAACCTCCTTGTGCCCACGCCATACAGCCGCTCGTATATCTAATAGGTAGCCTGAAGCGCTACCATATTACCCATTCCAACCTCTTAAACACACACAAGATCGTGTCGGGAACCTAGACGAAATGGAGGGCCCATACGTCCACAACACTCCGTGTCTCCATTTCCAACAATTTTGTAATCTTTGCTATATTTTTTGGACTGTTCAGCATGGCCTCAAATGACTGGTTCTCTGCTTTTCTTAGTATTTCTCCTCTTCCTTTGGCCCAGCTGGTGCAGGCCATGACCATATGCTTCACATTTTGAGACGGATATCCACATGGGCATCGTGGATTGTCTACTCCCGAAACATTTCTTCTGCACAGATAAGAATTGAACCCAATGTGTTCGCTTCTCATCTACGTGGCTATGCTGCTCTAGGCCCTGCTCAGATGTTTGTGGATACTAAATGGTGTTCCTCTTAGGTTCATTCTTGTTCTTCCGGTCATTTTATCTTTAAAGATATTTGCTGCTATCCAGATTTTTGGATCTCCTATGGCTTAGTGGTTAGTTTTTTCAAAGACTTTTCCCATTCCTTAAAAGCTGTCACTTTTCCAGCCGTTTTCTGTCCATCTTTGGTGTCAGTATCTGCACATGTCTGACCCCACTTAGTAAGGTCATGGATCCTCGTTCGGATTCGTGTATCTTTTCTTCCGGCTCTGGGTTGCTTTATCTTCCTGTATGCCGACGATATTGTATCTTGAACCGGTAGGCTTTTCGATAGTCCGGCGTGTTGGACCCTCCTTTGTTTCAGATAAATTTCTATCGGTAGGGTTGAGGTTTCGTGCTCAAGCACCCTGCTGCTGGTCGAGTTATAGGCGCCCGTAACGATCTTAATGCATCTTATTTGGATACTTCGAAGTGGCTTTATCACTCTTTCGGGAATTTTGCCTGCTATTCCGGGCTCTTCACTGCAATATTGGTACAATGAGCTCAAGATTTATTAGCTCTAAAATGAGTGTGAACGAGCAGGGCAAGCTTAAATGTTAAATCTCGGCCTGCTCCACCGGTCCTATATCTAAATAGATAAAAGGTTTCGGCTTAAGACTTAAAACTAAAATAAATAAATAAATAACCAAATCAGTCTAGCGATGCGAATACAAAGTGAGCACATGGGGCTCAATTCGTATTTATATAGAACAAAAGTACCCGGGGTCTACAGTCCGAGCTATCCATGTGGCTACCAATCGCATAATCCCAAGCACATGATTATGTTCTGCCATCGATAGTCAAATTAAAGAGGAGAGATCTGTATACAAGCCAAAGATCGGTCCTACAAAGCTATACGTAACGATCCTGGAGACATCAATTGGATAACACAGTGGATCCGAAATCATGATTGGATAGAACAATTTCAAATAACAAAGGCGGTCGAAATGCTGCTGAGGGAAAGGAAGAGATCATGCCTTTCTTGAGGTTGATAAGGCTGATGTGACTCGGCTACATGGAGGACACTAAAGTGTAACTGCACTTCCAAAAAGATACAGTAAAAAAATATAGACATTACACAGGAAGGTTTGGGGGGCTTTCACCAAAATGTCTCCTCCCATGTAAATTAGAAAGTTTGATAGACGCCTGCATGGGCTCATAGGGTGTCGCCGGATCAATTGATGTCAATATACAACAGAGCAAGTCCAGAATAAAATCAGTTAATTAATGAAATCTAAAGTGAGAAGGTTTCCTCCTTCTCGCTGTATACATAGGAAATTGTAATTATTAATGCCGATCATAACAATCTGTGTTGCTAAGCAACTGTATCCGACCCGCAACATTGGTTGCCCCTGTAGCCAGCTAGGCTCTATATTTCATCCCTACTGTACTGGCGCAGACAGTACAAACCCAAGGGATTAATCCCGTAACATAGGGCGCCAAATCAGGATAATGAAATAAAATTCAAATAAATAAATCAGTTCTTGCCGGGTTCGCCGTGCGGCTCTACCAGATGTTTATGAATATCAAGCCTTTAGTAAAGTAGTGACTAAAAGTTAACGGGATCACTGCCACGCCATATTGAAATATCGTGCATTGGAATGTGCGCAGTAATTTCAAAGGAAACAAGCAGCTGCCTGAAAGAACATCATATTCAGCTTACTGTTAACATGGTGAGAGATACGTGCTATGAGTATAAGCGATATAGAGCCTAAGCCATGATATATCCGATTAAAGTGCCATCTAGGCATAGAATTCTCCAAATAGACTTTTTAATCCTATGCTATTCAGCTACTGATGTGTCCCAGAGTAGCATGAAATACTTCCTTACAGATATTCCAACCCCAATACAATATTCAAGATCTTGTCGGGAATCTAGATGATATAGTGCTCACGAGTCCAGAACACTGTGTCTGTTGGTAAAACACAACTTAATACAAATTGTGTGCTGCCACGAAGTCTGGGAATAAAGTATGTTAACAGGTATCTCGAGATACATATATGGTTGTCCCTTCTATCTCTATCGCCTTTGTCCTCTACTCTAAGCGCCTCGCTAATGAGCTAAGTAGTGTCATGGCTAGATAGCTGAATATACTATGAATTAAAAAATAATAATAAGAATGAGCTGAGTCAGAGTCCTAACGACATCCTGAACACCACAATTGTATGGAACAATTCATAACGCCAAAACATGACCGATTTCACGACAGTGTGTTTTCATTTGTAGCACAAGAAATTAGAACTGTTATTGCTAGCTAGCCGATGGTGCCTCTAATCTATACTTCTCAAGACGATTACATCCATGATTTTTGCGCTTAGTTCTTCGGGAATTCAAAGCGGATTGCTTTCCGTGTACAGTATTATTGAGAACAAGCCCGCAAGTGGAAAAGGGGCCTTTCGGAAAGACAGCTACAAGGCTTCGCAATAGGAGTGAGACGTTGGTGATTACGGCACTTCATGCTGAAGTAGTTTTCATCCTGGGTCGATTAATGAGTTACCTCTCGAAATAACAACGCCAAAGCTTCCTTTTCGGGGAAAATTCAGTGGTAGGCAGTCTTGAATAGTTGTCTTGGGGGCAAAATTCTTCGGTATTGTGGATTATGACTGAACTAGGCACTAGAGCAAGGCTTTACTCCCAGATTCAAAGACACCTTTGACGGATGTTGTTGATAGATTGGGACTAAGATATTTATCTAAGAGCGAAAAGTGATTGTTTAATGACTTAACGATCCAATGATCAATATGTATTCCCTTAGAACTAATGACTAATTGTGTTGGAGGGCAAGACTGACACCTGTACGCGGTGCCCTCTACGAACCTGGGAGTGAAATATTCTCCCAGAGCCAAGTTCAGTCAAATTTCGCAATACCGATTAAGTTGGCCCACGAGGCAATAATTCAAAATTCTCCGCCACGTCAAATTTTCGCTCCTAACGAGTTCGACTCCTACCCAAGTCTCATCAAGTCTACAAGTACGACTAAGTACATCCTCGTTCCAATGACCACTCTTCTCATCCACTATTCTCTGGCCTCATCTAGCCGCCAAATACACGCCCACGCCGATATTTACACCCGACGGAGGAAGCAAAGCGTGGCGCACAAATCTGGGAGACAGTTCTTTGGGATGGACGTGAGAGGGATTGGGACAAGTTTACAAGATGACACAGAGGATGGATACAATCTCGACGGGCGTGTAATTTTGAATTTTGGCAAGGAGTTTTACGAATTGAGCTTTGTGCGCGCCAAGACTTCGCTTGCGAGAGTGCAGCGGACACTATAACAACACGCAAACGATGGAAGGTGCCGTGGTCCGCCTCCTGGTGGTGATCTCTGGTAAAGTTTGAGTAGCCTGGGCACCTACTCCACTTGGGAAGGAGACACTTCAGACTACATTTCGCGCGGAGGAAATTCAGAGGATGATGAAGGCATGTCTGGATAACCCAGGGTTTTTGAGACGTTCCCCTGGGTGGGTATTCACGGATGAGGGTTGACTTGGGGTGAAGAAAAAGCCGCCATAACTTCGCAGTGGTACTTGCAAATGAAATCCGAGGCGTGAGTGCTCTTAATGTAAATTGAGTCATCTTTTCTATATATTTTCTCTGATATTGTGTCATAGCTAGATAGCTGCATACGCAATTAAAATCTGATGCAAAAAAAAAAAAAAAGACTAATTGTGTTGATGAGTAATGAGGTACCCGTTTTGGAATGGCGTTAGGAGACAGGGGGTTTTACGGTTTATAGATGTTTCCTTCTAGGTAGACAGGGGAGGGATAGATCAATTTTTATACATACCATAATTATTACCGCTACATCAAGCTTGTGATATCAATTACCACCGAAGTATTCCGACAGTGATTGATTGTTCTCGCTGGGGGATTTCACCCATCTTTGGATACAAGTTCATCCGTCCTCCTCAAGCCTATAACCATCGTTCAGATCATGTAATCTCCCCATATGATTGTACAAGTACAATGCGTCAACTAGTTTTAACCATGAAATAAATACGTGATAAGCTCCAATATCACAAACATTAACGGTCAAGAGCGACCAAGAATAGCACAAGATTATGAGTTGTAGACTATGACATGAATTAGAATGGTTGTAGGACGATTTCATGGCGATGACATTAGATAAAACATGAAGAGCGCTATTTGTCGCGTGTGAGGCCTTGGAACACTTGTCCTGCAAAGTTACATGCCTTTTCTTGCCGTTGCTACGCCGCTTTGGATACAGATTCTACATAAGTCGACAGATGTTCAGTCTCACTCTTGGCTAAATTAGCATAGTTATGGACTTGCGCCAGGTAATAAAGCCATATCCTGGCCTATAAAAAGTATATGCCGATACTTACCCATATATCACTCGACTGTTAGGGATGGCTGCATAGCCCCCCTGCATTTTCGATGGTAATTTTGACAATTGGATCTTTGGAGAACCATTAAAACTGGGGTACAAGTAGCTATGGAATGATAATAGAGAAGAGCAGATAACGAGTATTAGAAATAAAATATCACATGTCACGGAAGATTGCGCAGCGCTCCTTACTTCCTATACCATCTATTTGTCTTCATAATTGGCCCGATTGACAACGAAATCTCAATCGAGCTCAGAGATTCCTTTTCTATAACTAAAATTTTATCAAGCGATGAATTTTAATCATTTTCTAGAAATTACTTCAAATCAAAGCATGTTTCTACTCGTCAGCTGATGATCCAAAAACCCATGATACAGCATTTTGATAATTCATCACCTTAAAAGCCAAAAATCAAAATCTTATTGTTCATCGGTCGACATGGCGAAAATTTTGAACATCCAAACTCGCTACAGATTTTGTTTCTTAAGATTAGAAGCTTGATCGAACTCAAAAATTTTGTTTATTTAAAAAATAGGTATGTATTTGCACCACAGCTTCTTCGGGTATGACAAATATCGGATGTAGAGGCTTTACTCGATCAGCCTCATCATATACCTGACCCTCGACGATATCGGGCTCCGAACTCCAAGAAAATGGAGCACTGAGGAGTCCAGCTATTTCTTCTGTTTTGGCTTTATCATTGAAGCGCCAATTTGTTTGTGCCGAAGCTAGACCTGCCAGAACATAGCATGTATGGTAGGAGTCAGACATCCTGTCATGAATTTTAGTTCTGTTCCAGGGGAATATCATTGAGACGAGGGAATAAAGTCTCACTGGCTAGGTTTATCCCGCAAGCCTCCACGTTCAGTTTGATCTTGACAACAGCATAAAATATACCTGATCAAGCCTTCTCGACTGTACAAATGCCCGCTTGAAATAGAGGCCGTAAGATCATCGGATTTCTCGGCATTGGGATCTTGATTTGGCGCCGAGAGAGCGGTCAAGCTAGCTTCAATGAGAGGCCAGCACCCGCCGATCCAATGACTATAACATCCGTCTACAAGTTTGTTACATCTGCCCGAAAAGCCACCTTCGGGAGCATGTTGCCTTGCTGAGAGCCATGCCATGAGGCGGGATACATTTAAATGACTTTTCCCAAAAATTTTCAGAATAGAATTTAGTAATCAGAGCTGGAAAACTTACCGCGGTATGCTCTTGGTGGCCTCTTCCAGGATACAGAGGCAGGCCAGTGCACAGAAAGTGAACGCACCGTGAGCTTCGGCGTGAGGTCGTGAAGATATACCACCCTCAAATGATTGACCTATCAAATTGACCTTGAGGCTTTAGAAATGTGACGCACGTAACTTACATCTTGCAATCCATTCTGGAAGTCCCGTTAGCAACGTTCTGTTCTCATCACATGACCATAGAGGTGATTCCCGTGGAAGCTCTATGGGAAGATTAAGAAGTGAAATAATGACTACAGCACAATAAGCACCACTGTAGTAGGTCAATGACCATTATCTTCAAGGTTAACATTTAGACAAACCGGACATCTACCTCTCCTCCTACAGCCATCTGAAAACCACCATCGGATTGTTTCAAAGATCCGAGCCATTTCCACATGGCTTTCCGATCAATAACATCAAATGACTCATTGCCTCCAACTAAAGCCAAGGCAAGAACAATGGCATAGCTAGGTGCCAAGTGTGACATCTGGCCATTTCCTCCACCGAAACCACCTGTGGGGTTCTGGATAGACCGAACAGTTTCCGTCAAGGAGGTTCTGTACTTTGAAACGTCCTCGCCCAATGTAGCAAGTCCGTTAAGAGCCCAGTAAAATATCCATGGTCTGCTTGCATCTGCCGAAGTGTATGTGGCCGGAAGCCTTCTCAGATTTCGGTGCAAAAAGGCAATATGTCGTTTGCGATCAAGCTTGGGAATGCCGTGCTTATTGTACCGTAGGCCGGGCCTTAGGGCGGAGAGAAAAGGCAGGCACTCCTGCACAACTGCATCTTGCTTTTCAGAAGTCTCTGTGTCCAGGGAATCATTGAGATGTTGATGAGAGGTGAATAAATCAGGAATCAGATAGTCAGTGAACATTGTACTGGTTGCAGCGTCGTTTCCTGTGCCGATAAGCAGTTGGTCCAAGTCATCCGTGAGCAGCGCTGAACTCTGCTTGTGTAGCTGACTTGTTTCCGAGGATCTGGGCTCTGGGACAAGTCTGGCTCGCCGTGGAAATATTACGCGATGAAACGGTTTTTTCTTGGGCCGAGCGCCACGAGTCATTCGAATGTCCTCCTAGCTGATGCCCCGAATACTCAGGGTTTTCTTCGACGGTTTGTTGGTCGTCTTCTCGCACAGATGAGTCAAGGCTACGCTATAGGACCATCTCGTAGATATACAGTCACGTGTATGCACGGACTTTTCTGAAGAGTGAGCACTCTCAAATTCAGCACCCAAATCCAGTCAACAGTCATGATTTATTTTCGTCGAGAACAAGACAGCATGCCAGCCGGTAGACGCAAAAAGGCTGCTGCGCTCGCATTACCAGCAAGAGTTATCAAACGCACCGAACAATAGACATCACTTACAACTGTACGGCAAGAAGCCATTCTTGCAACTCCCGCTGATGGATACCAATCCCCAGCTAAATCGATTCTAATTAACCCAGAAAATGAATTCATGGATTCAGGGTCAGAAAACGACCACCTCCCTGTCCCGCTGCCAGCATTCGAGCCTATGAGGAAAAGTTCAAAGCCACAAGTCCCAAGATTATTGAAAATCAACTCTGGCACAGTGTTGAGGGCGAGGAGAATTGCGGACAACGCACGTAAACAGTACCACAAAGAACTTATATTTTTCTACAAAGATTAATGACAGGAAATCCGTTACACTAAATATGCCCTCTTCGAACACCAGTGATCCTGATTCCCGACACGTATTCCTTCGCTACTCAGTGATCTGTCTCCTAGCCAGAGCATAATTAATTGTGTAATTCGAGTCGGTATAAGCGATCCCACATTGAATCACGTGATTAATATGCTTGGACTAGGCCGGGCCTGAATGATAGCCTAACCGAACTGGGCACAGCCGGTAACATACAGGCCTGTCCAGCTCCATGCACGCTGCCGCCAAAACTCAACATAAATTAGATTTTTTTATTATAGTCCCTACTGAGTCCAAGACTATGGAGGAAGAAATTCATCCTGGCTCAACATAAAGATACACTGGAATTAGATACCTAATCTACTATCCCTAATTGCGTACAGCAACGTGCGTTATTCACCAGCCCTCGGTGGCCATGAACATTGATATTGCCACATCAATATTTTCATGGCAAAACGCTGGAGTGCGACACCTTTGCGCTCCACCATTATCTATTGTAGCTGATTTGAAAGCTATCGTGTTATCGCTGGCCTGCCAGTTTTCAAGCAGTCAACAGCTACTCAACCTAAAGAAAATACGAAATCTGGCATCCCGCCCGCAATTAAACAACCCCTGGCTTATACTAATGTGGCGAAGAAAGGTCTACCTGTCCTACTCCATCCACCAAAAAGTACAAAAAAAGCCTCAGCATCACCTGTAAAAGCCAAGCCCGACTCAAAGATCATGGTGCGCCTTGCACCTGATCACCCTTTGCGACACGAAGATCCCCACCTCTTCCGTACAGAGCTGAGAAGCCTTCTAGACCGCCCAGAGCTAACATTGCTCTGGAGGCTCCTTCTCCACAGCAAGCTCCAGAACTCCTTCAGGCAGCTATAGCTGTGCAGTCTCAACTAGATTTGTGCCAATGGAAAGGCAAGAAAAGCTTATAAATTTCTTCTCTGTCCAATCCTAAAATACGGATACAATTCCTCCGGCTCATCTGAGGCTCTATCTGATGCAGACATCTGGCAGGAGCTAACAAGTGCTAAAATTGACACTGAGTCAATATTTTCCATCTCTTGGATGCGTCGCTAGCGGGAATATCTGGACCGGAAAGGAACACTTGACAGGTAGTCTTAAAGCAAGCTTCAGAAAAACTTCCGACTAGTATCCGCCTCTTTGCGCGACCCGCCATCATTCGGTCAGTAGACAAACGCCCTTGTCTCCAGATCTGCTCTCGCTGTCACAGCTTTCACAATTTCAACGCTTGCACACGCAGGGCATGGAGTAGTCCCTGCGCATCAGACCCTCACTATGGAATTTACACGACACCGATATAGTGCCTAAATTACGTCGGTCCTCACAAGGTCTCTTCTCCTGGCTGTCCCGCCCGGCCCTTTCGGGCAATTGGGGTCTTTGTTCGGCAAGATAAACAGCGAGTGCGACTGATACGCTAGGAGGGACAAAAAGCCTGGCTTGACGTAAATCCCCCCCCCCGCCATCTAATGAGTCCCTCATTGGAGGTCTCTCCCCAAAATTCTCGCGAGCTTTTGCTCCAGTTTCTGTACTGTCGGTTGGCTCATGTTCGGATTAGGTCATAGTCAACTATGTCTAGCCTAATTTTGCTAGGTTGCAGGCTACTTTTACAATTATTCATGGGGTCATCATCAGGGTTGTGAGTAGGTTCGGCTTGGTGTGAGTTATTAGATTGATACCTGAGCGTGTCTCCTTGTAGTCAGGCATGCGACTCAAGTAGCATAATGCAAGGTAAACCCCGACCCTAAAATGATGATACAAATCAAGTTCTATATGCTACTTCCTGTATGGCTAGCGTGGTTGGAAAATGGGGAATTCACCCTTAGATAGATAAAGACATTGTAGCACCCTGATAGTTGGGACAAATCTTCTACCAAATGATATCGGAATCAACCCTAGCCTCTCATTAACCAATCTCATAAATCTATTTCCATTTCAATGATAACAGACCAATATACAAGATTGACATAAAGTGTAAAGTCGCTAAGCTTATTATTTAGGCTTGCTCCTCTAGGTAACCTTGATGAATCACCATGAGATGCTGAAACTCGAGTCGGAGAAAGCAGAAAATTAGAGCCCTCTGCTTCTCATAATCAACATCAGTAGACCTAGCCCTACCGACGAGGGTCCCCTAGCATTTGGGAAATGGATCGGGCCGACGAGGAATTTCACGAGGGGGCTCAATAGACCAACTAGGACTAATTCTCGAGGGGCAATCTTTGCGCGACACCACTGTCCGACGGGAATATGGCTTTCCGCGCCTATCGCAGCCCGACCCATTTTGAAGTTTCCCTACAAATCACGCCTCCCGTGGACTCGATGCGTTTTGGAGAAATTTGGCCCAATGCACTGGTCGAGGAGGATTTGCTACGATTTAATGGGGAATCGGGGTGGCGCAGAGCGTTTTTTGCCTCACTAACGTGCGAGGCAATTGGCCCTCCCCGCACTCCTATGGGAGCTTGAGCACGAGTGGGGCCGGGCTGGATTATTATGATTGGTACTATTTAAATGTGTCACCCACTACTCACTTCGTGGACTTCTTGGTAGAGGGAAGCCTATGCGATAATGAAGGATAAAAGCATGTCAATTCGACTACTCTTCTAAACACAGCTACCAGTCTCCTTTTAATCCCAGTAGATGGCCCGTGCGGGACCTCCTATTAACAGCAGTAAACAACGCTAGCACAGCGTATACGCAATCTCCGTTCGCCAAACACCAGTCGGTCGGGACTACTTATTTGATTTGATTTCATTATCCTGATATGGCGCCCAAAAGGGCCTGTGCAGGTGTCTAAATTCTGTAAAATTTACGCGGGAGGAAACCTTTATGGTGAAAGCCTCCCACAACTTTCTGCTTGTTGTCTTTAGTTTTCACCTATTTTCTTCAGGAAGCGCCGTTACACTGTATTGCCATGCATAAAAACCAACCCGATCATCTCTAATCGCCCCGAGCATTACTCGACCTGTTCCTTTCCCTCAGCAGCATTTCGACCGCCTTTGTCATCTTGAATTGCTCTATCCACCCATTATTTAGTATCCACTGTGTTATCCTTTTGATGTCTCTAGGATTATTTATCATTGCTTCGTAGGACCGATCTTTGGCTTGTCTCCAGATCTCAGCTCTGCCATTCGACCATCGGGGGTAGGATATAATCATATGCTTGGGGTTCTATGATTGGTAGCCACATGGACGACCTGGACTTAATACTTCGGGTACTTTTCTTCTATATAGATACGAATTGAGCCCCATGTGCCCACTTCGTATTAGCATCGCTAGACTGCTTTGGGCCCTTGTCAGGTTTCGGTGGAGTAGAAATGGCGAATCGAGGAGACATAATTTCCATCGTTCCGATTTTCGGTTCTGATAGAATTTGACTGCTCTCCAGGTTTCGGGGTCGGCGACAGCCAATTATCGAGGTACTTGGCGCTATTTTTGACTTGACCACGATTTAGCCCATTCTTGGTATGCCGCGACTTTTCCTGCCTCTCTCTGCCGTTTTTTGGACTGGTCTTCCCCACAAATTTCCACCCAGTTTACCAGATCTAATCTCCTGTTATTGGCACGAATATCTTCCCTCCCTCGTTTGTGCAGCTTGATATTACTACAGGCAGATTGTATGAGCTTCTGAACCGGTAGGTTTTTAGAGCAGCCAAATTATTGGACCCTTTGCTGCTTCAGGTAGATTTCTATTGGTAGGGTGGCTGTTTCGTGTTCTAGCATTCTCGTGCTGGTCGATTCGTAGGCTCCTGTGACCATTTTTAAGCAGTTTCTTTGAATGCTTCGAAGGGGGGACTACTTATTATCGAGCCTAGTAGGATCGACAAAGTGTATCCCAACACAGAAATAATAGAAAACTCAACAACCAAACCCTTTATCAATTACTTCCATTAAGCATCACATGACTTATCTCTGTACTCCATATTTTCGATAGGTATATGATTTAGGAACGTACATATGCGCTGCAACAGCGAAGATAGCTTGTGGAGAGATATCTCTTCTTTGGAAAATCATTTAATGTGTATGCAGCTATTTAGCTACGACACATGACCGGTGCTGTGTATATATGTTGGATTAGTTTTTTGACGTTTAACACACTCATACTCTGGATTTTATTCGCAAATGCCACTGTGAGGTATGTTCGCTCACACACAGTCGACCCTCCTCTGTAAGTACCCACCAAAGGGAAATTTAAAACCTTTGATTATCCAAGCATACCTTCATCATCCGTGCATACTAAAGCCACGAGAAATATAGTTCATTTTTGCCGGATTCGAACCAGCGTTCTCCCGTCTCGGGTGGGATATGTGTCCTAGCTATCAAGACCTTACTTGAGAAATCGGCCAAGATGGTGTACCACTGCACTATCCAACCATGGCGGTGTTTATAGTGTCGCCTGCACTATCGCAAGCGAAGCCTTGGCACGCACAAAGCTCAATTCGTAAAACTTGGCCAGAATTCTAATCACTTGCCCGCCGAGACTGTATCCGTCCTCTGCATCATCTTGTGGACTTGTTCTAATCTCTCTGACTCCCATCCCAAAGAACTGCCTGCCAAATTTGTGCGCCACGCTTTGTTTCCGTCGTGTGTGAACTTAGGCGTGGGCGTGTATTTGGTGACCAGATGAGGCCAGAGAAAGTCGAGAGGTGTGGTCGTTGGAACGAGGATGTACTAGGTCGTACTTGTAGACTTAATGAGGCACAGATATGATTAGATCTCTTTGGGAGCGAAAATTTGACATGGCTGAGAATATTGTATCATTGCCTCGTGGGCCAACTTCTTCGGTATTGCGAAATTTGACTGAACTTGACTCTGGGTGAATATTTCACTCTCAGGTTCGTAGAGTATATCGCGTACAGGTGTTCAGTCTTGCCCTCCGGAGATATCTTCAACAATGTGCGTAGATGTGAATTTATTATGGTAATTGTTAAAATACGGTTGGCGGAAGCTCGCCGCTAACCTTCTTAGTTCGCCTGTAGACCGATCACATAACTAGTTTTCAATTTTTAATTTTTAATTGCGTAACCAGATTGCAGGGCTCCCAAGTGTGCACTCAACTGAGTAGCCATGCCATTTGACCTAGATCAACAACTCATCTCTTATACTGCACACAGCACAACGTGTAATACCGTTTTGTAGAGACTGGATCTCCTTCATGCGCCATAACGCCATATTGGCATAGTAACTACCTATGCACCAGCTACTAGATCTACCCAAGGATGGCAAGACTGAACACCTATACGCGGTGTCCTCTACGAACCTGGGAGTGAATTATTCTCCCAGAGCCGAGTTTAGCCAAATTTCGCAATACCGAAGAAGTTGGCCCACGAGGCAATGATACAATATTCTCCGCCATGTCAAATTTTCACTCCCAACGAATTTGACTTCTACCTAAGTCTCATCAAGTTTACAAGTACGACTCAGTGCCACAAATCTGGATTATAGTTCTTTGGGATAGACGTGAGAGGAATCAGGGCAAGTTCACCAGATGAGATAGAGGATGGATACCGTCTCGATGGGCGTGAGATTTTGAGTTTTGGCAAGGAGTTTCACGAATTGAGCTTTGTGCGCGCCGAGGCTTTGCTTGCGAGAATGCAGCTGACACTATAAACACTAGCCAACGATGGTAAGTGCCGTGGTGCGCCTCCTGGTGGCGTTCTCCGGTATAGTTTGAGTAGCCTGGGCACCTACTCCACTTGGGAAGGAGATACTCAAGACTACATTTCGCGCGGAGAAAATTCAGTGGATGATGAAGGCATATCTGGATAACTCAGGGCTTTTGAGACGTTTCCCTGGGTGGGTAATCACTGATGAGGGTTGACTTGGGGTGAAGAAAAAGCCACCATAACTTCGCAGTGGTACTTGCAAATGAAATCCGAGGCATGGGTGCTCTTTTTGTACCTTGAGTCATCTTTTCTGTACATTTTCTCTGATATTGTTTCATAGCTGGATAGCTGCATGCGCAGTTAAAATCTGATGCAAAACCCCATTATTTAAATGTTTGCATGTAGATTAAAGTCAAGAATTTTTTACTTTAATTAGTTGCGCCTACATTTCCCGGTCTGCGATATTAGCGCCCATAATTTTTTTACCTTGTGTTTAAAATTAGATGACACAGTCTGTTTGTAAGGCAGATGATGAGATTACATTGTCTGGACTATGGAAACTGACTGAAGGAAGACGAGCGAATTTGTACTTAAACACAAGTGAGATTATGGGATAGAACAATCAATTATTTTTCTTTCCCTTCGCTCCGAGAAAACATCCAAGTCCCAATCCTGTGATACAAATAGACCCATTAAAAGGTGTACGACATAGTGTTTATTTGTCTCAAGCCGCCCATTACAATTCCAAGCAATACGAACAAGAAGATGTAAATTACGTGTTAGCATCTCTGTAACCATGATCATCCCTTCTATTTAAGAAACCAATCCACATATCTACCTTTTTGCCTCATATTCATATTCACGCCTGTAAAGTGAGATGGAAACATTAAACTCGATCTAGAAACTTATAAAATCAGTTTTATTATTTTTCAACTATTTCTCTGTCCGTGTTCTTCCATATAAGTAGCCGATTGTGAGTCAGCAAGCCTATAGTCAAATGGAAAAGCTATAGTGCTAAGTTCATTGATACATCTTACCTCTAATCTGAGCAATGGTTTCGTCATCGTGAGGTGTTTCGTATTTTATGTCATTTCTCACAAACAATATTTTCCATATATTCAAGGTTAGATCCTCCAGCTCAGCGAAATTGATCGAGGATTTTTCGAGGACCTCACCTTCGAAGAATTTCATATTGCCATACTAACTTAAAAAATTATCCAAAGTATTTTCCTTGGACTAGCTTTTAGATCAACCACGTTGCCCGATCTGGAACAGGGCTCACACCCAATTCACCCTGGAAGAAGGACATAAAAACGATTCCAGGTCATGATAGTACGTTTTTTTGTGCTCTTTTGTGATTTGTAGCGTAGTCTAGTCTTTCAAGCGCCATAAACTTCAGGGTGCCGGTCAAAAAAAGGGTTTCGAGGTTACTTGAGGTTTCTTCAACCTTGATGGCATGATCAAGGTTGATTAATATCCCTTGAAATCTACCACCAATAGGTGCCAGAAGTACGTTGCTGTCAGAGATATCACAATGAAATATCTTCTTTTCAACAAACAAACGCTGGCGCCCCATGATAGCGTCTCTTATGCCTACGAGAAATCCCAGTATCGTCTTGCTGGATCGGAGACTGCAACCACGTGGTGTGATAACTAGCCTCCTGAGTGCCCAATCTCTCAAACGTAGGATCATATTCGATTCGTCTGTATCTTCGCCATTACATATATTATCGAGGGCTCTGAAGTTCCAGTATTTCGGACTGGTAAAATTGAGATTTGTCAGACGACCATTTGTCTCCCAGATTGTTTCTCCTCGGACGTAATTGATAACACCTCCAATAACACTTTCTTCTTGCATGAAATCAATTTCTGACTTTCCTGAAGTCCTGATCCACGAGTAATTCACAACTTCATTTTCATCGCACGTTTCGTAATATACAGCGCCACGTGAAACTAGTGTCCCTGCCTTGAAAATAGGGACATGGTTGACGTTGAATTCCTGATCTACTCTAAGATTCTCATCATGAAACGATACAAAAGATCGATTATTATCATATTGGATTGTCGGGCCGATACCGAGCTCTCGATCACTAATCAACAGGTATGAGGGTATCGCTCGTACCAGCTCTTATTTATTATCTTTCAAGCTTAAAAAGACTGAGCTATAAGCGCCTGGACGATTGAACAACCAGAATTCAATGTTTGTTTTGAAAAGGAGTAATATATGTGAAAAAAGACGTAGAGGCTGGGTGGAAAATACATCCAGGGTAAATCTAGATATTTGGAGAAATTTTTCTTTCCTTTTGCTTACAGAATTCCCTTTTGTAAACTTTGCGAGAATTTTCATGTCCTTCCATTGATGACTTTCTTTGTTGTGTTGTTCTATACTCTTTATGAGGAAATCAAACTGCCAATTGTTGGAAATTCCGACTCTCGAATTGAGGACTCAACCATTGTCTGTTTCGTCTGAGGTTCCCAGCAAAATCGACTCTTTCTACACATGTCTTGAGTGCGCTAATCGCGCCTACTGTCGCATATACGTTTATATATTTACGTACTACAGTGTACCTTGGCTCATCATGGTAGATGAGAGGTGACCAGTCAATACTTAGTTTGACAGTTATATAAGGCTGGTGGAGATTTTTCCCATGGATATTTTTAAGTCCAATGTTCCCATTGTTGAAAAATATGAAGTCTTCTTTACTTCATCACATTTATCCATATAATATCGTACAAAGTATATTTTCCAACATACTTTCTATGCATTTAGGGGCCCTCTGCTTCTATTTTAAGGGATAGTAACTTTTTCGATGATTCCGAGAATGAGTTTGTAAGCTGGTTAAAAATTTCTCCCGAAAAAAGCTATCCAGGCTCACACTGCATCCTCAGTCATATTTTCGATTAGAATCTTATTATTGCAGATTATTTTCAAATTTTTTACTAATATTTCCTCTTTTGGCGATTCTGAATTGTGGTCTCCGTCCATGTTTTGTTGCTCTAGGAAATATTCCGATATTGCTGAGGCTACGCCTTCTTCCAATGTTTCTAGTCCATTCAACAATTTGGGATTTTGATATTTGTGGGTTTTATTGAATTTATTTTTCGAAAATTTCTCTTTCAAGAATCTTTGCACCTAAGCTTCTATTGGTATTGTTAAATCATCTTCTTCCTGTATTTTTATCTCATCTGCTTCATAACATTGTGTCAAACATCTGTTAGTTTGGAGCCTACTGAATATAGTAATGAGAATCATTGGATATTGGGATGAAATATCTTCTCGAACTAACTCACTCGAGCTTTGATATCTCACCAGGGAAATGGTGATCAGGGTGTTCAAGATATTCAGAATGTTTAGGATATTCAGGGTATTTCAAAGCTCCAACATATGTAATATATTTCATATGTAATCTTGGGAAACGAGGAGAAGATATTCTCTCCAAGAATAGTTTTAGATGGGTATACAGCATCAAGGCCGGAGAGCATTTGAGGAGTAGGGATTTCATCAATAAACTTTTACTTTACATTTTTCATTTGACCCTCAGTGTCTAACACTTTGATAACATTCCCATATACGGCAAGTTTGATCGACCCATTCTTTGTCTAGGAAAAATACTTCCCAGGACTTGCTAAACTTCATGACGACGTTACCATAGAGTTCATTTTTCAGAGCATCAGCGACAGCTGAAGTTGTGATTTTAAAGCTTAGAATTTCTGCAATATTCCGTTGCAAGGTCTCACGACTAAAAGGAGACGAAGAGGTTAGACCACTTTTTTGAATGCGACTTGACATGTATGATAGGTTTTGAGCGTATTTAATTGGAACATTGAAGATATCAATTTCATCAAGCTCTTGTGAAAAAGCACTGGTAACAGGTTGAAGTTCCTCGGGATCAATCTCATCATTCAGGATATTGACGCTTGCGATGATGAACAGATTATGCAGCTTTACTGCTTCAGTTTTATTTTCGATGCGGGACATGAGAGGTGCTAAACTCGTAAAGAATCCCGCAAAAGCTGCTATATTAGTTTGAAAATTACCATATTTAACATCATTTGGCGTGTTAGAATCTCGTAATTGCTTGAGAGTATTGGAGACTAAATTTTCAGCAAGGTATTCAGAGATCTCTGAGAATGGAAGCATTTTGTAAAATTTTGATGAGAATGGTTTATTTACACAAATGTGATGATCTCAGATAAATTGGTATGTTGTTGATAGAGTCAGGCTTATACATGACTTGTTCCTCACTGTCTAAGAGAAAATAATTCAAAGTTATCATGGTTAAGTAAATCAAATATAGTTAGTTTCTTTCATGTAATTTTGGGGGACTATTCTCAACAGCTGTCATCGGTGTTCCCAACGAGCCCCTAGCTTTCACTGTAGAGTCTACAGAGCCAAAATTTAGTATCAAAGTCCTCACTCCGATGAAGATTTCCAATCGCTTTCGCCGTCTGTATCGTCTTCATCCCCTAGCACATCCCCTATCACCATTTTCATGATGCTAACCACCATCAGTTCAAATGGTAGGGTCAGAGCCCTTCTCATCACCCACCCTTGATTATGGAGGAATAGTTATCCGATGTGTTTCCGAAGTGTCCCCAGCACCCGATATAGAGATGGTGGATTGGATCAAGTCGGCCTCGAACGTTACAAAGGAGGGAGATATTGTTGGAAATGGAGACAGAGTGTTGTGGACGTACGGGCCCTCCATTTCGTATAGGTTCCCGACACGATCTTGTATGTATTTAAGAGGTTGGAATTGGTAACATAGTAGCGCTTCAGGCTACCTATTGGATATATAAGCGGCTGTATGGCGTGGGCACAAGGGGGTTATTGGGGGATTTTCTATGCCTAGATGGCGCCACACTCATTTATGCTGTGGCTTAGTCTTTGTGTCGCTTACACTTGTACTTGTAGCGCACACTTTCCACACTTTTAGCCGTAATCCGAACATGACAGTCTTTTAGTCAACTTCTACTTTCGTTCCATAAATATTGCGCCCATTTCATTGCGCGATATTTCCAACAGATATAGATGGATATACGCACCTCATGTGGCTAGGGCTGCAGATTTTTTGAGACTTTTTCCCGCGCACGCAGTTTCCATTGCTACCATTTTAATTTTTTTGGGTAGAAGGTTCCGTGGAAAAGTTGGCCGAATTCCACGGGTAAGTACTGAGCTGAATGGCTATTTATCACAGACAATATATCAATGGTCTTTCGAGTAACAAGAGGCAAGGAGCACGGAACAAGGTGTGGCCTGGGTCAGAAAGGAACCCAATATGCTAGATATTCATAGACTCGAGTAGTAAAATAAACAAACCTCACTCTCTTCTTTACTTGTGCGTAAATTTTCCGATATGGATATCGCCTTTTTGTGCGACTGCGGGGTAGTTTCGAGGTACAGAATTTAAATTGCATTGTAGTTGATTCTGTTGACTTGCGAGATACTAACACATTCAATTGCCATCCCTAGTACCAATTTCAAACTTGTCTCTTTACACGACTTAGCCGAGGTTAGTTGTTGGGTGTCCACCAAAGTCAAGTTTGGAAACCTTAATTTTTCATGCATATTTTTACGATCCTCTACAAACCCAGCGCGATAAAATTAGTTAGTCCTATCCGTATTTAAGCCAGCGCTCTTCTGTCACGTGTGGACTTGGTGCCCAAACCCTTAGGACTCAACGAGGGAGACTGGCCTGCATGATGTACCACTGTACCATCTGACCTGGAAGGAAATTCACGACTGAGGGGCGAAAACTTCAGAGCTCCACCTTAACTGGTTGAGCGAATAAGCCCAAGGCACCAGTGTGCTATGTGGAAATTGCATCACCGAACAATACCCACCCTAATCGGATATGGACTAGTTATCATTCTATATTTTCAGGGATGAATGAGAAGAATAACTAATAACGTTTATCTTCCGAGACTCGCTTAGCATGTATTCTGCGCTCCACACAACTGTAGATAATTTTAAAGTTCGTCAAAGCTATTTGTTGAGTCAAATAGTTTTTCGTGTGTCATTCAATCTAGCCAACGATGAGGGGTCTACAAGGCTCGGGAGCCCATCAAGCTCGAGATTTCATCGTGTTACAGACTGGAATACTGCTTCACTTTTGAAATGCAGGAACATACACAAGAGCAACATCAATTCTGGAAATCCAATTCTCAAAGGACTTCTTATCGATGTGAATTTACAAGGGCGACTTATGAGTCGTAGATTGGCATTCAGAGTGGGAACCTGGCGGATTTGGGCTGTAGCAGTGAAAGATCCATCTTATGCCCAAGGGATTGGTTATGTGCAAGATCTCAATGCATAACTACTTTTATCCATGGGTTTCAGGAGGACCAAGTGGGAGACAGGGATAAGTTGTTCTATGTCTTGTGTCGAGCGAGCTTGCGTGCATTAATGCACCATCTTTTGGTGTGATTGGCTAGGTTTCATAAGGCGCACTATCATGTGATTATTCATCATCATCTGATCATATATCATTGTCCGGCAAGGTTGATGGTGGAAATTAATACGTTTCATGTTAAAGCCTGTCTAGTAAAGTCCATTTTCTGCTCAGAAATTATCTAGGTGCCCTAGTCAGAATCCAGATAATTTACTTCTTTACACAACCTACAACCTTAAATAAGGAATAAAACCTTTGTTCCCATTGACTCCATTTAGTGAGAATATTTGATCTTATCATGTAATAGTCCACAGTTGACAAAATAGCTTTGTCATCTGAAAGTTGGGCTATGAAACGGTTCACCTTGTCCAACTGTCCGGATGAGGCGCCGCCTTCAAATATTTGTGCTTTTCCTTACGAGTTGGGAGACAGAAAGACTTTTTAGGAGTGAACTTTGAATCAAAACTAATTCGATAATGTAGCAAATAATGGGTTGCCTCGAAAATAGCTAATATACTCGCAACAAATCTGAATTAGCGAATATCTCACTGTTCCTGCCAATAAAATTTGCAGGGATGAAGTTGCACTCCTTTTAGACACATAATCAAAAGTAAGGCTTTAGTCCTGGGGATTTTATTCCTGTAGCCAGGCTGGTAGACTGCAGGAAACAGAAAGCAGATATCGATAACTTCATGCCCGACAACATAGGCTCGAAGATGTGTCAGAATGTTGTTCAATGAAAAAAATGATCAATCGAAAATAGCCTTTAAATTTTTTTTTCGACAACAACAAACTTGAGGTGATAACAGAAAAAAATCAACCCGACTTTTCAGAAAATGGTAGGTAACACACCACGCCTACCATTAAGTCGTGACCTTATAATTTAACTCGATAGCATCTCACCCTGATACCTAACAAGGCTACTGAATCTAATGGTATAATGACATTACTCCTCACTTCACGCAGCATCAACCAAGATATTTGATATATCAAGCAGTGTAAGGCAACCCGTTATTGTGCAAGCTAAAGAGTTTAATTGAAGTTACCATACAGGCTCAAGTCGCACAAGAATTCTTTTAGAAATAGTACAACATGAGTCTCGCCTAGGAACTGAACCTTAATCCGTAGTTCAAGTGGAGTTGAATCACCATAAAGTTATCCATCCTAGGCAGTTGTGCTGCTGTTTTGTAAGATGTGCCGAGCGATCAAGTAGTACGAGGTTGACTTAACCCAGGATTTTCTAGCTAGAGACATAGTGATATCCTCAGGGGGCATTTGTTTTCGCTAACTTGGCCGGGAATAGCAGACACTTAAGCCATCACACACTAAAAAAAGCATAAAACGTCCTAGAGAGACAGATCCACTTCAAATATATTGGGCTGCGATTTGCCAAGGACTGGGAAACAACTATGTCGGCTCATAAGTATGCCCGCTGGTTCACTAAACCCTTGCTCTTCGATTACCATTATCTCATGTCATCTCAATTTTCCGGTTTACGATAGTATAACTATCGCAGTGATATGAAGCCGAGGTATTACAAATTATCATTCTTACCTACACTTTTATCTTTAAACCAAACGTGAGCCTTAATATGTGTCGTTTTTTAGTTACGTTGAACCACATATTGTAAAATCTTCTAATGAGAGCAGAAACTGTATGTAACTCCTTGAATATTCTCTCGAAGCTGGGAATGACCTAATGTATAGCTTCTCAAAGGGTAGCATTCAGAGACATCTTAATCTCGAATGATGTGACACCCCATGTCATTAGATATTCAGCCTTGTGGTATCATGGTGGTAGACTAGGGAGATGTGAACGTCAGAATAGGGCTGTAGGAGTACAAGACATGCTCTAGGCCTAAGCCAGCAGCATCAGACACCTGTAAAACAATGGAAACGAACCGTATGAGTTAGCTACTAGCATGAACTGCTCTAGGGTAATTATTCTATATGGCCCTGGTTAGAAATTGAATGAAATTGAATTGCCTTGCCTTGCTATTACGCAGATCCTGGTATTGTAGCTTCTATTCAAGGTTATTTTGGCTGTTGCTCTCATCTATCCGAGAAAATACAGTGACTCCTTCTGAAATCCCACTCTCCTGGAAGAATCGGCCACGAAAGCTCCTGCATAAAGTTGTGACTATGATCCGCAAGCACAGTCTCTTCGGTGAGCTTGATACGGGATTCGCGCGTGGAAAAATAGAATGAACGGCAATACAGCACGCGGGGTAAAGTTGGGAGCCAGGGGGTTATTAATGCCCAAGAATGCGTATCCCTGCCATGAAGCCGTGCAGCAACCCTTGAGATCGTCAGAGAGGTTCGAAGGGTCGGACGAAAGATAGCTTATTCTTGGAAAGTTACCTGCGAACATTCAATGAGATGTGAGATAGGCCTGTAGAACAATTGTTGACGAGGAGTGCTGTATATAGTGCTGGATACGATAGGAGATGCCATATGGCTGTTGGTCATGGGACAAAGTGTCAGGAGAATCCAAGATGAGCGGCAGCCTGTCAGACGTCGCGAGAAAGGCAGACAGCTGCCATCAGATGCAACTTTGGTTGATGGAACTTATGGACTGTGGAAAACTAGCAGCTACGATCCCATCAGCATGCCCCACACGTGGATGCTGCAGACAATTCGATGTGTCCACATTTGCGAATCAAGTGGTTGAGAAGTGTTTCTGGCTCGAACTCGGATGATGAGGAAGTGAGGGGGCTCGTGCACGAGGTATTTGGACAGACAGGTACCCAGGTCGGGAAAAGGTCTGGGTTGATTAAGACGTTTTGGGAGGCAGACTACCCTGTTCTGGAAGAGCGCGAAGGCGACGGCTGGAGAAACGAAGGGCTGGGGATGAGGGATGAGGAAGGCGGGAGAAGCACCTGAGTCCATGGAAAGCAAGTATCCCGATGATGGCACCTCCGAGCGCTCCGTCAGGGAAGCCCCAGTCTCATCGTCCCCCTTCGACGGCACTAGCCTTCTGTTGGTGACCCCTGTCTAGGCCTTCCGATGAATAAATTAGTGGGGTTAACACAGTTGCAAGGGTGTCTGCTTCCAGGTCAGTTAGTTAGTCTAGGGCTTGCAGATTCTCACCGCTTCTTATCAACCGCAGCTGCTGACTAACTACATGCCTGGTCCAGTAATGGCTAGAAGCCCTTTTGTAGCCCTCCCCAGCAATCCTGTTACATCGCCTGCCTCATCACTATTCACGCCCCCTCCCTCTGTGTTCCCTACAATACTGCTCTCCTCCTGTGCAATAAACTGTGTCAATGTCGACTAATCTCGACTGTCATCCCGCTTGCCTGTTGGATCTTGAGCTCCACTCACTTCCGTTCCGACATCCGCTCGCCAACAACATGCCCTCACGCTCCTCATGGCCATTGCCTCTGAATATAGCTGCTGGAATTTCCCTTGAATCTCGGGAAGCCCCAACTGGACATCGGGCACAGCAATCTCGGTTTTCCTCCATCAACCATCAGCCTTCGTCAGCACCTGTTATGGCAGACTGGAACCTAGCACAACAGCATCAGCAACATCGACAACAACACCATCAGCAGCAGCAAATCCCCCCAATGCCTGCCTATCTCCCCAATCAATCACTCATGGATACGCAGTACGCAAATTTTGCAGCCAACTACAATCATCCGCATCTCGAATATATGGACCTAGCTTCAAATCAAGCCCCTTTTGAATCTAACATTACAATGGATGCACCATATGCCGCAGTTACTTCCAATATTCACTCGCCAGCGCTTTGGGCCAGCTGGGAGGATTTCCAGAATCAGCTAGCCTTTAATGGAAATGATGGTCTACCTAGTGTTGGGAGACAGAGTCTAGGCAGCAACTCACCAACTGGCACATACTTGGAAATTATCTCATTACCTAGCTCTGGGAGCGATAATGGCTGGGCCACCGTGGAAAGCTATCCTAATATCGATACCTTTCCTCACAATACAGCTGTCTTTAATCCGGGTCAGACACTGCATCTCCGGACCAACTCAGAATCATCTACCTCGGATGGTACGGCACAAAAGCTAGAATCCTGCATAGGCAGCAGCTTTGAAGATATTTCATCCTATTCATACTCGCCCTATTCCCCCGCATCCGACTGCTGTACGAAGTTTGAATCTCATAATTGCGTTTACAGTGATTCTCACTCAAATCCCTCACTCTCTCCTTCTCAGCCTTTAGTGACTAACGAAATTCCTACCGCCACCCCATCTAAGTCGACGGCATCATCGCTAGGTCGGACAAGTCCTATCATCCCATCTTCAATCCTTCCATCCCGTCGGAACTCTGCTCCACGGAAAAGCCCCTCTTCAAAGACACCAAAACCTATATTACGCCGTGCATCAACGGGTAAAAAAGACACTGAAAAGAGAGTTGGGCGGAGAAGAGGCCCACTATTGCCCGAACAACGTAAACAAGCTAGTGAAATAAGGAAGCTTCGTGCTTGTCTACGTTGCAAGTTTTTGAAGAAAACCTGTGACAAAGGTGAGCCCTGTGCCGGTTGTAAGCCTTCTCACGCTCGGCTATGGCAAGTTCCATGTACACGTATTGATATTAAGGATATCGCATACTTCATGAAAGACTGGAGAGCTGACCATGAACGTCTTTTTGGCACCGGCGTCTCGGTATATAATATTAAAGGATTTGCTCAGACAGAGCAGCTTATTTGGGTAACTCACGGTTACGGATTTGCAATCCCAATCATGGCCCGAGAAGTTTTTGTCGCAGATGATAGTTGTTTTACAGTAGAATGGATTGAAAGCTTTCACAAACAGAACCTTGAATTTGGGGCGCGTACGGAACGGATGTCTGCTGGATCCGAAGGAATCTCAACAGAAGCACTATCAGAGTACCTGGATAAGCACCTTGACGGCCCATTTGAGAAATTCCTGGACGAATATTTTGAGGGAACGCCTTTCATTACTGATGTACTCAAGACAGCCCATCGATATTACGTCAAAGAACAAGTGCCTGTAATTCGAAAGGCCTTGAAACTAGTACTTGCTTATAATCTTACTCTTCATGTCACTATGGTTGAACAACGTGGTATCAACCACCACATGGAAGGGCTTATTGACAATGTTTACTCGAAGTTTAATGGTAAAATTATAGCGCCGGTGATGATTAACTTCCAGGTGAAGTGCGCTTTAGCTGACATGTGGCGCGACCTGCAAAAGGATATCCTTGTGGAGTTATCGTCCTTATATTCTAGTGTATACAGTGGTGATCGATTGAAAAACTGGCCAACAATATTTATGCTTGCTTCTATACTTTTGGCGGTGTGGGAAGAAATGCAGTTTGACTCACATTTCCGTGTGCCTGACCAAACAGCCGCAGAAAAGTTCTGCAACGATATGGAAACGACACCCGTAGGTGTTATTATTGGCCTTTTTCACGCCATCTCTCAAAAGCTACCATCATTCACAGAATGGGATACCCGACGACACGGACAACTTTTGAATAATAATCTGGCTGTCTGTGAAGCTATGACAGAAATGAAAAATCACGTGACTAAACATGGTTAGTTCCCTCCATTTTGCCGCCATAATCCATATTAAATCTTTTACAGAGACCTATCTACGCACTAGACCAGAAGCACGGTTTAACAGCTGTGATTTTGATTCTCTGTCGAATAAATTTTTGAGCAAGCTAGTCATCCGAGCCAGCTAGTCCTTGGTCTAGTACTGGATCAATTACCTACACATTTTTTCCATTTTTTCACGGAGTTCCTTGTATACCCAGCGACCAAGATAAAATAAAAATGAGACATCATAACATACTATGAGTTTATTTTATCTATGCCATCACGTATTCTTGTCATCATGTACTGCACTTACTTTCGTAACCGTTCCCTAGAATATCCATCAGCCTAGTCGTGTAGTATATGGTTACACAACTGCTTTGCATGGACGTCTCTAAGGGCTGTCGGACTTTTTATTTCAAATTCTCTTGGATTATGGTGGAGTTATAGCAATACTGGGATGAAATAGCGAGCGAATGGATTCAACTAATTATTTACGATTTGATATGTTTTACGAAATTTCCTCATTTTCTACGAATATTCAGGAATACCAAGAGGGCGAGTGATTTGACGCGAGATGAACATGAAGATAAGTACGGTGAGACTGGAAGACAAATCATTGATGATAAGACTGGGACTAGGAGATGGAGGTGCGATGAGCCCACCTTTAAAGCAATAGGTGGAATCGAATGAAAATTAAATGATCGGTGTTGGATGGCAGAAGTCTTATGTTTTGGGAGAAGGGGCGAAAGGAATTTCGGTGTTTGAATAGCTTGGTGGGGTTCAAGAGATGAGGCAGAGCGATTACACAGTGCAAGGAATTATTTGATATGTTTTTTTGTAACTTCTTAGTAAGACGAGGGGCTGTACAAGATAGGAAATTACTGAGCAGAAAGAGGTTACAGGTAGCCGAGAAACTTAGCATTATGGACAATTACGAAATTAACAAGATGAAGCTATAATGTCACCCATGATAGATATGTTACGTTGCAAGCTAGGCTTAAAGGTGGGTCAGTTGGTCTTCTGTAACGTATGACTTCAAATTCCATTCTCCACCTTCTGCGCGTCATTCTTACGCTGCTGTGCCGTGGGCAAGGAAGAAACGGGGCGGCTTCAGGTACATGGCGGGGTGGATGCTAGGCTCTTTGGACAGGTGCAGGAGTAGGTTAGGGTGGTGAAGCTTATGTGTCTTGATAACTTAGTGGAGAGGCTTGAGTTGTGATTGTGATGGTGGGGAAGGAGAATCAAACTGACATGGCTGCATTGTTCGTGCGGTGAAGAAACGTGCGTCAGACGGCCTTGACGATCACTGCTACTGAGAGGAAGCGAGGAGCAGGGAAAGTAGCTCCTTACTTGCGTCAGACGGCGAGTGGAGAAACTGGCAAAACGGATCGCTGGCTGAGTTAGCGGGGAGGGAGGATAACGACAACCAACGTTGTAGAGTGTGCGTGGTATTGAGGATAGTGGTAGACGCGGAGCGCGATGGATGGGGCCCTCGCGTGCGCGGCCCTTGGTATTGACGGGCCGGGGTAGCGAGGCCTAGGGCGTCTGCATTGGCTAGATTCCGTCATCTGTCACGGAGGCCGGAGAATGGCGTGGCCCACTTCGGAGCGGCCCTAATGGGTGGCACTGGGCGTTTGGTGACAGCACGTCAGGGCCCCGCAACTGGCCGGCTCATGGGCGAGAACGATGCTAGCTCCGGAGTTGGTCAAGGCCGAATCTATCGGTGCGTAGGCCAGACGACCACGTAGCTACTCTGACCGACGTGACTTGGGCAGTGGTCGCGCATCCACTGCTCTCGGCGTGTCGGGAAATGAGGGACTCGTCGCACATTCCTGTCTCACAACTTATCATAGGCGCGCGTTTACGTTTTACCGCCGTCTCCCGTAGCCGAAGCGCGACGCGCACAGCAATGGGCGAGAAGCAACGAAGCCTCTCTGACTCCCTTTTGGGCGCCATCCACGACGCAATGGCAAGAGGATTGTGGGCCCGGTATGTGCGTGCCGGCCCGCGTCTTACTGAGGGGCGGCGCAAAGACTGGAGCCCATGCTCGGTACATGGCAGAGAAGCAGGCTGTCGACGGAGCCATCATCACTCATTCGACCCAGCCCACCTGGTCGTGAGGCGGGGAAGTTGGGACTCAAAGGCCGAAGGCTCGATGGCAGCCCGATGGCCAAGATACGATCCGCATGGCATGTACGCCCATTGCAGGCAGGCATTGCTCATGAAAAAGTTCCATGCGCTCCCTCTCACACAATTACGCCGGCATAACGGCGTGCGTGTATTCCGTTGGCGATTTAATGACTGATCGTACGCCGGCGGGACCGTTTGGTCCAGTCAGGCTGAGGGCGGCAGATCCTAGGGGAGCGACAGCCGTCAGCATCTTGTCCACCGACGCATGCAGGCCACAGGGATCCCCCCGTCGCCCCAAGGCTCAACTCCAAGTCGCGTTTGGCTTAGAGATCGGGTCGGGTCGGTACCTTTGACACTGGGCCAGTGGGTCAACCATAGTGTCGGGCGGCACGCCACGGAGCTGCTTGCCGCTCATGAAACGACAGCTCTCCACTCTCCCTGAAACGTGACATTTCGCGCTCCGACAAGGTTGTCACGGCAGCGGCCCCATCCCTCGCCTATTTCCTCGCTGACGTAATCTCAATGGAGCCAATCCCTACCAGCTCCCCAGATTGTCCCTGACGGCAGCAGCGCGCGCGCCGCTGGGCCTGGCCCCGTTCTCTTTGCACCAGTTACCCGCCGCAGAGAGCATCTGCACCCAGGCCAACACACGCAATCTTCCCAGTAGTCGACGGCGGTGTCAGACATGCTGAATTATCCAAGGCCTTGCGTCTGATGGCCCGAGAGCGAACATTTCTCGGGTGAGCCGTAGTCCCTGGCTGGCTGGCCACGGCTAAATATACGTCAGATCAAATGCTCCACTCCCAATATCCTCCTCTCATCCATAGGAATTGTCCGTCCAAACATTGGTACATCCACACAGCTCGCCATGAACCTCATAACCCTCACATCAGACTCTAAACCTCGCCCCTGCAAAGAGTCAGGCCCAACATGCGCCACCTAACCAGCCCTGCAGGCGATGCCATCCGCTGCCTCGAACCTATCAGGCTATTTTTCGCAGCGTCTAGACGCCAACCTCCGCCTTGAATCACCCACGACTCCAGCCGCCGTGGCTTGAGGGCAGCTTTATGCTCCTGAGACGCAATATTCTTCTTCGGCCCTCCCCCCACCCGGACTCGTGGCAGCAAATTCTCCTCGCACCCCCCTACACGAAGTGGCCTGCTTAGGTCCAGGGGGCCATCACAGCGACCGCTCTCGCCAAGCTGTTTCGATGCAACACCCTGTTTGTCCTACAATTTAGCATCTATTATGAAATCCTGAGCCGCGTCGCCGACGAGACCTTGGCAGGAACGCGTCCTAGATGAATATTGGCAACCCTTAACACCTCGTCAGCAGCCAATCCATCAATCCTATTTCCTCCAAACCAGTCACGGATCGCTCAAAGCAACAAGACTACCGCCCCAAGGCTAGTTCCTTGCACAAGATACCCAGGCTGAGAGATTACGTTGGGGAGCTCGGTCTCCTATTGATCGGGGGGTTGTGATTTGACTGTAGCTTGGCAATCCCACTCGAACTTGCAGTTTTTTCCACCTTTGTGAAGAGATAAATAGTAAATTTCTGGGCCCTTGCTGCCTTGACCATATCGATGGCAAGGGCCTGTTGTTGACAATTGACGTAAGGGATAATTCTACTGCCACGATTCTTAGCTACCACAGTCTTCGATTCAATTTTACTTTATCGACTACGCCCAAGGAAGGGAAAAAATAACCGATGCATCCTCTGCTCATTCTAGAATGTGACTAATCCTGCGCTTATTATGGAGTGGCTTAGAATTTGCTGAAGGCGCTCTAGTTTCGTCAAGCGAGACGTTTGTTGGCTGTTCTATCTCTACTTGGCCCGGAAAACGAAATTAAATGAATTAGTAGTACACCGTCTAGTCCGAGGATTCAATTAGTATCTTTAGAGTTTGTACACCAACCTCCCTCGAGGTCGGACACTACTTGCCCAATTCTGAACGCGACTGTATTTTAAAAGATACTCGTGTACACGATAATTAACGTGTGCCTGGCCAAGAAAAACCTTGAAACCTCCTATAGTCGGCACTCATGTGTGCGCGTCAATTGTGCTGTGAAGGCACTAAACCTCACACTAGTGTTGGCACATGAAATTCATTGCGCGTCTCCCTAAATTTTGAGACATTATTTAAGATGCACACAAGATGCTGATAATATATGAAGGCCAAATAGTCGTGTATACTCAAGAATTTCCAAAAAATGCCTTACAAAATTAGGGTATTTATAGCTCGCATGAGTCGATCTTCCATGCTAGATTAGTTTTGGCTCGTGGATATTTAGATGAGGGAATTCACTTGCACACAGGGCGCACACACGTCCTGAATGGATGGGACAAGTCATATATTCAAGCAGAAAATTAATAATTAGCCTCTTTCCTATCATTCCACCTCCGTGAAGCTAGGCTATACATCAACCAGCTCAAGCCGATTTCCAATTTAGTCTTCATTTGTTACGAAGAGAAGTCGATAAACAAGTCTTACGGGTCCAAAAAGAATCCAAAGTCCTGAGCTATATAAGGAGCTGCGTCTCGGTAGTGTGGGAAGAGGTTAACTTTCTACCGCCAGTATCTCTGCTTCTGGACGGCTTTTTATGTCCTGCTATGCTCACCTTTGCATTGCTGAAGATATCTCATAGTGGATCCTCATTACTTTACTTTTGTAACTTACGTACGACGACCCAACGCTCATCGTGTCCCCCCCGGCTTGACTTAGGATCAACGAGGGAGAGGTAATACCCTGGATTTCAAGAGTTCAAGAAAAGTCTTGTATCATTTTTGTGATAAGGATCACTGTTATTACATGCGAGTTATGTCAAACAAGAACTCAAGGTGTAAAAGGTAGTAAAGTTAAGGAGTAAAGATTTGCATACGAATTACACACATTAGGTGTGAGAGACTAAGCGAGTAGCAATTAATGTGTCATCAGAGCTTCCACAAGGCCAAACCTCCACGGGTATCTTAATCAGACTCCATATCCATACACGACATTCCTAGCTACTTAATAATCGCTGAACCGTTATTTTTCGTTTAGGCAATTTTGAAGGCAATCAGAACCATGTTGATAGTGGAGCTCTATGCATAGGTAGTTGGGCTTCTCCTAGGGCACATGGATAAAAAAAAATCAATCTATTACATCTCTTACACCACTATGATTCAATAGAGATTATCGTTGGAGGTCTTCTAAGCTTCGCCTAGGAATTTTGCTGCAACACTCGTGACTTAGACTGTCATGCTACAGTCCCAAGGACCTTATTTGCCCGACTTCGAGCTCTCGTCGCAAGAAATGTGGAGTGAAGGGACAGATGGTATATTTTTGGTTGAAATTTGGCACGAGCCCAATACTTGAGGGCTGAGCAAATCATGTCAAGAATATCTTTCATGCTTTATGACTAGTCATCTGAAAGGTCAAACTAAATCAATTTTCGCATGACGAAACTAGAGAAGGATCTCCCTACTAAATAATGAGACTATAGCTCCATGCATAATCTCGTAAAGCCACAGTCTCAGCGTCACGGAATGTATAATGGGAATATCCGGATCTAGATGGGTCGGGATAAATAACTGTGTTGTGCGATAAGAAGAGTAAATCTAATTATGTACATGGAAGTCTATAAGTCCCAAGTTCGCTAAGTCATTCCTAAGACTTAGTCCCGTGACAGTACTCCCCCTCCAAAATTAAAGTTTGGACCCAAAACTTTTATCTATTTTTATTTTTTTAATTTTTACTATAATTATTTCAATTTTTCAATCTGTTTCCGTCTTCTACTTGATCTTCGTGGTTATTTTTCTGGAATTGATTTATTTGTAGACGGCATCTTCACCCATTCTGGAGGCCCTGGTTTATCGGGGTTTATCGGGGTTTTTGGTGTGGGAATCTATTATTGCCTGGTGACGTCCCTTCAAATCTGATTCTGGCTGCCAGGTAGGATTTTGATTGTACTTCCACTTTACAAGGTATGTAAGACCGGTCTTATCAATATTTTCATCATGTACATCAAGGACCTTATCGAATTTCTATTTATCGAAAATTTTACCGTCATTTTCCCTTTCTGCAACCCGGCCTGCAGTATTACGACGCTCGTCCACGTTGATACTAGATTAGCCTGGGATTATCGAGTCTGGCCACGGTCGAACCATTGATGTATGGAAGCTATTGTTCACCCCAATATTTTTCGGAAGTTCAACAATTACCGCCCCATCATAAACCTTTATCACTCTGAAAAGACCATCCCATTTGTCATCCCATTTATTTTTTGGTCTATTTGTCTTAATATTTTTAAGGCTTATCATCACCTTATCCCGCAGATTATATACTGGAGCCTCCGACCTTCTAGCATTTGCATTATTCTCATATCGTTCTTGAGACCGACGGCTTAGTGCTTAAAGTTTTTCCAATATGCGATTAAAACGATCCGCAATAGCATCAGCCCTTTGGTATTCTTTCTTCCTCGATCCATTCAAGTCACAGGTCTCGGGGGCTGGTGGTTCTATTCCAAGGCGTGGGTTGTAGCCATAATTCGCAAAAAATGGAGAGACACCTGTTGTCTCGCTAACACTGTTGTTTCCTGAGAATTCTGCAAATGGGAGTCAGTCAACCCAATCATCCTGCGTAAAATTAACAAATGCACGTAGATACTGGTTCGATGCCGAGTTAATTATCTCTGTTTGACCATCCGTCTGGGGATGAAAAGCAGAACTGTGTTTGAAGTTCACAGATAGACGTGTGTTCAGACGATGCCAAAAGTCCGAGGCAAATGCAGAGCCACGATCGGAGATAATCGATTCTAGTGCACCATGGAGCTTGTAGACTTCCTTTATAAAACAACTTACCAATTCTGCACTATCTAGAGATGATGTTGGTATGAAGTGGCGCATTTTCGTCAGACGATACACTACCATGAGGATATGATTAAATACCTTTCCAGAACGCTTACAAGGAGGTAAATCTACCACATGATCAATTGAGATATCGACCAATGCGCGGACTGGGATATTGAGGGGCTTCAGGAAGCCTGGTGGTGATGTTCTTGGGGTTTTTGTTCTGATGCATAGCTCACACCCTTTAACAAAATTAGCCACAAACTTACTCATTTTAGGCCACCAGTATGACCTTTGTAATAAGTCTAACGGATTTGCTCGTCCTGGGTGACCCGCGGGTCCTGATGAATGGTTACCCTGGACAATTAATAAACGTAGCTCTTTGTAATCTGGCGCAAATAATCGATTCCTAAAATAAATCAACCCGTTATTAATTTTGACCTCTGCCATATCTTCCATTAATAATTTTTTTAAATGTTTAGAACATTATCTCCTGGATTGGTCCTTCAAATGCTCAACCATTTCTCTTGCGGTAAGGTTTTATTTTTATTAATTCATTTTATTGTCCTGTCTGAGTGTATGACTATGTAGGACATACAGGTCCTCTCTGCCTACAGGCCAAGGATAACAATGCCTCCAATACAGCTCCCCTGAAACAGTACCGCTCCTCACAAGCCCTCATTTGATCATACACTTAGAGGAGCCCTTTGCCCTTCATTATCTCCCCTATCAAGTCAACTAAACGATGGCCATTTGCGGGTGTATGGCAGCCGGGAAAAATCGCAAAAACCACTGGGTGCAGGGCTCTCCTAATACTAACATTAGGACTAAATCCGAAGACAAAGTGACCCTTCTGAAGCGTTCGCGAGGCCGGCCAGCTTGGGGCTGCAGATTTGTGTGTACCTCAGTAAATTTACTCTCTGCCTTTCTAGCCTCCTTCCAACTCCTTCCCGAAGGTCGTGCTGAAATGTCAGAAAAGTCTTGACAGAGCGTGATTGCTGTATGGTACCTTAGCCCAACTTCTTTTGTGCCGTCCAGAGCGCTGGGAGTGCAGTTGACTCATCGACAAAAGAAGTCCTCCTAGCTAATCAATCAAAATCTCGGTCTTGCAGCCCGCCAACGTTCCAAAGTTGAAACCCCTAGAAAATATCAGTCTTGGTGTGGTCTTCAGAGACCTGTTCCCCCTCTCGCACCACATCTCAGCCGCCCATCCTTCCTCAAGATGTAGAGTCCCATTAGAGCATCAGTCCCCCATAAACAGTGACCCGAGCTTTGTATATTATGACTTAATTTCCTCCTTGCGGGTATACGTAGCGTCGTAAATTCGTAGTGAGTGATGGCCGGTGATCAATGGGGCAAGCTCCTGTTTCCAATTAGAGCAACTTCTTTATTGGTCGTTGAGGCGAGATGAGGCGTGGTTAGATAGAGGTTGAGGGCTCAGATAAGAATGGTAAGAAAGGCATTGTCGAGAGGTCATCAAATGGAGATATGCTTGAGGTTGCTTTTAACTTCGATTCGGATGCGATTCTTCTTGGCTATCCCAGACATGCAGAGCATACTGAGCGATTACACCGGCACCACTGGAAGGTGAAGAATTCGTCTTAGCCGGCGCAAGCTTTTATTTATATGCCTGATATATGAGATCTATCAGTGCAACTTCGTTAGAAAGCGGGACAAGAATTTCGCAACATTTATATTCAGGGAATTTTTCATCATTTAAACAATCCTGTTTTAATTCCAGGTGAACTTTACCCTCTGGTATCATTGCACGGAAATATTGCTGAAGACTTTAATCCGAAACATCTTTCAGCTTCAAACCTGGTGTGACAAACCATCTCCGGGATGTCGCGTCGCACCCAGTCAACCGAGTCATGACGTACATACAATAGCATAATTTAGGAATTGTAATGGTTACAGTTTTGTGATAGCAATAGTTGCCATTCGGAGTACTAGTTAGTTGCTATGTGAGAACTGTGGACTATTACACCCTTGGTTATAGTATTGATGCCCGTGTACTTATGGAAACTTCAGGACTGGATTTAGACTGTAGCTTTTTGTCTTGTAAATTACTTATGTTTTAGAATTAAATCATTAATCTGAATATCCCGTCTTCATTATCAGCCTCTGTCTTCATCCTCGTCCTCGTCCTCGTCCTAGATTTCGTCCTCGTCCGTGACATCTGGCAAACGACTCAATATACCTGGAATTAGTGCTCTAGATCCTGGTCGATGGGTCATCACAAAATTAAACTGGGATGGAAATTCAGACCATCTTACCTGAAGCTGGTAAAGTTGTTTTGCGGTCAAAAATGTCTTCGAGTCCTTGTGGTCTATAATAATTTCGAATGTGGACTGAACCCCCGCAAGCTCTGGTCGACATTCTTTCAATGATTTTACTATGGCTAGCAATTCTTTATCATAAATATCATAATATGATTCAGCTGGACTGTGTTTCGAAGAGAAGAAAGCGACTGGATGAAGAATATTGTCGTCACCTGTCTGAAGCAGCGCACCACCCGAAGCCCAATATGACGCATCAGTCTCAACCACTGTGTATCTATGATAATCAAAATACCCAAGTACTGGTGCTTGCGTGAAAAAATTCTTTAAATATCGAATGCCTTATCCTGATTGTTTGACCAATTCAATTTTACGCCTTTCTGTAAGGGGAGGGTTAATGGCTGCATAAGCACCGAATATCCTTTAATGAAACGCCTATAATAATTTGCGAATTCTAAAAAGTGCTGCAACTCTTTTAAGTTAGGTGGCCCCTTCCAACCCTCAGTTGATTTTACTTTTGCAGGATCCATGCTGAGCCCATCAGTAGAAATAATTAGCCCCAGATACTTTGTCTTCTTTGTATAGAATTCTGATTTTGAAATATCAAGCTGTAGACCTGCATTTCCCAACCGTCTCATTACTTCGTCTACATTTTTTGTGTGTTCCTCTCAGGTCTTTGAGTGGATCAGGAGGTCATCTAGATATGCTGTACAATACTTATCCAATGCGTTATGTAATATGTGGCTGATGTAGTTTTGGAACGTTGCCGGCGTATTGCATAAACCGAATTGTGTTACTAACATTTCATATAATCCAAACCATGTGGTAAAAGCTTTCATCCAATCGTGTCCTTCTGCAATCCTAATATGATTGAAAGCAGATATGACATCCAATTTCTTATTAAAATTTGTACCAGATATGGAACCCAGGGTCTCCCTAATCAAGGGGAGTGGATAGCTGTTATGGCCAGGCAAGATTTGGCCAACTTTCACGGAAGGAATCTAAAAGCTGATCCAAAGTAGACGCGTCCTGTTTGCTGGCAATTTTTATACAAACTGGATAGATTGATTTGAAGAAAGAGGAGTGCCTTGTCGCGTTCGAGAAGGACCTTCTGAAAGGATACAATTGTTTTCTAGTTACAGGTAACTGAATCAGGGAAGCAGGGTGCGGTAAGGCACGTATGTTAAAGATCGCACAAAATGTCACGGGATGTATAAAGGGAATATCAGGATCTGGATGGGTCGGTATAAAAAACTGTGTTGTGCGATAAAAAGAGTAAATCTAACTATGTATATGAAAGTCTATAAGTTGTTTGTTTGTTTTCTATTTTACGTCGTGCCAGCGCTCAACACGTTTCCCAAGGTCACATGCCGGTTAGCTCAGTCTAGAAAAACTACCCGACGTGCCGACGCTCCTAAGATCCCGGCATAAAGTAACTGGGCCCTGGCCCTCCTGCCAGGTGCCACAATCTAAACATACACCAAAAACACCCTTCCTCTGGGTCTTCTGTTAACTATCTGCAGACAGAATTAAAATTTAAATCTACATGCTAGAGAGGAGAAATCATCTACCACCGGTACAGACAGAGCTACTAGTACGTGATTGAGTCCCGCTAAATACTTCGTATGGTGCGAGTGTAAAAGCTAGGAGTGAGGAAAGTCTCTAAGTCCCAAGTTTGCTAGGCAATTCCTAGGACTTAGTCCTGTGACACTTTGTGATGACACCCATTTGTATTACTTCGTGTTTTACAAACACTGATCAGTGTGAACAGATCAGCAACATCATAGAAATTTTTCCGATACGTAAATCTGCTTGATCGCGTTCCTACGAGATTTTAAAAATCGTTAATAGAAAAATATAGTTTCACAAATGGCTTCGTCTTCCTTAGTCCCCGGTAAATCGAGCGATGAAGATGGTGGAAACCAATTCATTATTGAGCAGATGAAAGACTACAAGACTGGAGATTATACTGATTCTGACTTCTCGTGATATTTTGGGGATTCTTTCGAAGATTGGAAAATTACGGATTTCGAACTCTGCAGTTGTAATAAGCTTATACAACTACGGAAGGTTCTTCGTGACCACGGTGTGTACGTTGATACTGGACGAACAAAACCAGAGATTGTTGAGGCTTTTATGGCTGTGGTGAAAAAAGAAATACCCTGGCCAAGTCTCTTTACCAAACGAGGATTTCAGTCTTCTGAAAAGCGTGAGGATGAAAGCTTGTCAACAAAGCCCTTCCGTAAAGCGTCGTTGTTTGAGCCCAGACGAAAGGTTCAAGAGGAGGCACTAAAAAAAGACTTTAAGAACCCATTGTTCAACTTTCAATATCAACGAACTCCATTTAACCCACAACCTAAATGGCCAACTCTTTTTAGCACAAGCGAACTGCAATCCTGAATACGACCTATAGATTTTGCACCACAATTCAACAATCCAAGTCAAAATATTTTACATGATAGGGAACTAGGTACATTTCTCAAGTACTATTTGTCAAACGACTGGAAATGTAGCGGACAGCCAAAAAACAGTATAAGATTTAAATGTAATATATTCCTTCATAATTATGCTCGTGCGCTACTCCCGAGAACAGCGTACTGTAGTACTTTCCAAACTATGCTTACAGGCGGTGCATTAAAGAGATACTTCACGACGTGTCAGAATTTTCATTCGCACGAGGATATATTTCACTCGCTTCAAGCATATTTCAAAAGTGATGAACACCATTGTAGCATGTTTTGTCAATGGCAAAATTGTTCACTAAAAGGATTTTCGAAAAAGAATCCTGATAAAACCTTGAGCGAGACTTTGAGATTGATGATTGCATATTTGGAAGAATTGTAGTACTCTTTAAGCAAAGAATATTAGGAATAAAGAAGCATGTACAACAGACCCATTGATGCGTGAAGATATGAGCCCGCATGTCGATTGGCTTGCTTCCGTCCACCACCAGGCCTCCAAGGTCTTATCAATGACCTAATATCCTCAGTTGCAACCTACAAAGACACTCAAGACCCTTCTAAAGATCCAAACGAAGTCCTGCTCGTTGATAGACGATATCATATGCCGTGTAACACCCCACAGTATGAAATACCCATCAAATATCAATCTCAACCCTTTGGAGACCTGAAATACAAGAAACCGCCTTTCAATAAAAGTCAACCAAGCTAAGCTATGACTAGCCGCTCTTGTTATGTATGTGGCGCAAATGGATGTTGGTATTCTATCTACTCTGAAGCTGAGCGGCAATGATCTAGGTATAACTTCAAGGAAAGAGTTAACTTGAGGGTTGAAAAATATTTCATGGATGCAGGCAATTAATGGCGTTGAAAAAGATAATTAAAATAGACAGGGATATTATAAAAGCTGGTAGAGTTAACGTTCTGTTTGGAATCGGAGCTATCTCATCAGTTTCATGGATCCGCAATTAGAATTCTAATACTATTATTAAATTGTGATAAGATGAAGGGGTAGTTAATTATAACTATCAATTTAATAATAGCTTCCCCTATACAATTAGTCATGTAAAAAGTCATATAAGGATATGCAAGAGAGCTATGAAGAGAAGGACATGAACACAGCTATTAATGCGAAGATATTGGCAAAAATTGATTACAATTAATTACTGCTGGCAAATGCTTCTACTCTTGTATATAATAGCTCAGCGTGGGAGAGCTTTACTCCTCACGCAACGTCTTCTTTACTTACTCATTACAATACATTTGTTTATCCATCTCTTCTTCGGGAAGACCATCTATACATTCTCCAGTTCTTCATCAGCAAGACCCACGTGTAACATCTACTGCAACTAGTTGCCTATTCATCTCTTCCAAGAGAAGACTTGTCATCACTTTGACCCATTAAATATCCTCATTTACCACCTAGATCTTCACTAGGCTATATAACGCACTCCGTGGATTACTCTCAAACCCTCATCCTTGAGAATCAGTTGGATAAATTGACTTGTCTACTCAGATTAGGGTGATCAAATTCCATGTGATACACGCTGACACCCATTTTATTCTATGCCTAAAATATATGGATGCTATGCATGTATATTTCAACAACACAAATCACACACTTGTACTGTGACAGCCGTAGCCTGTAGATATCTAGGCGCTCATCTCTTCCCAATGATGCACTCTAATTGGGCTAGACTCGGCATCAGGTTAATCCAGGATTCCGTACTCTTTGTAATTTCTATGTGTCACGGACTGACCCTGTAAAGTTGTGTTGCACCTGGCCAACTGTGTCATGAGTGTACTCAAATCACAGTTAATGCGTTGCGATAGTTACAGTGTTGCGATAGCAACAGTTACCACCCAAGATACCAATCTGTTGCTATGATACGGATGTAGGCTATGGCACCACCGGTTATGGTAACTGCTCTCATGTACTTAAGGGAGCTCTGAGACTGTATCTGTACTGTAGCTTCTTGTCTTGTAATTTACCTACTCTCTTGATCTCATCTTCGTTCTCGTCCTAGTCCTCGTCTTCGTCTCCGTCCTAGTCCTCGTCTTCGTCCTCGTCTTCGTCTCCGTCCTAGTCCTCGTCTTCGTCCTAGTCCTCGTCTTCGTCCTAGTCCTCGTCTTCGTCCTAGTCCTCGTCTTCGTCCTAGTCCTCGTCTTCGTCCTAGTCCTCGTCTTCGTCCTAGTCCTCGTCTTCGTCCTAGTCCTCGTCTTCGTCCTAGTCCTCGTCTTCGTCCTAGTCCTCGTCTTCGTCCTAGTCCTCGTCTTCGTCCTAGTCCTCGTCTTCGTCCTAGTCCTCGTCTTCGTCCTAGTCCTCGTCCTACTCTCCGTCCTAATCCTAGTCCACCGTCGACGAGCCCTGACACTATGTAGCAATGAGAGTTGTCACAGCACAGAATAGGCACAAGAGAAAGTACAGCTTGTATGGTGATAATTCAGTCTGTGAAGCAAATACTAAGCTGGAGAGGTATGGAAATGAATAGAATCTAATTACAAAATGCCCTGAGGCTATTCCTATTCGGGCGGGTTTCCACTAAATCGCCGCGCACGTGCTCCTTCCCGCATCAGCCATCAATCTCAAAACCTCCCTCTACGTAATTGTATATCATGACCGAGCAGAATGCCGTGCCGTGACAAGAGTCTTCTCTCTTTAGATTAAATATAACTTATAATTCACCACAAGCAGTACGCTTCCCCTGACACATACAAGGCAATAAAGAGTACCCTGTCCTAAGAAAATTTGGACACCTGCTTATGCTCCTTCCATTTTGCGCAATAAGCTCGACATTTCTCAATACTAATGAGTTACAATAACTTCATAGACAATTTTGGCATCCATCTGTGAATTGACTGACTTGGTGTCAGGATTGTCTTCTGTATAATCTATATATGTGGAGATAACCTGATTCTAGAGTTCTATGATTCTGGTCTGGCCTTTTGGCCGAGTGGTTATGCAACTATCTCATACATAATGTAAAATGGCACTATTTAGCCTGAAAACCACCTCTTCGACCCATTTCTCTGCCTTGCTGTCTACATGCTGCTCCAACACTCAGATAGTTGAAGGGTCAGGCCACAAAGACCAGAGCCAAAGTCATTGCAGGTAGAACGGCTGCAAAGCCGGTAATTTTCTGTAGTCAGTACAGACGTACAACTATCGGGTATTGGGTGTTACAGCACGTCAAGGAGGTTTTATAAGTTATTATATTGCTGTCAAGAGGTACGCTTGTAAAGGCAATAAAAGACGAAGAGAGGAGGTAGCTACTCTCGACCCTCTCTAAGATATCTCCCTCGGCTGTGCTCAGTCATCCAACGTGATGCCAAGGCGCGCTAACCTGTATCCCCACACGCACGCAATACGGCTCTCACGGATCGTGACATTACCCCCCCTCCTGAAGAACTGCGACCGCGCAGTTGCAGTCATAGCGTGATCGTCTTCCAATTCGGAGTAGTTGTTGATACCATTGTTGTACGCCTCTAGCCACTTCTGGAGTAGTCTAGGTGGTCCCCTGGCTGTTGGGTAGCGTATATGGAATCTCTTGATCATATGAGGTGCTGTCATAGCGTTGGAGCAGGGGTACCATTCGAGGTCTTTGTCAGCGCCCTTCCATTGAATCTGGTACTGGAGAGTGTTGCAATAGACTCGAGAGCTTAATATCCCCTCAATTTCCCATTCGTCTTGCTCAGGGAGTAGTTGAATTGGTGCTGGGGCTTGTCGAACCTGTCCTGGTAGTGGGTCCTGTACGAACTTCCGCAGCAAATGGGAGTGAAATACAGGATGGATTTTCCATTCTTCCGGTACCTTCAACTCCCAGCTCTCCCCAACCTTCTTTAGTACTTCAACAGGGCCATACCACTTGTCTGAAAGCTTACGTGAAGGTCTGCTCATTTTCCAGTTTGCGATAGAGACTAGAACCATGTCTCCAACTTCCCAGTCAACTTCCCGACGGCTACGATTAGCTAATCGCTCCATCTTCTCCTGTTGAATCTTAAGCGAGGATTTAGCGAATTCCATTGCATCCTTCATACGAGTTGCTACACAGAGAGCATCTTCTCGATTCAGGGTCTCCGTGGCAGTAGTAGGAGGCTCAGGGTTATGTAAGTCCCAGGATGCACGCGCCTCGTAGCTATTGAGTAGTTGGAATGGTGACAAGTTGCCAAGAGATTCGTGAGGTAGCGTAAGCTGAGCAATATCCATAATCGGTAAGAGAGAGCTCCAATTGTCTTGATAGTAGGTATAGAATGGACGAAGTCTCTGCTTGATATACTGATTCATGATTTCCGTCTGGCCATCGACGTTGGGGTTATATGATGTAGTCAACTTGACCTTGGTGCCGAGAATACGACAATATTCGTTCCAGAAACTTGATACAAACTGAGGTCCACGGTCGGAGACTATGGAGTCTGGCATCCCAAAGTGACGACTCCAGTGGACAGCGAATAGCGTCGCCATCTCCTTTGCCGTGATGGTCTTATGGCAGGGGATCGAGACTGGTTTCTTTGATAGCCTGTCCATGATCACGAAAGCAGCGTCAAAACCGTTCTCATCTAGCGGTAGCTCCGTGAAATCCATGGTCAAATGCTGGTAAGGTCGCGCGGGATTGGTAGGGGGTGGAGGAAACCAGGAGTCTTATCTCTCCTCGCCTTCATACGAGCACAGCTGCAGTTAGAGATATAACGGGTGATATCGGCCGTCATTCCAGCCCAGTGATATTTGCGGCCTAAGAGGAGCTTGACCTTACTGTTCCCAGCATGCGCAACTTGAGGTTGAGCGTGAACGTGACGGATTAAAGTCGTACGGAGCTCTGGCGGTTCCAGAGGAACCTCCAACCGCCCATGGAAGAAGAGCTTACCGCTAGCCAGCGTGTACTCGGGGTGATGCTGCCGAGCCTTCTCGCGTAGAGTTTCAAGCTCCTCCGATTCCTTGTTTGCTGTAAAGACTTGGTCGATGATATCGTAGTTTTCGATATCGTAAGCAGCTGTCGACGTAGCGTCAGGGGCCTCTCCAACTAGAAACTGTTCTTCAGGGAGCTCTAGTGGTACTAAATCGACTGGTGAGACAGTCTCACGGGTGCCAAGCGGTGAGATTTCCACATAATCGTGGTCAACAATTTGCAGGTCAGCTAGTTGCGTCTGTGCCATTTCCTGGAGAATCTCGTTACTGATCTTATCGTTGGGAATCATCTGTTGGTTGCGTAGAGCACGCTTCTTAGCTTCCAATGGTGAGAGGTCTTGATCTCTACGGGAAAGTGTATCTGCCAGGGTGTTTGTAACTCCTGTTCGGTACATGATCTCAAAGTGGAATTGGGCGAAGAACTCCGCCCACCGTGCTTGTCGAGCGTTGAGATCTTTTGTTGACATAAAGTACTCCAAGGCGCGGTGATCGGTATAGACGTGAACCGTCTTTTGCGCACCCAGCAACTCAGGTTTGTACTGTTGGAAAGAGCGGAAAATCGCAAGTAGCTCTTTGTCGTGGATCGGGTAATTCAGCTCTGCGTCTATCATGGTTTTAGAGAAGAAACCGACTGGGTGGAACATTCCATCGTCTTGAAGCTGTGAAAGCACGCCAGCCACTACCCCATCAGAAGAGTCAGTTTCGAGTCTAGTTTGCTTGAATGGATCGTAGTGACACAAGATAGGAGCCGTCTGTAGGGCGTGCCGGAGACGTTCCCATGCCTCCTTGCAAGCTCCACCGAAGTGGAAGGGGACGTCTTTCCCAGTCAGTAATGTGAGTGGTCGGCAAATACTGCTGTAGTCTTTGATAAATCGACGGTAGAAGTTACAGAAACCTAGGTAGCTTTGTACGCCGCGAACGTTGCTAGCATATTCCCAATTCTTGATAACCTCAATTTTCTCGGGGTCTACCTCAATCCCGGTGGTACCAATGATGAAGCCCAAGAATTTCGTACGTGTCACGCCGAATTCAGACTTCTTGATGTCTGCCTGGAGGCCGTGGTCTCGCAATATCTCCAATATTTTTTGTACGTGAAGGTCATGCTCCGCTTCTGAATCTGAGTAGATCAAGATATCGTCAAGGTAAGCTGAGCAGAAGTCGTCTAGGTATTCCATTAAGATATCGTTGATAAAACGTTGAAAGGTGGCAGGGCCATTAGTCAAGCCAAATGGGAGTACTTTGTACTTATATGTTCCGTAACGAGTGCGGAAGGTAGTGAAGTCTTCCGAATCTTTTGACATACGTATTTTGTGAAATGCCTGCTGAATATCGACTTTGGTGAAGATCTTTGCTTTAGAGATTCTAGCCATCATCTCATCAATCAAGGGAATAGGATAGGGATCTTTCTGGGTAAGCTCGTTCAGCTTTCGGAAATCGACACAAAATCGAAGCCCACCGCCAGCCTTCTTTGCCATAAGGATAGGCGCAGCCCAGGGCGCGTTTGATGGTGCAATGAAACCTTTATGGAGGTTCTCAGTGATATAACGCTTAGCTTCAGCGAGATATTCGTCTGGCATGCGTCGGAGAGGCTCTGTCGTAAGCGTGTTATCGCCGATGAGTTTAATTTCGTGGTCGACGGCGGGTCTCCTCGCAGCGAGGTTGTCTGAAGCTCTGGTAGAGAATAGGTCCTTAAACTCCTTCCACTTCTCGGGGAGGCGCTCTGTAACTAACTCATCGTTCTGCCGGTATTTAGCTTCGCGAGTTTCCGCCGGGGAGAGACCTGCATCAAGAGCCGACAATTCCACGGCAACAGCGGCAAGCTCGTTTTGACGTCGTTGGATCTCATCTTGAATATCTTTGAGGGAGGCGACGAGAACTTCCGAATCGTCGTTATGGGCCTTCTGGCGGTGCTTCCGATGCAAGTAGAACTGGTGCATTGAGGCGGCGGAGATCAGGTTGATATCAGTCTTACACGGCTCGTTTTTAACTCGGCGAGTTGCCACGGCGACGGTCTGGCGTTGGAGAGCTTGATCAGCTTGCTCGACTCGTGAGCCGGGATCACGGGTGGTAGAGGACGATTTAGCCAGTTGGTGATCAGCGAGTAGTTCATTCATTCTTAGGAAGCCTTGCTTAAGTTCCCTGACAAACGAGGAGGGACGCTTTTGAGTCTTCTTCGTCGAAGGGAAGGGAGAGTTTGTACACTAGAGAGCTCTTCTTCAAACAGAGCATCTCGTCGTTGCTGGTCAAGTTGGTGCTGTAGGTTCACCATGGGCGTCTTGGGAGGTAGGAGTAGCTCTAGACGCCTATCGAAGTAGTGCTGAGGTGGCATATCAAACGGCCACTCTAAACGGTTTTTCGTACGACGATTGTAATTCTGCTTGAGTTCGTAATGTTCTAAGAACTTTCGGCCGATGAGCACATCGTTGCTTCCCAGGTCGGTAATCAAGAATGGGAAGTTGACGCGGCGGCGATCGATCGTGAGGGTAAGGAGAATTACGTGGGTGATAGCAGCGCCGGCTTGTCCGTTATAACCAGTAGGTATAATTGGCTTGGGGAGAGTAAGGAATTTGACGCCTAAAAGGTCACGAAGTTGGAGAGCGACAGAGGTACGAAGCGCCCCAAAGATATTTGCTCCGCCGTCGATATGTGCAGTTGTTTTGATGAATGATCCATTTCTACCTAATTCAATACTAACTAGGAATTGTTTTCCTCCAGTAAGAGAACGGAAATCAGCATTCAAGACTTTCCACAAATCGAGGCATTTGCCATGAGAGGAGACTGTTCCACGGCTTAAGAGTTTCCCGACAGCTCGTCAACCTCAACAGGTTGTAGGCCGTCTTCGTCGCCGTCATCGTGCTCTAACATTAATTCCTCCACCGATCTACCAGTCAGTTCTGCGATCTTTACGGCGTTGGGGCAATCCCTAGCCCAATGGCCTTCCTTTCGGCAGAGACACAGGTATTGGTAGCGCTGAGAGTACGACGTATGACTTGTGGTAAGGTCTCAGGAGTGGTAGGGAAGCGTACAGCGGGGGTGTTGCGAGCAGCTTCAGCCGTCAGGCGTTCAGCAGTCCATCCCGATTTTTTCAAAATACCCGGGTTTCTGCTAGCGTTGTTTCCGACGGCGACAGCACTACCTTCTTATGGAGAGCATCCTCGGCGAGGATGTTGCGAGATTCTCGGTCGGTGACAGCTAAGAACTCGTCGAGAGTAGTGTAGTTGTTGCTCATCTTGTACTTCTCAGTCATAATTTGGAGCTTTAAGGCGGGAGAGATTTTCTCACAAACGTCATCAAACCAACGAGCCCTGGCGATTTTACCAGTGATGGCTAGGTTGGTGAACTTGATGCGGAATTGATTGTATGTCATATTACTAGTCATCTTCAAGATGCTGTAGGCAGCTTTGGCTTTTTGGACACGGTTGTGGTCGAAGAAACGTTGATCTAGGGCAGCGAGGACGTCGGCAGCACCCTTGAATTCGGTGGTAACATCTGTATCCATATGCTGAAGGATAATAGTCTTGGCCTCTCCTCCAGTACACTTGAAGTACGCCTTTACCTGGGAGTCTCCAGCGCAGAAGTTACCAGAGAACTCCTCAATAAAGAGCTTCATGTCCATCTTCCAAGCATCGTACTCAATCTCTCCATTGTGGTTGGTAAAGAGGAGGCGGGGATAGCGAATCTTGTGAGAATCGACAGGTTTGTCAGAATTGTCAATCTTTGGGAGGTAGTGATCAACAGCTGGTTGTAGGTCCGCAGTAAGTGCGCGAGACTTTCTAGCAGCATCTTCGGTAGCTTCGACGGCGAGAGCAGAAGCAACTGCAGTCTTGAGCATCTCGTTGATTGCCGCCAACTGGCTGGCAGAGAATGCTTGGTCCACCATTGTGTGTTCGTCTTCCTCCTTGATTGTATCACTCTCAATAGTTCTCAATATGTTCTCCTCCACTGGCGCGGTATCGCCTTTCTTCTTCTTTTCCTCCGCGGGGTATCCAAATCGGGCTGGTGTAGAGAGCTCTCGATTGCTTCGGCGCAGTTGCATATGGGAGGGACCGCTCTTCGTGTGTGTAGTATTGAGACGAATGCGCGTAGGTAGGGAGGGGTTTGCAGAGGTCGAGATTGGAAGTTGAGGATACGCGCACGAGGCTGATGGCGAGGCTGAAGCGCAAATCTGTGTCGCAAATTCGCAAAGTTTGAGGTATCGTATCAAAAAGGTGATGCCGATAGAGAGAGGGAGTTCAGCTTGCTCTGAGACTGTCTGCAATCGAGAAATGAGGCAGAAGGCACCTGTAATTATACAGGTAAGGCGGGAGTTGTAGGAGTCGTACCAAAAAGGTGGTGCCGACGTCGAATTTGTTCCGAGTGGATATTACTGCTTCCCAGCGAGGTGATGGTCTTTTATTATGTTACGGCACGTCAAGGAGGTTTTATAAGTTATTATATTGCTATCAAGAGGTACGCTTGTAAAGGCAATAAAAGACAAAGAGAGGATGTAGCTACTCTCGACCCTCTCTAAGATATCTCCCTCGGCTGTGCTCAGTCATCCAACGTGATGCCAAGGCGCGCTAACCTGTATCCCCACATGCACGCAATACGGCTCTCACGGATCGTGACATTGGGCCCTGTAGAACATACTAGAAACCATTGACAAAGGAGCTAGAAAATGTTTCACAGGATTAAGATTGAGAATAAACCTTGGAGAAACTGCTAGAAATAATATCCTTGCAGTATCAACTGGAATTATCCAGAAGTAACCTGGCCTTAAAAGGAAGATCTTAGAAGCCAACTCTCGGAATACTTCGGTGGTAATTGATATCACAAGCTTGATGTAGCAGTAATAATTATGGTACATATAAAAATTGATCTCTCCCTCCCCCGTCTACCTAGAAGGAAACATCTATAAACTGTAAAACCCCCTGTCTCCTAACACCATTCCCAAACAGGTACCTCATTACTCATCAACACAATTAGTCATTAGTTCTAAGGAAATACATATTGATCATTGGACCGTTAAGTCATTAAACACTGGCAACAAACAAAACAAAAGTTAATGCCATACTTGTACATTATACACGGTCTACCATAACTTTGTTCCTCTCCACCAATTCATGGTGATCAATTTTGATAGTGTTGGTGTCAATAAGATCTCTCAGAGCATTAGAACACTTTGATTTTGTCATTGCATCTGCTGGATTGCAGTCTCCTTTGACCCAGCATACATGGGTAATTTTGCGTCCCTCATACAATTGACAAAGGCACATGAGATCTATCATAAATCTCTTTTCGCGAGTGGTGCCGAGTTTTACCAAGCATTTGTATAAAGATTTCGAGTCAGTACAAATAGTCAGAGGAATGTGCATGCCAAGGATTTTCTCGAGAGTTGATTTTATTGTTGCTCCTGAGTCAAATCCATGTACCATTGCGTACAATTCTGCAGCGAGGACACTTCTAGTTATTCTTTTACATTTGATGGAGGACCAGTGCAAAATATTTGCTCTATTTTCTCTATCTGCGAGTTGTATTATGAAACCAATCTGGGTCGAAAAATCTTTGTTGTTCGCAAATGATGTGTCAGCAAATACTATTAATTTTAATGAATTAATGTCGAGTTTTATGAACTTCAATCCTCTGGATAAATTTTCTTTTTGCCAGTTAATTCTTTTGTTCAGTAATTTGATATCTGATTCATTTGGATCGATAATTTGAGTAGCAGTAGACAGGTCAAATGAAGCTTCTGGTTGACACAAGCTTGCCACATATGCCCCTCGTGCTCTTTGGGCGACATATTGTTCTTTTGGTGTTAGTGCCTTTCTAACTTTGTTCCTTGGGCTGATTGTATCTTTAGGTATAGGAGAAATTGGGCACAAATTTTCACAATGCTGTGCCTGTGTTAGAACAATTTATCGGTCCTCTTCAAGATTGAGTCTTCCCCCATTAAATTTGATTGGAGTTAACATTGTGAGCATCTCTCGTTCCTCTGCAATGAATCCTGCTTTGCTTAACTCTTCTTGTTCCCTCTTCATAAATGCTTCATCAGCTCCGAAAAGTGTATCATCTGTCTGCATACCAAGTATGCAGACCTCATTGCCATCTGGTCTGCTGCGCAGGAGGCAAGGATCGTACGTTGATTGTACCATTTGTAAATTGTCGGTGTGGTGTTTCAAGTAAGTGTTGTACCAATGATTTCCTGCCTCGGGTATGCCATACAAGGGCTTGATAACTATTAATACGGGTCTTACTTCTGCTAGTTCTGGAGGTGGTTGGACGAAAAAATCACGGCACAAATTTGTCGATGATTGTACATATGCCTGAGATATGTCACGGATGTATAAATTGAGTTGTAGCGGGGTAGTTAAGGCGAGGATAATTTTTTGACAAACCCTTTGAATGGTGGGTGACTGAGTTAATACGAAGTCTTTTCCATGATCCTTATACGCTTGTACAACGAGTCGGGACTTTTCAAAAGCTTTGTCTGTTCCTTTATTTTTCACCTCATCAACAAATCGCGAGTTGAAAATTTTTTTCCTAGCGGAATATCTGTATATTGGACAAATTCAAAGAAACCTTTTTCAAGCAAGCCTTGTATTTCTTTTTGTCAGGAAATTTGAAATGAAGGATCCTGTGTAGTTGTGGAGGATTTAAAATATGTATTGGATAGGCTGTGTCTCAATATCTGATCAGATAACAATGTACGTTGGGATAATTATATGTTCTTGTTTAAAACTACAGTAGTGATGCATCTATGATAAAATTACACGAGGCTGACTATTCAGCCTTGTACCCCTAAATTCTGCCAAGATCTATGTAATGACAAACAACACTGGCATTTTTTCTTTTTGTCAGTCTTTGCCCAATTTACTCCCTGCTATTGGTTGGTCTACTAATCCCTCGATCTTAATCACAACCTCGTTTGTGTCGATCAACTGCTCTAAGGCTTTGTTAGGTGATGCCTTAGTCATTGCATCAGCTGGGTTATCTTTTCCTTGAATCCATCATACATCAGTTATTTCCCTTTGTTTGTAGGATTGCCTAAAGGCCATGATGTCGATCATCAGACGTTTTTCTTTAGTAGTACCTAGTTTGACTAGACACTCGTATAGCGAGTACGAGTCAGTACAAGCTACCAAAGGGATTGGTGGAAGATTGAGCTGACTAGTAATCATTTGTATTGTTGTAGTTAGAGAAATACCAACATCAAATCCATTTACCATTCCGTAAATCTCAGAAGCAAGGACACTCCGGGTAACTCTCTTGCATTTAGTTGACAACCAGTGGACAATGTTACCCTTCAGTATAAAGCTATCTCCTTGGATTATTTTGTTGCCAAGTACCACCACAAAGCCTATTTGTGAACTAAGGTCTTTGTTGTTTGCAAAAGATCCATCTGCAAAGACAAATAATTTTGCTTTCTCTAGGTCCAGTGGTACGTAACAAATTCCCTTGACAATATTTTCTTTTTGCCATCTAATTCTCTTGTTCAAGTTTTCACAGTCTGCTAGTTCTGGCTTTTAGATTTGTGCCGCTGTCGAGAGATCGAACGAGGCCTCGGGTTGGCAAATAGAGGCTATGTAGGCGCCACGAGCTCGCTGTTCCAAGTATCTCTGGCCACAATCACGGGCGTTGTTATTGATAGGTTCTAATTTAGAGCCTTGGCTCTTCTTGTTACGGCCTTGTATTCCTAACCTTCAGGGCCTCTGTGTCACAGGCTCATACCTGGTTATCATTAGGCTACTGCCTAACAAATAAGGCTTGAACTCTTCCAACCATGTTAAACACCATACATGGCATGAACCCCTCCACGACTCAATAGACCCAAGTATAGGCCTTGGCTCAGTTCATGCAAATCTATTCTTAAATGACAAATTTAGATTGCAGACAGGACGACTCGAACACCAGTCGTGAGTCATCTAAGCCACATGCATCATAACTATTTTAATAACTAAAATTGCTAACATTAAAATGAAGCTAAATTAAAATAGACGGAGATGCTGGTGTTTGTCGGAGGACAGGTCATGATCTATTTTGAGAATGGTATGAAATGAGGGAACGAGATCATAGTCTTGTAAATAAATAGGCGGCTTTCAGTCATGTCTCTTCTCGTTACTTTAAGATTTTCATTTGTATCTAGCTCTGAGTTCAGTTTGAATAAAACGCCACTTTAAGACCGTCACACTCTGATGCAATTGTTCTTTTCGGGTATTGTAGTGTGACCCTATATGCGCACGGACCAGTTGTATATTATGTATATATGTATATCTCTAGATACCTCTTGTTATCTTCTTTCCCTAGTTTAGAATCTTATGAATTATATTCCAGATCTTTGTCCTTATCTGATTCGACTTGTTCATCTGCTAACCTGTGCTCCCTTCTGGTCGTCACACTTCTGTACCATAAGGATAACACCATCCTCTCCTACTGAAAGTTTGGCACCATTGAAGTCGATTGGAGTGCCTGCGGTCAGCTTGGTCTTGTCTTTAGCCCTGAATTCAGCCCTTTTTAATTCGTTATCCTCTTTGGCTGAAAATTCGGGGGATACCAGCATGAGCGTGTCGTCTGTTTGCATGCCTATTATTGCAAATGGGCCTTTTGTACTGACCAATAAACAGGGGTCGTAGGTAGAGGTTTGCATTTGCAACTTGTCCTTGTGATGACCTTGGTAGGTTGTGAACCAATGGACACTTGCTTCCGCAATGCCGTACAAAGGTTTGATGACCCTGATGATCGTTCCTTTTGGGTACTTAGATTGGAGTTCTGTTGGCAAAGATGCCAGGATTACACGGTTAAGGTTGGTTTTTGACTACGGATAGGCCTGGGTGATATCTCGTAGCTCCAGATATAGGCCTTGTTTCAAGAGGGAAGGTGCTGAAGCCAGGATTAAACGTTAGCTCATCCTCTGAATAGTAGGCAATTGGGTAAGTATTTGGTTCTTTTCGTGATTGTTATAGCCCTGAATAACTAGACGAGATTTTTCATACGGCTTTTCAGTTTTACCTTTGATTTCGCGGACCATTCTGGATTTGAACAGTCTATGCTGTCCGTGCTGGACTTTGTCAAACAGCTCAAAGTTGAAAACACCGCGCCCAATCAAATCGTTGATCTCCTTGGCATCTGATTCTTCGAAAAGGGCCCCAAGGGCAGTTATGATGCCATCGTTACGTAGCTTGACAGCTAGTAGACAATCACCCTCTTCCTTCTTTGAAACATACGTTGCCATGGGCCTAGGTTTGTTACTCGAGCCTGGAGGGCGACCTCGGCTACAATTTGGGCGCAATGGTAGGTTTTCGTATTCGGATCCCTCTTCTTCTAAAATTTCCTTATTATTAGTATTAGAATCGGCGAGTAATTCAATCTGGTGGTCTGTTTCTGAATTACGGTGGTAGGGCTGAACTACTGTAGACCGGAAGACTGTGGGCCCCTGGGGTAGGTCTATTGTGATTGAATGGCCGTCGACTGAAATGACCTTGAAGGAACCTTGCCAACCTTTCTTTTACCGCCACACTCGCACCTCACTTTGTAAGGGCAAGGCCAGTACTTCGCTAACAGAAGGACCATTTCGAGTATTGAGGGCATTTCGAACCTGTCGTTGAGCCGAAAATCTTCGCAATGCTTTCATCGCCTTCTGGACTGCCTCAGCTCGTTGTATTATATTTGGCGACGGCGGGGAGTCTAAGTTAATTCTAGGATACGCTCCAAAGGCTAGCAGCGTAGGTACCAGGCCGTCGGGTCCAGCTGTGTCATTGACAGCCTTAACTGCCATCTGAAGAATAGACTTAGGGGTGTAGATTCTACAGAGCTCTGCCGAAAGAATTTCATAAGCCCGGCGCAGGGGTGCATGGTACCGCTCAAGTTTGCCGATCGACTAGTGAGCTTTGATGGGAACTTCTCTGCAAGTGATACCCATGATAAGGGCTTCGTTCCTGAATTCCAATGATGAGAAATTGGTACCTGCATCGTGAGTAATTACGTCGGGGGGGCCCTGGTAGGTATCAATCCACAGTAATTGTAGTGTTTGCCAGGTATCTTTAGCACTCATTGTAGTTAAGAATTGAGCAGCTTGGAAATTTGTAGCTGAATCGACTACGTGTAGTACCGGCTTACTTTCCAGATACATTACGTCAGCCAATATTTCGTAATTGAATTCATGGTCATCTTTCAACGAAAATTTGAAACGCTTGGGGGCCGGACTGTGCAACTGGCAATGGTGGCAAAACTTAGAAATTTTACTAAGAGTTTCTTTGGAGATACCCTCGTGGCCTGATTTGGATAAAAGCTTATATAAATGGTCTGTTGCGGGGTGACCAAATTGTCGGTGCAGTCGCCGAAGTTCGGTTTCCGTCAGAAAGAGAGCAGCATTTTTGGTTCGAGGAACCGCTAGCCAAGGATGCCCCCATCGTCGAAGGACCGGTATCGTTCTTCCATTCTGGACCAGTTGATTAGCTGTATTATTAAAATATACATTCAGACAATCCATGTCGGCTAAGCACAGCAAGAATGGTGTGGGTGCTCTTAGAACATGAAACTTGATGTGACCAATTGGTGTGTCAAGGCCAATTGAACCCATTGAAACCGTGACTGTGCCCTTTCCAAATTTAACCGAAGCCTCTCCTTTGGTAGAAGTATCTAGAGTAAGTTCCTTGTGTTCATTTTGAAGAGCTTGGAATTGTTCAAAGCCGGCGGTAGACAATCGTGCTGCTCCGGTATTGATTAGAATCCCCTGAAAACAGGTGCGTGAATATCGATCTTCAATCATGAATTGATTTGCCGGAGTTGTGGTCTCTGACAGGCAGAAGTTGTCAACACCTGTGATGTGGTGAAGAAAAGCCTGGTCAGTCAGATACTGAATCGCCTGTTCACTGTAATCTTTTTCATCATGGCATTCTTGATCTTGAACCAACTGGAAATCCATCTCGTGACCTTCATAGCCAGCCAGGTACGTTGCAAAACTATCGGTCGAATCGCCAGTAAATTCACAATGTGCTAGATATTGTTTCCTTGCGCGTCTACGTTCCTCTCCCGAGTGCTTTGTTGACCAACAGCCCTCTTTGTGGCAGATAAAACACTTCTTTCGCCATTGGCTGCCTTCGGGCTTAGAGAAAGGCTGACGGTTTCCGGGGCGATTGTGTTGGCCGGAGTTACGTACTGGGATTTTACGTTGATTGCTGTTGTTGTTGCTATACCGTCGGTCGAGATAAAATTGATCATCTAAATACTCTTGTTCGGTAAGGAAGCGCTGGGAGGAAAGAGATGTGGATCGGCTAAGGGCTGTTTCAATCGAAGATCTTAAGTCAGAAAATAGTTCCTCACATAAACGAGCTGGTTTGAACAAAGCGTGTTCCAATTCTGGAACACCACGGCAAGCCTTAATAACTGTAGTACGAAGGCTACCTTCTCCAGCGTACTCCGGCCCTAAAGCTTTTGGCACAGTTGTAACTTGTCAAGGAAAATCTGGAACTTCTTGTAGACCCTTCTCAGCATTTTCTTGACGGATCTTCGTGAACATTGTGGTGGTCCAGTCGGTGAAATAGTGGTTATGGTTGACATCCGTATCAAAATGATTTTTAATCTTTGTATATGCTGTGTAGAAATTGTCATCCCGATTAACATAGTGAAGATAAAATTGCTCAGCCTTTCCCGTTAGAATGCGAGGGAATACGGCGTGAAATTGCCCAGGGTAAATAAGTGTATGGAAACAAATATTAAAGAATATTTTTAGTTTACTGTCCAACAAATTGTATGGATTACCAGAGAACATTTTGTTTCGATTGTAGGTCTTGGTAAACTGTAACATCGATGACGGATTGGGACGCTCATTCGGAACTGGAATTGGGGGAAGAGAGCTGTATGGATCGTATGATTCAGAGCGCAATTGAGGGGCATAGGGGGTCGGCATCGAGTAGGGACTTTGATTTGACACTTTCTCAGGAGTTTGGGTAAAATATCCTTTTATAGAAGAGTCGGATATAGGTGCTGTATTTGGAGGATTTGATGGCTGTCGGATAGAGCTTTCATTTGAAACTTGAGCCGCTGGCTGGGAGATTGTTAGTTCAGGGGTTTGTAGTTTAACTTTTGCTTCCTGTAAAATAGCCGCATTTTTATCTTTGTAGTATTGAGAACCTTGAACGATTTCAGTCTGTGCCAACTCTACAGGTATCCACTGCCATGGCTCTTCGAGAGTAGTCAATTCCATTAACTGTGGAGCTATCTTGCCATTGTTCCTTCCTGTGAATACACCACGAGTTCGAAGGAATATCTTAAGTTGTCGACAGACTGCTCGGGGAAGTGTAGCAAAAATTTCGATGTTCCAGCCCTCAAATTCCTCCTGATAGGCATAGAAGAGATTATTGTCAAATTGTCTTTTGGCAACAGTGTCGGATATCATTTTAGCAACATGGGTAGCTAGATGATTGGGGTTGGATGTTGGGGTGGGATCTATCCCTCAGAATGGTAATTCAATGAAATCTATGTTGCCGGGGCCAAAATCAATGCCTTTCATGTATCTTGAGATAGTGGACTGTTCGATGGGGATAGATTTTGAGGCATTTTGAGAGGAGAAACCTCCGTCAGAAACAGTATCATTAACCATATTATTTCGTCGAGGGGAGAGGAACCTAAGATGAGTATTGGTGAAATAAAGTAAGGGATTGACGTGATTGGACGCCTGCTTCTTTGTTGGTTCTGGGAAAGCGCTATATCTTTCAAAGTCCTTCGGAAGTTGCCTTTCTCACAAATCTACAACATGTTGATATTTGTTGTTCTAACAAGGTTATGAGAAGTCTAAGAATTGTCGCAATGGATGTAACAGTCAACTTGGGTGGATATAGGATAGCGCTTTAAGTCTAACGTGAAGAAGAAGGATATGTATTGTAGATCTGCTATATTGATGGCTATTGAAAGTAGGAGTGGAAAAGGTTGACCATGTACAGAGTTATAACAGCAAGTATTTATACACAAAAATGGTACACAAACTATACCCTCAATAGCAATAACTCCCAACCATTCAGCCATTCAACAATTATATCATTAGATATACCTGCGTCATATGGTCATATCATCATGTATGGCTGAGATACTGGTTTTGTCATTTGCTGTATGTTAATGACGTATCATTGACACAGGATTGCTTGTCCTGTCGGTTACACTTGCCTAATACTAGCCATTTCAAGTTATGTGATCTATAAGTGGGCCTGATCACAACAATATTGAGTCAACAGTATTATAAATTGCGATGTTGTAGCACAATGGTAGTACAGGGGTCAGTGTTAATGACTTGTAGTATCACTGTCTCATCTATCTTCCACGTCAAAGGTTGTATTGTCAACAACCATTGATCAATTTTGGATTGGCTGTGTCTCAATATCTGATCAGATAACAATGTACGTTGGGATAATTATATTTTCTTGTTTAAAACTACAGTAGTGATACATCTATGATAAAATTACACGAGGCTGACTATTCAGCCTTGTACCCCTAAATTCTGCCAAGATCTATGTAATGACAAACAACAATATGTGAATAAATTAGGCGCATTACAGATTTGTTGGGGCTGCTTCCAAGTTCGAGACATGTTTCGGCAAGGTATTATTTTATCATTACTTTGGACGTCCCCGGCGTGCACTGATTTATCATAGTTCTGATTGTTTGTATTGTCAATTTTGTAATATGGTCTTACTGAAGTTGAGCAAAAGTTGGTTGGTCCTGATGGTAGATCAATTACACAAGTTTCGCTGTTAACTTGAATTAGTTTAAAAGGGCCGCTCCACATGCCTGCTTGGCCAGTATTTCCTTCGCGCCACACTAGTACATCGGAGTTTAATGGTAGGTCATGTAGACTTGTTGTGTTAGGGCTGTTTCGATGGTTTAATGCGGCATTCACATTTAACTTTGCACGTAATTTACCAACCTCTTGCATTGCCTTTTTGATAGCAGCAGCTCGTTGAATAACAGATGGCATTTGAGGGTCTGAGTTGGTCATTCTTGGGTATGCTCCAAATACCAAAAGAGTTGGAACTGGTCCATTGGGCCCAGCAGTGTCATTTATGGCTTTAACTGCCATTTGAAGCATGCAGTCTTTATTAACTCCGGCTCCCCTTAATTCATCAACTATAATTTTGTATGCTCGACGAATACAGGAATGGTACCGCTCTACTTTTCCAATGGACCAATGCGCTTCGACAGGAACGTTCTTTACAGAGATTGCCATTGATGATACATTCTGGTTGAACTCTTTGCTTACAAAGTTTTTACCAGCATCTGTAACAATGCAGTCTGGAGGTCCAATGTAGGTATCTATCCAACAGGCACGTATAGTGTCCCAAGTGTGTTTGGCGGAGATACCATTCAGCCATCTAGCAGCCTGAAAATTTGTTGCATCATCGACAATGTGCAGAACTGGATTATTATCAATATACATTATATCAACAAGAATGGAATGGTTGAATTGAAGGTCAGTGTCTTTGAGATTAAACCTGAAATGATTAGGTGCCCCTCGATGCCTTTGGCAATGGTTGCAGAATTTAGTTAAATGATCTAAATATTTTCTAGGAACATTGCTATGTCCTGATTGTTTTAATACAGAGAAAAGTCGCTGAGCAGAAGGATGACCGAATCGGCGGTGTAGTCGCTTTAGCTCTGCTTCAGTAAGGAAACAAGGATTTGTATTAAGTGATTTAGAAATTGAAGATTTTAAAAACTCCCCCCAAAGCAAAAATGCATGACCAAAACGCCGGATTACAGGAATTTTCTTGCTAGGAGTTACTAACTGGTTTCTGAGGTTGTTGTAGTAAAATCCGAGTTTGTCCATGTCTAGAAGTGATAGGAGAAATGGCGTGTCTACTTGAACAATATGAAACTCAATCTTTCTGATTGGAGTGTATAAGTTGGTAGTACCTATTGACGTACTAGAGCCTATACCAAATTGTACTTTAATCAACCCAGCTTTTGTCTCATCTAGATAAGCGTTTGAAATTTTCTTGAGCGCCAAGAATTGTTTGTAGCCTGCTGTGGAATATTTTGATGCACCAGTATCAAAAACAATTCCATAAAAATAGGTATCATTGTATCTTCCTGGATTTATAACAGTCAGAGAGTGAACAAAAGGGTTATCAGCGAGGGCCGAAAAAATTTCTTGGGGCTTTTCGAGAAATCCCATAGATGTAACAAATGATTCATCAAAGTGTGATTGCCCCTCGATGTCATCAGTAGGTGAGTTTGTTTCTAAAATAAGAGTGTCCATTTTGAATTCTAGGTCGGATTCCTCTTGTTCAATCTCGTTGTGGTGGCCTTCCAATTCTGCAATAAATTGTTCGGCTTTCTTTTTAAAAGGTTGCAGCAGTTTTTTCTTGAAACTATTTCTAGCTTCTTCTTGCTCTGCGGTTGAATGATTGTGCGACCAACACCCCTGACGGTTACAAACGTAACATCTCTTGTTAGAAGGCTGTGTTTGGCTTGTGTGTCGATTTATGGGTGGTTTTAGTGATGGTCAGTTGGGGTTAAATTTATTAGCTTTATGAAAACGCCGGTCAGTGAAAAGTTGCGTTGTAGACACCTCATTGTTTGCTTCGGCTGTAGATATTGACGCCTGGAGGTCGTTTATTAAACCGCTTAGAGTCTCACTTGGCTTAAAGCATGCAATTTGACAAGCTTAGACTCCTCGACAAGCATTTATGAGTTTAAGATGTAGATGCTTGTCTGTCCTATACTCAGGGTCGAAACTTAGTTGCAAAAATCGAAGTTCTTTTACCAGCAGCATTAGGCATTCTTGGACTGATTTGCCTTTGCCTTCATTTTCCATTATGAGTCGGGTTAAGGAGAGAGCTTCCCATCTGGCTAACCTGTTTCGTTTTGTTTCTGGACCTTCGAAATATTCTTTTGTTGCAGTGCACAAATTATCAAAATCCTTCCAATGTCCATTTGATGTGATAGAATAGTAGTGAGTTAGGGCCGGGCCGCTAAGCATAGTCGAATATGCTTTCGCGTGTAGTTGTTCCGGTATCCCAGATTTTTCACATAATTCCATGAAGATATTTATCTTGAAATCAAACGTATCATCTTCGCCATGGTACTTCAAGTCAGGCTCATACTTCCTCGAAAGATTTGCTAATTCTCTCGCATAATTGGCAGGTGGTTGTGATGAGGATGGAAGTGAGTTAGATTGATATTTTTTCGAGGCAGTGTCGGCTGAAGTAGTCGAGGAAGAGGTTAATTTGTCTTTTACAAGAGTCGGTTGTTTGGATGTGCTGTTTTTCATGAGATGTAAAATTTTAATCAAATTAAAAGTTTTGTTTGAATTGGAAAATTCTTCAAAAGCCCATTCAGATGGTATTTTTTCCATCAAAGTAATGTGTAAGGACTTGGCAATTGTAGTTTTTCTCTTTCCGTCCCATTCTACCCAAACTCCGTTTGATCTCAGGTAAAGTCGAGGACCATGTTGAACTGAAAGCAATGCAGCCTTGAAATCAGCTTCAGTGAAGTGCGAAAATTCATCTTTGTATGCCTCCCAAAGATTATCATCCTTAAAATTGAATTCCGAAAATTCACGTATCTTTTCCCTTATATAATTATTTACAGACCTTTGTTGGTCTTCTTGTCCGGATGAGGCGATGTCATTCTTAACGCTTGTTTCTGCCATTGCGTAAGTTATCTGGGAATATAGGTATGTTATAGTGGGATTTTCAGCGTGGGAAGAAAAATCGGAAATGCAAAGAATTGACTATGCAGAATTGACAGTAAGATCGAGGGTATAGAGGGTATGGGGATAATTTCCTATTAAATTGAGAATTTATTTAAGTTCGGAATTTGTTTATGAGTGCGTGATGGACGCAAAATCAAGTGCCTTTGTCAGGGGTTGATTTCTTGAATATAGACTGGAAGACGAGGGCCTTTTTCAGGGGACGGCTTTCAAAATAAATTCCTTAGCAAAAACAAATTGAACAGAGGCCTTTATCAGGGACTGGACTGGTTTTTTTCTCTCTTCACAGGTATTCTGATCTGAATTCGAAAAAACTGATCAGTGTCGGAATACTTTGGTGGTAACTGATATCACAAGCTTGATGTAGCAGTAATAATTATGGTGCGTATAAAAATTGAACTCTCCCTCCCCTGTCTACCTAGAAGGAAACATCTATAAACTGTAAAACCCCCTGTCATGATTTACCCCAGGCTGACATGATGCCGTGTGATGTTAGTCATGACACGAGCTGTTCTACATCATATTTTATCATTTGTGTTCGCAGCAGCTTCTTAATTGAATCAAGACCAACTACCTTGTCACGGGTCCTGGGCCCGCTAAGATACCCCCTGTAAAATAGCTTTCTATTACACACTCTCCAGCGCATCATAGAGCGACTCTTGTATTTTCATTACTTTAGAGAATCAGAATAGACTTTGATTACTTCGTTCGATTGTACAAGATCACGACCTCATTTTGTGACATATTCTGATTCTCTAAAATCAATTTATCCTCATCTAGCCACACCTGCGACGCCTCGCGGTACCGGCAACAACCTTAAGTTAACCCAACTTGAATCAAATTTCTGAGCCTTGAATACATTTTTTTCAGCTCTCAAATACTCTCAGCTGGCTACATCTCAGCCAGCACCCAAGTTGATTTCAGTCATGTCACAAATCAACACTAACAATCAAACCGCAGAAGTCCCCAAGCCGATTGTTACAGTTTGACCGTTATTTGAGCTTAGGCGAATAACCTAAGCGTAATATTAAGGATGTTTACGAAAAGGTTGTATGGGGGGGGGCAGATGAAGCTGAACGAAATGGCACTACTAATCAGGAGGTTGGAGCGTTAGCACAATAAGTGATACCTGGCATTGCGTGGCTGGGTAGCAAGTATAATGCCTATGGATAAGTCATCAGTCTATAGACCCACAAAGATCAACTCTTATAAGTACCTGTTAGTAGTAGCTAGAGTTCTCTTTTCTCCTTATATAGTTTAATAAATCGATTTACTCATCACCAACTCGGTTTCTGTCACACCGATAATACAATGGCCGAAATGGTCTGGAGATTCTGCGGACTTTCCCGCTTTTCACATCAGCCTTGAAGGAGTCGCAGAGGAGCACACAAACAACAAATCTTTTTGTTACTCGGTTTTCTCCCAATCTCTCCCCGCCGAAGCTCAGCGTCGAGTTGCACCGTGGATGAGAGCTCAGAAAAAGTCTAATGATTGGAGTAGCGAGAAGTTTATATCCCATCTTGAAGACCTATTTGTCGATAGGGATGCAGCGACAAGAGCCCAGACCAAGATCAACGCCCTTCGCCAAGGACCGCGACAAACGTTTGCTAACTTTAGATCAGTTTTCGAGCAACTTTGCTCTGAAGCAGATCACCTCGCACCAGTTGGGGCATCCAAGGTAAATGCTATGAAGTGTGCGCTAGCTTCACACCTTCGTCAGGGAATAGCTTATCGTCAAGGAGTTTCGGAAACAAATTACGATAGCTTTGTCAGAGAGATCCAAAGCCTTGCCAAAGAGCTGGAATCAATTCCTAGCTTCAGAGAAATTCGAGGTTCTGATAAAGAATCATTTTTAGTTGAACGCACCTCACAAGCTACTCTGACTTCTATAGATAGAAATAAAGACATTTGCCAGCCAAACCAATCCTCAAGCAGAATAAGTCAGCCTGCAACACTATTCGACAAAGATGGCGACATCCAGATGGCCGATATAAGCTCGCTTCAAAGCCAAATCGACGCTCAGACTCAAGTAATTCTAGCAGTGCTTAAAGGGACAAGCTCGAAGGTTTCAGGTGGTAATAGTCGGACAAATGATGAGCGCCCATTTCCTCCAGAAGTTTCCAAAGCCGAAAGAAACCAACGAATTGACAACAACAGGTGTGAAAGGTGCGGCAAGTCTCCTTCTCACAGATGGGGAGATTGCCGCTATCGAAACTTTCGAGAAAACCCAACGCCCAGAGGCTATAGTTCTACACGACGGGCTGGGGTGAATTCGATGAGTAAGGAGCCATCAAAAGGTGAATTTATTTCGGATTCGGAAAACTAGTTGCCTCTGAGAAAAGTCGTGCTCAGAGGCCAATGGTATATGATTCATTCGGTGTAAATTTAAAGAAGGAGCCGTCGTTAAGGGAAATTCTAGTTGCGAAAAAGAGAATGGATAGCAAGCCGTTTTTAATAGATACCTTTATTAATGACCAATTCTTTCTCCCAGCTCTTTTTGACTCAGGCTGTCTCCCATACGCTGCTTTCAGCGAAAACATTGTACAGAAACATAAACTTCCACGCATTACAGTACAACAAAGAAATCTTCAGCTTGCCAAAAATGACAAGTCCCCCCATAAAATAAACCAAATAACATATGTCACCCTTGATATTAATGGTCGACGAGAACGGTTATGGGGATACGTCATTCAAGGCTTGCACTATGATTTAATACTTGGTAAGGGATGGGCAGAAAAAAATAATGTTGTGTACCAAGCCAAAACCCATACTCTTTTTGTTAATAAGGGGAATCAGCAAGTAAAAATTCTTGAAAAGGGGTGGATGGAATGCGGAGATGTAGTAAATAGGACCAAGTATATCCGAGAAGGGAAGCTCATATCCGCGCTTGCATTTTCCGCTTTCACGAAGAAGGCTCAAAATAGCCTGCAAGATCTCACTCTAGCATCAGTGTCAATTTCAGATATCAATAAAGCATTGCAAAAGCTTGACACAAAACGAGAAAAGCCCACCATTGAATCAGTCGGTAAAAAACTTCCCAAGCAGCTTGTTGGATTCGAAGGCATGTTCTTAGAAGACGAATCTTGTGAGCTACCTCCCCACCGAGCTGGTCATGACATGGAGATAAAGTTGGATAGGGATGAAAGCGACAATGAAAAGAAACCACCCTATGGGCCGCTCTATGAAATGTCAAAGGAAGAGTTATTGGTCCTCAGGAAAACTCTCGCTGATCTCCTCGACAAAGGCTGGATACGAGCAAGTTCCTCACCAGCCAGCTCACCAGTGCTTTTTGCAAGGAAACCAGGGGGTGGCTTAAGGTTTTGTGTCGATTATCGGGGACTTAATGCAATTACAAAAAAAGATCGCTACCCGCTCCCACTTATAAGGGAGACACTACGTCAACTGACTAAAGCCCGTTGGTTCACGAAAGTGGATGTACGCACCGCCTTTCATCGCCTGCGTATCAAGGAGGGAGATGAATGGAAAACTGCTTTTCGCTCACGTCAAGGCTTATTTGAATGGCTAGTTTGTCCCTTTGGATTATGCGGGGCACCAGCAACATTTCAACGTTTTATTAACAGCACCCTACAGGAGTTCTTAGATGTCTTTTGCTCAGCGTATGTTGATGATGTCATAATATACTCAGACGGAGACCTAGAAGACCACTTTAAAAAGGTATCAAAAGTATTAAATTCACTAAAGACAGCAGGGCTTCGGCTTGATCTAGAAAAATGCGCGTTTGGGGTGACAAAGATAAAATACTTAGGCTTTATCATTGAAGCTGGAGTAGGTGTTAAAGTAGATCCAGATAAAGTGCTAGCAATTTCTGATTGGGAGGAGCCAAATAATGCGTCCGAAGTGCGATCTTTCCTCGGATTTTCCAATTTTTACCGAGAATTCATCCCTCGCTTCTCTTCAGTCTGCGAGCCGCTTAATAACTTACTAAACGAGTGTACTTTGCAATGGGGCAAGCCCCAAAAGAATGCATTTGAGCGGCTGAAAACAACTACTGATAAGCGCACCAGTACTTTCAATGTTTGATCCGGAAGCTGAAACCATTTTAGAAGCGGACTCATCAGGATATGCTGTAGGGGAGTCTTATCGCAAGTAGACG